>CP141126.1:66963819-69532225 GCA_035236585.1 Warburgia ugandensis | reverse complement strand
CTTAGAAACATGTTTTCATGGCAATGATCTAATACTTAAATAAAGTTATATCTATGTTCAGTGGATATATATGAGATATATTAAAGGGATCTACCCTTTATGGTAGAAAAACCCAAACAAATACAAAGGGACCCAGCAGATCAATGAGATCAAGTGTGATCGAATATCCTTGGGATGGAAAGAATAATATATGATAAAATCGAAGGAAATCATGGATGGATTATGATAAAAATAGATCAATGTGATCTTTTGACCTTAATAGAGAAAAATTCTCTAAATATAACTAAAGTCCTTAATCAAAGGAAAAGATCCAGGAATCAAATGGTTGGATCATAAGCAAGGTTTCTAAAAATGTAAATAGAAATTAGTTTCATTTTATATTTATTATGTTATAAAGCATGCTAGTATAACATTTAGAGTTTAGTATGATATGTGTTCCATTCTTATCATAAGGTGCTAAATTTAATTTTAAGTACCTTGCCCTCATTTTTCATTTGAATGTTAAAGTGGGTAGTTTTATGCTTTAAATTTATAATTCATTTATGGTTGAATATTGGTAGTAGATTTACTTGTTTATGAGATAAAGAGCATAAAACATCAAAAAATGTATTCTAATGAGAAAGTAGAGTTTCATGACACAAATAAGAATGGAAGTACTTTTGGACTTAATTAAGTAAGGGCTATGGATTAGTAGGGCAATATAAGGATCCATCAAATCCTTGGCCCCAAGTGGGAAAAAGAATAATAAACCCCTTGAATTGACATTATAAATATTCATGGACTTAATTAAAATCCATTAGAAAGAGTACTTAGGGTAAACATACTTATAGGAACCTTATGAAGGGTTGAGCTATGGTCCTTCTAGTGAATGATGAACATAGTGGTTAAGGGGTTATCTAATAGAGGCACAAACAACACCATACGTTGTGACGTTTGTGAGGTCTAAAACGCCTCCTTACATGAAAGTTAGGTAATGCTTTGTGTTCACCCATTCAACTATTAAACCTTAGCCAAATTTGAAATAGGAAGAACGATCCCTAGATTTAGGCTTGAATAAGCTACCTTCAACCATGCACATTAAGCCCCGGTTGAATAATAATCTATAAGAGCATAAAAAGGTTGGTAATTCACCTAACCCTAATAAAAATAGTAAGTAAGATAAGGATGATCAAACAAGATCCATTAGATCTTGGATGATCAAGAACAATAAGAATAAGAACACTATATTGTACTTAGTATGAAGATGTTTAGTATTATACTTGTTATAGTTCATTAGATTAGATAATCCAAACCCTTGATCAAAGGTGATTCAAGGGAAAGAAAACCAGAATCATCCTCCATAGGGATGATCGAAGAACCGAACTTAGATCAAAGAAGAACTAGATGATAGAAGATCCCCAGGACGCTGATCTTCTATCCTTCTTGAGTAGATTATCACAATCAAAGGATCTATGAAAGATCAAGATCAAGGAGATGAACATACAAAGACTTAGAGATAGAAAAATGCCCCAGATATGAATGATCTAAAGATCATTCTAAACATCGAATCTAGTGATCAATAGGATTGTTCATAATTTTATATATTGACAATATGTATGGATGTACAGAATTACCACACTTACATCAGTCCAAGATCATGGAAGATTAGGAAAAAGGGGAATCAATCCTTAAAGGTAGGAGGATTTGATGAGTGCATTTACATGAGATATTCATTATTGTACTCATGATCTTATGTTGAAACAAGAGTAATGATAATACTTGGAGTAAATCTCTTGAAAACCTTATGATCCAACCAAAAAGAAACCTATAAGATGGTTAAAAGGGACTAAACTATAAGTGAATAGGGAACTAGAAAATATTTCAGTCCCTAAGTAAAAACGGACATAGTGGTCAAATTATATATGAAATACATTTTTACATACAAGTTTGGAGGCTTGTGAGTTTGTTTTAATAGGCATGAGCCTAGGGGATGCTATTGCTTCAGAGGAACTATGAGGGTTTGGCCACCAGCTCCTTGAAATTTGATGATATGATGATACACGCCCCAATGAGAGGCTAAAGAAAGTGGGGTGGTGGCAATTATGGGAAGGCCACCAGCAATGAGAAAGTCTTGCCCCCCATATGAGCTGATGACATAATATTTTCAACCGTGGTATCGGTGAAACAGAGGCAGTTATCCAGAAGCGCGCTTCAAATCTGAATCAGAGCTACTGACATAGCAACCCTTTAAGATTATTTTGCACTATGATGCATATGGGAATAGGCATAGTGAAATGCCTTATGTTATAGCATAATAGAAATGCTAGGTAATTATATATGTGCAATGATGTTTCCCAAGAAGGAAATTCCCAGTTTGAGATTAGGCTGTAATACTAAATTATCAAAGTAGAGAGAATTGATAAACAGTTGAGAATGATATTTGAGTATTTTTACAAATTTAATTGGTTTACCCATGAAGGGTATGTATGTATATGTCTCCAAATATACATAACTTACTTACAAAAGTAAAGATGTATGTTCGAGGATAATGAGATTATGAAGGGATTGGAATTACATTTATCGATTATTATTATGTTTCTTGAATCCTCCCAAGCATTGCTTGCTGAGATGTGTACTTATTCTGATATCTCGGCTGAGATCGAGGAAAAGGAGACTTAGGAGCTGTAGGAACTATAGAAGACTTGAAGAGAATAATCTTCCAAGGTATACCCTTGAAGACATGTATTTTTCTTTGTTGGGGATTTGTGTGTGTATGGTGAGCTTGAGTTTTTGGATTATGTAATTTGGACAAGTATTGTACTAGATTTGTTTATCTTGTGAACGCTTTGGATGGATCTGGAGGTTTAATAAATGCTATTCCTTCAATGGAATTTTATTTTGTACACAAATTGTACTTATGTTATATATGAAGTGGTGGCTTGGGTTTTCAAAACAAGTTCTAAAGAAAAGAATTTCCGCTGTTTTGTTTTGCGAAAAATTTTTACACTCTTAAGAATTTTGCCTTTCAAAATACTTTACAAATCATGTTTTCCAAAAACACAGGTCGTCACGGTTAGACATCTGAGCGATTCATCCGATCCACAGTACTGATACAAATATGTCCAAAAGAGATTATAATCCATGTCTAGATTAAGATAAAAATAGTTGTATAGAGGACTGATAGAATTTTTGGTTTATGAGCGAGATGCCACCAAAGGGAGTTCTGAGCGGTGGCTCAAGCCACTCCGAGGCGACAATATGGAGAGAGGAAGTAACCATGAGTAATATGGAAGAGATGATGACAAGGATGTTAAGGGCCTCAACACTCCTCACCTACAACAGCCCCGAGAGTTCATCACCTCCTGTAGAAATACCAAGTACGCGAGGCTCGGGCTCGGCTGAGGTGGGACATACTGCACCGACACCACCTGACTACTCCCACACGGACAAGGGCAATCTTCCCTTGTACCAAGTGATGAAGTCGGAAACTTCCCATTAGGACCGAGAAAAGATTGACAAAATCTTTGGAGAGATTTCAAAAGAGGGTTTCAATGTATGATGGTAAGGGTGAAGTGAAAAAATTTGAAGAATGGATATATGAAGTTAGAAAAAGACTTTTGGTACCCTACGTACTCCTTCGAGTTGAAAGTGAAATTTGCCACATGTTATTCAAACAAGAAGCTGCATTTGAATGGAGGTCAAGTAAAAACACCTTCTTCTCGAATTTTGAAGATACTACATGGGAAGAATTTAAGGAAGTATTCAACCATGTCACTTTACTTCTCATATACAACAAAGGAAATTGATAGAGTTCTTGAACACAAGGCGAGGGGATATATTCGGTAAGTGGACTATGATAGCAAGTTCACACAACTAAGGAGATTCGCGCCTCATGTGTGTGACACGAAACACACCTTTGTGGATCGATTCATTGAGAGTCTTCACTCGGGGCTGAAAGTAAAGGTGCTAGGTACTAAACCCACTACCTTGACGGATTGTGTAGAAATGGCTTCCAAGTTTAGAGATGAGTACAAAAAGGGTCAAAGTACCGAGTTCGGTGGAGGAGGACACAATAACCCAAAGGCCTTTCAGCAGAGAATAAAAAAGACCTTGGAACAATTTTAAGCCTCAAAGAAATCAAAGGAACAATGCACCAAGGCCAAATAGACGGCCATGTCCAAGATGTAGAAAATTTCACCAAGGGCAATATCTGTACGACCTATACAACAACAACCACGAAGCGATTTCCCGATCAAGTGCCACAATTGTGGGGAGTATGGACATATCGCCGCCTTGTACCAAACCATTGGCAGTCAAGGAAGCAAGAACTAGAAATTGCTCCTCGACACCCGGAAAGGGTTTCGGCTATCAACGGCGGCCAATTTGGACCATCCCCAATACGGTGGTGAAGGTACCTTACTTGCTTGAACAAACATGCGAAAGTATTGTTTGATTACCGGATCTCGCATTCCTTTATATCTTGTGAATTTGCGTAATCTAGTATACAACCTATCGGTGAGAAAAACTTGGGATTTGATTTAGATGTAACAACTCCAGTTGTGGAAAAATAATTCAAACTACAAGAATACTTGCATAATGTACCCTACTGAGGTATTGGGCTGAAAGAATGGACATAGAGCCTCATTTTGTTGAACATGGAGGATTTTGACATCATATTAAGGTATGGGTAGTTAGCAAAATGCTTGGAGTAGTTATGTGGGTGTTGTCACAAGAAGAAACTCACATTTTAGTATACCAGGAGAGCAAGTATTAACCTTTGTATGGGAAACCACAATGACTTAGACAAATCCATCATCATTAATCATTATGAAGGCGAGTCAAACATATGGCCAAAGAGGGTGTGGGGCATTTTTAAAAGCAATGATGGTTTCTTTAGATATTGAGCAGCCCAGGAATAACGAAAGTGGAAACAGGTCAAGGAATTCCAAGATGTTTTCTGGGAAAACTACCGGAGTTACCCCCCACACCAAGGAAATTGAGTTTACCATTGAGTAATTCTGACACAACTCCGTTCAAAAGCCTTCTAAAGCACCTATATAGGATGGCCCAGTGATTGAAAGAGTTAAAAGGACAATTCTAGCAAGAGACTTGTTGTTGTTAGAAAAAGGGATTTGTTAGACCAAGTAAGATTCACCATGGTAGGGAGCACCGATGTAATATTTGTCGAGAAGAAGGATGGGTCAATGAGATTATGCATTGATTATAGAATGTTGAGCAGGTGTCACGGTGAAAAATAGATATCCACTTACCACTTGCCATTGATGATCTGCTTTGATCCAACTCCAATCTGCGTAAGGTCTTTTCTAAAATTGACCTTAGATCGGGATATCATCAATTGCGTGTTAAGGATAGAAGACATATCCAGAAGTCGGCATTCGAGAACTCGATATGGGCATTACGAGTTTTTAGTCATGTCTTTTGGGTTGACTAATGCACCAGCGAGTGTTTATGGATTTGATGAAATAGAATCTTCAAAGAATTTTGGATCAAATTTGTGATAGTATTTATCGGACGATATCTTGATTTACTCTACCGGTATCCAAGAACATCAAGAACAACTTACAAATGGGGTGTACTAAATACCCTCGAGAACCTGCATAAAGCTGTTTGGTAAATTCGGTGCGAGAGTGTGAATTACCACCGGTTAGAGAAAGAGGTCAATTTTTAGGTCATGTAATTTCCAAGAATGGAGTAGAAGTGGACCCTGCCAAGATTGAAGCGGTAATGAATTGGGAGAAACTGAAGCTAAGTAACGATAGAAATACGTAGTTTTTCTTGGACTAGCGCGGATACTACGCAGTAGATTCATTCCAAAGGGTTCTCTCGTCTAGCTCTTCACATGTAGCTTCCCTTGACAAGAAAGGGGTACCATTCACTTGGTCGAGAGAAATTTAGCAAAAATAGTTTTCAAGAGCTAAAGAAAGGAGATTAACTACGGCACTTAGAGTATGTGACCTTGCCGGTGGGAGTGGGGGATATGAAATATCTTCCATGATGCTTCGGAGCAAAGGAGTTAGGAGGGTGTAATGTCTAATGCAAAATGGGAAGGTCATTGCTTATGCATCTTCAGACAATTGAAGAAACATGAAATAAAATTACCCGGTACATGACTTAGAATGTAGCTTGGTATTAGTGTTTGCATTAAGAAAATTTGGAGACATTATTTGTATGGGGAAAAATTCAATGTATTTCCTACGGATCATAAGAGTCTCGAAATACATCTTCACTCGAGGCTGATTTAAATATGAGACAAAGAAGATGGATAGAGGTATATCAAAGACTACGATTTTGCCATCCAATACCATCCTGGAAAGGCAAATGTAGTAGCGGTGATGCATTAAGTAGACAACCCGAGAGCTCCCTCTTGAAACCCAAAACATCACTAAATTAAATCAGCTTTTGTAGAAAGAGTCCTTAAAGCCCAGAGAAGAAGATCTGACAACTCGGGAATTATGTGAAAAAGAAAGGATTTGTTAAGGGGCCAGGATGGGGGCATACGTTTTCAAGAGAGATTGGTGGTTCCTAAACCAAATACATGTACGAGAAAGGAGTTGATACAAGAAGCCCATCGATGTGAAAGTTTTCTATACACCACTGGAAGTACAAAGATGTATCAGATTTAAAAAGAAACTTTTGGTGGGAAGGCATGAAGAGAGAAATAGGAGAATTTGTGGGCTAAATGTCTGAAATTGTCAACAAGTAAGGCTGAACACCAAAGACCAGCTGGAATGTTACCAAACATTGGAACTTCCCGAGAATGGAAATGGGACAATATCACTATGGATTTTGTAGTGGGATTGCCGAGGACTGAGAAACGAGGCCATGACATGATTTACGGGTGGTGGTGGATAGGTTAACAAAGTCAGCACATTTCCTACCAATTAGACAAAACCAATCGGTTGACGGTCTGGCTCAAGTTATACATCAAAGAAATAGTAAGACTTCATGGGATTCCACTATCCATTATCTCGGATAGGGATGGAAGATTACTTGAAGATGTTGGAAAGAGTGTACAACAAGCCTTGGGAACCTAGAATTAAACTTACGATCTGACATTTCACCCTCAAAGCGGATGGTCAATTAAGTAGAAAGGAACTAATTCAAAACCTTCGAAAGATATATTTAAGGAGAGCATGTGCATTAGATTGGAAAGGGAGTTGGGATGAACATCTTCCTTTAGTAAGAATTTGCATATAACAACAGGTTTTCAAGCAAGTATTGGTATGGCACCATATGAAGCACATTGTATGAACGGCCATCTTCGATCCCCAACCTGTTGGAGTGAAGTTGGAGAAAGGAGGCTGATAAAGTCAAAATTAGTGGAGACAATGTATAGACAAAGGTCAGATTGATACAAAGAGGTTGTTAACAACACCGCATGATCGACAAAGAGTCTCACGCGAGATAAAGGCAATACAAAGGAAACACGGAAAGTTTTGATGTTGGGGAGCACGTATTTCTAAAAGTATCACCTATCAAAGGGAGTAATGAGGTTTGGAAGCGAAAGAGAAAACTTAGTCCTCGATTCATTGAGTCCGTTTGAAATCTTAGAAAAAGGGTTGGTCAAGTGGCATACAAATTAGCCCCTTACCACCCCAACTCTCGAAATACATGAGTGTCTTTCATGCTGTCTATGCTAAGGAAGTGCCTCCAGAGACGACACTCATGTACTTGGCGAAGGGTGCGGAGAAAGAGCTAAGAGCCTGACCCTAACCTTCGAAGAGAAAAGGCAATACGGTCTGGACCGCAAGGAACGAGTTAAGAACCAAAAGCGATTAGTTAGTCGAGGTCTGTGGCATGACATCACTCTATTGGGGAAGCCACATGGGAAACGGAAGTAGAAATGAGGAAGACACACCCTAGTTTGTTTGAGTAAAGTCTTTGTATTACAAATTTCGAGAGACGAAATTGTTGTAAGGGAAGATTGTAATAACCCCAATTTTTGTAAATTGATTGAGAAAAATCAATAAAGTTTGAATTTCGGATATTTTGGGAAATTTGAAATATTAGGGTTATTTAAAATATCTTGTTATAAAAGTATAATCAAATATAAAATTGAAATTTAAACTTAGCAAACCCTTCAAAATGACTGCAAGCACGACAAATTTCGAATTCGGATGAGAAATCCTTAAGTTTTTCATTTTTTGGACAAAAGGGGTAAAATAGTAATTTTACCCAAAAATCAAAATATTCCAAAAATCAAAATATGAAACATCAAAATTTAGAATGTACTAAGAAATACGAATCCAACGCCACTAAGTACACTCAAATCCGAGATCATGGGAATAAAACCCAAAGTTTTATGCATAAAGGGCAAAACGGACTTTTTACACCATGTAGGGCCCACATGGGGCCCACATGGGGACCACCACGTCCCCAACAACCAAATTGATTAGCAGCCCATGTGAAACATGGGTCAACAAAGATCAGCTAGTCATGGGGTTAGGTATGGGAGCATTAAAGACTTTCATGCCATTTTGTATTAAAAAAATAACATATTATAATCATGAAAAAGACCCAAAATGCCTATAAATACAACCCCAAAAATCTTCCAAAAATCCTCATACAATCCCCATGAAATTATCTTCAATCTCCTTGAAAAATTAGATCTAGAATTCCTCTCGAAAACCCCAAAATTTCCAAGAGCTAAATCTCTTTCCAATTTGTTTTTCTTTTTAGATTAGAACAAGAGACCTAAATTCAATTAGGCACTCTGTTCTAGATCTAATTTGATCAATTCCACCGTCCAAAAACATCCCAACACATCTATTCTACAAAACCCCCAAAGGAATTTCAAGATCCAACGGTTCAAACAACGGTATTTACGCGAAAGGTGGATTTTAGGCTATATCGTCATCAACAAGGTATTTTTTTTTAATTGGGCATGTAAATCAGGTTTTCTCCCCAATCAAGTAAGTGGAAATCATTTTCATATATTTTTAGTATTGTTTTATGTAAATTTTATTTTACTTTGTAATTAATTTTGGTAATAAAAGATAAAAATAAAGTAAACAACAGAACCCTTAATTAGGGATGATGGAGTGCTCGGATGAGAAATCTGACTATGCAATCGATCCGAAGGGTCCAAAACCCCTAGGGTAGAATTTTCATCAAAATCGAGAGACCTTTTGGGCCCTCAATTGCAAGAGGATTGATTGGACGGTCCCGAAGGGACCGTCCGATCTCCGAATCGAGCGACGCCCAAGACGCCGCGTGACGCACCGTCGGAACGCGCGTGCGATACACGTGGGGCGTCGGTTCAAGCGCAATGAAGGGAGCGTCCATAAAAAGGACGAGCGGACGCGCCCGGCGATGCCCCGGCCGGTTTGCGGGCGCGCGGACGGCAGGCGTTCCGCTCGTCCGTCCGCGTACGTGGACGTCCGCGATCGCGCTTGGGATTTTCTTCCCAGCGGACGCGCCCGACGAACACCCTGGTTCGTTCCGCTCGGTTCGTTACGCCTGCCGTTCCGCCCGACTAATGCGGGCCGTTCCTTCCTTGGGCCCCGGATCAAATCTAGGCCCTAGGAAGGGCTTGTGAACTTTCGGGATCAGTGCAGGAGTCATCGAACTCCAAATTGAGATCGGAAAGAAGCTATGGAAAGCTTGAGACCTCTATTTTCTTATGGAATAATAAAAATGACATGTTATTCAATAAAAACTTTCTGTATTTAAGAATTAAGTTTCCAATTACATAGATTTTCAAGATCTGAGATGATCAGATCTTAGAAACATGTTTTAATAATGATCTAATACTTAAATAAAGTTATATCTATGTTTAAATTGGATATATATGAGATATATTAAGGGATCTACCCTTTATGGTAGAAAAACCCAAAAACAAATACAAAGGGACCCACTTGATCAATGAGATCAAGTGTGATCAGATCCTTGGGATGGAAAGAATATATGATAAAATCCAAGGAAATCATGGATGGATTATGATAAAAATAGATCAATGTGATCTTTTGACCTTAATAGAGAAAATTCTCTAAATATAACTAAAGTCCTTAATCAAAGGAAAAGATCTAAGATCAAATGGTTGGATCATAAGTAAAGGTTTCTAAAAATGTAAATATAATTAGTTTCATTTTATGTTATTATGTTATAAAGCATGCTAGTATAACATTTAGAGTTTAGTATGATATGTGTTCATTCTTATCATAAGGTCTTAGATTTAATTTAAGTACCTTGCCTCATTTTCATTGAATGTTAAATTAGGTAGTTTTATGCTTTAAATTTATAATTCATTTATGGTTGAATGTTAGTAGTAGATTTACTTGTTATGAGATAAAGAGCATAAAACATCAAAAATGTATTCTAATGAGAAAGTAGAGTTTCATGACACAAATAAGAATGAAGTACTTTGGACTTAATTAGTAAGGGCTATAGTTAGTAGGACAATATAAGGATCATCAAATCCTTGGCCCAAATTAGGAAAAGAATAATAAACCCCATGAATGACATTATAAATATTCATGGACTTAATTAAAATCCATTAGAAAGAGTACTTAGGGTAAACATGCTTATAGGAACCTTATGAAAGGTTGAGCTATGGTCCTTCTAGTGAATGATGAACATAGTGGTTAAGGGGTTATCTAATAGAGCCTCGCTCTTCCCCTACCTTCTGTTCACGTTTGTGAGGTCTAAACGCCTCCTTACATGAGGATTGAAGTAATCACTTTGTGTTCACCCATTCAACTAGTAAGCCTTAGCCAATTGGAAATAAGAGGAGCGATCTAGATTTGAGGCTCGAATAAGCTACCTTCAACCATGCACATTAACTGGTTGAATAATAATCATAAGAGCATAAAAGGTTAGTAAATTACCTAACCCTAATAAAAATAGTAAGTAAGATAAGGATGATCAAACAAGATCCATTAGATCTTGGATGATCAAGAACAATAAGAATAAGAACACTATATTGTACTTAGTATGAATGTTTAGTAGTATACTTGTTATAGTTCATTAGATTAGATAATCCAAACCCTTGATCAAAGGTGATTCAAGGAAGAAAACCAAGATCATCCTCCATAGGGATGATCCAAGAACTGAACTTAGATCAAAGAAGAACTAGATGATAGAAGATCTAGGACCTTGATCTTTATCAACATGAGTAGATTGTCAATCAAAGGATCTATGAAAGATCAAGATCAAGGAGATGAACATACAAAGACTTAGAGATAGAAAAATACTTAGATATGAATGATCTAAAGATCATTCTAAACATCAGATCTAGTGATCAATAGGATTGTTCATAATTTATATATTGACAATATGTATGGATGTACAGATTACATACATTGGTCAAGATCATGGAAGATTGGGAAAAAGAGATCAATCCTTAAAGGTAGGAGGATTTGATGAGTGCATTTACATGAGATATTCATTATTGTACTCATGATCTTATGTTGACAAGAGTAATGATAATACTTGGAGTAAATCTCTTGAAAACCTTATGATCCAACCAAAAACCTATAAGATGGTTAAGGACTAAACTATAAGTGAATAGGGAACTAGAAAATATTTCAGCCCTAAGTAAACAGACATATGGTCGATATATATGAAATCTATTTTACATACAAGCTTGGAGGCTTGTGAGTTTGTTTTAATAGGCATGAGCCTAGGGGATGCTATTGCTAGAGGAGTTATGAGGGTTTGGCCACCCGCTCCTTGAAATTTGATGATATGATGATACCTTGCCCAATGAGAGGCTAAAAGTCGGGTGGTGGCAATTATGGGAAGGCCACCACTGTGGAAAGTCTTGCCCCCATACGGGCAGTGACATAATATTTTCCACCGTGGTATCGGTGGTGAACGGGCGGTTATCCGAGCGCGCTAGTACGGTCGGGCTAAAGATAGCAACCTTTTCTCGATTATTTTGCACTATGATGCATATGGAATAGGCATAGTGAAATGCCTTATGTTATAGCATAATGAAATGCTAGGTAATTGTATATTACCAATGTTTCCCAAGAAGGGAAATTCCCGATTTGAGATTAGTTTGTAATACTAAATTCTCAAAATGAAGAGAATTGATCAGCTTAATTGGGAATGATATTTGACTATTTTTACAAATTTAATTGGTTTACCCATGAAGGGTATGTATGTATGTATATAGATATACATAACTTACAAAGTAAAGAGTATGTTTCAGGATAATGAGATTATGAAGGATTGGAATTACATTGTCAATTATTATGTTTCTTGAATCCCCTACCAAGCATTGCTTGCCGAGATATTGTACTTGTTGCAATATCTCGGATCCGAGGAAGGAGACTTAGGAGCTGAAGACTATAGAAGACTTGAAGAGAATAATCTTCAAGGTATACCCATGAAGACATGTATTTTTCTTTGTTGAGAGTTTTATTGTATGGTGAGCTTGAGTTTTGGATTATGTAATTTGGACAAGTATTGTACTAGATTTGGCCCTTCTGTGAACCACTTTGGATGGATCTGGAGTTTAATAAAAGTATATTCCTTCAATGGAATTTTATTTTGTACACAAATTGTACTTATGTTATGTATGAAGTGGTGACTTGGGTTTTCAAAACAAGTTCTAAAGAAAAGAATTTCCGCCATTTGTTTTGTTTTGCGAAAAATTTTTACACTCTTAAGGGCCCCGCTTTCAAAATACTTACAAATCATGTTTTCAAAAACCCGGTCGTCACGGTTGGTATCGGAGCGATTCATCCGATCCACGGTACAGTACAAATATGTCCAAAAGAGAGATTATAATCCATGTCTAGATTAAGATAGAAATAGTTGTATAGAGGATCGATAGAATTTTGGTTTATGAGCGAGATGCCACCAAAGAGAGTTACAAGGCGGTGACTCAAACCACTCCCGAACGACAATATGGAGAGAGTAACCATGAGTAATATGGAAGAGATGATGACAAGGATGTTAAGGAACCTCCTTCCTCACCTACAACAGCCCCGAGAGTTCATCACCTCCCGTAGAAATACCAAGTACGCGAGGCTCGGGCTCACTGAGGTGAGACATACTACACCAACACCACCACCAAATTTACTCCCCACACGGACAAGGGCAATCTTCCCTTGTACCAAGTGATGAAGTCGGAAAATTCCCATTAGGACCGGAAAAGATTGACAAAATGCTGGAGAGATTTCAAAAGAGGGTTTCAATGTATGATGGTAAGGGTGTAGGCTGAAGAATGGATATATGAAGTTGAAAAGACTTTTAGTGCACTACGTACTCCTTCAGAGTTGAAAGTGAAATTTGCCACATATTTATTCAAACAAGAAGCTGCATTTTGGTGGAGATCAGCTAAAAACACCTTCTTCTCGAATTCTGAAGATACTACATGGGAAGAATTTAAGGAAGTATTCAACCATAAATACTTTCCTTCTCATGTACAACAAAGGAAATTGATAGAGTTCTTGAACCTAAGGCAAGGGGATATGTCAGTAGTGGACTATGATAACAAGTTCACACAACTAAGGAGATTCGCGCCTCATGTGTGTGACACAGAAACACACACTGTGGATCGATTCATTGAAGGTCTTCACTCAGGGCTGAAAGTAAAGGTGCTAGGTACTAAACCCACTACCTTGACAGATTGTGTAGAAATGGCTTCCAAGTTTGAAGATGAGTACAAATAGGGTCAAAGTACCAAGTTCAGTGGAGGAGGACACAATAACCCAAGGCCTTTCCAGAAGAATAAAAGACCTTGGAACAATTTTAAGCCTCAAAGAAATCAAAGGAACAATGCACCAAGGCCAAATAGACAGCCATGTCCAAGATGTAGAAAATTTCACCAAGGCAATATCTGCCCACGACCTATACAACAACAACCACAACGATTTCCAATCAAGTGCCACAATTGTGGGGAGTATGGACATATCGCCGCCCACCTGTACCAAACCATTGGCAGCCAAGGAAGCAAAATTAGAAATTGCTCCTCGACACCCGGGAAGGGTTTTCGCTATCACCGACGGCCAAGTGGACCATCCAATGCGGTAATTGAAGGTACACTACTTGTAGCGGAACAACTATGCCAAAGTATTGTTTGATTACGGATCTACGCATTCCTTTATATCTTGTGAATTTGCATCTAGTATACAACTATCGGTGAAAAACTTGGGATTTGATTTAGATGTAACAACTCAGTTGGAAAAATAATTAAACTACAAGAATACTTGCATAATGTACCCCTAGAGGTATTGGGCAAAAGAATGGACATAGACCTCATTTTGTTGAACATGGAGGATTTTGACATCATATTGGGTATGGAATTTGGTTAGCAAAATACTTGGGTAGTTATGGCCTGTCACAAGAAGAAACTCACATTTAGTATACCAGGAGAGCAAGTATTAACACTGTATGGGAAACACAATGACTTAGACAAATCCATCATCTCAGCTATGAAGGCAGTCAAACATATGACCAAGGGGTGTCAGGCATTTTTAGCAACAGTGGTTTCTTTAGATGTTGAACAGCCCAGGATAATAGAAATTGAAGTGGTCAAGGAATTCCAAGATGTTTTTCCTGAAGAACTACCAGGGTTACCCCCACACCAAGAAATTGAGTTTACCATTGAAGTAATTCCTGGTACAACTCCAATTTCTAAAGCACCTTATAGGATGGCCCCAGCAGAGTTGAAAGAGTTAAAAGGACAATTGCAAGACTTGTTAGAAAAAGGGTTTGTTAGACCAAGTAGTTCACCATGGGGAGCACCAGTAATATTTGTCAAGAAGAAGGATGGGTCAATGAGATTATGCATTGATTATAGAATGTTGAACAGTGTCACAGTGAAAAATAGATATCCCTTACCACGCATTGATGATCTCTTTGATCAACTCCAATCTGCTAAGGTCTTTTCTAAAATTGACCTTAGATCAGGATATCATCAATTGCGTATTAAGGATGAAGACATATCCAAGTCAGCATTCAGAACTCGATATGGGCATTACGAGTTTTTAGTCATGTCTTTTGGGTTGACTAATGCACCAGCAGTGTTTATGGATTTGATGAATAGAATCTTCAAAGAATTTTTGGATAAATTTGTGATAGTATTTATCGACGATATACTGATTTACTCTACCAGTATCCAAGAACATCAAGAACACTTACAAATTGTACTAAATACCCTCAGAACACATAAAAATTTGTTTGGTAAATTCGGTAAGTGTGAATTCTGGTTAGAGAAGGTCAATTTTTAGGTCATGTAATTTCCAAGAATGGAGTAGAAGTGGACCCCACCAAGATTGAAGCAAGTAATGAATTGGGAGAAACCTAAAACGATGTAAATACGTAGTTTTCTTGGACTAGCAGGATACTACAGTAGATTCATTCAAGGGTTCTCTCGTCTAGCTCTTCCTATGGCTTCCTTGACAAGAAAGGGGGTACCATTCACTTGGTCGAAGACCGTGAAAATAGTTTTCAAGAGCTAAAGAAGAGATTAACTACAGCACCAGTATTGACCTTGCCAGCTGGGAGTGGGGGATATGAAATATACTGTGATGCTTCAGGCAAAGGGTTAGGAGGTGTGTTAATGCAAAATGGGAAGGTCATTGCTTATGCATCTAGACAATTGAAGAAACATGAAATAAATTACCCAGTACATGACTTAGAATTGGCATGTAGTGTTTGCATTGAAAATTTGGAGACATTATTTGTATGGGGAAAAATTCAATGTATTTACAGATCATAAGAGTCTCAAATACATCTTCACTCAGGCTGATTTAAATATGAGACAAAGAAGATGGATAGAGTATATCAAAGACTACGATTTTGCCATCCAATACCATCCTGGAAAGGCAAATGTAGTAGCTGATGCATTAAGTAGACAACCAAGAGCTCTACTGACAAACATCACAATTAAATCAGCTTTTGTAGAAAGAGTCCTTAAAGCCCAAGAAGAAGATACGACAACTCAGGAATTATGTGAAAAGAAAGGATTTGTTAAGGGGACAGATGGGGGCATACGTTTTCAAGAGAGATTGGTGGTTCCTTCAAATACATGTCTGAGAAAGGAGTTGATACAAGAAGCCCATCAGTCAAAGTTTTCTATACACCCTGGAAGTACAAAGATGTATCAAGATTTAAAAAGAAACTTTTGGTGGGAAGGCATGAAGAGAGAAATAGGAGAATTTGTGGCTAAATGTCTAAATTGTCAACAAGTAAAGGCTGAACACCAAAGACCAGCCGGAATGTTACAAACATTGGAACTTCCGAATGGAAATGGGACAATATCACTATGGATTTTGTAGTGGGATTGCCAAGGACTAGAGCAGGCCATGACATGATTTGGGTGGTGGTGGATAGGTTAACAAAGTCAGCACATTTCCTACCAATTAGACAAAACCAATCAGTTGACAGTCTGGCTAAGTTATACATCAAAGAAATAGTAAGACTTCATGGGATTCCACTATCCATTATCTCGGATAGGGATGGAAGATTTACTTCAAGATGTTGGAAGAGTGTACAACAAGCCTTGGGAACCTCAATTAAACTCGGTCTGACATTTCACCCTCAAACAGATGGTCAATCAGAAAGGACTATTCAAACCTTAGAAGATATGTTGAGAGCATGTGCATTAGATTGGAAAGGGAGTTGGGATGAACATCTTCCTTTAGTAGAATTTGCATATAACAACAGTTTTCAAGCAAGTATTGGTATGGCACCATATGAAGCATTGTATGGACGGCCATGTCGATCCCCAACCTGTTGGAGTGAAGTTGGAGAAAGGAGGCTGATAAAGTCAAAATTAGTGGAACAATGTATAGACAAGGTCAGATTGATACAAAAGAGGTTGTTAACAGCACACAGTCGACAAAAGAGTTACGCAGATAAAAGACGTAGAAACCTGGAATTTGATGTTGGGGAGCACGTATTTCTAAAAGTATCACCTATCAAAGGAGTAATGAGGTTTGGAAGCAAAGGAAAACTTAGTCCTCGATTCATTGGTCCGTTTGAAATCTTAGAAAGGGTTGGTCAAGTGGCATACAAATTAGCCTTACCACCCCAACTCTCAGAAATACATAGTGTCTTTCATGTGTCTATGCTAAGGAAGTACCTCCAAGACGACACTCATGTACTTCAAAGGGTGCCAGAAGAGCTAAAGCCTGACCTAACCTTCGAAGAAAAGGCAATACGAATTCTGGACCGCAAGGAACAGAAGTTAAGAACCAAAAGCATTCCGTTAGTCAAGGTCCTGTGGCAACATCACTCTATTGAGGAAGCCACATGGGAAACGGAAGTAGAAATGAGGAAGACACACCCTAGTTTGTTTGAGTAAGTACTGTATTACAAATTTCGAGGACGAAATTGTTGTAAGGGGGGAAGATTGTAATAACCCCAATTTTTGTAAATTGATTGAGAAAAATCAATAAAGTTTGAATTTCAGATATTTTGGGCTGAAATATTAGGGTTATTTAAAATATAATGTTAGAAAAGTATAATCAAATATAAAATTGAAATTTAAACTTAGCAAACCCTTAGAAATGACTGGAAGCACGACAAATTTCGAATTCGGATGAGAAATCCTTAAGTTTTTCATTTTTTGGACAAAAGGGGTAAAATAGTAATTTTACCCAAAAATCAAAATATTCCAAAAATCAAAATATGAAACATCAAAATTTAGAATGTACTAAGAAATACGAATCCAACGCCACTAAGTACACTCAAATCCGAGATCATGGGAATAAAACCCAAAGTTTTATGCATAAAGGGCAAAACGGACTTTTTACACCATGTGGGGCCCACATGGGGACCACCACGTCCCCAACAACCAAATTGATTAGCAGCCCATGTGAAACATGGGTCAACAAAGATCAGCTAGTCATGGGGTTAGGTATGGGAGCATTAAAGACTTTCATGCCATTTTGTATTAAAAAAATAACATATTATAATCATGAAAAAGACCCAAAATGCCTATAAATACAACCCCAAAAATCTTCCAAAAATCCTCATACAATCCCCACGAAATTATCTTCAATCTCCTTGAAAAATTAGATCTAGAATTCCTCTCAAAACCCCAAAATTTCCAAGAGCTAAATCTCTTTCCAATTTGTTTTTCTTTTTAGATTAGAACAAGAGACCTAAATTCAATTAGGCACTCTGTTCTAGATCTAATTTGATCCATTCCACCGTCCAAAACATCCCAACACATCTATTCTACAAAACCCCCAAAGGAATTTCAAGATCCAACGGTTCAAACAACGGTATTTACGCGAAAGGTGGATTTTAGGCTATATCGTCATCAACAAGGTATTTTTTTTAATTGGGCATGTAAATCAGGTTTTCTCCCCAATCAAGTAAGTGGAAATCATTTTCATATATTTTTAGTATTGTTTTATGTAAATTTTATTTTACTATAATTAATTTTGGTAATAAAAAGATAAAAAATAAAGTAAACAACAGAACCCTTAATTAGGGATGATGGAGTGCTCAGATGAGAAATCTGACTATACCAATCGATCCAGAAGGGTCCAAAACCCCTAGGGTAGAATTTTCATCAAAATCAGAGACCTTTTGGGCCCTCAATTGCAAGAGGATTGATTGGACGGTCCAGAAGGGACTGTCCGATCTCCAGATCAGACGACGCCCAAGACGCCCGCGTGACGCACCGTCGGAACGGCGCGTGCGATACGCGTGGGGCGTCAGTTCAAGTGCAATGAAGGAGCGTCCATAAAAAAGACGAGCGGACGCGCCCAGCGACAGCCCGGTTTGCGGGCGCGCGGACGACGGGCGTTCCGCTCGTCCCGTCCGCGTCTGTGGACGTCCCGCAGTCGCGCTTGGGATTTTCTTCCCAGCGGACGCGCCCGACGACCCCGGTTCGTTCCGCTCGGTTCGTTCCGCCTGCCGTTCCGCCCGACTAATCTGGGCCGTTCCTTCCTTGGGCCCAGATCAAATCTAGGCCCTAGGAAGGACTGTGAACTTTCAAGATCAATTCTGGAGTCATCTGAACTCCAAATTGAGATCGAAAAGAAGCTATGGAAAGCTTGAGACCTCTATTTTCTTATGGAATAATAAAAATGACATGTTATTCAATAAAAACTTTCTGTATTTAAGAATTAAGTTTCCAATTACATAGATTTTCAAGATCTGAGATGATCAGATCTTAGAAACATGTTTTAATAATTATCTAATACTTAAATAAAGTTATATCTATGTTTAAATTGGATATATATGAGATATATTAAGGGATCTACCCTTTATGGTAGAAAAACCCAAAAACAAATACAAAGGGACCCACTTGATCAATGAGATCAAGTGTGATCAGATCCTTGGGATGGAAAGAATATATGATAAAATCCAAGGAAATCATGGATGGATTATGATAAAAATAGATCAATGTGATCTTTTGACCTTAATCGAGAAAATTCTCTAAATATAACTAAAGTCCTTAATCAAAGGAAAAGATCTAAGATCAAATGGTTGGATCATAAGTAAAGGTTTCTAAAAATGTAAATATAATTAGTTTCATTTTATGTTATTATGTTATAAAGCATGCTAGTATAACATTTAGAGTTTAGTATGATATGTGTTCATTCTTATCATAAGGTGCTAGATTTAATTTAAGTACCTTGCCTCATTTTCATTGAATGTTAAATTAGGTAGTTTTATGCTTTAAATTTATAATTCATTTATGGTTGAATGTTAGTAGTAGATTTACTTGTTATGAGATAAAGAGCATAAAACATCAAAAATGTATTCTAATGAGAAAGTAGAGTTTCATGACACAAATAAGAATGAAGTACTTTGGACTTAATTAGTAAGGGCTATAGTTAGTAGGACAATATAAGGATCATCAAATCCTTGGCCCAAATTAGGAAAAGAATAATAAACCCCATGAATGACATTATAAATATTCATGGACTTAATTAAAATCCATTAGAAAGAGTACTTAGGGTAAACATGCTTATAGGAACCTTATGAAAGGTTGAGCTATGGTCCTTCTAGTGAATGATGAACATAGTGGTTAAGGGGGTTATCTAATAGAGCCTCGCTCTTCCCCTACCTTCTGTTCACGTTTGTGAGGTCTAAACGCCTCCTTACATGAGGATTGAAGTAATCACTTTGTGTTCACCCATTCAACTAGTAAGCCTTAGCCAATTGGAAATAAGAGGAGCAGTCTAGATTTAGGCTTGAATAAGCTACCTTCAACCATGCACATTAACTGGTTGAATAATAATCATAAGAGCATAAAAGGTTAGTAAATTACCTAACCCTAATAAAAACAGTAAGTAAGATAAGGATGATCAAACAAGATCCATTAGATCTTGGATGATCAAGAACAATAAGAATAAGAACACTATATTGTACTTAGTATGAATGTTTAGTAGTATACTTGTTATAGTTCATTAGATTAGATAATCCAAACCCTTGATCAAAGGTGATTCAAGGAAGAAAACCAAGATCATCCTCCATAGGGATGATCCAAGAACTGAACTTAGATCAAAGAAGAACTAGATGATAGAAGATCTAGGACCTTGATCTTTATCAACATGAGTAGATTGTCAATCAAAGGATCTATGAAAGATCAAGATCAAGGAGATGAACATACAAAGACTTAGAGATAGAAAAATACTTAGATATGAATGATCTAAAGATCATTCTAAACATCAGATCTAGTGATCAATAGGATTGTTCATAATTTATATATTGACAATATGTATGGATGTACAGATTACATACATCGGTCAAGATCATGGAAGATTGGGAAAAAGAGATCAATCCTTAAAGGTAGGAGGATTTGATGAGTGCATTTACATGAGATATTCATTATTGTACTCATGATCTTATGTTGACAAGAGTAATGATAATACTTGGAGTAAATCTCTTGAAAACCTTATGATCCAACCAAAAACCTATAAGATGGTTAAGGACTAAACTATAAGTGAATAGGGAACTAGAAAATATTTCAGCCCTAAGTAAACAGACATATGGTCTGATATATATGAAATCTATTTTACATACAAGCTTGGAGGCTTGTGAGTTTGTTTTAATAGGCATGAGCCTAGGGGATGCTATTGCTAGAGGAGTTATGAGGGTTTGGCCACCCGCTCCTTGAAATTTGATGATATGATGATACCTTGCCCAATGAGAGGCTAAAAGTCGGGTGGTGGCAATTATGGGAAGGCCACCACTGTGAAAGTCTTGCCCCCCATACGGGCAGTGACATAATATTTTCCACTGTGGTATCAGTGGTGAACAGGGCAGTTATCCGAGCGCGCTAGTACGGATCAGACTGCAGCATAGCAACCTTTCTAATTATTTTGCACTATGATGCATATGGAATAGGCATAGTGAAATGCCTTATGTTAGAGCATAATGAAATGCTAGGTAATTGTATATTACCAATGTTTCCCAAGAAGGGAAATTCCCAGTTTGAGATTAGCTGTAATACTAAATTCTCAAAATGAAGAGAATTGATCAGCTTAATTGGGAATGATATTTGACTATTTTTACAAATTTAATTGGTTTACCCATGAAGGGTATGTATGTATGTATATAGATATACATAACTTACAAAGTAAAGAGTATGTTTCAGGATAATGAGATTATGAAGGATTGGAATTACATTGTCAATTATTATGTTTCTTGAATCCCCTACCAAGCATTGCTTGCTGAGATATTGTACTTGTTGCAATATCTCAGATCCAGGGAAGGAGACTTAGGAGCTGAAGACTATAGAAGACTTGAAGAGAATAATCTTCAAGGTATACCCTTGAAGACATGTATTTTTCTTTGTTGAGAGTTTTATTGTATGGTGAGCTTGAGTTTTGGATTATGTAATTTGGACAAGTATTGTACTAGATTTGGTCAGATCTTGTGAACCACTGGATGGATCCTGGAGTTTAATAAAAGTATATTCCTTCAATGGAATTTTATTTTGTACACAAATTGTACTTATGTTATGTATGAAGTGGTGACTTGGGTTTTCAAAACAAGTTCTAAAGAAAAGAATTTCCGCTGTTTTGTTTTGCGAAAAATTTTTACACTCTTAAGGGCCCTGCCTTTCAAAATACTTACAAATCATGTTTTCAAAAACCCGGGTCGTCACAAAGCTCCAACTCAATGAATTGGATGAATTAAGGAATGATGCATATAAATCAGCCAAAATATACAAAGACCACAAGAAAAGCAATCATGATAGACACATCATTCAAAAGTCCTTCACCGTAGGATAAAATGTCCTTTTCTATAATTCTATATTGCATCTATTTCCTAGAAAACTTCAATCTGGATGGACTAGAACCTACTTAGTACATACTATTTATGCTCATGGGGCTGTTTATATAGAAAAGGATGGAGAGATTTCTAAAGTCAATGGGCACAAGTTAAAACCCTATTTAGAGTTGGTAAACCCTAAAGTGGAAGAAACCTTATTGGAGAAACCAGTCTACCAGAAACCCACCTTAGCATGTCCACAACACCTCCATCTTTCATGAGTCTAGCATTCATCATAAAATTTGCATTTATCACAATAAGTTATGGCTGGATGAAGACATTAAACTTAGTGCTGACCAAGAGACAACCTAGGGTTTTTAAAGAGTCTCATTATTCTATGTTACCAATTTATCGTATATGAGTCCTATCTTTCAAAACATTGAGGGAAATATTTAGTTCAGCTTGGAGGTGTAGATATGCATGAGATTGCTAAGTCTTTTCTTATTTTTCAATAAAATAAAAAGAATTTCTTAGTTTTCTGGAAGTTTTTAAGTTCAAAGTTTCTTTACTATGATGAGAATTGATTTTTGAAGCTTATTATTTCTCCTACTTTAACTTCTTAATTGAAATCTATGTGGTTAATTCTGCATCTTATTCATGCTTGATCGAAATACTCTACACATAGTACATAGTCTAAACTAATAGATGATTATGACTTAAAGACTTAGAGGAAAATCAGTAGAGACCTATACCCAAGTGAGTATTAGAGATTATTATTTTTTGAGGGAAATGATATAGGCCATCTTTTCTTTAGCCCAAAGACATAAAGCCTACCTAGTAATGTATACCACTAGTTAGACCCTTTGAGCCTCTTAGTAAGCCTTTTCTTTTCAAATCCCATTTACCTTAACTTAGAAACCCAGTTAAAACTATCCATTACCTATCTTACAAAATGAGTATGGATGATAAAAAAGTAGAAAAAGGACAAAATTCTAAGAAGTGAAAAAAATCAAAGTGTTTACATAGAAAACCCTTTGTCTCAAAGAAAAAGAAATATTACACGAAAACAAAAAGTGAAGAGGAAGGAAAAGTAGAAAAGATATTCACTTCAATATACTCAAAAGAAAACTTGTCCTCAATCATTGAAGACCTCTACTCATATTTGAAACCATTTAATCCCTTTATCTTTGATTTCAAAACCATTTCAAAGCCTATGTTTCTTCCTATCTAAAGACCTATTAATCTTAAGGTGGAAGATAGCCTTAATGAGGAGATAAATAGGAAGGAATTAAGGTGAAATATTTCTATTGGTCTAGGTAATGGAATCCATTCTTAGGGATCACATTTCTTTGTCTTATCAATGTGCATAAGATTTCATGGACCATTAATATCTTTGGATCCAGTCACTTAGTGAGAGAAATTTGTTTGACCCCTTTTTCTCTGAGAGCTTTATTTCTGAGTGTATACCAATGAGAATTTTAGGTTAAGCCAAAGGAGTATAAGCATATCTGTTTCAAAGTCCAAACTGATGTAGTCTGTACAGACACTCTAAGATATAACTATAATAAAATGGCTTTGGTATGTGGATAACTTGTAGATTTTTTCATTCATCTTTATTAAGTCGTTAAAGCCAGTAGAGTGTTAATGGATGAAAATTCTCTGAGATGAATTAGGGACTTCACCTTATTGAATTTTGTAGGTATATTCACTATAAATCTTCATGAGGCTTAACTCATCCACCAGGGGTAACCTAGGGGTTTAAGGGCTTGTTGCATATATTAAATGCAATTATCAGTACTTAAGCAAATGGAAACTATTTTTGTTATTAGGATTTTTCACATGCTTGTCTCCAGACTATCAAAATGTTGATTAAGGGGTGTGGTAAGTGTTCAATTTTGTATAGAAAGTACTAATTAGTAGTCCTTATGTTATAAATTATAGGCATTATACTAGGATTTTTTTGAAATTTTATAATACATGACTTCTAAACCAATGATTCAAAAGTTTGATATTTTGTAGGTTCAAAAGCTAATCGAGAATAAGTATATGAATAATCAAATTTTCTAGGATTAATTAGGGTTTTTACTCTTTTGAAGGTATTTAGAAGATGACACAATGGCCGAGATCAAGAAAGATAAGATTTGAAGATCAAAATAAGGACAAAGACCTAAATTTCATCATTCCAAAGCTAAATCAAGAATTAAGATCATCTTAAGGTAAGCAAATGAAGTCCATGGAGGCAATTGGAAGCATCAAACTAAATGGGCCCATGCAAAAAGCCATGCAATTCCACCTCCTTTGCATGAGAATTAGAGTCATGAATGAGGTTTCCTAGTCTCACAAGGAAACCTGAGTAGGCCAAATCATTTAAGCCTTAAAGCCAAAGGACTTAGCCATTCAAGCCATCAAAGTGAGCCACAAGCCATATGGAGTTACATGATTGGAGGACTTTTAGAAGCAAATATCTTGTGTTAAAAAAGTGAATTCCAAGGGATAATTAGCAAGGAATAAAGGAGAAGAAGCCACTCCTTATCTTTCCTTCCCATCTTTTTTTTCTCTTTCCCATCTTTCGCTGTCCATATCTCTCTCAAAATCTAGGATTCCCATATGAAAATCTAGAAAATGGTGCCTCCCACCTTAGCTATTCTTATCTCTAAGCAACCTACACATTATCTAATTTTATCCACCATCTATATATCTTTCTAAATCCCATCTCATCCTAAGTCAACCTTGATCATCCACCATTTAAAGATCTTCCAAATTAATCCCATAAATCCCTTGAATTCAAAGTCAATTCTCTTGGGGTTTCCACTATTTTTTCCTTCTAAATCCGCAACAGTTTTGCACTCCACCTTCTATTTCCCCACTTTCCACTCCAACTTCCCACCTACCTTCCTATGCCATTCATCCCTTTTTCCTATCTCTTTCCACTCTATTTCCACCTCCTTTCCACATGAAATACCAAGCAAGAAAGTGGATGTACCTCCCTACAAAAGTGTTGCCTCCCTCTTGTATGCATTCTAGGTTTTCCACTTAAGTCAAGTTCTAATCTGCTATCTCCACCTAACTTCCTTATCTAATGTCCTAGTTCTAATTCTCTTCTCTCTTCTTAGAATGGGATTTTATCAAATTGGAAACTAAATTCCACATGATTTTCAAGTAGGGGAATTATCCTAACTCCTTAAATGAACACTTCAATTTGGGGATATTTGGACCTTAGAACTTTGGACTTCTTTTGGCTATTATTCTTTGGTCTTCAAAAAATTCTTCAAGTTTTTCCTTTGGTTTTGCACTTTAATTCAAGGTTATCACCTTTATTTTTGTTCTTACTTTCATTGCCTTGCTTCTTTGCTTTCATTGCCTTGCTTCTTTGGTTTCATTGTTTGCTTATTCCTTTATTTGTTGCTTTACTTCCATAGGCATAGAACTTAGCTGATCTTTCCTTGTTCTTTGCTTCTATCTCTCTCTTTTTTCTTGCATAACCCCTCAAGATTAAACTTACTTATTCTCTGGTAGTGACATCCAAGAGAACATTATCTTTGATCCTTCTTGTTTTCCCTTTTTCTTTACCTTATTTCTAGCTTAGATCTGGGTCTATTTTGCTTGTTCTTTGCTTCCATCTTCATGCTTTAATTCTCCTGAATTTTACTTGGATTCTAAATGCATAATATCTATGAGTATTTTTAGAGCACTAGAGTGTGTATAATTCTTTATTTGAATCAAGTTCTGAGCATTAGAAAATTGTGCAATTTTTGGCCTTGTACACATCAACAATTTTGATGTACATTTTTGGTCAATGAATAATTTTGTTTAAAGAGAATTTTACTGAGTAATTTCTACACTAAAGTACTTCAATTCTTGAGTGTTATATTCTGTAAAAATTACTTGTTAATATACTTTCCATGCCTTGCTTGATTTGAGTTTCATATACACCATCTTGCTAGAGTTTTTCACATCATTTTTCATGTGCAATGTGCAACAGTCCATACGCTTTGATTACTTGAAATATTTGGAACCCATTTAGCTTTTTAGTTATTTTAGTGAGTGATTTGATTATTTTTCATGTTAGTTAGCTTTTAATTCATAATTTCTTGCCATCTTTCACTCCATGAACCATGCACACACTTTGATGGTCATGTGAGTGGTGATTGAAGTTCATGTCTAAATTGTTGATTGATTCTTTGCTTAGGTTAAGTTTAGACTTTAGTAGTTACCTGTTTTTCATCTTAGATTAGTTTAAAAGTTTCTAATTTCATTTTAAAATGTTTTAGTATTAGGAAATTTTTTATTTCACAATTTTCCTTAAGTAATGTTCCTAGATTCATTCATACTAGTTTTTGCATTAGTTTCTTTTATTGAATGCATGTTAGTTAACAAAGTTTCTAATTCCATTGAATATATTTGAATATCTTTATTTTTAGAAAGTTTCCTTTAGCTTTTGTTTCTAATTTTGTGCATGTTTCCTATTCCATGTTTCTTGATTTTCTACTTTAATTTTAACCCTCTTTCATTGGATAAGATAAGCAACTTAAATAAGAACCAATCAATTGAAAATTCTATGAGATTCCACGTGAGATCGACCTCTATCATGTGCAATTACTACTTTGATTCATGCGCTTGTGAATAACTTTAAAGCTACACTAGAAACCAAAGAGGGAGAAAAATCACAATCTCTCTTTATCTCTCTCATTTTCTTCCTTTCTTCCCACCTATGGGTAGTCAACCTAACATCTATATGAATAGAACTAGCATAGGTGCACTCACAAGGAGAAATCCACATGTGTACCTCTCCCTCCTCTCCCCCACATTGGTGATTGAACACAATCAATGACCATGTTCTTCATACGTATAGTAACTTAACAGAGGAAAACACAATATATTGGCCATGAATCAACCAAAAAATACATAGAAAACTTGTCTAGGAGATAGATTAGAGAAAACCCATCTCAGATCAACCACCAAAAGTGAAGATCAAAAAGGGTTGGAGGATATTCAAATGGAAAACACATTTTTCTAATGATTGTGCCATTTTTTTATGACCATCATTGTTTTTGGAGTTTTTGTAGCTAAAATAATGATGAGACACTTCCTAGTTCAATAGGATCAAAGGTAAATTCCTAATCTATTTTTTACCTAAGTTACTTTAAAATTTTTAATAATTTTGCAGTTTGGCACCGTACTGCTTGTCATCGGTGGTGATCAAAATCCGGTTCTCTTCTCTGGTGATAGTAATAGGATTTTGGGCAATGGTAAAACTTAAAAAATTACATCCATGAAATTCTTGTCACCCAATCTACAGAACAATACCAATGAAAGTCAAATTAGAGTCATTGTGAGCATCCAAAACCAGATCTCGTTTATGTAAAATGTTGCTAGATAGTGATCGACCCTTAATTTCTTTAAATGATGATAATATCATAATATATCAGCGATATAATGGTCTCTAACTTCAATTTGGTGCAATATATATATATATATATATATTAAAATTTCTCTATATTTAGTAGGTTTTAGTCAAAAACTTTCTAAAAATAGTATTAACTAGGAAGAGCAAAGTTTTGAGAAAAAATGAACAAATTTGCTATTTTTGACCTTGGAAGAGCAAAGTTAGAAACCAAGCTAGGCCCACCTACCAAAAATGAAGTCTTGGAGGTTCAGAATGATCATTCGGTGTCACTATCAAAGGAAAAGTAGTTAGAAACCCCATGAACAACTCCTATTCAAATGAGGGTAAAAAGGTGGCAAACTCCCCATGCATTCCACCACCTCTAGAAGCTTTTGAGAGAAGTCCAATTCACATACACTAAGATCATATACATCAAAAGCTTCTTAAAAATAAAAGAATAATGGGACCCACATGAAGATTATTTACTTACTTTCTCTCCCCTACTCAACTGAATGAAGACAATCACCCAATGATTTGGATGTCTTATCCATGCAAAGGTGGTGAAGTACATAGTCTCACGTGAAACACATGAAGAAAATCTCTAAGGAATTAAGACCAATAATTCTAAGGTACTGCAATATAATGGTGGGGAGAAAATGATGCTTAAGGAACATCTGCATGTCCTAAATTGATCCCATCCATTCAAGATAGGGTAAGCATGATCTAAGGGCCAAAAATGAAGTAACAAAAAGTTACAAACCCTAGCCACCTTTTCCCATGTCGAGAAGTCAACCCAAAATTTTAAGGAAAGAAAGGTCTCAATAATCCATCCGCAGCCAATGGTCCACATGGTTCTCAGGTTTTCACACACACATGGAGAATCACCCCCTTCCCACTAGACTTTCTAATTTTTAATTCACCCTAAATTCCCTCGACCCACTTATTCCCTTTCCACCCTTATCTATTTCCCTTTCCATTATTTTTATTCTCTCCAACTATTTTCTATTTTCTTCTCACACACTCGGATATGGTAACCATGCCACCTCACCCCATGCCCCCCAACCCCCAATCTAGCCATCCATTCAATTCTAATTAAGTGTGGCCTGATCTCAACCATTCATGCCTCTTGACTCCCACTTTAAAATTCTATAAATAGGGTTGTTATGAATGGGTTTTTCATCTTTCACTTTCCCTAGAGATCAATGGCCAAAGCTAAGAGAAACAAAGGGAGGAAGATCACCCTCACCCAAGCTCTCTCAATCCTCAATGTCCAATCCCTTAGAGATAAAGATAGGGACTCAACCTAAATTTCATTTCCTTTCTTTCTTACTTGTTTTCTTTACTTCTTTTCCATACCCATTCTCTTACACGCAATATACAGGATTACACGCATGATAGTTATTGTGTTGTTCTTACTTTCCAAGCATTTTAATCTTGTTCATTTATTTTTAGAAATTCTTGCATACACTTAGTTCATACACATAGATCTTACTTCTTTTGCATGTTGCTAGCATAACTCAATTCCAAACATATTAGATCATTAGTTGCTTTAGTTTATCTTGCATTCCATCAAGGGATCAACCCATATTTACTTTTCTATACTCTAATAAAGTTCTCCACTTGTGTTAATTATTAAGACACGTCAAGTTTTGGGGCCATTTCAAGGACATGCAAGGGAGTTTAATTAGGATCTGGGTTGTAATTCTTTACCACTAGTCGTAGACTAGTGTTGCATGTAGTTGAATTTGAATACCTTCCTTGATCCTATGAATTTGATACCTTCCTTTTCTTTTATGCCAAAATTTGGACAAGATCAACAAATTGGTGGAAAACCTTAGGATAATTTCCACTTTTAATTTTTGAGTGAATTGTAGTGATGTTGAAATTGCTATTTTTTTATACACATAATTCATCTAAAAGGGTTGTAATAATACAAGTTAAGGGTGGGCCATCCTAACCTAGGAGAGGAGGTGGCCTGTACATGGACCCACCCTTGTACAAGAAGATTCAATTCTTGGACCCCATCATGAGCTATTCCTCTCTTCTTTTATTTTCCTAGATTAGGGTGCATTACTAACTTAATACTGCATTCGGATGGTAGTGTAGAGCATATCAAAAGCATTTCCTTGTTACATTCTACAGTTGCATTAGTTTTACAACTTTCCTTTCATAATAGGATACATTTATTGCTTTAAAGTGCTTATATGTTCAAATTTCCTAGGATTGTTTAAAATGTTAGTAAGGGCACTCACCCCCATAAGATCAAGGGTGGACTTAGTCACTGCATCTTGGAGCACCTAGATTGAACAGCACCTAATGTACCGTGCAAGGTATATCCATTTTTTAGAAGTAGAGTCACGCAGGGCATCGGTTCCTTATTGAGATTTTTT
This sequence comes from Warburgia ugandensis, assembly GCA_035236585.1. Taxonomy (NCBI): domain Eukaryota; kingdom Viridiplantae; phylum Streptophyta; class Magnoliopsida; order Canellales; family Canellaceae; genus Warburgia; species Warburgia ugandensis. The sequence goes on along the minus strand of CP141126.1, from coordinate 69,502,312 downwards.
ATTAGCTTTCAAGCTTTTAATTATAGATAAATTAAAATAGAGAAAAAAGTTTCTTTTGTTATCAAGAACGAATTGTTTTGTTGTTTCCATGCCCTAAAGGATAAAGCTAAGGCATGACTCAACTCTCTAAAAGTAGGTTCTCATGACACGGGATCAACTATCAAGAAAATTCCTAAATAAGTTTTTTTTTATCCATAAAACCAATGCCCTCAAGTATAAAATTATAAGTTTCCAACAAAAGGAGAGAGCACATTTTTATGGATTCTAGGAACATTTGAAGGACTTGGTTTTGAAATCTCCCCAACACAGATTTGAAAAGTGGTAGTTGGTATAGTATTTTTATGAAGGTCTGACAATGCAGAATAGACATAAGATAAACGCCACTATTGGAGGGGCTTTGGTAAATTAAATTGATGTGGAGGCTTGGAATTTCTTAAAAACACTTGTTGAGAATTCCTAGCAATGGGATTACTCTGCCCAAATGGAAAGAAATTCATAGCCACAAAAGAAAGGTGGTATATATGAGATAGAGGTCACTCTAGATTTGTATGAAAAAATTGACATGTTGACCCAGAAGTTAAACAAGATAGATTATCTATTCCAACAATTAGATGACTTGATGATGAACAAATCTCCAATGTAGCCTAAGTTTGAGGTGTGCTTGATCTATTCCATTCTCAATCACTCCGCACCATCATGTCCATCAAGCTCTAATTTTCCCTAGTTCTTTTCAAAGCAGGCAAATGCTATGAATGCATGTAGCCAATTTAGCAACAAGAGCCCTTATTTTGAGACCTACAACCCAAGTAGGTAGGCATCCAAAATTTTCTTATCAAAGATTAATCATCAAGGGGGTTTCATCCAAGAACCCACCTCATCAACGTTTTCCCAAGAACAACATGCCTCAACAACAATAGTAGCAGTCTCCATAGTTTTTGCCTTAATAAAGGAAACCATCTTTGGAGGAAACTTTGAACATGTTCATGCAAGGGTCTAAGCAATTTCAAAATGATACAAAGAAAATCTTACAAGCCAATTTGTAGTCTATGATGAAGTTTGAATATTAGATGGGCCAGCTATCTACTACTCTTCAAGAGAGGGAGAAAGGAACGTTTCCTAGTTAGCCAGTGCCAAATCCCAAGGGTTAGTATGAGATTAGTTCCACATTGTCCGATCTAGCCAAATCCATTAAAATGCTTGGGAGTGGAAGACAAGTAGATGACCAAGCATACCAAACTAGGGAAACCCCACAACCTGAGGAGAAAGAAACATATACCCAATTTTAGAATGGGAAAGAAATAGTATAGCCTGCATCCTTTTCGTCTGAACCCATTCCTAATACACCTCATGTCCCAAAGGCTCCCTTCCCTCAAAGACTAAACATGGTTAAGAAGGAAAAAAATTATAAGGAGATAATGGATGCATTTAAATAGGTTAATATCAACATTACATTACTCAGTGCCATTAAAGATTTCCCTCCTTATGTCAAATTTCTAAAGGAGTTGTGCACATGAAAGCATCAACATAATGTTCATAAAAAAACCTTTGTCATTAGTCAAGTTAGTTTCATATTGAAACACCAGACTCCTCCCAAATACAAAGATCCTAGATGCCCTACAATGCCATGTGTTAGTGGGAAACACAAATTTGATAAGGCACTCCTAGATTTAGGGGCTTGCAATAACCTGTTGCTATACTCACTCTTTGAGCAATTAGGATTGGACGAGCTTAAAATTACCTCTACCACCCTATAATTGGAAAACTGATCTATAAAAATTCTTTGGGGAGTGGTAGAAGATATCTTGATATAGGTGGATCAATTTCTCCTTCCAGTGAACTTTTTAATCCAAGATACAAAACGTGTATCTAATACAAATACTAAAATCCCTATCATTTTGGGCCATCCATTCCTAGCCACTTCTAATGCCATCATCAATTGTCGAAATGGTGTTGCAAAACTCTTTCAAAAATTTTAATGCAACTCAATAAATGGACTTTTGATATTCTTTTGCTATGAATATCATGGAAGGTATAGTTCATGGCACTTTTCATTCATCCTCTAAGTCAAATCAAGTCAGTCCCATGCAAGAAGTAAACCCATTACTGGAAGCTATAATGGTAGTGGACACTTCTAAATGGAGACCAAAATTAGAGCCCTTGATACCATCTTCAACTCAAGAGAACCCACCAGAGGAAACACTCACTTTAAACCTAAAACCCTTGCTAGAAAGCTTAAAATATGCAATTTTAGGTCCTCTAAAACACTGCTTACAATCATTTATGCTGATCTTAGTCAAGATTAGGAGGGTAAGCTATTTAATGTTCTCCGAAGACATAAGATAGTAATAGGGTGGTCCATCTCGAATATTAAAGGTATTAACCCCACCATCTCATGCACTAAATTCATTAGAAGAGAATTGTAAGACATTTGGGAATGCAACTATAGTTAAGCTTCCACATGAAGGAGGTAGTTAGGATAGAGGTACTAAAGTTGTCAAATGTAGGCATCATCTACCCAATTTCTGATAGTGCTTGGATCAGCCCTATACATGTTGATCAATTTCTCTTTAATATGATTTTTATACTTCATGATTAATGCACTATTTGGTTCTCCATGCCTTACTTGATTTAGATTTCATCCGCACCATGTTTTTCTATTTTTGCACTTTGATTTCATGCGCAATTTTTAGTAGTTCATGCACCTTATTTGCTTGATTTCTTAAGAACCCATGTAGTTTTTTTTTCTTTTTTTTTTTTTCAATCAATGCTCTATTTAGACCCATAAGTACAAGCTTTTAGTTCATGCATTCTAACCATATTCTAACCCCATGAACCATGCACACAATTCCATGAGTCATGTGCATGGTGATTGGGTGATTTGTCTTTAAGTGGTTAGTTGTTTCCTTGTTTCATGATAGTTTAGCATTCTTTGTTTAGATATTTGCATTTCAGATTAGGTTTGGAAGTTTCTTTGTTTAGTTGTTAGAATGGTCTATGTTTAGGAAATTTTTATTTTTAAAAGGTGTTGTTTTTGACAAGTTTCCTTAGAATAAGTTTCCTAGGTTAGGTCATCCTAGCTTTGAATTAGTTTCATTTATTGAATGCATGTTAGTTAGAAAATTTTCTATTTCCATTGAAGATTTTTACTTTTGGAAAGTTTTAATTTAGTCCATGTTTCTAATTTCATGCATCTTTCCATTTCATGTTGTTTGTTTTCCTAGTTTAATCAAAATCATCTCTCTTTGGCTAAATATAAGTGATTTAACTATGATCTAATTAATTGAAAATCCATGAGACTCTTTGTGGGATCGACCTCAATCATGTACATCTACTACAATTAATTTGTGCACTTGCAAGTAATTTTAAAGCTACACCAATGGGTTCATCAACCCAACATTTGTTAAAGCTTTTAAACTTTAGTGGTTACTATTATTTCCAACCAAATCATGAAAATGGACTTGGAGTTGCATACATTTTTGTCATTCCCAACCAACTAACCAATAGTGAAAGTCAACATGGGTTGTGACTTTCTGGGAACAAACCAATTGACTCATATGGTTCACCATCCAACTCGTCTAGACTGAGCTTCTCATAGAAAAATGACTACCAACTAATTGATTCATTTCACCTCTGTCAACTTTTTTGCTAGTTGTATTCTAGTATTCACTATTTAAAGCTCCCAATGAATATATTTGGATTCTAACTTCTAAAAACTCAAAAGATCATACAAATGATTTAAGCTTTCATCTTAGTAAAAATTCTTCGAGCTTAATGTTTCAATATTTCCAATCTTTTGTATTTGAAAAATCCTCTCTCTATCATTGTGTCTGATTTTAAATCTCCGAGAGAGAGAGAGAGAGAGAGAGAGAGAGAGAGAGAGAGAGAGAGAGAGAGAGAGAGAGAGAGAGAGAGAGAGAGAGAGAGAGAGAGAGAGAGAGAGAGAGAGAGAGAGAGAGAGAGAGAGAGAATCTTTTCTTCTTCAAACTATTGTGGACTTTGACAATGGTATAGCTTTATTGCTCTTCAAAAAGAATTCCAAGTGTTTGTACAAGGAAGAGCTTCTACAAGTGCTCTATTCCTTATTTCTAAATAGCACAATGTCAATTCAAATTGGTAAAATCTTCCAATGTTTTAGTGGAACTTGAAGCAAGAATGGAAGAAGGTGTTATGGTTGGTTGGCCAAACCACTATAAGCTCCTTGTATGTACCAAGTTTATTATCCTCATTGTTTTTAGTATTCTATTCCTTACTTCTAAAACATTTCTCACTTTTTGACATCTTGTGCAAAATGTTCACAAAAGTTTTAACTTGCATTTGGGCCCAATTCACCCCCTCTTGGGACCTCAAAATACCAAACTCCAATGATGGCTTTGTAGCTACTAAAAACAAAAAATGTAGAAGAGAGAGAGAGGAAGAGAGGAGGACATTATATGCTACACTTGCATGTAGCATGAAATTTTCCTTCTTGGGTCCACTTTTTATACTACTTTAAAAATCCAAACTATTATTAGACTTTCCCTTCCTCAAGATGGAGGAGTACTAAAGATATCATCCAATAGAACCTGGTAAGTGAGCCACCTTCAACTAAAATGTGGAGGGTAGAGAGTAGTTTTTCTTATCACCATCAACATTTTAGTTGGAAGGGGCCTAGCTTAAAGATGCCCATTGGATGAGATCATTTGTACCCTTCCATCTTTAAGGACTCTATTGAATGGCTTTACTGATCGAGAAAATATAAAAAGTGGGCTCAATGGTTGACATTTTATGCTACATAGTGCTCTCACAAGAATAAATGAGAGCGTATGTCATAGATTGATCCAATCATAGAAAGTCAATATAACTTGCTACCGTTTCAAATTAAATATAAATCTTTTCCAAGAAAAGCAATATAGTAAGAGCTACTTCTAACATTTTGCAATTTTTTATTTTATTCATGTGCACCTTCCCAATGGGATCATACATTTGCTGCTCCAAAAGAAGGCCATCTCTCTCCTAAGATAAGACACCTTTCTTCAACCATGTTCTAGTGGTATTGTACACCCATCTTGAGTATTTAGATTATTAACTGGCTTTTAAGGGTGGACTACAAATAAAAGTAACTTCTCACTATGCATTCTAGATCATTGGTGCTGATTAGAGGCTTGATTAGTTCGAGTTAGCGAGATCAATGGAAGTAAAGCTTTCTCCAATGTTATTTCTTTGTTCATTTGGGAGCTCAATGTTGAATAAGGTTTTGTGTCTTCTCTTACAAAAGAAGAAGAAGAAAAAGAGAAAGAAGGTTTTCCCTTAGCAACCCAAAGGTAGGGTGCTATTAGAAACTAAGAATGTGCATGAGATAAAATAAAAGAAAAGAAATTGGAGAGTGCCAAATGCAGCTATTATTATATTGTTCTTCCTAAGAAAAATAATATTTTATTCAAACTACATGCACTGCTTGATTGACTTTTACAGTTTGATCTACATCTGACATATACTCTCGTTTACTCTCAGAGGCATCACATAATTGAGATACATATATATATATATAGACACACACACACACACACACACACACACACACATATAGATAGATAGAGAGAGAGAGAGAGAGAGAGAGAGAGAGAGAGAGAGAGAGAGAGAGAGAGAGAGAGAGAGAGAGAGAGAGAGAGAGAGAGAGAGAGAGAGAGAGAGAGAGAGAGAGTCACCAATTAAATCTAACATTTCTTTCTTGGCCTTTTAGTATTATATCAAGGAGATATTCATTGATGACTACATGGGATAGAGAAAAACTTTCACCTGATTGCCAATATCACTCTTGTTGATAGAAATACTATTCATGCCAATATCAGGTGCATATATATATATATATATATATATATATATATATCGAAGGAATGCTATATCAAAATGCTAATAAGCAATTGGAGCAAAGAACACAAATTTTTTGCAAAATGGGATTCACTTGTAGATGATCTACTAAGTTCATCTAATTGCTTTGCATTTACATGTCTCCTAGCACAAAAATCATGCAGATTGGTATGCGACAAGAAGGTGTTTCTCATTTGTAAATATAGATCATTTTTGCAAAGTTTCTAACCATCCATGAAAAGAACTCTTCAGATGTTACAATCATCTAATCTGTGCAATTTCTAAATTAATGTATATCCAAAGCCAAATAAATTAGATGAACTTGGTGGATCATCTATAGGTGGTTCCTTCATGGAAAAAGTTGGTGCTCTTTAACTCCAAGCCTCTCCAGTGCTTTGCTTTAGCATCCTCTATATATCATATGTAATGACTTAGGTTTTCATGTTCATTTTTAAAGTGCAAAACTAATTCCTAATGTGAGATCTATCCCTATTTGAAAATAATTTTTTTTTAAAACAATGCAATGCAACAAAAGATTCTTTTTCTTTTAAATTCATTTCAAAAACCTCGAGTGTCATTTACTTCCAAGAAAACAAAATGTCTAGAAAAAAAAAAATTTATATAAATATTAAACTAAAATAAAAATCCATGCATCCGAGATCTACCTAGTCACAGCTCACAGTTCAATTGTAATAATTACATAAACATGTCCAAAAAAAATGAGTCTTATACTTACATTGTTTTTATACTCTACTACACTATTGTCTTCATCCAATTTTGCATCCACTTCAATTTGCTCTGCGTCAAGTCAAATTCTTTGAAGACCAAAGATATTGTAAACAATTTACAATATCTCAGTAAGCTTACGCTTGTATAGGTGGTTTCACATCTAATCTACCATAATTTGAAATCCAAGTCTAAACAATATTTCAAATAATTTTTCTTGCAAACTTAAAGAATATAATGATCATATCAGAGACAGGGAAAATAATTGGAACCACATGTCAACCTCAGTTCACTGTTTCATGCTAAACTATTTTAGATAATATCAATATAAAATATGCACTACTTTAAATGTAAACTTTTCAAATGATCAAACCTACATGGTAATGTCACATAATTGTAATATATAATATATCTCAAAATCACATCAATGCATAACTTGTAAATTATGTGAAAGATCCACCATTTAACTTGATAAACCAAATGCTATAAAATCCTCAAAATTTTAAAGTAGTAATCAATTAAACCACGAATTTTGGAAATCCCAAACTGACAACATTATCATCACGTGAACATATGTACCCTGGCAAGCACATCAATCAGTTGGTCATGAATACTCATCTAAAGACAATCATCATGCGCATCTACATGGGGTCACAAAACAGAAATCCCATGGTACACTATGCTCACAACCAGATCACTAAATCATGTGTCTCTGGTATTTAGAGACTAGCCACTGGAGCCTTCATGGCGACTACAGACATGTCTCCAAAGGGTGCCATGACCACCTCCAATGGCTGTTCCTACCATAACAAGTGAGAAAAAGAGATGCCTCTTTGGGCGCGAATACATGCCACCTTTACTGGTTAGCATAATTCCCACTAGGCTCATTAGTTTGAACAAACATATATCTCATTCCAAGTGTCATTAAATCATATATCATATATCTCATGCAAAACCATTTATTCCTTTAACTCAACTCAAAGCATGGGATTGATGGCCTTTGATCCCATTAACATGGTGATCATGGGTTAGATCATCTTAAAAGGATGGATCGGGTGTAGATCTAGCATCTAACTACTAATTGGCGAAGCAATCATGATAAAAAGGTTAGATCGATCTTGCATCTAAGTTTTGGTGATTGATTAATAGTGGATCATATGGGAATTTGTGGATTTGATCACGAATCTGACATTAGTTGATAGATCATGGGCTAGATGATGACGGATGATCCAATCCAATTTTGATTAGTAAGATGCATGGTTTTCATTTATTCGATAGTTCAGATCTACATTCAAGTTTATTTGGATGATCTAGCAATTAGATCAATCTATTTACTTTTCTAAATTATCTAACTAATTAAATTCTAAGGTTTGATCACTTTTGATCTAATGGATCTAGGTTGTTCTAGGATTTTTTAGTTTGGATCAATTTAAAAATTTTTCTAATCCTAAATTTTATTGCATAATTATGTTTATTCGTCAAGACAAATCCAAAGGATGTCTTGGATCAAACGTTGGAGTTATATTGCTTTCCAAATTGAAAATCTAAGTTTAAGACAAATCTCAATAGTTGAGATCAAATATGGGCAAAATAAGGCTTAAAACGACATCACCAAGATGCTCTAAGGCATAGCACATGTTCCAAAATGCTTGGTGTGTGTGTCCTATTTTCCAGAACGCACCAAAGTGCATCCTGTTCCCTAGAACGCATCAATGTTCAGAATGGTCAAAGATAGTTTTGCATGCGTGGCGCATGCATGGGAATGGCACCAGGCACGTGCATTTCTAAAGTGTGTCTGCAATGCACGTCTTTGTCACCATCTAAATGGGAGTGGTTCAAACTATGTCACCTTGACAGTATGTTCCTTTTTCATCTAAATCTCTGATATGGATCTCCAAATACTAATTGTTTTAACAAATCCTAAGGTTTTGAGGCACCACGAATCCATCGAACAACTCAAATTTTTCATCTGAGCTGTCTTGGCTATGGTTCCCATCCGAGCCAGTCAGATCCATTCACTGAAGGATCATCGGCCAGTAACACAATCAAAATTGAGGAGAAGGGGGCTCACCTGGGTCCAATCGTGGCGTATTGGTGACCAACTGGCGGAGAGAGGGACAGGGGACGATGGCGGCAAGGGGTAAGACACGTGTGCACAGCAAGTGCCAGCCAATGGAAGAATAAAAAGAGAGGAAGCTAGTAAGTGAGAGAGAGAGAGAGAGAGAGAGAGAGAGAGAGAGAGAGAGAGAGAGAGAGAGAGAGAGAGAGAGAGAGAGAGAGAGAGAGAGAGAGAGAGAGAGAGAGAGAGAGTGCAGGTGCGTGTGTGTGTGTGTCACCAAGCAGCTTGTCTTGAGCGACAGAGGTGATGGAGAAATAGGGGGAGACCGAAGCTAAGGAAGAGGGTGAGATCTTGCAGAGGAGGGAGTTAGAGAAGGCCTTTATCATCGATGGTTCACTCTTCTCACTAGCAATTGCATGATCATCAGCCATGATGGCCTGTATTTATGGTGAGGAAGAGGGAAGAATGCGTGAGGTGACACTATTCCCCATAGGAGATCTATCTTAGCGGGGGTGTCATTATGAAAGTGGCCCCTCCATTTCAAGCACTTTTCTACTTTAAAAACATATAAATTGGGCTCATTTTAAAATTATTAAAATTCCCTTATTATTAAAAATCATGTAACTTTCTCATCTAGACCCCATTTTCAGCATTCGTAGTATCGTTGGATTTTACTTTTTGAGTGCAATCTAATTATTATGGTTTCAATGCTTTGTTTGACTTCTATAAAAAGTTTATTCATAAATTTCTATTTTATCCTTTTTTATATAAAAAATTACATAAAATAAGTTTTTAAACATTAGGTTATTACATCATTTCCCCCTTAAAGAAATCTTTGTCCTCGATAATTCTTTCTATGTCATTTGCGAAATAATTATGCATGTCTTTCTTACTTAAACATCCATTTCAATTTTCAATTTTTCAATTAAATGATTTTACAACAAACATTCCACCTAAGAGATCTTAGTTGTTCTTTCATTTTATTCCAAATTATGTAACTCTTTAATTAGTATCTCCCTGAAGAAATGATAATTTTCAACTTTGACATTTGATTACTATTATTATTGTTGTTGTTATTGTTATTGTTGTTGTTGTCGTTTACATTTGTTAACGCTACAATCTTCAATGTATTCAAATATTATCTTTCACTTTTCATGTTAAGAGTTTAATTTTGGCCAAAAGACCCCTAGTTTAGCATTTAATTGGATCATCTAACTCATCAATGTGACGACTTTTGGATAAAATTTAAAATTTACCTCAAATTGACCATCTAACCATAAATGTCAAAATTAATGGTCAGATGAAAATTTGAGCTAATCGAATGCTTAATGTGTGGCTTAGATGACCCTAATCTAGTCTTTGGTCTTGCAGACCAACTAAAGGAGGGTTGGATGGCTTAGATCGATATGCAACGGTGTAGATCGATCAAAAGAGGTATGGATGGATCAGATTGAATTTCAACAATGCAAATCATCTTGAATACCAATAAGGCAAGGGTTGAGGGTTTCCTAATAGAATAAGAGTCCTAATAAGGAGAGGACTATGGATGGAATTTTTTGGAAGAAGAGGAAGTTTCCTAATAGGAAACTAACTCTTAAAGGAAAGAGGGGGGAAACTATAAGAAGAGGAGTCGTGTGAGTGTAAAGGGGGGCGGGGGGTTGGATTTTGTTTTGCTTTCCCTTGCTTACATTCTTTCTTTCTTTTCTCATTTTCCTATTCCTTCCGCTTGCCCCTTTCTCTTTTCCTTCTTTTGTTCCCCTTTCAAGCACCACCCTTCTTCCCTCAACTCTCTCTCTCACGTTCTCATCCCTCTCTCTTCATACCCCCCTCCTCGGCTGATCACGTAACTAGTAGATCACCACTACCTCCCTTAGTTTACCGTAGTTTGTTGTTCTTTGTTTTCAACTCATCATTCCTTTGTCTGTTCACCACCCGATCTTCCCCTCACCTTCTCTGATCACCTCTCAACACCCTAGTCACCCATCACATCTACCTTTGTTTGTCATGACTAGACAATGAATCCAGCGCCCTCTCTCTCCAGCCCCAGGTTTCCCTGCTTCCACCGCACTTGCCCAATCAGGAACACCACACTCCACAATGTGGTTTCCACAAGCCCAGATTTCTCCTCGTTGGCTGCCAACTCCGCTCGACATTCCCGAGCTTGACTAGGTATTGCTTGTTTCCACTGCATTGGACCCATCAGCTCAAGCCAGCATCACACAACCTAGGCATGCACAATCCAATACATTACGCCTCAATAAGTCGATGACCAGGTTCCCCTCCATCTACACTCCTACCCATTTGAACTAGCCAAGGTCCTTTGCTTCCAACCCTCCACTGACCATGCTCCACAATGCAATCTTCACCAGCCTGGCACCAATTGGCTCTTCCACCTCTTGCAGATCCTCTCCATCACTGCCAAATCTCTAGCACCATCGCCTAGCCATCTTCATTGCTCTTCCCTCTAGTCCAAGTCCAGCACTATAGCTCCATCCCACTGGTCGACCAGTCCAGATGCGACAGCCCCACTCTGTTTCACCATCTCCTCCGAAACTTCTCATGAGTCCCTCTACTCTACTCTCTCTCCCTCCTCTGCCCGCACCTATCTAACAGTGCTATAACTACTCATCACCGATCCACCCAGTCGGTAAAAGGCATTTCCCTTTGTTCTCTCCTCTCTCCCCAACTCCTCCACCGATCTTTCCATTACCTTCTCCACATCCCAGCTTCACCACCGCTCCAGTGTCATCTACCCCACCTGTTCACTAGCAGACATCTTCTCAGGTGCCAGACAGCTCAGAGAAGGAAACCCGACGTGGGTTTCCTCTTTCTCCACCTCTCTTCTCCCTCTCTTTGCCCCCTCCATCACTGTCTTCTTCCTTCGATCTGACTCCCTTTCGAATTTTTTTCGTTTAAAACCAAAATGATAGAAAAATTCCACAAACGCCCTTAGCATAAAATTGAAATTACTCATACAACCTTCTTTGTCTTTTAGTCTGTTTTGTCTTTTTTCCCTATTCATGTTTTGCTAATCCAATTTTACCCCATTCTTAGATAATTCCAGAAATCAGATCTTGGTTGATTTAGACATTACCAAATTAACAGTTTAGCTTAAACCAACAGAGAAACATTAAATTCTTATCTGTTTCACGTCAGATTTTCAATCAACTTTGAGAAATTGTTTCTAGAACATTTAAAGCATTTTTATCATTCCTAATATTCAATCTAAGAACCTAAACTCATATCTAAGCCGTTAAATATCTAGTTCAGATCTCTCAGAATTTTTGGAATCTGCCTCATCCATCCGATGGATCATTAATCAGAAGCATCACAAACAGGTTGATGAAGGCTGATCGCTATTTAGGAGGCTAGATCTGAAGATTTTGAAGATAAGCAATCTAGGGAAGTGAAATGTTCTTTTTTTTTAGTTAAATTTCTATTTTCTTTGGATTAGACTTCTGTAATTTCATTGATTAAACACATCTGAAATATGATTTCACTTTTTGTTATTTTCTGTCAATAAATTCTATTTTTTAAATAATTAAATTTTATTAAAACTCTAATTTCTTAAAGCGAGTCCATGTGGGATCAACCTGTACTTGCACATGATATACCACAATAGCCCTATGCACTTACAGTTAAGCAACACACATGAGACTTGATTCCTCAACCAAAGCTTGTGCCTCAATCATTATCTATATGTATCTAAAGTGTTTTTGAAGATGGATGTCACTACTAGGTTCGTAGTGAATGCTTTACCTCATTACCACTTTGCCTATTTCAAGCTACTTCTTCACCTTTTGGAAGCATGTTCTCTCTTTTCTTATCCTATATTGGCACATTTCTTAATTATTTATCAGATCCATCATCGACAACCATTCAACCTCATTTATTAGAAGGTGGCGTAAGTATAAGTGCAATGGTTGGTTCCTTCAATTTCTAAAAATTTGCCCCTCATGTGTCACCTTATACCCATCTTATGTCCTTAATCATTTTCTTAATTAATAGCAAATTAATAATCATTCAATACGCTATTGTAGTGTCTAGTAAGGCTTAGGAAATTTTTAATTCCATCACTATTTCAAGTATTTTCCTACTTCATTTCTGCCTTAGCTATCACTTGATCTAATAGGACTATAAATTCTAAAATGACTTAGCCTAGTGGGTTGACTTCCTTTATAGGAACTCCTGTATAAGTATACGTAATGTTTCTCTTAATGTATTATATATTTTTGGGTGTTGCTTACTAATACACTAACAAGTTTATTAAGAAATGGTTGAAATACCTAGTTCTTGCAACTTATAGCCTAAACAACATTATTCTAAGGTAATGGCACTTAATTGTAATGTAAGTTATTATCAACTATCCCCTTATTGACAAGAATAACTGGTGTTTCTTAATAAAAATAATGGGTCTAATGAAATTCTAATTTCAACAGTTTATCTCATCATTTTCTTAATATTTTTCAATTAGATAAGCATCCTAAAATGATAAATTTTTAAAGTAAAACTAATTTTAGAGTTCAATTCCTTGTTGAACACAATTCTTTTATGGTAATTCTACAAATTCTTTAATACACACTATCCTTAGTTTCAACACTCTATTGTTTTCAAAATCAACTTTACTCCCATATTTTACCTCCTTTGCATCCTTTAGTAATAAAATAACTAAAGTGATCTTGTTTAATCTTCCAATTTAGCAAAACAATTTAAGATCCTTAATATTTGACATCTGGGCTTAATACATGTCTATCTTCCTTATATATGTCAAATCCATGATCTTCTTATTCTGACTATTCAATGTCGAACGAATAAGATTACTTACATCTCATGTTACCTTGCAGTAAAATTGTTCCTTTTTGTCTACTTGGATCAATGTCTCCATTTGATTTGTTGCACATAATAGACACACAGCTATACTTTTGGTCAATAGATATTATGAATTAAATACTTCCAAATAATGTTAGACTTCTCTATTAACAACATCGAAATCCTCAAATGCCCATATTTCCAATGAATCCTTACAATATCTTAAGAAATCCATTGAATTTTTAGTTTATTACCTCCATACTACGCTTCTCTACCTTCATGTTTAAATTCCATGATTAATCTATCATCACAAATCAAATATCCTCAATTACATTATCATCAAAATCTTCTATTAACTATGCTCTAATCAAATTCCTTGTAGTACCACTTGAATTCAACCTTTTACATCCACTAACATGTTCATACTCATCTCATGATCCTCTTAATCACATAAAATATCATTTACTATAATTATTTTCTAATCTACTCCATTATACTTACGTTATTATTTGTAAGATAGTGGTTACTTCTCACAAAGTCCCATGTAATTCATCCAGGATTGAGCTAAGTTATCCATATTTATCAATTTAATAAATCTAGTATAAGTCAAGGTTATCTACTAAAGATATCATCATAATGACCTTATTTATTTATTTTTATACTTTCAAGGGTTAATAGTTTCCTAGTTTACTCCACTACTCATAACTTCTTAACCCTAAGTAATTTAGACTTGATTTTGATGGGTCTTCTAATGCTCAAGTAGTTTTAGCTCCAACTCTTTTTTTTGCCTACTTATGATGTATCTCCTTCTCATTCAATACCATTTTCCATACTAGTCATATTTATAACTAATATTTAGACAATTTGTTCTTAATTATTCTAATCATATATGACTTTTGGACATGTAGGAATGGCTATAAAAGGATAAACTAGGGCTTTGATACTAATTGTGATGACCTGGGTTTTCATATGCATTTTTAAAGTGCAAAACTAATTCCTAATGCAGGATCGATCACTATTTGGAAACAATTTCGTAAAAACAATGCAATGCAGTGCAAGATTCTTTTTCTTTTAAATTCATTTCAAAAACCCGAGTGTCATTGACTTCCAAAAAAACAAAATAGTTAGAGAAATTTTTTATATAAATATAAAACAAAAACAAAAATACATACATCCAAGATCTAGCTAGTCACAACTCACAGTCCAATCATAATAACGACATATACATGTCCAAAAGGAATATGTCATGCTTACATTGTTTATATAGTCCATGACACGATTATCTTCATTCAATTTTGCATCCACTTCAATTTGCTCTACCTCAAATCAAATTCTTCAAAGACCTGAGACATTGAAAATAATTTACAATATCTCAACAAGCTTGCACTTATGCAAATAGTTTCACATCTAGTATACCACATTTTAAAATCCAAGTCTAAACAATATTTCAAATAATTTTTCATGCAGTACTAAAGACTATAATGATCAAATCAAAGATAGGGAACATAATTGAAACCACATGTCAACCTCAGATTATAGTTTCATGCTAAAATATTTCAAATAATATTAACATAAAATGTGCATGACTTTAAATGTATATTTTTCAAATGATTGAACTTGCATGGTAATCTCACATAATTGTAGTATATAATATATCACAAAATCACATCAATGCATAACTTGTAAATTATGTGAAAGATCCACCATTTAACTTGATAAACCAAATGCCATAATATCCTCCAAATATTAAAGTAGTAATCTGTTAAACCATAAATGTCAGCATTCCTAAACCAACAACATCATCATCACCTACACATATGCACCCCGGCAAGTACAATGACTAGTTGGTCATGAGTACTCATCTAAAGACTATCACCATGCCCATCTACGTGGGGTCACAAAATCAAAATTCTATGGTATACTATGCTCACGACCAGATCACTGAATCATGTGTCACTAGTATCTAGAGACCAGCCACCACAACCTTCACAATGATGATAGATACATCTCAAAAGGGTGCCATGACCACCTCCAGTGGTTGTTGCTACCACAGTAGTCTAGAAAAACATATGCCTCTTTGGGCATGGATACCTACCACCTTTAATGATTAGAGGCCGGAGGCCAAATTGTACAACCTCTTTGCATAGTGCTTAGTACACTCATTAGCCTGAACAAACATATATCTCGAACCAAAACTTATTCAATCATATGTCATATATCTCATGCAAAACCATTCATTTCTTTAACTCATCTCAAAGCATGCGATTAATGCAATCTCAAGAATAATCATTTCTTTTAAAAACATAAAACTACATGTAATAGAATGAGCAACATCATTTTCATTTTTAATATAAAAGTGTGCACCATGGTTATAAAGGTACATATATACAGCTCGCATGCCTCATTTGCAAATATTGCATTTTTTATAAGTTAAAATAATGCAACATGACAAAATATAAGTTTTGTGATTGTCAAGTAATCTCAAATCGAAAGCATGATAATCAAAGGATTTGGTTATTTAAAACCTATACATCTTAGCAAAGTTAATGACATGCTCAAAATTGCAATGGAAAATAGATGCTAAAACTACCTACCTCCAACACGGTTATCCCAATCCTCAAAATGCTCAATAAGCTTAGTTCGTACCAGTGAGCATCTCTATCAATACATATATACATTACAATGTCATCATCTTATATACGATTTCTTAATTGTAACCTATTTGGGCCTCTGATCCCCATTAAAATGGTCATTCTGGCTTTATCATTTTCTGATCATATGTATTTTATTTTATTTTATTTTATTTTGTAAATATTAAATCTTGTCTATTGATCAAAGCTCAACGGTCTAGATCATCTAATTGTCCTCAATTCCTATTTATTTCTAACTTATAGATATTTTATTTCATATCTCAATATTTGATCTATTGATCAAATGGTCAGATCAATAGTTCTAAGTCAGCCTAACATCAAATCTTTGAATCTAAGGTCATCAGGACAATCTAATTGTTAGATTAATCTAATTAATAATATAAATAGCTCAATTATTCTTTCAAAAGTTTAATCCATTCTAATCTTATTTATTTTCTAAATTTACTATAATTTACTAGGCATAACTAAGATAAGATGAAATTTAATTAATTTAAGTAAAACTCTATAGTTATCTTCACTCTAATTGCTTAAATCCATATATGACATTGTGTCTAATGTGACCCGATTGGGTTTGATTGCCTTTGATAAAAAATTCAAGATTGAACAACTCAGATCAAGTGCTTGATCTATGGTCAAATCTAAATGGAAGCTCAAATTGGTGATTGATACAGGTGTTAGGCAATTGATCATGGGTTGATCCTCATAAAAGGATGGATCATGTGCAAATCTAGCATCTAATGGCTGATTGGTGATTAGATTGTGATAAAATGGTCAGAGAGGTCACATATCTGAGTTTTGATGATCGATTAATGGTTGGATCATATGGGAGTTTGTGGATTTGATCACGAACTAGACATTAGGTGATAGATCATTGCTAGATGATGATCGATGATCAAATCCATTTCTGATCAATTAGATACATGGTTTTCATTTTATTCAATAGTTTAGATCAACATTTAAGTTTATTTGGATGATCTTACTATTATATCAATCTATTTACTTTTCTAAATTATCTAATTAATCAAATTCTAAGGTTTGATCACTTTTGATCTATTTGATCTACGTTATTCTAGGATTTTTGGGTTTGGATCAACTTAAAATGTGTTTTAATCATAAATTATATTGCATAATTATGTTCATGTTGTCGAGACAAATCCAACGGATGTCTCGAATCAAAATTTGGAGTTATATTGCTTTATAAATTGAAAATCAAGTCTTAGATAAATCTTAACAGTTTAGATCAAATCTGGGAAAAACATGGATTAAAATGATGTCACCAAAATGCTTTGGGACATAATGCATGTTCTGAAATGCTCAGCGCATCCTAGTCTTAAGAATGCATCGAAGTGCGTACTATTCTATAGGACATATTAGCATTCAGAATGGTTGGAGACTGTTTCTCATGCCTAGGAATGAACCAAGCACTTGCATTCCTATAGTGCATCTACACCGTGCGCCTTGGTCACCCTCCAAATAAGAACGGTTCAAGCTATGATATTTTGACTATTCATTCCTTTGCGTCTAAATTTTTGGTCTGGATCACTAAATACTAACTATTTTAATAGATCCTAAGGTTTTGAGGCCCCATGCTTCAGTTGGCAACTCAAATTTTTTATCTGAGCAGTCCTGGCCCTTGTTACCATTCATGCCAGTCAAATCCGTTCACCAACAGGTTATCCTCTAGTAACATAATCAGAACTAAGGAGAAGGGGGTTTATGACACACCCCACCCACCGTGGGGTCCACAGTAAGAATATTGTCCGCTCTGGGCCCACTGGGTCCGCACGGCTTTGTTCTCACCCCGGCTTCCCAGGGTAAAATGCGTTCTTACTGTGAGGAGTGTTCCCACTCCTTATCACCCAGCCCAGCTCCCCTCTCCAGGCGGTATGGGACTAACTCTCAACCGTCGCCCCCTCGGCCTTCTCCGCTTCGCCACCCCTCACAAGGCCATGGTACCTCACGATGCCTGAGCCGGCAAGGCTAGAGCTCTCCCCCTTAGGAAACACACGCCCTCGTGTGACCGAGGCACGCATGTGGTTAGCCACCCATCACCACGAGGAGACTGGCTCTGATACCAAATTGACACACCCCACCCACCGTGGGGTCCACAATAAGAATATTGTCCGCTTTGGGCGTGTGTCCCGTAGGCGGGAGATGGCTACCGTGCCAAGATGGCCTAAGGGTTGGCCTTGTGAGGGGACCCAAGATGGTCTGAGGGCGGGACGCAGGAGAGTTAGTCCCACATCGGCTAGGGGGGTGATGGGCCTGGTTATAAGGGGGGTTCTCTCCCTTCACAGCAATGACGCGTTTTCCCCTGGACGCGGGGGAGGGACCAAAACCCGTGCGCATCTTTTAATTTTAATATTATTTTATAATTTTAATATTATTTTATAATTTTAATTACTATGCAGTATCTTTTAATTTCAGTTTCTTGGTGGATGTCATATAGTGAAAGTGCTCCTAACCTTCAACGTATCGCAATGAGAGTATTGAGTCAAAATGCTTCTTCTTCTCCTTGTGAAAGAAATTGGAGCACATTCGACCAAATCCACACAAAGAAGAGGAACTACTTGAAGCATGAGAGGCTAGACAAGCTTGTGTTCATCCACAATAATTTGAGATTAAGGGAGTTACAATTAAGAAGGAATTGATCTAGTGACGATAAAGTCAACCTCAATATTGTCTTACTTCAAAATGAAGAAGATGAATGGATTGATATATTTTTTTTGTTGTTTCAAAGTTTCTTTGGAATCAAGAAATGTGAGAATGGAAGAACGAGGAGGACTAGAAGATGAGGAGGACTCAAGTATTCCAAATTTACTCAACAAGTGCCAATCATGGGATGGGGAGAAAGCTTTACTTCCCTTCTTAGGAGTCAAGGTAGTTTAAGCTAGTGTATTTAGATCTTATATGAGCCAAAGTCTTTTTAATTTTAATTTTTCATATTTTGGATTCTATTGCTACTAAAGTTTGATATGGATTACAATCTTAAGTTTATAAGTTGATTTATAGTGATGAAATCAAAACAATTAAGAGATGAGTGCTCAAGTACTTCAAGGAAATCTTCTTTCTTTTGATCCAACTATGTTTCTATAATTTTTCATATATGCATTATAGGGAGATGTATTCTTATTTGAATTAAGAAATTTAAATCTTTATTTTGTAGGGTTATCATTGCTGTTGGTTTGACAACTTTTTATCCTTTTTTGTATTTTTTAAAGATTTTTACTATTTACATATAACTAATTATTTAATTACTTTTGTACTAGATCACTACTAGAATCACTAGAAAACTATGACCGATAGCTATCTTGATTTTTTTGAGCTTTCAAGATTTTAACTATTGGACCCATGTAACTAAGAGAGAAGAAGACCATAATAGTTTTTGTAATGGTGGTCGGTTGACCACTATCCAAGATTTTCACTTGTAGCCAAAGTACAAGTCAACAAATGTTTTTTTGGTCATTCAAAGCTTCAAACCATCCATCTGGTAGGGCCTCTGGTGAAAAATAAAGAATGTTAATCCATAAAGAATGCTAAACCGCCGATCGTATACTTACTAGAATTTGATGCTTTTAGAAACTCTCGATTTCCTCTTATTAGGTAATTTGAACCCATAAAAATAATATGGTAGGCTTTGGGTAATAACTTTCAATTCTTGGGTTATCAGATCCTCTTGACTTTTCTATCAGTACCATGCTTTATGATGCCTTACACCAGCAAGACATCTTCAGTACTGAGAAATTATCCTTGTATAAGCTATAGTTGTGATCAATTCTATACAAAGTGTAAACTGATCTAAGCCGTCCAATCAATGAACCCTTCCATCTTTAAGAAAGAGGCTCAAAAGTATAATTTACATTCTTACACAAAACTCGTGTGGTGGCCACTTGGACATGATGAGCCCCACCTTTTCTTGATCCTACCCATTCATATGATGTCACCAAATCTCGACATCTTGTAGCCCCAAACAAGAAATGATTAAACAATTCAAGGCTTTTGCATCTAATTCCATAGCAAGCTCATCGTACTTTGTTAGTAATATTAATCATATTTATTGTCAAAAAATAATATTCCAATTATACTAAATCTATTTTTCATTTAGGTCACTTCTTTTAGTTGAATTATTTGTTATACACCAATTTATCAATTAGTTGTTTTATCAACATGAATAAAATATCTAAAAATGCAGTTACTTAAGTCATAAAATAAATTTTTTATTGATGTACCAAAATTGGAGAATGCTATGCAAATTTATTTAAGCTATTAAAATAATTTTATTTCATTTGATTCTCTCTCATTCCTAAAACTTCACATTGTATTGGGCTCATTAATTAAAGGTAATATATCAAGTATATTGTTTGTTCACTGATCTAGCCATTTTTCTTTCGAGTTGGGAAAATCATTTGTTATATGTGGCTGAAATTATCTTAGCTTGGAGCCATAGAAATGTAGTGGAGGTGGATGGAACTTTAGAGTAAAGATTTTTCTAAAAATTTTAATTAAATTAGCACATTTACCAATCCACCTAAATGGTTTTATGATCTCGTGATCGATCCCAAGTTTGGATAAATGAGCGTTGTATCAGGTTCCCAGCCAATGTAAAATCTTTTAGCAAATCCTATGATATGAATCTGACTACGACATTCCCTCAGGCTATGGCATTCCTCATAAGTGGCATATTGCATTGGAGCCTATATGCAGTGAGAAATAGACAAAGGCTGCAAGGGTGTTCCCTATAAGCTTCGTGCTACATCAGATCCTAGATGCAATGAAAATTAGGTAAGAACTGCTAGAGAATTCCCTCAGAAGCAACACACTACATCAAAACCGAGGTGCAGTGGAAAATAGGTAGGGGTCCCCACGTCGTTCTACATGTACACGCATAAAGACACTTACTCAAGAGAATAAGATTTGTATGGCATTAAGGAATATAGGCACACAGCATGTAAGAGGTTTTAGGTAGTAAATACGATGAAACATAAGAGACTCAACATAGCTTATGTTCAAAAAACCAAGTGGAAAGCGGTTAAAAGTAGAGAATCAATGGATATAAGCTTTGGTACATGGGAAAGGACAATAATCGAACTGACATAGGGATAGTAGTGGATAAAGATTTAAACGATAAAGGTGTAAACATTAAAAGAACCAATGATAGAATTCTACTAATACAATTTATTCTAAGAGAGAAGATCATAAATTTTATAAATGCGTACACCCCACATGTAGGGTTAGAAGATAGAATTAAGAGACATTTCTAGAAACATATGAAGGCACTAATGCAAGAAATTTCCAACACAAAGTGGATAGACTTAAATGGTAATGTAGGAAAAGAAAATGAAGGATATGACAGGGCACATGGAGGGTCTGGTGTTGGATAAAGAAATGAGATAAGGGAAGCTATTCTCTATTTTTCTTTCTCATATAACCTAACTCTAGCAAACACATACTTCAAGAAGAGGGATGAACACTTACTAACCTTTAAAAGTGGATCATAGATAAGTCAAACAGACTTTTTTCTACTTAAAAATATTGAAATATCAATCTGTAAGGATTATAAGGTAATACCCAGTGAGAGTTTAATCACACAACATAGGTTCATGATTATGGATATTTACATTAAGAGATGAAAGAAAGGAAATACATTTAACAATTGTCCAGAAACTAAATGGTGGAACTTAAAAGGAAAGAAGATAACATCATTCACACACAAATTGATGGTAGAAGGAAAGTGGAACAATGAAATAGAAGTAAACACCATGTTACCAATATGGTCGAGTCCATTAAGAAAGTGGTAAACAATGTTCTATGAGTATCCAAAGGTATAAGGCAACCAGTAAGAAAACTTGATGGTGGATTGAAAAAGTACTAAAAGTTCTTAAAGAGAAACGAGTTTGTTTTAAAGCACTAGGAGAGAACAAGAAATAACAAAAACTTTAAGCAATATAAGAATACTAAAATGGTTTCTATTAGAATAGTAAGTGTGGCTAAACTAAAGGCATATGATAATCTCTACAATACATTAAGGTCAATAGAAGGTGAGAAAGATATTTTCAAACTCACAAAAAAAAGGAGAACAAAAGAATAAAGACTTTAAACCGCGTTAAATGCATTAAAAGTGATGACTAAAGGGTACTAGTCAAAGATGATGAGGGTAATCAAAGATGAGAAAGTTACTTTCAAGAATTGTTAAATGACAAGATATAGAGATTGAAAGAACTGTATACCTAAATAACATTGGACTATATAGGTTCTACCATAGGATTAGGATACATAAAGTGAAAGAGGCCTTGAAAAGGATAAAATCAAGAAAGGCTCTGGGGCACTTTGGTATAGCAATAGAGGTTTGGAAGAATATGGGAGATGATAAGTGTTCAAATTTATATAAAAAGTACCCAATTAGTATCTCATGTGTTATAAATTATAGGCATTATTCTAGGTTTTTTCTAAAATTTCACAACACATACATTTTTTACCTAATAATTCAAAAGCTTGATATTTTACAAGTTTAGATGCTAATCAATATTAAGTGTGTGAATATAATCCAACAGCTAAGATCAATTAAGATGAGAATTAAAGATGAAGATCAAAAGAGGGCCAAAGACCTAAATTTCATCATTCCTAAGATCAATCATGGTTCAAGATCATCTTGAGGCAAGCAAAAAGCAATTGGAAGATCCAAAGGTGACTAAAATGGGCCCATGCAAAAAGCCATACAATTCCATCACTTTTAAATAAGAATCGGAGCCATGCATGAAGTTTCCTAATTTAACAAGAAAATCTAAGTAAGCCAAGTCATTCATGCCTTGAAGCCAAAGGACTTAGCTATTCAAGCCTTCAAGCATTAAGCCATGAAAGTGAGCCATCAAGCCACATGAGAACCATCCCACATGGAATCACACAATTGGAAGACATATAGATGCACTTATCCTAAGCCAAATAGTGAATTTGAAGGGATAATTAGAAAGGAATTTGAGTAATAATCAACATGGTAAGGTAGGTGGACCAATAAAAAGGGAAATGAAGTCAAAATTCCTTATCTTTTCTTCTCTTTTTCTCCCTCTTTTCTCTCTCTTTCCTACCCACCACATGACATACTTAAAAGGGAAGGAGTTTCACTCCACCTTCCTTGAAAAGTGGCACCTTCTCCCTTCCAAATCCATCCGCTCCACCAACACCGCCTTCTAATTCCTTTCCTCACTCAACTACCTTACCTTCCTATATCTTTCCTCCATCCTTCCTATCTTTTTCCACTTTCTTTCCATCCAGTCATGTGAGACACCTTAATAGAAGGAATTCCATGCCCCATCGTAGGCTAGAATGCAGCACCTCCCCCTTCCCTTTTCTTATATTTAGAAAGTTGACCTCAGCAAGCTCACCTCACTTTTTGTAACAACTCCAAAGTTGTAAATACTATTCTGGGCATTATTATGTGAAATTAGAATTTTGAAATATAATTGAAATTTTTTACCCAAAGAAAATAAATTTTTATAGAAATAGAATTTTGAGTGCAAGCATGAATATTTGGAATGTACTCAAAAAATTGAGTCTAAACAACATAAAGAACAATGAAATTGGAGTTCGGATCAATTTCACCCTAAACATTTACTCTTCCATGAGCCAAAAGTATAATTTGGAACTAAGACAAAACATTAGATAGTGCTTAGAAAATGGAATCCAGCGAGCTAAAGAACACTAAAAATAGAGTCCAGATGAAGAAGTTATGGACCTTCGAAGTCAAGGGCAATATGATAATTAAAAGATGAAAAAAAAACATAACTTAACAAAAGGGGGCCAAATTGATATTAGCACCCCGCCTCACATTGGAAACCCGACGTAATGTTGAGTCTGGCTCTCTCTCTCTCTCTCTCTCGTCGTCGACGTTGCACCTGACGCAGCAGCTGGGTCTAGCTCGCCAATAATGGAGAAAACCCCTCCCTCTGATCTCCTTCCCCATGGCCGATGAGCTAGGAAATCCCCAAACCCCATTTCCTAAGGCCGGCATGCTCGATTTCTATAAATTGTTCCCCCCTCCTACCGATCTCCCCTACCAACGTCCGAAGCCTTTTCCTTGGACAAAGCCCCCTTCTCTGGCATCTTTTCGGCCACCCACTGCAAACCCTACTCAAATCTGCTACTAGCAAGCTCTCCTTTGTCCCAAACCCTAGCTTTCCTCTTCTCTGAGAAAATCCATAGTGGATCTATGTTTTCCTGTGACCAAGAAGAAACCCCCAAACCCTCTGCTTCTCCTCTTCTTCGAGCAGATCCCTAGTGGATTTGTGCTTTTTTTGCGATTCCCCTCTGCTTCTCCTCTTCTCTGAGAAGATCCCTAGTGGATCTATGCTTTTTCGGTGACAAAGGGATACCCAGATTGGGTTTCCCTGATTCCTTTCATCTCTGGAAAACTCTTTCTCTAGTTCCCATTCCTTTCCAGCAACAAGCATGTTCAGCTCCTTCCCCATCTACTCCATGTACCAAAACCCTGATCAAATTCTTGGGGCATGGCCTAGCCATGAACAACCGATGTGCTCAAACCCCGACCACGTGTGTTTTTCCCCTTTCCCTCTTGTCTTTTGCAAGGCACAGCATGGCTAGGCCTCTAGGCCGGCCAGCTTGCATACCCAGATCGTCCCCACGGTTCCCCTGTCTATGATTGTTCTCTATCGGGTCCAAGCAGAGGAACCTGACGATCACTGGTGACTAGCACCGAGTTTTTGCCTCCCACCTGCATTTTTCAGTGGCCAAGATCAGACTGCACCCAATTTGGCCACCAGCTACCACCATCTCCATCTTCCTTGTCTTCACTAGTTCAAACGAGTTAGGGCAAAGTGGACTCGTCAAGTCAACTTGCCTCTAACTTGGTTGGACAGGACTGAGTTGACCCAATTTAACCCTTAACCTTCAAACTTGGATTTTGAGCAACCCATGAGGAGTTTTGGAAGTTTGAGAGTACTCTCGCGATCCTTGTGATGCAAGGAATAAAAGCCATCTTCCTAAATATCAATCTAGGAAGATCCAACCTTTGAAATTATCAGACCTGTGATCGGAGGTCAGGTCATCTGATCAGTGATGACCTGGCTTCACTTTTCCTATCCAAATAGTCTATCATGATCCCTAGGACATGCCAATCACAATTCTTAGAAGATATTAGGATTAGGAGCCTACTAAAGATGATCTCACTAACCTAGAGCCACGGTTGAGATCAATCGAGGAATTTAGGTATAGAATAAAATCAAATTCTATGGTCCATACCATAAAAGTTGTTAAAAGGATTATTCCCTTAGGATTAGTGATTGATTACTTGATTTGGAAAATTCAGGTGAAGGACAAGGACTAGATCAATATGATCTGTGAGACTTTGCAAGCGCCGTTGATTAGCTAGTGGGAAATAGATAAACACGTCACACGAGGTAGGTGGAGAATTAAGAAAGCATGTCATAATAGTAAGATAAGTATGTCTTAATAGTAAGATATGTTTTAAACATGATCTTATTCTTATGATAGATATTATATCATTTAAATTGTGCATTTCATATGATATATGATGATGAAAAATGTTTACTTGTTTATGATGAAAATTTGTTAATTGAAATGCTACATGAATGGTATGCTTATAATTGAAGCCTACTAAATGATATTAGATGATACACATGATCTGTTCTTAAAAATATCATAGCTGTTATTATGATACAAGACATTTATGGTACATGGGTACCATTACATCATACGTGATGTATGAGTTTAGGATTTTAGATTACATCCTTAGTGGTCTATCACCTATTAAGTGAGGATGTTATGATTTTGATGAGATATTCATATATATTATAGACACACAAGACACCTGTATATTATTATTTTACATCCAGGCGTGGTGGCCTAGGAGCTTTGTTTTAGACAGGCATAGACATAGGGACGCTATGCTAGGAGAGTTATGAGGGTTTGGCCACCCGCTCTCTGAAATTTATGATATTATGGATACCAAGCACTATGTGTTGCTAAAAGTCGGGTGGGGCAATTATGGGAAGGCTACCACTATGACAACCATTGTCCTCCCATACAAACATGGATATTGTGATTTCCATCGAGCATGGTATAGGTGGATTATTGTGTAGTTATCCAGGCATGTTGTACAGATTTAGATTGAAGCATAGCAATCCTTGCATTTGATGCACTATAGTGCATGTATGATGGCATGATGAGATGCGTTATATGATGATGGCATGATGAGATGCCTATTATGATGATGGCATGATGAAATGCCTTTTATGATGTTACGAGCAGTGGCTGGAGTATTATAAACCCCATATGGAAGGGGTATGATTTTAATACCCAATATAGTCGGGAATGTAGGTTATAAAACCTATGGACTATGTTCATAATTTTGTATAGCTTTTAATAATTTAAATATATATGATACATTCCTATATGTATATGTTGGAGGACATAATTTCATAAAATTTTTCGTAAGGGAAGTGAATGGGTAGATATATTATGCAGAGTATGGTCCATAGAATTGGAGTATGGTATTATATGCAAAATGATAATAATAAATATTTAAAATACTAGTGAATTATATATATTAAATATATCATGTAAAGTGTAATCTCTAAAATGTGATTATTATATTCATATGAAGAAGAAGAATTATAAATAGCTACTTTATCAATGGCTTGCACATAATTGAATTATTAATGAAATTATTGAATTATGAACTATGTTGTAAACTTCATCCAATAAAAGCATTGTGATGAAATTGAATATTTTAATTGATGTAAAATTCTTAATTCATATGTAATTAGCATGTTTTCTTAACACTCCCGTTCCAAGCATAACGTGCTGAGAAATTGTAAACATTTTATGTTTACAATATCTTAGATATAGATATACAGGAGAAGACATACACAAGCAAGAGGAGTTCAACAGCCATACTTCTGTGCTCAGGTATATATTTTGTTAAAGTTTTTGTATTGTATAATTAGTTATTTGGATTATGCTGCTTTGGACATTTAGTATAATGATAATAGGGGTTGTGTATGTGAACCACTAAATGGGTCATGTTGTTTCATAAAATATATGTCTATCTTCTATAAAAACTATGTTATGTATAGTATGGGAGTTGAGGTGACATCTGGGTTTTTGGAAAAATGAACTTCAAAGAACATTTTTTTCACTTTTTTTGAATTTATAAAAATATTGGTGCACCACCTTTACAAAATAAATGCGAAAAATTTTTGGGAAAAACCGGTGTGTCACACTTTTTAATCTCTTATCTCCAATCAACCACCTAACTTTCCTACTTAGAGTCCTAGGTCTAATTCTCTTCTTTCTTCCTAGGATAGGATCTTAGCAAATTGGAAGCAAAACTCTATAAATACCCCATGGAATTCCACACATAATTCAAGTAGAGGGGTTGCTTCTAACTCCTTAAAATCAAGCACATCAACTTGGAGGTAACCATAGAGCTTTGGACTTCAACATCTTGGCTGCTTTTCCTTGTCTTCCACACCTTTTTCTTACTTTATTTATTTATTTTTGCACTTTAATTCTATGTTGGTACCTTGCTTTAATTTCCTTAGTTCCATTGTTGTTTATTGCTTTCTTTGTTGTTTAAGTTCCATACACCTAGTTCCTCTTTGATCTCTTCTCATTATTGCTTCCAGTTTTCTTGCTTGCTTCTTCTCAATCAAAGTTATCTTTGCTCTTATATTAACAGCCAAGAGGATAGTAGCTTTGAGTCTCTTTGTTTCCCATTCATCTTTTCCTTGTTTCTCACTTAGATAGTGACTAGTTCTTATTGATTTCTTTCACATATTCGTGCTCTTACTCTCTTGATTTATCTTTTGGATTTCAAATGCATGATATCAAAGATTAGTTTGAGACTACTAGAGTGTGTTTAAGCTTTGCTTTGACTCAAGTTATAGGCATTAGAATAGTGCACAACTTTTAGCTTTGTTCTCTATGTATATATGCACAATTCATGTACCAATTCTCATCCAATAAAGTTTATGATTCATGAAACTCTTGGTTATTTCCATGCTTGAAGTTCATTAAATTTATAATTTTATAATCATGTTTCATGCCTTGAATAACAGGCACCATGTCTCAGGCCATGCCTCATTTGATTTAAGTTAGATGAGCACTATATTTCTAAAATTTAACCTTTAATAATTCATGCATGATTTCTAGTAGTCCATACACTTGATTTGTTTGATTCCTTAGAAACTCATTTAGGTTTTTAGATAGTTTAGTTATTGTTTTGGTTACTTCCCATGTTAACGAGCTTTTAATTCACGCATTCCAACCATTTTCTCACTCATAAACCATGCGCATAACTCCATGGGTCATGCACAAGGTGATTGGATAATTTGCCTTTAAGTGGTTTCTTATTCTCTTGTCTCATGATAGTTTAGCATTGCTTGTTTAGTTATTTGCATCTTAGTTTATCTTTGGAGATTTTCTTTTCTTAGATTTAAAAATTTTTAGGAATAGGAAAGTCCTAATTTAGGAAATTTTCATTTTTGGCAAGTTTCATTAAGTTTCTTAGATTCATTCATTCTAGTTTTGCATTAGTTTTTTTAATTGAATGCATTTTAGTTAGGAAAGTTTTTAATTTCATTGAAAATATTATTTTTAGAAAGTTTTTTTTAGTTCATATGTCTAATTTTATGCATGTTCTCCATTCCATGTTGTTTAAATTCCTAGTTTAATCAAAGCAATCTCTCTTCAGCTAATGATAGGTTATTTAAATAAGATCTAACCAATATCTAAATCTGTGAGATTCCTCATTGGTTTGACCTCTCTTGCGTGAAAATTACTACTTTGAATTACAATGGATTTGTGGTTGGATTTTAGTTTAAATTGTTTATCTCTAGTCATAGTTTTAGGTTGCATTATATTAGGATCTTTATCATATCTGCTTATTTTACTAATTCCTTAAAAATTGATATATCTTTTTGCTTTTGTACAAGGGAAATTTGGCAAAAGGAGCGATGGAAATCCTATGGTTCAAAGCTTCATCAACTTAATTAGGATTTCCTTGCTTTCTTATATTAGGTTTTTAAGTGAACTTGTAGTGAGGTCCTATTATAATTTGCAATTATTTCTTTTATTTTAAATGGATTGTGATAATACAGGACAAGTGTGGGGTATGGTGGCCCACACTTGATCTTTATTAGAAACCCCACTATAAGCTTCACTCACTCTCTTTTATTTTCTTAGTGTGGTTGCATGTACTGTAATTTGCATCATTGGATGGTAATATAATTCATATAGATTAAAGTCATTCATTATACTTCTTATATTTTATTTAGGGTTGTTGCATTAAATAACATATACATAGGCATTAGTTTCCTTTCTTTATAATTGCAATGTATGCTTACTCTTATGGTGAATGGATCACATTGATAGTAAGGGCCCCATCGGAACCCTCATCAAATAAGCACTGGATTTCATCTCCAAGTCCTTGACCCACCTAGGTAATTAAATCAATTCCTTGTATGTTCATGATCCCAACCCTTAAAAGCTTAATTTAAAATTAAGTAGCAAGAGACTTGGGGTATCGAACATATAGAGCCCTTTTACAAGGAGAAGATCTATTGTCACTCCAGTAGCTTCTGTGCATCGTGGTTATAGTGGGTATCTAAAATCCAAGTAATTTTCCTACACCTTTCATTAATAGTTATTGAGGTCTAAATGCCTCCTTCCATAAGAATTGTATTAACCATTTTAGAGCATGACCTAACTGATAGCAATAGTCTAATCTGAATAAAAAGAGCTATCTAGATCTAAGTCTCAAAGCTACCACCCTACATATTAACAAAGATTGTCAAAATAGTTCGATAGTGAACCATTAGAATTGATTGTACATTATACAGAGTTAGGAGTCACATTTAGAGTTAGATTGCATCATTTAGATAGGTTTTCATCTAAGTTCCTGCATGTTCATTGACCTCAAACACTAAGTTAGTACCATTAGATATTGAGATTGAACGTACCCTTAAGCAAGGGATGAGAAATCAAATTCCTAACCCCATAGCGAACCCAACAACAATAGTTAAGCACAAGGCCATTAGAGATTTCTATGCATCACTCCAACTAAATATTCCATCATGGATCACTTTGCCACCCACCAATGCAGACCACTTTTAACTTAAACCTAGAGGTTTGCAATTATTCCCAACATTTTATGGGAGAGAGAGAGAGAGAGAGAGGCCCCATACCTACATATCAAGGAATTCCTTGATATTTGCACTACAGTCAGATTCCAAAATGTTTTAGATGATTATATTAGATGGGCTATTCCCTTTCTCATTGAAAGATAAGGCCAAATCATGGCTGAATTCTTTAGAGGTCGGTTCCATTGCCACATAAGACTAGTTGTTTAAAAGTTCCTCAACAAATTCTTCACAATCCTTAAGACTAATTCCCTTCGTAGGTATATTATCAATTTCTAACAAGGAGATGATGAACAATATTATGAATGCTAGAAAGGTAGAATGAATTGCTATGAAAGTGTCCACACCATGGATTTGAAAAATGACAGCAAGTTCAATACTTCTGTGAGGAACTAACACCTCAAAATAGACAAATGGTTGACATAGCTAGTGGAGAGGCCCTTATGTTGAAAAATGAGATAGAGGCCTAGGTGTTTTCCAAACCTCAAAACAAAGGAGGCCTGTATGAAAAAGGAGTGACCATTGATAACACTTTTAGGATAGATTCTATGGGGGAATGTTTACACAAGTTTAAAGCAGGAGAGTATTAAAGTCTTGAAGTCCCATGGGGTGACAATATGTTCTAGTGAATTAAAACAAAACTAGATGCCATCATGGCTGCCAATGCATCCATGAAACCTCCACAAGAGGTTTGTTCTATTTGTTCCAACCTAGTGCACTTACCTTCAACTTTTCCATCTAATAGTGCATACATTAAGCATCTTTTGGAATAAATGAATGCTTTGAATACATACCATTTTAGAAGACCCCTTGCTAACCAATTGTTGTTTTCTTATAGGAGTTCCAGGGCCGGTTTACATGGTATGGTCACTGATGCATTTAATAAAATATCTGTAATAAACCATACTCTGAGACCTATAATCCAGTATGGGCTAGGCACCCTAACTTGTCATGGTCAAAGAACAATTACTAGAGAGGTCCATCTATAAACCCATCTACTGAAAACTTTCCTAAAACTTCAATTCCCCTATAGCCACCAAGTTTTATGCTTCCTCAACAACCAAAAAAACCATCAATCGAGGACAATATAGAGTTGCTCTGTAAAAGACAAGAGGAAACTAATAAGGCCTTACACAATATCCAGAATGAGAGTAGATAGGGATCCACTATAAATTCCCACGAAATTGCCAAAATATAAATGCAAATGAGCCAGTTAGCTATTGCATTGAATGATAGAGAAAAGGGACAGTTTTCTAGTTAGCCAATTCCAAATCCTAAGGTCCAGTTTAAAATAGGGTCAAATTCAAGTAGACCACATGAACAAGAAAAATCCATAACTACCCTTAGGAGTGGATGTCAAGTTGATAACAAGGTAGGGCAGACTGAGAAAATACTAGAGGAGAATGAACCCAGCTAAAACATAGGAGAGAGAAAAAGACATGAAGCTTCTACTCCATTTGAGCCTGCAGTGGAGGCACCTTATGTGCCTATAGCCCCACTCCCTCAGTTATCAAACAAGGCAAAGAAAGTAACCAATTTCTATGAGATAATAGATGTGTTTAAGCATGCTTAAATAAACATTCCATTACTCAATGCTATCAAAGACATTTTTACTCATGCCAGATTTCTTAAAGAATTGTGCACACAAAAGCCTTGTGCACAAGAAAGCCTTCCTCACCGAGCAGGTGAGCTCTTTGATCCAACACCAGACCCCTCCTAAGTTTAAAGATCCAAGTTGTCCTACCATTTCTTATGTTATATGAAACCATGTTATTGAAGGGGCAATGTTAACCTATTACCATTCTCTATCTAAGAGTAGATAGATCAATAAAGATTCCACATGGTATGGTTGAGGACATCCTAATATAAGTGGAGCAGTTTTACTTTCTTGTAGATTTTATTGTCTTGGATACCCGCCTATGTCAAATCTCAGTAATCCTTGGACGTTCATTTTTGGAAACATCCAATGCTATCATCAATTGTAGAAATGGTGTGATGAAGTTATCTTTCAGCAATATGAAAGTCAAGTTCAATGTCTTCAATACCAATCATCAGCATCTAGACTGAGATGATTCTTGTGCAGTAAATTCAATTGAAGGTCTACTTCAAGATGCCAATCCACCCTCGTCCATCCCAAACCCACTTGAGGTATGTCTAGTGCACTTTAAATGTGCTTTTGATATAGACAAGTCCTTTAATGAGGTAAATAATCTTTTGGATGCTGCACCTATCATGGATACCTCCAAATGGGGACCTCTAGTGGAACCTCTTCCTCCATCAAAATATGTGTCCCTGTGCCTTCGGTAGAGAAACCACCCACCTTGGTTCTTAAGCGACTACCTAAAAATCTAAAATATTCTTACTTAAGACCAGATGAATTTTGCTTGTAATCCTACCCTCAGCTATAGATAAAGAATAGGAAGGGAAGCTTCTTGATGTTCTCAAGAACATATGATAGCTTTAGGGTGGACCATAGTGGACATCAAAAGGGATTAGCTCTATTGCGTGCATGCATAGAATTCACCTAGAAAAAAATGTTAAATCATTGAGGGAAATATAGAGGAGACTAAACCCTAATATGAAAGAGGTTGTGAGAGATGAAGTGCTTAAACTCATAGATGTTGGTGTCATCTATCCTATATTTGATAGCACTTAAGTCAACCCAGTTTAAGTTGTCCAAGACAAATCCGAAGCCACGGTAATTCAAATGAGGATAATCAGTTCGTCTCCACTCGCACGACCACCCAATGGAGAGTTTGTATAGATTACCAAAAGCTAAACACAGTCATGAGGAAAGACCATTTTCCTCTTCCATTTATTGACCAATGCTAAAAAGGTTAGTCATTTGTAGTTATTACTGCTTTCTTGATGGATACTTAGACTATAACTAAATCCCCATAGCACTTGAGGACTAGGAGAAGACTACATTGACCTGCCTTTTTGGGACCTTCACCTACTGAAGTATGCCTTTTAGACTTTGAAATGCTCTAGCTACTTTTCAAATATGTATGCTAAGCATATTTGCTAATATGGTGGAGAGGATTTTTGAGGTATTTATAAATAAATTTTTAGTGTTTGGTTCTTCATTTGATGAATGTCTGCACCATTTAAAACTTGTCATTGCCAGGTGTCAAGAAAAGAACTTATGTTAAACTAGGAGAAATGTCATTTCATGGTACAAATGGCATTGTTTTAGGCTAGACCATATCATATAATGGTATAGAAGTAGATAAAGCCAAAGTGGATTTAATTTCTAACCTTCCTCCTCTAAGGATGGTGAAGGAAATTTGCTCATTTTTAGGTCATGTTAGTTTCTGTAGACGATTCATCAAGAACTTTGTAAAATTGCTAAGCCCCTATATTATTTACTTACAATGGAGGCAACTTTTGACTTTAGTGATGATTACTTGAAAGAATTTGAGTACCGAAAGGCTGAATTAACTTATGTACATATTATTTGACAGCCATATTGGAGTGTACCATTTGAAATAATGTGCGATGCTTCAAACTATGCGATTAGGGCTGTGTTGGGTAGCATATTAACAAACTTCCCCATGTAATATATTATGCTAGCAAGAAATTCAATGATTCCCAATTCAATTATTCTACTACAGAAAAAGAGTTTTTGGTAGTTATATTTGCTTTCGATAAGTTTAGATATTACTTGTTAGAATTTAGGATCATTGTCTATTCAAACCATGCAGCATGAAATACCTTCTTTATAAGAAGGATGCTAAACCTAGGTTTGATCCAATGGATACGATAGCTCTAAGAGCTTGATCTAGAAATTTGAGATAAGAAAGAAAAATGATGTAACCTACCATTTATCTAGGTTAGTTCGTGGAGTCTTCAAGCAAGAATGTTCCTATAATAGAAACTTGTTCGAATGAAAATTTGTTGCACATTTCCTAGTTTCCTTGGTATGTAGATACAATTAGTTACCTTGTCATTGGTCAAATGCCTAATCACTAGTCTAAACAAGATAAGAAAAGATTCATTGTTGAGGTAAAACACTTTACATGGGGCGATCCATACTTGTTCAAGTATTGTCCCAATCAGGTCAGTAGGAGATGCATACCCGATAATGAACATAATAAAATCATTTCCTTTTGTCAATGACCATGCATGCAGGGACCATTTCAGTTATAGAAAGATAGCTACAAAGATTTTGTAGTGTAGCTTTTATTGGCCCATTATTTTCAGGGATTCATGTACTTACTATATAGCATGTGCTAGATGTCAACAGTTAAATCCCATTCTTATCATTAAGCCTTTTGATATGTGGAGCATTGATTTTATGAGATTTTTTCCTAACTCTTTTGGTTATCTATACATCCTAGTGGGAGTGAACTACATGTCCAAATGGGTGGAATCTATACCATGCAAGACCAATAAGTACAAAGTGGTGATCAAGTTTTTAAAGAAAAATATATTTGCGCACTTTGGTACTCCTAAGACTATAATTAGTGATGGGGGAAACACTTTTTCAATAGAGTGTTTGAGAACTTAATGAAAAAATATGGTGTAACCCATAGGATTGCTACCCCTTATCATCCTTAGACAAGTAGACAAGTAGAAGTGTCAAATAGGAAGATAAAGCAAATCTTAGAAAAGATAGTAGATCCAAATAGGAAAAACTGGTCTTTAAGACTTAGTGACACTTGATTAGCCTATCGTACTATATACAAGACCCCTATAGGCATGTCACCTTACCATCTGATCTATAGATAGGCCTGCCTCCTATTAGCAAAACTTGAACATAAAGCACATTGGGCCATTAAAAAGCTCAATTTTGACCTAGATACTGTTGGAACCCACAAAAAACTCCAACTTAGTGAATTGGATGAATTAAGAAAAGATGCATATGAGTCTACCAAGATATGCAAAGACTGCAAGAAAAATAATCATGATAGACATATCCTACTGAAGTCCTTCACCCAAGGACGAAAGATCCTTTTCGTATAATTCTATATTGCATCTATTTTCAAGAAAACTTCGATAGTCGATGGACTGGACACTACATAGTACATACTACTTACCCTCATAGGGTAGTCAAGATAGAAAAATACGAAGAGATTTCCAAAGTAAATGGGCAAAGATTGAAACCCTATTTAGAATTGGTAAAACTTGCAGTGGAAGAAACCTTGCTAAAGGAACCAGTTTATCAAGACCCACCTTAGCATATCCCATGACGCCTACATCCATCATGAGCCCAACATTCATTATTTAATTTGCATTCATCATGGTACCACATGTCTGGCTGAAGACGTTAAACTTAGTGCTCACTAGGATGCAACTCACCAAGGTATTGCAGTGTCTGATTATTCTACATTACCCATTCATCATATATGGTCCTATGTCTCAAAACACTAGGCACAATGTTTAGTTCAGGTTGTGGGATGTAAATATGCATCAAATTTCTGAGTTTTTCTCGTTTGAAAAAAATATATATTTTTTTTCAAAAGTTTTAATGTCAAAGTTCCTTTACTGTGATGAGAATTGAATTTTTTGAAGCTTAGTATTTCTTCTACTTTTAACTTCTTAATAGAAATGTATATTGTTAATTCTACATTTTATTCATGTCCTAAAGTGTTTTATGAAAGTTAAATCTTGGAACACACTTACAAATAGTGCATAATCTAAACTAATAGATTTTTATGACTTAGAGGCCCTGAGGAAATCAGTGGAGTCCTATACACCCAGTGAGTATTAGAGACTATCATCTTTCTAAGGGATTTTAAATAATTCTATATTTTCTTCAGCAAACATCAATTTTGAAAGATTCCAATATCTTTGTTTTGGACAAAATGCTAAGAACTAAAAGGAGTACTGACTTTCTTTCCTAAACATTAATTGATTATGATGGACTTTAAGAAACATAGGAAATGATAAAGGCCATCCTTGTTTTAGCCTAGAGATATAAAGCCTAACCAATATATTATACCACTAGTTAGACCCTGTGAGCCTCCTGATAAGCCTTTTCTTTTCAAAACCCCATTTACCTTAACTTAGAAAATCCAAATATAAAGTATCCATTGCCTATCTTTCAAAAATGAGTAGAAATGGTAGAAAAATAAGAAAAAAGTGAAAAATATCTAAGTGCTTACAAAGATAAAGCCTTTCCTTTAAAAAAAAATGAAATATGAAAGAAAGTTAAAAAGAAAAAGAATAAATATTATGAAAAAAATGAAGAGGGAGGAAAAGTAGAAAAGATATTCACTTTAGTACAAAGTAAAAGAAAGTTATCCAAACAATTATTGAAGACCTCTACTTAGATTTCAAACTTATTTTGACCTTTCTTTCAAGGTCGATCCCAAGATTATGTTTCATCCTATCGAAAGACCTATTGATCATGGCATGGAAAATATCCATAATAAGGATATAAATATTAAGGGATTAAGGTGAAATATTTATTATGTTTTTGGTAATGGCATCCAATCCTAGGGATCATAATTGCTTTGTCTCGTTTGTAATAAGAGTGATAAGTGTTCAATTTTTTATATGAGTTGGGGGTGTGATAAATGTTCAATTTTTTATATAAATTACCCAATTAGTATCTCAAGTGTTATAAATTATATGCATTATTCTAGGGTTTTTTTTGAAAAATCATAAGAAATGCATTTATAGCCTACTAATTTAAAAGTTTGATATTTTGTAGGTTTAGAAGCTAATCCATCATATGTGAATAATCATAATTTTTTAAGATTTAATTAAAAAATTTACTCTTTTGTATGTGTCAAGATAATGATCCAATGGCCAAGATTAATCAAGATGAGAATTGAAGATCAAGATCAAAAGAGGTCCTTAGACATAAATTTCATCATAAGATCATCTTAAGGCTAACAAGAAGGCAATGGGAATATCCAAAGGTGACTAAAATGGGCTTGTACAAAAAGCCATGCAATTCCTTCATTTTTCATGAGAATTGGAGCCATGCATGAAGTTTTCTATCTAACAAGGAAACTTAAGTAATCCCAACCATTCAAACCTTGAAGCCAAAGGACTTAACCATTCAAGCCATCAAGCCACATGGAGTCACACGATTGGAGGACATTTACAAGTAGTTATCCTATGTTAAATAGTGAATAAGGGATAATTAGAAAAGAATTTGGGTGATAATCAACATGGTAAGATATGCATAAATAGATGGACCAATCTAGAGTAAAACCAAGTCAAATTTCCTTATCGTTCCACTCTTTTTCTCCTCTCTCTTTCCCACCCACCATATCACATACTTAGAAGGGAAGGAGTTTCGCACCACCTTCCTTGAAAAATGGCGCCTCCCCCTTCTAAATTGAGCCACTCCACCAACACCTTCTAATTCCTTTGGAACCTCACCTTCCTATATCTTCTGTCCATCTTTCCTATCTTTTGTCACTTTGTTTCCATCTAGTCATGTGAGACACCTTAATAGAAGGAGTTCCACACCCCATCCTAGGGTAGAATTCAACACCTCCCCCTTCCCTTTTCTTATATTTAGAAAGTCCACCTCACCCAACTCACCTTAGTTTCTAATCTTCTATCTCCAATCAACCACCTAAACTTTCCTACCTAGGGTCCTAGTTCTAATTCTCTTATTTCTTCCTAAGATAGGATCTTATCAAATTGGAAAGAAAAACTCCATAAATACCCCATGGAATTCCACCAAATTCAAGTAGAAGGGTTGCTTCTAACTCCTTGACAAACACATCAACTTGGAGGTACACTTAGAGCTTCGGACTTCAACATCTTGGCTGCTTTTCCTTGTCTTCCACACCTTTTCTTTGCTTTATTTCTTTGGTTTTGCAGTTTAATTCCACCTTCCTTTAATTTCCTTAATTCCATTGTTGTTTAAGTTCCATACACATAATTCCTCTTTGATGTCCTTGCTAAAATTAAGGGTTTGATATGGTCAACCTTCTTAATCAGCAATTAACTTTATTTCTCTCTTAATTATAGGATATTTCCTATTCATTATTTTTAGTATTATTAGTAGGTATTATTCTATAATTACTTAGATTGTTCTTTCTTTGTAAATGTACCTCATGCATATAGGAAGCTTTAGCAAATGCTAGATGGACCCAAGCCATGGAAGAAGAAATAGTAGCACTTGAAAAGAATGCTACTTGAGAACCTGTACCTCCCAAAAGAAAATAAGATTGTGGGATGTAGATGGGTATTTGCAGTCAAGCATAAGGCAGATGGGAACATCGAAAGGTTAAAAGCTCGATTAGTTGCAAAAGGCAAGACACTTTTGCACTGGTTGCCAAGCTTAATACAATTAGAGTGCTCTTGTCTTTAGAGGTCAATAAAAACTAGCCACTTCTTCAATTTGATGTAAAAAATGCTTTCTTGCATGGAGATCTTGTAGAAGAAGTGTATATGGATCCTTCTCTAGGTATACAGAAGTACTCACATGTTACAACGGTGTGCAAACTCAAGAAGGCATTGTATGGGTCAAAGCAATCACTAAGAGCTTGGTTCAATAGATTCACCAAGTTTATCAAAAACTTTGGCTATAAACAAAGCAACTTAGATCACACTTTATTTTTAAAGCACCAAAAGGGAAGAATTACTACTTTGATTATCTATTTTGATGATATGATAGTAACAGGTAATGATCAAGATGAAATTGAGAGTTTACAGAGACACTTGGCCTCGGAATTTGAAATAACACAACTTGGTGACTTGGAGTACTTTCTTGGGATTGAGGTAGCTCGATCAAAGAATGGTATTTTTTTATCTCAATAGAAATACATTCTTGATTTGTTAACTAAAACAGGTAAGCTTGGATGTAAGCCTGTGAATACTCCTATTGAACAAAATCATAAATTGTTTTAGTGTTTGGATGCAACTTCTACTGATAAGACAAGGAACCAGAGACTTGTGGGAAAACTAATTTATTTGTCTCACACTAGGCCAGACATTGCTTATGCAGTGTGTGTAGTGAGCTAGTTTATGCATGA
Source organism: Warburgia ugandensis (assembly GCA_035236585.1). Classification (NCBI taxonomy): domain Eukaryota; kingdom Viridiplantae; phylum Streptophyta; class Magnoliopsida; order Canellales; family Canellaceae; genus Warburgia; species Warburgia ugandensis. The sequence continues at coordinate 69,463,101 of CP141126.1, read as the reverse complement.
TCCTCGTAAACCTCACATGGATGCCGTAGAACATATATTGAGGTATTTAAAGTCTACTCCGAGTAAAGGGTTACTTTTCACCATGCATAATCACCTGAAGATAGAAGTTTACACTGATGCAGATTGGGCTGGTTTAGCTGGTAACAAAAGATCTACTTCAAGATACTTTACTTTTGTAGGGGATACCTTGTAACTTGGACGAGTAAAAAGCAATCGATAGTAGCAAGGTCAAGTGTAGACCTTGCTAAGGGGTTTGGGTGTTGACTATCAAGATGCAATGAAGCTATATTGTGATAACACTTCAGGTATGAAGATAGCCTGTAATCTAGTTCAACATGATCGGACAAAGCATGTAGAAGTTGATAAAGACTTCATTAAGGAAAAGCTTGAAGCTTGGATCATTATATTTCCTTTTGTGAAGTCTAAAGATCAACTAACCGCTGTTCTTACCAAAGCTATAGCTAGCAATGTTTTTGATGAATCTTTAGGCAAGTTAAGCATCTGTGATATCCATGCACCAACTTGAGGGGCAGTGCTTAGAATTAAGGGTTTGATATGGTCAACTTTCTTAATCAACAATTACCTTTATTTCTCTCTTAATTATAAGATATTTTCTATTCATTATTTCCTGTATTATTAATAGGTATTATTCTATAATTACTGAGATTGTTCTTTCCTTATAAATGAAACTCATACATATTCTATATATTCTACAATAATAATGAATGAAATCATCAGAAAATATATTTGACAATTGTGTTCTTTGACACTCCTTTCACTCTTGGTTGGACTTTTCTTACTAAATTTTTCAAGATCAAAATTATCTTTTCTCTTGTAGTGGCAGCCAAGGGGATAGTAGCTTTGAATATCCTTATTTCCCATTCATCTTTCCCTTATTTCTCAATTAGATTTAGGATTAGCTCTTGTTGATTTCTTTCCCATCTTCATGCTCTTACTCTCCTTATTTCTCTTTTGAGTTTCACATGCACGATATAAGAGATTAGCTTAAGATTATTACTTTATGTTTAAGCTGTGTTTACTTATATCTGAAAAAATATTAAGGATTGGGTGAGTATACACTATACTCAGTAGGAGTCTATCACTACTAGTTTTACAATGCATGCTATGTTTTAAACCATATGTTCTTTAAACCATGTGCATGTTTGGACACTCATGTTCAATATCGATATTAAAAGCCATTGTCAAAATAGAATACTGACGTCTTAAAGAATCACATAATCCAAGTCAAAAGTAGCATAGATATCATAAACATATACTATGATATGCATAAGATGCTCAACTGAATCCAACTCATGGATCTATGGTCGACCATACTCATGTCATGCCACATGCATCGAAGTAAATCCTCAAAAACATAGGGCACACTATGCCCACGACCTCAATGCCATGTGGTCCCCGGGTACCTAGGGACTCTCGGTCATAGCCTCCACGGGGCATATGACACTTTGACGGGTGCCATGACACCTCCAGTGGTAGTCCTCATTTACCACAGCAATCGAAGTGAGGACAAGCCTTTTTGGCGTGGTACCCTTTCCACCTATAGTGGTAGAGGCTGGGAGGTCACCCCGAACCTCTCGGCATAGCACCCACGAGCTTACTTGCCCAAATCATATACTATCAAGCAGGCAAGAACCTTTTTAAATTCAAAACATATCTATGCATGTATCATGCAGACAAGAATCCTTTTTTTTTTAAACATCAAAACATGTCTATGCATGTAACACATGTCTTGGCAATATATGCGCAATCTATTTTTCATATGCATGCTAAGTTCATTTATGAAATCAATTCATGTTAAACAGGTCATGTGCATAAGGATGTAACATAAGTTCATATGATATACACATAAAGACAGGACGTGTAACTTAAAAACATAAAACATGCATTAGAAAAGCAACCATGAGTCAAAACATGCATTCTCAAAGCATCATGGGTTCTTTTGAAAATTCTAGTACCGATAGGACACCTACCTGGCTTAATCGCGCTAGTCCCCTTGTCCTCGTACCTTCCTAGACATGGTTTACCTCACTACTTAGGCATTAAGGGTTCATTCCCATGCCTAAGGGCCTCCTAAGGTCCCTAACTAGAACTTGGTATAGACAGGTTTGCAAAGGTTTAGTGACCCCGTTCCACTATCATGGTTTAAGGGTCGTGCTAGCCTTATATAGGGGCTTGACCAGGTATTTTATAGTCTAGGTGTGTCCGCGTCGTCGATATGGACAGAACGCCTCTCGCGGCGCCTCAATCGGAGTCTTAGAACTCAAGTTATGGGTATTTTAGTGTTAAGAATACATAGAAGGCCCAAAATAGCCCCTGCGTCACCACTCCCGGGACGGACCTGCATTCCGGTCGAGCTACGGCTGGCCCCCACGTGCGGTCACACACTCCCAGGCGTCATCAGGTTGGGCGTTCCGCTTGCACGGAACGCACAATGTCACCATCACAGGCCCACACGAGGCGGGCGCCCGAGACACTAACGCGTCAACCGCAGGTTCCCCACAAGGCGTGTCCGCTGATGCACTGAGCCACTGCCCCTTTTCTTGTTTGCGGGCGCGTCCACGGACACCCCCGTCAGTTCCCCTTTAACGCACTAGGTGCGTTCTGGTTTTGTGGCGACCTGGGCATCCTAGGGATGCCCTAATTTGACCCTGTCGAACCAGAATGTCCCAGGCACCTGCCCTGGGTCTGTTGGGGCTCCCTGAGCCCCATTTTGCATGGTTTCATAATGCCCGAGCAATTTACACTATTTTTAGCAAAAATTGGACATTTTATGGGAAATGGACTGTGCTGAATGTTTGATTTTATTTAATCAAACGCCTCAAAAATCACCCAAAACGGAGTTCATATGAAGAAGTTACAGCCATTTAAAGATAGGGGTATTTTTGGAAATTAAACAGAAAAACGAAAAAAACGAAAAAGGACGAAAAACGCAGGGGGCCATTTTGATAACGGCACCCCCTTTCGTCTTCAACCTCTAGACACTCCCAGAAATCCTCGATCCCGATTTTTCTAGAGGGATCTGCCACCGCTAATGGCGGCACCGCCATAGCCAGCCTATAAAAACCCCATCTCCCCTCTCCAAAAGGCGTGATTTTCCGATGCTTTTCCAACCGTTTGAGACTGGGGTTTCTGGCAAAATTGGAAACCTGTCTCAAACCATCTCCCCTGAGTTTTCTGGCCACAACCAGGCCCAAGTCAAGCCGGCCATCCCGTTCCCATCTCCCCATTTCCCCTCTCTTCTCTTTTCTAGCCTTGCACAACGATGGGATTTCCCTCTTCACGATTTTCGGCAAACATAGAGTTTTCAGGCAGGAAAAGCGCCATCACCGGAGACCCAAGGTAAGCCATTTTCCTTTCCTCCTCTTCCCTTCCACTTTCCCTGGTCCTTTCAAGTCGTTTTCCAGCCGGGTTCTTGGCCGAAAAACGCCCAAGACGGCTTGGGCCAGACCTACATGAGCCAGGCATCCCAAGGACGCCAAGCACCACATGCACCTGGGACTGGGTCCCTGGGACAGGTTCCAGGTGTATGATAGTGCGTACATTGTCCCAGGTGTGGCCTTCAGGTGCACACGCGACATGGGGCACGGGTCCTAGCTCGACCAGGGTACACGGGGTGCCCTGGGAGCTGAGACGCGCCACACTACAAGGTGCGTCCATGCAATGATGCGCGTCATAGCGCATTGCGTAAGCATGCTTGTGCATGTGCGAACACTGTCCCAGGTATGGCCTTCGGGTACGTGCGCAACATGGGGCAGGGGTCCTAGCTCAACCAGGATGCACGGGGTGCCCTGGGAGCTGAGACGTGCCATGCTGCAAGGTGCATCCGTGTAATGATGCACGTCATAGCGCGTCACTTGAGCATGCATGTGTGTGTGCAAAACACGGTCTCTGGCACGGCCTTTAGGCACACACGAACGTGAGGCATCCGCGGTTCAACCAGGATGCACGAATGTCCTGGGAACCGGGTGTGACGACCCGCGTTCTCTCATGCATTTTTAAATACAATACCTAACTTCCTAAGGCGGGATGCATCCCTATTTGAAAACCATTCTATAAAGAAATATGCAATGCAGCAGAAAATCTTTTGTTTTTAAACTCATTTTGAAAACCCCGAGTGTCATTTGCTTTCACAACAACAAAGGTAGTTTTTGAAAAACTTTAGAAATCATAAATGTTTTTCCCTAGGTCTTTCCAGTCACAACGCATAGCCCAACTGTAACTAAGTACAAACACATGTCCAAAGGGTTGAGAGTTTACTTACATGTATGTTTGTTTCCTTTTCGATTCACTTGCTCATAGCACTAACATAGATGTCCTCTTTTTGTGAGTGGAGCTGTCCTGAACCATGATATATACGAACGTATCCTGTCCTTGAGTGCTTACTGATGTCTGAAAAATGTTAAGGATTGGGTGAGTATATAATATACTCAGTAGGAGCCTATCACTACTAGTTTTATAAATGCATGAGATGTTTTAAAATCATATGCTCATTCAAAATATGCGTATGTTTGAATACTTGAGTTCAATATCAGTATAAGAATCCATAATCAACTGAAATACTCATGACGTAAAAGATCACATAATCCAAAATTGAAAGTATCATATATATATATGATGACATCATGATATGCAATAGATGCTTCATGGAGTCCAACTCATGGACCTCTAGTATGGTATGGTCGACCAACCTCATATCATGCTATATGAAATGCACATAACTAATCAAACCATGGGGTCCACTATGCCCACGACCTCCTCGCCGTGTGGTCCCCGGGTACCTGAGGACACTCGGTCATAGCCTCCACGGGGCCTATGACACGTCAACCCAGTGCCATGACACCAGTGGTAGCCCCCTATACCACATGCAGTCGACGTAGGGACTTGCCTCTTTTTGGCCGTGGTACCCATCCACCTATTAGTGGTAGAGGCCGGGTGGCCAACCCAGACCCCTCGGCATAGCACCCACGAGCTTATTTGCCCAAATCACATAAGATTAAAGAAGTCAAAACCTCTTGTTAAAACTTGTCCTCTTTGAGTCCCTCACAACTGCCTGGCCCTCGGCACTCCAGCGTCTTTTGGCAACCCTCAAGGACATGCAATCTTTGCAAGTACTTAAATCATGCAATGCATGCACTTGTTTGCAACACATATATGTGCATAATGTATATGCAATCATTTCAAAACATGGCTATGTACAAAGCATTTATCATGCATGCTGAATTAATTCATGCAAATCAAGTCATATATCTGAAACATATGTTCTCAAAACAATAATAGATCTTTTAAAAGAATCTAATAGTGATAGAGCACCTACCTGACTAGGTCGCGTTAACCCTCTTGTTCTCGTACGCTCCTGAACATGGTTTGGGGACTCAAGGTTAGTTTAACATATCTTTTATGGGTTTAGAGCAGTTGGGTCTTATTACTTAGGCATTAGGGGTCCATCCTTATGCCTATGGGTGTCCTAAGGTCCTAATTTGGCCTTAGTATCCTTAGTTTTTCAATGTTCTAGTGGCCACGTGCCACCATCCTATTCTAAGGGTCATGCCCACATTTTATTGGGCTTTGATCAGAGATTTCATGGTTTGGATGTGTCCGCGTCGTCGATACGGACACAACGCCTCTTGCGGCGCCTCAATCGAAGCTCTAGATCTCAAGTTATAAGCATTTTAGTGTCCTATGCACATAGAGTCCTTAAAGACAAAAAGCGGGAATGCTAGGGCGCTGCACGTCAGCGTCATGCGCCCTGGCTTCCTTAACAACCAAAACGACGCCTCTGCTAGTGCACTGCGTGTTTGCAGCATGGGCCTTAGTGAGCGCATGTACAGACGCGCGAGACTTCTCCACTCTTCTGTCCCTTTAGCGGGCGCGTCCGTTGGTTTTCTTCCGACGCGTTCGACGCATCACGTTCCGTCTGGAACGTCTGCGTCAACTGGGGGACTGGGGTGTCCTCAGGACACCTTGGTTCGACCCTGTTGAACCAGTGTGGCCCTGGGGACGTCCCAGGGTCCTTGGTGGCTCTCCCAAGCTCTGTTTTGCATGGTTTTTCATGCAAAAACTTAGGGGAATTGACCTTGGAACTATAGGGGAGATGGGTTTTGAGCAATCTCGGACGTACCTGGCTCGTTGCTGGGTTTTTCTCCTCGTTTTCCCCTCTTGGTCACTGCTCCACGATGGGTTTTCTTCAAGATTTTGGGCTGCCATTAGAGGCACCCAAGAGCACTATTTATAGGGCTTTTAAAGAGGGTTCTGGAGGGGTTCTAAGTGCCATTGAATGGCGGTGGAGAAACCTCCAGAATGGCAGCGGTTTCTCCTTGAAACACCGCCATTCCAGAAGCCTCTAGGACGTTGAAGATGAAGGGTGCCCGTATCAAAATGGGCCCCTGTGTTTTGCCTCTACACCCGTTTTTGTAAAAATTACAGTTTTGCCCCTGAACTTTAAAGGGCCATAACTTGCTCATTTTAACTCTGTTTTGGGTGATTTTGGTCCCATTAGATTCCTTTTTCTGAGAAGCATCTAAGGACACCATTTTTAGGACTAGATTCCTAGGTTTAGTCAAGGAAAATAGTGAAATGATCAAAATGCCCTTATCTTTAAAACTAAACTTTTCATGGCCTTTTAATATTACAAAATTTGGGGTCATTACACCGGGACACACGGACCTAATGAGACTTTAAAATTGGGATCATAGGACCATTTATAGAATTTAACTATTGAATAAGTAGGGTCCATATTATAGGAGCTAGCCTGGCAATGAATTAGGCAAGGACCCTTGACCCTAAACAGCAGATCTAGTGGTCTAATGTCTAAATAGACTGAAATTAATTAGGACTCCTTGTATCCAATTATACCCAGGAGTTTATAAATGAGGCTCAGGGACGGGTTGAGTACTAAAGGATGCGACTCCAGGAGACTTTGAGGTAGGTGCTCTATCGCTACTAGATTCTTTTAAAAGAACTATGATTGTTTTGCAAATACATGATTTAAGTATATGACTTGTTTAGCATGCATGTGACAAATGCTTTATGCATAGACATGTTTCGTATATACATTATGCATAGATATGTTTTGCAAACTATTACATACCTTGCATGATTTATGAGCATTAAGTTCTTGCAAAGATCGCATGTCCTTGAGGGTTGCCAAAAGACGCTGGAGTGCCAAGGGCCAGGCAGTTGTGAGGGATCCAAAGAGCACAGGTTTTGAAAAGAGGTTTTTGGCTTATTTGATCGTACATGATTTGGGCTAATAAGCTCGTGGGTGCTATGCCGAGGGGTGTGGGTTGGCCACCCAGCCTCTACCACTATTAGGTGGATGGGTACCACGCCCAAAAAGGGCATGTCCCTGCTTCGACTGCATGTGGTACAGGGGGCTACCACTGGTCACAGCACTAGGTCGAAGTGTCATATGCCCCATGGAGGTATATGATCCTGTGTCCTTAGGTACCCGGGGACCACACGGCGGTGAGGTCGTGGGCATAGTGGGACCCTATGGTTTTGTGGATTTATGTGCATTGCATATGGCATGATATAAGGTTGGTCGACCATACCATGATAGATATCCATGAGTTGGATTCAATGAAACATCTTATGCATATCATAATGTTATGATATATATGTATATAATACTTTCGATTTTGGATTATGTGATCCTTTAAGTCGTTAGTATTCCAGTTTGATAGTGGTTCTTAATATCGATATTGAACATGATTATTCAAACATGCATATGTTTTTATGAACACATGATTTTAAACATAGCATGCATTGCAAAACTAGTAGTGATAGACTCCTACTGAGTATAGTATATACTCACCCTATCCTTAACATTTTTCAGGATAATTCCATCCAAGAGTAGAGGACATCTATGTTAGTGCTACAAGCAAGTGAATCAAAAAGGAAACAATTATACATGTAAGTAAATTCTCAACCCTTTGGACATGTATTTGTATTTAATTACAGTTGGGCTGTGTGCTGTGACTAGATAGACCTGGGGAAAAATGTTTATGATTTCTAAAGCTTTTTCAAAAACTACCTTGGTTGTTGTGAAAGCAAATGACACTCAGGGTTTTCAAATTGAATTTCAAATAAAATATTTTTCCGCTACATTGCACTGTTTTTCAAATCGGGATCCCACCTTAGAAATTTAGATTTTTCATTTAAAAATGCATGAGAAAACCCGGGTTGTCACAGTTGGTATCAGAGCCCAGGTTTTATCCTTTCACAGCCAGTCCAGCATGTCCAAGGGTCATAGACAATCAAGAAAATCAAGAAGAAATAGTATAAGTTGAAGAAGTAGAGATGACTGCTTCTATTTGAGGATTACAATATTAATGTTCAAGGCATTTCACCATAAACACATAGGTGAAAAAGGATATAGTCCTAACAAATACTTAGATATTGGATTGCTTGAATCCTATCAAAATCATAGGAAATAAGAATTGTTGTGCAGTGGTGCAAAGATGAAATCTCATATAAGGATCATATTATGATGAGAATGAATGGATGAAGATGATTAATGGACTTGTTAGTAGATAGTGTTGACCTGCAATAAAGTAATCTCATCAAAGGTGAGAAAATTAAAGAACCTAGGTAGCTATCTTTCCATCATAAAGAATATCAGAATATGAGTACACTATCACAAGGTTGTGATATATAAGATGTAAAAGACAGACTTTGAGAAGAATTTTGATGATAATCTAAGAGGAATGAGAATGTAAGATGATATTAGGAAATAACAGTGACTCAAACTAGGTCACAAAGGTATGGATCTTGAAGAACTTAGCTCAATTTTGGATACTATTCAGGAGAGTAAAATGCTATTGAAAAATAATTGTCTAAGAATTATGGAGCAAATCAGAAGATGTATACAAGTGACATATTATGATAGAGAAATGAATTCAACCGAGTTATCAAAAGATTTTGATGATAATACTAAGGATGATAATAGATCGATCCTAACATGAACTTGTAAGAGAAGTATAACACGATCAAAACATCAATGCCATTATTAAAACATTGTGTTAATTTTATTGAGGCTATAGGCGACTGAGGATTTCAATGATCTTAAGACAGGTATTCAGTTTATCATATCTGTTAAGTAAAGGAATAGATGAAGTATCAATTATATGCAACAAAACATATAGAGACATTGATCCAAGTAGACAAAAATGTGGATTTTGAAGAAAAAGAGATTATCCTATGATATTCAAAGTGAAATAGGAGAAATAAGATCATATGATCTCAAAGAAGTATGGAGTAATTTATACATGAATATAGAAGCATGATCCTACGAGGAGACTATCCTATACACGATGAGAAAAGTATGGGCATCTAAGGATTTTGAGATAGATGAATTACAGCTAGAAACCGCTATGGTTAAATTGGCACGTATAAGAGTGTGCATTAGAGTACACAGCGAAAGTGGCCCTTATAGGTAAGGCCTTGTAAAAGGAACAACAGAAATGATAAATTAAGCTTGAGCCTAGATTTGATTCCTAAGGGGAGAATACATTCACCAAGGAGTTATCTAAGAGATAAAATACCTTGAAGTTGATAATTTATGGAATTTCGAGGACAAAATTCTCTTAAGGGGGTAATAATGTAATGCCCGAGCAATTTACACTATTTTTAGCAAAAATTGGACATTTTATGGGAAATAGACTATGCTAAATGTTTGATTTTATTTAAAATAGTAAATGAAGGAATTTGTGAGGAAACTTAGTACCATTAGATTTTACTCGAAAAATGGAATCCAACCCCTCAAAAATCACCCAAAACGGAGATCGTATGAAGAAGTTACAGCCATTTAAAGATAGGGGTATTTTTGGAAATTAAACAGAAAAACGAAAAAAACGAAAAAGAACGAAAAACGCTGGGGGGCCGTTTTGATAACGGCACCCCCTATCGTCTTCAACCTCTAGACACTCCCAGAAACCCTCAATCCTGATTTTTCTAGAGGGATCTGCCACTGCCAATGGCGGCACTACCATTGAGGGGCACCACCATAGCCGGCCTATAAAAACCCCATCTCCCCTCTCCAAAAAACGTGATTTTTCGACGCTTTTCCAGCTGTTTGAGACTGGGGTTTCCGGAAAAATCGGAAACCCATCTCAAACCATCTCCCCTGAGTTTTCTGGCAACAGCCAGGCCAAAGTCAGGCCGGCCATCCCATTCTCGTCTCCCCATTTCCCCTCTCTTCTCTTTTCCAACCTTGCACAACGATGGGATTTCCCTCTTCACGACTTCCGGCAAACATAGAGTTTTCAGGCGGGAAGAGCGCCATCACCGGCGACCCAAGGTAAGCCATTTTCCTTTCCTCCTCTTCCCTTCCACTTTCCCTGGTCCTTTCAAGTCGTTTTCCAGCCGGGTTCTTGGCCGGAAAACGCCCAAGACGGCTTGGGCCGGACCTGCATGAGTCAGGCGTCCCAAGGACTCCAAGCACCACATGCACCTGGGACTGGGTCCCTGGGACGGGTTCCAGGTGTACGACAGTGCGTACATTGTCCCAGGTGCGGCCTTCAAGTGCGCACACGACATGGGGCACGTCGCTTAGGCATGCTTGTGCACGTGCGAACACTGTCCCAGGTACGGCCTTCGCGTACGTGCGCAACATGGGGCACGGGTCCTAGCTCGACTAGGATGCATGGGGTGCCCTGGGAGCTGAGACGCGCCATGCTACAAGGTGCATCCGTGTAATGATGCACGTCATAGCGCGTCACTTGAGCATGCATGTGCGTGTGCAAAACACAGTCTCTGGCATGGCCTTTAGGCGCACACGCATGTGAGGTATCCGCGGTTCAACCAAGATACACAGGTGTCCTAGGAACCGAGACACGCGGACCTAATGAGACTTTAAAATTAGGATCATAGGACCATTTATAGAATTTAACTATTGAATAAGTAGGTCCATATTATAGGAGCTAGTCTGGCAATGAATTAGGCAAGGACCCTTGACCCTAAACAGCAGATCTAGTGGTCTAATGTCTAAATAGACTGAAATTAATTAGGACTCCTTGTATCCAATTATACCCAGGAGTTTATAAATGAGGCTCAGGAACGGGTTGAGTACTAAAGGATGCGACTCCAGGAGACTTTGAGGTAGGTGCTCTATCGCTACTAGATTCTTTTAAAAGAACTATGATTGTTTTGCAAATACATGATTTAAGTATATGACTTGTTTAGCATGCATGTGACAAATGCTTTATGCATAGACATGTTTCGTATATACATTATGCATAGATATGTTTTGCAAACTATTACATACCTTGCATGATTTATGAGCATTAAGTTCTTGCAAAGATCGCATGTCCTTGAAGGTTGCCAAAAGACGCTAGAGTGCCGAGGGCCAGGCAGTTGTGAGGGACCCAAAGAGGACAGATTTTGAAAAGAGGTTTTTGGCTTATTGGATGGTACATGATTTGTGCTAATAAGCTCATGGATGCTATGCCGAGGGGTGTGGGTTGGCCACCCAGCCTCTACCACTATTAGGTGGATGGGTACCACGCCCAAAAAGGGCATGTCCCTGCTTCGACTGCATGTGGTACAGGGGGCTACCACTGGTGTCAGAGCACTAGGTCGAAGTGTCATATGCCCTGTGGAGGTATATGATCCTGTATCCTTAGGTACCCGGGGACCACACGGCGGTGAGGTCGTGGGCATAGTGGGACCCTATGGTTTTGTGGATTTATGTGCATTGCATATGGCATGATATAAGGTTGGTCGACCATACCATGATAGATATCCATGAGTTGGATTCAATGAAGCATCTTATGCATATCATAATGTTATGATATATATGTATATAATACTTTCGATTTTGGATTATGTGATCCTTTAAGTCGTTAGTATTCCAGTTTGACAGTGGTTCTTAATATCGATATTGAACGTGATTATTCAAACATGCATATGTTTTTATGAACACATGATTTTAAACATAGCATGCATTGCAAAACTAGTAGTGATAGACTCCTACTGAGTATAGTATATACTCACCCTATCCTTAACATTTTTCAGGATAATTCCATCCAAGAGTAGAGGACATCTATGTTAGTGCTACAAGCAAGTGAATCAAAAAGGAAACAATTATACATGTAAGTAAATTCTCAACCCTTTGGACATGTATTTGTATTTAATTACAGTTGGGCTGTGTGCTGTGACTAGATAGACCTGGGGAAAAATGTTTATGATTTCTAAAGCTTTTTCAAAAACTACCTTGGTTGTTGTGAAAGCAAATGACACTCGGGGTTTTCAAATTGAATTTCAAATAAAATATTTTTCCGCTGCGTTGCACTATTTTTCAAATCGGGATCCCACCTTAGGAATTTAGATTTTTCATTTAAAAATGCATAAGAAAACCTGGGTCGTCACAGTTTCGCATGCAAAAACTTAAGGACATTCAACCTAAGACTGAGGGGGAGATGGGTTTGGAGTTGTTTAGGGTGTACCTGGTTCATGGCTGGGTATTTTTCACGGTTTCTCCTCTTGCCTGCAACTCCAGGACTGGTTTTTCCCAGGGTTTTGGGCTGCCATTGGAGCACCCAAGGGCTCTATTTATAGAGCTCAAGGAGGGTGGTTTTCCCCAGGTCGGTGATGCAGTATGTTTGGGAAGAAGGGGGTGCCCGTATCAAAATGGGTCCCTGTTTTCTCAGGCCAATTCGTTTTAAATTTAATTACAATTTTGCCCTTGAACTTCAAAGGGCCATAACTTGCTCATTTTAACTCCGTTTTGGGTGATTCTGGTCTTGTTGGATTCCTTTTTATGAGACGCACCTAAGGGTACTATTATCAGGACCAAATTTCTGGGTCTAGTTAGGATGAAAAGTGCAATGACCAAAATACCCTTATATCAAAAAGTAAACTTTTCATTACCAACTTGGGATTTCAAGATTACAAAAATGGAGTCATTACATTCTTACCCCCTTAGGGGAATTTTGCCCCAAAAATTCTACAATATATACACTCAAAAGATCTCGGGGTACTTTTCTCTCATTTCTAACTCTAGTTCCCAAGTCTCTTCTTCCATGTGCGCATTTCACCACAAAACTTTGACTAAGTGTATGTCTTTGTTCTGCAGCTTCTTACTCTTGCTATCCAGAACCTCAATTGGTCTCGTCTCTAGCTTGGGATCCTCCGTCATCTCGATGGGTACCTAGGTAATGACATGAGCAGGGTCAGGCACGTACCTCCTTAGCATAGATATATGGAATACGTTATGCACTTCCGATAGCTGAGGGGGTAGTGCGATCCTGTAGGCCATTTGTCCCACTTTCTCCAGGATTTTAAAAGGTCCTATGTAATGTGGACTAAGCTTTCCTTTGATACCGAACCGCATAACTCCTTTAGTGGGAGATATCTTCAGGAAAACGTGCTCTCCTATGTCGAATTCTAATGGTCTCCTCCTTTGATCAGCATAGCTCTTTTGCCGGCTTTGAGCTATGAGGAGGCATTTCTTTATGAGTTTGACCTTCTCGGCACATTGCTCCACCAGCTCGGACTGTAGCACCCTGGACTCTCCAACTGGTGGGTGATTGACAGGGTCTCCCATATTTTCATCCCAGCTCTGCTTCCAATCGAGGGCACAAGCTCGCAGCATATCTTCGACTATCTGAATCGTGCGCTCTGAATGTCCATCGATCTGTGGATGGAAGGCTGTGCTAAAGTTCAAGGAAGATCCTAAGGATTTTTGGACGGACTTCCAGAGTTGTGAAGTGAAGCGGCTATCCCTATCTGAAGTGATACTAAGGGGTATGCCATGTAAACTCACTATCTCTTTGATGTATAGCTGGGATAGGCTCTCAGTGGATTGGGTATGGCGTATAGGAAGGAAATGGGCTGTCTTAGTCAATCTATCAACAATTACTATACTGATTCATCCTTAGCAAGGTCGACTGCTATGCCATCTTGAGAAATAATGTGTCCTAAGAAATTAACCTTTTCCAGCCAAAACTCACACTTACTGAATTTTGCATATAACTTGTGTGCTCGTAGGGTGCTTAATGTTATCCTTAGATGTTCCTTATGGTCTTCAGGAGTTTCTGAATATATCAAGATATCATCCACAAACACTATGATGAATTTGTCTAAGTACTCCTTGAACACCCTATTCATGAGGTCCATAAACGCGGCTGGAGCATTAGTTAAACCAAAGGACATCACTCTGAATTCATAATGGTCGTATCGAGTCCTAAAGGCTATCTTGGGGATATCTTCTTCTCTAACTCGAAGTTGATGGTAGCCGAATCGTAGATCAATCTTAGAGAAGACTCTGGCTGACTGAAGTTGATCAAAAAGATCATCAATTCGGGGAAGGGGGTACTTATTCTTAATGGTGACCCTATTTAGCATCCGATAGTCTACGCACAATCTCATGGAGCCATCCTTTTTCTTAACAAAAAGGACTGGAGCTCCCCACAGAGATACGCTAGGCCATATGAACCCTTTGTCAAGAAGTTCCTGTAACTGGGTCTTCCATTTTTTAGTTCTGCAGGAGCCATTCGGTAAGGAGCTTTGGAAATAGGGGAAGTACCGAGTATAAGATCAATAGTAAACTCAATTTCTCTTGCTGGGGGTAGACTTGGTAAGTCCTCAGGGAATACGTCAGGAAATTCTTGGACTACCTCGACATCCTCTAGCTTTGGTTGGGGACTCTCGACAGATTCAATCTTGGCCAAGAAGAAGGGACATCCCTAAGCAATGTGCTTAACTGCTTTCATGGAAAAAATAACACATGCTCTAGAATAATCCTTTCTTCCTTGGAGGGTGAAAGTGTCTCCATTAGGTAGGGTAAAAGTGACACGTTTCTGGCGGCAATCAACAAAGGCTTGATGAAGGGCTAGCCACTCCATACCTAGGATGGCGTCGAAGTCATTCATATCTAAGTGAATAAGATTGGCATGTAGCAAATGATCTTTGACCAAAATGGGGACATCCTGGAGATAAGAATAGGTGGGAAGTGTCTGGCCTACAGGAGTCATGACTTCTATAGTAAAGTCCAGGTCCTGTGGTATAATGTCCAAGGTTGATGCAAACTCCCGGGATATGAAAGAATGAGTGGAGCTTGTATCGAATAGAACTTTAGCAGGTGTATCATAGATAGAAAGAATACCTTCAATTACTGCATTTGAAGCCTGGGCTTGACTGGAAGTGAGGGCAAAGACACGTCCTTGGCTCTTTGGAACCTGATCTTCTTTACGCTCTTCAACTTTCCTTTTAGGACAATTCCTAGCAAGATGTCCTAATTCTCCACAAGTATAGCAAGTGATGTTGAAAGTGGGACATGGTTTGCCTGAATGATTCTTGTTACACCTAGGGCATGTCTTCCAGTCTGGTCTTCTTCCTTTGTTTTCAAACGGCTTCTTGAAAGGTGTCATGGGTCTAGATGACTGAAATGGTCTCTTTTCTTTATGTCTCGTGGTGTTGGTTTTCTTAGTTTCCTTTATTGCTTGATTTCTTTGATAATATTTTTCGTATAAGGAGGTGATCTCTACGACTTTGGCTACGGTGGAAGGTTGGAAACCTAGAACTCTGTTCCTGAGTCCTGGGTTGAGCCCATCTAAAAATCTTTCCGCCGTGTCTTCCTCATCAGCACAAGCATGTGGTACAAATCTTCGGAGGCTGATGAATTTATTTTCATACTCTTGGACAATCATGTTTCCTTGTTCTAAGTCCATAAATTCTTTTTCCTTCTATTTTCTTACGTGTTTAGGATAATATTTGTCATTAAAGACCTTTTTAAATTTCTCCCATCCTATTATTTCTTGCTGGTCAAAATAAGTCCTTTCCGTTGTTTCCCACCAAAAGGTAACCTCTCCCCTAAACACAAACGTGGCCACAGGTACCTTTCTTTCTTCAGATATGTTCATGGCTTTAAATATCTTTTCAATATCAATTAACCATTTTTCAACTGTAGATGCTTCATCTTCTCCTGTGAATGAGGGAGCTAATTTCTGAAACCTTTCTAACTGAACCTCAGTCCTATCATTGCTTTATCAAGGGAAGGATCTCATGTGGTAAGGGTTTGGGTTTGTTCATTACTCATGTATTGTTCCATATGTTGTAGGAATTGCTGGAATAATTTAGCCATCCCATTGCCCGACCCAGTGGAGTCCACTGGTGGGCTTCAGGTCTTGGAGCATTGCTTACTTTCTTTCTAGGCATCTATAAATCACAAGGTAATTCACAAGACCTTAGTATGTGTTATCATATTACCCCTTAATATTTCATGGATGAAACTTGATTATAAGTTATTCTCCTCATAACTGGGTTGTGAGTAACATCAAACCGGGCTCTAATACCAACTGTGACGACCCGAGTTTCATATGATGCAAATTTCATAAAAAGGCGAGATCTCTTGCTTTAGAAATATGAAATGCATGAAAATCTTTTGTTTTGGAAAGCAATCATTCATAACAAACCCCGAGTGTCAAAACACATTTTCAAATCATATAGCCATGGCATAGTTTTAAATCAACTCTATTCCCAAGAAAGTGTTAGTCACAAATTTCACTACAGAGAGTAACTACAATCAAGTAACATTCACTAAAAGATAAGGTAGGGGTTTACTTACTTGTACTTAATTTGGAAGTTCTTTGTCACGGGTGTATCCTATCCTTAAGTGTTTACTTATATCTGAAAAATATTAAGGATTGGGTGAGTATACACTATACTCAGTAGGAGTCTATCACTACTAGTTTTACAATGCATGCTATGTTTTAAACCATATGTTCTTTAAACCATGTGCATGTTTGGACACTCATGTTCAATATCGATATTAAAAGTCATTGTCAAAATTGAATACTGACGTCTTAAAGAATCGCATAATCCAAGTCAAGAGTAACATAGATATCATAAACATATACTTGATATGCATAAGATGCTCAACTGAATCCAACTCATGGATCTATGGTCAACCATACTCATGTCATGCCACATGCATGCAAGTAAATCCTCAAAAACATAGGGCACACTACGCCCACGACCCCAGCACCGTGTGGTCCCCGGGTACCTAGGGACTCTCGGTCATAGCCTCCACGGGGCATATGACACTTCGACAGGTGTCGTGACACCTCCAATGGTAGTCCTCGTTTACCACAGCAATCGAAGTGAGGACAAGCCTTCTTGGCATGGTACCCTTTCCACCTATGGTGATAGAGGCTGGGAGGCCACCCCAAACCTCTCAGCATAACGCCCACGAGCTTACTAGCCCAAATCACATACTATCAAGTAGGCAAGAACCTTTTTAGATTCAAAACATGTCTATGCATGTATCAAGCAGACAAGAATCGTTTTTTTTTAAAACATCAAAACATGTCTATGCATGTAACACATGTCTTGGGAATATATGAGCAACGTATTTTTCATATGCATGCTAAGTTCATTTATGAAATCAATTCATGCTAAACAGGTCATGTGCATAAGGATGTAACATAAGTTTATATGATATACGCATAAAGACAGGACGTGTAACTTAAAAACTTAAAACATGCATTAGAAAAGCAACCATGAGTCAAAACATGCATTCTCAAAGCATCATGGGTTCTTTTTAAAAGTCTAGTGGCGATAGGACACCTACCTAGTTTAATCGCGCTAGTCCCCTTGTCCTCATACGTTCCTGGACATGGTTTAGGGGAAAAAGGTTAGCTTGGCCTATTTCTATAGGTTCTAGAATAGTTTACCTCACTACTTAGGCATTAAGGGTTCATTCCCATGCCTAAAGGCCTCCTAAGGTCCCTAACTAGGCCTTGGTATAATCAGGTTTGCAAAGGTTTAGTGACCCCACGATACTATCATGGTTTAAGGGTCATGCCAACCTTATATAGGTGCTTGATTAGGTATTTTATGGTTTGGGTGTGTCCGTGCCGTCAATACAGACACAACGCCTCTCGCGGCACCTCAATCGGAGTCCTAGAACTCAAGTTATGGGTATTTTAGTGTTAAGAATACATATAAGGCTCAAAACGAGCCCTGCGTCACCGCTCCTGGGTGCGTTTTGGTTCTGTGGTGACCTAGGCGTCCTCGGGATGCCCTGGTTCGACCCTGTCGAACTAGAACACCCCAAGCACCTACCCTGGGTCTATTGTGGCTCCCTAGAGCCCCGTTTTGCATGGTTTCTCATGCAAAAACTTAGGGACATTCAACCTAAGACTGAGGGGGAGATGGGTTTAGAGTTGTTTATGGCGTACCTGGTTCATGGGTGGGTATTTTTCATGGTTTCTCCTCTTGCCTACAGCTCCAAGACTGAATTTTCCCAGGGTTTTGGGCTGTCATTGGAGGCGCCCAAGAGCTCTATTTATAGAGCTTGAGGGTTCTGGAGGGGGGTTTCCACTGCCATGGAATGGCGGTGGTTTCCCCCTTGCACACCGACATTCTAAAATGTCGGTGATGCAATATGTTTGGGAAGAAGGGGGTGCCCGTATCAAAACGGGTCCCTGTTTTCTCAAGCCAATTCGTTTTAAATTTAATTACAATTTTGCCCTTGAACTTCAAAGGGCCATAATTTGCTCATTTTAACTCCGTTTTGGGTGATTCTTATCTTGTTGGATTCCTTTTTCCAAGACACACCTAAGGGTAATATTCTAAGGACCAAATTTCTGGGTTTAGTCAGGGTGAGTAGTGAAATGACCAAAATACCCTTATCTCAAAAGGTGAATTTTTCATTACCAACATGGGATTTCAAGGTTACAAAAATGGAGTCATTACAATTTGCTTATTATTTTAGTTAGATCCCCTGTTAGCAAGATTTTGGTTCATTCATTCTAGCCATTTTCTCACTCATGAGCCACCAGCACAACTCCTGGGTCATGTGCATGGTGATTGGATGATTTACCTTAAAGTGGTTTATTGTTCTCTTATTTCATGATAGTTTAGTATTACTTATTTAGTTATATGCATCTTAGTTTAGCTTTGTAAAGTTTCTTTGTTTAGTTTTCAAAAGGATTAGGAAAGTTTTATTTTAGCAAGTTTTCTAGTTTCATTTATTTTGGTTTTGCTCTAGTTTCTTTTATTAAATGCATTTAGGAAATTTTCTAATTTTATTAAAATATTTATTTTTGGAAAGTTTCTTTTAGTTCATATTTCTAATTTTATGAATGTTTCCCATTCCATGTTGTTTAAGTTCCTAGTTTAATCAAAATAATCTATCTTTGGCTAAAGATAAGTGATTTAAATAAGATCTAACCAATATTTAAATCTGTGAGATTCCTTGTGGGATTGACCTCTCTCACATGCAAATTACTAATTTGATTCATGTACTTGCAACTATTTTTAAAGCTATACCAGGAGATAGTAGAGTAGTTTGGTTGACAAAGCTTGTTTAACAAGATTGTAAAATTAAAAAATATGTTAGATGAATGGAGGAAAAGCTCTATCATACCAATTTATAAAAATAAAATAGACATACATAGTTACATTAATTATTATGGGATCAGACTTATGAGCCATACCATGAAACTTTGGGAAAGAGTGATTAGAAAAAGGCTAGACATAAGACGAATGTATTGAAAAGCCAATTTGGATTTGTGCTTAGGAGGTCTACCATGGAAGCTATTTTCCTATTCAGAAAATTAATACAAAATTATAGAGAGAGGAGGAAGGACCTCCACATGGTCTTTATTGGCTTAAAAAAAGCTTAAAATAAGGTTCCTAGAGAGTTAATATGGTAGGTGTTGAGTGAATAAGGGATTTCACGAGGTATAATGAAGGATGTGCATAAGGGAGCAGTAACAAATGTTAGGGCCATTAGCAGAGATACCAATGATTTTCCTATCACTATAAGATTGCACCAAGGAACTACATTAAGCTTATACCTTTTCAAGTTAGTTATAGATGAGTTAACAAACATCTGGGGGATGAGATTCCATGGTGCATGTTTATATGCAAATAACATAGTTTTGATTGATAAGACAAGGGGGTATAAATACAAAGCTAGAGTTGTGGACAAATATTATAAAGTCTAAAGGTTTTAAAATTAATCAAACTAAGATAGAGTATGTAGAATACAATTTTAGTAATAAGATGAGTAAGAGTGAAGCACAAACAAAGATTGATAATCAAGAATTTCTCTAAAAAGACCACTTTCGATACTTGGGATTGATAATTCATGGGAGCATAGAGATTGAGAAGGATGTTTCCCAGAGAATCCAAGCGAGGTGGAACAAATGAAAATGTGCCTCTAGAGTTTTGTGTCATTGGGGGTGCCACTCAAACTAAAAGAAATTTTCTATAGGATGGTTGTAAGGTTATCCATGCATCATGGATCAAAGTGTTGGGAAGTTAAGGAACAACATGCATGTAGGATGAGCATAGCCGAAATGAGAATGCTGAGATGGATTAGCGGCAAGACAAGAAAGGATAAAATTGCAAACGAAAACATTAGAGAAAACTTAAGAGTAGCTATAATAAGTAACAAGAAGAGGGAGGGTAGACCTAGATGGATTGCACATGTCCAATAGAGACCGAAAAGAAAACTAGTTAAAAGGATTGTGTCCAAGTCGAAGGCTCTGAAAAGGGGAAGGCCCAAAAGGACATGGATAGAAATGGTGAGAAAAAATTTATAAACTTTTGAATTAAATGAAGCCATGACACATGGTAGATGGGAATTGGAAAAACAAGATTTGTGTAGCTAACCTCTAATCTAGATAATATAGATGTCATTTCATGGGTGTTCCTATTAATACCCTATTAAGAAATCTAATTAGTCAAGAAGCATGTGCTTTATATTCTTTAAAAGAAAGAGCATAATAAATAAAGAAAAAACAAAAATAACATAAGTCAAATCATATAAAAAAGATTAAAAAAAAAAAAACCCAAATAACATAAAATTATGACAAAAGGACGAAAATACTGAAAAGTGTTATTATATAGGAATATCTTTCATTCTACTTTCTTATATTTCTTTCTTTCTTTTTTTAATTACCTTTTTTATTGTGTATATGAGAAATTGAATAGTTTTCGTGTGCCAGAAATTGTATAATTTCCTTTCCTTTTCTAATCTTATTTTATTAGAAATGAAAATAGAAACCCAAATGGTAGATAAGCTTTAAAAAGTGCAAGATATTCCATATACGATAAACTATATAATTTTACTTCCTTAATAAAAGGAGCAAAATTGAAGATAAGTTTACAGAAAGTTTATGATGAGGTATGTATAGTTAGGTTAAATTAAAAGTTCCCGAAATTTGTTTCACAAAAAGCTCTGTTACAGCAGAAAAATGTGGAATGAGAAAAAGCTTGGAAAACGGAAATGTGCCCATATACAAATAGAAAGGGAAGCATCTAGTAAGAAAATGGGTGGGTTAGAGAATGTCTTAATGGATAAAAGGATCAACGACGTTGGATTAGGGGTTCTATTTATTTCCATTTTAATCGCAGCCCCACTTGGGTTCCTACCATATTAGATGGCTTGCTTTACCGCTTCATACAAGCCTTCTCTAAAATATTTATAAGCGTTAGCATAAAGTTTTAGTTTTATACGAGGGATCTACCGTGAGATGAAATTTGAACTTGGACTAAACGCAAGAAAGGTGATCTAAGACGCACGCTCCATTGTGCAAAAGTAGGTGGAATTAGGTTCCAGTCTTCTCTCTACTTAAATTCAGCAAGAAACACATGACCAATGCAATTTTATAATGATGCTGAAGAAATGAAAGGCAAGCAGTAGAAATTATTCTCAATTCTTCTTGCTCCACATTCGTTCCATTCTTTTAGCTCCTGATCCCTCTTGTAATGAAGAAAATAGCTGTAACATGATACCGAAAAGTAGGGAGGCATGAAGAAAATGTTGGAGAAAACTAAGCAGTAAGGAATATCAATATTGATGACTGGCTTCTAACAGGTAGCCAGTTAACCCCGTTTGAAAGTCTCTTTGTAACCAAGCTGTAGATCAAAATCCACGGCCGTGGACCCGCTTCGTAGTGTTAGCAACCGTCTTGTTTTGTATAGCAAGGCTCACGCTCACCCGCTCTAAATCATAAATAACAAGAACAAGCTCATTAATAATCCCCAAAAGCACAAGTAGAATGTCCACCAAGACCAGCTATATTATTCAGAATTTTGTACCAGAACAGACTAGCAGATCCAAGATCATTGAGGAAAAAAATGCTAGAGTGAAAACAGTGAAATGGCCAAAAGGATTGTTAAACCCGATATATAGTTTCAAACGAGTCTGATTCTCTCTCTGCTAGAGAATAACATAGCTCACCCTATCAGCAACTTATTCTCCTCCAAGAAGCCGTAAGTGGGTACCTCTAGGTTAAATGGGGCCGGGCCCTTGCGTATCCTGCCGGAGACATCATAGTGGGACCCATGGCACGGGCAAAACCATCCGCCAAAATCTCCAGCATTGGGCAATGGGATACAGCCCAGATGAGTACACACCCCAATAACAACAAGCCACTCCGGGTTCTTAACCCTCTCAGAATCCTCTTGAGGATCACGCAGGGAAGCCACTTCAACACTGTTTGCCAGCTTGATGTCATCTTCAGTTCGGCGCCTTATGAAAACTGGCTTCCCCCGCCACTTGACAGTGACTGTACTTCCTGGCTCGATGCTGGACAGATCAACCTCGAGGGATGCTAAGGCAAGGACATCCTTGCTAGCTGACATGCTCAACACAAGCTTAAGAATCAGCAAGCGGAGCAAGGAGGCATACACAAACCTCCCACCAGTTAAGACAAAGTAGGCAAATGCTCTCTTGTTGGGGTCTCCTGGGGGGAAGCGCTCATGATTATGCTCATCATAGACGATTTTGGAGGTTGGGTTCTTAACTGCTGCCACTGTCGAAGGAAGATCGGGCATCCGCATGTCATGTCTTGAAGCAAGTGGCTCAGAAGCAAACCCTGCACCTATGACTGTTTATTAGATGTTGGAACCTCGATTGCTGTTACATAGATGATAATGGTAGCAAACACTATCAAGACAGTTCCATAACCCATTTATCCAGGACAGTCGATACCCCTGCTTCCTAGAAGTTGGATATGAAAGTTCCAACAAATATAATTTTCTAGTGCAGCTTGAAAGCACCAAATGGTAATCGTTTCTACGAAAACAGCAAAATTAACAAAATACTATTTCTCAAAGAGAAGCTAAAAGCAGTATTAAATGTAACCAACAAGTTTAATATCTGGTAGCCAATAAATTTAGCGAACTAGCTCATATGAGACGTGGATTAAGCTCTACCAAGAGCTCTAGGCCATGTATAGCAAGGACTCGTAATGAACTTGCATATTGAAGCACCCTACCAATTTCCTGTTGTTTACCTTTAAGAAATCGTAAAATAATAATTGGTGCCCTCTTGAAAGGAAGTGTGAGCCAATCCTACGAGCTACAGTTCTATTAAGAAATGCAAATCTGACTGAGTCCCAAAGTTTGGAAGGTCTGGCATGGCGTAAACTACTCTATTCTTGTTTTGAACTCCATAAAGAGAGTGATTGTGAGAAAAGCAGTAAGGTTTTCAATTACTGAAAACGTAACATAAACCTCAAAAAATCAAATTGCCTTCATCATGTTGACAAGATGGCTCAAATATAATGAATTATACACTCATTGACCCAGTAAACAGGTTTATTTACTAAACTAACAAGTACTGCCTAATGTAACGGACTGTTCTTGCACAGCCCATGACCAAAGCCTACTGAAAACATAACATAAACCTAAAAAAATTAAATTGCCTGCATCATGTTGACAAGATGGCTCAAATATAATGAATTATACGCTCATTGACACACTAAACAGGTTTATTTACTAAACTAACAAGTACTGCCTAATGTCACGGACTGTTCTTGCACAGCCCATGACCAAAGCCTACAAGTTCTAAAAGAGACCATTCTGGTTCGTGGACTCGATCCAAGTGACTATGGTCTACAATAGAAGATCTGTGGAGGAAGATCCATAATCTAGAAGGCCCAAATTCTAGATTTGTCATTAGAAATATCTAGAATATGGTAGACTTTAGATATTTTGTAAGAATGTTCCAGAGAGCAATATGGACAGTACATATGTAATGATCTTAGCCCTCCATTGAGGAGGTGGAAAGAGGGTGAGCTCCTACAAATAGAGGAGCTCCCTCATTTGTAAGACATCTTATATGAAACCAATCAATGAATCAGAGTATAAGTTGATGGCAATGATATATAATATTCTTTTCTAGTTTCTCACTCTCTTCCCATATTTTCTTGTAAGCTTCCGCAATTCAAGCTAAACTTAGCCTTGGTGCCTTAAGTGCATTTCAAGACTAAGTGCCGCACGGGAGTCTGAAAGTCTGAGCCCGTGACAAATGGTATTAGAGTAGGTTCGACAGGGTTGGTAGTTGAGCGAGATTGTGCGAAGTTAGTTTCAAAGCAAGGTTAGAAGTGAAGGTTTATAAAGATGAAGGCAATTGTGTGTGACATCTCCACTTGGCGAGAGGAAGTACACCCAAGGTTTGGGTCCCTTGAAGCTATGACGAAAGAGCTTAAGAGCAAGAGGGAGGATGAGTTGTGCTCCATGAGGGAGCTAAGCCTTCATGAAACACATATGGGTAGCATTTCTATGCTAAAGAATTATGATTGGAGATGGAAGGTTACTACTCCAACAAGGCCATGCTACTTTTGTGATGGACCACACCTCATGTGTGATTGTCCAACAAGAAAGGCTCTCCACAATATGACAATGCGAAAGGAGGAAGAGGAAGAACGTGAACTAGAGAATCCAGCACAATTAGGTACACCACTTAACTGCACAACAATAGTTGAAACAACCATGGATAATGATAGTGTTGCCACACAAGAGAGTGTGGAAGGAAACGTGCAACCACTGGAAGAAGTTGCATCAAGCGAGGAGACAATACAACTAGGTTCCATGAGTATATTGATGTCTAGAAAAACCCTAGAGAAGTTAGAAGCTAGAAAGGATGTCGCCATACATGAAGACACGAGGAGACATGTGATGTAACACGAGAACTCTATGGGAAACATGGAGACAGTACATGTAGGTACATTGCCACACCTAACTACCATAAGGGAGTTTACAACTAAAGAACCCCAGGGAAAAATGGTCAGCAGGAGTGTTACCACAATTGATGATCAGCAGGTATGTTGCCACACAACGACAACACTCCAAGAGGAAAACGACTAAGCTTGGATGGGTTAGAGACATGAAGGCTTGTAGTGGCCACATGAATGTGCAAGAGCCACAATGGAAAAAGATAATCATACAGACCTACGTAGTCACAGGTGCAACTAGTCACAAGGCGCAAAAATGCGCATGGGTGCGACTCAATTTTGGGAACTCAATTTTGGGTAAGTGCAGGGGGAAAAGTCGCAATGCAACTAGACTACTAGTTGCGCCTAGCGCGCTTCATGACTTTTGCGCCCTCAATTCTAGGCACCATGATCATCGATTTTGCGTCGTCTAAGATGGGAACAGGTAAGAGGAGAAAGGAAAATGCAAATTTTTCCGAAAAACATACCATTTCCGTGCATCAGTCGTCTATTCCTTAAAACGACACAGATCATCAAATTTTCTTAGGGCTTTGGTTCTTACTCGTGAACTAAAGAGAATAATAGGCTCCGCCGATGTCTTCTCCTGCAAACCAATGCAATTCTAATGAACCCACAAATTTTTCTTTCCCTTCTTGCTGGCATGCTGCGGCTTTCCCCGACAAGCTAGCCTCTTCCCCTCTCTTTCTTCTTCCTTCCTCTCTCTCTCTCTCTCTCCCCTTCATCTTCTTCTATTTCCTCTTCCATCTCCTCTCTCTGGTTTTTTCGTTTCCTTCATCAAATCTGACTCGAATCTGTTATGTTTTTAAAAAAGGGGGTGCCATTATCAATTATGGCCCCTTCCTTTATAAGAAAAATCTAACTTATATTATATATTATATATTTATATAATGGGTTTTAAATTTGCGCCTTGTCATAAGTCGCGCGACTAAGCAAGCCTAGTCCCCCTAGGTGCAAGTCGCACCCCTTGCGCCTAGTGCGCCTGTGACTACATAGCTACAGACGCCAAGGACACACTAGAACAGGTGGTTGTGCAAAAGTCTACAAGTATGCAAAAGGCTGACAACATGAAAAGTGTTCCAAAGTAACTAGGACTAGACAAAACAAGTCAGATTTTAAGTGAAAGAAAGGACCACTAGACAATGAGGGAGATGCAAGTCGCACAAATATAATGCATGTGACCCAACGGATTTCCTGACACTAGGAAGGATATGTCGACTGGGGCATCGACGTTATCAGGTGGAGGAAATTGCCACAGACTATTCTTGCACAGCCCATGACCAAAGCCTACAAGTTCTAAAAGAGGCCATTCTGGTTCGTGGACTCAATCTATGTAATGATCTTAGCCCTCCATCGAGGAGGTGGAAAAGTGGTGAGCTCCTATAAATAGAGAAGCTCCCTCATTTGTAAGACATCTCATATGGAACCAATCAATGAATCAAAGTATAAGTTGATGACAATAATATATATAGTGTTCTTTTCTGGTTTCTAGATCTCTTCCTATATTTTTTTGTAAGCTTCCGCAATTCAGGCTGAACTTAGCCTTGCTGCCTTAAGTGCATTTCAAGACTAGGTGCCGTAAGGGAGTCTGAAAGTCTGAGCGCATGACGCTAAACATGAATTATAAGGGGCAATTGGGTAGAGAATCATGACTAATAGTTGAAAGAAACAACTTCACAGAAACAGAGTTGTGCATTATGTGTTTAGAAATCTAACCTTGCTATCAGTTCATGTAGTTTATACGTTAGCCTTACAAAGCAGATAACCTCCTTAAAGATGAGAAAACAATGCCCACCAGGAAATGGGAGATTGGAAGTTCTACATAACTCAGCACAACAATTATAGAGGAATAGGCCAACTATGTCTAGTGCAGTTGGTCGCAGACAACTCTACAATGCTTTCTGTTTGGCCAGGGATTAGAATTGGGAGAGAATGTAAGCGTGTATGTGAGAGAACATACAAACAGAATCTAAAAATCAGATGAATGAGTAGGTTAAACTGTGTGAAATGTTTAGCTTGTAAATGATGTTTACAGTAGAAATGAAGAGAAGAATTGATGTGTACAAAAATAAAGCTTAGGCTGGATACTGCTTAGTAGCTCGTGTAGCATAAAAGGATTTTCATTATAAAATTGAAAACAAGGTTACAACAGTGCTAATTTGTGTAGCATTACTGTGCTAACATATAAAAAGAAACTAACGTCAAATTAATAAAAAGTAAAAGCTACAGTTTTAAAACAGGAAAGCAGAAAGCAAAGGTTCATTCATTAAAATATTGTAAACAGGACTGCTACTTAGCTTACTAGTGTTAACACAGAAATAGAAGCTCACAGTAAAACTGTTGAAAAATACAGCCCACAGTTCTATAACAGAAAAGCATAAATGTACTGTCCATTCATCAAAACATGATGCAAACAGGGCTGACGAACAATAGGTTGGTAGGAAGACAGCAGCTAGGAAACTATTGGTGTAGCTTACTAGCTGTGTTGACAAAGAAATAGAAACTTATAGTCAAACTATTGAAAGTTATAACCTGCAATTCTAAAACAGGAAAGCATAAAGCTAAGTGTATTTCATTAAAAAGCTATTGGCAGAACAACATAACAGCTTGTAGGAGCCCAAGCATACCAAGGGAAGTGGTTTAGACATGTCCACAGATGTGTCCACATGTCAACATGCATGTCAGACAGTTTTCAGACATGTCCCGGAATTTTATATATATCTCTAAAAATGTTCACATACCCAAGGCCAGTAATATTCAAGAAAAAGCTTTTAGTTCAAGTTAAAGATTATATGAATGGAAGAGAAATTCACAGAAGAACAATAATGAAAATGGACGTAGGCAACTTATTACAGCCTTGGGATACAACAAGATATGGAAGAGACAGAAAGGCATATGCAAATCCCAAGTATTAATGCTGATGGCACAGATGGCTCAAGATCATTCTGATAAACATGCTACTTTTCAGATAGGAGAAACAAAAGCAGCTCAGACAAGGCCTCTCATAACATTGATGAGTACCAAGCTGATGGTCATGATGATTGCATTATGAGTTCCCCCCATAATCGGGCCTGACATTAATCCAAGCAAAAGCTTCACCTCAATGCAATTCCGACAAACATGCTATTTTTCTCATCAGAGAAACAAAAGTGGCTTGCAGACAAGGCCTCTGATAACATTGATGACTACCAAGCTGTTGGTAGAGCAGGTTGCATGATGAGGTCCCTCTGGGCTTCAGTTGCTTCCAATCATGAAGGATGTTTCAGGTTGATGACAAGTGTCCATAGAGTATGGACCTTGTTGTGGGTATGATTGACCCCTGAGTATTTCCAGATGGCAATCAGCAAAATTTTCAGTCAAGGACCGGTGCAACTAATATGATCTGGTTAGTAATAGAATTTATTAGAAAAGAACCAAAGATAATAAATAAAAGAACCGGATAATTGCAGGGCATAGGTAGACCTCAAGTAAAGCATGCCACTAATGTAATGCCTAATGTATCAGGAAAAATATCATTGCCCTTATTAATGGATGACTATTTAGGAGATCTTTCCTCTGCAAAGGTTTATCTCATTTACCATGGCATCCAACCGCCACATGGTCCCTCCAAATATCAAGGTTCAAAACATCAGTAAGTGGTCATTGTACCAGTAAAGGCTAAAATGATACGATATGGACATATTAGCAATGCACATGTATCAATTGCCGATATAACTGTGAGTTAGATGATAGGAATTCATTGTGCCAAATAAAGTGACAACCAATATTTCGTTTGTGTTTTTCAAAGTTTCAAAAAGTGGACTTCGGGCCAAAAAGGGTAGTGGATGAAGGCAGTTGATCCAGATTGGTTCAACTCAGAAGGATACTCTAGTGACTTTGTTTTCATATGACTCATAAACACTGGTGGTGGTACTATTAGGCCAAAAACGGACAAATGAATGAGTTATACTCGATAAAACCTGGTCAATTCTGAGTTTCCAACATTGAATTGGAGAGTTTTCTAAAAGAATGGTGTTTGCTATTAGCTTGGGTGATCTCAGGATTGAAACAAAGTATTTTTATTTCAATTTTGCGAGGATAGCATGATCTGCCTGTGTGCTTGCTTTCCAAACATTGGTCATACATGGACTGATAGTATTAAAATTTATTTAACTAACAACAATAAAAGCTTAATACTGAACCAACTACTTGGGTATTGCCACATTCCGTTATCAGGAAATGAGAAATGAGAAATATAGTAAAACAAGTAAATTTTAAACAAATAAACATGGATTTAGGTCAAATTTCTTAAAATAAAAAATTTCAGATAATGAAATATTAAAATGTAAACTAGTTTCATAAGCACATAGCCTGTTATAGTGCACATTGTGCATGAGGACAGACATGAGCATATGTTTGTGTGTGTATTTGAAGTACAATAATACACAGATCTGGTCCCAACTTGGGCAGCCACGAGAAGTTAACACCCTTACTAAACACAAGCTACATTTCAAAATCTCCATAAGGCCTAGTGACAGATATGAAAATCCATGGCAAAGCTTGAGCTCTTGGCAGAAGCTTCCACACCACATTCCAGTGGGGTCTCGTCGCTTTGGGCAAATTGTTGAAATTGAATCATTAAAACAAAGTGAATATATGTAAACATATTGTATTAATTTATCGAGGATTCCAAAAAAACAAATAATAATTTGGAGTTCTTCTTTGGTCTGAATGCTAATAATTCATCAAGGTTTAATAGAGATACATTTTTCACATATAAGGATCTTAAAAATTAGATTAAAAAAACCAAAAAATGTCAAACCAAAATAGAAAATAAAAACCAAACTACAAACAATAAATAAAGTCAGCAAAAAAAGGAAAGAAAAAGAATTGCATAAGTTGATCTTTTGAGACATCATAACTTAGCCACATCAGTGATGGTTCTGTCAACTCAGTTTTATGCTCTAGCTGTCAAATAGGCAAACAATGTATTTCTATTGCTTCCAGTAATAAAATAAAGTCTACTTTCCATTTCATGGCACTCAAATATTTCAGAAGCAGCTCCAATTACCTCTTATTCTGATTTTCCTTTTTACGTTACTTTATCGATGGCTCTAGCTTCACATGGCTTTATTTTCTTAAACATAAACCTAGTCCTTTCTGTCTTTACATGCTTCTATGCATTTGTTACCAAACACTATGGTGGCATCCAAGGAGCTAACTGATGGAGGCAGTGATCACATTTCACATATTAAGAGAGTCTCCTAGTCATGGAGTCATTCAGCGGTTTTTGTCATACTGCATTATGCACAGACCTCATCGCATAGCATATGCCAATTATTCCCTGCTATTTCACTGAGGGCGACATCATTGAAAGAGACATTCAACAGATTTCTCCACATGAGTAGCATGTTAACATTTATCATATTCAGGCAAACCTCTGCAGCTATGCTTTTCTGGTAAACCCAACGTGTTTCTATTTGCATCCCCGGTGTTATGCTCATGAAGTCCATGTCACAGCATATATATGCAAGAAAGTATCTCACTGGGTAGAAAATATTTTGTGAGTCACGGTGAAAATTGCAAAAGGACACCTCGACCACTCTTTACCTGCTTGTAAGATTATTATCTTGCATATGTATACTACGGCATGAGAAAAAACAGGGTAGGTACAGAATGATAATAATGGTCATTCTATTGCTTCATTTTAAGATAAATGAGCACCATGTTTAAGTCTACGACTCTACCCAGAACACTTCATATTGACATCTGTGCCTGCCTAATATGTGCTATAGATTCTAAACTTTCCGCTGCTTCATCAGCTACATGCCACAAAGGGCAGCATGTTTCCGTGGCACAAAATTAGATCTTAGTGAGCCAGCAGGCTTTCAGGAAGCAGTTGCATTGATATTAAAAGGTATGCATGAAGAGATGGAAAGATGGAAGCACTTTATAGGAAGGATATACAGGAGATTGCAAGCAGACCAACAGGTAGAAATGTAGCACCTTGCAAATATACAGGTACAAGACACAACAAAAATCAGCCGAATTAATACACAAGGTAAGTCTGATTGGCTTCACTTAACGGCATGATTGGGATTACTCTAGGACCTTTAACCTTCTAGCCGAAAGCAATGTCCAAGAACTTGAAGACTTGGATGGAAAACCAGGCCCAGACACAGTGGAATAGCTCCAGTAAGTCAATGATTGACATGATAAATTTGCCACCAACCAATGAGCATAGTTGCAGGGAAGCACCACCAAGTGGGGAAGAGCAAATTTGAAGCAGAATTCATTTTGCTCACCCATCTTTGCAGAGATGCGCTTCCTGAATCACCCTTAGTTTTTGGGGATTCATGCTTCTGGAATCGGTGAATCATAAGGGCTAGGCTGCAAACTTATCATATCAGATGGTCTTTCATTTGAGAATTGAATAAGAAAGTAGGGGCATTTTTGTCATCTGACTGTAAAAGCAATCTCCGCTCAGCATCTTTGCTACCCTGCTAAAATATGTGGTCCCAGACACTTCTCTCTTCCCTATTAAAATCATCTTAGCCCAAAACCTTTACGTCCTGCTAGAACTCTAGGCTAGAATTCTTTGCTGGATTTAGTGTCTTCCTAAAGCAACATACAGATAACTGCACTAAATGGTGGGCTTTACTCAAAGCTTTTTAAAGTAGAACCTGACTTACATGTACAAAAAGAGTTGCAGATTATCTGGGAATCCAACTTGGATGTGGTAGTACCAATTTTGCAGAACGATATCACATGGCAGATCAGTCACTCGAAGGTAGTGAATGAGTGCCTAAGACTCCTTAGTTCTTGGTACATATTATTGTATTTACCAAAAAAAGCACATGCCCAAGACCTTGTCTCTTTTCTATTAAAAGAACAATAACCACCAAGAACATTCACCTTTTTCCTTTTGGTGCTAGAGCACCTTAACTTTTCTGACAAACCACTGGTCTTTTTCTACACAATTCCTTCCAGTGTCACCATTACAAAAAAAGAAGTTTCCAAGTTATCTAACGGATATGACGTTTTCCAATACTAAAGCTACAAACATCAATCCCCCTGTAATCCATGGTCGAGAAGACAGAAAAGATAAGGCAACTGCAACTAGGTCCTCTACTCCAGATATTTGATTTATATGTCATAAATCAGGGCATAGAGCTTAACCATGCCCCTTGCAAAATCTGCAGTCTGGGAAAAGAAGATGAGAATGTAGTGGCTGAGAAGTATGCTCACAAAACCAAGGAGGGCATAAGTGATGTTGATGAGCCTGTTGCTGCTTTGTATGCAGTTAGGCCTGTCATAGCCACACCTAAGAAGGATGTTAGATGTTAGATGTTAGTGGATGCACTAGTATTTTTCCCACATACATTAATGGTGGTGACCACAACTGCAAGGTCATTATTGATAGTGGTATTTACATGAATGTTGTCTCCAAGACTGCATTTGCCCAATTACAGTTGAAACCGAGACCACATCCTCAACTATACAAGGTGGTGGCTAGATAAGACATCTATGTAACTTAGAGGCATTTAGTACCCATTCAGTTTGCTGCTCACAGGGCTATTACATGGTG
This sequence comes from Warburgia ugandensis, assembly GCA_035236585.1. NCBI lineage: Eukaryota > Viridiplantae > Streptophyta > Magnoliopsida > Canellales > Canellaceae > Warburgia > Warburgia ugandensis. Next base: position 69,430,542 of record CP141126.1, on the reverse strand, counting down.
CAATGTTCCACCCATGAATGTTGCACACATTTTGTTAGGTACACCCTGACAGTATGATTTGGATGTGGCTCACTTTAGAAAGAATAATACTTGCATTTTATACTATAGGGGCAAGAAAATTATATAGTTTTTGTCCAAGCCCAAAGATCCTACAATGACACAGCCAAAAGAACCTCGTCCACCCATTGAGAAAACAAAAACCTTGCACATCATAAAAATAAAGAAGATTTTGAGCAAGAGTCAAAAAAAGGGAATTATTATGCCCTTGTCGCCACTGAGGTTAGAACTCACTTATTGAGCCCAAAGAGTAGACTCCTATTGAAGTTAGTCGTCAAGTGCTTGCAAGTTTGCAGAAGTTGTGCCCTAGGAGCTATTTGACGGACTTGCATCCTTTTGGCACACTCAAAACACCATCAATTTAGTTCCAGCGTCCTCCCTACCTAACTTACCCCATTATTGAATGAGTCCCACCAAGCACCTTGACTTCCAAAGGCAGGTAGAAGAGTGGCTGCAAATGGGCTTTCTTCATGAGAATCTCAGTCCTTGTGTTGTTTCCACATTATTCACCCCAAAAAAGGATGGTAGATGGAGGATCTGAGAAGATGATTGAGCCATTAATAAAATTACTGTCAAGTGCAGGTTTTCCATACCTCAACTTGACAACATACTTGATATGATGGCCAGATTTAAAATATTCTCAAAGCTCAGCTTATGTAGCGGATACCACCAAATTCGTATTAGAGAGGAAGACAAGTAGTAAACAGCCTTCAAGACAAAAGACGAGTTGTATGAATGGTTGGTCATGCCTTTCGAACTAAGCAATGTACCAAGCACTTCCATGAGAGTTATGAATCAAGTGTTTCATCCTTTTATTGGCCATTTCCACGTGGTTTACTTTGATGACATCCTTGTTTACAGCAAACCCCAAATGAACATCTTCATGTACACACAGTTTGAGAGGTCCTTCATCATAAGCTCTATATAAACTTGAAAAAGTGTTCTTTCATGCAATATTCAATGTTCCCTTATCTTCTTAGGTTTGTTGTATCTACAGAGGAAGTCGCAGCAGATTCAAAAAAGGTGCAAGCCATTATAGAGTGGGTTCAACCTTCAAGCATTGATAAGGCCAAAAGCTTCTGTGGTCTGGCTGCTTTTAATAAGAAGTTCATTAAGGGTTTCCTTAGCATCATGGCCCCACTCACAAATTGCTTCAATAAAGAGGAGTTTACATGGAGTAAATCGGCTGCTAGTGCATTCAGAGTGATTGGGGACATGTTGTTGCACACTCCCGTATCTAGGGTTTCAGACTTTGCTGAGGTCTTTGTAGTTGCACGTAATGCCACTGGAGTCAGGATAGGACAGTTATGTCAAGCGAGCCATTCTATTGCCTATTTCATTGAGATATCGAATGAGACATGACAAATGTATTCCTCCTATGATCGAGAATTCTATGTAGCAGTCCAAGCTCTTAAGTATTGGCATGTGTACTTACTAAGCCCTTTAGTACTTGAACTCTCAGACGATATTGGGACACCAACATGCAGAGTGGATTGAATTTTAGCAAGAGTACACTTTTGTGCTCCAACAGTGTGCCGGAGTGAATAACAAACCCACTGACATTCTTAAGTAGAGTAGCTGGTGTTTTGCACACTATAAACATGGAGGTAGTTGGCTTTCATTGTCTCATTAAAGATTACCAACTAGTTCAGATTGTGGTGAGATATATAACTCACATATTGTTTGTTACCGATAAGGGATATTTATTTTGGGGTACTCACCTATGTATTCCTAGTTCATCTTTGAGAGATTTCTTATTTGGGAACCGCATGTAGGCAGAGCCGCTAGTCACTTTGGTTGAGAAAAAACCTTTGCTATTGTCGAGGATAGGCTTTATGGCCTAGTCTCAAACGCCACATGGCACTTGTTGTTTCTTACTATCTTACTAGTCAGATTGCTAAAGGTAGAAAACAAGACAGAGGCCCTTACACAATTTTACATGTTCCTCATATTCCTTGGCAGGATCTTAGTATGGACTTTACATTGGGATTACCTGGGACATTAAAGGGGCATGATTTGATTTTTGTGGTTCTAAATTGTTTCTCTAAGATGTCATAGCCGACACCTCATATGTTGCAAAGTTGTTCTTTAGTGAGGTCGTGAGGTTGCATGGTCTTCCTAAAACAAAAGTGTCTGACAAAGACTTTAATTTTATGAGTATTTCTGAAAAAACCTTTGGAAAATGCTTAACATGTGTCTCAAGTTTCCAGCTACATATCATCCTCAAGCTATGGTTACGCTCAATTGCTGAATAGGAGTTTAGGTTGCTTCTTATGCTGTATAGCTGGTAATCATGTCTCTAGTTGGGATAGAATCTTACCAATGGCTGAGTTTGCACATAATAGCTCCATCAATGGGTCCACAAGGTTCAGCCCGTATTAGTGTGTCATTGGTTATCAACCTAGGAAGCCTATTAATTCAATCCCCATTATTATTGCATCTAGACCAAGCGAATCTGCATAGTCATTGTAAAATCCATGATTTGCATGCTGAGATACGTTGAAAGATTATATAAGTAATAAAAACTATAAGACTGTTGTACATGTACATTGCTGGTTTCAAGAGTTTTCTGAGGGAGACATGGTGATGGTTCAAGTTCGTATTGAGAGATTTCCCATGGGGATCTTAAAGAAATTACATGCCAAGGTGATGGCACCATATCACATATGATGTTTAATATGGAGGACTTGACTTTATACCAGGAACCTTTTGAGGTACCCCTTGAGATACTTTTCCTTCCCCATCTTTTCTACATATAATGATGTCATTGCTCCTCCATTGGCTCGGTTCAAGGTCACTAGATTTGGTCATTTATAGTCAAAATCACCGCCTCCTAATCAGGCGATTTCAAATTGCTATTCGTATGCTTCTGGATTTGAAGGATCCGCTGAATTGGAAGCAGGGTTTTGACGATCCCGATGTAATGATCTGCAATTCCGAGCACATGGGAATCGTGGAGTCTTTTCTCTCTTTCTTTTTTTTTACCCATTTGGATTTTATTTCAAGAGTAAGCATTGTTTTTGGTTTATTTACAAAAAACCCATTTAGGTTTGTTAATAAATAAGACCAAAACAATAGGCATTTCTGTATATGAGGTGGTAAAAGAGGAAAAGTACTTTCATTTGCCCCCAAAACCATGATCTCTGCTGTCACTTTTCTCTCCAGCAAAACAAACCCTAGTTAATCTCCATCAAAATCAAGCAATATCCAGCCAAAATCGTGTAATTCTCTAGCCGGAATCCTCCCATTTCCATCTATGCACACCATTTAGTCTCCATAAGTCTGTAACATCAGTATTAGTCACTGTGAAACTCAAGCAAAGTATGACATGCAAACTACTTCCTCTAATGAATCCAAGGAGGTGCTATAAGTGGCAAGGTTTAGGACATTTTGCTTCTGAATGTTCAAACCACATGGTGGTTCCAATGATAGAAGAATTTGACTTTGAAAAAGAATAGAGGCAATCAACTTTTGATGAGGAAGAAGAGGATGATATCCCTGCAGACCAGGGAGAGATGTTGGTGATGCAAAGAGCCTTAAACGTCATACACTAAGATGATGATGATTGATTGCACTATGCTATCTTTCACATGCTTTATACTTCTCATTGCAAGGTATGAACGTGGCCTCTACCGAGCTAGTTAACAAGATAAAGCTAGAGACAGATTGAATTAGTTCGTGAAATGTCATCAAATAAAGGTAACCTACAAATGCCTTGTTTCCTTTTCTATTGAAAATTGCTATAAAGACGAGGTTTGGTGTTCTGGTATTCTGATGGATGATTGCCATTTATTATTGAAAGACCATGGTAGTATGACAGGAGAGCCCAACATGAAGAGTTCAAAAACACAATCTTTTATGTTCCATGATGAAAAGATAATTCTTGTACCCTTAAAATCTGAAATAATTAAAACTTCAGATGTGATTCATTATAGCAGCAAGAAAGAAGCTGAAACTTTTGTAAACATATTAAATGCTGCAAGCAATGAGGCAGAACTAATGTACAATCTTAAATTGTATGTCCTTTGCTAAGTGAGTATGAAGACGTACTTCTTGGGGAGATCTTAGCGGCTTACCTCCTTTGCAAGACACACAACATTGTATTGACTTCATCCCAGGATCTGTAATTCCTACCAAAGCAGCTTATCACATGAGCCCTAAAGAACACAAGGAATTGCAAACACAAGTGGAATAATTGATGGCCAAAGGTTTAGTACACAAAAGCAAATGTCCATGAGCAGTACCTACCCTTCTTATGCCAAAGAAGAACGGTTCGTGGGAAATGAGCATCAATAGCAGAGCAGTGAATAAAATCACAATCAATTACCGCTTTCTCATTCAAAGCTTGGATGACTTGTTGGACCAACAGCATCGTGCGACAACTTTCACCAAGATCGACCTTCGTAGCGGCTACCATCAAATACGGACAAGAGCAAGTGATGAATGAAAAACTGTATTTAAAACTCTAGATGGCATGTACGTGTGGTTGGCAATGCCCTTTGATTTGTCTAATTCACCTAGTACATTCATGTTTAGTGACTCACATCTTTAAACCTTTTAATGGAAAATTTGTAGCTATATATTACGATGAAATACTTGTACACAGCAAAAGCCAGGTAGAGCACTTAGATCATCTTCAACAAATGCTACAATTTTCAAGAAAGCAAAAGTTGTATGGCAATTCAAAAAAGTGTAAAAATTTTTCAGATAGCCTGATTTTCCTAGGCTATATCATTTCGGTCGATGGAGTGAAGATGATCCCAAGTAAGGTGGACGCTATTGTTAGCTAGCCCATGCCTAAGATATTGCTTGACATTACAAGCTTCATGGTTTAGCTTCTTTATACAAGAGGTTCATTAGAAACTTCAGTGCTATAATTGCTCCAATAATTGAATCTCTTAAAGGTGGAACTTATAAGTGGACACTATGACTATAGTCCTTGGTAGTTTTACAAAAGAAGAACATGATTTATTTGACATTATGGATGACTGGTTACGTGGGGACTGTTTGAAGAAGCACAGAAAAGTTTTGAACTAATAAAGAAAAAGGTAACAAATGCATTCATACTATCTTTACCTAACTTTAATTGTTTGTTTGAAGTAGAGTACAATGCTTCAAACTTTGGGATCGGTGCTATCTTAAGTCAAGAAGGAAAGTCAGTTGCTTTATTTAGTAAGAGGTTGAACGATTCACGCTGCAACTACCACACTTATGATAAAGAGTTCTACGCTATTGTACAGCCGTTGGAACACTGGAGCCAGTATTTGCTACCACAACCCTTCGTACTATACTTGGATCACAAAGTGTTCAGATTCCTACAATGTCAACAAAAACTCAAAAACATGCTATGCGGATAGAGTTCATTCAATCCTTCAGCATCGCGATCAAACATAACTCGAGTAGCATAGTCCTTTTCAGTGTCTTATTGAGCAGGATGGTTTTCTTTTTAAGGGTAATCTACTTTGCATTTTACAATGCTCCCTCAGAGAGGCCATCATCTATGAAGCACATGATGGAGACCTTGTGATGGGGACCATCATCCCACATTTTTTTATTTTATGTTATGTTATAGTTTAGTTTTACTTTGGATATTTACCACAGAGGGTATTAGGTTTCTTGGTGTGTTTTGACTTAAGTAGGGGCAATTTTTGTCTTTCCCCTAGATTAGGTTTAGATGTCCCCTACTTAAGATCCTTTTCTCTTTTGTGTAAGGAGTTTTTTTATGAATAATGAATGAAGATTTCGTTAGTCTTGGTGTATTCTTTGTTCTAGCTTCTTTCAGTGGGTGTGAAGCCGCGTTTGATATGAGGCCAAATTAATATCGTTTCATCCTGTACTGTAAGTCAGTATTTTTTCTACTTTATCTTTTAACGAGGGATTTCTGTGCTGCATGTGGTTACTTGATCTACATCAGTAATAATCTATAAATGTTATTTTGCATTAAATTCCTAAAACCCTAGATCCGGAGCTTAATCAGGACCGTACATCAATCAGAGGGATGATCCGAATTACAACTTCAATCTTACCTTAATCAATAGAGATCTAGGACGATCTATAGATCCTGTAATTTGTTGTAAGTCATTCATGCCTACTAAGGCTGTTTTTTGCATGTTAAAAATGCTAGTGATAGTTTAATTTAAGTTTTCCTTATTTAAATTAATTCTAATCTGATCTTAGCATATAGATTAGGCCATTAGCATGCTATCCTATATCAAATTTAGTATCAAAGCATAAGGTTGCTTAGGATCTGCATTAGTTCGCATTTGTAACCCCCAACAGATTTGCATTAGATTTTTTCATGTTTCGCCTTATCACAGAAGCACAATATAGGCCATTGTGTTTAATTGCATTCCAAAGGTCTTGTGTGATCATTCCATTTAGATTTAGAGCATTGCGTATAGGTTTAGAGCACTTACCATAAAGTCATAGGGTGTTCGGTCATAAGGTGTCAAGACATCGTAATATATGTCCACCCGTAGTGGTCAGTCCTACTAGCCAATGGGTTCACAACTTAGTAAAACCCTTCAGGAAATTCAAGCTCAAATGGCTGAGTTGACTAATCGTGTAATCAACCAACATGCTGAAATGAAAAAGCGATTAGATGATCAAGGTTCCTACACATAGGCCTTAGAGTAGCAACCTGAACCTCCCATAGGTAACGCACATGCTGGACTAGCCATGCAGGAGCGACGTGACCACAGAGAAGTTGGTAATCACCATCATTGCAATTATGAGCCACATATCGCTGAAAATTAGGCCCTAAAATATATCAAGCTTGAGGCCTCCACCTATGATGGCGAACTAAATCCAAAGCGACTTCTTGACTAGCTTTTGGACATGGATCATTATTTTGACTAGTATAAAATGTCTGAAGAGCAGTGGGTCTAGTTTACCAAAATTAAATTGATTGGTCAAGCAAGGCTCTATCAAACCAATTTGGAGCTTTAGCAAGCTGCAGTCATGCATCCACCCATTTCCACTTGCGTGAACATGAAGAAAAGGCTAACGGAGAAGTTTGTCCCCCTCTCCTACCATTCTAGGTTACTAGATCAATGGCAGAACCTTAATCAGGGAGGTCTGTCTGTTACTAAATACATTGCCTGGTCTGATGAGTTTATGATGAGGTGCAATGTAAAGGAGAAACCTTCTATGATCTTGTATAGGATTAGGATAGGCCTTCGCCCTAAGCTTCAGAAAGAACTCATTCCCCATGATATAAACTCCTCGGATCATGCCTATCGAATAGTGGAAGAATTGGAGCAGTATCTTAAACCGCAACCCAATAAGTAGTATGAATCCAAGGTTAATTCACATTTGGGAATCAATAACCTAGAACTCAAGCAACTGTTGCATCTAATATCAATAAAGGAAAGGTTGTGTCAGAAGAGAGATCAAGGGTAAATAGCAACACTAGGTATTATCAATGTCAAGGATTTGGATATGTGGATACATAATGCCCTTCTAGGGTCCCCTCTAAATCCGTGCTTATAGAGGGTGAGGATGTCTATAATGAGCATGAAGGATGGCCCTAGGAGGTTTATGAGACCATTGGTGAGGCCAACGATAAGGAGGAGGCCCATGAGGCGAACAATCAGAGAGTTGCCATAATGCAAGAGACTTGTAGGCCCCATGGGCAGGGTAATACCCCATGTGTGATGATAGTCAAGTGTGCTCGTGCACCCAAGGGGTAGTGATGATTGGTGCGGGACGAATATATTTCATACACATGTCAAGAGTGGCGAAAAGAACTGTAAAGTTGTCGTCGATAGTGGGTGTTGCACAAATATAATTTCTACCCATGCTATCTCCCACTTAGGACTTTCGCCCCTTCCCCATGCTAGACCTTACAGAGTTGAGAGGATTGATGCTTCTTCACCACTCTCAACTCAGAGGTGTCAGGTTCCAATTGCATTTCTAACATATAAGGACACCTTGTGGTGTGATGTGGTACCTATAGATGCATGTCACATTATTTTAGGCAGGTCATGGTTTCAGGATATAGACGCTATTATTTATAGCCAGTCTAATTCGTACTCTTTCTTGTATGACGACAAGAGGATTCGACTCAATCCTTTACCACCCAAAGCACCACCTAAGCAATAAGAAGGCAGCAATAAAGCAGTCATGGATGGCAAAGCGAAAGCTAAAGGCCTCCACATTCTTAGCGCTGACGCATTTGCAAGATACACTAGAGATGAGCCTTTCTTCTATCCTTAGTGGTGAAAGAGACCCCATCGCTGCCAGCTCCTAAGTACTCTAGCGAGGTAACTCTTGTTCTACATGAGTATCAAGATGTTTTTCCTGATGATTTACCAAATGAGCTACCTCCCATGAGGGACACTCAGCATCATATAGATCTGATCCTCGAATCGAGTCTTCTGAACCTTTCCCACTACAGAATGAGTCCTACCAAGCATGCTAAGTTGAAGAAACTAGAGGATGAATTATTAAGAAAAGGTTTCATTCAATAAAGCTTGAACCCCTGTGCCGTACTTGCACTACCACACCCAGGAAAGATGGGTCATGGAGGATGTGTGTGGACAATCAAGCTATCAATAAAATCAAAGTCAAGTATTGATTTCCCATACCGAGGTTCAACGATATATTGGACATGATGGTGGATGTCATAATCTTTTCAAAGATTGACCTTAAGAGTGGCTATCGCCAAGTCCATATTTGTCTAGGGGATGAGTGGAAGACTGCATTCAAGTCGAATGATGGTTTATATGAGTGGATGGTCATGCCTTTTAGGCTTTTGAATGCCCCTAGTACATTGATGAGGACACACGTGTTGAGGCTATTTATTGGCATGTTCCTGGTCATGTACTTCGACGACATCTTGATCTATAGTCAAACTCAGGAAGCACCTCATCCACTTGAGGCAAATTTGTGAGATGCTAAGTACAGAGAAGCTATACGTAAATCCTAATGTTCATTTGCTTCACAATAGGTTATCTTCTTAGGATTTATGGTTTCTTCTCAAGGTATCTCTGCAAACCCAAAGAAGGTGAGATCTAATATTTTGTGGAGTGAGCCACAAAATATTCATAGGTCCACATTTTCCTTGGGTTAGGGACCTTCTATCGTTGCTTCATCCACGGGTTCAATTCCATTATGGATCTCATTATTGATTGCATGAAGAAGGGCGAGTTTAAATGAACGAACGTTGCATGCCAAGTGTTCAAAGAAATCAAAGAGCAAATGGCTAAAGCTCGGGTGAAGCGCCTACCAAACTTCTCAAGGGTTTTTAAAGTGGCATGCGATGCACTTGGTTTAGGTATAGGAGTTCTAATTTAGAAGAGTCACCTCATGGTCAGCGAGATATTAGATGACGTATAACAAAAATACTCCACCTATGGCAAGGAGTTCTATGCAGTCGTTTAGGCATTACAATATTTGAGGGATTACTTATTGTCGAACAAATTTATTTTGTTTTATGACCATAAGGCCCTGCGATACCTCATCTCCCAAAAGAAATTTAACCTGAGACATGCCAAATGAGTTGAATTTCTTCATATTCATTTGTGCTTAAGCACAAGGCAAGGGTCGAGAACAAACCTGCAAATGCGTTAAGCTGTAAGGTGGCATTACTACACACCTTACAAGTTGAGGTCACTGGGTTTGAGTGTTTGGAAGGGGATTATCCATCACGGCCAAATTTTTTAGAGATTTACATATCACTGATAAGGGTTAGGTACGGAGTGCTAGGGACTATCTCTTGCACAACTGGTTATTTGTTTAGAGGCCTTCATTTGTATATTCCACATACTTCCTTGATAGGTTTTCTCATCTGGGAGCTCCACACGAGCAAGTCGCTGGCCATTTCGGTCGTGACAAGATGGTTGCCCTTGTCTCTGATAGGTTCTATGGGCCTAGTCTCTAGTAGGATGTTGCGAGCATCATTGGGCAATGCTGTACGTTTTAAATGGCAAAGCAACACAAACACAATACAGGATTGTACACCCCTTTACCAGTGCCACGTGTCCTATGGCAAGATTTGAGCATGGACTTCGTGTTTGGACTACCAAAGACTATCAGGAAGCATGATTCCATATTTTTCATTGTGAACCTTTTTCTAAAATGCCCACTTCATTACTTGCTCTAAGACTACTGATGTGTTTAGGAATGCCAATATTTTTTTTGAGTTTGTAGTCTTGTTACAGGGATGTCAAGTTTGTCAGCTACTTTTGGAAAATACTATAGCACATGATGGGCACTAGGCTTCAATTATCCTCTGCTTACCACCCAAAGACGGATGGTCAAACAGAAGTTGTGAATCGAAGCCCTAAGAATTTGTTGAGGTCTTAGTGGGAGAGCACATTAGGAGTTAGGACAAGTGTTGAGTTCGCATATAATAATTCTATTAATAGAACAACTAGTATGAGTCCCTTTGAGGTTGTTCATGGGTACAAGCCTAAAATGCTTGTAGATCTCATACACATACCTACGTCACATAAGCCATCTAAGTCAGCCTAGTCCTTAGCACAACATATACGTGATTTGCATTCTAAGATCAATCGAAGGATTAGTTTTAAGTAACAAGAAATATAAATTTAGTGTTGACTTGCACAAGCAATATAAGGAATTTCAGCCAGGTAATCACGTCATAGTCAGCACTTTCCCCAGGGAGTCGCTCAGAAGTCACAGGCTCGCAGTGCCAAACCTTTTCGAGCATTGAGGAGGGTAAGGGAGAACATTTATGTCTTGGATATTCGTCCTAATTAGGGAATTAGTTCAAAGTTAAATGTGAAGGATCTAGTTCCTTTTTGTCACCCCACCAGTCCACCCATTGATCCTAGTTTTGACTATAATCCTGACTCGAGCAATGATCCCAGCCAGCCAGCCCACCCAGAGCCCTTGGTCCCATGCCCCACCCATGCAGCCATTACCTCCACAACCACAAGTTCGTCCTACAAAAGAGCAGGTAAAGGACATACTTGACGATTAGATGGTATCAACTAGACAAGAAGGTTAGCAAAAATTCCTTGTCAAGTAGAATAATAGGCCTACATCTGATTACACCTAGATCACAGAGTATGAGTTTCAGTACCTAGATTCAGACCTTTTGAATTACTATCACAAGGCAACCATGATAATGATCACCACCCTGTACGTGACTTCAAGATATATCAGAGGCTACTAATGAGGGCCTTTATTTCATCAGGTTCTTAAGAGCAGAAGACCTCTTGAATGTACATATGTACTATAGTGAAGTCCCCACCCTAGGAAGATCCACGTAAGAGATGATTGAAGACCTATATATGTAAGCACTATTTAAAGACCCCACATTGGGAAGCTACATATAAAAAGGATTTTTACTAATGAGCCAAGTGTATTATATGCATTTGACAACCCCACCTTGGGCACACGTACACTTAGGAGGTTCAATGTTCTTATTTCGACAGAGTCGAAGTCTTTTAGCTGAGGAGATTGATGAGGACCATCATCCCACATTTTATTATGTCATATTATAGTTTAGTTTTACTTTGGACATTACCACTGAGGGTACTAAGTTTCTTAGTATGTTGAAACTTAAGTAGGGGCAATTTTGTCTTTCCCCTAGATTAGGGTTGGATGTCTCCTACTTAAGATCATTTTCTCTTGTGGAAGGAGTTCCTTTATGAATAATGAACGAAGATTTCAACTCGGTTGTTGCTAGTCCCAAGCCTGGATAAAGGAGAAGGGTTCAACATCAAGTGCCAACCAAAAGTAAAGCCCACGGCAAACCCATGCATGAATCGATTTTTTACATTCCCTGGGGCTAGGGCATTCCCAATAAGCAACGCACTGCATCGGATCCCAGATAAAGGGCAGCCCCGGTGCACAAAGCTCCGGCCTATGCGGGGTCCAGGGAAGGGGTGGACCACAAGAGCCTATAGTACGCAGCCTTACCTTATATTTTTACAATATGCTATTTCCACGCCTTGAACCCATGACCTCAAGGTCACATGACGACAACTTTTACCATTGCGCCAAGGCTACTAAAGAGAGGGGATATAGAGGGAGTCATGCAAGACATTCCCAACACAGAGGGGATATTTATAAGAGCAGATTTTAGTGGTCATGTAGGAAAAGAAAAGAAGGATATGATAGCGTACATGGAGGGTATGGTATTGGAAAAAGAAATGAAATAGGGAAAGTTATACTTGATTTTGCCTTAGGATATAACCTAGCTATAGCAAACACATACTTTAAGAAGGGGGATCAACACTCAAGAAATTTAAAAGTGGATCATATAAAAGCCAAATATACTTTTTCTGTTAGGAATACCAAAAGATCAATGTGTAAAGATTATAAGGTGATACCCAATGAGAGTAACCTCACAACATAGATTAATGGTTATGGATATCTACATCAAAGTATGGAAAAAAGGAAATAAATTTAATAGGTGTCCAAAAACTAAGTGGTGAAACTTAAAGAAGAAAAGATAGCATCATTTACAAACAAGTTGATAGTAGAAGGAAACTAGAATAATGAAATAGAAGTAAACACCATGTGGACTAATAAGGCTATGTCTATTAAGAAAGTGGCAAAAGGTATCCTAGGAGTATCTAAAGGTAAAAGACAACCAATAAAGTAAATATGGTGTTGGAGTGAAAAAGTGCAAAAAGTTATTAAAGAGAAACAGGTGTGTTTTAAAGCATGCAGATGACTAAAAATAACGAAAATTTTGAGCAATATAAGAATGCTAAAAACATTGCTAAGAGAGTTGTAAGTGAAGCTAAACTCAAGGCATATGATGATCTCTATAATAGATTAGGATCAAGAGAAGATGAGAAAGATATATCTAAACAAGCAGAAGTAAGACAAAAGAAAAGTATAGACTTAGACCATATTAAGTGTATTAGAAGTGATGACCAAAAGGTACTAGTCAAAGGTGATAAGATCAAACAAAGCTGGGAAAGTTACTTCTAAAAATTGATAAATGACAATTATCATGAGAATATAGGGATTGAAAGTACCATAAACTCAAATAATGGTGGCCATTATAAATATGACCATAGGATTACAATACTTGAAGTGAAAGAGGCATTGAAAAAGATGAAATCAAAAAAGGCCCTGGGGCTCGATGGTATACTAATAGAGGTTTTGAAGTATATGGGAGATACTGGAATAGTCTGGTTAACAAAGTTGTTTAACAAGATTGTAAAATCGAAGAAAATGCTAAATGAATGAAGGAAGAGTCCTATTGTCCTAAGAATAAAGGAGACATACAGAGCTGCACTAATTATCGAGGGATCAAACTTATAAGCCATACCATGAAACTTTTTGAAAGAGTGATTGAGAAGATGCTACGGCATGAGACGAGTATATCGGAGAACCAATTTGGTTTCTTGCCTAGGAGGTCTACCATGGAACTATTTTCCTGCTTAGACAATTGATAGGGAAATATAAGGAGATGAGGAAAGACCTCCACATGGTCCTTATTGACTTAGAAAAAGCTTATAATAGGGTCCCTAAAGAGTTAATATGGTGCGCGTTGCACAAGAAAGGCGTTTCAAGGGGGTATATAAACATAATTAAGGATATGTATGAGAAAGCGGTAAGAAGCATTAGGACCACTAGCAGAAAAACTGGTGACTTTCCTATCATTATAGTATTACAACAAAGATTGACATTGAGCCTGTACCTTTTCAACTTGGTTATAGATGAGTCAACAAAACATTTGCACGAGGAGATTCCATGGTGCATGTTATTTGCAGATGATATAGTTCTGATTGATAAGACAAGGTAGGGCATAAACATAAAGCGAGAGTTATGGAGGGATACATTAGAATTTAAAGGATTTAAAATTAGAAAAATTAAGACAGAGTATATAGAATGCAATTTTAACAAGGAGAGAAGCGGTAGAGGAGCACCAATAAAGATTGATAACCAAAAAATCCCCTTAGAAAAACACTCTGATTCTTGGGACTAATAATTCATGAGAGCTGAGAGATTGAGAGGGTCGTTACTGAAAGAATTCAAGGGAGTTGGAACAAATGGATATATACTCTCAAGTTTTGTGTGATTGGAATGCCCACTCAAACTAAAAGGAAAATTCTATAGAATGGCTATAAGGCCAGCCATACTCTATGGATTAGAGTGTTGGGCAGTTAAGGAACAATATGTACATAAGATGAGTGCGACCGAAATGCGGATGTTGAGATGGATGAGTGGCAAGACAAGAAATGATAGAGTTAGAAATAAAAACATTAGAGGAAACTTAAGAGTACCACCAATAGGCAACAAGATGAGGGAGATTAGACTTAAATGATTTGGACATGTCCAACAGAGACCTAAAAGGGCACCAATTAGAAGTGAGGTGATCCAAGTCGAAGGTTCTAAAAGGCAAGGGAAAGGATCAAAAGAACATGGATAGAAGTGATGAGAAAAGATTTAAAAACTTAGGGAGTAAATGAAGCAATGGCACTTAATAGAGGGAAATGGAGGAACAAGATTCATGTGACCAACCCCTAATCAAGATAAGGTCTTGATGATGATGATGAATGAACGAAGATTTGGTTATCCTTGGTGGATTTCTCGTTCTAGCTTCCTTCCCATGGGCGTGACGTCATGTTCAATACAAAATCGAATTAATATCGTTTCATCCTATTCTATAAGTCAATATTTTTTATACTTTATCATTTAATGGAGGATTTCTGTGCTACGTGTGGTTACTTGATCTGCATTGGCAGTAATCTATAACTGTTATTTTGCTTTAAATTTCTAAAAACCTAGTTCTGAAGCTTAATCAAAACCGTTCATCAATCAGAGGAACGATCCAGATTAAAACTTCAATCTTACCTTAATCAGTAGAGATATGGAACGATCTGCAGATCCTATAATTCATTATAGGTGATTCATGCTCATTAAGGCCATCTTCTGCATGTTAAAAATGCTAGTGATAATTTAATTTATGAATGCTAGTGATAATTTAATTTATGTTTTTCTTATTTAAATTAATTCTGATCTGATCTTAGCATATAGATTAGGCCATTTTGCATACTGTCCTAAATCAACTTGCTAGTCACAAGGCAAAGACAAGACTCTTGCCTCATTGAGAGATTGATTCGTTAGACCTAAAATGGTTAAAGATGTTTCCAACCACATGAAAAGATGCAAGATATGTCATCTTACGAAATAAAATGAAGTATCCAAGCTCCGTTTAGAAAATACCAAATTGGTAATCTATGTATGATGACTACTCGTATCATAAATGTAACAACAGCAAAATTAAAAATAAAATAAAATAAACACTTAAACGAAGGGGGAGGGCAAAATTGATATTGGCACCCCCCATGTAAGAGGACCCATCAGGTCTATCTTTTCCCAAAAGCCCAATAGACCAAGAACCGACGAGAGGGAGAAACGAGGAGAGAAGAAGAGAAAAAGGGAAGAAGGAAAGAAGGAAAGGGGAGAGAGGGAAGAGAAGGAGAAGAGGAAGGAGAGAGCTCGCCGAGGAAGTCTACCACACCGGTGAGCAGGGAAAACGGGTTTAGGGTTCTTCAGGTGCCGAGGGTTCACAGACCTCGCCGGAGAAGAGGACGGCTCCGATCATCAATCGAGCCGACCAATCTCCTCAGGACGCAAGCAGGAACCAAAACCCTAAGGTTTTGGAACAATCCATGGTTGTTGAATGCCGAATTAAAAAGGGAACCGTCACATGCGTACGTTGGAGGGTTTTCCGACGGACAGGAACCAATCTAGCCCATCCTAGAGAGGGAAAAAAACGAAAAGGCACTTGGAAGGTACAATCTACAAACCCAACTTTTGATTTGTGGTGTTTTACTAAATTCATACATTTTCACCCTAAATCTAGAATTACGGATAATCCAACCGTCCAATCCCCAATCCAAGTGTAAAGATAGGTAATTTAGTGCATGATGTAACTCTAATCACACAAAAACTTCAGACCTAGACTGAAAATTGATCGGACAATCTCAGCCATCCGATCAGGTACTATTCACACAGTAAACCTTTTGACATTTGATCGATGATCAGACACCACAAACGAGTTCTACAAAACTGAAATTGCTAGGATATAGCACAAATTGAAAATTTTAGACTGAAATTGATCTAAAAATCTAAATCGTTTGGTTGGACAGTAGAAAAATAAGGACCTAGCACTTTTGATTGGAGGTTAGACGCTACCACGGTGTACCCTAACCTTTAATAAGTTAAGATACTTGAAAAATTCAAGATGAGACCATTGAACGATGAAAACAACTTATAGCCACTTAAGAAAAGTGGTGAATAGTCAGTTTAGAACCAATGGTGTGGATTGGCAATCCAGTAACCATAGGTCATTCAACTAGCTATCAATAGCTAATAAAACACCCTTAGCATGGAAATCAGCACTGTCATTTTGCCTTATGACGACTAGTGTCAATGACTAACTTAGAGGGAGCTTTCATATTGGAAAAGCTAAGAGAAGTCCCAAAGTCGTATATCTGAATATGTTTTCTTGTACTTTATAGAGGTGTGATTGATTTGGGAGCTTGTACGCAAACTGAGGAAAGTATTCGTGTCAGTGAACTAGAAGAGCACCATTTTAGGTAGGTGGAATTAAGATTGCTAAGATTTTTGCTATATACGTATTGGTATATGAAATTTTAGCATTGAAACAAGTCTTTTCAATTTATATGAAAGGCAAGATGAATGTGCATGGTAAAAATTTAACCATGATTAAACTGTTCATGCAAAAGCTATACATTATTGTGAATTATATGAGAAAATATAAGACTGATACCAGAAAATTGTAAGTTGGCTCGTAAGAGCGAAAGGGGTCGTTATGATGTGGGCGTGCCATGGAGTCGTTATGATGTGGGCGAGCCACAGAGTCGTTATGATGTAGGCGGGCCTTCAGGCTAGACGAGCTACCAGTCCCTGAAATTTAGCCACATTGTTTGGGGAGTTTGACACATTCTGAGGGGTCGTTATGATGTGGGCAGGCCAAGGAGTCGTTATGATGTGGGCGAGCATTTGGGCTAGACTAGCTACCGGTCCCTGAGATTTAGCCCCATTGTTTGGGGAGTTTGACGCGTTCTGAGGGGTCGTTATGATGTAGGCGGGCCACGAAGTCGTTATGATGTGGACGGGCTTTCGGGCTAGACGAGCTATTGGTTCCTGGCTGGATGAGCTACCGATTCCTGATATTTAGCCCCATTGTTTGGATTTAAAAAGTTTATGAAAACCCAGGTCGTCACAGTTGGTGTCAAAGCCCAAGTTCAGTCCACTCACAGCCAATCACATTGAGTAAGTCTTAAGCAGTCTCTAAAGAAAGATGTTGAAATTGATGTGTAGAGAGTAACTCATAAAAAGTTCTTATGATGAAGGGAAAGATGCCACCTAAGAGGACGAGTCAAAGGACAACAAACCTCCCTGTTGAGCAGTCTAACCAGGGGAGTAAAATGACGAACGTCATGCACAATATGATGCAAAACCTTAGTCAACTGATGTAGCAGCAACAACAGATGCAACTACAATTGCAACAACAATTGCAACAACAACAACAACACCTAGCACAGCCCCAGACCTCGTCTGTACCTAATACGGGTGAGGGAAGTTCAAGAGGGGATAAGACTAAGGTGGATAACCTACTAGAGAGGTTTAAGAAGATTGCGCCTGTATTTGCTAGCAATGGTGAGCCAGAAGCTGCAGAGGAGTGGATACATGAGATAGAGAAGATATTTGAGGACATGGATATTCCAGATGATCGAAAGGTGAAGGTGGCAACATTTGTTTTGACAGGATCAGCTTCTTTTTGGTGGCCGTCTGCAAGGAGAACATTTTTCGTGGACCGAGGTGATGTTCCTTGGGAGGAATTCAAGAATGTCTTCTACAACAAATATTTTCCTCCCCACATTAAGGCAAAGAAAGAGCAAGAATTCCTAGCATTCAAGCAAGGAAGCATGATCGTTCTCAAGTTTGAAAATAAGTTCACTCAGTTTAGGAGAATTGTGCCAAATGTGTGCACAAGAGAGGAAAAAGCAACCTGGATGTTTGTAGAGGGGTTGAACCCCAGATTGAGTAAGGTTCAAATGACACAGCCTACTAGTGTGACTAAGGCAGTGGAGATGGCTTCCATTCCCGAGGAGGAACAAGTGAAGATGCAAACTGCTGCGAAAGGCAAGGAAAAAGGAAGGTTTTGGCACAGTGGCAGCAAAGGATACCGTGGGACAAGGAAGAGCTCAAGTTTCTCTTCAGGACCTCAAAAGCCCCAGAAAGGACAATTTCATAGGCCAAACAGAAAAAGGGACTTCAAACAATGTCCTCGTTGCAATAGATTCCACGAGGGCACGATGTATTATTATCGTGATCAGAGATGTTTTAACTATGGTGAACAGGGTCACATGGCTAAGGACTGCCCTAAGAGACCGCGTCATACAGATTCAAGTGCCAAAGCAGAGCAGTTACCCAAGGGTCAAGGGAGAGTTTTTGCGTTGACTACCGACCAGGCTCGCACATCTAATGCTGTAGTTGAAGGTACACTGTTGATATTTGACAAGTATGCGAGTATTTTGATTGATCATGGTTCTACTCATTCATTCATTTCATGTGACATTGCATCGTGTATGGATATTATTATACATAAATTGGGACTTTGTTTAGAATTTAGTACTGCAGTGGGTGAAATGGTTGTCGCGCGAGAGTTCTTACGGGGAAGGACTGGTAGTGATTTGAGGCAAAGAACTTAGTGCCGACTTAATCCTCCTGAGTATGACTGATTTTGACATCATTTTGGGCATGGACTGGTTGGCGGAACATGGGGCAATGGTTGATTGCACAAAGAAACGAGTGACACTAATGAGCTCAAAGGGGGAGTCCTTTATATTTCAAGGATGACTAGACACATCAAGTGTCAACATAATCTCTACTATGCAAGCAATGTGTCTGATGTCTAAAGGATGTCAGGCATACTTGGCTACTGTTGTGGCTCAGGAAAGTTCAAGGCCTCAGCTTGAGGAAATAGATGTGGTACACGATTTTAAGAAAGTCTTTCCTGAAGAATTACCTAGATTGCCTCCAAGGCGGGAGATAGAGTTTACCATCGAGTTGTTACTTGGAACGTCCTCTATTTCTAAGGCACCGTATAGCATGGCCCCTGCAGAATTAAAGGAGTTGAAGGTCTAGTTGCAGGAACTATTAGACCAGGGGTTTATTCGCCCAAGTGTGTCACCATAAGGAGCTCCAGTTTTGTTCGTGAAGAAGAAGGATGGCTCTATGCGATTGTGCATTGATTACAGACTATTAAATGGGGCCACCGTGAAGAACAAGTATCCATTATCCCGTATTGATGACCTATTTGATCAACTTCAATCAGCAAAAATATTCTCTAAGATTGATTTAAGATAAGGCCATCACCAACTTAGAATTCGAGACGAAGATGTTCCTAAGACTGCATTTCGAACACGCTATGAACATTATGAATTTCTAGTGATGCCATTTGGGTTGACAAATGCGCCTACGGCATTTATGGACTTGATGAACAGGGTGTTTAGAGAATATCTTGACAAATTTGTTATTGTCTTTGTTGATGACATCCTTATTTACTCCAATAGTGGGGAAGATCATAAAGAACACCTGAAGATTGTGTTAGACACTCTTCAGACTCACCAGTTATATGCCAACTTCTCAAAGTATGAGTTTTGGCTGGAACAAGTTCAATTTCTTAGCCATGTTATATCTAAGGATGGTGTTACAGTTGATCCCAAGAAGATCGAAGCAATTACAAACTGGGAAAAACCAAAGACCGTTACCGAGATACGCAGTTTTCTTGGTTTAGTTAGATACTATTGACGTTTTATCGGAGGTTTCTCCCGTATTGCACAACCATTGACAAGATTGACCAAGAAGGAGCAGAAATTCTTGTGGATAGAGGACTGTGAGGGGAGTTTTCAGGAGTTGAAGAAAAGACTCACTTGTGCACCTGTTTTATCTTTGCCTAAAGGGAATGGAGGATTCGTTGTGTATAGTGATGCTTCTAGAAAGGGACTCGGATGTGTACTTATGCAGAACGGCAAGGTAATAGCTTATGCATCTAGACAATTGAAAAATCATGAGCAGAACTATCCCACGCATGATCTGGAGCTTGCCGCTGTAGTTTTTGCCTTGATGATATGGAGACACCACTTATATGGAGAGAAATTTGAAGTGTTTACAGACCACAAAACCCTCAAATATATTTTCTCTTAGTGACCTCAACATGAGACAAAGACGTTGGGTTGAGTACCTCAAAGATTTTGACTTTATTATTCAATATCATCCGGGCAAGGCTAATGTAGTTGCGGACGCACTTAGCAGAAAATCAAAAGGGATAATTGCCAATATCTCCATTAGATCAGCTTTCCTCAGTCAAGCTTTGTAAGCACAACAGTTGTGCGAGGAGACTCAAACTTTAAGTGAAAAGAAAGGGTTTCATAAAGGGTCTAATGGCAGTGTGAGATTTCATGGGAGAATTGTTGTACCAGCAAATTCAGAGTTGAAATAGGAATTGTTGAAGGAAGCGCATGATTCCAAGTTTACCATACACCCAGGTGGTACGAAGATGTATCAGGATCTAAAAAGAAACTTCTAGTGACCAGGAATGAAGCGGGATATTGGAGAGTGTGTTGCACGGTGCCTCACTTGTTAGAAAGTGAAAGCAAAACACCAAAGGCCAATAGGTTTGCTGCAAACTTTGGAGCTTTCAGAGTGGAAATGGGATCACATAACCATGGATTTTATAGTTGGGTTGCCCAGAACTTCCAGTGGGCATGATATGATATGGATTATTGTGGATCGGCTGACTAAGTCAGCTCATTTTCTTCCAATACGGCAGAAGCAGTCACAAGAGAGCTTGGCCAAATTATACATCAAGGAAATAGTGAGTCTGCATGGTGTGCCAATTTCGATCATATCGGATAGAGACACTAGATTCACATCTCGCTTTTGGCAGAGTGTACAGAAGGGATTAGGTACTTCTCGACGTTTCAGCACAGCATTCCATCCTCACACAGATGGACAATCAGAGAGGACCATCCAAACCCTTGAGGATCTATTGAGGGCTTGTGCACTCGAGTGGAAGGGTAGCTAGGATGAGCACCTACCATTAGTAGAGTTCGCATACAATAAGAGTTATCATTCCAGTATTGGAATGGCACCTTATGAGGCGTTGTATGGTAGACCATGTCGCACACCTACTTGCTGGACTGAAGTAGGAGAACGACAGTTTGCCAAATCAGATTTAAGTGAGCAATGCACTGAAAATGTCAAATTGATTCAAAATGACTAGAGACAGCACACAGTAGACAGAAGAACTACGCAGATCAGAGGCGTAGGGACCTTGAGTTTCAGGTTGGTAATCATGTTTTCCTGAAAGTCTCATCTACAAAAGGAGTGATGAGGTTCAAGTTAAAAGGGAAATTGAGTCCAAGGTATGTGAGACCCTTTGAGATATTGGAGAGGGTGGGCCGAGTTGCCTACCAACTTACCTTACTACCTCAGCTATCTGAGGTTCACAGTGTTTTCCATGTATCAATGCTGAGGAAATATATCCCAGATCCCACACACATTCATGAGCAGGTGCCAGTAGAACTACAACCCAACTTAACATTTCAGGAGCGTGCAATACGAATCATAGACAAGAAGGAATGGAAGCTGAGAACGAAGACCATTCCATTGGTCAAAGTACTTTGGCAACATCATTCATTGGAAGAAGCCACTTGGGAAATTGAGGACGAGATGAGGAAAACATATCCAGAGCTGTTCGACAAATGATATTAAGGTAATTTCGAGGACGAAATTTTCTTTAAGGGGGATAGAATGTAATAATAGCAACAACAAAAAAAACACTTAAACGAAGGGGGGGCTAGAATTGACACTGGCACCCCCCACGTAAGAGGACCCACCGGGTCTATCTTTTCCCAAAAACCCAACAGACCAGGAACTGACGAGTGGGAGAAACGAGGAAAGAAGAAGAGAAAAAGGGAAGAAGGAAAGGGGTGAGAGGGAAGATAGGGAGAAGAGAAAGAAGAAGAGGAAGGAGAGAGCTCGCCGGGGAAGTCTGCCACGCCGGCGAGCAGGGAGAACGGGTTTAGGGTTCTTCGGGTGCTGGGGGTTCACAGACCTCGCTAGAGAAGACGACGGCTCCGATCATCAATCGAACTGACCAATCTCCTCAGCACGCAAGCAGGAACCAACACCCTAAGGTTTTGGAACAATCCATGTGTTGTTGAATGCCGGATTGAAAAGGGAACCGTCGCACGTGCACGTTGGAGGGTTTTCCGACGGACAGGAACCAATCTAGCCCATCCTATAGAGAGAAAAACACGGAAAGGCACTTTGAAGGTAAGATCTACAAAACCCAACTTTTGATTTGTGGTGTTTTACTAAATTCATGCATTTTCAACATAAATCTAGAATTATGGATAATCCAACCATCCAATCCCCAATCCAAATGTAGGGATAGGTAATTTAGTGCATAATATAACTCTGATCACACAAAAACTTCAAACCTAGGCTGAAAATTGATCGGACAATCTCAGCCGTCTGATCGGGTACTGTTCACACAATAACCTTTTGACATCTGATTGACGATCAGACACCACAAACGAGTTCTATAGCACTGAAATTGCTAGGATATGGCACAAATTGAAAATTTTAGACTAAAATTGATCTAAAAATCTAAATCGTTTGGTTGGACAGTAGAAAAATAAGGACCTGGCACTATTGATTGGAGGTTAAACACTACCATGGTGTACCCTAACCTTTAATAAGTTAAGAAGATACTTGAAAATTTCAAGATGAGACCATTGAACGATGAAAACAACTTATAGCCACTTAAGAAAAGTGGTGAATAACCAGTCTAGAACCAATGGTGTGGATTGGCAATCCAGTAACCATAGGTCATTCAACTAGCTATCAATACCTAATGAAACACCCTTAGCATGGAAATCAGCACTGTCACTTCGCCTTATGACGACTAGCGTCAGTGACTAACTTAGAGGGAGCTTTCATACTGGAAATGCTAAGAGAAGTCCCAAAGTCGTACATCTGAATATGTTTTCTTGTACTTTACAAAGGCGTAATTGATTTGGGAGCTTGTACGCAAACTGAGGAAAGTATTCGCGTCAGTGAACTAGAAGAATACCATTTGAGGTAGGTGGAATTGAGATTGCTAAGATTTTTGCTATATACGTATTGGTATATGAAATTTGAGCATTGAAACAAGTCTTTTCAATTCATATAAAAGGCAAGATGAATGTGCATGGTAAAAATTTAACCATGATTAAACTGTTCATGCAAAAGCTATACATTATTGTGAATTATGTGAGAAAATATAAGACTGATACAAGAAAATTGTGAGTTGGCTCGTAAGAGCGAAAGGGGTCGCTATGATGTGGGCGAGCCTTCGAGCTGGACGAGCTACCGGTCCCTGAGATTTAGCCCCATTGTTTGGGGAGTTCGACACGTTCTGAGGGGTCATTATGATATAGGCGGGCCTTTGAGCTGGACGAGGTATCAGTTCCTGGCTGGACGAGCTACCAGTCCCTGAGATTTAGCCCCATTGTTTGGGGAGTTTCACGCGTTCTAAGAGGTCATTATGATGTGGGCGGGCCTTTGGGCTGGACAAGCTACCGACCTCTCAGGAGTAAAGCCTTGAGGTGTGTCTTTAAGTCTGGTGTGTCTTTGGGTTTAACCCACTATGCCGACTCACTGCGCCAAAGAGGATAATATTGTCTGCCGTGTATTTGATACACACGACAACGTGTTGGTATTTGGAAATGTGAAATGGCTCGTATGAGCAAAGACTGGTCTCAGTAAATGAAAATGATTAGTGAGTTTGACATGTATACTTGCATTTCAAGAATATATTTTAGTACTGATGCATTGATGTTTTTCCATCTTTGCATGAAATTATGATGTTGACGAATGTTGAATTATTTCAAGCAAAATGATATTGAATATTAGTTGCATATTTCAGCATGGACAAATTAAATTATATAGAATATCATGATTTTGTTTATATACAACTGCTTCTTATTCCACCTACACAAACGCAAATTTGCTGAGATATTGTATTTGTTTACAATATCTCAAAGCAGAGGATTCCCAAGAAGTAGGAGCTTACTGACAGGAGTACGCCGACGAAAAGCTTTTGACTTAGACAGGTAATAGTTGGTTTATGTTTGAAGTTACTTTATCAGAAATGGGAAAGAGACTACTATACATGTAATTTTGAGAAGTTTGGATAACTTATGTAATTGAATTGTGGCGTGGAGTTCCTGAGTGTGTTTTGTTGGACTTGATTTGTCTTTATTTGGTCTAATGTATGAAAAAGGAGACAGTCTCCATTTATGTTTTGAAATTGTTAACAAATGTTTTTCAAGTACTTCGCAATAACATATGTTCAATGTCATATGTCTGAAAAACAGAGGAAACTCTGCTGGATTTTTGGTAGAAATGAGCGCTCATTTCACCAAGAATCCTTGTTTTTGAGAAAAGGAAAATGACACTCAGGGTTTTTCAAAATGAATTTAACAGAAAAGATTCTTCCGCAGTTGTTTACACTTTAAAAATGATTTTATTAGAAATCGAGCTCGCTAAGTCAATGTCTTTTGAATTTAAAAAGTGTTATGAAAACCTGGGTCGTCACAAAAAATGATACCTCTTTCTTATTTATACCATATGAGTGATCTCAAACTACCAATCAATGGAGAATGGAGTAAGTAATATGTAACGGCCGAGGGTCCCACAACAACGATATTGTCCGCTTTGGCCAGAGCTGCACGGTTTTCCCCTCCCCAGTTTCCTAGGGAAAAAGTCTCATTACTGGGAGAGTTCTACCTCTTATTAATAGCCCAAATCCCTCACCCCAAGCAATGTGGGACTAACTTTCAAGATCACCCTATAGCTCGACAGCCTTAGGCTAACTGCCGTCCTGACCCGCCCACCAAGGCTCCCTCTTCTTCCCTTAGGGAACACATGTCCCCGCGTGTTGCCATGACGTCAGCTTGTGGCTAGCCACCACATCATGAGGAAAACTGGCTCTAATACCAATGTAACACCAATGCGTGTTCCCTAAGGGGAGAAGAGGGAGCCTTGGTGGGTAGGTCAGGACGGCAGTTAGCCTAAGGATATCGAGCTACAAGGTGATCCTGAGAGTTAGTCCCACATCGCCTAGAGAGAGGGATTTAGGCTATTGGTAAGAGTTCGATGGAACTCTCCCAATAACGAGGCCTTTTCACTAGGAAACTGGGGAGGAGCAAAACAGTGTGACTCCAACCAAAGCGGACAATATCGTTGTTGTGGGACCCCTGGCTGTTACATAATATGATGAAGACGCTGAATATTTTGCAGAAGGCATGAAAAGAAGATGAAAACAAATTGAAAAGAAGAGTCAACATCAGAACATAGGATCAGATACGTTGCTTGATATTCCTAATTTTCCACGGGAAGAAGTTAGCATGGATTTCGTGGTTGGACTCCCATAGGCTCGACACAACAAGGATACTATAATGGTCATTATTGATAGGTTTCCCAAGATGGCACATTTTGTTACTTGTACTAAAATGATTGATGCTTCTAATGTGGTGGATTTGTACTTCAAAGAAGTTGTAAAACTTCATGGAATCCCAAAAACCATAACCTCTAACCGAGACCCTAAGTTTATGAACCATTTTTGGAGGATGTTATAAAGGAAACTTGGAACGCATCTACAGTTCAATTCATCATGTCACCCTCAAACGGACGAACAAACAAAAGTTGTTAACAGGAGTCTAGGTAACTTGCTAAGAAGTTCCATGGGGAAAAACATCTATCAATGAGGTTTATTGCTAGTGCAAGCAAAACTCACATTCAACAATTACAAAAATCAATCAATCATTTGTGGTCTTTTTGAGGTGGCTTACGATAAGAATCCTTTAAGCCCTATGGATTTAGAACTCCTACCACTAACATGAAGTTCTAATGGAGATGCAAAAGAACGAGCTAAACAAATCAAAAAGATGCATGAGAGTTATTGTGGGTATACTTAACGAAGAGTTTTTCTCAAGGGCAGCACACAAAGCTCAAGCCAAGAGCTGCAGGTCCTTTCAAAGCATTAAAGTGAATTGGTGATAACGCATACACAATCGAGCTACCAAAATAGTATGAGGTATTAGATACTTTTAACATGGCGGATCTTTCACCATACTTCAGAGAGGATGTTGCTAGCAACTCGGGTGCTAGTTCTTTTCAATCCAGGAAAAATGACATGGAAGCGTCTAAGGGTTCCAAGGTTGATGGGGGATCAAATGAGATCAATGGTAATCTACACAATCTAGCTTTGGACGGCTAAGATTAAGCTATAAATCACTTGGGACGTGAGAGCAATAGCATGGCTGGTCATGAATGTGAAGGCGTCATCAATGTAGATGGGTTAAATGGTTTGGATCTTCAAAAAATGGGGTCCTAATCCAAAAAATGCCTAAATTTTGATCAATTGGACATCCAAGATTAAATCTTAAAGATTGGATGGGCCAAGGGGACTAGGAAGGTTTTGATTGGTGGTCAAAAGCATTGACCAATCAAAATTCCTAAACTAAAGGTGCCAAAAACACCCCTCCTACAGGCTTGCTTGGTAAAGGCGTCAATAGTGTACTAGTCAAAGATGCTAACCCTTGGATTTGGGAAAGTCTTAGCTACAAAGATCAATAAGTTTAGGAAATTGTTTATGTATTTTGTAATACTGTAAAAGTTGCATAGATGTGCTTAGTAACTCTCTAAAGAAGGTTTAGCAAGTGAGCAAGTTTAGAAAGTCTTGAAAACTAAGGATCATATAATTAGAATGTTTTTATAGATTAAACAACTTATATAATTAGAAGGTTTCTTTAGTAGTTTGTACTTATCTAATGTAGGAAGCTGTACCTAGTTGCATTTTAGTTAATAATGGTTAGTTAAAGCTTATTTAAAGCATTAAAAGACATTTTTTTCCTTGTGTGCTTGAGATGTCTCCAAGGTCAAACTGGATCTATTTTTCATTACAAGCTTGGATAAGCCAGAGTGCCTCCTAGCTTAGGCGTTTATGTATCACTTATGGACTCAGGTGTAGTAAGACCTATGGAGCTTTTTATCCTTAGGACAGGGTGTCTGCATCCTTATAGAGAGAGCTTAATTCCTTCTTTGCAAGATCTATGTCTCTTAGTAGTGAGATTATATCCTAGTGCGGTGATCTTTTCCTATGCTTGAACACTAATGGCGGTGATCCTGTATCCATTAAGACTAGTCTCAATCATAAATTGTTGTGGTGTTTTTGTGCATCTACAAATAAATTAGATATTTTTATCTTTGCTTAATTCACTAATTTGACAATAAATGTTTAGTGCCCGGTTATCCAGTGTCAACATGGAGTATCATGTCAAGCCCTATAATCATGAATTATGCTATACATGAAAAATCCTACAATTATGCATTAGATATAGTCATATAAGAAATACCTATAAGCAGCCTAAGTGTTACGTTAACATATCCAGATCAAAACCCAAACCAACGAAAAGCAATAACAATCCATTCCCATAAATATAACTAAAAACAACACTTTAGAAAATGAAAGCAAATCAGCATTCACCAAAACCATCTCAAGCCTGAGTCCAAAGCGAAAAAATACAGATCAAACAAGTATTAAGAAATCACAAGGTTATCTTCCTAGTATCCTTTAAACACGCGGATCGAAACGGAAGAGAAATACAGGTAAGAAAGCAGTAACAATTATATCATGGAGAGTGACCACATTTCCCTAAGAGCACGTATTCTGGGAAGCAAATATCAAATCATCTACAAGAATCTCACTTTTGTGATATAACAGAGAAAACCCTAGTCAATCTGCATACAAATCAATTTCGCATGAGAGGAATCCCTACATTTACATTATATCTACTCCTCTCCCAATTAACTTATCAAAATCAAAGATAAATCCCGGGTTGATTAAAAGATAAGATAAAGAACCAAAGAATCAGAAGATCTTGGAAAGAATCAAAGAAAACCCCAACCTCTAGTAGCTTCGCGAAAAGGGGATCCAGAGATGAACACTTGGGAAGATACAATGGATTTAGAAAAGTTGGATTTGGAGTGTGCATGGAGTGGATTCCTGGAGAGGATGGTGGGATTGGGCTTCCATGCTAGAAAACAGTGTCTTCTACCGGCAACTCTCAGCATCTTCGTCAGCTGAAGGAAAGAGAAAATGTTCTCAACAGAAATCAAATGTTGAATGTTACAGCATGGCGCGACAAAGGGTAAGTTGCCGTGTGACGTGCCACTTTTACAGGGGGACCCCACTTTCGGCTCATGTGATCAATCTCGCGATTCTCGCGGACGTCAATTAGCAGCGGCGTACCTCTTTTTCTCGAGTCATTTACGTGGTCAATCTTTACATGATGAACCATTTGTATTCTTGCGATTGTTACACCTTTGTATGTTTAATAGATCGGAAAGATGTGGATAGGATGATTCTAAAATCACGGTTGTTTAAGAAAGTTTCTATCCCTTGTGTTTGAAATTGCAAGCTCTTAGCTGCTAGAATTATCTACTCCATTTATTTTTCATCTATTAGATGACCAAAGATTTACAATTATAAATAATGATTCATATCATGAGAAGCGGCTCTAATAAAGTAGTATACAAATGCTTTCATTTGGAATGTCTATTTAGTATTCCTCTTTCAAAAAACAATGTTTTAGGCATTAGAACTGTAGAGAGAAATTAAATAAATGAGTCAAATCAATTGTTGTTTAAGCCTTTACCTAAATTTGCGGCACTAGGAAGCAACTTATTGTGTGCCTCCTAAAATATGTCGTTATTTACTTTGAAAAAATGTTTCTCGGCTAATGCTATTTGTGAGATATAATTGTGAGGCCCTTTCAAAGCATACATTACAAAAGTGAATGGCAGTGTAGTTTTGGGGTTGTATGCACATAGATGTTATTGTTAATAGATTAGAATAGTGCTAAAGATTGAAGGTCAATGACTTAGGTATTGGAAATGTATTCCCTACAAAGCTATCATATGAATTTATAATATTTCATTAATTATTTTATATATTTACTTTATGTAAACATGGTATGTCAATATTGCATACCAAATTAGTAAGAATATAAGGTAGTCTATTTATATGATTATTCATGAGATGGCAATATACCTAGAAAGGCATACGAAGAGCTTTTAAACCTTAAGTATCATAATACAATTTCCATAATAAGTTGGTCAAGAACTTGTTATTCCATTCCCTTTTTTTTTTAATGATAATAAAACCTTGATATTGATGATGTAACCATGTTTCTATAAGTGCAAGGATTATTTCTCATGATTTAGATATAATGGTTAGATCAGTGCAAAGGAGCTCATCTCAATTTCATGAAGTTAGAAATTTTCCATTCGGACAAAGCTTTTCAACCTATCTATCTGATAGACCAAATGATTGATACTCAGATAACAAAGGAGAATAGATGAAGTTCAAGCAAAACCAACGGGTTAATGAAATTTCTTACACAAGTGCAAAATACCTTGGGTAATGTCAGTCGGCCGATGGGCAAATTTCCAACCAACTTACACTACCTAACTCAAAGAAAAAACCAAGCAGAGAAAGAATTTAGCTAGTCAATAAGTAAAACAGTCAATTGCTCAAAAGTGTGAAGAGACACTTGGACTATATAGGTAACTCTAATCGATCAATGGAAATTGATCAATCGACTGAGAAGAGCTATGAACTCAAAGAACTCTATGTGCATGAAGCCAACTAGTTTATACCTTAGTCAACTGACTCAGAGAAAACATCAACTATGCTTAGATGGTTTGGGTATTTGGTCACGAGAGGGGGTGAATCACCCCAAACTGTTTAGAAAACTTTTGCAAACTTGAAAATCACAAATACTCTATTTTCTAAAATTCACATAATAGCATATATAAAAAATGAAAACAAGGATTTATTGTGATTCAGCCCAACCTTGGCACCTATATATTCCACTCTCTCAAAGCCAAAACCAACTTTGAGTCACCCAAGGTTATCCCTAATTTAAGGTTCCACTAAATCCTTACAAGATTTATACACTACCATATCATATTGTGTTGGCACAGAAACAAGGAATATATTACTTGCATAAGCTCTTCCTTTTACAACCCCTAGAAAATAATCATTTCCAAGTAATTCATGACTACTCTCACAATAGTAACACTGCTCTTAAAGAAAAGATTTTAGAAAGCAACAATGATCTCTATCTTTTAGAGTTGTAGTACCTCTAAAAATATTAGAGAGAGATAGAGGTTTTACAATTTTCTAAAAGTAGAAAGAATTAGCATAAGAACTTGAGAACTGGCTTGAGATGTAAGCTTGGATTGCTTGCTTCATGATTGTTCTTTTCATCTTATTTTGTTTTTAAATCTTCCAAATAAGCTTCAATTTATAGTCATCAATTCAAAATAACCATTGGAGTTGAATAGATCCGATGATCACTTTAAACAATAGAACTACAAAATAGCTCCCACTTGATGTTGAAATTATGACTAAATTGTTCATTGACCTATTGATATGGAGTTCTCCAAAGGATTTCACTTGATTGGACAACTAGTTTGTTCCACTACCTGATTGATCTAAAATCCAAAAGTTCAAACCCATTTTGGCCAATCTCAAGGGAATGGTTCAAGGGGTTCCTTGAACCAACCAATTGTACCAAATTGTTTGAGTAAAATTCTTCCATTTCATTTTAGTCAATTATACAAAGCAATTGACTTCATTCCAAGTGAAGTTCCTCTTCCTTGTCAACTTCAAATCTTTCATCATTTGGTTGACAAGTTTCATTAATCAACTAAAGCAACAAGTAATATGTGAGAATCTAAATACAATTTAAGTAATTGGGTGGTATATTGTTGACACGTTAATTTTTTATCAAGTTGATTTCTTCTTTAAGTTAAGTAGTATTAGTGAATTAGAAAAAAATTTATTGACTGACTAGCTGTACCCGAAGCAATTTCCACTTGTGTGAGAGATTTCATTAACTAGTTGGTCTAATTGTTAATTAGTTGGATGTGATTGAACTTCATCAAATCTCCTTTGTTTTTTGAATGTCAACTAGTTAGTATATGAAGCAAACTATTTGGAAATGTTTGAATACATGAAAGTTTTTGAATCATCATGCTTTCGAGAAGCAATTCTCAAGTGCTCTACCACCTTGATTTAAAGATCCAATAGATATTGAAAAACTATTTAAAGAAAAGGGCACACATTTAAAATGATGAATTAGTATGCTAAACAAAAGTATAGAAATTTACATGGGCATGAGCAATAACTTGAGTGAAATAAAAGAAAAGACGGATGTTGTGCATAATGCTTAAAGCTACAAATCCATCCCTATTCCCTCTCTACAAACAAAACAACTTAATAGAAGTTCCACATAAAAAGAAACGGCTCAAGGTATTCAATTAAATTTACATAATCACTAATCAATGCCCAACTCACAAATTGATTAGGAATATCTTTGTCTATATTACTATAGAGTAAATGAAAATGAGGATTGATTAACTTAACCCACTAGATTTCAAATTATCTTTCTAGTCATCCTTTTAAAGAGTTCTTCAATGATCAAGAAGATGCAATGTGATTAGTCTCCTTTTTATTTGTTCATGGACTAGGTGATCCAATAAAGCTAGATGTGATACAAGTGCAGCACAAGTCAATAGCTTTAAGGTGCTACAGTAGCTACATCTACTAAAATGAATAACATTTTTACATATATGAATAATGAAAATAAGTGCATGGTAATGGAACTCATTTTGGAAGTTACATATGTAAAGACAGTCCCAAAAGGTTCTAAATATCAAATAAGAACAATTTGGGTGAGACCAAGCAACAATAAGTTTTCTAAATTTAGTGGTTTTCTTTTCTTTAATGTTTTCTGAATAGAGTGTTATGACCCAAAAACACTAATAGTTAGATACTACATGTAATACTAGCACATAACTGAAAGCTACTAGAACTCAACACTAAGATGTAAAGCACAAAAAGGATTATTGGAGTTTCTCTTTTGTTGATAAGAAGTAGAAGAAACACTTGTTGTGTTTCCTTCACAGTCTAACTGAAAACAAGTCTCCATTCTACATTCTTGGTTCTTTCTTAGTTTTGTTCTCATGATGGGATTTCCTAAGTTCTAGTTAGAGCCTAACCTAATATACATGTAAATAGTTTTCTCACTTTGTCAAATACCTATTCTAGAATCTCATTCAAACATAAATACATCAAGGGAAAATCCTACAATAGGTATACCTTCAAGGGCTATTTGCCACAGGAATGAGAACCATGGATTAAGCTATTTTGGAATAGTGATAGTTTTCCTTCGTAAAGTACAAAGGAAAACTCCCACTACTCCATAGCAGCTTAATCCATGATTCTTATTCCCATCCCAAATAGACCTTAATTGTGGATTACATCAGATGAAAATGGAATTGGGTATAAATAATTAATGAAATCTACAAGACATAGCTCATCTAAACAACACTCAAACAAGGATGCTTTTTGGAAAAACAAAAAAAAAATTACAACATAAAGTAAGAATCCTTGGAGAAGCTAGTTGTTGTTGTGTAGCATTCCCTCTTAGGTTACCTATTCATCTTTGATCTTAATTGTAAAGTCAAACTTTTTAAGACTTCATCCAGTAAGCGCATCTTGTATTGCTTTTGTGGTTGTCTAATCATGAATAAAAACTAGGTTTCTTACATGGAAATGGTTAGAATGGGTCCTTTAGAAATAGGATGGATTTTAAGCATTTTAAAGATGGAAATGATGAAAAATAGTCCAATAACAAAAATGCAAATGAAGAATATTTAAATAGAATTAAGGAAGTGGTCATGTTAGAAGAGGAAATTAGTCCTCTTGAAGATTGGGATGGAATGATTCTCATTAAAATTGTGAAGAAAAATCTTAAGGTGGCCAATGTTCTTATTATTCTTGAAAAAGCTTGGAATAATTCAATTATGAGCAAGACTTTTGGTATGTCAAAAGCAAAGGTCCATGGAAAGTTGCAAGCTCACTTCTTCTCCTCAAACCTTGGCATTCAAGTCAAATCATTCAAGATTTTAGGAGTATTTATATCTTGTATGGATCAAATTGCCTCAAACTCCCTTGTAAATTGAGGTAAAAAAAGGGTCTTTTCAAAATAGGATCAAGCATTGGTACCCGCTCATCTATGATCATTGGATGAGAAATATGTCTTTTGTTAAAGAACAAAGGGTTGTTAGAGGAAGGTATGCCAAATTTTTAGTTGAAATTGACACAAGCAAACAACTTCCAAATGAAGTTATTTTATGTCAACGATCATGACCAACTGTTCAATATGTCATATTCAAGAATATCCCAAAGGATGTTGCTTTTGTGGGTCCTTTATTCATAATCCAATGGAGTGTCACACCATTCTATCCAGGATAAAGGAAAATTAATTAATGGTGGGCAAGGACTATGTGCTTGTTCTTAAAAATTCAAGCTCATGTCTAAAAAGTCTTAAAGAAGAGTGATGGCCATCCCTATACCGAGACAAAAGGCAATTGAAAACAGCTTTCAGAGATAAGTCTTGGAGAAATGCAATGAGTATTAGAATCTTCTTTAAGTTTCATAATCTTCTAGCAAAGTGACATAAATAGTTCCTTAAGCAAAATCTAGAAGATGGACCTAAATCCATTGATGATATTTCCATCCACAAAAGATCATTGTTATCAAGATTTAACCCCAAACAACTAGTGGAAGTATGTAAATAGTTCCTTAAGTAGAATCCAAAAGATGGACCTAAATCCATTGATGATATTTTCATCCACAAAAGATCATTGTTATCAAAATTTAACCCCAAACAAACTAGTGGAAGTATCAGATGGTGAGGTAGCAGTTGACTATTCTAAGGATGAAAAAACTAGAAAAGAGATGGTTAAGGGCCTTTGCTTGATCGGCCCCACCAAACCTCTTGACAACTCAGATTTTTCTACTTTTATGGAATTCAAGAAAAGTTCTTCACTTTTCTATTTCATGCATTAAAACCTTAGAAGATGCATTTTATAGAAGGTTCCTTTTTATAATGCTTAATGACAAACTTGCTCAAGTGAATTCGGAGTTAATTAGAATAAGGAAAACGTACGCAAAGAGATAAGCTAACCAAAAATGCAAGAAGAAAAAGACAAGAAAACCCATATTAAAAGATAAACTTGGGCTAAGCATGCTTAACCTCTTAGACAAAATGAAAGGTACATTTAAAACTAGAACATACCTTGAAAGGTTGGAATTCAATGGCATTGGCCAAGACAAGAGAAGGAAAATTTTACGAAGGAAAAGTTGAGCAATTAAACTAATTCTTTAGAATAGTGGGCAAAAATTAAATTCCTTGGGATACTTGCACCCAACACTATTAGTGCTCTTTTTCCTAATATGAATGTAAGACGTCCAGGTGTTAAAATACTCAAACAATTTTTTGCCTACATATACAAATCTTCTCTTAGTATGACACACTATTGGATGTCCTTCTTTTAAGCTTGCCTCTGAGTATTCTCTCTTCTCCATAACACATTGAGGAAGAGTTCTACATGCAAGGAAAACTTTATGCACATCTATTCTTCATTCTCGACTTATTATGTGCACACTCTCTGCTCCTCCAAAATTGAGTCAAAAGAAATCATGTCCAACACAACTCCTACAGCCCTTATGCCTCTCAATACCCTCATAGGAAATGTTGAAAATAATCCAAAAGGAGAAAAAGAGAAAGACAATACAATGGGTTTGAATTCTCTAACTCTACCCCAATGTATAAAGTTTTCACCATGATAAATTGGAGGCTAACTTCTATCCACCACCTTAAGCACCTCAATTTGTGAACAATTCTTTTGCAATTCTTATATCATGAAGAAGCCTAATTTAATCATGCTCTTAATCCCAACAATGGACTTCTGCCTTCATCATACAAATTTCATGGTCTAGCCCAACTTTGATCAACCTCCTCATAGAAGGGGAACTTAGAAGGATGGAAGCACTATGCTCTTTCTACCGCAAGAGACTTCAACTAGAACAAGAGCTAGTATAGTTTCATTAGTGGCATGTACACCTTGAGAATCAAGACAACAAGACCACTCCTGCATGGTAGATATATGTGAATGATGATAATAATGATGATCATGGGGAGGTTTTTGTAAGCCCCGCCAACACAAACACTCCAGTTCCATCAAGTATGAATCTAAATCCTTCTCTTTGATTATGAGAATGTTGGTGTGAAACTGTAAGGCGTCACATAAAAACTATTTTTGGTCTTGCAAAGCTCTTTGGGAAAGCATCATTTAGAACCCATTATTTTGATAATTCCCAAAAAAAATAGGAGGCTATAACTTGTGGGGATTACAAGCATATTAGCTTATTCATTGTACTATATCAACTGATTTTCAAGGTACTTGTTAATATAATCGGGCCTTTTTGTGGAGATCTTTTTGACAAAGCTCAAAATACCCTTCCTCCCTTGTAGATCTATATAAGAAGACCTCCTCATTATGCATGAAGTAGTCAATGACTTATCATATTGAAAAATTAAGTTTAGAAACTTGGCTGTAAAGGCCAACCTTATCAGAGCCTATGATTCTATTGATTCAACCTTTCTTGAAGATGTACTTAGAAAATTTAAATTCCTAGAAGCCATTTTTGAGCTTATACTTTTTTTTGTCAAATCTACTAGCATAGTTATCTCCATTAATGGTGAAAGATTAGAGTAGTTTAAGCATAAAAGACCGCTCAAACAGGGTGACCCATTGTCATAGCATCTTTTTGTTCAATGTGTGGAAGTTCTCTTTGCTTCCTTAACTCGAAAGACAAGAGAAGGAACTATAGTTCCATGAAATGTCATAAATTGCTCCCAACATATCACATTTGTGGTATGCAATGATTTAGTTGTCTTTTCCAAAACATCTTTTCCATGTGTTTCTGAGCTCAACTAGCTCCTTCTTATGGTTGGTGAGCAATAGGACCTCCGTAATCGGCGTACTCCGATCAGTGGGGGGGAATATTTGGCTCTATCGAATATACATGGAATTGGAGGTAGCATTCCATCGATGTCAAGTCATGGACCGGTTCCTCCAACCCTTTTTTTATGTGTTGGTGTTCTATATGACCGACATAAGACTCGACTTGCTAGATATTATGGAGGTTCAGTGAGCACCATGCTGGCCTCTCTTACGATCAAGAATGACCTAATTAGATCCAAATATCTTGGGGTGCTCATCTTCATAGGTAAACCAAAGTTGAGACACTATAGATCTCTTGTAGAAAATTTCCATAAGAGGCTAGCCTCCTAAAAAAAAGCAACTCTCATTTAAAGCCTTAAGATTAACAAGCATAAAATACATTTAGGCTTCCACCCCATATTATGTTTTTTCAACCATCCCTATACCTTCAAAAAATCTTATAAGAATGTGATAAACTTATGAAAATCTTCTTATGGGATAATGATGTTAACAAAAAATCTCTTCATTTGGTCAAATGGGAGTAGATCAAAAAGTCTAAATCATTTTGTGGTATGGGATCAAAGATTAATTTTACCATGAGAAAGCATTTAAACTAAAACTTGGATGGAGAACTTAATAAAGAAGGCTCGCTTTGGGTCAAAGATGTTCCTTGAGCTAAAAAAAATCCTAAATCTTCCTCAATATGGAAGGAAGTTCTAAAAAATAGAAAGATAGTTAGAGGGTCAACAATGGATCATTGGAAATGGGAATGCTGCTAGAATTTGAAAGATAAATGTACTTGGGTGAGCCCATTACTAGATATTTGTCACATCTCTTTTGGCCCTTGACTAGGCTCATTTAAAGTAAATTATTTGCAAAATTTGACTAAGGATGGATGACCTTAACAAACTTGATATCTTTTCTAATATTGAGATTTTTCCTTGTTGTGAAGATATGCAAATCTGGACCCCATCTTAGGGTGTGAAATTTTTGGTTAAGTCCACATATAGCTTCTTAAAGAAAAAAACATGGGCTTGCTGATCTTCCAAATCTGTGGAAGAATATGCTGCTTATTAATGGTCAACATAGAATTAAGGTTCTTTTATGGCAAATGTTTCATGGGATACTCCCTGCCAAATCAAATCTCCATTGTTAACACCTCAAGACAAAATTTGTTTGATATGCAAAACTAAAGAAGAAATAGTGGAATAGACTTTCCTTAAATGCACATCATTCCAAAAACTTAGAGAAGAACTTACCAAATGTTTCACAAACCAATCCAACACTTTTCTTCTCTCTAAGAAGCTTTCAAAACCTAGTTCCAAAAAAGAAACCCCAAATTCCATGTATCAATTCTCTAGCTTATTGCACATGTCTAGCTTGTGAAAGAGATTTGGTATGCCAAAAAGGAGTATGTGCATGCTAATAAGGCAATTAAGGTGAATAATATCATCAACCACTGGATTTCTTGTACTAGCAAGTTACTAATCTTTGTTCTAGAAGCAACTTAGCTTTACTCGAACATCTAAACATGTTATATAAATGGAAATAGGAGTCTCTCACTAAATTATCCAAAAACTCTATTTCAATGAATGGACTCTGTCTCCTGATGGTAAAGTGCATCTTTGCTTTGATGATGCATCAAAGGCTAACCCAAGTTTAGTAAGATTTGGTGCAATACTTTGTGATTCTATGGAAAGATTCATTACAGGAAAAGCTAACTATCTAGGCAGAAAGTCAAACAACTAAGGTGAGTGGAATAATGTACTAATTGGAATATTATTGACATGTGATCTCAATGCCTCTCATCAAAAGGTGTGCAATGATTCCAAGTGTGTGATTCGAACCATGGACCAACTTATTGTAGGAAAGGCAAGCAACTTATTGCAGTCAACTCTTCAAATGAGAATGATGTGTAGCAGACTTCTAAACCATTTCCAATCTTTTTGTTTTGTTTGCATTTTCATATATACAAATAAGTGTGTTGATAATTTTATTGATTGGGGTATTAAAATGGAAAAACTAATGTATGGATTGACCCTACTCCTCATTTCCTTTAGAGTAGCCTCATTTAAGATGTACTAGCCATTGAGGATAGTCGACCTTTGCGATAGGTTCTTTGTTTTTACTTAATGAATCTTTACCATAATTTTAAGAGAGAGAGAGAGAGAGAGAGAGAGAGAGAGAGAGAGAGAGAGAGAGAGAGAGAGAGAGAGAGATTGGGGAATAAGAAGAAGACTAGTATATATAAATATAAAAGTACCAAATGCTAAGCAAGAATTTGAGAAAAATTTCCTTAACCACCACCATATTACTTAAATGGTATAGATTAATAAAAAAAACTGGCTAGTATAACTTGCATGTGTAAAACACTTGGGCGATAGGGAAAATATGTGCATATATCATGTAACAGAGGTAACAAAAAGCTCAATTTCTCTAGAAACCCCTAAACACACACATGCACACAGAGGCAAAGGGAGAGAGAGCTATCAATAGTAGGATAACAAGAATTAATAATATAACACTTAATTTCTCTAAGCATGCTACAAAAAAAAAAAAAAAACCATGATGTGAAAGTATCATTCTAAACACCCTATATTTGCATTGACAATAACTTATAGTAGAATCCTATTGGTTCTTCATTTGCATAGGCCCTGAGAGCTTCAAAGATTTTGCAAAGATTTGAGAAAGGGTATGAATTGGGTTTGATTCAAATTTTAAAATCTTTTTGCAAGTTTGTGCTTAAAAGACAAAGATAAGTTTTTAGGAATGCAAACTTTGACACTTAAAAAGAAACTAGACATAGGGATTCTATAATGGTTCTGCTAGCCAAGAAAGATACCTAGCATTGTGTTGGCTACAATAAGGACTAGAGCACTTGAAGCAGCATAACCTTTTACATAGACTTGGAAAAATATCTAAGACAAGAAAAGGTACAATACTCTCTCAAATATAAAGAATGATTTAAAGAAGTCCTCTTTCAATACATTCAACAAAAATACAAAAGATAGAGAGACAATGTATAAAATAAACGAGAGAAAGAATTTTCACAAAAGCTTAAGGAAGCTTGCTTGAATAGATATGTTGAATACTCTTAAATTTGATTTTCAATCTTGTTTTTCTTTTCTCCAAATGACCCCAATATGTTGTTCATATTTAAGAAGATTCATTAGGAACAAATTCATATCCATTGGATGTATATAAAAGCTACATGTTCATCAAACAAGATTTTAAATTTGAATTGACAACTACCATTGTTGTCTCCTAATCTAGTTAACTCAATTTTCTAATTTAGCTACTCAGGTTCTTCTTATAGTAAATTTAAAAATTCAGCTTTGAAAAGTAGCTGAATTTTCTTCAAGATTAATAGTCTAAATTCTTGTCCATAAATGAAACCCTTTTGGTTTACATTCTAGTTGGTTGGTAAATTAGAATTGATAGGCTTAATTCTCAAATAAATACCTTATCAAGCAGTAGTCTACAATCTAGTAAGCTCATTCCACAATTTTAGCTAGCTGAATTTTGAAAAAATTCTTACCAATGTTTTTAGTGAGATATAGTTAACTAGATTGTCCTCAATCAGCTAAATGAGATCCTCAAGTTTGATTCTAACTTCACCTTGTCTTCATAACCAAACCAATTTCCTTAATTCATATGAACAACAAGTTTTAATTTCAAGAAGACATGCCCCTTACATTTATTTTGTTTTAGCTAGCTCATTCCTCTAGTTTAGCTAGCTCGATGTCACGTAGCAGGTAGGATCACAAGGCAATCAATGGAACCAATTGATTGGTTTGAATGTTTAACCCAACTAAGTCCCTTTAGCTAACTGGGATCAAAACCTTAGCAAACTCGATTTTTAGAGACATGCTTTTAGTTGAAATCTCATCCAATTTGTTACTTATTTATTTCTAAACTTCCATAGAAGTTTGCACATACATAAACATATTAGATACGTATAATTTGAGGTTTTGTTATCATTCAAATATGAAGGTTTGGGTCAATAGGGTTTGGGTTCTTGTGCCCTAGGGTTATCAAGAAAGAGTAAGAAACAAAGATAAAGGACAAGAGGCAAATAGGAGGAGAAATGAGAGAGATGCACAAGTTGTTTCTCTTTTCCATATTTTTGAATGAAAACTACTTGTACAGTTAATAAAATGAAATGAAATGCAAGTTATGATATTTTATTTATCACAGTACAATTTCTCTGAAATACACATATTAATTTTATAAAATAGCCATTACATTTAACATCTATCTTCTCCTTTTTTGAGAGGTAAATTTATAATAACAGTTATATTATTTTGTTATACCAAATGACATAATTTCATTGGTTCATATGGTAGTTTTTTTATTTATTTTAATCCTATATAGAAGCAAAATATGGATATTCACTAGCCACAAATGCTAAAAGATATATTGGTTTAATATTTGATATACATAAGAAACATAAAATTTAATGTCCATGGACATTTCCCTAAAAGTTGGATATCCAAAATTCATGGACATGGCATTTAATCTTCCAAATCTTAGACTACTACCCTCATGTAAAGAAAGGCACCGATTAAATTCTTATTTCAACCCCATGTTTGGAAATTAAGTGCTAAATGGATATTCATTGATTTGGAAGCAAACTAAATGAAAAACTAGGTCCCTCTTTCAAAACACCAATGAGAATAGGGGTAGGGTGTACTTCATTAACTTTAATCCTATTAGTCTATCTCTGGCTACTAGTTAAAGAAAACATAATGAGGATCCTTTGGTCATTTGATCTAGTTTTATAGAAGTATAACAGCCCGAGGGCCCCACACTCAACAATATTGTTCCCTTTAGAGACTGGGGCCCATATCACCCAGCCCCTGCACGGCTTTGTTCTTCCCTTTCTTGAAAAAAAGCCTTATTGCATGTAAAGTTCCCCTAACGCTTATCAACAGCCCAGTCACTTTCCCCTTAGTGATGTGAGACTAACTATTAGACCCGCTAGGTGCCACTTAATAGTAGTCCTACCCTCCTTAGGGAACACGCATCCCTGCGTGTTGCGCCCACACGTACCTAGGAACCACATGCCGGCCAACCACACACCGGGTCAGGGGTTGGCTCTGATACTACTGTAATAGCCCGAGGGCCCCACACACAACAATATTGTCAGCTTTGGAGACTGGGGCCCATATCACCCAGCCCTTGCACGATTTTGTTCTTCCCTTGCTAGAAAAGGCCTTGTTGCATGTAAAGTCCTCCTAACTCTTATCAACAGCCAAGTCACTTTTCCCTTAGCAATGTGAGACTAACTCTTAGACGTGCCAAGTGCCACTTAATAGCAGTCAATCTTGCGACAATGGGAACCAGATTACAACCAATAGAAGTAGGATTATTGCTTAAAACCACACCCAAGTTACGCAAAAAAAAGGCACTGTTAAGTGGGCAGCTGATAGCATTAAGAGTTAGTCCCACATTGCTAAGGGAAAAGTTACTGGGCTGTTGATAAGAGTTGGGAAGACTTCCCTTGCAATAAGACATTTTCCCTCAAGAGAAGAACAAACACGTGTGGGGGCTAGGTGATATGGGCCTCAGTCTCCAAAGT
This sequence comes from Warburgia ugandensis, assembly GCA_035236585.1. Classification (NCBI taxonomy): domain Eukaryota; kingdom Viridiplantae; phylum Streptophyta; class Magnoliopsida; order Canellales; family Canellaceae; genus Warburgia; species Warburgia ugandensis. Next base: position 69,388,955 of record CP141126.1, on the reverse strand, counting down.
GGACAATATTGTTGTGTGTGGAGCCCTCAGGCTATTATAGTGGTATCATAGCCAACCCCTAACCCGGTGTAGGCTAGCCGACACGTGGTTCCCAAGTTACATGTGCTCGTCAACACGCGGGGACATGTGTTCCCTAAGGTGGGTAGGGCATCGTTAAGCAGGTAGCTGGTAGTGTTAAGAGTTCGTCCCACATCGTTAAGGAAAAAGTTACTGGGCTGTTGATAAGAGTTGGGAAGACTTCCCATGCAACAAGGCCTTTTTTTGCAAGGGAAGAACAAAGTCGTGTGGGGGCTGGGTGATATGGGCCCCAGTCTCCAAAGCGAACGATATTGTTGCGTGTGGAGCCCGCATGCTATTATAAGAAGAGAAAGATGAAGAGGTTTGGTTAAAGAGAAAGGAACTTCATTCTACTTTTTATTTTATTTGATTTTAAAGAAGAGACAGAGAAAGCATCTATGTTACTAATGTCCTTCTTGGCAGACAAATCAGAGCTACCTCTTCCCCTTCAAAGGCCTTAATTTGTACATTAAAATTTCTTAAAAATTATATTCCAATTTTCTTTTTTTATGTGGCTTCCATTTGAGTATCAATCACTAGTTTTTAAGGGTTTTTTTTTAAAAGAAACCTTTTTTAGATACCAATTCTTTTGTATGGTTTCAGTTTGAATCTTTCATTCTTGCATTCCTTCAATCATTCATGATAGTGATGGCATAAACCATCATAAGTGATTGGATTATGATATATATCTTCTTGCAATCCATGCTTAATTACATAGAAATTAAAGGCATATTGGTTTTCAATAGTTTATGAAAACTATGAGTTACATGGATTTCTTTATTAGGTCCATGTAGGATTAACCATGTTATATGGTGGTTTGGAGAAACATTATGGTAGTGCATATAATTTATACTAATTTCTAGTGTATTATATGGTTCTAACCCTTTAAGAATCTATAGATTCTCTCTTCTCTCGAGTAGATATCTATTATGTCACATTCATAGTGTTTTTCTTTCATCATCTATTTCTTATTAGCTTGGCTTTGTCATGATGTTTCATTTTATTAGAATTAAGAGAAATCAACATGTTTGGGAGTGGCAAGTCCTTGAATTTTAACTTGGTTGATGAAGGAAATGATAGTACTTGTATAGGATTAGATGAAACTATATGATACTACGTGGTGCAGATTGAATGTAGTTGATTTTATTATAGTTAAAGCTCCCATTGAAGGCACTAGTTTTCGTACTAAGGAAGAGGTCTACACAATATACAAGAACTAGACAAGGCAGAGGGGATTTGACAATGTGAAGAGAGACCCTAAAGACCTAACTATAATTAATCATAGCACAATTGTGTTGCAAAAGAGGGGTTTTAGTTGAAAAGGAAGAAAGAAGATGTCGAAGACATAGGGAAGCATGACCAAACAAAACACTAAATTACTCTCTCACATGATGAAACAAGAACTAGTTGTGATGCATGTTTTAGAATATCATGGATGGATGCTAATAAGACAATGTTTTGGATGGTTGTAGAGTTGCAAGATGATCATAGCCATGAACTCCTTATGCCAAGAAATACCTGAATGTTGTGGTTCAATAGAAATGTGCCAATAAGTGTTGCAAATCAAATTAATGGTATGAAAGTTGTATAGTTTCTAGGGAAGACTATAACTAGTGTTCTTAGTAAGCAATACAGTAGTATGTACCAGCTCAGTTTTCTTACAATGGATATTAATAATAACAAACTTGCAAAATAGAGATTATAATTTGAACCAAGAAGATATACAAATTTGCATGAGGAAGATGTTGAGGCATGTCTTTGTTGTCCACCATTCAAAGAAGGGAGGAGAGCTTTGAACATGCCATATTGTAACATCTCTATTTTTTAAATCTCCATTTAAGAAAAATTTGAATTATATTGAATTACGATGAAAAGAGAATATTGAAAATTCTAATTTTTGAGAGTCTTATAGGTGAGAATTTTGTAGACATCAAATCAAGTATTAAGACCTTTATATTTGGATTGTACTCAAAAACAAGATTTTAATGACACTAAGTTTGCTAAAATTGGAGTTTGGACAAATAAATTGTGATTTTTCTTAGGAAGGGTAATTTTGTAATTTCACCAGTGGGCTCCACTTGCAAAAATCTAGGTCTGACAATAAGTAGATATTAGGAAACCATCATGAATAGTAGTCATATCTTTTTTATTAAAATTATAATGTTTAGAATAATGAACAACATCATAATTACATAATTAAAATTTAATAAAAGAAAATAATTAAACTACTTAAAAGGAGGGACCATAATTGATAGTGGCACCCCTCCCCACCTAAGCAAAATGAAGAATAGACTGTTAGGTTTGTGCCTAAGCCCAACGAGAGAGAGAGAGAGAGAGAGAGAGAGAGAGAGAGAGAGAGAGAGAGAGAGAGAGAGAGAGAGAGGAAAAGAGGAAGGAAATGTTAAGGGCTTGCTGAAGATGACTACAGCTCTTGATCCAAGCCTATCATTTCCCACGACTTGCCTAGAAGAACCAAAGCCATAGAGAATAGACAAGATTCGAGGTACTTTGGTGGTTGATCAAAAATGATTCCACCTGTTTTGGCAGAAAAATATAGTACGCCAGGAATAGAAACAAATATAGGCGACTGTCACCATTTTTCCAATGTGGAGGTAAGTTTTTCACAAACTCATCTTCATTTTCCCTTCAAACTAGGGTAAAGCTACTAGATCTAGGGTTTTTCAGTTATGGCTTAACCGATCCATCACTAAAACAAGATCAAACCATTGATCCCATCCATGTTTAACAAACATAGATTGGCAGGAACTCTAATCATCTTGTCTGAGTTCCAATCATCCATTTGGAGCTCAGATAGTGATGATCCAATTCATGAACCCTATCCATAGATGGAGGAAGATCCAACCGTCGAACTCATCCCTATATAAAGGCAAGAGATCGACAGAAACTCTAATCAACCTACATGAGTTTTGATCTTCGATCTAAGGATACAGTATTTTATGATCCGGGCCCAGAATTGCATAGAATTCCTAAAAAAAATAGGATCAAAGGTTTACAATTTTGAAAAATTGTGAAGATCGAAGGTTGATCAGAGCCCCAATCAATTGATTAGAACTTTGATCAACTATTGTATCCTTGAGATCTCACACTGATTAGAATTGATGGTCATGATCAGTGAGTAAACTATAGGGAATTCTTGATCTAGATAAGGGAAATGCATGAATCATTCCATGATTTCAAATCTACCCCTCTGATTAGTAGAAATTATATGATTTCATATAGTGATTAGATTATGTGTATTTCCATCCAATGTAGAGATGTAGTAAGTCATGCCCTAATTTAACTTTTAGAATTACTAATTATCAACTAGAAACATAATCTGACCACCTTCAACCATTGGATAAATGATATGGAAAATGAATGGCAGATTTGAGGATGATGTAATCCTATCTCCATGTCTGGCCTCAGAATAGTAACTATAAAATATTAGATTCGGCCAATTTGACCAATAGACGATGAATTGATTGAGTGATTAGCCATTAACTAATGACAAATCGTAAACCTAACAGTTTTATGTCTTTAAGATGACTTGAATTGTTAAATCATAACGTAAATTCATTGGATAACCTAAAAGTGACCTAGTAAACCTTTATGTCATTGATGGATTAATGGCTGGTTGGAACTTGGACCACTTCATTTTGAATTCTGATTGCTGACTAGAAATGAAAAAGAAACAAATTGACAGATCAGAACATGATTCATTAGCTAACAAAGATTCGATGATGTGAGAAATTAAGATATGACAAGTTCTAATAGTGGGATCACTGGTCTAGAGGGTGAATATTAGATCATAATGATGATCTGAGTTATATGAAATATTATTTGACATTAAGCAAACAAAGTTTAAATGTGAGAACTAAAAATAATACAAGTTTATATTGATTGGTTATTTAGATGTTACTCAATACCAAATAAGGAGATTGATTCGAGATGAATTGCCATTTGAGCTAAAGTTAACACAATTGAAATTGGAGAGCATTGTAAGACGTAGGTAATCTTATACTACCACGTTCAATGAACTTCAAGATGAACAGATGGTTTGTAAACTACTACTAGTTTAGAATGGTTTGGTTTTACCAATGATTTAATGCATATGTATGTTATTTGAACTTATATGATTTTCATGTAGATTCATGATTTATTATAAGTTTCTTATCTGACGTTCTTATAAAATGAGGCGTGTAAGTTGATATGTGATTTTAAGTTCATGTTGTATACCTAATTTTCAAAGAACAATGAATTATTTAGTTCAAAGTATCCAAATGTTTCCTTTACTTGTGAGACATGAGAAGATCATGATTTGTATATGCATGATTTCCATACTTTGAAAGCAATGCTTGAAAATGCATGATTTTGCACAGGGTATGTATGTCATATGATATGATTTTGAGATATATGAATATGAGTTGAATTAGCTATTGAGTCATGCTTTGAAATGAATATTTGAGATGCATGGTTTTGCATAAAGTATGCACACAATCTTATATGATTTAAGATGTATGATGTTAACCTTTTGGTGGTGATTGCCCGTTGATTAGTTTGCCCGCATGTGCTGCAAAGGGATAATTAGTTAGTCCGCCTGCATGTGTACCAAAACGGCAGTTGGTTAGTTCGCCTGCATGTGTTGTAAAGGAGCCATTGGTTAGTCAGCATGTATGTGTTGTAAAGGAACAGTTGGCTAGTTTGCCATCATGTTTTGCAAAGGGACAGTTGGTTAGTTCGCCTACACGTGTTGCAAAGGATAGTTGGTTAGCCCGCCTGCATGTGTTGCAAAGGGACCTTGGTTAGTCCGCTTGCATGTGTTGTAAAGGGACATTTGATTAAGTCTACCTTGCTGTATGCGTAAGGACTATTGGCTAGTCACCTTGCATAAGTGAAAAATGACTTGGTGATTTTCCCTATATGGCTTGTCTACCTGACATGTGTTGCCAAAAGACATTTTGTGATTTTTTTTTTTACTATCAATGATTTGTTTTTACATGATGAGCTGGTTATTTGAAATATAATACACTTAGTGGTTTGAAATGGCTGACATATAGCTTAACTAATTACTATGAATTTTAAAGTAATCATATGTTACTTGATTTGTCAAGTATGATGCAAATTTTGTGGAAGTGTGCTTATGATGCATTCCATGGGATGACTTGTGGCTAAGTGATTTTATCATCAGAAAAACTTTTCTTCAAATCATTGTATGTGTATGCTGCGATTTCAGTTTTGTAGTATTAGATTATCTACTGAGTATGTTGTATACTCACCCTACCATTTTTACCATGGGTCAACTCGAAAATAATTGGAAAGGAGATTAATATTCTAAGAAGACTACTTGTTGATTAAAGAGGGTAACTAGCAAGGTAATCTACATTTTCTTTAAGAGACTCAAATTATGTTGACCATAGGTAATGTTTAAATCTTATATGTGATTTGAATTGTAATTGGGCTGTGTTTGATAACTTTTGGGGAATGTTGGATGTTTTTAAAGGGAGATAGAGTCTCTAATCATATTTTAAAATTCAAATGAATGGTTATCAAATACTTCGCAATGACATGCATTAAATGTCTTATGTCTGAAAAATAGAGGAAACTCTACAAGATTCTAGGTAGAAATGTAGTGCTCATTTAATAAAAAATCCTGTGTTTTGAGAAAAAAATGACACTTGGGATTTTCATAGTGAATTTAAAAGAAAATGATTCTTCCACTGTTATTTGATTTTCAAAAATAATTTTCAATAGAGATCAATCTTGCTATGTTAATTCCTTTTGTATTTAAAAAGTATTATAAAAGCTCGAGTCGTCACACATATCCATAGATGAAGAAGGTCACCTTACTTGCTTCCTTATAGATGTTGTAACATTTGATATAACCTACCATACCAATAAGTACATTATTTCGTGTTGGTATATTCGTGAGGTCAACCACCATCACCATATTATTTTATTTGATGTTGCTTTGTTGTGCAATGAAATGAAAAATAAGAGTCATTTATCTGGTGTTTTCAAACATGGTTGTAGTAGTGGATGGTGATACTTCAAAAGTAATTATCACTGACCAAGATCAAGCAATGAGTAATGGGATTAAGGTTGTATTTCCAAACATATTACACCATCTTTTCAGCTCACATATTTTGAACAAAACTTCTATCAAATTGGGACATATTTAACAAGAATATGAATATTTTGGCTAGGAATTCAACAATTACCACACCTACATGAGCATATATTGGAGTTGGAGGCAACATGGGTAGCAATGATGGATGCACACAACCTGCATGACAATGTGTGGCTTCAACACTATATGAGGCCAAAGGAAAAATGGATAGAGGCACATACAAGATGGGTATTTAATGCAGGAATGTCAACCACACAATGTAATTAGAGCATGAATGCCTTACAATGAAGGTAGAATTTTGAGCAAACTAATTCTAATGGCTCAATTTCTGGAACCATATGATGAAGCCTTATAATTGAGATAATTGGCAAAAATTGAGGCAAACACCTATTGCTTGCACACAAGACCTAAAGAAAATAAGTATTCAACAATGTTATAAAGACATGCTCTTGTGTACATGAGGAAAAATTACATCCTATTCAAGGCGCATTGGAAGAGGTCCTCTCTTTCCACATCAAAGGCATTTTTGAAAGAGGGTGTTTATAGGGTGAAAGATTTGAATGATGAGAAGAAAAAAATTGCCACATCACTTTGTTTATTTCTAAGCATCACATTGAGATGACCATCACTCTTTACAAGTTTGAGTCTAAAGAAATTGTATACATGTATTTTTTATGGGTTATGAATGTCAATAATGTAGAGGTCCTCCTTGATCAATACATATTGGGTATGTGCATAGTGAAGGCAAAGGACAAAGTCATTTATGGTGGTATTGGTGTGGAGTTGAGAGATGATTTGAGAAAGCTTTCCTTATTGATATTGCTATTTAAATACACAAGCTCACAAATGTGCAAGAAAGGAACTTCACATCATGAAATGTTCCTTGAAGCCTCTGTAAGAATTGAAAATTTCTTTTGAAGTGAACTGTACAGCACATTGTTCAAAGGATATTGAAGGATGCAACAACATTAATAGTGAAGGTGGAATTTTAGACACTAAGATGACAATGAATGTTATAGGACTTAATATAACAATATTGAACCCAAGAAATGGCAATAGTAAGGGATTGGCACATCCGCCTAGGATGGAGGGCTACATGAAGCAAAGAGGCAATAGAAATTATAGTAAATGTAGAGGTTTGGGACATATGCTAATTGTTGCACCAACTGATGGACCAAGGATCACAATGGATGGTATATTATTATATGACTACTGCATTGATAATTTTAACTCATAGTTTGGTTCTTTTGTTAGATGATTAATGCAATGTTCTAACACTTTTCTTACTTGCAGGGTGCATATTGTAACTTATGGTTTTATTTTAGTGGGGTTTTTTTTAGTAAAAAACTAGCAAGTTCATTTGATACTTGTAAGTGACAACACAAATTAGAGGAAATCAATGCAAAAGAGTGCATGAAAAAGTTTTGAAGGATATCAATTTTGAGCAAAAGCACATGGTTAGACTTCTTGTTGTAGAGAAGTTCGAATTGTTATAGTGATCATATTAGTGAAGTCTCCATATGAACAACACCATGTGATGAAGAAATTGAGGGCTCTATTCGTGTTTTTTTTTTTTTTTTTTTTTTTTTTTTTTTTTTTTTTTTAAACATGTGATGGAGAATGTGAGTTCAAAATCCATGTAATGAAGAACAAAAGTTCCAAAATCCTTGTAATGAAGGAAATGAATTCCATGAAATAAAACCCTCTATTTTTTTGAACATTGAGTTGTATCATAGCATTCTTGACATCCAAAGTGGTGGCTTAGTCCAAAGTGCGAATGGTTGTAGCTGGAAACATATCTTGCAAGTATCATGCTCAAAAGCACTCATATGCTTTGTGCATGGCCTATTGAAAGTCATTCATATGACCAGCCACATAATCTACTCAAAACCCTAATTTGATATCCATATATTTGACAAAAAACTACTCAATTACATCCATATAGTGTTGGTAATATGAAATTAACATGCTCAAAGCACTCATATACCTTGCATGCAACCCACCCAAGTATATTCATATAGCCTGCTAAAAAATTGTTACGAAGATGCAAAAAGATAAGAAACACACACATTTATGTTGTTCCCTCTAAATTGAGGTAAACCCATGGGCTCACACCAGTTTCACCATCTCCATGGCCAAAAAATAGCTATCATGAGATATAGAAGATTTCTCCATCCCTTAGAACCCTAGGGTCATGCGAATACATATATATCCTAGAAAAAGACACAATTGCCCTCATATTACAAAATAGAAAACCATTTATCTTTTGTTTAGAGTGGGGACTTAGCGCCCACACCTCCGACGAGCTAGCTGCACTGTCACTTGGGGCTCTACTATCAGACCCCCAATTTGTAGTGAAACATAATTTGAGATGGACATAATAGGATCAATCCAATTAGGCTCCACACTCATAATAAAAACCCATTTAGCATCCATAAACCTTGCATGCAACTTGCTCAACTACATCCATTTAACTAGCCATACAACTCTCCCACACATCCAACCAAAGCACTGCTAAAAGCAAAGCAATTCTTCCACCAAATATCCCACCATTGGATATAAGTCCTCAATCCAAAAGCAAAGAATAGCTAACAAAAACTACAAAAGTTAGCAAATATAGGGGCTACAAACAAAATGAAGCCTACCCAATCGAAAAGCCAGTTGGTTGTAATTCGCCCAAGCCACAGTCCAAGTGGCTATAAAGCTTAAAGGAAATCAAAGAGGCACTTGGAATGCCCAAAATTATAAAAAATTGAATTAAAATATTCTATTGGGATCTTAGTGGATTCAAAACACCATCCCCCTTGAGAATAATTTTCAAGTGCTCTCCCAAACTTGAGCTAAAGATCCAGTGACAAACCATATTTGAAGAATTAGGGACAACCTCAAAGCCAATACTCTCGCATTTGCAAGTGGGGCTCAATTTCTAAACATTCTTTATTTGAACAAAGTATGTCTTACTTAAATTAGTAGCTAAAACTAATTGCCAATAAAAATTGAGTTTTAGCCTGAGAGAAGATAGAGTTACGTGAGTAACTTGCATGACCAAGAAGCTCCAGTTGTTAGCAAGAGCTAATGCACTTTTAAGCTAGAATTCTAAGTCTAGAAGACAGCTATCAGTAACACTTTTAGTTATGACATTTTGCTAGATTTGTTATCCAAAAGGAAGTACTAGAAACTACTATTAAGAATCCAAGTAGGCCCATACGAAATGAGATTAACTACAACTTCTACAGTGAGACTAAAATAATATATGGAATTAGAATGATCAAGTAGAGGACCTTTGGGATCCAAAGCTTATCGTTTATGAATATGTGGAGATTCAAAAAATATTAAGACCAACTCCTAGTTTTAGTGAGTCCAGCTAACATTTAAGATCCTAAGTTCAAAAAGACTAAAAGACTCTGCATACATAGTCTTGTTTTACTAGAGCTAACTAATGAATACAAAAGCTAGACACTTCAAGGAAACCATCAAATAAGAATACATGCATGAAGGATTTCAAACCAATTAGAACTACAAAATCAATTAAAGAAACATCCATTAAATTAGAACATGAACAGCTACATACTCGTAAAATCCAAAGAAAAGATAACTATAATAGTTCAAAGGAAACCACTGCAATTGTGTGTGACAAACTCCAATAACATTCTAGAAAGAATGCTTAGATTAGTATTCACATCAACAGTACTAGCTGCATTTGTAGGTTTTTCTACATTTCGAATAATTGAATCAAAAGTAAACATGGTCCCCACCCTCACCACACTCGGTCTCAATGGAACTCTAGCATTCCTACTCTGCCCCAAAACTCGTATTGTAACCAAGAAACAAAACACTAATACCACAACCCACGTCACTTCAAACTTGGTCATCCAGTTGCAAGTTTGAGATTGAAAAGATTGTTCATATTACCCAAGCCCAATTCATAATAAGAAGTAACCATACTAGAAACCAACAGGTACAAGTAAAATAATAGAAAAACTAAGAATTCAAAACCTTGATTTAGATATCCATAGAACAATTTCTTCAAGCTTGCATTTAAACAAGGATAGTAAATGAATAATGAATGAGTCGTGGTATTTTCAAATGCCTAGGTAGCATCCTATGTTCAAGCATTGACTTTTCTAGATTTTCAGCATACTTTTTAAAACATTTAGTAGTTCATCTTGTTTATGCTCTTTTAAATTACTGACATAACAAAAATCCCTCCAATTGGATGTTTCTAACCTATATTTTCTTGTGACTTAAATCTTGACCATTAATATCTAAAGTTGGAAAAACAAAGTGGCTAAAATGATCCAAGTGGTGTATTTTTGCTAAACACTATAGGGCGAATAGGATGGATACTCCATATCTAAAGAAAAAAATGAAAAGAAAAGAAAAGAAATAAAGAAGTGACAAAGTCTGCATTTAAAAATAAGATGCTAGCTATAGCATTTAAAAATACCATAACAAATAACAAATTACAAATCCAGATACTAATATAGTCAAGGAACTCGATTATATGACAGAGATTATGTGCTAACTTCAACGCCAATGAGATTGGAACCGTGTCGAGTATCTCTGCAGTGGTCCTCATCTTTCATTTGGTTGTATCATAATAGCTAAGAATAGATGAAGATAAATGCAATTTGGTGGATCATGGAAAATTTGATCTTTCCTTTTAGATTAAAAGATGGAAAGTTCTTGAAATCATTGTTAGTGCTAATTGAAGAGGAGATGAGGGTCTATTATCTTGAAGACACTTCACATTTACAACAAAAAATAGAGATAGCATGATAGGAATAGCATGAAAGGTAAGACCATTCCTTCAAGTTAGATTGATGGAATGGAGAGTGGTTGTTGGAGATGGTGAGGAAGGAAAGATGCCCACTTCTCTTCTTCTTCTTCTTCTTCTTCTTCTTCTTCTTCTTCTTCATGCCCAACATATATTCTAGGGAGAGTGAGAGGTTTTAGATGGCAGATCTTAGGTTCACACCATGAGACAAGGATAGAAACCATGGTATCATGATCTCCAATTCTATCTCGAGTACCCTTGATTACCTAGTGGAGTCGTCATCCGTGGTTGCTTGGAACACGACAACTCTCTCTTTGCTTAGACTGCCACTGGCCTCTCCCTTTTCAAGTTCATCGACATTGTGCTATATAATTATATGGGGGTTTAGCATGAAGCAATTATGGTTCATCCTCTATTGATAAACTCAAAGCCACCTATGGAAAAGGCTCTATGACCTAGATATCCAGATATTAGGTTCATAGTTTTTCATACATATTATCCTAGAAGGAATTCGAGAAGTCTTTCAATGCACACTCAAAGATGGTCTAAACTTAAAGAATGAGGTCATTCGAGTTATGTTGCCATATAGGGGACCTTTCCTTGAGGCCTCTATTAAAGAGGAGGCTTTTTTCATACTCATATGTCTTAATTTCATCTATTTTTGATATATTAAAATTTTAAAAAAGAAACCCATGTCACTAACTTCAAATCCACCCTTATCAAATGTGGGGTGATTAGAATTTGCTCTGTACCTGCCGGTACCTCCAGAAGCACCAAATGCACTCCTCTTGCCATTTAGAACTTTTGAGCTTAACATGCAATTAGCATAGGCTGTATTTATTTTTCCTTTTACTAATTATTAATTTATGTACTCAATGGGGATCGTTTAAGAGCTTTTGGAAATGTATTGTCTTATAAATTTACTGAGATTATTGATTTACTATGTTAGCAAGTTGGGATAGGAGATATTGTTTTGTCTTAGTGTAATTATGAATCTATTTGTCATTAATTTACTAGGCTTTTATTGTATAACATTTCATATTGTGGGTGCTAATATCAAAATTGCTATTATAGAGAGACAAGAGGGGGCACCAATATCATAACTAGCTGCTTAGAAGGGAAGGTTGGGTAGCAAAAATGGCACAAATCTAACTTAAAAAGTAAAAAAGAAAAGAAAAGAAAGCAAAAATGCTCACTTTTACCACTCGAACAACTCCCAATGCAAAAGTCAACTTAAGATTATTTTACTTGAGAAATGATACCATAATGTGTGACACTATAACAACTTGATGTCATGCCACCGTTTTATGTAATAGGCCCCACCAAAGGTTCATTAATGTCGTCCATCTAAATTTTGTCTTTGGATTACTACTGCTACAAAAACAACAAGGATTGGATGAGTCTAAAATTAGAAAATAGAAGTGCGGTTTTGATCATAGCTAGTACATAGATGGTGGGAAACATTGCTCAAAGAACGGTCCATATTCATTGAGTAGATGCACATGTTTGGATTCTACAATCATCCAATCACCTTGAGTTTTGACACATAAGATATACCAAGAAACAGAATTAAGATGGATAAGTTTGATGAACTATTTGTGAGGATCATCGTGGAAAAGTGGAGTGCACTACAACAGGTTTTGTAGTGTCACGCACTTGAGATGAAATAATATTCACACTGGCAACAATGAGTTCACTTGTGTTCCACATTTCACTCATCTCATGCACGACTTACTAATAGATGAGAAATTACTACATCTCATTTCATCTCCAGTGCATCAGCAAAAAATAAATCTCTCTCCCTTCATCTCATGCTCCACTAACACACCATGAAGAGATTTCTTTAGCTCGTATGACAGTGTAAAACCAAAAATTCGATTTTGTAGATAATGCAATGGTCTGCAATCTCTCTTCCTTTTCCTGCGTCCTACTAGCGAGACACCGAAAAGGACACCTTTCCAGGATACCACCTAGTAAGGCCCTGTTTAGACTACCTTATTTGGGCTACTTTTGAAATTTCATGCCAATTCAATGCTTTTATTATTTAAAAACATAAAACCCACGGCTAAAACCATCCAATAATTATGAATTTGCTATCTAATTAATCTAAGTGAGTAAACATGATGAATAGATTAGATCATCCAAAGCTCAACACCCATCTTAGTAATCTAAAAATGCATCCTTTTAGCAAGTAAGAACATTTTCCTTTTTTCTTTGGAGTCAACGCTCAAGAGAAGTGGAAGGAATAGCTTCTTTAAGTAAGAAATAGCTATCATCTATTTCTTATTAATTTTTTTTGAGAAGGGCCATCCATTTCTTACTATTAAGACCCTTCTCAAAGACGTTGAATCATACAAATGCATTGCCGTCTCACGGGTTAACTGTTTTTACATTCTGAACACGATGCATTGTTCAGATATACAAAACAAGTTTTACAAAGCATGAAAAAGGTTGGGGAACCCTTCCTCTCTCGCTGTATAACCAAGCGCCTTATAAGCGTTTTCGTTCAGCCATGTACTAGTTTGGAGGAACTCGGAAAGATATGTCAAACATCTAATGATTCGACTCAATGGAAGACCCAAAAAAGAACGTTTATTTCACTAAACTTTCTTAACCCATCCCCAACACAGAAAAGCAGTAACATATCGAAAGCATCTATGGTGCCCATTTCAATGATAAGCTAAGCGGTAATATATCAAAAGCACGAAAAATAGCCATTTCTCCGATGGCCTCTCAGTAAGCCGGTTCACACCTAAATAAAAAACTCATAACAGATATAACTACTTGTAAGTTACACACCATAATCTATTGTTCTGTAATGCCGATCCACCCACAGGGTCCTATAGCATCAAAGACTCCAGAAACCCCAATAATGAAAGAAAGCTTCACAGCAGATAAGCTCTGGTCTTTAGTCTCTATTCCGGCGGCAGGTTCCTCTGTCCAGTCAAATCATCAATATAAGCCCGTTTTATATCAAACCAACATTTAGGATAGGAAACCTAGCCATCAAACAAAGCAAATTCATCAGCTATGCCCATACTTACATGTAGCAGTCCTACAATAACCAGCAAGTCAAGAAAGTAACAGACAAAAGCACTGACATAGAAGATACATAACCTTATATATCTTAGACAAGGACAGATACAGCAGCAATGATGGTGCAATTTGGTCGCAGTTCCGCTTGGCCAGTACAGGCTGCATCTGCACCAGCTCTCAGGTCTTGATTGATTGATTGCTAATCAGAATCCTCATACACCTCCTCGTCACTGAACTCATCAAAAGACCTCATATCAAGTTGGTAGCGAAGAATACCGCCAATGCCACCAAACCCTCTGCAGAACTGGGAACCCTCTTGTGATTTGTTGGTGACAAACTCAAGAGTACAACCAAAAAGCTTGTACTCATTTGCAAACCACTCTAGCAAGGACACTTTCTCTTGCACTTCTAATTCAGTAGGAAAATTGCTCTGATCGGCTTCCTGATCCTTATTCAAATGCTTTATAACAATCTCTCCAGAGTTAGTGTTCTTCATCATGTATCTATTGATATCGAGGTTCTCCCATACTATTAGTGTCTCAACAGCACCCATCTCAAGCGCCTTAAGCGTGTCATCCACCCCAAAAACATACTTCCCAGTATCTTGGCTTATTTCCTCGAAGTACTTTCCTATCAGTCGCTTTTCCTGAATGAATTTTACATTCGATAAAATCTCTGATGAGAGTTCAATAGCTTGATTGAAACCATTCTCACCTCCATAAGAAACATCAACCACATTGAGTATCTTTGCCTGGAGACGTGGATCAAACATATCAGACTGACTCAGCTCCGTCTTGAAATCAGCAGAACCAGCCAAAATTAGCCCTGCTACATTGGGCTGACTGGTAGCAGGATTTATAAAGAACTGTGTCGCAAGTTCAGCTGTCTTCCTCACATAATTGTGGCGTTTCTCCATTCGTAGTCGAGCAAATCGCAGGGCGGACTGTCCTCCTCTACCATGCTTCTTTGGGAGATCAACACTGAATTTATGTAGCACCTCACGAGTATTGCCGCTCAATGTGCCAAAAAGGGTCCCATTCCCATCCATAACTATGAATCCAAATTTATCATCAGACTCTAGAAGTTCATTCAAAGCCTCTGTGTGGAACTTATTATCACAAAGGTAGAGGGATGCATTGATGGGCTTGAAAGGCTCAAAGTCAATCGTGACCTTTTTTTCTTTTCCATCTTCAGTCACAATGGTTCCAGTGTACAGGACTAACCCATTGGGAGGAACCTTGTTGTAAAGCTTCAGTCTCTGTTGAGCAGAGGTAATGGCACCCAACACAGACTGCCGATTAACCCTACTCTTAATGTTTGAAGCAGTTCCAAATTCATCGCCCAACATCTTCGTGACCCGAGAAATTTGATCACGTGGTGGCATAATCAGAGAGATCATGCTGGTTCCATTGCCCCTTGCAGATTCTAGTGCTTTGATGAGCTTCTTAATCTTCCAGACCTCAATATTCTTATCAGTTTCATGGCCATCTGCCATCCTGATATTAAAAGAACAGCAAACTCAAGGCAAAAGGCAATCCACCTGCACCAGAAATACTGATTGTAAGCAGCTACAATTCAAACACGTGCTTCAGAATAGAAAGTGCATCCTAGCAAATTCACAAAGATTTTACCCATGCAACAACTGGTTGAATACCAACTATTTTAGTGACTCGTAATAAAAATTACAGCAATGACATGGAAGCAATGCTCAGAATATATGGCCACATCTATCTAGAGAAAACTTTAGGAGGGTGTTTAGGACAGGAACAATAGTAACAAACATGAGAAAATTCTAGGGGGCTGCTTGGAACAGGGATACAACTATGGACTACGTTGTTTAGGAATGTTGACAGTTTTCCTGTGTTCGAATAATTTTATCTACATTTTAAGGCAGCAAATAATGAGGAATTCACTATTCCAGAGTAACTTAATCCATGATGCTTATTCCCATCCCAAACAGCCCATAGAAATACAAGGCCAGCTCAGCCTGGTGAACATTCTTTATCCTCCAGTGGCCCAACCCCTTTACAAATTGTCAGAGGTTCTGATGCCTCTGCTATTTCACATTCCTTAGGAGACAAAATGATCTCAGCCAATAATCAACATGGGCATTAGAAGAAATTTCATGTTAATAGAAAAGTTCTTTTCCGCCATGGATCACTTCAGCTGTTTTCTTCTTAATACTATTTCTATTACCGTAATCATAAAGGATGCAACAATATGTGTGATTAAGGTTCCATTAAATCATGTGCATAATGTAGAACAAAACACAATTTGAATACATTAAGAATTTCATGTTGCCTTCTTCTCAGCTCATGTGGTTTCATCCTCTTCTCCTTCCAATCTTTTTTCGCACAACTTCTTGGTTGCGAGACAAGGCACTTAACCAACTATGATATGTGGTCAAATCATCCTCTTCTAGTTCTTCCTTCATTGAGTGCCGTTTGTGAGAAAACAGAAATGCTATATCAAATCCATTTTTGCCAAATTTGTTCTAGTGCATGTTTCCTATAAAATTCAAAGGTATTTGAAATCCTAACCAGATTGGAAGCCGATATTTTATCAGCTACGAACTTTGATAGGAAGTTGGTTCTCATCCCCTCTGGTGTATGTTTCCAGTAAATATCAAAGGTATTTGAAATCCTAACCGGATTGGAAAGCGATATTTTATTAGTAACGAACTTCAAAAGCCAGGTGGTTCTCATCCTCTCCACAAGAAGTCATAATCAAACGAACCACAGAAATTTTTATCCTTGTAAACTGAACTGACCTAGTTCAGCCATTCCAAAAATAAGTGTAATTAGGGCTGTATTAAGTCATGTGCTAGTATATGTGACATGATGTAGAGCATAACGCAACTGAATAGAGTCAAGAATTTCATGAAGCCTCCTCTTCTCTTCTCTTGTGGTTTTTTCCTTTCCTTTTCCTTTTCCTTTTCCCTTTATGATAGGTAAGAGATGACTTGAACCAACAATCTCTTGCTGGTGGACAACGGGGCTTAACCACCTCAGCTAAGTGCTCAAGTCATACTCTTCTCGAAAACACTGAATCAAATCCGTTTTTTGTTCTAATGTATGTTTCCTATAAATTTCAAAAGTATTTGACATCCTAAATGTAACCGTGAAAAAAAATAAAATAAAAACTACATCAAATCCATTTTTGCCAGATTTTGTTTCTACTGTATGCTCCCTATATTCAAAGGTATTTGACATTCTAACCAGATTGAAAGGTGATATCACATCAATTGAGAACTTCAATAAGCAGGTGAGTCTCATCCAGATCCCCAATATCCATGAATTAATTGTCATCAAGTTAAACACTAACAAATGCCCATTAAAAAAAATTAAGGGACTTTCTGTGCCTTGTCAGTCGTAACAATTGTGGCACACAGTATCAAAAGCAAAAATTATTCATGACCCTTGCCCTCTAATATATCCCATTGTTCATTTGCTTGAAATGGGAAAGAAGTTCTGAAGCAGCCCTTACTTGAATGTAGAAGTCATTAAGAATACTTTAAATATTAAAGTCCTTAAAGCTAAAGCCAATGTATTAGGCCCATAAAACACAAGCATACTACATGGGCCTCATTCATCAAAACACAACTATATATAGAATTAAAAAATATAAGAAATACAATATCCAAACCAAACAAGAAGCTGAATCAAACAAATCTCAGCATCACCTCCACTCCCATATGTTCCCAAAATCTACCCCTCACCTACCTGATTTTCGGACCAAGAAGTAAAGCACTTGTGATGCATCATCTATCCTATCTGTTCTGGCCCAAGAGTCAAAACACATTCCTTTTACCTAAAAGGTATTCAGATTCAAAATGCTTCCAGAATACATCTGCTGACTTGCTCACACAAGGATAGCTGGAAGATATCTAACACTGCTCACCCAAAGATAAAAAAAGGAACAGAAGCCATGTTTTAGTCCATTCCCCAAAAGAAGGAAAGGAAATATAAAAAGAACTCTGACAAATGGAAGCCTTAACCACTGAATCATATCTAAAAGCAAAAGAGACTATCATTAATGGTACCTTAGCCACAGTGCCATAGGCACAGACAAAATCACGCACTGGTCATGGTGACTACTGTAGCAGCATCGATGACTTTATTTACTGAATTGTGCAGTCAGGAAATTACTAAATTACATTCCTATGAGTCCGAGCAGAAGTGACTCTAGCACAGTAGCAAGCTGTCTTGTTTGCAACCAATGTTGCAGGTACAGGTCCCCACTAGCACACCAACTTTCAAAAAGAAGGATGTGGCGGCAGTCGTATGCAAGGTCTATATATTTTTAAAATTGTATAGACAAGTCATGGACATAGTTAATGTAACAGCCCGAGGGCCTTATACACAACAATATTGTCTGCTTTGGAGACGGGCCCATATCACCCAACCCCCTCACGATTTTGTTCTTCCCTTGCGGGAAAAGACCTTGTTGCATGTAAAGTCCTCATAACTCTTATCAACAGCCCAGTCACTTTCCCCTTAGCAATGTGGGACTAACTCTTAGCGCTACCAGCCGCCTGCGAAATGGTGCCCTACCCACCTTAGGGAACACGCGTCTCCGCGTGTTGGGGCCACATGTAACCTGGGAACCACGTGCAGGCTAACCCATATACTGGGTCAGGGGTTGGCTCTGATACTACTGTAACAACTCGAGGGCTCCACACAAAACAATATTGTCCACTTTGGAGACTGGGACCCATATCACCCAGCCCCCTTATGGGTTTGTTCTTCCCTTGTGGGAAAAGGCTTTGTTGCACGTAAAGTCTTCCTAACTCTTATCAACAGCCCAATCACTTTCCCATTAACAATGGAACTAACTCTCAGCGCTACCAGCTGCCCGCTTAACGATGCCATTTCTTGTTATTTAGTAAATAAAACAATTGCCATACCCTTTATGCATTATGAATGTGAAGCCTTGGGCTGATGAGGGTGGGCCAAAAGAAGGTTGGTAGGCTTGTAGGCTGGGGTGAAGGATAGATATTTAGTCCCACATCACCTAAGGAGAGGAAAATTGGGCTGTTTATAAGAGTTCGGGAAACTCTAACGGTCACAACGCATTTTCTCTGGGAAACTAGGGAAGAACAAAGTCGTGAGGGGTGTATGGGCGCCCCATAGCAGATAATATTGTGACTATTGGAATCTCGGAGTGTTACAAATGGTATCAGAGCCACTTTCCATTGTGCTATGGTGGCTAGCCACACGCAAGCCCTCGATAGTTGAGGCCATGCAGGAATGCGTGTTGCCTAAAGGGGGGAAGATGTGAAACCTTGGGCCGATGAGGGCGGGCCAAAAAAAGGCTGACAGGCTTCTAGGTTGAGATGAAGGACAGAGAGTTAATCCCACATCACCTGGGGAGAAAAAAATTGGGCTGTTTATAAGAGCTTGGGGAACTCTAACGGTTACAACACGTTTTTCCTGGGAAACTAGGGAAGAACAAAGCCATGATGGGTGTATGGGTGCTCCAAAGCGGACAGTATTGTGACTGTTGGAGCCCCGGGATGTTACAGTTAAATTGTCACTACGCCTTTGCCTGCACGAAGTGACAATTCACCATTCATGTCTAGTTCCAGATGTACAGAAAATTGCATCACATACATGATTAAACACTGCAACACTACATCATCCATGTCCTTATTAAATTGGACAATTTCTAGGTGGAATGTAGTGAAATGGTACACCCTCTAGATGCATTAAAACTCTAGCTACATAAGAATTTTGCATGTCCTTAAGCACACTAAAAAAGTTGCATAGTGCCTATAAAAAAATAGAACAAAGGTTACATTACTTAAATGTAAGAACTTTATCTAAATGCAGGTCAACTTAGATTTGTATTACATCTAGGTTCAATGACATTAATGTTCTACAAGAAGCACCAAAGCCCTAAATCCACAAACAAAATTCTAATCCTAAATCTTACAAATAAACAAAAAGTAGAAAAGAAAAGAAAAGAGGTAGGAAATAAGTTTGCAGAATTAATAGAAATCCATCTGTTAGAGGTTTCAAGTACCAACAAAAGATTTTAAGTAATATTTTAACATGTGATCTATAAGTAACATGAAGGGGGAAACCATAAAAGAAAAGCAGACGACCATGCTGCAGAAAAGAGCTTAGAAACAACAAGAGATATATCAATTCAAAACCACGAACCCACATCTTGCATCCTGTAAATTAAAATTTCTGCATATATTCTAAGTCGTCATCATCATCATCATCAACATCAAAGCCTTATCCCGATTAAGGGTCGGCTGCATATATTCTAAGTGTACTCATAAAAGTACGTAACAAATCATAAAAATACGTAACAACACAGAAAGAATCGAACAAGCAGCCAAAAACAATTTTAATCGCATCCTAAGCAATTTCACAAATATAAGATCGAATCACATAATGCAACAAGAAATAAGATGAAGTTATTGCTACGTAAAGAACAAACAACGAGAAACTAAACGAAATTGTACTCAAAGAGAGTGAACTAAAACACAGAGCAAATCGAAAGAAAAGTACCAATTAACTTGAACAAAACACGTAATTTTCAAGATCACATATCGCCATAATCATAAACCCATAGCAATAAATAAACAGCAAGAATTGATAATTCCTTCATCAAAATATCCGACGAAACTAGAAGAATCACCAAGACAGACAAACCCTAATACATCTCTGCTTCAGATCATCACTAAGCATATAAACCCTAACCGTGAAGGAAAGAAACAACAAATCCAGGAGAAGTGAACAACCTTATTTTCTGAAGAACAATATCCAATACGACAAAGAAAACAGTCCCCAACTGAATTGGCTGCAAGAGTGTTAAATTATAGTAATCACAAGCTATTCGAAAGGCTAGAACAAAATTCGAAAAAATAGAAGGCGTTGTACACAGAAAGACTTGGGAGGATGGAAGGACAGAGGATTTCTTATTTACCTTGCTTATGATGAGATGGGCGCCTCCTCACGCCTACCAGGAGACTTGGAACGCGGAAGAAAGACCGGGGCTACGAGTTAGGGAAGCATCCGCGTAAGGGCTGTGTATAAAAACGGTTTGCATTTCGGACAAGGAAACTTGTCCCAGAAGGCTGCAACGTGGACTGGTGTCTAGAACCACACCAATTCTAAGCTGACCACAAGCGAGGTCGGTCGCACAGCCACGTTTTGTGAACCCTTTTTCAAGATGCAACTCGTTCATCTCCTGGTCCCGGATCTTAGTTTTGGGTGTCATGCATCGTTCCGACGATTCTAGCGTCGAAAATTTGTCTATCATTTGGACTGACTTAGTAACTTCTTTCTCTAGGTCTCTACCTTTAGACACTTCTTTTTCAATCACAATTTAGGCCAAGTCCATAAATTCATATTCATTTGATGCTTCTAAGTACTAGTTTTTCCAGTTAAAATGTATTTTAATCATGATCATAAAACTTTTATGTTGATGTTTTCCATAAGTGCACGGGCTATTGTAATATAGCTATGCAAATACGGGTTGACCCACAAGGACTCGCTTTAAGTGGAGTTTTAATAAAATTTAAGTATTTGAAACTTGAAGAGAATAACAAAACTAACCTAACCATTCAGATTTATTCAAATGATGCACTTTAAATAACTTTCAATTCCAGAGAACAACATAAAACTAATCAAAACATATCTAAATCACACTATCCTTGGATAGCATTGTCCCTTGATAACACTGTCAAAAGATAGATAAAATAAAGCTTAAATGGAACAGGGACACAGATGTAAATAAATAGAGGATACAGATGTAATTAAACAGGGGACACAGATATAATTAATGGAATTGAACATAATTGTCATTGCATTTAAAGATGAAGGGCAAAACTGTCATTCTGTTCAAACTCTGGTTTTTAACAAAAACCAAGAAAACCCAACGAAGGCGAAGCCGGAGGAGAAGGAGATGGAGCCGGAGGAGAAAGGGCAAAGTGAAAGGCCTTGAGCGGAGGTGTGATGGCTGGGGTGTTGAAAGCTGGGAGAGGTATGGAAGTGCAATGGAATCAAGAGAGGGAGAATGAAAGAGAAGAGTGCGGTGCGTGAAAGAGAGAGTGTGAGGAGAGAATTGAGACCAGGCTGGACAAGGCAGACAACGAGCCGGGCTGGGAAATGGATGCACGATGGAGGATAGAAGATGCAAGGCAAGGAGGAAAAGTAGACTGGGCAAAGAAGAGAAAAACGATGAAGAGAGGGGGAGGCTGGGATGTGAATAGTAAGATGGGTAAACAATTGAGACTCCAAGCAAACAAGGAAGAGGAATTAGTACAAAACAATTTAAAAAAACTCCCCTTCTCTCCATATGGCTCTCCTATTTATAAAAACTGCTCTTATCCTTTTCTTCCTCAAACTCTACCCTTAAAGAGTTAGAGTCTTGTTTGGAAACTTTCTTCTCCTCCAATTAGAACTCCATCCCTTTTAGGAATCCTCATCCTTTTACAACTCCTCTTCCAACTAGAACTCTTCCAATTAGGACTCCTTGTTAATTAGGACTCTTGCTTTTTTTATCTGCACCGTTGATCATAGAGCTGAGCCATCCAACCTTCCTTCAGTTGATCTGCAAAATAAAAGACTAAATTAGAATAATCAAACTGCACATTAATCCTTTAATAAGCTCGAATGATCATCTAACCGTTGATTAAGGTCTAGATGGTTAATCAAGCTAAAATTTGAAATTTGGACGATTAAATGATCTAATTGAATGCTAAACTAGGGGTCTTTTAGCCAAAATTAAGCAATTAACACACCCCCAACCAGCATTTTGCTAGTCCCAAGCAAAACATGCAGACAACTATTTTATACAAAATTGGTACAAGGTGCCACTTTCGTAGGTACTCATGATTGCATTTAGCATATGCAATAAGCCCTTGAACCTCGAGGTTACCCCTAGTGGACGAGTTATGCCTCGTGAGGGTTTGCAGTGAATATACCCACAAAATTCAGTAAAGTTGGATTCCCTATTTTCTCTCAGAAAATCCTCAGTCATTAGCAAATTGATTAGTTTTTCACAACTTAGTGAAGAGGATTTGACAATTTTACATATTAAAGACATTTTATTTGAGCTATTTCTTAGAGTGCATATGTGTATGTACAGTCACATAAATCTTGACTTCTAATTGGATATGCTTACATTCCATTGGAAATATGCCTTGACCTCAAATCCTCACAGGTATATGCTCAGAAATAAACTCTCAGATAAGGGGTTTAACATATTCCTCTCATTATGTGACCGAATCCAACAAATTGATGGTTCACATAATTCTTTTTAACACTCATGAGACAAAGGAAAGTGATCCCTAGGTGTGACGACCCGGGTTTTCTCATGCATTTTTAAATGCAATACCTAATTTCCTAAGGCGGGATGCATCCCTATTTGAAAACCATTCTATAAAAACCATGTAATGCAGCGGAAAACCTTTAGTTTTAAACTCATTTTTTTGAAAACCCTGAGTGTCATTTGCCTTCACAACAACCAAAGTAGTTTTTGAAAAACTTCAGAAATCATAAATATTTTTCCCCAGGTCTTTACAGTCACAGCACAGAGCCCAACTGTAATTAAATACAACTTCATGTCCAAAGGGTTGAGAGTTTACTTACATGTATAACTTTCTTCTTTTTGATTCACTTGCTCGTAGCACTAATATCTCCTGAGACGTCTTCTATTTATGAGTGAAAATATCCTGAAAAATGTTAATGATAGGGTGAGTATATACTATACTTAGTAGAAGTCTATCACTACTAGTTTTATAATGCATGCGATGTTTTTAAAATCATATGCTCTTTCCAAAACATGTGCATGTCTGAATACTCAAGTTCAATATTGTCATCAAAATCCATTGTCAAACTGAAATACTAACGACTTAAAGGATCATATAATCCAAAATCGAAAGTATCATATACATATATATCATAGCATTATGATATGCATAAAATGCTTCATGGAATCCAACTCATGGATATCTATCATGGTATGGTCGACCAACCTCATATCATGCCATATGCAATGCACATAAATCATCAAACCATATGGTCCACTATGCCCACGACCTCCTCGCCATGTGGGCCCCGGGTACCTGAGGACACTCGGTCATAGCCTCCACGGGGCCTATGACACGTCGACCCAATGCCGTGACACCAGTGGTAGTCCCCTGTACCACATGCAGTCGACGTAGGGACTTGCCTCTTTTTGGGCATGGTACCCATCCACGTAATAGTGGTAGAGGTCGGGTGGCCAACCCAGACCCCTCGGCATAGCACCCACGAGCTTTCTAGCCCAAATCACATAAGATCAAATAAGCCAAAACCTCTTTTCAAAAGCTGTCCTCTTTGGGTCCCTCACAACTGCCTGGCCCTCGGCACTCCAGCGTCTTTTGGCAACCCTCAAGGACATGCAATTTATGCAAGAACTTAATGCTCACAAATCGTGCAATGTATGCAATAGTTTGCAAAACATATATGTGCATAATGTATATGCAATCATTTTACAAAACATGTCTATGTACAAAGCATTTATCACATGCATGCTGAAATAAGTCATGCTAAACAAGTCATATGTTTAAAACATATATTCTCAAAACAATAATAGTTCTTTTAAAAGAATCTAATAGTGATAGAGCACCTACCTGGCTAGGTCGCGCTAACCCTTTTGTCCTCGGACGCTCCTAATCATGGTTTGGGGAATCAAGGTTAGTTTGGCCTATCTTTTATAGGTTTTAGAGTAATTAGTCTTTTTACTTAGGCATTAGGGGTCCATCCCTATGCCTATGGGTGTCCTAAGGTCCTAATTGGGCCTTGGTATCCTTAGTTTTCCAACGTTCTAGTGGCCACACGCCACCATCCTATTCTAAGGGTCATGCTCACCTTTGAATGGGCCTTGATCAGAGATTTTATAGTTTGGATGTGTTTACGTCGTCGACACGGACACAACGCCTTTTACGGCACCTCAATCGGAGCTCTAGATCTCAAGTTATAAGCGTTTTAGTGTCGTACGTACATAGGAGTCTTAAAAATAAAAAGATGGAATGCCAGGGCGCTGCGCGTCTGCGACGTGCGCCCCGGCTTCCTTAAGGAACCAAAAAAAACCACGATGCTAGCGTACTGCGTGCCTGCGACATTCGCCTTAGCAGGCGCATCTGCAGATGCGCAGAACTTCCCGCCCGTCTCTCTCTTTTGCGGGCGCGTCCCTGGACGCGCTCGTTTGGTTTTTCAAACGGGAGTCGACGCGGGACGTTCCGACTGGAACGTCCCCCTCGTTGGGGAATCGGGGCATCCTTAGGACACCCTGGTTCGACCCCTGTCGAACCAGTGAGACCCAGGGGACGTCTCTGGGTCCTTGGTGGCTCTCTTGGGCTCCGTTTTGCATGGTTTTTCATGCAAAAACCTAGGGAAATAATTCCTGGAACTATGGTGGAGATGGGTTTTGAGCGATCTTGAACGTACCTGGCTCGTTTCTGGCTTTTTCTCCTTGTTTTCCCCTCTAGATCACTGCTCCACGACTGATTTTTCTTCAACGTTTTGGGCTGCCATTAGAGGCGCCTAAGAGCTCTATTTATAGAGCTAAGAGAGGGTTCTGGAGGGGGCTCTCATTGCCTTTGAATGGCGGTGGAGAAACCTCCAGAATGGTGGTGATTTACCCTCCAATCACTGCCATTCTAGAACTCTCTAGGAGCTGGAAGATGAAGGGTGCCCGTATCAAAACGGGCCCCTGTGTTTTGCAGTTAAATCCATTTTTGTGAAAATTATAGTTTTGCCCCTGAACTTCAAAGGGCCATAACTTGCTCATTTTAACTCCGTTTTGGGTGATTTTGGTCTCGTTGGATTCCTTTTTCCGAGGTACATCTAATGGAACCATTTTTGGACCAAATTCCTGGGTTCAGTCAAGGCGACTAGTGAAATGACCAAAATGCCCTTGTCTTCAAAATTGAACTTTTCAAGGGATTTTAATATTAGAAAAAATTGGGGTCATTACACTAGGAGTGGATGTTAACATCAAGAATATGAAGGGTCTTTCACCTTAATTCTTTTTTTTTTATCTCCTCGTTAAGGCTATGTCCATCTAAGATCAATAGGTCTTTAACTAAGACGAAATGTAGGCTTAGGACAGGTTTAGAAAAGAGAGGTATAAAGATTTCAAAGGTTCAAAATTGAGTAGATGTCTTCAATGAATATCTGATAGGACAACTTTTCTTTTGGGTTTGTTCTTGAAGTGAATTTCTCCTTCAGACTTTGGTCTTTCTTTTCTTTTCTTGTCTTTTTTCTTTTTTTCTTTGGAAGAAAGACATTTAATTCTTTTTTTCACTTCTTTGACTTTTTGTCCTATTTTTGAATTTTTTTCTACTCTACTCATTTTGAAGATGGGTAATGGTTATTTATTTTAATGGATTATTCTGGGTTAAGGTGATGAATGGGTTTAAGAAAGAAAAGGCTTAATAACAGGCTCAAAAGGCTAACTAGTGGTATATTATATTATTCTACTCATTCTGGAATTAAAGCTATTACTCCACTTTATTCTTGATATTTAACCAAAACAATGATAACAGGATCACACTAATGTATGTACGCTGAAGAAATCAATGAATTACTTATAACTCTCTAAAAGAAGATAGTCTCAAATTCTCACTAGGTTATAGGTCTCCACTAATTTTTCTCAGGGTCTCTAAGTCATATCTCTTATATTAGTCTTGATTATGTGCTATGTGTAAATGGTTTCTGAGAAGTAGCTTTCATAAAATGCTTCAACTCATGAATGACATGCAAAACTAATCATATGCATTCCTATTTAGAGATGAAAACAGTATATTTACTAAATCTTGAACATTCAATTCTCATCACAGTAAGGGAACTCTACTTTAAAAACTTTTTGTTTTTTTCAAAAATTTTCAATTTTTTTTTTCTCAAGAAAACTCAAAATCTCTAGTGCATCTACACCCCCCAACCTAAATGAAACATTGTCCCTAATATTTGAAAACATTGTCTCATTATCTTTGACTAATACCCTTTGATCATCACTTATAATGCACCTAACATGATCTAAGTCCTTACCCTTTTGTTCTCTTATTTTTACAAGTTTAAACACATCTTTCTAACCTTCTCTTGTTCCTAGTCTATTATATAGCTCATCATATGCCTTAAGTTTAGCCTCACTTGCTATTCTCTTAGTAACCTTTTTAGCATTCTTATATTGTTCATAGTTTTCATTATTTTTAGTCTTCTGCCATGCTTTAAAACACATGTTTTTCTATAATAACTTTTTGCACTGTTTCACTCTACCACCATGTTTCCTTTACTAATTGTCGTTTACCTTTAGATACACCTAAGACATCTTTTGCCACTTTCTTAATGGACTCAGCAATATTAATCCACATGGTATTTACTTCTGTTTCATAGTTCCAGTTTCCTTCTACCATCAACTTATTTTTGAATGAGGTTATTTTCTCTCCTTTTAAGTTCCACCACTTAGTTTTTGGAAACCTATTAAGTTCATTTCTTTTTCTCCATCTTTTGATATGGATATCCAAAACCATTAACCTATGTTGTGAGGTTAAACTCTCACCGAGTATCACCTTACAATCCTTACACATTGATTGTTCAATATTCCTAAATAGAAAGAAGTCTATTTGGCTTCTATGAAGTCCACTTTTAAAGGTTATTAAGTGTTCATCCCTCTTCTTAAAGAGTGTATTTGCAATGGCTAGGTTATATGACAAAGCAAAATTGAGGATAGTTTCCCGTTCACTTATATCATACCCTTCATGTATTCTATTATATCCTTCCTTTTCTTTTCCTACATAGCCATTTAAGTCTGCTCCTATAAATATCCCCTCAATGTTGGAAATTTCTTGCATGACTCTCTCCATATCTTTCCAAAATTGTTTCTTGATTATATCTTCTAACCCTACTTGTGGTGCATATGCACTTATAATATTTATGATCTACTCTCCTAGAACAAGTTTTATTATTATAATTCTATCACTAATTCTTTTAATGTTCACAAATTTATGCTTTAATTCTTTATCAACTATTATTCCTACGCTATTTCTGTTATTATCCTTTCCTACATACCATAATTTATACTCATTGATTTCTTTAGCTTTAGCCCCTTTCCACTTGGTTTCTTGGATACAAGTGATGTTGACTCTCCTACGTTTCATCGTGTCTACTAACTCCAAACCCTTACTTGTCAATGTCCCTATATTCCATGTGGCAATATGAATCTTATGCTTTGGAAATATCCTATTTACCAGTGCCCTTCTCGATCTCCATGGCATGAACCCATGTCCACTTACCACTGCACCTGAGTTCTGATGTAGCGCATCGCTTCTGAGGGGATGCTCTAGCAGCACTTGCCCATTTTTCACTACACCTAAGATTTGATATAGCGTGTCACTTCTGAAGGAATGCCCTAGCAACCGTTGCCCATTTTTTCACCACACTCGAGATCCAATGCAGCGCATCTGTGATATCTAGAATATGCGAGATATGTTCTATAATATCTTTTGTGATATTTTTGGTGATAACTGAGATATGTTATGAGAGATATTTTGATATTTTAGGTGTCTTAATAGGCACTTTTAAGTGTTCAAATATCATCTTGATCTCTATATTTTCCTTTTACAGGCATCCCCTGTAACAAATGAAGAAACAACTATTGCCAAAATTGAAATGGTCAAAAGCACAAGGTTACAAAAAAAACAAATCTAATAAAATAAACCAAAAGGCATGGTAATGGTTCCCAAAGATGCATAACCTGATGATGAGTGAACTACATAGTTTCATCAAATAACAAACTAGTTTCTTTGGAAGTGTTAATAGCAAACATGTATTTTTTAAAGATAAGCCTTACACAAACATAGACATAATGATAAAAATGATAATAAAAAGCAGAAGCTTGCAAATGAAGTATGCTATTGCATTGCATGACGACGATGGGACAACAAATATGAGTGAGACATGGTCACTCTCTCTATCATGTAATGCATTAGTAGACTTGGACACTGCATTTTGATCGAAACTCTTACCATCCACTTGCTCTCTCCGGAGCATTGTCTTATGATTGGTGGTAAGGGTGGTAGCTCAATCAACACTAGCTAGATAAACCATCCCATTTATTGTTCTAGGGCAGGGCAACAAAAGTACCACTTGTAATAATTGGGCTTTGAACACACATAAAGTAGCAACATAGGCTCTCAACAACATGCACATAGGGGGTGGGGATTTTGCACCATTCCTGTAATAAGATATCATGTACATATATTTTACTATGTAAATAATACACACAATTAATACAAGAAGTTATCATTTAACTTTTCAGAACAAAACAACTAAACATATCATAAAAGAGTTTTTAGTGCAATAACACGTTCTTTATCATGATCACACATCTACTAGTTGTTTTTGTGAACATAATCAGACCAAAATTTTTGTGCAATGGAAGTGTCCCAAGAATATGACTTTTGGAAGAGGGTTCATAAATGGCAAGTCTATTAAGATAAATGATTTAGATCATTTAAAAAAGTGAGCCACTTGGGTAAAAGTACTAAAACCCTAGATGAGAATGTGCTAATAGTCCTGAAGGGGTATGGAAATGTCATTTCCCTATATATACATATCATAGAAAAGTCCTAAAGATTCAATATGAAGAAAACTAGCTAAAATATCATAAGCATTCTTTTAATATGAAAGAGTTGCATTTATGTAATTTTTCCATCTAAATACTTCCACTAACAGTGATCCGTTGATGATATTGTTGGATATCAAATTGTATTACTTAGCCATCTGTTTGGTGTTCTAGGATTTAGTTTCTCATCTTTTTATGTCTTCATTTTGTAAGAATTCTAGGCATGAAATGTATATGCTGCTGGTTTCATTTTTTATAGGCAAAGAAAAGTGATTATCATGTAGTCATAAAAGGTTTCATCTCTTCCCTCGAGCTCTCATTGAAAATCTCCATTTCAGTAGTCTTCTAGAGGACATTTGCCTACCAGTAGAGCTGAAGGTACTTCTTTTTAACCAACATCTAACATTTTCATCTATTAACTAGTAAGAAATTGTTAGCTCAATATATTTTTGTACTATTTGCATTATCTTATTTTATTCAATTTTTTACCTTTGTGGGCAGCCAAAATGTGGATTTCTTCCATCTTCAAAATTTAGAGCAGAAAGAAATGTTGTTAAGAAAAATGTGCCTCGATTTAGAATGCACAAAGTACTAAAACTTTGTAAGAAAGAGGAGATCCATACAACCATGTTTATTATATTATTTCTAAAAGTAAACCATCAAATATTTACTTGATTTATCAGAAGCTACCATAAGGATTTTGGTTTCTTCACTTCTATGATAATATATAAGACATGTTTCAAATTGTATTTTAGATATCAAGGATAAGTGAATATGACATGCTGGATCTATTTTTTGGATCCAGACACATAATAAAACAAGGTTGTATGGCACTATTTGTAACTCTTCAAAACAATTTTTGGATATTTTTAAAGTTTTTGGCATTTCCTCATTCTCTCTCTTTTTAGAGAGTGTGATGAGGATCTTAGAGATGCTTCTCTCGGACAAAAACCCTGAGATCGAAAATGGGGGAAAGTGATAGAGTGAGAGAAGAAAGAGATAATGAAGGGGGGTTTATTTCTTGTCTCTCTAAAAAACCATGGTTTGAAGTTGATATTTTTCTTTTTAGAAACAATCAAAATTTATACTGTAAGAGGGGTTGGTATATCTTTGATAACAACAAGCATAACAACTGCTGATAATGTTAAATAAACCTGATATCTCACATATGCCCAAGATATCATAGTTAAATAAATATGATATTTCACAAATGCTCAAGATATCACAATTAAATGAAGCTGCTATCTCACATATGACCAAGATATTGTAGTTAAATAAGTTGCATTAAGATATGACATGATATCTTATAAACACCTAAGATATTTAGTTAAATAAACCCCCTTAATATTTTAAAGGTGGGGCAAAAGATGAATAAGTTGGATCTTGTTTAATAAAGTGTATATCTACCATCGACTAGAGAGCCACATCGAAAGGTTATAAACTTTTGGTGTAGATCAAAAGGAAAAACCTTCGGCATAGGATAAATTTTCATACATGATCTCAAACATACATCACAATGAGAAGTTATTTAGGGCAAATGTGGGTGCCCATCAGTAAACTCTCTCTCCTCTCCTATCATGGCACAATCGATCATCTAATGTGGGTGTAGGAACCTATTTTTTCTCCTTTATGGGTAATGAAATTAGGAAAATATAGGTAATAGAGTAATAGGTTTTCTATTATATAGAGAAGAGATATTACTTTAGTGGAGAAACTCTGGATTTCTCTATCATTCAATTCTAGAAAACCAATATAGATTGGGTAAAAGGAGGAAGGAGTTTGGTTTGAAGAAAAACTTCTTTGATAGGTAATTAATCTTGCATCTAGTCTAGTCATGGTATTTTTACATTTAGGCATCGGTTAGGGATTTCATAGGAGAATCTACAAGCAATTGCCATAAGAATAGTTTCCAAGTCATTCATCAAAGGTATGTACTATATAGGTTTCAATCTTGTTGATAGAATGGATAATTGACTTTTATTTTGAAATCCATATTTTGGAACATCAATGGTATGAATTGTATAGGTTTCATTTTTTTCACAAAATCGAATATGCAATTGTGGACAAGTGATTTTTCTCTTAAAATCCATAATTTCATAACATTAATTGGTGTTAGTATTTGGCCCATTGCTTTAACAGTCTGAATGGTCATTCCATCAAGTTTTTGGCACCTAGATTGCTATAGCTTTCTTGTTTTTATTGTTAGTGTTTTGGATTTAGCTGTTGGGAGTCTTTTTATTTATTTATCTTTTTTATGTATGCTCTCTTGTACTATCTGCTCGATCATCTTATTATATTTTTCTAAAATAAAAAATTTATACCCATTATTGAAAAAAAAAGGATGTCAGTATTGATGTTGTTTATTGTAAGGCCCCACCTGTAATAACCCCAATTTTTGTAAATTGATTTGAGAAAATCAATGAAAGTTTGAAATTTCAGAAGACTCAGGCTGGAATATTAGGTTAAAAGCAAATATCTTCTCCTAGAGATTAAATCATGAGTCAAAACTTATAAATTAAGAATGTATGCAAAAAATGAAATCAAATGACACTAATTTCGTTAAATTTTGAGTTAGAATGAAAAATCTCAATTTTCAACATAAAAGGGTAAAATAGTCATTTTCACCCATAATCAGGATTTAAAATTTGAATATTTGGAATGTACTTGAAAAATTGGAAGGTACTCGAAAAATTGATTCTAGCACCATTGAGTACACTAAAATCAGAGTTTGGATAAATAATATCCAATTTTCTCCATTTTTATGAATAAAAGGGCAAAATGGTCTTTTCACATGAAAGTGGGGCCCACAAAGTAGGCCAATGTTCTGGAAGAAAAATAAATTGAGCAATGTACTACCAGATTGTAGTGGAGGAAAAGGTGGAGGGGGAAACTCCACCCATAAATAAAATAATAAAAAGAAAGAGGGAGATTTTTATGAAAAATTAATTTAAAATTTAAAAACTTGCCTATAAATATATCTGAAAATTTCAAAAAAATTTTCACAAATTCACCACAAAATCCCCTAGACTCTCTTGGAAAATCAGAGTAAAACTCCTCCCCCATCTTCCCCAATCTCTCTCTTTTTTCCTCTTTCTCTCTCCTCTCTCTAGAATAGTACTAAGAGCCCTAAGTTCAATTAGCCACTTAGTTCCATATCAAATTTCACAAATCCCACTTTCCATATTGTTCTAAATTTCCTAATCTAAAAAACCCCCAAAGTACTTTCAGGATTCAACGGTTCAATCAACAAAAAAATTCAAATCAAGATTTATTTGTTGTGTTATGGCATATGGCAAGGATTTATTTATTTTGGCATCAATTCATCAATTCTAAGCAAATCAGGTAGGAGGATATCATCCAATATTCATCTAATGTCATTTTTGATATTTTTAATTTCACTAGATTTGATTTTCTGTTAAGGTTTCAAAAAATTAAGTTTAGGTGAAAAACCCTCCATATCGGCATCATAGAGGGTCAAATTAAAAATCTGAGCTATCTAATAGATTCAAAAGGGTTCAAAAACTTGAGTTATGAAATAACAGCTAATTTTGTGGAGATATGATTGCCCAATTTGAAGGAGAAAGGGGAGGGGGGGTGATTTGACGGTTTGATCTGGATCGTCTCACCATTTACATGTCACCACCTTGTTTCCACCAGTGGTCACTAGTAAAATAGGGCAGGACGACCGGTTCCGCCTGTTTTGTCCTGTACTAAAGGCCTATCAAATCTGGATTGTTAAAACTATTGTGAACTTCAAACTCGAATTTCGGAGTCATCTGAGCTCCAAATCACGAGTGGAAGGAAGCTATGGAAAGCTTATAATGTCTAATTTCATATGAAATATTGCATGAAACTTTCTGTTTAAAGAAAATAAGATTCTTACTTCCATGATCTTGAAGATTTGAGATGATCAAACCTTAAGGATTCAATCTATTTATGTTATAATGATAATGATATGTGAAATTAAGGGTTTAATATGACAAATCTATGATAATTTAAGAAATCTACCCTTTATAGAAGAAGTAACCTAAAATTTGTAAAGGAACTTTCTTGATTAGTAAGATCAAGTATGACCAAACCCTATGGATAGGTTAGATGGATTTAATAATGATCAGATCTAGTAAGATCATTGATCAGTTATGATAAAAACATGTGAAGATGATCTTTGAACCTATAATGAAGTAAAAACCCTAGATCTAAGGAAAGGACTTAAGGTCTAATGGTTAGATTATATTAAAAGCCTCTAATGATGTAAATTGATTAGTATGATTTTATTTAATTATTAGATTCATTTTAACTTTAATTTATGGCATGATTATAGGATCCATGCTAACTTATTTATTCATTTTGATGTAAATGATCTACATGTTATTAGATGGTTAGATTTAATCAACTTAGGGCCATCTTAGTACACATGATTTTTTTTAAATATCCTTAGGATAAGTAATATATGAATTAGGGCCATGCTAGTTTAATTTGAGTATGGACTATAATATGATTTCCATTTAAGATTGTAATGGAATTGTAATTTAAGATCATGTTACTTTAATTTGATTTCTTAATTAGGGATCATGATAGTAGTTACATAGTATTGCTATCCTTGGATTATTGAATTTATATTAGTCTTAAGCTTTGAAGTTTATATATTTAATTGATAATTAGTTATGATAAAGAGCATAAAACACCAAAAATGTAACCTAATGAGAAATTAGAGTTTCATGACATAAATAAGAAGGAATGACTTGACTTGGAGTTAATTAGTAAGAGCTATAGTTATTAGGACAAAATAAGGAATGGTTTACCATTTCCTTGGTCCTAATTTGGAGAATAATACACATCAATGAATGATATTTTATATGACCATGGACATTAATAAAAATCAAGTAGAGATAAATTAGGGATTACGAGCCCATAGGAACCTTATGGAAGGTTGAGCTAAGGTCACTCTAGTGGACGCTGAACATTGTGGTTAAAGGGGTTATAATAGAGCCTCGCTCTTCTCTCACCTTCTAGTGACATTTGTTGAGGTCTAAATGCCTCCTTACATGAGAATTAAAGTAACTACTTTTTGAGCAGCTTGTAGCTGGTAAGCCTTAGTCAATTGGAAATAAGAGGAATTGTCTAAAATTAGGAGTGAATAAATTATCCTCAAACCAGTAACACTAACTAGTTGAGAAATAATAATAAGAACATAAAATGTTAGCAAATTAACTAATCCTAATAAAAACTGTAAATAAGATGAGGATGATTAAATAAGAATCCAAGAGAGATCTTGAATGGTTAAAAACAATAAAAGAAAAGAAATACAAATGTAGAGTAGATTATTATTATTATGTGAATATACTTGTAATATAGATTTATTAGGTTAGAAGATCTGAACCCTTGATCATATGTGATTCGAGTAAGAAAGATTCAGATCATTCTACTTAAGGATGATCAAAAGGCCATGTAGTATGTACCTTTGGATAGAAAGATGACATTATATGTATGATTTGACAGATATATATTGATCAAGACTATGGTAGACTTCAAGGAGTGAGAATACCCTATTGAGGTAGGAGGATTTTATGAATGCATCTACATGAAAGATACATGTTGAATACATGATCTTATGTATAAAAATGTTGACATGTATAATGCAAATACCTTGTGTTAAATCCTTATGATCCAACCAAATAATGAGAAAATAGATATGAAATGATTAAGTGTGGAGTTGAAGAAAACCTTGAGTGAATAGGGAAGTAGAAGATATTTTAGCCCTAGATAAACAGACATATTGTCTGATACGTATAAGAAATATTTTACATACGAGCATGGAGGCTTATGGTTTTATTTTAAATAGACGTAGGCCTAGGGATGTATGCTAGGGGAGTTATGAGGGTTTGTCCACCCGCTCTCAAAATTTATTGATGATGAATTCCATGCCTAAGAAAGGCATAAAGTCGGGTGGGGAAGGTCGCCACTGTGATAGCCATGGTCTCCGCATACAGACATGGATTTTACATTTTCACTGAATATGGTATGAGTGGATTATTGAGCAGTTAGATTGCAAGCGTGGTAGTCCTTTGGTTTATTTTGCACTATGATGCATATGAGATAGGCATAGTGAGATGCCTTATATATGGCATAATGAAATGCCAGGTAATTGTATATTACCAATATTCAAAGGAAAAAGGGAATTTTCAGTATAGTAACTAGTTAATATACTGATCTCTTACAATTGAAAGAGTTGATCAGCTTAGTTGGTAATGAGAATTGAATATTTTCACTATTTTGATGAATTTGTTCATTTACATTAAGTATAAGGATGTACATAAATGATAAAAGAAAAGTCATAGAAATGAGATTGATCCATGATCATGTTTATGATAGAAATGAAAAATGGGGTTAATGAGTATTGGGATTATATTGTCAAATTATGTTACTTCTTTAATCCCCTACCAAGCATAGCTTGCTGAGATATTATAAATGTTTAAATGTTTACAATAAGTCAGATACAGAGAAGGAGAGTTAGGAGCTCAAGACTTGAGAAGACTTGAAAGCATAATCAATCTAGATATATCCATTGAAGACATGTATTTTATTTGAGAGCATTGTATGTATTGAGAGTTTTTATTGTATGTG
Organism: Warburgia ugandensis; assembly: GCA_035236585.1. Taxonomy (NCBI): domain Eukaryota; kingdom Viridiplantae; phylum Streptophyta; class Magnoliopsida; order Canellales; family Canellaceae; genus Warburgia; species Warburgia ugandensis. The sequence continues at coordinate 69,352,707 of CP141126.1, read as the reverse complement.
AGCTTTGAAATTTGGATTATATAATTTGGACAAGTATTGTAATGATACTAGGCTGTACTGTGAACTACTGGATGGATCCTGAAGTTTAATAAAAGTTTATTCCTTTAATGGAATTTTATCTTGTACAAAACTCTACTTATGTTATGAAGTGATGACTTGGGTTTTACAAAACAAATTCTAAAAAAAGGAATTTTTGCTACTTTGTTTTGCGAATTTTTTTTACTACTAAGGGCCCTGTCTTTGCAAAATGTATTACAAAATGAGTTATAAAAACCCGAGTCACCACAGTTGGTATTAGAGCTAATCATCTAGTCATAGTCTCAGTTTAGTATATCCAAGGAAGAAATTACAATCCAAATATAGATTTAGATAGAAAGAGTTTTACAGATTACTAATAGAAAAGTTGGTTTATGAGCAGGTGGCACCCAAAAGAGCAACTAGGCCGACATCTCAGAATGCTCTAGAGAATACTATGGAGGGATTAACCATGAACAATATGGAGGAAATGGTGACTAGAATATTGAGGAATCTTCTTCCTCAAATCCAACAGCCCCAGAGTTCATCACCTCCAGTTGATATACCAAGTGCTCAAGTTTAGCTTGAAATAAGACACAACACACTAACACCAACACTAGATACTTCCACATCAGTACAAGGGCAATCTTCCCTTGTGCAAAGTAAGGGAGTTGGAAATTCTTCATTAGCACTAGAAAAGATTGATAAAATGATGGGGAGATTTCAAATTCTGAAGAAACTACATGGAAGGAATTCAAAGAAGTTTTCCATCATAAGTATTTTCTTATCCATGTAAAATCAAGAAAGGAGGGGTTCTTGGAACTTAAAGAAGGGAACCTATTGGTGGTGGATTATGACAATAAATTCACCTAATTGGAGAGATTTGTTGCACATGTTTGTGATATAGAGATGTACACAGTGGACAAATTCATGAAAGGGTTGCAGCCAGGACTGAATATGAAAGTGATGGGTACTAAACCCACCACTCTGGCAAATTGTGTAGAAATGACTTCTAAGTTTGAAGAAGTGTTCAAGAAGAGTCAAACCACTAGGTTTGGAGGAGGTGAAAACTTCAACCAAAGGTCTTTTTAGAAGGGAAAAAGACCTTCAACAACTTTAGACCTTCAAGAAGTCAAGGGAATCATATCAAAAGAAGACCTTGTCCTAAATGTAGAAGATACTACTTTGGAAATATATGTCCCACTCCCTTACAACAATGACCTCTGATCAAATGTTACAACTATGGAGAATTTGGACACATGTCTCCAAACTGCAACAGACCATTATCAATTTAGGGAGGCGAAACCAAATAATGTCCCTCGTCCCCAAGGGAGGGTATTCGCTATTACTGACGGCCAGGCTGGAACATCTAATGCAGTAATAGAAGGTACATTACTAGTATCTAATACCCATGCTAAAGTATTTTTTAATTCAGGATCTACTCATTCCTTTATCTCCTGTGTATTTGCATTTAGTATACAATTGTCAGTGAAAAACTTGGGATTCAATCTATATGTAACAACATCGATTGGTAAAACAGTTAGACTACAAGAATACCTTCATAATGTACCTATAGAAGTACTGGAGAAAATAATGGATATAAATATGATTTTACTCAACATGGTAGATTTTGACATTATACTGGGTATGGACTGGTCAGCAAAATATTGGGTAATCATAGACTGTCATAAGAAGAAAATCACATTTAGCATACCTGGTGAGGAAGTATTAGTACTGTATGGAAAACACTGACTTAGACAAATCAATCATATCAGTTATGAAAGTTGCCAAACATATGTCTGAGGGATGTCAGGAATTTTTAGCAACAATGGTTGCTTTGGATGTTGAACAGGCCAAGATAATAGAAATTGATATAGTCAGGGAATTTCCAGATGTCTTTCCAAAAGAACTTCCAGGATAACCACCCCATAGGGAAATTGAGTTTACTATTGAATTAATTCTTGGTACAACTCCAATTTCCAAAGCCCCTATAGAATGACCCTAATAGAATTGAAAGAATTGAAAAGCCAACTACAAGAGTTGTTAGACAGAGGGTTCGTTCGACCAAGTAGTTCACCATGGGGAGCACCAGTGATATTTGTGAAGAAAAAGGATGGGTCCATGAGATTGTGCATCGACTATAGATTGTTGAACAATGTAACATTAAAAAATAGATACCCCTTACCTCGCATTGATGATGTAACAACCTCAAATTTTGTGAATACTATTCTAGGCATTATTATGTGAAATTGAAAATTTTGGAATATAATTGGAATTTTGACCCAAAGAAAATAATTTTATGTAGAAATAGAATTTGGAGTGGAAACATGAATGTTTGAAATGTACTTGAAAAGTTTAGTTCAACGACATCAAGAACAGTGAAATCGGGTTATGGATGAATGTCACCCCAAAATTTCATTATTCCATGATCGGGTTATGAGTTTTGAAGGGGTATATCTTTTTAAAGATGTATAATTTGAAATAAAGACAAAAACCATTAGATAGTACTTGGAAAATGGAATCCAATGAGCCAAAGAACGCTGAAAACAGAGTTCGTATGAAGAAGTTATGGGCCTTTGAAGTCAGGGCAATAGGGTAATTAAAAGATAAAAAAAATGTAACTTAACAGAAGGGGGCCAAATTGATATTGGCACCCCCCATCACCTTGGAAACCTTACGAAATTTCGGGTTTGGTCTGCTTTTTTCTCTCTCATCTCCCAATCTCCCAGACCAACCACCGACAACCCTTTCCCAAGTAGATCTCCGGTTTCCCGATGCGATCGGGACTCCCTGTGTCCCATCTCCTTCTCCGTTGTTAGCTCAACATGCTAAGGGTGACTGGCGAGCCAAAAACCCCCGAACCCCATCTTCCCCAACGTCGGATCTCCCATCTTCCCCAACGTCGGATCTCCAATTTTCTTTAGCCACGATCTCTGCCGGATCAGGGGTTGTTTGTGAGGAGAGCACCTAAAAACCCCCTCCCTTATCACACGATATGTCCTCTAATAGAACATACCTAAAAAGTCCAACCCTAGCACCTCCATCCTCTCCATCTCTGGTCACCTAGGCTGCCTTTCACTGAGCAGCTCACTCCTTTCCTCATGGAAGCCACCATCTCCATCAATCTGGGCCTGACAAAAAAAAAAAAACCTATCGAGTTTTCACGATGCAGAGTCACTGGTAGACATCCATGGGTTCTGGATTTCCCAAGAGATGCAGAAACCCATTTCCAACAACACATGGCCAGCAATTATAGATTGTCGGTTCTAGGGCTTGTGATAGAGAGGGATTGTTGGTCAATCTGTTGGGTGTGAGAGAGGGGTTTCATTAGTTTTTTCAATTCACTAGTTTCATCAATCTGTTGGGTGTGATAGAGGGGTGTTCATTAGTTTTTTGGTTGGGATTTAAGGGTTGAGTAGCATTGGCGCCGTTCATCACCATCAGCCCTCATCTACAAGAACAACCTAGGGCGTCTACAAACCACAGTACCTGATGCCATTTCCTATTGTAAGCAAAAGGGTGAGAGAGGGGGGGCTTGGCAACTTGCTCTTTCAGGGATCAAGCATAGTGAGTTCAAAATTGTTGGGGTGCTTAATGCCTGTAGTAATTAGATGGCACTTAGAGAAGGAAAGCAAATGCATGATTATCTATTGAAATTGGGATTTGGATTTAAAATCTTTGTTAGGTCTACATTGGTTGATATGTATGCAAAATGTGGTAGTCTTGATGATGCACAGAGAGGGTTGATCTGCTATAAGACGCTGATATTGTGTTATGGTCATCGATGATCAATGGGTATGTTCAGTATGGAGAGAATGAAGAAGCTTTAAACTTATATGGTAGAATGGAGAGCAAGGGTCATTTGCCTAATGAGGTAACAATGGCTAGTATTCTCAGAGCTTGTTCTAGCCTTGCAGCTTTGGAACAAGGGAGGCAAATCCATGCTCGTGTGGCCAAATATGGACTTGGTTTGGAAGTCTGGGTCATCAGTGCTCTAAGGACTATGTATGCAAAGTGTGGGAAGCTCAATGATAGCAACACCATCTTTAGAAGAATTGCTACTTCGAGGAAACCCAAAGCCAAGGATCCTCACAAACATGGCATGATGTATGATGAGAAGCACAGACTTAGTAGAAATCTTCGAAATATGCCTTCAGAGAAGTTGGACAATATTGTTCAGATAATCAAGAAAAGGAATTCAACCCTTAGTCAACACGATGATGAGATTGAGGTGGACATTAGTAGCTTTGATGCTGAGACACTATGGGATGTATGAGTCTAGGATTTTATGTTACATCCTTAGTGGGTGATTACATAAGAAGTGAGGGTGTTATGGTTATGATGAGATATTCATATATATATATATATATATATATATATTATGGAAAGGCAAGATGCTTGTATATTAGTATTTTACATACAAGCATGATGGCTTGTGATTTTGTTTTACATAGTGCTAGGGCTGGGGATGCTATGCTAGGAAAGTTATGAGGGTTTGGCCACCTGATTCTTGAAATTTGTATGATGGATACCAAGCCCAATGAGAGGCTAAACGTCGGCTAGGGAAATCATGGGAAGGCCGCCATTGTGACAGCCATGGTCCCCCCCATGCGAATATGGATTTTGTTATTTACACAATTGGGATCAGTGGATTATTATGCAGTTATTCGGGCATGCTGTACGGATTGAGACTGTGGCATAGTAGTCCTAAAGTATTTTTCATTATTATGCACATATGATAGGCATAGTATAATGCCATGGCATGATGAGATGCCTTATATGATGATGGCATGAAGAGATGCCTTATGTGATGGCATGATGAGATGCCTTGGATGATGTTACCATCAATGGTTGGAGTTTTATGAACCCTGTATGGTAAGGGGTATATGTATGAGACCCAGTATAGTCTGGGAATGGAAGTTATAAAACCAATGGACTATGTTCATAACTTTGTAACACTTTTTATGATTTCAATATATATGATATTGTCTTATATGTATATATTTGGAGGGCATAGTTTTATAAAAGTTTTTGTATGGGGAAGTGAATGGGTAAATATATTATGCAGAGTATGGTTCATAGAATTGGAGTATGGTATCATATGAGAAATGATAATGATAAATATTTAAAATACCAGTGAATTACATATATCATGAAAAGGGTAATCTTTAAAGAGTGATTATTATATTCATATGATGAAGAAGAATTATAAATAGCTACTTTGTCCATGGCTTGCAGACAATTGAATATTTTAATGGATGTAAAATTCTTAATTCATATGTAATTAACATGTTTTCTTAAATCTCCCCTAAGAAGCATAGCTTGCGGAGATATTGTAAATGTTTTATGTTTACAATATCTCAAATTCAGACAGACAGGAGAAGACATACACAAGCAAGAGGTGTTCAACAACCATACCTTTGCGCTCAGGTATCTATAATAATTATAGGGGGTGTGTATGTGAACCACTGGATGGGTCCTGTTGTTTCATAAAATGTATGTTTATCTTCTATAAAAACTATATTATGTATAGTACGGGAGTTGAGGTGACATTCGGGTTTTTGGAAAAATGAATTTCAAAGAAAAACATCTTCCACTATTTTTGAATTTTAAAATTTGAGGCATGCCACCTTTTGAAAATAAAAACAATTTTTTTTAATGAAATACCCGAGGTGTCATAGTTGGTATCAAAGCTTTTCATTTAGTCACTTGTAGCCCTTTATGTCCAACAAAAAGGATAATAATCTAAATATAGGTTAGGATGTAGTGAGTTGAGATAAGGAATTAGAATGGAATGAGTTAAGTATTAGAAAGAGTAAGTTAGTATAACTAGTGTACAGAGGGATAGTAAACCATAAGGAGATGCCGCTAATAAGACCGCTAGGAGAATGATTTAAGGAATTATCGATTCCATTATAGTGAATAGTGGACCAAAAGAGCAGTTAGTAGAAATGGCTAAGTTAGTGTTGTAAAGCATCCTTTTACCTGTTAAGGTACCTAAATACCATAGCTTATAGCAGTGTAAATTGCTTCTGCCTAAGGTTAAATAGAAAATATGCCCAGTATCAATGTGAATTCACAACATAGGTATATGCTCATTGGTCACGTAGACCAATGGAAAGAGGCAAATGATAGATTAGAAAAGTTTGCTCAGAAAATATAGAGTGTAGACTTAGTTTGTATTAGAAGAAGAGGAAATAGAGGTGAATTAAGGAGTGGCAAATTGAAGAGGAGAAATAGAAACAATTGATAAAGGATAGGTTCAATATAAGGAAACTTAGAAGAATTGTAGACTTTCATAGAAATGAAAGTTAGAACTACCATATGACATGAGACTAAATGAGTATTTTTGAAACTACAGGTTAAAGGAATCTATAGAGACACTCCTACTTGAAGGAATTCAAGGAATTTTTTGTTTTGTTTATGGTAGAAAGTTCATCAAGACAAAGTCCTAGAGTAAGACTCATACATCACATATGAAGAATCTATGTTTAAAAGAATTATATTTTAATCTAAGAAAATTGAAGTATTTGACATTAAACTTATTACCCTAATAGTGTGAGATAACTACTAAAATGGAGAAAAACTCAAGACAAAGCTAATCATGAAACATTATGCATAATATACCTATATGTATAATCTCATATATGTTTAAGAAACCAAAGATCCACACCAAAACTCTGGATAAATTAAGAAATGTGTATTTCTCTATTATGTATAAGCATGCTAAATATGAATGTGTTAATGAAAAGTTGAAGGATGGAGTTGATATGATAACTCCAGTTGATGGATAAGTCAATGTTACAAGGACTTATTCAAATAAATTTTTATTATGTCTTATTGAAAGAATGATATGCTTATCCTCATTGTTATGATGGATTTGGGAATTGCAAATTGTTAGACAATATGGATTGTCACAAAGATGAAAGCACATTGTGATGGTGTGATAGTCTTCTTATTTAGAAGACAAAATATGTTAAAATCATGCACTATATCAACTATGAACGAATGGATACCTTTCTTGAGAATAACATGTACTGTTGACAACTACAGTTATTATAAATGATGAATGATGCAAAATTGAGAAGACAGATGGTGGTAAAGGTTGATAAATATAAGAAAATGAAAATGAGTTAAAATTGTTTCACAAGAGACATCCTATGCATTCCCAAATTCTAGCTTTTAATTGTTTTCTTCATTATTACTATTCTCTTCATATACCTCATTGTATTCTTCTCACTCTACTTAGACGTGTAGCCTTCTTCTAGTCTAGCTCCAGTTTTCCTTAGACCATTCTCATGCTACTTCCCCTATGTCCTCATATTTCTTGCCTATTCATATGTCCTTTGCGCATTTCCTTTTCCTATACATTGCATTTTCATGTGTATGCTCCCTAAAGTAAAAATTGCTTGGTTGCAAATAACTATGCATGATGAAGACTTAAATTCCATAACAAGAAATTGTTGTTTTCTTTTCCATCCTTTCTATTCACTTTTCCTTATACGTTGTATATTCATGTGTATGCTCCTTAAAGTAAAAGTTATTTAGTTAAAATTAAGTGTGCATGAGAAACATTAAAATTCAAGTACAATAAACTATTGTTTTTCCTTTTGCTCTTTCCTCTTCAATTTCCCTCACTATTGGCATTCTAGTAATCTAACTACTCTAGTTCAAGCTTAAATAACCACACCCACAGAAAACTCTAGGATTTTTCCCTATGGCTAACCTAGATGATACTCCATTTCTTTCCATTGTCCATCTTATGAGCCCCAAAAATCATCAACACATTAATCCATTCCTTCTGTTTGTAAATGGGATGTGTGCTTGGTAAAATAAACCAGTCAATCAAGAAAAATGGTGCATGATAAAGAAGTAAATTACATTACAATAAACCATTGTTATATGAGAAAGTAATGTTTCTAATAAGCATCACTAGTTGGTTGACTAGTGATGATTTTGATGATGAATTCATATCCTGACGTAGGCAGGATGACTTGTAGGATATGTAAAAAGATGGTAATCATAAGAAATGAAAAACAGACGCTAGCTATGAAGGCTGGCATACTTTAAGAAAATAAGTGATGTGAATATGTACTTTATTTCGAGAAAAGTTCTTGAACTATGTATTTTGAAAGATCAGATTTGTCGTATGAATTATATTTGATTTTGAGACATTCCATTAGTGATTGATGGACTTCAAGTTTATTCCACTATCAATTGATCGACACTATGAAATTGGACTCTTCTAATGAAGAGTATTTGTTAATATATATGAGAATAGAGGATATAAACCTTATATGATAAATGAACTGAAGAAATTCCTTTGAATCATGTGTCATGGGAGAATATGATAAAGATGAAAGAATTGAAGTCTCAGTATTGAAATCATGATGGCAAGGTGTTGATGTTGAAAACACCAATGATGATATTTTCATATTTGAATGTGAACGCATAGTTAGTACAAAATCAATTGTTCATTTTATGATATTATATTCGTAATTTCATTTGAGAAACAATGGATGCATTATTTTGGTGTTTGAATTTATGCAAAAGGAGGCAAGTTTAGGTATTAAATTCTGAATCATATGTTGTATCCTTAGCATCTATGTTTGTATGTTTTGTTGATGCTTAAGCTAAAGAGCATTGTTGTTGATTATAAGACCTTAAGGTTGTACATCTTATTTTAGTAAATTGGAATGTGATAATGTCTAAGATGTTCTTCGATTTAGATGATGATCTCTTTGTTTAGTTTTATATGTGAAATTGGTGAATGAGCATGAAAGAATTATTAGTGAATACAATGAAAAGGTTATGATATGCAATGATATCTTCTATTAAATGATTGCTTGAAGAAATGCAAATGTTATCTGTTTTGAACATATGATGAAGTGTGGAAAGTTATTGGTGAAAGGTTGTGATTTTACAACCTTGATTTGATTTATTAAAGTGTCTTTGAAGATTCATTGAAAGTGCAAACTTCTATACATCTAAACCCATGCAATTCAGGGAATATTTTGATAGATGTTATGGAATGACATGAATACTGTACAGGATATATGGTTGTGATGGTGGCGCAGATGTGGTTAAATAATTATTCATTTGATGGTTTATAATGAAATGACAATGTACCTTAGAATGATCCAAATATTATACCTTATGTTGTGGAAATGGGTGAGTAATTGCATTATCTTGAAAATTTGTCACATCAGGTGAATGTGTGGGATGAATGGTTATTTATATTATGATGGATGTTGGAATGTGATGAGATTGAGTCTCAAAAAGATATTATGGATATATGAATGGTTTCTCAGGTGTATCGCAATCGCATGCGTTAAATGCATAAGTCCAAAAAATAGAGGAGACTCTACTGAAATTTTGCTAGAAATATGATACTTGAATTCTAAAAGATAGGCAGTTTCCTAATGTTAGGGTTGATTAAATACATGCAAAAGAGATTTAATTTAAGTTGAGAGTGTATAGCAACTCTTTGAAGTTTTTATAAAGAGACAAAGGGATGAGAAAATAGAAAATTTAAGCTACAGATAAAGGGTATATGTTCTCAAGATCATTACAATCAAAGAAACTGGGAAGGTAAAAATAAAAAGAAGAATTTAGTCATAAATGTATTGCTATTTAAGATGGTAGAAAGAGTGGGAATGGTGGATAAAAGTTAATATCCCTATTCCAATCAATGAGTAATTATTGTGGAAGGTTAAGAAAAACATATGTTGGATGTTAAGAAAACAGAGATTGGAAATCAATTAGATTAGAACATAATCTCTCTAAAGTGGTTACTAAGTAATTATAGCATATGGAAAAGATATGCTATTGAGGAGGATAATATTTAGTTTAATTTAAAGATTAGTTATATTTTGGAGGATATTGTTTCATGGAAGGAATTATAAGAAATTAAGTTGTGATGAGATGAGAATACTCTTGGAACGGTTTGAAAGATGGCATGAAAAGAATTTCAAGGATGAAATTCAATTAACATGGGAAGATTGTAACAACCCCAAATTTTGTGAATAGTATTCTGGGCATTATTATGTGAAATTGGAAATTTTGGAATATAATTGGAATTTTGACCCAGAGAAAATAATTTTATATAGAAATGGAATTTGGAGTGGAAAGATGAATGTTTGGAATGCACTTGAAAAGTTTAGTTCAATGACATCAAGAATAGTGAAATCGGATTATGGATGAATTTCACATCAAAATTTCATTATTCCATGATCGAGTTATAAGTTTTCAAGGGATATATCTTTTTATAGAGGTACAATTTGAAACAAAAACAAAAACCATTTGATAGTACTCAAAAAATGGAATCCAACGAGCCAAAGAACGCTGAAAAAAGAGTTCGTATGAAGAAGATATGGACCTGTGAAGTCAGGAAGGGGGCCAAATTGATATTGGCACCCCCATCATTGGTATGCTCTTTTCTCTCTCATCTCTCCAATCTCCTAGACCAACCACCGAAAACCCTTTCCTGGGTAGATCTTCAGTTTCCTAGCGCGATTGGGACTCCCTGTGTCCCATCTCCTTCTCCATCACTGGCTCAGCATGCTAAGGGTGACTGATGAGCCAAAAACCCCTGAACCCCATCTTCCCCAACATCGGATCTCCCATCTTCCACAGCGTCAGATCACCCATTTTCTCTGGCCACGATCTCCACGAAATCGGGGGTTGCCTATGAGGGGAGCACCTAAAAACCCCTTCCCCTATCACATGATCTGTTCTCTAATAGAATAGACCTGAAAACTCCAACCCTAGCACCCCCATCCTCTCCATCTCTAGTCGATTGGGCTGCCTTTCACTGAGCAGCTCACTCCTTTCCCCATGGAAGCCACCATCTCCATCGATTCGGGCCCGATAAAAAAAAAAAAACCCCTTTTGGGTTTTCACGATGCAGAGTCATTAGCAGACATCCATGGGTTTTGGATTCCCCAAGAGACATAGAAACCCATTTTAGACAACCCATGGCCGCAACTATAGATCATTGGTTCTAGGGCTTGTGATAGAGAGGGATTGTTGCTCAATCTGTTGGGTGTGGAGAGGTGTTTCATTAGTTTTTTTGATTCACCAGCTTCATCTATCTATCGAGCGTGAGAGAGGGGTGTTTGTCAGTTTTTCGGTTGGGATTCAAGGGTTGAGCAGCGTCAGTGCCATTCGTCACCATCAGTCCTCATCTGTAAGAGCAATCTAAGGTGTCTAGAACCATAGTACCTGACCCCATTTCCTGTTGTAAACAAAAGGGTGAGAGAGGGGGGCTCGGAAACTTGCTCTTTCAGGGTTCAAGCATAGCGAGTTCAAAATTGTTGGGGTGCTTAATGCTTGTAGTAATTCAATGGCACTTAGAGAAGGAAAGCATGTTAAGTGTTCAATTTTTCCTAAAATAACCCTTAATTAGCATTTGATTAGATTATCTAACTAATTAATTTTGTAATTTTGAATTGATTTTAGCTTTAAGTGATCATCCAACCATTGATTTAAAAATTTAACATTTAGATGATCATTAAGCTATTAAATGGGTAATTAATAGTATGGATGATTCTGAGTCAGTCTTTTATTTTTGTAGATCAATCAAAATTAATTTGGATATTTCAGATGGACTTGATCGGATTAGATTAGCCTAATTTAATGGACTCCACTTCATAAGCAAGACTGCATTAAGCATGCCAACCACCACATGGCAGACCGCATGAAGCAAGCATGGGCACCCGTATGGACATGCATGGGCAGGTCTCCCTTATATAGAAAACCTCCACAAGCCTTCTTTCGCTCTCTTCTTCTTCACTCTTCCTCCTCAAGGGGAGAGAGGTGGAAGGACCGTTCCTCTCCACCTCTCTCGTGCTCTCCTCTCACTCCCAGTCTCTCTCTCTCTTAGAATCCCTCTCTTTCATCCCATCCACTGGCCATGCATGAACACCAGGCCCGGGTTCAATCTCCCTCCTCGAGGAGAGAGGTGGATGGATTGTTCCTCTCCACCTCTCTTTCTCGTGCTCCCACTTCTCTTTCTTCCATTCTTCATTCTCCCTCGTCGAGCAGAGAGGTGGACGAACTGTTCCACTACACCTCTCTCTCTCTCGTGCTCTCCTTGCTTCTTCTTCTTCTTCTTCTTCTTCTTCTTCTTCTTCTTCTTCTTCTTCTTCTTCTTCTTCTTCAACCTTTTCATCGTCACAGGGGAGAGGCGGGAGGACTATTCTTCACCCGCCTCTCCTGTTCCCTCCTCTAACTCTCTCTTTGTCTCTCTTGCACTTTCCTTTTCTTCCCCATTTTCTGACAAACCCCTCTTGTTTCTTGTTTTCTTATTTTTCGACAAAACCCAGATCGCCCTTCTTCTCTTCCTTCTCTGCATTTTTGATCACTAGATCCTCCTCATCCATTCACCATCACCACTCGGTCGACACACCCCAGACGCACTGGAGTTCACCCAATCACCGACCAGCTACTGCTGGTTGGCCTTCTCCACTAAACCAGCACCGCCTGGAACCTGTCCCCTAGCTCCACCGACCGACTCTCATCTTCTTGAAATCACCAACCTCCTCAGCCAGTCATTTCCCAGAGCCCTCTTTTCCTTCTCTTTCTCATGCCTACTTCTCTTCAAATCTCTCTTGGTAACCCCTCTTCCTCTCTTTCTTTCATCCCCAGCTCATCTCCCTCTATCTCGCATTTTCTCGTTTTCCGGCCTAGACCAGCATCGCCGAGAAGCCTCTTCTCTCTGCTATTGCCTCTTCACCTGACCCAAACCAGACACATACCCAACCAGCTAGACCTCCTCAGCCAGGCTAGATCGCGTGCCCATCTCTCAGCCTCTCTTTGTTGCATCTTGTCTTTTCGATCACCAACTCGCCATCACCACCGCACTCCCTTGTTTCACCTCCTTTGCTCGGTATGGTAGATCCCAGCTCTCCTTCACATTCCCTTCTCCCTTGCTCTTTCACTACCTAGGTCTCCTTCAGTTTCTCTCTCTCTCTCTCTCTCTCTCTCTCTCTCTCTCTCTCTCTCTCTCTCTCTCTCTCTCTCTCTCTCTCTCTCTCTCTCTCTCTCTCTCTCTCTCTCACCTTCACCAGCCAGCCACACGGTTCACCACCAGACTCTTGCCTAGATAGGCGTCATCATCTCCTATGCACCCACCTCCATTCTCCTCTGCCCAGATTAGTACCCTAGCTTCCTCCATCATCGCCTCCAGTTGGCCCGGGGAGGGAAAACCCAGATTGGGTTTTTCCCTCTACCTCTCCTTCTCCCTCTTTTCTTCTTCCCTCCTCTTCTTCCTTTTCTCCCAACGTCTTCCTCCTTCCTTCTGTTGGATTTCTGGTTTTTTCTTTTAAAACAAAAAATCCTAAGAAATTCTAGAAATCCCCATGGCCTTTAATCATAATTACATTTCCATCCTATTTTGTTCTTTACCCTATTTTGTCTTTATGTGTATCCTTGTTTTACCTTATTTAAGATAGTGTTGTTCTCAGATTTACTTCTAGAATATGTATTTTTACTTCTTGTTTGTTGCGTGACACAATGATCAAGACAAGAAAATTGTATTCAGCTTGTTATTGCATTTAATTTGTGTTGAAGTTACCTTGTTACTAATTAGTACATGTTGTGATCTGCTACGTGACACAACAGTCAAATAGGGAAGTTCTCTTTATTTGTCATTTACTTTCATTTTTTACTTACTTAAATTTAGAACTTTGTTTACTCATGGAATGCTTAATGAACTTGAATTTTAGTTTGTTAATTTATAATTAAAATTTGGGTAAACTCCAACATTTAAGTTGAGTCCCTGTGGAAATCGACCCAAACTTGCACTAGCTAAACTACAACAGCCGTGCACTTGCAAAAAACATGAACAAGTTTTTGGCACTGTTGCCAGAGACCCGCAATGGTGTTTTCATAAATTTTAATTAAAAATTCAAAAAAAATTAAAAAATCATAAGAATTCAAAATTTTTAAGAGTTGCATTGTTTTAACATTTTAGGTGCATTTTAAAATTTTTGTTAGTGCATAAATTTAATTTCTCCTAATTTTTGGTACTTATTGATAATTTCTTATTTTGCAGGAAAATTGGAAAAGAAAGGAGAAATTCAAGGAGTTTAGTTAGGATAATTGCAGTTTATTTTGAGTGAATTGTAGTGAGGATTTAATGTAATTTATTTTTATTTTCACAATTCATTTAAAAGGTTGTAATAATACAGGTCAAGGGTGGGCCATCATAACTTGGAAGTGGAGGTGGAATGTAAATGACCCCACCCTTGTATGAGAAGACATTTTCTAGGACCCTGCTGTCAGAAAGTTCTGAACTCCTTAAAAGTTCTATTTTAGGTGGTGCATTATTAGATTAAAACTGCATTGGTTGTTAGGACGAAAGCATGTAGAACACATTTGATATATGTTGCATGTTTAGGGTTTGCATTAGTTTGTTATTTTTTCTTTCTTGCATTTTTAGGGCATGTTTAATTGCTTTAAGGTGATTATATGTTAACCAAATTGCCATGAAAAAATTAATTGGTAAAAGGCACCTGACCCCGCAAGATCAAGGGTGGATTTCATCACCACCTATTGGCCCACTTAGGATAATAAGCACAATCACGTATCCCAACCTTCTAGTTTAATTTAAAATCAATTAGAAGAGACCTATAGGGCTCATCACATGCTCATAGGACCCTCTTGGAAGGAGGCTACCTATTGCCACCCAATGGTCCCCATTTAACCTACTACATTGGTTTTTAAACGACTAGCTCTGCTAGCACATTCTATGACTCAAACTACCTATGGTTAGTTGAGGAGGGTGTGAAGTGGTTGGTTAGGTAGGATCTAACTGGTAAGCAGTGGGGCAAGTCTAAAAGAGAGAAGGAGCGTTAGATTAAGTTAATCTAAAAGCTTCTCTCCAACATAATTTCAAGATAAACAAATTTTCTGCTTGCTAGCCTTAAGGGTGTTTGAATTTCTTGTGCCCTATCATTAGCATTTAGGTTGCATTAGTTAGATAGTAAAAAAAAAAAAAAAAGAAGAAGAGAGAGAGAGAGAGAGAGAGAGAGAGAGAGAGAGAGAGAGAGAGAGAGAGAGAGAGAGAGAGAGAGAGAGAGATGGTCAGTTTCATTCAAAATTTGCACACTGACCAAAATGATAATTGGTGCCCCAGCATTAATAGAGAAGATATTTTTCCATGGAGAAATAATCTCCTCTTTAATGATAATGAACCACCTTACGTCATGAATAATGATAATGTTTCTTTATAGACGAATAATCCTCTTTTTGATGCTGATGATCCTCCACCTCTATTTAATGATAATATACATTAATGGAGGAATCATTCTCAACCATATGAAAATAGGAGAAGGAATTATAATAGGCAGTGGGACCAAAATAGATCACAGGAGGATAATTGGCACAATCAAAATTCTCTTAGAAGAACATTAAAAGACTATTTATAGCCTAACTATACCAGCATATCTTCATGTATAAATTTACCTCCAAATGCTAGTATAATTAAAATAAAGGTAGGAGTAATTCAATTACTTCCAAAATTTTATAGGTTGGATAGTGAGAGTCTGTATATGCATTTAAAAGAATTCGATGAAGTGTGCATGATCCAACATATACAAAACATCGAATTAGACATCGTAAGACTCAAATTATTTCCTTTGTCTTTAGAGGAGAAAGCTAAGATGTGGTTTCATTCACTATCAGCAGATTCCATACAAACACGACAAGAAATGACTAGGAAGTTCTTGAAAAAGTTCTATCCTATACATAAGATGAATGCTCTCCACTGCAATATAATGAATTTTACCCAAATGGATAAAGAAACCTTCTATCAAGGCTGGGAAAGATTCAAGGAATTGTTGTTAACTTGTCCACATCATGGATATGGACTTTGGTGTATCATCAACTTCCTTTATGAAGGACTCCATTCTAATACGTGCCGAAATGATGTGTAATGGCAATTTCTTAAATAAACAATCGAAAGAGGCACAAGATTATTTGGAATGGCTTGTAGAGAGTGCACAAACTTGGGCTTATTCAGAAATAGTAGGTTACCCAAACAAACCTAAGTCCACCATCACATTTGCTAGGGGAGAAATATTATGACTAAAAAAGATGATATGAAAATAGCATCCCTAGCTAGAACAGAGGCCATGGAAATGGGAAGTTTTTCCTCTAAGAAAGTCAAACAGGTGTGTAATACTTCTGAAAGTAATATGCATCCAACTCAGGAATGTCCTATCGCTCCTGGATTTTAGGATGCGCTTTATGAACAAATACATTCTTATGAGAAACATTTTCCCCAATCTTCAGAGACATATAGTTCCAACTTGAGTAATCATCGAAATGAACATAATGTTAATGTCTCACACAAGGCCCAATACCAACCCTATCACCAAAAACAAGGACCACTTGCTCTTGGACCTTACCTTCCTCCACATAAGAGGAAAGTCGAGGGTAATTTCCATCAATACATACAAAACTAGGAGAAGAAAATTGCTCAAAGTCAAGCTCAATTAAAAGAGAACATAGATTCCATGATTGAATTGAAGGATATGATGTCTCAAATGCTTCATACCATTGATCAAGGGCCATATCCTATTCCACCCAATGAAAACCTTGATGATATGAATGTAGTAAGTGAGATTAATTCTTCACCTACAAGCATGGAACAAACAAAGGCAATTACCATTATTCATAATGGTAACACAATTGAGACATTTGGTCATAAAAGGGTTGAAATAGTGCTTAAACTTGTTAGAAAAAGAGACAAATTTGTCACACCCAATGAGGAATATGACATTCTTGCTCCATTTCCAAAAAGGTTGCATGGAACTCTTACAAGTGTCTTTAGTTATGAAAAGCAACCTGAAGATAAATTTATCTTGCATGGTGATAAAATGAAAATTTTTATATTGGAAGATAAATTCACTAATCGGTCATTTTCAAAGTCTTGTCCATCTCACTTTTTATGGGACCTAGGGAAGTTTTAAACTCAGTAATATGTTTTTCCCTTGTAAATAATTGTGTACCTTTTTCTTTTTTCTTTTTTTCTTCAGATATTCCTTTTATACATCTCCTAATTAATTTCAAATTTCTCAATGCATTATCATCATCCTACTTTTTAAACATTGACGACAATGTTTCTTTCAGGTTGGAGGGGTGCAGAATTCTAGTAAATTCTAATTTTTAGGTTTTAGGTGATTTTCTTTATTTTTTAAATTTCAGGTCAATTCCTACACCATAATAACTTTGGCTTATTAATGGACCTCAACATTACTAATTCATCATTTTACTCATTTTCTAATATATTCCAATAAAGCTAGGTCTCAGATCACATATGTACACGCAATTGCATATAGATAGTCTAAATTGATGAGTAGTAATGACTGAGAAATCTTTGAGAAATTCAGTAGAGACATATAACCTAAGTGAGCTTTAGAGCCATTCATTCTTTCTGAGAGGTTATAAATAATTCTAATTTTCTTCGGTGTGCTTAAAGAAACTTGATCCCATCAACTTTTAAGTTTGGCTAATTACCTAAATTGTTAGAGTATTAACTTTGAAATTCTGGAAGTTCATTGAATGTGATAGATTATAAATAACCTAGAAAATGATTTAGGCCATCTTTGTTAACCTAGAGATATAAAGCCTACCCAAAAATATTTTTACCACCAGTCATCCAATTTGACCCTTTATATAAGCCTTTTTCTTTTCTCACCCAACTAACCTTAACCCATATTAACCCACTATAATATATCCATTACCTATTTATTCAAAAGATAAGTTAAGAGATGAATGATAATATACCTTTTAGTGGTAAAGCAGAAAAGTGAATATTGAGAAAAGAAATATTCTTCAAGAGAGAGAGAGAGAGAGACAGAGAGATGAATGAAAAAAAAGTGGAAAAAGAAATATTCACTTTAGTACAAGCAATGTAAAGAAAGAATTGTCAACTTTAGAAGACCTCTACTTCTTATTGAAGAAACTTTGAATACCCTTTTACCTCTTCTTTTGTACCCCCTCCTAAGCCTTCATGTTGTCCAAGTTAAAGACTTAATGATTTTAGGGTAAATATAGTTTTGATGAGGATATGAAAATATAGGATTTTGAAAATAATACTTCTAAAAGTTCAAAGGTAATGGAATCATTCTAAAGGGATCAAAACTACATTTCGTAGTAACTCCTATTCCTTTATGAGCATATGTGAGATAAAATTTGCTTTTATTGACTTTGCTCACATATTTAAGAGGCATGATTTGAACCTTTATCTGAGAGACTTTATTTCTGAGTGTATGTCATTAGTGAGGATTCAGACACTTGAAGAAATGTTACGTTCTTGTGTTGTGGATTGGAAGGGAAACTGGAATGAATGTTTGCCTTTGATCAAGTTTGCTTATAATAACAACTATCATTCTAATATAGGCATGGCACCATATGAGGCATTGTACATTCGGCCATGCAAGACACCCACTTGTTGGAGAGAGGTAGTTTGTGAAGTTCGAGTTGATAGAGCAATTTGTGAAGAAGGTTAGACTGATTAGGTAGAGGTTGTTGATAACCTAAACTAGATAGAAGTGTTATGTTGATCAGAGATGTCGAGACTTTGAGTTCGAGATTGAAGATCACGCATTACTAAAAGTCTCACCAAGAAAAGGAGTCGTGAGATTTGGAGTGAAAGGAATGTTGAGTCTAAGGTTTGTTAGGCTGTTTCAAATATTAGAGAGGAACATGAAGGTTGTATATCATTTAACGTTGCCACCTTAGTTGTTAGATGTGCATAATGAATTCCACGTGTCAATGCTGAAGAAGTACATTCCAAATACGACACATATTCTTGATTACATACTTGCAGAACTATATCCAAACCTGACATATGAGACAAGACCTCAAAGGATTCTAGACCACAAGGAAAAAAAAAATAGGAACAAGACTATTCATTTGGTCAAGGAGTTGATGGCAACACCATTCTTTTGAGGAAGCTACTTGGGTGATTGAAGAAGATATGAGGAATAGTTTTCCTTATCCATATATTGATGGATAGTATTTGTGTAATAGTAGATTTCAAGGATGAAATTCCTAAAAGGAGAGAAGATTGTAATGGCCTACATTTTTTAGAAAATAAAAAATATTATTTTTACAAAATTTGAAATTCAAATAAGTTAATTGTTTGATATTAAGGTGTAAAAATAGGTTAAAAGTGAACCCAGAAGCAATTGGCTAAGTATAATTTATTAATTTAGTTGTATGTTATGAGCATTCTAGTTCTAATAATGGGTTAATAAAACTATAATTTGATAAAACTTGACAACCTAAGCTAAGTGTAGCTAAGTGGTTTCAAGGACAATGTGTGAGGTTGAGGTATGGCCTTCAACTCATGTCCCTAAAAGAAAATCATATTCTAATTATTAGTATGAATTTTTACCATGAAGGCATCCAAATATGGAAACCCATGTGATGGAAATGTAAGAAGTCAAATTGATTGAAAACTGTTATAAAAGAAACCATTGGATGATGAACAATGGTTACTAGTGAAAGGGAATGAACAATTAAGGGTTACAAATGAAAGAAATAACAGTGTATAAGTTACAAATTTGAGTTTTTGAGTGATGATCTAATGATTAGAATTAATCTAAGAAGATGTTACAATCTGTGATCTAATTAAAAATAGCCACATAGCAAAAATCTAAAAAGATAAAAAATGTTAATAATTTTAATGACAAAGACATTACAAAGGAAAATCTTTATAGAAGGGATGTTGAGATAGGAAACAAGCCTTTCTTGAATGGAATAGTTGGACAGGAAAAGAGGAGAAGGTGAAAGAGAAAGAAGAAGAAGACGAAGAAGAAGAAGAACGAAAAAGGGAAATCTAGAGTAGGAACATGAAGAAACAAATTGAGGTAGGAAATCTAAACTAGACCTCAGTTTTCTCTTCAAAACAAAAAATACAAAAGTTTCATTGATTGTTCTTTTTTAATGGTATTATGCTATGATTTTGTTGCAAGAAAATACATCTATTTTGGTTAATTTCGTGCATAAGATTTTAGAGATCTAAGTATTTTTCTTAGTTTGTAATATTAATTATTTTATGCAAGAAGGTTTGAGCACAGAAATTTTTGTCCAACGTTTTTGCATGATGGTAATTATGATTTACAAACTTGATTAGTGAATTAGATCAAGTTTCGTATGCTTAAAGAAATATTCTAAATACATGCATGCTTATAGATAAGGATGGATAATTGAGTTAGACATTCACATAAATTTTTTAAGCATGAGAACTTAAAGTGAGATGTGATGTTTCTATTTTTACATGAATTCCAGTTAATAATTGAACTAGTTGATGTTTTAAAATTTAATAGATCTCAACTTTTGGTATAAGGAGAAACTTTTGATAAAAATAAATCTAAAAGAAATCAGGTTTCTCTATGTAAATTAGGACAGACACATACTTAATAAATTTGTGGTTAAATTCTACAAAACATATATGAGCACTTGATCAGACTTGTATAAAAAAATTATGTTTGGTCTTAATATTTATTTATTTATTGATGGTGAATGTAATATAAGTTGAGGAATGCTAAATTGACCACATGTGAGTTGAAGTCAAACAACCTTATCTTATGGAGCAAAAATTTTACACGCTAGAATAACCCAAACCAAATGCTTTTTTTATCTAGTAGACATGTAAAGGCAAAGAAATGAGATAAACAAGTCTGATCTTACAAAAGTGGGCTTTAGAATTTTGATCATTTGATCTAACCTCATATTATGGTTAAACATTTCTCATGTTCTCGTTATTGTAACCTTTCTTCTTCAATAATCTTCATCACATCCATTTAAAAAGAAATAGGCATTCCTCATACACGTTAATGTATATACCAAAATTTCTTGTATCTAATATGAATAGAAAGACCTTTACTAATTATAGTAATTATGATCCAATGGAGAAAGCAAAATAAAATATTGTCTAGGTTTAGTATATGAATTAATGTGTAAACATTTTCTTGTGCTTAAATCACAAGTTCAAAGTGCTGCTCCATTATGGGCTATTCGTAAAACCTGAAAAAAGAAAAGAAAAGAAAAGTAGGATTTCCCATAGGCAATGTTATTCAGGGATATACAAATGCATGTCCATGGTGATGCAAGTCTAGGACACCTTTGTTATAGATCTAAGTTATCATCTTGTTTGCCTCACCTTATTTACACTAGAAATAAAAAATTACAAAAAGGTAATGCTTATAAGCCCTTTTCTTAGCTTTAAGAATCAAAAGTTGCAATTTCTTGTTATCATTATTGCTTCTATTAAGGTGCTCCTTGACACATGGACAACCATCTTATCCCTTGTTACTGGATGTCACGATATAAGAATTGAATATGAAAATTGTAAAGAAAAACAATTATAGAATAAGATTATTCCTTAGGTTAGTTGATAAGAGAATCATAATTTGTTTAGAAATCTATGCTGAAATTCTTTAAGAACTAATTTAATATTTTTATTGAATATCGGTGTTTGACTTGAAGAGAACCTGACTAAATGCTAAGTGCTGATTAATTCTCTTCACATGGCACAAAGGGCTGTATCAAGCGCATCATGTGCCGAACAAAAACTCGTGCTAGTTACACTGTTTATTTTAGTTTATCAAAGTATTTGGTAGTACATGTTCTTAACTTGTTGTTGTTGTTTTTGTTATTACT
The DNA here is from genome assembly GCA_035236585.1 of Warburgia ugandensis. NCBI lineage: Eukaryota > Viridiplantae > Streptophyta > Magnoliopsida > Canellales > Canellaceae > Warburgia > Warburgia ugandensis. The sequence goes on along the minus strand of CP141126.1, from coordinate 69,331,014 downwards.
AATACTATTATTACTAAAGTTTGAGATAGACAAACACCCATGTGCAGCCTCAAACACTGACCACCCAGGTGAGAGACTCCTTATACCATTGTGCTAGAAGTTTCCTACATAGTTTTGTAATTGCTTAACCATCAAGCTACTAACTTTGAAAAATCTTTTCAACCAAAATCTGCAGTTATATAGGATTGATAGGATTATTTGTGGTTTTAGACAATGAAAGGTACAAAGTATCAAAAGAAATTTAACTTAAAATATCAAAAGAAATTTAACTTAAAAATCTTCTCTTGGATGATGGTTTTACCATCAGTTTCAACAATTGGCGGTCATTTGTATGGGTATTTAGTATAGATCAACAGTCCCGACGCTGTTCTCCACCATTGCTGGTGGGCTAAAAGCTACTGGTCACCATTCGGAAAAATTAAAAAAAGCCACTGGCCGTTAGATGGTTTCGGGGAAGGAGATTGGGTTTAAGAATGACACTAATTGTAAATTGATCATAATGTATGGGTAGTTTATAATGGCAATTTATATTGCAGATAACTAAAAAACTAAAAGACCGTATACCGACCATTATATTCACCTACCCCCGCTTATTAGGGTAAAAGAAGTCTAAATAAATTGCCGGTGTTTTTAACCTACACACAAACTGTTGTGGAATATTTTATGTCAGTGGTGGATTATAAAATGTAAAAGAGCATGGAGTTGGTGAAATCCTCTCATTTGATAAGCACATAATTTTTTGACATTATTATATGTATAATGAAGCTTAAGTGGTGGCAAAACTCTGGCAGACTAAAAAAAAAGTTCACGAGGATCCTATATTGCCTTTAAAGTGTATAGTTGGACCTATTAAGAAGATGATCCAGATAATTTATATGCTGGATCCATTTACAAGCAGTACCTTACCTTTATTGTATAAGGTAATAAGAACTAACTTTTACAGCTTTTCTCATATTTCAGCTGAAACACCCATTTTGGACTGAAAAGGCCAAACACAGCTGGAACAATTGGAAATCCTCCATCTAATACCTAAGTCTTACATAATATAAAATAAGTGATATAACTGAACCCTTGTTCTAGGAGAACTTGATAAAGTATATGAGACTATAAAGTTGAGTCTAGGTAACCGTACAAGCTCAAGAGGAGAGGATGGTGTACATGCTAGTTGTTCCATGCAAGGTAGAACTTTTTCTTGCAGATTTAAGCTGTTCATTATATTAGGAATGACTTGATAGTCTAGAACTCAAATTTGATGATTGAATGGTTGTGGCATACATTTATGAAGTAAAAATTACAGCCATTTATTGTTATTGATTTTTTGAAAGACCCCAAACAAGTGGTTATAATTATTCAAACACATAGATTTCTCCTGGTTACCTATTTTTGACATTTTGAACATGATGATTGGCTTAGATCTATAAAAATACATCTACTTTCCTCTCCTCTTAAGCGTGTACACCTTCCACTCCTCTTGTTCGTGCATGCTTACTAGATCTCTATAAAGTTATTGAATATCAAATATGAGGGCACCAACTTGATATGGATATAGTGTTTCAATTCCTAGTATTGCCTAGAGTCGTTGCAATTTTTGTTGGATGCCTGTTTCGAATAAGTTAATCATCATAAAGCATCTCATTCTTTGCTGGTGAATTGCTTTGATTAGACGCACGTGACATCATGGATGAAGAGTTGGTTGAGCATATTTGTTGATTCATCTCATCTCATCACATCATGATATATGTAGATTTATTTTCTAATTTCAGAGTGTGGTTGACTGATGCTGAGATTAGCGGAACCCATTATAGGCTAATCTTTTGTTCTTTTTGGTCAATTAGAGGGAAAATAATGCAGAGTTTATGCCTCTGTGTTACATTGTGGTACATGTAGAAGAAAAGAATAGAAGAGTATTGAAAAACTATGAGCATGAAGCATTGTAGAATATATTGAGTTCCGGTATGATTAAAGCAAGTCAAATTTGTTCAAACATTGCATCTTTATGTAATGTAGAGCCACTATTTACTTAATGCTGAAGCAATGAGGAGAATTGTTCTATATCCAATCAACTTCCCAAGGAGATTCTCCCCTCTTCAAGTCAAAGTGAACAACGTGATCTTGACGCTCACTTCTTCGATTTGGTCAGTTTGATACTTGGTTAACTTGTTCATCTCAATGTTCCCCTGATACACAATTTCATGATGATTAGTTGGGTAGTAGCTTAGCTTTTCTTCTTTGGTTTCTTTCCTTGTATTTTCCTTATTGCTCAATAGATTACTAGCCTTACTCAACCCAACTGACAGTTGTCATCTACTCTAAGGACAAGTGCTTAAATAGTTATTAAGTAGATACACAATCATGGACTTTTTTTTATTTTAAATAAAAAAACTAAACTTGTGGCTTTTTTCATTTTAATCCTAGATTTTTCGAGTTGTTAGTTTCATCCCAAACTTGCAACGTTTTCTCAAAAATCCTGCGCATTAAAAAAGTTTATGACATTAAATCTGTGGCAACATGTTTTTGCCTATGTAGCAGTTGACTTGCTTAGTTTGCATTGATGGTCTGACATGGTATAATTATTATATTAAAAAAGAGCACTTTGTTTCTTTTACTTAACAAGGTGATACCCATGATCCGAACATTTTAAAGGGTCGGCCCCACTTCTGCTCTACTAGTAATAAGTAAGATCTAAACAATGCAAAATGTAGCACCTACCTTTGGATGATCTAACCCTTTCATCTATTCTCTCTGGCTTTGGATGACTAGTACTCAAAGGTGTGCGGTGTGGATAATCCTAAATTATTCTATGATGGCATGTGCACAAATATTGAGATTGCCACCAAAATCCTTGACAAATCAAATACATATTAAGATAAATAGTTCTTATTAGGGAAAAAGTAGCACCACTAGTAATCTTGCTTGCTATTGTTGAAAGCACTAGTGGGGCCCACTCCTTGAATGGCTCTAGTGTGGGGCACTCCCTTGTTAAGTAAAAGTAAAAAAGTGGCTTTTTCTAATATTTTAACTGCGGTGTGCAAGATGGGTACCACCAAGTAGGTCAACTGCCACATAATTTGGACATGTTGGCAAAGATTTAAAGTTTTCTAGTATATTAATGGCACTAGATGTTTTTGTAGAAATGTTGCAAGTTTGGGATGAAACTAACAATGTGAAAAATATGGGATTAAACTGAGTAAGAGCCCCAAGTTCAATGTTCTTTCTATAAAAAAGCGTGCAATCACATATATACTATGCATTTTAATAGCTAGGAAGCTTGCATGGGGGCTAAGTTGGATTAAGGCTTCTTTAGGTTGCTGCCTTTGCTTGTTGCCTGTTTGTTCTTGTGTTCACCATTAAAAGTCAGGTATTCGTATGTCTTGCCCTACTAAACTCTAATGTAATAGGCTATTAGAGTGGGGGCTAGGATGATGTTAGTTAGAAAAGAATAGACTTTATAATCTTTAGAATTCCAAACTTCTTCGATTACCTTAGCTAGCTGTTAATAAAAGGCTCTATAATACTTGGAATGGCTCTCTTATATTGAAATTTTTTGTCTAATGGCATTCAATTATAGGAGCCCTTTATAGTTGCATAAATCACTTGAATTTGTTTTTCAATTAGAAAAATAGAAATGTGTGGGGTATATTTTCTTTAATGTAGTAGGAGATAAATGGTCAAATGAGGTAAGTGCGTTATCTCTAATACATTAGGAACTCTCCTTCTTTTGAGATTAGATTGCCATGCATCCATTGAGGCAGAATTCTCTTGATGTTATACAGTGACATTGATGGATCTATAAATTGAATCAGTGAAAATACAATGGGTAGAAGAAGAAGAAGAGGAAGAGGAGGAGGAGGAAGAAGAAGAATATGAATTTAGTAAAGTGAATACAAGCTAATGAGAGTGAAAGAAAACAACATCTTCCCCACTACAGGCCATTCTTGCCTTCCCCTGGTCTATTCCCTTCTACCCTCTTCCCAGGGCCCTCTTCACTCTCTACTCTAATCCCCCTCCTACTGAAAATATGATTCCCCTAATAGAATTCCTTCACTGTCCACTCCTATCCTTACACCTCTCCGCTTATATATATATATATATATATATATCTAGATTTGATACTAATGCCAACTGACTTTATGCTAATGCTAACTACTTGGATTTCTGGGGACCACATCTCCTGGGATTGGTCATTCCAAAACATCCTGCTTTTCTTGCTACCTAACCCCCACCCCTTCATTCCCCTCCTAAAACAGCCACCTTGTCCCCAAGGTGGAAGTTTGGAAATTGTGACTAGATAGTGTCAAAGAGTTCCATAGTATTGTCATGATTTGGTAAGCCTTCCCATTGAACTAATACTTCAAGTTAGACCATTAGATAGAGTGTGGGTATCCTTAATGACTGATGGGTACACTCGGGTATCCTTAATGGCTGATGGATACACTTGTAGCTTGAGGCTCTCCTAGAGAGATGCATGTAATGAATGAGGGCTAGGGGTGGAAGAAGAAGTAGGTTTTAATTGGGAAACATGAAAAACAAGATGGATCTTGGCAATATGGGGTAGCTCCAGGCGGTATCCAACTTCGCTAATTCATTGAGACACATTGTAAGGGATACAATATTGAGGAGAGAGCATCTTGTTGAAGTGACTAGCCCACAAATTGAGTCAATTAGGATATATCTTTAGATATACGAAGTCACTTGGTAAGAAAGAGAAGTCTCGCCTCTCTAAATCTGATTGTGCTTTCATGTGTGATTGGGCCCTCAGCTGAATGGCATGATCATGCATATGGGTGACAGGAAATGGTAGGGCTTGATCAAAAAAATGGGAAAATTGTGCCAAAACAGGTTCTAATAGTGGAGTGTCGATTTTGGGAGCCTTAGTGCCGAGCAAAAGACCCCGATATTCGATTAAGTAGCTATTGCTGACACTAGGCCTAAGTTTCAACATTGTTTTGAGGGGTATAGACGAATGAGCTAGAGAGGGGTCTCCCTATAATGTGACGTCCTTGCCATCCATCAAAAATTTCACAGTGAGGTTCCTAAAATTGGATGAAATATCACTTAAAGTTTGTAGCTAGACCATCCTTAAAACAATATTGACCCTTCATAACTCTAAGATGTGGAAAGTTCTATTAAATTGAGATGCTAAGCAAAGTTAGGAAGAGGTTTTGACAGATTCCCCTTCCTTTTACACACTGGCTATCTCCTATTTATACTCCAAATTTTTGTGTGTTAGTTATTGGTAACTAGAGTTCATCCACCAGGTCCCTGGCAATGAAGTTGTGCAAGGCTCCACTGTCAATCAAAACCACCACTGCTCTACTTCCTAGGTTGCCAGTCAGTTTTATAACTTTTCCTTGTGTAATGCCCACAAGTACATGCATGGATAACTCTAGTTGAGGAGTTTCCTCTTTCGTTTGTACAAGTTCCTTTCAAGTTGGAGGTTCGCTAGATTCAAAATCATTATCATTGTCGGCCAGAAGAACTTGTAACTATCAGTTCTTACAAGATGGCTAAGGGTGTACCGTTCATCACATTTATAGTATAGCCCTAGGGCTCTTTTTTATTGGAACTCATGGTTTGTGAGGCACCCAAAAAGGTCTTTGTGGCCACTGCAAGCATTGCTAATCCCCGACTCCTTATCCCCCTGGTTGTCGTCTCCTTCAGTTATTAAGTTGTTCGAATTAGGGTTTAGGCGAAATTATGACTCAGCCCCTGGTACCCTGTCCTTGATAGTGGGCGTTTTGAATGGAAGGTGGTGGTATTAAGAATCTGGCCCCAGGTCCAGTCCAGCTTCCATGGGTTGTAACTAGCTCTAGGGCTGCATTTTTTCCCTCAATTTTATGGGCTAGATCCATAAGCCCAGTTAGCGTATCAGGTTGAAACATTTTAACCTCAGGCTTTATCTCTTCCAGCAGCCCATTTATAAAAGTCCCTTTTAGAAGCTCGTCGGGCAAGTCCACCAAAGGGCCCAACATCAACTCGAAGCTACACCGATAGTTGGCGATGGAGCCCTCTTTTGAAGTGTGATGAGAGCTTTGTAGTCATCATCTAACTAAGATAGATGAAATTGTCAAAGGAGAGTTGTTTGGAATGATGGACGTGATTGAAGAGGAGTCTGAGAGAAGGAGGTGGCCACTACAACATTATTGTCATCATTGATGTGGTTAATCTAAAAATATCATTACGCCCTGCATCACTACAGCACAAGGGGTTTTTAAAGTCGGCAAAAAGTGATAATAGAAGTCGCTTACAAAGCGACTTCTACCATGGTGGCTTGGAAAGTCGTTTTTTAAAAACATCTTCAAAAGTCATATTCTTTTGAAGTCGCTTATATGAAAATGACTTCTAAAGTCATCAACTTTATAAATAGTTTTTTTGTAAGCAACTTCAAAAAGAACCAAATTTTAATTGACTTTTAAAGTCGCTTAGAAAAAACACAATTTCTAAAGTTGATGACTTTAGAAGTCATTTTTAGATAAGTGACTTCAAAAGAGTTTCATTTGCTTGAACTTTTGAAATAGCTTATATAAAAATGACTTCAAAATTTTGTTATTTTAGAAGTCATTTTCATATAATCAACTTCGAAAGTAAAAACATTTAAACAATATATCATGACTTTTAAAGTTGTTTTGTCTAAAATGACTTTAAAAATTCTCATCTTTTAAAGTTGTTTTTTTTTTATAAATTTGTTTGATTGCTCCACCTCCTGTATACATTGAATAACAAACACATGATATTTAAATTTTTTTTATAAACATTAAAAACCTATTTATAAACAATGTTCATCTACTTCTTAATACACAATACAATGTGTACATTAAAATACTTCAATCTCCACAAACATGAAAAACCAATAACCACTACATTGCATCCACATCTTAATTTTTTGATACATTACCTCCTGTGTATACATTGAATATCAAACATTCTATGCACCTAATACTTCAAATAATCTTTATAAACATGAAAAACCAAACATCACATACACCTAATAACTTCAATCTCCATACACATTCCAAACCACCATCCACTATGATGCATCGACATGTTTCTTGATACACTACCACCTGTGTATACATTGAATAACAAACATTCTATACACCTGATACAAACAATCTTTATAAACGTGAAAAACCAAACATCTAATATGACATGCATCCACTTCTTTCTTGATATCCCTAATTGTTCTTAAAATATAACACCTAATACATCCACAATGGCTACAAAACATCCATACTCATCATTATCCATCCACATCTATCTTGAAAATAATTTATATAAGAAACTACAATATATGCATTGTCTATGACATCCACATCCACATTCACTTCATTTATACATCCATAAAAGTTATATAATTCAACCACCACATATTCACTTTGTGTTCAAACTCCAAATTCACTTCATCCATACTCATTTATTCCCACACTCCAAATTTCCACTCATTCATTGCTTAAAATGAAAATAATATATATATATATATATATATTTCAAAGAAAATAATAAAATCTAAAGGAACACAAACAAGTCAATGAAAAAATACTTTATTATGTATTTCAAGTTCATGTAGTTACTCCAAGTAATCTAATTGAAACTCATTACATACTCAATCTATTCATTTCGTATTTCACTAAGATTTACACTGGAATAACTCTTCTTGTTTTCCCACTCAAAAAGCACAATAGCTTGAAATACAACATATTTAATTAAGCTAAATCTTTTTAGCTAGATCCATAAAAACTAAAAAAAAGATAAGATTATGAAAAATAAAAAATACCTTTTTCAAATGGGAGGTAGGAGTACAATCAAATATGAGGGTCCTCATGTACCTCAGGACATAATACCTACACTCCTAATTAGACTGTTGTTTAGGGCATTGTGCAACAAGGACAACAAAAAAGAACTCATATATATCATTTATAATAATATAGGTTTAATTAGTGATAACTTAGAGTAATTAATAGTTTCATATACCTTGACATTATTCCACGTGAGTTTTGGTAGTTGTAAAGTCTCGGTCACTGTAGTCCATTCCCACCAAGTCATACAAATTTAAATTTCAAATGCATTATAGATGAATAACAAATTACTTATCTACACACAACGCATGAAAAAAAATAAATTCTTACTTATTTATAATATCTATGAGGGAGGAATAGATGTGCACTCCACAAGAATAAAAAAAGAAAGCATGACCACCATGCACATCCAAAACGAGTAGCATTCAATGAGACCTACATAGACAGTCATATGGATTGTAATGGAAGTTGACAATCACTATGTAAAGAATAAATTGGCAAGAAAACAAGAAAATTAAAACATACCTGCTATATTAGGGAATCATTAAGCCTTACCCTGAGAGCACAAAAGAAGCCTGGCAAAATATCCTAAATACACTTCTCAATCGGCCATTGCTCTGTCATGCCAGAAATGATGCCAGGGTTAAGGAATTGGTAAAGTGTAACCTCATCCTCAAAAAGGTTAGTAGCATCATTCAAGAAGTTTCACAAAAGAAATGATCATTACATATGCCATTAAAATATAATATGTAATTAAATACTAAATGATTTAAAAGCAAGTATGTGCACATACCCCATGTAGGAGGCAATGTGACGGTTCTCAAGTTGATCCCTTAGGCAAACTAGTAATAGGTCCTCTGCCATAAGCGTCATTTCAACAACATTCTCGGCAAGTATTCCCCACTTGATTTGTATAGGATTGATTGCCATATTGTCGTTGATGTGACCATAGATTAACCTAAGGGATTGAGGGGTGTTAGGTGGGACTTCCACACTCTCCTGGGTAGGCTACTGTAAAAGATGTAAATTTTTTAAGCTAAATAATATAATATTAATAAATGAAGAGGGCCTAATTTATGATGAAAGAGAAACCAAACATATATACAAGTACCTATTCCATTGGTGTAGCAGCCAAAGGTGACACTGGAATGGTGGCCAATCTTGGTGCCTCATTTTGTTGTTGATTAACTGTATAGAGTTACTAAACAATTAAGTGAGATCTTTAGCTAAAAAATACTAATGAGGAAGGTAGTATGATAAGATACATATTGTGGACTCTATGGGAATGACTAGTTCCTCTGGCCAAGTGACGTGATATGCAACTGCTTGCCCAACGGTTATAATATTTTCCATTTCTAATGGGAATGGTAGGCAGACATTAGCATTGAAAGTCATTGTAATGGACACCCACTTAGTATGTGGTGGCAATGAAAATTTATAGTTTTATCAATGTATATACGTCATGGGCAGGAATTTCCTTTTTGAGGGGAGGTAGATGTCCTTCATTATCATTTTCAGTTGGGGAATTGCAGCTTGCATGTGATGGAGGTATAGTAGGGCGCGTATTATGAGCAGGGGGTTGAGTAACAATTATCAAACCTCCCTCATGCATTTGTCTAAATATATCAACCTTTACTTTCTCAACGAGCTCATTGTAAGCCTACTCATCATCTTGAACTCTAGGTATACATCCTCTATCAAAGAATTTAAAAGGAACAACACCTCGACCCATGCCCCTAACTTGACTAGGTTTATTGCCCATAGCCCTATATAGGATGTCATCCTTGGTAGCAATGCTACTTAAAGTTCCTATAGTAAAGCTTTCTTAGGTAAGAATGTCCTGCAAAATTTAATTAGAAAGACATGATCATTTCATGTAATTAAGTGTAAACAATTTATAGACAGGTGGAACCACGTACTATGCCCTAAGCAATTTGCACAATAGTTTTATCTTCAAACTTGTTGCCAGTATAGCCCATTGAATGTGCCATCTTCCAGAGGATGGAGCGATCAATGGGTTTCCTAGTCTCAACTTTTTTTTATTGTCAAGAAAAGGCACTATAGTTAGAGAACATGTATATAACTATAGTAGCATTAAATTGAATGGGATAAATTGTCACTGATGCTTGCTTCACGCACTTTTAAAATAGCACAACCCATTCTAGATAGGTGGTGCTGCATATTTGTTTCATGCACCTTTCTTTCCCTTGCATTCTTCACTTGCACATTTTTACATGCGTGATCAAGTGCACTAATTGAACATTACATGTAATTAAAAGAATGAAGCATTATTTCTACATATACCTCAAACTAAGCAGAGGTGCATTTCTATACAAATGCATTCCAAGCCTCCTGATCAATGATGTCAGAGTGAATGGAAGGCACAACATATAGCCTTGATAGATCATTGATATTTGGAGTTATGTAATTATGAACAAGGTAGTTCTTTCATTTTCTCCATTGCTCACCTGCCTCTTGTAAAGCACGTATCTTCTTGTCATCTGGCATGTCAAAGGCAGACTGCAAATTGAACACATCAAATTACTATATTTGAAAAATAAGGAAAGTTATAATGTAAATAATACATGTACTTAATGTTTACATACCTTCACCATTTCCCATATTGAATCTTTTGTTGAGGATGACGCATGTCTCCATGTAAAGACTCAAAAATTTTAAGCTATTTTTGAATTACTTTATCAATTACATGTTTCTCATTTACTAAATTGTTATAGATTATTTATTTTATAAATATATATATATATATAATTTAACTATATTAATAGGTGGATAAATGTTCTATTTTAATTAAAATATGAAATGAAATAATTTGTGAGAGGTAGCTAAATAATTAGATTCTACACTCGAAATGGAAATCAAAGCCTCAAAGAACACTGAAAAAGGAGTTCGTATGAAGAAGTTATAAGTGTTGAAAGGCAGTGTGTAGTTTGGTAATTTGAATGCAAAAACAATAAGGACTGAAAATGTAGGGGATCGTTTTGATAACGATACCCCTTGTCGTCCTCTACCTCACGATGCTTGCACCGCCTTTCTTAGGAAGCAGTGCGTGTCACAAAGAATGGTGGCACCGCCATTGGGGTGGCACCACCTTCGCCAGCTATAAAAAGCCCTCTCCCCTCTTCCTTCGATCATTGTTTTCCACTCTTCTCCAACTGCTTTAGCCTAGGTTTTTGGCAGACATGGAGAAATCGCATCCACAGCAAGGGCACCATCTATGGCTGCTCAGGTAAGACCCTTTTCTCCTCTCTCTCTAATTTTCTTCCCTTCCAAGCTAGATCCATGCTAAATCTAGTATTTCTTGGCCAAAAATCATAGGAGAAAATCGGGTTCAGATCCAGAACCCTCAAACTAGATGCATCCCGAGGACGTAACATGTAATGCGTGCCCAAAACGTGCCCCCTGGGATGGTCTTCGGGCCCTCGTGACCATGCGGGCACAGTCTTGGTTCGACCGGGATGCACGAGAGTCCTGGGAACTGTGACACCTATTGCTCGTGCTGAAGATGCACGAGTGTGACGCTGGCCAGGATGCACACCCTGGAGCATCGTTCAGACATGTGCAAGCATTCGAGTGTGGTCTTGGTTTGACTAGGACACACACGCGTCCTAGGAACTGTGACGCGTGGGCCCTGTATGGACAAATCTGGTTCGTCCATTGGTTCATGACACTAAAATACAATTAAGGAGGCTATATAACTTTGATCGACGATTTGAAAGAACCGTTGTGTTCGTATTGATGACATGGACGTAATGAAACTATAAAAATTAGGATTAGAAGACTATTTACTATGACTATAGCCTAAGAACTATAAAAATCTTGTAGATTTACAATATCAAAGATGACTAGACCTCATGAATTGATCCATTAGAGGTGTTAGGAGATTAATAGCTCAGGATCAACCCTACATTACATGTATCAACCCTTGAATTGAATATCTAACCATTCAAATTGAGTACAAACCCATTCTAAGCATTAGGATAGGCAATCTATGAGATCTGACTATTAAGTTACACGATCTTGATAACATAAAAGTTTTTGAAGGCAATCTAACCATTAAATAGTAGAGCTATACATGAAATCTAGCCTGAAAATCCATTAAGCAAGGATCTATGATCCTAAAAGGTAGATCTAGCTGTTAATTTATAAATTTAATTAATAATCTATAAAGGATGGAAAATGATACTTGAATCCTTATTATTAATTAATATCCGGGGTTTCACAAAGGTGACTCAGGGTCAAGTAATGAAGAGCGCAATTCAAGAGACATAGAGGTAGATAGTCTGATACTGCTAAGTTTTCAAATGCATTTCCAAACTCTAATTGATTTATTTAATCTTGATGATCATGTTTAGTATGCTTTTTGCAATTTGATATTCTCAGTATGAAGATTTTCCTTACGATCTTGCATGCAATTGCTTATTTGGTAAATAGTCTTTATATAAGCACTGCATACATGTTTTGGAACTAGTTGCATGAATTGCATGATTTGTGATGATTGAGATTCAGAATATATGCATATTTATATGCATTGCTCGCATGTTTTGAAACATCATTGCATAGATTGCATGATTTATAATGATTGAGATTGGAGTTTCATGTATCTATATTTTTGGGCTATTGAGCCTAGTGGGTACTATGTTGAGAGGTTGTTTATGTACGGGGTTGGCCTCCTAGCCTCTACCACAAAAAGTGGATGGTACCACTGCCAAAATGGCATTGTCCCTTCCTCAACTACTGTGGTAAACAAGGACGACCACTAGAGGTGTTCAAGACACCCTTTTCGAGGACAGCCATAGTTGCCGTGGAGGCTATGGTGGGTTGATCTCTAGATACCAGAGACACAGGATTCTAGCTGTGTATTGATCGTGAGCATAGTTGACGCTATGATTTCAGTTTTATTAATATGCATATAGCATTGAGATGGTGGTATATGAGTACTCGTGACCAGTTGGCTTGATGTGTTCGCCAACCCATCAACTTGATGTGTTTGCAGAGATCCATGTCCATGATATCTATAATGATGCTATCATCTACTTTGACTGATTATTATTTTAAGAACTTCATAATTATGATTAGTTTATGATTTATTGACTAATCAGCTTGATGTTTTTATTGAGATCTTAGTACATAGATTGAGTAATCACTACTCTATGATTTTCGTAATAATTTATATTTATTGCTTACTAGATTTTGATAAAAGATTCCATGATTGAAAATGTGCAAACAAGGCTATGATTTATGCATAAAAATGCATGTTTACACAAAAAGGAAATTTCACAATGTTTTACATGGAAAGCCTCTTTTGAAACCATGCATGTGGCACGCCGTGTTTTCAAAATAGTAGTATTAAATCACCTACTAAGTATGAGGAATACTCACCCAAATATATTCTTATTATGGATTAGCTCCACACAGGATTAGAAGAAGCATTAGAGAATGTTAATGCTACGATCAAGTGAATGAAGTGAAGACAAGTATAAATGTAAGTATATGATCTACCTTTTGGACATGTATATGTAATCACTACAGTTGGACTATGAGCTGTGCCTAGATAGACTTGGGAAGACATTTATGATTATTGTAATTTTCAAAACTACGTTGTTCGTCTTGAAAGCAAATGACACTGGGGGTTTTCAAAATGAATTTAAAATAAAAGATTTTTCCACTGCATTGCATTGTTTTTATAGAATTGTTTTCAAATAGGGATCGATCCTGCATTAGGAATTAGTTTTACATTTAAAAATGCATGTGAAAACCCGGGTTGTCACACTCTAATCCTCAAATGTGATAGGAACCATGATTCTTACTGTGGAGTAGAGAAAACTACTATAAGCAGGGGCACTCTCACCAATCTCTTGCCCTTTACTATTGTATTGGATAGTTTCTTTAATTCCCTTCAACTTTCTCTTGATAACCTTTTCCATTGTTGTTCGCCCTCTGCCCTTTCTTTTTGTAGTAGTGCTCATGTTGGCCTCTTGTTCATGATCTTCAATGTGGTTGTAATCATCAGTTTGATGTTCTTCTTGTTCCATTGTTACTACAAAGAAACACTAAATCATATTAGAACAATGACATAAAAAAGGCTATGTAATGCATTTAAAGAAACCATTCAAATGTCCTAGATAAACATAGTTTAAGTAAAACAATAATTAAAGGAGACTCCTCTATCAATTCGCATAAACATACAATATCTAACATACTTGACAAACTAACCTCAGGAAAATAGATAAAGGATGCATGAAAAGTATTTGCCTACTTAGTATAGATATTTGTAAAGGGGCTATAAATCCCTTAGACCTTTCAATAGACTTTAACTCCACTGGTTCGAGTTCACATCTCTTAGTGGGTTTAGTTATTCATAAGTAGTGATAAGCTTAACTTATGCTAGATGTTCATCTATATATGTACATGTGCACAATTCATGTACCAAATTCCATCCAATAAAGTTTATGATTCATGTAAGTTTCTCTTGGTTATTTGCATGCTTGAAGTTCATTTAAATTTTGGTTTTATGATCATGTTTCATGTCTTGGATCACATGCACCATGTCATTTTATGCCTTGTTTGATTTAAGTTTCATGAGTATCTTACTTTTGGAATTTTACCTTTCATGAGTCATACACAATTTTGAGTAGTCCATACACTTTATTTACTTGATTTCTTAAGAACCAATTTAGCTTTTTTCAATAGTTTAGTTACTATTTTGGTTAGATCCCATGAAGCAAACTTTTATTTCACATATTTTATCCATTTTCTTACTATTTTGGAAAGATCATTCACTTGAATTTCATTTTCTTCTTTTCATCAAAAAGTTCTGTAAGTGAATTTTTTTTCTATCATTTTTTGTTTTCTAATACTCATTTTCATGAGATAAACTCTCTCTCTCTCTCTCTCTCTCTCTCTCTCTCTCTCTCTCTCTCTCTCTCTCTCTCTCTCTCTCTCTCTCTCTCTCTCTCTCTCTCTCTCCTAATAATGATTTCTTAAAGTTTTTTCTTATAATCTTTGTTGGTAGCTTACTTAAAGTTTTTCTTTTCACTATTCTTTCTTCCCTTAATGAACTTCTTAAACTTCCTAGTAAGAGGTGCAATATCTTCAACACTTCTAGTCTCATTCTCTATAGTGGATCTAAGCGATATTCCTTTCTTCTTATTTGGCTCCTCTTCTTTTTTGAACTTATGAGCAATCTTATAGGTCATGAGTGACCTTATAAGCTCATCAAGTTTCAAATTCTCTAAATCTTTAGCTTCTTGGATTGTTGACCTTTTGGCATCTCAAAATTTAAGGAAAAACTTATGACTCTTTTCACCAACTCAGCTAGCAAAAAACTTACCAAAAGATTTCAAACCACTAATAACATTGGTAAATGTAGTAAAGATTCCAAAAATAGAATCATTACTTTTCATCATAAAAATATTCATAGCTGTGGATTGCTTATAGGTTGTCCCAAAATTCTTTGGCAGATGTGTAGGTTGATATTGGATTGAATTCATTAACATCTAAAGCACAAACTCATGGTTTTTGGCATTGTGAGTAATTTTAAAGCTACACCACCTAGCCTAAGAGAGATTGGTTTTGATTTAACTAGGAAAGAAAATAACATAAAAATGGAAATATGTATTGGATATACTAAATGTTATTACCATAAATGTTAACAAAAGAAAAGAGGAAGCAATCAAGCACACCTGTAAGATCGCGCTTGCCAGCTTTGATTCATCTTGAATGAATACCTCCAAGGCTAGGATTTGCACACAAATCACTTAATTCTCTAGAGAAAACCATCAAAATTAGTCATTAAAAATCAATAAATCAATAGTATCAAATGGAGGTACCCCCCCACCCACTGGTCAGATTCCCCTCACCTTCGCCGTACCTCTCCCTCCCTCCCCAAAACCTAGTTCTCCCCTCCCTGGCCCCCACCTCCCTTGTCTCTGGTCCCCACCTGAACCCCCTCCTTTCCCCCTACCTCTCCTGTCTCTGGTACCCCATTCGAACCCCCACCTCCCCTCTCTCTAGTCCCAACCCTCACCCACTCCCTGCCCCCCACCTCCCCTCTCTTCGGTACCCCACCCAGCCCCCACCTCCCCTCCTCTTTATTCCCCACTCGAACCCCTTCCCTACCCCCACCTCCCACCTCCCCTGTCTCCAATCCCCATCCGAACCCCCTCCATGTCCCCCACCTCTCCCCTCTCCAAGATCCCACTTGAACCCCCACCTCAGCCCTCTCCAAAGGCCCCCCAAACCCCCACCTCCCCTCTCTAGTACTAAAGAAGTACAAAAACTATAGCAAAAAAAGATGAATAATTAATTATTATGTGTGTTATACTTTTAAAGTCATTTTAAAAACAATAAACAACTTTAAAAGTATACAATATTTTATACTTTTTTTTCATAAATTTTTTATTCAAAATATATACACCTTTTATATTAGTACTTCACAATATCTAACAAGTAATACACAGTGAAACAACTTTTTTATGATAGTGAACATTGATTCATGCATTCATTGTATGCACATATATTATATATATAGCTCACTATCAATATTTGATATAGCTCATGAAAAAACCAGAGTTAAAAATTATAAACATGAAATTATATATATATATATATATATTACAATTGACTAATATACATATTCCATGAACCCCAAAATATATATTGTTTTCAAACCCAAGCACCTTCCTCACCATTGTCATGCACATAATTGTCATTCTCACCAAGTAGTGCTTTGATTGATGGGATTATTTTGGTAATAGAAGGGTAATTGATTTCAACATCTCCTAGATCATCTTCATCATAAAAATCCCTTAGAAAGGATGATAAAACTATTGACCATTTGTTATCATGTTCATCTTGTATGTAAAATACTTGTTTTGCTTGAGATCCATAATAAATTGATTATTTTTATAGCCAATCCTATTAAGGTCAACCAATGTCAATCCAAGGGCATCAGTTTTGATGTAGTTGTGTTCCACCCAATTGCACTTAAACACAAGCACAATTCTAAAAGTATAATCCAAGGCCTAAATATATCTTATAACCCCATAATAAATATCATCCACCACTATTAGCTTGTTATCCTTTGAACTTGAAAAGAATGTAGAGTTGGAAACTAAGCTAACTCCAATATTCTGTTGCACTCTTGAGTTATCATGGTCTTTTGAGTAAAAGCAATAACCATTGATGGCATATCCAACATATTTTATTACTTCTGGTTGTGGTCCCATTGCCATCTAGCCCAAGGTTTTTGATATACTGTTGCCTACTACTTCTCACTGATCTTGAATATGTGCATATTAATTAGGCTTAAGTAAGATTAACACACACACACACACACACACACACACACACACACACACACACACACACACACACACACACACACACACACACACAGAATGTAGTTTTTTAACTTAAGTGAGATTTCTTTCATTTTATCTTCTTATGCATTTAATTATTGAAAGTGTTAAAATGCCCAAATTGTAGCCACTTTTGTTTCTTTGTGCAACTTGGATTCTTTGCCTTGAGTACATCCATGTGTTCACTGCATACACACACAAATTAATAGAGTAATCATGAAAAATGTAATTAACCATCAGTAATTAAATTTTACATAAGTGCATGCATGCATGATCAACTTATTTAGCGTAAGGTTAGACTTCATCAATATTTCGCAACACATAAAGATGATCTTAGTCTTATTCTTTATAGTCAATGATCAATACATGACTACTTGAGAGAGGTTTGCCAACCTTTGGATCATGAAATGCAACTAATTGTTTCTTTCTTGGGATTCCAATGGCATCCACTCCTGCTAATTACTTTGTGCAAAACTCTACTGCTTCCTCTACAATATAACATTTGGCTATACACCCCTCTGGCCGATTGTGATTACGCACATACCCTTTTAAAATTTTCATGTACCTCTCAAATGGATACATCCATCTCAAGTAAACAGTCCTATAGAGTTTGACCTCATCAATGAGGTGCACTGTTAAGTGTACCATTATGTCAAAGAAGGATGGTGGGAAGATTGTCTCAACCTCACATAAATTTATCACTAGATGACCTTGAATTTCATGTAATTTTGAAACATCAATCACCTTCTTGCATAGAGCATTAAAGAAGGAGCAGAATTTTGTAATAGCTTTCCTAGCTTTGTCTAATAACATAGAACATATTGCTATTAGGAGTAGTTGTTGCATCAATGCATGGCAATTATGGGACTTCATCCCCAACAATTTTAGCTCTTCTATGAAAACAATGTTTTTAAAGTTCGAAGAGCAGTCATCTAGGACTTTGAGCTTGAACAAGGTTTTACACATTATTCTCCTCTCCTCTCTATCGAGAGTATGATTTGCCTTGGGCAGGTATGTCTCTCGTCTGCCTTTATCCTCAGGGTGCAACCTCCTCTTTAAAAACATGTTCATAAGATCCATTCAAGCTGCAAGTCTATCCTTTGTTTTTCAAGGGATATTAAGCAAGGTACAAGTCAAGCTTTCACACACATCTTCTCAATATGCATGGCACAAAGCACATGGCTCATATGCAGTCATTTCTAGTATAGCAGACTAAAACTTATTAATTTCTTCTTCCAACAACTTCTACAATTACTTTCACCTACACATTTACTTGATTTCTTTGGGTTCTTTCCCCACAAGACATTAATATTTTCAACCTGCTCCAATACCTGACGTCCTATCAATATCTTTGGAGGTTTCCTTGTCTCTACACTCCTGTTAAATTCTCCGTTCTTAAAATGATATGGACGGTCTCTGTACAACCATCTTTTATGCCCAAGGAATGCCATTTTCCTACTATGTTTAAGTCGTACATCACATGTTTGATCACTACAGATAGGACAACCATTGTATCCCTTCATAGTGCATCCAGACAAATTACTATATGTAGGGAAGTCACTTATTGTCCGCAACAATATAGCCTTTAGGGTAAATGACTCTTTCCTGTATGCATCATATGCGTTAATGCCTACATCCCATAATGTCTCAAGATTGTCGATCAAGGGAGACAAATGCACGTCAATGTCATTCCCTAGCTACTTTGGACTAGATATCAACATAGTTACATCATGAACTTCCTATTCGTACCTAAAGATGGTGGAAAATTGTGACAAACTAATATAATAGACCAGGAACTATACTTGCTACTCATAGAACCATAGGTTACTAGGTTCTTCACCAAAATTAGGCCACATTAAGTCTACGAGATTTCATGCTGCGTTATCTACAAGATGGCATGAAAAGCTATCAGTTACTCTACCATTGGCATGCCACACTAATTTGTTTGCTATTTCTGTTATACAAAACATTCTTCTGAACCTTAGAATAGGGGGGAAGTACCGTAGAACCTTTACAGAAATGCCTATAACTATCTTAGTTGAATTCTTCTTGAACTTCTATCTTGGCTGTCCACAAGTTGGGCATGATGTTTTATCCTTGTGCTCCTTCCTATACAAGATGCAATCATTGGACGTGGATGTGTCTTTTCATACTTCAACCCTAGTACAACCATGGTTTTCTTTGCCTTCCTTGTGAACCTTGCCAATTTATTATCCTTCGGTAGCATCTTACCTACTACTTTCAAGACTTCTATAAAACCTTGATCTGAAAAACTAAATCTTAATTTCACGTTGTAAAGCACTACCACTATGGATAGCTTGGTATAGTCTTTACACTCAGGGTACAACGGCTGATCGGCTTCCTCTAATGTAGTATGAAATTGTTCAGGGTCATCCTGGAAGTCATCATATGCATCTCGAAACATTGGTATAGCTGTACTACTGTCTCCAACACTTCATATAATGTCTTGATCATATATTCCAGTACTTGTCAAGGGATGCGAAAGTTCTTGTCCAGGCCAAATTCATGGGTGGTAGCTTTCATAGATTCCATTAAAGCACACACGTTCTTTGAACACCCCTACAGTTTCCTTTTTCAAGTTTCTACATTTTGAGCATGGACAACGAATGCGATTACCATCAACACCTCTCCTAGGTGCAAACTCTATGAAATTTTCTGTACGCTCCTCATATTCATTCGATGTTATTGTCCCAGACATCTAAGCATATTTGTCCATTATCACAAGAAATCAAAGCAAATTTGCGTGGAAACTTGTAAGACATGAAAAGATTAGGTTAGGAATTTTACCAAACATTAGATATACATGAATTAGAAGTATTCGAAATAACTACATTTCACAAAAAATTTCAATTAACAAAAAAAAAGGCAAACACTACTACACAGGAGGGTTTTAAAATCGACGACTGTCAAATTTATAAATATTTTATAAGTTTTTTGAAAATAAACAACTTTGAATATATGTACTTAAGAAGTTGATTAAGCCTAAGTGACTTTAAAAAATTGGTGTGAGGTGGGAATTTTTTTAGGGGATGAACTTTTGAAGTCGTTTTTTTGAATTTGTTTTCATGAAAACGACTTCAAAAGTTGATAACTTTTAAAGTCATTTTCATAAAAATGACTTTAAAAATGCATAACTTTTGAAGTCATTTTAAGGAAGCGACTTGTTAAGTATCACAATAAATTTGGCAAGAATATTTTATTTTGCGGGAATGGACTTTAAAGTCGTTTAGTGATAAGCGACTTTAAAAGTTATATATTTTCGAAGTTGTTTAGCACTAAACAACTTCTAAAGTCTTCGATGATTTATAAATAAGCTGTCAAAGTATGTTTTTTCCTTTATCTTCTTCTTCTCACAGTTTTAGCATGACAGCTTCATTTTTGGGCCTTATGCTTCTCTTTAGTGTCATGGAAAAAACTGTGAGTAAACCACAACTTCTTATAAATCACAAGATTTCATTTCTTGTTACTAACTTTTTTGTTTTTGTTTTTTTATATAGATCATGTGGGTTTTCACACTACATATCATGGGGTTAAAGAATCTCTTTGATCATCCTAATTTCATTGAAAATGACAACTACTTCTCTCCTAGGCCTCACTATTGAAGAAAGGGAGAACAATACGATTTGTGGTTCTCAACCAAAATTAGGGTTTGATGAAGAGTGGTGGTTATAAATTAACTTTTGGCCTATTTTGAAGAAAAGGAGTGCCGTCAACTAAACACTAGGCTAGATTTTGATGAAAAGAGCAAATTATTTGTTTGAACTTGGCTGACGAGATCTAATAATATATAACATTTTGATATATATATATGTAACATTGGATGTAATAAAAAAATAATTTGATTTCATTGTTGATGTGTTTGTTTATATATATGCATATGATTGTGTTGTAAAATAAGTTTCATTGTGTATTTATGTAAATTTATAATGTACAAAAGCTAAATAAATATATTTTTCATTTAAAAATTTAAAAATTATTTGAAGTCATTTTCATTAAATTGACTTTAAAAATGCACAACTTTTGAAGTTGTTTTAAGCAAATGACTTGAAAAGTATCTCCATAAATTTGGTGAAATTATTTTATTTAGTGGGAATGGACTTTTAAAATCATTTAGTTCTAAGAAATTTCAAAAGTTAGATATTTTCAAAGTTGTTTATCACTAAACGACTTCTAAAGTCTTCTGTCAAAGTACATTTTTTTCCTTTTCTTCTCACAGTTTTGGCATGATGGCTTTGTCTTTAGGCCTTCTGCTACTCTGTTTTTCCATTATTACTTTCCATTTTTATATTGTAACTGTTTGTGTCATGGAAAAAACTGTACGTAAACCACAACTTCTTTTAAACCACACGAATATTTCTTTTCTTGTTACTAACTTTTCTTTGTTTTTTATTTTGTAAGCATGTGAGTTTTCACACTACATATTGTGGGATTAAAGAATCTATTTGATCATCCTAGTTTCACGAAAATCATATGATTTCATTAAAAATGACAACTACTTCTGTCTTAAGCCTCATTATTGAAGAAAGGGAGAACAATACGATTTGTGGTTTTCACCCAAAATTAGGGTTTCATGAAGAGGGTGGTTATAACATCAACTTTTGGCCTATTTTGAAGAAAAAGAGTGGTGTCACAGGACTACTAGGCTAGATTTTGATGAAAAAGTGCAAATTTGTTATTTGATCTTGGCTGCCAAGATCTAATAATAGGTAACATTTTGATATATATGTAAAATTGGATGTAATAAACAAATAATTTAATTTCCTTATTGATGTGTTTGCTTATATATATATACATATGATTGTGTGGTAAAATCATTTTAATTCTATATTTATGTAAATTTGTAATGTACAAAAGGTAAATAAATAAAAATTTCAACTAAAAAATTAAAAATTATTAAAGTGATTTTCAATAAAACAGCTTTAAAAGTTTATACTTTTAAAGCCATTTTTAAAAAAATGACTTTAATAATAGCATTGACTTTTGAAGTCATTTTTCTAAAAATGACTTCTATTGTTCTTCTATTTTAAGAATTATTTTGTCGACTTTTTCCTTAAGCTCTCTATTTATTATTTGTGCACAAAAACTAAACCAGACTTCTATTTCCCTACTTCGAACTATATCCTACCTATGTGAATTGGAATTACATTAGTAAATTTGAGGTCAATATTGATTTTTAAGTGTTGGTTAGTATCTCTATGTTTGTCTCATAATTATTATGTTTCATCATCATCATCATCATCATCATCATCATCATCATCATCATCATCATCATCATCATCATCAAGACCTTATCCCAATTAGGAGTCGGCCACATGAATCTTATTCCTCCATTCCACTCTATTAAATACCATGGCTTCATTTAGTCCCAAAGTTTTAAAATCTTTCCTCACCACTTCTATCCACGTTCTTTTGGGCCTTCCCCTTGCCCTTTTAGAACCTTCAACTTGTATTGCCTCACTCCTTGTAACTGGTGCCGTTGTTGGCCTCCTTTGAACATGTCCAAACCATCTAAGTCTAATCTCCCTCATCTTGTTACCTATTGGTGCTATCCCTAAATTTCTTCTAATATTTTCATTTCTAATTCTATCCTTTCTTGTCTTACCACTCATCCATCTCAACATCCTCATTTCTGCAACACTCAGCCTATGAGTATAATGTTCCTTAACTGCCCAACACTCTGATCCATAGAGCATGGCCGGCCTTATAGCCATCCTATAGAATTTTCCCTTTAGTTTGAGTGGCACCCGCTGATCACATAAAACCCCCGATGCACATCTCCATTTGTTCCAACCCGCTTGGATTCTCTGGGTAACCTCCCTCTCAATCTCTCCACTCTCATGGATCAATGATCCTAAGTATTGGAAGTGGTCTCTCATGGGGACCTCTTGGTTATCAATCTTGACTGGTGCTCCACTCCTACTCTCCTTGCTAAAATTACATTCCATATATTCTGTCTTAGTTCGGCTAATTTTAAATCCTTTCGATTCTAATGCTTCTCTCCATAGCTCTAGCTTTATGTTGACACCCTCCCTTCTCTCATCAACTAGGACTATATCGTCTGCAAATAGCATGCACCAGGGAATCTCCTCATGCAGATGTTTTGTTAACTCATCCATAACTAATGTGAAAAGCTATGGACTCAATGCCGATCCTTGGTACAATCCGACAGTGACAGGAAAATCACCAGTCACGCCACTAGTGGTCTTAACATTTGTTACTGCTCCCTTATACATATCTTTAATTATGTTTATATATCCCTGAGAAACCCGTTTAACACCTAACACCCTCCATATTAACTCTCTAGGGACTCTATCATAAGCCTTCTCTAAGTCAATAAAGACCATGTGTAGGTCTTTTCTCCTCTCCCTATATTTCTCTACTAATTGTCTTAGTAAGAAAATAGCTTCCATGGTAGACCTCCCAGGCATGAAACCAAACTGATTCTCCGATACACTTGTTTCATGTCGTAGCCTCTTCTCAATCACTCTTTCAAAAAGTTTCATGGTGTGGCTCATAAGTTTGATCCCTCGATAATTAGTGCAGCTCTGAATGTCTCCTTTATTCTTATAGATTGGTACAATAGAGCTTTTCCTCCACTCATCAGGCATTTTCTTTGATTTTATAATCTTGTTAAACAACTTGGTCAACCAAACTACCCCAATATCTCCCATATGCTTCCAAACCTCTATTGGTATACCATCAGGCCCCATGGCCTTTCCTGATTTCATCTTTTTCAAGGCCTCTTTTACTTCAAGCATTCTAATCCTACGTTCATATCTATAATATCCAGTGTTATTTAGATTTATAGTATTTTCAATCCCTATATTCTCAAGGCCATTGTCATTTAACAATTTTTGGAAGTATATTTCCCACCTTTGTTTGATCTCAGCGTCTTTGACTAATACCCTTTGATCATCGCTTCTAATGCACCTAACATGCTCTAAGTCCTTACTCTTCTGTTCTCTTACCTTTGCAAGTTTAAACACATCTTTCTCACCTTCTCTTGTTCCTAGTCTATTATAGAGCTCATCATATGCTTTAAGTTTAGCCTCACTTACTATTCTCTTAGCAATGTTTTTAGCATTCTTATATTGTTCATAGTTTTCATTATTTCTAATCTTCTGCCATGCTTTAAAATGCATTCATTTTTCTTTAATAGCTTTTTGCACTGTTTCATTCCACCACCATGTTTCCTTTGCTAATAGCCTTTTACCTTTTGATACTCCTAAGACATCTTTTGCCACTTTCTTAATGGACTCAGCCATATTAGTCCACATGGTATTTACTTCTGTTTCATAATTCCAATTTCCTTCTACCATCAACTTATTTTTGAATGAGGTTATTTTCTCTCCTTTTAAGTTCCACCACTTAGTTTTTGGATGTGTATTAAGTTCAGTTCTTTTACTCCATCTTTTGATATGAATATCCATAACCATTAACCTATGTTGTGAGGTTAAACTCTCACCGGGTATCACCTTACAATCCTTACATATAGATCGTTCATTATTCCTAAGTAGAAAAAAGTCTATTTGGCTTTTATGAAGTCCACTTTTAAAGGTTATTAAGTGTTCATCCCTCTTCTTAAAGAGTGTATTTGCAATGGATAGGTTATATGACAAAGCAAAATCGAGGATATTCTCCCCCATCTCGTTTCGTTCACCTATACCATACCCTCCGTGTATTCTATCATATCATATCCTTCCTTATCTTTTCCTACATGGCCATTTAAGTCTGCTCCTATAAATATTCCCTCAGTATTAGGAATTTCTTGCATGACTCCCTCCATATCTTCCCAAAACTGTCTCTTAATTATATCTTGTAGCCTTACTTGTGGTGCATATGCACTTATAATATTTATAATCTGCTCTCCTAGAATCATTTTTATTATTATAATTCTATCACTAATTCTTTTAACGTCCACAACTTTATCCTTTAATTCCTTATCCACTATTATTCCTACGCCATTTCTATTATTTTTCTTTCCTACGTACCATAATTTATACCCATCTATTTCTCTAGCTTTAGCCCCTTTCCACTTGGTTTCTTGGATACAAGCGATGTTGACTCTCCTACGTTTTATCGTGTCTACTAACTCCAAACTCTTACCTGTCAATGTCCCTATATTCCATGTAGCGATGCGAATCTTATGATTTGGAGATTCCCTATTTACTATCGCCTTTCTCGACCTCCATGGTATGAACCCATGTCCACTTTTCACTGCACCTGGGTTCTGATGCAGCGCGTCGCTTCCGAGGGGACGCTCTAGCAGCCCTTGCCCATTTTTCACTACACCCGAGATCCGATGTAGCACGTCGCTTCTGGGAGAACGCCCTAGCAACCCTTGCCTATTTTTCACCGCATTCAGGATCCGATGCAGCGCGTCGCTTATGGGGAACGCCCTAGCTTGAGAAAATTTCAAATTTCGATTCATGTCATGTTGGGGTTGCCATAGTTTTAAAAGCTGAAGATGATTTTCATTAAAATCATTAAAATCATCTTCAGCTTCACCCTTGCAGCTGGCTACCTGACGCAAGGGTGGCCATATTTTAAGAAGCTGAAGATGATTTTCATTTCTCCCTCACAAACTAATATACAAATGCATATTTATTTGTAAGAAAGAAATAATAGAATCATCTTCAACTTTCCCCTTGCCGGCTGGCTACCTAATACAAGGGTTGCTATCTTTTAAGAAGCTGGAGATGATTCTCATTTCTTCCTCACAAACTAATATACAAATGCATATTCATTTGTAAGAAAGAAATAATAGAATCATCTTCAACTTCCCCCTTGCCGGCTGGCACCTGACGCAAGACCCTCCTCCTTTTTTATCCGGGCTTGGGACTGGCATTGGCGGAGTTATAAGGATGTGGAGTTATAAGGATGTTATGTTTATTTAAAGAATTTTTACAAGGTTGTGGGTTAGAAAATTTTCTTTTGAAAGATGATTTTATTTGTGAATGTGTTTGTCATAATTTGCCTTTTTTCATTTTTATTTGAAAATTTCCATGAAATGTTGTTGTTTTGAAAACTTCAATATCTAATGTTTGTTAAAATGTCTAACCTAATCCTTTCATGTCTTACAAGTCTCCATGCAAATTTGCTTCGATTTTTTTATGATAATGGACAAATATGCTTGGATGTCTACGACAAGGATATTGAAACAATATGAGGAGGTTATAGAAAATTTCATAGAGTTTGCACTTAGGGCAGGTGTTGATCATAATCGCATTCATTGTCCATGCTCAAAATGTGGAAATTTGGAAAAAGTAACTATAGGGGTGTTGAGAGAACACTTACGCTTTAATGGAATCGATGAGAGCTACCACCCATGGATTTGGCATGGAGAAGAACTTTTGCATAGGCCCTTGACAAGGCCGAGAATATATGATCAAGACACTGTATGAAGTGTTGGAGATAGTAGTATAGTTGTACCAATATTTAGAGATGCACGAGATGACTTCCAGGATGACCTTGAATAATTTCATGCTACATTAGAGGAAGCCAATTAGCCATTGTGCCCCGAGTGTAAAGATTATACCAAGCTGTCCACAGTGGTAGAACTTTACAACATGAAATGAATATTTGGTTTTTTAGAAGTCTTGAAAGTAGTGGGTAAGATGCTATTGAAGGATAATAAATTGGTGAGGTCCACATGGGAGGCAAAGAAAATCTTGGCTGAACTAGGGTTGAAGTATGAGAACATACATGTGTGTCCCAATGATTGCATCTTGTATAGGAAAGAGTACAAGGATAAAACTATGTGCTCAACTTGTGGATAGCCAAGATGGAAGTTAAAGAAAAATTCAACTGAGACAGTTATAGGTGTTCTTGCAAAGGTTCTATAGTACTTTCCCTCTATTCCAAGGTTCAAAAGAATGTTTTGTATAATAAAAACAATGAAGAAATTGGTGTGGCCTACTAATGACAGAGTAGCTAATATCTTTTCATGCCATCCAACAGATAGCCCAACATAGAAACTCATAGACTCCATGTGGCCTAATTTTGGTGAAGGACCTAGAAACCTACATCTAATAGTATCTGCAGATGGGATTAATCCTCATGGTTCTATGAGTAGCAGATATAGTTGTTGGCCCCTTATATTAGTTTGTTACAACCTTCCACCATCTCTATGTATGAAGAGGAAGTTCATGATGCTAACTATGTTGATATCGAGTCCAAAGCAGCCAGGGAATGAGATTAATGTGTACTTATCTCCCCTGATCAATGATCTTGACACATTATGGGACATAGGCATTGAAGCATACGACACATACAAGAAAGAGTCATTCACCCTAAAGGCTATATTGGTGTAGATGATAAGCGACTTCCCTGCATATGGTAATTTATTTGGATGCATTGTGAAGGGATACAATGTTTGTCCTATCTGTAGTGATCAAACATGTGTTGTATGACTTAAAAATGGTAGGAAAATGACATTCCTAGGGCACAGAAGATGGTTGCATAGAGTCCATCCATATCATTCTTAGAAGGGAGAATTTGATGGGAGTGTAGAGACAAGAACTCCTCCAAAGATGTTGACAGGATGTCAGGTATTGGAAAAGGTTGAAAATATTAATGTCTTGTGGGGAAACAATATGAAGAAATCAAGTAAATGTGCAGGTGAAAGTAATTATAGAAGTTGTTGGAAGAAGAAATCAATATTTTTTTGTCTACCATATTGGAAATCACTGCATATGCACCATGTGCTTGATGTCATGCACATTAAGAAGATGTGTATGAAAGCTTGACCTGTACCTTGCTTAATATCCCTTGAAAAATGATGGATGGACTTGCAGCTTGAATGGATCTTATGAACATGTGTTTAAAGAGGAGGTTGCACCTTGAGGATAAGGGTAGACAAGGAACATACCTGCCTAAGGCAAATTATACTCTTGATAGAGAGGAGAGGAGAATAATGTGTAAAACCTTGTTCGAGCTCAAAGTCCTAGATGACTACTCTTCAAAATTTAAAAACATTGTTTCCATGGAAGAGGATATAGCTAAAATTGTTGGAGATGAAGTCCCACGATTGATATGCATTGATGCAACAACTACTGCTAATAGCAATATATTCTATGTTACTAGACAAAGTTAGGGAAGCTATTACAAAATTCTGCTACTTCTTTAATGCTTTATGCAAGAAGGTGGTTGATGTTTCAAAATGACAAGAAATTCAAGGTCATCTTGTGATAACTTTGTGTGAGCTTGAGACAATCTTCCCATCATCCTTCTTTAACATCATGGTACGCTTAACAGTGTACCTCATTGATGGGGTCAGACTTTGTGGGCCAGTTTACTTACGATGGATGTATCCGTTTAAGAGATATATGAAAATTTTAAAAGGGTATGTATGTAATCACAACTGGCTAGAGGGGTATATGGCTGAATGTTATATTGTAGAGGAAGCATTGGAGTTTTGCACAGAGTACTTAGCAGGAGTGGATGCCATTGGAATCCTAAGAAAGAAACAACCAGTTGCATTTCATGATCAAAAGGTTGGCGAACCTTTATCGAGTGGTCATGTATTGACCGTTGACTATGAAGAGCAAGACTAGGTGCAGCTTTATGTGTTGCAAAATGTTGATGAAGCCCAACCTTACATTGAGTAAGTTCATCATGCATGCATGCACTTATGTAAAATTTAATTGCTAATGGTTAATTACATTTTCCATGATTACTTTATTAATTTGTGTGTGTACGTAGTGAACACATGGATGTAGTCAAGGCAAAGAATCCAAGTTACACAAAGAAATAGAAGTGGCTACAATTTGAGCATTGTTGCACTTTCAATACTTGGCTGCATAAGAAGGTAAAATGAAAGAAAGCTCATTTAAGTTAAAAAACTACATTCTATAGTATATATTAATCTTACTTAAGTCTACTTAATATACACCAATTCAAGATCAACAAGAAGTAGCAGGCAATGATATATTAGAAACCTTGGGTTGGATGGAAATGAGACCATGATCAGAAGTAATAAAATATGTTGGATATGCCATCAATGGTTATCGCTTTTACACAAAAGACCATGACAACTCAAGAGTGTAACATAATAGTGGAGTAAGCCTAGTTGCCAATGCTACATTCTTTTCAAGTTCAAAGGATAACATGCTAATAATGGTAGATGATATTTATTATGCGGTTATAAGAGAGATATGGACCTTGGATTATACTTCCAGAACTATGGTTGTGTTTAAGTGCGATTGGGTGGAACACAACAACATCAAAATTGATGCCCTTGGATTGACCTCAATAGGATTGGCTATAAAAATGATCAATTTCTTTTGGCATCTCAAGCAAAACAAGTATTTTATGTACAAGATGAACATGATAAGAGATGGTCAATAGTTTTATCATCCTGTCATAGGGATTTTTATGAGGAAATAGCCTATGAGATGCTGAAATATGTGACAACCTGGGTTTTTGTAACATGATTTGTAAAGTATTTTGAAAGGCAGGGCCCTTAAGAGTGTAAAAATTTTTCGCAAAACAAAACAGCGGAAATTATTTTCTTTACAACTTGTTTTGAAAACCCAAGTCACCACTTCATACATAACATAAGTACAATTTATGTACAAAATAAAATTCCATTGAAGGAATATACTTTTATTAAATTTCAGGATCCATCCAAAGGGTTCACAAGATGTACCCAAATCTATTACAGTACTTGTCCAAATTACATAATCCAAAACTCAAGCTCACCATACAATAAAACTCTCAACAAAGAAAAATACATGTCTTCAAGAGTATACCTTGAAGATTATTCTCTTCAGGACTTCTATTGTCTTCAGCTCCTAACTCTCCTTCCTTGTATCTGAGATATTGCAACAAGTACAATATCTCAGCAAGCAATGCTTGGTAGGGGATTCAAGAAACATAATAATTGATAAAGTAATTCCAATACTTCATAATCTCATTATCCTTAAACATACTCTTTACTTTGTAAGTTATGTATATCTATATACATACATACCCTTCATGGGTAAACCAGTTAAATTTGTGAAAGTAGTCAAATATCATTCCCAACTAAACTGATCAATTCTCTTCATTTTGAGAATTTAGTATTACAGCTAATCTTATACTGGGAATTTTCCTTCTTGGGAAATGTTGGTAATATACAATTACCTAGCATTTCATTATGCTACAACATAAGGCATTTCACTATGCCTATTCTCATATGCATCATAGTGCAAAATAATTAGAAAGGTTGTTATGCTGCAGTCTGATCCGTACTAGCGCGCTCGAATAACTGCCCTATCCACCACTGATACCATGGTGGAAAATATTATGTCACTGCCCATATGGGGGGGCAAGACTTTCACAGTGGTGGCCTTCCCATAATTGCCACCACTCGACTTTTAGCCTCTCATTGGGCAAGGTATCATCATATCATCAAATTTCAAGGAGCGGGTGGCCAAACCCTCATAACTCCTCTAGCAATAGCATCCCCTTAGGCTTATGCCTATTAAAACAAACTCACAAGCCTCCAAGCTTGTATGTAAAATAGATTTCATATGTATCAGACCATATGTCTGTTTACTTAGGGCTGAAATATTTTTTAGTTGCCTATTCACTTATAGTTTAGTCCTTAACCACCTTATATGTGTTTGGTTGGATCATAAGGTTTTCAAGAGATTTAATACAAGTATTAACATTACTCTTATCAACATAAGATCATGAGTACAATCATGGATATCTCATGTAAATGCATTCATCAAATCCTCCTACCTTTAAGGAGTGATCTCTCTTCCCAAATCTTCCATGATCCTGACTGATGTATGTAATCTGTACATCCATACATATTGTCAATATATAAATTTGAACAATCCTATTGATCACTAGATCTAATATTTAGAATGATCTTTAGATCATTGATATCTAAGTATTTTTCTATCTCTAAGTCTTTGTGTGTCCATCTCCTTGATCTTGATCTTTCATAGATCCATTGATTTACAATCTACACCTATTGATAAATATCAAGGTCCTAGATCTTTTATCATCTAGTTCTTCTTTGATCTAAGTTCAGTTATTGGATCATCCCTATGGAGGATGATCTTGGTTTTCTTCCTTGAATCATCTTTGATCAAGGGGTTTGGATTATCTAATCTAATGAACTATAACAAGCATACCAATAAACATGCATACTAAGTACAATATAGTATTCTTATTCTTATGGTTCTTGATCATCCAAGATCTAATGGATCTTGTTTGATCATCCTTATCTTACTTACTGTTTTTATTAGGGTTAGGTAATTTACTAACCTTTTATGCTCCTATTATTATTATTATTATTGTTATTATTTAACCAGTTAATGTGTTAGATGAAGGTAACTTATTCAAGCCTAAATTTAGACTACTCCTCTTATTTCCAATTGGCTAAGGCTTACTAGCTGAATGGGTGAACACAAAGTGGTTACTTCAATCCTCATGTAAGGAGGCATTTAGACCTCACAAACATCAACGGAAGGTAGGGGAAGAGCGAGGCTCTATTAGATAACCCCCTTAACCACTATGTTCATCATTCACTAGAATAACCATAGCTCAACCTTTCATAAGGTTCCTATAAGCATGTTTACCCTAAGTACTCTCTCTAATGGATTTTAATTAAGTCTATGAATATTTATAATGTCATTCATGGGGTTTATTATTCTTCTCCTAGTTTGGGCGAAGGATTTGATAATTCTCATATTGTCCTACTAACTATAGCCCTTACTAATTAAGTCCAAAGTACTCCATTATTAGTTGTGTTATGAAACTCTACTTTCTCATTAGAATACATTTTTTATGTTTTATGCTCTTTATCTCATAACAAGTAGATCTACTAATAACATTTAACCATAAATGAATTATAAATTCAAAGCATAAAACTACATAATTTAACACAATGATAATGAGACAAGGTACTTAAAATTACTCTAACATGGTTTCCAACTAATATACCTCAATTTAAACTAACATGGACTTAAGGTATAATCTCATACTATAGTATAAACTTATATAAAATTCTAGCATGGTCCTAAGTTAGAATGGCATGAAATCATACTAAAGTGCCCCTAAGATAATTAAATCTAGCACTTTATGATAACAATGAAATTACATATCATGCTAAAGTCTAAATGTTATACTAGCATGCTTTATAATATAATCATATTTAAAATTCTATTATATAAAATGAAACTAATTACATTAACATTTTTAGAAACCTTTACTTATGATCCAACCATTAGATCTTAGATCTTTTCCTTTAATTAAGGGTATTAGTTATATTTAGAGGATTTTCTTTATTAAGGTCCAAAGATCATATTGATCCATTTTTGTCATAATCCATCCATGATTTCTTGGATTTCAATATATCAACATTTATTTTATCCATCCCAAGGATCTGATCACACTTGATCTCATTGATCAAGTGGGTCCCTTTGTATTTTTAGGGTTTTTCTACCATAGTGGGTAGATCCCTTAATATATCTCATATATATCCAAATAAACCATAGATCTCACTTTATTTCAATATTATATCATTATTAAAACATATTTTCAAGATCTAATCATCTCAGATCTTGAAGATCTAGGTAATTGGAAACTTGTTTCTTTAATATAGAAATTTTTGCTAAATATTATATCCATTTTATCATTTCATCAGAAAATAAAGGTTTCAAGCTTTTCATAGCTTCTTTCCGATCTCAATTTGGAGTTCAGATGGCTCCGGAATTGGATCTGGAAGTTCACAGTCTTTCCTAGGGATTAGATTTGATCTGGGCCCAAGGAACGGACAGCCCAGATTTTTGGGGCGATAAACCAAACCGGGTGGAACGCATTCGGTTTGTCGGGCACGTCCGCTAGGATGAACTGAGGAAGCACCCTCAAGGGGTGTCCACGGACACTGATGGGACGAGCGGGACGTTCGTCGTTTGTGCGCCCGTAAACGGGACTGTCGTCTGGCACGTCCGCTCGTGGGTTTGATGGACGCGCCGTCATGCCACTTGGGATGATGTCCCCTGCGCAGCGCGGGCCAGAACATTCCCGCGTGCGTCTTGGGTGCTGTTAGATCTGGAGATCGGACAGTCCATTCTGGACCGTCCAATCAATCCTCTCTCAATTGAGGGCCCAAAATGTCTCTGATCATTGTGAAACTTCTACCCTAGGGGTTTTGGACCCTTCTAGATCGATTAGTGCAGTCAGAATTTTTATCTAAGCACTCCATCATCCTAAATTAAGGGTTTTGGTGTTTACTTTATTTTTATATTTTTATTGTCAAAATAAATTACAGTAAATTAAAAATTACATAAACCAGTAGTAAATATCTATATAAAGTATTTCCACCTACCTGATTGGAGAAAAACCATGGTTATATGCCCAATTTAAAAAGAATACCTTGTTGATGAAGATATGGCCTAAGATCCACCTTTCTTGCAAATTTTCATTGTTTGAACCGTTGGATCTTGAAATTGATTTAGGGGTTTGTAGAATAGATATGTTGGGAAGTTTTGGATGGTGGAATTGATGAAATTAGATCTGGAACAGAGTGCCTAATTGATTTTAGGTCTCTTGTTCCAATCTAAAAAGAAAAAGAAATTGAAAAGAGAGAAATCTTTTGGAATTTTGGGTTTTTGGGGAGGGATCTAGGTCTAATTTTTTAGGGAGAGTTAAGAAAATTTCATGGGGATTTTATGAGCATTTTTGGAGGGTTTTTGGGGTTGTATTTATAGGCATTGTGGTTATTTTTTCATGATTATAATATTTAATTTTTTATTATTAAATGGCATGAAAGTCTCCCATGCTCCATTTTTCTTCCCCAAGACTAGCTCGTGTTTTTTGACCCATGAATTCATGTGGGCTGCTCATAAGATTCGTTTTTGGGTCCCTTGTGGGCCCCACATGGTGTAAAAAGACCGTTTTGCCATTTATGTATAAAATTTTGGGTTTTATTCTCATGATCTCGGATTTGAGTGTACTTAGTGGCGTTGGATTCGTATTTCTCAGTACATTCTAAATTTTGATGTCTGATGTTTTGATTTTTGGGAGATTTTGATCTTTAGGTAAAATTACTATTTTACCCTTTTGTCCAAGAAATGAAGAAACTTAAGGATTTTTCATCCAAATTCAGAATTTGTCGTGCTTATAGTCATTTTGAAGGGTTTGCTAAGTTTAATTTCAATTTTACATGTCTTATTATTTGATTATATTTTTATAAAATGTATATTCTAAATAACCTTGATATTTCAGCTCGAAAGATCTGAAACTCAAACTTTATTGATTTTCTCAATCAATTACAAAAATTGGGGTTATTACAAAATCAATTACCCTTCTATTACTAAAGCAATCCCATCAATTAAAGTACAACTTTGAGAATGAGGATTATGTGCATGACAATGGTGAGGAAGGTGCTTAGGTTTGAAAACAATATATATTTTGGCATACTTGGAATATGTATATTAGTCAGTTGTAATATATATGTATATATATAATTTCATGTTTATAATTTTTAACTTTGCTTTTGTCATGAGCCATATGGATCAATATTAACAGTGAGCTATATATATATATATACATATATATATATATATATATGTGTGTGTGTGTGTGTATAAAAAGAATACATGAATCAATGTTCACAATCATAAAAAGGGCTTTCCTTTGTATATTACTTGCTAGATATTTTGAAGTACTAACACAATAGGTGTATATATTTTGAATTAAAAAATTATGGAAAAAAGTACAAAATATTGTATACTTTTAAAGTTGTTTTCAATAAAACGACTTTAAAAGTTAAGCCTGTTAAAGTCGTTTTATTGAAAACAACTTTAAAAGCTAAGACATTTAAAATCATTTTAAGAAAAATGACTTTAAAAGCTAAGACATTTAAAGTTGTTTTCAATAAAATGACTTTAAAAATATAACACACATCATAATTAATTATTCATCATATTTTGCTTAATGTTCTTTTGTTACTATAGTTTTTGTACTTCTTTGGTTATCACATATTCTTTTTACAATATTTTGTGATGCAAGTAAATTTGGAAGCTTAGTGTCAATTAAATACATACATATTTAACCTAAACCCTGAACTTGAACCCTAACCTTGAACCCTAATTCCATATTTATATGTGCATACAAAGAATATATGCATGAAACTACTATATATGTCAACTTCAAAAGTGTACAATTTTTAGGTATTTACATCAAATAACAATTTATAAAAGTTTAACTTATGTGAATTTAGTGTTAAGAAAACTTTAATATATATATATATATATATATAATATATATAAGAACCACAGTCTCACACACACACACACACACACACACACACACACACACACACACACACACACACACACACACACACACACACACACACACACACACACACACACACACACACACACACACACATATATAGCTCATGAAATGGACAAGGAAATTTAAGCTAACATACACACCCACATTCTCACCTCATAATTAATTTACCATCTTATTTTGCTTATGTTCTTTTATTACTACAAATTTTATACTTCTTTGGTTATCACATATTTTTATTTCTTTAGGAGTCTTTCTACAATATTTTGTGATGCAAGTAAACTTTGGAAGCTTAGTGTCAATTAAATATGTACATATATATACACATTCATTTAAAATTAAGTATATATATAGAATCCTAACCTAATTAACCCTATGTCATGAACCTTAAGCCCAAACCCCTAACCCGAAACCTTAAATCTTTGAACTCAAACCCTAAACCCCTGAACCCTATGTGCCTGTACAAAGATTATATACATAACCTATGTTGACTTCAAAAGTGTACACTTTTAATGTATGTGCATCAAATAACAATTTATAAAAGTTTAACATATGTGAATTTAGTGTCAAGAAAACTTTAATATATATATATATATATATATATATAAGAACCATGGCCTCTCTCTCTCACACGCACGGACACACATGCATATATATAGCTCATGAAATGGATAGGGAAATTTAAGCTAATACACCCATATTTTATTTTGTTTATGTTCTTTTATTACTATAGTTTTTCTACTTCTTTGGTTATCACATATTTTTATTTCTTAATTTTGGTTATTACCGTATATTTTGGCATAAGTAAACTTTGGAAGCTTATAGTGTCAATCAAATATATATATTTTTTCATTTAAATTTAACTAAATGTTATATATGAAGTACTAACATAAAAAGTGTATATATTTTGAATAAAAAATTTATAAATAAATTTTTTTATAAAAATGCGTATACTTTTAAAGTCATTTTATATATAAATGACTTTGAAAGTCTACACTTTTAAACTCATTTATTATATGAATGACTTTTTTATTCACCCATATTTAAAACATGAAATGGACTTCTTGCCGCAGACAAAAAACGAGGGAGAAGAAATTAAGAAGAATAGAAGAAGATCAAGGAGGGAGAAACCAGTACGTACTTAGCTGGTTTGTGGGAGTAAGGGTTTGGGTGGGGATCGAAGAGGGCGGAGGTGGGGAATG
Organism: Warburgia ugandensis; assembly: GCA_035236585.1. Lineage (NCBI taxonomy): Eukaryota > Viridiplantae > Streptophyta > Magnoliopsida > Canellales > Canellaceae > Warburgia > Warburgia ugandensis. The sequence continues at coordinate 69,294,315 of CP141126.1, read as the reverse complement.
AGGTGGGGGTTTGGGTGGGGACCGGAGGGGGGATGTGGGGGCAGAATGGGGTTTGGGTGGGGATCGGAGAGGGGGTGGTGGGGGGCATAGTGGGGTTTGAGTGGGGACCAAAGAGAGGGGAGGGGGGTTAGGGTGGGGGTTCGAGTGGGGAGTAGAGAGGGGGTGGGGGGTAGGGTGGGGGTTTGGGTGGGGACTGGAGAGGGGGTAGGTGGGTGTCCAGAAGGGGGTTTGGGTGGGGACCTATAACGACTGGGGTTTTTGTAACACATTTTATAATACATTTTTCAAAGGCAAGGTGCCCTTAGTAGTAATTTTTTTTAGCAAAACGAAGCAGTAAAAATTCTTTTCTTTAGAACTTGTTTGAAAAACCTAAGTCATCACTTCATACATAATATAAGTAGAATTTTGTACAAGATAAAAATTCCATTGAAAGAATATACTTTTATTAAATTTCAGAATCCATCTAGTGATTCACTGTACAACTTGGGTATCAATACAATACTCATCAAAATTGCATGATCCAAATTTCAAACCTCACCATACATTAAAAACTCCCAATATAGTACAATGCTCTCAAATAAAAATAAAAATACATGTCTTCAAGGGATATACCCTGATTGATTATTCTTCCAAATCTTCTTAGGTCTTAAGCTCCTAATTGTCCTTCTCTATTTTTTGAGATATTGTAAACATTAAAACATTTAAAATATCTTAGTAAGCTACGCTTGGTAGGGGATTCAATAAGCATAATAATTTGACAATATAATCCTCTTACTTTATACTCTCATAGTTCATAATATACTCATGAATCAATCTCTTTACTTTGTCATATATGTACATCCTTACACATTCATATAGTATACTATATATAAATATATACATACAGTCAAAACCATAAAAAATAATTAATGTCTCAACACATAATCATATCCAACTTATGCTGAGTTGATAGAACATTCAGACCCTGCTGGAAATGCTTCCTCATTTGGGTAGTAACGGTAATCCATGATTACCTGGCATCTCATCATGCCAAATCATAAGGCAATTCACTATGCCATGCATCATAATGCAAAAAAACTGAAAGGACTACTATGCTGCAGTCTAATCTGTACCAGTGCACTTGGATAGCTGCTTTCATACTCCATGGATACCAAGTGTGGAAAATCATCTACATCACGTCTATATGGGTAGATAGACAGTCATAGCAGTGGCCTTCCCATATTGCCCCACCCGACATTTTGCCTCTCTTTAGGCATGGTATCATCATACATATCACATTTCAGAGAGCAGGTGGCCAAACCCTACTCTTCTAGCATAGCATCCCCATGCCTATGCTTGTTTAAAACAAAACCACAAGCTTCCATGCTTGTATGTAAAGTAATCTTTTTACTTATCAGACGTCTTATCTGTTTATATAATCATCATCATATTTTGGTATTCTTATACTGAGGATAGGATTTTACTTCAAACTTAGGGATCATCATTTACAATGAATGACACCCATGTTCATACAAGTTTAGGGTTCACCATTCTATACGAATGATTCCCATGTATTGATTTTATACTCATCAGATATTTATCTAGGGCTGAAATACCTTCTAGTTCCCTATTCACTGAGGGTTTTCCTCATTTCTAAATTAACCATTTTATATGTGTTTTGGTTGGATCATAAAGGTTTTCAATGGGTTTAATACAAGTATTTACATTATACTTTTCAACATTTCCAAACATAAGATCATGTATACAACATGTACTTCTCATGTAGATGCCTTCATAAAATCCTCCTACCTTCAAGTAGTGATTCATCTCTTCAAATCTTCCATGATCCTGATTGATATATGAAATTTGTAAATCCATACATACTGTCAATATTTAAACAATCTGAATAATCATATATTTTTTATCCTATCTATATTCTTTGTATAATCTTGTCCTTTGATATAAAGGATCTAGATCTTTTGTCCTATCATGAGCTATCTTCCTCATATAGTGTCTATCCTATTGATTAATAGATTTGACGGTTAGAATGATCTTCTAATCTTTTAGATCTAAGTATTTTCTATTCTAAGTCTTTGTGTATTCCTTTCTTTGATCTTGATCTTTCATAGATCCTTTGATCAATAATTTATACTTGTTAATAAGGATCAAGGGCTTAGATCTTCTATCATCTAATTCTTCTTTGATCTAAGTTTGGTTGTTTGATCATCCCTAAGGAGGATGATCTTGGTTCTCTTCCTTGAATCATAATTGATCAAGGGTTCAGATCTTCTATGTGATCTAAGATCTTGTATTCTATTTGATCTAAGTTGCAAGCAATTTCTATATCATCATTGAGAAGTATTGATTTCTTTTTACTATTCTTGATCATTCAAGATCCCATGGATCATGTTTGATCATGCTTATCTTACTTACAATTTTTATTAGGATTAGATAATTTACTAACCATTTATGCTCTTATTATTATTATTCAACTAGTTAATGTTTTATTGGTTGAAGATAACTTATTTCAAAGTAAGTCTAGACTACTCTTATTTCCAATTGGCTAAGGCTTACTAGTTGAATGGGTGAACGCAAAGTGGTTACTTCAATCCTCATGTAAGGAGGCATTTAGAGCTCAGAAACGTCAACAAAAGGTAGGAGAAGAGCGAGGCTCTATTAGAAAATCCCCTTAACCACCATGTTCAACATTCACTAGAGTGACCTTAGCTCAACTTTTTATAAGGTTCTTATGAGCATGTTAACCCTAAGTACTCTTTCTAATTGATTTTAATTAAGTCTACGAACATTTAAAATGTCATTCATGGGGTTTCTTATTCTTCTAGTTTGGGCCAAGGATTTGATAATCCTTATATTGTCCTACAGCTATAGCCCTTACTAATATTAAGTCCAAGTCATTTACTCATCTTATTTGTCCATGAATCTCTATTTCATTAGATTTCATTTTTGCTGATTTATGAATATTGAGACATAACCACTAATTAAACAATTATATCTACTAACTTAAATACAATTAAGATGCTTATAGTATACTTTGATAATTCAAATAATCATACACTTTAAATCATAAGAGAATTGTACTTCTATATCATTCTAAGGGTATTCATACTCTAATATAATAACATGGATCCTAAGTTATAAAATACATGAAATTTTACTACTAATCTAATGGAATCATGCTTAAACTTTAAATTTAAACTAATATGGCCCTAAGATAATTAAATCTATCAACCTAATATAATAATCTAATAACACATAGAACATAGCATGCTAAAATTTAAGAACTATCATGCTTTATAACATAAATCACATTTACAACACTATTATCAAATAAAAGACAATGAAACTAATTAGATTAATATTATTAGAAACCTTTACTTATGATCCAACCATTAGATATTATATCTTTTCCTTTTAAATCAAAGTTTTAATTAATTTTAGGGCTTTTACTCCATTAAGGTACAAGATCATATTACTTTGTCCCTGGTCATATTCAATCCATGATTTCAATGGATTCCATTATAATATCATTCATTCAATCCATCTAAAGGGTCTAATCATACTTGATCTTATTGATCATGTGGGTCCCTTTGTATTTTTAGGTTTTTCTATCATAAAGGGTAGATCCCTCAATTTATCTTAGATCTGTCCAAATAAACCATGGATATCACTTAATTTCAACATTATATCATTAGTAAATCAGATCCCCAAGATCTGATCTTCTTAGATCTTAAAGATCATGAAAATTAGAAACTTAATTCTTGAAAACAGAAATTTTTTGGAATGTTTTTATCAATATTATAATTTCAAAAGAAAATAGACGTTATAAGCTTTCCATAGCTTCTTTCTGATCTCAACTCTGAAGTTCACAATCTTTCCTAGGGTCCATATTTGATCTGCGCCTAGTGTAACGGATGGACCAGATCAATTGGGTGGAATGGTTGTGTTGATGGTTGGGCAGAACATTCGCCGCGCCCCTATCACTGGGACACACGTGTGACGTGCTTCCCTAGGACTGGTTCTATTGCACGGCCATTTCGTCAGAATGGTGCTCCCATTATCTGGAAGTACTTATCTCATTTCTATTCTAGATAGTTGTTTGTTTTGTGATTTTCTATTCATTACACCATTGGATCTTGAAATTGTTTTTGGGGTTTTGTAGATTAGGTAGTCTAAGATTGCATGGATGGTGGGATTTGTGAGATTAAATTTGGAATAGAGTACCTAATTGAATATAGGTCTCTTCTTCCAATTAGAGAGAGGAGAGAGAAAGTGCAAGAAGGGAGATTTTTGGGAGTTTTGGAGTTTTGGGAAGGAATCTAGATCTGATTTTTCAAAGTAAGCAAGATGATTTCGTGGGAATTTTAAGGAACATTTTTGGAGGTGTATTTATAGATGTTTTTGCAATTTTCATAATTACTTGTAATAGTCATGTTTCAATTCTTTTAAATATAAAATTAACATTGGATCCTCTACTACCACCTCCTTCTCCACTAGCATCTGGTAGTGTTTTGACCACTCATTACATGTTTTTTGGCCGTTGGATTCATTTGTTGGCCCCACAAAGGTGTGAAAAGACCATTTTGCCCTTTTATGGAGAAAAATCTATTTTGTTCTCTCAAACTCAGAATTGAGCATACTTAGTGGCATTGGATTTGTATTTCTAAGTACTTTCTAAATATTGATGTCTTAGATCTCAGTTGTGGGTAAAATTACTATTTTACCCTTGAATTCATAAAAATGAAGAAAATTGAGGAATTTTCATTTTAACTCGAAATTGAATGTATTTAGTGTCATTTTGATATGTTTTTAGAGTTCATTCATAATTTCTAAGTTTTAAATTATGTTTTAATCTCTATAAAAAGAGAATTTCCAATAACCTAATATTTTAGCCCAGAATTTCTAAAAATTCAAACTAAATTGATTTTCTCAATCAATTAACAAAATTTGGGGTTATTACAATCTTCCCCCTTATAATAATTTTGTCATCGAAATTCTCATTTCAACTTACTTATGAGTTTTCATGAACTCATTCATAAATTTGCTCATGTGGCCTTGCCACTTAAGGAAACCTCAATTTCCTTTCATTCATAGTTCGTGTTACCTTCTTCTTAAGGGTAAAAGTTCTATTTTTAGGACATAACACACATCTCACTAATAATGCTAATGCATTAACCACTTATCCTAATTCTTTGTTAGAATTTCCAAAAGGATTAATAACTCTTAAACTTAGTTACCCTTTTGTTCACAGTTTCCTATTTCTCTTGACTAGTATACTAAATTTCCATTCCTCATTTTCACCAATCTTTCAATACTTCATACTTTTCTATTCTAACTTCTATTGCTCATCCTCATTCCTTTTCAACATATATAGTTTTGGCATACCTTCTCTAATATGTATAGTCCTTAGACTATCTACCAAAATGACATATTACTTGATTCTACAATTTCAACTATTGTTCTTTGTAATAATCTTCCAATATTTGGGAGTAATTATCTCTTCTTGGTTCTTCCATTATCTGGAAGTACTTATCTCATTTTTGCTCTAGATAATCATACTCCTTTACTATTTCTTTCTACTAAAAATTTCTTTTCAAATTCTCATATTAACTAATAGTTCCCTTGTAATAACTTCTTCCTCAATTGTCATTATTATTCTTGTACTATGATTTCCTCTTTATTCATAGCACTTGATTTTCTTATTTCTCCTTCTTAAGATTATGTATTTCCTTATGCTTCTTTCAAGCATACCTCATAACTTTTCCATATCATACTACCCTTTATTTTAAGTATTCTTGATAATTTCTTTTAAAAGAGTCCATATTGACTTTGTAGTCATCCACTCTCAAGCCTTTAAAAACTCCATAATTTACCATATATTCTTCAAGTCTCAATAATCTACCATAAACTCTTTATGGTTTATGTAATCAATGGAAAGATTATGCTAAAAGAATGTCCTTATAGTATGTTATATAATCAATAAGAGATAAATTTCTCTAATTGTCAAAGTTATCTCACAATTCAGTTTCATCTCTAATCTTTGTTTGTTCAACTTCCATATCATTCTTAGAATTTATATGACCCTAAACTTTGCTTCTTTAAATCCACATTTATACTTACTAGATAGTTGATAAGCTTTGTAAGTGTTTTAACATATTCTCCAAATGGTCATGATTTTCTCATAATAATTTCATATGTCATTACCACTTATCCAATAACTCTCATTCTCATCAAACTTATAACTCAAAATTTGTTTTGATATCTCACTATAATTTTTCATTCCTAGCTCTCCATTGATGATAATAGGTTGTGAATAACTCATCCATGCGGAGTAAAGGGTACTTAATATCATTTATGCAGAATCTCATTGATCCTTCATTCTTCTTTTTCTAAGGAAACTTGTTGCTCTCCAATGTAACTTATATAATCACTCCTTTGTCTACTAATCCTTAAAATTTGTTCTTTTCATTTATTCAAATCAGTTGATGTCATTTTCCTCAACTACTATAAATATTTCCTCATTCAATCTTATGTTAGATTGAAAATCACCAAAATATCTTGAAATTTATAACCACATATTTCTCCAAAATTTGGATTCATACCTCTTTCATAATCATCTCATGTGTCCAAAATTTACACTTAAGTTTAGTTGCTATATTTATTTATAGGTCTTCATTTCTCATGTTTATTTCACCATTTCTTCAAAATGTATTTTTCCTCATTATATTTCATAATTCTTTCGATATCACTAAATCTAGCATATAAGTAGAATCAATATTCTTCGAATTCATCATATTAATATCCATATTCATTTATAGGTCTTCACTTTCTCTTTTATCATCAATGCAAAATATAGTCCATAATTATTTCCATATTTCAATTCTGTCACATAGTTGAATTAATATTCCTCTAAATTTTATCTCCTTATTTATATTAAAAGAAAGAGTTTAACCTCACAACATAGGTTAATGGTTATGGATATTCATATTAAAAGATGGAGTAAAAGAACTGAACTTAATACACATCCAAAAACTAAGTGGTGGAACTTAAAAGGAGAGAAAATAACCTCATTCAAAAATAAGTTGATGGTAGAAGGAAATTGGAACTATGAAACAGAAGTAAATACCATGTGGACTAATATGGCTGAGTCTATTAAGAAAGTGGAAAAAGATGTCTTAGGAGTATCTAAAGGTAAAAGGCTATTAACAAAGGAAACATGGTGGTGGAATGAAACAGTGCAAAAAGCTATTAAAGAAAAACGAATGCATTTTAAAGCATGGCAGAAGATTAGAAATAATGAAAACTATGAACAATATAAGAATGCTAAAAACGTTGCTAAGAGAATAGTAAGTGAGGCAAAACTTAAAGCATATGATGAGCTCTATAATAGACTAGGAACAAGAGAAGGTGAGAAAGATGTGTTTAAACTTACAAAAGTAAGAGAACAGAAGGGTAAGGACTTAGAGCATGTTAGGTGCATTAGAAGCGATGATCAACGGGTATTAGTCAAAGATGATGAGATCAAACAAAGGTGGGAAATATACTTTCAAAAATTGTTAAATGACAATGGCCCTGAGAATATAGGGATTGAAAATACTATAAATCTAAATAACACCTGGATATTATAGATATGAACGTAGGATTAGAATGCTTGAAGTAAAAGAGGCCTTGAGAAAGATGAAATCAGGAAAGGCCATGGGGCCTGATGGTATACCAATAGAGGTTTGGAAGCATATGGGAGATAGTGGGGTAGTTTGGTTGACCAAGTTGTTTAACAAGATTATAAAATCAAAGAAAATGCCTGATGAGTGGAGGAAAAGCTCTATTGTACCAATCTATAAGAATAAAGGAGACATTCAGAGCTGCACTAATTATCGAGGGATCAAACTTATGAGCCACACCATGAAACTTTTTGAAAGAGTGATTGAGAAGAGGCTACGACATGAAACAAGTGTATCGGAGAATCACTTTGGTTTCATGCCTGGGAGGTCTACCATGGAAGCTATTTTCTTACTAAGACAATTAGTAGAGAAATATAGGGAGAGGAGAAAAGACCTACACATGGTCTTTATTGACTTAGAGAAAGCTTATGATAGAGTCCCTAGAGAGTTAATATGGAGGGTGTTGGGTGTTAAAGGGGTTTCTCAGGGGTATATAGACATAATTAAAGATATGTATGAGGGAGCAGTAACAAATGTTAAGACCATTAGTGGCGTGACTGGTGATTTTCCTGTCACTGTCGGATTGCACCAAGGATCAGCATTGAGTCCATACCTTTTCACATTAGTTATGGATGAGTTAACAAAACATCTGCATGAGGAGATTCCCTGGTGCATGCTATTTGCAAACGATATAGTCTTATTTGATGAGACAAGGGAGGGTGTAAACATAAAGCTAGAGTTATGGAGAAAAGCATTAGAATCGGAAGGATTTAAAATTAGCCGAACTAAGACAGAATATATGGAATGTAATTTTAGTAAGGAGAGTAGGAGTGGAGCACCAGTCAAGATTGATAACCAAGAGGTCCCCATGAGAGACCACTTCCGATACTTAGGATCATTGATCCATGAGAGTGGAGAGATTGAGAGGGAGGTCACCTAGAGAATCCAAGCAGGTTGGAACAAATGGAGATGTGCATCAGGTGTTTTATGTGATCGGCGGGTGCCACTCAAACTAAAGGGAAAATTCTATAGGATGGCTATTAGGCCGGCCATGCTCTATGGATCAGAGTGTTGGGCAGTTAAGGAACATCATACTCATAGGCTGAGTGTCGCAGAAATGAGGATGTTGAGATGGATGAGTGGTAAGACAAGAAAGGATAGAATTAGAAATGAAAATATTAGAGGAAATTTAGGGATAGCACCAATAGGTAACAAGATGAGGGAGATTAGACTTAGATGGTTTGGACATGTTCAAAGGAGGCCACCAACGGCACCAGTTAGGAGTGAGGCAATACAAGTTGAAGGTTCCAAAAGGGCAAGGGGAAGGCCCAAAAGAACGTGGATAGAAGTGGTGAGGAAAGATTTAAAAACTTTGGGACTAAATGAAACCATGGTATTTAATAGAGTGGAATGGAGGAATAAGATTCATGTGGCCGACCCCTAATTGGGATAAGGTCTTGATGATGATGATGAATACTCTTCTCATTCACCAATTTTGAAAAAATTTACCTATCTCCTTAAATTTTTCTCAAGTAAGATCATCTCTATTTTGATGATTAAATCCTTTAACTAATTGTAATAATACTATATCTATGTAACAATTGTAACTCTTACATTTATATTTATATTTATTTTTAATTTCAAAATTTGTTATAATTCTATGGTCTTTTACTTTAGTATTTATTTCATCTTTCCTATAAAGGGTGGATTTTATCCTTCTTCTTCCTTTCCATCCTTTTTTTTTTTTTTTTCAATTTTCATCTCTTTCTCTTAATCTCCATTATTTCACCTAATAATAGTTATATTAATATATTTTATTTCTACAAGTATCCTTACTTAAGATTTCAGGTTATACTTGAATATCATACATTACATCTTCCTCTATTCTAAGGTTTTCCTTATTTCTTTCTAAACTTACTATTCCCCATATTGATATCATTAACTTACTAAGTAGTACTCCTAGTTATTTCATTAAGTAATATCTACTTATACTCCACTAGTACTTCATGAGTTAATTACATTAACTCCTCACCTAATGAGTTAATCACATACCTCTTCCTATACTCATTCGTGACTAATGAGTTAATCACATAACCCATTCTCTACTCATTCTCATCAAATACTATCTTATTTCTTATTCACTGACTATTTCTCATCCTCTAATTGGATTTTCATCTTCATATTGGACATAAGGGTATTGTACTGTGACTAGATGAATGGCTCTGATACCAACTGTGACGACTTGGTTTTTGTAACACATTTTGTAATACATTTTTCAAGGGCATGGCACTGTTAGTACTAAATTTTTTTTGCAAAGCAAAGTAACTGAAGTTCTTTTGTTTAAAACTTGTTTTGAAAAACCCAAGTCAACACTTTATACATAATATGAGTAGAATTTTGTACAAGATAAAATTCCATTGAAGGAATATACATTTCTTAAATTTCAGAATCCATCAAGTGGTTCACAGTACAACCCGGGTATCAATACAATACTTGTTAAAATTGCTGTTGAGTCCTTAATTTTGTTAAAAATAACATTAGATTATTATTTTATTAGATAATTTAATAAGGTAATTTTCTAATTTTAAATCAATTTAGCTATAATCAATCATCCAACTGTTAATTTGAAAAGTTAACGATCGGATGATCATTATAACTAATCATCCACATAAAATATTTCTAATTTTGTATTTTGTTTTTGCAGGTAAGCCAAAGTACGTTGGACGGTTCAGATCAACTTATTATGATGGGTCCCAGGCCACAAATTTGGTCATTGATGGCAAATCTAGCAATAATGGGCAAAGTTGACTAATGAGGGCAAATCCACTTATAAAAGGAAGGAGGGGTTGGTTTTAGAGACTCTTTTCTTTTTCACTCTTTCTCTTTGAAGAGAGAGGGGGAAGGACCTTCCTCCACCTCTCTCTTGTTCTACTCTCTTTCTCATCTATCTTCCTCTCTTTTCCTTCCTCTCCTTCTTCTCCCTTCTCCCTTCTCCCTTCTCCCTTCTCCCTTCTTCCTCTTCCTCTTCCCATTTTCCTTTTTCCTGCTTTTCCTTTTGAGAGAGAAGAGGTAGAAGGACTGTTCCTCTCCACCTCCCTCTCATGCTCTCCCTATTCACCCAGGCTAGCTACTGCCAGTCGGCCTTCTCCACCAAACCTAGCACAAGCATTTGAGCTTTTGCCCCTTGCACGGACAGAGACAGAAGGATTGTTCCTCTCTGTCTCTTTTGTTCCCCACTCTCTCTCCACCTTCCTCTCATGCTCTCCCTATTCTCACTTCTCTTCTCCACTATCCCGAGCACCATCTTCTTCTCCACATAGCCTGCCATCGTCACCCTTTTCACTGTCACCCAGAACCCCGCCACACCTGCCTCTCCTTTTCTATTTTCTTTACCACGGCTACCTTCCCTCTCACCATTTTCTCCTCTCCAACAAGTATTTTCCCGGATTCCTTTCTCTCCCTCGTCCTTTACATCACACCAAGCCTAGATCGCACCCTCTTCTACCTAGTCCAGTTGTTCTGGTTCATCATCACTGGCCCCTACCTCCATCGCATCAGACAACGCTTGCTCTCCTCTCTGTGCGGTTTTGCTTCAACACTGCACTGCTCAGACAAAGCCCAGCTCTGTTCACCATCTAGTGCTAGGTGTCGTTTTTTCCTCTACCTTTGGACGCAATAATAATTGAGCAATGCACAATCAGATTGTATTGGAGGAGAAGGTGGAGGTGGAAACTCCACCCATAAATAAAATAATAAAAAGAAAGAAGGAAATTTTTATGAAAAATTAATTTAAAATTCAAAAACTTGCTTATAAATAATTCTGAAAATTTCACAAAAATTTTCACAACTTTACCATAAAATCCCCTAGACTCCCTGAGAAATTTAGAGCAAAATACCTCCCCCATCTCCCCCAATCTCTCTCTTTTTCCCTCTTTCTCTCCCCTCTCTCTAGAATAGTACCAAAAGCACTAAGTTCAATTAGCCACTTAGTTATAGATCAAATTTCACAAATCGTATTGTCCATATTGTTCTAAATTCCATGATCTACAAAATCCCCAAATAAATTCCCTAATCTAAAAAATACAAATCAAGATTTATTTGGTGTGTTATGGCATACGGCAAGGATTTATTTATTTTGGCATCAATTCATCAATTCTAAGAAAATTAGGTAGGAGGATATCATCCAATATTTAGTTTATGCCATTTTTGACATTTTTAATTTTATTGGATTTGATTTTCTGTCAATGTTTCAGAAAATCAAGTTTCGATGAAAAACCCTCCAAATTGGCATCATGGAGGCTCAGATTAAAAATCTAAGCAGTCCAATAGATTTAGAAGGAGAAAAGAGGAATGGTGATTTGATGATTCGATCTGGATCGTCTCAGCATTTACAGGTCACCACCCCATTTTCTCCAGTGGTCACCGATAAAATAGGGTGGTATAATCAGTTCTGCTAGTTTTGTCCTATTTTAACTGCCAGATCAAATCTGGTTCATTAAAATGACTGTGAACTTCAAACTTGAATTTTGGAGTCATCTGAGCTACAAATCATGGGCAAAAAGAAGCTATGGAAAGCTTATGGCTTCTAATTTCATATGAAATAATAAAATTTAGTAAATATTGCAAGAAACTTTCTATTTAAAGAAAATAAGATTCATACTTTCATGATCTTGAAGATCTGAGATGATCAGACCTTAAGGATCTGATCTATTTATGTTATAATGAAAAGGATATGTGAAATTGAGGGTTTAATATAACATATATATGATAATTTAAGAAATATACCCTTTATGATAGAAGTAACCTAAAATTTGTAAAGGAACTTTCTTGATTAGTAAGATCAGGCATGATCAAACCCTGCGGATAGGTTGGATGGAGTTAATAATGACAATATCTAGTAAGATCATTGATCAATTATGACAAAAACATGTGAAGATGATCTCTGAATCTATAATGAAGTAAAAACCCTAGATCTAAGGAAAGGACTTAAGATCTAATGGTTGGATCATATTAAAAGCCTCTAGTGATGTAAATTGACTAGTATGATTTCATTTAATTATTAGATTCATTTTAATTTTAGTTTATGGCATGATTATAGGATCCATGCTAAGTTATTTCTTCATTTTGATGTAAATGATCCACATGTTATTAGATGGTTAGATGTAATCATCTTAGGGCCATGCTAGTTTAATTTGAGTATGGACTATAGTATGATTTCCATTTAAGATGGTAATGGGATTGTGATTTAAAATCATGTTAGTTTAATTTGATTTCATTAATTAGGGATCATGATAGTAGTTACATAGTATTGCTATCTTTAGATTATTGAATTTAGATTATTTTTATGCTTTGAAGTTTATGATTCATTATTGTCATATTTCTTAGTAGATTTAATTGATCATTAGTTATGATAAATAGTATAAAACACAAAATGTAACCTAATAAGAAATTAGAGTTTCATGACATAAATAAGAAGGAATGACTTGACTTGGACTTAATTAGTAAGGGCTATAGTTAGTAAGATAATATAAGGAATGGTTTACCATTTCCTTGGCCCAAATTAGGAGAATAATGCACATCCATGAATGATATTTTATTTGATTATGGACATTAATAAAAATCAAGTAGAGATAAATTAGGGTTTATGAGATCATAAGAACCTTATGGAAGGTTGAGCTAAGGTCACTCCAATGGATGCTAAACATTGTGGTTATCTAATAGAGCCTTGCTCTTCCCTCACCTTTTGGTGATGTTTGTTGAGGTCTAAATGCCTCCTTACATGAGGATTGAAGTAACCACTTTTTGTGTAACCTGTAGCTAGTAAGCCTTAGTCAATTGGAAATAAGAGGAGTTGTCTAGAAATAGAAGTTAATAAATTATCCTCAAACCAGTAACACTAACTGATTGAGAAATAATAATAAGAACATAAAAGGTTAGCAAATTAACTAATCCTAATAAAAACTATAAATAAGATAAGGATGATCAAATAAGAATACAAGAGGAGATCTTGAACGATTAAAAATAATAAAAGAAAGAAATATAAATGTAGAGTAGATTATTATTACGAGAATATACTTGTAATATAGATTTATTAGGTTAGAAGATCTGAACCCTTGATCATACGTGATTCAAGGAAGAAAGATTCCGATCATCCTACTTAAGGATGATCAAAAGGCCATGTAGTATGTAGATTTGGATAGAAAGATGACATTATACGTATGATTTGACAGATATATGTTGATCAAGACTATGGCAAACTCAAGGAGTAAGAATACCCTATTGAGGTAGGAGGATTTTGTAAATGCATCTACATGAAAGATACATATTGAATACATGATCTTATGTATAGAAATGTTGACATGTATAATGCAAATACCTTGTGCTAAATTCTTATGATCCAATCAAATAATGAGAAACTAAATATGAAATGATTAAGTGTAGAGTTGAAGATAACCCTAAGTGAATAGGGAAGTAGATGATATTCTAGCCCTAGATAAACAGATATAAATTCTGATATGTATAAGAAATATTTTACATATGAGTATGGAGGCTTGTGGTTTTATTTTAAATAGGAATAGGCCTGAGGATGCTATGCTAGGGGAGTTATGAGGGTTTGGCCACCCACTCTCCAAATTTTTTTTTATGATGAATTCCATGCCTAAGAAAGGCAGAAAGTCGGGTGGGGCAATTATGGGAAGGTCGCCATTGTGATAGCCATGGTCTCCCCATATGGACATGGATTTTACATTTCCACTAAATATGGAATGAGTGGATTATTGAGCAGTTATCCGGGTGTGTTGTATGGATTAGATTGCAAGCACGGTAGTCCTTTGATTTATTTTGCACTATGATGCATATGAGATAGGCATAGTGAGATGCCTTGTATATGGCATAATGAAATGCCAAGTAATTGTATGTTACCAATATTAAAAGAGAAAGGGGAATTTCCAATATAGTAACTAGTTGATACACTGATCTCTTACAATTGAAAGAGTTGATCAGCTTAATTGGCAATGACAATTGAATATTTTCACTATTTTGATGAATTTGTTCATATACATTATGTATAAGGATGTACATAAATGATAAAAGAAAGGTTATAGAAATGAGATTGATCCATGATCATGTTTATGACAAAAATGAATAATGGGATTAATGAATATTAGGATTATATTGTCAAATTATGTTACTTCTTTAATCCCCTACCAAGCATAGCTTGCTGAGATATTGTAAATGTTTGAATGTTTACAATATCTCAGATACAAAAAAGGAGAGTTAGGAGCTCAAGACTTGAGAAGACTTGAAAGAATAATCAATCAGTGTATATCCACTGAAGACATGTATTTTATTTAAAAGCATTATATGTATTGAGAGTTTTTATTGTATGTGAGCTTTGAAATTTGGATTATGTAATTTGGACAAGTATTGTAATGATATTGGGCTGTACTATGAACCATTGGATGGATCTTGAAGTTTAATAAAAGTTTATTTCTTCAATGGAATTTTATCTTGTACAAAACTCTACTTATGTTATGAAGTGATGACTTGGGTTTAACAAAACAAGTTCTAAAGAAAAGAATTTCTGCTGCTTTGTTTTGCAAAATTTTTTTACTACTAAGGTCTCTGTCTTTGGAAAATGTATTACAAAATGTGTTATAAAAACCTAGGTTGCCACACCCCCACCCTAAGAATTCACTTTGATATTCTATTTAACTATTTGACTTGGATTTCTATGTCAATACTGTGTGTGATACTTAGTTGCATGTTGATCTAAGGAGTAAATAAAAGCTTGAAAAGAAGTAAAAAAGAGGAAACTTTTGGAATTCAAGAAGGATCAATGAAGCTCAAACAATGGTAATGTAGCTAGGGATTAAGATGTTGTCGTTGCAGTTAAATGGATTACTAGCAGATAGAAAAATAATAAAGATGTTGTAGTTGACATCTTATTCTTTGCCAATTAAAGATTGGTGTTGTGTTTCTTTTTCTTATTCTTAGAGCACCTCATCATAGACCACCTCTTATTGGGTTCTAGTTGTTGATATCTATTAATTTAACTACGTTTGAGAAAAGTTAAAGATTGCAAAGAGAAATATACATTTTCTTTTAGTGTGATTATTACCCAATTATATTAATGTCCAGTGTGATTATTACCCAATAAACTTCACCATTTTGAAATAAAGAAAAATAACAATTAGGCTATGACTCTATGTTTATGAGACTGGGTGTGGAGTAGAACACATAACCAAAAGGAATCAATCATATATACATGTGTGTAGCAACCCCACAATGCATCAACATGTGTATGTGTAACAATCCCCACAATCATTAGATATGATTTATTCCTTTTGGCTATGTATTGTATTTGACCCCCAATTTATATGTTGCACTATGCATAGGTTCCAAGGCAACCCATTATTGGAAATATGTGATTCTTATTTTGTGGCATAAATAGGTATCCACTAGGTTGAAAGGCAACTCATTTGAGGGTATTTAATTGAGGCAAATCCTATGTAGTAACTTAGTGAATGTAGAAATACTTTTGTGCCATAAATAGCTATTAATTAGAGTCATTTTTATAGACTAATTGTTATTTTTGATAGACCAAATTGTACTCAACTACGACAAATGCACATAAGACAATGTCATCTAAAATCAAATTGGTAGAAGAAGTGGCTTGTAGTTGCAATGATAGAGTAGTAGTTGAAGATGAAACTGAATTTGAATGCATTAACATTAAAGTCCCTCATGTTGGCACTAAGTACCCTTTTGAAGAGGGGGAAATTAGAGGGTACAATTTATATGCTAGCTTTCACTGTTTTGGAATTTGTTTGAGCAATGTAAAAATAGACCCAATGGATAAGGTTATAGTTATTTGTTAGACCATTTTATGTTGCAAAGAGGGCTTCTGAAGGAAAAGGTAAGGTTGTATTATATAAATAATGAGTAACATTGGTGATGCTAGGGGAATTGGAAATTCAAGTAGTGAAGCAACTCAAAATCATCATGAGGCATGGACAGATTGCAAACCAGAACTTTAGAGTTTAGGTGGAAGGAGAATGACCATGTCTTTTGGGAGATTGCTAAGTTTGAAAACAATCACAACCATGGCATGCTCAGTCCTACTAATACAAAGAGGCTAAAGACATTGGGATGAAAATTGATTGCGAGCTTGCTAATCACATATACGGACTTACTTTTTATTGAGTAATAAATAACGAGTTTGGAGGTGTGAAAGACCATGAATTCGACATGAGGGATATGTACAATTATAAAAGATCTAGGTGGAATATACAATTCGATTATGGCAGTGAGATGTTAAAGTTGTAAGCAACCGTATAAGTAGAAAGTAAGATGAGAAGCCATGTTGGAGACATTCAATCAAGTTTAATGAACAAGGTCAACTTTGCCTAGTGCAAGATAGATAAAGTCATATAAGCATTTTAGAGATATTGTCACTTTTGATATTGATATATATAGAATATACAATTTATACCATTATAAACAGCATTTACAAGCCATTGAATCACTGAATTCATCACTAATTAGGGTTTCTTTTAAATCTTGTAAGATTAGGGTTAAACATAGCAAATGTACACATTTTCAGTGATTTGAAACCTAAAAGGAAGCATGCGATGACTCAAGTTTTAAAATAGCATTTTTAAGTGTGATTTCCCCCCTCGCAAATGTGGGATGTCCCTGTTTAAAAACATTTATGAAATACTAAATAAAATGTTTTAAAACCCCAAATATCTTTGCTCATCTATTTAGAAATGTGGGTCCATGTCTGAGTCATTTTA
Source organism: Warburgia ugandensis (assembly GCA_035236585.1). Lineage (NCBI taxonomy): Eukaryota > Viridiplantae > Streptophyta > Magnoliopsida > Canellales > Canellaceae > Warburgia > Warburgia ugandensis. The sequence goes on along the minus strand of CP141126.1, from coordinate 69,276,860 downwards.
TTCTAATTCTAACAAAATAGCAGAGCTACCTAGAATGGTTAGTTACAACCACATAATAAATAAAAAATCATATTCCATTTGAAGGTATTTGGCACTAATGGCCTTATTACATGAATAGTTTGACATAATTAAAATGTTCTAAACATAATAAATAGTTCTCAATCATCATAAGATAGTCCTCACTTTTCTCTCACCATGTAGTGTAGGACTAGACCTCCTTATTGCTCCTCTACTCCTTACGTGTTGGATCTATATTGGATCTATAGGTTGTTAATTTTTTTGGTTTGAGTAAAACTATACTCAATAAAAGCTCCTAAACCACAAAATTGAAACCTTGGCTCCAGCATGCACATATGTTGAAAACATACCTTCAATGCAAGTCAAAATCTTGCTATTGATCTTGCCTTAGTCATTCATGCCATGCAATATTAAGCACTCCCATAATTTCATACATCATGAAATAAATATCAATTTACAATGAACATAAGTCACAAGTAAACAATCGCAAATCACATATAACCATAAAATTAGCATCATCAGTTGATAAAAACCGCATGCACTATAGTACATTGGCAACCTATTTTCCAATTGGTCATGAGTACTCATCTATTGACCATCTAGGGCTCCTGGTATCCAGAACCACCAAAAGACTATCCAAAAGTAAAAAATGTAAAATCACATGGGAATGTACTTATGACTAGATCACTGAATTGTGTGCTCATTGATATCCTAGCGGACTTGAGTAGTATTCTCATGGGGCCTATAGGCAGTCACGAATGAGTGTTGTGAGTCACCTGTAGTCCTCACTCCCACTAGTCAAGAAAAGTACCATTGTTTGGTATTGGATACCATTCTACTCTCATAGTGGTTAGGGGTTAGAAGCCCAACCCATACTTCCCCTTAGTATAGGCCCACCAGGCACCTTAGCCTATCAAAATCATGAATCTAGGGTATCATCATACCCAAAGTTTATTTTAACTTTAATACGTCTAAGTTATTGAAACTTTCTGTTTTCAAAATCTTCCCCTTTCATTGGGAACAACAAAGTCTTCAAAAATGCATTTAGAATAACAATATTCTATTTTTAGAAACTTTTCAAAAATCTATATTTACCATGTATCATAACTTGCTAATTTATCATACTCATTCATGAAATTGCATACTTTCAGTCATGCATATTATCATCATGCATTTTCATATTCAAGACAAAGAAGCTAACTTTTCAAGTATATGAAAACATGCGAAAATCACATCTTACTAAAATTTACTCCATTTCCATTATTGTTAAAACTTATAATTTGCCAAAATCATTGGAAATAAAATTATTCACAAAAATCTCATTGATCATGCTCAAATCTTGAATATATCAAATAGATAATAAGTCACAAAATCTTGACTATTAATGCAAAATAAAAATATAAGAAACATAATATAGAGCATATAAAAGATCAAACCTCATATCCAACCCCAAATTATCATGCATATGGATTTTTATACAAGGAATAGTAAATTTTCTTTCTTAATCTTGGACTCCATCTAATCCTAACCATCCATTTTATTGCATAGGGGTGTCATCATCACATCTATAACATACACTAGCACTAAACATATCTATAATATGAAGTCCATCTAGCAAAAAATCTCATAGGAACACACACACTCACACACCCTGTACATGGCCACCCTTATAGTCCATCTCCCCCATGCATATGGCACAAGGTGGTGGACATGTGCATGGATGCCCCATGCAAAAAGGTGGTGGCGTCTCTCTCTAAGATTCTTATGCATAAATTTTTTATTTCCTCTTCATGAGAGTGTAGTACTCTTGTCCATCTTTCTCCTAGATTTTAATCCTCAACATATCACCATCATCCTGGGATCATCCAAGATGTTGAAATGGAGGTGGTGCATGGCACATAGCCCATGTGCACAGTCCCACTTTATTAAATAATCCTTTGTGCACTCAAGGGCAGGTCTTAGGTGCTTGGAGTTAGTCATAGTAAATAGACTTCATTCTTGTTCTTATTAGATTTTGGAATACTAAACATCTTCGAGCCTTAATCTAGTACATTCATTTATGTGCTTATGATCAGTATAGTTTCTTCAAGATCTATTCCATCATATCTATGGATCTTACTTACATGGTTAAGAGCATAAACCTTTGACAAACATCTATCTCTTGATCAGCAAAGGGGGATGCATCTACCATCCTGTGCAAGCCATGAAGGGTGTGCATCATCATAACTATGATTATAACAATTGGATCTTAGCATGGTTATAGTCGTGGGTTAACTCTCTTTGAGCTTAATCTATCTGTAAAGATCTTGTCACAAGATTTCTAAAAACTTAATTTTTAGACCTTGGAAGAATTTCAAATTTTGCATTAATAATAGAAATGAGGGTATAAAAATTTGGGATGCTACAAAGTGAGTTCATCATCCACATGAAGCATTAGGCCCACATTTCAAAAATCAAGAGTGGAAGAATTCAAAGTGTATTGGGGATTCCCATTTCACTTTTAGAGTACTTAGAAACCCCACATATGCGACCACTCTTATGCACACAAGTTGGGCTATCATTATCAACTATAAGGGTGTCAAAATTTTCATGCATGCATTCACCACCCTACTAGGCTTGATACACATGCCTCACCCTTTTTTTAATTTAGAAAATCCATGCACCTAGGGCCCACATGCAACTTACTCACCTTCTTTCTCTCTCACCTTCACATGCATAATAGGCCCATAGGATAACACACTTTCTTCCCTCTTATTTTGCTAGGTGAAAATGTGTTCCCATGTAGAGAAAGTAGGATTTCAAGAGATGTCCTACTTTAGAGTGAGAACACAAAAAATCTATGGCTTAAAGTTAATGAACTAAGGGATTAATCAAGGGCTAGGATTGATGTACACTTAGGGTTCTCTTAAGTTCCTTAAAGTGGATGATTTCATTGGAAAAGGATTAGCTAGAGTGAGGATTTTTAGGAGAAGCTAGAGTGAGAAATGGGAAATAGGAGGATGAACCTAGACATCTTAATTGAGATTCTAAGAGAAATTTTAGGATCTAGAAGATGCATTTAAGGAAGATATTCTAAGATGGACCAATGGGAGTGCATAATATAAGGAGAAAAGAAACACATTTTCTATTTTTTGGAGAACCGCACTTCACTTAGGAAGGATGTGTGGGAGTTCCTTGGATTTTATTTTTCTGAGAGAATCATGCTTGACTTATGAAGGACATGTAGGAATCTTTTGGGTTTTGGGAAAATCACACTTCACTTGAAAAGGATAGTTTTCAGAAAAAGGAGAATGTACTTGACAAAAAGAAAAGATGTTTTCTATCTTGGAGTTTTCTCAAGGTGACATAGAACAATGAACAATACTCTTGGAGTGTTGAGTGGATCCTAGAGGGCTATAAAAACTTGGTGTGTAACACATTAAGAAGGTCTGCTGGGCTTCATCTCCAATCTAGGTTTAGGCAATCTTTTATTATTATTATTATTATTATTATTATTATTATTATTATTATTATTATTATTATTATTTTATCTTTATCATGTTACTATAATGATCTAATACTTGATTTTAATAAAATTATTTCCTTTTTTGTTCATCTTAAACTTTAGTTAATGCTTTGATTGCCAGTTTAAATGTTTGGATGCCATGATTCTATGCATTTTGTTCTAGCTCTTTGATGTGGATTTACTTTTGTGTTTTAGCCCATGTTCATTTGTTTAATCCTAGCTTAGTTTAGGACTTACTTTGTTCTAAGTTCATTCGAGGATTAAGCAAAAGTATACATCCACCTAGGATGGTTTCTCACTAATCCTAGGCATGACTAGAAACCTTGCTTGCTTAAGCTAACTTAGGACACAATTTTACAAATTACTTCATGATAATTCTAACCTAGATTATGTTAGTTTTGGATGTGTTTTCTCCATACTTTCCATGCTTGTCACATATCTATTTCATAACATAGATCATTGACTTCAATAAGTGAGATTTGGCCATTTAACTAGGGCAATTATGATAGTTTTGTAGGGTAGAAATAGGCAATTTTTCACCATTGAATAGATCCATCACCATGAATTGCTAAATTTTCCATCTAGTCTTAGGATGAAGCCTCATGTGATCAATAATTCCACTCATGCATGTGATGCCTCAGGTTTCTAAAAACCATTTTGAATGCAAAACCACTTTGAAAATGCATGGGTACCCTTATAATTTTTTTAAAACACTTTTGAAATATGTAACTTTATTAGTTTTCCTAAACCTTTTCTTCAAATCTAAGGAGTCCCTAATGGAAAACTCCTCATATGATTAAAATAATTATAAAAACAATGCAGTGCATCAGAAGAATCTTTTTGTTTTAAATTCATTTCAAAAACCCCAAGTGTCATTTACTTCCAAGGAAATATCAAAGGAATTATTATTATTATTATTATTTATAAAACTAAAACAAAAATACATGCATCCCAGATTTGGCCATTCATAGCTCACAGTCCAACTACAATAACTACATATACATGTTCAAAAGGGTAAGTTGTATACTTACATTGATTATAGTACATTACACTATTATCTTCATCCAAATTTGCATCTACCTCAAGTCAAATTCTTTGAAGACCTGAGATATTATAAACAATTTATAATATCTCATCAAGCTTGAACTTGTGTAGGTAGTTTCCCATATATTATACCAAATTTTAAATCTAATTCTAAATAATATTTCAAATCATTAGACATGTAGTTCTAAAGAATATAATATCAGATCAGAGGCATGAAACATAATTAAAATCGTATGCTAACCTCAATTTACAATTTCATGCTAAAACATTTCAAATAATATCAATATAAAACATGCACAACTTTAAATGTATATTCTTCAAATGATCAAATCTACATGGTAAACTCACATAATTTGTAACATATAATGTATAACAAAATCACATGAATGCATAACTTGTAAATTATGTGAAAGATCCTCCATTTAACTTAATAATTCAAATACCATAAGATTCTTAAAATATTAAAACAGTAATTGGTTCAATTGAGAACATTGACAATTGCTAACATACAACATCATCATCACATGCACATATGGACCCCGACGGACACATAAGCCTTTTGGTCATGAGTACTCATCTAAAGATCATCATCATGCCCATCTATGTGGGATCACAAAACAAACATCTTGTGAACACCATGCTCACAACCAACTCACTGAAATTGTGTGTCTCTAATATTTAGATGCTAGCCACTATAGCCTCCATGGTGACTATAGATATATCTCGAAAAGGGTACCATGAACACCTCCAGTGGTCATTTTCTTAATGCAATAGTCGAGAAAAATAGGTGCCTCTTTAGGCACAAATACCTACCACCTTTGGTGGTTAGAGGTCGGGAGGCCAAACCTGTACAACCTCTTAGCATAGTACCCACCAAGCTCACTAACCTGAACAAGCATATATCTCAATCCAAATATAATTAAGTCATATACATCAAATATTTCATGCAAAACCATGCTAAAAAAAAATCCTTGATTCATCTCAAAGTATGGGATTAATGCAATTTCAAGTATAATTGTTTCTTTTAAAAACATACAACTACGTGTAATACAATGAGCGACATCATTTTTATTTTCCATATAGAATTATGGATCATGATTATAAAAGTACATATTCATAAATCACATATCTCATTGCGAATATTGCATTCTTCTAAAGCTAAAATAATGCAACGTGACAAAATATGAATTTTATGATAGTCAAGTAACCTCAAATCAAAAGCATGATAATCAAATGATTTGATTATTTAAAATCTACACATCTTAGTAAAGTAGTTGACCTACTCAAAATCCTAATGGCAAATAGATGCTAAAACTACCTGCCTCAAACATTGTTATCCCAATCCTTGGAATGCTCAATAAGCTTAGTTCGTACCAGTCAGCATCTCTATTAATACATGTATATTACAATGTCATTTATCTTAATTATGATTTCTGAATTGTGACTTATTTAGTATTTGATCACTATTAACATGATGATCCTACTTTTACCACTTTATGATCATACATATTCCTCTTTATTTTTTTATAATGTCAAATCTTGGTCGTTGATTAAAGATCAACGATCTAGATCTTCTCATTGTCCTTAATTCCTCTTAATCTTTGACTTATAGATTTTTTATTTCATATCTCAATATTTGATTAATTGATCCAAGAGTTAGATTAAATACTAATTGGTCAGATCAATAGTTCCAAGTCATCTGGCCATCAAATCTTCGAATCTAAGGTCATTAGAATAATCTAACTATTAAATTAATCTAATTAATCATATAAATAGCCCAATTGTTCTTCCTAAGGTTTAATCCATTCTAATCTTGTTTATTTTCTATACTTTATTAGGAAAAACTTAGACAAAAATAAAATTTAATTAATTAAAATAAGACTTTATAGCGGCCTTACCTCTGATCGCTTAAATCCATGTTCGTCAATGTGTCTGATGTGGATTGATAATGTTTGATCGCCTTTGATAAAAAATTCGAGAATGAACGGCTCATATCAAATGCTTGATCTATGGTCAAATCTAAATGAAAGCTCAAATCAGTGGATGATCAAGGTTTTATGTAGTTTTATCATCGATTAGATCATCTTAAAAGGATGGATTGGTTGCATATCTAACATCTAGTGGCTAATTAGCAATTGGATTTTGATGAAAAGGTCAGATCGATTCCAGATTTGAGTTTTGGTGTTTATTTAACAGTTCGATCATGTGGGAGTTTGTTGATTGGATCACAAATTAGACATTAAATGATAGATCATGTGGTAGATGATGATGGATGGTCAGATCTAATTTTGATTGGTTTGATCCATGGTTCAAGGATTGAGGTCCTTAATTCAGGGTTGATCCATGTATATAGGTCTACTACATTATCTAATTGATCACTTCTTGGGCTCTGACCATCTTTAATCTAATAGATGTGTGAATTTTTTTTTATAGTTTCTAGGTCATGATCAGTTAAAAATGTCCTCTGATCTTAAATTTTACTCTATAATTAGGTTTGTGTCATCAAGACGAATCCAACGGACCCTTCCAATCATAAATCAGACTTGTATAGCCTTCTAAATTAAAGATTTTGTGTTTCAAATCTTTTTAAATGGTTCAAATTTAAATCTAGACTAAAACATATCAAAAATGATATCACTAGGATGTGCTAGAATGAAACTCATGCTCTAAGATGTTTTGGTGCATCTTGGTGACAGAAACGCATCAAACAGCATCTTGGTTTCTAAGATGGAATGGTGTCCTGGTAGAACTGTGACCACTATCCATGCACAAGCATGTACCAGCATGCACTTGGAGGGTGAATCTCCATTCCGTGTCACCATGGTGCATCATGGTTGCAGATCAAACTGACTGGGATGAGACATACCAATCCATACCATAAGATTATTTCGGTCTCCCATCAGTGTCCATGATCATTTAAAAGTTTAGTTTTTGGGGGTTTCTAGGGTTTTAGCTCTTCAGACAACTCAGATCTTCCATTTAAGCTATCCTTGAGTGGGTACAAATCAAATCCACAAATCTATTTTTACTGGTGATGTGCTGGTGGGTGAGAGTAGATCTGAGAAAGGGGGAGAAGGTACCTGATTTACTAGAAGGGGGTGGATTTGGGTTTTTGGGTGGGTGTAGCTATTCCTGTGTCTGCTGTAACCCTAGGTTGCCAAAAATGGTGGGATGAAGGAGGTAGCTAGAGGGAAAAAGGAGAGGAAAAAGAGATCAAGCCTGGGGAGGAAAGGGGGAATGCAATGGGGAAAGGGAAAGTGGTTTTTATTGTTGGTGATCCACCTTTTTCGTGGGTAGGCACGATCACCGACTTGTTTTCTCGACAAAGGAATCATAGACTGGGGGGGGGAGTGCTGTTATAAAAATGGTCCCCTATGTTTCAGATCTTTTCTGTTTTAAAATTTAGTAAAACAGGCCAACTTGGAAAATTGCCAAAATACCATTCAACTTCAAATGTTTATAACTTTTTCATTTGAACTCCTTTTTCGGCATTCTTGGTGTCATTGGATTTGTTTTTTTTAGTACAATCCAATTATTAAGGTTTTAATACTTTATTTGGATTTATTAAAATATCATTTACTAGAATTTTAAGAATAAAATTATATTTTATCTTTTCTTTGCAATAAAATTTACATAAACAAGATTTTTAAATTTATAGGGTTATTACATTGCATAACCTCTCCTTCAATCTTCGCACTCTCTTGAATCATCGATCTTAAATACCAAAAGTGGTCTTTTTAAGGGACTTCTTAATATCAATGTTTACTAGTGCTCCACTCTTGCTTATCTCCTTGCTAAAATTGCATTCCATATACTCTATTTTAGTTTCACTAATTTCAAATCCTTTAGATTCTAATGCTTCTCTACATAACTCTATCGTTGTGTATACACCCTCCCTTGTCTCATCAAGTAAAGCTATATGCTCTACAAATAACATGTACCATGGAATCTCCTTGTGTAGATGTTTTGTTAACTCATCCATAACCAACATGAAAAGATACAGGCTCAATGCCAATCGTTGGTGCAATTCTAAAGTGTTAGGAAAATCACCGGTTTCTCTACTAGTGGTCCTAACATTTGTTATCGCTCCCTCATATATATCTCTAATTATGTCTATATACCCCTACGAAACACCTTTCTTGCCCAACACCCACCATATTAACTCCTTAGGGACCCTATCTTTAGCTTTTTCTAAGTCAATAAAGATCATTTGGAGGTCCTTCCACCTCTCCCTATATTTCTCTGTCAATTATCTCAGTAGGAAAATAGCTTACATGGTAGACCTCCTAGGAATGAAACCAAATTGGTTCTCCAATACCCTTATCTCATGCCATTTCCTCTTCTCAATAACTCTTTCAAAAGTTTTATAGTGTGGCTCATAAGTTTGATGCCCAAATAATTAGTGCAGCTCTATATGTCTTTTTTATTCTTATAAATTGGTATAGTAGAGCTCTTCTCCATTCATCTTGCATTTTCTTTAACTTTACAATGTTGTTAAACAACTTTGTCAACCAAACTACTCAAGTATCTCCCAAATGCTTCCAAACCTCTATTTGTATCCTATCGGGCCCTTCATCTTTTTCAAGGCCTCTTTCACTTTAGGGATTAGGGCCCTTTCTGATTTCATCTTTTTCAAGGACTCTTCACTTTAGATATTCTAATCCTACAATTGTATTTATAATGTCCAATGTTATTTGAGCTCATAGCACTTCAATCCCTACGTTCTCTAAGCAATTGTCATTTTGCAATTTTTGAAAGTAAGGTTCCCAGCTTTGTTTGATCTTGTCATCCTTGACTAGTACCCTTTGATCATTACTGTTATTGTAATCAACATGGCATATGTCCTTACCCTTCTATTCTTTTATTTTTTCTAGTTTAAACACATCTTTCTAAACCTTCTCTTGATTGTAATCTATTATAGAGATCATCATATGCCTTGAGTTTAGCCCCACTTACTATTTGCTTAGCAACCTTTTTTAGCATTCTTATATTGCTCAAAGTTTAAATTATTTCTTGTCCTCTACCATGCTTTGAAACACACCTATTTTTCTTTAATAAATTTTTGCACTTTTCACTCCACCAAGTTTCCTTTACTAATTGCTTCTTACCTTTAGGTGCTCTTAGGACATCTTTTGCCACTTTCTTAATGGACTCAAACATATTAATCCTTATGATTTTTACTTCTATTTTATTGTTCTAGTTTTCTTCTACCATCAACTTATTTGTGAGTGATGTTATTCTCTTCCCTTTTAAGTTCCATCACTTAATTTTTGGACACCTATTAAGTTCATTTCCTTTCTTTCATCATTTAATATAGATACCCATAACCATCAACCTATGTTGTGAGGTTAAATTCTCACCAGGTATCATCTTATACATTGATCTTTCGATATTGCTAAGTATAAAAAAGTCTATTTGGCTTTTATAAAGTCTACTTCTAAAGGTTATTAAGTGTTTATCCCTCTTCTTAAGGTATATGTTTTCTAGGGCTAGGTTATATGCTAAAGCAAAATAGAGGATAATTTCCCCATCTCATTTTTTTCTCCAATACCATACCCTCCATCAACCCTATCATATCCTTCCTTCCTTTTCTCACATGACCATTTAAGTGTACTCTTATAAATATTCCTTCTATGTTGGGAATCTCTTGCATGACTCCCTCCATATCTTTCTAAAACTGTCTTTAATTCTATCTTCTAACCCTACTTGCAATGCATATACTTATAATATTTATGATCTTTTCTCCTAGAACCAGTTTTATTTAATCTTATCACTAGTTCTTTTAATGTATACAACTTTATCCTTTAATTTTTTATCCACCACTATCCCTACACCATTTCTATTATCGTCCTTTCTTACACACTAAAGCTTATATCCATTGATCTCTTTAGTTTTTTCCACTTTCCACTTGGTTTGTTGGATATAAGTGATGTTGACTCCCCTACATATCATCATATTTGCCGACTCCAACTCTTACTTATTAATGCACCTATATTCCATGTAAAGATGCAAATCTTATTCTCTTGAGCTAGCCCATTTACTGATGCACTTCTTGACCTCCATGACATGAACCCATGCCTACTTTTCACTGCACATGGGTTCTGACGTAGCTTGTCACTTCTGAGGAAACGTTCTTGCAACCCTTGCCTATGTTTCACTACACTCGGATCTAATGTATAGCCAAAATCACTAGTTTCATCAATGCTCTTCCTATGCAAACTATCCACTGCTCTATGAATCTTGCTTGCAAATGTTGTAGGAGTGAGTACAAATACTCAATTCAAAATCCCTAAACTAGGTTTAAAAACCTCAGCATTTTCTTAGCAAGTAAATTAATGAAATAATAATAGTGATATAAAATATTACAACAAATAATCTTACAAGTGAAGTCTATAACTTTGAAGATAATCACACAATTAAAATAACCAAAAAATCTCAAATTTGTGTGGCATCATAGCCTGATAAGCAATGGTCTAAACCCTCAAGGATGAGCAACATATCTCTCACATTTTTAACGATCACATAGGCTACTATTAATGTAGAAGGGACTCATCTCCCAAGCTACGCTCAACTGTGGATCTGAATGCTCTACACTAGTCCCTTTTGGTGGGCAACAGATCAAACTAGTGGCAACTTATCCATGATGGTTGATGTGTTTTAAATATAACCACAGTGCATAGGTCTATTGTATCATAGTATGTGCAAGTACCAATATATCCCACAAGGAGTCCAATTTTTAAAATTTATGGAATTTCAATTAAAACTCATTTTAAATTAATTCAACCTAACAAATCAAATAATTATAAAAATGCTAAAAAGAATAAAATTAATTAAGATATAAGCATATTGTTTTAGAATCCACCACATTAAATTCTCATACATTCAATATTAAGCAAATTTATATTTTTACACTACACATGTTATTACATCTCAATGAATTGGAAACACAAAAGATAATATTATTGAAAAGCCCTTATTTCTAGATTTTCTCAATTCTAAGATTTTCCTAATTTAGTATATTATTCAAAGTATAACTTGTCTTCTTAGGGCACAAATTATCTGAGATTCTATATACCTAATTAATTAACCTAACATAACTAGTACCTAAACTATAGGGGATGCATTATATACCCCATGAATAGAACACTAATTATACGAGTTAACTCGCTATTCCTAAAATGATATTTTAGCACATTTTAAACCTAAAGTTACCTAAACGTGAAAATTCCTAATCCAATGTGGTTTCATCCTAACCTTAAGATGAAAATTAGCCTAACATATTTAACTCTACTCTTATGCTAAAATTAAAATTTACTAATTCTATTCTAAACAATTCAGGACTTTTAATTAATACTAAAACATAAATCTAGTAATAACTAAATTAAATTAAAACATAAAACATGTTACACGTAACTAACTAATGAAAAGAAAGGAGATCTTTCATTACTTTAATTGTAAGTATTACAAGAATAAAAAAAAGCATAAACAAAAAGAAACTAAAATCCTATGGAAAGGATTTATATCAAGAGAGGTCCTCATTGTGTCACCCAATGAAATTCAATGTGAACCCACTCCAATCTTCACTATTGCCTTTCTATCATCAACCAAATGATGGCTTGTACTTTGTTGTATCACTTAACAAGTACAATGTGAACCCACTCCAATCTTCACTATTGCCTTTCGATCATCAACCAAATGATGGCTTGTACTTTGTTGTATCATTTAACAAGTACCTAGGACACTACCCTCCTTGAATTCCAAGGCACCAACTTCTTCGCAAAGACTTTAGTGTATATTATAAGTGTTTAATTTTACATAAAAAGCATCCAGTTAATTATCCATGTGTTATAAATTATAGGGGTAAATTAGGATTTATGACCAAAATTCGTAATACATGCATTTTTGTCCTAATGATTTGAAATTTTATATTTTGTAGATCCAGAGGTTAATCCAAGGTAACTAAGTGACTAATTATATTTTTTATTATTTAATAAGATTTTAAAATTTTTGTGGGATGGAAGATGGTGGTCCGACGGCTGAGATCAATCAGAATGAAAATGGAAGATCAAGATTAAAAGATCGAGTCAAAGCCTAAAAGTCATCAATTTGACATGAGATCAAGGTTAAGATTATCTTTAGGATAAGCAATAGATGCAATTAGAAGAGCTAAAGGTATTTGAAGTGGGCTCGTGCACAAGCCATGCAAAGTCCACCACCTTTGCATGAGTTTCACTTAAGCCACTTAGCCATACTTAAGCCACGAATAAGGTGACAAACTAAGGAGCTAATACAATCACCAAAGCCAAGGATTTGAGCCACCAATTTAATCCAAGAAAGCAATCTAAGCCATCCATGAAGCCAAGCCAATGGAGCTTTCATAGTTAGCCATCAAAGCCACATAAGCCAAGCTACATGGAAGGCCATGATTGGAGGAAAATCCAAAGAATTATCCTTAGAATTTATGGAGATAATTGAAGAAATATCCACTAGGATAAGGTAGCATGTGGAGCAATAGTAAGAGACCCCTCCATTTTTTATGTTTTGCTCACTTTTTCCTCACTTTCCATCTCGCCACCAAGATACACTACGAATTTCACTTTCCATTCAAGAGTTCTATCTTTTTAAGACTTCCCCACCTTCCTAAATTCCCATCCAAATCAACCAACCAATCCCCCCTTCCTAGGAAATCACTTAGCAAATCAATTTTCCCCACCTCATCTCTCTTTCCTATTTTTTGCTTATCACTTTCTTTCCTTCCTTCTTCTTATCTCTTTCTGCCCTCATCCTAACCAACCCACTTTCCATATGTTAAGGGGCCTAAATGAATTTTGAAGGGGGGAGATGCCTCCTCCTAACAAAATGGTGTCTCCCCACCTTAGGACAACCAAAGAGGTAGCCACCTATCCCACCTTTCCATGTTTAAAAACCATAGCTACCCACTTATCTTAGCCATCCAATTCACTTGTTTTCTTCCCCACCATACCTTTATCTTAGATCACCCTAGAAAATATAAGAGAAAATGTTATAAACTAGGATTAGGATCATCTCTCTTTGGAAGAAGAAGACACCTCCTTCAATTTGAGAAGGGCATCCTTCTTTTCCCCCCATTCTTCCAGCTTTTTGCCTTAAAAAGTCTTCTTCTTTGGGTGGCAGCTACCCTTTCCAGGGTGAGATATTACTTCTCTTAATATTCCACACCTACCTTTGATCTTGTAGTTCTTCTTTAAAAGGTTGGTTTGTTCCTTTTGATCTTCATCTCTCTTGAATTAGTTTTAACTTTCATTATTGTTAGTTGAATGTTTATTTCATTACCTTACTTCTTTTTGGATGTGATTCAAGATTCAAAGTTGGTTTTTCCCTTGAAGTGACAACCAAGGAAAGATAATCTTGGATCTAATCTCCTCCCCATTTAGATATTTTGTTGGTGCTTCCATTCTTATGCTTCTTTCCTAACAATTATCTTCAATGATTCACATGCAACTTTCTAGATATTTGGATAGTGATTAAGGTATTAAGGTGCATTGAGGGATAATCTTTGAATTATATTTTTGTAAGCATAGTGCACCTATTCCATGAATAGAATGCACCATCCTTTTTAGTGCAACTTCTTTCAATACTTGTTAATGATCAATGAAATCTCTTTTGATTATTAGATGATATTGGTTTCTTCTTATGTTAATTTTCGTTCTTAGTTTAGGAAAGATCTCCTTGATTTGGCTAAGTTAGATAATTTAAAGTAGGGATCACTAGTATCACATTTGTTCGATTCCTCTTAGGATCTACCACCTCACATGAATTACTACAATTAATTAGTGCACTTGTAAGTTTAACTTAAAAATCACAACAAGTATTTGGTGCTATTATTGGGGAGTTGCAATGGTTCGTGTACTAGGCCGTATCTTAGATTATTTACCTCTAGTCTAGGTTTAGGGTGCATTAGTTTAGGATTTTGCATCAAAGGAGGGGCTGTGATCCTGTGGACCATGGCGTCATCAACATAGATTAGGTTTTTATTATTTTTCTAGATTAGGATTTGAATGAAATTGTAGTGAGGCCCATTGTAATTTTAATTTCACTTTTATTCAATTTTTGAATGGATCATAATAATATAGGGCAAGTGTGGGGTATGGTGGCCCACACTTGATCATCATCGGACCCCTCTCTGTGAGCAATCCTCAGCCAAATTTTAATTTTTTGGATAAAGTGCATTTAGTATAATTTTTTATTTGTGATAGTAGTATAGTTAGGATTGTTGCATTAGTTCAAGAACCTATTAGTAAAGGTTAGCCTGAGCTCAGCTATAACTAAAGCATAGGCTGCATGGTTATAGTGTCCAGTCTCTTAAGGTGCTTGACCCTTTGTTAAGTAGCATATAGGTAGGCATTAGTTTGATTTTTTGGTTTGCATTGTATGTTTACAGCTTTATGGTGGAATGAACTTAATGCTAGTGAGGGCCCCATAGGATAAGGACTAGATTTCATCACCAGCCCCTTGGCCACCTAGGAATCAATCAACATCCTTGTATATTGTGATCCTAACCCTTGAACATTAATTTAATGTCAAGTAGAAAGAGACTTAGGGTATTAAACTCATAGGACCCTCTTAGAAGGACACAATCTGTTGTCACTCTAGTGACTTTTGAGCACTGAGGTTATACTGGCAGTCTTAAAATTCAAGTGATTTTCCTACACTTTTCATTGAAGTTAGCTGAGGTCTAAATGCCTCCTAACATGAGGATTGATGAAAGTTGAGTGATGTAGACTCTAAACCCTTGGGTTACCTCCTAATAAGCGTTAAGTTTAATGTCTTTAGCTAAACATTACCTAACCTAACTTTCTAAACCTAAAGTTAGCTGGGTCAGCTTATGTGTCCTAATCCTAACCCTAAGATGAAATGGCAAGATTTCTCACGCCACTTCAGAATTTCATAGTAATCTATATATTTTCTCCACCTTGAAATTGTAAGTGGTGATATGAATATAATACAGTAGATCACCACAATTGTGAAGGTAGTGGGACCATATTGTTGATCCCCCATTTTCAATATTTCACCGTAATTAATATAATTGCTCCACCTCCAAAATTCAGGTGAGGGTAACACAATGACTACATGAACTATCGTGTATTTCCTTGAACCATATGGTGACAAACAGTCCTTGTCGTGCCCAAATTGAGGGATAATAATGATCATTCTATTCAGTTTATCTTTTTCTTCCATGTCCCTATCATTGTCCTAAACTAGGGTAATAACTTGACTCTGTCTTTCTCTAATAGGTTGTTCTTGTATTACTAGAGGCGGGGCTAAGGTTAAACCCTAATTATCTTCTGATGTGTACCCTAGAGTAGGTTGATGCATATCAACTGACTCTACTTCTGCTTGTTTGATAAGCACAAGTATGGTATCAATCATGTCTATATTACCATTTGATGTTTCTTCAAATAAGGCTGCTAGGTCCCAATCAAGTACATCTTCTACATTGAAAGGCTCAATTTGAATTTCATGCTTTGTAGGAGGATATACTCTGGCTTGCCATCAAGAAGTGTCCATCAAAGGCACAGTATCCAACAACTCATGCATCTCCTCAATAGAAATGTCTTCATCAGAGTCATACAAATAGGTGGGACATGCATCTAGAGGATTAGGGTTCGATTTTTCTAAAGTTTTATTCTCTTCATCAATGGAAGTCTCTTCATTATAAGAATCAGGACATGGCTCAAGTATATCGAAGTTAGAGATTTCTAAGGATGGTGGTAGACTTTGTGGCTCATAAGAATCATAGGAAATTTCCATCTTAGTGTCAAGAATAAATGGCTCTTTATTCTCCCTAATTTGTTTCAGTGTCTCCTTAATTTCCTCCCGTCCTCGTTTTATTTCCTCAGTGAAATCTTCCATCATTTGTTTTAATTTCGTATTCCTATCAGCCATGCCTTGTTCTATTATTTCACACCTATGCTACATATTTTCTTCTAATACTAGTTCTTCTCATAGAGTAAATGACTCATAGGTTTGGTATTGCTATAGCATTGGGGTACTAAAAAAGGACTGAGCACGCTGAACACATGATGGTTGACCCTGATATTCTAAATAATCATGGTAGTACTGACTAGGGTGAGACCATAATGGTTCTTCCTGATATTGGTAATCCTGAGACCATGGTTGTTCATGATGCCTAGCCCATCCATTAGAGTCTAGATAATTTGTCTCAGAATAAAAATTACTAAGGGATGTGAATGCATTAGGTGCATCCACTAGTTCCTAATAGTATTCATTGTATGTGGAGCTTGATGGGGGCCGAGAAGGAGTGGAATAAGGATACTCAGAATAGGTATAGTCATTATGGTATTGAGGCTGTGCTGCAACTTGCCTAGAAGCCATTAGCCTAAGCAATTGACTTTCCATAAGATCTAACTGATCCATCTATGCATCTAATCTATGAAATCTATCCCCTCTTGATGGGCTCTCTTTTTCTTTTTCTTTTTTTCTTTTTATTTTCAAGATAAAAACTAACCTACATGATGCAACCTAAATTCTTAAAAAGATGCACTAACAAAGGGTACAATATGATCCTTAGGCTAATAAGTAGCATATTGATTTTCTTGAATTTGTGTGGGGACAATGCTTTTAATTAGCCTACTCTAGCGCTCCTCCTCTCTTTTAGATTTGACTATTGCTTACCAGTTAGGATCTGCGCAAGGTGGTTAATACAACCCTCATGTAAGGAGGCATTTAGATCTCACAAACGTTAACATGAGGCGAGGGAAGAGCAAGGATCTATTAGACAACCCCTAATAACCACAGTTCTCAAAAGTCACTAGAGTGACAATAAGTCGCGTCTTAGTAAGAGGGTCCTATGAGCATGTGATGGCCTTATAGGTCTCTTCTGATTGATTTTATTTTGATTTGAAGGGTGGGGTAGTGTGCTTGAGGTGATTATCCTAGGTGGGCCAAGGAGTGGTGATGAAATCCACCCTTGATCTTATGGGGGTAGGGTACCCTTACTAATTAATCCCACACTCCATGGCAGTTCAATCAGCATATATAACACCTTAAAACATTAACCGTGTCCTAAGAAGCAATTAAAAGCAATAAACTAATGCAAAACCCAAAAAATGCAACAATTATAAAAGGATGCTTTCTATATGAGTTACACTACCAAACAATGCAAATTTACACTAAATGCAAACCCTAATCTAGGAATTAAATGAGTGAGGAAATTTACAGTGGCGTTTCTAATGAAGATCAAGTGTAGACACCTTATCCCACACTTGCCCTATATTATTACAACCCTTTAAATATTGATATTAAAGGGGACCTCACTACAAGATTCACTAAAAAAAAATAAAAAAAATCCTAATATAAGAAAGCAAGGAAAATCTATTTAATTGATGATGCTCCACTTGACAATTTTCTAAAAAGGAAAAATAACAATTAGTACCAAATTCAGAAAATAAAGTGGTTTTACACTAAAAAAAATTCAATATGCATATAAAAATGTCTAAAATGTTAAAAAAATGTAATTCCTATTTTTTTGAATTTTCTATTTTTTTTGGATTTTTAATTATATTTTATAAAAACTTTGTTGTAAGTCCTTGGCAACAGCATAAAAAACTTGTTGATGGTTTTCATAAGTGCACAGGCTATTGTAGTATGGCTATGCAAATACAGGTCGATCCCATAGGAACTCGCTTTAAAAATAAGGAGTTTAAACAAAATTTAATTATCTAAAACTAAAAAATAACAGAATTAAACTAACTATTCAGCTTTATGCAATTGATGCAATTTACATAAATTTCAAGTCCAGAAAACATAAAATAAAACTAATTAAACATCCCTGAATTACATTGTCCTTGGATAGCATTGTCCCTGGATAACACTATCAGAAAATGGATAAAATAAAACTTGAATAGAATAGGGACACAGATGTAAATAAAATGGGGAAATAGATGTAAATGAAAAGAGGACACAGATGTAATTAAAGAAAAAGGACAGATATGTAATTTTAATTAAAGGAAGAAGGGCAAAACGGGAATTTAACTAAAAATTTGGTTTTGAAGAAAAATCCTGATTAGAACTTGATGGATAAGAAAGCTAGAGGAGGGAGGAAATGGAGCCAGAGGAGAAGGGGGAAAGGGGAAAGGGAGAGGAGAAGAGAGTGGGAAAAAACCCAATCTACGTTTTCTCTCCTTGGGCTGGCCGGAGACAGAGAACCATGTCGGAGATGGAGGGACGGGCACTTGATCTGGCCGTTGAAGAACTCCAGTGCTTGCTTGGGCAAAGGAGGAAGATGGGTCACCTGATGCCATCCAGAGTATATGGGCATGCACGGGCTGGTGAGATGAGTTGTGGGTTGTGCGACAATGGAGTTGGATGGAGAAGGTGGTGTGATGGAAGGTGGGCATAATGCGGTAAACAGATTGAAAGCAAGAGCGAACTGGGTTGTGTGGTGAATGTTTTCTTCCAATCTGGGCTTGTGAGCGATGGGGAAAGAGTGCACTAGAGGAATTGGGGTGGTGCGTTAAGGACTAGTAGCAGAAAGTTTGATGGTGAAGGTGAAGATGGAGAAGAAAAAAAAACCACTCCTTTGGCTTGGGCATCGTCTAGAACAGAGGAGCTTGGGCAAGGATGCCTAGCTTCTATTGGGCTGGTCTAGGAGTTGGATGAAGGGTGAGATCTTGGAATGGTGAATGTGGAAGAGAGAGGGAAAATGTGAAAGAGCTTGTGCAGTGATGGAAGAGCTTGGGTTGAGGATCTAGTGTAATGGAAACCAAACAGGGAACGTATGGTGAACAAAAACAAACTAAGAGGAGAATGTGACTTAGTTGTGGAAATAGAAAACTAGAATTAGGAAAACAAAAAGAGAGAGTAGGGGGAGAAAAAAAACATGGGAAAAAGAGATGGGAAGCCCTTTTATAAGAGATGAAGAGGGTATGGTTTAAAGAAGATGGGAAGTGAGAGAGAAAAAGGAAGGAGGGGGTGGTTACGGTTTAAAGAAGGGGGTTAAGAATAGAGTGGAGAATATAGGAGAATAGGAAGGTGGAGGGAATGGGAAGAAGTGAGAGACTTGTGGGTGAGATGGGGATGGCCTAGAGGGGGAAGAAAAGAGAGAATGAGGAAAGAGAGTGGAAGAGGAAAGTGGAATGGAAGAAGGAAAGTGGAATGGGTTTGCATGACTCTTTCTTCTTGTTCCTTGCTAATTTGTGTCCCCTCCTTTTTCTTTTGGAAACTCCTCTAAAATTGCAAGTTGCCTTCTCCATATGGTTGATGTGGCCCATCCAATCCTCTTTAGAATGATCTGCACCGTTGATCCTTAATAGATGATTTATAACATTGATCTATAGCCATCCATGCCTCTTTTAGTTGATCTACAAAATAAAAGACTAAATTAGAATCATTTGAATGCACATTAATCATCTAATAAACTCTAATGATCATCTGACCATTGATTTTGAAAAATTAAGATTTGGATGGTCAATTTGAGCTAAATTTAAAATCAAGCCGAATTTTAGGAATTTGAATGGTTAGATGATCTAATTGAATGCTAAACTAGGGGTCTTTTACCCAAAATTAAACACTTCACACAAGCTATCTTTTGAACTTTAGCCTATTAATAGATTTGTATACAATTGGTTCACTATTTTGTTCTTTTTCTAAAGTTTCCCATGAAAAGTTAAACTCAAAATATTCATTACAAAAAATAGCCACGTATATATAGTTTAAGTTAAAAAGAAAATATAACTTAGAGATCCTGAAGGACATGTGAAGACCATTAACCCATGTAAGTTTACAGCTAATATTTCTTTTTGAGAGTTATATATATTCAAATTTTTCTTTGGTGGATGTCAATTTTGTATTTGGTTTCATTATCCATCATCTTGTTCAATTATTGAGAAAACATTTGATTGACTAAACTAATTATCTCTTAAGTTTATGGTTATGTTTAAGTCATGTGAAACCTAGGAAATGTAGGGGCCATCCTTGGTAAACCTATAGTCTTTATCCTTGCTAAGTTATTTTTCACTAGTTAAACCCTTGAGCCTTTACAATAAGCCTTTTATTTGTGAACCCATTAACCATTACGCTAGTTGAAATTCTATAATATATCTAATACCCAATTGTTTTGGAAATAAGTAGAGATGGTTGACGAATATCTTGAAGAAAAGTATGAACAATATAGTTTAAGAGAAGAACATATGAGGAGAAAAATTCAAAAAGAAAGAAAAATGAGAAAAGTTAAGAAAAAGATAGCCAATAAAAAAGGAGATGTTTACTCTTAGCAGAAAAGAAAGTTGTGAATAAGCTAGTGGAAGACCTTAACATATCTTCTAGACAACCTTTGTTTATCTTTATACCATTCTTTTGATAAACCTATCCTACGCCTATGTTTCATCCTAATTGTAGTCTTAACTTGATCTTATGAGGAGTATGACTTGGATATGGTTATGAATGAGTAGGAAACTTTGTAGAGTGTAACATTCCTACTAGTTGATATCCTTTCATGAGACCATTATTGTTATTTCTAAGTTATCATTCTCCTGTATCAAATATGTGGGAATTTTGAATTTGATAAACGTTGTTCTACTCACATATTAATGAGAGATTTACCCCTTTCTAAGAGACTTCTTTTTGAGTGACAAGTATATCCAATGAGAATTGAAGTCAACGCATACATTTAGATGGTTATTTAGGTTATAATTTTCTTGGAGGTCTAAAATTGTATATGTAATACATATTGTCCATATTCACATGCTCAAACTTTGAGCTTTAATGAAATAATGGGATATCTTTATCGTTAGGGTGGATTTTTTATTATTGATCATTTCTATTAGTGTTCTAAAGTTAGGAGTTAATATAAGTTGAGTATAAGAAGATTCTCTAAGAAAAAGTATTTATGGGTAGCATTTCTAAAAACCCTTACAAGACTACAACTCGTCCACTAGAGCAACTTAGGGGTTTAAAGGCTTTTTGCATATGGTAAATCTAGAAGAGAGCACATGGGAAAGTGGTTTGGATTTGTTTTTATATTTTTGTATTTCTTTTCTATAGTTTTGCTGGAGGACTAGCAAAATCTAAGATTTACCCCTTTCTAAGAGACTTCTTTTTGAGTGACAAGTATATCCAATGAGAATTGAAGTCAACGCATACATTTAGATGGTTATTTAGGTTATAATTTTCTTGGAGATCTAAAATTGTATATGTAATACATATTGTCCATATTCACATGCTCAAACTTTGAGCTTTAATGAACTAATGGGATATCTTTAGCGTTAGGGTGGATTTTGGATTGTTGATCATTTCTATTAGTGTTCTAAAGTTAGGAGTTAATATAAGTTGAGTATAAGAAGATTCTCTAAGAAAAAGTATTTATGGGTAGCATTTCTAAAAACCCTTACAAGACTACAACTCGTCCACTAGAGCAACTTAGGGGTTTAAAGGCTTTTTGCATATGGTAAATCTAGAAGAGAGCACATGGGAAAGTGGTTAGGATTTGTTTTTATATTTTTGTATTTCTTTTCTATAGTTTTGCTGCAGGACTAGCAAAATCTAAGTCCAGGGGTAATTGATGGGTGTAAAAATATTAATATCCCTATATTTGAAGGTTTTAGCCCAAGAAATCACTTATTTATCACTAATTAGGGTTAATTCTACTATTTTGCAGGTCCATAGTACAAATAAAAAAATGCAAAAAATTTTCAAATTTACCTCTAAAAGGGCAATTTCACATTCTAAACTACATTATAGGTCACACATGCCATAAATGAAGTTTTGGAGGTTCAAAATTATCAATGGGTGTCATTATTCATGTCAGAATGGCTAGAAACCTTCTTTATAACTCCAACTCAAATGAGGGTGAAAAGGTGGTAAAGTTTCACTTCAAGCACAAATGCATACTGTTCACTCCCTTAAGAAGTGTATGGAAGAAGTTCAATTCACATACAATGGGATCATATACAATGAAAGCTTCTTAGAAGAAAAAGAAGAATGTGATCACATGGAGACTTTTTACTTATTTTCTCTCTCGTACTCAACCAAAGGGAGAATATCAACCAATGAATGGAAGCCTTACCCATATAAGGTATTGAAGCACAATTGGTTCACATGAGCATATAAAGATCTATAAGAATGAAGGCCATTCATCCTCAGGCAATCCAATCCAATAGTGAAGAGAAAATGAAGTTTAAGGAGGATTTACACGCCATAAAGTGATCCCATCCATCCAAGCAAAGGTAAATATGATCTAAGGGCTAGAATTGAAGTGAAGAGAAAAAGAAACCCTAGCTACCTTTCCTATGTTGAAAAGTCAACTCAAAACCCTAAGAAAAAGAAAATCTAAACCACCCAGTCTCATCCAACATTCCCATTAAACACATACACACCCATGTGGACTCCATACCCACCCTCCTTAGGACTTTCTAATTATGAAAAAGCTTAAATTCCTCCACCAATTGTCAATTTGTTTCACTTTTTCTTCCACCGATTTCCTTTCCCACCTAGTTCTTATCTCTCCATTTTTTCCCCTTTTTATTTTCTCCCTATTTCCACTCCCACTTTCCTATTTAGAAAAAAGATGCCTTTCCCACTGACAACCACTTTTCTATTTGGTTTCACATCCTTTCCTTTCCTCTTAAGTTATCTCCTCGGTCTTTCTTTCGATTTCTTTCCTTTTCCCATTCATTACTTTCATCCCTTATACTTTCCTCTTCTTACTTATTTTCCTTCCCATCTTATTCCTTTCCATTCTTATTTCCCATTCCTATATTTGAATTCCACATCCCCCATCTAGTAATTGATTCAAAATCAAAGTAAGTGACTTGATCTCAACCATTTAATCACCTTAATCCTTGTGCTAGAAATCTATAAATAGAGGTGTTTTGAATACATTAAGGATCTTTCAACTTTCCTTGGAGCTCAAGTCTAAAGCTAGGAAAAGTAGAGGGACAAAGATCACCCTCACCCAAGCTTCCTTCAAGCTTCTATGATCAAATTCCTTGGAGATAAAGGTGGTGTCTCATACTAAGTTCCAACTTCTTTCTTTCTTATTTTCTTATTCTTTCTATACCATCTTCTATCATTTCCATTCACATTGTTCAAGCATGCATCATGTAGATTTTTCTTAGTTAGAATGTTAAAATAGTTGCACACATCTTTCATGTAATTTATATTTACTCGCAGCTTCCTTTTGTGGTTTTCCCTTAGTTTTGCATGATAGTTGCTTACTTTTTGTTGCTTATATTACATATTTAGCATCATAGAATATTTTAAGTGCATACCATGTTTTGCTTCCAATTACATATGCCTTGTGTGCATATAAGTATAGGTTTTTCAAAGTATTCCACCAAAATTTGGTGGATATCTTTTTCTATTTCTTATAGATAGCTTAATTTGTAGAATAACTTAGTTCCATTCATGGTAGATATCATGTTAGTTTTATTTCTTTAGGTTATGTTTCATTTTTTTAATTTAATTTTTAGTATATCTTTCCATTTAGCTTGTTTAGTTTTCTTGTTTTTAAGAATTTCCCTATTTTAGAAGTAGGTAGTTTCTAATTTTGAATTCCATTTTAGATCTTAGATTTTCTTATTTTGTAATTGTAGAAACTTTATAATTTTCTTTCCATTCATCTGAGGAATGTTTTAGGATTAGTTTAGATCCATTTTAGGAAGTAGATGCATTGTAGATTCTTAGTTCAAGAACTTTCCTAGCTTAGAAGTAGCACTTTCCTATTTTAGATTATCCATGTTTGAATTTCTATTTTCTTTTGCTAACTCTCCAGAATTAGTTTATAAATATCATGCATATTAGCATCTTAGATTTAGAAAGAATTCTTAAATTAGAATTCCATGCATAGCATCATAATATCATGCATTTAGTTATAAGCATCATCACTTTCCATTTTTAGATTCACACACACACACACACACACACACACACACACACACACACACACACACACACACACACACACACACACACACACACACACACACACACACACACACACGCGCGCGCGCGCGCGCGCGCACTTTCTTAGTTGCACACATGGATCCTTCCATACTAGATTTGCATTCATCTCATTTTATTTCATCTTCCATTCACACTTCCCTTCACTCACACACCCTTTCTATGTTTCCTTATCTTCCACTTGCTACTTTCATGTTTCAAACACCCACTTTCTAATTTTAGAATTCATGCATAATCCATGTTAGTTAGTTCATGCATCATTCTTTCTCTTCTTTCTAATTTCTTTTTATGGAGTTGGACTTAAGGAAGAGAAAAGGATTATTTTTCTTTTCTATGGCAATACATGGATTTCTAATTTTTAATTAAAGGTTGAGGAAACATGCAAATCCATCCATAAAGCCACCTAGGTTCTTAGCTAAGGGCTTCGTGTTGGAGGATAGGGATACACCATGTACCTGTTTCTCGCTTCATCTCCTGGGGCTAGGAATGGGTGTCCTAAAATAAGGGCCACTTTGTCCAAATTTTTTTCTTTTTTTCTATTTCCTAATTAAGTAAGAACCCTCCTCTATAGTTTAACTTCCTTAAAATTGAATGACCTCTAATCCTCTCTTTATCTAAACTCCTTTAAGTTGTCCTCTTTATTTTAAGAGTTTCTAGATTAGAAGAAATACATTAAAATTTTCTATTACCATCATTCTTCTTTCTTTCCTAGGGTGGTGATTATTTAGGCAAGGTGTTAAGGCCTCTCTTTTCTTGGCTGCCCTAATACTTCATTCTTAATGATCATTGGATGGGATTTTCTTTAGTTGATGGCATGTCAACGTACTGTCCTTCCAAAAATTCCTCTTAGATTTCAAAAGTATATCCCAGTTTCCCTCATAAGTTATCCCCTTAAGACTTCCTCTCTCCTTTCTATCGATTCCTTACTTTCCTCTCTCCTTTCACTTGTTTCCTTCACCCAAAATATTATGCATGGCTACCAAGGAAACTCATGATCTCTTTCTTTTATACTTAACATCATGTAGAACCCTAGGATGGATGACTTAGATTACATGCATCTTTTCCTCCTATGAAAATGATATTTTTTTCTTCCTTTATTCTCTCTTTAACCCACCAATTTTCTCTCTACCAATCACTATACAAGATCCACCTACATCTCTAAAAAAACACATTTTTTGGCTCCTCTTGTAATCATGTTGAAACTCAAAAGTTAGTAGGCAGCCCACTGAAAATTTCTCCACTAGTAGCCTTCCACTCTATCTCTCTTGCATGCTTCACTCCTATTGATCCACCCAAGCATTCTTTCATGTAAGTCACTTTGCATTGGATACCTCAAGGATAGCACTAATTTAGGATAAATCTTGACGATTGTTTAATCAAAGTGAGGATGAATGCAATCCATTGATTTCCTGTAAATGCACCTCTTCACTTCACATTATTTCAACCTTATTTTTCTCCATTTATTTCACATGCAAAAATGTGGTTTTGAGTGTTGCCTATTAGTTTGCATGGAAAAATTGCTGAGAGAGAGACAGAGTGGAAGCAGTCTTCATGTAGGGCCAACTCTTTGAGTAATTGTACCTGCACAAGTGGTTCATTGTATACTACCTTAGCTTCACTTACAAGCTCCTTAAAGGTGGTGTAATGTATGCATGCATGCATAAAATGTTCATCACCTTCCCTTTTAATAATAACAAGTCCTTTAATACAGATAAGGTTGGTTAATACTCTAGGGCTTCTTAGTGTTGAATGTGATAATGACACTCCCTTGGCATTCTGAACTCCCCAATCTCTTGGTTCTTGGAATGTGGATGGCCCATGATAATGCTTGAATGGAAGAATTGCTCTCTTTTTAGGGATTCGATTACCAAAATTATGCACTTTTTTTCAATTATACTAATCTTGCAAAATGCAAAATAACCCTTAATTAGTGATACTTAAAGTAGATCCAAGGTTAAAATTGATAAATCTAGAGATATTATTTACAATATTTACATGTATATTAATGCTCCACCCAAATCAAATGTCATAATATCAGCAGGTATCCTATTCAGAGTTAAGGGGCCAATTTGAATCTCCTAACATTGTGGCCTAGGATATCATAGCCCTCTCACAACTAACTCTAGTCATCTAATATCCCATCACACTCATGCCATATTCAAATCTCACCATATAGGGTCCACATAATAGTAGAACCATCGTATGAATAAGAACACATACAATCTCAATTTATAGCATAATGAAAATCAAGCCAAATGGAAATACTTAATCCCATAAACACATTCCAATGATAGTCGTGTTCAATGCATCATCACAATCCTCAAAAACCATGGGAGTTCATATCTTATACATTCACATTCTCATGCTTTCATCAATGATTTCACATAAGCAAATAATCAACACTTATTTCGGAAGATAACACATAACGATTGGATCCTTAGTTGACATTTCAAATTGTGACGACCTGGGTTTTCCCATGCATTTTTAAATGCAATATCTAATTCCTAAGGCGGAATGCATCCCTATTTGAAAACCATTTTTATAAAAACAATGCAATGTAGCGGAAAATCTTTAGTTTTAAACTCATTTTGAAAACCCCGAGTGTCATTTGCTTTCACAACAACCAAAGTAGTTTTGGAAAAACTTCAGAAATCATAAATGTTTTTCCCAGGTCTATCTAGTCATAGCTCACAGCCCAACTGTAAATAAATACAAATACATGTCCAAAGGGTAGAGTGTTTACTTACATGTATAATTGTCTCCTTTTGATTTTTCTTGCTCGTAGCACTAACATTTCCTGAGGCGTCTTCTACTCGTGAATGGAGCTCTCCTGAAAATTGTTAAGGATTGGGTGAGTATACACTATACTCAGTAGGAGTCTATCACTACTAGTTTTACAATGCATGCTATGTTTAAAATCATATGCTCTTTAAAACATGTGCATGTTTGAACACTCATGTTCAATATCGATATTAAAAACCATTGTCGAATTGGAATACTGACGACTTAAAGAATCGCATAATCCAAGTCGAAAGTATCATATATATATATCATAAACATAATGATATGCATAAGATGCTCAACTAAATCTAGCTCATAGATATATGGTATGGTCGACCAACCTCATGTCATGCCATATGCAATACAAGTAAATCCTCAAAACAGAGGGCCCACTATGACCACAACCTCACTGCCTTGTGGTCCCCGAGTACCTAGGGACACAAGGTCATAGCCTCCACGGGGCATATGACACTTCGACCCAGTGCCGCGACACCAGTGGTAGCCCCCTGTACCACATGTAGTCGAAGCAGGGACATGCCTTTTTGGTGTGGTACCCTTTCCACCTAATAGTGGTAGAGGCTGGGAGGCCACCCCAGACCTCTTGGCATAGTGCCCACAAGCTTATTAGCCCAAATCATATATGATCAATCAAGCAAAAACCTCTTTTTCAAAACCTATCCTCTTTGGGTCCCTCACAACTGCCTGGCCATCACAATTGCCTACCCAGCGTCTTTTGGGCAGTCCAGCATCTTTTGGTAACCCTCAAGGACATGCAATTTTTCAAAACTCAATAATCACAAATCATGCAATATATGCAATTGTTTGCAAAACATATTTATGCATAATGTATTTGTCATAAGCATCCTGAATTCATTTATAAAATTAAGTCATGCCAAACAAGTCATATAACTTATACTTAAAACATGCATTCAAAACAATCACGGGCTCTTTTTAAAAGTCTAGTAGTGATAGAGCACCTACATCAAAACATCATGGGTTCTTTTAAAAAAATCTAGTAGCGATAGAACACCTACCTCGAAGTCTCCTGGAGTTGCATCCTTCATCACTCAACCCGACCCTGGGTCTCATTTATAAACTCCTGGATATGAATGGATAACAAGGAGTCCTTATCAATTTCGATATATTTAGAAATTAGATAGCTAGATCTGCCTTTTAGGGTCTATGGGTCCTTGCCTAATTCATTGTCAGGCTAGATCCTATGATATGGATCTACTTTTCAATGGTTAGACTCTATAAATGGTCCTATGATCCTAATTTTTTAGTCTTATTAGGTCCACGCATCATGGTTTCCAAGACGTGTGCGCGCCCTGGTCATACCAGGACCCATGCCTACACGTCGTGCACGCCCAAAGGCTGTGCCAGGGACCACATTTGTACAAGCACCTGCATGCCCAAGTGATGCGCTACGACGCGCATCCTGGATGGTATTGCACGGACGCACCTTTGGTGTAGCGTGGCACGTCTCAGCTCCCAAGGCACCCTGTGCATCCCAGTCGAGCCAAGACCCATGCCCCACGTCGCGCGCGCACTCGAAGGTCGCACTAGGGATAGTGTATGCACTGTCGTACCCCTAGAACCTATCCCAGGGACCCTGTCCCAGGCGCACATGAAGCATGGATGAAACTAGCTGGGACGTTCTCCGGCTAGGTAAACTGGCTGGAAAAACTAGATCCGGCATGGATCTGGCCTGGGGGAAGTAAAATGGAGAGAAAGGGAGAGAAAGCTTACTTGGGCAGCCCCAACACGGTGCCCTTCTTTCGGCGGTCCATTTCCCTCTACACCTGCCGGAAACCCCTGTTGTCCGGAACCCACAAAGAAGGGGAAAACCCCAACTTCCGATGTGGTCAGAGGAAGAAGAGGGGAGGTGGAGAGATGGGAATGGCCGACCTGACTCGGGCCTAGCCGGAATGTGCAGGGAAAACCGTTGTGGGGGTTTTCTGATTTTTTTACCGAAAACCCCAACCTCAAATAGCTGAAAAAATCGTGATTCGAAGAGGAGGGAGATAGGGCTTTTTATAGCCTTGCTATGGCGGTGTTGCCAATGGCGGTGGCAGAAACCTCTGGAAACTAGGGTTTTTGGAGAAATCTGGAGGAAGAAGAAGACGGGGTGCCATTATCAAAACGGCCCCCTGTGTTTTCTGTCTTTTTCGTTTTTAATTTAAATTATAAAAATGCCCCTAATCTTTAAACAGCCGTAACTTCTTCATACGAACTCCGTTTTCGGCGTTCTTTGAGGCATTGGATTCCATTTTTCGAATAGAATCTAATGGTACCAAGTGTAGGCATCCATCCAACTCATCATCAACTTACCCCTTAATGTGAGTGATCAACCATTAGTGGTTAAGATCTAACTTGATGTTTGAAGTTCGAATTGGGTTCTAAATTGTTGTATGATATTCTTTGATATCTAAGAACTCTCATAAAAATTATTTAAACCATGGTTCCTTTGATCTAACTTTTTCTCATGCAACCAAGGTAGTTTACAAAACAATTAGTCCAACTAGTATGCTTATCCCTAAATCATTCAATACTATGCTATGTGTTTACTATTTTGATTAGGCACCTTTTTCGTTACTAAAAGATTAGTTTAATGTGTTATCTAACAAGTAATGCAATCATTAGACTCATTAAGTGAAGAGAAACCGTCAAGCTTTACTAAAGCGTCAATAGGCTATTTGTAGCCACCAAAATGTAGTAAGTCCATCTTCTTATTATTTGACTAATTATTGTGATTGATTAATCTTAGTGAATAAACTTCATGTCCATAGTGATTTTGGGAATTCTAGGTGCTTGGTTTGCATCTAATACCCAAATCTTTCAAGTGGATTGCCTACAGAAAATTTTGCATCAAATGATCTTTAAGAAAAACAACTATATGATGTCCTTAATCTAATCTAATTTGAGAGTAACATCACTATTAGGTTTTTACCTTGTCTATAGGGATTGATGACTAGTCTTTTTAGTTAGTGGATTAAACATGAATTCATGATTTCTTCGTGGTTACTAAACAAAACTCTCATGCTTTTGTTAACACTACTACACATGAGGCTTTTAAAGTTGGTATAAAGAAGTCATTATTTTAGCCACCGACATCATAAATATTTTACAATTCATTTAGAAAAATGACTTTAAAATTTAATTACTTAAGAAGTCCTTTAAACAAAGATGACTTCTTTAGTCTAGCAGGATGAGGTTTTTTTTTTTTTTTTTTTCAGGAACAGACTTTTAAAGTCATTTGAAGTAAAGGACTTCAAAAATGTATACTTTTAAAGTCATTTATTTATAAATTAATTTAAAAGTGAATGAATTTTGAAGTCATTTAGTCCTAAATGACTTTAAAAGTATACCCTTTAGTTGTCACAAAGAGGGGATTTTTATGTGGGAGTGGACTTTTGAAGTTGTTTAGGACTAAATGACTTCAAAAGCCCATTCCCACTTGAAATCCCCTCTTCGCGCTAACTAAAGTGTATGCCTTTAAAGTTGTTTGACTCAAATGAGTTTAAAAGTTTATACTTTAAAAGTAATTTAGGACTAAACATCTTCAAAAGTCCTTATTTGTCTATAAAATGCTGAAGCCACCTTATCTCTTCATGCATCCTCTCTTCATGTTCTTCTTCTCACAGGTGGCATGATAAACATAGTAAGTAAACCATAACCTCTTTTTATCATGCATTGCTTTCTTGTTACCAACTCTTTCTATTTACATTTTGTAGATCAAGTGGATTTTATCACTACAGATGATGGGGTTTAGAAGTGTGTTAGATCATTGTGATTTTCACCAAAATTGTATGATTTCATTTTCAACAACAACAACATCTCTCTCTAAGCCTTACTATTGGAGAAAGGGAGAACATTAAAAAATTTGGTTCTCATTCAAAATTAGGGTTTGATGAAGAGAAATGGTACCGTTAAGTTGGCCGAGGAAGTTGCATGCAGCTTTAAGATGTCACTTGAATACTAGAAGGCTAGATTTTGATGAAATGGTTTTAGATTAGTTCTTGGACCATGATATTGTATTAATAAGATCTAATAATATGTGACATTTGATATATGTAATAAAAGGATGATAAATGAGGAGTCATTGAAAAAATTACTTTGATTTTCCTGTTCACGTTATGTGTGTGTGTGTGTGTAAAGAATGCATGAATTAATGCTCAGAATCATGCATAAGAAATTAGTTTCATTGTGTATTTATGTAAGATATTGTAAAGTTCTAATATCAAATACATATATTTTTACTGAAAATATATTACTTTTTAAAGTTTTTTGCTATAACTGACTTTAAAAGTGCAAACTTTTAAAGTCATTTGCTATAAAGTAGCTTATAGCAATTGACTTTAAATTTACTACTTTATTTTAAGAGTTATTTCATCATCTTTTCACTTTGGTTTTTTTGACTATTTCATTTATTCACAAAATATAAGTTGGATTTCAATCGATTTGGCTATATCCCAATTGTGAATTGGAACTACATTCACATAATCATGGTCGATATTGATTTTTGACTGTTGGTTAGTATCTCTTTGTTCGTCTCATATATATGCATATGCATATTTGAAGAATTTTTACATGGTTATGGTTAGAAACTTTCCTTTTTGAAGTTAAATATCCTTTTGAATGTATCTATCATATTTTGCTTCTTTTTTCAATGTTAATAGAAAATTTCCATATGTGTGCATGCATGTAATTTAGTTATTTTAAATACTTATAATTTTGTATACGTAGTGTTTGGTAAAATGTTTAACCTCATCTTTTCATGTCTAACACGTCTCCACACATAGATTTAATTTCTTGAGATAATGGATAAATATGCTTTGATAAATGTGATAAGAACATCAAAATAATATGAGGAGAGAATAAAAAATTTCATAGTGTTTGCACTTAGGGCAGGTATTGATCATAATTGCATGCATTATCCATGCT
This sequence comes from Warburgia ugandensis, assembly GCA_035236585.1. NCBI lineage: Eukaryota > Viridiplantae > Streptophyta > Magnoliopsida > Canellales > Canellaceae > Warburgia > Warburgia ugandensis. The sequence continues at coordinate 69,244,609 of CP141126.1, read as the reverse complement.
CCAAATGTGGAAACTTGAAAAAAAAGTAACTATAGGGGTGTTGAGAGAACACTTGTGCTTCAATGGAATCAATGAAAGCTATCACCCTTGGATTTGGCATGGAGAAGAACTTTCGCATAAGCACTCGACAAGGCCAGGAACATATGATCTAAACAATGTAGGAAGTGTTGGAGATAGTACAACTTTACTGATGTTTCAAGATGCATATGATGACTTTCAGGATGACATTGAACAATTTCATGCTACAATATTAGAGAAAGCCGATGAGCCATTGTACCCTGAGTGTAAAGATTATACCAAGTTGTCTATGGTGGTAGAACTTCACAACGTGAAATCAAGATTTAGTTTTTCAGATCAAGGTTTTACAAAAGTCTTAAAAGTAGTAGACAAGATGCTACTAAAAGATAATAAATTGGTGAAGTCTGCATGAGAGGCAAAGAAACCCTGGTTGCATTAGGGTTGAAGTATGAGACGATACATGCATGTCCCAATGCTTACATTTTATATAGAAAGGAGCACAAGGATAAAACTACATGCCCAACTTGTGGACAATCAAAATGGAAATTAAAAAAAAAAAATCAACTAAGATGGTTACACTTTTTCCTATAAAGGTTCTATGGTGCTTTCCCCCATTCCAAGGTTCAAAAGAATGTTCTGTATAACAAAAATAGCAAAGAAATTAGTATAGCATGACAAGGACAAAGTAGTTGATAGCTTTTCATCCCAGTAAATAGCCTAGCATGAAAGCTTATAGACTTCAAGTGACCTAATTTTGGTAAAGAACTTAGAAACCTATGACTTGGATTATTTGTAGATGGGATTAATCCTCATAGTTCTATGAGCAGCAAGGATAGTTGTGGCCCCTTATATTAGTTTGTTACAACATCCCATCCTTTCTATGCATGAAGAGGAAGTTAATGATGTTAACTATGCTAATATCAGGTCCAAAGCAGCCAGGGAATGAAGCACACAAGAAAGAGTCGTTCATCCTAATTATACTATTGTAGACAATAAGCAACTTCCCTACATACAGTAATTTGTCGGGATGCACCATGAAAGGATAATTTGCTTGTCCTATCTGTAGTGATAAAACATGTGATGTATAACTTAAAAATCGTAGGTGACATTCCTTGGGCATAGAAGATGGTTGTGTAGAGATCATGCATATCATTTTAAGAAGGTAGAATTTAATGATAGTGTAGAGATAAGGAAACCTCCAAAGATGTTGACATGGTGACAGGTATTGGGGCAAGTTGATAACATTAATGTCTTATGGTGAAAGAAGAAATCAAGTAAACGTGTAGGTGAAAGCAATTGTAGAAGATGTTGAAAGAAGAAATCAATGTTCTTTTGGCTTACATACTGAAAATCACTACATCTATGCCATGTTCTTGATGTCATGCACATTGAGAAGAATGTGTGTGAAAGCTTGACTAGTACCTTGCTTGATATCCTAAGAAAACAAAGGATTTGCAGCTCGAATGGATCTGATGAAGATGGGTCTAAAGAGGAGGTTGCATCCACAGGATAGGGGTAGTCGAGGAACATACCTGCCTAAGACAAATTACATGCTCGATAGAAAGGAGAGGAGAATAGTGTGTAAAACCCTGTCTAAGCTCAAAGTCCTAGACGACTACTCTTCAAACTTTAAAAACATTGTCTCTATGGAAGAGCTGAAATTGTTGAGAATGAAGTCTCATAACTGTCATACATTGATATAACAACTCCTGCCTATAGCAATACGTTTTGTGTTACCATACAAAGTTTACAAAATTTTACTACTTCTTGATTGCTTTATGCAAGAAGGTGGTGAATGTTTCAAAATTACAACAAATTCAAGGACATCTAGTGACAACATTATGTGAGCTTGAGATAGTCTTCCCACCATCCTTCTTTAACATCATGGTAAACATATTACTACACTTCATTGATGTGGTCAAACCCTGTGGGCTAGTCTACTTGCAATGGATATACCCATTTGAGAGCTACATGAAAATTTTAAAAGGATATGTATGAAATCATAGCTAGCTAGAGGGGTGTATAGTCGAATATTATATTGCAGAGGAAATTGTAGAGTTTCACATAGAGTACTCATCAGGAGTGGATGCAATTGGAATCCAAAGAAAGTTACAACTGGTTGCATTTCATGATCCCAAGGTTGGTGATTCATGATCCCAAGGTTGGCCAACCTCTATCAAGTGGTTGGGTATCGACTGTTGACTATAAAGAACGAGACTAGACGCATCTTCATGTGTTGTGATATGTTGATGAATTCCAACTGTACATTGAATAAGTTGATCATGCACTTAGGTAAAAATAAATTATTAATGGTTATATTTTGTTTGATCAATCCATTAATTTATGTGTGTAGTAAGCACATCGATGCCCTCATGGTGAAGAATGCAAGTTACACAAAGAAATAAGTGTCTACAATTTGAGCATTGTTGCACTTTTAATACTTGGCTCCATCAGAAGGTAAGATGAAAGAATTCATACTTAATTAATAAATTACATTTTGTATATATGCACATATAATAATCTTACTTAAATAAATTACATTACGTATAATATGTATATTTAATAATCTTACGTGCAACAATCATATATCCTACTTAAGATGTGTATACACATATTCAAGAGTAGCAAGAAATAGTAGATAATGGTCTATCAAAATCCTTAGGCTAAATGGTGATGGCACCATGACCAGAAGTAATAAAATATGCTGAATATATAATCAATTATTATCGCTTTTACATTCTTTTCTTATTCAAAGGACAACAGGCCAATACTAGTGGATGATATTTATTATGAGGTTATAAGAAAGATATAGGCCTTGGATTATGTGACACCTTGGGTTTTTCACGAATTTTTTTTTGCATTTATTTGCAAAAGGTAGCATGCCTCTAATTTTAAAATTCAAAAATAATGGAAGATAGTTTTCTTTGAAATTCATTTTTCCAAAACCCCAGGTATCACTTCAACTCCCATACTATAAATAATATAGTTTTTATAAAAGATAGATATACATTTTATGAAACATCCAGGACTCATCCAGTGGTTCACATACATAGCCCCTATAATCATTATATTAAATGTCCAAGCAACATAATCCAAATCACTAACTACACAATACAAAACTTTAACAAAACATAAACCTGAGCATGGAAGTATAGTTGTTGATCTCCTCTTGCTTATATATGTCTTCTCTTGTCAATCTGTATCTGAGATATTGTAAACATGAAACATTTACAATATCTCAGCATGCTATGCTTGGTAGGGGAGATTAAAGAAAACATGTTAATTATATATGAATTAAGAATTTTGCATCAATTGGAATATTCAATTATTTGCCAGCCATTGATAAAGTAGCTCTTTATAATTCCTTTTCATCATATGAATATAAAAATCCTACTTTAGAGATTACACTTTACATAATATATATAATCCACTAGTATTTTAAATATTTATCCTTATCATTTTCCATATGATACCATACTCTGCATAATAAATCTACCCATTCATTTCCCCATAGCAAAACTTTTATAAAACTACGCCCTCTAAATACATACATTCAGGACTATATATATATATATATATTGAAATCGTTAAAAAGCCATACAAAGTTATGAACATAGTCCATAGGTTTTGTAACTTCCATTCCCAGACTATACTGGGTCTCATACATACACTCCTTACCATACGGGGTTCAAAAAACTCTAGCCATTGCTAGCAAAACAATATAAGGCTTATCATCATGCCATATCATATAAGGCTTCTCACAGTACTGTCATACACACATGTTCTATGGATAAGGTGCACAACGGATACAATAGTCCTCTTTGGGTCCCTCACATCTGCCTCGCCAGCGTCTTTTGGCAACCTTCAAGGATAGGCACCATAGTGCATTAAATATAAGGACTACTATGCCACAGTCTCAATCTGTATAGCGCACCTGGATAACTGTATGATAATCCACTGATACCAACTATGAAAATAACAAAACCCAAGTTCGCATGGGGGCGACCATGGCTGTCACAGTGGGGACTTTCCCATGAATGCCCCACCTAACATGTAGTCGCTCATCGGGCATAGTATCATCATATAATAAATTTCGAAGAGCGGGTGGCCAAATACAACTCTCTTAGCATATTATCCCCAGGCCTATACCTGTCTAAATCAAAACTCTCAGGCACCACTCTTGGATGTAAAATAATAATACACAGGCATCTAGCCTATCCATAATATATATATATATATATGAATATTTCATCATAATCTTAACATCCTCACTTATTAGGTGATCGTCCACCAAGGATGTAATGTAAAATCCTAGACTCATACATCACATATGATGTAATGGTACCCATGTACCATAAATATCTTTTATCACAATAACCATTATGATATTTTTAAGAACAGATTGTGTGTATCCAATAATGTCACAAGTAGGTATCAATTATAAGCATGTCATTGATATAGCATTTCAAGTTACGAACTTTATCATTCATAAGTAATCATTATCATAATCACATATGTATGAAATGCACAATTCAAATAATATAATGTTTATCATAAGCTATAAGAACATGTTTAAACATGCATCTTAATATTAAGACATGCTTTCTTAATTCTCTACCTACCTCGCATGGCGAGTTCATCCATTGTCCACTAGCTGATCGACGATGTTCGAGATCCATGTTTTCTCCTTGAATAGGTCATGAGGAAGACACATTCTTCTCATCTTGTTTGCTTTCTTTTGGTGCCTCAATAGCAATTGTAAATGTGTTCGATGCTTGCAAATTCTGTCCAGTTTCACCTCTAGCTTGAATTGGAAGCTCAACCTTCCTCTTGTTCTTGCTCAAACTCTTCTTTTAATTGGTCACAAACCTATCAAGCTCCCACAGTGTCTCAGCATCGAAGCTTTTAATGTCCACCTCAATCTCATCATTGTGCTGACTAATGTACAATCCTATGGAACACTTCTCTATTGTACTTGTCCTATTTCCATATCACATAAGTAGGGGGCTTGTTTTCTGCTCTTCATCACTTCTTACAATGTCTGCCTTCATATATCAAGAATCCAATCTCCATGGCTGCTACTTGGTGGGAGATTATAGTGCAACATATGTAGGAAATGCTAGCACTCAATCATCCTAGATACATATCCCACCAATAAGGAGATTTTTCTTGTTTAATGGGTATCGATTATTTTCTTGAGTGCTTTATCTTAACAAAACATATAGTACCTGTAATGCTTTCTTCAACCATAGTATTTTTTTTTTTTGCCCTTCTGTGTTTCACCTTTCCCATTGCCATATCCTAAAAGTACTGACCTTTCTTTCTACTCTTTATTTCACTCCTAACTAATATTTGCCTTCTCATAACCAGAATCAAATCTGCAGACCCAAAACATCATAATAAGCATCACCACAACAAAACTTTACCATTTAACAATGAGGCCATGGCTCGTTCATGTAAAATGGATAGGAAAAACATATATAATTTTCTTCATGAACTAAATATGGTTTACTGATCTTACAAGAACCAACAAGTAGAACTTCACATATTTCAAACCTTTCATTCAAGCCCATGATCAAAATGGAAAGCTTTCTCTATGCTTGCCAATCCAGTAATGAAAAAAATCCAATTTTCTTCGACTATTATCCAGAAATTTCTTCTCTCGCTAAAACCCTCACATCGTCTCTCTATGCTTCCTCCTCGATTCTACTTTCAATGCTTTAGTTTCCTATTACCTTGTCCTTCATTTTGATCATTGCTGCAGCTTCATGAATTCCCATGTTACGGGAATCATGATCCCACATCCATGGCCACCTATGTCCAACCTGCCTATTAGATCTCGGCCCCAGCTAGTGAGATTTTTTTCTTGACTTTGCCACAAGCCAATGTTGATGCTACTACATGCCATATGCGTACTATAATCTCGATCATTCATCTGCATCAAGATCCACATATTTGAAACTGGGAGTTGGTGGTCAACAACCCTAGTTTGGCTGCCGCCTGGGGATTCTTGGAACAAAACCCAATAGAGGAAAACCAAGGGATAGGGAATGGTTGATTTGCGACAGTCGTTGTACTTGTAGAAACCTAAATGGGGAAGAAAAGAATGGGGAAATAGGAGGCTATGTGCATGAGGAGGTTGGAGAAGGTTTTCTATGTTTGAGAATAGATCATATGATCTGTTTTTGGAAAACCACTAAGGAAGGGGGTTTGGGATCGCCAGATTCTACATGCTTCCAGCACTTCCCCTTGTTTTCTCTATTCAGTTCACAATGGGAGGTGGGGGAGAGAGAGAGAGAGAGAGAGAGAGAGAGAGAGAGAGAGAGAGAGAGAGAGAGACCCTCCATGTCATTGGGTTTGCATTGTGAGGGGGGGGTGCCAATATCAATTTGGCCCCCTCCCGTTAAGTTGTGTGTTTAGTGTTTTTTTTAAAAATATTTTAATTACCTTATTGCTCCTAACATCAAAGGCCTATAACTTCTTCATATGGACTCTGTTTTTAATGCTCTTTGGCTTGTTGGATACCATTTTTCGAGTGCTATTAATGGTTTCAATTTTAGTTCCAAATTATACCTCTATAAAAATATATACCCCTTGAAAACTCATAACCTACTCATGAAATAGTAAAATTTTGGGGTGAAATTCATCCATAATCTGATTTCACATATTAACGTCCAAAATAGTATTTACCAAATTTGGGGTTGTTACATTCTTCCCCCCTTAATTGAATTTTTCCCTCATACTTCTTTTCATGTTATCTTTCAATCCGTTCTAGGAGTATTCTTATTTCATCCTAAACTTAATTTCTTCCATGAAACAATATTCTCCGAACTATAATTGATCTTTAACTTAAAATCAATATCATACCACTTTCATTGTGTACTATAATATTTGGTTGTTACTAGGTAATCCATCAAAACAATAAATTTCTGACTATGTTTTTCTTTCATTTCAACTTCCAAAATGCTTTGATTGTAATGATTCTTAGAACACATAATCTTTATCTCCAACTCAACTTTTCTATTTTTCTCATCCCTTTTTCTCTTTATAATAACTTCAGAGAGTGACTATAAATCTCTCAACTTAAATTAAATATCTTCTGCATGTATTTAATCAATCCTAACATTAAGAAACTGCCCATCTTGAAGAAAATCAAGTGTCACATTTCTAACGAAATTTTGGTAGAATCTCCTCTGTTTTTTGGACTTATGCATTTAACACATGTGATTGTGGTACACTTGATAAACATTCATACATACATAATATCTTTCTAAGACTCTGTCTCATCACATTCCAACATTCATTATACAAAATTAACCATTCATCCACAATTAATATATATCTCAGAGACTGTCTCATTACATTCTCCACATTACCATAATATAACAAATCCTAATGCTGTGAGAATTACTTCCCCATTTCTACAACTTCAAGAATAATATCCAAATTCTTCAATAGTATAGTACCAACACATTATAAAATCATCAATTGATAAATAGTTAATCATAATCATCATTATCACAACCACAGATGATGTAAAATTTTCATATTATTCCATAGAATTCTATCAACATATCTCCTGAATCACATTGGTTTAAATATATGGAAGTTACAATTTCAATGACGAATCAAAAACACTTTAATAAATCTTATCTAGGTTGTAAAATCACAACCTTTCCCAAACACTTTTCCATCACTTCATCATATGTTCAAAACAGATAACTTTTCATTTCGTCAACTATCACTTAATATAAGATATCATTTCATATCATAACATTTTCATTGTATTCACTAATAACTCTTTCAAGTTCATTCATCAATTTCACATATGGAATCAAAATAAAGTGATCACCATTTAAATCAAAGAACATCTTTGGCATTATCAAAATTCCAATGTACTAGAAGACTCAACTATTAGATTGGATAGGTGATCTGCTACTACATTTTTGAAACCATTCTTATCCTCAATTTCTTTGTCGAACTCTTGAAACAAAATAATCTATCAGATAAGTCTAGCCTTAGCATCATCCTTGGAAAGAAGGTACTTCAATATTGCATGATCATAGTAGATTATTGCTTTAAACCCTAAGTGGTAAGACTTAAATTTGTTCAAGGTAAATACCACAGCCAACAACTCTTTCTTTGTAGTAGAGTAGTTGAGTTGGGCATCATGAAGAGTCTCATTGGTATAATAAATCATGTAGGGCTGAATACATAGTTGGAGGCATCACATGTGATCTTGAATGATGCACTCTAATGTAACAGTTGTATGATAGGTGCCAAGGTGAATTTGGTGTTAAGATGTTCAAATGCCTTCATGCAGTTTTGATTAAAGTTAAAAATTGTCTCCTTCGATTGTAGATTGAAGAGAGGATTAGAAATTTGGTTGATATCTTTGATAAAAGGTTTATAAAATATAGCATGGCCTATGAATGAGAGGATCTCCTTCACTGTCCTAAGAAGGAAAATAGTAGATAAGTGGTCCACTTTTGCCTCATCAACTTCTATGCCCTATTGTAATATTGTATGCCCTAGTACTGTAACACTTTTCTCCATGAAATGACATTTCTCCTAATTTAGTACCAAATTCTATTCTTGGTACCTCCTTAACAATAGAACTAGGTGGGCCAAGAACTCATCAAAATTAGATCCAAATATAGAAAAATCATCCATGAACACCTCATTAGAATCTCTCCTCCATATTAAAGCATCTACTCATCATACACCATTGAAAAGTTGTCAATGCATTCCATAACCCAAAAGGCATGCATCACCGAGGGATGTTTCCCAAAGGACAAGTAGATGTAGTCTTATCTTAATCCTCTAGTGCTATTGGAATCTAGTTTTAGCCGAAATATCCTTCAAGGAAATAGTAGTACTCATGACCTGCTAGCCTTTCTAGCATTTGATCTATGAAGGGAAGAGGAAAGTTGTCGTTCCTCATGACCGGGTTTAGCTTACAATAGTTAACATAGGCTCTCCTCTCAGTGGTCATGCGAGTGCGGACTAACTCATTGTCCTCATTTCTAACCACCATGACTCCATATTTTTTAGGGACAATGTGAATGGGGCTAACCCATGCACAGTAAAAAATAGGGTAGATTATACCTACATCTAACAACTTAAGTACGTCTCCCCTAATCGTCTCCTTCATTTGTGGGTTTAGCTGCCATTGCAATTCGCAAGGCATTTTAGCATTCACTTCTAAATGGATTTGGTGCATCCAAAAAGTTGGGTTAATTCCTTTTATGTCCAAGATGGGCCACCCTATTGCTATCTTACATGTTTAGAGAACATTAAGCAGCTTACCTTCCTATTCTTGATTGAGATATGAGGTGATGATTATAGGCAAGGTTTTAGTGGGACCTAAAAATATATATTTTAAACTCACTAGCTATTGTTTTAGGTTAACATGGCTATTTTCTTAAGTGGGTCTTGAGCATTGGAAGGTATCATCAACGACTTGACATTTTGTCTCCATGTAAGAGTGCTCACTGCCACTATAGTTTCAAGTAATGGGTCCATTTCCTCCATGTGATCATCTAGATAGAAAGGTGGATTAGAATTTGAGGATGTTTGGAAAGTGTCATGAACTAGACTTTCTTTTACATTTTTAGGAAATTATTCTATGGAGTCCATTTATAGTGCTGCATTAAAAATATTGAACTCTAGTCTCATGTTGCTGAATGTTAGTTTCATGACTCCATTCTAACAATTGATTATGACATTAGTGTTAACCCATTGTCATATTCTATCTATAAGCAACTAGGTTTAGGTAAGTTAAAACCTACCTCTACCACTATAGAACTAGTAGATTGTTCTATAAAGATTCTAAGAAGAGTGGTAGAAGATTTCTTGATACAAGTTGATTAGTTCCCCTTTCCACTGGAGCTTCTTGTCCTTGACACAGCTTGTATCTAATCAAGAAAATGAGATTCCTATCATCTCAGGCTAACAATTCTAGGCCACATCTAATGTCATCATCAAGTGTCAAATTGGTGCTATGAAGCTATCTTTGGGCAACATGAGAATTAAGCTCAACATTTTTAACGCAGCACAACATATAGACTTTGTAGAATCTTTACTATCAATGTAAGATAGCCTAGTTCATGATACCTTCCCTTCGTCCTTTGATTCTAATCCAATTATGAATTAGGATAGTCCCAATGAGGAAGTAAATCCATTACATGAAGCTTAAGTGATAATGTGTACTCCAAAATGGAAAACTAAGATAGAGGCCCTCATACCACCTTCCACTACTCAGGACCCACCTAAGAAACACCCACATTAGACCTAAAACCCTTGGAAGAAAGCTTAAAGTATGCATTCTTAGGTCCCTCTAAAATCCTCCCAGTTATCATAGCTGCAGATCGATACCAAGAATAGGAGAGTAAGTTGCTTAATGTTCTAAGGGAACATAAGAGAGCAATAGGGTGGTCCATCTCAGATATTAAGGGTATGATCCCAACTATTTGCATGCACCAAATCCACTTCGACAAAAATACAAAAATGTCTCAAGAATTGCAAAGGAGGCTAAAACCTCATATGATGAAGGTAGTTAGGGCAAAGATACTTAAGATATTAGATGTTGCATAATCTAGAGTCATGATAGTACTAGGGTTAGTCATGCTTAGGTTATCCCTAGGAAATCTAGAGTCATGATAGTTATAAATGAAGACAATGAGTTAGTCCTTACTTGTATGACCACCAAGTAGAGAGTCCATATCAACTATTGTAAGTTGAAATTTTTCATGAGGAAAGATCACTTTGCTCTCCCTTTCATTAACCAAATATTAGAAAGTTTTTCTAGATGTGAGTATTATTGTTTCCTTGATGGTTAATCTAGTTACAACTAGATTCATATAGCTTCGATGGATCAAGAGAAGACTCCCTTCACCTATACATGCCTTTTGGGCTATACAATGCACCGACTACTTTTAATGGTGTATGATGAGTATTTTCTCTGACATGGTGTAGAGATTCATGGACGTGTTTACGGATTACTTTTCAATATTTGGGTCATCTATTGATGAGTGCTTGGCTCACATAGATATAGTGTTAGGGAGGCGCCAGGAGCAAAATTTAGTAATTAATTGGAAAAAATACCATTTCTCTACGAAAAGTAGCATAGTACCACGGCATATAATATCACAAAATGGCATATAGTTTGACAAGGCCAAAGTAGATATCTAATCTTCCTCCTCATAGGACAGTGAATGAGATCCACTCATTCTTGTTCCATGTTGGGTTTTGTAAACGTTAAGGACTTTAGGAAGATTTTTAGGGCCCTATGCAATTTGCTCACAAAGTAGGCAATTGTTTGCTTCAATGAAGAATGAATGAATGCATTTGAACATCTTAAAGCCAAGCCAACCTCCGCACATATCATACGGACACCAAATTGAAGTACTCCATTTGAGATCATGTGTGATGCTTTCAATTATGAGATCAGCACTGCTCCAAATTAACAAATTACTAAACTTTCCATGTGATGTATTATGCTAGTAAGATTTTAAATGATACCCAACTCAACTACTCCCTATGGAGAAAGAGTTGTTGGTTGTAGTCTTCACCTTGGTTAAGTTTAGGTCCTATCTCTTAGCGTGTAAGGTGTTTATCTATTCGGATCATGCTACATTGAAGTACCTTGTTTCTAAAAAGGATGCTAAACCATGACTCATCCACCGTAAATGCAAGGGAACTTGTGTGAAACATAAAGGCAAGCGAACCAAAAATGAAGATGACATGAGCTCCAAAGCGAATACATGTAAGAGATGGAGGCTGCATCAAAGTTGAATGCACAAAAGAGAAAGTTGTGGAACTTTTAAAGGAGGAGGGAGGCACCACTGTTTTGGTATCCTCCTCTCTCCACCCAAAGATGTCTCCCTATTTTGAACCCTAGGATCTTTTTATAAGTGGGTTGACATGCTATGTTGAGTGGACTCTGGTCCTAAAGTGGTAATGAGTTGGGGATTGAATCTAAGTTGGGGACTAAATCTAGTATAGTTGAAGAAGTTAGGAATAATATGTATGAATCTAAGTGGTTAGAAAAGAAAGAAAGAAGTGGCAAAAGAGATGGAATGTAAGATTAGAAAGAGAGATCACATGGTGTAGCTCGCATGCAAGGACTGGCCATCTTAGAAAAATGGAATGGGAAGGGGACTCCTACCTTGTAGGATAAACTCCTTCCCTTGAAGAGTTTCATGTGGAATTCTGGTAAGGCGAAGGGAAAAATAGTGCGAAAGATTTATGTGGTGAAGAAGAAAGAAATTAAGGGATGAGATGAAGGTAGGGATGTGGAAACATGAGATTGGTCTAGCCAATGGTGGGAGAGTTTTAGAAAGGTGGGAATCCTTGGTGGGAAAGTGCAAAATTTGTAGTGGTTTTGTCTGGTGAGGTGGAAATGAGAAAAAATATCAGAAAACAAGAAAAATGAAGTGGGTTCTTTTTATTGGTCCTGATGCTACCTTTACCAAATGAAATTTTCCTCAAATATCTTCAAAATGACCCTCCAAATCCCATGCATTTTCTTTATATATTCCTTCAATCATGACTTTTCAGCTTTGCTCATTTGACTTGATAGTTTGATTTGAGAGCTCACTTGGCTTCGCTTCATGGCTAACTTTAGGGGCTCTTTTAGCTAGGCTTGGTGGCTCAGTTCGTTGCTTTTGATGACTAGCTAGGCTCCTTAGCTTATCACCTTCTTCATGACTTGTATATGGCTTGGTGGCTTGAGTAAATCCCATGCAAAGGTGGTGGACTTTGCATGCCTCAATTTTCATCTTGATCAATCTTGGTCGTCGGATCATCATCTCACTTCTTACTAGTGATGGAAAATTCTAACTAAATCCTAAAAATATGATTATTCTCATGCCTACCCCATATTAGCTTCTAAACTTAAAAAATATCAAATATTTGGTTTATTAGGTCAAACATGCATGTATTATAATTTTGACCAAAACCCCTAATTTACCCCTACAAGTTATAACTCTTTGACAACTAATTGGGTGACTTTTATACAATTTTGGATTGATATCACATCCCCAACCAAAATTTGTCTCGTTCTAATCAAAATACATAAAAAATAATGAAAAATAAAATGGTTATCATTTTCATAGGTACTCAAGATTACATTTAGCACATTCAACAAGCCCTTAGACCCCTAATAGACAAGTTGTGCCTCGTGAGGGTTTGTAGCAAATATACCCACAAAATTCTCAAATCTTTTTATTTAATTCCTTTGCTAATTTGAGAAAATTTTCTTCTTATTCAACTTATATTAAGTACCAAATTTTAGCTTAGTAATAAAGATTAACAAAAAGGTTCAAAATTCGACCCTTACGCTAGAGATATCTCATTATTTCATTAAACATCAAAAGTTGAGTGTGTGCTATAGCTAATATGTAATTATAGTTTTTAGTTAAATATAACCTAAATTACCATCCCAATGTATGCTTTGACTACAATTCTCAAAGGATATACCTGTCACTTGGAAAGAAGTTACTCGAAAAGGGTTAAATCTCTCATTAATATGTCAGTAGAATATTGATCATCAAGTCCAAAATTCTCATATATTTCATACAAAAGAACAATAACTTAGAAAAAATAGTAATGGTCTCATGACAGGATATCAACTACTAAGAATGTTACACTTTACCAAAGTCCCTATTCATTTATAACCATATCCAAGCCATAGTACTCCCATGATCAAGTTAGGACTTCTATTAGGATGAAATGGAGGCCTGGGTACCAAAAGAATGGGTATAAAGGTAAACAAAGATTGTTTGGAAAATATGTAAAGTTCTTCTCCCAAAGTATTCACAACTTTTTGATTTTTTCCTCACATGAGTGACCATTCTTCTTTTTCATTAGCTATCCTTTTCTTTTCACTTGACTTTACATATAGCCTTTCTGAATTTATTTTTTTTCCTTTTTACCTTTTCAATGTTCAATTCTTGAATGTATTGTTCATATTTTTTCCAAGATGTTATTCAATTTTCTCTACATATTCCCAGATCAATTAGTTAAAGGATATATTATAAGGGTTCAATATATATAAAGGTTGTTTTCTCCCTCACAAAGCTTCTTTAGGATCTCTAAGTTAAATTTTCTCCTCCACATCAACTATATATAATTATTTTGTGCAATTAATATTTCTTACTTTAATTTTTTATTAGTTAGTTACTTTAGAAGAATAATTGAATGGTGATCTAATTGTATGAAACTCTATTAATAAGCTAAAGTTCAACTCATAACTGAATATTTATAGTCTTTTTTCTTTTCTTTTTTTTTGAATTCTCATCTTGATAAAGGAACTTATCATAATTTTTTTAAAATTTTAAAAGGTGCAAGGAAAGTTCAGAAATATCACTCATATCTACACCCTCAACCTGAACCAAACATTATCCTGATGTTTGGAAATGTAAGACACCTATATAATCAACATCTCAAAAATGCAATGGAAAAAGATTGATGCACAATTATGCAACCTATTATGGCAATCGGTGGATCCTAAAGTTTTACATCATCTTCACGCCTATAAAACATGTTTCAAATTTTGGACCTAGGCCAAGGGCTTATACATGAATGATATTCAATGTTTTTACAAAGTTTTTTCTGACATTGTTCATGTTAGACAACAGGACATGGAACTTTTGACTTACATAGGAAAGATTGTGCCCCTTAACGAGGAGTTCTTGTCTCTAATGCCTCCGACTAATGGTGTAGAAGCCCAACAAACATAGACCGATAAGTTTTTCATATTAAGGATCTTTCAACTTTCCTTGGAGCACAAAGCCAAAGCTAGGAAAAATAGAGGGAGGAAGATCACCCTCACCCAAACTCCCTTCAAAGTTCCTTGTTCAAATCCTTTGGAGGTAAAGGTAGGGTCTCAACATATTAAAATCCTTGTTCAAATCCTTGCTCAAATCCAACTTCTTTTTTTCTTAATTTCTTTTTGTTTCTCTATCATCTTCTATCTTTTCCATTCACTTCTTCTAGCTTGCATTCATGTAAATTTATTACTTAGAATGTTAAAATAGTTACACACATCTTTCATGTAACTTAGAATTGCAAGCATGTCTTCCTTTTCGTTGTTTTCCCTTAGCTTTTGCATGTTAATTGCTTACTTGTCCTTGCTTGTAGTTCATGTTTAGTATATTCAATCCTTTCATCATAGATTAGTTTAGATGCATACAATGTTTTCCTTCAATTCCATTAAGCTTTGCATGCATAGAGGTAAAGGTTTTTCAACGCAGTACCACCAAAATTTGGTGGATGTCTTTTTTTTATTTCTCATACATAGCTTATTTTGCAGAATAACCTAATTTCATTCATGGTAGGTTTGCATCTAGTGTTGTTTCTTTAGGTTAGATTTTACTATGTAGAACTATGGTGTATTATAAATTTCTATTTGGCTTGTTTAGTTTTCATGTTTTAAGCACTTTCCTATTTTAGAAGTAAGGTAGTTTCTAATTTTGAATTTCATGTTAGGTGTTAGCTTTCCTTGCTATTTAGTTTTATAAACTTTGTAATTTGCTTTCCATTCATCTTAGGAATGTTTTAGGATTATTTTTTATCCATTTTAGAAAATAGTTGCATGGTTGATTATAAGATCTAGCACTTTCCTAAGTTAGAAGTAGCACTTTTCATATTTAGAACCCATGTTTGACTTAGTTTGAATTTCTGTTTCCATCTACATACATGATAAGATTAGTTTATAAGCATCACACATATTAGCATCTCAGATTTAGAATGCATTCTTAAATTAGAATTCCACGAGTAGTATCATAATATTATGCATTTAGTGTTAAGTCATCACTTTCTAATTTAGCAACATTAGTGCACATACACACATGCCCTTTCTTAGTTACATGCATGAACTTTCCTTGCTAGGTTTTCATTCATTATTCATTCCCATCTCTTTGTCTATTTCCAAGCTTCACACACCCACTTTCTAATTTTAGAATTCATGCATATTTCCATTTAGTTAGTTCATGCATCATTCTTCCTCTTATTAAAGTTAGAATAAGGAAAAAGAAAGGATTATTTTGTCTTTCTAAGGAATTAAGGGGACCTTCTAATTTCTTAATTGAGGTTGAGGAAACATGCAAATCCATCCATAAGACACCTAGGTTCCTAGCTAAGGGCTTCTTGTTGGAGGGTAAGGATACACCATGTACCTATCTCTCATTTTATCTCCTAAGGCTAGGAATGGGTGAGTCCTAAAACAAGGATCAATATCTCCAATTTGTTTTCTTTTATTATTTTACATGTTTAAGGAAAGAAAGCTCCTCTATGGTTCAGCTTCTTTAAAAATGAATGACCTCTAATCCCCTCTTTTTCTAAATTTCTTGAAGTTGCCCTCATTTTAGAATTTTCAACTTAGAGAAAAATGTTGTAAATTTTTCTTGTTCCTTTTCCATGAATCTTCTTTTCTTTCTTAGATTGTGATTGTTTAGGAAAGATCTTAAGACTACCCTTTTCTTGGTTGCATTAATACTTAATTCCTAAGGATCATTGGATGAGATTTGCAAGTTTGCGGCATATTGGGTTAAGGAGATGAGAAAAGCTCAGTGGTAACTTTAGTGTATTTTGGGTTGAATAGTAGCATACAATCTCCTATTGAGTAGCACAACGTTTGGATCTTCCAACAAAATTCAAGCCTGGATTTGAAGGGCCTTTTTTTCTTTTAATTGCTTATGTAACAATTCCTTTTTGTTGTTTGGCCATTAATGAAATAGTTCTTTTCTTTTCTTAGTACTTTGTTCATTACTTTAATTTGTACTTAGTTGTATTTTAGATAGTTTCCTTAATTATTAGTTAGTTGTAATTTTAGCTACTTTCATTAGTTATAATTTTAAATAGTTTCCTTAGTTATAATATCTGAAAGTTTCCTTTTCTAGTTGTGGTAATTTCAGAAAGTTACTTCAACTTCTAATTAGTTATGGTTTTAGAAAGTTTCTTAGTTTATTTTCTTGATTATTTATTTTGTCTCTGAGTTTCTTTATTTGCTTGCTTTTTATATTTGAGCTTAGTTTGTAGTTGCTTTGTTAGCTTAGTCGTTTCCTTTTTAATTAAGTACTTGTTTCTTTCTTTCATTTACTTGCTTGATGTATTAACTTTCCTTGTCCTTAGTTTTAGTTTTCCCTCTTTTGAATGTATGACTAGGTTAAAGTAAGATGACCTAAATTCTAATTAATTTTGTTTATTAAAGAGTCTTAGTGGCATCAACTTGTATTTGCTGATTCAATACTCAAATAGGGCCATGCACTTGTAATAATAATTAAGAAACATCAATTGACCTTTCAGCTATGCAATGCACTTGTGACATTTCAAAGGTGTAGGATGAGAATTTTATCTAAGATGGTAGAGCAATTCCTAGAGGTATTTATGGGTGACTTTTCTATATTCCAGTCATCATTTAATGAGTGTTTGGCCTAAAAAATGTTGTAGTAGACTATCTATCCAGGTTGATTGTAGAGCCTACTAGTGAATCTATATCTATTACATTATCTTTTTTGGATGTGAAACTATTGCAAGTTTCTTAATTGCCTTGGTTTGCTAATATTATCAATTATCTTATTATATGTCAAATACCTACTCACTAGTCAAAACAAGATAAATCTAAGTTTTATCCAAGATGCAGCAAGTTTTCTGGGATAATATGTGCTTATTCAAGTACTATTCAAACCAAATTATAAGGAGATGTGTGCCTAATAATGACCATTATAGTATAATCTCCTTTTGTCATGATTAGGCTTCTGGAGGTCACTTTAGTGCAAGAAAGATCACTGCAAAGATTTTGTGAATTTTATTGGCCAACAATTTTCAAGGATTCCCATGCTTACTATATATCATGTGATTGTTGCGAAAAATTGGAAAGTATGGGACATAGAAACACGACACCCTTGAACCACATATTAACTGTGGAAATTTTTCATGTTTGGGGTATAGATTTAGTGAGCCCATTTCCTATTTCTTTTTGACATGCATACATTCTTTTGGGAGTAGATTATGTGTATAAATGGGTTTAGGTTGTAGCGTACAGGACAAATGACCACAAAGTTCTAGGTCCAATTTCTCAAAAAATAATATCTTTGCATGTTTTGGTATTCCACATGCCATTAGTAGTGAGGGCAAGGGTGGAAAACACTTTTGTAAGAAGGCATTTGAAGGTTTACTAAAAACATATGGAGAAACCTACAAAGTTGCAACACCCTACCATCCCCAAACTAGTAGAAAAGTAGAAATGTCCAATAAGGAGATAAAGCACATTCTTGAAAAGATGATTAATCCTAGTTGTAAGTATTGGTCCTTAAGACTTAGTGATGCACTCTGAACTTACTGTACTACTTTCAAAACTCCCATTGGTATGTCCCCCAACCAACTAGTTTACGAAAAGGCCTGTCATTTGCCAGTTGAGTTAGAGCATAAATATTATTGGGGAATTGAATGACTCAATTATGAGTACACTAATGTAGGTTCCACAGGAAACTCCAACTTCAAGCATTATAGTAAATCAGAGGAGATGCTTATGATACAACTAACCAATGTAGGGATCAAATGTAAAATGGCTCATGATAGACATATTTTGAGTAAGTCATTCACACCAAGTCAAAAGGTTATTTTATATAACTCTAGATTACATCTTTTTCCATGTAAGTTGAGAACTAGTTGGACTGGCCCTTTCATTCTATTCATAATTTATTCACATGGGCAGTCAAAATAGAGAAAGATGGAGTAATCTCCAAAGTCAATTATCAAAGGTTAAAACCTTTTCTAGAGCTGAGGAACCTAGAAAATCCTATTTACTAGGATTAAGCCATAGTATGTCTAATGTACATTAGCGTACTTTTGGAGTTCGCATTTGCATTAGCATTCATTGTATGTAATTTTGTATTTAATGGTTCAAATTGATTGGTTTAGACACCATCATTGGAGTCCAAGGCATAATTCTTCCTACCTTATCTATCAACTTTATTCATTTATTTGTCCATGATTTTTAATTCTAAACATTGAGGACAATGTTTAATTTAAGTCTATGGGTGGAGTATTTCCAAAGTTGATGTGTTAACTGTAGGTTTTTGTTGGTTCTTCCATTTTTCCATTGCTCACTAGCTCCTTGGCAACCTCACATCTTCTTTTGCTTAGGCACATCAAAGGTAGTATGCAAAGTACACAGCAAATTATTATATTTGAAAACAATTTATATTATAAATTATATAATACATATGATTTGCTTTAGGCAGGTATATTCCTCGACTACCCTATCTTATGGATGCAACTTCCTCTTCAAACCCATCTTCGTAAGATCCATTTGAGCTACAATTGGCGTAGATGCAATGATTTCCAATATGTGAGTCCAAAGGATATTGACTTCTTCTTCCAACAACTTCTACAATTGCTTTCACCTACACATTTACTCAATTTCTTCTTTCCCCCTAAGACATTAATGTTTTCAACCTACTACAATACTTGTCATCTTGTCAATATCTTTGGAGGTATCCTTGTCTCTACACAACCATTAAATTCTCCCTTCTTAAAATAGTATGGATGGTCTCTCCACAACCATCTTTTGTGGCCAATGAATGCCATTTTCCTATCATGTTTAAGTCATATAGCACATGTTTTATACCTACAGATATGACAAGCATTGTATCCCTTCATGGTGCATTTAGACAAATTATTGTACGCAGGGAAGTCACTTATTGTCCATAATAGTATAGCCTTTAGGGTGAATGACACTTTCTTGTATGCATCGTATGCTTCAACACCTATGTCCCATAATGCTTCAAGATTATTGATCAAGAGATCCAAGTACATGCCAATGTAATTCCTTGGCTGCTTTGTACCTCATATCAACATAGTTAACATCATGAACTTCATCATTGTGCAAAGAAATGGTGGGAGGTTGTGATAAAATAATATAACTAACCAACAACTATACTTGATGCTCATAGAAGCATGAGGATTAATCTCATTTGTAGATAATGCTAGTCATAGGTTTCTATGTTCTATACCAAAATTAGGCCACATGAAGTCTACGAGCATCCATGTTGGGCTATCTACTAGATGTCGTGAAAAGCTATTAGTTACTCTCTCCTTGGCATGCCATACTAATTTTTTCATTGTTTCTGTAATATAGAACATTTTTTTGAACCTTGGAATTAGGAAGAAGTACCATAAAACCTTTGCAAGAACATCTATAATCATCTTAATTGAATTCTTCTTTAACTTCCATCTTGACTATCCACAAGTTGGGCATATAATTTTATCTTTATGCTTCTTCTTATGCAAGATGCAAGCTTTGGGACATGCATGTATCCTCTCATACTTCAAACTCAGTGCAGCCAGGGTTTTCTTTGCCTTCCATGTGGATCTCGCCAATTTATTATCCTTCGGTAGCATCTTACCACTATAGACAACTTGGTATATTCTTTACACTTATAGTACAAGAATCATTGGCTACCTCTAATATTGTAATATGAAATTGTTCAGGGTCATCTTGGAAGTCATCATATGCATCTCGAAACATTAGTATAGCTGTACTACTTACAACACTTCCTACAATACCTTGGTCATATCTTCTAGGCCTTGTCGAGGGCCTATGCGAAAGTTTTTCTCCATGCTAAATCCATAGGTGATAGCTTTCATCAATTTCATTGAAGCACAAGTGTTCTCAACACCACTATAGTTACTTTTTTCAAGTTTTCACATTTTGAGTGTGGACAATGCATGTGGTTACGATCAACACCTACCTTAAGTGCAAACTTTATGAAAGTGTCTATTCTCTCCTCATGTTCCTTTGAAAATAGTTTAAAAAAAAAACAAAGTGAAAGTCGATGAAATAACTCTTAAAATAGAGTAGCAAATTTATAGTTGTGTGCTGTAAATGACTTAAAAAGTCATTGACTTTTAAATTTGTTTATAGCAGACAACTTTAAAAGTCAATACTTTTAATGTTGTTTACTATAAATGACTTTAAAAACTTATATATTTTCACATCATATATATATATTTGATATTAGTACCTTACAATATCTTATATAAATACACAATAAAGCCAATTTTTATGATACTCAGTGTTGATTCAAGCATTCTTTACACACACACACACACATGTAAATAAACATGTAAATAAGGAAATTAAAGTTTTTTTTGGAATGACTCCTCATTTATCATCCTTTTTCTCCATATATCAATTCGATCATATTAATACAATATCATGATCAAAGCGCTAATCTAAAATGATATCATCAAAATTTGGTCCCCTAGTATTGAGTTAACACTACTCTATGAGGAAAGAGGGTAAAGATTTAAGCTGAAACATCCTTAGCCAACTTAATGGTACCGAGAAGGAGGTTTTCATGCCACCAGTAAGAAGAAGATCATGGATAGCATATACAGGCAAAACAGAGATGACTTCAAACTTTTATAGACAAACAAGGACTTTTGAAGTTGTTTAGAAAAAATGACATTAAAGTTTTAACTATTAAAGTCATTTGATTCAAACGACTTTTAAATTAAATACTATAAAAATCATCTAATAGAAAAAAGGTCTTCTTTAGTCTAGCATGAAGAGGAATTTTTTACTAGAGAATGGCCTTTTAAAGTCATTTGAACCAAATGATTTTAAAAACCTATATTTTTAAAGTCATTTTTTGTTAAATGACTTCAAAAGTTAAGGACTTTTAAAGTCATTTGAATCAAATGACATTAAAAGTCTTAACCTTTGAACTTGTTTGATTCAAACAACTTTACAAGTCCATTCCACATAAAAATGCCTCTTTGCGCCAGATTAAAGAAGTCATTTTTTTATTAAGAGACTTCTTAAGTATATACTTTTAAAGTCATTTTTTCTAAATGATTTGTAAAATATTTACAAAGTTTGTAGTTGAAATAACGACTTTTTTTTACCGATTTTAAAATCCACTTATGTAGTAGTATTACTTCAACAATTTCCTATATGATTATCCCTTCAATCCTTTCTAAAATGTGATACAATATTTCTCATCGTGAAAATAATTAGTACAACTTCATCATCACATTGATTTTTATATAATAATCACAACTACTAGAATTTACTTCAAACATTAATATGAGGTGTTTGTAAGCCTTATTTCATTAATAATTATCACGTTGAACAACATTAGTTCATCAGGTATCATTTTATCCTTTAGTCATTGGAAATCTAATTGTTCATCACCCTTACTATTCATTGTCATCTAAGCATAATTATTTTCATCTTATATCTTTCTCTTACGTTACAATTACAATTCTTTATCCATTTCTACCTCATGTCATTGCATAAAATTGATCTTAAATGTCCAAGTTCATGATTTGAAGCCAAATAAACATTATAAGCTTTACAGTTTCAAATCCATCAATAAAATATGATAAAATGTCGCAACATGAAAGAAAGGTTAAGTGCATGCCATGACATATCTATTTGCAATTGGAAATTTTAATTTGCAATTGGATGTATTAAAGTCATACTATATAAATCATATTTAAAAGAATTGAAACATGATTATTACAAGTAATTATGAAAAATTCAAAAAATCTATAAATACACCTCCAAAAATGTTCCTTAAAATTCTCATGAAATCATCTTGTTTAATCTAAAAAACCATATCTAGATTCCTTCCTGACATTGCAAAATCTCCCTTCTTGCACTTTCTCTTTCCTCTCTCTAATTGGAACAAGAGACTTAAATTCAATTAGGCACTCTATTCCAAATTGAATATCACAAATCCCACCATCCATGCAATCCTAGACTACCCAATCTACAAAACCCATAAATCAATTTCAAGATCCAACGGTGTAATCAATGGAAAATCACAAAAAAAGCAACTATCAGGTTATCTTATCATCAAAGTGTATTTATTTCAAATTGGGCTTCAAATCTATGTTCTTTCTCCAATCAAGTTGGTGGGAACACTTCTTATACTTATTTCATGTCTTTTTATTTAATATTTATTTTTTTAAATTAGTTTTATGTTAAAATTTATAAAATAAAGTAAGAACCAAGACCCTTCAATTCTAGATGATGAAGGGCTTAGATGGAAAATCTTATTTGTCCAATAGATCCATAAGGGTCCGAAACCCCTAAGGTAGAAATTTCAAGAATTTTTACTAATTTTGAGCCCTAAATTGAATAGGATTGATTGGATGGTCCAAAATAGACTGTTTGATCTCCCAAATAGAATCGGCTCCTGGGATGCATTGCGAAATGTGTCCTATGGGAGCATTTTTCCATGCGCACTGCATGCGATGTAGTTCCTACGGAACAGCTACGTGAGAATGCTGGTCCCAGGGGAGTGCGTCACACGTGTGTCTTGGTGACAGGTGTGCGGCAAACATTCCGCCG
Source organism: Warburgia ugandensis (assembly GCA_035236585.1). Lineage (NCBI taxonomy): Eukaryota > Viridiplantae > Streptophyta > Magnoliopsida > Canellales > Canellaceae > Warburgia > Warburgia ugandensis. The sequence goes on along the minus strand of CP141126.1, from coordinate 69,221,220 downwards.
GACCGTTCGCCCAACTGTTCCTCCCGATTGATCTGGGCTATCTGTTACGCTAGGACCAGATCAAATCTGGACCCTAGGAACGACTATGAACTTCATAATTCAATTGTGGAGTCATCTGAACTCCAAATTGAGATCAGAAAGAAGCTATGGAAAGCTTATAACATCTATTTTCTTCTGAAACCATAATATTGATGAAAACATTATAGAAGCTTTCTGTTTCAAGAATTAAGTTTCTAATTTTCATGATCTTCAAGATCTGAGATGATCAGATCTTAGGGATCTGATTTACTAATGATATAATGTTGAAATCAAGTGATATCCATGATTTATTTGAACAAATCTAAGATAAATTGAGGGATCTACCCTTTATGGTAGAAAACCCACTTGATCAATAAGATCAAGCATAATCAGACCATTGGGATGGATTGAATGAATGATATTATGATGGAATCCATTGAAATCATGGCTTGAATATGACCAAAAACAAAGGAATATGATCTTGGACCTTAATGGAGTAAAAGCCCTAAAATTAATTAAAACCTTGATTTAAAAGGAAAAGATCTAAGATCTAATGGTTGGATAATAAGTAAAGGCTTCTAATAATCTTAATCTAATTAGTTTCATTGTCTTTTATTTGATAATAGTATTGTAAATGTGATTTATGTTATAAAGCATGATAGTTCTTAAATTTTAGCATGCTATGATCTATGTGTTATTAGATTGTTATATTAGGTTGATAGATTTAATTATCTGAGGGTCATGTTAGTTTAAATTTTAAGTTTAAGCATGATTCCATTAGATTAGTAGTAAAATTTCATGTATTTTATAACTTAGGATCCCTGTTAGTATATTAGAGTATGAATGCCCTTAGAATGATATAGATGTACAATTCACTTGTGATTTAAAGTGTATGATTATTTGAATTGTCAAAGTATAGAATGAGCATCTTAATTGTCTTTAAGTTAGTAGATATAATTGTTTAATTAGTGGTTATGTCTCAATATTCATGAATTGCCAAAAATAAAATCTAATGAAATAGAGATTCATGGACAATTAAGATGAGTGAATGACATGGACTTAATATTAGTAAAGGCTATAGTTAGTAGGACAACATAAGGATTATCAAATCCTTGGCCCAAACTAGGAGAATAATAAACCCCATAAATGACATTTTAAAGGTTCATGGGCTTAATTAAAATCAATTCAAAAAAGTATTTAGGGTTAGCATGCTCATAGGAACCTTATGAAAGGTTGAGTTAATGTCACTTTACTGAATGTTGAGCATAGTTGTTAAGGAGGTTTTCTAGTAGAGCCACACCCTTCCCTTACCTTCCATTGACATTTTTGAGGTCTAAGCGCCTCCTTATATGAGGATTGAAGCAACCACTTTGTGTTCACCCATTCAGCTAGTAAGCCTTAGCCAATTGAAAGTAAGAGGAGCGGTCTAGACTTAGGCTAAAATAAGTTATCTTCAACCAGTAAAACATTAACTCGTTGAATAATAATAATAAGAGCATAAATGGTTAGTAAATTATCTAATCCTAATAAAAATTATAACTAAGATAAGGATGATCAAACAAGATCCATGGGATCTTGAATGATCATGAACAATAAAAAGAAATCAATACTTCTTGATGATGCTATATATGTATATACATATTGCTTGCAACTTAGATAAAAAAGAGTAGAAGATCTTAAGATCAAATAGAAGATCTGAACCCTTGATCAATTATGATTCAAGGAAGAGAACCAAGATCATCCTCCTTAGGAATGATCAAACAACTAAACTTAGATCAAAGAAGAACTAATTGATAGAAGATCAAACCCTTGATCTTTATCAACAAGTATAAATTGCTGATCAAAGGATCTATGAAACATCAAGATCAAAGAAAGGAATACACAAAGACTTAGAATTGAAAATACTTAGATCTGAAAGATTAGAAGATCATTCTAACTATCAGATCTATTGATAGTATGTATGGATTTATAGATTTCATATATTAATTAGGATCATGGAAGATTTGAAGAGATGAATCACTACTTGAAGGCAGGAGGATTTTATGAATGCATCTACATGAGAAGTACATGTTGTATACATGATCTTATGTTGGAAATGTTGACAAGTATAATGTAAATACTTGTATTAAACCGATTGAAAACCCTTATGATCTAACCAAAACACATATGAAATGGTTAAGTTAGAAATGAGAAAAACCCTAAGTGAATATATTATAGCCCTAGATAAACTGACAAATTGTCTGATAAGTATAAAATCAATACAACGGAATCATTCATACAGAATGGTGATCCCTAAACTTGTATGAACATGGGTATCATTCATTGTAAATGATGTTCCTTAAGTTTGAAGTAAAATCCTATCCTCAGTATAAGAATATAAACAGATAAGATGTCTAATAAGCAAAAACATTACTTTACATACAAGCATGGAGGCTTGTGGTTTTATTTTAAACATGCATAGGCCTGGGGATGCTATGCTAAGAGAGTAGTAGGGTTTGGTGACCCGCTCTCCACAATGTGATATATATGATGATATCGTGCCCAAAGAGAGGCAAAATGTCGAGTGGGGCAATATGGGAAGGCCACCATTGTGATGGCCTGTCTACCCATATAGACATGATGTAGATGATTTTCCACACTTGGTATCTGTGGAGTATGAAGCAATTATCCGAGGTTGCTCATATAGATCAGACTACAGCATAGTAGTCCTTTGATTATTTTTGTAGTATGATGCATGGCATACTGAAATGCCTTATTATATGGCATGATAAGATGCCGAGTAATCGTGGATTACCTATTCTACCCAAATGAAGGAGTATTTCTAATAGAGTCTGGATGATTTATTAACTCAACATACGCTGGATATGATTATGTTTTGAGACATTAACTATTTTTCACAGTTTTGATCATATGTATATATCTATACACAGTATACCATATGAATGTGTAAGGATGTACATATATGACAAAGTAAAGAGATTGATTCATGAGTATGTTATGAGCTATGGGATTATAAAGTATTAGGATTATACTGCCAAATTATTACGCTTCTTGAATCCCCTACCAAACATAGCTTGTTAGGATATTGTAATTGTTTCAATGTTTACAATATCTTAAAAATAGAGAATGAGAATTAGGAGCTCAAGAGTTAAGAAGATTTGGAAGAATATTCAATCAGGGTATATCCCTTGAAGACATGTATTTAATGTATGGTGAGGTTTGAAATTTGGATCATGTAATTTGGACAAGTATTGTACTAATACTTGGGCTATACTGTGAACCATTGGATGGATTCTGAAATTTAATAAAAGTATATTCCTTCAATGGAATTTTATCTTGTACAAAATTCTACTTATATTATGTATGAAGTGATGACTTAGGTTTTCCAAAACAAGTTATGAAGAAAAGAATTTTGCTGCTTTGTTTTACGAATTTTTTTTACTACTAAGGGCGCCCTACCTTTGAAAAATGTGTTACAAAAACTAGAGTCATCACAGAAACGGAATCATGGGGACTAATCGTCAATCAGTCGTTGCTCTATCACTATCAAAATTGAACTTATATATTTACACATTATCAACCTCTTTATCATGTTTTATTTGACTCATGATTTATCTCATGATCACATTCACTTGAAGCCTTTTCAACGTTAGTAATGTATATTTCAAATTCTAAACAATTCACTCCATATAAGATTAATATTTCAAAGTTATCTGCTTCTTGATCATTGTTGATAGCATAAAATACTTCTCATAAAATCATTCTTGTTCATAATCTTTGATTAATCTCTCAACCTATTTCATTGTAAGTAATTGTCACTGCATCCACACTTTTGGTTTATAAATCAAATATTTCCAAATGTAGAAAAGTTTGAAATCTCTGATACAACATCTTCATAATTCTTTTCAATGTCATTTCAATTTTTTAATTGTATTTCATGCTTTAGTTCACTATCTATCTATTTATCCTCATCATTATCTCTGAACAATTTTATAAATATAGGTTTATTTCCTCTAAGCTTTATGCACCTCCAAGTCATTAAATTGGCATTCACTTCTCAATGATGATTGGCTGTCACTGTCTTTGTGTTTATAAGGACTAACTCGTTCTCACCTCATAGATCAACAAATCCATCTACATCAAAGTTTTATTCTGTCCTACTTCCACTAATTTTCACATTACTAAATTTTTTTGAATATCTCCACTACATGTATGGGCCAATGTTATAGTTCTCTTAACTTTCTTAAGACTGCTTCAATTACTTCTAATCCCTTTTTCATTATCATCATAATATTATAGGTCAATATTTATCATAATCTGCAAAGGTTTATGCAAACTATCCAATTTAAAACTTGAATTCTCAGAAGGTCACCCATGTGAATAGATTTATCATCAAACAAAGTTTTCATTTAGATATACTAATTTTATACTCTAATGCTATTATCCCTTACTCTAAAAACTATGCTAATTACGTAAGAGTACTCCTCTTACTCATACCAGAACTAAAACTCTATTATTTTCTTAGAACTTGTAACCTATTGTAAGTAGCATCACCATCCACACAGTCAACATTGCTTATATGAGTTATCTTTGTAATTCATACCTTATCAACTAACATTCATTGATTAACTATATATGACTTTTAGACATATTGGACTAGCTATGAAAGGATTAACTAGGCACTGATTCCAACTATTATATCCTAGGTTTTTATAATACTTTTACATAAAATCTTTTACGAATGTGGGGCCCTAATTTTGAAAACTATTTAGAAAATGAACAGCGAAAACATTTTTCATGAGAAGACTTTTAAAAATCCCAAGTGTCATTTTGTCTTCTTTTTAAAATAAGCATTTTTAGTGAAATGAGCACTACATTTTTACCAAAAATCTGGCAGACTTTCCTCTATATTTTGGACCTCAGGAATTTTTCGCATGGGATGCGAATTCCCTGATAAATACAATAGAATAAAAACAAAATTGATAAGGGAGACTTTGTCTCCATCCCATCACATTGAAATACATGACTATTTGTGTTTTGAAAATCAAAGTTAAACCACAAAAAAGAAACATTCATAACTTAAAATGTACCTTTCCAGGATCAATCCAATCATAGCCACACAGTTAAGGTTTCATATTACATGTCCATCTATCCAATAAACAAAATCATAATAATTAACTCAATTATCTCAACTATAAGGCAAACTCAATAAGGTTGTACAACTGTTTGACATTACCTTTACAAATCTCTCTTACAACTTCTAAAATGGTCTTTTGCTTCCTTTTTCTTGTTTTATTTCTTCAAACATGAGACATTGTAAGCAATTTACAATGTCTCAACAAGCTTGTGCTTGTGTAGGTAGTTTCACATCTACTATACCACATTTTGAAATCCAAGTCTAAACAATATTTCAAATAATTTTCATACAACACTAAAGAATATAATGATCAAATCAGAGACAAGAAACCTTATGAAAGCCACATGTCAATCTCAATTCACAATTTCATGTTAAAACATTTTAGATAGTACCAATATAAAATATGTACGGCTTTAAATATGTGTTTTTCAATTAATTGAATCATCATGGTAATCACACGTAAATTGTAATATGTAACATATCACAAAATCACATGTACGCATAACACAAGAACTATGTACATGATCCACCATCTAACTTGATAAATCAAATGCCATAAGATTCTCAAAATATTAAAGTAGTAATTGATTAAACCTCGAACATTGGCAATTAAAAACTGACATCAACCGCTTGGTCATGAGTACTCATCTAAAGACCATTATCAAGTCCACCTACAAGGGGTCACAAAAAAAATCCCATGTTGCACAATGCTCATGACCAAATCACTGAATCATGTGTCTCTACTATCTAGAGACCAACCATCATAGCCTCAATGGTGACTATATATATGCCTCAAAAAGGGTGATGTGAACACCTCTAATGGTAGTTTCCCTACCACAATAGTCGAGAAAAATAGGTTCTTCTTTAGGCACGAATACCAACCACCTTGGTGGTTAGAGGCCTGGAGGCCAAACCCATCCAACCACTTAGTATAGTGCTCACCAAGCTCATTAGCCTGAAAAAACATGTATCTCAATCCAACTATCATTAAATTATATGTGGTATATCTCATGAAAAACCATGCATTTTCTTGACTCATCTCAAAGTATGGGATTGATGCAATTTCATGTATAATCATTTATTTTAAAAACATACAACTGTGTATAATAGAATGAGTAACATCACTTTCAATTTTCATATAGAAGTACGCATCACGGTTATGAAGATCCATATACATAACTCACATGCCTCATTTGCAAATATTACATTCTTTAAAAGCTAGAATAATGTAACATGATAAGATATAAGTTTCATATTAGTCAAGTAGTCTCACATAGAAAACATGACAATCAAATGATGTGATTATTTAAAATCTACATATCTTGGTAAAGCTAACGACATACTTAAAATCTCAATGGAAAATAGATGTTAAAACTACCTACCTCTCTTGTCGTGCTTCACAATTTGGTTTTATCTCTTCTTCCACTCACTTATCAATCAATCTTCTATGTTGATGTTATAGAGTTCTTATCAATTTTGAATCATAGATTAATAAGTTCATAAGAAGTCTATTTTAATTAAATTTTAATAGTTTAGATCATCATAAAATGACTAATTTTCCACTGATCATATATTACATAGAGGAATACATGATTAGTTTAGTCCCAGATCAGCCATCCATTCATCAATCAGTGGTCCAGCAGTTTAGATTTGCATTACAATTCAAATAATCCCATTGATGAATGATGCAGATCTAAAAGTTCAATCCAATAGGTTACGGTGGTCAGACTTAGTGTTTCTAAGGTTTGATCTCATGTTCTCAGTAATGTATGATTAGACGGTTAAGATAATTCAATCAATTTTCATTCAAATTCTACAATTTTTCATATTTAAGTCAATTCAGGGGTGAAGAATTCATCTGTGCCATCTGATAATTGATCAGTCATTCAAGTTCACTATTTGAATAGTTATAGATCGAATGGCCTAGATTGTCAAATTTGTTTCACCTCCAAATCATAAAAGTTTGACTCATCCTACCTATTCAGGGATGGGAAGCTTACTAGTAGCATCTGATCGTAGATTTGATGTTGTCAAACACTATTTATACAGGAACAAATTGGACGGCTGAAATTATCAAATTAGATTCCAGCCTATTCAATAATGCAGTTGAATTTTTACCACAATAAGTATGTGTTTAACTATTTTTATGCTTAAATTACAAGTTCGATGGTTGAATTTAGCCAATTAAGTGTGTACAGTGGTTGAATCTGTCACTATAGGTCTCAAATCAATGATCAGAACTCAACGGAGTTATCGGAGATCTAATCAGTCTCTGATTACCATGTGAGATAGAGAAATTGTAACCCTAGATCCATACACATCTTTCAAATCTATAAATGAGTCAAGGTAAAACATGGATTTTATGTAAGAATCTTACCTCCAAATTATTTCTTGCTCAACCTTGATTGCTAGAGAAGGTGGATTTATAGTCATTTTTTGAGGGCAATCTCCCTTTTCACCATGCATTGGTCTTTCTTCTGATAGGCCTGCTGAAGCTCCTCTATTTCCATCAATATTTTGAGGCTTTTGTAGTTTGAAGAGAGGGAAATGCAATTATGGAAACTGATCTTTGATCAGTTGTCACTCTGTCACCATCAAAACTAGTGGAAACTCATGGTGGAGTGTTGTAAGTAGTTGGAAAGATTTAGCACGGTCTCCTCATGCAGTCTCTCTCTTCACCTTCACCTTCTCCTTCTTCCTTTTCTTTTCTTCTCTTCTCCCCCTCTTATTCTTCTTCCTCGGTTCTCTCTCTCTCTCTCTCTCTCTCTCTCTCTCTCTCTCTCTCTCTCTCTCTCTCTCTCTCTCTCTCTCTCTCTCTCTCTCAGGTTAAGAACAAACTAAATGGCTTGTTCTTTTGGTTTAAGTGGGAGTGGTGCTAATATCAATTTGCCCCCCTCGCTCCTTTAAGTATTTTAATTATTTTCTTTTATTTTATTATAAATACCTAATTATGAGGTTTTGCTCATTCTAGACATCATGATTTTGGTCAAAACTAATAAGTATTATTTTTTAGCAGTTTTCCAATGTATTGTGATTGTCCAACCCAAATTTCTTCGGGCGGGGCCACTTTTAAAATTACTAGATTACCATCGTGAGAAAAATCATAACTTATTAATCTAAACTCCAATTTTAGTAAGCATAGTGTTGTTGGATTCATTTTTTCGAGTATAATCCAAATTTTAAGGTTTTGGAGTCCAATTTGATGTCTTTCAAAAGGTCAATTCGTGGGACCTAAACATGAAGATTTTCCAATTTATGTTTATCAAAATTAATTTATAATCATTTGAAATTGAATTTAAAAATTAGGATTATTGGAGTCACTCGCCCTTAAAGGCTATACTGTTATGAACAATTAGTGACTTCCTGTTGTATGGTAATTTGGCTATCTACACTGTGAAAGGCTACAATGCTTGTCCTATTTGTAATGAGCAAATGTGTATCGTGTGCTTGATGTCATGCACATTGAGAAGAATGTTTGTGAAAGCTTGGCTATTATCTTGCTTAACATACTAGAAAAAACAAAGGATGTACTTACAGCTCCAATGGATCTTATGAAGATGGGCTATAAGAGAAGGTTGCATCCATAAGATAGGAGTTGCTGAAGAACATACTTGCATAAATCAATTATAGTCTCAACGAAGAGGAGAGACGAATAGTGTGTAAAACTCTATCAGAGCTCAAAGTCCCAGATGGCTACTCTTCAAACTTTAAAAACATTGTCTTCAAGGAAGAGATGAAAGTATTAGAGATTAAGTGGCTTGATTTCCATGACCTAATGAAACAATTGCCGCCTATAACAATATGTTTGGTGTTGCCAGATAAAGTTAGAGGATCTAATAAAAAATTGTATTATTTCTTTAATGATTTGTGCAAGGTGGTGGATGCTTCAAAATTATAAGAAATCCAAGACCATCTAGGATATACATGCCTTTATATTTCTTTAATGCTTGAAATATAAAGAAATATTAGGGTTATAACTAATTAGGGTTAATTCTACTATTTTGTAGGTGCAGGTACATTTGCAAAACATACGTAAAAATTACTAATTTACCCCTTAAAGAGAAATTTCACCTTCCAAGCTACATCATGGATCACACATGCCAAAAATAAAGTCCTAGAGGTTCAAAATAATTATTGGGTGTCACTATCAATGTTAGAGCGATCAAAAGCCCCATGCACAACTCAAACACAAATGAGGGTAAAAAGGTGGAAAATTCACAAGTCATGCATAATTGCATGCTTTTTATCACTTAAGTAGCTGTAATGACTCCAATTTTGTAACATTAAAATCCCAAGTTAGCAATGAAAAGTTCACTTTTTGGAAAAAAAGGGTATTTTGGTCTTTTCACTATTCACCTAGACTGACCCCAGAAATTTGGTCCTAAAAATGGTACCATTAGGTGCATCTTGGAAAAAGGAATCCAACAAGACCTAAATCACCCAAAACGGAGTTAAAATGAGCAAGTTATGGTCCTTTGAAGTTCAAGGGCAAAAATGTAATTTTCACTAAAAACGGATTTAGCCTGAAAAACACAAGGGCCCGTTTTGATACGGGCACCCCCTTTCTTCAACCTCCTAGAGGGTTCTAGAACGGTGGTGTTTGGAGGAGAAATCACCGCCATTCTGGAGGTTTCTCCACTGCCATTCAAGGGCGGTGAGAGCCCCCTCCAGAACCCTCTTATAGCTCTATAAATAGAGCTCTTGGGCGCCTTTAATGGCAGCCCAAAAGCTTGAGAAAAACCCATTTTGGAGAAGCAACCAAGATGAGAAACGTGGAGAAAAACCCAGCAACAAGCCAGGTATGGCCAAAATCCCTCCAAACCTGTCTTCCCATTAGTCCTAAGCTAAGTTTCCCTAAGTTTTTGCATGAAAAATCATTCAAAAACGGGCCATGGAGAGTCACAAAGGACCCAGGGGCGATCCTTGGGCCGCACTAGTTCGACAAGGTCGAACCAGGGTGTCCCAAGGATGCCCCGGTCCCCTAACGAACAAAACACATGCTGTGCGTCGAGAAAACCAGACGGGCGTGTCCGTGGACGCGCCCACAAATGAGGAAGTTGGGCGGAAGCTGGGTGCATCTGCAGACACGCCCGCTGAGGCGCCTGCTGCTGATGTGGGACGCGTTAGCGTCCCAGGCTTCCACCTTGCTTTGTTTGACCCTTTTATGTACATGTGATACTAAAAAGCTTATAACTTGAGATCTAGAGCTTTGATTGAGGCGTCGTGAAAGGCGTTGTGTCCGTATCGATGATGCAGACACATCCAAACTATAAAATCCCTGATCAAGGCCTAATATAAGATAGGAACGACCTTTAGAATAGGATGGTGGTGCATGACCACTAGAACTTTGGAAAACTGATGATACCAAGGCCCAATTAGGACCTTAGAACACCCATAGGCATGGGGATGAACCCTTAATGCCTAAGTAGTAAGACCAACCACTCTAAAACCTATAAAAGATAGGCCAAACTAACCTTGATTCCCTAAACCATGTTCAAGAGCGTACGAGGACAAAGGGGTTAGCGCGACCTAGCCAGGTAGGTGCTCTATCGCTACTAGACTTTTTTTTTAAAAGAGCCACGATTGTTTTGAATGCATGTTTTAAGTTTAAGTTATATGACTTGTTTAGTATGATTTAATTTAGCATGCATATGACAAATATATTATGCATAGACATGCTTTGCAAACAATTGCATATATTGCGTGATTTGTGAGCATTAAGTTCTTAAAAAATTGCATGTCCTTGAGGGTTACCAAAAGAAGTTGGAGTGCCCAAAAGATGCTGGGTAGGTAGTTGTGAGGGCCACGCAATTGTGAGGGACCCAAAGAGGATAGGTTTTGAAAAATATATTGCGCATATATTGCCAAGACATGTGCTACATGCATAGATTGCATGATAAGTGTAGCCTTGATCGATGAGGGCAGGCCAGAGAGAGCTGACAAGGCTTCTAGGCTGGTAGGCTTTTAGGCTGTCAGGCTTCTAGGCAGGGTTATGACTTTGAATGCAATACTAGCATGAGCAGATTTTATGCATTGCATGCATGTTTTGCAACCGATTGCATAAATTGCATGATTTACGACGAAGAAGTGTCATAGGCCCTGTTGAGGCTATGACCAAGTGTCCTCAAGTACCCGGGGACCACACGGCGGCGAGGTCGTGGGCATAGTTAGACCCTATGGTTTCGTGGACTTATTTGCATTGCATATGGCATGCTATGAGGTTGGTCGACCATACCATACTAGATATCCATGAGTTGGATTCAATGAAGCATCTTGTGCATATCATTATGTTATGATATATATATATATATATATATGATACTTTCAACTTGGATTATGTGATTTCCTTAAGTTGTCAATATTCCAATTCGATGATGGTTTTTAATCTCGATAATGAACTTGAGTGTTCAGACATACACATGTTTTGAAAGAAGCATATGATTTTAAACATCGCATACATTATAAAACTAGTAGTGATAGACTCCTACTGAGTATAGTATATACTCACCCAATCCTCAACATTTTTCAGACACAAAGTAAACACTTAAGGGCAAGGAACGCTTGTGACAAAAGACACCCAGACTAAGTGCAAGTAAGTAAACCCCTACCTTATCCTTCAATGTTACTTGATTGTAGTTACTCTCTATAGCTGAGGCTGTGACTAACACTTTCTTGGGAATAGATTCAATTTAAAACTATGCCATGGCTAGATAATTGAAAAATGTGTTTTGACACTCGAGGTTTTATACAAAAGGTTGTTTTCCAAAACAAAAAGATTTTCATGCATTCATATTTATAAAACAAGAGATCTCGCCTTTTTTATCAAATTTGCATCATATAAAACCCGGGTTGTCACAATAGCTCATGGGAGAATCTCAATTCACATACAATGGAATTGTATATAATGAAAGCTTTTTAGAAATAAAAGAAGACTAGGACCACATGAAGACTTTTTTACTTATTTTCTCTTTCGTGCTTAACCAATGGTTGGATCCACGCAAGGTACTGAAGCACAAATGATGGAGTGAAAATGAAGCACAAAGAATCAAGGCCACTCATCATAGGGCAATCCAATCGAATGGTGGATTGAAAATGAAGCTTAAAGAAGATTTACATGTCAAAAAGGGATCTCATCTATCCATATAAGGGTAAACATGATGTACGGGCTAGGAATGAAGCATTAGAAATATAAAAAGCCTAGCTATCTTTCTCATTTGGGAAAGTCAACCCAAAACATAAGGAAAGGAAGATCTTAACAACCCAAAACAACACACACCCAACTAGGAAATCACCCCCCTTCCTTTGGACTTTCTAATTTTGAAATCCCTTGACTCCCACCATCTACATTCCATTTTGTTCCCTTTCCTTCCCACCACTTTCCATTCCCACTTATTCTTTACCTTGCCAATTCTTTCTCTTTCCACTTTCATAAAATGGAATTCACACTCCCCTTTCCTATTCCTTTCTCTTTAACATCCATCTTCTCTTCCATCTCAACCATTCAACTATCCTTTCTCCCTTAGATCTTAGTCATCCATCCTTAGGCCTTCCACTTCTTAAAATCTACAAGTAAGAGGTGAAAAAGAAGAAAAGCTTTTCCCTGTCACCTTTCCTATGTACTTAAAAGCTAAATCTAGGAAAAATAAAGGAAGAAAGATCTCCTTTGCTAAAGCTCCTACACAATCAAGTTCAATCCTTTGGGGAAGAGGTAAGGAAGCTTTTCCATCCTTACTTCCCTTTCTCGCTTTTCTTTTTTCTATCTTCTTGATCATTCCCTCTTCTTTCTTTTCCATTCTTCATGCACCACTGATCTCCCTTAGAATTACATGCCCACCACCTTTGAAGTACACAAACTCCATCCATTCATGCTTACTTTCTTTATCTTACTTTCGTCTCATCTTCCACTCTCTCAAATCACACACACACTCTTTACCCCTCTCCCTTAAACACATCCTTCTTTCCTCACCTCTTCATACCATCATCTACCATTAAGCTCCACCATTTTTCGCACATCTTTATCACACACACACACACACCCCATATATCTCACCTATCTATTCCATGCTTGATAAGTGTTCAATTTTGTATAAAAAGTACCCAATTAATAGTCTATGTTTTACAAATTATAGGCATTATTTTAGGATTTTTTTGAAATTTTATAACATGTGCTTTTCTGACGTAATAATTCAAAAGTTCAATATTTTGCAAGTTCAAGAGATAATCCAGAGTAAGTATGTGAATTTTCATAATTTTCTATGTTTTAATTAGGGTTTTTACCCTTTTGTAAATAATCCAATAACCAAGATGAAGAAAGATAATATTTGAAGATCAAGAACAAAAGAGGGTCAAAGACCTAAATTTATCATTCAATAGCTCAGTTAAGGTTCAAGATCATCTTAAGGCAAGAAAATGATGTCCAAGGAAGCAATGGAAAGCACTGAAGGCAACTAAAATGGGCCCGTGTGAAATGCCATATAGTTCCACTAGGTTTCCACGAGAACTGGAGCCAAGCATAAACTTTCCTAGTCTAAAAAGGAAACCTAAGGAAGCCAAGCTATTCATGCCATAAAGCAAGGGACTTAGCCACTCAAGCCATCAAGAACTAAGGCATCAAAGTGAGACACTAGGCCACATGATTGGAGGACATTTAAAACCAATTATTCTATGCTAAATAGTGAATTTCAAGGAATAATTGGAAAGAAATTTTCTTGATAATCAACAAGGTAATATATGCATGCATAGGTGGACCAATCAAGAGAGAAACCAAGTTAAATTTCTTTATCTTTCCCTCTATTTCCCCCTTATTTTCTCTGTCTTTCCTACCCACCATATCACATGATTTGAGGGGAAGGAATTCCATGCCTAATTCCTTGAAAAGTGGTGCGCCCCCCCCCCCCCCCCCCCTTCTTTCTAAATTTATGTATTCCACCAACTCCACTTTCTAAGTCCATTCCCCTACTCAAGCATTCTTATCTATTTCCGATCTTTCTCTCTTTCCTTCAGGGTTTTCCACATCAAACACTTAGGGAAGAAAAGAACCTCCTTAAAATGTGGCACCTCCTCCCTTTCGTTTGCTCATAATTAGAAAGTCCACCTCATTCACCTCAACTAGCCTTTTAATCTTCTATCTCCCATCAAACACCTAACTTTTCTACCTTGAATCCTAGTTCTAATTCTCCTTTCTCTTCCTAGGATATGATAACATCAAATTGGATACCAAAACTATATAAATACCCCATGGAATTCCACTCCTAATTCAGGTACATGGGTTGCTTCTAACTCCTTGAAATCAAGCACATCAACTTGGAATTATTCTTAGAGCTTTGGGCTTCAACATCTTGTCTGCCTTTCATTGTCTTCCACACCTTTTTCTTGCCTTGTTCTTCGGTTTATTCACTTCAATTCTAGGTTGATCCCTTGCTTTCATTGCTTGTTTATTTCTTTCTTTGTTGTTTAAGTTTCCAACACATGGTTCCTCTTAGTTCTTCTTTCACTTTTGCTTTCACTTCTCTTACTTTTCTCCCTAAATTATTCAAGAACAAAGTTATCTTTCCTCTTGAACTAATAACTAAGAGGATAGTATCTTTGAATCTTTTTGTTTTCCCTTCATTTTTTCCATCTCACTTAGATTTAGGACTAGTTTTTGTTGATTTCTTTTCCATCTTCATGCTCTTTCTCTCTTGATTTCTTTTTTGGGTTTCACATGTATGATATCACAAATTAGTTTGAGATTGTTGGAGTGTGTTTAAGATTTGCTTTAAATCAAGTTCTAGGAATTAGAGTAGTGCACAACTTTTAGCTTTTTTGTCTATGTACATATGCACAATTCATGTACCAAATTCCTTCCAATGAAGTTTATGATTCATGAAAAATTTCTCTTGGTTATTTCCATACCTGAAGTTCACTAAATTTATGGCTTCATGATCATGTTTCATGCCTTAAATCACATGAACCATATTAATCCATGCCTCATTTGATTTAAATTTCATGAGTACTGTATCTCTGGAATTTTATCTTTTGTGGTTCATGCATAATTTCCAACAGTCCATACAGTTTATTTTCTTGATTTCGTAGAAAGCAATTTATGTTTTAGATATTTTAATTACTATTTTGGTCAAATCAGATGTTAGAAGTCTTTTAGTTCATGCATTCCAACCATTTTCTCACTCATGAACCATGTACACAACTACATGGGTCATGCACATGATGATTGGGTGATTTTCCTTTAAGTGGTTTATTGTTTCCTTATTTCATTATAGTTTACCATTACTTGCTTAGTCATTTGCATCTTAGGTTATCTTTAAAAAATTTCTTTGTTTAGTTCTAGAATGTTTTATCTATAGAAAGTTCTAGGATTAGGAAGGTGTTAATTTAGGAAAGTTTCATTTTTAGCTAGTTTCCTTAAGTGAACTTTCCTAGATTTATTCATTCTAGTTTTGTTTTAGTTTCTTATATTGAATAGATGTTAGTTAGGAAAATTTCTAATTCCATTCAAAATCTTTATTTGTACAAAATTTCCTTTGTTTCATGTTGTTTAAATTCCTAGTTTAATCAAAGCAATCTCTCTTTTAATAAAAATAAGTGATTTAAATAAGATCTAACCCATATATAAATATGTGAGATTCCTCATGGGATTAGCCTCTCTCACAAGCAATTTACTACATTAATTCTGCTCACTTGTGAGTAATTTTAAAGCTACACCAAGTTTTTTGCACTATTGCCATAGAATCACAATGGATTTGTGGTTGGATTTTTGCTAAGATTGTTTATCTCTAGTCATAGTTTTAGGTTGCATTAGGTTAGGGTTTTTGCATTATTTTTCATATTTTGTTAATTCCTCACAAATTGACCTTCTTTGTTTATTTTTGTGTGAGCGGAATTTGGCAAAAGGATTAGCGACAATCTTGTCGGCCAAAGCTTTATCAACTTAATTAGGAATTCCTTACTTTCTAAGATTAGGTTTTTGTGTGAACTTTTAGTGAGGCTCCATTTTAATTTGTAATTATTTATTTCATTTTAAATATGTTGCAATAATATTGGCCAAGTGTGGGTTATGGTGGCTCACACTTGTTCTTCATCAGAAACTCCTTGTAAGCTTCTCTAACTCTCTTTTAGTTTCTTAGTGTAGTTTGCATATTAGTTCATAGTGTAATTCATATATATGAGGGTCATTCATTATATTTAGGTATGTTGCATTAGATTACACCTATTTAACAAAAGTTACTTTGTTAGATATCATATATAGGTAGGCATTAGTTTCATTTCCTTCCATTGCATTACAGGTTTATTGGTTTAGTATCGATGAAACACATTGATAGTAAGGGCTCCACACAAACCCTCATAAGATAAGGACTGGATTTTCTCATTAAATCCTTCACCCACCTAGGTAATCAAATAAATTCCTTATATGTAAGTGATCCCAACCCTTGAATTTTAATTTAAAATCAGGTGGCAAGAGACTTAGGGTTTCGAGCTTATAGAACCCTTTTAAAAGGAGGAGATGTATTTTTGCTCTAGTGGCTTTTGAGCATTGTGGCAATATTGGGTATCCAAAATCCAATTGATTTTTCCATGCCTTTAGTTGATGGTTGTTAAGGTATAAATGCCTCCTTCCATGTAAATTGTTTTAAACACCTAGAGCACGACCTAATTGTTTAGCAATAGTCGGGCCTGAATAAAAGGAGGAGCTTTCTAGATCTAGGTCTAAAATCTATCACCCTACAAATTGACAAAGATTATCAAAATAGCTCAATAGTGAATCATTAGGATTGATTGTGCATCAATAGAGTTAGGAGTCACATTTAAAGTTATGTTGCATCATTTAGATAGGTTATTTATTATAGTGCACATAAAGTCATCGATCTCAAAACACTGAGTTAGTACCATTAGATCCTAATATTGAATGTACCCACGGCAAGGGGTGAGAAATCAAATTCCTAACCTTGTGGTTGACCCAGCAATAATAGTTAAGCACAAGGCCATTAAAGATTTCTATGTGGCACTCCAACTAAATACCTCATCATTCATCACCTTACCACCCACCAACGTAGACTATTTTGAACTCAAACTTGAAGTTATATAATTAATTTATGGTAGAGAGAGTGAGAGAGAGAAAGGATCTGCACCTACATATCAAGGAATTCATGATATTTGCGCTACATTCAGATTCCAAAATATTTTGGATAATTCTATTAGACTTAGTTTGTTCCCTCTCTCATTGAAACATAAGGCCAAATCAAAGCTGAATTCTTTAGGGATTGGTTCCATTGCTACATGGAACTAGTTGTCTAAAAAGTTTCTAATCAAATTCTTCCTCGTCCATAAGACCAATTCCCTTTGTAGGTAGATTATCAATTTCCAACAAAAAGATGATGAACAATATCATGAATGCTAGGAAAGGTGGAATCAATTATGACAAAAGTCTCCCCATCATGGATTTGAAAAATGGTAGCAAGTTCAATACTTCTACAAGGCATTAACACCTCAAAATTGATAGTTGGTATATACAGGTAGTGGAGAGGCCCTCATTTTGAACAATGAGGCAAAAGCTTGGGAGTTCTTAGATACTTTAGCTGAGAATTCCCGGCTATGGGATTATTCTAGTAGGAGAAAGAGAAATATCTAGCCTCAAAAGAAAGGTGGCCTATATGAAATAGGAGTGACCACAGATAATGCTTTCAGAATAGATGCTATGGAAGGATGTTTGGACAAGTTTAACAATATATTCTTAACAATGAAGTCTAAACTAGATGCCGTCATGACTGCCAAAGCATTTGCAAAACCTCCACAAGAGGTTTGTTCTATTTATTGCAGCCTAGCACACTTGACATCAACATGTCCACCTAGTAGTGTGTACATTGAATACATCTTGGAACAAGCAAATGCTCCAAATGCACATTGCGAACCTGGCAATAATCTATACTCTGAGACCTATAATCCAATATGCTAGGCATCCTACCTTACCATGGTCAAAGAATATTTACTAGGGAGGTGCATCTATGAATGCCCTGTACAAAACTTTCCTAAAGCTTCAGCTCCCCTGCAGCCACTTGGTTTTTAGCTTCCTCAATAACCAAAGAGACCATCAGTCAAGGATAACAAGAGGAGACTAATAAAGCCTTTCACAATATCCACAATGAGAGTAGACAAAGATCAACTACAAATTCCCAAGCTACTATTAAATTAGAAATGCAAATGAGCCAGTTCTCTGCTGCATTGAATGATAGAGGAAATGGATTATATCCTAGTCAGTCAATTCCAAAGCCCAAGAGCACGTTTGTAATAGGGGTAAGTTCAAGTAGACCACATGAGCTAGTAAAGTCCATAACTACTCTTAGGAGTGGCTGTTAGGTTGATAACAAAGTAGGGCAAACTAAGGAAATTATAGAGGAGAATGAACCAGCTAAAACACAAGAGAAAAAGAATAGATAGAAACTTCCTACTCCATCTGAGCCTATAGTGGAGGCGTCATTTGTGGATAAAGCCAAGTGCCCTCAATTGTTAAATAAGGATAAGAAAGGAACTAATTTGTATGAGATAATGGATGTGTCTACACATGTTCAAACAAATATCCCATTGCTCAATGTTATTAAGTACATTCTTACTTACGTAAAATTTCTTAATAAGCTCTGCACACAAAGGTCAAAGGTCAATGTGAAAAAGAAAATCTTCTTAACTGAGCAGGTGAGCTTTTTGATCCAATATTAGACCCCTCCCAAATTGAGAGATCCAAGGTATTCTAGCATTTCTTATGTTATAAGAAACAATGTTATCGATAGGGCACTATTTTGTGTCATATTTTGTTTATGAGCAACTAAGGCTTGGTGACATTATGCTAACCAATACCACTTTGTAGTTAGCAAATAGATACTCAAGATTCCATGTGGTATACATTTTAACATAGGTGGACTAGTTTTACTTTGCTATACATTTTATTGTCCTAGATACATATCTTGTATCAGACCCTTGTTGTTAGATCTTAGTAATCCTTGGACGTCCTTTCTTGGAAACTTCCAATGACATCATCAATTGTAGAAATAGTGTTAAGAAATTATCCTTCGACAATATGAAAGTTAAGCTCAATGTTTTTAATGTCATTCATGAACATCTTAACTTAGATGATTCTTGTGTAGTCAATTTAATTAAAGGTCTACTTCAAGATGCTAATACACCATTGTATATTCTAGACCAACTTGAGGCATGTCTAGCACATTTTAATGGTGATTTTGATATAGACAAGTCCATTGATGAGGTAAATAAACTTTTGGATGCTACATCTATAATGGATACCTCCAGATGTGGACCTCTAGTGGAACATCTGGCTCCTTCCAATTTTGTCTTAATATCATCTGTAGAAAAACCATCTACCTTGGTCCTTAAGCCGTTACATGAAAATTTAAATTACTCTTACTTATGACTAGATAATACCTTGCCTATCATCATAGGCTCAGATCAAAGACACATGAAGGAAAGCTTCTTGATGCTCTCAAAGAACATAAGACAACCTAGGGGGAACCATAATATACATCAAAGGGATAAGCCCTGCTATGTGTATGCATTGAATTTGCTTAGAATAAAATGCTAGACCATCTAGGGAAACACAATGGAGATTAAACCCTAATATGAAAGCGGTAGTGTGAGATGAAGTACTAAAACTCCTGCATGTTGGTTTTATCTACCCTATATCTAATAGCACTTATGTTAGCCCAGTTTAGGTTGTCCCCAAGAAGTCGCAATTAACGGTAACTTGATGAGGATAACAAGTTAGTCCCCACCTGTGACAACATTAGTTGGAGAGTTTGTATAGATTACTAAAAATTGATCTTAGTCACGAGGAAAGACCACTTTCCTCTTCTATATATCAACCAAATGCTAGAAAGATTAGCTGTTCATAGTTATTTATACTTTTGGGACCTTTTCTTACTGTTGTATGTCATTTGGGATTTGTAATGCTCTAGCTATTTTTCAAAACTGTATGTTGAGCATATTTTCTAACATGGTGGAGAGGTTTTTAGAAGAGTTAATGGATGATTTCTTGGTATTTGGTCCTTTATTTTATGAATCCTACACCATTTAAAACTTGTCCTTGCTAGGTGTCAAGAAAAGAACTTAGTGTTAAACTGGGAAAAATGTCATTTTATGCTTCAAAATGGAATTGTTCTAGGCCACATTATATCACACAATGGCATAGAAGTAGCAAAGCCAAAGTGGATTTAATCTCTAAAATTCCTCCTCCAAGGACAGTGAAGGAAATTTGCTCATTTTTAGGTCATGATGGTTTTTATAGATGATTCATTGTAGACATTAGTAAAATTGCTAAGCTCTTATGTAATTTACTTACAAAGGAGGTAACCTTTGATTTTGATGAAGATTATATGAAAGCATTTGAGTGGCTAAAGGTTGAACTCACTTTTGTGCCTATGATTCGACCATTAGATTAGAGTGCACCATTTGAAATAATGTGGAGTGCTTCAGCATATGAAATCGGGGCTGTGTTGGCGTAGTGCATTAACAAACTCCCTCATGTGATATATTATGTTAACAAGACCCTCACCGACACCCAACTCAATTATTCTATCATAGAAAATGAGTTATTGGTAGTTTCTTTTACTTTGGAGAAGTTTAGATCTCACATGCTAATATCTATGGTCATTGTCTATTTGTACCATGCAGCATTAGCATGTCCTAGATGTCAACAATTAGGGAGCATAGGAAAAAGAAATAAGATGCCTCTAAACCCCATTCCTATCATTGAGTCTTTTGATGTTTGGGGCATTGATTTTATGGGACTTTTTCTAACTCCTTTGGTTATCTGTACATCCTTGTGGGAGTGGACTATGTGTTTAAATGCATGGAAACTATACTGTACAAGACTGTGTGGTTAAGTTTTTAAAGGATAATATATTTGCCCATTTTGGTACCCCTAGGGCCATTATTAATGATGGGACCCACAAAGCATAGAGCATATTGGGCTATTAAAAAGTTCAATTTTGACCTAGATACTACTAGGACCCACAGGAAACTCCAACTTAATGAGTTGGATGAAGTAAGAAAAGATGCATATGAGTCTGTCAAGATATATAAAGATCACATGGAAAGAAATCATGATAAACACATTCTACAAAAGTCCTTAACCCCAAGATAGAAGGTCCTCTTGTATAATTCTAGATTGTATCTATTCCATGGAAAACTTTGATCACTAGGGCTAGACCCTACATGGTATGTACTATTTACCCCCATGGAGCCGTTGAGATAGAAATAAATGGAGAAATTTACCAAGTAAAAGAGCAAAGGTTGAAATCCTATTTAGAGTTGGTAAATCCTAATGTGAAAGAAACATTGCTAGAGGAACCAGTCTACTAAGACCCACCTTAGCATGTCCCATGACACCTGCATCCATGAGTCTAGCATTCATCATCAATTTTGCATTCATCATAGCACCGTATGTCTGGCTAAAGATGTTAAACTTAGCACTCAATGGGAGGAAACCTAGGGTTTTTAAAGAGTTTCATTATTTTGCATTAAACAGTTATCATATACCGTCCTATATTTCAAAACATTGGGGACAATGTTTAGTTTAGGTTGGGGGTGTAAATATGCATGAGATTTTTGGAGTTTTTCTTGTTTGAAAAAAAAACTATTTTTTTGTGAGTTTTTAAAATTTTTAAGGTCTGAGTTCCTTTACTGTGATAAGAATTGGATTTTTCAAATCTCAATATTTTCACTATTTAACCTTTCAATAGAAGTGCATATGGTTAATTCTACATTTTATTGATGTCTTGAGGTATTTTATGAAAGTTAAATCGCATAACACACAATACATGGTCTAAACTAATAGAAGGTTATGACTTAGAGAACCTAAGGAAATTAGTAGAGACTTATATACACAGTGAGTATTAGAGACTATCATCTTGATAAGGGAGTATCAATAATTCCATATTATCTTCAACAATCATCACCTTTGAGAGATCGCAATATTTTTGTTTTGGTCAATTGCCTAGAAACATTAAGAGTACGAACATTGTTTCCTAAATATTTATTAAATCTGATAGGGTTAATAAACCTAGGAAATGATATAGCCCATTCTTATTTTAGATTAGAGACATAAAGCTTACTGTTAAGTGTTTAATTTTGGCCAAATTACCCCTAGTTTAGTGTTTAATTGGATCATCTAGCTCACCAATTGGATGATTTTTAAATAAAATATGAAATTTAGCTAAGATTGAACATCCAGTCATAAATTGTCAAAAATTAATGGTTAGATGATCATCTGAGCCAGTCAAATGCTTAATGTACTATTAGATGACTCTAATCTAGACTTGTATTTTGTAGATAAAATAGATCATGGTTTGAATGACTAATCAATGCTACAGATGATCCAAGAGAGCATTGTCAGACCAGATCACTGACAAGAAAAATTGGTAAATGTCCCAAAAGAAGAAGAATTCTAATAAGAAGAGGAAATCTTTGATGGGATTTGGAGTGAAGAGGAAGTTCCCTCATAAGAAACTAACTCTTGAGGATAAGGAAAGAAGGAATTAGAAAGATGAAAAGTCTTATAAAGAGGGAACCATAGGATTCTAAAAGTGTTTTTTTTTTTGGGGCAGGAGTTTTAGTTTTGCTTTTCCTTTGGCTTTGCATTCTTTTTTATCAAATTTCTATTCACATTATGTCAATCAATTGTTTTTCCTTGAAGGATCACCACCAACCCAACTCCTCATTGCATCAGTTATTCCCTTTTTGTTTCTTTACCTCTTTCCCCATGCTCATCCTCATCTCACCTTTCTTCTATCAGCATCTTTATCTCACCCCCAATTCCATCGGTGTCATGTTTTTTGTTTCCAGCCGACCACTCTTCAGTTCATCGCATAGTAACACAGACTAGCCACAGTTCATTACCACTGGCCCCTACTTCCATCGTGCCAGATGATGCCCCTCTTACCCAATCTCTCCCACTCCCTTCTCCTTCCTGTCTCTCTATTTGCTTCTCTCTTTCATTCTTCCTATTTGTTTTTCTCTCCGTCTCCCTCTTTGTTAATTTTCATTATCTACCCACGACTAAAACCACCCTTCTCCACCAAGGTCGACAACACCCTTATCTCCCTCTCTTCTTTCGTACTCTCTCTCTCTCTCTCTCTCTCTCTCTCTCTCTCTCTCTCTCTCTCTCTCTCTCACCTTGTTCCCCCCTCCCTTTTTCATTATACCAACTCTGTTGCCTCCAACCCATCACCGGCTATTTCCCACCATAGCTGACAGGAACTTGCCCCTACTATGTTTCTCTCTACGTTGTCGGCATCACTCCCCTTAGCCCATAGAAGTCACCATTGCTTTCTTTTCAGCAGACCAGTAATCACTGCTCTCTTTTATTCTAGCCCAACTGTCCTTGTCTACTCGACGCAAGAAACCACCCAGATCCCTCGTATCCTCTTTCTCCATCTTCCCCTCCTCCAATGTTTTCTTCTTTTGTCGAGCTCTTTCTGAATTTTTTCATTTGAAACAAAATTTCCAAGAAAATTTCACTTTTACCCTTAGGAAATAAGTAAAAATCCCATGTGAATCCCAATTTCATCCTATTCTTTGTTTTGTCTTTTCCTCTATTCTTGTTTTCTCTTATCCAAGTTCTATCTATCTGAGTTCTATTTTATTTATACAGTAATACAGGAACTGATTTATCCAAACCTATTTTATTTAAGCTTAACCAGATTAACTATCTAACTTGAATAAATAGGAATTCTTCAATTACTGATTCATTTCACATCAGAATTTAAATTAACTTTTAAGCCTTGTTCTTATGACATTTCCTAGCTTATTCAATGCTCCTTATCTTTAATTTGAAAACCAAAAATCAGATCTAAGCCATCCAAACCCAAAATTGCTCCCCAGACTAGATCTCTTAGAATTTTTGGTGTCTACCAAATCCATCTAGTGGATCATTAATTAGAAGTGCTAGAAACACATTAATAAAGGTGAATCATAATTTAAGCTATCAGATCTAAAGAAATGGACCACAAGTAGTCTAGGGAAGTGAAAATTTCTTTTTTCTTTTAGTGAAATTTCTAAAGTTTTGGATTAAACCCCTGTAATTTCATTGATTAAGTACATTTGAAGTTTGATTTTAACTTTTGTTAATTTCTATCCTTTAATTTTAATTTTTAAATAATTAAATTTTATTAAAACTCCAAATTCTTAAAGCGAGTCCTTGTGTGATTGACCCATACTTGCATTAGCTATACTATAATAGCCTGTTTACTTGCAAAGAACAACAAGTTTTTGGCACCATTGGTGGAGACCCATAATGGAGTTTTTATAAAATTTAATTAAAAATAAAAAAATATTCAAAAAAATTTAGAAAATATAATATTTTAGGAATTGCATACTTTTACCATTTTAGGCAATTTTAGGTGCATTTTTTAATTTTTTGTTAATGCATAATCACCTTGTTTCCTTAATTTGGTGCTTATTTCTAATTTTCTTTATTAAGAAATAGGAAAGTGGAGGAAATTAGCAAGTGGATCTTCATCAAAATAGAAATTTTCTTCCTTTCTTACAATTGGATTTTCCTTTTCTTTTTTTTTAGTGAATCTTGTAGTCAGGCCCCTAAATAATTTGCAATTTCAATTTCAATTTTAAAAGGGTTGTATAATACAGGGCACGTGTTGGATGAGGTTGCCCACACTTGATCTTCATTAGAAACCCCATAACAAGTATCCCTCACTCCTTTTATTTCTTAGATTAGGGTTTTCATTTAGGGTAATCTTGCATTATTTTGTAGTATAATTGCATATAGGAAGCATATTTGATAATTGTTTCATTCTTAGGATTTTGCATTAGTTTACTATTTTAATTGTATTCTTAGGGCACATTTAATGGTTTAAGGTGATATATATTCTTATCAAACTGTCATGGAGAGTAGAAATTAATTAGTAAGGGCACCCTACCCCCACAAGATCAAGGGTGGATTTCATCACCACTCTTTGGCCTACATAGGATAATCACCTCAAGCGTCCAACCTTACCTTTCAAATTAATCTAAAATCAATTAGAAGAGACCTATAGGAAAATTATATGCTCATAAGAAGGCCTAGGTACCCTGTAGACGGGAGACGGTTAAGGGATAGAGAGTTAGTCCCACATCACTAAGGGAAAAGTTGTTAGGTTGTTAATAAGAGTGGTGTATGACTCTCATTGCACCAGGCCTTTTCCCTGGGTAACCAAGGAAGAACAAAACCATGAGGAGGCTGGTTGTATGGGAGGCCAATTTCCTAGAGCGAACAATATTGTTGTAAGTAGGACCCATTGGGCTATTACAGATGGTATTAGAGCCAACCCCTAACTCGATGTGTGGCTTGCCGCATGCAGGCGGCTGGTTTCTTAGTTAACATGTGGGGATGCGTGGTCCCTAAGGAGGGAAGATGTGAAGACCTAGGTACCCTGTAGATGGGAGATGGTTAAGGGATAGAGAGTTAGTCCCACATTGCTAAGAGGAAAGTTACTTGGCTATTGATAAGAGTGGCGTGGGACTCTCCTTGCACAAGGCTATTTCCCTGGGAAACTAGGAAAGAACAAAACCATGAGGGGGTTGGTTGTATGGGTGGCTAGTTTCCTAAAGCCAACAATATTGTTGTAAGTGGGAGCCACCGGGCTATTACACCCTCTTACTAAGACTCGATCTATTATCACTCCAGTGGCTTTTGAGCACTGTGGTTATAACGGGTATATTAAAATCCAAGTGATTTTCCCACACCTTCTGTTAATGTTTGTTGAGGCGTAAATGCCTCCTTACATGAGAATTGTATTAGCCAGCTTGCATAGAACCTAACTGGTAAGCAATAGTTAAATGTAAAGGAGAGGAGGAATGCTAGATTAAGCTAAACTAAAAGCATTGTCCCCACACATATTCAAGAAAATCATATTGCTGCTGCTTATTAGCCTAATGATTGTTTGAGTGTGCCTTTTGTTTGCATCATATAGAGTTAAGTTAGCATGTAGATTAGGGCATTTTAGATTAGGCTAGTTCATGAAAGGGTAGTGATCACAAAACCCAGAGCTACTACTATTAGACTTAGAGATTCAACGCATCCAACAATAAGGTGAAAGAAACCTAGTTCTTATCCCCATGGTTGAACCACCAGTAGAGATTGAGTGCAAAACAATTAGAGAATTCTATGCATCTTTACAAGTTAATACCCAATCCTGTATAGCTTTACCTACCACAAATGTTGACCACTTCGAGTTAAAGCCGAATGTCATTCAATTACTCCCTACTTTTTATGGTTGAGATCGAGAAGATCCCTACCTATATATTAAGGAATTTCTTGATATTTGTGCCATGTTTAGGTTCCAAAACTTTTTGGATGATTCGATTAGGCTTAAGCTCTTCCCATTCTCACTTAAGGATAAAGCCAAGTCATGGCTTATCTCCTTGGAGGTAAGTTCCATACATACATGGGACCAATTGTTTAAGAAGTTTTTGAACAAGTTCTTCCCTATTCACAAAACAAATGCCCTTCGTCATGAAATTATAAATTTCTAGCAAAGGGATGATGAGAAATATTATGAATGTTGGGAATGATGAAATGAATTGCGGCAAAAATTCCCTCATGATGAATTTGAGAAATGACAGCAAGCTCAATACTTCAATGAGGCATTGACGCCTCAAAATAGACAAATGATAGATGTAGTGAGTGGAGGGACCCTCATGTTGAAAGATGAAAGTGAGGCATGGGAATGCTTTTAGACAGTGGCTGAGAATTCTTAGCGATGGGATTATTCAAATAGGAGAGAAAGAACTAACCAGCCCACTAAGAAAGAAGGTCTCTATGAGATAGGAGTGCATATTGATCTATCCTATAAGCTCGACTCTGTTGCTAAAAAATTAGGTTGAAGAATGGACAAGTATGAAACTATATTTCAATCTTTCATGGCTGCTACATTATCCCATAAACCACCACAAGAGGTATGCGCTACTTGTTCTAGTACAGCTCATTTAACTTTGGCTTGTCCATCCAATAAAGTATTCCCTGAATATATTATAGGCCAAGCGAATGCATTGAATGCATATCGCCAAACTAGAGACAACCCATATTCTGAGACCTAGAACCTTGGATGGGCTAGGCGACCCAATTTATCATGGTTAAAGAATAATCACCAAGGGGGACCATCTATAAATTATAATTGTCCAAAACTTTCCTCTTAGAATTGCAGTTCCTCAATAGCCACTGGCTTTGAACAACCTCAACAACAAAAGAAACCATCTTCAGAGGAAAACATCCATACCATGCTTAAACAAAATTTAAATGGTAGTGATTACACTAAAAGGGACTTACACCAATTGCAAAGTGAGAATAGACATTCAGCTAATGTCAACTCTTAAGCCATAGCCAAGTTAGAGATGCAGGTATGACAATTGTCATCTAAACTACATAATAGAGGAAAGGGTCAGTTCCTTGGTCAACGCATCCCCAACCCTAAGGGTTAATTTGAGATATGGTCAAGTTCTCAAAACCTTAACCCTTGTGAACATGCCAAGTCCATAACCACCCTTAGGAGCAGTCATCAGATAGATAAAGAAGAAGGGCAAGCTAAGGAAAATGCAGAGGAGAAGGAGCCAACTAAAGCATAGGAGAAAGAGAAGAGACAGGAAAATCTTAGAGAACCTATAGTGGAGACACCTTATGTGCCTAAAGCCCCTTTTCCTTAATTACTCAATAAGGCTAAGAAAGGAGCAAACTTTAATGAGATAAGAGAAGTGTTTAAACATGTACACATCAATATTCTGTTACTCAATGCTATTAAAGATATTCCTTCTTATGCCAAATTTCTTAAAGAGCTCTGTACTACAAAGCAAAAGCTTAATGCGTAAAAGAAAGCCTTCCTCACTGAGTAGATGAGCTCTTTAATTCAGCACAAGACCCCACTGAAGTTTAGAGACCCAGAATGTCCTATAATTTCTTGCATCATTGGAAATCATGTCATGGATAAGGCATTACTTAACTTAGGGGCTGGTGTTAATTTGTTGCCATATTTTGTCTAGGAGCAACTAGATTTTGGTGATCTTAAGCCAACCAACACCACATTGCAATTAGCCAATATATCAATTAAAATTCCTCATGGTATGGTTGAGGATGTATTAATATAGGTAGGCCAGTTTTATTTCGTTGTCCTAAATACCCAGCTTGTAGTAGACCTCAATAGTTAGATCCTAGTGATTCTTCTTAGCGATGTCCAATGCAATCACAAATTGTAGCAATGGTGTATTACAATTATCCTTTGGCAATATGAAAGTTGAGCTCAATGCTAACCATCACCAATTAGATCTTGATGACTCTTGCAACATGATTGAAGATTTCATTCCAAATGTTCTTCCACCATTATCTAACATTCATCCATTAGGGGCCTATCTTACACATTGTCAAATTAATGGTTAATGTCTAGCTAAAGACCTTCAACTTAGTGCTTACTAGGAAGCAACCCAGAGTTTTAGAGTCTACATCACTCAATTTTCATATAGGATCCTATGCTTTTCAAACATTGAGGACAATGTTTCATTCAGCTTACAGGGTGTAGATGCATATACAGATTTTGAATTTTATTGAGTTTTCTTTATTCTTTTGAAAATTTGAAAAAAAAAGTTCTTAAGGTAGAGTTCCCTTACTGTGATGAGAACTAGATGTTCAGAATTTAGTAATTCCACAATTTTCACCTCCTAATGGGAATGCATATGATTAGTTTTGCATATTATGCATGTGTTGAAGCATTTTATGAAAGTTAATTCTCGGGAGCCATTTACACACAACACATAGTCTATACTAATAGAGAGGTATGACTTAGAGACCATGAGGAAAATCAATGGAAACCTATAACTAGTTAGATTTAGGGACTATCTTCTTTCAGGGAGTTATAAGTAATTCCAATGTTTTCTTCAATGCACATAAAATTAGTGTGATCCTGTTATCCTTGTTTTGGTTAAACATCAAGAATAAATAGGAGTAATAGCTGTAATTTTAGAAAATTTATTGAATCTGATAGGCTTTAAGAAACCTAGGAAATGATATGGGCCATCCTTATTTACCCTAGAGATATAAAGCCTACCCAGTATATCATACCACTAGTTAGCCCCTTTGAGCCTATTATTAAGCCTTTTCTTTCTTAACCCCATTCACCTTAACCCAAAACAAGCTAGTAAATACCATTGTCAAAATGAGTAGGGTTAGTAGAGAAAGTTCATAAAATAGAACAAAAAGCTAAGAAGTGAGAAAAATGAGTAGTCTTTCTTCCAAAGAGGCAAAAAAAAAAGAAGAAAATTTTAATTGAAAGAGAAAGACAAAAATTTAAAAGAGAGATCCACTTCAAGTACGACCCAGAAGAAAACTTGTCCTAACAATTATTCATTGAAGACCTCTATGCAATTTTGAATCTTTGAAACTCTCACTACTATGCACGAGGGTTTTAAAGTTGGCATAAAGAAGTTGCTTATTTTACTACCGACTTTGTTAATATTTTACAAGTTGCTTGAAAATAAATGACTTTAAATAGATAGACTTAAAAAGTCATTTAAGGGTAAGCGACTTTAAAAAATTGGCGCGAGTTGAAAATTTTTCATGGGAATAACTTTTTAAGTCACTTAAAAATAAACGACTTAAAACTTCATGGATTTTTGAAGTCGTTTAATTAAGTGACTTGAAAAGTATTAGATAAATTTGTTGCAATTTTCTTATTTAGTGGGAATGTGCTATTAAAGTCATTTATTTATAAACGACTTTAAAAGTGATAAAGTTTTAAAGTCATCTATAACTAAACAACTTCTAAAGTCTTCGATCATCTATAAATTGCTATCCAAGTATCATCTTTTCACTAGGATGATCCTAAAGAATTTCATTTTACATTAGAGGAAGCCAATGAGCCCTTGTACCCTAAATGTAAAGATTATACAAAGCTATCCGTAGTGGTAGAACTTTACAACGTGAAATCAAGATTTGGTTTTTCAAATCAAGGTTTTACAGAAGTCTTGAACTAGTGGGTAAGATGCTACCGAAGGATAATAAATTGGTGGGGTCCACATGGGAGGCAAAGAAAACCATGGCTGCACTAGGATTGAAGTATGAGAAGATACATGTGTGTCCCAATGATTGCATCTTGTATATGAAGGAGCATAAGGATAAAACTACATGCCCAACTTGTGGACAGTCAAGATGGAAGTTAAAGAAGAATTCAACAGAGACATTTACAGGCATTCCTGCAAAGGTTCTATGGTCCTTCCCCCCTATTCCAAGGTTCAAAAGAATATTTCATCTAACAAAAACTAGTGAAGAAATTGGTGTGGCATGCCAATGATAGAATAGCTGATAGCTTTTCAAGCCATCCAACAGATAGCCCAGCATGGAAACTCGTAGACTTCATGCGGCCTAATTTTGGTGAAGAACCTAGAAAGCTATGGCTAGTATTATCTATAGATGGGATTAATCCTCATGGTTTGATGAGTAGTAAGTATGGTTGTTGGCCCATTATATTAGTTTCTTACAACTTTCCACCATCTCTATGCATGAAGAGGAAGTACATGATGCTAATTATGTTGATATCGGGTCCAAAGCAGCTAGAAAATGACATTAACTTGTAATTGTCTCCCTTGATCGATGATCTTGAGACATTATAGGATGTAGGCATTGAAACATACAATGTATACAGGAAAGAGTGATTCACCCTAAAGGTTATACTATTGTGGATAGTAACCGATTTCCCTACGTACAATAATTTGTCTGGATGCATTGTGAAGGGATACAATACTTGTGCTATCTATAGTGATCAAACATGTGCTGTACAACTAAACATGGTAGGAAAATGGCATTCCTTGGGCACAAAAGATGGTTGCGCAAAGACCATCCATATTGTTTTAAGAAGGGAGAATTTAATGGGTGTGTAGAGACTAGGACACCTCCAAACATGTTAATAAGACGACATGTATTGGAGCAAGTTGAAAACATCAATGTCTTATAGGGAAAGAAGAAATCAACATGCAGGTGAAAGTAATTGTAGAAGTTGTTGGAAGAAGAAATAAATATCCTTTCGTCTGCCATAGTAGAAATCACTTTATATACGCCATGTGCTTGATGTCATGTACATTGAGAAGAATGTGTGTGAAAGCTTGACTAGTACATTGCTTAAATTCCCAGGAGAAACAAAGGATGGACTTGCAGCTAGAGGACAGGGGCAGTCAAGGAACATACATGCCTAAGGCAAATTTTACTCATGATAGAGAGTAGACGAGAATAATGTGTAAAACCTTATTGGAGTTGAAAGTCCTAGAAGGCTACTATTCAAACTTTAAAAACATTATTTCCATGGAAGAGCTAAAATTGTTGGGGATGAAGTCACTTGATTTCCAAGCATTGATGCAACAATTTTGCTACTTCTTTAATGCTTTGTGCAAGAAGGTGGTAGATGTTTCAAAATTACAAGAAATTCAAGGTCATCTAGTGACAACCTTATGTAAGCTTAAGACAATCTTTCCACCATCCTTCTTTGACATCATGGTACACTTAACAGTGCACCTCATTGATGAGGCCAGACTTTGTGGGCTAGTTTACTTGCGATGGATGTATTCATTTGAGAGATACATGAAAATTTAAAAAGGGTATGTACATAATCACAACCGCCTAGAGGGGTGTATAGCCGAATGTTACATTGTAGAGGAAGTAGTGGAGTTTTGTACAGAGTACTTAGCAGGAGTGGATGCCATTGGAATCCTAAGAAAGAAATAATCAGTTGCATTTGATCCCAAGGTTGGCAAACCTATATCTAGTGGTTGTGTATCGATTGTTGACTATAAAGAAGGACACCAGGCACATCTTTATGTGTTACAAAATGTTGATGAAGTCCAACCATACATTGAGTAAATTAATTATGCATGCGTGCATATGTAAAATTTATTGTTGATGGTTAATTATATTTTCTATGATTAATACTCTATTAATTTATATATGTGTGTGTGTGTGTGTGTGTGTGGACGTGATCATGGTAAAGAATCCAAGTTATGCAAAGAAACTGAAGTGGCTACAATTTGAGCATTATCACACTTTCAATAATTGGCTGTGTAAGAAGGTAAATTCTCACTTAATGTATATTAAATAACTACACGCATTCTGTATATATATATATATATATATGTATATATTAATCATACTTAACCGTACATAATATATTAATATACACATATTCAAGATTAGCTAGAAGTAGTAGGCAATGGTATATCAAAAACTTTACATTGGATGGCAGTGGGACTATGACCAGAAGTAATAAAATATGTTGGATATGCCATCATTGGTTATCACTTTTACATGGAAGACCATGATAACTCAACAGTGCAATAGAATAGTGGAGTTAGCTTAGTTGCCAATGCTACATTCTTTTCAAGTTCAAAGGATAATAGGACAATAGTGGTGGATGAAATTTATTATAGGATTATAAGAGAGATTTGGGCCTTACATTATACTTTCAGAACTATGGTTGCGTTTAAGTATGATTGGGTGGAACAAAACAAAGATAGCATCAAAACTGATGCCCTTGGATTGACATTGGTAAACCTCAATAGGATCGGCTACAAAAATGATCAATTTATTTTGGCATCTCAAGCAAAACAAGTATTTTACATACAAGATGAACATGATAAGAGATGGTCAACTGTTTTATCATCTTGTCCAAGGAATTTATATGATGAAGATGATCTAGGAGACAATGAAATAAATTACCCTTCTATTACCAAAACAATCCCATCAATAGAAGCAATACTTGGTGAGAATGAGGATTATGTGTGTGACAATGGTGAGAAAGGTGGTTGGGTTTGAAAATGTGATGACCCGAGTTTTTGTAACATGATTTGTAAAGTATTTTGAAAGGTAGGGCCCTTAAGAGTGAAATTTTTTTTCACAAACAAAGCAGCGAAAATTATTTTCTTTAGAACTTGTTTTGAAAACCCAAGTCACCACTTCATAAATAACATAAGTACAATTTGTGTACAAAATAAAATTCCATTGAAGGAATATACTTTTATTAAATTCCCAGGATCCATCCAGTAGTTCACAGTACAGCCAAATCTATTACAATACTTGTCCAACTTACATAATCCAAAACTCAAGCTCACCATACAATAAAACTCTCAACAAAGAAAAATACATGTCTTCAAGGGTATACCTTGAAGATTATTCTCTTCAAGTCTTCTATCATCTTTAGCTCTTAACTCTCCTTCCCTGTATCTGAGATATTGTAACATTTTACAATATCTCAGCAAGAAATGCTTGGTACGGGATTCAAGAAACATAATAATTGACAATGTAATTCCAATACTTCATAATCCCATTATCCCTCAACATATTCATGTCTCTACTCTTTACTTTGTAATTTATGTATATCTATATACATACACATTCTTCATGAGTAAACCAGTTAAATTTATGAAAGTAGTCAAATATCATTGCCAACTAAGTGGATCAATTCTCTCCATTATGAGAATTTAGTATTACAACTAATCTTATACTGGGAATTTCTCTTCTTAGGAAATATTGGTAATATACAATTACCTAGCATTTCATTATGCTAAAACATAAGGCATTTCACTATGCCTATTCCCATATGCATCATAATGCAAAATAATAAAAAAGGTTGCTATGCTATAGTCTGATCCGTAATAGCGCGCTCGGATAACTGCCCTGTTCAGCACTAATACCACGGTGGAAAATATTATGTCACTACCCATATGGGGGGCCAAGACTTTCACAATGGTGGCCTTCTCATAATTGCCACCACCCGACTTTTAGCCTCTCTTTGGGCAAGGTATCATCATATCATCAAATTTCAAGGAGCGGGTGGCCAAACCCTCATAACTCCTTTAGCAATAGCATTCCCCTAGGCTTATGCCTATTAAAATAAACTCACAAGCCTCCAAGCGTGTATGTAAAATAGATTTCATATATATCAGACCATATGTCTGTTTACTTAAGGCTGAAATATTTTCTAGTTCCCTATTCACTTATAGTTTAGTCCTTAACCATCTTATATGTGTTTGGTTGGAAAATAAGGTTTTCAAGAGATTTAATACAAGTATTAACATTGCTCTTGTCAACATAAGATCATGAGTACAATCATGTATATCTCATGTAAATGCATTCATCAAGTCCTCCTACCTTTAAGGAGTGATCTCTTTTCCCAAACCTTCCATGATCCTGATTGATGTATATGATCTGTACATCCATACGTATTGTCAATATATAAATTATGAACAATCCTATTGATCACTAGATTTGATGTTTAGAATGATCTTTAGATCATTCATATCTAAGTATTTTTCTATCTCTAAGTCTTTGTGTGTCCATCTCCTTGATCTTGATCTTTCATAGATCCATTGATTTACAATCTACACTTGTTGATAAAGATTAGGGTCCTACATCTTCTATCATCTAGTTCTTCTTTGATCTAAGTTCAGTTATCGGATCATCCCTAAGGAGGATGATCTTGGTTTTCTTCCTTGAATTATCTTTGATCAAGGGTTTCGATTATCTAATCTAATGAACTATAACAAGCATACTAAGTACAATATAATATTCTATTTCTTATTGTTCTTGATCATCCAAGATCTAATGGATCTTGTTTGATCATCCTTATCTTATTTACTGTTTTTATTAGGGTTAGGTAATTTACCAACCTTTTATGCTCTTATTATTATTATTCAACCAGTTAATGTGATAGTTGAAGGTAACTTATTCAAGCCTAAATCTAGACTGCTCCTCTTATTTCCAATTGGCTAAGGCTTACTAGTTGAATAGGTGAACACAAAGTGGTTACTTCAATCCTCATGTAAAGAGGCGTTTAGACCTCACAAATGTCAACGAAAGGTAGGGGAAGAGTGAGGCTCTATTAGATAACCCCCTTAACCACTATGTTCATCATTCACTAGAATGACCATAACTCAACCTTTCATAAGGTTCCTATAAGCATGTTTACCCTAAGTACTCTTTCTGTTGGATTTTAATTAAGTCCATGAATATTTATAATGTCATTCATGGGTTTTATTATTCTTCTCCTAGTTTGGGCCAAGGATTTTATAATCCTTATATTATCCTACTAACTATAGTCCTTACTAATTAAGTCCAAAGTACTACATTCTTATTTGTGTCATGAAACTCTACTTTCTCATTATATTACATTTTTTATGTTTTATGCTCTTTATCTCATAACAAGTAGATCTACTAATAACATTTAACCATAAATGAATTATAAATTCAAAGCATAAAACTAAATTTAACACTTAATGATAATGGGGCAAGGTACTTAAAATTACTCTAACATGATTTCCAACTAATATACCTTAATAACTCAATTTAAACTAACATGGACTTAAGGTATAATCTCATACTATAGTATAAACTTATATGAAGTTCTAGCATGGTCCTAAGTTAGAATGGCATGAAATCATACTAAAGTGCCCCTAAGATAATTAAATCTAACACCTTATGATAACAATGAAATCATATATCATATATGAACATTAATTTTATCCATCCCAAGGATCTGATCACATTTGATCTCATTGATCAAGTGGGTCCCTTTGTATTTTTAGGGTTTTTCTACCATAATGGGTAGATCCCTTAATATATCTCAGATATGTCCAAATAAACCATAGATATCACTTTATTTCAATAGTATATCATTAGTAAAAGCTATTTCCAAGATCTGATCATCTCAGATCTTGAAGATCTAGGTAATTGGAAACTTGTTTCTTTAATATAGAAAGTTGTATTACATAATTTCTAGATTTTATCATTTCATCCTAAATAGAGGTTTTAAGCTTTCCATAGCTTCTTTCTGATCTCAATTTGGAGTTCAGATGGCTTCATGTGATTTGAAAGTTCACAGTCCTTGCTAGGGCCTGGATTTGATCTGGGCACAAGGAACGAACGACCCAGATTAGTTGGGCGGAACGAGTCGGACAGAACACACTCGGTTCGTCGGCGCCCGCACAGGGTGTCCACGGACTCGCCCGAAACTTCATCGTACACGCTTGCGCGAGCACGCGTGCGGCGTTTCGCACGTCATCCATCCAATTGGGAGATCGGATAGTCCGTTTGGACCGTCCAATCAATCCCTCTTAATTGAGTGATCAAACCTTCATGAAATTTAGTGAAAATTATACCCTAGGAGTTTTGGACCCTTCTGGATCGATTGGTAAGGTCCAAGTTTCCATCAGAGCCCTCTATAGGCCTGACTTGAAGGTACTGTTATTACTTTTTTTTCATTAAAATAAATTACAATAAAATAAAATTTTCATTAAACATAAGTAAACATGTATAGAAAGTATTCCCACCTACCTGATTGGAGAAAAAACCTTGGTTATATGCCCAATTTAAAAAGACTACCTTGTTGATGAAGATATGGCCTAAGATCCACCTTTCTTGCAAATTCCCGTTGTTTGAACCGTTGGATCTTGAAATTGCATTGGGGGTTTTGTAGATAAGATATGGTGGGAAGTTTTGGATGGTGAAATTGATGAAATTAGGTCTGGAACAGAGTGCCTAATTGATTTTAGGTCTCTTGTTCCAATCTAAAAAGAAAAAGAAATTGAAAAGAGAGATATCTCTTAAAACTTTTGGGATTTTGGGGAGGGATCTAGGTCTAATTTTTCAGGGAGAGGGAAGAAAATTTTATGAGGATTTTATGATAATTTTTGGAGGGTTTTGGGGGTTGTATTTATAGGCATTTTGGTCTTTTTTTCATGATTATAATATTTAATTTTTTATTATTAAATGGCATGAAAGTCTTCCATGCTCCATTTTTTCTTCCCCATGCTCCATTTTTCATCCCCAAGACCAGCTAGTGTTTGTTGACCCATGACTTCACGTGGGCTGCTCATAAGATTCATTTTTGGGTCCCTTGTGGGCCCCCACATGGTGTAAAAAGACCATTTTGCCATTTATGTATAAAATTTTGTGTTTTATTCCCATGATCTTGGATTTGAGTGTACTTAGTGGCGTTGGATTCGTATTTCTCAATACATTCTAAATTTTCATGTCTCTTATTTTGATTTTTGGTTAAAATTACTATTTTACCCCTTTGTCCAAGAAATGAAGAAACTTAAGGATTTTTCATCCAAATTCAGAATTTGTTGTGCTTACAATCATTTTGAAGGGTTTGCTAAGTTTAATTTCAATTTTACATGTCTTATTATTTGATTATACTTTTATAAAAAGTATATTCTAAATAACCTTAATATTTTAGCCCGAAATATCTGAAACTCAAACTTTATTGATTTTCTCAATCAATTACAAAAATTGGGGTTATTATAGAAAACAATATATATTTTGGTGTTTGTGGAATAATATGTATATTAGTCAGTTGCAACATCTATTTAATTCAATATTTCTACTTTTTAATTAGGTCTTTTGTCATGAGAATATATGCATAGATTGATATGTAAGTTAGCTCTCTATATATGTGTGTGTGTGTGTGTGTGCAGAAAGAATGCATGAATGCAATGCTGACTATAAAAAACCAAAAATTTATTTCATTGTGTATTAATTGTTACATATTATAAGTACATATAAAAGGTGTATATAATTTGAACAAAAATCATTTAAAAATGTTCACTTCAAATGTATGTACTTTAAAAGTCATTTACTTATAAACAACTTTAAAGGTATGTAATTTTAAAGTCATTTATTATAAATGCCTTTTAAAGTATGTACTATTAAAGCCATTTATAAATAAATGATTTTAAAATTATAACTAAACTAATAATAAATTATTCATCTTATTTTCCTTAATGCACTTTTATTAGTACAATTTTGGTATTTCTTTATTAATCACATATTTTTATTTATTTAGGACTATTTTTATATAGTACTTTGCGATGCACTTAATTAGTGTAAATCAAATGCATATATATTATAAGAACCACTTTGACACACACAGGTCAGGAATGGGAATTAAGTTAACTCCCCCACATTTTAATATAATTAATTTATCATCTTTTTTTTGTTTAATGTTCTTTTATTAGTACATTTCTTGTACTAATTTTTTTGTTATATTACATATTTTTGGTTCTTAAAAATGGAGTACTGTTCCTGCAATTTTGGGTGGTGAAGTAATTAAACTTCGGAATATTAGTGTCAATCAAATACACATATATATATTTAAAATTAATTAATTAAGTGTAGATCAACCATGCATGAACCCTAACCTTAATTAACCTGAGCCCCTAATACTGGTTTTAACCCTAAACTCTAACAATGAACCTTACTCCTGAGGCCTTAACTCCTAACCCCGAAACATGTTTACTGAGTACTGTTGAGCCTATGAATTTTGAACACTTACATACATAAGTACCTTGAACTCTAAGCCCTTAACCAATTTAACCCCATGTTGTTTCCTGAACACTTGAACCCTAAACCCTTAATTAAACTAACCCTTAATTCCTGAACTCACTATCATTAAAATTTTGTTTCATTAATTGCTTGTGTTACTTATTGTTAATTAGATTGTTAGATATTGTATAGTACATACTAATTAACAATAGAGGTGTATAATATATATATATATATATATTAAATTTTAAAAATTTAAAATTGTAAATTTTTATAGTTGTTTATAACTAAACGACTTTAAAAATCAATCCTTTATAGTCGTTTATAAGTAAGTGACTTTAAAAATATAAACTTTTGATCTTCATGCGTGCGCCTTACACATATCTCTATTTCTTCTCAAAACCCAACGGAGCAAACCAATGAAAGGTAGAAAATGTGGGAGAAGAAGAGAAGGGAGAGAAAAGAGAAGAGAAGAGAAGAGAGAAGGAGAGGAGAAAAGAGTGGGTGGCTGCTCATTTGTATGCCGCACCCACGCCAGAGAAGAGAGAACGAGCAGATGGAAGTCCTCTGCATGCCATACCCATGCCAAAGAAGGGAGAAAGAGAGGGTGGCAGCTCCTTTGCACACTGCACCCACACAGAAGAAGAGAGAAGGAGTGGGTGGTAGCTCCTCTGCACGCCACACCCACGCTGGAGAAGAGAGCAAGAGTAGGTGGGATCCCCTCTGCACACTGCACCCATGTCGGAGAAGAGAGAAGTAGTGGGTGGGAGCTTATTTGCACGTTGCACCCATGCTAGAGAGGAGAGAAGGAGAGGGTGGGAGCTCGTTTGCATGCTGCACCCACGTAGGAGAAGAGAGAAGGAGAGGGTGGGAGCCACTCTACACGCTGCTGCCACACCGGAGAAGAGAGGGAAGAAGAAGAGAGAGGAGAAGAGAGAAGGAGAGGAGAAAGGAGAGAAGCGGGTTAGAGCTGGTGGGACCCGATCTGCACATGCACTAGAGAAAACTAAAGGGAGACAACCACGGTGATTGGTATGATGGTTGCTTGTGGTTATGTTCTTGTAGTGAAATTGTTGTTTTAGTTGCTTTATATGCTTAATTTAAGTTGATGCTCTTAAGTACTTGAAATCTAAAAAAATTTCTCCTTAATCTTTATGCTTTGTTTCCTACCATCTAAATATCTTAATTGCTTGAATCCTTGGGAAACCATGTAGATTTTTTGGTTGTTTATTAAGTTCATTAGTTAGCTTCATGATATATTACTCTTTAATCATCAATTAAGTAAACTTTTTCAACCTATGAACCATGCATGCACACAATCCATGGATCATGCATGTTGTACTGTGTCACATTCCTCTTTAATTCTTGGTTAGTTTAGTTTCTTAATCATGCTTTAGTAGTTGTTAA
Source organism: Warburgia ugandensis (assembly GCA_035236585.1). Classification (NCBI taxonomy): domain Eukaryota; kingdom Viridiplantae; phylum Streptophyta; class Magnoliopsida; order Canellales; family Canellaceae; genus Warburgia; species Warburgia ugandensis. Next base: position 69,181,312 of record CP141126.1, on the reverse strand, counting down.
TTAGTTGTTTGCATCTTAGTTTAGGTTTCAAATTATTTTCATTTATGATTGTACATGAAAGTGTGGAGAACATGTAATATAGACTCATGGTAAATCTGCTCATGACTATATGTATGTCATGAGGAGTGGAAAATGGCTATAAGTCTATGAGTGAATGGTAATTGATGATGCATGAATCATTGCTCTATGAATGGAAGTCCTTTGAAAATTCTTACTTATTTAAATATGCATTTTTATCATGCCCTATCTAGTAAATTGAAAGACTATAGTATTATCTTTATTCAAAGGCAAGCATTTATTCATGTTGTTGATGATGATTATTCATGTTTTACATAGATGAGGGTTTTAATTAGCATGTAATTATTGAAAGGTCATTTAAAAGTATTGTTCTAATATCATTGAATGTTTCTTTGTAGTAACGATGGAACCAGGAGAACATGAAACTGAAGAACACGGCTTTAATGAAGAGCATGAACAAGAGGCTTACATGAGCAGTACTACTCCAAAAAGAAAGGGCAGAGGGAGAACCACAATGGAAAAGGTTATCAAGAGAAAATCGAAGGGAATTAAAGAAACTGTCCAATACAACAGTAGAGGGCAAGAAATTGGTGAGAGTGACCCTGCTTATAGTAGTTTCCTCTACTCTACAGTAAGAAGCATAGTTCCTATCACATTTGAGGATTGGAGGCTTGTGCCATCCTCAACCAAAGATTCAATATGGGAAATGGTGAAGGTATGAAACATTAAGTACATGTATTATTTACATGATAACTTTCATTATTTTTCAAATATATAGTAATTTGATGTCTTCCATTTCCAGTCTGCCTTTGACATGTTGGATGACAAGAAGACACATGCCTTACAAGGTGCTGGTGAGCAATTGAGAAAATGGAAGAACTACTTTGTTTACAAGTACATAGTTCCAAATGTCAACAATCTGTCAAGGCTATACACAGTGCCTTCCATTTACTCTGACATCATTGACCAAGAGGCTTGGAATGCATTTGTACAAAATCACACCTCCTTTGAGTTTGAGGTATGTGCAGAAATGATGAGTCATTCTTTTTATTACATGTAACATTCAAATTATTGGACTTGATCACTCATGTAAAAATGTACATGTGAAGAGTGCAAGGGGAGGAAAGGTGCATGAAACAAATTTGCAGCACCACCTATCTAAGATGGGCTATGCTCATTTAGAAGAGCACAAAGTAAGCATCTATGATAATTTATCCCATTCGATTTAATGCTACTATAATTATATACATGTTCTCTAACTATAGTGCCTTTTCTTGACAGCAAAAAAAACTGGGACTACGAAACCCATTGATTGCTCCATTCTCTGGACGATGGGGCACTCGGTGGGCTGTACTGGTGAGAAGTTCTCAGATGAAACTACTGCGCAAATTCTTCGTGCATGGTAAGTGGTTCCACTTGTCTATAAATTTTTTACAATTAATTAGATCAAATGATCGTGTGTTTCTAATTAAGTTTTGCAGGACACTCTTACCCAAGAAAACATCACTATAGGAACTTTAAGCAACACTGCTGCTAACGAAGACATCCTGTATAGGGCTATGGGCAATAAGGAAGACCACCCTGGTCGAGTTAGGGGCATGGGTCGTGACATTGTTCCTTCTAAATTCTTTGGCAGAGGACATATACCTAAAGTTCAAGATGATGAGGCAGCCTATAATGAGTTCATTGTGAAAGCAAGGAAGGATATAATTAGATAGATGTATGAGGAAGGTTTGATGGTGGTTGTTGTACCCCTACTCATAATACTCCCAGCCCCACTATACCTCCATCACATGCAAGCTGCAATTCCCCAACCGAAGAAGATGATGAAGGACATTCACCTCCCCATGAATAGGAAATTCCTACCTAGGAGGTATATATGTACATAGACAAAATTATAAATTTTCATTGTCATTTTGTAATAATCTTTTATATATCTCAACCTATCTATTGCATATTTGCATGGAATTATTATGCCACAAGGTACTAAGCAGGTTTCCATTACCATGGCGTTGAATGCTAATGCCTGCCTACCATTCCCATTAGAAATGAAAAATATTATAACCATTGGGCAGGCAGTTGCACATCACATCACTTGGCTAGAGGAACTAGTCATTCCCATAGAGTCCAAGATATGTGCCTTACCCTACAACCTTTCTCATTAACATTCTTTAGCTAAAGGCCTCATAGAAGTCATTTTATAACTATATATGGTTAATCAGAAACAACATGTGGCATCGAGATCGGCTACTATTCTAGTGGATCCTGTTGCTGCTGCACTAATGGAACAGGTACTTATATATATATCTTTGATTTTTCTTTCATAGGCCCTCTTCATATATTAATAATTAATTAGCTGCAAATTTTTACATCTTTTATAGTAGTTGACCCTAGAGCATGTGGAAGTCCCACCTAACACGCCTCAATCCTTAAGGGTACTCTATACTTTCATTAATAGCAATATGGGCATTAGTAATCCTGCACAAATCAAGAGGGGAGTGCTTGGCAATAGCGTTGTTGAAGTGCCACTTATGGCAAAGGACCTATTATGTATTTGCTAATGGGATCAACTCAAGCACCCTCACATTGTCTCCTACACTGGGTATATATGCACATACTTGCTTATAAATCATTTGATATTTAATTACATGTTACATTTTAATGGTATATGTACTAAGTATTTCTTCTATGTAGGTTCTTGAATGATGCTATTTGCTATTTTGAGTGTGAGGGCATAGTACTTTACTAATTCCTTTACCCTGGCATCATTTCTGGAGCTTTGACGTAGTGAGTGATCGAGCATCATAGTCAGGATATTTTAGTAAGCCTCTTTCGCTGCTTTAAGGGACAGGGCTTAATGATTCCCTACAATAGCGGGTAAGTTTTAATTCTCTTATTTCCTTATCAAATTATTCAATACCCAAGGATTGTCAACTTCTAATACAATTCATATGACTATCTATATAGGTCTCATTGGATGTTCTTCATTTTGGATGTACATGGTGGGCATGCTTTCTTTTTTTATTCTTTTGAATTGCACGTCCGTCCTGCCCCTATAGATATTATAAATAAGTAAGAATTTTTTTTTTTTCTGTGTTATGTGTATAAAAGTACATAATTTGTTATTCATCTATAATGCATTTGAAATATAAATTTGTAGGGTTTGGTTGGATTGGGCTCTTCAGACAGAGACTATACAACCACCAAAACTCACATGGAAGAATGTCAAGGTATACGAAATAATTAATTGCTCTATGTTATCACTAATTAAACCTACATTATTACAAATGATATTTATTAGTTGTTTTGTTGTCCTTGTTACACAGTGCACTAGAGAACAGTTAGATTGGGAGTGTGGGTATTTTGTCCTAAAGTACATGAGGACCCTCGCAATTGATGGTACCCCTGTCTCCCATTTAAGAAAGGTAGAAAACTTTTTTTCATCCATAATCTTATATGTTTCTATAGTTTTTATATATATAGCTAAAAAAATTTAGCTTAATTAAATATGTTATATTTTAGGCTGCTATGGTTTCGAAGTGGGCATCTAAGAACTTACTCCAAGGTAATTCTCAATGAAATAAGATTTGAATGGGCTAACTATGTAATGAATTTCAATTAGTTGTTGGAGTAACTACATGAACTTGAGATACATATTAAAGTTTTTTTTTTTCCTTTGACTTGTGCGTGCTTCTTTGGATTTTATTATTTTCTTTGAAATATATATATATATATATATTTGTATTTTAAGCAATGAATGAGTGGAAATTTGGAGTGTGGGAGTAAATGAGTATGGATGAAGTAAATTTGGAGTTTGAACATAGAGTGAATATGTGGCTTTGTGGATGGGTACTGATGAGTATGGATGTCTTGTAGTCATTATGGATGTGGATGGGTAATGATGAGTATGGATGTGGATGGGTAATGATGAGCATGGATGTTTTTAAGATAGAATGAATAGATAGCAGGACAGTGGGCATCCTTGTTTGATTTCCATTGTGGTTTTGAACAAATTTGTTGCTTTCCTCTTTTTTTGTTTGGTATTTGATGAAGAAAAGTAGCAAAATAGATCTTCATTATTTGGATGTGGTTATTTGAATGCAATATATAGAATATTCTCGAATAAGTGAGTGTATTTATACATGCATAAATCTTATATGAACTCATAAAACATGAATGTTTAGTTCTCAAATTTCTAGCAATCTAATTAAAAGACCTCTAAAACTATGCATCCAATCCAAGGATGGAACGCTGATGAAGAGGGGCTTTAGGGCTAAAGATGGAAAACCTTGTTGAATTGCTTGTTTATTTGTAAATCCGTAGTTTAAAATTCCACATCTATTGATTTGAAATGCATTTATCAAAACATGTTGGAACTATGCATGTAAACCATGGATGGAACACATAGCTATGATTGATTTGGTGAGTGAATAGGTTCCAAGTCATGGCATTCATTCAAGTAGAAAAAAGTAATTAAGTTGATCTTGTTTAGTTTGTTATTAGTTGTTAAAGTTCATCCTCTTGATTCCCATTGCATTCCTTAGACAATTGCATGATTAAGAAAGTATGTGTTAAAGCATGTTTCCCTTAATTAATTTCATGCTTAGGAATCATGTTTTCCTTAAACTAGTTGATTAATTTCATGCTTTGTAACTCATAAAACATTACTAGACCTTAAGTCAAAATTCAACTCTACCCATATTTGTTTCCCACCCTTAGCAAGTGTTGCAAGTAAAGAACATAGGTTATGAATTTTTATGATGTTTCCATTGCCTTTGTAGCATACTTTTATGCAGCAGGTCAAGCTTCATGGAGCAGACTCCTATTTCTTATTGGGGCCATAGGAATTTCTGTCACAGTTGAATATTTATAATGTTGTTATTTCTATTATCACTTCTGCATCTTTCATGTTCTTGAATTTCTCAAGTGAAATAAAGTTCAACTTGTACTTTAATATTACCCTCATGATCTTCTCTATCTAGACTACTGGTCTAGAGACTCCTATCCTAGTTTGGATGGCAGGCACACTATATTTCTTAGTTTTTCAATGTGAAATCATTCGAGCATTCTTTATTATGTTGGTTTTCTTTCCTAGTGTGCTTTCCAATAACATTTGATCTATGTATGAGTTTTTCCACACTATATCACCTAACTCACCTGAATTAGTTGTTCTATATGGCTACTCTAATTAGCTAAATTCAGTAGTCGTCTTCTTTTAACTATGACTATCCTTTCCATTATGATCAGCTTCATTTTTCATTTTTGTTATTCTATACTTACTATCAATTTGGATCTTTCATTCATTTCTAATATTCTATATTCCTGGTATACTTTTTGATGTTGTTGAGTGATATTACTAAATGCTATTAGAATGTCTTGTATTTTCTTTGCTAAAAGCCATTATTGGATCTTAAGTATTACTCGACTACAAGAAAGAAGTGGATGAATGTTGTATGTTAATAGCTTTTTAATGTTTATAAACATTTTTTGAGCATCAAGTTTTCAATGTATATAGGTGGTTGATCTATAATACAAAATAAAATATAAAAAAATAACTTTAGAAGGCATTTATTTTTAAACAAGTTCTATGATGTATAGTTTAAATGTCATTTAAAAATAAATGACTTCTAAAATCAAGGACTTTAGAAGTCCTTTAAAAATAAATGACTTCTGAAATCAAGGACTTTGGATGTCGTTTAAAAATAAATGACTTCTAAAATCAAGGACTTTGGAAGTCGTTTAAAAATAAACAACTTCTGAAATCAAAGACTTTACAAGTCATTTAAAAACAAACTACTTCTAAAGGTCTACTAAATTTGCAAACTATAGAAGTCATTTAATTATAAACGACTTCTAAAGTCTTCAATTTTAGAAGTCGCTAAGTAAACAAGTTCTAAAATTAAAGACTTTTCAAGTTGGGTTGATAGAAGTCAAGTGACTTCTATTATCAGTTTTTACAGACTTTAGAAGCCCCCTGTGTAGTAGTGTCTCATACCCTTCTTTTCTAAACCTATCCTAAGCCTACATTTCATCTTAGTTAAAGACCTATTGATCTTTGGTGGAACAAGCCTTAAAGAGGAGATAAAAAGAAGGAATTAAGGTAGAAAACCCCTAATATTCTTGACGATAACATCCACTCTTAGGGATCATTTTCCTTTATCTCATAAGCATTCAATAATTTATGTGAACGATTAACTTGTTGGATTTGGTCACATAATGAGAGAAATATGTTTAAACCCCTTACTTAAGAGTTTCATTTCTTAGCATATACCTGTGAGGATTTGAGGTCAAGACATATTTCCAATGAAATTTAAGCATATCCAATTAGAAGTCAAGATTTATTTGGCTATACACACACGCACTTTGAAAAATAACTTAAATAAAATGTCTTTAATATGTGTATGATGTGTAAAATTGACAAATCTTCTCTATTAAGTTGTGAAAAACTAGTAGATTGCTAATGAATGAGGATTCTCTAAGATAAAATAGGAGACTCAACCTTCTTGAATTTTGTGGTTAAATTCATTGAAAACCCTCACAAAGTATAACTCATCCACTAGGGCTAACCTAGGGATTCAAGGGCTTGTTGCATGCACTAAATGCAATCCTCTTTGTTCTTATTTCACTTTTGCTTCCACTTCTCTTACTTTCCTTGCTTAATTCTGCAAGATCAAAGTTATCTTTCCTCTTCTTTTGACATCCAAGAGGATAGTAGCTTTGAATCTTTTTGTTTCCCTTCATCTTTTTCTTGTTTCTCACTTAGATTTAGGACTAGTTCTTGCTGATATCTTTTCCATCTTCATGTTCTTACTCTCTTTATTTATTTTTTGGGTTTCACATGTCTGATATTAGAGATTATTTTGAGATTGTTGGAGTGTGTTTAATATTTTCTTTAAATCAAGTTCTAAGCATTAGAATAGTTCACAATTTTCAACTTTGTTATCTATGTACACGTGCACAATTCATATAACAAATTCCATCCAATAAAGTTTTTGATTCATGTAAAGTTTCTATTGGTTATTTTCATGCTTGAAGTTCATTAAATATATTGGTTCATTATCATGTTTCATTCCTTGAATCACACGCACCATATTAATCCATGCCCCATTTGATTTAAGTTTTATGAGCACTATATTTCTGGAATTTTACCTTTCATGGTTTAAGCATAATTTCCAGTAGTCCATACACTTTACTTGCTTGATTCCTTAGGAACCCATTTTTCTTTTTAGATAGTTTAGATACTATTTTGGCTAGATCCCATTAGAAAGCTTTTGGTTGATGCATTTCAGCCATTTTCTCACCCATGAACCACACACACATCTACATGGGTCATGCGCATGGTGATTGGGTGATTTGCCTTTAAGTGGTTTATTGTTCCTTTATTTCATGATAGTTTACCATTACTTGTTTAGTCATTTACCACTTAGTTAACTTTAAAAGCTATCTTTGTTTAGTTTTAGAATGTTTTATCTTTAGAAAGTTCTAGGATTAGGAAGGTTTTAGTTTAAGATAGTGTCATTTTTAGCATGTTTCCTTAGTGAATTTTCCTAGATTCATTCATTCTAGTTTTGCATTAGTTTCTTCTATTGAATACATGTTTCTTAGGAAATATTCTAATTCCATTGAAAATCTTTATTCTAAAAAAGTTTCCTTTAGTTTGTGTTTCTTATTTTATGCATGTTTCCTATTCCATGTTGTTCAAGTTCCAAGTTAATAAAAAAAATCTCTGGTTTGATAAAGATAAGTTATTTAAATAAGATCTAACTAATTTCTAAATCTATGAGGTTCCTCATGGATCGGCCTCTCACATGCTAATTACTCAATTGATACGTGCACTTGTAAGTACTTTTAAAGCAACACCAAGTTTTTGGCATGTAATTAGGGAATCACAATGGATTTGTGGTTGGATCTTGTGTAGATTGTTTATCTATAGCCATAATTTTAAGTTCCATTAAATTAGGGTTCATTCTTAACTGTTTTGTTAATTCCTCACAAATTGACCATCTTTCTTAAATGGGTTGTAGTAATACAGTCCAAGTGTGGGGTATGGTGGCCCATGCTTGATCTTCATTAGAAACCCCTCTGTAAACTTCTCCCACTCTATTTTATTTTCTTAGTGTTGTTTGCATATTGGTTGGTAGTGTAATTCATATAGATTAGGGTCAATCATCATAATTGTTGCATTTTATTTTGGGTTGTTGCATTATATTGCAACTACTTAACAAAGGTGGATGGAACACATTGATAGTAAAGGCCTCACACGAACCTTCGCAAGATAAGGACTAGATTTCATCACTCACCTATGTAATATAATCAAATTCCTTGTACGTTGGTGATCCCAACCTTTGACTTTTAATTTAAAATCAAGTAGCAAGAGACTTAGGATTTTGTGCTTGTAGGACCCTTTTAGAAGGAGGAGATCTATTATCACTCTAGTAGCTTCTATGCATCATGGTTATCGTGGGTATCCAAAAACCAAGTGGTTCTCCAATGCCTTTCATGAACAGATGTTGAGGTCTAAATGCCTCGTTCCATGAGAATTGTATCAAGCACCTTGAGTAGGACCTATTTGGTAAGAAATAGTCGAGCTTGGATAAAAGGAGGAACTATTTAGATCTAGGTCTAATAGCTACCACATTATAGATTAACAAAGATTGTCAAAATAACTCAACAATGAACTATTAGGATTGAATGTGCTTCATATAGATTTAGGAGTCACATTTAAAGTTATGTTGCATCATTTAGATAGATTATTCGATACAGTGCATGCAAGGTCATTCATCTCAAAACACTGAGTTAGCACCATTAGATCCTGAAATTGAATATACCATAGCAAGGGATGAGAAATCAATTTCCTAATCCCATGGTGGATCCACCAGCAATAGTTGAACACAAGGTCAATAGAGGTTTCTATGTGCCACTCCAACTAAGTACCCCATCATGCATCATCTTATCACACACCAATGCAAACCATTTTGAACTCAAACCTAAAGTTTTATAGTTACGTCCAACATTTTATGGTCAAGAGAGGGACGATCCATACCTACATATTAAGGAATTCTTTGATATTTGCACTACATTCAAATTCTGAAAAATTTTGGATGATTCTATTAGACTTAGTTTGTTCCCTTTCTCAATTAAAGATAAGGCCAAATCATGGCTGAATTCTTTAAAGGTCGGTTCATGGGACCAATTGTTTAAAATGTTCCTGAACAAATTCTTCTCTGTCCATAAGATTAATGCCCTTCGTAGGGAGATTATCAATTACCATCAAAGAGATGATGAACAATATTATGAATGTTGGGAAAGGTAGAATGAATTGTTGTAAAAGTGTCCCCAACATGGATTTGAAAAACAATAGCAAGTTCAGTACTTCTATGAGGCACTAACAACTCACAATGCACAGATGATAGATGCAAGTAGTGGAGGGGTCCTCATGTTGAAAACTAAGACGAAGGCCTAAGAGTTCTTCAAAACTTTAACTGAGAATTTTCAACAATGGGATTATTCTACTTAGACAGAGAGAGAGAAATACCCAACCTCAAAAGAAAGGATGACTATATGAAATAGGAGTGATAAAAAATAACACTTTTAGGATAGATGCTATGGAGGGATGTTTGGACAAGTTTGACAATATCTTCTTGACATTGAAGTCTAAACTAGATGCCCTCATGGCTTCCAATGCATCCACTAAACCTCCACAAGAGGTTTTTTCTATTTGATGTAGCCTAACACACTTAACTTCAACTTGTCCATCTAATAGTGTGTACATTCAACACCTTTTGGAACAAGCAAAGGCTCTAAATGCATATCACAATCTTAGCAATAATCTATACTCTGTGACCTATATCCTAGGATGGACTGGGCATCCTAACTTCTCATGGTAAAAAAATAATTACTAGGGATGTCCATGCATGAACTGCTGTAAAAATGTTTCCTGAAGCTTTAGTTCCCTTATAGCCACCTGGATTTTAGCTTCCTCAACAACCAAAGAAAGTTTTAGCTGAGGATAATATAGAGTTGCTCCTTAAGAAATGAATGAAGACTCATAAGGCCTTACACAATATCAAGAATGAGAGTAGACAGAGATCAACTTAAAATCCTAAGCTATTGGCAAATTAGAAATGCAAATGAGCTAATTGTCTGCTGCATTAAATGATAGAGGAAAGGGATAGTATCCCAGTTAGCCAATTCCAAACCCTATGGGCTAGTTTGAAATAGGATCAAGTTCATATAGACGATATGAGCAAGCAAAGTCCATAACTACCCTTAGGAGTGGCTGTTAGGTTGATAATAAAATAGGGCAAAGTAGGAAAACTATAAAGGAGAATGACCTAGTTAAAACATAGGAGAAAGAGAATAGACAGAAACTTCCTACTCCATCTAAGCCTCTAGTGGAGGCACTTATGTCCTTAAAGCCCCATTCTCTTAATTGTTAAACATGTTTAAGAAAGGAACTAATTTCAATGAGATAATGAATGTGTTAAAACATTTTCAATTAAATATCCCATTACTAAATGCTATTAAGGAAATTCCTACTAATTCAAAATTTCTCAAGGAGATCTACGCACAAAAGTGAAAGCTCAATGTGTAAAAGAAAGCCTTCCTAACCGAGCAAGTGGCTCTTTGATCTAGCACAAGATCCCTCCCAAGTTTAGATATCTAGGGCATCCTTCCATTACTTATGTTATAGGAAACCTTATCATTGATAGGGCATTACATGATTTTGGGGCTAAGGTAAATTTGTTCCCATAATCTATTTATGAGCACCTAGGGCTCAGTGACCTTAAGTTAACCAATTGGTGTAGTTTAAAAATACTCACAAGGGTATGAATCAAAGTAGTATCAGACATGAGAGAGGTCAATATAGTTTAAAATTACTCACAAAGGTATGAATCAAAGTAGTATCACACATGAGAGAGGTCGATACAGTTTAAAATTACTCACAAAGGTATGAATCAAAGTAGTATCACACATGAGAGAGGTCGATACCATGAGGAATCTCACAAATTTTATGTTGGATTGATCATATTTAAAGTGCTTAAGTTCAGCCAAAGAGAGAGATTTAATTGGATTTGAATTTAAGCTAAGAAAATAAATGACAAAAGAAAGGAAATATGATTGAAGCTAGAAATTACAATTATTGGAAACTTGCTAAGAATATAACTAAGAAATGGAATTAGGAAGTTACCTAACTAACATGCATTCAATAAAGGAAACTAATGCAAATTAGAATGAATTAATCTAAGCAACATAACTTAAGGAAACATACTAAAAAGGGAACTTTCCCAATTTAACACTTTTCTAAACCTAAAACTTTCTAAAACTCAAAAAGGAAACTTTCTAAAACTAAATTTATATGAAAACAACTAATTAACTACTACTAAACTAATATTAAACAACTAAACAACACAAGAACCAAAGAAGGAATCACCCAAGTCCCATGAGCATGATTCATGGGATGTTGCACACAGTTCATTAGACGAAAATCACTAAAAATTCAATAAGAAAAAGCTAAATAACATGCAATCTAATCAAATCACTTAATAAAGAACCTAAAAATCTAATTATGATGCTAATAAATCAATCAAATAAGATGTATTGACTGTTGGAAACTACACATAAACATTGAATAGAAAAATTCTATATTTCAAGCACTTAAGAATTCAAATCAAACCAAGCATGAAATGCAATTGCACTAGCACTTTTTATGCAAGATAAGACTCAATATCTAAATTACTTATATATTGGAATCAAGCATAAACAATAATCATGCTCTTGAAACAAATTCATTCATTAACTTGAAATTACATCCAACAATGGTGCACATGTACATAGATAACAAGGTTGGACATTGCACACTTTTCTAAAGCTTAGAACTTGATTCAAAGAAAGAATTGAACACAATCCAATGATCACAATCTAAACTTAGATATCATGCAAGTGAATTTAAGAGAGAAAATCAATGCAAAATATGGAGATAAAAAACAAGGAACAAGGTAGAGAAACAACGGAAAAACAAGGCTTAAGACATAAATATTTGGCATGCACTCAAAAATATGAATCCAATGCCATTAAGTACGCTCAATTCCGAGTTCATGGGAATAAACCCTATTTTTCTCCATAAAGGGCAAAATGGTCTTTTCACACTGCGTGGAGCCCACAAGGGACCCACAAAGGAATCTAATGGCCAGAGCATGTGTAATCATGAGTCAACCCACTACCACCTACTAGTGGAGAAGGAGGTGGTAGTGGGAATCCAATGAACATTGAATAATAAAAAGAATAAAACATAATAATTACACATAATCATGAAAAACACCCAAAATGCACAAATCAATTTGAAGATCCAAAGGTGAAATCAACAAGAAATCACAAAATAAGGGACTATTGGGCTATATTATTAGCAATGGGTATTTTTCTCAAATTGGGCTTCAAATCTAAGTTGTTTCTCTAATCAAGTAGGTGGAACCACTTCCTAGACTTATTTAATGTTGTTTTATGAATTTTTTTTTTCTGTAATTAGGTTTGGGTTAAATTTTGTAAAAATAAAGTAAGGACTAGAACCCTTCAATTCTAGATGATGGAGGGCTTAGATGAAAAATCTGAGCCATCCAATTGATTTAGAAGGGTCTAAAACCCCTAGGATAGAAGTTTCAACAAATTGTATAGAGTTTTGAGCCCTTAATTGTAAAAGAGTTGATTAGAGGGTCCAAGTAGACTGTTTGATCTTCCTCAAGAGGATTGGCTCTTAGGACGCCACATGGAAACGTGCCCTGTGGGAGCGTTTCTGCGCACGCGCACCGCATGCGAAGCCATCCTGATGGAATAGCCACATGACAGCATCGGTCCTAGGGAGAACACATCATGCGTGCATCTCGGTGACAGGGCTGCACTAAACCTTCAGCCTAATCTGCCTGCTCCACCCGATCGATCTAGGCCATTCGTTCTACTAGGCCTAGATCAAATCTGGACCCTAAGAATGACTATGAACTTCACAGTCCAATTGTGGAGTCATTTGAACTTCAAATTTAGATTGGAAAGTTTTTATAGAATCCTTGTCATGTGTACTAGCTACTAAACTCATAATATTTATGTTTTTAATTGAATTTAATTGTTAAAATTACTAAAATCCATTCCAACAGTGTTGGATCATGATCAAGATGATCTCAAATTGGAGATCAGAATTGATGGATGGGTTTAGGAGGTCCCTAAACCTTAGGGACCATGATCACAGTAAAATTTATAGGCTTTTATATCAAGTAAATCAACAAAAATAGTAAGATTAAAATTCAGCCCTTAAAATGGGCTGAAATCTTAAAATCTCAATTCTGATCTCAATTTAACTCCAAATTGAGAACAAAAAGTTGGGTTGAATTCCTTGTGATCAGTAGAACTTACTAAACTTAGGAAATTTATATTTTGATGCATGTAAAATTCTGTTAATAAAGAAAAGTGTTACTAATTCATATGATTAGAAAATTTTGGAATGATCAAACCATATAATTATGATCTATTAATGATCTTGTGACTTTAAAACATGGAATCAATGGTTATAAGTGATTGGTCTATGTTTAATTAAGAGATCTAGCCTTAAAAATTAGTAAGATCCATAAAAAATGAATGGTGATCTCCTTGATCAAGTTGATCAAGGATGATTGGATAGTATGGATGTGTTTTGATGATGATATGAAGCTAATATCATATGGAATTATGGACTGGATGATGATGATTTGGGATAGATCAAGATCTATGCCATTAAATTGGATAAAAGGACTTAAGATCTTCTTGATCGGGTGGATCAAGAAAGATCAGATCATTGGATGAGATGCATCAATGATCTAACAATGAAATCATATTAAGAGGATATATTATATTTAAAGGAAAATGAAAAGAACAAGATATAAACCCTAAAAGAGATGAAAGATGAATAATGACCATTGGATCATTATGAATAGTTAAGGCATGTTAGATTTCCATTTGAATTATTAAATGTTATTATAATTGCCATTTATTTCTTGGTAGATTTAATTGTAGATTTATTTATTTATATATTTATTCATTTATGCTTTAATGTTTATGTTATGAAAATTACCTTGAAAATGTAATTAAATGAAATCATAGTTGAAAGGATATTTACATGAAATAAATGACATGGACTTAATGATAGTAAGGGCTATAGTTAGTAGGACAATATAAGGAATATCATTTCCTTGGCCCAAATTAGGAGAATAATAAAACTCCATAAATGACATTTAAATGTTCATGGATTTAATTAAAATCAATTAGAAAGAGTACTTAGGGTTAAAATGCTCATAGGAACCTTATGAAAGGTTGAGTTAAGGTCACACTAGTGGATGATGAACATGGTGGTTAAGGGGGTTCTATAATAGAGCCTCGCTCTTCCCTCACCTTCCGTTGATGTTTCTGAGGTCTAAACGCCTCCTTACATGAGGATTGAAGTAACCACTTTGTGTTCAACCATTCAGCTGGTAAGCCTTAGCCAATTTGACATAAGAGGAGCTTTATAAGCTTAGGATGGAATAAGCCATCCTTAACTAGTAAAGCATTAACTAGTTGAGTAATAATAATAAGAGCATAAAAGGTTAGTAGATCATTTAATCCTAATAAAAATTGTAAATAAGATAAGGAAGATCAAACAAGATCCAAGCGAGATCTTGAAGGATCACAAACAAAAAGAAAAGAAATATAATGTGGATTTTAGTTTTGTTCTATGATTTTACTTATAGTGTAGATTGTGGACTTAGAAGGTTTGAAACCTTGATCATATATGATTCAAGGAAAATTAGGGCATCCCTTATAAGAATACATACTTTTATAGAGGAATAACTTGATACGTATGGTTTGACAAATGTATGAATCATGATCATGATGGACAATAGGGAGTGAACACCACATGAGATGTATGAATTAAGACCTTGATACCACTTTAAGGTAGGTGGATGTGCAAGAATATATTAAGGATTCATGTGTATACATGCATGATCTTCTGTCTGTAATTATAGACCTTCATGATATAAGTATACTTACTACCTTAGCATAGTCATGATCCAATCACATGATCCAACTAAGTAAACCAACCCTATGATCCAATTCAACTATCTAATGACCTAATTAAATGAGGTGAAAGTAATGAGATGTGTATACTAAGGAAACCCTAAGAATAGGGCATAGAAAATATTCCAGCCTTAGTTAAACGGACGCATCGTCTAATATGTACAATGTATTTTACATACAAGCATGGTGGCTTGTGATTTTGTTTTACATAGTGTTAAGACTAGGGATGCTATGCTAAGGAAGTTATGAGGGTTTCGCCACCTTCTTACTAAAATTTATTTGATGGATACTATGCCCAAAGAGAGGTTAAATGTCGAGTGGGGCAATAATGGGAAGGCTGCCATTGTGACAGCCATGGTCCACCCCATTAGGACATGGATTTGTTATTTCCATAGTTGGTATTAATGGAGGATTATACAATTATCCAGGCATGCTATACGGATTGAGACTATGGAATAGTAGTCCTAATGTATTTTGCATTATGATGCACATATGATAGGCATAGTGTAATTCCATGGCATGATGAAATGCCACTACATGAGTTCCTGAAAAGAAAATCCATGTATAAGAATTGGATGAATATTGATCTCCTAAGTGGAAGTATTGTCAGGGGAAGGAACAAGTTTTGAACAATTTTCACTATTTTAACTAATTTATCCTATACTACATAAATAACATATATACTCTATATTGAGATAACTCATGACTAAATAATCATGATGAAATGATGACTAAGATAGGTATTCTCTTAATAGTGTAGTATATTTTTGTATTCCCTACCAAGCATAGCTTGCTGAGATATTGTAAATATTTGAATGTTTACAATATCTTAGATACAGGGAAGGAGACATAAGGAAGTAACGCTTGAAGACTTAAGAGCTCAAGACGATAGAAGACTTGAAGAAAATAATCAACCAGGGTATGTCCCTTGAAGACATGTATTTTCATTTGAGAGCATTGTATTGTATTGAAACTTTTTAATGTAAGGTGAGGTTTGAACTTTGGATTATGTAATTTGGACAATGGTTGTAATGATAATACAGGGACTGTGTAAGAGTGAACTACTGGATGATTCTTGGTATTCAATAAAAATTTATTTTATACAAAATGTCTATGTGTATTATGTATCTTGAGGTGAGACTTGGGTTTTTCTACAAATGATTTTAAGAGAAAAGAATTTTTGCTGCATTGTTTGTGAAATTTTTTTTACCATTAAGGGCCCTGCCTTTGAAAAATGTTTTACAAAATGTGTTACAAAAACCCAAGTTGTCACAACTACCATGAAAAATAATGGCTAGATCTAATAAACAACATGAAAAGCTAAATAGATTCCTAACAATTCAAGCAAATATGGTGTTTAGATGGCTAGAAACAATGCACAAAGTTAAGGGGAGAAAATTTCCAGATTTTAACTACCTAAGAAATCAAACAATCCAAGAATAGGGAAGCAATTAAAACCATAGCTTTTATGTAAGTAAATAACCCAAATACAAGTACTTTGGTGAAATAAAAATTCCATTAAGAGAACTCTCACACAACTTTATTGATTCATTTCTAGATTGCATAAAAATTATGCTAATAAAACTTTTTACAAATTATGAAATTTGTGCACTATTCAAGCTTGCAAAAATATATTTAAAATACAAAAAAAAAATTCAATTGAAAGCTCCAAATCTAAGGTATAATGATATTCAAAGAAAACTTTGAAAAGAATTTTCCAGAAAAGAAGGCTAAAAGGGTGAACTAGCTATGGGAAATTAAATGTATAATATGGGGAGAAATAATGAAAAACTATGAATTTCAAGAGGGGAAATGAAAAACTTAAGTTAACTATTCTCTTGATTGTCACTACCAGAGAAAATCTACCTTGAATTTTGATTGAATGTCAAATAGAAATGGATGAAACGGATTGAAGAAGAGAGAGCAAGAAGATGGAAAAAATAGGTGAAAAAGAGAGCAAAACAAGAACTAAACTAAGGCAAGGAAACTAATAGAAACCAAATAACTTACTAACCTAAATTGGAGAGCAAAAAAGCAAGATATTAACAAGAAAACCAAGTGAAGAAAAGCACCAAAGAAGTCCCAAATGAAAAGCTTCAAAAGATCTGAAGCAAGAGTGCTCCTTTCATGGTTGTCTCACCCAACCTCTATGTGGAAAATTCATATGGAACATGGGGCTATATATAGATAAGTGGTTTCCTAACTTAGGAAGGGGTGAAAACATGATGATGTAAGTTAGAAGATATAATAAAGAGAGTTGGGAAGATGACATAAGAGAGATAAGAGGGCTGGTTTCTAATTTTGAACAAGGAATATGTAAGTAATAAAGTTTATGAAAAATGGTCCCATTTGATCACCAATTAGGAAACCCCATCTTTTTCCATGGAAGTGCCTCCCTCCTTTAACTTGTAACCCTAGGTCAATTTTGAATGGAAAAATAGTGGGTGATGGAATAGGAAAGTAGGGTTTCTCTCTTGATAGCACCAACAATGCATGGTTATTTTACCTTTTACATAATTCTCTCAAATTTTTTAAATAAACCTTAAAAATCCAAATTTAGAAAGTGGGCCATTGCATGACTTCTCCTCCAACTATATGACTCCTTGTGGCATTTGGCATAATTAGCTTGCGTGGCTCACTTTGAGGGTGCATATGGCTTGGCTTCATGGCTCAGACCCTTGGCTTAAATCACTTGGCTTGAATTCCTTAGCTTGTCACATTCTCTCATGACTTATATGCTAAGGTGGCATGAACGGCTCCCATGCAAAGGTGGTGAAAATGCATTGCTTGCTTCATGGGCTCATTTTAGTCACCTTTAGCTCATCCAATTGCTTCCATTAATTCATCATCTTGCCTTGATATGATCTTAGACCTTGATCTACTTTAAAATGTTAAGCCTTGACTCAATCTTTAATTCTAACCTCGACAAATGCTAGCTATTGGATCTTCATTTCAATACATATAAAAAAAAAATCCTAATCAAATACTAGAAAATTATAACAATTCACATACATACTTTGGATTAGCTTCTGAGCCTACAGAATATCAAACTTTTGAATTATTAGGTTAGAAATGCATGTGTTATGAAATTTCAAGAAAACCTAAAAATAACTCTATATTTTATATCACATGAAACAATAATTGTGTACTTTTCATACAAAATTGAACACTTACTACACCCCCCAACCAACATTTTATTAGTCTCAAGAAAAACATTTAAAAGATCATGAAAACAAATGTGGTTTCCCTTTTTCATAGGTAATCATAGTTGCATTTAGCACATGTAACTAGCCCTTAAACCCCTAGGTTACCTCTAATAAACAAGTTTAGCCTCATGAGGGTTTGTAGTGAATATACACACAAATACCTTAAGGCTAAGCTCCTTAATTTTATCTGAGAGAATTCTCATCCATTATTATTCTACTAACTTTAACAACTTAATAATGATGAATGAGAAATTTCACAAATTACCCACATACCAAAGCCATTTTATTCCAGTTTCATCTTGGAGTGCAGTGTGTGTGCAGTTCCATAATTTAAGACTTTCAAATAGATATGCTTATTCCTACTTTGGAAAGATGTCTTGACCTCAAATTCTCACTAGTATACTCTCAAAAATAAAGCTCTCAAAGAAAGGGTCAAACAAATTTCTCTCACTATGTGACTCTGCATAATAATCTGATGGTTCACATAACCTGATAAGCACTAATCAGACAAAGATTATGATCCCTTAGAATGGATACCATTACCAAGAACATAAAGAACAACCACCTTTTATTCCTTACTATTTACATCCTGATTAGGGTTGTGTTCCTCCTAATATCAATAGGTCTTTAGATAGGACAAAACATATGCTTATGTAGGGTTCTGAAAAGAATGGTATAAGAATTTAATATTTCAAATCTAATTAGAGGTCTTCAAATGAATATTTGTTTGGACAACTTTTCTTTGGTTGTACTAGAACTAAATATTTCTATATTTTAATTTCAACTTTTTCTTTTCTTTTCACTTTTTCAGATAATACTCTTTTTCTTTCTTTTCCTTTTATTTCTAAGAAGGAACACTTTTCTTTTTTAGTCTTTGAAGAAAGATTTTTTTATTTCTATGTAAACACTTTGATATTTTTCACTTCTTTGAGTTTTGTCTTTTTTCTTATTTTCCTATCATCCCTACTCATTTTGAAAGACTAGCAATGGGTATTCTTTGGGTCAAGGTAAATTGGCTTAAAAAAGAAAAGGCTTACCAAGAGGCTCAAAGGGTCCAAACAACAATTAGTGAAGCTTCTACTTATATTTGAAATTTTGAACCCTTTTATGCTTTCTTTCAAAACCATTCCCAAGCCTACCTTTCGTCCTATATAAAGACCTATTGATCTTAAGGTGTAAGATAGCCTTAAAGAAGATACAAATAGGAATGAGTTAAAAGTGAATTACCCTTGCTGGTCTTGATAATGGCATCTATTCATAGTGATCGCATTACTTATCGCATTTGTTCTTAAAATTATGTGAACGATCAGTCTTGTTAGATCCATTAACATAGTGAGAGAAATTTGTTTGACCCCTTTTTCTCTGAGAGCTTTATTTCTATGTGTACATCAATGAGAATTTGAGGTCAAAACATTATTCCAATGGAGTGTAAGCATATCCATTTAGAAATCATGACTTATGTAACATGCACACACATTGCACTCTGATATATAACTGTATTAAAATGGCTTTGGTATGCAGAAAAATTGTAGAATTTATCATTCATCTTTACTACATTTTAAAATCTAGTAGAGTGAATGGAAGAGAATTCTCTATGATAAAATAAAGGACTTAGCCTTATTGAATTTTGTGGGTATATTCATTGCAAATCCTCACAAGGCTTAACTCGTCCAGTAGATGTAACCTAGGTGTTTAAGGACTTGTTACACATGCTAAATGCAATCATTAGTACCTACAAAAATGGCAACCAATTTTATTTTCATTATGCTTTTCTTAAGACTATAAAAATACTTGTTGGCTAAATGGGGGAGGGGGGTTGACAAGTGTTCAATTTTGTATAAAAGTACCCAATTTGTAGTCCATGTATTATAAATTATAGGCATTATTCTATGGTTTTTCTAAAATTTTATAACATGTGTATTTCCGACCTAATCATTCCAAAGTTTAATATTTGGTAGGTTCAAGAGCTGATCCAGAGTAAGCATGTGAATTTTCATAATTTTCTTAGATTTAATTAGGGTTTTTACTCTTTTGTAGCTGTTAAGAAGATGATCCAACCATTGAGATCAAGAAAGATAAGATTTCAAGATCAAGATCAAAAGAGGTACAAAGACCTAAATTTCATCATTTCATAGCTCAATCGAGGTTCAAGATCATCTTAAGGCAAGCAAATTATGTCTAGGAAAATAATTGGAAGCATCAAAGATGACTAAATTGGGCTCATGCAATAATCCATGCAATTCCACCACCTTTGCATGAGAATTGGAGTCATGCCTGAAGTTTCTAGGCTAACAAGAAAGCCTAAGGAAACCAAGCCATTCAAACCTTGAAGCCTAAAGAATTAGCCACTCAAGTGATCAAAGTGAGACACCAAGACACATGAGAGCCATACCATATGGAAGCAACTATCTTATGCTAAAGGGATAATTAGAAAGGAATTTGAGTGATAAACAACATGGTAAGATATACAAGCATAGGTGGACCAATCAAGAGAGAAACTACGTCAAATTTCCTTATCTTTACAAATCTTTTTTCCTATATTTTCTCTCTCTTTCCTACCCACCACATGACATACTTAGAAGGGAAGGAGTTCCATGCCTAATTCCTTGAAAAGTGGCACTTCCCCTTCTAAATTTATACACTCCACCAACTCATACTTTCTACTTCCATTCCCCTACTCAACTACCTCACCTTCCTATCTATTTCCTCCCTCTTTTCACTTCCATTAAGGTTTCCCATGTGAAACACTTAGGGAAGAGGAGCAGCTCCTTCGAAAGTGGTCCCTTCCTCCTTTCCTTTGCTCATAATTAGAAAGTCCACCTCACCCACCTCACTTAACCTTCTAATCTTCCATCTCTAATCAACCACCTAACTTTCCTAACTTGAGTGCTAGTTCTGATTTTCATTTTTGTTCCTATATAGGATCTTATCAAATTGGAAATTAAAACTTTATATGTACCCCATGGAATTCGACTCATAATTCAAGTAAGAGGGGTTGCTTCTAACTCATTGGAAATATTCTTAGAGATTTGGATTTCAACATCTTGGCTGCCTTTTGTTGTCTTCCACACCTTTTCCCTGCCTTGTTTCTTTGGTTTTTGCACTTCATTTCCAGGTTGGTACCATGCTTTAATTCCTTCCTTTCATTGGTTGTTTATTGCTTTTTTTGTTTCCTAAGCTTCATACACATAGTTCCTTTATTCTGCTTTCACTCTTGCTTTCACTTCACTTATTTTTCTTGCTTAATTTTTTACAATCAAAGTTATCTTTACTCTTATAGTGACAACTAAGAGGATTGTAGCTTTGAATCTTTTTTCCCTTCATCTTTTTCTTGTTTCTCTCTAAGATTTAGGACTAGTTCTTGTTGATTTCTTTTCCATATCCATGCTCTTACTCACTTGATTTGTTTTTCGGGTTTCACATGTATGATGTCAATGACTCATTTGAGATTGTTGAAGAGTGTGTAAGGTTTTTTTTAATCAATTTCTTGGTATTAGAATAGTGCATAATTTTCAGCTTTGTTCTATATGTATATGTGGACAATTCATGTACCAAATTCCCTCCAATAAAGTTTATGATTGGTGCAAAGTTTTTCTTGGTTATTACCATACTTAAAGTTCATTAAATTTCTGGTTTTATGATTATGCTTCATGCCTAGAATCACACACACTATATCTGGGACGACCCGGGTTTTCTCATGCATTTTTAAATGCAAGATCTAAATTCCTAAGGTGGGATGCATCCCTATTTGAAAAGCATTTTATAAAAACCATGCAATGCAGCGGAAAATCTTTTGTTCTAAACTCATTTTGAAAACCCCGAGTGTCATTTGCTTTCACAACAATCAAAGTAGTTTTTGAAAAACTTCAGAAATCATAAATGTTTTTCCCCAGGTCTATCCAGTCACAGCACACAGCCCAATTGTAAATAAATACAAATACATGTCCAAAGGGTAAAGAGTTTACTTACATGTACAATTGTCTCTTGTTTGATTCACTTGCTCATAGCACTAGTATCTCCTGAGGCATCTTCTATTTGTGAGTGGAACTATCCTAAAAAATGTTAAGGATAGGGTGAGTATATACTATACTCAGTAGGAGTCTATCACTACTAGTTTTGCATGCTATGTTTAAAATCATATGCTCTTTAAAACATGTGCATGTTCGAACAATCATGTTCAATATCAATATTAAAAACCACTGTCAAATCAGAATACTGATGACTTAAAGAATAGCATTCCAAGTCGAAAGTATCATATATCATAACATAATGATATGCATAAGATGCTCAACTGAATCCAACTCATGGATATCTGGTATGGTCGACCAACCTCATGTCATGCCATATGCAATGCAAGTAAATCCACGAAACCATAGGGTCCAACTATGCCCACGACCTCGCTGCTGTGTGGTCCTCGCGTACTTGAGGACACTCCGTCATAGCCTCAACGGGGCATATGACATGTCGACCCAGTGCTGTGACACCAGTGGTAGCTCCCTGTACCACATGTAGTCGACGTAGGGACATTGCCCTTTTTGGGCATGGTACCCATCCACCTAATAGTGGTAGAGGCTGGAGGCCAACCCAAACCTCTCGGCATAGCACCCACAAGCTTATCAGCCCAAATCATATCATATCAAACAAGTAGAAACCCCTTTTTCAAAACCTATCCTCTTTAGGTCCCTCACAACTACCTACCCAGTGTCTTTTGGGCACTCCAGCATCTTTTGGTAACCCTCAAGGACATGCAAATTTTCAAGAACTCAATGCTCACAAATCATGCAATATATGTAATTGTTTGCAAAACATGTCTATGCATAATGTATTTAATCATATGCATGCTGAATTCATTTATATGCTAAACAAGCCATAAAATAAGTCATGCTAGACAAGTTATATAATTTATACTTAAAACATGCATTCAAAACAATCATGGTTCTTTTTAAAAGTCTAGTAGCGATAGAGCACCTACCTCAAAGTCTCCTGGAGTCTCATCCTTTATCCCTTCAACCCGTCCCTGGGTCTCATTTATAAACTCCTGGGTATGAATGGATACAAGGAGTCCTTATTAATTTCAATCCATTTAGTCATTAGATCACTAGCTCTGCCTATTGGGTCCAAGGTCCTTGCCTAATTCACTACCAGGCTAGCTCTTATAATATGGACCTACTTATTCAATAGATAAATTCTATGAATGGTCCTATGATCCTAATTTTAAAGTCTCATTAGGTCCGCATGCCCCAATTCCCAGGACACCCATGTATCCTGGTTGAACTGCGACAGTCTTACATGCGTGCACACCCAAAGGCCATGCCAGGGACTGCATTTTGCATGGGCGCATGCATGCTTAAGTGACGCGCTATGACGCGCATCATCACATGGACGCACCTTGTAGCATGGCATGTCTCAACTCCCAGGGCACCCCGTGCACCCTGGTCGAGCCAAGACCCGTGCCCCATGTCACGCGCACACCTGAAGGCCGTACCTAGGACAGTGTACGCACTGTCGTACACCTAGAACCCGTCCCAAGACCCAGTCCCAGGTGCAAGTATAGCATGGCGTCCCTGGGACGCATGGTTCGTGCAGGGCTGGCCCAAGCCGACTTGGAACATTTTCTAGCTGGAAAACGACTGGAAAAGACCACATCCGGAATGGATCTAGCCTGGGGGAAGCGAAATGGAGAGGAAATGAAGGAGGGATGGCTTACCTGGCAGCCGGAGATGGTGCTCTTCCCGCCTGGTAGGTTGCCTGCCCAAACCCTTGTTGCTGGAAAACTCAAAGAAGGGGGAAATCGTGCAAGGCCGGAATAAGAGAAGAGAGGGGCATGGGGAGATGGCCAGCCTAACTAGGGCCTGGTTGTTGCCGGAGATTGCAGAGAGACAGGTTTCCAGTTTTTGCTGGAAACCCCAGTCTCAAACGATTGGAAAAAATGTCGGAAAACATGTTTTTTGGAGAGGGGAGATGGGGTTTTTATAGAGGGGATAAGGTAGTGCCCCTCAATGGCGATGCTGCCCTTTCCCCTGGGGTGTTCTGGAGAAATCAGGAAAAACGGTTTTCTGGAGGGGTTTAGAGGTTGAAGACGACAAGGGGTGCCGTTATCAAAATGCCCCCCTGCATTTTTCGTGTCTTTTCGTTTTTCTGTTTAAATTCCAGAACTGCCCCTGATCTTTAAACGGCCGTAACTTCATACGAACTCCATTTTGGGTGATTTTTGTTAAAAATAGCGTAAATTGCTCGGGCGTTACATTATTACCACCTGAAAAGAATTTCGTCCTCCAAATTCCGTAAACTATCATCTTCAAGGAATTTTGTCTCTTAGATAACTTCTTGGTGAATGCATTCCCCCCCTTAGGAAATCAAATCTAGGCTCAACCTCAATTTATCATTTTTATTGTTCCTTCTATAAGGCCTTACCTATAAGGGCCGCTTTCGCTTCGTACTCTGATGCATACTTCCATACGTCCTAGTTTAACAATATCGATTTCTAGTGGTAATTCATCTATCTCGAAATCCTTAGATTCCTATACTTATCTCATCATGTATAGGATAGTCTCCTCGTAAGATCATGCTTCTTTATTCATGTATAAATTACTCCATACTTCTTTGAGATCATATTGTCTTATTTCTCCTATTTTGAATATCATAGGATAATCCTTTCAATCTAGTGATCTCTTTCATCATCCACAAGTCCAAAAAAGTTACCTTCTTTCTATTGTGTCTAACTTTGCTTCTTACCTTTTATATTTGTCTCCAAGATATTTCAATAACTGATGTGGTATCATGTGCTCTACAGCCAAACTCTTACTTAACTTTGAATTTCAACTGTTTGTCGTTTTCCATATGTGACTTGATTCCTCGACCAAAGTTACATTCAAAATAAAAATCATGAAAGCCAATTAGTAGCATCTTCCATCGAGGACCTTATCATATACTGAAAGTAAAATGTCCTAACTCTATATCCAGTTTCATAATTATTGAATTCATTAAACGCTATTCTTTGTGAAGATTTTATCCGAACTCATGTCAAATGTTAATGGTCAATTCATCATCATGGGCCAAATGTTCTCGTCCAGAGGCCTATTTCACTATTCACATCATTAGGACTTTCAATAATGTTCCCATTTATGCAAAACAAAAAGTCTCTTATTCATAACCGAGTACCCTTCATTGTTGAATCCTTTGTCATCATCCTCTTTGTCCTTTCTTTGCTTGATGGTTTTCTTCGTAACCTTTCAGTCCAAAAGTTCTATACTCAATCCCGTAGGGTTAGTCCTTAGGAAATTCCTTCAATTGATTTTTTGTACTTGACATATGCACATAACAGCTAACTATTTGTCTAAAGGCAATGTAACATCAAATCTCACCTTATAGTGTGCTAGCCATCTCACCTTTTCTCCTTCCATCCCCTATGTCAATATATTGTGCAATCTTTTATCAAGGTTTTATCGTCAACAAGGCAGTCTGTATTGTCAGGAGGTATCCTCACAAGTAGTGATTTTCTTAATTCCTCAAATTTTATCCTTCAAGTGCCTCTTCATACTTAGCTTGTAATAGCAGTTCTCGTTCAGTAGCTATTACATCAAGTTATGCTGAAGCTGTTAATTCATCAAATTTTGAAAAATACTCAGGTAAGCATGGAACATTTTTGTAGACATATAGAAAGAGAATTTATTTGATCACCTATTGATCTCTTTCCAGATATGTCTTTGTCATAAGCTCAAGGGTCTCTAAAGTGATTGGTACTTATCTACCTTTCTTTTCAATCCAAGTCAGCAGCATCTTTCAGATCCATAGTGATTTCTATGGTTTGTTATGGTATCTATTTAGGTTTGGAAAAATCTATCTCACTGGTGGAGATCGCTCCTTATTTTTGCTTCTGTCTCAGTTGTTACTGTATTTATTGTACTTGTAGCTCTTCCATGATGTGGCCTAATCAACTTCATGATGTGGCCTAATCAACTTCATAATGTGGCCTAATCAACTGGCCTTATACCTTCAAATGACTTAGCCTAACAAGTACTTCTTTCAAGAAAAACTCAAGTCTAAAGACTTATAACATCCTTTTGAGTATATAAGTTTGACTACTAACTCATAGACACTAACATACTTGATTAATTAGGGTGGGATACCTTTATTTAGTCAACGGTACTCTAAAGGAAAGGACTAATTGATGGCCTTAAAATACTTGCTCTTCCACTCTTCCTCTAATACATCATATTGATCCTTGATTGCACCCGAGTTGCGGAAAAACAAATGGACTAGTCGCTATCCTGTCTTGTTTTCTTTTTCAATATACTTTATGTACTCATGTAGTGGCAAGGTAGGATATTACCAAGTTTTCCTTTTTATGGACTATATCCATTGGTGTTCCTTATAAGCTAATGGATCCGATAAGATTCTAATTGCAATAATTGATATAGACATCAAACCATTTGTAGCATGTAATTTCTAGTTGGTCACCATTCCTCTTCGAAAATTTTTGTGTAGCATAATGTCCTTTCATTCAATGCTCTATTCAAAGTCTTAAACCCCATATGCTTTCTCTCTTTTATACTCTTTTACAATAAGATCACCAACTCTCCTAGTATTATTCCTTTGCATTTGTTTGATTTACCTTCTTATGGCATTCAAGATGATAGAATTCTATGTATCTCCATGAAGTCATGATCTTCTTCTTTTGAATACTTATAGTTACATCTCTATCTCTTTCTCTCTTTTCTTCAAAATCCTCATTTGGTCTACCTTGATCAATGTCTCTATATGCTTTATTGCATATAATTGATACTACATATATTCCTTTACGTAACATATATGATAAACTGAATGCTTCTCAGAAATTCTAAACTGTCTTAAGATCATTGAAATCCTCAATTGCTTATAGCCTTAAAAAAATTCATACAATGTCTTAATAATGGCATTGACGTTTTGATCATGCTATACTTTTCTTATAAGTTCATGTTAGGATCATTCTATTATCATCCTTAGTATAATCATCAAAATCTTTTGATAACTCGGTCGAATTCATTCCCCTATCATATTCATGTTGTGTTTCTCTTAATCGCATAATATTTCAATTGTACACATCTTCTTATTTGCTCCATAATACTCAGGTAGTTATTATTCAATAGCACTTCACTCTTCATAAGACTCCAATTAAATTTAGAACTTTAAACATGAAAACTTTCTCAACTAACCTAACATGCAAATTAAACTTAAACAATGAGCTAACTAAGAAACTAAAACATGTAATACTTTTGGAAACAACTAAACAAGTGGTATGCAAGGAATTAAACTAGAAGAATGCATGAAACAAAGTAATCAAGATGCATGGATGAACATGATAATCAACATGAACTATGATGCAAACTAATATAGCATGGAATGCATGACTAGAAATTGAATTTGAGAATGGGAATTTAATTTAAATTAAGCAACATGTCTAAGGGAAAACACCTTGAAACCATGTGCATGGACCATGGGCTTATGTACATGATTCGTAGGGTAAATATATACTGAAATCAATGGACCTACAACTAACTATAATGGAATCTAATCTATGAACTAAACACACAACATAAGAACTCAATTAGATTCCTAAAGAATAAATCAGACCAACAATAAATAATGTGAAGAATTAAGAATAAACATGATGATATTTCTATGTTGCTGGAAATTGGAAATTCCAGCACCATACTGTTACCAATTTCCAAGTAATTAACACATAAAAGCAAGATTTACATGCATTAAAACACTCAATGCAATAGTTCTTCGCTACTGGAAATAAGAAATTCAATTGATTCCATTGAAACAATTTACATCCAAAATGTTGAATGCATAAAGCATAGACATGATGCTGGAAATTGCATTCAATTCAAGAACAAGAAATCTACACTAAATATCCACTTTACCACACTCTCATGCATGCAAGATCAAGTATATTTGCATGCCAAGGTATCCCAAGAATGAATCTAAAAGAAAATATGCTTGATGTGTTGAATTATTCATGGTAGATAACTCGTCACAAAATGGATCTAAAGAAGTAACAAGTTGCAAATCAAAGAGGAAGGTCAATAATCCATGTTTCCTCCTCTTGGCTGTCACTACTAAAGAAGAACAAACTTAGATCCTTGATAAAGCATCAAGAAAATAACAATAGGATCTTAAGGGAGAAAGAAAGCAAAGAAAAGAAAAATGGACAATAGTGCACTAACCTAATCTTCTTGAAACCAAGCAAGGAAAACAAATCCAAGGAAGAGATCTAGGGCTGGAACAAACAAGGAAAAGACACACCTTCAAGAGGGAGGCATAGAAGGGTGGAGAAGATGTGCTGCCCAAAGGAGGAAATGTTGAGGTGCTTTGAAGGGGAGAAGGGGTGGAGACAGTTCCTTCCATGGAGGGTGCATTCTCCCCCATCCCAGTTGTCCTTTCACATTGAAAACCCTTGAGTTTTTATATCATTTGGGTACTTTCCTAAGGTGGCTTTAAAACAATATGTAGTGGAGATCAAATGGATGGGATCTAAGGGTTGAGATAAAAGAGCAACCTAGGGCAACATATTGCGGAATCAAGGTGGGAGGCACCTTCCCTTGTAAAAAGCTTTGAGACACCCTTGAAAATCCTAGGTTGCCTCCTAATAAGTGCTAAGTTTAATAAATTTAGCTAGAAATGACCTATAACTAACTTAACCATCTAAACCTAGAACTAGTTAGTTCAACTAATTCTCTTAATCCTAACCCTAACATTGAAATGGCAAGATTTCTCACACTACTTCAGAATCTCACAGTAGTCTATATCTGTAATGCCCAAGCAATTTACACTATTTTTAACAAAAATTGGACATTCTATGGGAAATAAACTGTGTTAAATGTTTTACTTTATTTAAAATAATAAACAAAGGAATTTTTAAGAAAACTTGGTACCATTAGATTCTACTCAAAAAATGGAATCCAATGCCTCAAAGAACGCTGAAAACGGAGTTCGTATGAAGAAGTTACGGCCGCTTAAAGATTAGGGGCATTTCTGTAATTTAAACTAAAAACGAAAAGGACAGAAAATGTAGGGGCCGTTTTGATAATGGCACCCCATCTTCTTCTTCCTGTAGACTTCTCTAGAAACCCTATCTCCCCCTCTCCAAAACATGGTTTTTTCGGTCATTTGAGACTGGGGCTTCCAGCAAAAATCGGAAACCCAGTTTCCCTACAATTTTCAGCAACAGCCAGGCCCTAGTCAGGCCGGCCATTCCCATCTCCCCACCTCCCCTCTTGTTCCTCTGGCCTCATCGAAAGTTGGGGTTTTCCCCCTTCTTCATGGGTTTCAGACAACACGGATTTCCGGTAGGCATAAAGGGAAATGCACCACTAGAAGAAGGGCACCCCCGCTACCCAGGTAAAGCTTCTCTTTCTCTTTCTCTCCATTTCACTTCCCCAGGCCAGATCCATGCCGGATCTAGTCTTTTCCTAGACGGTTTTTCCAGCCAAAGAAAACGAAGCCAGTTCCAACAGGCCCTGTACGAACCAGGCATCCCAAGGAGGCCATGCTTCACCTGTGCCTGGGACAGGGTCCCTGGGACGGGTTCCAGGCATACGACAGTGCGTACGTTGTCCCTGGTGCAGCCTTCGGGTGCGTGCGCAACGTGGGGCATGGGTCCTGGCTCGATCAGGATGCACGGGGTGCCCTAGGAGCTAAGATGTGCCATGCTACACCAAAGGTGCATCCATGCGATGCCATCCAGGATGCGCGTCATAGCATGTCGCTTGAGCATGCATGTGCGCGTGCAAAACGTGGTCCCTAGCATGGCCTTTGGACACGCACGCATGTGAGGTGGTCGCGGTTCAACCAGGATGCATAGGTGTCCTGGGAACTGGGACACGC
The DNA here is from genome assembly GCA_035236585.1 of Warburgia ugandensis. Lineage (NCBI taxonomy): Eukaryota > Viridiplantae > Streptophyta > Magnoliopsida > Canellales > Canellaceae > Warburgia > Warburgia ugandensis. The sequence continues at coordinate 69,151,139 of CP141126.1, read as the reverse complement.
AGACCTAATGAGACTATAAAGTTAGGATTAGAGGACAATTTACAGAGTTTAACTATTGAATAGTAGATCCATATCAAGGATCTAACCTGACAATGAATTAAGCAAGGACCCATGGACCCTAAAAGGAAAATCTAGCGATCTAATTTCTAAATAGATCGAAATTGATAAGGACTCCTTGTATCCATTCATATCCAGGAGTTTATAAATGAGACCCATGGATGGGATGAGTGATAAAGGATGCGACTCCAGGAGACTTCGAGGTAGGTGCTCTATCGCTACTAGACTTTTTAAAAGAACCCATGATTGTTTTGAGAATGCATGTTTTAAGTTTAAGTTATATGACTTGTTTAGCATGACTAATTTTATAAATAAATTCATTCAGCATGCATATGACAAATACATTATGCATAGACATGTTTTGCAAACAATTGTGTATATTGTATGATTTGTGAGCATTGAGTTTTTAAAAGATTGGATGTCCTTAAGGGTTACCAAAACACGCTGGAGTGCCCAAAAGACGCCGGGTATGCAGTTGTGAGGGACCCAAAGAGGACAGGTTTTGAAAAAGAGGTTTTTGCTTGTTTGATTGTATATGATTTGGCCTAATAAGCTCATGGGCGCTATGCCGAGAGGTCTGGGTGGCTTCCTAGCCTCTACCACTATTAGGTGGAATGGGTACCACACCCAAAAAGGGCATGTCCCTACGTCGACTGCATGTGATACAAGGGGGCTACCACTGGTGTCACGGCACTAGGTCGATGTGTCATATGCCCCGTGGAGGCTATGACCGAGTGTCCTCAAGTACCCGGGGACCACACAGCGGTGAGGTCACGGGCATAGTGGGCCCTATGGTTTGAGGATTTACTTGCATTGCATATGGCATGACATGAGGTTGGTCAACCATACCATATATCCATGAGTTGGATTCAGTGGAGCATCTTATGCATATTATTATGCTTATGATTTATATGTATGATACTTTCGACATGGATTATGCGATTCTTTAAGTCGTTAGTATTCCCGTTTGACAAGTGTTTTTAATATTGACATTGAACATGAGTGTTCAAACATGCACATGTTTTAAAGAGCATATGATTTTAAACATAGCATGCATTGTAAAACTAGTAGTGATAGACTCCTACTGAGTGTAGTATATACTCGCCCAATCCTTAACATTTTTCAGGATAGCTCCATTCACGAGTAGAGGACACCTATGTTAGTGCTACGAGCAAGTAAATCAAAAGGAGACAATCATACATGTAAGTAAACACTCTACCCTTTGGACATGTATTTGTATTTATTTACAGTTGAGCTGTGAGCTGTGACTGGATAGACCTGGAAAAACAATTATGATTTCTAAAGTTTTTTCAAAAACTACTTTGGTTGTTGTGAAAGCAAATGACACTCAGGGTTTTCAAAAATGAGTTTAAAACAAAAGATTTTCCACTACATTGCATTGTTTTCATAAAATGGTTTTCTAATAGGGATGCATCTCGCCTTAGGAATTTTGATCTTGCATTTAAAAATGCATGGGAAAACCCGGGTCGTAACAGTTGGTATCAGAGCCTAAGTTTTATCCTTTCACAGCCAATCCAGCATGTCCAAGGGTCATAGACAATAGAGAAAATCAAGAGTAAGTAGTATAAATAGGAGTAGTAGAGATGACTACTTCTATTTGAAGATTACAATATTAATGCTCAAGGCATTTCACCATAAACAAATAGGTGAAAAAGGAGATGGGTCTAGCGAATACTTGGATATTGGATGGCTTAAATCTTATCGATAAGGATTGTTGTGTAGTGGTGCAAACAGGGAAACTCATATATAAATTAGATTATGATGAGAATGATGAATGAAGATGTTAGTGGACTAGTTAGTAGATAGTTCTGACCTGTGATAGATCAATCTCACCAAAGATGAGAACATCAAAGAACCTAGATAGCTACCTTACCATCATAAAGAATATCAAAATATGAATATGATAAGGGATGTAAAATACGGACTTTGAGAAGATTTTGATGATAATCTAATAGGGATGAGCATACAAGATGATACTAGGAGATAACTGTGACTCGTACTAGATCACAAAGGTATGGATCCTGAAGGACTTAGCTCAAATTTGGATACCTTAATTGGAGTCTTATAAAGAGTGAAGTGCTATCAAATAATAACTACCTGAGTATTATGGAGCAAATCAGAAGATGTATACAAGTGACAATTATGTGATTAAGAGAAACATAACACGACTATGATAGGGAAATAAATTCGATCGAGTTATCAAAAGATTTTGATGATAATACTAGGGATGATAATAGATTGATCCTAACATGAACTTGTAAGAGAAGTATAGTATGACCAAAACGTCAATGCCATTATTAAGACATTTTATGAATTTTATTGAGGTTATAGGCAATTAAGGATTTCAATGATATTAGAAAACTTCAACATTTCCTGGAAGTATTAAGTTTCTCTTGACTGCTGCATATATCAAATATATGCAACCACTCAAATGAAAGCATTGATCTAGATAGACAAAAATGAGGATTTTGAAGAAAAGAGAGAAAGAGATAGAGATGTAACTATAAGTATTCGATGAATATTGAATATTCAAAAAAGAAGATTATGACTTTACGGAGATACATACAATTCTTTCATCTTGAATTCTATAGGGAGGTAAACCAAACAAATGCTGAGGAGTAATACTAGTTGAATTGGTGATCTTATTGTAAAAGAGTATAAAACAGAGAAAGCATATGGGGTTTAAGACTTTGAGTAGAGTATCGAATTTCAGGAGATTATGCGACCAAAAATTTTCGAAGAGGAATGATGACCAACTAGAAATTAAATTCTACAAATGGCTTGATATCAATTATTACAATTTGATTCTTATCGAATCCATCAGCTTATGGGGAACATCAATGGGTATAATCCATAAAAAGGAAAATTTGGTGATATCCCACCTTGCCAATAAAGTATATTGAAAAAGGAATTAAGCCGGGAACAGTGACTTGTTCATTTAGCAAGTAGGGTACCATCAAGGATCAAATTGAGCTCTTACTATCATAGATTGGAAGTGTCACGACCCGGGTTTTTATATGATGCAATTTTGATAAAAAGGCGAGATCTCTTATTTTATAAGTATGAGATGCATGAAAATCTTTTACTTTTGGAAAACAATCTTTCATAAAAACCCCGAGTGTCAAAACACATTCTCAATTTATTTAGCCATGGCAAAATTTAAATCAATATTATTCCCATGAAAGTGTTAGTCACAGCCCCAGCTATTAGAGAGTAACTACAATCAAGTAACATTGAAAGATAAGATAGGGGTTTACTTACTTGTACTTAGTCTGTGTCTCCTAGTACAAACGTTCCTTGCCCTTAAGTATTTACTTTGTATCTGAAAAATATTGAGGATTGGGTGAGTATATACTATACTAAGTAGGAGCCTATCACTACTAGTTTTATGATGCATGAGATGTTTCAAAATCATATGCTCATTCAAAACATGTGCATGTCTAAATACTCAAGCTCAATATCAGTATAAGAATCCGTTATCAAACTGAAATACTAATGACTTAAAGGATCACATAATCCAAAATTAAAAGTATCATATACATATATATGATAACATCATGATATGCAATAGATGCTTCATGGAGTCCAACTCATGGATCTCTAGTATGGTATGGTCGACCAACCTCATATCATGCCATATGCAATGCATATAAATCATCAAACCATAGGGTCCACTATGCCCACGACCTCCTCGCTGTGTGGTCCCCGGGTACTTGAGGACACTCGGTCGTAGCCTCCACGGGGCCTATGACACGTTGACCTAGTGCCGTGACACCAGTGGTAGCCCCCTGTACCACATGCAGTCGACGTAGGGACTTGCCTTTTTTTGGGCATGGTACCCATCCACCTAATAGTGGTAGAGGCCGGGTGGCCAACCCAGACCCCTCAACATAGCACCCACGGGCTTACTTGCCCAAATCACATAAGATTAAATAAGCCAAAACCTCCTTTTTAAAACTTGTCCTCTTTGGGTCCCTCACAACTGCTTGGCCCTCGGCACTCCAGCGTCTTTTGGCAACCCTCAAGGACATGAAATCTTTGCAGGTACTTAAATCATGCAATGTATGCACTTGTCTGCAAAACATATATGTGCATAATGTATATGCAATCATTTCAAAACATAGCTATGTACAAAGCATTCATCATGCATGCTGAATTAAGTCATGAAAATCAAGTCATATATTTAAAACATATGTTCTCAAAACAATAATAGTTCTTTTAAAAGAATCTAATAGTGATAGAGCACCTACCTGGCTAGGTCGCGCTAACCCTTTTGTCCTCGGACGCTCTTGATCATGGTTTGGGGAATCAAGGTTAGTTTGGCCTATCTTTTATGGGTTTTAAAGTAATTGCTCTTATTACTTAGGTATTAGGGGTCCATCCCTATGCCTATGGGTGTCCTAGGGTCCTAATTGGGCCTTGGTGTCCTCAGTTTTCCAAAGTTCTAGTGGCCGCGCGCCACCATCCTACTCTAAGGGTCATGCCCACCTTTGATTGGGCCTTGATCAGGGATTTTATAGTTTGGATGTGTCCGCGCTGTCGACACAGACACAACACCTTTTGTGACACCTCAATTGGAGCTCTAGATCTCAAGTTATAAGCGTTTTAGTGTCGTATGTACATAGAGTCTTAAGGATGAAAAAAAAAACGGAATGCTAGGGCGCTGCGTGACTGCATCGTGTGCCCTGGCTTCCTTAAGGAACGAAAAGAACCCACAACGCGGTACTCTCCGCCCATTGGTTTCCTCTCAGACGCGTTCGACGCGTCTCGTCCGTTTGGGGCGTTTCAGTCGTTGGGGGACCGAGGCATCCTTAGGATGCCCTGGTTCGTCCCTGAGGAACTAGTGTGGCCCTGGGGACGTCCCAGGGTCCTTGGTGACTCCCTAGAGGCCTATTCCCCATGGATTTTCATGCAAAAACCTAGGGAAACTGAGCCTAGGACTATGGGTGAGATGGATTTGGGGAGTTTTTAGGCATACCTGCTTCGTGGCTGGTTTTCTCTCCGCATTTTCTCCTCTTGGTCATTGCTCCTCAATGTTTTTCTTCAACATTTTGGGCTGCCATTAGAGGCGCCCAAGAGCTCTATTTATAGGGCTAAGAGAGGGTTCTGGAGGGGGCTCTCACCGCCTTTGAATGGCGGTGGAGAAACCTCCAGAATGGCGGTGATTTCTCCTCCAAACACCACCGTTCTAGAACCCTCTAGAGGTTGAAGATGAAGGGGTGCCCGTATCAAAATGGGCCCCTGTGTTTTGCAGGTTAAACCTTTTTGTAAAATTTACAGTTTTGCCCCTGAACTTCAAAGGGCCATATCTTGCTCATTTTAACTCCGTTTTGGGTGATTTTGGTCTCGTTGGATTCCTTTTTCTGAGATGCATCTAATGGAACCATTTGTAGGACCAAATTTCTGGGTTCAGTCAAGGTGAATAGTGAAATGACCAAAATTTCCTTTTCTTTAAAAACTGAACTTTTCATTGCTAAACTTGGAATTTCAATATTACAAAATTGGAGTCATTACATTCTTACCTCCTTAGGGAATTTTGCCCCGAAATTCTACTATATATAGTCAAAAGATCTCGGGGTACTTTTCTCGCATTTCTGACTCTGGTTCCCAAGTATCTTCTTCCATGTGCGCATTTCTCCACAAAACTTATACTAAGGGTATGTCCTTATTCCACAGCTTCTTATTCTTACGATCACGAATCTCAACTGGTCTTGTCTCTAGCTTGAGATCCTCTGTCAACTCTATGGGTACTTGGTTAATGATATGAGCAGGGTCAGGCACGTAGCTCCTTAGCATAGATATATGGAATACGTTATGCACTTCGGACAGCTAAGGGGGTAGTGCGATCCTGTAGGCCACTTTTCCCACTTTCTCTAGGATTTTGAAAGGTCCTATGTAACGCGGACTAAGCTTGCCTTTGATACCGAACCTCATAACTCCTTTAGTGGGAGATATCTTCAGGAAAACGTGCTCTCCTATGTCGAATTCCAATGGTCTCCTTCTTTGATCAGCATAGCTCTTTTGGCGGCTTTGAGCTGTGAGGAGGCAGCTTCTTATGAGTTTGACCTTCTCGGCACATTGCTCTACCAGCTCGGACTGGAGCACCCTGGACTCTCCAACTTCACTCCAACTGGTGGGTGATCGACAAGGTCTCCCATAGAGCGCCTCGTATGGAGCCATGCCAATGCTTGACTGAAAGCTATTGTTGTACGCAAACTCGACTAGCGGTAGGTTTTCATCCCAGCTTTGCTTCCAATCAAGGGCACAAGTTCGCAACATATCTTCGATTATCTAGATTGTACGCTCTGACTGTCCATCGGTCTGTGGATGGAAGGCTGTGCTATAGTTTAAGGAAGATCCTAAGGATTTTTGGACAGACTTCCAGAGTTGCGAAGTGAAGCGGCTATCCCTATCTGAAGTGATACTAAGGGGTATACCATGTAGACTTACTATCTCTTTGATGTATAGCTGAGATAGGCTGTCAGTGGATTGGGTATGACGTATAGGAAGGAAATGGGCTGTCTTAGTTAATCTATCAACAATTACCCAGATCATGTCATGACCCTTAGAGGTCTTGGGTAGCCCTATGATGAAGTCCATTGTGATATGGTCCCATTTCCATTCAGGTAACTCAAGGGGTTGTAACAATCCCGTAGGTCTTTGATGTTCAGCCTTTACTTGTTGACATGTTAACCACTTTGCCACAAATTCCCCTATGTCTCTTTTCATACCATCCCACCAATATTGTTTCTTTAAGTCTTGATACATCTTAGTCCCTCCTGGGTGTATTGTATACTTGGACCGATGAGCCTCTTTTAAGATTTCTTGTCTTAACTCTTCATTAGCTGGTACCACTAATCTTCCTTGCATGTAAACGCTACCATCTTCTCTTCCTATGAAAGCTTGTATATATGGATCTCCTTTCTGTTCTTGCTTAACTTTTTCATTAACAGCCGACTTTATTGTTAGTCCTGCCATGATGATCTTGTGCTTACTTATGTCTGGTTTCCATGTGATTACTTCTTGTAGTAGCTTCCATCTCTTAGTTAATAAACTTGCACACATCCCTTGGGTTTATCTGCTTAATGCATCAGCTACCACATTAGCTTTTCCAGGGTGATAATGAATGGAGAAGTCATAGTCTTTTAAGTATTCCATCCATCTTCTTTGTCGCATGTTTAAGTCTTGTTTGGAAAAGATATATTTAAGACTCTTGTGATCTGTAAAAACTTCAAACTTTTCCCCATATAAATAATGTCTCCATATTCGCAACGCAAAGACTATGGCTGCTAATTCCAAGTCATGGGTTGGGTAATTGACTTCATGCTTCTTGAGTTGTTGAGAAGCATAAGCGATTACCTTCCCATGTTGCATAAGTACGCAGCCTAGCCCATGTTGCGAGGCATAGCTGTATATCTCAAATTCGCCACTTCCTGAAGGTAAGGTAAGGACAGGTGTGGTAGTCAACCTTGTTTTTAGTTCTTGGAAGCTTTCCTCACATTTATTAGTCCATTCAAATTTTGTGTCTTTCCTGGTCAGCTTAGTTAGAGGTAAAGCCATTTCTGAAAAACCTTCGATGAATCTCCTATAATATCCGGCAAGTCCTAAGAAACTTCTTATTTCTGTGACTGTCTTAGGTCTTTCCCAGTTCTGTACTGATTCAACCTTAGTAGGGTCAATAGCTATGCCATCTTGAGAAATAATGTGTCCTAAGAAATTAACCTTTTCCAGTAAAAACTCACACTTACTGAATTTTGCATATAGCTTATGTGCTCATAGGGTGCTTAATGTTATCCTTAGATGCTCCATATGGTCTTCAGGAGTTTCAGAATATATTAAGATATCATCCACAAACACTATGATGAATTTATCTAAGTACTCCTTGAACACCCTATCCATGAGGTCCATAAACGCGGCTGGAGCATTACTCAAACCAAAGGACATCACTCTGAATTCATAATGGTCGTATCGAGTCCTGAAGGCTATCTTAGGGATATCTTCTTCTCTAACTCGAAGTTGATGGTACCCTGATCGTAGATCAATCTTAGAGAAGACTCTGGCTGACTGAAGTTGATCAAAAAGATCATCAATTCGGGGAAGAGGGTACTTATTTTTAATGGTGACCCTATTCAGCATCCGATAGTCTATGCACAATCTCATGGAGCCATCCTTTTTCTTAACAAAAAGGACTAGAGCTCCCCATGGAGAGACGCTAGGTCGTATGAACCCTTTGTCAAGTAGTTCCTATAATTGGGTCTTCTCTTAGTTCTACAGGAGCCATTCGGTAAGGAGCTTTAGAAATGGGGGAAGTACCGGGTATAAGGTCAATGATGAACTCAATTTCCCTTGGTGGAGGTAGACCTGGTAAGTCCTCAGGGAATTCGTCAGGAAATTCTCGGACCACCTCGACATCCTCAAGCTTTGGTTGGGGATTCTCGACGGCTTCAATCTTGGCTAAGAAGAAGGGGCATCCTTGAGCAATGTGCTTAAATGCTTTCAAGGCAAAAATAATGCACGCTCCAGAATAATCCTTTCTTCCTTTGGAGGGTGAAAGTGTCTGCATTAGGTAGGGTAAAAGTGACATGTTTCTGGCGGCAATCAACAAAGGCTTGATGAAAGGCTAGCCAGTCTATACCTAGGATGATGTCAAAGTCATTCATATCTAAGTGGATAAGGTTGGCATGTAACAAATGGTCCTTAATCAAAATGGGGACATCCTGGAGATAAGAATAAGTGGGGAGTGCCTGGCCTATAGGAGTCATGACTTCTAGAGTGAAGTCTAGGTCCTGTGGTATAATGTCTAAGGATGATGCAAATTCCCGGGATATGAAAGAATGAGTGGAGCCTGTATCAAATAGAACTTTAGCAGGTGTATCATAGATAGAAAGAATACCTTCAACGACTGCAATTGATGCTTGGGCTTGACTGGAAGTGAGGGCAAAGACACGTCCTTGGCTTTTTGGAACTTGATCTTCTTTACGCTCTTGTACTTTCCTTTTTGGACAGTTACTAGAAAAATGTCCTAATTCTCCACAACCATAGCAAGTGATGTTGAAAGTGGGACATGGTTTGCCTGGATGATTTCTATTACACCTAGGGCATGCCTTCCAGTCTGGTCTTCTTCCTTTGTTTTCAAACGGCTTCTTGAAAGGTGGCCTAGGTCCAGATGACTGAAAGGGTCTCTTTCCTTTGTTCTTCATGGTGTTGATGTTCTTAGTTTCTCTTATTGCCTGGTTCCTTTGATAATATTTTTCATATAGGGAGGCCACCTCTACGACTTTGGCTACAATGGAAGGTTGGAAACCTAGAACTCTGTTCCTGAGTCCTGGGTTGAGTCCATCTACAAATCTCTCGGCCGCATCTTCCTCATCAGCACAAGCATGGGGTGAAAATCTTCGGAGGTTGATGAATTTACTTTCATACTGTTTGACGGTCATATTTCCTTGTTCTAAGTCCATAAATTCCTTTTCCTTCTGTTTCCTTATATGTTTAGGATAATATTTGTCATTAAAGACCTTTTTAAACTCTTCCCATCCTATTGTTTCTTGCTGATCAAAATAAGTTCTTTCTGCTGTTTCCCACCAAAAGGTAGCCTCTCCTCTAAACACAAATGTGGCCATGGGTACTTTTCTTTCTTCAGCTATGTTCATGGCCTTAAATATCTTTTCAATATCAATTAACCATTTTTCAACTGTAGATGCTTCATCTTCTCCTGTGAATGAGGGAGCTAGTTTTTGAAACCTTTCTAACTGAACCTCAGTCCTATCTATTGCTTTATCAAGGGAAGGATCTTGGGGGGTAGGAGTTTGGCTTTGACTAGAGAGTAACTACAATCAAGTAACATTGAAAGATAAGATAGGGGTTTACTTACTTGTACTAAGTCTGTGTCTCCTAGTACCAACGTTCCTTGCCCTTAAGTATTTACTTTGTATCTAAAAAATGTTAAGGATTGGGTGAGTATATACTATACTAAGTAGGAGCCTATCACTACTAGTTTTATGATACATGAGATGTTTTAAAATCATATGCTCATTCAAAACATGTGCATGTCTAAATACTCACACTCAATATCAGTATAAGAATCCGTTATCAAACTGAAATACTAATGACATAAAGGATCGCATAATCCAAAATTGAAAGTATCATATACAAATATATGATAACATCATGATATGCAATATATGCTTCATGGAGTCCAACTCATGGATCTCTAGTATGGTATGGTCGACCAACCTCATATCATGTCATATGCAATGCACATAAATCATCAAACCATAGGGTCCACTATGCCCACGACCTCCTCGCCGTGTGGTCCCCGGGTACCTGAGGACACTTGGTCGTAGCCTCCACGGGGCCTATGACATGTTGACCTAGTGCCGTGACACCAGTGGTAGCCCCCTGTACCACATGCAGTCGACGTAGGGACTTGCCTCTTTTTGGGCATGGTACCCATCCACCTAATAGTGGTAGAGGCCGGGTGGCCAACCCAGACCCCTCGACATAGCACCCACGGGCTTACTTGCCCAAATCACATAAGATTAAATAAGCCAAAACCTCCTTTTTAAAACTTGTCCTCTTTGGGTCCCTCACAACTGCTTGGCCCTCGGTACTCCAACGTCTTTTGGCAACCCTCAAGGACATGAAATCTTTGCAGGTACTTAAATCATGCAATGTATGCACTTGTCTGCAAAACATATATGTGCATAATGTATATGCAATCATTTCAAAACATAGCTATGTACAAAGCATTCATCATGCATGCTGAATTAAGTCATGCAAATCAAGTCATATATTTAAAACATATGTTCTCAAAACAATAATAGTTCTTTTAAAAGAATCTAATAGTGATAGAGCACCTACCTGGCTAGGTCGCGCTAACCCTTTTGTCCTCAGACGCTCTTGATCATGGTTTGGGGAATCAAGGTTAGTTTGGCCTATCTTTTATGGGTTTTAGAGTTATTGGTCTTATTACTTAGGTATTAGGGGTCCATCCCTATGCCTATGGGTGTCCTAGGGTCCTAATTGGGCCTTGGTGTCCTCAGTTTTCCAAAGTTCTAATGGCCACGCGCCACCATCCTACTCTAAGGGTCATGCCCACCTTTGATTGGGCCTTGATCAGGGATTTTATAGTTTGTATGTGTCCATGCCGTTGACAGGGACACAATGCCTTTTGCGGCACCTCAATCGGAGATCTAGATCTCAAGTTATAAGCGTTTTAGTGTCGTATGTACATAGAGTCTTAAGGATGAAAAAAAAATGGAATGCTAGGGCGCTGCGTGACTGCGTCGTGCGCCCTGGCTTCCTTAAGGAATGAAAAGAACCCGCAGTTCTAGCGCACTGCTCATCTGCGGTGTGCACCTCAGCGGGCGTGTCTTCAGACGCGCGGTACTCTCCGCCCGTCTTCCTCTTTAGCAGGCGCGTCTACAGACGCGCCCGTTGGTTTCCTCTCAGACGCGTGCGACGCGTCTCGTCTGGCTAGGGCGTTTCAGTCGTTGGGGGACCGAGGCATCCTTAGGATGCCCTGGTTCATCCCTGAGGAACCAGTGCAGCCCTGGGGACGTCCCAGGGTCCTTGGTGACTCCCTATAGGCCTATTCCCCATGGATTTTCATGCAAAAACCTAGGGAAACTGAGCCTAGGACTCTGGGTGAGATGGGTTTGGGGAGTTTTTGGGCATACCTGCTTCGTGGCTGGTTTTCTCTCCACGTTTTCTCTTCTTGGTCACTGCTCCTCAACGGTTTTTCTTCAACATTTTGGGCTGCCATTAGAGGCGCCCAAGAGCTCTATTTATAGAGCTAAGAAAGGGTTCTGGAGGGGGCTCTCACCGCCTTTGAATGGCGGTGGAGAAACCTCCAGAATGGCGGTGATTTCTCCTCCAATCACTACTGTTCTAGAACCCTCTAGAGGTTGAAGATAAAGGGGTGCCCGTATCAAAAAGGGCCCCTGTGTTTTGCAGGTTAAACCGTTTTTGTGAAATTTACAATTTTACCCCTGAACTTCAAAGGGCCATATCTTGCTCATTTTAACTCCGTTTTGGGTGATTTTGGTCTCGTTGGATTCCTTTTTCCGAGATGCATATAATGGAATCATTTGTAGGACCAAATTTCTGGATTCAGTCAAGGTGAATAGTAAAATGACCAAAATGTCCTTTTCTTTAAAAATTGAACTTTTCATTGCTAAACTTGGAATTTCAATATTACAAAATTGGAGTCATTACAGGAAGACCAAAAATATTATGACCATTATTTAGTCATTACCTTTGGAGTAATGTTGACTAAATAAATGTATCCCACCCTAATTAATCAAGTATGTTAGTGTCTATGAGTTAGTAGTCGAAGTTATATACTCAAAGGGATATTATAAGTCTTTGGACTTGAGTTTTCCTTGAAAGAAGTTACTTGTTAGACTAAGTCATTTGAGGGTATGAGGTCAGTTGATTAGGCCACATCATGGAGTTGATTAGGCCACATCATGGAGGAGCTACAAGTACAATAAATACACTAACAACTGAGATAGAAGCAAAAATAAGATGCGATCTCCACCAGTGAGATAGATTTTTCCAAACCTAAATAGATACCATGACAAACCATAGAAATTACTGTGGGTCTGAAAGATGCTACTAACTTGGATTGAAAAGAAAGGTAGATAAGTACCTATCACTTTAGAGACCCTTGAGCTTATGACAAAGATATGTCTGGAAAGAGATCAATAGGTAATCAAATAAAGTCTTTCTATATGTCTACAAAAATGTTCCATGCTTACCTGAGTGTTTTTCAAATTTGATGATTTAACAGCTTCAGCATACCTTGATGTAGTAGCTATTGAACGAGAACTGCTATTGTAAGCTAAGTATGAGGAGGCACTTGAAAGATAAAATTTGAGGAATTGAGAAAATCACTACTTATATCTCCTGACAATGCAGACTATATGGTTGATGATAAAGTCTTGATAAAATATTAAACAATATATTGACATAGGGGATGGAAGGAGAAAAAGTGAGATGGCTAGCATAAGGTGAAGATTTAATGTTATGTTGCCTTTAGACAAATAGTTAGTTGTTATGAGCATATACCAAGTACGAAAAATCAATTGAAGGAATTTTCTAAGGACTAACCCTACTGGATTGAGTATAGAACTTTTTGACTGAAAGGTTACAAAGAAAACCATCAAGCAAAGAAAGGACAAAGAGGATGATGACAAAGGATTCAACCATGACCTAGTAAGGGTACTCGGTTGTGAATAAGAGACTTTTTGCTTTGCATAAATGGGAACATTATTGAAAATCCTAATGACAAATTGATGTGATTAGTGAGATAGGCCTCTGGATGGGAACATTTGACCCATGATGATGAATCGACCATTAACTTTTGACATGAGAAAATCGTTTAATGAATTCAATAATTATGAAACTGGATATAGAGTTAGGACATTTTACTTTCAGTATATGATAAGGTCCTCGATGGAAGATGCTACTAATTGGCTTTCATGATTTTATTTTGAATGTAACTTATGTCGAATGTTAATGGTTTGTGAGCATTGAGTTTTTAAAAGATTGCATGTCCTTGAGGGTTACCAAAAGACGCTAGAGTGCCCAAAAGATGCTGGGTAGGCAGTTGTGAGGGACCTAAAGAGGACAGGTTTTGAAAAAGAGGTTTTTGCTTGTTTGATCGTATATGATTTGGGCTAATAAGCTCTTGAGCGCTCTGCTGAGAGGTCTGGGGTGCCCTTCTAGCCTCTACCACTATTAGGTAGAATGGATACCATGCCCAAAAAGGGCATGTCCCTACGTCGACTGCATGTGGTACAGGGGGCTACCACTGGTGTCACGGCACTGGGTCGATGTGTCATATGCCTCATGGAGGCTATGACCAAGTATCCTCAGGTACTCGGGGACCACACGGCGGCGAGGTCATGGGCATAGTGGGCCCTATGGTTTGAGGATTTACTTGCATTGCATATGGCATGACATGAGGTTGGTCAACCATACCATATATCCATGAGTTGGATTTAGTGGAGCATCTTATGCATATTATTATGCTTATGATTTATATGTATGATACTTTCGACATGGATTATGCGATTCTTTAAGTCGTTAGTATTCCCGTTTGACAAGTGTTTTTAATATTGACATTGAACATGAGTGTTCAAACATGCACATGTTTTAAAGAGCATATGATTTTAAACATAGCATGCATTGTAAAACTAGTAGTGATAGACTCCTACTGAGTGTAGTATATACTCGCCCAATCCTTAACATTTTTCAGGATAGCTCCATTCACGAGTAGAGGACACCTATGTTAGTGCTACGAGCAAGTAAATCAAAAGGAGACAATCATACATGTAAGTAAACACTCTACCCTTTGGACATGTATTTGTATTTATTTACAGTTGGGCTGTGAGCTGTGACTGGATAGACCTGGAAAAACAATTATGATTTCTAAAGTTTTTTCAAAAACTACTTTGGTTGTTGTGAAAGCAAATGACACTCAGGGTTTTCAAAAATGAGTTTAAAACAAAAGATTTTCCACTACATTGCATTGTTTTCATAAAATGGTTTTCTAATAGGGATGCATCTCGCCTTAGGAATTTAGATCTTGCATTTAAAAATGCATGGGAAAACTCGGGTTGTTACAATATCTTGCCTCCACCTAGAAATTTTAGGTGGTGATAACAATATGACACAAAAGACCACCGTGATGTTGAATGTTGTGGGACCATATTGTTGATCGCACATCTTCAAAATTTTACTATAGCCAATATAATTCCTCCACCTTGTATTTTGAGGTGCCAGTAACATGATGACTTCATTTATAATCGTGTACCTTGTTGGACCATATGGAGACTAATGGTCCTCTTTTTGACCAAATTGAGGGATAACATTGACCATTATATTTAGTTTAACTTTTTCTTTCATTTCCCTAACATTGTCCTAAAATAGGGGTATAAACTAACTACTCCCTTCCCAAAAAGGTTCTTCTTGTATTACGAGAGGTGGGGACATGGTTAGTCTTAAACCCTTATTCTCGTCTAATGTGTACCTTAGAGCAGGTTGATGTAGAGTTAGTATGTCAAATGGCTCTTCTTCTTCCTATTCTATGGGCATAGGTAAGGTTTTAATTGGGCTTACATGACTATCTTGTGAATTTTCAATTAAGGACTATAAGTCCCAATCAGGTAGATCTTCTGTATTGAAGGATCACTTTGAATTTCAAGCTTTATAGGGGGTCTACTCAAGCTTGTCATTGATAAGTGTCCATTAATAACACAGTATCCAACAACTCATTCACCTCCTAATTGGATGTGTCTTCATCAAAGCTATAAAAATTAATAGGATATAGTTCTAGAGGATTGGGTTGGATGGTCTAAAGCTTCATTCTCTTCATCAATGGAAGTCTATTTATCAAAATTGTAACAAGGATTAAAACATGGCTTGAGTAGATCTGAGTGGGTGATTTCTATGGATGGTTATGGACATTGTGGCTCAGAATGATCAGAAGAATTTTCCATCCTAGTTTATGTAATAGATGGCTTTTCATTATCCCCAATTGGTTCAAATTCCCCAATCTTTTTTATAAATGTAGAAATGTTTCTTTTAGTATGTTCCCTTTTTAGTTTCATTGTCTTTTCCCATTCCTCCATCTCCCTTATCATTTCCTCATTTGTCTTCTTAGTGGGCCTTGTTCTATCATCTCATAAATATTCTTCATATTCTCTTCTGATGGTGTCTCTTCGTACTGTAAAGTAAACAATTTTAGAGGGTTAGTATTGTTGTGACATTTGGGTCCTAAAAAAGGATTGAGCAAGTTGAACCCATGATGATTGACCTTGATATTCTTGATAATCAAGGTAGTGTTGATCAAGGTGGGACCATTGGGTTCTTCCTAATATTGGTAATCTTAAGACTGTGGTAGCTCTTGATGCCTAACCCGTGCATTATAATCTTGGTTATTTATGTCAGGATAAAAATTGCTAGGGTGTGTGAATGCATCGGGCGCATCCACTGGCTCCTGATAGTATTCATTTTATATGGAGCTTGATGGCCATAATAGAGTGAGATAGGGATGATCATAATAGGTACAGTCATTGTGCAACTGTGGTTGTGGCATAGCTTGCTTAGAAGCTAATACCCTATGCAATTGACTTAGCATAATATCTATCTTATTTATTAATGTATTGAATCTATCCCCTTCTTAATAGACCTTTGCTCCCAACTTTATGTACAGTGAAACAAATAGTTGTATACAATGAATGAGTTTTTTTTTTTTTCTTTTTTTATGGATTACCCTAACTATATGATGCAACCTAAATGCTAATCCTAAGCTAAATGTTGCACAGCCAATCCTAGTATGTTGTTACCTTGATTATCTTTGCTTAGTGCATAGGTGGTAGCTTCTTAGATCTAGATCGAGAGAGCTCCTTCTCCTATCCATATTTGACTGTCATTTACCAGTTTTGTTCTACTTAAAAGTGGTTAATACAATCATCGTGTTAGGAGACATTTAGACCTCGACAAATGTCAATGGAAGGAGTAGGAAAATCACTTGGATTTTAAGAAACCCACTATAACCACAGTGCTTAAAAGCCACCAGAGTGACAATAGATCACATCCTTCTAATAGGGTCCTGTGAGCTTGATACACTATCTCCTTTTACATTATTTTAATTAACATTCAAAGGTTGGGATTGCAACATATAAGAATGTTGATTGATTTCTAGGTAGGCCAAGGAGTTGGTGATGAAATCTTGTCCTTATCTTACAAAGATTCTTGTAGGGCCCTTACTAGAATTAATTTCATTCTACCATATAATTATAAACATGCAATGCGAAACAAAAAGTAAACTAATGCCTACCTATATGCTACTCAACAAAGGGCCAAGCACCTTAACAGACAAGACACTATAACCATACAACCTATGCTTTGGTTATAGCCAAGCCTAGGCTAACCTTTGTTAAATAGGTGCACTATTAATGTAACAATCCTAAATAAAGATGAAACAATTAAAGTGAATGATCCTAATCTATATGAATTATACTATCAGCCAAATGTAAAATTACACTAAAAGCAATTTATCCTAGAAATTAAGATTTGGGATGAGGATTGCTCATAGTGACGGGTCCGATGATGATCAAGTTGGGCCACCATATGCCACGTATTACTACAACACATTTAAAATTAAATAATAATGAAATTGCAAATTACAATCAGACTCACTTCAAGTTCCACTGAAATACTAATCTAAGAAAGCAATAAAAATTGTAATCTATGATGATGAAGCCACGGTCCATAGGATCATCGTAGCTCCTTTGTTGATTTCCCTCGTACAAAAAACATGGTCAATATGAGGACAATAGATAATATATGCAAAAAATAAAGCAAAAACCCTAATCTAATGCACCTTAAACCTAGACTAGAGGAAAATAATCTAAAGTATGGAACACTACACAAAACATTCCAACTCTCCTGCAATGATGCCAAAAACTTATTGTGTATTTTAAAGTTACAACAAGCAAGGGCACAAATCATTTGCAATATAGCATTCTAGTGAGGTCGATCACATGAGGAGTTGAACTAATGTGATGCTATTAGTCCCTACTTTAAAATATCTTAACCCAGCTAAGATAATGAGATTTTAACTAAAACTAATGATGGAAATAAAAAATGCATGAAATTAAAAAATTTCTAAATTCAAAACTTTAAACATGGAAATGTTCTTAACTAGCCTAAAATGCAAATTAAACCTAAACAATGAGCTAACTAAGAAATCAAAACATGTAATACTATGGAAATAACTAAACAACTGGCATGCATGGAATTAAACTAGAAGGAATGCATGAAACAACGTAATTAAGATGCATGGATGAACATGACAATAAGCTTGAATTATGATGCAAATTAATCTAGCATGGAATGCATGAATAGAACTAGATTTTGAGAATGAGAATTTAATCTAAATTAAGCAATATGTCTAAGGGAAAATACCTTGAGACCATGTGCATGAACCATGGGCTTATGTGCATGATTCATAGAGTAAATATAAACTGTAATCAATGGACCTATAAGTAACTATAATACAATCTAATCTATGAACTAAACACACAACATAAGATCTCAATTAGATTCCTAAAGAATAAATCAGACCAACGGTAAATAATGTGAAGAATTAAAAATAAACAAGATGATATTTCTATGTTGCTAGAAATTCTAGCACATATTGTTTCCAATTTCCAAGTAATAAACAAATAAAAACATGAATTTATATGCATTAAAACACTCAATGCAATAGTTCTTCACTACAAGAAACAAGAAATTCAATTGATTCCATTGAAACAATTTACATCAAAAAAGTTGAACGCTTAAAGCATATACAAGATGATGGATATTGCATTCAATTCAAGAACATGAAATCTACTCTAAACATCCAATTTACAACACTCTCATGCTTGTAAGCTTAAGTATATTTGCATGCCATGGGATCCTAAGAAAGAATCTAAGAGAAAAGATGCTAGATGTGTTGAATTATTCATGGCAGATAACTCTTAACAAAATGGATCTAAAGAAGCAACAAGTTGTGAATCAAAGAGGAAGGTCAATAATCCATGTTTCCTCCTCTTGGATGTCACTACTAAATAAGAACAAACTTAGATCCTTGATAAAGGATCAAGAAAATAATAGCAGGATCTTAAGGGAGAAACAAAGGAAAGTGAAAGCAAAGAAAAGCAAAGTGGAAGACAATGTACTAACCTAATCTTCTTGAAACCAAGGCAAGGAAAACAAATCCAAGGAAGCGATCTAGGGTTAGAACAAACAAGGAAAAGACACACAATAGACCTCCATGATGTGCAATGTTGTGGGACCATATTAATGATCCCCCATCTACAAAATTTCAATATAGTCAATATAATTCCTCCACTTGGTAACATGATGACTATGTTTACTATTGTGCATTTTGTTGGACCGTATGGAGACTAATGGGCCTCTTCTTGACCAAATTGAGGGATAATATTAACCATTATCTTTTGTTTCCCTCACATTGTCCTAAAATAGGGGTATAAGATGAATACACCCTTCCCAAAAAAGTTCTTCTTATGTTACTAGAGGTGGGGACATGGTTAGGCTTAAACCATTATTCTATTCTGATGTGTAACTTAGAGGAGGTTAATTTAGGGTTAGTATGTCAAATAGCTCTTCTTCTTCCTATTCTATGGGCATGGGTAAGGTTTCAATTGGGCTTACATGACTATCTTGTGAATGTCCAATTAAGTTCTTTAGGTCCCAATCAAGTATGTCTTCTATATTGTAGGCTCAATTTGAATTTCAAGCTCTATAGGGGGATCTACTTAAGATAGCCATTGATAAGTATCCATTAATGTCACAGTATCTGACAACTCATTCACCTCCTCATTGGATGTGTCTTCATGAAAGTTATAAAAATTAACAGGACACGGTTCTAGAGGATCTGGGTTGGTTGGTTTTAAAGCTTCATTCTCGTCATCAATGAAAGTCCCTTTACCATAATCATTACAAGGATTTGAACATGGCTTGAGTAGATCTGAGTGGGAGATTGCTATGGACGGTTGTGGACTTTGTGGCTTAGAATGATCATAAGAAATTTTCATCCTAATATCTGTAATAGATGGCTTTCCATTATCCCCTATTTGTTCCAATTCCGTAGTCCTTTTCATAAATGTACAAATGTTTCTTTTAATATGTTCCCTTATTGGTTTCATTTTCTCTTCCAATTCCTCCATCTCTCGTATCATTTCCTCATTTGTCTTCTTAATGGGCCTTGTTCTTTCATCTCAAAAATATCTTGCATATTGTCTTTTGATGATGGTTCTTCATACTACAAAGCTAACAACTTCAGAGGGTTAGTATTGATGTGACATTTGGGTCCTGAAAAAGGACTGAGCAAGTTGAACCCATGATGGTTGACACTGATATTCTTAATAATCATGGTACTATTGATTAAGGTGGGACCATTGTGGTTCTTCTTGATATTGGTAATCCTATGACCATGGTTGCTCATGATGCCTAAACCATCCATTATAGTCTTGGTAATTTGTGTCAGGAAAAAATTTGTCAGGGTGGGTGAATGCGTTAGGTGCATACACTGGCCCCTAATAGTATTCATTGTATATCGAGCTTGAGGGCCATGATGGAGTGAGATAGCGATGCTTAGAATAGGTATAGTCATTATGGTGTTGTGGTTATGCCGCAGCTTTCCTAGAAGCTAATACTCTAAGAAATTGATTTTGCATAATATCTATCAATGTATTGAATTTATCCCTTTCTTAATAGGCCATTGTTCCCAACTTTGTGTACAATGAAACAAGTAGTTTTATACAACGAATGAGTTTGTTTTTTTTTCTTTTCTTTTCTTTTTCTTTTTTATGGATTACCTTAATAATTGATGCAACCTGAATGCTAATCCTAAGCCAAATGATGCGCAACCAATCCTAGTATATTGTTACCTTGATTATCTTTGCTTAGTGCATAGGTGGTAGCTTCTTTGACCTAGATCTAGAGAGCCCCTCATCCTATCCATATTTGACTACCTCTTACCAGTTTGGTTCTTCTTGAAAATGGTTAATACAATCCTCATGTTAGGGGACATTTAGACCTCGACTAATATCAATGGAAGGAGTGGGAAAATCACTTGGATTTTAAGACACGCACTATAACCGCGATGCTCAAAAGCCACCTAAGTGACAATAGATCATGTCCTTCTAAAAGGGTCCTACGAGCTCGATACCTTATCTCTTTTTATTTTATTTTAATTAACATTCAATTGTTGGGATTGCGACATATAAGGATGTTGATTGATTCCTAGGTAGCTCAAGGAGCTGGTGATGAAATCAAATCTTTATCTTGCAAGGGTTCTTGTGGGGCCCTTACTAGCATTAATTCCATTCCAACATATAGCTATAAACGTGCAATGCAGAATCAAAAGTAAAATAATGCCTACCTATATCTTACTTAACAAAGGTCCAAGCACCTTAATAGATAGGACACTATAACCATGTAGCCTATTCTTTGGTTATAGTCAAGCCCAGGCTAACCTTTGTTAAATAGGTGCACTATTAATGCAACAATCCTAAATAAAGATGAAACAATTAAAGTGAATGATTCTAATCTACATGAATTATACTATTAGCCAAATACAAAATTACACTAAATTCAATTTATCCTAGAAATTAAGATTTGGGGTGAGGATTGCTCACAGTGAGTGGTCCGAAGGTGATCAAGTTGGGCCACCATACCCCACATTTTCCATGTATTACTACAACCCATTTAAAATTAAATAATAAAGAAATTGCAAAATACAATGGGCCTCACTACAAGACAAGCATGGGCATGAATCATTTGCAACATAACATCCTAGTGGGGTCAATCACATGAGGAGTTGAACTAATTTGATGCTATTAGTCCTTACTTTAAAATATCTTAACTCAACCAAGATAATGAGATTTTAACCGAAACTAATGATGGAAATAAAAGATGCATGAATTTAAAAAATTTCTAAATTCAGAACTTTAAACATGGAAATTTTCTCAACTAACCTAAAATGCAAATTAAACCTAAACAATGAGCTAACTTTGAAATCAAAACATGTAATACTTATGGAAACAAGTAAATGAGTGGAATGCATGGAATTAAACTAGAAAGAATGTATGAAACAAAGTAATTAAGATGCATGGATGAACATGACAACAAGCATGAACTATGATGCAAACTAACCTAACATGGAATGCACGAATATAACTAGAATTTGAGCATGAGAATGTAATCTAAATTTACCAATTTGTCTAAAGGAAAACACCTTGAAACCATGTACATGGACGATGGGTGCTTATGTGCATAATTCATAGGGCAAACATAGGCTGAAATCAATGGGCCTATAACTAACTATAATGGAATCTGATATAAGAACTAAACACACAAATTAAAAACTCAATTAGGTTCCTAAAGAGTAAATCAGACCAATAGTAAATAATGTGAAGAATTAAGCATAAACATGATGATATTTGTATGTTACTGGAAATTCCAGCACCATGCTGTTTCCAATTTCCATGTAATCAACACATAAAAATATGACTTTATTTGTGTTCAAACACTCAATTCAATAGTTCTACACTACTAGAAACAAGTATAAACAAGAACTTCAATTAATTTCATTGAAACAGTATCAATTACATCCAAAACGTTGAATGCATAAAACATATACATGATGCTGGAAATTGCATTCAATTCAAGAACACAAAATCTACTCAAAATAGCCACTTCAAAACACTCACATGCATGTAAACTCAAGTATATTTGCATACCAAGGGACCCCAAGAAAGAATCTAAGAGAAAAGATGCTAGACGTGTTGAATTGTGCATGGGAGATAACTCTTAAGAAATTGGATCTAAAGAAGTAACAAGTTGTGAGTCATAGAGGAAGGTCAATGATCCAAGTTTCCTATTATCTTGACTGTCACTACCAAAGAACAACAAACTTGGATCCTGGATAAAGTCTCAAGAAAATTACAGCAGGATCGTAAGGGAGAAACAAAGAAAGATAAAGCAAAGGAAAGTGAAAGCAAAGCAAAGCAAAGTGGAAAACAATGTACTAACCTAATCTTCTTGAAACCAAGGCAAGGAAAACAAATCCAAGGAAGAGATCTAGGGCTGGAACAAACAAGGAAAAATACATACCTTCAAGAGAGAGGCATGGAAGGGTGGAGAAGATGTGCTACCCAAAGGAGGAAACGTGGAGGTGCTTTGAAGGGGAGAAGGGATCAAAATGCCTCCTTCCATGGAGGGCGCATTGTCCCAATCCAATTGTCCCTTCATGTTGAAAACCCTTGAATTTTTATATCATTGGGTACTTTCCTAAGGTGGCTTTAAGAGAAGGTGTGGTGGAGATCAAATGGATGGGATCTAAGGGTTAAGATAAAAGAGAAACCTAGGGCAACATAATGTGGAATCAAGGTGGGATGAACCTTCCCTTGTAAAAAGCTTTGAGGCACCCTAGAAAATAGAAATGTGAGTGGAAAGGGGAGGTAAAAGAGTGAGTGAGGTGGCTAGTAGAATGCATGCTGATTGGTTAGCATTGAGAGAAAAAAGGATAGTGGAAGAGGTAAGGAAAAGAAACTCCTAAATTATAGGAGTTTCACGTGGTACTCTCCTTTAAGTGTCTCACATTGAATTGGCATGGAGTGAGAGAGATATGGATAGATGATGATGATGGAAACCTTTGGATTAAAATTGAATTTTGAAGATGATGAGATGAATAAGAAAGAGGGGTTAAGGTGGAAAAAGGTGATTGGCTCCTTTATGATGGAATTGGGATTGGTTGAATGGCTGGAATGGAAGGTGGGAGAGTCTTAGAAAGGTACGACTCTTGAATGGAAAGTGAAAATCGTAGTTCATCTTAGGGGTGAGGTGGAAAGTGGTAAGAAAGTGGAAAATTAATGGAAAAACAAGAAAAATAGAAGGGTCTCATCCTATTGGTCCAATTGCCAACTTTTCTTAATGAATTTTTCCTTATTTTCCATTAAAATATCCCTTAGAATCTCATAAATAATCCTCTTAATTTTCATCTAATCCTAGCCTTTCATTTAGATTTGCTTGATGGCTTAGATGGCTAACTTTGAAGGATTCATGGCTGGCTTTGGATGCTTCCTTGGCTTGACTTCATAGCTACATCCCTTGGCTTGAATTCCTTAGCTTGTCACCTTCTCTCATGGCTTATATGTCTAAGGTGGCTTAAGTGGCTTCCATGCACAGTAGGTGGAAATGCATGGTTTACTTCATGGGCCACTTTGGCCGCCATTAGCTCTTTTGATTTCATCCATTTCTTGCCCTAAGATGACTGTGACCTTTGGATTGATGACTTTTAGGCTTTAACTTAATCTTTTGATCTTGATCTTCAATTTCATCCTGATTAATCTCGGCCATTGAATCATCATATCTCTTCCTAAAAAAGCTAAAAATTTCCAATTAAATCTTAGAAAAATATGATTAATAGCATACCTTAAATTAGCCTCTAGACCTACAAAATAATAAAAAATTTCTTTAATAGGTAAAAAATGAACGTGTTATGAATTTTTGTCTAAAAACCCTAATTTACCCCCTTGAAGTTGCAATGCATGGGTAAACCATTTGGTGATTTTTATGCAAAATTAAATACTTATCACTAAGCATCATGATTATAGTAGGTATCCAAAATCCAAGTGATTTTCCTATTTCTTTCGTTGATGGTTGTTGAGGTCTAAATGCCTCTTTCCATGAGAATTGTATTATTCACCTTGAGTAGAACATAATTAGTAAGAAGTAGTTGAGCCTGGATCAATGGAGGAGCTATCTAGATATTTGTCTAAAAGCTACCACCCTACAAATCAACAAAGATTATCAAAACAACATGATAGTGAATGACTAGAATTAATTGTGCATCATATAGAGTTAGGAGTCACATTTAAAGTTAGATTGCATCATTTGGATAGGTTTTTCATCATAGTGCATGCCAGGTTGTCGATCTAAAAACACTTTTAGCTTCATTCAATCCTAAAATTGAACATAATCATAGGCAAGGGATGAGAAATCAAATTCCAAACGCCATGGCAGAGTCACCAACAGTAGTTGGGCATAAGGCCATTATAGCCACTCAAACTAATTACCCCATCATGCATCACCTTACCACCCACCAATGCAGACCACTTTGAACTCAAATATAGAGTTATACTATTACTCCCAACATTTTATGGTTGAGAGTGAGAGGACCCATACTTACATATATTAAGGAATTAGTTGATTCTGGCACTGCATTCAGATTTTAAAATGTTTCAAATGATTAAATTGGGCATAGGTTGTTCTCTTTCTCATTGAAAGATAAGGCCAAATCATGGTTGATTTCTTTAGAGGTTGGTTCCATTACTACAGGGGACCAATTGCCTAAAAGTTTCTAAACAAATTCTTCCCCATCCATAGGACCAATGCCTTTGGCAGGGAGATTATCAATTTCCAACAAAGAGATGATGAATAATATTATGAAATCTATGAAAGGTAGAAGAATTGTTGCAAAAGCGTCCTCATCATGGATTTGAAAAATGATAGCAAGTTCAGTACTTCTACAAAGCATTAACACCTCAAAATAGACTGATGGTAGATGCAGCTAGTGGAGGGGCCCTCATGTTAAAAAATGAGATAGACGCTTAGAGTTCTTCCAAACTTTACCTAAGAATTCCTAAGAATGGGATTATTCTAATAGGAGAGAGATAAATAACCAAGCTCAAAATAAAGGAGGCTTACATTAAATAGTAGTGACCATAAATGTCTTATGAATTTAACTCCTTGGAGAAATGAGTGGACAAGGTAGAAAATATGTTCTAGACAATAACTACCCAACTAAATGCCATCATGGCTGCCAATGAATTCATGAAACCTCCACAAGAGGTTTGTTCTATTTGTTCCAGCCTAGCACACTTAACTTCAACATATCCATCTAATAGTGTGTACATAATCTATATCATAATCCTTACAAATATTTAGAATGAGAGTACATAGAGATAAACTATAAAATCCCAAGCTATTGCTAAATTAGAAATGCAAATGAGCCACTTGTCTACTACATTGAATGATAGAAGAAAGGGACTGTTTTTGAGTCAACCAATTCCAAACCCTAAGGGCAAATTTGAAATAGGGTCAAGTTCAAGTAGACTACATGAGCAAGAAAAGTTCATAACTACCCTTAGGAGTGGCCGTCAGGTTGATAATAAAGCAGTGCAGACTAAGGAAACGGTAGAGGAAAATGAACCAACTAAAACATAGGAGAAAGAGAAAGGTAGAAACCTCCTAGTCCATGTAAGCCTATAGTGGAGGCACCTTATGTGCCAAAAGCCCCACTCCCTCAACTACTAAACAAGGCCAAGAAAGGAACTAATTTCAATGAGATAATGGATGTGCTTAAACATGTTCAAATATATATCCCATTACTCAATGCAATTAAGGACATTCCTACTTATGCAAAATTTCTCAAGGAGCTCTATACACAAAAGCAAAAGCTCAATGTGCAAAAGAAAGGCTTCTGAACCAAGCTAGTAAGATCTTTGATCTAACACCAGACCCCTCCCAAGTTTAGAAATCCAAGGCTCGGTGACCTTAAGACAACCAATACTATTTTGTAGTTTGCAGATAGATCAGTAAGATTCCACATGAAATGGTTGAAGATGTTCTAATACATGTATACCAGTTTTACTTTCCTATAGATTTTATTATCCTGGATACTCAGCCTATATCAGATCCTTGTAATCCTTGAACATCCATTCTTGGAAACATCTAATGCCATCATCTATTGTATATTTGATGTGATGAAATTATCCTTCAACAATATGAAAGACAAGCTCAATGCTTTTAATGCTAGCCATCGACATCTTAGCCTAGATGATTCTTGTCTAGTCAATTTAATTGAAGGGGTACTTCAATATGCTAATACACCATTGTTTATTCTAGACCCACTTGAGGCATGTGTAGCACATTTTAATGGTGATTTTGATATAGACAAGTTCATTGATGAGGCAAATAATCTTTTGGATGTTGCACCTATAATGGATACCTCTTTATGGGGACCTTTAGTGGAACATCTACCTCCTTCCAATTCTGACCTAATGCCATCTGTAGAAAAACCATTTACCTTGGTCCTTAAGCCTTGACTTGGAAATCTAAAATGTTTCTAGTTAGGACCTAATGAATCCTTGCCTATAATTATAGCCTCATATCTAGATCAAGAATAGAATGGTAAGCTTCTTGATGTTCTTAGAGAACATAAGACGGTCTTAGGGTGGACCATAGTAGACATCGAAGGGGTTAATGCTATTTTGTGTATGCATAGAATACACCTAAAGGAAAATGCTAAATCATCTAGGCAAACACAAGGAGACTAAACTATAATATGAAAGAGGTATTGATAGATGAAGTGCTAAAACTCCTAGATGTTGGTGTTATCTACCCTACATTTGATAGTACTTGGGTCAATCCGGTTTAGGTTGTCCCTGAGAAGTTAGGAGTCATGGTAATTTGAAATGAGGATAATGAGTTGGTCCCCACCCACATGAGCACTAGGTGGAGAGCTTGTATAGATTACTGAAAATTGAACTTTGTCACAGTTATAGTTATAACTCCTTTCTTGATGGATACATTGGCTATAACGAAATCCTCATAGCACTTGAGGACTAGGCGAAGACTACCTTCACTTGCCCTTTTGGGACCTTTGCTTACTATCATAAGCCTTCTAAGCTTGGTTATGCTCCAACTACTTTTCAAAGGTGTATGTTGAGCATATTTTCTGACATCGTGGTGAGGTTTTTAGAAGTGCTAATGGATGATTTCTTAGCGTTTGGTTCTTCATTTTGATGAATACCTGCACCATTTAAAATGTGTCCTTGTTTGGTGTCAGGAAAAGAACTTAGTATTAAATTAGAAAAAAAAAAATTCATTTCATGGTTCAAGATGGCATTATTCTAGGCCACTTCACATCATACAAGGGAATAGAAGTAGACAAATTCAAAGTTGATTTAATCTCTAACCTTCCCCATCCAAGGACGGTGAAGGAAATCTATCATTTTTAGGTTGTGCTTGTTTCTATAGATGGTTCATTGGGGACTTTAGTAAAATTGTTATGCCCCTATGTAATTTACTTACAAAGGAGGCAACCTTTGACTTTGATGAAGATTGTACAAAAGCATTTTAGCGCCAAAGGAAAAACTCACTTCTACGCCTACTATTCAATCGCTAGATTAGAGTGCACCATTTGGAATAATGTGTGATGCTTTAGACTATGCTTTCAGAGCTATGTTGGGATAGCATATTAACAAACTACACCATGTGATATATTATGCTAGCAAGACCCTCATTGATGGCCAACTCAATTATTCCACTACAAAAAAAGATTTGTTGGCAGCTGTTTTTGCCCTAGATAAGTTTAAATCTTACTTGGTAAGATATGAGGTCATTGTCTATTTAGACCATGCAGCATTGAAATACCTTCTTTCTAAGAAGGATGCTAAACCTAGGCTAATTTGATGGATCTTATTGCTATAGGTATTTGATTTGAAAATTTTGGATAAGAAAGATTCTGAAAATGTTGTAGCAGACCACATATTTAGATTAGTTGTTGAGTCTACTAGCGAGAATGTACCTATAATAAAAACATTTCTAGATGAACAATTGTTGCACATTTCCCAGTTGTCTTGGTATGCAGATATTGCTAATTATCTTGTCATGGTTCAAATGCCTAATCACAAGTCTAAATAAGATAGAAAAAGTTTATTACCGAGGCTAAGCACTTTTCATGGGACTATCTATACTTATTCAAGTACTATCCTGATTAGGTCATTAGGAGATGTATAGCTAATAATGAACATCATAAAATCATTTTCTTTTTTCATGACCATGCATGCGAGGGCCATTTCAATTTTAAAAAGATAGCTACAAAGTTTTTGCAGTGTGGTTTTCAATAGTTAGAGAGTATAGGAAAAAGAAATATGATGCCTCTGATGCCCATTCTTATCATTGAGCCTTTTGATGTTTGAGACATTGATTTTATGGGACCTTTTCCCAACTCCTTTGGTTATCTATACATCGTTGTGAGAGTCAACTATGTATCCAAATGGGTGGAACCTATACCATGCAAGACAAATGACCATAGGGTGGTGATCAAGTTTTTAAAGGAAAATATATTTGTGCACTTTGAAACCCCTATGCCCATAATTAGTGATGAGGACAAACACTTTTTCAATATTGTTTGAGAACTTAATGAAGAAATATTGTGTTACTAATAGAATTGATATACCTTATCATCTTCAAACTAGTGGCAGGTAGAAGTGTCAAATAGGGAGATAAAGCAAATCTTAGAAAAGATAGTCAATCTAAATAGAAATGATTGATCTTTAAGACTTAACAATGCTTTATGGGCATATCATACTATATACAAAACCCCTATTGGCATGTCACCTTACTACTTAATCTATGGAAAGGTCTACCAAGTCCTAGTAGAACTCTAGCATAAAGTATATTGGGCCATTAAAAAGCTCAATTTTGACCAAAATACTACTAGGACCCATAGGAAACTCCAACTCAATGACTTGGATGAATTAAGAAATTATTTATATGAGTCTATAAAGATATATGAAGACCAAAAGAAAGCAATCATGATAAACACATCCTGTGAAAGTCCTTCACCCAGGGATAAAAGGTCCTCTTGTATAATTCTAGTTTACATCTACTCCGTGAAAAAATTTGATCTTGATGGACTAGACCCTACATAGTACGCAATATTTACCCCCATGGTGCCATCAAGATAGAAAAGGATGGAGAGATTTTCAAAGTAAATGGACAAAGTATGAAACCCTATTTAGAGTTGGTAAACCCTGAAGTGCAAGAAACCTTGCTTGAGGAACGAGTCTACCAAGACCCACCTTAGCATGTCCCATGACACCTGCATCCATGAGTCTATTATTCATCATTCAATTTACATTCATCGTGGCATCATATGTCTAACTAAAGATGTTAAACTTAGTGTTCACTGTGAGGGAACCCATGGTTTTAGAGAGTCTCATTATTCGTCATTATCATTTATCATATAGGGTCCTATATTTCAAAACATTAGGGACAATGCTTAGCTCAAGTTGGGGGTGTAGATACACATGAGACTTTATGAGCTTTTCTTGTTTAAAAAAACATATTTTTTCAAAGTTTTCAAAAGTTTTAAGGTCTAAGTTCCTTCATTGTGATGAGAATTGAATTTCCAAAATCATACTATTTTCACTACTTTAAGTTCTTAATAGAAATACATATGGTTAATTCTGTATTTTATTCATGTATTGAGGTATTTATGTAACAACCTCAAATTTTTAGTCATTTTTTAAGTAATTATAAATATTTTAATTGAAATAAAATTGAAAATGTAATTCCTTAAAAATTAAATTTCAAGGAAGTGATCCCCTTGAAAACCGAAAAATTTGGATTTAAAACTATAAAAAATGAAAAGTACGCATCAAGATGATTCCAATGACACTGATTTTGCATGAAATAGAGATCTTGGTGAAAAAGTTCCCAAAATTTTTACTAATTTAGGGAGGTCCAAATTGATAAGGCACTCCAACCTTGGTTTGGTTCTAACATGGTAGATGACCCACAATGCATGGAGTTAGCTTGACACACTTTGTCTGGCTATCTCGTATCAGGTGGCTACCAAAAATACATAAAGACAAGGGACACCTAGAAAAGGAGGAAAACCTGATGTCCAGTTGCCCTTCTCATATTTCCCCCTCTCACGAGCGACCTTCCCCTTCACCTTCCATTCGTGTTTCATTCCTAAGAAAGCCCCCTGTCCATTCAATCTCCAACTAGCACTGGTTACCCCTTTACCTAGGCTCAAGCCACCAGCATCCCCCCCTCTCCCTATAGTTTCCAAGTAACCCACTAGAGTTCTCCATGCTACATAGCATAGGAGCCACGCCTGAGGGAAGGCCACCATCCCACCTGGTCCACTCCCCATCTATTTTCCCTATGCTTTGACCCTAGACAATGATCAAGCAAGGGTAACCGACCACTATTGGAAACCATCTTTCCCTCTTCTTCTCGCCCATCCCCCCATTTTAGATAAATGCTGTCATTGTCAAGCCTGCCCACCTAGAACCCTCTTCCCTTTTACCTCCTTCGATCAGCCTCACAAAAACACACCTCCGTTCTCCTCCAATTAACACAACAAGTTTGGTTTCATGTCTCCTCCTCTTTTTCCTCTAGCTGACCAGGTTGGCTACACAGGAACTCCTCTCTCCCCCTATTTGTCATGCTCTCTTTCAGCTGGCGTCGTTAACCGATGCTCCTAGCCACTCCTCTCATCCTCCCTGTGTTTCCCCTTCCTTTGGAGAGTTAGAGAAGGGCAACTGACTCATGTCACTGGATCTTGATTTGCCTCAATGAGCTAAGTTGCTAAGGTGGGCCCTACTACCCCTTTAAGCTTTGACCCCTTGTTCTACCCAATCTAGGATTGATTTTGTAGATCTAAGACAATTATTGTGATCCTTGCAACGTAAGGAACAAGACCCATATATTTGTTCATTGATCAGAGAAGATTTGAGTGATGATCATGACAAGACCCTCGATCAAATTAGATCACCAAATATGTGATCGATCTAACCATATGTCGTGATGATGTAGTCATTGATTTGTCTTTAAATGATTGATATGTGGCTAATTTTATAGATCTTACCATGATCCAATTGTTGATCTAACTCCAAATAGTATATCTGAATCTATCTCAATCATTCATTGCATCTAACCATTAATCGGTTGCCCAAGTCTACTCTGTGATCGATCTATGAACCTTTACATGATCTAGCCATTGATTGGTCACTAATACCTCTATTTGTGACTGATCTAACCCATTCACCATGATCCAACTATTGCTCGGTCACCATGAACCAGTTCTATGGTTGATCTGATCTGTTTTTGTGATATAATCTTAGATCGGTTATTGAAACATCAAATCCTCAACTGATCCACCCCTATGAGATGATTTGATCATTAATTAACCATGTAGTACTTAGATCTGCAATCAATATGAGCTCTTATTTGGGTCTAAATGTAGATTTCATACTAGATCATCTAATATGTGATCAGTTCTAGCCCTTTATCTTGACCTAATCGTATATTAGGGCAGGCCCTTAGATCTATGTCTAATTCAACTATTCGTTCTGATCTAACCATAAATCTATCACCAAACCCCTAGAACAATGACATATGTAGCTCGTTTCCTAAGATCTAACCATTGATTAATCATCTAATGCTAGATTTATGAGATCATACACTATATCCTTTTTTTATCTGTAGTGGTTCCACGGTTGGAGCTACAAATCAGTGTATCTTTGCTTTCCTGGTACCACAATTAGTGAAAGAGACATGATCAAAGTCCTCCATCGATGGATCAACAGCAAAACCTACAAATTGGCCAATTGACAGATCAAGCTAAAGGAGATACATACGAGAATCCAGAATAAATGTCATACAAGGTAGGTGGATTAAGAATGATATTTTGGAAAGTTTAATAACTACCATGTTTTTATAAGAATGATTGAATGAACATGATGATTTACAAAGTAATGTCTTTAATTACTAAAATTATGGAAGCATGTAATAAATGTAGAAGTTACTTGTGAAACCTTTTAAATTATCAAATTGAAAATGAAATGATTAATTTAAATTATAAATGCTAATGTTTCCTTAGTTGTAACACCCAAATAAAAGAAAGAAAACAATACTCAATGACATTTAGCCAATGTGATAATACTAATTAGTAATACATTTTCAAAGGTAGGGCCCTTAGTAGTAAAAAAATGTCGCAACACAAAGCAGCGAAAATTCTTTTCTTTAGAACTTGTTCTGAAAAACCCAAGTCATCACTTCATACATAACATAAGTAGAATTTTTGTACAAGATAAATTCTATTAAAGGAATATATTTTTATTAAATTTTAGAATCCATCCAGTGGTTCACAGTACAGCCAAATACATTACAATACTTGTCCAAATTACATAATCCAAAACACAAAGTTCATCATGTGACGACTTGGGTTTTTGAAACACATTTTATCATATATATTTTTCAAAGGCAAGGGCGTCCCCTCAGTAAAAAAATTTCGCAAAACAAAGCAGCAAAAATTCTTTTATTTTAAAACTTGTTTTGAAAACCCAAGTCACCACTTCATACATAACATAAGTACAATTTGTGTACAAAATAAAATTCCATTGAAGGAATATGATTTTATTAAACTTCCAAGATCCATCCAGTGGTTCACAGTACACAACCCATTGTATCCTTACAATACTTGTCCAAATACACAATTCAAATTACAAAGTTCTAAATACAATACATGCTCTCTATACAATGTTTCAAGGGATATACCCTTATTACTTATTCTTCACTAGTTCTTCAAGTCTTGAGCTCCTAAGTCTCCTTCTCTGTATCTGAGATATTGTAAACATTCGAACATTTACAATATCTCAGCAAGCTATGCTTGGTAGGGGATAAGAATGTAAGTTATTGACAGTAAAATCTCAATATTCAACTATCCTATAATTCATTCTATCATAAGCACATTCACAGACCACTATTATTTATATGAACATCTCATTTCCTTATCATTTGTGTTCACCTTTATACATACATAGTATATAAGAACAAATCCATTAAAATTGTAAAAATAATCAATAATCATTTCCATACAAAACTGATCAACTCCTTTCATTATAGGAGATTTGTATTTCAGCCAGTTACTATACTGGGATTTTCCCTTCTTGGGAAAAATATTGGTAATATACAATTACCTGGCATTTCATCATGCCATCCCTTAAGGCATTTCACTATGCCAATTTCATATGCATCATAATGCAAAATAATCAAGGACTACTATGCTTGCAATCTAATCCATACAGCGCGCCTGGATAACTGTTCAATAATCCACTTATACCATTCTCAGTGGAAATTACAATATCCATGTCCATATGGGAGGACCATGTCTGTCACAGTGGTGGCCTTCCTATAATTGCCCCACCCGACTTTTAGCCTTTCTTAGGCTTGGTATTCAATATCATCAAGTTTCAGAGAGTGGGTGGCCAAACCCTCTTAACTCTCCTAGCATAGCATCCTTAGGCCTATGCCTGTTTAAAACAAAACCACAAGCCTCCAAGCTTGTATGTAAAATAATACTTATACATATCAGCCTATCTGTCTGTTTATCTAGGGTTGGAATATTTTCTACTTTCCTATTCACTTAGGGTTGCTCTCAATTCTCAACTTAACCATTTAATACTTATTTTCCTCATCATTTGGTTGGATCATATTTCAATTTGAGGTATTTACCTTAATATATTGGTATCATACATGTCAATACTTCAAAACATTAGATCATGTATTAGACATGTATCTACATGTAAAGGCATTCTTAATAATCCACCTACCTCAATAAGGTATTCTTACTCCTTGAAATCTGCCATCGTCTCAATCAACATATATCTGTCAAATCATATGTATAATGTCATTTTTCTAATCAAGGGTACATACTACATGGTCTTTTGATCATCCTTATGTAGGATGATCTGAATCTTTCTTCCTTGAATATCATATATCAATGGGTTTAATATCACCTATACAAATACTATCTATATCATACATAACAATCTAATTTACATTGATGTTTCTTTTTCCTTATTATTTTTTATCATACAAGATCTCATCTTGTTTGATCATCCTTATCTTATTTACTATTTTTATTAGGGTTAGATAATTTGCTATCTTTTTATGTTCTTATTATTATTCAACCAGTTAGTGTCTTACTTGGTTGAAGAAAATTTATTTCTTTCTATTACTAGACAACTCCTTATTTTAGGATGACTAGTACTTACTAGTTAAAGTCTGCTCAAAAAGTGGTTAATACAACCCTCATGTAAGGAGGCGTTTAGACCTCTTTTACGTCAATGGGAGGTGAGGGAAAAGCACTTGGCTCTTGTATACCCCCTATAACCACAATGTTCAGAGTCCACTGGAGTGGTACTAGCTCAACCTTTGACAAGGTTCCTATGAGCTCTTTACCTTAAGTCCCTTCTCTAATTGATTTTAATTAATTTTTATGGATATGCATAATGTCATCCATGGATGTTCATTATTTTCCTACTTTGGGCCAAGGAATTGGTAAACCATTCCTTATATTGTCCTACTAACTATATCCCTTATTAAGTCAAAATCATTCATTCATCTTAGTTGTCCATGAATCTCTATATTTCATTAGTTTACATTTTTGGTGATTTATACTCCTTATATCTTAACAACTACTTAACAATTGAATAAAATTTGACAATAAGTAAATCATAAACTTGAAAGCATAAATCAAATATAAGTTTAACAACTATATACTAACATTCTTCCTATAAATGTAACTTAAGCTAGTGAAATAAAACTAACATGATCCTAAGTTATGAAATACATAAAATTATACTTCTATCTTAATGGAATCATGTTTAAATATCTAATTTACACTAACATGATCCTAAAGTAATCAAATCTACTAACAAATTACTCATTTAGGGCATATCATACTAAAATTTAATGATTACACTATCATGCTTTCTAACTTAGAACATAAATCACATTTACACCTTTATGTCCAATAAAAGATAATTAAAACTTAGAACATAAATCACATTTACACTTCTATATCCAATAAAAGACAATTAAAGTAATTATATTAAGATTATTATAAGCTTTTAAATATGATCCAACCATTAGATCTTAGGTGTTTTCCTTTAGATCAAGGGTTTTAATTACCTTTAAGGCTTTTAATCCATTAAGATCCAAAAATCATATCCACTTGATTTTGTCACATTTCATCCATGATCTAACTTGATTTCATCATAATATCATCTATTTAATCCATCCCAAGGATCCGATCATACTTGATCTCATTGATCAAGTGGGTCCCTTTGTATTTTTTTATTTTTTTTTATTTTAGGGTTTTTCTATCATGAAGGGCAGATCCCCTAATTTATCCAAGATCTGTCCAAATTAATCATAGATATTACTTTATTACATTATTATATCATCATTAAAATAAATTTCCAAGATCTGATCACCTCAGATCTTGAAGATCTTAGAAATTGGACACTTATTTCCAAAATACAGAAATAATTTTTAGAAATATTATGAATTCATTAGAAACTAGACATTACAAGATTTCCATAGCTTCTTTCCGATCTCAATTTGGAGTTTATATGACTCCACAATCTTAAATTGAAGTTTACAGCCATTCCTAGGGTCCATATTTGATCTAAGCCCAGCAGAATTAATCTCTCTCAATTGAGGGTCCAAACCTTGTTAGATTTTCTTAAAAATTGTACCCTAGGGGTTTTTAACCCTTATCGATCATTGGAAAGCTCAGAATTTCCATCTGAGCTCTCTATCACCATAAATTGAAGGCTCTTGTATTTACTTTATTTTTACTAGTTTTCATTCAAATTAAATTACACAAAAATAAAAATTATACTAAACCATAATAAATATGTATGGGAAGTATTTACACCTACCTGATTGGAGAAAAGCAATATAATTGATGCCCAATTTGAGAGAATTACCGGTTAATGATAATATAGCCCAATTGTCCACCTTTTTGTGATTTTCTGTTGTTGGAACCGTTGGATCTTGAAATTGACTTGGGGCTTTTGTATATAATATAGTATAGGAGGTTATGGAGGGTGAAATTTATCAAATTCTACCTGGAACGGAGTGCCTAATTAAATTTAGGTCTCTTGTTCCACTTAGAAAGAGGAGAGAGAAATAAGAAAAATAGAGACTGGGGAGATTAGGAAATTTCATGGTTAAGGTTGTGAAAATTTTTGGGACATATTTATAGCCAAATTTGAATTTTTTATCATTTATTTTGATAAGATATTTTATTACTTTAGAATTTTTTATTACAAGTGCATTCTCCATTCTCCACTACCAGCAATAATGCACTAAGCAATTATTGTTGCTTCTAGAATGGTGGCCCACTTTGTGGGCCCCACTTTTATGTGAAAAGATGTTTTTGCCCTTTGAACTCCAAAATTGGAGAATAATAGGCAATATTTGTCCAACTCGGAATCAAGCGTACTTAGTGGCGTTGGAATCGTATTTCTAAGTACTTCATGAATATTGAGGTCTTATTTCTTGGATATGGAATATGGGTAAAATTATCATTTTACCCCCAAATGGAGAAAATTAAGGAATTTTCATTTTAACTCAGAATTGAATGTACTTAATGTTGTTTCGATCAGTTTTCCAAGTACATCCATAATTTCTATGTTTTAATTCATGAAATAATCTTCATAAAAAGAGAATTTTCAATAACCTAATATTCCAGCCTAGAATTTCTAAAAAAACAAACTTTATGAATTTGCCTTAATAAGTTACAAAAATTCGGGTCATTACACATCATACAATGAAACTCTCATTACAATACAATACTCTCAAACAAAACAAAATACATGTCTTCATGGGATATACCCTGATGATTATTCTCTTTAAGTCTCCTATAGTCTTGAGCTCTTAACTCTCCTTCTCTGTATTTGGGATATTGTAAACATTAAAACATTTACAATATCTCAGCAAGCTATGCTTGGTAAGGGAATGAAGAAGCATAATAATTGAAAGTATAATTCTAGTACTTCATAATCCCATTATCCATAAATATACTCATGTATTTAACCCTTTACTTTGTAATATATGTACATCCTTATACATACATATTATACATAGATAAATCCATCAAATTTATGAAAGTAGTCAAATAT
Source organism: Warburgia ugandensis (assembly GCA_035236585.1). NCBI lineage: Eukaryota > Viridiplantae > Streptophyta > Magnoliopsida > Canellales > Canellaceae > Warburgia > Warburgia ugandensis. Next base: position 69,113,697 of record CP141126.1, on the reverse strand, counting down.
CATTCCCAACTAAGCTGATCAATTCTTTTCACTATGAGAAATCAGTATTTTAGCTAGTCCTATACTAGAATTTTCCCTTCTTGGAAAATATTGGTAATATACAATTACCTAGTATTTCATCATGCCAAAACATAAGGCATTTGACTATGCCAGTCTCATATGCATCATATTATAAAATAATCAAAGCACTACCATGCTGCAGTCTGATCTATACTAGTGCGCACGAATAACTACCATGTTCACCACTACTACCATGGTGAAAAATATTGTATCGCTACCCATATGGGGAGATAGGACTTTCATAGTGGTGGCCTTCCCATAATTGGCCCATCTGACTTTTAGCCTCTCATAGGACAAGGTATCATCAAATTTCAAGAAGCAAGTGGCCAAACCCTCATAACTCCCCTAGCATAGCATCTCCCAGGGTTATAATTATTTAAAACAAAACCACAAGCCTCCATGCTTGTATGTAAAATAGGTTTCATACGTAGCAGACAATCTATCTATTTACTTAGGGCTAGAATATCTTCTAGTTTCATATTCACTTAGAGTCTAATCCTCAATTCTAACTTAACTATTTCATATATGTTTGGTTGGATCATAAGGATTTCAAGGGATTTAATACAAGTATTAACATTACACTTGTCAACATAAGGTCATGGGTTCATCATGTACATCCCATGTAAATGCATTTATCAAATCCTCCTACCTTTGAGTAGTGATCCATCTCTCTAGATCTTCCATGATCCTGACTGATGTATGTAATCTGTACATTCATACATACTATTAATATATATACAATTTGAATAATCCTATTGATCAATAGATCTGATGGTTAGAATGATCTTTTAATCTTTTAGATCTAAGTATTTTCTATTCTAAGTCTTTGTGTATCCATCTCTTTGATCTTGATCTTTCATAGATCCTTTGATCAATAATCTATTCTTGTTGATAAAGATCAAGGCCCTGGATCTTCTATCATCTAGTTCTTCTTTGATCTAAGTTCAGTTATTTGATCATCCTTAAGGAGGAGGATCCTGGTTCTTTTCCTTGGATCATATTTGATTAAGGGTTTGGATTATTTAATCTAATAATCTAGATTTGATCTATTGCATACATACTAATGAACATGCATACTAAGTACAATACAATGTTATTATTCTTATTATTATTGATCATTCAAGATCCAATGGATCTTGTTTGATCATCCTTATCTTATAATTTTTATTAGGGTTAGATAATTTATTAACCTTTTATACTCTTATTATTATTATTATTCAACCAGTTAATGTTTTACTGGTTGAAGATAACTTTTTAGCCTAAGTCTAGACTTCTCCTCTTATTTCTAATTGGCAAAGCCTTACTAGCTGAATGGGTGAACACAAAGTGATTACTTCAATCCTCATGTAAGGAGGCGTTTAAACCTCATAAACGTCAATAGAAGGTGGGAGAAGAGCGAGGCTCTATTAGAAAAACCCCTGAACCACCATGTTCAACATTCACTAGAGTGACCTTAGCTCAAACTTTTATAAGGTTCCTATGAGCATGTTAACCCTAAGTACTCTTTCTAATTGATTTTAATTAAGTCCAACATTTAAAATGTCATTCATGGGTTTTATTATTCTCCTAGTTTGGGCCAAGGATTTGATAATCCTTATATTGTCCTACTAACTATAGCCCTTACTAATTAAGTCCAAGTCAAATAATTCACTCTTATTTGTGTCATGAAGCTCTACTTTCTTATTAGATTTTATTTTTTTTATTTATGAATATTAAGACATAACCACTAATTAAACAATTTTATCGACTAATAAAATTTAAGTAATAAACTTTAAAGCAGAAATCTAATATAATTTTAACAACATTTTACACTAACATGCTTCCTATGTAACTTAATGACATGAAACTATACTTAAACTAGCATGCTCTTCAGTTATAAAATACATAAAATTTTACTACTAATCTAATGGAATCATACTTAAACTTCAAATGTAAACTAACATGGCCCTAAGATAATTAAATCTATCAACCTAATATAACAATGTAATAACATATAGAACATAGCATGCTAAAATCTAAGAATTACACTATCACGCTTTATAACATAATTCACCTTTACAATGCTATTAAAAAATAAAAGACAATGAAACTAATTATATTAAGATTATTAAAAACCTTTACTTATGACCCAACCATTAGATCTTAGATCCTTTCATTTTAGTTAATTTTAGGGCTTTTACTCCATTAAGATCCAAAGATCATATCCCTTTGTTTTTGTCATATTCAATCCATGATCTCAATGGATTCCATCATAATATCCTTCATTCAACCCATCTCAAGGATCTAATCATACTTGATCTTATTGATCAAGTGGGTCCCTTTGTATTTTTAGGAATTTTCTACCATAAAGGGTAGATCCTTCAATTTATCTTAGATCTGTCCAAATAAGTAATGGTTATCACTTTATTTCAACATTATATCATTAGTATATCAGATCATGAAAATTAGAAGTTTAATTCTTAAATACAAAAATTTCATGAACAATTTTCTAAATGTTATGATTTCAGAAGAAAATAGAAGCTATAAGCTTTCCATAACTTCTTTCCGATCTTAATTTGGAGTTCAGATGACTCCACAATTGAACTGTGAAGTTCATAGTCATTCCTAGTATCCAAATTTGATTTAGGACCAATGGAACAAATGGCCCAAATTCAATTGGGCAGAGCGATCACCTCGCACCCGTCACCGGGATGCTCGCAAAAATGCTCCAGCAGGGCACGTTTCCGTGTCATGTTTCGCCACGCGTGCCAAGTTCTGACTTGATTTAGGGAGATCGGACAGTCTATTTGGACCATCCAATCAATCCCTTTACAATTAAGGGCTCAAAATGCTATAAAATTTCTTGAAACTTCTACCCCTAGAGTTTTAGATCCTTTGGATTGATTGGATGGCTCAAAATTTTCATCTAAGCCCTCCATCATCCACAATTGAAGAGTTCTGATCCTTACTTTATTTTTTATATATTTTAACCTAAAACTAATTATGACCATATCTACTAATAAAATTTAAATCATAAACATTAAAGTAGAAATCTAATATAATTTTAACAACATTTTACACTAACATGCTTCCTATGTAACATAACTTAATGAAATGAACCTATACTTAAACTAGCATGCTCCTAAGTTATAAAATACATAAAATTTTACTACTAATCTAATGGAAACACACTTAAACTTCAAATGTAAACTAACACGACCCTAAGATAATTAAATCTATCAACCTAATATAATAATCTAATAACATAGCATGCTAAAGTCTAAGAATTACACTATCATGCTTTATAACATAATTCACATTTACAATGCTATTATCAAATAAAAGACAATGAAACTAATTATATTAAGAGTATTAGAAACCTTTACGTATGACCCAACTATTAGATCTTAGATCCTTTCCTTTTAATTAAGGGTTTTAATTAATTTTAGGGCTTTTACTCCATTAAGGTCCAAAGATCATATCCCTTTGTTTTTGTCATATTCAATCCATGATCTCAATTGATTTCATCATAAATCCTTCATTCAATCCATCCCAAGGATCTGATCATACTTGATCTTATTGATTAAGTGAGTCCCTTTGTATTTTTAGGGTTTTCTACCATAAAGGGTAGATCCCTCAATTTATCTTAAATCTATCCAAATAAGTCATGGTTATCACTTTATTTCAACATTATATCATCAACAAATCAAATCGCCAAGATCTGATCTCTCAGATCTTGAAGATCATGAAAATTAGAAGTTTAATTCTTAAATATAGAAAGTTTCATGAAGAATTTTCCAAATGTTATGATCTCAGAAGAAAATAGAAGTTATAAGCATTCCATAGCTTCTTTCTAATCTCAATTTAGAGTTCAAATGACTCCACAATTGAATTGTGAAGTTCACAGTTGTTCCTAGTGTCCAGATTTGATCTGGGTCCAGCAGAATGGATGGCCCAGATTTGATCAGGAGGAGCGATCACCATGCACCTGTCGCTGGGATGCAAGCGTAATGAGCTCCCTCAGTGACTGGAGCTATTGTGTAGTCGTCCTATCTTGACGCGTTTCACCGCGCGTGCCAAGTTCTGACTTGATTTGGAGAGATCGGAGAGTCTGTTTGAACCGTCCAATCAATCCCTTATAATTAAGGGCTCAAAATGCTATAAAATTTCTTGAAACTTCTACCCTATGGTTTTTTTTGTAATGCTCGAGCAATTTACACTATTTAAAAAAAATGAATTGGACATTCTATAGGAAATGAAAAGTTCCCTTTTTGGAGATAAGGGTATTTTGGTCATTTCACTGTTCACCCTGACTAGACTAAGAAATTTGGTCCTTATAATAGTACCCTTAGGTGCATCTCAGAAAAATAAATCCAACAAGACCAAAATCACCCAAAACGGAGTTAAAATGAGCAAGATATGGCCCTTTGAAGTTCAAGGGCAAAAGTGTAAATTAATTCAAAAACGGATTTGGCCTAAGAAAAACAGGGACCCGTTTTGATACGGGCACCCCTCTTCTTCAACCTCCTAGAGGGTTCTAGAACGGCAGTGTGCATGGGAGAAACAACCGTTATTCTGGAGGTTTCTCCACCGCCGTTCCATGGCAGTAAGAACCCCCTCCAAAACCCTCTTCAAGCTCTATAAATAGAGCTCTTGTGCGCCTCCAATGGCAGCCCAAAAGCATGGAAAAAACCCATCGTGCAGAAGCAAACAAGAGGAGAAAACATGGGAAAAATCTAGCCACGAACCAGGTATGCCCAAAACCCCTCCAAACCCATCTCCCCCTTAGTCTTAGGATGAGTTCCCCCAAGTTTCTGCATAAAAAACCATGAAAAACGGGGCTCTAGGGAGCCACAAAGGACCCAGGGACGGTGCCTGGGTGTACTAGTTCAACAAGGTTGAACCAGGCACGTCCATGGATGTGCCTGCAAACGAGAAAACGAGTAGAAGGCCCGGTGTGTTTGTGGACGCGCCCTGTGGGCCTTCCATGTGTTCTGAATACTAAAACAACCATAACTTGAGTTTTAGGGCTTCGATTGAGGTGCCGCAAAAGGCGTTGTGTCTGTATCGATGACGCGGATACACCCAAATAATAAAATACCTGATCAAGGCCCTATCTAAGGTGGTAATGACCCTTAAACTATGATAGTGGCACGGGGCCACTAAACCTTTATAAACCTGACGATACTAAGGCCCAGTTAGGACCTTAGGAGACCCATAGGCATGGGAATGAACCCCTAATGCCTAAGTAGTGAGATCAACCATTGTAAAATCTATAGAAATAGGCCAAGCTAACCTTGTTCCCCTAAACTATGAGCAGGAGCATATGAGGACAAGGGGGCTAGCGTGACTAAACCAGGTAGGTGCTCTATCGCTACTAGACTTTTTAAAAGAACCCATGATGTTTTGATGCAGGTACTCTATTGCTACTAGACTTTTTAAAAGAACCCATGATTGTTTTGAGAATGCATGCTTTAAGTTTAAGTTATATGACTTGTTTAGCATGACTTAATTTTATAAACGAATTCAGCATGCATATGACAAATACATTATGCATAGACATGTTTTGCAAACAATTGCATATATTGCATGATTTGTGAGCATTGATTTTTTGAAAAATTGTATGTCCTTGAGGGTTACCAAAAGACGCGGGAGTGCATAAAAGACGTTAGGTAGGCAGTTGTGAGGGCTAGGAAATTGTGAGGGACCCAAAGAGGACAGGTTTTGAAAAAGTGGTTTTTGCTTGTTTGATCGTATATAATTTGGGCTAGTAAGCTCATGGGAGTTATGCCGAGAGGTCTGGGGTGGCCTCCCAGCCTCTACCACTATTAGGTGGAATGAGTACCACGCCCAAAAAGGGCATGTCCCTACGTTGACTGCATGTGGTACAGTGGGCTACCACTGGTGTCATGGCACTAGGTCGATGTGTCATATGCCTCATGGAGGCTATGACCGAGTGTCCACAGGTACCCGGGGACCACACGGCGGCGAGGTCATGGGCAAAGTGGGCCCTATGGTTTGAGAATTTACTTGCATTGCATATGGCATGACATGAGGTTGGTTGACCATACCATATATCCATGAGTTGGATTCAGTGGAGCATCTTATGCATATTATTATGCTTATGATTTATATATATGATACTTTCAACTTGGATTATACGATTCTTTAAGTCGTTAGTATTCCGATTTGACAAGTGTTTTTAATATCGACAGGTTTTATCCTTTCACAGCTAGTCCAACATGTCCAAGGGTCATAGACAATCTAGAAAATTAAGAAGAAATAGTAGAAATAGAAATAGTAGAGATGACTAACATATTAATGCTCAAGGCATTTCAGCATAAACAAATAGGTGAAAAAGGAGATGGGTCTAGCAAATACTTAGATATTGGATGGTTTAAATCTTATCAATAAGGATTGTTGTGCAGTGGTGCAAATAGGGAAACTCATATATAAATTAGATTATGATGAGAATGATGAATGAAGATGTTAGTGAACTTGTTAGTAGATAGTTCTGACCTATAATAGATTAATGTCACCAAAGGTGAGAAAATCGAAGAACCTAGATGGCTATCATACCCTTCTAAAGAATATTAGAATATGAATATGATAGGGGAAGTAAAAGATGGACTTTGAGAAGATTTTGATGATAATCTAATAGGGATGAGCATACAAGATGATACTAGGGGATAACTGTGACTTGTACTGGATCACAAGGGTATGGATCCTGAAACACTTAGCTCAATTTTGGATACCGTAATTGGAGTCTTATGAAGAGTAAAGTGCTATCTAATAATGATGACTTGAGTATAATGGAGCAGATCAGAAGATGTACAATTGACATATTATGTAATTAAGAGGAACATAACACGAATATGATAGGGAAATGTGTTCGACCGAGTTACCAAAAGATTTTGATGATAATACTAGGGATGACAGATCTGTAACAATAGATTGATCCTAACAAGAACTTATAAGAGAAATTGATTTAGGTAGACAAAAATGAGGATTTTGAAGAAAAGAGAGAGAGATAGAGATGTAACTATAAGTATTCGATGAATATTGAATATTCAAAAGAAGAGGATCATGACTTTATGGAGATACATACAAATCTTTCATCTTGAATCATCTGGGAAGATAAACCAATCAAATTCGAAGGAATAATAATAGTTGAGTTAGCGATGATGTCATTGTAAATGCGTATAATAGAGATAAAGCATATGGGATTTGAGACGTTGAGTAGAGTATTGAATTTCAGGAGATTATGCTACAAGAAATTTTTGAAGAGGAATGGTGACCAACTAGAAATTAAATTCTACAAATGGTTTGATGTCTATATCAATTATTGCAATTAGAATCTTATCGGATCCATTAGCTTATAAGGAACACCAATGGATATAGTCCATAAAAAGGAAAACTTGGTATTATCCTACCTTGCCACTGCATGAGTACATAAAGTCTATTGAAAAAGAAAACAAGACAGGACAGCGACTAGTCCATTTGTTTTTCCGCAACTCGGGTGCGATCAAGGATCAATATGATGTCTTAGAGGAAGAGTGGAAGAGCAAGTATTTTAAGGCCATCAATTAGTCATTTCCTTTAGTGTATTGTTGACTAAATAAAGGTATCCCACCCTAATGAATCAAATATGTTAGTAGTCGAAGTTATATACTCAGAGGGATATTATAAGTATTTAGACATGAGTTTTACCTAAAAGAAGTTACTTGTTAGACTAAGTCATTTGAGGGTATGAGGTCAGTTGATTAGGCCACATCATGGAGGAGCTACGAGTACAATGAATACAGTAACAACTGAGATAGAAGCAAAAATAAGGAGCGATCTCCACTAATGAGACAGATTTTTCCAAACCTAAATAGATACCATGACAAACTATAGAAATCACTATGGGTCTGAAAGATGCTACTAACTTGGATTGAAAAGAAAGGCAGATGAGCACTGATCGCTTTAGAGAGACCGTTGAGCTTATAACCTATACATCTAGACAGAGATCAACAGGTAATCGAATAAATTCTCTTTCTATATGTCTACGAAAATGTTTTATGCTTACCTGAGTGTTTTTCAAATTTGATGATTTAACAACTTCAGCACAATTTGACATAATCGCTATTGAATGAGAATTATTGTTATAAGCTAAGTATGAGGGAACACTTGAAAACCACTACTTATGATGATGATACCCCCTGACAATTAAGACTGAAGGGTTGACGATAAAGCATTAATAAAAGATTGAACAACATATTGACATAGGGAATGCAAGGAGAAAAGTTGAGGTGGCCAGCACATTATAAGGAGAAATTTGATGTTACGTTGCCTTTAGACAAAAAGTTAGTTGTTATGTGCATATATCAAGTATGAAAAATCAATTGAAGGAATTTCCTAAGGACTCACCCTACTGGATTGAGTATAGAACTTTTGGACTAAAAGATAACGAAGGAGACCATCAAGCAAAGAAAGGACAAAGAGGATAATGACAAAGGATTCAACCATGACCTAGTAAGGGTACTTGGGTATGAATAAGAGGCTTTTTGCATAAATGGGAACATTGTTGGAAATCCTAATGACAAATTGATGTGAATAGTGAGATAGGCCTCTAGACGAGAACATTTGACCCATGATGATGAATTAACCATAAAACATTTGACATGAGTTTATATAAATGCTTCAGGAAGAAAAGCATTTGATGACTTCAGCTTCTATGAAACTTGACATACAGTTTGGATATCCTAATTGTAATATGAGATCGTATTAGTGATGAAGGATGTTATTTCAAATATAATATTGATTGAGGACCCCAGTTACAGTAGAAAAGCGACGGACAATTGAAATTCGAAGTTAATCAAGGATTTGGCTTTTATCATTGATATAATCGGATGACACATGGTACCATATTAGGTGTTGAGGTATCTTGAGGCAAAACATGAAACAAAGAAATTAAGATAATACAAGTTAAACACAATAAAAAGAATGTCACTTTTTGAGAGTTTTACTAATGACATTTATATCACTAGATGGAAGACAAGAGGAAAAAGGGATTATCCTATGCTATTCAAAATAAAATAGGAGGACTAAGAGCATATGATCTCAAAGAAGTACGAAGTAATTTATATACGAGTAGGAGAGTATGGTCATCTAATGAAACTATCCTATACATGATCAGAGGAATATGAAGGATGGGTAATACAGATAGAAACCAGTAATGATAAATTGGCACGCATGAGACTATGTATCAGAGTACGCAGCGAAAGCGGCCCATATATACTTAAAGAAAATGGATAAGACATATTGACGATATATATATATATATATGTGTGTGTAAGGCCTTGTGGAAGTAATTATAACGAGGATAAATTGAGAACGTGCCTAGGATTGGTTACAAGATAGTATGATTAGCATTTTAAGGACAACATTACTCCAAGTATTGGATAACAAAATAATGGATTCGTCGACAACAAAAGTATGGGAGTGGAGCAAAGGAATTTTCTTAGTTCAAGGGAGTTCTCAAGAAGAATATATCTTATCAAGAAGATAGCTGACTTGAAGGTAAGGATTTGTGGAATTTTGAGGACGAAATTCTTTTAAGGGGGAAATAATGTAATACCCGAGTAATTTACGATATTTAACAAAAATGAATTGGACATTCTATAGGAAATGAAAAGTTCCCTTTTTGGAGATAAGGGTATTTTGGTCATTTCACTATTCACCCTAACTAGACCCAGAAATTTGGCCCTAAGAATAGTACCCTTAGGTGGGTCTCGGAAAAAGAAATCCAACAAGACCAAAATCACCCAAAACGGAGTTAAAATGAGCAAGATATGGCCCTTTGAAGTTCAAGGGCAAAAGTGTAAATTAATTCAGAAACGGATTTGGCCTGAGAAAAATAGGGACCCGTTTTCATATGGCCACCCCTCTTCTTCAACCTCCTAGAGGGTTCTGCAACGGCGGTGTGCAGGGTAGAAACCACCGCCATTCTGGAGGTTTCTCCACTACCATTCCATGGCAATAAGAACCCCCTCCAGAACCCTCTTCAAGCTCTATAAATAGAGCTTTTGAGCGCCTCCAATGGCAGCCCAAAATCCTGAGAAAAACGTATCGTGGAGAAGCAAACAAGAGGAGAAAATGTGGGAAAAACCCGGCCACAAACCAGGTATGCCCAAAACCCCTCCAAACTCATCTCCCCCTTAGTCTTAGGATGAGTTCCCCCAAGTTTTTGCATGAAAAACCATGCAAAACGGGGCTCTAGGGAGCCACAAAGGACCCAGGGACAGTACCTGGGCATACTGGTTCGACATGGTCGAACCAGCTGCGTCCGTGGACGTGCCCGCAAACGAGAAAATGGGGAGAAGGCCCGGTGCATCTGTGGACGCACCTTGTGGGCCTTCCATGTATTCTGAATACTAAAACGCCAATAACTTGAGTTCTAGGACTCCGATTGAGGCACCGCAAAAGGCGTTGTGTCCGTATCGATGATGCGGACACACCCAAATAATAAAATACCTAATCAAGGCCCTATATAAGGTGGGAATGACCCTTAAACTATGATAGTGGCATGGGGCCACTAAACCTTTATAAACCTGACAATATCAAGGCCCAGTTAGGACCTTAGGAAACTCATAGGCATGGGAATGAACCCCTAATGCCTAACTAGTGCAATCAACTATTCTAAAACCTATAGAAATAGGCCAAGCTAACCTTGTTCCCCTAAACTATGAGCAGGAGCGTACAAGGACAAGGGGGCTAGCGTGACCAAACCATGTAGGTGCTCTATTGCTACTAGACTTTTTAAAAGAACCCATGATGTTTTAATGTAGGTGCTCTATCGCTACTAGACTTTTTAAAAGAACCCATGATTGTTTTGAGAATGCATGTTTTAAGTTTAAGTTATATGACTTGTTTAGCATGACTTAATTTTATAAACGAATTCAGCATGCATATGACAAATACATTATGCATAAACATGTTTTGCAAACAATTGCATATATTGCATGATTTGTGAGCATTGAGTTTTTGAAAAATTGCATGTCCTTGAGGGTTACCAAAATATCCTAGAGTGCCCAAAAGACGCTGGGTAGGCAGTTGTGAGGGACTCAAAGAGGACAGGTTTTGAAAAAGAGGTTTTTGCTTGTTTGATCGTATATGATTTGGGCTAGTAAGCTCGTGGGTACTATGCCGAGAGGTCTGGGGTGGCCTCCCAGCCTCTACCACTATTAGGTGGAATGGGTGCCACGCCCCAAAAGGGCATTTCCCTACATCGACTGCATGTGGTATAGGGGGCTACCACTGGTGTCACGGCACTGGGTCGATGTGTCATATGCCCCGTCGAGGCTATGACCGAGTGTCCCCAGGTACTCGGGGACCACACGGCAGCGAGGTCGTGGGCATACTGGGCCCTATCTTTTTGTGGATTTACTTGAATTGCATATGGCATGACATGAGGTTGGTCGACCATACCATACCATATATCCATGAGTTGGATTCAGTTGAGCATTTTATGCATATCATTATGTTTATAATATATATATATATGATACTTTTGACTTGGATTATGCGATTCTTTAAGTCGTCAGTATTCCGATAATGGTTTTTAATATTGATATTGAACATGAGTGTACAAACATGCACATGTTTTAGAAAGCATATGATTTTAAACATAGCATGCATTGTAAAACTAGTAGTGATAGATGCCTACTGAGTATAGTATATACTCACCCAATCCTTAACATTTTTCAGACACAAAGTAAACACTTAAGGACAGGATATACGGCAACAGACCCGTGATAGAGAACGTCCAAACTAAGTACAAGTGAGTAAACCCCTACCTTATATTTCAGTGTTACTTGATTGTAGTTACTCTCTGTAACTGAGGCTGTGACTAACACTTTATTGGGAATAGAGTCAATTTAAAACTATCCCATGGCTGTATGATTTGAAAATGTGTTTTGACACTCGGAGTTTTATATGAAAGATTACTTTCCAAAAAGAAAAACAATTTCATGCATTTCATATTTCTAAAATAAGAGATCTCGCCTTTTTATCAAATTTGCAGCATATAAAACCCGGGCCATCACACTTTTTACCCTTTTGGATCGATTGGATGGCTCAGATTTTTCATCTGATCTCTCCATCACACATAATTGATGGGTTCTGATCCTTACTTTATTTTTATAAATTTTAACCTAAATCTAATTACAGAAAAATAAAAATTAGATAAAACAACTTGAAATAAGTATAAGAAGTGGTTCCACCTATCTGATTGGAGAAAAATCATAAATTTGAAGCCCAATTTGAAATAAATAACCTTTGATGATAGGATAGCCCAATAGTTCCTTGTTTTGTGATTTTTTGTTGATTGCACCATTGGATTTTGAAATTGATTGGGGGTTTCATAGACGAGTTAGTCTAGGATGGTATGTATGGTGGGATTTGTGAGATTCAACTTAGAACAGAGTGCCTAATTGAATTTAGGTCTCTTGTTCCAATTAGAGAGAGGAGAGAGAAAGTGCAAGAAGGGAGATTTTTGGGAGTTTTGGAAATTTGGAAAGAAATCTAGATTCAGTTTTTTTAGAGTAAGCAAGATGATTTTGTATGAATTTTAATGAATATTTTTGGAGGAGTTTTGAGGGGATATTTATAGGTGTTTTGCATTTTTCATAATTACATGTAATAATTATGTTTTAATTCTTTTAAATATTAAATTAACATTGGATCCTCCACAACCACTTCCTTCTCCACTAGTAGATGGTAGTGGTTTGACCAGTCATTACATGTTTTCTGGGCATTGGATTCGTTTGTGGGCCCCTCATGGGCCCCACGGGGTGTGAAAAGATCATTTTGCCCTTTTTTGGAGAAATTTTTTTTTTTATTCCCCTGAACTCGGAATTGAGCATACTTACTGGTGGTGGAATCATATTTCAAAGTACATTCTAAATATTGAGGTCTTAGTTCTTGGATATTGGTAAAATTACCATTTTACCTGTTGTTTCATAAAATGGAGAAAATTAAGGATTTTTCATTTTAACTCAGAATTAAATGTACTTAGTGTCATTTCGATCAAATTTTTGAGTACATTTATAATTTCTAAGTTTTAAATCATGGTTTAATCTTTATCAAAATAGAATTTTCAATAACCTAATATTCAAGCCCAAAATTTCTAAAAACTCAAACTTTATTGATTTTCTCAATCAACTTACAAAAATTGGGGTTATTACAAAGACAAATAAGTAATTGGACTTCCTACCTTGGTTTTGAACTTATACTTCAAGTGGACATTGTAATACATTAAACATGGTTTGATCTTACACATACTATTGAGACATAAGGACTTGTATATTGATACTATAATATTTGGAATGCACAGAGCAGTATGAAATATTAATAAGTATATCAACAACAAAGTAAAGATTTCAAAGTAACTCACAAATTTTTTGACCTATAGGAAGACCTAAGCAAATGTGCTAGAAGATGCCATACTGATAACTTAATGAGTCGAGAATGATGAAATGATTGGTTCTATGGTAGAAGAAAATTTAATATATTAACTTATGTATTCATAAATAGATGTTAAGGGAATAACCCTAAGGTCTTCAAAACCAAGAGTCAAAACAAAAAATTGTGTAAACAATATCCCTTAATTAGGTTCACTTTAACATGATTTGACTACTATTCATTGAAATGGAAGTAGTTATTGATATGTAGGATTGGAAATGATCATAATCACATGAAATGATTCATATTTAAACTAGGAAAGAATATTCTAGTGGGCCCCTCGTGGGCCCCACGGGGTGTGAAAAGATCATTTTGCCCTTTTTTGGAGAAATTTTTTTTTTATTCCCCCGAACTCGGAATTGAGCATACTTACTGGTGGTGGAATCATATTTCAAAGTACATTCTAAATATTGAGGTCTTAGTTCTTGGATATTGGTAAAATTACCATTTTACCTGTTGTTTCATAAAATGGAGAAAATTAAGGATTTTTCATTTTAACTCAGAATTAAATGTACTTTGTGTCATTTCGATCAAATTTTTGAGTACATTTATAATTTCTAAGTTTTAAATCATGGTTTAATCTTTATCAAAATAGAATTTTCAATAACCTAATATTCTAGCCCAAAATTTCTAAAAACTCAAACTTTATTGATTTTCTCAATCAACTTACAAAAATTGGGGTTATTACAAAGACAAATAAGTAATTGGACTTCCTACCTTGGTTTTGAACTTATACTTCAAGTGGACATTGTAATACATTAAACATGGTTTGATCTTACACATACAATTGAGACATAAGGACTTGTATATTGATACTATAATATTTGGAATGCACAGAGCAGTATGAAATATTAATAAGTATATCAACAACAAAGTAAAGATTTCAAAGTAACTCACAAATTTTTTGACCTATAGGAAGACCTAAGCAAATGTGTTAGAAGATGCCATACTGATAACTTAACGAGTCGAGAATGATGAAATGATTGGTTCTATGATAGAAGAAAATTTAATATATTAACTTATGTATTCATAAATAGATGTTAAGGGAATAACCCTAAGGTCTTCAAAACCAAGTGTCAAAACAAAAAATTGTGTAAACAATATCCCTTAATTAGGTTCACTTTAACATGATTTGACTACTATTCATTGAAATGGAAGTAGTTATTGATATGTAGGATTGGAAATGATCATAATCACATGAAATGATTCATATTTAAACTAGGAAAGAATATTCTAAATGATATGGGCATGCAATAGATATTTACAAGGCATGACCTTAAGTAGTAATATATGTATCTTTACTGATGAAGGTTTTATCACAAGTTTAACTATGGTCCATTTAGTGATAGGTACTTTGAAGATATTGCTTAAATATTTGTCTTTTATAATCATTGCATTGAATGCATCCAGACTACATGTTTTGAATGCTCACAAAGATATATTTTTATAGTTTGTTGGGAATATGGATTGAAAATGATTAGATTTGAATGGTTTCTCAAAGAACTTCAAATTAGCAATTTTCTTTTCATGAAATGATTTTGGAGATGTGTATGATTTATGATTTGGGTGGGCAATCAACGAGTAGCCATAAGTCCTGATGGATGCAGATTTGTTGATGTTAGGCAGGGGCTTCACGAGCAACTATAAGTCCTTGTGGATATGAATTTTATCGATGTTTTAGGTAGTGACTCTTAGAGTGTCTTGAGTTCCATATTTCACGACAGGTGCTTTATGAGTACTATAAGACCTAGAGGCTTGTGTGCTTAGGGCAGTAGTAAAACCTAGAGGTAAGTGTGTTATGTGCTATTGTAAGTCCTAAAGACCTTATGCTAGCAGGTGCAGTTGACCACTGACCTCCAAGATGATATTAATACTAGTCCATGGATGGAGGTAGTGGGCAGTAAGAGTACCTTCTCATGGGAAAGTGTTCTAATAGCTGGGTAGCCCCTATGAGGTTTGGTGAGTCATGGTTCATGCAAATATCCATGAGCAGACATATAGGCCACAGTAGTTGTCCATAAGTGATAGTAAGGCCTTACGAGCATAGGTGTACATTGTGTTGATGTTATGTGGGTCATTTCTCAAGAGTTTAGACCTCGTTTAGGGTTGTAGGACTATATGCCACCATGATTAGAGTTATCAGTTTTCCATGGTGATGTTGACATGGATTTGTGCATTTTGGATTGAGGGCTTTGCGCCTTCGTTTGGTCTCATTTATTTTAGGTACGTTGGTTTGACATACTTATCAAATTCTTTTGGACATCACGACTAATTTTAGATCACCAACCTTTCCTCATGGATTTTCTCCTCAGTGTATGAGACTAATTTTCACATTTATGATTTTATTTTAATTCAATGTTGAAAGAACTATTTACACATATGAATTGATTGATTATGCTTTGAAAACCATAAACAGCTTTTAGATTTGCTAGATCGAAGATTTATCAAATGTTGGTTTACTGACGACCAGACTTTGAGCATATAGTTTACTCTTTCACTTTATCATCTGAGTTCATCTATTTTTGACATCGTATTTTGTTGCTTACACCTAGCTAGTGGCTAGCCATTAGGATTGAATTTCATGACGATTTTTCCTTAACCATTTTACCATGGTCATCTTACTAATATGTCAGATCACTCAAGCATCATGAGTGATTTTTGCATGATCATATGCTAATTTATTCTTGTATATGAAACTATGTTGGGTTTGTAAAGAAAAAGATGTTAAATAACTACCATTACACATGATAATGAGGATGTTAGATACCTCATTCTTCAAAAATTAATTTAACTATTGAATGATAAAAAACTTTGACATTTATAGGGATAACTCAAATAATCATGTGTGGTTATGAAAAACTTATAATTTCAGCATGAGTACTTTGAAAATAGCATGAGATTTGTTCAAGTATGATATATTTTCAAAATGCATTGATTTATGTAAATTATTAACTACATGACAAAATAGCTACTTATTCCACCTACACAAGCACAAGCTTGCTCAGACATTGTAATTGTTTACATTGTCTTAGATTTGAAGAATTAAAATAAAAAGATGAATAGGTGGAATACAAGAGCAGCTATGGAGTTTAGAATTCCAAAAGACGAAGATTTTCTAATATCTGGATGGGGAGCCTTGCAACCTTAGATTAGCTTTTTGATATAATGAAGAATGTGAATGTATATTTACTTTTGTGTTGTGGATTCACTTGTATTTAATGGAATGTGTTGTGATATGGTTGTGACTAGAGGTTCTAGGAAGTGATAAGTCTGGTATATTTATTTTCAAAGTGATGAAAAATATTTTATATTGTCTATCAAGTATTTTGTACGCATGCGTGAAATGCATATGTACAAAAAATAGAGGAAACTCCACTAGATTTTTCATAAAAATGAGATACTCATTTTATCATAAAATCCCTATGTTTTGTGTAAAAAAAATTGCATTCCAGATTTTAAAAAAAAAGCCTCCAAAATTTTTTTTTGCTGTTTTGCTTCTGAAATAAATTTAAAACAAGGGGTGTCCCAAATTTTAAAAAATCTTGCAAAAAGTATTTTGAAAACTCATGTTGTCAAAATTTATGAAAGTTAAATATTAGGACGCACTTACTCATAGTACATAGTATAGACTAATAGATGGTTATGACTTAGAGACCTTGAAGAAATTAGTGGAGACCTACATACCCAATGAGTATTGGAGATTATTATCTTGCTAAGGAATTATAAATAATTTAATATTTTCTTCAATAAATATCAACATTGAGAGATCCCAGTATTTTTGGTTTGGTCAATTGTCGAGAAAAAATAGGACCACTAACTTTGTTTCCCAAATATTTATTGAATCTGATAGGTTTTAAGAAGCATAAGAAATGATATAATACATATTGGTGTTAGCCCAGAGACATAAAGCTTACCCAGTATATTATATCACTAGTTAGAACCTTTGAACCCTTTTCTTTTCAAAACTCCATATACCTTAATTGGAAACCCAATTAAATATCCATTATCTATCTTTCAAAAAATGAGCAACGATGGTAGAAAAAGTAGAAAGAAGACAAAAATCCAAGAATTGAATAATACTAAAGTGTTTACATAGAAAGGCCTTTCCCTCAATGAAAAAAAAAAAGAAATACAAAGAATGTTCAATATATATATATATATATATCAAGAAAAGTAAATAGTGAAGAGGAAGGTGAAAAGATATTCTCTTAAGTACATTTAAAAGAAAAGTTGTTCGAACTATAGTTATTGAAGACCTCTACTCAGATTTGAACCCTTTTCCCCTTTCTTTTAGAACCATTCCCATGCCTATGTTTTGTCTTATCTAAGGACCTATTGATCTAAAGGTGGAGATAGCCTTGAAGAGGATATAAATAAGAAGGAATTAAAGTGAAATACCCTTACTAGACTTGGTAGTGACATCTATTCTTATGGATCACATTTTTTATCTCATTTTTTCTTAAAATTATGTGAACCATTAGTCTTTTTAGATCTGGTAACATAGTGTGAGAATGTTGTTTAAGCCCTTTTTCTTTGAGAGATTTATTTCTGAGTGTATATTAGTGAGAATTTGAGGTCAAAACATTATTCCAATGGAGTGTAAGCATATCTATTTAGAAGTCCCGACTTATGTAGCCAGTACACACAACTGCACTTCGAGATATAACTATAGTAAAATGGCTTTGCTATGTGGGTAACTTGTAGAATTTTTTCATTCATCTTTATTAAGTTGTTAAAGCTAGAAGTGTGCTAATGGAATAGAATTTTTGGGATAAAATAAAGGACTTAGCCTTATTGAATTTTGTGGGTATATTCACTATAAACCCTCACAAGGTTCAACTCATCCACTATTTAAGAGTTTGTTGCATATACTAAATGCAATCATGTGTTCCTACAAAAATGGAAACCAATTTTGTTTCATGATGTTTTGCTAAGTACTAGCAAAATTTTGGTTGGGGGTGTATGATAAGTGCTCAATTTTGTATAAAAAGTACCCAATTAGTAGTCCATGTGTTGTAAATTACAGGCATTATTCTATGGTTTTTTCAAAATTTTATAACACCTGCATTTTTTACCTAATAATTCAAAAGTTTGATATTTGTTAGGTTGAAGAGCTAATCTAGAGTATGTGAATTTTCATAATTTTCTATGATTTAGTTAGGGTTTTTACTCTTTTGTAGGTGTTAAGAAGATGATCTAATGGCCTAGATCAATAAAGATACATTTGAAGATCAAGATCAAAAGAGAACCAAAGACCTCGATTTCATCATTTCAAAGCTTAATAGGGGTTCAAGATCATCTTAGAAGCATTGATGTAGCTTTAATATTAATCGCACGTGCACGAATATTAGTATTAGCATGAGAGAGAAGTTGATCCCACTAGGAATCTCACGGATTATCAATAGAATGGATCTTATTTAAATCACCTAACTTCAGCCAGAGAGAGAGAGAGAGAGAGAATTGATGATTAAACTTGGAATTTAAAGTTAACAAGAAATGGAAACATGCATGAACTTAGAAACTATGACAAAAGAAAACTTGCTAAAAACAAAGCTAAACATTGAAAATGGAAACTTACCTAACTAACATGGCATTCAACTAAAGAAAACTATAGAAAAATTAGAATGAAATAAGCTAAGCAACTTAAAAAAACTACTAAAAGTGACACTTTGATAAATTAACACTTTCCTAAACAAGAAACTTTCTAAAAATGAAAATTTCTAAAAATTAAAAAGGAAACTTTCTAAACCTTAATTAAGATGCAAAAAACTAAGTAAAAACTTCCAAAATAAGATTAAGAAACTAAATCAACCAAAGATCAAAGATAATTAACCCAATGTTCATAATCCATGGATGGTCTGCATGGTTCATGGTTCAAAGATGGCCAAATTTGATGATTCAAAAGTAAGCTAGCATGCAACCTAAGTTATGCACTTAATAAACAACCTAAAAAGCTAAATGGGATCCTAAGGATTCAAGAAAATAATATATTTTGGAGAGAAAATAACTAGAAATCCAAAGGAAGAATAGTACTAATGGAAACCAAAGTCTAGGTCCAAAGAACACCAAAGAAGATTGCTATATTTCAAGGTTATCTCATCCAACCACTACTTAAATGAAAACATCAAATCCATGAGGGATTTATAGGTTTTTAAGTTTTCAACTTAGAAAAGGCTGAATCAAGGAGGAAAGGAGATCTACATCTAGGGTTTTGAATGAGGAATTTTAAATGGAGAGTGAAGGAGAAAGTTAGGTGGTAGATGATGTAATCAAGGTGTCATGGCTGGTTTCTAATTTGAGAATGGTGGGGAGGGGGGGGGTGTGGGAGGAGGGATGGGTGGCATCTTTCTCCTAATAAGGAGGTGTGGGACTCCTCCCCTCCTTATTGGATGGAATGGAGAAGAAAATAGGGTAGAAAAGTTAGAAAAAACCTAGGGTTTGATGTGCTTTGAGTGGACATAGATCTAGGGGTTTCCTAATTGGAAAACCAACAAAATTGACAACTAAGCAAGGTAGAGATTTCACCTTTTAAGAAAGTGTCTCCCTCCTTGAGTTAAAAAACTGAAAACCTATTTTATGTGGGCGGAGAGTGAAGGTTAGAAAATGGATTAGGAAAGTAGGGCTCTTTCGATAGGTCCCTCAATGCATGATCATCTTACCTTTTTGAATTCTCTCTCAAAATCCCTTAAAACTCACACTTTTAACATAGGATATTTACTTGTTTCAATGCTCAAATAGTGTGGTTCCACATGGCATTCATCATGACTCACTTTGATAGAGTAGGTGGTTTCAAGGCTTAAGTAACTTTGCTTCCTTAATTTTCCCTGTTGAGCTAGGACACCACATGTATGGCTCCAATTTTCATCTAAAGTAGTAAAAATGTATGAATTTTTGTATGGATGGTTTTAATCACCTTTTCTTTCTTCCAATTTCTTCTGGGGGCTCTACTCCCACACTTTTGGCAGGACCACGCTACCCTCTACCCCACCGGCAAGCTAACCGCTTTGTTCAACCTAAGAAAAACTCAATGAAGGGCAATATAGGCTGTTGAATCATCTTCTCACTTCCTATAAAAGATTAAAAATCTAATTAAATACTTTTTTTTAATTTTTTAATTTTATGATTCACATGCTTACTTTAGATTAGCTTCTGAACTTACAAAATATCATACTTTTAAATCATTAGGTTAGAAATGCACGTGTAATAAATTTTCAAAATAAATCTAAGAATAACATTGTGTTTTATAAGACACAAGCTACTCATTGGGTACATCTTATACATAATTGAACACTTATCAAGCATCAAAGGTGACTAAAATTGGCCCATGCAAAAAGCAAAGCAATTCCACCACCTCTACATGCGAATTGGAGTCATGCATGTAGTTTTCTAATCTAAAAAGGAAAACTTAGGAAGCCAAGCCATTCAAGCCTTAAAACCATGGGACTTAGCCACTCAAGCCATCAAAGTGAGCCACCAAACCACATGGATTCACATGATTGGAGGACATTTAGAAGTAATTATCCTATGCTAAAAGGTAAATTTCAAAGGATAATAAGAAAGGGATTTGGTGATAATCAACACAGTAAGAAATGCATGCATAGGTGGACCAATCAAGAGAGAGACCAAGACAAATTCCCTTATCTTTTCCTCTCTTTCCCCCCTATTTTCTCTCCCTTTCCTACCCACCATATCACATACTTTGAAGGAGGAGTTCTATGTGTAATTCCTTGAAAAGTGGCACATCCCCTCTTCTAAATTTATCCACTCCACCAACTCCGCTTTCTAGTTCTATTCCCTTACTCAACTACCTCACCCTCCTATCTATTTCCTCCCTCTTTGCCATCTTTCTATCTCTTTCCATCCTTCTTTTCAATTCCATTAGGGTTTCCCATGTGAAAAGTGGTGCCTTTCCCCTTTGCTTTGCTCATAATTAGAAGGTCCACCTCACCCATCACACCTAACCTTCTACTCTTCTATCTCTAGTCAACCACCTAACTTTCCTGCCTTCATCATAGTTATAATTCTTATTCTTCTTCCTAGGATAGGATCTTTTCAAATTGGAAAGCAAAATTCTATGGATACACCATGCTATTCCTTGCATAATTCAAGTAGAGAGGTTGCTTCTAACTCCTTGAAATCAAGCACATCAACTTGGAGATATTCATAGAGCTTTGGACTTCAACGTCTTGGCAGCCTTTCATTGTCTTCCACACCTTTTGTTTCCTTGTTTCTTTGGTTTTATGCACTTCAATTCTAGGTTGATACCTTGCTTTCATTGCTTGTTTATTGCTTTCTTTATTGTTTAAGTTTCCGACACATAGCTCTTCGTTGTTTTCCTTTCATTTTGCTTCCACTTCTCTTATTTTCTTGCTTAATTCTTCAAGATAAAAGTTATCATTTCTATTGTAGTGACAACCAAGAGGATAGTAGCTTTGATTCTTTTTTTCCTATTCATCTTTTCCTTATTTCTCTCTTAGACTTAGGACTAGTTCTTGTTGATTTCTTTTCCATCTTCATTCTCTTACTCTCTTGTTTTATTTTTTTGGGTTTCACACGCATGATAATAGAGATTAGTTTGATATTATTGGAGTGTGTTTAAGCTTTACTTTGAATCAAGTTCTAGGCATTAAAATAGTCCATAATTTTAGCTCTGTTCTCGATGTGCATGTGCAAAATTAATGTACCAAATTCCATCTAATAAAGTTTATGATTCATGCAAAGTTTCTCTTTGTTATTTCCACGCTTGAAGTTAACTAAATTTATAGTTTCATGATTATGCTTAATGCCTTGAATTGCAAGCACCATATCAATCCATGCCTCATTTGATTTAAGTTTCATGAGCACCATATTTCTAGAATTTTACCTTTCATGATTCATGCATAATTTTCAGTAGTCCATGAACTTTATTCGCTTAATTTCTTAGGAAACCATTTAGCTATCTAGATAGTTTATATACTATTTTGGTTAGATCCCATGTTAGCAAGCTTTTAGTTCATGCATTCTGACCATTTTCTCACTTATGAACCATGCACACAACTACATGGGTCATGCGCATGGTGATGGGTTATTTGCCTTTAAATGGTCTATTGTTCCTTTGTTTCATGATATTTTAGTATTTCTTGTTTAGTTATTTAAATCTTAGTTTAGATTTAGAAAGTTTCTTTGTTTAGTTTTAGAAACTTTTATTTTTAGAAAGTTCTAAGATTAGGAAAGTGTTAGTTTAAAAAAGTTTCATTTTTAGCAAGTTTCCTTACGTGAAGTTTTCTATATTAATTCATTCTAGTTTTGTTTTGGTTTCTTTTATTGAATGCATGCAACTTAAGAAAGTTTCTAATTCCATTGAAAATCTTTATTTTTAGAAAGTTTTCTTTAGTTCATATTTCTAATTTTATGCATGTTTCCCATTCCATGTTGCTTAAATTCATAATTTAATCGAAACAATCTCTCTTTAGCTAAAGATAAGTGATTTAAATAAGATATAACCAATATCTAAATCTGTGAGATTCTTCAAGGTATCAACCTATCTTGCATGTAAATTGCTACATTGATTTGTGTGCTTTCAAGTAATTTTAAAGCTACACTCTGTGAGATTGCTCATGGGATTGACCTATCTTCAATGCAAATTACTACACTAATTCATGTGCTTACAAGTAATTTTAAAGTTACACTATGTTTTTAGCATCGGTGTCAAAGAAGTGCAATAAATTTGTGGTTGGATCTTTGTTTAGATTGTTTATCTCTAGTTGTAATTTTAAGTTTTTTCGTTATTCTTGCCTATTTTGTAAATTTTCCTTTTTGAGTGACACAATAAGGAGACCATAAAGCAGAGTTCAAGGCCTAAAAAAGAAGAAGAGTACATGCAAAGTGCCTTGTTGAGTGACATAATGAAGGACTTTTTATTTGCTTTGTTTTCCATTATTCATGTCTTTAGTTTTCCATTGTAATTGAAGTTCCATTAATAAAAGTGTTCTTTTCTTTTCCTTAGTTAAGTTAGTCCATTACTTGCTTTAATTGCATAGATAGTTTCCATACTTTAGTTTATTTCCTTTCTTAGATTAAGTTTTCTTAAATTAGTTATTTAGTTTAATGTTTTTCCTTTCTTTCCTTATTGGCTAGGTTAGAGTAAAGCAACTTAACTTTAATTAACTCTCATCTATCATAGAGTCCTCATGGGAGTAACTCATATTTTCCATTCCAAACTCCAATAGAGCTATGCACATGCGATAATTGTTGAGACACATTAGTGATCTTGAGACAATCTTCCCACGATCCTTCTTTGATATCATGGTACACTTAACATTGCACCTCATTGATGAGGTTAGACTATGTGGGCCAATTGATTTATGGTGGATGTAGCTATTTGAGAAATAAATGAATGTTTTAAATGGGTATGAATGAAATCACAATCTACCAAAGGAGTGAATAGCCAAATGTTACATTATAAAAAGTGGAGAAGTTTTGCACAGAGTATTTATTAAGCGTTGATGCTAATTGAATCCTAAGAAAGAAATGATTGAGTGGTTTTGATGATCCAAAAGTTGGTGAATCTCTCTCAAGTACTCATGTATCAACTATTGAACATAAAGAATGGGACTAGAAGCACCTTTTTGTCTTGGAAAACAACATTGACAAAGTTTAGCCATACATTAAGCAAGTTGAAGCTTTCTCTCTCTCTCATTGCTTTCACATTTTCCTATGTTTTATAATATAATGAAGGATAATATTTTGCTTTACATCTCTTCATTGTAGCAAGCACATGGACTTCCTAGAATGAAGGTATTCAAGTTTTCTAAGAAACAAAAGTGGCTGAAATATGAGCATTGTTGCAACTTCACTACTTCACTTTGTCAGAACGTGAAATGAATTAATGCATGCTTCATTCACATTTTATTAATTGCATACATATACTAATTTATAATTAGATTATAACAACCATCCCACCTAATATACAAAGGTTCAAGATCAACAAGATGTTTTAGGTCATAGTATATTAGAATCTTTTCGGCTAGATGGCGATGGCACCATGATAAGAAGTAATAAAATATGTTGGATAGTGCAATAGAATAACAGGGTCAACTTAGTTGCCAATGCTATTTTCTTTTCCATTTTAAAGGACCACAAACCCATCGTGGGAAATGATATTTATTATGGGGTTATATGAGAGATATGGGTGCTAGATTATAATCATAAAATTTTATTCATGTTTAGGTGCGATTAGGGGGAACACAACAAAGACAACCTTAAAACTGATGCCCTTGTGTTGACATTGGTTGACCTTAACAAGATTAGTTATAAAAATGATTAGTTTATTTTGTCATCTCAAGAAAAACATGTATTTTATGTATAAGATGGGAATGATAAGCTATAGTTAATTATTTTATCAACCTCTCTGAAAGACTTTTATGGTGAACATGACCTAGGCAATACTACATTAAATTATCCTTGTATGAATAAAACATTTCCATTATTAATCAATGTAATCAGTGAGAATGAGGATTATGTGTGATACTTGTGAGGAGGGTGCTTGTGTTGAGAGCAATTAGGTGAGGGGGCAAACTAAAATGTAATATTTGATATATGTAATTAAAGGAGTTATCCTAGAATTTGCATGTGTTCTTGTGTTATTTTTTATATATGTATATGTGATTAGTTAATACCAATTAATTATATATATTATATTTGCATATATATATATACATATATATATATATATAGTTATATATAGTGTAGGTGAGCTTCCCCACCATAGAAGTCATTGGAGAGAGTTAAAAAATTTATAATTTTTTGGAAGAAATTAAGGAGACAGTTTTTGAAAACTGTCTTAAAAATGTAAAAAAAATAAGACTTTTCTATAAATTGTCTTAAAAAACATGTTTGTTTTTAAATTTTTAAAAATCATCTTAGAAAACCATTACAAATCTTGTTCTTTTTCTTTTCTCTCGTGACTCAAAATCCCATATGCTATAGTCTGATGTCTTCATTCACCATTAGGTTTTCTCTAGAGAAGAAAAAGAAAGTAGGAAAAAGGAAATTGACAGAGTCCAATAGTTTCTCTTTGTGAGTCTGACATTTTCTCTCCACCTCAATTTTACAGCCAACCCATGCCTGAAAATCCAAAACCAAATCTGTCAAAACTTAACAAGGTACGCCTTTTCTTATTGTATTTCTTAATTAAGAGCATATTCAGTCATGATATATGCCATTTGTAGATTAGTATCATAATCGCATATAGATCAAGTAACCCTAGGACACCTCTTCAGATAAAAAAACATGAAGAAGAAGCTTGATACTAGTCATCTAAAGGCCTTAGTGGATATATGTGACACCTCGGGTTTTTTTTTTTCTCCACAATATAATAACAATTTATAAAAACAATTGGGATCCTTGTGTTAAAACTTTGATTTTTAAAACGACCAAAGAAAAACTTAAATAGAAGCATTTCTTTCAAAATCCGAGGAGTCATAAAAACTACAGAAGTATGGATTTAACAGTGAAATGAAAAACCATTTCCAATGAAGATCCAACAGAGTTTCCTCTATATCTTGGACCATTGCACATGACTAGTGCAATGCATCATAGTCTGATAGACATAATATATAAGACATAACATATAGGAGACCCAGTCTCCACACCCATCCGCACAATTAAATACTATTTTTAATAAAATATATACTCCAACAATGGATAAGAAAATCAAGTCATGACAAAATACCCAGGGTCCCTCCATATAGCCATCACATCCAATAAGAATCAATATTCTTACATCCAAGTCACATTGCAGTCATAATTGAAGTATAGTCCATACTCAAAACCCAAAGTTCCTGACAAACCTTGTCATCTCTGAACATCCTCAATGCTTCACTGGGAAGCTGCCATCACTTCTACCTGCTCTATCAGTGCGTCAACCTATAGTCACTCTTTGTATCTAAGGCATTGCAAACAAAGCAATGCCTCAGCAAGCTATGTTTGTGTAGGTGATTAAGAGAAATAAAAATATGCAATAAACATTTGCGAAGAGTACCAATATCATGTCGAATATCATAAAAGTAAATCATTTATATGGTCAATGAAATCATCAAACATTCAGAATGTAAAGCTCATAAATCTAAACTAACAATCAAATCAAATAGGATTTTCTTCTGAGGCAATACAATATCAAAGCAAAACATCATGGCATACAAGGCATGATCAAAACATGGATTAACATCCATCAACAACAATAAGAATCTGAGTCCACATTGCAATATAATGCATGTCATGATAAAACAAGGCACAGTACCAAAAACAAGCCCTAAGAGTGTTCCACAACACTCAATCATTGGTAATGAGTACTCATACCAAACCTAGGGTCCCTCGCCTGTACCGCGCACACCAAGTAGCTCGCCTAACCCATAGGCCTGTCCACATAAGCAAGTCCCTCACTTGTAGCTTGCACACCAGGTAGCTCACCTAACCCATAGGCCCACCCACATAGGCGAGTCCCTCACTTGTAGCTCACACACTAGGTAGCTCTCCCAGCCTATAGGCCCGCCCACATGTAGCTGCCCACATAGGCTTCACCCACATATAAATACTACATGAACATACATAATAAGTATATGGGCTACTATGCAGTAGTGGCAACCACATAGGATCTAAACCACTATCGCACCCCATGAGAACTAAATGAGAGACTTTTTTTTTTCCCCATGGGGAGGAACGAACCCATAGGGGGGACTACCCAGGATATCTCCACCTACGTACATGGCCCTATACCACTCAAGGACGGTATCTAATCATCATCATCACAAACTTAGAGGACATGTGGCCAACCCTACAACCCTCCTAGCATAGTACCCACCAGGTAGAAGCACCCATCATAAAGCAACAAAACATGCTATAAATCATAAAAGCTTCCAAATCAAACAAACCTCAATAGGTTGAAACAAAACACATGGTAACATATAAACCATCTCATGTAAAAACATGGATAATCGTATAATCAATGTCACGCCATCAAAAGTGAAGTAACAAACATGTTTTAATAAACACAATAGAGCATAAAACATGTGCATCAGGAATTTCAATTGAGAAATCATAATCATGAATCAAGGAAAATTCTCAAATGCAATCACCTACCTCGATAAGCGTGGTACTCCAATCAAGCACGTAAGTTACATCACGTCATGTGTCCTGACGTGCCTATCACATCATAAGTCATGGATCACTTGGTGTTCTTACATCTCAAATAAATAGCTCCAAGTGATAACTTCCAGGATCTGGTAGTTACTCTTAGATTAATAGCCCAGATCATCTGATTAACCCTTCATTAGGGCAATCCTAAGCTAGATGTTGGTCTTTCTAACATCTACCATCACATGTCATCATTGATTGTCAATCTTACTCATTTTCATCACGATCCATTAAATTTCTATGTTCGTTTAGTGATTCATATGTATCTTTATGATTACGCATCGATCTGACGGTCAAATTGCTCTCTGATCAGCATATCTTAAGGCACCTGCTCAGATCGACGATCAAGATCATTTTTTCTTGACGATTCAATGAGATTTACTCTTCTAATCCCTTAGATCATCTCATCAACATGTATACAATCAAAGTCTAAGGCCTAATCATACATTGATCGGCTTGATCTATGTAATATAATAGTATTTAATGGTTTAAACATTAAGAAGGTGCTCAAAGTTAGGTTTTTATCTTGAATTTAGGTCCACATCATCGAGACAATTGCAAAGCTTCTTTCAAATTACGATTTGGACCTCTATAGCTCCTAAAATCACATTTTTCGTGAATGGACGGTCATATGGCCTTGTGCGTGGGCATGTGTGCTGCACGCATGTCACTGGCATGTCGCACACATGGCACATAGTGTGTCGCTCGCATGGCATAGGCAGGATAGACCACACATCGCATTACATCGTGAGCATATCGTGCCTGTCGTGCCATGTGTCAATGCTTGGCACATGTTCATTGTGCTGTGCATCGCACCCCGTGCCATGCCGCATGTCGTGCGGGTGTCGCTATCGCCACTCACTATTCCGTTGCTAGAGGTGACAACTAGAATCCGATCATCGGTGACCCCAGGTGCCCAGATCTTATGATTTTTACACCATTTGGCTCAATTTTTCACATATGTTTCATTTTCAAATTCCCTCATTATCTACTGCTTTTACACGATTTTTTACCACGTTCCTAAAACTCCTCATCTTACTATTTTCTTAGTTTTCCTGTGTCCCTAGCCATCTGTTCACCATGAAAATTCATGGATTTGTTCTATCTCATCATGCACAAGTTGAATGGTTCTGATCATCATTTGACACCATTTCATTGACTTATTTTTGTAAAAATAGTAACTCCCACAATCACCAGAAAAATGACATTCCATGTCGTTTTCTAATGTTAAATAAAATAGAGGAACTCAGTGTAAGAAGGGAAATGAGGGTGGTGGCTTACCTTGTTTAGGCTAGGGAGAACAAGAGCTTCCCATTCAAGTGCACCTGGGAGGGGAATGTTCATGTCATTGCCGGCGATAGGCAGTGTTGCCTTTGTCGATGACACCAGAATCGAGGGGGAGCTATGGCTATGCAGGAATTGAGATAGGATTTTAAAGCCTCATTTGTGGGTTTCCGTGCCCAATCCGTCAGCCCCATGTGTATTTACTATTTTTCCCTTCTGCCATTTAATTAAATACAAAAATTAAAATAATTAGTCATTTTTACTTCGATCTCCAATTTTAGCGTTCTTAGTGGCGTTGGATTCCATTTTCCAAGTACATTCCAATTATTGAGGTTTTAACTCATGATTAAATCTACAAAATTCTCAATTTCATAATTACCTCAATTTTTGTAAAATTTCACTATTTATGCATTTTCAGAATTTAAAAATAGCGAATATTAAATCCTACCTACCTTATAGAAAATTTCGTCCTCGAAATTCTTTTCATGTCATTCCTTAACAATTCTAGATACATTCGGATATGGTATCATAAGACCCACATATAGTATCATCATTTCAGAGTCAATGTCGATAAACAATTTCATATCATGTTCTCCTCAGATAACAGCTCATATGTATAAACCAATGTATGTTTCAAACCATTTTGAATCTGATACTTATATTGTGGTTAAAACATGTAATAACCACACATATAATGCCATTTGCACCAATCATACTCTCATCCAAGAGTTAATCATTTGTTTACATCTTTAGCATAAATAAATCACCATGTCAACAAAATTGAAGTGTCACATCTCACATATTGGCAATTCTACGTTAAATCCATTCCATTGCATATCACCTCATCATTAGGCAGTGCATATTCATCAATCCATATCACATCAACTCCTGAACATGCAATACGTGCCAATCAAAATTAGCGCATATCTACTCATCAACCAGCAATCATATGCTAATTGAAATCAGTGCATACCCGCTCAGTAACAGGCAATCATGTGCCAATCAAAATCAGAGCATGCTAGCTCAGTAATAGGAAATCATATATTAATCAAATCAGAGCATACCAGCTCAGTAACAAGCAATCACATGCCAATAAAAAATCTAGTCCATCGTACAATCATACTATGAGTACCTAGAAGCTTGCCACCTAGAAGCTTGCTAGTACATCGCGCACCCACCCTCATCGGCTACTCACAAGTATAAGCCAAAATTTTGAGTTGATTATACATGAGGAATTGCCCTCGTACTAAACATACTTTACTGTCACACCTCTCACCTGCATGAAAAATTAGGCTCATATGCGTAATAAAAAATAGTATCCATGTCATTGCTATCCTGGAGAACTCAATCATCCAGCAATAACTGTTCACCAGACTAAGGAGACTATCAACCATAGTCATTAATTTAACTAGTCCCAATTTATCATAGTCCTTATAAACCGTATCTCTATCAATAGAGGTATTGTAGTCAAGAAAATTCATCTTCTTTGACCATAATTCCTACTCACATCCATTTATAGCAAAAGATGAGTCCTTTAGATACTCAGAATAATACGCAAGAACTCCTTGTGCTCTGTAAAGTGATGATATATACAAAACATCATTCACTATTAATCATAAATCATCTCAGCAACCTTTAGAAATTTAACCCATCATATCCATACATACTATCTGTGTACTAATTTCATCAATTAATATGATCCAGAGCTTGTAGCAATTATAATAAGTTCTAATAATTGTCTTAAAGACATTTCAGTCACAATCCTTAGCTAGTGATAACCAGACCTCAAATCAACATCCACCAATATTATGCACAATCGATGGTTGATCATATAGATCATCAATATATAATAAAAATATCAATTCTCCACCGTGGAGCAATCAAACAATTAACAATCTGTGCTTAGCAGGAAGAATCTATCTTTCTTCTCACCAAGAGGATTAATGCATCCCATGAAGTCCCACTATGTCCGATACTCTTGTCAAATAATTACCATAGCTAGAACCCTTCCAACTCAGCTAGGGCCATCCTACATGGCACTTTAGAAAATGACACTATATATGATGTCAAATTGATATAAAAAATCAATCTCTCATGGCGTAAAATCCTAAAATCTCCTCAGGAAGATTATGAATCTTCACACACCCTCTGTGTGCTAATTCTTTAGCCATTCTCTGTCACCCACAATCACAAAACCAGAACTCAGTACATTAGATGAGTACTATATTAACTTCAAGGAAAGGTTAATGCAAATCTCAATGATGCCCCTTCTTACTTAGGACTGAGATCAATAGTTATCTAGTATATCAAAAGTACCTTTCTTCTCACTGCAATCAACTATCCTCTGACAATGGAATCCATCCCAAGGATGATATCATAATCCCTCAAATCGAGGATGATAAAGTTAGTATCTATCCTTTCACTCATCATCATTTCCACCAGTACTCGTTAGAGGTGCTTACAAGTTTCAATAACTTGCCAATAAGTGTCATAACCTCCAACCCAAAGATCTTTAAATACATATAAAGGCACATTCATTAGGGTGTCAACACTCCAACCACAAGGGTAACTAGATCCTAAGTCAAAGAGGATCTTGGTATGTCTGTCCACAATCAATAGAGTACTTATCACAATGTCGGTTGAGGTTTGTACTTTCATCCAGTAATGACAATGCTCATTTTTACCAATGTGGGCCATCTCTGCCCTGTCTCCAATGTTAGTCAGTCTGATTCACTGTCTGCTGGGACAGTCTCTAAAGGAATGTCTTAACTCTCCACAGTCAAACATTTAAAGGGTTGCCTCTGTGATGGTGGTTACTGATGCCATTACCACTATTGTGGTGGCCCACTAAATCTAGGATAGAGTTGTCTAGGTGCCCGTCCTTATCCCAACACTGCTTGATCAAATGTCGCTGGCTCAATGGCTTCTACAATCATGTCAATGAAAGGTCTCTTGCCCTTACTAAGGTGACTCGAAGTACCCATGTCTAAGTTTTTGTGATCAGTCTTGAGCTAAAAGAATCCCTCTTTAGATAGAGGTTATGTTTGCAACCTCGCAACTAGTGTAGAATGCTTCACAATCATTTGATTCCTCAATACAATTGTCAACATATAACAATCTATCCATGGTCATATCAATCAAAATAATTTACAACTCAATTTATTTCACACTTAAAGAAATTTACCTTTATAATACTTCCTTAATCATCAGAAACCACACTATCATCCCTGTCAGCGTTGGATGTAAATCAATCATAATTAATTTCGTCTCGCCTCATTCACTTCGTATGTTTTTCTTTCTAGTTGCTTTATTACAAATTCATTTCTATTCAAGAATTATTCTCACAATTTAGTCATCGTGTTCTCCAGGTAATGTGCTCTTCAAATCAAATCAAAACCCTAAACACAATTTGTACGTATTAACTCCCCACTAATGTTTGATATCAATATTTTTGTAAGCATAAGAACTAATTAATTTTTATCTCACCTTATTGTCACAACAACTTCAATAAATATCTCTCCCCACTTGGTTCACCATTACTACTAACTATTATCATAAAATGGTTACTATCTCCTTCAAGAGCTATGTGTCTCTAATCCTAATTGAAAATCCTCAGAATGATTTATAGACATTTACTTTTCATTAATGACTAGCTTTCAACACCTCTTTATACACTAACTCACCAGTTTTCGTCTCAAAGTCAAACATCTCATCTATAGGAACACTAGGATCTTATTTCATCAATTTTTAATGATTTTTTCCATATTACAATTTATTCGTCAAATAAATCTGCTTCAAGTTTAAATCGATACTATACTCCTCTCAACTTTCTCAAGTTCTCAATAGTTGTAACCATTTCTGATCCTTCATCATCATACCATTGTCATTACAAAATTGTTAGGCCTTTTCCAATAGTTTACTCACACCGTTCAAGTTAGAACTTGAATTCTCAAAAGCAATCATATAAATATATCTGCTATCATATAATAAGGTTCTCACTAAGAGAAACTAATTTATAATCCTTATTTTGATTCATGATTCTAAAAATCATGCACTTCCCATAAAAGTGTACTTCCTTGTGGTCATACAAGGACTTAAAGTCACAATTTCTAAGAAAATATGCCAACCTTCATAAAATTATCTATTTCACAATCATCAGCATCCCTCACATGAGTTATCTATGTAACTCACATTTAGGAAACCACCTCACTTCATGGATTGTATGTGACCTTTGAATTTGTTGGAATGGCTGTGATGGAGTGGACCTGGGCTCTGATACCAAATTGTGAAACCTCAATTTTTTCTTCTTCTTTTTTCTCAACAATATAATAAGAATTTATAAAAATAGTCGGGATTCCTATGTTAAAACTTTGATTTTTAGAATCACAAAAAAAAAAAAAAAACTTAAACAGAAGCATTTCTTTCAAAATTTAAGGAGTCATACAACCACAAAAGCATGGATTTAATTTTTTGGCGTCCCTAGCCATCTGATCACCATGAAAATTCATGGGTTTTTCCTTTGTGTCATCATGCACAAGATAAACGGTTCATATCCTCATCTGACACTGTTTCATTAACTTATTTTTTGCAAAAATAGTAACTCCCACAATCACGAGAAAAACAACATTCCACGCCATTTTTTGGCATTAAATAAAATAGAGGAACTCAATGTAAGAAGGCAAACAGCGGGTGGCAGCTTACCTTGGTTAGGCCGGGTAGAATGAGAGCTTTGCATTCATGTGCACCTAGGAGGGGAATGTTCGTGTCATTGCAGGTGATATGCATCATCACCGTCATCAGTGACATGAGAACCGAGGGGGAATGTTCTTTTGATCCCAATTTCACATTTTTCTAGAATTAACTCAAATTGGCCATTAAAAATTTAATATGTTATAGCTTTGTGTTAGATGGTTGTAAAGGCTGGCCTCCCAACTTTCAACCACAAGAGGTAGGTACCCTACAGCCAATGAGTGGCAACTCCTATTTTGGTGATCCCTGTGAATTTTTAGCAGTAGGTCCTATGATGGATGCAATGGGAAGTCCCTCTTAGGTGATGGTAGGCACATGGCCTATCCATCAGTGAGCATAGTTTGATCCTATGCATTTTTTTATATTCTCCTCAGGAGTAGGATGATTATTTGAAAGATGAATCTATGATTTGGTTGTTAGATGAATACTCATGACCAATTTATAAGATTTTTCCAATGAGATTCGAAAATTGTATTAGCACGAGAAAATTCTTGACTAATCATTTTTATGTTAAATTATTTTGATGATATGTGGTGCCTTATGTTTTAGAAGGCAAGGCTTGGCACAACAGTAGATTTGTTATTGTGTGACCTTGAGGTCAAGGGTTCAAGGCATGGAAATAGCCTCTTGCAAAAGGCAAGGTAATGTTACTTATTGTAGAACCTTGTAATATGCTCCTTTCCTGAACCCTGTATATGCAAGAGCTACATGCAACAGGCTGCCCTTTTCTTATGTGACACATCATGTTTTGTTTCTGATGTCAAATTGATATTTCTCCTCTATAGACATGTGTGTATATGTTTCTATGATGAGTGAATATTATTGAATGACTATGATGCATTGCATGGTACTGGTAATAAGAGGTCAGTTGTGTGATTTTCTAATGATGGAAATATTTTTCAAATCATATGAGTGTGTGTAACACCCTTAATTTTTGGTAAGGAAATTAAATAAACATTAAACTTGAGAATTTCAATGAAAATCAGGCTGGAATATTAGGGTTATTTAGAATGTACTTTTTATAAAAGTATAATCAAGGGATAAGACATGTATAATTGAAATGGAACTTAGTAAACCCTTCGGAATGACTATAAGCACGACAAATTCTGAATTCGGATGAAAAATCCTTAATTTTCTTCATTTTATGGACAAAAGGGTAAAATAGTAATTTTACCCAAAATCGAGATCTGAGACATCAAAATTTAGAATGTACTGGTAAATATAAATCAAACGCCACTAAGTACGCTCAATTCTGAGATCATGGAAATAAACCCTAATTTTTCTATATAAAGGGCAAAATGGTCTTTTTACACTATGTGGGGCCCACAAGGGACCTAAAAAGGAATCCTATGGCCAGCCTACATGAAATTATGGGTCAAACCCCTACCAGCTGGTCTTGGAGAAAAAGGTGATAGTGGGAATCCAAAGACAATTAAATAATCAAAAGAAATCAAAGTAATGATTTCAAGTAATCATGCAAAATTCAAAACTCCTCTATAAATAGCTCATAAAAATCCCAAAATTTTTTCTAATGTGTCTCACGAGGTCCCTCAGCATTTCCAAAAACTCCAGATCTACAAACAATCTCCATCTTCTCCAAATTCCATTTTTTCTCTCTTTCTTTTTTTCCCCTTAGTCGTGTCCCCAAAACGCACCTGGGCAGAGGATCCCATGTCTGCATTAGGCGCGTCCCGCGATGTGTTGTCCCCAATGAAATGGGGTTTCCTCCCATGAAACCCTAATCTAATTAGGCATCCAATTTCACTTATCAGAACCAGATCTTCACCGTTGGATTTGGTCAAAATGAAATCTTATATAAAACCCATAATATTTAACAATGATCCAATAGTTCAATCTCCTTAAAAATCCAAATGAAGTTCAACCCAGTAATGTTTACCATCTTCAGCAATTTGTTCACAAAATTCTGGCCAATCTGGCTGGTGAACAAAGATCTTACACCATTGGAGATCTTCAGAATCGGGTGTTCTTTGAAACCCCCATGGTCCCCCACATTCTCCGGCAACAACGACTAAGAATCAAGCTCTGTATATGTTTTTCGGCAGCTAGGGTTTTCTATCTCGTTCTTTGGTGGGGTTTCTCCTTCTCTAGTGAACTCCTCTCCCTCAGCCTAGAATAGGTAGGTGCACCTTGCACTCCTCTTTCATCCCGGTAGCTTGATCTGGTTTTCTGGCCACCTGGAGAACTCCCCAGCCATTGATCCGTCGGGAATGATGGATCCAGCATTGAGGGTTGAGATCTCCAACTTCCCCAACTCAGATCCAAATTCTGAACCATTGGGTGATTTCCTGGGGCCTCAAAACCCCAAGAGATGAGATATGGTCCCTTGAAAGTCGTGGACAAAAGAGATCCAAACATGGGTGATCCGACGGTCCAGATCTAAACGTGTTGCCCATAGTCAGTCACCTCTGCCCAATCACCTGAAGTAGACTATAACCGGGGTGGGCTGATGATAGTCCTGCACCTGTAAAACCAGATCTAATCTGGACCGTCAAATTTTGAACTAAAAACTTGTTTTTTCAGTTCAGAGCTTAATATAGCTCTGATTTTAGATCTGAAACCTGCTATGGAATCCTTATATCTTCTATAATCCACTAAACTTGTTAGATCTTGCTTTTAAATAGTATTTGAATGCTCTCTTTAGTAAAATCTATGCCATTGATCTTGGATCAAGGCCCAGATGACCCCAAACTGAAAATCTGAACCTGTGGATGTGTTCATAAGATCCAAAAACATTAAAAAAAAATTGATCACAATAGAAATTTGGTGTCTATAGATCAATAAAATAAAGAACAACAGTAAGAGTGAAATTTAGCCCTTAAAATGAGCTAAAAGCTTTAAACCTCAATTCTGATCTTAGTTAGAATACAAATTGAGATCAGAAAGTTTTGATGGATTCCTTGTAATAATTAGAATGTACTGAAACAATAAAATTTTAATTTTAATTAATTAAATTTTTTGTAATTAAGTGGATAAGTATACTAACATCCTTGATCTATAAGAACTAGGATGATCAGAACAATGAAAACTCATTGGATGATGATATAATAACATAATAAGATAAATAAGTGGGTTATATGTAATTTAATAGGCATATATTAAGAGATTTAGCATTAAAAAGTACTAAAATCCCTAAAAGTAAATAGTATCTCCTAGATCAAGATGATCCAGGATTATTGAGCAATATTGATATATTTTGATAATGATCTTGAGATAAGATCATATGAATTTATGGAATGGATGATGAGGATTTGGACTAGATCAAGATCTATGCTCTTAGATGGTAGAAAGTAACTTAAGATCTCCTTGGTCGGGTAGATCAAGGAAGATCAAATCAATTGATGAGATACATCAATGACCTAAGGATGAAATTACATCAATAAGAGTTGTTAGATCCAAAATAAAAAGAAGGATCAAGATTTTAAACCCTAAAAAGATGAAAAAAGAATATGGATCAATTAAGACTGTTGGATCATGATAGCATGTTAGATTTCTATTTGATTTATTGAACATTATTGTCTTTCATTTCTTAGTTGAGTTAATTATAGAATTATTTATTTAATTGTTTATTTATGCTTTAAATTTATGCTTTAATGCTTAAGTAATGGAAATTTCATTGAAATTGTAATTAAATGAAATTAGAAGGAAAGGATAGTTACATGGAATGTATGACATGGACTTAATGATAGTAAGGACCATAGTTAGTAGGATAATATAAGGGATATAAATTCCTTGGTCCATATTAGGAGCATAATAAAACTCCATGAATCACATTTTAGCTCATGGAAATAATTAAAATTAATTAGAAAGAGTACTTAGGGTTAAATGCTCTAGGAAACTTATGAAAGGTTGAGCTAGGGTCATTCTAGTGGATGACGGACATAATGGTTAAGGGGGTTCTCTAATAGAGCCTTGCTCTTCCCCTACCTTCTGTTGACATTTGTGAGGTCTAAGCGCCTCCTTACATGAGGATTGAAGTAACCATTTTGTGTTCAACTATTCAACTAGTAAGCCTTAGCCAATTTGACAAAAGAGGAGCTTCTAGACATAGGATAAAATAAGCTACCCTCAACCAATAAAACATTAATTGGTTGAGTAATAATAACGAGAGCATAAAATGTAGTAAATCATTTAATCCTTTTAAAATTTGTAATCAAGACAAAGATGATCAAAGAAGATCCACAAGATCATGAATGATCAAAAACAATAAGAATATTAGTGTAGTATTGTATTACGTATGTATATGTAGAAATTATGTATGGGTATGTAGAAGAACATAGATAGAGAATTCAGACCCTACATCAAACATGATTCAAGGAAAGAGTAGGGTATCTCTTATAAGAATACATACTTGAATAGAGAAATAACCTTATACGTATGGTTTGATAGCTGGATGAATCCAGACCATGATGGACATTGTGGAAGAATACACTTGAGAAGTATGAATCAAGATACTACTTTGAGGTGGGTGGATGTATGAGAATGTATTAAGGATTCATGTGTATACTTACATGATCTTAGTCTGTAATTATAGACCTTCATGATATAATTATGCTTAGTACCTTAGCATAGTTATAATCCAAAACATATGATCCAACACATGTGATCCAACTAAGTGATCTAACCAAATGATCAAACTGAGCAATCCAACCTCATAATCTAATCCAAATGATCTAATGTGATGATCAAGTCTAATGAGGTGAAAGTAATCAGATATGGAAAACTAAGGAAACCCTACAAATAGGGTATGTAAAATATTCCAGCCTTAGTTAAACAGACACGTCATCTGATATGTACAATGTATTTTCCATACAAGTATGGAGGCTTGTGATTTTGTTTTACACAGAGATAGAGACTCGGGATGCCATGCTAGGGAAGTTATGACTATTTGGCCACCCGCTTCCTGAAACTTATATGATGGATACCATGCCCAAAGAGAGGATAAATGTCGGGTGGGGCAATAATGGGAAGGCCCTGCTGTGACAGCCATGGCCCACCCCATGAGGACATGGAGTTGATATTCCACAGCTGGTATCAATGGAGGATTCCAGTCATCCGAGCGTACTGTACGGATTGAGACTGACCCATAGTAGTCCTAATGTATTTTGTACTATGATGCACATATGATAGGCATAATGTAATGCCATGGCATGATGAGATGCCAATACATGAGTTCCTAGAAATCCCTGTATAAAGATTGATTGGATACCGATTTCCTAAGTGGAAGTATAGCCAGGGGAAGGAACAAGTTTTGAGCAATCTTCACTATATTAACTAATTTGTCATGTAATACATAAATAATGTACATACTCTATGTAGAGAATACTCATGAATGGATAACTATGATGAAATAAGGACTGAGGTATGTATTCTTATATTGATGAAGTAGTATGTTTTTATATTCCCCTACCAAGCATAGCTTGCTGAGGTATTGTACATGTTTCCATGTTTACAATACCTCAGATATAGAGAAGGAGGGTTAGAAGCTCAAGACAGTGAAGACTTTAGAAGATGTGGATGAATAATCAATCAAGATACATCCTCTTGAAGACATTTATTTTAATTGAAGGAATTGTATTGTATTGTGAGTTTTTAATGTAGGTTGAGGTTTACAAATTTTGGATTATGTAATTTGGACAGGTATTGTATTGATACTATGCTGTACTATAAACCACTGGATGGATTCTGGATGTTTAATAAAATTGTATTCCTTGAATGGAATTTTATTTTGTACATAAATTGTACTTATGTTATGTATGAAGTGGTGACTTGGGTTTTCAAAACAAGTTTTAAAAGAAAAGAATTTCTTTTGTTTTGTTTTGCGAAATTTTTTTACTAAGGGGACTCCCTTGACTTTGAAAAATGTATTACAAAATGTGTTTCAAAAACCTAGGTCATCATAGCTGGTATCAAAGCGATTCATCCAGTCACAGTACAGTACCCTTCTATCCAATATGGAGATGACAATCCATTTGAGGATGAGAAATAGTGAGTGGATAAGAAATAGGATATTATTCAATGAGAATGAGTTATGGAATCAACTCATTAGTTAAGAATAAGTATA
This sequence comes from Warburgia ugandensis, assembly GCA_035236585.1. Lineage (NCBI taxonomy): Eukaryota > Viridiplantae > Streptophyta > Magnoliopsida > Canellales > Canellaceae > Warburgia > Warburgia ugandensis. The sequence continues at coordinate 69,073,868 of CP141126.1, read as the reverse complement.
AGAGGAGTTGGTGAAAGATGAGTATAGGAAGATTAGCCTCATTTGTTGAGGAGTAAGGACAAAGTTGACTCATTCGTGAAGAAAGAATTAACTCATTAGTGAAGGATGAGTATAGAAAGAGTTAAACTCATTAGTTGAGAATGCGTATAGAATGAGTTAGTGTAATGAAGGAATAGTATAGTATAAGTAGATATTACTTAGTGAAAGGACTAGAAATACTACTTAGCAAGTAAGAATTCCAATAGAGGGAATAGTAAGATATAGAAATCAATAAGGAAAACATTACAATAGATGTAAGGTATGATGTTTAGGTCCAACCTAAAGTCCTGAGTAAACATACATATGTATAAACAAAGTACACCAATACTAGTATGGATATAACCATTATTAAGTGAAGTATGTATATGACCATTACTAAGTGAAGGAATGGAGATAAAGAGAAAGAAGTGATAAATTGGAAAATGTGATGGAAAAACTCCAACCTTATAGAAAAGGTGAAAGAGAGATTTATGAAAAATAGGAGCTAAAGAGGAAACTTTAGAGTTATTATAAAAAAAAAAATTTATAATAAATATATAAATAAATATAAGTGTAAGAGTTATAATTGCTACATATATAGTATTATGGGAATTAGTTAAATGAAATTAATCATTAAAATAGAGATGATATTACTTGAAAGGAATTCGAGGAGACAAGTGAGAAATTCCAAAATTTGTAAATGAGGATAGTTTTAAATAAAGATGAATAAGGAGATAAGTAATTTCTCTCCAAACTTAGTAAAGGCAAAGGATTTAATAAAGAGACGATAAAATTTTAGAACATGAAGAGATGATTTTTGAAATTAGAATAAAATAAAAAGGGAGAAGAGAGTTAGATATGTTAAAAGGACAAAAATATGATCCCAAACTTATTAAGAAAGACAATTAAACCATGAGGATATATGGTTAACAAGGAAATTATAGCCCTATATATGGTACAACAATTGTGAAATCACCAAGTTAGAAATTATATTGGTATGATAAATCAATCATGGAAATTAGCACAAAAGGATTAGAGAAATATATATATATATATATGATAACATTGGTAATAATTTTGGGACTATCGTAAAGAGAAGTATATTTGGTATAGATGGTGAAATGGTCATGGAACATGAAAACAAAGAGAAATATTGATTAGGAAAATATAGTCATTGATTATCATGAAGAGCAGTACATCTTATTGATCAAGGCAAATGAAGAGCTAAATATGAATAGAGATATTAATTCCACTTACATTATGGAGTTGGTGATATTGAAAGATTTAAGAATTATAGTAAGGGGAAATATATTTTTGGAGGAAGGGTGAAATAAAACATGAGAAATGAAAACAAACATTGGTTGATAAATTTCAGTTTAAAGATGATTGTGAATGAGTTATGAATCCAAATTGTTGGAGAAATAAGTGGTTAGAAATTTTATGATAGTTTAAAGATTTTCGATCTTACATGAGATTGAACGAGAAAATATCTATAATAGTTGAAGAAAAGAACATCAAATTATTTGAATGAGTTGGAAAGAACAAGTTTTAAGGATATGGAGTGATTATAGAAAGTTACGATAGGAAAATAACAAATTTCTTTGGGAAAAGAAAAAGGAAGAATCAATGTAAGGATGCATTGAACATAAATGATGTTGAGGAAATTAAGTATCCTTTTTCTCTATAAGGATGAGCATTTTCAAATTTATTATTAATAATTGGGAATTGGAAATGCAACATTGTATTATAGAATCAAAACAAGTTTTAAGTTCTATGAGTTGGATAAATGATGTTTATAAATTTGAGGAGAATGAAATATATTAGATGAAGTGATACTAATATATGGAAATGGATTTAAGGAAATCAAGAGCATTTATAGAATATATGTTAGACACTTACAAAACTTATCAATTATCTTGTTACATGTTAATTGAAGAAAGCAAAGTTTAGGGTTATATAATTGAAGAAGCATTAGGAAATGCATAATCTAGAAATTTTGAAGCCGATGACATATAAATATATATATGAAAGGAAAAGAGATAAATATTATTATAGATTGTAAGAATGTTTAGAATATTGTTGTGAATATGAGAAAGAGATAACAAAAGAGGATCAAGAATATATATATATATATATATATATATGCATATTTAAATGACACTATCTTGGAAGGAAAAATGTAGAAAGTCAAGTATTATGAATAAAATGGCACACAAAGGGTGTTACAAAAACAATGGATGGGATGAGAATGAGGAAAGAATCATTACAAGGTTACCATTCTTCAATGACAGAATTTGAAGAGAAATTTGTCAATAAAAAGAAATAGTAAAGAAGTATGAATTGTAGAGTAGAAATGAAGTAATCACTTCCAAATAATGGAAGAACAAGGAAAGAAATAATTACTTCCAAATATTGGAAGATTGTTATAGAGAACAATAGTTGAAGTTATAAAATCCAATCAATATGTTATTGTAAATAGTCTAAGGACTATACATAGTAGGAAAGCTATATCAAAACTTTATATGTTGAAGAAGAATGATGAGGAGCAATAGAAGATAGAATGGAAAATTGTGAAGTATGGAAAGATTGGTATAAATTTAGTCAAGTAGAAGGTTTTAAAACTAAAGGATAACTCAGTTAAGAGTTATTAATCCTTTTGGAAAGTCTAGCAAAAATGAGCTTAAGTGAATGATGCATAAGTAAGGTTAGTCATGTGTGAGCATTTTAATAGGAATCAACCATATGATTTATACTTTTGAGGAGAAAGTAGTAGGAGAAATGAATGAAAAGAAAGAGGATTTCCTTAAGTGGCAAGGCCACATGTGTAAGGCTATGAAAGAGTTGTGAAGACTCCTAAGTGAGTTGATATGCAAATTTTGAGGAAGAAATTTTTGTAAGGGAGGTAGATTATAACACCCCTAATTTTTGGAAAGGAAATTAAATAAATATTGAAATTAAGAATTTCAATGAAAATTAGGTTGGAATGTTAGGGTTATTTAGAATATACTTCTTATAAAAGTATAATCAAGGGATAAGACATGTATAATTGAAATTGAACTCAGTAAACCCTTTCGAAAGACTGTAAGCACGACAAATTCTAAATTTGGATGAAAAATCCTTAATTTTCTTCATTTTATGGACAAAAGGGTAAAATAGTAATTTTATCCAAAATCGAGATATAAGATATCAAAATTTTGAATGTGCTGAGAAATACAAATCTAACGCCACTAAGTATACTCAATTTTGAGATTATGGGAATAAACCCTAATTTTTATACATAAAGGGCAAAATGATCTTTTTACACTATGTGGGGCCCACAAGGGACCTAAAAAGGAATCCTATGGCCAACCCACATGAAATCATGGTTCAAACCCCTACCAGCTAGTCTTGGAGAAAAAGGTGGTACTTGGAATCCAAAGACAGTTAAATAATCAAAAGAAATCAAAGTAATGATTTCAAGTAATCATGGAAAATTCAAAAGACCTCTATAAATAGCTCATAAAAATCCCAGAAATTTTCCTAATGTGCCTCACGAGGTCCCCTAGCATTTCCAAAAACCCCAGATCTAGAAACCTCCCCGATCTTTCCCAAATTCCATTTTTTTCTCTCTTTCTTTTTTTCCCCTTAGGCATGTCCCCAAACGCACCCGGGTAGACGATCCCATGTCTGCATTTGGTGCGTCTTGGTACACGTCATCCCCGATGAAATGGGGTTTCCTCCTAGGAAACCCTTATCTAATTAGGCATCCAATTTCACTTATCAAAACCAGATCTTCACCGTTGGAATTGGTCAGAATGAAATCTTATATAAAACCCCTAATATTTAACGATGATCCAACAGTTGGATCTCCATAAAAATCCAAACGAAGTTCAACCCAGTAATGTTTACCATCTCTGGCAGTTTCTTCACAAAATTCTGGCCAATCTGGCTATTGAACGGAGATCTTACACCATTGGAGATCTTTAGAATTGGGTGTTCTTTAAAACCCCCATGGTCCCCCACATTCTCCGGCAACGGCGACCAAGAATCAAGCTCTATATATGTTTTTCGGCAGCTAGGGTGTTCTATCTCGTTCTGTGGTGGGTTTTCTCCTTCTCCAGTGAACTCCTCCACCTCAGCCTAGAATAGGTAGGGGCACGTTGCACTCCTCTTTCATCCTGGTAGCTTGATCTGGTTTTTCGGCCACCTGGAGAACTCCCCAGCCATTGATCCGTCGGGAATGATAGATCTGGCATTGTGGGTTGAGATCTCCTAATTACCAGACTCAGATCCAAATTCTGAGCAGTTGGATGATTTCCTAGGGTCCCAAAATCCTAGGACATGAGATCTAGTCCCTTGAAAGTCATGGACAGAAGAGATCCAGCCATGGGTGATCCAACGGTCTAGATCTGGACGTCTCGCCCATAGCCGGTCACCTCCACCCTATAACCTGAAGTAGACGGTAATGAGAGCCAGTCGATGATAATCCCCGTACCTGTTAAACCAGATCTGATCTGGATCATCCAGTTTTGAACTAAAAATTTGTTTTTGCAATTTAGAGCTTGATATAGCTCTGATTTTAGATCTAAAACCTGTTATGGATTGCTTGTATCTTCTATAATCCCCTGAACTTGTTAGATCTTAGTTTTAAATAGTATTTGAATGTTCTCTTTAGTAAAATTCGTGTCATTGATCTTGGATCATGGCCCAAATGACCCCAAACTGAAAATCAAAACCTGTGGATGTGTTCATAAAATCTAAAAAAATTAATAAAAATGATCACAATAGAAATTTGGTGTCTGTAGATCAATAAAATAAAGAACAATAGTAAGAGTGAAATTTAGCCCTTAAAACGGGCTGAAAGCTTTAAACCTCAATTCTATTCTCAGTTGGAATATAAATTGAGACCAGAAAGTTTTGATGGATTCCTTGTGATAATTAGAATGTACTGAAACAATAAAATTGTAATTTTAATTAATTAAATTTTCTATAATTAGGTGGGTTATATGTAATTTAATAGGCATATCCTAAGAGATCTAGCCTTAAAAAGTACTAAAATCCCTAAAAGTAAATAGTATCTCCTAGATTAAGATGATCTAGGATTATTGGACTATATTGATATATTTTGATGATGATCTTGAGATAAGATCATAGGAATTTATGGAATGGATGATGAGGATTTGGGCTAGATTAAGATCTATGCTCGTAAATGGGAGCAAGTAACTTAAGATCTCCTTGATCAGGTAGATCAAGGAAGATCAAATCAATTGATGAGATACATCAATGACCTACATCGATAAGAGGTGTTAGATCTAAAATAAAATGAAGGATCAAGATTTTAAACCCTAAAAAGATGAAAAAAGAATATGGATCAATTAAGATCGTTGGATCATGATAGCATGTTAGATTTCTATTTGAATTATTGAACATTATTGTCTTTCATTTCTTAGTTGAGTTAATTATAGAATTATTTATTTAATTGTTTATTTATGCTTTAATGCTTAAGTAATGAAAATTTCATTGAAATTGTAATTAAATGAAATTAGAAGGAAAGGACATTTACATGTAATGTATGACATGGACTTAATGATAGTAAGGACCATAGTTAGTAGGATAATATAAGGGATATAAATTCCTTGGTCCAAATTAGGAGCATAATAAAACTCCATAAATGACATTTTAGTTCATGGATTTAATTAAAATTAACTAGAAAGAGTACTTAGGGTTAAATGCTCATAGGAACCTTATGAAAGGTTGAGCTAGGGTCATTCTAGTGGATCATGGACATAATGGTTAAGGGGGTTCTCTAATAGAGCCTTGCTCTTCCCCCACCTTCTGTTGACATTTGTGAGGTCTAAACGCCTCCTTACATGAGGATTGAAGTAACCATTTTGTGTTCAACCATTCAACTAGTAAGCCTTAGCCAATTTGACATAAGAGGAGCTTCTAGACTTAGGATAAAATAAGCTACCCTCAACCAATAAAACATTAATTGGTTGAGTAGTAATAATAAGAGCATAAAATGTAGTAAATCATCTAATCCTAATAAAAATTGTAATCAAGATAAGGATGATCAAAGAAGATCCACAAGATCTTGAATGATAAAAAACAATAAGAATACTAATGTAGTATTGTATTATGTATGTATATATAGAAATTATGTATGGGTATGTAGAAGAACATAGATAGAGAATCCAAACCCTTCATCAAACATGATTCAAGGAAAGAGTTAGGTATCCCTTATAGGAATACATACTTGAATAGAGAAATAACCTTATATGTATGGTTTGATAGATGGATGAATCCAGACCATGATGGACATTGTGGAAGAATACACTTGAGAAGTATGAATTAAGATACTACTTTGAGGTGGGTGGATGTACGAGAATGTATTAAGGATTCATGTGTATACTTACATGATCTTAGTCTATAATTATAGACCTTCATGATATAATTATGCTTAGTACCTTAGCATAGTCATGATCCAAAACATATGATCCAACTAAGTGATCCAACACATGTGATCCAACTAAGTGATCTAACCAAATGATCAAACTGAGCGATCCAACCTCATAATCTAATCCAATTGATCTAATGTGATGATCAAGTCTAATGAGGTGAAAGTAATCAGATATGGAAAACTAAGGAAACCCTACAAATAGGGTATGTAAAATATTCCAGCCTTAATTAAACAAACACGTCGTCTAATATGTACAATGTATTTTCCATACAAGTATGGAGGCTTGTGATTTTGTTTTACCCAGAGATAGAGACTGGGATGCGATGGTAGGGAAGTTATGAGGGTTTGGCCACCCGCTTCCTGAAACTTATATGATGGATACCATGCCCATAGAGAGGCTAAATGTTGGGTGGGGCAATAATGGGAAGGCCCCACTGTGACAGCCATGGTGCACCCAATGAGGACATGGAGTTGATATTCCATAGTTGGTATCAATGTAGGATTGCAGTCATTCGGGCGTGCTGTACGGATTGAGACTGACGCATTGTAGTCCTAATGTATTTTGCACTATGATGCACATATGATAGGCATAATGTAATGCCATGGCATGATGAGATGCCAATACATGAGTTCTTGGAAATCCTTGTATAAAGATTGGCTGGATACCCATTTCCTAAGTGGAAGTATAGCTAGGTGAAGTAATAAGTTTTGAGCAATCTTCACTATATTAACTAATTTGTCATGTACTACATCAATAATGTATATACTCTATGTGGAGAATACTCATGAATGGATAACCATGATGAAATAAGGACTGAGGTATGTATTCTTATATTGATGAAGTAGTGTTTTTGTATTCCCCTACCAAGCATAGCTTGCTCAGGTATTGTACATGTTTCCAGGTTTACAATACCTCAGATACAGAGGAGGGTTAGAAGCTCAAGATGGGTCAAGCATGATCTAAGGGCAAGGAATAAATCTCTGAAAAGATCAAAACCCTAGTAACCTTTCCTATGTTGAAAAGCCAACCCAAGACCTTAAGGGAAAGAAGATCTCAACCACCCATCTTGATCCAATGGTCATCTCATCTTAGGGTTTCTAAAAACATCACGCACACAACCAATTGAAAATCACAGCCCTCCCCACCTCCTTACACTTTCTAATTTTTGAAACAACATAATTCCCTCTATTTCCTTTCCATTTCCTACCCATCTATTTCCATTCCCACTTATTCCTTTTCTTCTTATTAGTTATTTCTTCTCTTCATCCTATCTCTTTCCTAATTTCACTTCACTATCTCCACATGAGAAGGATGCCTCCCCCACCTAACAACCTTCTAATTTTGACCAAAATCCACCTAACTCCCTACATTATATGTAATGACTCAAAATTTTCAATATTATTATATCACTTTTACAACCACGATCTATCATGATGGTTTACATGTGCTAATTAGTTATAGCTTCTTTATTTTGGAAAATTTTGGAGATTAATAGATATTTAATCATATTAATAGGTGGTTGGATGTTTTATTTTCATTAACCTATGAAGCAAATGAAATTATGATAAATATCTACATAATTAGATTCTATGCTCGAAATGGAATCCAACGCCTCAAAGAACACTAAAAACGGAGTTCGTATGACAAAGTTATGGGCTTTCAAAGATGAGGGGCAATTCTATAATTTGAAATTACAATGTCCAGGGACAAGAAACACAGGGGGTCCTTTTACTAACGACACCCCTGGTCGTCCCCTACCTCCCATCGACTTCCAGCACTGCCTGTGTAATGCGGCACTACAAAGAATGTTGGCACCACCATAGGGCGGCACCACCTTCACCCTCTATAAAAACCCTCTCCCCCTCTTTCTTAGATCATCCCTCCTCCTTCTCTTCTAGTTACTTCAAGCTAGGGTTCTGGTAGGCATGGAGAAATTGCACGCCGGAGAAAAGGAGGGAGCCATCTCCGGCTGCCCAGGTAAGAACCCCATCCCCCTCTGATTTTCCTCTCTTCCGGGCCAGGTCCATGCTGGATCTGGTGTTTCCCAGCCGAAAACTACCAAAGAAAACCTGGCTTCAATGGATCTACCGATCCATCGAACTAGATGTCCTGGGGAACGCAGCACCTAACGCGTGCCCTGGAATGCACCCCTTGGGATGGCCTTGGGGGCATGCAGCGCGGGCGCAACATGCGAGCAAGGGTCCTGGTTTGACCAAGGCGCACGAGTGTCCTAGGCACCATGACATTCTTTGCATGCGCTAAAGACGCCCCCACGCGACACCGTCTAGGACACACGCCCTGGTGCATCATTCAAGTGTGCGCACGCATGCAAACGTGGTCTCAGTTCGATTGGGACACACATGCATCCTGGGAACCATGATGCACTGGCTCGATATGGACGAATCTGGTTCGTCCATGGATTCGTGACACTAAAAATGCAATTAAAGAGGCTATATAACTCCGATCGATGATTTGGAAGAACCATTGCATTTGTATTGACGATGCATACCTAATGATATTATAAAATTTACGATCGTAAGACTATTTGATGTGACTATAGCCTAGAAAGCATGAAAATCTCATAGATCTACGAGATCAAAGGTGACCAATTCTCATAGATTGACCCATTAGGTATGTTAGGAGACCAATCTACTTAGATCAAACCTAAATCATATAGATCAACCATTAGAAACCCATGAATCAGAGATCTATAACCTATAATATAGATCTAGCTGTTGATCTATAAAATAGGAAATAATATTTGGATTTTTATTTCCAAATAATACCCAGGACTTTACAAAGGCAATCTAGAGCTCAAATTGAAGAGAAACGTAATTCAAGAGACATCGAGGTAGGTAGTCTAATACTACTAAGTTTTCAAATACATTTCCAAAATTTGATTGATTTATTTAATCCTAATGATCATGTTTAATATGATTTTCAGATTTGATATTCTCATAATATGTATGTAGATTTTCCTTATGGTCATGCATGAAATTGCTTATTTGGGAAATAGGCTTTATATAAGCACTGCATACATGTTGTATAAATTGCACGACTTGTGATGAGATTCGGAATATATGCATATTATATGCATTGCTCACATGGTTTGAAATGCATTGCATAGATTGTATGAATTACGATGATTGAGATTTGGATTAATTATATATGCTTTTCGGCTATTGAGCTTGGTGGGTACTATGCTAAGATCATGTTATGTACGGGGTTGGCCTCCCGGCCTCTACCATAAAAAGTGGATGGTATCTTTGCCAAAATGGCATTGTCCCTTCCTTAACTGCTATGGTAAACAGGAATGATCACTGGAGGTGTTCACGGCACCCTTTTGGGGACATATCCATAGTCATCGTGGAGGGCTATGGTGGCTGGTCTCTAGACGTTGGAGACACACGATGCCAGCTGTGTGCTGATCGTGAGTATAGTTGGCCCTATGATTTTAGTTTTATCGATATGAATATAGCATTGAGATGGTCGTAGATGAGTACTCATGACCAGTGGGTTTGATGTGTTTACCGAGCCATCGGCTTGAGTTCCAGGTAGGCAAATCACCGAATGAGGCAGCCTGCAGTGGGAACAATACCAAAAGACCATGTGCATGATATCTATATGGATGTTATCATCTGCTTTGAATGATTACTATTTTAATAGTTTCAAGATTATTATATTTGATTCGTTGGTTTGATGTGTTTGCCGAGATCTTCTTACATGGGCTGATCGAGTACTACTTTATGATATTAGTCACATTTATACTGGATTTCAGTAAAGTAATCCATAGTTATATCGTTGATTTCTGGATTTTGATAAAAGCTTCCATGGTTGATAATGTGTAAATGAGGTTTTCTACATGTTTATACATAAAGGAAATTGCACGATGTTTTACATGGAAAGCCTCTTTTAAAACCATGCATGTTGCATGCCGTGTTTTCAAAATAGTAGTATTAGATCACCTACTAAGTATGAGGAATACTCACCCAAATATATTATTTTTACAGATTAGCTCTACAAAGGATTAGAAGAAGCATAAAAAAATGTTATTTCTATGATCAAGGGTATGAGGAGAAGATAAGTATAAATGTAAGTGTATGATCTACCCTTTGGACATGTACCTGTAATTATTATAGTGGGGTTGTGAGGTGTGACTGGATAGACCTAGGAAGACATTTATGATTACAGTAATTTTCAAAACTATTTTATTCATCTCAAAAGCAAATGACACTCGAGGTTTTCAAAATTAATTTAAAACAAAAGATTTTTCTGTTGCATTGCATTGTTTTTATAAAATTGTTTTCAAATAGGGATCGATACTGCCTTAAGAATTAGTTTTTGCATTTAAAAAATGCATGTGAAAACCCAAGTCGTCACAGTTGATATCAGAGCCCATCTTTATCCTTTCACAACTAGTCTTGAATGTCCAAAAGTTATATAAGACAGGAATAATTAAGAAAAAGTAGTCTAAATATAAGTAGTAGAGATGACTAGAATAAGAAATTATGTTAGATCACAAAGAAACTACACCATAAATAAATAGGTGCAAAGGAGATAGATCTAGCAAATACTTAGGTATTGGATGGCTCAAATCCTATCAAAACTCTTGTCTAACCTACTTAGGGGTTAAGGATTGTTGTGTAGTAGTGGAGTAAACAAGGAAACTATTCGATGAGAATAAGACTATGATGAAAATAAGGAATGGAAATACAAGATAGTGCTAGTGGAATCTTTAGAAGACAACTGTGACTCGTACTAGATCACAAAGGTGTGGATTCTGAAGAACTTAGCTCAATTCTGGATAATTTAATTGGAACGTTATGAAAAGTAAAATTGTTATCTTATAATGACAACCTGAGTATAATGAAGCAGACCAGAAGATGAGTACAATAATTGACATATTATGAGGAATATAACTTGAATATGAAGTAATGTAAAAGACTAAATCTAATAAGAATGACAAAGAATTTGATTATAACAAAGTTATTAGAAGATTTTGATGATAATTGAATAGGGATGATAGATCTGTGATGATAGATTGATCATGACATTAACAAAATGTCAATATATTTGTTGAGACACTGCGTGGCTTATTGAGAATATAGACAATTAAGGATTTTGATGATATTAGAAATTTTTTCCTAAAAGTATTAAGTTTATCATGTTTGATGTATAGATGAGGTATCGATTGTAGGCAACCAATCAAATGGAAACATTGATCTAAGTAGACAAAAGGAGGATGCTGACTAAGGAATAATAATAATAATAATAAGAGAGAGAGATATGTAACTACAAGTATTTGATGGATGTTGAACAGTCAAAATAAGAAGATCATGATTTATGGTGGATAGGAAAGAGAAGTATAGAATCAAAGATCCTTCATCTTGAGTCATATTTCCAAATTGAAAGATTAATCAATCAAATTTGAAGGACTAATAGTAGTCGAGTTGGTGGTTTTATTGTGGAAGAAGATAGTAGAGATAAAGCAGATGAAAATGCAGACTTTGAGTAAGTTATCGAATTTAAGGATAGTGTGCTTTAAGAAGTTTCCAAAGAAGAATTGTGATCAACTAGAAATTAAATTCTACAATTAGTTTGATACTTATGTCAATTGTTGAAATTAGAATTTTATCAAATCCATTGGTTTATGAGGAAACACTAGCGGTTGTAGTCCACAACAAGGAGAAGTTGATGATACCCTACATTGCCATTATATGATTGAGTGAAGTTATAGTGAAAAGGAAATAAGCAAGGATAATGACTTGTCCATTTGTTCTTCAGCAACTAGAGTACCATCAAGGATTAACTTGATGTCTTGATATCATAAAGGAGAATTGGAAGAGCACGTATCTTGAAGACATAATTTAGCCATAAATTTAAGTGTCATTACCTTTGGAAGCAATGTTGATTGAACTAAGGTATTCAAATCATATCCAATTAACCATGATAGCATCTGGTAGATAATAGCCTAAGTTATGTAATACATTAAGAGGAATGCTATGGGTACTTAGACATGAGCTTTTCCCTAAAGGAAGTAAATTGATTTGACTAAGTTATTTGATGATCTAAAAGTACAATCGAGATGGAAGTAAAATGAGAAATAATCTCAAACAATGACAAAGATTGCGGATAATCCTAGACCTTGATCGATGCTATGACAAGCGGTAGAGGTCACTTTGGGTCTGGAAGGTCAACTGCCGACTTGAATTGAAGAGAAAGGCAGGTAAGCATTGATTGCTTGTAACCTATAAATCTAGGAAAGGAATATACAAGTAGTTGAATAGAATCTTTGTCTATGTCTAATAAGATGCTCTATGCTTACCTGTGTGTTTCTTAAAAATTGTCGTCCAAAAGCTTTAGCACAGATTGAGATGATAGTTATTGGGTCATTATACGATAGGTATGAGGTGGTACTTGAAAGATAAAATTTGAGGAATTTAGAGAACCGCTACTTATGATGGTCCCTCCTAACAAATTAAGACTTACTAGTTAATGACAAAGCCTTGACAAATGCTTGAATAATATATCGACATAAGGAATGGAAGGAGGAAAAATGAAGAAAGTTGTCATGTTATATGGTAATATTTGATGTTTAATTGCCTTTATATGCACGTGTCAAGTGCAAAGACCAACTGGAGAAATTGAATAGAAGTAAATGTCGAGGAAAATTTAAAGAGGATAATGGCAAGGGATTTAGCCATGAACATAGTAAGTGGACTCTCTTAAGGATGAGGGATTTTTGACATAAGTATGAATAATAAGAGACTTTTAATACGAGTATGAATATGGCTAGACATTTTAATGAAAATTTTATGTGAATAGTTTGAAAAACCTCCAAACAAGAACATTTGATTTATGGTAAATTCATCATAAACATTTGGCATGATTTTGAATAAGTTCTTCGATGATAAAAGCCTTTAATGGAATTCAATAATAGTTCATGTTTGTAGTATGTACTAGCGTCATTGAAGGAAGATGTTACTTGCCTTGTTTTCATGATTTTATTCTAAATGTAAACATTGGTTGAGGAATCAAGACACATATAAAACAGTGAAAGATAGTTGGAATTCAAAGTTGGAGTCTGGTTTTAAACATTTTTCCAAGTAAAGGGTTTGGTATGGAGAAAGCTTTTATCATTGACATAACAAGATGAAAACTGAAACTATATCAAATTTTGAAGTTACTTAAAGAAAATATAAAGTGGAATGAGACATAATAGAAAGAATGTAAACTTTGAAACTTTTACTAACAAGGTGCAGTTAATAACAAATAGATCACTAGATGGAAGACAAGAGGCAAAGGAAACTATCTTTTACTATTCAAAATGAAAGACAAGAAATAATATGATATAGTATCAAAGTAGTGGAGAGTAATTTCTACATGATTAGAAGAGTATGGTCATCTAAGAATTTGTCAACATTAATCAGATAAACTCCATGGTAACAAGATGAACTACAATGATAAACCAATATTGACAAGGGAGCAAGTAAAGAATGCAGTATCAGAGTACGCAGAGGAAGCGGCTCTTGAGTATGTAAAGTAAGATGAACTATAGTTATATTTAAGGCCTTTATGGAAGGCATTATGAGGAAGGAATTATGAGGATGATAAATTGAGGATGTGCCTAGATTTGGTTGCAAGATAACAAGAAAAGAATTTTAAGAACAAACCCCTCTTGTTATTGACCCAATTAAGGGATTTGATGAATAATGGAATGAAGCAAAGAAATTTTCTTAGTCAGAGTCCTAAGGGAGAATGCATACATCAAGAGGTTGTCTAAGGGATAAATAACTTGAAGATAATAATTTGTGAAATTTTGAGGACAAAATTCTTTGAAGGGGTAATGGTGTAATGACTCAAATTTTTCAATATGATTATATCACTTTTATAACCATGATCAATCATAATGGCTTCCATGTTCTAATTAGTTATAACTTGTTTATTTTCATAAATTTTGGAGTTTAATAGATATTTAATCATATTAATAGGTGGTTGGATGTTTTATTTTAATTAACGTATGAAGCAAAGGAAATTATGAGAAATATCATATAATTAGATTCTATGCTCAAAATGGAATCCAACGTCTCAAAGAACATTGAACACAGAGTTTGTATGACCAAGTTATGGGCTTTTGAAGATGAGGGGCAATTCTGTAATATGAAATTACAAAGTCTAGGGACAAGAAACATAGGGGCTTGTTTTACTAAAGACACCCCAGTCGTCCCCTACCTCCCATCGACTTCTAGCACTGCCTATTCAATGCAGCACCGCAAAGAATGGCGGCACCACCTTCACCCTCTATAAAAACCCTCTCCCCCTCTTTCTTCGATCATCCCTCCTTCTCTTCCGGTTACTTCAAGCTAGGGTTTTGGCAGGCATGGAGAAATCGCACGTCGGTAAAAAGGGGGGAGCCATCTCTGGCTGCTCAGGTAAGAACCCCATCCTCCTCTCTGATTTTCCTCTCTCCCGGCCTAGGTCCATGCTGGATCTAGTGTTTCCCAGCTAAAAACTGTAGGAGAAAACCCAGCTTCGATGGATCTGCTGATCCATCAAACTAGACATCCTGGGGAATGCAGTGCTTAACGCGCACCCAGGAACACACCCCTTGGGACAGCCTTTGGGCATGCGGGCGAGGGTCTTGGTTCCACCAGGGTGCGGGAGTGTCCTGGGAACTATCATTGCATGCGCCGAAGACGCCTCCATGCGACACCGTCTAGGATGCATGCCTCAGCACATCGTTTGGGCATGCGCATGCATGCAAACGTGGTCTCAGTTTGAGCAAGATGCACATGCGTCCTGGGAACTGTGACGTGTGGGCCCGGTATGGACGAATCTAGTTCGTCCATGAATTCATGACACTAAAAATGCAATTAAAGAGGCTATATAACTCTGATCGACGATCTAAAAGAACTGTTGCATTTGTATTGATGACGCAGATCTAATGATACAATAAAATTTAAAATCATAAGACTATTTGATGTGACTATAGCCTAAAAACTATGAAAATCTCATAGATCTACGAGATCAAAGGTGACCAATTCTCATAGATTGACCCATTAGGTATGTTAGGAGATCAATCTACCTAGATCAAACCCAAATCACATAGATCAATCATTAGAAACCCATGAATCAGAGATCTATAACCTATAATATAGATCTAGCCATTGATTTGGATTTTTACTTCCAAACTCAGGGCTTCAAAAAGGCGATCTAGAGCACAAATTGAAGAGAAACATGATTCAAGAGACATCAAGGTAGGTAGTCTGATACTGCTAAGTTTTGAAATCCATTTTCAAAATCTGATTGATTTATTTAATCTTGATGACCATGTTTAGTATGCTTTTGAGATTTGATATTCTCATAATGAGTATGCAGATTTTCCTTATGATCTTGCATGAAATTGCTTATTTGGTAAATAGGCTTTATATAAGCACTGCATACATGTTTTGGAACTGGTTGCATAAATTGCAGGACTTGTGATGATTGAGATTCAAAATATATGCATATTATATGCATTTCTTGCATGTTTTGAAATGCATTGCATAGATTGCATGAATTACAGTGATTGAGATTTGGATTAATTATATATGCTTTTGGGCTATTGAGCCTGGTGAGCACTATGCTGAGAGGTTGTTATGTACGAGCTTGGCCTCCTGGCCTCTACCACAAAAAGTGGATGGTATCACTGCCAAAATGGCAGTGTCCCTTCCTCGACTGCTATGGTAAACAAGGACGACCACTGGAGGTGTTCATGGCACCCTTTCGGGGACATATCCATAGTCGCCGTGGATGGCTATGGTGGGTGGTCTGTAGATATCGGAGACACACGATACCAGCTGTGTGCTGATCGTGAGCATAGTTGGCTCTATGATTTTAGTTTTATCGATATGCATATAGCATTGAGATGGTCGTAGACAAGTACTCGTAACCAGTTGGTTTGATGTGTTTACTAACCCATCGGCTTGAGTTCCAAGTAGGCAGATAGTCGAATGAGGTAGCCTATAGTGAGAACAAAACCGAAAGTCCATGTGCATGATATCTATAGGGATGTTATCATCTGCTTTGAATGATTACTATTTTAATAGTTTTAAGATTATTATATTTGACTCGTTGGTTTGATGTGTTTGCCGAGATCTTCTTACTTGGCCTGATTGAGTACTACTTTATGATTTTAGTCACATTTATACTGGATTTCACTAAAGCAGTCCATAGTTATATGGTTGATTTCTGGATTTCAATAAAAGCTTCCATGGTTGATAATGTGTAAATGAGCATATAGTTTTATACATGTTTACGTATAAAGGAAATTGCACGATGTTTTACATGGAAAGCCTCTTTTGAAACCATGCATGTTGCATGCCTTGTTTTCAAAATAGTAGTGTCAAATCACCTACTGAGTACGAGGAATACTCACCCAAATATATTATTTTTACAGATTAGCTCCACAAAGGATTAGAAGAAGCATTAGAAAATGTTAGTGTTACAATAAAGGGTATGAAGAGAAGACAAGTATAAATATAAGTGTATGATCTACCCTTTGGACATGCATCTATAATTATTACAGTGGAGCTATGAGCTGTGACTGGATAGACCTCGGAAGACATTTATGATTACAGTAATTTTCAAAACTACTTTGTGCATCTCGAAAGCAAATGACACTCGGGATTTTCAAAATGAATTTAAAACAAAAGATTTTTCTGCTGCATTGCATTGTTTTTATAAAATTGTTTTCAAATAGGAATCGATCCTACCTTAGGAATTAGCTTTTGCATTTAAAAAATGCATGTGAAAACCCAAGTCATCACATTCTATCCTCTCTTCCTTCCTTCCTAAGCAATCTTCTTCCTTTCCTAATCAAATCTTCTTTCCTACCTACCTTATCAGTTTCCCTCCATTCCTTTTCCCACTTCCTATTCAACTCATACTCAAATCCATTACACTTTTCCATAATGGAATTCATGCCCCCTCTTCTATTCCTTGCATTTTAATATCTCATCTTGTCTTCCATCTCAACCATTTTACTATCCTTTCTCCTTTAGATCCTAGTTATCTATCCCTAGGGCTTCCTTTCCTCAAACTTTATAAATAAGGGGTGAAGGATGAGGAAAATTTTTATCTGTTACATTTCCCTTGAACCATAAAGATAAATCTAGGAGAAATAGAGGAAGAGAGATCATCTTTGCCAACATTCTCACAAGATCAAAGCCAATCCATTGGGGGAGAGGTAAGGTAGCTCTTCGATCCCCACATCCCTTTCCTCATTTCTTTATTTAATCCATCTTGTTCCTCATTCCACTTTCTTTCTTTTCCATTCTTGCATTCCACACACCACCCATCTCCCATATAATTGCACACCTAAATCATAGCAATCTCCCTTGCATTCTTTCCTTGCATTCATCATTCAACCATTATCCTTTCACTCACTTACAAGCATCTTAATCAATATTAGGCCTTACCATCATAGCCCTGCTTAGCACCCCCTTCCATCCATTTTGCATTCCATGCATTCCACCCTACTTCTTTTTATGCCTTCCATCATCATAGGCAACCCCCTTCTCTCATGTATTCACTACATGCATATTGTTCTTCTATCTTCCATATTTCTTTTAATTTCTTTTCATTAGGTTTGTGGCATGTTTGGTTGAGGTGATGAGGAAAACTTAGTTGTAGATTAGTGTACTTTGGATTGGATGTAAGTGTATATGCCCTTTGTTGAGTGACATAACAAAGTAAGCCATAAAGTGGATTTCAAGCCGAGAAAAGAAGAAGAGGATGTGTAAAGAGTCATGTTGAGTAACACAACAAAGGAATCCTATAGCAGCCACTTTAATAAAGTTTCTTGCGTTGCTTTATTTACTTTTCCTTTTTTTTTTTCTTTCTTGTATTCAATTGTAATCAAAGTTATTTAATGAAAAAGTTTCTTTCTTCTTCGTGGTTATATTACTTTATTTCCTTGCTTTATGCCTTAGTTTCCTCGATTTATGTCTTAGTTACCTTGCTTTGATTTAGTTTCCTTAGACTAGCTGTTTAGTTTAGAGTTATTTCCTTTCTTTCCTTAGAGGCTAGGTTAGAGTAAAGAAACTTAATTTTAATCAACTTTCATTTATCAAAGAGTCCTATGCATCAACTTGTATTTGCAAATCCTATACTCCAATAGGGCTATGCACATGTGGTAATTAACTAAGACGCGTTAAGCTTTTGCCTTGTTGTCGGGGACTTGCAACAAAATTTGACTAAAATCTATGTTGTCTTTATGTTACCACTAGTCATAGTCTTAGGATTGCATCTAAAAATAGTTTTTTATATTTTTGTACATAATTTCTTTATTCCTAAAGAATTTGATACTTTCCTTTTCATTTGTGTAGGAATTTGGTGAAGAATAAAAATTTGTAGGAAGACCTTAGGATAGCTTCCAAATTGTTATATTTGAGTGGATTTTAGTGAGGATGTGTTTATAAATATTTATATATCATAATTCATTCATTTAAAATTAAGGGTTGTGATAATATAGGTCAAGGGTGAGCTGTTATAACCTAGAAGAGGAGGTGGCATGTACATGGACCCACCATTGTACAGGGCAAGGGTTGTAATAATACTTGTTGCATTCTAAGGTTTGCATTTGATTTACTACTTTTCTTATTAGGGCATGTTTACATGCTTTATGGTGAATATATGTTGATTGAACTATGAGGGAATGCTTAAATGAATTAGTAAGGGCACTCACCCCTATAAGATCAAGGGTAGATTTGATCAACATCCTTGGCCCACCTTGGTTAAACACCACCTTACACACAAACCCAGCCACAACAAATAAATTCAAATCAATCTAGAAGAGACCATAGAAGCTTATAAGCTCATAGGACCCTCTTGGAAGGAGTTGACCCATTGCCATTCTAGTGGCCCCTACTAGATTAGTTACATTGGTATTTAAACATCTAGCTCTGCCAACACATTCAATGAATTAGATCAACTACAGCTGACTGAGGAGGATGAATTGGTTGATCAAGGTAGGATTCAACTAGTAACCAATAGGGAAAGTCTAAAAGAGAGGAGGAGCCACTAGGTTAGACATAACCTAAAAGCCACTCTCTTAAAGGAAAAAAAAATTAAAAAAAAATCAACCTTTCAACTTGTTTTCCATAGGGTTAGAATTGATTGTGTGGCTTTTTTTTTCTTTTTTTGGTATCATGTAACATATAAGGTGCATTATCTAGCTTACATTTTCCAAGAATAGGTCCAGAAAAAACTAATCTTTCATTATATATAACAAATATCTTTCATTGCACACAAAGTTAAGTCATCTTATGTAATGACTTAGGAATCAAGAAGATTTAGAACCTTTGTCAAAACTAGGGTTGATGAGCAATAGAGGCTAAGCCCTTAAAAACCTATTCTGTGCAGATCCATTTTAACTCCCCATCATGTGCAGAGTTACTTATAACTAAAGTAGAATATTATGAGTTAAAACCAAGTGTTATCCAACTTTTGCCAAATTTTTATGGACAAGAAAAGGATGATCCCTACCACCATGTTAAGGAATTCCTTGATATCTATGCTACATTTAGATATTGAAACTTTTCTAATGCCTCTATTAAGTTGTAGCTATTCCCCTTCTCTTTATAAGATAAAGCAAAGGCATGGTTGAATTTATTATAAGTAGAATCCATCAGTACTAGGAGCAAATAGCTAAAAAACTCCTGAACAAATTCCTTCCAATCCATAAAAGCAACCCCCTTCATAGAGAATTTATAAATTTTCAATAGAAATAAGGTGAGCATTTTTATGAATGCTAGGAAAGGTGGAAGAACCTATTGCTCAAGTGTCCACTCCATAGTTTTGGGAAATAACAACAAATACAATATTTTTATGAAGTTCTAACCCCACAAAATCAATGTACAATTGATGCCACTATTGGCAGGTCACTCTGGACTAAGAGTGATATGGAGGAATTGAATTTTTTTGAAAATTTATCTAAGAATTTTTAGCAATGTGGTTATTCTACTCAAATAGAAAGATGTCCATAGCCTTAAAGAAAGGCAATATATATGCAATAGGGCCACTCCTAACCTTTATAACAAAATAGACATATTGACAAATATAATAGATAAGATTAGTAGTCTTCTTAATAAATTATTGTGTTGGCTAGAGAATTCACTATACAACCACCACTTGAGGTTTGTTCAATCTACTCTAATACAATACACACTGCTGCTCATGCCCCTCCAGCACCATATTCCTTGAAATTTTTTTTGGAGCAAGTGAATGTATTAAATAAATTTAGAATCCTAACAACAATAATCCCTATTCTAAGACTTTAACAACCCTCAATTTTGAGTTCCTTTTCATACAATATATATTATATTGTAATTGAGCTAAAAATTAGAAATTTAATTTAGTAAAATTGAGTTCTATGAAAATAACCCCTTTGGAAACTAAAAATTTGGACTCGAATCTATCAAAAATGGAAACTACACATCGATACGATTCCAACGACAAAAAGAAGACTAAAATCAAAGTTCGAATGGAAGAGATATGATGATTTATAATATGAGGGTATTTTTGAAAACAAGTTATATTACTAAAGGAGGGGACCAAATTGATATCGACACCCCCTACTACTTAAAGCAAAACAAAACAGACCGCATGGTCTATTTCATTGAGCTCAACACACACACACAAAGGAAAACCTCATTAGGAGAGGAAGAAGAAGAAAGAAGAGGAACAAAGGAAGGAGTGGAGAAGAGGGAGGAGAAGTCAGGCTGCCAGAGGAGACTAGGATTTACGAGTGCTGGTGATGCAGCCATCATCAGAGAAGATGATGGCTTGAACCGATGACCCCAGCTGATCATTTCACTCAGGCAAAGACATGATCAAAAGGCCTAGGGTTATTGAGGAACAGGAGATGATCTTGACCATCGATTAAAGAGTTAAATGACACATGACATGATTTGAGGAGTTTGTTGAAAAATAGTGCTAAATCCAAATCATCTAGGAAGGGAACAGCACGAAAACACTCCCATGAGGTAAGATCTGTAAAACCCTATTCATGATTTGAGAGATTTTGTTAGATCTATATGGTTTATGCTAAATTTGATGTTTTTGAGATGATCTAGCCATCCATTTCTTAATCCAAGCTTAGAAATAGGTAAATACATACCTAGTGTAGCTTAGATCTAACTAAGATTGTCAATCAACGATAGAAATTGATCAAATAATCTCAATCTTCCTATATGTCACAATTCAAGCAGTGACTTCGTGACATCTGATCAATGTTTAGAGGCCACAAATAAGTTTTGGAACACTGATTAACTAGTATATGATAGAAATTGAAAGAATTGCATGGAAATTGTGCTAATAATCTGAACCATCCGATCGAATAGTAAAGGAATAAGGAACTGGCAATGTCTAATTGATGATCAGATGCCACCATTGTGTATCGTAAGCTTTGTTAAGTAAATATACTTTGAAATTTTAAGATCGGGGCACTAAATTTTATGAATTGATGGATTAAATAAGGACCATTGATTTGTTGATGTACACATTGTTTGGTCAGTGATTAGAACTCTAGTAACATTTCCAAGGTTCTAATTAATGAGCTTAAACCTTAATAACAAATCCAATCACTTGAAGAACATAGGATCAAACTTGAAAACACTAAGCCAAATCACTGTGACTAGGTGGACTAAACTTTTAGATCTGAATCATTCATCAATGGGGTTATTTGAATTGTAAATTCAAACTTAAACCGATGGACCACTAATTGGTGAATGAATGGTGGATGTAGGACTAAATTGTCCATACATTCCCCTATGTAAAATTAGATGGTATATGGTGATCTAAACTGTCAGGCTTTAATTAAAAATAGATCTCCTGTTAATCTATGATTTAACAATGATAAGAACTCTAGAATATCAACAAAGAAGGTTGATTGACAAGTGAGTGGAAGATGGGATATAACTAAACCAAGAAGCATATTAAAGGAGGTAAGTAGTTTTAACTATGATATGCTTTTGTAAAATATGAAAAATATCAATGATTAATGTATCATGTTTGAAAATAGTTCAAATAGAGATTTTTGGAGATTTATGATTTATATAGTGATTATATTTGTACTTCATGCAACTTATTACTTAGGAATACCATGTTGATTTAATTATTAAAATGAAAACTTGTACATGAAAATGCATTTGAATTTGCATGGAGTTTGTGATTTATGAAATGATGAGAAGTGAAGAATCCCCCTTATTCAACCCTTGTAAGGGTTGCTTTTACATGGTTATATCATATCATGAGAATGATTTGCATGATTTCACCAGTGCATGGAATTCTATGGTTTTATATGTTATGATGGCATGCATTGATGTCTACTATTATGTTATGGAGGGCATATGGTGGCCCAATGGACACTGTGCTAGGAGGTTGAAAACTAATCATCCCCCCTTCGAAAATTTGTATATATATGATACCTAGTCGCACAAGGCCTAATTGAGGTAGATGACATAATGGGTAGGTCACAGCCTTGAGTATCATGTTTACCATGCAGACGTACAGGGAGTCTATACATCTTAATATCGGCGTGATAGCTATAGACTTGATTGGGTCATGTCCGTGTATAGAGAATCCATTATTTTGAGATTCATATGTATATAGCGTGATAGTGCAGGTGCATGATACGCTAGGATTTCAGGTCCCTAATGAGTACTCATGACCAATGACAGATGGTTAGATTATGAGTGTTTCTACACTCACAAGACCTCGAGGAGGTTTAGATGGTATTATACACACACAGTGAGATACATTAATCATTAAGAGTCATGTTATACAACTTGTTATGTATCATATTTGTGGTAATCTTTCATATCTTGTAAAATACCTCGCAAAGGTTACTATCGTCTCTAAAAACAATATGCATGGATATTGAAACTGATAATTTGAATTGATTTAGCATGACATTGATTTGTAGAGCCTGATTGAGATTTTAGAGTCATGTTATATTATTCATTATGCATCATATTTCACTCAACTACATAACATGTGTGTTAAGTATTTAATTTTGGTCAAAAGACCCCTAGTATAGCATTTAATTAGATCATCTAACTCATCAATTTGATCATTTTTAGATAAAAATATGAATTTTACCTTAAATTGACCATCTAATCATTAATTTGTCAAACTTAACAGTAAAATGATCATCAAAGCTAATCAAATGCTTAATGTATGGTTTAGATGACTCTAATCTAGTCTCATTTTTTGCAAATCAAATAGATCATTGTTTGGATGTTAATCCTATGATGCATATCACCCATTAAAGTTTAATGCTACAAATGGAATGATTTTTCTTAAAGGAAACTTTATTTTAAAGGAAAACATGGAGAAAATTTGGAAAGCCCAATAGTTAGAAGTATCCAAGGAAAGCAAGCTAGAAGGAAAGTGGAAGAAGGCAAATGAGAAGGTGGTGGGGAGGTAGGCTACCCCTTTGTTTCCCATTTCCTTCTTCCCCTCTCTTTCCACTGCACCTTTCCCACTTCACCACTCCTCTCTTTCTAATTTCTCTCAGGTTTCCTCTTACAAAGGAAATCGTCCTACCTATTTCTTCCCTCTTCACAACATCTTTCTTGATTCTCTCTTATCTTCTCTCCTCATCGTGACTGTAGGAGGAGCTTGAGGGGAATTGTTGTTTGTTTTTCCTTTGCTTTCCATTGTTTCTTCATCATCTTTTTTTTCTATTCAGTTTTTTGTGTTCCTTTTACTTCCATATATCCTTTAGTTCTCCCTCAATCCATCTCTCTCTCTCTCTCTCTCTCTCATTCTCCTCTATTTGCCCCCCTATTGTTTCGCCAGCCAATCAAACTGCCCAATCCATCACCTTTGCTCTTGCTTCCCTATATCTGTTTCACTTCCAACCAATCAACACCTTCATCTCTATGCACTGTTTCCAACTAAATACCCAGCTCCCTCTCTCTTCCTCACCCCCATCTTTCCCAGTTCCTCCTCACTCTCCCTCTTTCTCTCTATTTCTTCTCCTCCTCTCCCACTGTCACTCCCTACTCCGCTATTACTTCCCTCTCATTCCACTCACTATTTCTCCATCACCAATGCCTGAAGCCATTGGCAAAGCGCCATGCTCCACTGCTCAGACTACTCACTGGCCCCTCTATTCACTCTCTCTCCTCTTTGCCAGCACCAGTTTGATAGACCCATCAGCACTCCTCATGTTCTTGTCAAATCAAACGTCTTTACCCAATAGTCACAATAAGCACTTGTGTCTTCTTTGTTTCCAACCGACCCTTTTCCTCTGTCCTACACTACACAGCCTCGGTCTTCTTCTACCCCCTCTGCCCAGATCGGCATCAAGTTCTCTCCTCCATTTGATCATCGACACTTGGCCTTTCCTCCAGCAATCATCGCTCTTCCCACCAAGTCAGTCCAGCACCCTCCATCGCATGAAACAACACATCTATGGGAATCAAACTGACTAAGCTTCTCCTCTCTCTAGTCTAGTCTGTCTCTTCTGCTAGCCCTGTCGTCAGCCTGAAGCAGATGGGTCAGAAACATCACACCAACACCAACTTCCTCTTCTTCCTCATCAGGTTTCCTTATTTCTTTTTCTGTTTTAATCAAAATTTTCTTTTAATTCCAATTCTACCCTTTAATCATTAATTAAAATTCCTTATGTATCCCATTTTTAATTCCCTCTGTATCCGTGGTGTTATTCTAGTTTTATTTTGTTTGTGATCTGTTATCTAGGAATTGCTAATCTAAATTGAATTAAGTAAGGCTTGACCTAATCAACGGGTTAGCCTTAACAATAAATATTCTTTATTTCTTCTCCGTTTCACATCAGATCTTTAATTAATTTTCAAATTGCATTCTTAGGGCATCCCTTGGCTTGGTTAATTTTTCTAATCTTTAATCTAAACTCTAAAAAGCAATCTAAACTGTCCAAATCCCAAAATCATTATTTAGCCCAAATCTCTCAAAATTTTTAGAATTTGCCTAATCCATTTGGGTGATTATTAATCAAAACACGAGAAACATGTTGATGAAGGCAGATCACAATTTAAGATATTAGATTTGAGGAAATTGACAATAATCACTCTAGGGAAGTAAATTTTTCTTATTTCTTTAGTTAAATTTCTATCCTTTTGGATTAGACCTCTGTAATTTTCATTGATTAGATACATATAAAGTTTGATTGCACTTTCTATTAATTTATTTCATTTAATTTTAATTTTTGAATAATTAAATTTTATGAAAACTCCAATTTCTTAAAGCGAGTCCTCATGGGATCAACCCATACTTGCACATGCTACACTTCATTAGCTCGTGCACTTGTGGGAAACTCAACAATGTGATTATGTATCATGTTTGGATTTGAAACTACATAAACTTCATACTTTGATAATGAAACTACCTACACAAGTGCAACTTGCTGAGACATTATAAATTGTTTACAATGTCTCAAGTTTGAAGAAATGAGACACAACAGTAGAAGACTGTGATAGAGAACAAAAGAGAAGACCATGAAAGGTATAACAAATAGGTTTAGATTGTAGTTGATGATCTTGTGAACTAACGTAATGTTTGACTTAATATAACTTTACTTTATTTGCATATGGGCATATAAATTGGAATTATGGTAATGTGGTTGTGATTGGAGTGGTCTTGGGGATGTTGGTTCAATTCCTAGCCTTTTGGTACTACAAAATGTTTCTTTTTATTTAAATGTGAACAAATATGTTTGTGTGGATGTATTTTAGAGGGAGATGGAGTCTCCTTTATGATTTCATAGATACTATGTTTATTAGGTTGTCGCATTGCATGCATGAAATGCACTAGGCTAAAAATATAGGAGAGACTCTTGCAAAATTTTGGTAGAAATGTAGCATTCATTTCTCTAAAAATCCTTATTTTTGAAAAGAAAAATGACACTCAGGATTTTTTGAAGGTCCTCTCATTAAACATGTTTTCCACTGTTTGGTTTCTAAATAGTTTTTCAAACTCTGGGCCCCACAGATGCAAAAGATTTTGTGAAAAAAGTGTTAGAGAAAAATTAGGATGTCATAATTGGTATTAGAGCCAGTTCTCCTCATGATGGTGGGCTAGCTACTCATGGTCTACAATGACATGGGTTCCTTGAGTGGGGATGAGGATGCCTAGCGGGGTCAGGCCTCAACAGTTCCTATTGAAGATAGACCAATATCTGGGGTGTGCTGATGTTTGGGGGTGACTTTGAGAGTTCGTCCCACATTGCTTAGGGAGTGGGAGCTACGATGGTTATAAGAGTTCTGAGGAACTCTCTTAGAGCCCAGTCACTCCTTTCATAGAAAGTCCAACAGGTCCAAAATTCATATATAGTCAATCAAGTGAGAATGAGTTGTTTAAATATGTGTAATATGAATAACTGGCAATGTTGATAAATGTAGAAATAGATGAAACCCACGAGGTTTGGCAAGTTCTAAGAAAATAATATAATATTTAGTCTTGGTATGAGTAAGATGAGTACTCATACAAAATTAGTATCATTCTTTGAGTAAGGAACAATAGTATAAGAGAATAAAATTAGTATATCTAAATGAAAACTTTGCTAGTTGTTAGATTTATTCACATGGGTGACCTTTTGAGGATTCAAGTTTTAACTTTGATGATGTATATAAACCTTTGAAGATTGTGATAACTATTGCACAATAGTATTATGATTATAATAAAAAAGATAGTAGAAAATAGTCACAATGGAAGATATCTTGAGGAACTTAAGAGAATTACAACATTAGTCCATGTATGTAGTGGATATATTCGATGGATAAGATTTTGGTATTATGAAAATTAGTGGTAGTTTGATCTACTTATGTAAATGAATTATTAATCAAGGGGGTCAAAATGAGATATTCCTTATATATATAGAAATACTAACAGCTAGTTATCATTGAAGAATAAATACCTATTTAATGATTCTTGAGAGTTCTAATTATGAGTTGGAGGTGCGTAATGCTTAGAGGATATAAAAACTATTTTATATGGATGATTACTAAATGATAAGAAAGATCAACAAATGAGTGGAGAATTGAAGCATGATTACAGAAAACTTAGTAAATGAGTTCAAGTGATTTCTTATGATATTAGAAGGAATAAAAACAAAAGGTGGTTTATTTAGACATTATACTATATGAGAGTATCTGACATTTGTTGTTTAATTGCCTTTGGACCAAAAAGTACCCATTATAAGTATGTAGTAGATAAAAGGATCTGGACATGAACAAAGTGAAGGAACTATTATACGAATAAGAGAATTTTGACATCGGTACGAAAATGTTGGTAATTCTAATGGAAACCTATTGAAAGCATGGATACTAGAAGGTTCTAATGCTAATCCATATGAGAATGTTTGATTTATGATGATAATTTGATCATAAATTTTTGACATGATTATGAATGAATTCTTAAAGTAGAAAATTACCCGATGAGTTCAAAAATCAATAGAACATGATATATTGTTATGAGTCTTTACAAGAATCAAACTACCTTAACGTATGGCTACTATCGATAAGAGAAGTTGCTACTTGGTCCTTTTGGGAATTTTAGCTCAAATGTCAAAGTAAATCTCATTTGAGGGCACCAAAAATGTAATGATAAGGATTATGGTGATGGTCAATTAAGAGGGTGCATTCCTCCATTACTAAGACTTTTATCTAGAAGGCCCTCAAGAAGCCCTATGACAATCAATGTCTTTACTTTATGAGCAACTAGTGATATAGAGAGTAGTGTCTTTACATTGTGAGCAACTGGTGATATAAAGAGTAGTGTCTCTACCTCATGAGCAATTGTTGGTATAGAGAGAGTTGGCTACTTTAGAGTAGAGAGATCGAATAGTTCAATAGTAATTGAATTGGTTTACATGATAAAGAGGTTTACTCCTATCACCGCTACCATAGACTAGGAGGTGGTAGATAGATTTGTTGATCAGTTAACACTTGGATTGAGGACTTAGGTGATTTTAGAGTATTCTACATTGGTGGCAAAGGCAACATACATGACCTCTATATTTGAGAGGGATTCTCTTAGGACTAGGGCTGACCATAGAGACTCAGACATGGGTAGTTCACGCAACTTAAGAAATGCAAGAGATCCTTTTTCACTAATGTTATTATAGCAGCCTTCGAGTAGGGATGCAAATAAGAGGTATGTTACTTAGAATGATAGGCACCTAGATAGTTACTTCATAGAGTTGGTAGACTGCTATCGTAGCGGCAATAGTGTTAGCATTCACCATTATAGTGGCAATCCTTTAAATGCTTTGAATGTGGAGAGTCAGGGCATTTCTTTAAACAATATCTCACAGGATAGAGACTTAGACAGACTGACATTGGAGGCAGGGCAGTGACATACCCACATGAGTAGTGATGAGTTTCTACTATTACTTCAAGGCAAGCATGGGCCTTGAACTAGGTAGTGGAAAGTATTTTCCTGATTATTGGTACACATGATATGATCCTCTTTGATCCAAGATCCAATAATTCTTCTATTCATATGTTTTTGCATCCTACTTGGACATGCTTGTGTGTTTTATCCTTTCATTTAGATATTATGACTCCAATAGGAGAGTTATTGGAAGCTAGTGAGTACTTTCAGGAGGTACATGTGAACCTAGCAAGAGAAAGGATGGACACGGATCTCATCTTACTCAATATGGTTGATTATGAAGTCATTCTTAGGATGGATTGGCTAATTGCTATGATAAGAAGGTCACTTTTAGTATACATGTACAACTAGTGACCCCATTCCTGTGTAGGAAGGGCATCTCTAAGGTTTGTGTTATTTTTACTTGAATGTAGTGTAGTATTTTTTTAGAGGGTGCCAAGTCTATCTTGTTCGTGTGACAATGGAGGACATTGAGGAGCTATACATAAAGCATGTAGATGATGTGTGAGAGTTTGAAGATGTCTTTCCTAAGGAGCATTTGAGATTTTTTTCGTAGGAGATTGATTTTGATATTGATTTGGCATCAAGAATAGCACTATTTTCCAATGTGCCATACATGATGGCCTTAGCTAAGCTGGAGGAGTTTCAACTATAGGAGTTACTTGATGAGAGGTTAGAAAACCTAGTGTCTCCATCAAGTGCTCTAGTCCTCTTTGTAAGAAAGATGGATGGACCTTTACTGTTATGCATGGATTAGCTTTGGAAAGTTCATGGTAGTTTTGGAGATTGATGCGAGGTCTTGTTGTTACTAGCTAAGGATTGTGGAGGAAGATGTCTTTATGACAGTCTTTAGGACTTGTTATAATTACTAGGAGTTCTGGGTGATACTGTAATAACCCCAATTTTTGTAATATTAAAAGCCCATGAAAAGTTCAATTTTGAAGATAAGGACATTTTGGTCATTTCACTAGTTGCCTTGACTGAACCCAGGAATTTGGTCCTAAAAATGATGCCATTAGATGCATCTCAGAAAAAGGAATCCAACGAGACCAAAATCACCCAAAACGGAGTTAAAATGAGCAAGTTATGGCCCTTTGAAGATCAAGGGCAAAACTATAATTTTTACAAAAACGGGTTTAGCTGCAAAACACAGGGGCTCGTTTTGATACGGGCACCCTTCACCACCTCCTAGAGAGTTCTAGCATGGCAGTGATTGGAGGGGAAATTAGCGCCATTCTGGAGGTTTCTCCACCGCCATTCAAAGGTGGTGAGAGCCCCCTCCAGAACCCTCTCTTAGCTCTATAAATAGAGCTCTTGGGTGCCTCTAATGGCAGCCCAAAATGTTGGAGAAAACCCATCATGGAGCAGTAACCTAGAGGAGAAAATGTGGAGAGAAAACCAGCCACGAAGCAGGTATGCCCAAAAACTCCCCAAACCCATCTCACCCATAGTCCTAGGTTCAGTTTCCCTAGGTTTTTGCATGAAAATCCATGGGGAATAGGCTTCTAGGGAATCATCAAGGACCCTGGGACGTCCCCAGGGCCACACTGGTTTCCTCAGGGATGAACCAGGGCATCCCAAGGATGCCCCGGTCCCCCAACGATGGAAACACCCCAGACGGACGAGACACGTCGAACGCGTCTAAGAGGAAACCAACGGGCGCATCCGTAGACGCTCCCGCTAAGAGGAAGACGGACGGAGAGTACTGCGCGTCTGCAGACCCGCCCGTTGAGGCGCATGCCGCAGACGCTCAATGCGCTAGCAACGCATCATTTTTGGTTCCTTAAGGAAGCCGGGGCACACGTCGCAGACACGAAGCGCCCTAGCATTTTGTCTTTTTATTTTTAAGACTCCTATGTACGTACGACACTAAAATGCTTATAACTTGAGATCTAGAGCTCCGATTGAGGCGTCGCAAAAGGCGTTGTGTCCGTATTGACGACACGAACACATACAAACTATAAAATATCTGATCAAGGCCGAATAAAAGGTGGGAATAACCCTTAGAATAGGATGGTGGCGCGTGGCCACTAGAACGTTAGAAAACTGAGGATACCAAGGCCCAATTAGGACCTTAGGACACCCATAGGCATAGGGATGGACCCCTACTGCCTAAGTAAAAAGGCCAATTACTCTAAAACCTATAAAAGATAGGCCAAACTAACCTTGATTCCCTAAACTATGATCAGGAGCGTCCGAGGACAAAAGGGTTAGCGCGACCTAGCCAGGTAGGTGCTCTATCACTATTAGATTCTTTTAAAAGAACTATTATTGTTTTGAGAACATATGTTTTAAATATATGACTTGTTTAGCATGACTTATTTCAGCATGCATGTGATAAATGCTTTGTACATAGACATGTTTTGTAAAGGATTGCATATACATTATGCACATATATGTTTTGCAAACAAGTGCATACATTGCATGATTTAAGTACTTGCAAATATTGCATGTCCTTAAGGGTTGCAAAAGACGCTGGAGTGCCAAGGGCCAGGCAGTTGTGAGGGACCCAAAGGGGACAGGTTTCGAAAAGAGGTTTTAGCTTATTTGATCTTATGTGATTTGGGCTAGTAAGCCCGTGGGTGCTATGCTGAGGGGTCTGGGTTGGCCACCCAGCCTCTACCACTAATAGGTGGATGGGTACCACGCCCAAAAAGAGGTAAGTCCCTACGTCGACTGCATGTGGTACAGGGGGCTACCACTGGTGTCACGGCACTGGGTCGATGTGTCATAGTCCCTGCGGAGGCTATGACCGAGTGTCCTCAGGTACCCGGGGACCACACGGCGAGGAGGTTGTGGGCATAGTGGACCCTATGGTTTGATGGTTTATGTGCATTGCATATGGCATGATATGAGGTTGGTCGACCATACCATGCTAGAGATCCATGCGTTGGATTCAATGAAGCATTTTATGCATATCATGATGTTATGATATATATATATATATATGATACTTTTGATTTTGGATTATATGATCCTTTAAGTCATTAGTATTTCAGTTTGACAATGGATTTTGATGTCGATATTGAACTTCAGAATTCAGACATGCACATGTTTTGGAAAGAGCATATGATTTTAAAACATCACATGCATTATAAAACTAGTAGTGATAGACTCCTACTGAGTATAGTATATACTCACTCTATCCTTAACATTTTTTAGGATAGTTCCACTCATAAATAGAAGACGTCTCAGGAGATATTAGTACTACGAGCAAGTGAATCAAAAAGAAGAAAGTTATACATGTAAGTAAACTCTCAACCCTTTGGACATGAAGTTGTATTTAATTATAGTTGGGCTGTGCTGTGACTGGAAAGACCTGGGGAAAAATATGTATGATTTCTGAAGTTTTTCAAAAAACCACTTTGGTTGTTGTGAAGGCAAATGACACTCGGGGTTTTCAAAATGAGTTTAAAACTAAAAGGTTTTCCACTGCATTGCATGGTTTCTATGAAATGGTTTCAAATAGGGATGCATCTCGCCTTAGGAAATTAGGTATTGCATTTAAAAATGCATGAGAAAACCCGGGTCATCACAGTTGGTATCAGAGCCCAGGTTTTATCCTTTCACAGTCAATCCAACATGTCCAAGGGTCATAGACAATAAAGAAAATCAAGGATAAGTAGTATAAATAGGAGTAGTAGAGATGATTACTTCTATTTGAGGATTATAATATTAATGACTCAAGACATTTCTCCATAAACACATAGGTGAAAAAGGAGATAGTCCTAGCCAATACTTAGATATTGGATTGCTTGAATCCTATCAAAATTATAGGAAATAAGAATTATTGTGCAGTGGTGCAAAGATGAAATCTCATATAAGGATCATATTGTCATGAGAATGAATGAATGAAGATGATTAATGGACTTGTTAATAGATAGTGTTGGCATGCAATAAAGTAATCTTATCAAAGGTGAGAAAAATCAAAAGACCTAGATGGCTATCTTACCATCATAAAGAATATCAGAATATGAGTACACTATCACAAGGATGTGATATATGAGATGTAAAAGACAGACTTTGAGAAAATTTTGATGATAATAGGGATAAGCATACAAGATGATACTAAGGGATAACTGTGACTTGTACTAGATGACAAAGGTATGGATCTTGAAGGACTTAGCTCAATTTTGGATACTATTCAGGAGAGTAAAATGCTATTGAAAAATAATTACCTAAGAATTATGGAGCAAATCAGAAGAGGTATACAGGTGACAGATTATGTGAATAAGAGGAACATAACACCAATATAATAAGGAAATGAATTCGACCGAGTTATCAAAAGATTTTTGACGATAATATTGGGGATGATAGATCTATGATAATAGATTGATCCTAACATGAACTTGTAAGAAAAGTATAGCATGACCAAAACATCAATACCATTATTAAGACATTGTATGAATTTTATTGAGGCTATAGGCAATTGAGGATTTCAATGATCTTAAGATAGTTTAGAATTTCTGAGAAGCAAAAATAAGAAGTGATCTAAACCAATGTGAAAGGTTTTTCAAACCTTAGTGGCTACCATGACAAGGTGAAGAAATTACTTTGGGTCTGAAAAATATTATAGACTTGGATTGAAAGAAAGGTAGATAAGTACCGATCACTCTAGAGGCCCTTGAGCTTATAACGTATCTGGGAAGAGATCAATAGGTAATCAAATAAAGTCTTTCTATGAATAAGAAAATGTTTATGCTTATCTGAGTATTATAAAACTTGTGGAGTTAACAACTACAGTACAATTTAATATAATTTCTACTGAAGAAGAATTATTGCTATTATAAGCTAAGTATGAGAAGGCACTTAAAAGATAAAATAAGGAGGCACTTGAAAAATAAAATTTGGGGAATTGAGAAAATCACTACTTATGAGGATACCTCCTGACAATACAGACTACATGGTTGACAATAAAGCCTTGGTAAAAGATTGAACAATAGATTGACAAAGGGGATGGAAGGAGAAAAGGTGAGATGGCTAGCACAATATGAGGAGAAGATTTAATGTTACGTTGCCTTTAGACAAATAGTTAGTTGTTATGAACATATACCAAGTACGAAAAATCAACTAAAGGAATTTTCTAAGGACTAACCCTACCGGATTGAGTATAGAACTTTTGGACTGAAATGTTATGAAGAAAACCATCAAGCAAAGAAAGGGCAAAGAGGATGAAGACAAAGGATTCAACCATGACCTAGTAAGGGTACTCAGTTATAAGAAACTTTTTGCCTTGCATGAATGAGAACATTATTGAAAATCCTAAATGACAAATGGATGAGAAATAGTGAGATAGGCTTCTAGACGAGAAACATACGACTCATGATGATGAATCGACCATTAACATTTGACATAAGTTTGGATAAACAGAGGAAAGCGTTTAACAAATTCAATAATTATGAAACTGGGTATGAAGTTAGGACATTTTTTTCAGTATATGATAAGGTCCTCGATGGAAGATACTACTAATTGGCTTTCATTTTCGAATGTAACCTTCGTCAAGGAAATCAAGTCACATATGGAAAACGATAGACAGTTGAAATTCAAAGTTAAGTAAGAGTTTGGCTATAAAGCATATGATACCATATTAGTTATTGAAGTATCTTGGAGACAAGGGTAAGAAGCAAAGTTAGACACAATAGAAAGAAGGTAACTTTTTGGACTTGTGGATAATGAAAGAGATCACTAGATAAAAAGGATTATCCTATGATATTCAAAATATGAGAAGTAAGATAATATGATCTTGAAAGAAGTATATGCATGAGCAAAGAAGCGTGATCTTACGAGGAGACTATCTTATACATGATGAGATAAGTATAGGAATCTAAGGAATTCAAGATAGATGAAGTACCGCTAGAAAACAATATTGTTAAATCGGCACGTACGAGAGTATGGCGCTGCATCAGAGTATGCAGCAAAAACAGGCCCTTATAGGTGAGGCCTTATAGGAGGAACAATGGAAATGATAAATTGAGGAGGAACCTAGAATTGATTCCTAAAGGGGAATGCATTCACCAAGAAATCATCTAAGAGACAAATACCTGGAAGATAATAAGTTATGAAATTTCGAGGACGAAATTCTTTTAAGGGGGTAATAATGTAATAACCCCAATTTTTGTAATATTAAAAGCCCATGAAAAGTTCAATTTTGAAGATAAGGACATTTTGGTCATTTCACTAGTCACCTTGACTGAACCCAGGAATTTGGTCCTAAAAATGGTTCCATTATATGCGTCTCGGAAAAACGAATCCAACAAGACCAAAATCACCCAAAATGGAGTTAAAATGAGCAAGTTATGGCCCTTTGAAGATCAGGGGCAAAACTATAATTTTAACAAAAACGGGTTTAGTTGCAAAACACAGGGGCCCATTTTGATACGGGCACCCTTCATCTTCCACCTCCTAGAGAGTTCTAGAATGGCGGTGATTGGAGGGGAAATCACCACCATTCTGGAGGTTTCTCCACCGCCATTCAAAGGCGGTGAGAGCCCACTCCAGAACCCTCTCTTAGCTCTATAAATAGAGCTCTTGGGTGCCTCTAATGGCAGCCCAAAACGTTGGAGAAAACCCATCATGGAGAGAAAACCAACCACGAAGCAGGTATGCCCAAAAACTCCCCAAACCCATCTCACCCATAGTCCTAAGCTCAGTTTCCCTAGGTGTTTGCATGAAAATCCATGGGGAATAGGCTTCTAGGGAGTCATCAAGGACCCTGGGACATCCCCAGGGCCACACTGGTTCCTCAGGGATGAACTAGGGCATCCCAAGGATGCCTCGGTCCCCCAACGACGGAAACACCCCAAACAGACGAGACGCGTCAAACGCGTCTAAGAGGAAACCAATGGGCGCGTCCGTAGACGCGCCCCCTAAAGATGAAGACGGGAGGAGAGTACTGCGCATCTGCAGACACGCCTGCTGAGGCACATGCCGCAGACACGCTAGCAGCACGTCGTTTTTGGTTCCTTAAGGAAGCCGTGGTGCACGTCGTAGACGCACAGCTCCCTAGCATTTCGTCTTTTTATTTTTAAGACTCCTATGTACGTACGACACTAAAATGCTTATAACTTGAGATCTAGAGCTCCGATTGAGGCACCGTAAAAGGCATTGTGTCCGTGTCGACGACGCGGACACATCCAAAGTATAAAATCTATGATCAAGACCAAATCAAAGGTGGGCATGACCCTTAGAATAGGATGGTGGCGCGTGGCCACTAGAACATTGGAAAATTGAGGATACCAAGGCCCAATTAAGACCTTAGGACACCCATAGGCATAGGGATGGACCCCTAATGCCTAAGTAAAAAGACCAATTACTATGAAACCTATAAAAGATAGGCCAAACTAACCATGATTCCCCAAACCATGATCAGGAGCGTCTGAGGACAAAAGGGTTAGCGCGACCTAGCCAGGTAAATGCTCTATCACTATTAGATTCTTTTAAAAGAACTATTATTATTTTGAGAACATATGTTTTAAATATATGACTTGTTTAGCATGACTTATTTCAGCATGCATGTGATAAATGCTTTGTACATAGACATGTTTTGTAAAGGATTGCATATACATTATGCACATATATGTATTGCAAACAAGTGCATACATTGCATGATTTAAGTACTTGCAAATATTGCATGTCCTTAAGGGTTGCAAAAGACGCTGGAGTGCCAAGGGCCAGGCAGTTGTGAGGGACCCAAAGGGGACAGGTTTCGAAAAGAGGTTTTGGCTTATTTGATCTTATGTGATTTGGGCTAGTAAGCCCGTGGGTGCTATGCCGAGGGGTCTGGGTTGGCCACCCGGCCTCTACCACTAATAGGTGGATGGGTACCACGCCCAAAAAGAGGCAAGTCCCTATGTCGACTGCATGTGGTACAGGGGGCTACCACTGGTGTCACGGCACTGGGTCGACATGTCATAGGCCCTGTGGAGGCTATGACCGAGTGTCCTCGGGTACCCGGGGACCACACAGCGAGGAGGTCGTGGGCATAGTGGACCCTATGGTTTGATGGTTTATGTGCATTGCATATGGCATGATATGAGGTTGGTCGACCATACCGTACTAGAGATCCATGAGTTGGATTCTATGAAGCATTTTATGCATATCATGATGTTATGATATATATGTATATGATACTTTTGATTTTGGATTATATGATCCTTTAAGTCATTAGTATTTCAGTTTGACAATGGATTTTGATGTCGATATTGAACTTGAGAATTCAGACATGCACATGTTTTGGAAAGAGCATATGATTTCAAAGCATCGCATGCATTATAAAACTAGTAGTGATAGACTCTTATTGAGTATAGTATATACTCACCCTATCCTTAACATTTTTCAGGATAGTTCCACTCATAAATAGAAGACGTATCAGGAGATATTAGTACTACGAGCAAGTGAATCAAAAAGAAGAAAGTTATACATGTAAGTAAACTCTCAACCCTTTGGACATGAAGTTGTATTTAATTACAGTTGGGCTGTGTACTGTGACTGGAAAGACTTGGGGAAAAATATGTATGATTTCTGAAGTTTTTCAAAAAACCACTTTGGTTGTTGTGAAGGCAAATGACACTCAGGGTTTTCAAAATGAGTTTAAAACTAAAAGGTCTTCCGCTACATTGCATGGTTTCTATGAAATGGTTTTCAAATAGGGATGCATCCCGCCTTAGGAAATTAGGTATTGCATTTAAAAATGCATGAGAAAACCCGGGTCGTCACAGATACCAGTTGATGACACCATTGAATTGCTAGTTTATGGATATGATGGACTAGGTTTTCAAATGTTATTTAGATAAGTCATAATTGTGTTAGTAGATAGTATTCTTGTATGCTTCATGAACAGAGACGAGCACTAGGAATCCTAGTGCATTATTTGGAGTGCCTTAAGGACTCATTGCTTGTTGCAAATATCTGTAAGTATGAGTTATGGTAAGAGGAAGTGAATTTCTTTGACCACAATACATCGATTAACAGAGAGGTAGTTTATTGGACTATGATGGGCTAGGATTAGCCAAATTGGTGACTGAGATTCGTAGTTCCTTAGTCTTGTACATTGCTATCGCTAATTTGCTGAGTTCTCTAGGATAATAGTGGTATAGATCTATGGTAATTGTTGTTTTTATATTACATATGTAAACTTAATTTCTCACTAAATGAGAGCTATGACAATAATCTATGTCTTGTACGAGAATATTTTCTTATGTGTAATTAGAATTTGATTTATAATATGTACTTGTGAGTAGCAGAAGAGGGTATCCTAAGAGGGCAGCAGACGAGGGTGGGTGTGAGAGGCACTGGTAGGCTTGTAGGTGGCGAGCTTCTAAGTGGCAGGCTTCTAA
Organism: Warburgia ugandensis; assembly: GCA_035236585.1. Taxonomy (NCBI): domain Eukaryota; kingdom Viridiplantae; phylum Streptophyta; class Magnoliopsida; order Canellales; family Canellaceae; genus Warburgia; species Warburgia ugandensis. Next base: position 69,035,653 of record CP141126.1, on the reverse strand, counting down.
GTGCTTATAGTATTATCATGTTGTGAATTGGTTTAGATTGGAAAATGATTTCCTATTGGTGAGCTGATATGCTCTAGTTTTGTAATGACTCCAATTTTGTAAAATTAAAATCCCAAGTTAGTAATGTAAAGTTCAGTTTTTGAAGATAAGGTCATTTTGGTCATTTCACTATTCACCTCGACTAAACCCAGAAATTTGGTCCTGAAAATGGTACCATTAGGTGTGTCTCGGAAAAAAGAATCCAACAAGACCAAAATCACCTAAAACAGAGTTAAAATGAGCAAGTTATGGCCCTTTGAAGTTCAGGGGCAAAAATGTAATTTTTACAAAAAACGATTTAGCCTGCAAAACACAGGGGTCTGTTTTGATACAGGCACCCTTCATCTTCAACCCCCTAGAGGGTTCTAGAACATCGGTGATTGGAGGAGAAATCACCGCCATTCTGGAGGTTTCTCCACCGCCATTCAAGGGCGGTGAGAGCCCCCTCCAAAACCCTCTTATAGCTCTATAAATAGAGCTCTTAGGTGCCTCTAATGGCAGCCCAAAAGCTTGAAGAAAACCCGTTGTGGAGAAGCAACCTAGAGAGGAAACGAGGAGAAAAACCTAGCAACAAGCCAGGTATGCCCAAGATCCCTCAAAACCTGTCTTCACTATAGTCCTAGGATCAATTTCCCCAAGTTTTTGCATGAAAAATCATGCAAAATAGAGCCCTGGAGAGTCACCAAGGATCCAGGGGCATTCCCTAGGCTGCACTAGTTCAACAGGGTCAAACTAGGGTGTCCTGAGGACGCCTCGGTCCCCCAACGAATGAAACGTTCCAGTCAGAACGTAACGCGTCAATCGCGTGTGAAAAAAAAAAACCAAACGAGCACGTCCGGGGACACGCCCACTGCGGCACATGCCAGAGACGCTCAGGGCGCTAGTGAACTGGGATTTTTCCTCTCCTTAAGAAAAGGCGGGCGCATGCCACTGACGCGCAGCGCGCTAGCATTCCGCCTTTTCACTCTTAAGGCCCTTATGTACGTGTGACACTAAAACACTTATAACTTGAGATCTAGAGCTCCGATTGAGGTGCCGCAAAAGGCGTTGTGTCCATGTCGACGACACAGACATATCCAAAATATAAAATCCTTGATCAAGTCCCAATCAAAGGTGGGAATGACCCTTAGAATAGGATAGTGGCGCATTGCCTCTAAACCTTTGGAAAACTAATAATACCAAGGCCCAATTAGGAGCTTAGGACACCCATAGGCATAGGGATGGACCCTTAATACCTAAGTAATAAGATCAACCACTCTAAAACCCATAAAAGATAGGACAAACTAACCTTGATTCCCCAAACCATGATCAGGAGCGTACGAGGACAAAGGGGTTAGCGCGACCTAGCAAGATAGGTGCTCTATCACTACTAGACTTTTTAAAAGAGCCATGATTGTTTTGAGAATACATGTTTTAAGTATAAGTACATGACTTGTTTAGCATGACTTAATTAAGCATGCACATGATTAAATACTTTATGCATAGACATGTTTCGCAAATAATTGCATATATTGCATGATTTGTGAGCATTGAGTTCTTACAAAATTGCATATTCTTGAGGGTTACCAAAAGACGTTGGAGTGCCCAAAAGACACTGGACAGGCAGTTGTGAGAGCCAGACAGTTGTAAGGGACCCTAAGAGGACAGGTTTTGAAAAAAATACATTGTACATATATTGCTAAGACATGTGCTACATGCATGATTGCATGATAAGTGTAGCCTTGACCGATGAGGCCGGGCTGATGAGGGCGGGCCGATGAGGGTGGACGAGAGAGAGCTAACAAGGCTTCTAGGTTGGCAGGCTTTTAGGCTGTCAGGCTTCTAGGCAGGGTTATGACTTTCAATGCAATACTAGCATGAGCAGATTTTATGCATTACATGCATGTTTTGCAACCGATTGCATAAATTGCATGATTTACGACGAATAAGTGTCATACGTCCCGTGGAGGTATATGATCCTATGTCCCTAGGTACCCGGGGACCACACGGCGGTGAGGTCGTGGGCATAGTTGGACCCTATGGTTTCGTGGACTTATTTACATTGCATATGGCATGATATGAGGTTGGTTGACCATACCATACTAGATATCCATGAGTTGGATTCAATGAAGCATCTTATGCATATCATAATGTTATGATATATATGTATATGATACTTTCGATTTTGGATTATGTGATCCTTTAAGTTGTTAGTATTTCAGTTTGACAATGGATTTTAATATCGATATTGAACTTGAGTATTCAGACATGCACATGTTTTAAAAGAGCATATGATTTTAAAACATCTCATGCATTATAAAACTAGTGGTGAGAGGCTCCTACTGAGTATAGTATATACTCACCCAATCCTCAACATTTTTCAGACACAAAGTAAATACTTAAGGGCAAGGAACGCTTGTGCTAGAAGACACCTAGACTAAGTGTAAGTAAGTAAACCCCTACCTTATCTTTCAATGTTACTTGATTGTAGGTACTCTCTAATAGTTGAGGCTATGACTAACACTTTCTTGGGAATAATATTGATTTAAAATTTGCCATGGCTAGATAATTTGAGAATGTGTTTTGACACTCGGGGTTTTCATGAAAGATTGTTTTCCAAAACGAAAAGATTTTCATGCAATTTCATACTTATAAAACAAGAGATCTCGCCTTTTTTATCAAAATTGCATCATATAAAAACCCGGGTCGTCACAGTTGGTATCAGAGCCAGGTTTAACGTTACTCACAGCCCAGTTATGAGGAGAATAACTTATAATCAAGTTTCATCTATGAAAGAGTAAGGGGTAATAGGATAACACATACTAAGGTTTGGTAAATTACCTTGTGATTACAGATGCCTAAGAAGAAAGGTAGATAAGTACCGATCACCTTAGAGACCCTTGAGATTACGACAAGGATATATCTGGACAAAGATCAATAGGTAATCAAATAAAGTCTTTCTATATGTCTACAAAAATGTTCCATGCTTACCTGAGTGTTTTTCAAATTTGATGATTTGATAGCTTCAGCATAACTTGATGAAGTAGTTATTAAACGAGAACTGCTATTATAAGCTAAGTATGAGAAGGCACTTGAAAGATAAAATAAGGAGGCACTTGAAAAATAAAATTTGAGGAATTGAGAAAATCACTATGAGGATACCTCCTGACAAATACAGACTGCATGATTGACAATAAAGCCTTGATAAAAGATTGCACGATATATTGACATAGGGATGGAAGGAGAAAGTTAAGGTGGCCAGCACATTATAAGGTAAGATTCGATGTTATGCGGCCTTTAGACAAATAGTTAGTTGTTATGAGCATATACCAAGTACGAAAAATCAATTTAAGGAATTTCCTAAGGACTAACCCTACTAGATTGAGTATAGAACTGTTGGACTGAAAGGTTACAAAGAAAACCATCAAGCAAAGAAAGAACAAAGAGGATGATGACAAAGGATTCAACCATGACCTAGTAAGGGTCCTCGGTGATGAATAAGAGACTTTTTGCTTTGCATAAATAGGAACATTATTGACAATCCTAATGACAAATTGATGAGAATAGTGAGATAAGCTTCTAGACGAGAACATATGACTCATGATGATGAATCGACCATTAACATTTGACATGAGTTTGGATAAGATCCTCACAAAGGAAAGCGTTTAATGAATTCAATAATTATGAAACTGGATATAGAGTTAGGACATTTTACTTTCAGTATATGATAAGGTCCTCGATGGAAGATGCTATTAATTGGCTTTCATGAATTTATTTGAATGTAACTTTGGTCGAGGAATAAAGTCACATATGGAAAAACAGCAAACAGTTGAAATTCAACGATAATCAAGGAATTGACTGTAGAGCACATGATACCATGGCAATTATTGAAGTATCTTGGAGACAAATATAAAAGGTAAGAAGCAAAGTTAGACACAATAGAAAGAAGATAACTTTTTGGACTTGTGGATGATGAAAGAGATCACTAGATGAAAAGGATTATCCTATGATATTCAAAATAGGAGAAATAAGATAATATGATCTCAAAGAAGTATGGAGTAATTTATACATGAATAAAGAAGCATGATCTTACGAGGAGACTATCCTATACATGATGAGATAAGTATAGGAATCTAAGGATTTCGAGATAGATGAAGTACCGCTAGAAATCGGTATTGTTAAACTGGCACGTATGAGAGTATTCATCAAAGTACAGAGCAAAAGCGGCCCTTATAGGTGAGGCCTTATAGGAGGAACAATAGGAATGATAAATTGAGGATGAGCCTAGATTTGATTCCCAAGGGGGAGAATGCATTCACCAAGAAGTTATCTAAGAGACAAATACCAGGAAGATGATAATTTATGGAATTTTGAGGACAAAATTGTTTTAAGGGGGTAATAATGTAATGACTCCAATTTTGTAATATTAAAATCCCAAGTTAGCAATGAAAAGTTTAGTTTTTGAAGATAAGGGCATTTTGGTCCTTTCACTATTCACCTTGATTGAACCCAGAAATTTGGTCCTAAAAATGGTACCATTAGGTGTATCTCAGAAAAAAGAATCCAACAAGACCAAAATCACCTAAAACGGAGTTAAAATGAGCAAGTTATGGCCCTTTGAAGTTCAAGGGCAAAAATGTAATTTTTACAAAAAATGGATTTAGCCTGCAAAACACAGGGGCCTGTTTTGATACGGGCACCCTTCATCTTCAGCCCCCTAGAGGGTTCTAGAACAACGGTGATTGGAGGAGAAATCACCGCCATTCTGGAGGTTTCTCCACCGCCATTCAAGGGCAGTGAGAGCCCCCTCTAGAACCCTCTTATAGCTCTATAAATAGAGCTCTTAGGCGCCTCTAATGGCAGCCCAAAAGCCTGAAGAAAACCCGTTGTGTAGAAGCAACCTAGAGGGGAAACAAGGAGAAAAACCCAGCAATGAGCCAGGTATGCCCAAGATCCCTCAAAACCCATCTTCACAATAGTCCTAGGATCAATTTCCCTAAGTTTTTTGCATGAAAAATCATGCAAAATAGAGCCCTGGAGAGTCACCAAGGACCCAGGGACGTTCCCTGGGCCGCACTGGTTCGACAGGATCGAACCAGGGTGTCCTGAGGATGCCTCGGTCCCCCAACGAACGAAACGTTCCAGTCGGACTTCCAGGCAGGCTTTTAGGCTGTCAGGCTTCTAGGCTGTCCGGCTTCTAGGCAGGGTTATGACTTTGAATGCAATACTAGCATGAGCAGATTTTATGCATTGCATGCACGTTTTGCAACCGATTGCATAAATTGCATGATTTACGACGAATAAGTGTCATATGCCCCATGGAGGTATATGATCCTGTGTCCCTAGGTACCTGGGGACCACACGGCGGTGAGGTCGTGGGCATAGTTGGACCCTATGGTTTCGTGGACTTATTTGCATTGCAGATGGCATGATATGAGGTTGGTCGTCCATACCATACTAGATATCCATGAGTTGGATTCAATGAAGCATCTTATGCATATCATAATGTTATAATATATATGTATATGATACTTTCGATTTTGGATTATGTGATCCTTTAAGTCGTTAGTATTTCAGTTTGACAATGGATTTTAATATCGATATTGAACTTGAGTATTCAGACATGCACATGTTTTAAAAGAGCATATGATTTTAAAACATCTCATGCATTATAAAACTAGTGGTGATAGGCTCCTACTGAGTATAGTATATACTCACCCAATCCTCAACATTTTTCAGACACAAAGTAAATACTTAAGGGCAAGGAACGCTTGTGCTAGAAGACACCCAGACTAAGTGCAAGTAAGTAAACCCTTACCTTATCTTTCAATGTTACTTGATTGTAGTTACTCTCTAATAGCTGAGGCTGTGACTAACACTTTCTTGGGAATAATATTGATTTAAACTTTGCTATGGCTAGATAATTTGAGAATGTATTTTGACACTCGGGGTTTTCATGAAAGATTGTTTTGCAAAACGAAAAGATTTTCATGCATTTCATACTTATAAAACGAGAGATCTCGCCTTTTTATGAAGATTGCATCATATAAAAACCCGAGTCGTCACAAGTTTTTATCCGCATAGATTGCCTATTGGTGAGTTGATGCGCTCTATAAGAGATTTAGCATACTAAGATGCTCCGATTTTTATTAATATAGTGATTTTACCTATACTAATGTTTTACATAGATGGACACAATCTTGGATGGGAGTTCAATTATGCTAATTGCTTTATATGTGATTATGGCATCTTGAAGTATATTATGAATTGTTGATTCAAGATGATTTGAGCTGTATCTGTCTACACAATGAGTTAATATTTGATGAGATGGCATGTTAAAATTGCCTACTTAATGATGCTAACTTTGGAATTATTGGGACAATTTTCATGTTTTGTGAGATGAGAATACTCTTAGAATCATCTAAAGATAACATGGAAAGAATTTCAAGAATGAAATTCTTATAAGGGGGAAAATGAAACAACCCTCAATTTTGAGTTCTTTATTGTGCAATATATTATATTGTAATTGAGATGAAAATTAGGAATTTAATTCACTAAAATTGAGTTATGAGAAAGTGACCACTTTTGAAACTGGAAATTTGGACTTAGAATTATAAAAAATAGAAAGTACACATTGATACAATTATAATGACATAAAGAACACTAAAATCAAAGTTCGGATGGAGGAGATATCATGATTATAATATGAGGGTATTTTTGAAAAAAATATATTACTAAAGGAGGGGGGCCAAATTGATATTGGCACCCGCTCCCACTTAATGCAAAACAAAATAGACTGCACAGTCTATTCCATTGATGTAGCCATTGCTGGAAAAGATGATGACAATCTGAGCCGATCATTTTACTTAGCGCAAAGAGACAATAAAAAACCCTAGGGTTATTGAGGAATACTAGATGATCTTGATTGTGTCTGAGGAGTTTGTTGAAAAATAGTGGTAAATCTAGATCATCTAGGAAGGGAATAGGATAGAAACACTCCCAGGAGGTAAGATTTATAAAACCCTATTCTTAATTTGAGTGATTTTATTAGATCCATACGGTTTATGCTAAATTTAGGTTTTCTGAGATGATCCAGCTGTCCAAGTCTTAATCCAAGCTTCGAAATGGATAAATACATGCCTACTATAGCTCAGATCGAATTGAGATTGTAGATCTATCCTGGAAACCAATCAAACAATCTCAGTTGTACAATTTTTCACTATCCAAACAATGACTGTGTGACATTTGATTGATGATCGAATGCAACAGATGAGTTTTGAAACACTAAATTAACTACTACATAATAGACATTGAAAAATCTAGATGCAAATTGAGCAAATAATCTAAACCGTCTAATCAAATAGTAGAGGAATAGGGACTTGGCAATGTCTAGTTGGTGATCAGACATCACCATTGTGTACCCTAACCCTTTTAAGTAAACATACTATAATATTTTAAGATTAGGACATTGATTTTTAGGAAACTGATGGATTAAATAAGGACCGTTGATTTGTTGATGTACACATCATTCAGTTAGTGATTACGACTCTAGTAACCTTTCCAAGCTTCTAATTAATGAGCTTAAGCCCTTAATTATCAATCCAATCACTCGAAGAACATAGGATCAGACTTGAAAACACTAAGTCAGATCACCATGACTTGTTGGATTAAACTTTTAGATCTGAATCATTCATCAATGGGTTTATTTGAATTGTAAATGCAAACCTAAACCATTGGTCCACTAATTGTGAATGGATGGTGGATCTGGGACTAGATTGACCATAAATTCCCCCATGCAATCTATGATCAGTGGAAAATTAGATGGTTTATGATGATCTAAACCATCAAGCTTTAAATAAAAATAGATCTCTTATGTACTTACTAATCTATGATTCAACATTGACAAGAACTCGAGAATATCAAGAGAGAAGGTTGATCGACAAGTGAGTAGAGGAAGTGATATAACTAATCTGAGGAGCTTGTCAGAGGTAGGCAGTTTTCACTTCGATATGCTTTTTGAAACATGAAAACTATTAATGACTATTCTATCATGTTTAAAAATAGTTAAAATAGTGATTTCTAGAGATTTTTTATTTATATAGTGAGTATATTTGTACTTAATGCAACTTATCACTTTGGAATACCATGTTGATTTATTTATTAAATTGAAAACTTGTACGTAAAAATGCATTTGAAATTACATGGAGTTTGTGATTAATGAAATGATGAGGGGTGAGAATTCCTCTTTCTCAACCCTTTTGAGGGTTTCTTTTACCTGTTTATATCATATAATGAAATTGATTTTCATGATTTCACTAGTGTATGGAGGTTGAGGACTGATCATCCCCCCTCCAAAACTTTATATATATTATACCTAACCACAAAAGGCCGAATTCAGGTTGATGACATTATGGGTAGGTCATGCCTTGGGAATCATGTTTCCCACACTTACAATGAAGGGAGTCTATCTGTCTTTGTATTGGCGTGATACCTACAGATTAGATTGGATCCTATCTGGCATAGAGGGTCCATTATTTTAAGATTCATATGTATATAGCACGTTAGTGCAAGTGCATGGCACCTTGAGATTTCAGGTCTATAATGAGTACACATGACCAAGCGCAAATGGTTGGATTATGAGTGTTTCTACACTTGCAAGATCTTAAGGAGGTTCAGATGGTATTATCTATAGATATATTTTGAGATACATTAATCATATTTAAGTATTTTATGGTTTAAATGCTTTTCATCAATTGATTTTTTATGATAATTCACTATCCAGTTTGGATGAGTATATTTATAAGATGATACATTATATTAGTTGTGGCAATCTTTTATATCTTGTAAAATACTTCATAAAGGTTACTATTGTCTTCAAAAATAATATGCATGGATATTGAAACTAATAATTTGAATTGGTATAGCATGACATTGATTCGTAGAGCATGATTGAGACTTTAGAGTTTTGTTATGCATATCATTATGCATCATATTTCACTCAACTGCATAACATGTGATTATGTATCCTTTATGGATTTGAAACTACATAAACTTCATGTTTCGATGATGAAACTATCTACACAAGCGAAAGCTTACTAAGGCATTGTAAATTGTTTACAATATCTTAGGTTTGAAGAAATGAGACACAGGAGCAGAAGATTGTGATAGAGATCTAAAGAGAAGAGCATGAAAGGTATAACAAATAGGTTTGCAATGTAATTGATGATCTTTTGGATTGACATAATATTTGACTTAACATGACTTTGCTTTATTTACATATGGGCATTTGAATTGGAGTTATGGTGATGTGGCTACGATTGGAGTCATCTTGGGGATGTTGGAGTCCTCTCATGAAACATGTTTTCCCATGTTTGGTTTCTAAATAGTTTTCAAACTCAGGTCCCCACAATTGCAAAAGATTTTGTGAAAAAGTGTTAGAAAAACCCAGGATGTTGTAGAGACATACAATCCTGGATGGGCTAAGCATGCAAATTCCTCATGATCTTACAATAATATGGAAGGACCATCTAGGATCCCTCTTAAGCATCCTTTTCTTAAAGCCCCAACTCCACAGTAGTCAATACCACAACATCCATTTACTCCACAATAAAGGAAGAAAGCTTTATAAGAGATCCTAAGTTTGTTTATGCAGAGTGTAGAAGTTTACTACTATAATGTTACACAAACAATACAAACCCACTTATATGCTATTGCAGAGTTGGAGTACCAAATGAGTCCACTAGCTACTACATTTTCTAATAAGGAACAAGGAAAGTTTCCTAGTCAACATATGCCCAACTTTAAGGGCTACTATTAGATGGACACAACTTCTAGTAAGCAACCACATTTCATGAAACGAACCAATCCATTACCACCCTTAGGAGTGGAAAGACAATAGATAATTAGGTAGGGTTGACTAAAGAAACTAAAAAAGTTGAGGACAATGTGAACTCCATAAAGAATAGGAAGTAAAAAGGGAAGAAATACACACCTCATACTTGTGACACCTCAGGTTTTCCATTAAAAAATTTCTCAATTTTATTTGCAAAAGGTGGCTGGTCTAAATTTTTGAAATTCAAAATAGCAGAAGATTTTACTTTGAAATTCAGTTTTCCAAAAACCTGGATGTCACCTTTATGCTCACACTATATATATATATATATATATATAGTTTTTGTAGAAGATAGACATGCATTTCTTAAAAACAGGACCCATCCAGTGGTTCACTTACACAACCCCTACAAACATTATATTAAATGTCCAATATCACAATTCAAATAACTAGCTACACAATACAAAGCTTTAAATAAAGTGTATACTAAATCATACGAGTATGGTTGCTGGATTCCTCTTGTTGTGTATATCTTCTCCTGTTTATCTACATTTGAGATATTGTAAACATAAAACATTTACAGTATCTTAGCAAACTATGCTTGGTAGGGGAGTTTAAGAAGCATACTAAATCTTAAGATACATTAATTATTTCATAGTAAATAGAATATTCATTTTCATAGCAATTTTATTGAATTGAATTTACTGTATATTTCACATTTCAATAATCCATTTATAAACTAAATATCTACATGTTTCATAATCATTAACAATCCATTGATAAATCAATTTTTAACATGTTTCATAATTATCAATATCTACATGTTTCATAATTATAAGTAATTCATTGATTTATGAAACATCTTTAATTATTATTTGTTATCCAAATAAACTAATCCAATTCCATGAACCATACTCTGTATAATAGTTCTACCCATTCATATACCCATATGAAACTACACCCTCAATCATATACATATAACATACGTACACATATATGAAAATTCTTAAAAGACATACAAATTTATGAATATAATCAATAAGTCTCCTAATCTACATTCCCAAACTATATTGGGTTTCAGAATCACACCCCTCATCATGTGGGGTTCATAATTATCCAGCCTCTGTTGGTATATCAGTATAATCCTTATGCCCCTCACCATACGAGGTCCATAATCCTCCAACCATTGTTGGGAAAATAATATAAAGCATATCATCATGTCATATCATATAAGGCATCTCATAATGCATAATATAAGCACCATAGTGCATCAAATATAAGGAATACCATGCTGCAATCTGATCTGTACTAGCATGCTTGTATAACTGCCATGTTGACCACTGATACCACAATGGAAAATATTATGTCACTGCTCATATGGGGAGATAGGACTTTCACAATGGAGCCTTCCCATAATTGCCCCACCCAACTTTTAGCCTCTCATAGGGCAAGGTATCATCATATAAACAAATTTTGGGAAGCAGGTGGCCAAACCCTCATAACTTCCCTAGCATAGCCCCCTAGATATATGCCTATATAAAACAAAACTCTTAGACCTCCATGCCCAGATGTAAGATAATCATAATAACAGGCGATTCACTTATTCATATATTTCATAACAAGAATAGCATCCTCACTTATTTGGTGATAACCCACCAAGGATGTATCCTATAAACCTAGACTCATACATCATCAATACTAACATGGTACCCATTGTAATATCCCCAACTTTTGTAATTGATTGAGAAAATCAATAAAGTTTGAGTTTCAAAACTTTTGGGCTAAAATATTAGGGTTATTTAGAATATACTTCTTATAAAAGTATAATCAAATAATAAGACATGTACAATTAAAATTAAACTTTGCAAACCCTTCAAAATGACTGTAAGCATGACAAATTCTGAATTCGGATGAAAAATCCATAATTTTCTTCATTTCTTGGACAAAAGGGTAAAATAGTAATTTTACCCAAAAATCAAAATCTGAGATATCAAAATTTAGAATGTACTGGAAAATACGAATCCAACGGCACTAAGTATGCTCAATTCTGAGATCATGGGAATAAATTCTAATTTTTTTAATATATAAAGGGCAAAATGATCTTTTTACAATGTGGGGCCCACATGGGGCCCACAAGAGACCCAAAAATGAATCCTATGGCCAGCCCACATGAAATCATGGGTCAAACCATACTAGCTAGTCTTGGGGAAGTAGGTGGAGAATAGGAGAATCCAATGCTTATTTAATAATAAAAAATTAACCAACATTAATGCATATCATCATGAAACAAGACCAAAATGCTTATAAATATAACCCCAAAAATCTTCCAAAAATGTTCATAAAAATGCCACAAAATTTTCTTCACTTCCCCTGCAAATCTAGACCTAAACCCATCCCCAAAAACTCAAAACTCTCAAGAGATCTACCTCTTTTCATTTTCTTTTTCTCTCTAGATTGGAACAAGAGACCTAAAATCAATTAGGCACTCTATTTCAGATCTAATATCACAAATTTCACCATCAAAAACTTTCCACCGTACCTTATCTACAAAAGCCCCAAAGAAATTTTGAGATCTAACAGTTCAAAGAACGAAAATTTGCAAAAAAGGTGGATCTTGAGCCATATCTTCACCAAAAGGGTATTCTTTTAAATTGGACATATAACTAATGTTTTTTCTTCAATCAAGTAGGTGGAAATGTTTCTTGGACATGTTTACTAATGTTTTATGAAAATTTTATTTTACTGTAATTTTATTTTGGTAATAAAATGGTAAAAATAAAGTAAACAATAGAACCTTTAATTCAGGATGATGGTATTCTCATATGACAATTCTGACCATACCAATCAATCTAGAAAGGTCCAAAACCCCTAGGGTAGAATTTTCACAAAGATCGGATAAGTTTTAGGCCCTCAATTGATAGAGGACTGATTGGACAGTCTAGAATGGACTGTCCAATCTCCTGATCGGATGGGGCCCAAGATGCTCTGCGCAACGCAGTACGGAAACTCTGCACGTAGAAGCATTTCCACGTTTGCTGTGCATGGGACATCATCCCAAGCGGGACGACCTCGCTTCTATAACCAAATCAAGCAGACGCGCCCGTCTCGCATCGCGAGTATGGGCGCGCGATGACAAGCTTTCCGCTTGTCCCACGCATGTCCGTGGACGTCCCGAGAGGGAGTGTCCGTATCACCTCCGTGATGGACGCGCCCGACGAACCGAGAGTTCCACCCAGCTCATTTTCGCCCAAAAAATCTGGGCTGTCCATTCCGTTCGGCACAGATCAAATCTTGGCCCTAGGAATGACTGTGAACTTTCATATCTTATTCTAGAGTCATATGAACTCCAAATAGAGATTGGAAAGAGGCTATGGGAAGCTTACAACCTCTATTTTCTTATGAAATGATAAAATGGAGAAAATATGTAATACAATTTTTTGTATTTAGGAATCAAGTTTTCAATTGCCAAGATCTTCAAGATCTGAGATGATCAGATCTTGGAGATATGTTTTAATAATGATATAATATTGAAATGAAGTTATAAAAATGGTTTATTTGGACAGATCTAAGATATATTAAGGGATCTACCCACTATAGTACAAAAATCCTAAAAATTACAAAGGGACCCACTTGATCAATAAGATCAAGTGTGATCAGATCTTAGGATGGATGGAATGGATGTTGATATGATGAAATCCAAGGAAATCATGGATGAATTATGACAAAAATGGATCAATATGATCTTTGGACCTTAATAAAGAAAACCCCCTAAATATAACTAAGACCCTTAATCAAAGGAAAAGATCTAAGATCTAATGGTTGGATCATAAGTGAAGATTTCTAAAAATATTAATATAATCATTTTCCTTTTCTAATAGCATCTTAAATATGATTTATGTTATAAAGCATGCTAGTGTAACTTTTAGACTTTAGCATGATATGTGATTATATTGTTATCATAGGGTGCTAGATTTAATTATCATAGGGGCACTTTAGTATGATTTCATGCCATTGTAACTTAAGACCATGCTAGAATTTTATATAAGATTATACTATAGTATGAGATTATACTTAAGGTCCATGTCAGTTTAAATTGAGTTATTAAGGTATATTAGTTGGAAATCATGCTAGTACAATTTTAAGTCCCTTACCTCATTATCATTAAGTGTTTAATTATGTAGTTTTATGCTTTGAATTTATAATTCATTTATGGTTAAATTTTATTAGCAGATCTACTTGTTATGAGATCTAATGAGAAAGTAGAGTTTTATGACACAAATAAGAATGGAGTACTCTGGACTTAATTAGTAAGGACTATAGTTAGTAGGACAATATAAGGATTATCAAATCCTTGACCCAAACTAGGAGAATAATAAACCCCATGAATGACATTGTAAATATTCATGGACTTTATTAAAATCTATTAGAAAGAGTACTTAGGGTCAACATGCTTATAGGATCTATGAAAGATCAAGATCAAGGAGATGGACACACAAAGACTTAGAGATAGAAAAATACTTAAATATGAATGATCTAAAGATCATTCTAAATATCAGATCTAGTGATCAATAGGATTGTTCATAATCTATATATTGACAATGTGTATGGATGTACAGATTACATACATCAGTCAGGATTATGGAAGATTTGGGAAAAGGGATCACTCCTTGAAGGTAGGAGGATTTGATGAATGCATTTACATGGGATATACATGATTGAACTCATGACCTTATGCTGACAAGAGCAATGTTAATACTTGTATTAAATCCCTTGAAAACCTTATGATTCAACCAAACACATATAAGATGGTTAAGGACTAGACCATAAGTGAATAGGGAACTAGAAAATATTTTAGCCCTAAGTAAACAGATAGATGGTCTGATATGTATGAAATCTATTTTACATACAAGCTTGGAGGCTTATGAGTTTGTTTTAATAGGCATAAGCCTAAGGGAATGCTATGCTAGAAGAGTTATAAGGTTTTGGCCACCCGCTCCTTGAAATTTGATGATTTGATGATACCTTACCCTATGAGAGGCTAAAAGTCGGGTGGGGCAATTATGAGAAGGCAACCACTGTGAAAGTCTTGTCCCCCCATATGGGCAGTGACATAATATTTTCCATCGTGGTATCAGTGCTGACTAAGGCAGTTATCTGAGAGCGTTAGTACGGATCAGATTGTAACATGGTAGCCCTTTTGATTATTTTGCACTATGATGCATATGAGAATAGGGATAGTGAAATGCCTTATATTTTAGAATAATGAAATGCTAGGTAATTGTATATTACCAATATTTCCCAAGAAGGGAAATTCCTAGTGTAAGATTAGCTAAAATACTAAATTCTCATAATAGAGAGAATTGATCAGCTTAGTTGGGAACGATATTTGACTACTTTCATAAATTTAACTGATTTACCCATGTATAGTATGTATGTATATGGATGTACATAACTTACAAAGTAAAGAGTAGAGACATGAATATGTTTAAGGATAATGGGATTATGAAGTATTGGAATTACCTTGTGAATTAATATGCTTCTTGAATCCCCTACCAAGTATTGCTTGCTGAGATATTGTAAATGTTGTAATATCTCAGATACAGGGAAGGAGAGTTAGGAGCTGAAGATGATAGAAGACTTGAAGAGAATAATCTTCAAGGTATACCCTTGAAGACATGTATTTTGCTTTGTTGAGAGTTTAATTGTATGGTGAGCTTGAGTTTTGGATTATGTAATTTGGACAAGTATTGTAATATATTTGGCTATACTATGAACCACTGGATGAATTCTGGAATTTAATGAAAGCCTATACCTTCAATGGAATTTTATCTTGTACAAAAAATTCTACTTATGTTATGTATGAAGTGATGACTTGGGATTTACAAAACAAGTTCATTAGAAAAGAATTTCCGCTGCTTTGTTTTGCAAAAAAAAAAATTATACTATTAAGGGCCCTGCCTTTCAAAATACATTACAAAACGAGTTACAAAAACTCAAGTGGTCACAATTGGTATCAGAGCCATTCATCCAGTCGCAGTACAGTACAAATATGTCCAAAAGAGAGATTATAATCCAAGTCTAGATTAAGATAGAAGTAGTAGTATAGAGGATTGATAGAAATTTTGGTTTGTGAGCAGATGCCACCAAAGAGAATCACAAGGCAAGCAGCTCAAAATACTCCAGAAGACAATATGGAGAGAGTAACCATGAGCAATATGGAAGAAATGATGACAAGGATGTTAAGGAACCTCCTTCCTCACCTATAACAAACTCAAGGTTCATCACCTCCTGTGGAAATACCAAGTACATAGGCTCAGGCTCAGGCTCAACTTGAAGTGAGACATACTACACCAACACCAGCTACCCCCACACTAGTACAAAGGCAATGTTACCTTGTACCAAGTGAAGAAGTTGGAAAATCCCCATTAGCACCAGAAAGAGTTGACAAAATGATGGAGAGATATTAAAAGATGACTACAATATATATGTAATAACCCCAATTTTTGTAATTGATTGAGAAAATCAATAAAGTTTGAGTTTCAGATATTTCGGGCTAAAATATTAGGGTTATTTAGAATATACTTTTTATAAAAGTATAATCAAATAATAAGACATATAAAATTAAAATTAAACTTAGCAAACCCTTCAAAATGACTGTAAGCACGACAAATTCTGAATTTGGATGAAAAATCCTTAGGTTTCTTCATTTCTTGGACAAAAGGGTAAAATAGTAATTTTTTCCAAAAATCAAAATCTCCCAAAAATCAAAATATGAGACATCAAAATTTAGAATATACTAAGAAATACAAATCCAACGCCACTAAGTACACTCAAATCCGAGATCATGGGAATAAAACCCAAAATTTTATACATAAATGGCAAAACGATCTTTTTGCACCATGTGGGGCCCACATGGGGCCCACAAGGGACACAAAAATGAATCTTATGAGTAGCCCACATGAAGTCATGGGTCAACAAACACCATCTGGTCTTGGAGAAGAAAAATGGAGCATGGGAGACTTTCATGCCATTTAATAATAAATAACTAAATATTATAATCATGAAAAAAAGACCAAAATGCCCATAAATACAACCCCAAAAATCCTCCAAAAATACTCATAAAATCCCCATGAAATTTTCTTCACTCTCCCTAAAAAATTAGACCTAGATCCCTACCCAAAAACCCAAAATTTCCAAGAGATATCTCTCTTTTCAATTCCTTTTTCTTTTTAGATTGGAATAAGAGACCTAAAATCAATTAGACACTCTATTCCAGATCTCATTTCACCAATTCCACCGTTCAAAACTTCCCACTATATCTACTCTACAAAACCCCTAGAGAAATTTCACGATCCAATGATTCAAACAACGGTAATTTGCAAGAAAGGTGGATCTTAGGTTATATCTTCATCAACAAGGTATTCTTTTTAAATTGGGCATATAACCAAGGTTTTTTTCTCGAATCAGGTAGGTGGGAATACTTTTTATAGATGATTAATACTATTTTATGTAATTTTTAGTTTACTGTAATTTATTTTAATGATAAAAAAGGTAAAAATAAAGTAATAACAGAACCCTTAATTCAAGATTACAGAGTGCTCAGATGAAAATTCTGACTGACCAATAGATCCATAAGGGTCCAAAACCCCTAGGGTAGAATTTTCACAATGATCGGAGACGTTTTGGGCCCTCAATTGAGAGAGGATTGATTGGACGGTCCAGAATGGACTGTCCGATCTCCGGATCTAACAGCGCCCAAGACACACACGTGACGTACCATCAAAAACAGCGCACGCAGAAACATTTCACACGCGCTGTGGGTGGGACGTCCTCCCAAGCGGCATGACGGCGCATCCGTCAAAACAATGAGCGGACGCACCCGATGAGCGTCCTATTTACGGGCACGCGGACAACGAGCATCCCGCTCATCCCGTCCGCGTCCGTGCATGCCCCATGAGGGCGCTTTCTAAGTTTATTGTAGAGGACGCACCCGACGAGCAGGAGCATTCCGCCGGCTTGGTTTTCTGCCCGAAAAATCTAGGTCATCCATTCCTTGGGCCTAGATCAAATCTAAGCCCTATAAAGGACTGTGAACTTTCAGATCAAATTTCGGAGCTATTTGGACTCCAAATTGAGATTAGAAAGAAGCTATGGAAAGCTTGAAACCTCTATTTTTTTATAAAATGATAAAATGAACATAATATTCAGTAAAACTTTCTGTATTAAAGAAACAAGATTCCAATTTCCTAGATCTTCAAGCTCTGAGATGATCAGATCTTGAAAATATGTTTTACTAATGATATACTAATGAAATAAAGTGATATCTATGGTTTAATTGGACATATCTGAGATACATTAAGGGATCTACCCATTATGGTAGAAAAACCCTAAAAATACAAAGGGACCCACTTGATCAATGAGATCAAGTGTGATCAAATCCTTGGGATGAATAAAATGAATGTTGATATAATGAAATCCAAGAAATCATGGATGGATTATGACAAAGATGGATCAATATGATCTTTGGACCTTAATAAAGAAAATCCCCTAAATATAACTAATACCCTTAATCAAAGGAAAAGATCTAAGATCTAATGGTTGGATCATAAGTAAAGGTTTCTTAAAATGTTAATGTAATTATTTTCATTTTATATAATAGCATTTTAAATATGATTATGTTATAACGCATGCTAGTATAACATTTAGACTTTAGCATGATATGTGATTTCATTATTATCATAAGGTGCTAGATTTAATTATCTTATAGGCACTTTAGTATGATTTCATGCCATTCTAACTTAAGACAATGCTAGAATTTCATATAAGTTTATACTATAGTATGAGATTATACCTTAAGTCCATGTTAGTTTAAATTGAGTTATTAAAGTATATTAGTTGGAAATAAGTTAGAGAAATTTTAAGTACCTTGCCTTATTATCATTAAGTGTTAAATTAAGTAGTTTTATGCTTTGAATTTATAATTCATTTATGGTTAAATGTTATTAGTAGATCTACTTGTTATGAGATAAAGAGCATAAAACATAAAAAATATAATCTAATGAGAAAGTAGAGTTTCATGACACAAATAAGAATGAAGTACTTTGGACTTAATTAGTAAGGGCTATAGTTAGTAGGACAATATAAGGATTATCAAATCCTTGGCCCAAACTAGGAAAAGAATATTAAACCCCATGAATGACATTATAAATATTCATGGACTTAATTAAAATCCATTAGAAAGAGTACTTAGGGTAAACATGCTTATAGGAACCTTATGAAAGGTTGAGCTATGGCCATTCTAATGAATGATGAACATAGTGGTTAAGGAGGTTATCTAATAAAGCCTCGCTCTTCCCCTACCTTCCATTGACGTTTGTGAGGTCTAAACGCCTCCTTACATGAGGATTGAAGTAACCACTTTATGTTCACCCATTCAGCTAGTAAGC
This sequence comes from Warburgia ugandensis, assembly GCA_035236585.1. Taxonomy (NCBI): domain Eukaryota; kingdom Viridiplantae; phylum Streptophyta; class Magnoliopsida; order Canellales; family Canellaceae; genus Warburgia; species Warburgia ugandensis. The sequence goes on along the minus strand of CP141126.1, from coordinate 69,016,357 downwards.
CTTAGCCAATTGGAAATAAGAGGAGCAGTCTAGATTTAGGCTTGAATAAGTTACCTTCAATTAGCACATTAACTGGTTGAATAATAATAATAAGAGCATAAAAGGTTAGTAAATTACCTAACCCTAATAAAAATAGTAAGTAAGATAAGGATGATCAAACAAGATCCATTAGATCTTGGATGATCAAGAACAATAAAAATAAGAATATTATATTGTACTTAGTATGCATGTTTATTAGTATGCTTGTAATAGTTTATTAGATTACATAATCCAAACCCTTAGTCAAAGATGATTCAAGGAAGAAAACCAAGATCATCCTCCTTAGGGATGATCCAATAACTGAACATAGATCAAAAAAGAACTAGATGATAGAAGATCTAGGACCTTGATCTTTATCAACATGTGTAGATTATCAATCAATGGATCTACAAAAGATCAAGATCAAGGAGATGGACACACAAAGACTTAGAGATAGAAAAATACTTAGATATGAATGATCTAAAGATCATTCTAAACATTAGATCTAGTGATCAATAGGATTATTCATAATTTATATATTGACAATACGTATGGATGTACAGATCATATACATTAGTCAGGATCATGGAAGATTTGGGAAAAGAGATCACTGCTTAAAGCTAGGAGGATTTGATGAATGCATTTACATGAGATATACATGATTGAACTCATGACCTTATACTGACAAGAGTAATGTTAATACTTGTATTAAATCTCTTGAAATCCTTATGATCCAACCAAACACATATAAGATGGTTAAGGACTAAACTATAAGTGAATAGGGAACTAGAAAATATTTCAGCCCTAAGTAAACAGACATATAGTCTGATATATATGAAATCTATTTTACATACAAGCTTGGAGGCTTGTGAGTTTGTTTTAATAGGCATAAGCCTAGGGGCAAGCTATTGCTAGAGGAGTTATGAGGGTTTGGCCACCCGCTCCTTGAAATTTGATGATATCATGATACCTTGCCCAAAGAGAGGCTAAAAGTCGGGTTGGGCAATTATGGGAGGGCCACCACTGTGAAAGTCTTGCCCCCCCATATGGGCAGTGACATAATATTTTCCATTGTGATATCAGTGGTGAATAGGGCAGTTATCTGAGTGTGCTAGTACGGATCAGACTGCAGCATAACAACCTTTTTTATTATTTTGTACTATGATGCATATGAGAATAGGCATAGTGAAATGCCTTATGTTGTAGCATAATAAAATACTGTGTAATTGTATATTACCAATATTTCCCAAGAAGGGAAATTCCCAGTATAAGATTAGTTGTAATACTAAATTCTCAAAATGAAGAGAATTGATCAGCTTAGTTGGGAATGATATTTGATTACTTTCACAAATTTAATTGGTTTACCCATGAAGGGTATGTATGTATATAAATATACATAATTTACAAAGTAAAGAGTAAAGAGTATGTTTAGGGATAATGGGTTTATGAAGTATTGGAATTACATTGTCAATTATTATGCTTCTTGAATCCCCCACCAAGCATTGCTTGCTGAGATATTGTAAATGTTGCAATATCTCAGATATAGGGAAGGAGAGTTAGGAGCTAAAGACAATAGAAGACTTGAAGAGAATAATCTTCAAGGTATACCCTTGAAGACATGTATTTTTCTTTGTTGAGAGTTTTATTGTATGGTGAGCTTGAGTTTTAGATTATGTAATTTGGACATGTACTGTAATAGATTTGGCTGTACTGTGAACCACTGGATGGATCCTGGAATTTAATAAAAGTATATTCCTTCAATGGAATTTTATTTTGTACACAAATTGTACTTATGTTACGTATGAAGTGGTGACTTGGGTTTTCAAAACGAGTTCTAAAGAAAAGAATTTCCACTGCTTTGTTTTGCGAAAAAATTTTACACTCTTAAGGGTCCTGCCTTCCAAAATACTTTACAAATCATGTTACAAAAACCTGGGTCGTCACAATATAATGGCAAGGGTGAAGCTGAGAAGGCTGAGGAATGGATATATGAAGTAGAAAAGACTTTCGGTGCACTACGTACTCCTCCAGAGTCAAAGGTGAAATTTGCCACATACTTATTCAAACAAGAAGCTGCATTTTGGTGAAGATCAGCTAACAACACCTTCTTATCAAATTTTGAAGATATTACATGGGAGGAATTTAAGGAAGTATTCAACCATAAATATTTCCCTTCTCATGTACAAGAAAGGAAGTTGATAGAGTTTTTGGACCTAAGGCAAGGGAATATGTCTGTGGTGGACTATGATAAGAAGTTCGCACAATTAAGGAGATTCGCGACTCATGTGTGTAACATAGAAACACACACTGTGAATCGATTCATTGAAGGGCTACACCTAGGGCTGAAAATAAAGGTGCTGGGTACTAAACCCACTACCTTGGCAGACTGTGTGGAAATGACCTCCAAGTTTGAAGAAGAATATAAAAAGGGTCAAATTATCAAGTTCAGTGGAGGAGGAAACAATAACCCAAGGCCTTTGTAGAACAATAAAAGACCTTGGAACAATTTTAAGCCTCAAAGAAATCTGAGGAACAATGCACCAAGGCTAAATAGACAGCCATGTCCAAGATGTAGAAAATTTCACCAAGGCAATATTTTCCCGTGACCTATACAACAACAACCACAATGATTTCCAATCAATTGCCACAATTGTGGGGAGTATGGACATGTCGCCACCTACTATACCAAACCATTAGCAGTCAAGCAGGCAAAACTAGAAATTGCCCCTCGACACCAAGGAAGGGTCTTCGCCATCACTAATGACCAAGCTGGACCATCCAATGCGTTGATTGAAGGCACACTACTAGTAGCAGATAACTATGCCAAAGTACTGTTTGATTCTAGATCTACGTAATCCTTTATATCTTGTGAATTTGCATCTAGTATACAACTATTAGTGAAAAACTTGGGATTTGATCTAGATGTAACAACTTCAGTGGGAAAAATAGTTAAATTGCAAGATTACTTACATAATGTACCTATAGAAGTATTGGGTAAAAGAATGGACATAGACCTCATTTTATTGAACATGGTGGATTTTGACATCATACTAGGTATGGACTGGTTAGCAAAATACTGGGTAGTTATGGGCTGTCACAAGAAGAAAATCACATTTAGTATACCAGGGGAGAAAGTATTTGTATTGTATGGGAAACACAATGACTTAGACAAATCCATCATCTCAGCTATGAAGGCAGTCAAATATATGTCCAAGGGGTATTAGGCATTTCTAGCAACAGTGATTTCCTTAGATGTTGAACAGCCTAAGCTAACAAAAATTGAAGTAGTCAGGGAATTCCAAGATGTTTTTCCTAAAGAGCTACCAGGGTTACCCCCACACAGAGAAATTGAGTTTACCATTGAAGTAATTCCTAGTACAACTCCAATTTCTAAAGCACCTTATAGGATGGCCCCAGCAGAGTTGAAAGGTCAATTGCAAGAATTGTTAGACAAAGGGTTTATTAGACCAAGTAGTTCACCATCGGGAGCACCAGTAATATTTGTGAAGAACAAGGATGGGTCAATGAGATTATGCATTGATTATAGAATGTTGAACAGTGTCACAGTGAAAAATAGGTATCCCTTACCTCGCATTGATGATCTCTTTGATCAACTCCAATCTGCTAAGGTCTTTTCCAAAATTGACCTTAGATCAGGATATCATCAATTGCATATTAAGGCTGAAGACATACCCAAGTCAGCATTCAGAACTCGATATGGGCATTATGAGTTTCTAGTCATGTCTTTTGGGATGACCAATGCACCAGCAGTATTTATGGATTTGATGAATAGAATCTTCAAGGAATTTTTGGATAAATTTGTGATTGTATTTATTGACGATATACTGATTTACTCTACCAGTATCAAAGAACATCAAGAACATTTACGAATTGTACTAAATACCCTCAGAACACATAAACTGTTTGGTAAATTTAGTAAGTGTGAATTCTAGTTAGAGAAGGTTAATTTCTTGAGGCATGTAATTTCCAAGAATGGAGTAGAAGTGGACCCCACCAAGATTGAAGCGGTAATGAATTGGGAGAAACCTAAAACAGTAACAGAAATACATAGTTTTCTGGGACTAGCAAGATACAACTGCAGATTCATTCAAGGGTTCTCTTGTATAGCTCTTCCTTTGACTTCCTTGACAAGAAAGGGGGTACAATTCACTTGGACTGAAGAATGTGAAAATAGTTTTCAAGAGCTAAAGAAGAGGTTAACTACAACACCAGTATTGACTTTGCCAGTTGGGAGCAGGGGATATGAAATATATTGTGATGCTTTAGGGAAAGGGTTAGGAGGTGTGTTGATGCAAAATGGGAAGGTCATTGCTTATGCATCTAGACAATTGAAGAAACATGAAATAAATTACCCAGTACATGACCTAGAATTAGCAACTATAGTTTTTGCATTGAAAATTTGGAGACATTATTTGTATGGAGAAAAATTCAATGTATTTATAGATCATAAGAGTCTCAAATACATCTTCACTCAGGCTGATTTGAACATGAGACAAAGAAGATGGATAGAGTATATCAAAGACTATGATTTTACCATCCAATACCATCCTGGAAAGGCAAATGTAGTAGCTGATGCATTAAGTAGACAACTAAGAGCTCTACTCACAAGCATCACAATTAAATCAACTTTTGTAGAAAGAGTCCTTAAAGCCCAAGAAGAAGATACAACAACTCAGGAATTGTGTTGAAAGAAAGGATTTGTTAAGGGTACAGATGGGGGTATACGTTTTCAAGAGAGATTGGTGGTTCCTTCAAATACATGTATGAGAAAGGAACTGATACAAGAAGCCCATCAGTCAAAGTTTTCTATACACCCTGGAGGTACAAAGATGTATGAGGATTGAAAAAGAAACTTTTGGTGGGAAGACATGAAGAGAGAAATAGGAGAATTTGTGGGTAAATGTCTAAATTGTCAACACGAAAAAGCTGAACACCAAAGACCATCTAGAATGTTACAAACATTGGAACTTCCAGAATGGAAATGGGACAATATCACTATGGATTTTGTAGTGGGATTTCCAAGGACCCGAGCAAGCCATGACATGATTTGGTTGGTTGTGGATAGGCTAACAAAGTCAACACATTTCCTTCCAATTAGACAAAACCAATCAGTTGACAATGTGGCTAAGTTATACATCAAAGAAATTGTAAGACTTCATGGGATTCCACTATCTATTATCTCTGATAGGGATGGAAGATTTACTTCAAGATGTTGGAAGAGTGTACAATAGGCCTTGGGAACCTCACTTAAACTCAGTACAGCATTTCACCCCCAAACAGATGGTCAATCAGAAAGGACTATTCAAACCTTAGAAGATATGTTGAGAGCATGTGCATTAGATTGGAAAGGGAGTTGGGATGAACATCTTCCTTTAGTAGAATTTGCATATAACAATAGTTTTCAAGCAAGTATTGGTATGGCACCATATGAAGCATTGTATGGACGGCCATGTCTGTAATGCCCCTGAATTTTTGTAACTTATTAAGGCCAATTAATAAAGTTTGAATTTTTAGAAATTCTGGGCTGGAATATTAGGTTATTGAAAATTCTCTTTTTATGGAGATTATATCATGAATTAAAACATAGAAATTATGGATGTACTTGGAAAACTGATCGAAACAACATTAAGTACGTTCAATTCTGAGTTAAAATTCCTTAATTTTCTCTATTTGGGGGTAAAATGGTAATTTTACCCATATTCCATATCCAAGAAATAATACCTCAATATTCATGAAGTACTTAGAAATACGATTCCAACGCCACTAAGTACGTTCGATTCCAAGTTCGGACAAATATTGCCTATTATTCTCCAATTTTGGAGTTCAAAGGGCAAAAAAGTCTTTTCACATAAAAGTGGGGCCCACAAAGTGGGCCAACGTTCTAGAAGCAACAATAATTGCTCAGTGCATTATTGCTGGTAATGGAGATTGTGGTGGAGAATGGGATGGGAATGGAGAGTGCATTTGCAATTAAAAATTCTAAAGTAATAAAATATCTTATCAAAAGAAATAATAAAAAATTCAAATTTGGCTATCAATATGTCCCAAAAATTTCCAAAAATTTTCACAACCTTAACCACAAAATTTTCAAATCTTCCTTGCAGTTTCAGCCCCAAATTCTCATTCATCCCTCCCCAATCTCTATTTTTCTTATTTCTCTCTCCTCTTTCTAAGTGGAACAAGAGCCCTAAATTCAATTAGGCACTCCGTTCCAGGTATAATCTGATAAATTTCACCATCCATAACATCCTATACTACAGTATATACAAAAACCCCAAATCAATTTCAAGATCCAATGGTTCCAACAACAGAAAATCACAAAAACGGGGACAATTGGGCTATATTATCATCAACCAGTAATTCTCTCAAATTGGGCATCAAATATATGTTTTTTGTCCAATTAGGTAGGTGGAACTACTTCCTATACATATTTATTATGGTTTAGTGTAATTTTTATTTTTCTGCAATTTAATTTGAATGAAAAATTGTAAAAATAAAGTAAATATCAGAGCATTCAATTCATGGTGATAGAGAGCTCAGATAGAAATTCTGAGCTTTCCAATCGATCCAGAAGGGTCAAAAACCTTTAGGGTATAATTTTTAAGAAAATCTAACAAGGTTTGGACCCTCAATTGAGAGAGATTAGTTCTGTTGGGCCTAGATTAAATCTGGACCCTAGGAACGGCTGTAAACTTCAATTTAAGATTGTGGAGTCATATGAGCTTCAAATTTAGATCAGAAAGAAGCTATGGAAATCTTGTAATGTCTAGTTTCTAATGAAGTCATAATATGTCTAAAAATTATTCCTGAATTATTCTGTATTTTGGAAATAAGTGTCCAATTTATAAGATCTTCAAGATCTAAGGTGATCAGATCTTGGAAATTTATTTTAATGATGATATAATAGTATAATAAAGTAATATCTATGGTTAATTTGGACAGATCTGGGATAAATTAGGAGATCTACCCTTTATGGTAGAAAAACCCTAAAAATACAAAGGGACCCACTTGATCAATGAGATCAAGTATGATCAGATCCTTGGGATGGATTAAATGGATGATATTATGATGGAATCTAGTTAGATCATGGATGAAATGTGACAAAATCAAGTGGATATGATTTTTGGATCTTAATAGATTAAAAGCCCTAAAGGTAATTAAAACCCTTGATCTAAAGGAAAACACCTAAGATCTAATGGTTGGATCATATTTAAAGGTTTATAATAATCTTAATATAATTAGTTTAATTGTATTTTATTGGATATAAAAGTGTAAATGTGATTTATGTTCTAAGTTAGAAAGCATGATAGTGTAATCTTTAAATTTTAGTATGATATGTCCTAAATGAGTAATTTGTTAGTAGATTTGATTATCTTAGGATCATGTTAGTGTAAATTAAGATTTAAAAATGATTTCATTATGATAGAAGATGTGTTTCATAACTTAGGATCATGTTAGTTTGATTTCACTAGCTTAAGTTACATTCATAGGAAGAATGTTAGTATATAGTTGTTAAACTTATATTTGATTTATGCTTTCAAGTTGATGATTTACTTATTGTCAAATTTTATTCAATTGTTAAGTAGTTGTTAAGATATAAGGAGCATAAATCACCAAAAATATGAACTAATGAAATATAGAGATTCATGGACAACTAAGATGAATGAATGATTTTGACTTAATAAGGGCTATAGTTAGTAGGACAATATAAGGAATGATTTATCATTTCCTTGGCCCAAAGTAGGAAAATAATGAACATCCATGGATGACATTGTGCATATCTATGGAAATTAATTAAAATCAATTAGAGAAGGGACTTAAGGTAAAGAGGTCATAGGAACCTTGTCAAAGGTTGAACTAGTACCACTATAGTGGACTCTGAACATTGTGGTTATAGGGGGTATACAAGAGCCAAGTGCTTTTCCCTCACCTCCCATTGACGTAAGAGAGGTCTAAACGCCTCCTTACATGAGGGTTGTATTAACCACTTTTTGAGCAGACTTTAACTGGTAAGTACTAGTCATCCTAAAATAAGGAGGAGTTGTCTAGTAATAGGAAGAAATAAATCATCTTCAACCAAATAAGACACTAACTGGTTGAATAATAATAAGAACATAAAAAGATAGCAAATTATCTAACCCTAATAAAAATAGTAAGTAAGATAAGGATGATCAAACAAGATGAGATCTTGTATGATAAAAAACAATAAGGAAAAAGAAACATCAATGTCGATTAGATTGTTATGTATGATATAGATAGTATTTGTATAGATGATATTAAACCCTTGGATATAGGATGATCAAAAGACCATGTAGTATGTACCCTTGATTAGAAAAATGACATTATGCATACGATTTGACAGATATATATAGTGATCGAGACTATGGCAGATTTTAAGGAGTAAGAATACCTTATTGAGGTAGGTGGATTATTAAGAATACCTTTACATGAAGATACATGTTTAATACATGATCTTATGTTTTGAAGTATTGACATGTATGATACCAATATATTAAGGTAAATACCTCAAATTGAAATATGATCCAACCAAATGATGAGGAAAATAAGTATTAAATGGTTAAGTTGAGAATTGAGAACAACCCTAGGTGAATAGGAAAGTAGAAAATATTCCAGTCCTAGATAAACAGACAAATAGTCTGATATGTATAAGTATTATTTTACATACAAGCTTGAAGGCTTGTGGTTTTGTTTTAAATAGGCATAGGCCTAGGGATGCTATGCTAGAAGAGTTAAGAGGGTTTGGCCACCCACTCTCTGAAACTTGATGATATTGAATACCAAGCCTAAGAAAGGCTAAAAGTCAGGTGGGGCAATTATGGGAAGGCCACCATTGTGACAGCCATGGTCCTCCCATATGGACATGGATATTGTAATTTTCACTGAAAATGGTATAAGGGGATTATTGAACAGTTATCCGAGCGCGCTGTACAGATCAGACTGCAAGCATAGTAGTCCTTGATTATTTTGCATTATGATGCATATGAAATTGGCATAATGAAATGTCTTAAGGGATGGCATGATGAAATGCCAGGTAATTGTAAATTACCAATATTTTTCCCAAGAAAGGAAAATCCTAATATAGTAACTGCCTGAGATACAAATCTCTTATAATGAAAGGAGTTGATCAGTTTTGTATGGAAATGATTATTGATTATTTTTACAATTTTAACAGATTTGTTCTTATATAATATGTATGTATAAAGGTGAACACAAATGATAAGGAAATGAGATGTTCATATCAATAATAGTGGTCTGTGAATGTGTTTATGATAGAATGAATTATGGGATAGTTGAATATTGAGATTTTATTGTCAATAACTTACATTCTTATCCCCTACCAAGCATAACTTGCTGAGATATTGTAAATGTTCGAATGTTTACAATATCTCAGATATAGAGAAGGAGGCTTAGGAGCTCAAGACTTGAAGAACTATTGAAGAATAAGTAATTAGGGTATATCCCTTGAAACATTGTATTGAGAGCATATATTGTATTTAGAACTTTGTAATTTGGATTGTGTACTTGAACAAGTATTGTAAGGATACAATGGGTTGTGTACTGTGAACCACTGGATGGATCCTGGAAGTTTAATAAAATCATATTCCTTCAATGGAATTTTATTTTGTACACAAATTGTACTTATGTTATGTATGAAGTGGTGACTTGGGTTTTCAAAACAAGTTTTAAAATAAAAGAATTTTCACTGCTTTGTTTTGCAAAAATTTTTTACTGAGGGGACGCCCTTGCCTTTGAAAAATATATTATAAAATGTGTTTCAAAAACCTGGGTTGTCTCAATGTCAATCACCAACCTGTTGGAGTGAAGTTGGAGAAAGAAAGCTGATAAAGTCAGAACTAGTGGAACAATGTGTAGACAAGGTCAGATTGATACAGAAGAGGTTGTTAATAACACGCAGTCGACAAAAGATTTACACAGATAAAAGACATAGAAACCTAGAATTTGATGTGGGGGAGCACGTATTTCTAAAAGTATCACCTGTCAAAGGAGTAATGAGGTTTGGAAGTAAAGGAAAACTTAGTCCTAGATTCATTGGGCCATTTGAAATCTTAGAAAGAGTTGGTTCAGTGGCCTACAAATTAGCCTTACCACCCCAACTCTCAGAAATACAGTGTCTTTCATGTGTCTATGCTAAGAAAATACCTCCAAGATGACACTCATGTACTTCAAAGGGTGCCAGAAGAGCTAAAGCCTAACCTAACCTTCCAAAAGAAGGCAATACGAATTCTGGACAGCAAAGAACAGAAGTTAAAGACCAAAAGCATTCCGTTAGTCAAAGTCCTGTGGCAACATCGCTTTGTTGAGGAAGCCACGTGGGAAATCAAAATAGAAATGAGGAAGACACACCCTAGTTTGTTTGATTAAGTATTGTATTACAAATTTCGAGGACAAAATTATTGTAAGGGGGGAAGATTGTAATAACCTCAAATTTTGTAATTGATTGAGAAAATCAATAAAGTTTGAGTTTCAGAAATTTTGGGCTGAAATATTAGGATTATTTAGAATATACTTCTTATAAAATTATAACCAAATAATAAGACATGTACAATTGAAATTAAACTTAGCAAACCCTTCAGAATGATTGTAAGCACGACAAATTCTAAATTCGGATGAAAAATCCTTAATTTTCTTCATTTCTTGGACAAAAGGGTAAAATAGTAATTTTACCCAAAAATCAAAATCTGAGACATCAAAATTTAGAATGTACTAAGAAATACGAATCCAGCGCCACTAAGTACGCTCAATTTCGAAATCATGGGAATAAATCCTAATTTTTTTAAGATATAAAGGGCAAAATGGTCTTTTTACACCATGTGGGGCCCACATGGGGCCCACAAGGGACCCAAAAATGAATCCTATGGCCATCCCAGGTGAAATCATGGGACAAACCATACCAGCTGGTCTTGGGGAAGTAGGTGGAGAATGGGAGAATCCAATGCTTATTTAATAATAAAAAATTAACCATCATTAATGCATATCATCATGAAAGAAGACCAAAATGCCTATAAATACAACCCCAAAAATCCTCCAAAAATGTTCATAAAAATCCCATGAAATTTTCTTCACTTCCCCTATAAATCTAGACCTAGATCCATCCCCAGAAACCAAAAACTCTCAAGAGATCTCCCTCTTTTCATTTTCATTTTTCTCTAGATTGGAACAAGAGACTTAAAATCAATTAGGCACTCTGTTCCAGAACTAATATCACAAATTTGACCATCCAAAACTTCCCACCATACCTTATCTACAAAAACCCCAAAGAAATTTTGAGATCCAACGGTTCAAAGAACAGGAATTTGCAAAAAAAGTGGATCTTGGGCCATATCTTCACCAAATGGGTATTCTTTTGAATTGGACATATAACCAACATTTTTTCTCCAATCAGGTAGGTGGAAATGCTTCTTGGACATGTTTACTAATGTTTTATGAAAATTTTATTTTACTGTAATTTCATTTTGGTAATAAAAATGGTAAAAATAAGGTAAACAATAGAACCTTTAATTCAAGATGATGGTGTTCTTAGATAACAATTCTGACCATACCAATCGATCTAGAAAGGTCCAAAACCCCTAGGATAGAATTTTCACAAAGATCGGATAAGTTTTGGGCCTTCAATTGATAGAGGATTGATTGGATGGTCAAGAATGGACTATCCAATCTCCTGATCGAATGGGGCCCAAGACGCTCGGCGCGACGCAGTATGGAAATGCCGCACGCGGAAGCGTTTTCACACGTGCACTTCACGTGGGACGTTGTCCCAAGTGGGACGACTACGCTTCTGTAACCAAATCAAGTGAACGCGCCCATCTCGCATTGCAGTTACGGCCGCGTGACGATGAGCGTTCTGCTCATCTAGCGCACGTCTGTGGACGTCCCGAGAGGGAGCATCCGTATCACCTTTGCGATGGATGGGCTCGATGAACCGAGAGTTCCGCCCAGCTCATTTATGCCCGAAAAATCTGGGCCATCCATTCCGTTGGGCACAAATCAAATCTAGGCCCTAGGAATGACTGTGAACTTCCATATCTGATTCTGGAGTCATATGATCTCCAAATCGAGATCAGAAAGAGGCTATGGAAAGCTTACAACCTTTATTTTCTTATGAAATGATAAAATGGAGAAAATATATAATACAAATTTTTGTATTTAGGAATCAAGTTTCCAATTGCCAAGATCTTCAATATCTAAGATGATCAGATCTTGGAGATATGTTTTAATAATAATATAATATTGAAATAAAGTTATAAAAATGATTTATTTGGACAGATCTATGAGATATTAAGCGATCTACCCATTATGGTAGAAAAATCCTAAAAATTACAAAGGGACCCACTTGATCAATAAGATCAAGTGTGACCAGATCTTGGGATGGATGGAATGGATGTTGATATGATGAAATCCAAGGAAATCATGGATGAATTATGACAAAAATGGATCAATATGATCTTTGGACCTTAATAAAGAAAACCCCTTAAATATAACTAAGACCCTTAATGGCATCTTAAATATGATTTATGTTATAAAGCATGCTAGTGTAACTTTTAGACTTTAACATGATATGTGATTATATTGTTATCATAGGGTGCTAGATTTAATTATCTTAGCGGCACTTTAGTATGATTTCATGCCATTGTAACTTAGGACCATGCTAGAATTTCATATAAGATTATACTATAGTATGAGATTATACCTAAGGTCCATGTCAGTTTAAATTGACTCATTAAGGTATATTAGTTGGAAATCGTGCTATTGTAATTTTAAGTACCTTGCCTCATTATCATTAAGTGTTCAATTAAGTAGTTTTATGCTTTGAATTTATAATTCATTTATGGCTAAATTTTATTAGTACGTCTACTTGTTATGAGATAAAGAGCATAAAACACCAAAAATGGGATCTAATGAGAAAGTAGAGTTTTATGACACAAATAAGAATGGAGTATTTTGGACTTAATTAGTAAGAGCTATAGTTAGTAGGACAATATAAGGATTATCAAATCCTTGGCACAAACTAGGGGAATAATAAACCCCATGAATGACATTGTAAATATTCATGGACTTAATTAAAATCTATTAGAAAGAGTACTTAGGGTTAACATGCTTATAGGAACTTTATGAAAGGTTGAGCTATGGTCATTCTAGTGAATGTTGAACATAGTGGTTAAGGGGGTTATCTAATAGAGCCTCACTCTTCCCCTACCTTCTGTTGACGTTTGTGAGGTCTAAATGCCTCCTTACATGAGGATTGAAGTAACCACTTTGTGTTCACTCATTTAGCTAGTAAGCCTTAGCCAATTGGAAATAAGAGGAGCAGTCTAGACTTAGGCTTAAATAAGTTACTTTCAACCAGCAAAACATTAACTGGTTGAATAATAATAGTAAGAGCATAAAAGGTTGGTAAATTACCTAACCCTAATAAAAATTGTAAGAAAGATAAATATGATCAAACAAGATCCATTAGATCTTGGATGATCAAGAATAATAAGAAAAAGAATATTATATTGTACTTAGTATGCATGTTCTAGTTCATTAGATTAGATAATCCAAACCCTTGATCAAAGATGATTCAAGGAAGAAAACCAAGATCATCCTCCTTAGGGATGATCTAACAATTGAACTTAGATCACAGAAGAACTAGATGTGAGAAGATCTAGGACCTTGATCTTTATCAACATGTGTAGATTGTCAATCAATGGATCTATGAAAGATTAAGATCAAGGAGATGGACACACAAAGACTTAGGTTTGAATGATCTAAAGATCATTCTAAATATCAGATCTAGTGATTAATAGGATTGTTCATAATCTATATATTGACAATATGTATGGATGTACAGATTACATACATCAGTCAGGATAATGGAAGATTTGGGAAAAGAGATCACTCCTTGAAGGTAGGAGGATTTGATGAATGCATTTACATGGGATATACACGATTGAGCTCATGACCTTATGTTGACAAGAGTAATGTTAATACTTGTATTAAATCTCTTGAAAACCTTATGATCCAACCAAACACATATAAGATGGTTAAGGATTAGACCATAAGTGAATAGGGAACTAGAAAATATTTCAGCCCTAAGTAAATAGGCAGATGGTCTGATATGTATGAAATCTATTTTAAATACAAGCTTGGAGGCTTGTGAGTTTGTTTTAATAGGCATAAGCCTAGGGGGATGCTATGCTAGAGGAGTTATAAGGGTTTGGCCACTCGCTCCTTGAAATTTGATGATTTAATGGTACCTTGCCCTATGAGAGGCTACAAGTCGAGTGGGGCAATTATGGGAAGGCTACCACTGTGAAAGTCCTGTCCCTCCATATGGGCAGTGACATAATATTTTTCATTATGGTATCTGTAATGACTCCAATTTTGTAATATTGAAATTCCAAGTTTAGCAATGAAAAGATCAGTTTTTTAAGATAAGGGCATTTTAGTCATTTCACTATTCACCTTGACTGAACCTAAGAATTTGGTCCTCAAAATGGTTCCATTTGATGCGTCTCAGAAAAAAGAATCCAACAAGACCAAAATCACCCAAAACGGAGTTAAAATGAGCAAGTTATGGCTCTTTGAAGTTCAGGGGCAAAATTGTCATTTTTACAAAAACGGTTTTAACCTGCAAAACACAGGGGCCCGTTTTGATACGGGCACCCCTTCATCTTCAACCTCTAGAGGGTTCTAGAACGGCAGTGATTGGAGGAGAAATCACAGCCATTCTGGAGGTTTCTCCACCGCCATTCAAAGGCAATGAGAGCCCCCTCCAGAACCCTCTCTTAGCTGTATAAATAGAGCTCTTGGGCGCTTCTAATGGCAGCCCAAAACGTTGAAGAACAACCCGTCATGGAGCAGTGACCTAGAGGGGAAAACAATGAGAAAAACCCAGCAATGAGCCAGGTACGCCCAAGATCCCTCAAAACCCATCTCCGCCATAGTTCCATGGTCAATTTTCCTAAGTTTTTGCATGAAAAACCATGCAAAATGGAGCCCTAAAGACTCACCAAGGACCCAGGGACGTCCCCTGGGTTGCACTGGTTCCACAGGGTCAAACCAGGGTGTCCTGAGGATGCCCCGGTTCCCCAACGAACAAGACGATCCAATAGGAACGTCACACGTCGATCCCGGTTTGAAAAACCAAACGGGCGCGTCCAGGGACACGCCCGCAAAAGGGACAGGTGGTGGAAAACCTGGCGCGTCTACAGACGCGCCCATTGAGGCGCACACCCAAATGCGTAGTGCACTAGCGCTGCAGGTTTTTCGTTCCTTAAGGAAGCCAGGGCAACGTAGTCGCGCAGCGCCTTAACATTCCGTTTTTTTTCATTCTTAAGACTCTATGTACATGCGACACTAAAACGCTTATAACATGAGATCTAGAGCTCCGATTGAGGCGCCGCAAAAGGCGTTGTGTCCGTGTCGACGATGTGGACACATCCAAACTATAAAATCTCTGATAAAGGCCCAATCAAAGGTGGGCATGACCCTTAGAAGAGGATGGTGGCGCATGGCCACTAGAACTTTGGAAAACTGAGGATACCAAGGCCCAATTAGGACCTTAGGACACCCATAGGCATAGGGATGGATCCCTAATGCCTAAGTAATAAGAAAAATTACTCTACAACCCATAAAAAATAGGCCAAACTAACCTTGATTCCCCAAACCATGATCATGAGCGTCCGAGGACAAAAGGGTTAGCGCGACCTAGCCAGGTAGGTGCTCTATCACTATTAGATTCTTTTAAAAGAACTATTATTATTTTAAGAACATATGTTTTAATATATATGACTTGTTTAGCATGACTTAATTCAGCATGCATGATAAATGCTTTGTACATAGACATGTTTTGTAAAATGATTGCATATACATTATGCACATATATGTTTTGCAAACAAGTGCATACATTGCATAATTTAAGTACTTGCAAAGATTGCATGTCCTTGAGGGTTGCCAAAAGACGCTGGAGTGCCGAGTGCCAGGAAGTTGTGAGGGACCTAAAGAGGACAGGTTTTGAAAAGAGGTTTTTGCTTATTTGATCTTATGTGATTTGGGCTAGTAAGCCCGTGGGTGCTATGCCGAGGGGTCTGGGTTGGTCACCCGGCCTCTACCACTATTAGGTGGATGGGTACCACGCCCAAAAAGAGGCAAGTCCCTACGTCAACTGCATGTGGTACAAGGGGCTACCATTGGTGTCACGGCACTGGGTCGACGTGTCCTCAGGTACCCGGGGACCACACGGCGAGGAGGTCGTGGGCATAGTGGACCCTATGGTTTGATGATTTATGTGCATTGCATATGGCATGAGATGAGGTTGGTCGACCATAGCATACTAGAGATCCATGAGTTGGATTCCATGAAGCATCTTATGCATATCATGATGTTATGATACATATGTATATGATACTTTCGATTTTGGATTATATGATCCTTTAAGTCGTTAGTATTTCAGTTTAACAATGGATTTTAATATCGATGTTGCACTTGAGTATTCAAACATACACATATTTTGAATGAGCATATGATTTTAAAACATCTCATGCATTATAAAACTAGTAGTGATAGGCTCCTACTGAGTATAGTATATACTCACCCAATCCTCAACATTTTTCAGACACCAAGTAAATACTTAAGGGCAAGGAACGCTTGTGCTAGGAACCACCCAGACTAAGTACAAGTAAGTAAAACCCCTACCTTATCTTTCAACGTTACTTGATTGCAGTTACTCTCTAATAGCTGGGGCTATGACTAACACTTTCTTGGGAATAATATTGATTTAAACTTTGCCATGGCTAGATAAATTGAGAATGTGTTTTGACACTCAGGGTTTTTATGAAAGATAGTTTTCCAAATGAAAAAGATTTTCATGCATTTCATACTTACAAAATAAGAGATCTCGCCTTTTTATCAAAATTGCATCATATAAAAACCCGGGTCATGACAGTATCAGCGGTGAACAGGCGATTATCCCAGTAAGACCAGTACGGATCGAGGCTATGACATGGTAGCCCTTTTGATTATTTTGCACTATGATGCATATGAGAATAGGCATAGTGAAATGCTAGGTAATTGTATATTACCAATATTTCCCAGGAAGGGAAATTCCCAGTGTAAGATTAGCTACAATACTAAATTCTCATAATAGAGAGAATTGAACAGCTTAGTTGGGTATGATATTTGACTACTTTCATAAATTTAACTGATTTACCAATGTGTTGTATGTTTGTATATGGATGTACATAACTTACAAAGTAAAGAGTAGAGACATGAATATGTTTAGGGATAATGGGATTATGAAGTATTGGAATTACCTTTTGAATTAATATGCTTCTTGAATCCCCTACCAAGCATTGCTTGCTGAGATATTGTAAATGTTGCAATATCTCAGATACAGGGAAGGAGAGTTAGGAGCTGAAGATGATAGAAGACTTGAAGAGAATAATCTTCAAGGTATACCCTTGAAGACATGTATTTTGCTTTGTTGAGAGTTTTATTGTATGGTGAGCTTGAGTTTTGGATTATGTAATTTGGACAAGTATTGTAATAGATTTGGCTGTACTGTGAACCATTAGATGGATCTTAGAGATTTAATAAAAGTATATTCCTTCAATGGAATTTTATCTTGTACAAAAAATTCTACTTATGTTATGCATGAAGTGATGACTTGGGTTTTACAAAACAAGTTCAAAAGAAAAGAATTTCTGTTGCTTGGTTTTGCAAAAAAAATTTACACTATTAAGGGCCCTGCCTTTCAAAATACATTACAAAACATGTTACAAAAACCCAAGTCATCACACCCATGTACCATAAGCGTAATTTCATAATTCACATGCATGAAGTACAATTCATAAGCATCAATTATAACATGCAATTCTTTTAATTAACATTATTTCATCATTTCAGTTTAAAGCATGTCAAATATTAATCATACCATTTTAGCTTCATAACATCTACAATCAGAAATAAGATCATGTTTAGAACATGCATCTTATTATTTAGATATGTTGTCTTAAATTTCCACCTACCTCGTGTGACGTGTTCGTCGGATTCCACTAGCTTTAATTTCCCACTTCTTCACGATCAACCCCATGCACTTTAATACATCAAAAGGGTTGCAGGTGTCATGACAATGTGGCGGAAGTCAGAGCATGGAAATATCATGGACCACAACCTCAAAAGGAACAATGTCTTCAAAGACGGCCAGCTAATCTTCTCTGGATTCTTGATATCCTCACACAATTGAGAGCGTATTTGAAGTAATTGCTGCCAAGCACAAATAGCTACAAAATACGACATAAGCACATGCCATGATCCACGAGGGCAAATTTAATGAAATCCTTAACTTCCTCAAGTTTCCCAACTTGACTTAGAACATCAACCATACAAGCATAATGATCAATCTTAGGAACTATTCCATGATCATCGAGCATTGACTTGAAGTACGACCAAACTCTATCGACCAAGCCCATCTAGCTACAAGCAGAAAGAATGTTAACAAATGTGACAGAATCTGACTTTGTGCCTTCTAACTACATCTTGTCAAAGAGTTCTAAAGCTTTGCTACCTTGCCCATTGTGAGACAAACTTGATATCATTGAATTCTAGGAAACAATATCCCTACTAGGAATTCTTCTAAAGATGGTGTTGCTGTCATTAAGGTTCCCACACTTTGCATACATAGTTGTTAGAGCATTACTGACCCAGACTTCCAAACCAAGTCCATATTTGACCACACGAGAATGGATTTTCCTCCCTTGTTCTAGAGCTGCAATGCTAGAACATGCTCTGAGAATACTAGCCATTATTACCTCATTAGGCAAAAGACTCTCACTCTCCATTCTACCATATAAGTTTAAAGCTTCTTCGTTCTCTCCATTCTGCACATACCCACTAATCATCGATGACCACAACACCATATTAGGGTCTTGTAGCTGATCAACCCTCTCTGTGCATCATCAAGACTTCCACATTTTGCATACATCTCAAACAATGCAAACCTAACAAAGATTTGAAATTCAAATCCCAATTTCAAGAGATGATCAAATTGGTTGTAAATCGGGTAATCCAGTCTCCAATCAATGACCATTGATTGGGAAGATGGATCTTGTTACTCAGCTATCTCAGATCTATGAAGCCTTCATTGGATTGGGTAGTGGGGGCAATCAAATCTTAAGGGTGGGTTTCAAGCATGTAGATGGTCGGAGGAAGAAGAGGATGGGACGACATGCTGATGGGGCTACACTGGCTAGAGGAAATCAAGAAGGGGAATGAAAGGGAGAAGAGGAAGGTGGGTTTCAGCAATGGCTAGGGGCCTTGGCTTAGTCACCACTTGGGACTGCCTACCTAGGTTTTGCACTTTGCCAAAGAGGAGAATGGTAGCATGTCGATGGAGTGTGGCCAGTGACTGCTCCCCCTGCTTTGTTAATTGAAGGAGAAAATCGAGAGGGGGGTTCTGTCGATTGGCTGTCCATGCCAAACTAGTCATCGTGCCAATAGGTATCCAAAAGGAGGGGAGAGGAAAATGGGTTTTCGGGTTTTGTTGCATTTGCTAGAGAAGAGGGGTTTTGTGCATGTTGTGTCAACAATGAGCTACGCAGAGAAGTCCGGTTGTGTTGGGACTGCACTAGTGAGATGTTTATGCCAAAGAGGAAAGTCAAATTTCCTATGAGATCAAATGGTTTCAAATGAATGTTCTCAACTAGACTGGGTTTCCATGGTCATGGCATTGGTTGTTAAGAGAAGCTCCTTCTTGCCCTACTTCTTCTTATTCTTGTTCTTGCTAAAAGCAGAGGCTTTCGATTCATTCTTCTTCTTCACCATGAATACTAGTGCAAGATACTAGTGAAAGGGAGCGAAGCGCCAAGGAAGTTAGGGTTTTTGAGTCTGTTCTGTTAGAGAACATATTGTGTGATAGGGGAGGGGGTGCCAGTATCAATTCTGGCCCCCCCTTTAATTATTTTATTTCCTTTTTCTTTTCCTTCAATTAGTTTATGTTTGTTGTTAACCATGATGTTTTTACTACTTTAAACACCATGATACTAGTTAATGATGTATTTCAAATCCATTGAATGTCACATTCCAACTACAAGTGGGGCCCCCTTAGCAAAATTACAAAAATACCCTTTTGTAAGAAAATTACCATTTATTCATCCAATCTCTAATTGCAACAAACTTAGTGTTGTTGGATTAATATCGATGAGTAGAATCCAGATTTTATAATTTCATTTTCATGTTCTTAGTTTTTTTTTATCTTTTAATTATTATATTGCCTTGACTTTGAAGTCCCATAACTTCCTCATTCGGACTCTGTTTTCAGCATTCTTTAGCTTGTTGGATTCCATTTTCTAAGTACTATCTAATGGTTTTAGTTTTAGTTCCAAATTAGTATCCTATTAAAATATATACTTCCTAAAAGCTCATAACTTGATCATGGAATAGTAAAATTTTAGGGTTGTTACACTACTACCCCTCACCCTAATCCGAAATCACATTAGGTTCCAAAGGCTCTGTTTCCTAAATGTTTAAGAATGAATAAGATGGAAAATAATTTTGATAGGTTAATGGGTGTGTTTAAATTGGTGAATATCAATATTTCATTACTTGATGCAATCAAAGGCAACCCTTTTTATTCCGAACTTTTGAAAAATCTCTACACACATAAGAGAAAACATTAGGTGCAGAGGAAAGCATATCTTGCAATGCAAGCTAGCCTAATCCTACAATAGACCACCTCACAGAAAATATAGAGATCTTAGATGTCCCACTATATCATGTGTGAATGGGTACTGTACAATGATAGGGCATTACTTGATTTGGGGTCAAGTTTTAGCCTATTACCTTATTGTGTATATAAGGAATTAGGTTTAAGCAAGATGAAATGGACTACCATCATAGTATAATTAGTAGATAGATTAGTTAAGGCTCCTCATGGCATGGTAGAGCATGTACTAGTTCAAGTTGATAAGTTCTTACTTCTAGTGAACTTTTTAGTCTTAGATACATAGCTTTTGGCAAAACCCTAGTGGTCAAATTCCAGTCATTTTGGGTTGGCTGTTCTTGGCCACATCAAATGTAATAATTAATTATAGGAATGGAAGCATGTAGTTGTTGGCTGTTCTTGGCCACATCAAATGTAATAATTAATTATAGGAATGGAAGCATGTAGTTGTCATTCGAAGGAATGGATATTAAGCTTAATGTATTTATAATAAGACAATTAGGCTCTAAAATTTTTTCCTCTTTTTAGTGTTGGTATCTGGAATACCCAATTTGACCAATCAAAGGCCAATCCTCACAAGTTGATCCAAATAATTCTCTTTAGCGGTGGTCCATCATGCTATATTGTTATCGTCAACATATATTTCTGGGTGGAAAATGAACATAGACTACCGTGAAATTCTAAAATGAAGTGAGTTTTTTAGGAACTCCTTCATAGTTAGTCTAGGTTAATATATTAGCTTAGGTTAGGTGTCATAGTGTTGTATTTTCATAGTCACTAAATATTTTTCTTTGTCCATATCAACAGATCAATGCCCTATGCACTATCCTAGGAGAGAATGTACTATATTTCGCACCCTTTCCTTTTAGGTTTATTATTTCATTTATCCACGTTATACAGCTTAAAACATTGAGGACAATGTTTAATTTAACTATGGGGCAGGATATTTAAATTTTGATGTGTCTAAGTTTTTCTTAGTTAATTTTTAGTCATTTATTTTGAATTTAGTTTTTGAATTTTTTTTTATGAAAATTTTCTTTACAAGGATGATAATTTAGATTTTCTTAATATTCAGCCAATCTTTTGAACTTTAGATTATTAATAGATTTGTATACAAGTATTTTATTATTTTATCCTTTTTATAAAGTACTCCATGAAAAGGTTAAAGTCAGATATCCATTGCACAAAACAGCCATATATATATTAAGTTGAATAGAAAATATAACTTAGAGATTCTGAAGAAGATTTGTAGAGACCTGTAACCCATATGAGTTTAAAGACATTCTTCCTTTTGAGACTTATATAAATTCAATCTTTTTTTTTTAATGGACATAAATTCTTAGTTTGTGTCATTATTCTTATCTTGGTCAACTATTGAGAAAACATGTAAAAAAGTATACCAATTATCTCTTGAGGTTATGGTCAATTTAAGTCATATAAAACCTAGGAAGTGATAGAAGCCATCATTGGTTATACCAAAGCCTTTAGGCTTCTTTGAGTTATTATCCACTAGTTAAGCCTTTGAGTCTTTAAATAAGGCTTTTTAATTGTAAACCCATTGACTGTGACGACTCGGGTTTTTGTAACACATTTTGTAATGTATTTTGAAATGCAAGGCCCTTAAGAGTGTAAATTTTTTTTTTTTCGCAAAACAAAGCAGCAGAAATTCTTTTCTTTAGAACTTGTTTTGAAAACCCAAGTCACCACTTCATACATAACATAAGTACAATTTGTGTACAAAATAAAATTTCATTGAAGGAATATACTTTTATTAAATCTCCAGGATCCATCCAATGGTTCACATTACAGCCAAATCTATTACAGTACTTGTCCAAATTACATAATCCAAAACTCAAGCTCACCATACAATAAAACTCTCAACAAAGAAAAACACATGTCTTCAAGAGTATACCTTGAAGATTATTCTCTTCAAGACTTCTATCGCCTTCAGCTCCTAACTCTCCTTCCCTGTATCTAAGATATTGCAACAAGTACAATATCTCAGCAAGCAATGCTTGGTAGGGGATTCAAGAAACATAATAATTGACAAGGTAATTCCAATACTTCATAATCTCATTTTCTTTAAACATACTCTTTACTTTGTAAGTTATGTATATCTATATACATGCATACCCTTCATGGGTAAACCAGTTAAATTTGTGAAAGTAGTCAAATATCATTCCCAACTAAGCTGATCAATTCTCTTCGTTTTGAGAATTTAGTATTACAGCTAATCTTATACTGTGAATTTCACTTCTTGGAAAATATTGGTAGTATACAATTACCTAGCATTGCATTATGCTACAACATAAGGCATTTTACTATGCCTATTCTTATATGCATCATAGTGCAAAATAATCAGAAAGGTTGTTATGCCGCAGTCTGATCCGTACTAGTGCACTTGGATAACTGCCCTGTTCACCACTAATACCACAGTGGAAAATATTATGTCACTGCTCATATGGGGGGCAAGACTTTCACTGTGGTGGCCTTCCCATAATTACCACCACCCTACTTTTAGCCTCTCTTTGGGCAAGGTATCATCATATCATCAAATTTCAAGGAGTAGGTGGCCAAACCCTCATAACTCCTCTAGCAATAGCATTCCCCTAGGCTTATGCCTATTAAAACAAACTCACAAGCCTCTAAGCTTGTATGTAAAATAGATTTCATATATATCAGACCATATGTTTGTTTACCTAGGGCTGAAATATTTTCTAGTTCCCTATTCACTGATAGTTTAGTCCTTAACCATCTTATATGTGATTTAATACAAGTATTAACATTACTCTTGTCAACATAAGATCATGAGTACAATCATGTATATCTCATGTAAATGCATTCATCAAATCCTCCTATCTTTAAGGATTGATCTCTTTTCCCCAATCTTCTATGATCCTGACTGATGTATGTAATTTGTACATCCATACATATTGTCAATATATAAATTTTGAACAATTCTATTGATCATTAGATCTAATGTTTAGAATGATCTTTAGATCATTCATATCTAAGTATGTTTCTATCTCTAAGTCTTTGTGTGTCCATCTCCTTGATCTTGATCTTTCATAGATCCATTGATTGACAATCTACACATGTTGATAAAGATCAAGGTCCTAGATCTTCTATCATCTAGTTCTTCTTTGATCTAAGTTCAGTTATTAGATCATCCCTAAGGAGGATGATCTTGGTTTTCTTCCTTGAATCATCTTTGATCAAGGGTTTGGATTATCTAATCTAATGAACTATAACAAGCATACTAATAAACATGCATACTAAGTACAATATAATATTCTTATTATTATTGTTCTTGATCATCCAAGATCTAATGGATCTTGTTTGATCATCCTTATCTTACTTACTATTTTTATTAGGGTTAGGTAATTTACTAACCTTTTATACTCTTATTATTATTATTCAACAAGTTAATGTGCTGGTTGAAGGTAACTTATTCAAGCCTAAATCTAGACTACTCCTCTTATTTCCAATTGGCTAAGGCTTACTAGCTGAATGGGTGAACACAAAGTGGTTACTTCAATCCTCATGTAAGGAGGCGTTTAGACCTCACAAATGTCAACGGAAAGTAGGGGAAGAGCGAGGCTCTATTAGATAACCCCCTTAACCACTATGTTCATCATTCACTAGAATGACCATAGCTCAACCTTTCATAAGGTTCTTATAAGCAATTTACCCTAAGTACTCTTTCTAATGGATTTTAATTAAGTCCATGAATATTTATAATGTCATTCATGGGGTTTATTATTCTTTTCCTAGTTTGGGCCAAGGATTTGATAATCCTTATATTGTCCTACTAACTATAGCCCTTACTAATTAAGTCCAAAGTACTTCATTCTTATTTGTGTCATGAAACTCTACTTTCTCATTAGATTACATTTTTTATGTTTTATGCTCTTTATCTCATAACAAGTAGATCTACTAATAACATTTAACCATAAATGAATTATAAATTCAAAGCATAAAACTACATAATTTAACATTTTATGATAATGAGGCAAGGTACTTAAAATTACTCTAACATGATTTCCAACTAATATACCTTAATAACTCAATTTAAACTAATATGGACTTAAGGTATAATCTCATACTATAGTATAAACTGTTATGAAATTCTAGCATTGTCCTAAGTTAGAATGGTATGAAATCATACTAAAGTGCCACTAAGATAATTAAATCTAGCACCTTATGATAACAATGAAATCACATATCATGCTAAAGTCTAAATGTTATACTAGCATGCTTTATAACATAATCATATTTAAAATGCTATTATATAAAATGAAACTAATTATATTAACTTTTTTAGAAACCTTTACTTATGATCCAACCATTAGATCTTAGATCTTTTCTTTTGATTAAAGGTATTAGTTATATTTAGGGGATTTTCTTTATTAAGGTTCAAAGATCATATTGATCCATTTTTTTCATAATCCATCCATGATTTCTTGGCTTTCATTATATCAACATTCATTTTATCCATCCCAAGGATCTTATCATACTTGATCTCATTGATCAAGTGGGTCCTTTTGTATTTTTAGGGTTTTACTACCATAATGGATAGATCCCTTAATATATCTCATATATGTCCAAATAAACCATAGATCTCACTTTATTTCAATAGTATATCATTAGTAAAACATATTTTCAAGATTTGATCATCTCAGATCTTGAAGATCTAGGTAATTGGAAACTTGTTTCTTTAATACAGAAAGTTTTACTGAATATTATATCTATTTTATCATTTCATTAGAAAATAGAGGTTTCAAGCTTTCCATAGCTTCTTTCCAATCTCAATTTGGAGTTCAGATAACTTCGGAATTTGATCTGGAAGTTCACAATCCTTTCTAGAGCTTAGATTTGATCTGGGCCCAAGAAACGGACGGCCTAGATCTTTCAGGCGGAAAACCAAGCCGGGCGGAATGCGTTCTATTCGTCGGGTGTGTCCACTACTATGAACTTTGGAAGCGCCCACACGGGGCGTCCATGGATGCGCGCGGGATGTCGTCCGTCCAATCGGGAGATCGGACAATCCATTTGGACCGTCTAAGCAATCCCTTCTCAATTGAGGGACCAAACCTTCTCAGATCATTGTGAAAATTCTACCTTAGGGGTTTTGGACCCTTTTGGATCTATTGATGTAGTCAGAATTTTCATCTGAGCACTCTGTAATCCTAAATTAAGGGTTCTATTATTACTTTATTTTTACCTTTTTTTATCATCAAAATAAATTACAGTAAACTAAAAATTACATAAACCAGTATTAAACATCTATAGAAAGTATTCCCACCTACCTGATTAGATAAAAAAACTTGGCTATATACCCAATTTAAAAAGAATACCTTGTTGATGAAGATATGGCCTAAGATCCACCTTTCTTGCAAATTTCCGTTGTTTGAACCATTGGATCTTGAAATTGCTTTGGGGGTTTTGCATAATAGATATGGTGGGAAGTTTTGGATGGTGAAATTTATGAACTTAGATATGGAACAGAGTGCCTAATTGATTTTAGGTCTCTTGTTCCAATCTAAAAAGAAAAAGAAATTGAGAAGAGAGATATCTTTTAGAAATTTTGGGTTTTTGGGGAAGGATCTAGGTCTAATTTTTTAGGGAGAGTGAAGAAAATTTTGTGCGAATTTTATGAGCATTTTTGGAGGTTTTTTGGGGTTGTATTTATAGGCATTTTGGTCTTTCTTTTTTTCATGATTATAATATTTAATTTTTTATTATTAAATGGCATCAAAGTCTCCCATGCTCCATTTTTTCTTCCCCATGCTCCATTTTTCTTCCCCAAGACCAGTTGATGTTTTTTGACCCATGACTTCACGTGGGCTGCTCATAAGATTCATTTTTGGGTCCCTTGTGGGCCCCACATGGTGTAAAAAGACTGTTTTGCCATTTATGTATAAAATTTTGGGTTTTATTCCCATGATCTCGGATTTTAGTGTACTTAGTGGCATTGGATTCATATTTCTTAGTACATTCTAAATTTTGATGTCTCATATTTTGATTTTTTAGATAAAATTACTATTTTACCCTTTTGTCCAAGAAATGAAGAAACTTAAGGATTTTTCATCCGAATTTAGAATTTGTCGTGCTTACAGTCATTTTGAAGGGTTTGCTAAGTTTAATTTCAATTGTACATGTCTTATTATTTG
Source organism: Warburgia ugandensis (assembly GCA_035236585.1). Lineage (NCBI taxonomy): Eukaryota > Viridiplantae > Streptophyta > Magnoliopsida > Canellales > Canellaceae > Warburgia > Warburgia ugandensis. Next base: position 68,989,402 of record CP141126.1, on the reverse strand, counting down.
ATTATACTTTTATAAAAACTATATTCTAAATAACCCTAATATTTCAGCCCGAAATATCTGAAACTCAAACTTTATTGATTTTCTCAATCAATTACAAAAAATGGGGTTATTACATTGACCATTACCATTATTAAATGCCCATAATATATCCATTACCCAGTTTATTTTAGATATATGTAGAGTTGGTTGGAGAACTATATTGAAGAAAAAGTATGAACAATACAATTCAAGAGATGAGAAGGAGAAGGAGAAGGGATGAAAAGGGAAAAGTTCAAAGAAAGGCTATATACAGAAAAGGTCAAAAGAAAACAAAAAGAAGAAAATAGCAAATGAAAAAGAAAATGTTCACTCTTATGGATAGAAAAGAAAGTTGTGAATACACTTGTAGAAGACCTTTGTATATCTTTCAAAATACTTTTGTGTATCATTCCTTTGATAACCTTGTCCTAAGCCTAGTGTCCTATTAAAAGTTCTAACTTGATCTTAGGAATATTATGGCTTAGATGTGGTTATGAATGAATGGGAATTTTGGCAGATTGTATAACATCCTTAATAGTTGATATTGTCTCATGAGGCCATTATCAGTTTCTTTCTAAGTTATCCTTCTTTTGTATGAAAATATGTGAGAAGTTTGGACTTAATAAACATTAATCTATTCACATATTAATAAGAGATTTACTTCTTTTTGAGTGACTTTTCTCCAAAAGGGAAAGAATATTCTATGAAATTTGAAGCCAAATCATACATTTGAATGACAATTAAGTTATAATTTCCTTGGAGACCAATAATTGTGTGTGTGTGTATATATATATATATATATATATATATATTGGCTATAGCACACACTCACATTTTGAGGCTTAATGAATCAATGAGATATCTTTAGCATAAGGATAAAATTTGGAACCATTGATCATTTCTATTAACATGCTAAAGTTAGGAATTTAATGAATGCTGATTACAAGGAAACTCTCTAAGATACATGAAGAACTTTCATAAGATTTGTGAAAATGTTTATGGCTAGAATTTCTAGAAAACCTTAGAATACTATATCTCATCCACTAGGGGTAACCTAAGGGTTTAAAGGCTTTTTGCATATGCTAAATGTAGACAAGAGAACCAGCAAAAATGATTACTATTATTTTTAGACCTTTTTCTAAATTTTGTAGTTTTGCTCGAGCACTAACAAACTCTAAGTTTGGGGATATTTGATATATATAGAAATATTATATATATATATATATACACCTCTATATTTAACATATTTTAGCACTTCAAATCACTTAATTATCACTAACTAGGGTTATTTCCATAATTTTATAGGTCTTGAGTACAAATGAAAAAATGCATGATATTATCACTTTTACCCTTAAAGGAGATATTCCACCTTCCAAGCTACATTGCAGATGCATACATGCCAATCATAAAGTTTAGGAGCTCAAAATGATCATTGGGTGTCATTATCAAAGTTTGAGCAGTTAGAAACCCCACACACAACTCCTACTCCAATCAAGTTGAAAAGGTGGCAAATACCCCATGCATGAATGCATACATTTTAGCACCTTAGGAATCTTATGAAAGAAGTTCAATTCACATATAATGGGATCAAATATAATGAAAGCTTCTCAAAAAAAAAGAAAAGAAAAAAAGATTGTGACCGACATGAAGACTTTTTGCTTACTTTCTCTCCTACTTAACAAAACAAAGAAGGCTAACCAATGATTAGACGTTTTACCTATGCAAAGATAGTGAAGCGCACTTGGTTCCATGTGAAATACATGAAGAAATCTATAATAAATCAAGATCATTCATTCTAAGATATTCAATCCCATGATGGAGAGAAAATAAAGCTTAAGCAAGATCCACACATCCTAAAGGGATCACATCCATTTAAGATAGGGTAAGTATGATCCAATGGCCAGGAGTGAAGCACTGAGAAGATCAAAATCCTAATCACCTTTCCCATTTTGAAAGTCAACCCAAACCTTAAGGAACAGAAGATCTCAACCACCCACCTCGATCCAATGTCATCTCGTCTTAAGGTTTCTGACAATATCAAACACACACCCAATTGGAAATCATGTCCCTCCTTATGCTTTCTAATTTCTAAAACCCCATATTTTCCTCACTTCCTTTCCATTTCTTTCCCTTTCCTTCCAATCTCTTTCAATTCCCATTTATTTTTGTCATTACCATTGGTTAGTCCTTCTCTTTCTATCCTATCTCTTTCCTAATTACACTCCACTATCTCCATATGAAAAAGATGCCTTCCCCACCTAACCACCTTCTAATTTTAACCAAAGTCAGCCTAACTTCTTAGATTCTCTCATCTATTCCTTCTTTCCTAAGCAATCTTCTTTGTTTCCTAATTGAAATTTCTTTTCTATGTGCCTTACCACTTTTTCTCCTTTCCATTCCTCGTTTCCTATCTAACTCCTGCCCAAACTTCATTTCACTTTCCAATAATAGAATTCATAGTCCTCCCCCTCTATTCAATGCTTTTTAATGTCACATCATCGCTTTCATCTCAACCATTCAATTATACTTTCTCCTTTAGAACCTAACCATCCATCCCTAGGGCTTTCTTTTCTCAAACTTTATAATAAGAGGTGAAGGAGATGGAAAACGTTTATCTCTTACATTTCCCTTGAACCATAAAGTTAAATCTAGGAGAAAAATATGGAGAGAGATCAACTTTGCCAAAGCTCCCATAAGATCAAAGCCAATCCATTGGTGAAGAGGTAATGAAGCTCTTCCGTCATCACTTCCATTTCTTTCTTTCTTCCTTCCATCTTGTTCTCCATTCCCCCTTCTTTCTTTTCCATTCTTGAATTGTATATGCAACACATCTCCCTTAAAATTACATGCATAAACCATAGCAATCTCCCTTGCATGCATCATTCGACCATTCTCATTTCACTCACTTACAAGCATCTTAGTCAATCTTAAGCCTTACAATCACAGCTCTTCCTAGCACCCTCTTCCATCCACCTTGCATTCCATGAGTCCCCCACTCTTTTCTACACCTTTCTTCCACTCTTCCTTCTCTCATACACCCAACCCCCTCCTCTCATCTATTCACTACATGCATCTTGTTCTTCTATCTTCCATCCTTTTTTTACATTCTTGTCACTTTTGAGATTTGGGAATCTAAAAAAAAAGGAAGAACACCTCATGCCCTTCTATGGTAGCCAAGGTTAATCCCAATTTGTAATCATGGTTGAAAATTTCAATGGGTTTGTGGAATGTTGGGTTGAGGAGATGAGAAATACTTGGTTATAGTTTAGTATATTTTAGGTTGGATGTAAGTGTATATGTCCTTGTTGAGTGACACAACAATGTAAGTCATAAAATGGTGTTTAAGGACAAAAAAGAAGAAGAGGATGTATAAAGAGCCTTGTTAAGTGATACGATGAAGGGCTCCTATAGTGGCCACTTTATGGAAGTTTCTTATATTACTTTGTTTACTTTTCCTTTCCTTTCTTTCAAGTACTCAATTGTAATCAATGTTCATTAATGAAAAGTTGCATCCCTTTTCATAGCTAGATTACTTTCTTTCTTTGTTTTATGTCTTAGTTTCATTGCTTTGATCCAATTTTCTTAGATTAGTTGTTTATTTTAATGTTATTTCCTTCTTTTCCTTGTTGGCTAGGTTAAAATGAAGCAACTTAATTTTAATAAACTCTCATTTATCAAAGAGTCCTCATGGGGTCACCTATATTTGTTGATTCAATAATCTAATATAGCTACGCACTTGCAATAATTAATTAAGGCACATCAAAATGCATGGTGTAATGTAGTAAATTTCAAGTTTGTAGTTTTGGTTCTATTTACTAATATAGTCATATACTCAACCCTCAAAAACACTGCAGATTAATTTGAAAGATTTGGATCAAGTAGTAAACAACTCTAAAGATAAGAACTTAAGTAGAAACGTGAGACCCTAGATGATTTGGTGTTTCCTTTTCTTATATTTATTTTGTTGACTATGAATTTATTTAGGCACAAAGTGCTAGACTATATTTTATTGAACTTTACATTATAATTAGCTATGAATAATAAAACTTGGGTTTTATTCTTTTGAATAGATATGGAAGTTCATGGACATAGATGTGAGTCTAGTATTTATAATGTAGAGTTTTGAATGTTAACACTTAGGATTTTTGGAAACCATTTTATTGAAAAAGATTCTTCCACATGATTTGTTTTACAAAGTAAACTTTCATATAGAGATCCCAACTTTGTAAATGAACTTAAAAATAATAATTTGTGTTTAAAAAACCCTAGTTGTTATAGTTGGTATCATTCCACAAGTTTACATCACTCACTGCTAGTTATATGATGGAAGGTCATGAATGGTCAAAAAAATAAAAAAGTTATTGTTCTAATGTGAATACAATAGTAAGTACTTACATGGGTTTGCTGTGTTTTTGAAAATAGATGCCACCTAGGAGACACAAAAGTGCAATTCTAACACTCGTCAGCACTCCATTGGCTCATTGGAGCAAAGGTAATGCGATGGGTGAAGCTATTAAATTATTGGTGTAGCAACTCAAGTAGTACCTGCTAAACCAACTACAGGCAATGGAGTCTAATCATCATAGTAATAGTTTAAAAGGATGATGAGAAGATAGTGACACAATAATATAATTAAATTAATTAGAAAAGGTTGTTGAGCTATTCTTTGAAAAGTATTAATTCCTAGTGTTAGAAATCAGAAGGAAGTGAACATCATGGAGTTGACATCCGGAAAGTATTTAATCTAAGATATTGAAGTGACTTTAACTTATGAACTTAGGCAAGTCATTGTAAGATTTCAAAGTATGTTCATCAATGATTTTAGTTATAAATGGATGAGTCTAAATGTAGGTTTGATTAGACTAAACCTTCTATTGAATGGAATTTTATTATCATTGCTTGGAAGATGGATAAAGAGTAGGAATTTATCTTACATTGTGAATTAAGAATGAAATATAGGAAATAAAATGAATTATACTTGGTTGACAATGAATAGTAAAAGTGATGAATCAATTAGTTAAGAAAAGAGTTAGTCCTATACACCAATTTTATTGGTGTGAATTGGTTTTGAAACAAGAGTTGGATACATTTGTGGCTAATATTTGGAGAGACTTCTAATAATTGTGAATGCCAAGTAGATATTTAGTTAATTGAAACTTGGTGATTGAGATAAGATAATGTATTTGAGGCATGTATCATTTCAGCTATGAAGGTGGCTAAAAGCATTACTAAGGGATGTTAGACTTTTTTGGCTAGAGTTGAGACTATGGAGGTTAACAAACCCACGTTAGAGGAGGAAGTGGTAGTTTGGAAATTTTCAAACGTGTTGCCTGAGGATCTACCAAATTACCACCCAAGAGGAAGATAGATTTTACTATTGAACCAATACCATGAACAGTTCCCACCTCCAATGTGCCATATAGAATGTCCCCATTAGAGCTAAAAAAATTGAAGGAGCAGTTATAGGAATTACTAGATAAAGGATTCATTAGACCTATTGTGTCTCCATGGGAAGCACTAGTTCCATTTGTTAAAAAGTAATGGGTCAATTAGATATTGTATTAACTATTGGATGCTTAATGGAGTGATAGTGAAGAATATGTAGCCTCCACCCTAGATAGATGACCTCTTTGATCAACTTCAAGCAACCAAAAGTCTTTTCAAACATTGATTTGAGGTCCGGGTATCATCAGCTAAGGACTAGAGAAGATGATATCTCAAAGATAGAATTCAGAACTCGATACAAACACTATGAATTTCCAGTAATGCCATTTGGCTTGACTAATTCTCTAACTACATTGATGGATCTTATGAACAAGGTGTTCGTAGCCATTCCTTAATAAATTTGTCATTGCATTTATGGATGATATCCTAATTTATTCCATGAGTACTCAGTAAAATTAAGTAAAAGATTAAGGCTTATCCATTCAAAATAGGGTGTTCAAAACTTCCCATACATTCATGCAAACTAGGCATCACCTAGGAAAGTTTCTAAGGAAAGCTTAATTCATATACAATGGAATCACATACAATGAGAGCTTCAAAAATAAAAAAAGTATAAAAATTAAGGCTCACATAAGACTTCTTCCTTACACTCTTTCTCCTACTCAACCTAAGGAAGTGTGATGACCCGGGTTTTTATATGATGCAAATTTGATAGAAAGGCGAGATCTCTTGTTTTATAAATATGAAATGTATGAAAATCTTTTTCTTTGTTTTGGAAAACAAGCTTTTCTATAAAACCTCGAGTGTCAAAAACACATTTTCCAATTATCTAGCCATGGCAAAGTTTTAAATCAACATTATTCCCAAGAAAGTGTTAGTCACAGCCTCAGCTATAGAGAGTAACTACAATCAAGTAACATTGAAAGATAAGGTAGGGGTTTACTTACTTGCACTTACTCTAGTTGTCTTTTGTCACAGGCGTTCCTTGCCCTTAAGTGTTTACTTTGTGTCTGAAAAATGTTGAGGATTGGGTGAGTATATACTATACTCAGTAGGAGTCCATCACTACTAGTTTTAGAATGCATGAGATGTTTAAAATCATATGCTCTTTCAAAACATGTGCATGTCTGAACACTCAAGTTCAATATAGATATCGAAATCCATTGTCAAATTGAAATACTAACGACTTAAAGAATCGTACAAACCAAGTCGAAAGTATCATATATATCATAACATAATGATATGCATAAGAGGCTTCATTGAATCCAACTCATGGATATCTAGCATGGTATAGTCGACCAACCTCATATCATGCCATATGCAATGCAAATAAGTCCACGAAACCATAGGGTCCAACTATGCCCACGACCTTGCCACCGTGTGGTCCTCGGGTACCTGAGGACACTCGGTCATAGCCTCAACAGGGCCTATGACACGTCGACGTAGTGCCGTGACACCAGTGGTAGCCCCCTGTACCACATGCAGTCATCGTAGGGACGTTCCCCTTTTTGGGCGTGGTACCCATCCACCTAATAGTGGTAGAGGGTGGAGGCCAACCCAAAACTCTCGGCATAGCACCCACGAGCTTATCAGCCCAAATCATAATCAGATCAAACACGCGAAAACCTCTTTTTCAAAACCTGTCCTCTTTGGGTCCCTCACAACTGCCTACCTAGCAACTTTTGGTAACCCCGAGGACATGCAGTCCTTCAAAAGCTCAATGTTTCACAAATCATATAATGTATGCAATTGTTTGCAAAACATATCTATGTATAATGTATATGCAATTATTTACAAAACATGTCTATGCATAAAGCATTTATCATATGTATGCTGAATTAAGTCATGCTAAACAAGTCATATACTTAAAACATGTATTCTCAAAACAATCATGTTTCTTTTAAAAAAGTCTAGTAGCGATGGAGCACCTACCAAGCTAGGTCGCGTTAACCCCTTTGTCCTCGTATGCTCCTGAACATGGTTTGGGGAATCAAGGTTAGTTTAGCCTATATTTTATAGGTTTTAGAGTGGTTGGTCTTATTACTTAGGCATTAAGGGTTCATCCCCATGCCTATGGGTGTCCGAAGGTCCTAATTGGGCCTTGGTATCATTAGTTTTCCAAAGGTCTAGTGGCCACATGCCACCATCCTATTCTAAGGGTTGTGCCCACCTTTGATTGGGCCTTGATCAAGGATTTTATAGTTTGGGTGTGTCTGTGTCGTCGACATGGACACAACGGGTGGTGCCTCAATCGGACCTCTAGATCTCAAGTTATAAGCTTTTTAGTATCACATGTACATAAGGGCCTTTAAGAGGTGAAAATCTAAAATGCTAGCGCGCTGCGCGTCAGCGGCATGTGCGCCAATGGGTTTTAAGAAGTGAAAATCCTAGATTGCTAGTGCGTTGCGCGTTAGCAGCATGCGCCCCAGCCGGCGCGTCTATAGACGCTTTGGATTTCCCGCCCATTTTTTCATTTTGCAGGTGCGTCCATGGACGCCCCCGTTTGGTTCTCTCAATGCGGATGACATGTTTTGTTCCGTCTGGAATGTTTCGTTCATTGGGGGAACGAGGCATCCTCGAGATGCCCTGGTTCGACCCTGTCGAACCAGTGCGGCCCAAGGATCATCCCTGGGTCCTTGGTGACTCTCCAGGGCCTGTTTTTGCATGATTTTTCATGCAAAAACTTAGGGAAACTGAGCCTAGGACTAATGTGAAGACGGGTTTTGAGGGATCTTGGGCATACCTGGCTCATTGCTGGGTTTTTCTCCATGTTTCTCCTCTTGGTTGCTTCTCCAAAACGGGTTTTTCTCAAGCTTTTGGGCTGCCATTAGAGGCACCTAAGAGCTCTATTTATAGAGCTATAAGATGGTTCTGGAGGGGGCTCTCACCACCCTTGAATGCCGGTGGAGAAACCTCCAAAATGGTGGTGATTTCTCCTCCAATCACCACCGTTCTAGAACCCTCTAGGAGGTTGAAGATGAAGGGTCCCCGTATCAAAACGGGCCCCTGTGTTTTGCAGGCTAAATCCGTTTTTTAGTGAAAATTACATTTTTGCCCCTGAACTTCAAAGGGCCATAACTTGCTCATTTTAACTCTGTTTTAGGTGATTTTGGTCTTGTTGGATTCCTTTTTCCGAGACGCACCTAATGGTATCCTTTCCAGGATCAAATTTCTGGGTTCAGTTAAGGTGAAGAGTGAATTGACCAAAATACCCTTATCTTCAAAAACTAAACTTTTCATTGCTAACTTGGGATTTTAGTGTTTCAAAATTGGAGTCATTACATTCTTACCCCCTTAGGGGAATTTCACCCCAAAATTTTGCAATATATATAGTCAAAAGATCTCGGGGTACTTTTCTCGCATTTCTGACTCCAGTTCCCAAGTCTCTTCTTCCATGTGCGCATTTCTCCACATAACTTTGACTAAGGGTGTGTCCTTGTTCTGCAGCTTCTTACTCTTACGATCCTGGATCTCAACTGGTTTCGTCTCTAGCTTGAGATCCTCCGTCAACTCTATGGGTACCTAGTTGATGACATGAGCAGGGTCAGGCACGTACCTCCTTAGCATAGATACATGGAATACGTTATGCACTTCAGATAGTTGAGGGGGTAGTGCGATCCTGTAAACCACTTTTCCCACTTTCTCCAGGATTTCGAAAGGTCCTATGTAACACGGACTAAGCTTGCCTTTGATACCGAACCGCATAACTCCTTTAGTGGGAGATATCTTTAGGAAAACGTGCTCTCCTATGTCGAATTTCAATGGTCTCCTCCTTCGATCAGCATAGCTCTTTTGGCGGCTTTGAGCTGTGAGGAGGCGTCTTCTTATGAGTTTGACCTTCTCGGTGCATTGCTCTACCAGCTCGGACTAGAGCACCCTGGACTCTCCAACTTCACTCCAACTGGTGGGTGATCGACAGGGTCTCCCATAGAGTGCCTCGTACGGAGCCATGCCAATGCTTGACTGAAAGCTATTGTTGTACGCAAACTTGACTAGCGGTAGGTTTTCATCCTAGCTCTGCTTCCAATCGAGGGCACAGGTTTGCAACATATCTTCGACTATCTGGATTGTGCGCTCTGACTGTCCATCGGTCTGTGGATGGAAGGCTGTGCTATAGTTCAAGGAAGATCTTAAGGATTTTTGGATGGACTTCCAGAGTTACGAAGTGAAACGGCTATCCCTATTTGAAGTGATACTAAGGGGTATGCCTTGTAAACTGACTATCTCTTTGATGTATAGCTGAGATAGGCTGCTGGTGGATTGGGTATGGCGTATAGGAAGGAAATGGGCTGTCTTAGTCAATCTATCAACAATTACCCAGATCATGTCATGACCCTTAGAGGTCCTGGGTAACCCTATGATGAAGTCCATTGTAATATGGTCCCATTTCCATTCAGGTAACTCAAGGGGTTGTAACAATCCCGCAGGTCTTTGATGTTTAGCCTTTACTTGTTGACATGTTAGACACTTTGCCACAAATTCCCCTATGTCTCTTTTCATACCATCCGACCAATATTGTCTCTTTAAGTCTTGATACATCTTAGTTCCTCCTAGGTGTATAGTATACTTAGACCGATGAGCTTCTTTTAAGATTTCTTGTCTTAACTCTTCATTAGTCGATACCACTAATCTTCCTTGCATGTAGACGCTACCATCTTCCCCTTTAGTAAACCCTGGTTTTCCTATGAAAGCTTGTATATCTGGATCTCCTTTCTGTTCGTGCTTAACCTTTTCATTCACAGCTGACTTTATTGTTAGGCCTGCCATAATGATCTTGTGCTTTCTTATATCTGTTTTCCACGTTATTACTTCTTGTAATAGCTTCCATCTCTTACTTAATAAACTTGCACACATCCCTTGGGTTTTTCTACTTATTGCATCAGCTACCACATTAGCTTTTCCAAGGTGATAATGAATGGAGAAGTCATAGTCTTTTAAGAATTCCATCCATCTTCTTTGTCGCATGTTTAAGTCTTGTTAGGAAAAGATATATTTAAGACTCTTATGATCTGTAAAAACTTCAAAATTTTCCCCATATAAATAATGTTTCCAGATTCATAAGGCAAAGACAATGGTCGCTAATTCCAAGTCATGGGTCCGGTAATTGACTTCATGCTTCTTGAGTTGCCGAGAAGCATAAGCAATTACCTTCCCATGTTGCATAAGTACGCATCGTAGTCCTTGTTGCGAGGCATCGCTGTATATCTCAAATCCGCCACTTCCTGAAGGTAAGGTAAGGACAGGTATTGTAGTTAACCTTCTAGTTCCTGGAAGCTTTCCTCACATTTATCAGTCCATTCAAATTGTGTGTCTTTCCTGGTCAGCTTAGTTAGAGGTAAAGCAATTTGTGAAAAACCTTCAATGAATCTCCTATAATATCCGACAAGTCCTAAGAAGCTTCTTATTTTTGTGACTGTCTTAGGTCTTTCCCAGTTCTATACTGATTCAACCTTAGCGGGGTCAACTGCTATGCCATCTTGAGAAATAATGTGTCCTAAGAAATTAACCTTTTCCAGCCAAAACTCACACTTACTGAATTTTGCATATAACTTGTGTGCTCGTAGGGTGCTTAATGTTATCCTTAGATGTTCCTTATGGTCTTCAGGAGTTTCAGAATATATTAAGATATCATCCACAAAAACTATGATGAATTTATCTAAGTACTCTTTGAACACCCTATTCATGAGGTCCATAAACGCGGCTGGAGCATTAGTTAAACCAAAGGACATCACTCTGAATTCATAATGGTCGTATCGAGTCCTAAAGGTTTTCTTGGGGATATCTTCTTCTCTAACTCGAAGTTGATGGTACCCGGATCATAGATCAATCTTAGAGAAGACTCTAGCTAACTGAAGTTGATCGAAAAGATCATTAATTCGGGGAAGGGGGTACTTATTCTTAATGGTGACCCTATTTAGCATCCGATAGTCTACGCACAATCTCATGGAGCCATCCTTTTTCTTAACAAAAAGGACTGGATCTCCTCACGGAGATATGCTAGGTTGTATGAACCCTTTGTCAAGTAGTTCCTGTAACTGGGTCTTCAGTTCTTTTAGTTCTGCAGGAGCCATTCGGTAAGGAGCTTTGGAAATGGGGGAAGTACCGGGTATAAGGTCAATGATAAACTCAATTTCCCTTGGTGGAGGTAGACCTAGTAAGTCCTTAGGGAATGCATCAGGAAATTCTAGGACTATCTCGACATCCTCTAGCTTTGGTTGGGGACTCTCAACAGATTCAATCTTGGCTAAGAAGAAGCAGCATCCCTGAGCAATGTGCTTAACTGCTTTCATAGCAGAAATATCACACTCTCCAGAGTAATCCTTTCTTCCTTGGAGGGTGAAAGTGTCTCCATTAGGTAGGGTAAAAGTGACACGTTTCTGGCAGCAATCAACAAAGGTTTGATGAAAGGCTAGCCAGTCCATACCTAGGATGATGTCGAAGTCATTCATATCTAAGTGGATAAGATTGGCATGTAGCAAATGGTCCTTGATCAAAATGGGGACATCCTGGAGATAAGAATAGGTGGGAAGTGCCTAGCCTATAGGAGTCATGACTTCTAGAGTGAAGTCTAGGTCCTGTGGTATAATGTTCAAGGATGATGGAAATTCCCAGGATATGAAAGAATGAGTGGAGCCTGTATCAAATAGAACTTTAGCAGGTGTATCATAGATAGAAAGAATACCTTCAACGACTGCATTTGAAGCTTGGGCTTGACTGGAAGTGAGGGCAAACACGTCCTTGGCCTTTTGGAACTTGATCTTCTTTACGCTCTTGTACTTTCCTTTTTGGACAATTACTAGCAAAATGTCCTAATTCTCTACAACTATAGCAAGTCATGTTCAAAGTGGGACATGGTTTGCCTGAATGATTTATGTTACACCTAGGGCATGCCTTCTAGTCTGGTCTTCTTCCTTTGTTTTCAAACGGCTTCTTGAAAGGTGGCTTAGGTCCAGATGACTGAAATAGTCTCTTTCCTTTATTTCTCATAGTGTTGATGTTCTTAGTTTCTTTTATTACCTGGTTCCTTTGATAATCTTTTTCGTATAGGGAGGCCATCTCTACGGCTTTGGCTACTGTGGAAGGTTGGAAACCTAGAACTCTGTTCCTGAGTCCTAGGTTGAGTCCATCTACAAATCTTTCTGCCGCATCTTCCTCATCAGCACAAGCACGTGGTGCAAATCTTCGGTGGCTGATGAATCTACTTTCATACTGTTGGACGTCATATTTCCTTGTTCTAAGTCCATAAATTCCTTTTCCTTCTGTTTTCTTATGTGTTTAGGATAATATTTGTCATTAAAGACCTTTTTAAACTCTTCCCATCCTATTGTTTCTCGCTGGTCAAAATAAGTCCTTTCTGCCGTTTCCCACCAAAAGGTAGCTTCTCCTCTAAACACAAATGTGGCCATGGGTACTTTTCTTTCTTCAGCTATGTTCATGGCTTTACATATCTTTTCAATATCAATTAACCATTTTTCAGTTGTAGATGCTTCATCTTCTCCTGTGAATGAGGGAGCTAATTTCTGAAACCTTTCTAACTGAACCTCAGTCCTATCTATTACTTTATCAGGGGAAGGATCTCGGGTGGTAGGAGTTTGGCTTTAACTACTCATGTATTGTCCCATATGTTGTAGAAATTGTTGGAATAACTCAGCCATCCCATTGCCCAACCCAGTGGAGTCCACTAGTGGGGCTTTAGGTCTTTGAGCTTTGCTTCCTTTCTTCTTAGGCATCTATAATCACAAGGTAATTTACCAGACCTTAGTAGGTGTTATCCTATTACCTCTTACTCTTTCATGGATGAAACTCGATTATAAGTTATTCTCCTCATAACTGGGCTGTGAGTAACGTTAAACCGCGCTCTGATACCAACTGTGACGACCCGGGTTTTTATATGATGCAAATTTGATAGAAAGGTGAGATCTCTTGTTTTATAAATATGAAATGTATGAAAATATTTTTCTTTGTTTTGGAAAACAAGCTTTTCTATAAAACACCGAGTGTCAAAAACACATTTTCCAATTATCTAGCCATGGCAAAGTTTTAAATCAACATTATTCCTAAGAAAGTGTTAGTCACAACCTCAGCTATAGAGAGTAACTACAATCAAGTAACATTGAAAGATAAGGTAGGGGTTTACTTACTTGCACTTAGTCTGGTTGTATTTTGTCATAGGCGTTCCTTGCCCTTAAGTGTTTACTTTGTGTTTGAAAAATGTTGAGGATTGGGTGAGTATATACTATACTCAATAGGAGTCCATCACTACAAGTTTTAAAATGCATGAGATGTTTAAAATCATATGCTCTTACAAAACATGTGCATGTCTGAACACTCAAGTTCAATATCGATATCGAAATCCATTGTCAAATTGAAATACTAACGACTTAAAGAATCGCACAAACCAAGTCAAAAGTATCATATATATCATAACATAATGATATGCATAAGAGGCTTCATTGAATCCAACTCATGGGTATCTAGTATGGTATGGTCGACCAACCTCATATCATGCTATATGCAATGCAAATAAGTCCACGAAACCATAGGGTCCAACTATGCCCACGACCTCGCCGCTGTGTGGTCCTCGGGTACCTGAGGACACTTGGTCATAGCCTCAACGGGGCCTATGACACATCGACCCAGTGCCGTGACACCAGTGGTAGCCCCCTGTACCACATGCAGTCGACATAGGGACGTTGCCCTTTTTGGGCATGGTACCCATCCACCTAATAGTGGTAGAGGCTGGAGGCCAACCCAAACCTCTTGGCATAGTGCCCACGAGCTTATTAGCCCAAATCATAATCAGATCAAACACGCGAAAACCTCTTTTTCAAAACTTGTCCTCTTTGGGTTCCTCACAACTGCCTACCCAGCGTCTTTTGGTAACCCTCAAGGACATGTAGCCTTTCAAAAGCTCAATGTTTCACAAATCATACAATGTATGCAATTGTTTGCAAAACATATCTATGCATAATGTATATGCAATTATTTACAAAACATGTCTATGCATAAAGCATTTATCATATGTATGCTGAATTAAGTCATGCTAAACAAGTCATATACTTAAAACATGTATTCTTAAAACAATCATGGTTCTTTTAAAAAAGTTTAGTAGCGATGGAGCACCTACCTGGCTAGGTTGCGCTAACCCCTTTGTCCTCGTATGCTCCTGAACATAGTTTGGGGAATCAAGGCTAGTTTGGCCTATCTTTTATAGGTTTTAGAGTGGTTAGTCTTATTACTTAGGCATTAAGGGTTCATCCCCATGCCTATGGGTGTCCGAAGGTCCTTATTGGGCCTTGGTATCATCAGTTTTCCAAAGGTCTAGCGGCCACACGCCACCATCCTATTCTAAGAGTCATACCCACCTTTGATTGGGCCTTGATCAAGGATTTTATAGTGTGGATGTGTCCGCGTCGTTGACATGGACACAACGCCTTTTGCGGTGCCTCAATCAGAGCTCTAGATCTCAAGTTATAAGCTTTTTAGTATCACATGTACATAAGGGCCTTTAAGAGGTGAAAATCTAGAATGCTAACGCGCTGCGTGTCAGCGGCATGCGCCCCAGCGGGTTTTAAGAATTGGAAATCCCGCCTGGTTTTTCATTTTGCAGGCGTGTCCACGGACGCCCCCGTTTGGTTCTCTCAACGCGGACGACGTGTTTCGTTCCGTCTGGAACGTTTCGTTCGTTGGGGGACCGGGGCGTCCTCGGGACACCCTGGTTCGACCCTGTCGAGCCAGTGCGGCCCAAGGATCATCCCTGGGTCCTTGGTGACTCTCCAGGGCCCGTTTTTGCATGATTTTTCATGCAAAAACTTAGGGAAACTGAGCCTAGGACTAATGTGAAGACGGGTTTTGAGGGATCTTGGGCATACTTGGCTCGTTGCTGGGTTTTTCTCCACGTTTCTCCTCTTGGTTGCTTCTCCACAACGGGTTTTTCTCAAACTTTTGGGCTGCCATTAGAGGCGCCTAAGAGCTCTATTTATAGAGCTATAAGATGGTTCTGGAGGGGGGCTCTCACTACGCTTGAATGCCAGTGGAGAAACCTCCAGAATGGTGGTGATTTCTCCTCCAATCACTGCCATTCTAGAACCCTCTAGGAGGTTGAAGATGAAGGGTGCCCATATCAAAACGGGCCCCTGTGTTTTGCAAGCTAAATCCGTTTTTGTAAAAATTACATTTTTGCCCCTGAACTTCAAAGGGACATAACTTGCTCATTTTAACTCCATTTTGGGTGATTTTGATCTTGTTGGATTTCTTTTTCCGAGACGCACCTAATGGTATCTTTTTCAGGAACAAATTTCTGGGTTCAGTTAAGGTGAATAGTGAATTGACTAAAATACCCTTATCTTCAAAAACTGAACTTTTCATTGCTAACTTGGGATTTTAATGTTTCAAAATTGGAGTCATTACAGGAAGGGACCACATAAGAGAGTCCACAAAATTTCCATACAAATGTGGTGATTCCCACTTGGTTGCACATGAAATACATGAAGAAATAATGATGATTGTTGGAGAAAAAGAAGGAGAAGAAAAGAGACACAATTTATAAGAAATATATGGTTCAAATTCATCTTACTTTCCAAACACTTAAAGGTCAAGATCTATCCTTGTATACACATTCTAAGCAACCAATGAATATACACTCAAGAAAGGATAGATAAATGAGAAGCAAACTTACAATGAAGACCAAATTTAGATCCCATTAGTGGAGACTTTTTCAGTGTTTGCCCACTATTTTCAAGGAAAATGGTGTTCCACCTTCCTTACATGCTATTGGTTCAAGAAAATTATTGTAGGATAGGAGAAAAAGAAGGGAAAACTTAGAGTAGATAAGGAAATCTGAATGGAATCTAGGCCATCCACTCTAAGACATTCTCATCTAATGGTGACGAGTAAAGAAGCCTTTAAAGAAGATCTTTTTGGATAAAAACACTCCAACCGAATCTCAATCACTCAATTAGGGTAGCGATGATCAAAGGCCAAGAATGAAGTATTGGAGATTTACAAAACCCTAGCCACTTTTCCCATGATGAAAATTCAAATCAAAACCCTAAGTAAGGAGAGATCTTAACCACTCATTTTAATCCAATGATTCACATCCATCTTATATTTTTTGTACTCCACAAGACCAAAGTGAATTCCACATCCCACCTCTTCTCCTTTCCTTTTCCAGTTATTTTTCTTGATTTTCTTCCTTCCTTCCTACCCTTTTTTTTTTCTTAGTCTATCCTTGTAATGACCCTAATTTTGTAATATTAAAATCCCAAGTTAGCAATGAGAAGTTAGTTTTTGAAGATAAGGGCATTTTGGTCATTTCACTATTCACCTTGACTGAACCAGGAAATTTTGTCTTGAAAATGATACCATTAGGTGCATATTGGAAAAAGGAATCCAACAAGACCAAAATCACCCAAAACGGAGTTAAAATGAGCAAGTTATGGCCCTTTGAAGTTCAGGGCAAAAATGTAATTTTTACAAAAAACGGATTTAGCCTGCAAAACACTGCGGCCAGTTTTGATACGGGCACCCTTCATCTTCAACCTCCTAGAGTGTTCTAGAGCGGCAGTGATTGGAGGAGAAATCACCTCCATTCTGGAGGTTTCTCCACTGCCATTCAAAGGCAGTGAGAGCCCCCTCTAGAACCCTCTCATAGCTCTATAAATAGAGCTCTTGGGCGCCTCTAATGGCAGCCCAAAAGGTTGAAGAAAACCCATTGTGGAGGAGCAACCTAGAGGGGAAACGAGGAGAAAAACCCAGAAACGAGCCAGGTATGCCCAAGATCCCCCAAAACCCGTCTTCACAGTAGTCCTAGGATCAATTTCCCTAGGTTTTTGCATGAAAAACCATGCAAAATGGAGCCCTGGGGAGCCACTAAGGACCCAGGGATGTTCCCTGGGCCGCATTGGTTCGATAGGGTCGAGCCAAGGTGTCCTGAGGATGCCCCAGTCCCCCAGACGACGAAACGTTCCAGTCGAAACGTGACGCGTCGATCGCGTTTAAGAAAAACCAATGAGCGCGTCCGGGGACGTGCCCCCAAAAGAGAGAGACGGGCAGGAAAACCCGACACGTCTGCAGATGCGCCCGCTGAGGGGCATGCTGTAGACACGCAACGTGCTAGTAGTTGGGAGTTTTCACTCCTTTAGAAAAGGTGAGCGCATGCCGCTGACGCGCAGCTCCCTAGCATTCCGTCTTTTCACTCTTGAGACCCTTATGTATGTGTGACATTAAAATGCTTATAACTTGATATCTAGAGCTCCGATTGAGGTGCCGCAAAAGGCGTTGTGTCTGTGTCGATGATATGGACACACCCAAATTATAAAATCCTTGATCAAGGCCCAATCAAAGGTAGGCATGACCCTTAGAATAGGATGGTGGCGCATGGCCGCTAAACCTTTGGAAAACTGATGATACCAAGGCCCAATTAGATCGTTAGGACACCCATAGGCATAGGGATGGACCCTTAATGCCTAATTGATAAGACCAACTACTCTAAAACCCATAAAAGATGGGCCAAACTAACCTTGATTCCCCAAACCATGTTCAGGAGCGTATGAGGACAAAGGGGTTAATGCGACCTAGCCAGGTAGGTGTTCTATCGCTACTAGATTCTTTTAAAAGAACTATTATTGTTTTGAGAACACATGTTTTAAGTATATGACTTGTTTAGCATGACTTAATTCAACATGCATGTGATAAATGCTTTATGCATAGACATGTTTTGTATCTAATTGCATATACATTATGCATAGATATGTTTCGCAAACTATTGCATACATTGCATGATTTATGAGCATTAAGTTCTTGCAAAAATTGCATGTCCTTGAGGGTTGCCAAAAGACGCTCAAGTGCCGAGGGCCAGACAGTTGTGAGGGACCCAAAGAGGGCAGGTTTTGAAAACAAGTTTTTGGCTTATTTGATCTTACATGATTTGGGCTAGTAAGCTCATGGGTGCTATGCCGAGGGGTTTGGGTTGGCCACCCATCCTCTACCACTATTAGGTGGATGGGTACCATGCCTAAAAAGGGCATGTCCCTGCTTTGATTGCATGTGGTACAAGGGGCTACCACTGGTGTCACGACACTGGGTCGAAGTGTCATATGCCCCATGGAGGTATATGATCCTGTGTTCCTCGGTACCCGGGGACCACATGGCGGTGTGGTGGTGGGCATAGTGGGACCCTATGGTTTCGTGGATTTATGTGCATTGCATATGGCATGATATAAGGTTGGTCGCCCATACGATGATAGATATGCATGAGTTGGATTCAATGAAGCATCTTATGCATATCATAATGTTATGATATATATGTATATGATACTTTCGATTTTGGATTATGTGATCCTTTAAGTCGTTAGTATTTCAATTTGACAATGGATTTTTATATCGATATTGAACTTGAGTATTCAGACATGCACATGTTTTGGAAAGAGCATATGATTTTAAAACATCGCATGCATTATAAAACTAGTAGTGATAGACTCCTACTGAGTATAGTATATACTCACCCTATCCTTAACATTTTTCAGGATGATTCCATCCACGAGTAGAGGACATCTATGTTAGTGCTACGAGCAAGTGAATCAAAAAGGAAACAATTATACATGTAAGTAAATTCTCAACCCTTTGGACATATATTTGTATTTAATTACAGTTGGGCTATGTGCTGTGACTGGATAGATTTGGGGAAAAACACTTATGATTTCTAAAGCTTTTCAAAAACTACTTTGGTTGTTGTGAAAGCAAATGACACTTGTGGTTTTCAAATTGAATTTCAAATAAAAGAGTTTTCCGCTGCATTGCATTGTTTTTTAAATAGGGATCCCGCCTTAGGAATTTGGTCCATAAAATGGTACCTTGTAACAGCCCGAGGGCCCACACCCTGCAACAATATTGTCTGTGTCAGAGTGCCCATACACCCCACACGATTTCATTATTCCCCAGTTGCCCAGGGAAAAGGCCTCGTTGCGAGGGAAGTCCTCATCACTCTTATCAAGAGCTCAGTAACTTTCCCCCTAGCGATGTGGGACTAACTCTCAGTCTCTCACCTTGCCTAGAAGCCTGCCAGCCCTCTTGGCCCACCCTCATCGGCCAAGGCTTCACAACCTCTCCCCCTTAGGGGACACGCGTCCCCGTGTGTCTTATCACACGTGAGCGCCCACGTGCGGCTAGCCACCCACACCGGGTTCGGGTTTAGCTTTGATACCACTTGTGATAGCCTGTGGGCCCACACCCTGCAACGATATTATCCATGCCGGAGTGCCCATACACCCCTCATGGTTTTGTTACTGCGACAACCTGGGTTTTTCCATGCATTTTTAAATGCAATATCTAATTCCTAAGGCGAGATGCATCCCTATTTGAAAACCATTTTATAAAAACCATGCAATGTAGTGGAAACCCTTTTAGTTTTAAACTCATTTTGAAAACCCCGAGTGTCATTTGCTTTCACAACAACCAAGGTAGTTGTTGAAAAGTTTAGAAATCATAAGTGTTTTTTCCCAGATCTATCCAATCACAGCACACAGCCCAACTATAATTAAATACAAATACATGTCCAAAGGGTTGAGAATTTACTTACATGTATAGTTGTCTCCTTTGTTTATTAACGTGCTCGTAGCACTAATATCTACTGAGGCATCTTCTATTTGTAAGTGGAAATATCCTAAAAAATGTTAAGGATAGGGTGAGTATATACTATACTCAGTAGGAGTCTATTACTACTAGTTTTGCAATGCATGCTATGTTTAAAATCATGTGCTCATAAAAACATATGCATGTTCGAATAATCATGTTCAATATCGATATTAAAAACCACTATCAAACTGGAATACTGACGACTTAAATAAATATCATAATCCAAGTCGAAAGTATCATATATCATAAACATAAAGATATGCATCAGATGCTCAACTGAATCCAACTCATGGATATCTGGTATGGTATGGTCAACCAACCTCATATCATGCCATATGCAATGCAAATAAGTCCACGAAACCATAGGGTTCCACTATGCCCACAACCACACCGCCGTGTGGTCCCCGGGTACCTAGGGACATAGGATCATATACCTTCATGGGGCATATGACACTTCTTCATCGTAAATCATGCAATTTGTGAAATCGGTTGCAAAACATGCATGCAATGCATAAAATCAGCTCATGCTAGTATTGCATTCAATGTCATAACCTTGCCTAGAAGCCTGACAGCCTAGAAGCCTGCAAGCCTAGAAGCCTTGTCAGCTCTCTCTGCCCTGCCCTGCCCTCATCGGCCCACCCTCATCAGCCCGCCCTCATCAGTCAAGGCTACACTTATCATGCAATCTATGCATGTAGTACATGTCTTGGCAATATATGTGCAATGTATTTTTCAAAACCTGTCCTCTTTGAGTCCCTCACAACTGCCTACCCAGCGTCTTTTGGGCACTCCAAGGTCTTTTGGTAACCCTCAAGGACATGCAATCTTTCAAAATCTCAATGCTCACAAATCATGCAATATATGCATTTGTTTGCAAAACATATCTATGCATAATGTATATGCAATCATTTACAAAACATGTCTATGCATAAAGCACTTATCATATGCATGCTAAATTAAGTCATGCTAAACAAGTCATATACTTAAAACATGTATTCAAAACAATCCTAGTTCTTTTAAAAAAGTCTAGTAGCAATAGAGCACCTACCTAACTAGGTCATGCTAACCCCTTTGTCCTCGGACGCTCCTGAACATGGTTTGTGGAATCAAGGTTAGTTTGGCCCATCTTTAATGGGTTTTAGAGTAGTTGGTCTTATCACTTAGGAATTAAGGGTCCATCCCTATCCCTATGGGTGTCCTAAGGTCCTAATTGGGCCTTGGTATTATCAATTTTCCAAAGGTCTAGTGGCCATGTGCCACCATCCTATTCTAAGGTCCATGCCCATCTTCGATTGGGCCTTGATTAGGGATTTTATAGTCTGGGTGTGTCCATGTCGTCAACACGGACACAACACCTTTTGCGGCGCCTCAATCAGAGCTCTAGATCTCAAGTTATAAGCATTTTAGTGTCACACGTACATAAGCCTTTAAGGGTAAAAATGGGGAATGCTAGTGTGCTACGCACCCTCGGCATGCGCACTGGCGGTTTTAAGAAACAGAAAATTCCCAGATTGCTAGAGCGCTGTGTGTTTGCGGCGTGCGCCTCAGCGGGCTCGTCTGCAGACGCGCAGACTTTTCTGCCCGTTTTTCCCTTTTGCGGGCGCGTCCCTGGATGCGCCCGTTGGTTTTCTTAGACGCAATCGACGCGTCACATTCCAGCTGGAACGTTTCGTCGTCTGGGGGACCGGGGCATCCTCAGGACACCCTGGTTTGACCCTGTCGAACCAGTGCGGCCCAGGGGACGTCCCTGAGTGCTTGGCGGCTCTCCAGGGCTCCACTTTGCATGATTTTTCATGCAAAAATCTAAGGAAATTGATCTTAGAACTACTGTGAAGATGGGTTTTGAGGGATCTTGGGCATACCTGGCTCGTTGCTGGGTTTTTCTCCTTGTTTCCCCTTTAGGTCACTCCTCCACAACCAGTTTTCTTCAGCCTTTTGGGATGCCATTAGAGGCGGTGGAGAAACCTTTAGAATGGCGATGATTTCTCGTCTAATCACCGCCATTCTAGAACCCTCTACGAGGTTGAAGATGAAGGGTGCCCATATCAAAACGGGCCCCTGTGTTTTGCAGGCTAAATCCGTTTCTGTAAAAATTACATTTTTACCCCTGAACTTCAAAGGGCCATAACTTGCTCATTTTAACTCTGTTTTGGGTGATTTTGATCTTGTTGGATTCCTTTTTCTGAGATGGCATCATTTTCAGGACCAAATTTTTGGGTTCAGTCAAGGTGAATAGTGAAATGACCAAAATGCCCTTATCTTAAAAAAAACTGAACTTTTCATTGCTAACTTGGGTTTTTAATATTACAAAATTGGTGTCGTTACATTATTACCCCCTTAAAAGAATTTTGTCCTCGAAATTCCATAAATTATCATCTTTCTGGTATTTGTCTCTTAGATAACTTCTTAGTGAATGCATTCTTCCCCTTGGGAATCAAATGTAGGCTCATCCTCAATTTATCATACATATTGTTCCTCCTACAAGGTCTCACCTATAAGGGCCACTTTTGCTGCGTACTTTGATGCATACTGTCATACTTGATTAATTAGGGTGGGATACCTTTTATTTAGTCAACAGTACTCTAAAGGTAATGACTAAATAATGGTCTTAGGATTTTTGGTCTTCCAAATTTATAATAAGACCTCAATTTGATCCTTGATGGTACCCTTCCGGCTTAATTCCTTTATTTACTCATGTAGCGGCAAGGTAAGATATCACCAAAATTTTCTTTTTATGGACTATATCCATTGGTGTTCCTCATAAGTTAATGGATCTGATAAGAATCTAATAATAATTGATATCAAACCATTTATAGAATTTTAACTTCTAGTTGGTCACCATTCCTCTTTGAAAATTTTTGTGCAGCATAATGTCCTTTTATTCAATGCTCTATTCAAAGTCTTAAACCCCCATATGCTTTCTCTCTTTTATACTCTTTTTACAATAAGATCACCAACTCACCTAGTATTATTCCTTTGCATTTGTTTGACCTACCTTCCTATAGGATTCAAGATGATAGAATTGTATGTATCTCCATAGAGTCATGATCTTCTTCTTTTGAATATTCAATATTCATTGAATACTGGTAGTTGCTTCTCTATCTCTTTCTCTCTTTTCTTCAAAATCCTTACTTTTGTCTTCCTAGATCAATGCCTCTATTTGCTTTGTTGCATATAATTGATACTTCATCTATTCCTTTACTTAATAGATATGATAAACTGAATGCTTGTCTTATGATCATTGAAATCCTCAGTCGCCTATAGCCTCAATAAAATTTATACAAAGTCTTAATAATTGTATTGATGTTTTGATCGTGTTATACTTCTCTTACAAGTTCGTGTTAGGATATATCTATTATCACCCTTAGTATTATCATCAAAATCTTTTGATAACTCGGTTGAATTTATTTCCCTATCACATAATATGTCACTTGTATGCATCTTCGGATTTGTTCCATAATACTCAAGTAGTTCTAATTCGATCCCTCACCCCTCTTCACCAAGAGGGGTGAGGGAGACGGGAATGGCAGGCCTGACTTGGGCCTGGCCATTGTCGAAAAACTCAAAGAGATGGGTTTGAGACGGGTTTCTAGTTTTACCGAAAACACCAGTCTCAAATGACTGGAAAAAACCCGTTTTGAAGAGGGGGGAAGATGGGGCTTTTATAGAGGAATGAAAGGCAGTGCCCCTCAATGGCAGTGCCACCATTTTTCCTAGTGTATTCTAGAGAAATCATGAAAAAAAGAGTTTCTGGGAGGGTCTAGAGGTTGAAGACGACAGGGGGTGCCGTTATCAAAATGGCCCCCTACGTTTTTTGTCCGTTTTCGTTTTTCTGTTTAATTTCCAGAAATACCCCTATCTTTAAATGCTGTAACTTCTTCATATGAACTCTGTTTTGGGTGATTTTTACGGCGTTGGATTCCATTTTTCGAGTAGAATCTAATGGTACTAAGTTTCCTTACAAATTCCTTCGTTTACTATTTTAAATAAAATCAAACATTCAACATAGTTTATTTCCTATAAAACGTTCAATTTTCGTTAAAAATAGTGTAAATTGCTCGGGCATTACACTATTACCCCCTTAAAAGAATTTCGTCCTCAAAATTCCATAAATTATCATCTTCCAGGTATTTGTCTCTTAGATGATTTCTTAGTGAATGCATTTCTGTCTTAGGAATCAAATCTAGGCTCAACCTCAATTTATCATTTCTATTGTTCCTCCTATAAGGGCCACTTTCGCTATGTACTCTGAAGCATACTCTCATACGTGCCAATTTAACAATACTGATTTGTAGCGGTACTTCATCTATCTTGAATTCCTTAGATTCCTATACTTATCTCATCATGTATAAGATAGTCTCCTCGTAAGATCATGCTTCTTCATACTTCTTTGAGATCATATTATCTTATTTCTCCTATTTTGAATATCATAAGATAATCCTTTTCATCTTAGTGATCTCTTTCATTATCCACAAGTCCAAAAAGTTACCTTCTTTCTATTGTGTCTAACTTTGCTTCTTACCTTTTATATTTGTCTCCAAGATACTTCAATAATTGTCATGGTATCATGTGCTCTACAGCCAATTTCTTGATTATTTTTGAATTTCAACTGTCTGCCGTTTTTCCATATGTGACTTTATTCCTCGACCAAAGTTACATTCAAATAAACTCATGAAATCCAATTTGTAGCATCTTCCATCGAGGACCTTATCGTATACTGAAAGTAAAATGTCTTAACTCTATATCCAGTTTCATAATTATTGAATTCATTAAATGCTTTCCTCTGTGAGGATCTTATCCAAACTCATGTCAAATGTTAATGGTCGATTCATCATCATGAGTCATATGTTCTCGTCTAGAAGCCTATCTCACTATTCTCATCCATTTGTCATTTAGGATTTTCAATAATGTTCCCATTCATGCAAGGCAAAAAGTTTCTTATAACCAAGTACCCTTACTAGGTCATGGTTGAATCCTTTGTCTTCATCCTCTTTGCCCTTTCTTTGCTTGATGGTTTTCTTCGCAACCTTTCAGTCCAAAAGTTCTATACTCAATCCGGTAGGGTTAGTCCTTAGGAAATTCCTTCAGTTGATTTTTCGTACTTGGTATATGCTCATAACAACTAACTATTTGTCTAAAAGGCAATGTAACATCCAATCTCACCTTATAGTGTGCTAGCCATCTCACCTTATCCCCTATGTCAATATATTGTTCAATCTTTTACCAAGGCTTTATCGTCAACCATGTAGTTTGTATTGTCAGGAGGTATCCTCATAAGTAGTGATTTCCTCAATTCCTCAAATTTTATTTTTCAAGTGCCTCCTTATTTTATCTTTCAAGTGCCTTCTCATACTTAGCTTATAATAGCAATAATTCTTCTTCAATAGCAATTATATCAAATTGTACTGAACTTGTTAACTCAACAAGTTTTACAATACTCAGATAAGCATAAACATTTTCTTAGACATAGAAAGACTTTATTTGATTACCTATTGATCTCTTCCCAGATACGTTATAAGCTTAAGAGCCTCTAGAGTGATCGGTACTTATCTACCTTTCTTTCAATCCAAGTCAGTAGTATTTTTTAGACCCAAAGTAATTTCTTCACCTTGTCATGATAGCCACTAAGGTTTGAAAAACCTTTCACATTGGTTTAGATCACTTCTTATTTTTGCTCCTATCTCAGTTGTTACTATATTTATTGTACTTGTAGCTCTTCATGATGTGGCCTAATCAACTGGCCTTATACCCTCAAATGACTTAGCCTAACAAGTACTCAAGTCTAAAGACTTATAACATCCTTCTGAGTATATAACTTCAACTACTAACTCATAGACACCAACATACTTGATTAATTAGGGTGGGATACCTCTATTTAGTCAACAGCACTCAATGATGGTCTTAAGATATTTGGTATTCCAATTTATGATAGCGAGACCTCAATTTGATCCTTGATGGTACCCTACTTGCTAAATGGATAAGTTACTGTCCTGGCCTATTTCCTTTTTCAATATAACTTTATTTACTCATGTAGTGGCAAGGTGAGATATCACCAAATTTTCCTTTTTATGGATTATATCCATTGGTGTCCCCCATAAGATAATGGATCTGAGAAGAATCTTATTGATATCAAACCATTTGTAGAATTTAATTTCTAGTTTGTCACCATTCTTCTTTGAAAATTTCTTGTCACATAATCTCCTGAAATTCGATACTCTACTCAAAGTCTTAAATCCCATATGCTTTGTCTCTATTATACGTATCATTGCCAACTCAACTATTATTATTCCTTTGAAGTTGGTTGGTTATCTTCAAGATGAAAGATTGTATGTATCTTCATAAAGTCATGATCTTCTTTTTTTGAATATTCAAATATTCATTGAATACTGGTAGTTACATCTCTATCTCTTTCTCTCTTTTCTTCAAAATCCTCACTTTTGTCTTCCTAGATCAATGTCTCTATATGCTTTGTTGCATATAATTGATACTTCATCTATTCCTTTAGTTAACAGATATGATAAACTGAATGCTTGTCTTAAGATCATTGAAATCCTCAATAGCCTATAGCCTTCAATAAAATTCATACAATGTCTTAATAATGGCATTGATGTTTTGATTGTGTTATACTTCTCTTACAAGTTCATGTTAGGATCAATCTATTATCACAGATCTATCATCCCCAATCTTATCGTCAAGATCCTTTGATAACTCGGTCGAATTCATTTCCCTATCACATAATATGTCACTTGTATACATTTTCTGATTTGCTTCATAATATTCAGGTAGTTATTATTCGATGGAACTTTACTCTTCATAAGACTCCAATTACGGTATCCAAAATTGAGCTAAGTCCTTCAAGATTCATACCTTTGTGACCTAGTTCGGGTCACCGTCATCTCCTAATATCATCTTGCATTCTCATCCCTGAGCATTAATATGGTAATCCTCAAATAGAAGTAGTCATCTCTACTACTCCTGTTTATGCTACTCCTTCTGAATTCCCTTGATTGTCTATGACCCTTGGACATGCTGGACTGGCTATGAAAGGATAAAACCTAGGCTCTGATACCAATTGTGACGACCTGGGTCTTCTCATGCATTTTTAAATGAAAAATCTAAATTCCTAAGGCGGGATCCCTATTTGAAAAACAATGCAATGTAGCGGAAAAATCTTTTATTTGAAATTCAATTTGAAAAGCCCGAGTGTCATTTGCTTTCACAACAACCAAGGTAGTTTTTTAAAAGCTTTAAAAATCATAAGTGTTTTTCCCCAGATCTATCCAGTCACAACACATAGCCCAACTGTAATTAAATACAAATACATGTCCAAAGGGTTGAGAATTTACTTACATGTATAATTGTTTCCTTTTTTGATTCACTTGCTTGTAGCACTAACATAGATGTCCTCTACTCGTGGATGGAATCATCCTGAAAATGTTAAGGATAGGGTGAGTATATACTATACTCAGTAGGAGTCTATCACTACTAGTTTTATAATGCATGCGATGTTTTAAAATCATATGCTCTTTCCAAAACATGTGCATGTCTGAATACTCAAGTTCAATATCGATATAAAAATCCATTGTCAAACTGAAATACTAACGACTTAAAGGATCACATAATCCAAAATTGAAAGTATCATATACATATATATCATAACATTATGATATGCATAAGATGCTTCATTGAATCCAACTCATGGATATCTATCATGGTATGATCGACCAACCTTATATCATGCCATATGCAATGCACATAAATCCACGAAATCATAGGGTCCCACTATGCCCACGACCTCACCGTCGTGTGGTCCCGGGGTACCTAGGGATACAGGATCATATACCAAGAAGAAGTAGCAATACGAGGTTTTCTCGTTCCTTAAGGAAGTCGGGGCGCATGATGCTGACGCGCACGCAGCGCCCTAATATTCTGCCTTTTCACTCTTAAGGCTCTTATGTACATGTGACACTAAAACGCTTATAACTTGAGATCTAGAGCTCCGATTGAGGCGCCACAAAAGGCGTTGTGTCCGTGTCGACGAAGCAGACACATCCAAACTATAAAATCCCTAATCAAGGCCCAATCAAAGGTGGGCATGACCCTTAGAATAGGATGGTGGCACGTGGTCACTAGACCTTTGGAAAACTGAGGATACCAAGGCCCAATTAGGACCTTAGGACAACCATAGGCATAGGGATGGACCCCTAATGCCTAAGTAATCAGACCTAACTACTCTAAAACCCATAAAAGATGGGCCAAACTAACCTTGATTTCCCAAACCATGTTCAGGAGCGTCCGAGGACAAAGGAGTTAGCGCAACCTAGTCAGGTAGGTGCTCTATCGCTACTAGACTTTTTTAAAAGAAATATGATTGTTTTGAATACATGTTTTAAGTATATGACTTGTTTAGCATGACTTAATTCAGCATGCATAGCATGACTTAAGTCAGCATGCATGTGATAAATGCTTTATGCATAGACATGTTTTGTAAATGATTGCATATACATTATGCATAAATATGTTTTGCAAACAAATGCATATATTGCATGATTTGTGAGCATTGAGTTTTTGAAAGATTGCATGTCCTTGAGGGTTACCAAAAGACGCTGGAGTGCCCAAAAGACGCTGGGTAGGCAGTTGTGAGGGACTCAAAGAGGACAGGTTTTGAAAAATACATTGCGCATATATTGCATGATAAGTGTAGCCTTGACCGATGAGGGCGGGCTGACGAGGGCGTGCCGATGAGGCCGGGCCAGAGAGAGCTGACAAGGCTTCTAGGCTGTCAGGCTTCTAGGCAGGGTTATGACTTTGAATGCAATAGTAGCATGAGTAGATTTTATGCATTGCATGCATGTTTTGCAACCGATTTCACAAATTGCATATGGGGTTTAAGACTTTGAGTAGAGTATCAAATTTCACGAGATTATGCGACAAGAAATTTTCGAAGAAGAATGGTGACCAACTAGAAGTAAATTCTACAAATGGTTTGATATCAATTATTATTAGATTCTTATCAGAGCCATTAACATATGAGGAACACCAATGGATATAGTCCATAAAAAGAAAATTTTGGTGATATCTTACCTTGCCGCTACATGAGTAAATAAAGGAATTAAGCCGGAAGGGTACCATCAAGGATCAAATTGAGGTCTTATTATCATAAATTTGGAAGACCAAAAATCCTAAGATCATTATTTAGTCATTACCTTTAGAGTACTGTTGACTAAATAAAAGGTATCCCACCCTAATTAATCAAGTATGAGAGTATGCATCAGGGTACGCAGCGAAAGCGGCCCTTAAAGGTGAGGCCTTGTAGGAGGAACAATATGAATGATAAATTGAGGATGAGCCTAGATTTGATTCCTAAGGGGGAATGCATTCACCAAGAAATCATCTAAGAGACAAATACCTGGAAGATGATAATTTATGGAATTTTGAGGACGAAATTCTTTTAAGGGGGTAATAATGTAATGACTCCAATTTTTTAATATTAAAATTCCAAGTTAGCAATGAAAAGTTCAGTTTTTGAAGATAAGGGTATTTTGGTCATTTTACTATTCACCTTGACTGAACCCAGACATTTGGTCCTAAAAATGATACCATTAGGTGCGTATCAGAAAAAGAAATCCAACAAGACCAAAATCACCAAAAACGGAGTTAAAATGAGCAAGTTATGGCCCTTTGAAGTTCAGGAGCAAAAATATAATTTTTACAAAAAACGGATTTAGCCTGCAAAACACAAGGGCCCGTTTTGATACGGGCACCCTTCATCTTCAACCCCCTAGAGGGTTCTAGAACGGCGCTGATTGGAGGAGAAATCACCACCATTCTAGAGGTTTCTCTACCGCCATTCAAAGGCAGTGAGAGCCCCCTCCAGAACCCTCTTATAGCTCTATAAATAGAGCTCTTGGGCACCTCTAATGGCAGCCCAAAAGGTTGAAGAAAACTCATTGTGGAGGAACAACCTAGAGGGAAAACAAGGAGAAAAACCCAGCAACAAGCCAGGTATTCCCAAGATCCCTCAAAACTCGTCTTCACAGTAGTCCTAGGATCAATTTCCCTAGGTTTTTGCATGAAAAACCATGCAAAATGGAGCCCTGGGGAGCCACCAAGGACCCAGGGATGTTCCCTGGGCCACACTGGTTCGACAGGGTCGAACCAGGGTGTCCTGAGGATGCCCCGGTCCCCTAGACGATGAAACATTCCAGTTAGAACGTGATGCGTCGATACCGTCTGAGAAAAACCAATGGGCGCGTTTGGGGACGTGCCCGCAAAAGAGAGATGGGCAGGAAAACCCGGCGCGTCTGCAAACGCCCCCACTGAGGTGCACGCCGTAGATGCACTGTATGCTAGCAATTGGGATTTTTCTCTCCTTTAGAAAAGGCGGGCGCATGCTGCTGACGCGTAGCGCTCTAGCATTCCCTCTTTTCACTCTTGAGACCCTTATGTACGTGTGACACTAAAACGCTTATAACTTGAGATCTAGAGCTCCGATTGAGGAGCTGCAAAAGGCGTTGTGTCCATATCGACGACACGGACACACCCAAACTATAAAATCCTTAATCAAGACCCAATCAAAGGTAGGCATGACCCTTAGAATAGGATGGTGGGGCATGGCCGTTAAACCTTTGGAAAATTGATGATACCAAGGCCCAATTAGGACCTTAAGACACCCATAGGCATAGGGATGGACCCTTAATGCCTAAGTGATAAGACCAACTACTTTAAAATGCATAAAAGATGGGCCAAACTAACCATGATTCCCCAAACCATGTTCAGAAGCGTATGAGGACAAAGGGGTTAATGCGACCTAGCCAGGTAGGTGTTCTATCGCTACTAGATTCTTTTAAAAGAACTATTATTGTTTTGAGAACACATGTTTTAAGTATATGACTCATTTAGCATGACTTAATTCAGCATGCATGTGATAAATGCTTTATGCATAGACATGTTTTGTATATAATTGCATATACATTATGCATAGATATGTTTTGCAAACTATTGCATACATTGCATGATTTATGAGCATTAAGTTCTTGCAAAAATTGCATGTCTTTAAGGGTTGCCAAAGATACTGGAGTGCCGAGGGCCAGGCAGTTGTGAGGGACCCAAAGAGGACAGGTTTTGAAAAGAGGTTTTTGGCTTATTTGATCTTACATAATTTAGGCTAGTAAGCTCGTGGGTGCTATGCCGAGGGGTTTGGGTTGGCCACCCAGCCTCTACCACTATTAGGTGGATGGGTACCACACCCAAAAAGGGCATGTCCTTGCTTCGACTGCATGTGGTACAGGGGGCTACCACTGGTGTCACGGCATTGGGTCGAAGTGTCATATGCCCCGTGGAGGTATATGATCCTATGTTCCTTGGTACCCAGGGACCACACGGCGGTGAGGTCGTGGGCATAGTGGGACCCTATGGTTTCGTGGATTTATGTGCATTGCATATGGCATGATATAAGGTTGGTCGACCATACCATGATAGATATCCATGAGTCAGATTCAATGAAGCATCTTATGCATATCATAATGTTATGATATATATGTATATGATACTTTCGATTTTGGATTATGTGATCCTTTAAGTCGTTAGTATTTCAGTTTGACAATGGATTTTTATATCGATATTGAACTTGAGTATTCAGACATGCACATGTTTTGGAAAGAGCATATGATTTTAAAACATCGCATGCATTATAAAACTAGTAGTGATAGACTCCTACTGAGTGTAGTATATACTCACCCTATCCTTAACATTTTTCAGGATGATTCCATCCATGAGTAGAGGACATCTATGTTAGTGCTACGAGCAAGTGAATCAAAAAGGAAACAATTATCCATGTAAGTAAATTCTCAACACTTTGGACATGTATTTGTATTTAATTACAGTTGGGCTGTGTTCTGTGACTGGATAGATATGGGGAAAAACACTTATGATTTCTAAAGCTTTTCAAAAACTACCTTGGTTGTTGTGAAAGCAAATGACACTCGGGCTTTTCAAATTGAATTTCAAATAAAAGATTTTTCCGCTACATTGCATTGTTTTTCAAATAGGGATCCCCCCTTTGGAATTTAGATTTTTCATTTAAAAATGCATGAGAAAACCCGGGTCGTCACAATCCTCCTTCCTAATCTCCTATATCTTCTTTACATTTCCACCTTATCATCTTCCCACCCATCTCCATCCCCCATGGATTCCATGCTGCCGCCACCCCTCATTCTAACCTCTTTTCCTTGCTTAAATTCCCACCATCTATCCTTTATTTAACTCATATGATCTCAACCCTTCATTCCCTAAGGATTTTGCTCTAAAATTCTATATATAGGGGATGAAGTACAAGGAGTCCCATCTTTCAACTTTGCCTAGGTCATAAAGCTGCATTCTTGGAGAAACAGAGGGAGGAAGATCACCCTCATCCACACACCCAAGATCCAAAGCATCCAAACCTTGGAGTAAAGGTAAAGGTTCGCAACCAAACCCATTTCCCTCCTATTTTCATTCTTGTTTTCTTTTTCCTACAACTTCATGCATTCATTTAGGACTACAAGCAAGTATCCATTTTATGCTTAGATTTTGCATGCATCTTTTTTGTGTTCCACCATCTTGCACTTGCATGTTTATTTCCATCTTTTATGTTTTTACTTTCATGCATAGTTTTTTTTATTGTTCATTCACCCTTGCATTGCATACATCATCCATCCACTTTAGAGTCACACACATTAAACCCTGCTTCTACTATGTTTTTCTAAGATTGCATCTCATCTCTATAGCACTTTTCCCTTCTTCTATTAGAGTTAGATGCCTAAACATCTTGCTTTGTGTTTTTCCTCTTTAGGCCATAGCATGCATCATTCATTTACCATAGGATTACATGCATCCATCTTAGGGTCACATAGAAAAGCATGCTCACCTTGTCTTTCTATTTAATCTTCCACATTCCACCACCTTGAATGCATGGCACATACCTATCACCTTACTTCCACCCCTAACTTTTGGTGCTCCCATCTTCCCTACCACTTAAGTTCCATGCAACATAGCACACTCTCATCACCCTACTTCATTACACACATTCCACATTCCATCATCCCACACCCCACCTTCGTAACCGTCACACACACACACCCCCCCCCACCCCCACCTTCTCACTTCCACACACTCTTTTATCTTTCAATCACTCTTTGCACTACATGCATAAGCATTTTTCTTAGCTTCTTTTTATGGGATTTGGGCTTAGTAAGAGAAGGAAAAAAGCCTTGTGCCCTTCTATGGAAGCAAGGAATCTTTCCACTCCTAGATTCATGGTTGAGAGGAATCCATGTCCTTCTATAAAGCCACACAAATTCTTAGTCAAAGGCCTCATGTTGGAGAGTAGGACTACTTCCATGATAAAGTACATATCTCCTTTCACATTCTCCTAAGGCTTGAATTTGGTGAGTCCCAAGCCAAGGACCATTGTCACTCCTTTATTTTTCTTTACTTTTATTTCATTCTTAAGGTAGGAAGTCTCCTATATCATTGTCCCTAACTTAAGAATGAATGACGTCTTATCCTCTCTTCCCTCTCTCCTTAAAAGCTGCCCTCTTTTCTAAGAGTATCTAGCTAAGGATATGCAAAGATTTATTTTACACTTCCATTCCATCTCTTCTTTTGCTTCTTTCTATGGGTGGTGATCTTTTAAGAAAGGTGTTAGGTGCCTATTTTCTTGGCT
Organism: Warburgia ugandensis; assembly: GCA_035236585.1. Lineage (NCBI taxonomy): Eukaryota > Viridiplantae > Streptophyta > Magnoliopsida > Canellales > Canellaceae > Warburgia > Warburgia ugandensis. The sequence continues at coordinate 68,955,600 of CP141126.1, read as the reverse complement.
GCCCTGGCACTTCATTCCTAAGGATCATTGGAAAGGATTTGACTTTGGGTTATGCCATGTCTTGTTAAGGAGATGAGAAAAGCTTGGTGGTAAAGTAGTGTAATATGAGTTGAAGAGAAGCTTACAAGCACCTATTGAGTGGCACAACAAGAGAGTCCTACAATGGAATTCAAGCCCCAATTGAAGATCTTTTACTTGGTTTCCTTTACTTGGTTGCTGATGTTCTTCTTTGCTTATGCAACAATTTATTGTACTCAATCAACTAATGAAATAGTGGGATCAACCTGTATTTGCTAGTCTATACTTCAATAGAACCGTGCACTTGTAGTAAATTATTAAATCACATCAATGATTCTATGCCTATTATTTTAGTTTTAGTTTGATTGCTAAGCCATGCAAATTTTAATTTTAGCTGGATCATTGAGTGTCTCATGATTGTTTCTTTAAGCATACCTATTATTGCTTTCATGGGTTTGATTTCTAGCAAGATGTTATGCCTTTATCATGTTTGAATTTGGCTAGAAGATTACCATACAAAAGATGGTTTTTGAGTCTTTAATGTAGTGCATGAGAAAATGGTTTAGCATGTTGTATTGACTATGTAATTAATGTGTTTTCTATGGATCTAAGTGAGGTTTAGTATTTACTATGTATGTATATTAATATGCTTCTCTTTCATGTCTAAATTTTTACTCAACTTAAAGTTTGGTAATTAATGATTTCTAGATGCATGTAATTGCCAATATTGATCTCTCAACATATTCACATGATTTGATGGTTTTTAGCATGCTAATATTATCCTAATTGGACATCCTAAAAATGACAATTTTTGAGTTGTAAATTATATCTATAAATCACATTTTTACAATCCCAAAGTTAGTCATTAATAAGTTGATTATTAACATGTTGTTAAGCCATGTAAATCATAGTTTCCTAAAACCCAAAATAAGTTGGTTTTTAGCATGTTGTCATACCTAGAAAATGGTGAGTTTCAGACTTTGTATTGATCCTAAGCATGTTCGGTTTTGGCATGAAATTGTACCTTCAATTTGACATTTTGAATAAGTTTTCAAAATAGTGCATCAATACATGATTTTACCTTGAAAAAAAGCTATTAATTAATTCATGTTTTGATGTTTACTTGTGGCTTGAAAAAGAGACACTATGTGATCTATGTTTTGATTTGCATGCTGAGTTTTGTTTGAGATTTTGTAAAATGTATAGGGTATAGTAGTACCCAAATTTCATGTTTCAGACATGCTAATTGATGATCAAGCATGGTAAAGGCTACGCTAGGATGTTGTATGAGATGGCCCCCTAGCCTCCAGTCATAAGAGGTGGTAGTTAACCAATGTCCAATGAGTGAAAATTCTGATTGTGCTGATCACATCACCCTTTTGATGTTTAGTCATAAGTTTAATGATGGATGCAATAGGAAGTCTCTCTCAAGTATTGGAAACCACATGGTTTGGACAAACTATCTATGAGCATAGTCTAATCCCATGTGTTTTTCTTTTATGCTCCTAGAGAACAAGATGATGGTTCAAAAGATGAAACTTTGATCAATCACTAGATGAGTATTCATGACCATTTGGCAGACTTTGCCAATAAGATTGGAAATTATGTTGTAGATAGATGTGTGTGTGTGTGTGTCATGTGTGAATGCTATTGAATGATTATGATTCATTGCATGGTACGATTACTAAGAAGCTAGCCGTTGTTGAAAATATGTTTTCAAATCATATGAGTGTGCACGTGTCCAATGCATGCTGTAATACCATAGATTTCAACTTTGTAGTTTTGTTTCTATCTACTAGGTATAGCCATATATTCAACCCACAAAAACATTCCAAGTAATAAAGGACTCTAAAGATAAGAAATGAAGTAGAAAAGTGAGACATGACAATTTGAAGTTTGCTTTTCTAATATTTATTTTCTTAACTATGAATGTATTCAAGCCAAATTGAGAGACTATGTTTTACTAAACTTTATATTACAATTGAAAAGAAATGGAAATTAATGGATTCATATGCGACTCTAGTATTTGTTAACATAGGGTTTTGAATGGTGATCACTCGAGTATCTTGGAAAAATTTTATTGAAATAAATCTTCCACATAATTTGTTTTACAAAAGAAATTTTCAGATAGGGATCCCACCTTTCTAAATGAATTTAGAATGACAAATTATGTTTTAAAAACCTGGTTCATTACAATTTATCTTCATTTATCAAAATATAGGTAAATGCCTCATCGTTATTACCATAGAACATTGTTGTCTCGTAACATATTTTTCCTCTCTTAATGAGTGCAGGTACTGGTAAGTCACCATCTATTGTTGATTACTCCCACTAGGTTCAACAGTAAGTTGTGGACTCCTAGTTTCTATTTATGTCGCATGAGGACTCCCATTACTTAGGAATGGCTAGTTGACTCCCCCTTTCGATAAGCATCTCATGGAAAGCCAAATCTATCTTAGGATTCTTTTTACTAGGAAAAACATCTTTAAGAAAAGTGACATCTTTTGACTCAATCTCTACCTAATCATTCAAATGAAGATAATCATTGGAGTGTTTAGGATATCAAATGAAAATGCCCTCTCTAGTTTTCTTTCTATTTTATCACCTTTATTTTGATGAGGTAGAAGAGAATGAGTGAAACACTACCCAAGATTTTAATTCATTTAAATCACACTTGCAACCTATCAATAATTCATTAGGGGTTTTCAGCAGAGCCTTTGTGTATTGGCATGAACTTTTGTATGATATAAATGTATTATTTTTTGAGTATTATCAATAAAATTAAGTTTCCTTAGATGGTTTTGTTTTAAGTCTATCAACTGTTATACTAGAGTTCAAGTCACAATTCAACAATTAATTTTTTTTTAACAAATTTGGTATTTAAATGAATGTTTAGATTTTGAAGGATTAAGAATGATCCTAACCAATGACATGGTATGGTTAAGAGAAGTTGATCAAGTAGAAAATGTCATAGATCAATGGCTTAGATGAACAACCAAAGAAAGAATGAAGGGTTGAGATAGTGAGAACATTTCAATCATTAAGGAAGATGGATGGCTAAAACTAAAACATGGCTTAGCAAGTAAAATTAGATAGGAAATGTAGAGATGGAGGAGGAGATATGGTCTATTTTAGGGAGAAAAATACATCTAATTCTATGAGAAAATGGGAGATGATTGCTAGATGAAGAAGACTACATGGCTAACCATATTAACTCCTACTTTTGAACATCAACATATCTATAATAAAAATGTTTTGGGCTATAGATAGGAAGGAAGAAAAATGCAGAGAAAGAGAGGAAAGGAAAGAGAGAAAGAGAGGCACAGAATGAAAGAATGAGTGGGAAGGAAAAATAGAAGGAAGCAGAAAAGAAAGAAAGAAAGAGAGAAGAGTGAAAGAGAGAAGGAGAGGAAGAACAAGAAAAAAACAAACTCTGAGTCAGGTATGTTGGCAGTGAAAACTAATGTCCGAAAACACTAACTAAACCATGGAAAAAGTAAGGGAGAAACATTGCAAATTATAGACGATAGGTAGGTGAACCTAGGCTCAAAGCTTTCTATGTGTTCCTAAGTTTTTGGGACCTTTTGGATGAAGGATTTTCTCTACAATCAGTATTTTGTATCCATGTAAGTCCCTTTGTTGGCTACTATTTTGTCATGAGAATAGAGATCTATTGTTTTCCCAATTACCATGCCTGTATGTATCTCAATTGACCAAGTTTCTAGCATTGATTTAGATGTCTGCAATCAGTGTTTAGCATGACAATCAATACCACTTTAAGACAACGTAGGCATTTAAACAACTTTTCTTTATTTTTGAAATGCAAACAAAAAAAAAAGATTCATGTGAAAAGATTTTTCACAAAACTCCAAGTCTCATCTCTTCCTAATAAAACACATTTTAGAATTTTTGAAATGCCAAAAGTATATACGTAATGTTTTTTAGGATTTAGCTAGGCATAGCTCACAATCTGTTGGTATAAATGCATATACATATATGTCCAAAAAGGTAAATTAGAAGTCATATACTTACATTGTCACCAGAGTCTCGTGCTATTGCTGTTCTCGTCCAACATTCTTTCTACGTCAAGCTACTTTTCCTTGAAGTCAAATTCCTCTAATCTAAAATGTTGCAAACAAGACAATATCTCAACAAGCGTGTGCTTGTCTAGGTGTTTGAAATTCTCATTTAGCAACCCACATAAATCCAAATACAAATGGAATTCCAAGCTAGGATGAATTCATAAAGGCATAAGCAGGTGACACATTATTATATGTGCATTACTGTAAATGCACGATTCTATTGGAGTATAGAATCGACAAATATGGGTCAATCTCATGAAGACTCTTAAATAAACGAGAGTTAATTAAAACATAAGTTGCATTATTCTAACCTATGAAACAAGGACAGAAAGGGAGAACCTTTAAAGTAAACAACTAATCTACGCAACTAATTCAAAGTAAGCAAATAAACTAAAGTTAGAAAACTAACTAAAACATAAAGCAAGCAAAGAAAGCAAACTAACTGTGAAAAGGAAAATAACATTTTCTCTAATGAAGATTGAATTACAAGGATTACAATAAAGAAAGACAAGGAAAATAAAGAAACTACCTTGAAGTGGTCGCTATAGAAGTCCTTTATTGTGTCACTCAATAAGGCTCTTTACACCTTCTCTTCTTCTTTTCTAAGCTTGAAATCTAGTTTGTAGTCATCTTGTTGTGTCACTCAACAAGTTCCTATACACTTACATTCAACTCACAGTACACTAATCTACCACCAAGCTTTTCTCATCTCCATAACCAAATATGCCACAACCAAAAGTATTGTCAACCATGCTTTAGGAATTAGAATATCCCTTGACTACCATTAAGAGGTATTCTTCCTTTTCCTTTATTCCCAAAACCCAAATAAAAAGAAAATAAAAGATAGAAGGCGGAAGGACTTAGGTGTGAAAGAGAAGATGGAGATGGATGGAGTGTGCATGTGGAATAAGGAGAGGTGCTGGATGTGTAATGCTAATGTAAGGAATAAGAAGAATGGGAGAAGAAGAACATGGGGAAAAGAAAGAAATAAAGGGAAGTGAGGATGTAAGGGCTTCCTTACCTCTTCTCCAAAGGATGAACTTTGATCTTGTGGGAGCTTTGGTAAAGGTGATCTATCTCCCTTTATTTCTCGTAGTTTCAGCTTTCAAGTACAAGGGAAAGGTAAGAGATAAAAAAATTTCTTCTCTCTCACATCTTATATAAGGTATGAAGAGTAGAAGCCCTAAGGATGGATGGATAATATCTAAAGAAGAAAGGAAGAAAGAGTGGCGGAAATTGGATGGAAGAAAGGTAACTTAAAGAGTGGGGCACTGTGAATTCCATTTATGAAATTCTGGGATGAATTTGGAAGGTAATAGGATGGAAAAGGAAAGAAATAGAAAGAGGAAAGGCTAAGGGAGGATAGGAATAAGTGGGGAAAGGAAAGAAATAGAAAGGACAAATAAAGTAGTAACATAAGAAGCAAGGAAGGAAGGTGGAATGGAATTAAAAAGTGATTCCAATAGGGGAGGCATTTTTTTCAATCTATGAAAGTGGAAGGAGGAAATAAAGATAATGAAAAAGAATGGGAAAGGAAACAAGCATGGGAAGGAAAAGGGAATAAGTAGGCAAAGAAAGAAATATAAAGGAAAGGAAAGAGGTAGTTTACAATAGAAGGGAAGAATAATTGTTGAGTTTGGTCAAAATTATAAAGTGGTAGGTAACGGGGAGGTGTCTTTTTCAAGTGGAGTTTTGGGTGGAAAATAAAAGTGGTGATATAGAAAAAGAAAGAAATTACTTAATGAATAGGTAAGGAATAAATGGGAGTGGAAAGAAATGGCACAGACAGTAGAGGAGATGGAAAGTAGGTGATGTAATCTAAGGAGTTATAAAATTAAAAAGTACATGGAATGCGAGCTTGCTTCTCCAATGTGTGTGTGTGTGTGTGTGTGTTTTTGTTTTTGGAATAGTAAAGATAAATGACCATTTAATGTTAATGGTGGTTGAAATATTTCTTTCCTTAGGATTTTGGGTTGACTTTTCAAACATGGAAAAGCTGGCTAGAGTTTTGATCTTTCCAATGCTTCATTCCTAGCTCTTAAATCATGCTTACCCTAGCTTGAATGGATGGGATCCATTATGACATGTAAATCTTCCTTAAACTTTATTTTCTCTCCCTCATTGGATTGGATTGAATGGCTTTGGTTCCTTAAAGATCTCTTCATATGATTCATGTAGAGAAAATGTACTTCACCATCTTTGCATGGATAAGACATCCAATCATTGGTTGATCTTCTTCTTTTAGTTGAGTAGGAGAGAGAAAATAAGTAAAAGGTCTTCGTGTGGGTCCTAGTATTCTTTTATTTCTAAGAGGATTTTATTGTATATGTTCCTATTGTATGTAACTTGAACTTCTCTAATAAGCTTCCCAAGGAGGTGAAATGTGTGCAAGTGGGCATAGATTTGAATTTGTAACCTTTTTTCCCTCATTTAAGTAGGAGTTATGCATGAGGTTTTTTATCTATCTGACTTTGATGGTGACACTCAATGATCATTTTGAACCTCCAGGACATCATTTTTGGCATGTACAACCAATGATGTAGCTTGGTAGGTGAAATTGCTCTTTTAGGGGCCAAATCAGTAATTTTATGCATTTTTTTATTTGTAACTTAGATTATGTGATTTCTTGGGCTTTTAACTATAGGGATATGCATGTAATATTCCTATATATATTAGTGTACAACATAAATACAAGTAAAAATCATAATATATCCATGTGACAGAAGATCAATGCAATCAATATGCATAATAAGATGCTGAAATCACATCTCAATTCAATATGGACAAATGTGTGGCAAATTATTTCAGAACATATCATATTACAAAGAAGACAAATCTATACTAAGTTAATCTTAAAGTATATTAGCTCATGAATAGACAAATCCATGCCAAGTTAATCTTAGAGTATCGCCTCAGCAATAGGCAAATCCATGCAAAAACCAAGTTACAAATCAAATCATGCATGTAAAACATCTCACAATCATCTCAGCCAACCACAACCATAACTTGAGCACCTAGAAGCCTTCTAATGACTCATGCACCCACCCTCATCAGCTGCCCTCATTAGCCACTCACAAGTGGAAATTGTGAATCAAACTTTGATTACATGCAAGAAGATAAATCACATGTTGAAATACAAATCATGGTTATGCGTCAAATCGAAATGAGAAATCAAATTCAAGAAATGCATGTGTGTGTGTGTGTGTGTGTGTGTGTGTGAAATACAAGTGTTAGTAATGGAATGAATCCTATAATTCTATGTCAAATTTGGTAGAGGCACGTCACTTTTTCTAACATTATGCATTTAATGCTTGCAATGTGATTCAATTGATAAATCATTATTACACATTCTCAACATAAATAGAGACTCAATCTTTTTTAGCATTGCAACCATAAATCTCTAATAGTATCCATGCACCATATCATCATTACAAGAATTATTTGCATCATTAGTTCATAGATAGTGATGCATTTCAATTCATTACACATGTCATTTATCAACTCATCTAGAATCCATCTATAACATGCATTTAAATAAAACCAATTACCAATAAATACCCAATTCGATTGTTGATCAATGATCAAGATTCACCAATGTAGGCATCTAACAGTCATTGATCATAGATCTGAGAAAAATAAACATAATTTCACTAAGTAATATTCATATAATAGATTTTCAAATTAAATTTCCAAATCTAGTGGTTAGATGATGCCCAGTTCATCATCTCACTTATAGATCATACATATCTAAGAATTAAGGAATTTTGATTTGATGATTGACATTATCGACAACAAATTGGTGTTAGAGTACTCTCAATATGTTAATTCAACCTTATATCTTGTGGATTTGAGCATTCAAGTGTTCAGTTCACAAATCAATGGTTCGATCATGCTTTTCAACCATAGATTGTATGCGAGGCCACTTGCCAACCATTGATCTACTCAAAATCAATTTTGAACAATCATAAGATCTCCAATATGCCATTCTAATTATAGATTTTCATTGATTCAAAATATTGGTTGTCATTTCATAGATTTCAGACCTATCTTATTTTTAATAATCGAATTTGTAGATTGACGATCAATAGTTAGGGATCAAGATTAGATATAATTTTGGATGGCCTAATGATCTCAAAATTGACTTTCGTTAGTGTAGGCATAATCAGGTGAAAATGAACTAAATTTGTGTTTTTTGTTGTTTAACAGTCTCCAAAAGGTCACCCTTGTTTGAGAAGGCGACTAGATTCCAATCATTGTCTGCAATAGTAAAATGTAGTAAAAACTATGAAATTTGGGAATATGTAGATAGGACTCCTACTTGTGATTCCTACTCTCTTTTAATGGGTTTTGTCATTGATTAGGCAAAAAAAAAGAAGAAAAAGTAGAAACTTGCCAAAAAAATTTACAATGGTTGGATTTTTACATAGTCACTGGATTTCTTGTTTTCTCCAAATCGCTTTGATCATTGATGTAGATGGTAGACTTGAAGTGAGTTTTCTTCAGTCTATCTTCTAGATGATATTTTTCAAAAAAAATTACTAGATTTTTATGAAAAACATGATTTTTCTCTGTTTCATTTTGTCTGCATGTAAGAGTCATCATATATTTGGGTTTTTCTCTATATCTAAACCAAAGTGATGGTGATGGAATTTGATTTTGATTAAGAGAGAACATGAAGAGAGAGGGAGAGAGAGAGGGGAGGAGGGATGAAACCAACTGGCCATAAGTTAGCTATTTTCTATCTTTATACGGTGTTAAATTATATAGTAGGGGAGTCATTATCAATTTTGATGCCCTTATTAAACATTCTGATTCTTCTCATTTGATCTTAGATTTATGCATTCTTCATGTCACTAAAAATCTCTTCTTGGGCACATTTCAATTAATGAGGACTCCACAGTCAATTTTATATCTTTTAAAGCTTCAATTTCTCAAAATCTTAAATTCACATTTCATTCCAATTAGAATTTAACAAAATCACATGAAATAGAATTAAAAAATTAGGGTTATTACATCCTTCCCCCTTATAGGAATATCTTTGTAAAAATTCTTTCAACGTCATTCCTTGAACAATTTTAGACGTGTTCTTCTCATATCATCGTAAATTTCATTTCTAAGTTACCTCTTTGACTAAATGATTTTACAAGAGGAGTTTAAGGAATTTATTTATTCCTTAACTTCCCTTTTATTATGAATCTCATAACTTCTTTAATTGATGAAATTGTCAAAATAGATAATTCCCAACTTCAAACTCTATATCACTATGCCACTTATTGCCACACTTTTTTTATCTACTCTACACCTAAAAGTTGCTTTCACTGTGCACTCTAATACTCAACCTTAATTTGATAATACATCCTCTCGTTTACACCTATTGACTTCTACAGCTTCAACTTTGGTCTAAAAGGTCTAGCATATCTTAGCAATGTGTCTAGCCATCATTATAGTAGAAACAAATCATGCTCACACAAAGTCTTATCTCTCTTGAAAAGAGGGGGACAAATAATGATGGAAAGAGAGGAAAATAATGGCTCATAATTCTTCCTCTAATTATGGCACTCCATGAGCATGACTTATTTGACTTTTGCTTTGGATTCTCCTATAATCATCGCTTCCTATAAAGCTTGGCTTAAATGGCTTGATGGCTCACCCCTTTGGCTTTGATGGTTTGGCTAAGCTTCATGGCTCTCTTAGCCTATCACCTTTTCATGGCTTACATGGCTTGAGTGAATCCCATGCCAAGGTGGTGGACTTTGCATGGCTTATGTTGGGCTCACATAGCCACCTATGACTTCTCTAATGTTAGACCTGAGGTGATCTTGATCCTTGATCTCACATTGGGTTAATGACATTTAGGCCTTGGGTTGATCTTTTTATCTTGATCTTGAATTTTCATCTCGATCAATCTCGGACGTTGGATCACCATCCTGATTCCTAATAAAGATTAAAAAATTGTAATTAAATTATGATTGTTTACATACATACCATGAATTTGTCTCGAAACTTGTAAATTGTCAAATATTTGGTTTATTAAGTAAAAAATGCATGTGTTATAAATTTTGGCCAAAAATCCTAATTTAACATTATAACACATGGGTAACTAATTGGGTGATTTTTAGACAAAATTGGACACTTATCACACCCCCAACAAGCATTTTTCTTACCAAGCAAAATATGCAAAAAACATTGAAAAAAAAATGGTTTCCTTTTTTGTGGGTACTCACGATTGCATTTGGCATATGCAACATTTGGCATAAGCTTATATCAATACCTAACTCTAGCTTGCTAATAAAGATGAACAAAAGAGTTCAAAATCCTACCCTTATGCTTAAGATATCCCATTATTTCATTAAACATTGGAAGGTGAGTGTGTACTATAGCTGATATATAATTATAGTTTTTGAGTCAAATATAACCTAAATCACTCTCCAAATGTATGCTTTGACTTCAATTCTCATAGGATATACTTTTCACTCAGAAAGGTGTACTTCATTAATATGTGGGTAGAATGTTGTTCATCAAGTCCAAAAGCCTCACATATTTCATACAAAAGATTGATATTAGAAGGAATGATAATGATCTCATGAAAGGATATCAACTATTAAGCTACCAAATTTCCTGCTCATTCATAACCATGTCCAAGTCGTACTTTTCCTAAGATCAAGTCAAGACTTCTATTAGGATGAAACATAGGCTTAGGTAAGATTTATCCAAAAAATTGGTATAACGATAAACAGAGGCTACCTAAAAAATATATAGAGGTCTTTTATTAGTGCATTCACAACTTTTCCATTTATCCTTGCAAGAGTGAGCATTTTTCTTTTTCAGTGACTTTTCTTTTTATTTTTCACTTAACTTTATATATAGCTGTTTTGAAATTTTTCTTCTTTTCACCTTTTTAATCTTCATCTCTTGAATTGTATTGTTCATATTTTTTCTGAAGATATTATTCAATCTTTTCTACATATTTTCAAAACAAATGGGTAATGGATATATATTAGGGTTTCAATATAGGTAATGGTTATTTGGCTAACAAAGAAAAGGCTGATATTTAAAAGGCTCGAGGGGCTAACTAGCAAAAAATAATATAGGGAAGGCTAAAGGCTTTGAGTTTTACCAAGGATGGCCTCTATCATTTCCTAGGTTTCACATGACTTAAATATGATAAAAAAACTTAAGAGATATATGGCATAGTCTTTTGTGATTTCTCAATGGTTGACTAAGATCAAGAATAATGAGACCAACTAAGAACTAATGTCCCTTGAAGAAAATTTTGAATTAATGTATAGCTCTCAGAAAAGGAAGAATGACTCAAAACTCACTTGGTATATAAATCTCCTTAGATCTTTTTCAGAATAACTGAAGTTAGATTTTCCTCTTCAACTTAAACTATATATAGCTATTTTATGTAATTAATATTCCGAATTTAGTTTTTTAGTAGATAATTTAGAAAATGAATAAAATAGCGAACTAATAGTATGCAACTTTATTAATAAGCTAAATATTTATAAAAATCTAACTTCTCATCTTCATAAAGGAACTTATCAAATTTTTTTTCAAAAAAAATGAAAGAAAAGTTAGAAATATCATGTATATCTATACCCCAACCTGAACTAGAAATTATCCTCAATGTTTTGAAGTATAGGACACTTAAATGATGAATGGGTAATGCAGACTAATGAGACTTTATAAAAAATTATGGGTTGCCTCCCAGTAAGTGCTAAGTTTAACATCTTTTGCCAAACATGGCCTATAACTTACTAAATTTTTCCTAAACCTAACTAATTAAACTAAATTTTCCTAATCCTAATCATAAGAATGAAATGAAAAAATTTCTCATGCCATTTCAAAATCTTGCGGTAGTTTATATATTTCTTCTACCCTGAAATTTTAGGTGGTGGTAACAATATGACATAGTAGACCACCATGATTTTGAATGTTGTGGGACCATATTGATGATCCTTCATTTTTAGTATTTCACAATTATCAATATAATTTCTCCACCTTAAAAATTGAGGTGGTGGTATTTCAATGACATCTTGACTCCCTATGAATCTCTTGGGATCAATTCAAGATGAATTGTCACATTCCTGACCAATTTTGGGGAGAACAATGAGCATTATATTCAAGTCATCTTTTTCCTCCATTTCCCTTACATTATCCTAAAATAGGGGAATAAGCTGACTCTACCCTTCCATAAAAGGTTGTTCCTATATTACTAGAAGTAGAAACATGGTTAGGCTTAAACCCTTATTCTCTTTTCATGTGTACCCTAGAGTTGCTTGATGTAGGGTCAGTACATCAACTGACTCTTCTTTTTTCTATTTTATGGGAATAAGTAAGTTGTCAAATAGGCCTACATTACTCTATGATGTTTGCTCAAATAAAGTTTGTGGGTCCCAATCAAGTACGTCTTTGACATTGCAAGGCTCAATTAGTATTTCAATCTCTATTGGGCATCTACTTTAGCTTTCCACTCAGAAGTGTCCATTAAAGGCACAGTCTCGAATAACTCATTCACCTCCTCGATGGATGTGTCTTGATCAAATTCATAAAAATAAATGGGACATGATTCTAAGGAATCTAGGTTGGATGTTTCTACCGCATCATTTTCTTCATCAATGGAAGTCTCTTCATCATAATCATAATAAGGAGTAGGACATGGCTCGAGTAGAAATAAGTTGGAGGTTTCTATGGATGGTTATGGACTTTGTGGCTTAGAATGATCATACGAGATTTCCATCCTATTATCAGTAATAAATGGCTTTTCATTATTCCCAGTCTATTTGGATTCCTCAATCTTTTTTACAAATGTAGCAATGTTTCTTTTAGTAGATTCCCTTATTGGTTTCATTTCTCTTCCCCTTCCTCCCATTCTCATCTCATTTCCTTATTCCCCTTTTCAAATGCAACCATGATTTGCTCCAATTTTTTTGCAAAATTGTTGCATATTCTCTTCTAATAGTTGTTCTTTACACTGTAAATGAAATGACTCATAGGTTTGGTATTATTGTGGCGTGGGGTGTTGAAAAAGGGCGGAGTAGGTTGAACCCATGATGATTGTCCTTGATATTCTTAAAAATCATGGTAGTGTTGATCAGGGTGGGACCATTGTAGTTCTTCCTAATATTGGTAATCCTGATAGCAAGGTTGTTTGTGATACCTCGCCCATCCATTATAGTCTTGGTAATTTGTCTTGGGACAAAAATTGTTAGGGCATGTGAATGCATGTGGGTCATCCACGAGCACTTGATAGTATTCATTGTATGTCAAGCTTGATGGCCATGAAGGAGTGGGATATTGATGTTCAGAAGAGGTATAGTCATTATGGTATGAAGGTTGCAGAGTAGCTTGCCTAGAAGCTATTATCCTAAGCAATCAACTTTTCACACAATATCTAACCTATGAAATCTATCCTATTCTTAATAGGCCATTTTTTACAACTTTGTATATAACAAAACATATTGTTACATACAATGAATAAGCTTCTTTTTTTTTCATGGAAACCCTAACTATATGATGCAACCTAAATACCGGTCCTAAGCTAAATGATGCACAACCAAATCCTAGTATTCACTAATAGTGTAGTGTCTTGATTATCTTTTCTTATTGCATAAGTGGTAGCTTCTTAGACCTAAATCTAGACAGGTCCTCCTCTCATCTAGATTTGAATACTGCTTACTAGTTGAGTTCTGCTCTAAAGTGGTTAATACAATCTTGGGGTTAGGAAGTGTTTAGACCTCAACTAGCATCAACAAAAAACATGGGAATATCACTTGGATTTTAAGACACCACCTTATCCATAGTGCTTAGATGCTACTAGAGTGATAATAGTTTGTGTCCTTCTAAAAGGGTCCTATGAGCTCGATACCCTAAGTCTCTTTCAACATCATTTTAAATTAACGTTCAAGGATTGGGATAGCAACATACAAGGATGTTGATTGATTCCTTGATGGGCCAAGGAGCTTGTGATGAAATCTAGTCCTTATCTTATAAGGGTTCCTATGGGGCCCTTACTATTAATTTCATTCCACCATAAAGCAATTAAATATACAATGTAAAACAAAAATCAAACTAATGCAACCTATATGCTATCCAACCAAAGTTAGATAGGTGCTTTCTAATGCAACAACCCTAAATAAATATGCAACAATTAATGTGAATGATCCTAATCTATATGAATTATACTACTATCCAAATATAAAATTATACTAAATGCAAATTATTCTAAAAATTAAAATTTGAGTAAGGGATGCACATAGTGAGGGGTCTGATGATGATCAAGTGTGGGCCACCATTCCCCACACTTTTCCTATATTATTACAACCCATTTAAAAAATTGAATAATAAAGAAATTAAAATTACAAAAGGGACTCACAACAATTTCACTCAAATTCTAATCTAGAAAAGCAATAAAACCTAATCTAAGATGATGAATCCATGGACCACAAGACCACCGCCTCTCCTTTACCGATTTCTCTTAGAGAAAAATCAAACAAATATGGTCAATATGAGGAAAATAGTAAAAAATGCAAAAAAAAATTTTTTTTTTTTTTTTTGAAGAATCCAAACTATTGTATCCTATGCCTAGACTAAGGGTAAATAATCCATGTTAAGATCTGCTACACAATCCTTTGTGATTCCTAGGCAACGGTGCCAAAGACGTGTTTTGATTTTTAAGTTAAACTCACAAGTGCATGAATCAATTGTAGTATAAGCATGCATGTCATGTGGGTTGTAGTATAAGCATGCAAGTGTGGTTGATCCCACAAGGAATTGAATAGTTTGTGTGTTAAGTGGGCCTTTCCTTAAACTACTTAGTCTATCCAAAGAGAGTGGATTTTAACCTAAACTAAGAATTAAGGGGAAGATTACACATCAACAAGTCTTTATTTTCATTAAATGAAAGAGTAATCAATACAAGTGTGGTGTGAATCACCCATGGAGTATGTGTAGCATTCAATGAACATCATACACTCCAAAATCAATCCTCTATTTTCTCTGTAGCCTAATCCTTAGCACACATGCAAGTAACTCAAGGAAAATCTAAGGAAAAAAGTGGGAAACAATGCAAAAGAAGGCATGGATGGGCAAAGAACTTAAGGAGATAAAGGAATAAAGCTTTGATCCAAGGATTATACTATCTTCAATGTCACTTCAAGAGATTTGTGATCCTTGTATATAAATTCATTAGGCTGAAGAAGAGAAGCAAACAACAAATGAACTTAAGGATTCATAGCAAGAAATCAAAGAATGGGATTAAGAAACAACCACTGAACTTAAGGATTCATAGTAAGAAATCAAAGCATGGGATTAAGAAACAAAGGATGAAAATGCATGAAATTAAAAGGCAAGAAACTTAATCTAATAACTACACTCTCTTGGCTGTAACTACAACATAGTTGTAGTCTTAGATTAAGGGATCTAGGACTAAAATTAAAGAGACAAATAGCAAGGAAACTATGGAGCAAAACAAGGTTAAAAAGCATGAAATCAAGGATCAAAACAAAGCAAGAAAATTGAGTCAATTAAACAAAGAACTAAGAGACAACCAACCTAAACTTTGAAGGAGAAATCAGCATGAAAGAGGCATGGAATGGCTGCCCATAGGAGAAAACATTGAAGTTTAGAGAGGAAGAAGAGATGGGGGCATTAAAGGGGGAGATGAGGGAAGGAGGGAGATGCCGCCACCCACTTGAAATTTCGTGGAAACCTTCATGAGGACTATTTATATGTTTTTTTTAACTCATTCTAAGGTGAGCTAAGTGAAAAAGAATGGTGGGATGAGGTACGAAAAAGAATGGATGGGCAAGAATGGCTGGGATAAGGCAATCATAAGGAGAGAATAAGGTGGAAAAAGAGGTAGGAGTTGTTTTTACTTTTCTGCAATGCATGGAGAATCCTATGTGAGAAATGATGTGGTAGGTGGGATGGGAGAGAAAAGAGGGGGACAATTAATGATAAAAAGAGAGAAAAATAATGGCTCATAATTTTTCCTCTATTTATGGCACTCCATGAGCATGACTTATTTTGCTTTTGCTTTGGATTCTCCTTAAATCATGGCTTTCCATAAAGCTTGGCTCAAATGGCTTAATGGTTTGCTTTGAGAGCTCATTTGACTTGGGTCGATGGCTCACCGCTTTAGATTTGATGGCTTGCCTAAGCTTCATGGATCTCTTAGCTTATTACCTTCTTCATGGCGTACATGGCTTGAGTGAATCCCATGCAAAGGTGGTGGACTTTGCATGGCTTATGCATGGACCCACTTTAGCCACCTATGACTTCTCCAATGCTTGACTTGAGTTGAACTTGATCCTTGATCTCACATTAGGTTGATCAAATTTAGGCCTTGGCTTAATCTTTTGATCTTGACCTTCAATTTTCATCTTGTTCTATCTTAGCCATTGGATCACCATCTCAATTCCTACAAAAGATTAAAAATTATAATTAAATCCTAAAAAAATATAATCATTCACATACTTGCTACTGATTAGGTTCTGAACCTATAAATTAACAAATATTTGGTTTATTAAGTCAGAAATGCCTGTGTTATAATTTTTGGCCACAAACCCTAATTTAATGTTATAAGTTATACAACATGGGAAACTAATCGGGTGATTTTTATCGAAAATTTGATTCGTATAATCTAACATCTCTTAGCAATTTGTCTAGCCATCTTTATAGTAGAATCAACACATGCTCACGCAAAGTCTTATCTCTCTTGAAAAGAGATCTCTATCTCTACTAAAATATCAAAGGCGACCTCATTATGGCAATCAATAGTTTCCCAATATAAAGCTAATCAATCCATAGGATGACATTAAAGTTCATAATGTTTAGGAGGATTAAGTAAGCATTCACTTATCTTTCCTCAATAATAACTAGCACAAAATGGGGTATTTATGATGGCCTAAGTTTTTTAAAATAGTTTTCTTAGAAATATATTTTGAAAATGTCAGTGCACCCTTACAAAAAAATTTTAAATATTTATGGAGCGAAAAAAGAATTCACACACATTTTCTTCCAAACCCACTTCTTCAAATTTGATCTTCCCTATCAAAAAACTTCTCATATAATCAAAGTAATTAATATCATAAGAACACATTTAGGATCCACTATCACAACCATAATTAATTAATAAATCCATAAAAAATATCACACATGATAAGTCAAAGTTATGACATGTCCATCAATAATAAATTTAAATAGAAGTCCTAAAATCAAAATGGAATGTACTATGGCAAGCGTCCTATTTGGAGATCAGAGACCAATTTGAACCATCCAAGCATAGTGCCAATAGGGAATCACAACCCTCTCATGACTAACTATAGTCATCAAATAACTTAGTAAACTCATTCCATATCACAAAATTGACCCATAATGGGTCTAGATATAAGCATTATTAAGATATGAATGTAATGCATATATAATCTCAATGCAAAAGCATAAAGCATTTCAAGTCATATGTAATACTCAATATCATAAAGACATTTCAAAGATATCTAAACATAGGCATATCATTACCCTATTCTAAATCATGGGATTTCATATTCTAAGCATTCACAAATCTCCAATAACTACACATAGGAAAATAATCACATCATGATTCATAACTAATACCATATGGTGGAATCGTCCATTGTCATTCCAAACAAAATCATGGAGATGTAAGGTTGTAGTTTTGGGTATGTTTTTATATGTAAATATAAGTGAATTTAGCTATAAGTATTATAGTTTAACGAGTTAGGTCACCTAGGTACCATAATACCCATTTCTCTTTTAAGATTAGGTGACCTATCACTAGGAACTAAGGTTTAATTTGATGTCTAAAGTTCACACTACCTACTGTATTGCTATCTAATTTGTTTTGAATGTATTATAATTCTAATAATGTTTATTTGAATTGTGTTTCATCTAGTCTAACCTCCATCCATATGCTCAACGTAGTAAACAACCTAAGTAGTCTATATAGTCCACCTATCCCTATAACTATTCCTTATCGTGCTATGTGAATCCTAAATCTAGGTAAGTTAACTAATTATTTAGCATCTTTTGCTTTGTTATTTGACTAATTTAATGAGTTATTTAACTATTAAATCCAGTCATTAGATTCATATAGCGAAGGAAATGAATAGGCTTTGCTATAGTGTCCATAGGTTGTTTGTTGTCTCCTTACAATAGGCAATCCATCTTTCTACTATTAAACCAATGATCTAAAGATTTAATTTTTGTGATTGGTCTATTCTAAGTTATTTATTATCAAATAATCTTTGCATCCATAGTAAATTTAGGCATATCTTAAGTTTGGTTTGGATTTGGTCCTCAGGTCTTTCAAGAGGACTATTTGTTGAACATCTAAGTTAGGTAGTCTATAGAGACCCTCTATCTATTGATCTTTATCGAATCCAAAATCCATCAAAATTCCACCATAGTTTAAATCTTTCATTCTAATCAATTTTAAAATAACTATTTAATATTTCATAGAAAAAATTCATAATTTTATACCAAACCAATGAAACATCATGCAGGGGTGTTTTAGCTTGCCTACTAAAACTAAAGTTTGTTGTATTAAGTAGTGACTAAATCAACAATTTCACTCATGATTTCATCCTGATTTCTAAATAAAATTCTCATTCTATTGTTAAGAACCAAATCTAAAACAAAATTCCATATATTAACAATATGAATCTATAACAACCCTCATTTTTAAACTCTTTAACATGAAATTATATTTCACTTATGATAGGAATAGAGTAAGGAGCTGAATTTCAATGAAATCACATTTTGTCAAATTACTATTTCACAACCTCATAATTAGACTTAAAACTTCAATATTTGGGTTGTGACAATTTAATAAAATAGAGGGGCCATTTTTTATAACAGCACCCTCCATTTAACCAAAACCTAATAGATGGTAGATTTTCTCCCCCACTATTTCCCTCTCACTTTTCTCCCTCCACCAGCCCAACATTAATGCCCCACAGCTAGACAAGGATAAGAGGTCAAAGCTGATCGAACACCTAAAACCCATCTGCCCACCTCCTTCCTCTCTTCCATTCAGCAAGGCCAAGACGCAGCCTACTTCCCACCATTTCTTGTTACCCTTATCCCCATTCTCCCCTATTTCCCCTCTTTAATTGAATGACAAATGGTAGCTAGAGCTAAGCCATCGGTCACCATCATTTTCTTCCCTTCTCTTCTTATTTTCCTCTTTCACAGGACCTCACTCCAACCACCTACAATAGTCAACCAACATCTTCTAAAGTGCTACTTTGCATAGCCTAAGCCCCATCAGCAGCAACGTTGTTCTCTCCATATTTCTCCCTACCCTCACTGATCTACCATAACCCTCCTTCCTCCTCTCGTCTCCCACAAGCATCGTCTTGCTCCTCTCTGTCACTAGTCACTTTAACCAGCCATTAGGTACTATATGCACAAAAACTATTCAAATTGATGATCCAAGCCATATATCACATTACAATTGACGTGGTGATCAAAACACCTTAAGAAGATTGACAATCCGGGTTGATCCAATCGAGATTTGGGTGGAACAGTAATGTGCAACCACAATCGCACTAATCTATGATGATTCAATGAATATTCAATGTTTTCAGAGATATGTTGAACATGGATTGGTAAGCTTTGGCCTTTATTCTCTGTTGATCATCATCTTTCAATATCTTCCAAAATGAGTAGATCTAGGTTCCAGAATGATCCAGCCATTAATTATTTAATCTATGCTTAGAAACACATGGATAGAGACTTAGATTAGCTTAGATCTAACTGAGATTATCGCTCTAGACCTGAGGCCAACAAGACAATCTGGGTTGTTCGATCAGACACAGCCAAATTTATGTAAAAAATAGTAATCTAAAAAAAAATAGAAAAAAAGTTGGTGCAAAATAAATTCAAGCAAATCCACATTGATCAAGGACCATCTAAGCCTTAACAAATGATGTATAGTAAGTTTTGAAGATGAACAGTCAAGATCAACCCTAAGTTTTGGTTGATGTCACTCTAAGACAGTGACATAATGATTATTAGAGAAGGGAAACAATATGATCACCCCATCATTGTTAGATGAGACCACTCTAACCTATTGGATTTCATCCCTTGTATACTTAAATCATCCCTTAGCAAGGTTATCTAATTTGCAATATAAATTACAATTGTTGGATCGACCAGAAATTGAAATTTTAAATGTGTATGATCATTAGAAATGCCAGAATTCTTCCATCCAAAATTGGATCTACTAGTGGATCAAGATAATTAGGGTTATTGACTTGTGAAAGAGTATTTTGTAACTTCACGGATCAGTAATTTTAGATGTTAAAAGAGGGATTTGGATTGTGGATTAACAATGAGCATTATGGATCTATGTTTTTAGTAATCATTAGATATCTAATTAGTGATCCATGGTTGAAAAATATTGATCAACAAATTGAATGGTCATGATTAAACTAATCTATGCTAATTAGTGATAGAGAAATGATCCACAATAGATCTTGAGTGTGGATGATCATGTAAGACCTTGATTGTAAACAATGAAGAATTTTAAAAGAAATGTGCGTATGTTTTTCTGATTTGCAAGTAATTAAGAATGAAAACTTGAATAGTCAAATCTTAACCACCAATCAGTAAGTGGTTTTGAAGCTAGTTGAATAGATAAACATCATACGAGATAGGTGGAATTTAGATTACTATGTTTTTTAGTATATTTGAATTTTTATTTTATAATGAGTTTCTTTAGAATATCTAATGAATGAAAATTAAATATGTGTGCTATGTTTTGATTAAAAATTTAAGTATTCATCCAAAGATACATGTTATTTACTATTTATCTTGCAAGGAAAGTCTATAAGATTGTTTGGTGATACTTGGGTAAATGATTACCCATAATTGTGTACGTATTTTTTGCAAAAATATTTCGAACGATATTAATAAAGTTTGATAATTTGTTTAGAGCATTTTGCAATGAGATTTTATTGTGAAAGATAGTGATCTATGTGATCACAAATACGGTTAAAATCAAATGATTCATGAGACTTGGTTAGGCTCATGTACAAATTGTGATTCTCAGATACAGTTAAAATCATGTGACTTAGGAGAGTTGGCCCTAACTTATGTACAAGCTATATTATGTTGATCAGCAACTCATAAGAGTTCGTCCTAGCCGATTTATAGATTGTGGTCTAGGTGACCATAGGAATGGTTAAAATTAGACTACTTGTAAGTTGTTCCACCTACATGAGCACCAACTTGCTGAGATATTGTATTTAGTTACAATATCTCAGATTTGATGAAATAGAATAGAAGAAGGAATGAAAACAATAGAACAAAATGTTGCAAAAGAGATCAGTAACAGTGACACCAAAGTAAGTATAAGAACATGTGAATGTTCATTTTAAAATTGAGATATTAGATCGTTACCTCTTGACTTATTGTTTTGTGGACATGTGGATATAAATGAGAAATGTATGGAATGATGGCTGTGACTAGATAGATCTAGCTATGGTAAAACTTGTTTTGGGATCATCTCCTTAAAAGTAAAAATGTTTTATTTTTCAAGCATGTAATACATTTGCATAGGATTGAATGGAGACTACCTTCTTTATTGCTTATTTGTATGATTTGATGTCTATCAAGGATACTACATTGCATGTGAAAAAAGTGCAATAACTGAGAAATATAGGAGACTATCAAATTTACATTAAAAATGAAAAGATCATTTTACCATCAGATCCCAATTTGTAAAATAGTAATCACACTTGGGGTTTTCATAAAAATATTTTCATCAAAAAACAAAATGTTTATGTTGTTTGTTTGCAAAAAAAAATAATTTAAATTTGAGGCCTTGCTTTTCAAAAAGAATTATAAAAGGTTATTTAAGAACTTGTGTAGTCACAATTGGTATTAGAGCCCAGTTTTTCCACTTGCAACCACCCTTACATGTCCAAGGTCATATATAGCTAACATGTGAGGGTTGATTAACCAAATATGGGTTATAAAGATAACTCATAAATAGATTGTTACTAAAATTGTTTCATAAGTTTTTCAAGAGGGTAGATTAAGATCTATCAACCTTCCCAGTGAGAGGTCAAGAGGAGCCTGACCATTTGGGAAACCATTTGAGTTTTGGGAAAACAATGATCACATGAGGAGTTGAATGACTAAACATGAATTTGAAGGGTTCTTGGATGGAAACCCAATTGGATAATTAGTATATTTATACTAAGACAATGAAAAGAAACTTGATATTTTCTTTCCTTGATTGTAATTATATGGCGTAATATGTAAGAGGAGTTTTATTGAGAAGAAACAGTTCTTTTGAGGAATACGGTGAAAATGAAAACCTCCCTATTGGATAAGAGTGATCTTGAAAGTGAATAGTGCTTGACTATGATTTTAGCCAAGAGTTTGGCTACTAATGTGACAATGTATGATGAACTTCAAATGTTTAACGTTGTTTGGCCTATTTACCACATCATTACAAATATATTTTTGTGAAAGTCTAATCAATCTTATTAGAAAGGTTAAAGAGGCTATGGCTGATGGAGATTTACACAAATTGGCATTCCTAATTGATAACTTGTCAAGCAAAAGGATATCAATTGACATGGACAACCACTTGAGGGTTCAAACCCTAAGTTGGATTATGTGTACAGAGTTTGCTGAAGCATAATAATTATTATCCAATGAAGTCCAAGGATAATTAGAAGAAAAAAATAAGTTTTGATACTGGGAGGATAATGCTTTGAAGGATGATACTTTAGAGGCATTATGTGAGTTAATTGAGCAAAATGACCAAAAAAAGGGAATCTAAAAAGAGGACTATTGTCCTTAAGCAAAAAACCAAAGTTCTTCACTCGAACAAAAAATTTTCAAGTTGGATTGAACATTGATGAAAAGGATGATAATAGATAAGATGTGACACATAACTCTAAGGAGCAAAGAGTACATGAATGGAGGCAATATAAGCCCTCAAATGAGACAATGGAGAGTAGATAGAAAAGAGTAACAGCTAAGGATAACAATACACTTTTGAAGGCCAATTCCTCACATGATAAGACAATTCCTAAAAGTTGGAAGGTAGACCATTTAAAATATGAGCTCTTTTGGAAGGAGAAAGTAGTTTGACTCTAAATTAGTGGCAAACTAGAAATGCTTGAAGTATTTCAAGTTTGAATTTGCATATGGTAGACGACAAGCAAGTTTGCATGATGAAGATTTAGATGATATTACAAGAAACTACTTCTTGAATAAGGAAGAGACATTTTTAAGTGGCATTCACAGATGGTTAGCTGGTAATGATTTTGGTAAGAGATTCAAATTGCTACATAGGAAGAATAGTTTCAAAGGTATGCAAAAGATCGCAATGTTGACAATTATGTCCAGAAGGTTTATTTTTGATCAGCCTCTACTAAGGTATAGAATATGTGAGGCTAATGTTCTTGGACAAGTTTGGTTGTATGCTCAATAAGAGAATGACTTGGCTCAAAGGTAGTGGGTTGAGTCAAGATTTTGGATTGAGTAATCAAGGTTTATTTTCATTTACTCTTTTGGGCTATCACATTGAGCTGCTGGTCCATCACGATTGAATTCATTAGTGATGTAGAGAAGTGTATTTTGGCTCAATGAAGTGAACTATGCTAGGTCAAATACTTTTGTGTCGAGATTGCCCATTATGGGCAGTATTGTTGACAATCTTCTCTGTCTATTGCGAGGTTCACAGTCCAATTTTTGTGTCGACATATAGAAGTTTGCACATAGCCTTTGATGGCTATTATCACACCATGGTCCATCTAGTTGACTTAATGTGTGAATGATATCACTTTATACCTCTTCTCAAAAGAGATTGTTTAGAAGTGTAGTTCCGACAAGTGTATGAAAAGAAAGATCCCAATGAATGGCTACATGTAAAATGCCAATTCATGATATCATAGGATGTCTTTTCATGAATCATGTGGAACTAGAATTGATGATGATGACTTGTATATAAGTAAAGCATTATAGCATGAGTACAAACTATGTAGTGATTAAATCCACGTGATTCTTATAATGTTGGACGGATGTTATGATAATGTTATTAATGTAAGACTTTTTCCTGCTTTAAGCAATAGTATTTGATATATGATCCTTATTCAAACCTGAACCATGAATTCAGACTAATTATTGAATGGCTTTGAGTCTAGTCCTTACAAAGATATGATTCGATGATGTTGATTAGCCTTTGAGTTCTTTTCATGTGCATGAAATTATTTGAGCATAGACTGGAAGATATGATGACAAATAGGGTTATCATTGAGACAGACCAAGGTAGGAATTTATCTTTTATTGTGCACTAATAATGGAATGCAAGAAATGGAAAGAATTTATAAAAGATGTTGATATATCAAGAATGTAATGAAGAGTAATAAAGTACCCAATTAAAGAAACTTGTTACAGTTCAAATGAACAAAAAAGCTATGCAAGTGAGGAGTTAAATTGGAATCATAAATTTTGAATCTTAACTGGTAAAATAGACACAAGACATGAAATAAAATGGAAGAACACAGGTGTTTCTTTGATCGAACCTCCCTTGTAAAAATCATTCAGCTAAAGTGATCACATGGAACTAAAATCTATGATGAGATAATAAGAATAAACTTATAATTATTTGTGAAATCACATGAAAATAATTTTGATGATAAAAATTTGTTAAAGAGGGAAGAATGTAACATTCCTCGTTTTTTTAACTTTTTAAAATGTAATTATCTTCCATTTATTATTACAATAGACTAAGTATGATCTAATCGAGATTGTCGATCAAGACATGAGGCCAACCAGGCAACCTCAATTGTCTAATTAAACACTACCAAACTTATGAAAAAAATAGTAAATCTAAACAAAAAAAGTAAAGTAAAGTTATTACAAATAAATTCAAGTAAATTCACATCGATCAAGGATAGTCTAATCATTGATCGACAGTGAATAGTAAATTTTGAAGATGAATAGTGAAGATCAACCTAAATTTCGATTGAACTCAGTCCAAGACAATGATGTAATTATTATTAGAGAAGGGAAACACTATGATTACTTGTTGATTGTTAGATCAAAACACTCTAAGCTATTGGATTTCATCCTTTATATACTTGAATCATCCTTAAGCAAGGTTTTCTAATTTGAAAGGTAAATCTCAACTATTGGATAGACCAAAAATTGGAATTTTAAATATGTATGACCATTAGAAATGCATGAACAGTAAATTTAACCATTGAAAATTGGTTTTACTCGTGGATTACAGAGAATTAGGGTTATCGACTAGTGAAAGAGTAATTTGTAAGCTCATAGGATAGTAATTTCAGATGTTAAAAGAGGGATTCGGACCATGGATTAACAATCAACAGTATGATCTATCTTTCTAACAATAGTTGGAGATCTAATTGATGATCCACAGTTGAGAAAGACCAATCAATAGATTGAAGGGTCATGAACATACTGATCTGTTCTATGAAGTGATAGAAAAGTCATCTATGGTGATCTTGATAGTGGATGATCATGAAAGACATAGATTACAAATGATGAAGAATTTTAAAAGGAATGTGCATATGTTTTGTAGATTGGCAATTAATCAAAAATGAAAGCTTGAACAATCAAATCTTGATTGCTGACTAGTAAGTGGATTTGATGGTTTTGAAATAAGTGAATGGGTAAACGTCACACTAGGTAGGTGGAATTAAGATTGCCATGTTTTTTAGTATATTTGAATTTTGATTTTATAATGAGTTTCTTTAGAATATCTAATGAATGAAATTAAATATTTATGCTATGTTTTGAATCAAAATTATGTATTTACTGTTCATCTTTGAAAAAGAAAGTCTATAAGATTGTTTAGTGATACTTAGGTATATGATTATGCATAATTGAGTATGTATTTTTAGCAAATTTATTTCAAATGGTATTCAAAAAGTTTGATGATTTGTTTTGAGCATTTTTCCATGAGATTTTATTGTGAAAGACAGTGATCTATGTGATCACAAATACAGTTAAAATTAGACGACTAGTGAGAATTGGTTTGGACCATTTATAGATTGTGATTCTTAGATATGGTTAAAATCAGGTGACTCGTGAAAGTTGGTCCTAGCCCATGTACAAACTATGTTATGTTGATATGGTTAAAATTAGGTGACTCATAAGAGTTGGTCCTAGCTATTGTTAACCGCAAGTGCATGGGCTATTATAGTGTGGCATATGCAAGTAGAGGTCGACCCCATAGGGACTCACCTTAATATTTTGGAGTTTAAATAAAATCTAATTGTTCAAAATTAAAACTAAGTGACAAAAATTAAATGAAATTGCAATTAGAATTTAGATATATTTAATCAATGAAAATTACAGAGGTCCAACTCAAAAAGACAGAACTTTAACTAAAAAAAGAAAAAAAGAAAAATCTACTTCCCTAGCTTGTTCACATCATTTTCCTCAAAGATGATATCTTCTATCTTGGTCTACCTTCATCAATCTCTTTCTAGTGCTTCTGATTAATGATCAAACTAATGGATTAGGCAAATTCTCCAAAATTTCAAAGATCTAGTCTAGATAAGGAATTTGGTTTTTAACGGATTATATTTCATTTTTGAATCCTAGATTGAGGATCAAGAATGATAAACAAGCTATAAAATGTCCTAAAAACAATATTTGGAAGTTGATTGAAAATCGAATGTGAAACAGATGAGAATTTGAAGAAATCCCATTTATTAAAGCAAAACCATTAATTCGGTTAAACTTTATTTAAAACAGGTATTGATAAAATAATTCCTGGATTAACCATGGAATAATATAGAACATAGATAAGCAAAATAGGAATAGAATAGAACATGAATAACTATAGTAACAGGATGAAAATATAATTGAATTTATTGTGCTATTCGTAAATTTGGAATTTTCAATGAAAGTTCCTTCTTTTTCCCATAAAACATAAAAACTTGCCGAAACAAAGGAAGATGAAGACACCTAAGAAGAGAGCAGAACAGTGGTGAAATGTAGCCGATGATCTCTACTGGGTGTCCTTGCTGGCAGGGTGCAGTGATTGGAGTTACTAGAGAAGAAGGGAAATCAAAGAGGGGGGAGAAGGAAGGAGATGGTGGGCTGGGCAACCAGTTGTGGTGTTGCTGCTGGGCTGATTGATCAGTGAACATTGCTGGGGACTACTGACTAGTGTGGGCATTTTGATCAATATCACCTATGTAGCAGGTGGCTCAGGCAGTGATGTGCTAACAAATAGAGGATGAAGAAGAGTGCATGACTAGGGAGGAACAAGGAGAGAAGGGGATGACAACCAGTGCGTCCTACCAATTAGGTTGCGAAAGTCGGAAATGGAGAGAAAGGGAGAGATGCGGGTCTTTGCCAATGAACAAAGATGGAGATAATGAGAGAGCAGAAGGAGACAGGAAGACGTGGTGGAGCGGTCTGGTGCATTGATGAAAGAGAGAGGTTGGTAGGGTGAGAGTAGAGGTGAGAGAGACATGGGTTGGTGATTGAAACAAAGAAGTGGAACTAGTGGAAACACAATTGGAATTGACATTGAACTGAGAAACAAAGAAGGGTAGGGAACTAGAAACAATGGGGAACGATGAAAAACTAAACAGGGGATGAGACTGGTGAACCAAATGAAAAGAGAAAGACTAATAAAGGAAGGGATGGATGGATGGTGACGAGAGGGAGAGATAGAGGTGAGGATGAGAGACAAGTGAAGAATAGAGGGGGAGGATAGGAAGTAGTTCCTAGTTTCTTGTTGGAAACTGAGAAGGGGAAAAAGAGTGGGCTAAGGGAGAGGGGGAATAGAGTTGGGGTGTGGTGATCTACTGTTGAGGTGCAACTTGGAGCTCGGTGCAATTGGGAAGAGAAGAGACAGAGATAGAGGCTGGGTACATGAAAGAATGAAGAAGAGAAATATGGTAAAAAGACAGTAAACAAAAGGCATAGGATGAACACAGTAAAAAATTCTCTCGATCCAGTAGTGGCCTCCTCCTTTTAAAGCCTTGATGCCTTTCTAATTTTGTTCTCCCTAGCTTTCCTTACACTTTCCATATGGTGAAGAGTTAGCTTCCTACTAGGAAACTTCTACTCCCTTTAATTATGCAGCTCTTCGTTTTAAAGTTGATCTCTTATTTAAGAAATTTTATCCAAGATGTCCTTTCCTCTAATCAGAACTCATTTTATTTTAGGAAACCATCCCATCTTGCCTTGTGAGTGATCTAGTTTATTCAATGCCCTTTCAGATAATCTGTATCGTTGATTTTTTATTTGACACTAATTGGCACAATTCGAGCCATCTAATATCCAATCCAACTGATCTGCACTAAAGAATTAGTCATCCAAACCATGATCTATTTGATTTGTAAAATATAAGACTAGATTAGAGTCATCTAAACCATACATTAAGCATCTGCTTAGCTCAGATGATCATTTGACCACTAAATTAATGGTTGGATGATCAATTTAAGCTAAAATTTACCAAATTAATTAGTAAGTTGATCTAATTAAATGCTAAATTAGGGGTATTTTGGCCAAAATTGAACACTTAGCACACCTCCCAACTAGCATTTTGTTAGTCCTAAGCAAAACATGTGAAAATTATTTTTCAAAAATTGATACAAGGTGCCACTTTCATAGGTACTCAGTATTGCATTTAGTACATGCAACAAGTCCTTGAATCCCTAGGTTACCCCTAATGGATGTGTAATGCCTCATGAGGGTTTGTAGTGAATATACCCACAAAATTCACTAAGGTTAAGTTTCCTATTTTATCTTTGAGAATCTTCATTCATTAGCATTCTACACGTTTTTCACAACTTAACACAGAGGATTGACAATTTTACACATCAAATATTAAAGACATTTTATTTGAGTTATTTCTCAGAGTGCATGTGTGTGTATGACACATCAATCTTGACTTCTATCTGGATATACATAAATTCTATTGGAAATATGTCTTGACCTTAAATCCTCATAGGTATACTCTCAAAAATGAAACTCTCAAATATGGATTTAAACATATTTCACTCATTATGTGACCAAATCCAATAAGCTAATGCTTCACATAATAAATTTTTTAAATGCTCATGAGACAAAGGATAGTGATCCCTAAGAGTGGATGTTATCACCAAGAATATTAGGGGCCTTTTACCTTAATTGCTTTTTTTTTTTTTATCACCTCTTTAAGGCTATGTTCCACCTAAGATCAATAGGTCTTTAACTAGGAGGAAATGTAGGCTTAGGCTAGGTTCAAAAAAGAAGGGTATAAGGATTTCAAAGATTCAAAATTGAGTAGAATCTTCAAAGAATATTTGTTAGGACAAATTTTCTTTAAGGTTGTACTTGAAGTGAATATCTCTTTCATATTTTTATTATTCTTTTTCACTTTTTTTTATACTTTTATTCTTTTCACTTTTTTTTTTTTTTTTTGCTTCTTTGGAAGAAAGAAGGCTATTTTTCACACATCTTTGACTTTTTGTCCTCATTTGAACTTTTCTACGAACTCTACTCATGTTGAAAATGGGTAATGATTATTTATTTTTTTGGTTTATTTTGGGTTAAGGTGAGTGGGTTTAAGAAAGAAAAGTGTTAGTGATAGGCTCAAAGGGTTCACTAGTGGTATGATATACTGGGTAGGCTTTATATCTCTAGGTTGAACAAAGATAGCCTATATCATTTCTTAGGTTTCCTAAAGCCTATTAGATTTAATAAAGTTTCTTGAAATAAAGCCATTAGTCCTATTTATTCTTGATGTTTAACCAAAACAAGGATAGTAAGATCACACTAATTTATATACACTGAAGAAATTGTGGAAATACTTGCCCCATGAGAATACACTGTGTGTACTATGTAAGGTCCAATTCATCTAGATGTAAGTTCTCTTAGGAATAGATGCAATCAAGAGTTATACAATAAGACCTTTTGCCTAGATGTAAAGGATTTCCTCAAATATGTCTATCATGTATAAACTTCATTCAATCTTTGTACAATCATGCAAGGTCATATGGATCTTTTCTCAATTCTTCCAACTCATTAAGTTGGAGTTTTTGGTGGGTCCTAACAGAATCTAAGTTGAAAATGAGCCTTTTCATAACCCAATATGCCTTATACTCTAACTCCACTAGAAAGTGGCAGGCCTTTCCATAGACTAGGTGGTATGGCGACATTCCTATAGGGGTTTTATATGCTGTATGATAAGCCCACAAAGTGTCATTAACTCTCAGAGACTAGTCTTTCCTACTTGGATTGACTGTCTTTTCTAGAATTCGCTTTATCTCCCTATTGGATATCTCTACTTGACCACTGGTTTGAGGGTGGTAA
Organism: Warburgia ugandensis; assembly: GCA_035236585.1. NCBI lineage: Eukaryota > Viridiplantae > Streptophyta > Magnoliopsida > Canellales > Canellaceae > Warburgia > Warburgia ugandensis. Next base: position 68,925,163 of record CP141126.1, on the reverse strand, counting down.
GGGTTAGCTATCCTATGGTTGACACCATACTTTTTCATTAAATTCTCAAATACTTTATTACAAAAGTGTTTTCTCGCATCACTTATTTTGGCTCTTGGAGTACCAAACCATGCAAAAATATTTTCTTTTAAATATTGTACCACAAACTTGTGATCATTAGTTTTGTAGGGTATAGCCTTCACCCACTTGGACACATAGTCCACTCCCACTAGGATGTAAAGGTTTCCAAAGAATTATGAAAGGGTCCCATGAAATCCATGCCTTAAACATCAAAAGGTTCTATGACAAGGATTGGGTTTAAGGGCATCATATGTCTCATTCCTAAACTTCCTAACTATTGAGACCTTCCACATGCTTTGTAATAAGCATGTGCATATTTAAATATCGTATGCCAATAAAAACCACACTGCAAAATTTTTGCAACGATCTTTCTAGAGCTAAAATGGCCCCCAAATGTATGATCATGACAAAAAGGAGATGATTTGATTATGTTCACTATCGGTACACATCTACTAATTACCTGATTGGGATAGTACTTGAATAAGTAAGGATCATCCTAAGTGAAATATTGAACCTCGGTTAAAAAATCTCTTTATATCTTGTTTGGTCCAATGATTAGACATTGATCTTATAACAAGATAATTAACAATATCACCCTACCAAGGAAACTAGGAAATATGCAATAACTATTCATGTGGGTATGATTTAATTATAGGCCCATGATCGCTAGTGTGCTACACCCCTAATCTGGGTAAATGATCTGCTACTAAATTTTTAGAACCTTTCTTGTCTTGAATTTCTAAGTCAAACTCTTGTAGCAGTAATATCCAACATACCAACCTAGGTTTTTCATCCTTTTTATAAAGGAGGTACTTTAAGGCAGCATGATCTGAGTATACTATAAATTTAGACCCAAACAAGTAAGATCTAAACTTATCTAAAGAAGACACTATAGCTAACAACTCTTTCTCAGTAGTTGAATGGTTGAGTTGAGCATCATTTAGTGTTTTAGTATCATAATATATTACATTGGGAAGTTTATCAATGTGTTGTCCCAAAACAACTCCAATGGCATAGTCCAGTGTGTCACACATTATCTTGAATGGTGCACTCCAATCTGGTGGCCAAATAAAAGGTGCAAAAATCAACTCGGCCTTGGGTCACTCAAATGCTTTCTTACAGTCTTCATCAAAGTAAAAAATGGCCTCCTTTGTAAGTAGATTACAAGGGGCTTGGTAATTTTTTTAAAATCCTTGATGAATTGTCTGTAAAAGCTAACATGTCATAAAAAGGAGAGAATTTCTTTAACCTTCCTTGGCGGAGGGAGCTTGGCTATTATATCCACTTTTTCCATCTCAACTTTTATCCCATTGGGTGATATTATGTGGCCTGATACTATCCCACTTTGCACCATAAAATGACACTTTTCCTAGTTTAACACAAGATTCTTTTCTTAACACCTTACAAGAACTAACTTTAAGTGGTGCAAACACTCATCAAATGATGACCCAAATACTGAGAAGTCATCCATAAACACGTCAAGAATCCTTTCCACCATATTGGAGAAAATGCTCAACATACACCTTTGAAATGTAGCTAGAGCATTATGAAGCCCAAAAGGCATACGCTGATAGGTGAAGGTTCTAAAAGGGTAGGTGAAGGTGGTCTTCTCCTGATCATTTGGTGCTATAGGAGTCTGGTTGTAACCAAAATATCCATTTAGAAAATAGAAATAGCTATGTCTGACCAACCTCTTTGGCATTTGGTTAATGAAGGGTAGAGGAAAATGATCTTTCCTTATGACTGCATTCAACTTTTAATAATCAACGCAAATTCTCCACTTGGTGGTCATGCGGGTGGGTACTAACTCGTTATCCTTATTTTTTACTACCGTGACCTCGAATTTCTTATGTACAACCTGAATGGGACTGACCCAAGTACTGTCAGAGATAAGGCATATGACGCCAACATCTAAAAGCATTAGGACTTCATCTTTGACCACGTCTTTCATGTGGGGGTTAATCGCCTTTGAGTTTCCCTAGAAGGTTTTGCATTTTCTTCTAAATGTATCCCATGCATGCATATGGCTAGACTAATCCCTTTTATGTCTACTATCATCCATCTTAGAGTAGTTTTATGTTCCTTACGAACATCTAAAAGCCTACCCTCTTGTTCATTATCTAAATCTAATGCTATTATTACAGGTAAGGTTTCATCTGGGCCTAGGTATGAATATTTCAAGTTGTCATGCAAGGGTTTTAGGTCCAAAGATGGTGGTTCCTCTATTTACGGTATAGGGATAGATTTATAAGGTGGGAGTGGTTCTTCATAAGGACCCCACTTCGAGGTATCCATCATTGGTGCAGCATCTAGAAGATGGTTTACCCCCTCAATAGACTTGTCTATATCAAATTCTTCATTAAAGTACATGAAACAAGCCTCTAGTGGGTCAGAGATGGACAATGGTTGATGAATCTCATTAATTAGACTCTTGATCAAATTGACATCACATGAATCATCAAGGTCAAAATGTTGTTGATTGGCATTAAAGACATTAAACTTAACCTTCATGTTACAGAACAATAGTTTCATTAAACCATTCCTACAGTTAATAATGGCATTGGATGTAGCCAAGAATGGACGTCCAAGGATGACTGAAATCTAACTATCAGGATCAGAGACAAGCTCGGTGTTCAGTACAATGAAATTAATAGGGTAATAAAACTTGTCTACCTGTATCAACACATCTTCAACCAAACCACAAGTTATTTTAACTAATCTATCAGCTAATTGTAGAGTGGGAGTGGCTGGTTTTAACTCATTGTGTCTTAATTTCTCATAGACAAAGTATGGCAACAAGTTAACACTAGCCCTTAAGTCAAGAATTGCTCTATCTATGACGTGATCTCCAATCATGCAAGTAATTATAGGACATCCTGGGTCTCTAAACATTAGTGGGGTCTTGTGTTCAATCAAAGAGTTTACTTGCTTGATAAGGAAAGCTTTGTTTTATACATTTAACTTTCTTTTTCTTACGCAGAACTCTTTTAAGAACTTGGCAGAGGAAGGGATGTCTTTAATTGGATTGAGAAATGTTATATTGATTTGTACATATTTAAATACCTCCATTAACTCATTGAAATTTGTTCCATTTCTAGCTTTGTTCAGTAATTGAGGAGAAGGGGCTTTAGGCACATAGGGTGCCTCCACTATAGGTTCTATCATATTTTTCTGTCTCTTCCCTTTCTCCTCTATAGTTTCCTTATCTTGCCCTATTTTGTTATCGATCTAATGACCACTCCTAAGGGTGGTTATAGACTTGGCATGCTCGTGAGGGTTAAGGGTTTGAGAACTTGACCCTAACTTAAATTGACCTTTAGGGTTGGGGATGGGTTGACTAGGGAACTGACCCTTTCCTCTAGTATGTAGTTCAGTGGATAATTGGCTTGCCTGCATGTCTAACTTGGCTATGGCATGAGAGTTGACATGGGCTAACTGCCTACTATCATTTTGCAACTAGTTTAAGGCCTTTTTAGTGTCATCATTATCTTTTACAATTTTTTCAAGCATTTTATAGATGTTTTCCTCTGAAGATGGTTTCTTTTGTTGTTGAGATTGTTGAAAGCTAGGTGGCTATTAGGGAACTGTAGTTTTAAGAGGAAAGTTTTGGACATGGGGATTTACAGATGGTCTCCCTTGGTTGTTATTCTTTGACCAAGATAAATTGGGATGCCTAGCCCATCCAAGTTGTAGGTCTCAGGATATGGGTTGTTGCTAAGTTGGCAATATGCATTCAATGCATTCGCTTGGTCAACAAGATAGTTGTTCAACACTCTATTTAAAGGACAAGACAAGGTGATATGGGCTAGGCTAGAACTTATAACACAAACCTCTTGTGGAGGTTTATGGGATAAAGTAGTAGCCATGAAAGTTCCAAACATGGTTTCGAGCTTCCCCATTCTTCTACTTAATTTTTCAACTACAGTGTCAAGTTTATGAGATAGATCAGTATGCATTCCTATCTCATAGAGACCCCCTTCTTAGTGGGCTGGTTGGTTCTTTATTTCCTATTTGAATAATCCCATTGCTGAGAATTATTGGCCAATGTTTGAAAGAACTCCCATGCCTCACTTTCATCCTTTAACATGAGGGTCCCTCTACTCATTGCATCTATCGTTTGTCTATTTTGAGGCATCAATGTCTCATAGAAGTATTAAACTTGTTTCCATTTCGCAAATCCATGATGAAGGCATTTATACCATCATTCATTCCACCATTCCCAACATTTGTAATATTGTTCATCATCCCTTTGTTGGAAATTGATAATTTCACAACATAGGGCATATGTTTTGTGAATAGAGAAGAACTTGTTCAAAAACTTCTTAGATAATTGATCACATGTATGTATGGAACCTACCTTCAAGGAATTAACCCATGATTTGGCTTTATCTGTAAGAGAGAACAGAATATCCTAAGCTTGATAGAATCATCCAAAATATTTTAAAACCTAAATGTTGCACAAATATTAAGGAACTCCTTGATATGTAGGTAGGGGTCTTCTCGGTCTCGACCATAAAAAGGGGGGAGTAATTGAATGACTCCCAACTTTAACTCAAAGTGGTTGGCATATGTGGGAGGTAAAGCTATGCAGGACGGGGTATTAAGTTGTAGAGGTTCATAGAAATCTCTAATTATTTTGTGCTCAACCTCTGGTGGTGGTTCAGCCATGGGGATAGGCACTAGGTTTCTTTCCCTTTATCTTTAGTTGCATTGAATCTCTTGGTCGAAAGGTATTAGCTTTGAGTTCTGAGATCAATTCCCTTACATAAAATAACCTAATCTATATGCTAGCTCTAACTCTACGTGATGCACAAAAAAAGGGCACAATCAAATAATCCTTAGGCTAATAAGTAATAATATTTTGACTTTCTTGAATTTGTGTGAAGACAATGCTTTTAAATTAGCCTAATCTAACACTCCTCTTCTCTTTCAAATTTGACTATTGCTTACCAGTTAGATTCTACTCTAAGGTGGTTAATACAATCCTCATGTAAGGAGGGGTTTAGATCTTAACTAACATCAATGGAAGGCATGGGAAAATCACTTGGATTTTAAGACACTCATTATAACCACAATGCTCAAAAGCCACTAGAGTGACAATAGATTGTGTCCTATTAAGAGGCTCCTATGAGCATGTGATGGCCCTATTAGTCTCTTCTAATTAATGTTAGGTTAATTTGAAAGGTAGAGTTGCACGCTTGTGGTGATTATCCTAGGTGGGACAAGAAGTGGTAATGAAATCCACCTTTGATCTTGTGGGGTCAACTACCCTTATTAATTAATTTCCACACTCTATAGTAGTTCAATCAACATATAAATCACCTTAAAGCAATAAATGTGCCCTAAGAATGCAACTAAGGGCAATAAACTAAAACAAAATCCTAAAAATGAAACAATTACCAAATATGCTTTCTATATGCAATTATTCAACTTAACAATGCAAAATTATTCTAAATGCAAACCCTAATCTAGAAAATAAAAAGAGTGAGGGAAACTTAAAGTGAGGTTTCTAATGAAGATCACGTGTGAGCCATCTTATCCCACACTTGCACTATTTTAATACAACACTTTTAAAATTGGAATTAAAAATTGCAAGTTATAATGATCCTTATTACAAGATTCACTTAAAAAAAGGAAATTTTCTATTCTAGGAAATTAGAAAAATTCTATTTATTTGATGAAGCTCCACTCGCCAATTTCCTCTACCTTTTAATTCCTTAAAAAAGAAAAATAGAAATAAGTACCAAATTTGGGAAACAGAGTGATTATGCACCAAGAAAATTGAAAAATGCACCTAAAAATGCCGTAAATGCTAAAACAATGCAATTCTTAAAAAAAAAATTATTTTTTTAATTTTTTACTTAAATTTGATGAAAACTCCGTTGCAAGTCCCTAGCAACAGTGCCAAAATCAGGTGACTCCCAACAGTTGGTCCCATCTTGTTTGTACATTTTTCTTTGTTGATATGGTTAAAATCTAAGGACTTGTGAGAGTTGGTCCTAGCCCATGTACATACTTTATTATGTAAAATCAAGCGACTTGGAAGAGTTGTTCTTGCCCCATCTAAAGACTATTATCTAGGTGATCACAGATATGATTAAAATCAGATGACTTGTATAGTCTATATTATATTGATACAATTAAAATTAGGTGATTCATGAGAGTTGGTGTAGCCCGTCTATAGACTATGATTCACATATATGGTTAAAATCAAGCGACTCGTGAGAGATGGTCCTAACTGGTCATAAATATTGATTTACTAATAAGGTTAAAATTAGGCGAATTATCAAGGTTGGCCTTGCCTGGGGCGAGTTATAATATCCATGTTGTTCTATTAGCAAGAATAGCTAATGAGGGCAGGTGCAGTGTGGCACTAGTAGGCTTCTAGGCTCTTAAGATTTTGATGTATTTTGATTATTTGTTCTATATGACTCCCCAATGGAGTTTTGAGGATTTGCATTTGCCATTTGTCACTGAGATTTGTTATGATTGTTTGGATGATAGTTTGATGATTTGTGCATATTTTAGCATGTTTTGTGTTTTCTGATGAAGTTGAAAATCTAATATAGATTGTGGTAGTGTGATTGAATTAAATGTATTGACATAACACATTAAGGTTTTATACTTTCACTTTACATACTGAAATCCAATTTTGATTGAACATTACTATATGAATGTGCTGGTGAGCTTATGATATTTCATATTGATTTGTCATTAATGAAAATTTGGAAGACATGTATGTTTTGGACATGTATATCTGATTTCTCAAAACTATAATTTAGATTTTCTTTATTATCTAAAGAGATTGAATTATGTTCTTATCGAGTGATTGAATTAATTATTGAACAGTTTTGACATGAAATCTATGTTTTGTAAATTTATAGAATTGACATGAGCATCATGTTTTAACATATGTTGATTTTGATCACATATGAAGTGTTGTTAAAAGTAGTGATTTTGGTAAATAATAAATTGTGTGTTATTGTTTATGCATCATGTTCCACCTACACAAGCACTTGCTTGCTGAGATATTGTATTTGTTTACAATATTTAAGATTTGTTCAAATAGAACAAAAGAAGGAAAGCGAAAGATAGAACAAAAAGTTGCAAAAGATATTTGCGATAGTGATGCCGAAGTAAGTATAAGAACGTGTGAACATTCATTTTAGAATTGATGTATTAGACTGTTACTTCATGACTTTTTTGTTTCTGGATATGTGGATATATATGAGAAATGTATGGAATGATGGCTGTGATTGGATAGATTCTGGATATGATAAAACTTGTTTTCAGATCGTCTCCTTAAATGTAAACATGTTTTCTTTTTGAAACATATAATACATTTGGATTGGATTGAATTGAATGGAGATAGAGCCTCGTTTATTGCTTATATGCATGATTTGATGTCTATCAGGGATACCGCATAGCATGAGAAAAAAGCGCAATATCTAAGAAATAGAGGAGACTCTACCAAATTTTTGATAAAAATAAAAAAGAACATTATACTATCAGAACCTTGTTTGTAAAATAGTAATGACACTCAACGTTTTTATAAAAATCTTTTCATCAAAAAAAGAAAAATGTTTCTATTGTTTATTTCTAAAAAAGAAATTTTCAACTAGTGGCCTTGCTTTTCAACAGAATTGTCAAATTTCCATTTAAAAACCTAGGTTGTCATGACATCAAATACATAGATCAAATCATTCAAGAATCAACAGTCATCTCTTAGTTTTATAACAAAAAACACATGATTCAAAATCATGATCAAAACATTGCAATCTCTTTACCAAGTGCCATGAGAGGTCAACTATCATGTAATACAGTCAAAACAAAAATTAGCAATTTAAAATTCTCTACAAAATTGTAACATGTAATTAGATTTATCCATGGAGAAAAGTACTAACCTGACTTAAGGTGTAGAAACCAAAGAAATAAAGCAAGGAAGAAGTTGTGGAAGACAAGAGAAAGCAGCCAAGATGTTGAAGTTCAAAGCTCTAAGATCCAAGTTGATGTGCTTAATGTCAAGGAGTTAGAAGCAACCCCTCTACTTGAATTATGCATGGAATTCCATGGGATTACATATAGTTTTTGCTTTCCAATTTAATAAGATCCTATCCTAGGAAGAAATGAAAGAATTAAAATTAAAACTCTAAATAGGAAAGTTAGGTTGTTGATTGGAGGTAGAAGATTAGAAAGTGAGGTAAGGTTGACTTTCTAAATATAAGAGAAGGAAGGGAGAGGTGCCACCTTTCAAGGGATGTAGCATGGAATCCTTTCTTAAGGTGTCTCACATGATTGAATGGAAAGAAAGTGGAAAGATATAGGAAATATGGAGGAAAGAGATAAGAAGGTAAGGTAGTTGAGTGGTGAATGGAATTAAAAGGTGGGATAATGTGGAACTATAGGGATGGAATTAGAAAGGGGGGTGGCACCACTTTTCAAGGAAGGTGGCATGGAACTCCTTCCTTTTCAAGTATAGCATGTGGTGGGTAGGAAAGAGAGAAAAGATTGGAAAAAGAGAGGGAAAGATAGGGAAATTTGACTTGGTTTCCTTCTTGATTGGTCCATCTATGCATGCATATCTTACCATTTACCAATCTCCATCAAACTACTTCTAATTATGACTTGAAATTCACATTTTTAGTAAGGGATAATTGCTCTAAAAGTCCTCCAATCATGTGACTCCATGTGGCGTGGCTCTCATGATGCTTTGTGTCTCACTTTGATGTCTCAATGCTTGAGTGGCTATGTCCTTTGGCTTCAATGATTAAATGACTTGCTTCCTCAGGTTTCCTTGTTAGCTTAGGAAACTTACATTCATGGCTCCAATTCTCAAGTGAAGGTGGTGGAATTGCATAGCTTTTTGCATGGGCCCATTTTAGTCACCTTTGGATGTTCCAATTGCTTTCTTTCTTGCCTTAAGATGATCTTGAACCTTGATTGAGCTTTTAAATTTAGGTCTTTGACCTTATTTTGATCTCTTTCTTCAAATCATATCTTTCTTAATCTCGACCACTGGATCATCTTCTAAACACCTACAAAAGAGTAAAAACCCTAACTAAATCATATACAAATATGATTATTCAAATACTTAGACTAGATTATCTCTTGAACTTGCTAAATGTCAAAATTTTGAATTATTAAGTCACAAATGCATGTGCTATGAATTTCTAGAAAAACCCTTGGATAATTCCTATAATTTATGGCACATGGACAACTAATTGGATTTTTTTTTTTACCAAATTGAATACTTATCACATCCCCCAACTAGTATTTTGTTCATCTTATACAAAACATGCAAAATATCATGAAAATAAAAGTGGTTACTTATCACATCCCGCAACCAGAATTCTATTGGAATGCTATTTTGACCTCAATTTCTCACTGTTATATATTTAGAATTAAAGCTCTTTGAGAAAAAGGTGTCACACAAAATTATCTCACTATATGACTGAATCCAACAATATTAATGGTTCACATAATTTTATACGCACCAATGAGACAAAGAAATGCGATCCCTAGGAAAGGATGCCATTACAAGACAATAAGGGTAGTTTACCTTAATTTCTTAGTATTTATATCCTCATTAAGGTTATCTTCATCCTTAAGATCAATAGGTCTTCAGATAGGATGAAACATAGGCTTTTCATCCTTAAGATCTCTAATATTTATATCGCATGATGTGTCTATCATAATTACTTTTCATGCAGTCTTTGTATATCTTGGCTGACTCATATGCATCTTTCCATAGTTCATCTAATTCATTGTGTTGGAGCTTCCAATGGATCTGGGTGGTATTAAGGTCAAAATTGAGGTTTTTAATGGCCCAATATGATCTATGCTCAAGTTCTACTTAGAGGTTGCAGGCTTTTCTACAGGCCTAATGGTAGAGTGAAATGCTTATAAGGGTTTTAAATGCAGTATGGTAAGCCAATAAAGTGTCACTAAGTCATAAAGGCAATTCTTTCTATTTAGATTGATTGTATTTTCTAAGATTCACTTTATCCCCCTCTTTGACATTTCTACCAGTCCATTAGTCTAAGGATTGTAAGGAGTGGCATTCCTATGGGTAACACCATATTTTTCATTCAGTTCTCAAACACTCTATTGTAAAAGTGTTCCCCCCATCACTAGTTATGGTCCTAAGGGTACCAAAGTGCGAAAATATATTTTCTTTTAAAAAATTGACTACGACCTTATGGTTATTGGTCTTGTATAGTATGGATTCTACCCATTTGGACACATAGGTCACTCCCACAAGGATGTATAGATAACCAAAGGAGCTAGGAAAATGTCTCATTAAATCAATGCCCATATATCAGAAGGTTCTATGATTAGAATGAGATTTAAGGGCATCATATTTCTTTTCTCAGCGCACCCTAACTGTTGACATCTAGCACATGCTATGCAATCAGCATGTGAATCCCTAAAAATAATCAGCCAGTAAAAGCCACACTGCAAAATCTTTGCAACTATCTTTTTAGGACTAAAATGGCCCTGCATGTATGGTCATGGCAAAAGGAAATGATTTTATGTTGTTCATTGTTTGGTATGCATCTCCTAGTGACCTGATTAGGATAACACTTCAACAAGCATGGTTCATCCCATTTAAAGTGTTAGACCTCTAAAATGAATATTTCCCTACCTTATTTTAACCAACAATTATGCATTTGACTTGTGACAAGATAGTTGACTATATCTATGAACTAAGGAAACTAAGAAATGTGCAACAATTTTTCATCTAAATGTTTTTTTGTTATAGGTGTATTCTTGCTAGCAAATTCCACAACTAATCTAGATAAGTAGTCTACTACAACATTTTTAGAAACCTTCTTATCCTAAACTTTCAAATCAAATTCCTCTATCAAAAGTATCCATTAGATTAGCCTAGGTTTAACATCCTTCTTAGAAAGAAGGTATTTCAATGTGGCATCGTCCGAATAGACAATGAGTTTACATCCTAACAAATAAGATCTAAACTTATCTAAGACACAAGCAACTGCCAACAACTCTTTTTCTGTAGTGGAATAATTGAATTGGGCATTGTTGTAGGCCTTCTAGCACAATATATCACATGGGGGGGTTTGTCAATATGCTACCCCCACATAGCCTCGATCTCATAGTTCGAAGCATCATACATTATTTCAAATGGTCCAATTAAATATGGCGATTAAATAATAGGCATAGAAGTTAATTTAGCCTTTATGTGGTCAAATGCTTTCACGCAATCTTCGTCAAAGTCAAATATTTCCTCCTTTTTAAGTAAATTACATAGGGGTTTAGCAATTTTGCTAAAGTCCTTGATGAATCGTCTATAGAAATCAACATGCCCTAAAAATGTAGTGAATTTCTTTCACTGTCCTTAGATGAGAAAGGTTAGAGATTAAATCCACTTTGGCTTTGTCACTACTTCTATGCTATTATGTGATATGACATGGCTTAAAACAATGACATTTGAACCATGGAATGACATTTTTTCCCATTTTAAACAATAAATTCTTTTCCTGATACCTAGTAATGACAAGTTTTAAATGGAGTAGGAATTCATCAAATGAAGACCCAAACATTGAAAAATCATCCATAAACACTCTAAAAACCACTCCACCATATCTTAAAATATGCTCAACATACACCTTTGAAAAGTAGTTAGAGCATTACAAAATAAAAAAGGCATACAATGGCAGGTGAAGGTCCTAAAAAGGCAGGTGAAAGTAGTCTTCTCTTGGTCCCCAGGAGTTATGGGGATTTGGTTATAGCTAGAGTAACCATCAAAGAAGCAATAATAACTATGACCGACTAATCTTTCCAGTATTTGGTCAATAAATGGAAGAGGTTAATGATCTTTCCTTGTGATTGAGTTCAGTTTTCGATAATTTGTACAAACTCTCCACTCGGTGGTCATGTTAGTGAGGACTAGCTCATTATCCTCATTTCAGATTGCCAAGACTCTAAAATTTTAAGGGACAACCTAACTAGGCTAACCTAAGTGCTGCGAAATATTGGGTAGATAACATCTATGAGTTTAAGTACTTTCTTTCTTACTACTTGTTGCATATTAGGGTTTAGTCTCCTCTGTGATTCCCTAGATGGTTTAACATTCTCTTCTAGGTGAATTCTATGCATACACATAGCATGGCTAATCCCTTTAATGTTCACTATGGTCCACCCTAAGGCTGTCTCTTATTATCTGTGAACAACAAGAAGCTTACATGAGAACATCAAGAAGCTACTTACCTTCCTATTCTCTACTAGATCTAAGGTTATGATTATAGGTAAGGATTCATCTGTCCTAAATAAAAATATTTCAGATTTTTAGGTAATAGCTTATGGACCAAGGTAGGCAATTTTTCTATAGATGGCACTGGGATAGAAATGGAAGGAGGAAGTCATTCCATCAAAGGTCCCCATTTTAAAGGTATCCATTATAGATGCAACATCCCAAAGATTATTTATCTCATTAATGTACTTGTCCATATCAAAATCATAGTTAAAGTGTGCTAGACATGCCTCAAGTAGGTCTAGGATAGATGATGGTGGATTAGCATCTTGGAGTTGACCTTCAATTAAATTGACTACATAAGTAACATCTAAGTCTAGATGTTGATGATTGGCATTATAAACATTGGGCATGACTTTCATTTTACTGAAAGAAAACTTCATCACACCATTTCTACAATTGATGATGGCATTAGATGTTGCAAAAAATAGACCTCCAACGATTAACAGGATCTGACATAGGTTGTGCATTCAAGACAATGAAATCTACAGGAAAGTAAAAATTATTCAACTTGTATTAGAACATCCTCATCCATACTACATGGAATCTTCACTAATCTATCTGCTAATTGCAAGGTGGTATTGGTTGTTTAAAGTCATTGAGTCCAAATTGCTCATAGACAAAAAATGTCATAGAATTACCCTAGCCCCTAAATCAAGTAGTGTCCTATCAATGATATGGTTTCCTATAACATAGGAAATGGTAGGATAGCCTAGATATCTAAACTTGGGAGGGGTTTGGTAGTGGATCAAAGAGCTCACTTACTGTAACACCTCTAACTTTTGTAATGAAATTGAATAAATAATGAAATTGAGAATTTTAAGAAAAAATCAGGCTAGAATATTAGGGTTATTAAAAATGCACTTCTCATAGACGTACAATCAATGTGGAAGACATGTATAATTGAAATCATACTCAACAAACCCTTTAGAATGACTGTAAGCATGACAAATTCTGAATTTGGATGAAAAATCCTTATTTTTCTACATTTTTTATGAACAAAAGGGTAAAATGGTAATTTTACTCATAACCAAGGCCTAAGACATAAAAATTTGGGATGTACTCAGAAATATGAATCCAATGCCACTAAGTACACTCAATTTTGAGTCATGAGAATAAACCCTATTTTTCTCCATAAAGGGCAAAATGGTCTTTTTACACTACATAGGGCCCACAAGGGACCCACAAAGGAATCCAATGGCCAGAGTATGTGTAATTATGAGTCAAACCACTACCACCTACTAGTGGAGAAAGAGGTGGCAATGGGAATCCAATGAACATTGAGTAATCAAAAGAATAAAACATAATACTTACACATAATCATGAAAAACACCCAAAATGCTTATAAATACTTCAAAAAAAAATTTCCAAAAATGTTCACAAAATTCACCGTGAAATTCCCTAGCCTCCCCCAAAATTTCAGCTCACAAATCCTCCCCCTTCTCTCTCTTCTCTCTCTTTTATTCCTTCTTACACACACTCTCTCTCTTCTCTCTCTAATTGGAACAAGAGACCTAAATTTAATTAGGCACTCTATTCCAAGTTGAATCTCACAAATCTCACCATCCTCCTAGATTCCCTTATCTACAAAACCCCCAAATCAATTTCAAGATTCATTGGTGAAAGCAATGGGAAATCACAAAAGAAGGAACTATCAGGCTATATTATCGTCAATGGGTATTTTTCTCAAATTAGGCCTCAAATCTAAGTTGTTTCTCCAATCAGGTAGGTGGAACTACTTCCTAGACTTATTTATTGTTGTTTTATAAAAAATTTATTTTTCTGTAATTAGGTTTGGGTTAAAAATTGTAAAAATAAAGTAAGGACTAGAACCTTTAATTCTGGATGATGGAGGGCTCAGATGGAAATTTTAATCCTTCCAATCGATCTAGAAGGGTCCAAAACCCTTAGGGTAGAAGTTTCAATAAATCTGATAGAGTTTTGAGCCCTTAATTGTACAAGAATTGATTGAACAGTCCATGCAGACTGTTTGATCTTCCTCAAAAGGATTTGATCCTGGGACGCTTAGTGGGGCACCACATGGAAACGCACCCTGCGGGAGCATTCCCACGTGTGTGCACAGCGTACGAAGCTGTCCTGACAGAATGGCCATATGATAGAGCCGGTCCTGAGGGGAATGCATCATGCGTGCATCCCAGTGATGGGTGGGCATTGACCCTTCCACCTAACTAGCCCACTCCGCCCAATCGATCTGGGCTATTTGTTCCGTTGCGCCCAGATCAAATTTGGACCTTGGAAACAACTGTGAACTTCACCATCCAATTGTGGAGTCATCTGAACTCCAAATTTAGATAAAAAAAGTTTTTGTAGAACCCTTGTCATGTGTATTAACTACTGAACTTATAATATTTATGATTTTAATTGAATATAATGGTGAAAATTACTAAAATTCGTTCTAACAGTGTTGGATCGCGATAAGGATGATCTCAAATTGGAGATTTGAATAGATGGATGGTTTCAAGACGTCCCAAAACCTTAACGAGCATAATCATAGTAAAATTTATAGGGTTTTAGATCAAGTAAATCAATAAAAATGGTAAGATTAAAATTCACCCCTTAAAATGGGCTGAAATTTTAAAATCCCAATTCTAATCTCAATTTATCTCCAAATTGAGATAAAAAAGTTGGGTTGGATTCCTTGTGATGAGTTGAACCTACTGAACTAATAAAATTTTAATTTTAATTCATTAAATGTTCTAAAATTAAGTAGATAAGTGTGCTAACATCCTTGATTTATAAGATTTAGGATGATCAGACCATTCAAATTATGTTGAATGATGATCTAATAATATACTAACCTAAATAAATTAGTTAAATGTAATTGAATTAGCAGATCTTAAGAGATCTAGCCTTAAAAGTAGTAAAAACCATAAAAATGAATGTAAATATCCTTGATCAAGGATGATTGGACAGTGTAGATTTGTTTTAATGATGATATGAAGTTAATATCATTTGAAATTATGGACTAGATGATGATGATTAGGGGTAGATCCAGATCTATGCCCTTAAATTGGATAAAAGGACTTAAGATCTTCTTATTGGGTGGATCAAGAAAGATCAAATCATTGGATAAGATGCATCAATGATCTAATAATGAAATCACATCAAGAAGAGATATTAGATCTAAAGGAAAATAAACAGATTAAGATCTAAACCCTAAAAGAGATGAAAGATGAATAGTGATGATTGGATCATGATGAATAGTTAAGGCATGTTAGATTTTCATTTGAATTATTAAATATTATTATAATTGTCCTTTATTGCCTAGTAGATTTATTTATTCATTTATGCTTTAATGTTTATGTTATAAAAATCACCATGAAAATGTAATTAAATGAAATTAGACTTGAAAGGACATTTACATGAAATAAATGACATGGATTTAATGATAGTAACGGGTATAGTTAGTAGGACAACATAAGAAAAATCATTTCCTTGGCCCAAATTAGGAGAGTAATGAAACTTCATGAATGACATTTAAATGTTCATAGATTTAATTAAAATAAATTAGAAACAGTACTAATGGTTAAAAAGCTACTAGGAACCTTTTGAAAGGTTGAGTTAAGGTCACCCTAGTGGAAGATGAACATAGTGGTTAAGGGGGGTTATCTAATAGAGCCTCGCTCTTCCCCCACCTTCTGTTGACATTTATGAGGTCTAAACGCCTCCTTACATGAGGATTAAAGTAACCACTTTGTGTTCAACCATTTAGCTAGTAAGCCTTAGCCAATTTGACATAAGAGGAGCTGTCTAGACTTAGGATGGATTAAGCTATCCTTAACCAGTAAAACATTAACTGGTTGAGTAATAATAAGAGCATAAAAGGTTAGTAAATCATCTAACCCTAATAAAAATTGTAAATAAGATAAGGAAGATCAAACAAGATCCAAGAGAGATCTTGAAAGATCACAAACAGAAAGAAAAGAAATATAATGTAGATTGTAGTATTTTTCTATGATTTTACTTATAGTGTAGATTGTGAACTTTGAAGATTTGAAACCTTGATCACTTATGATTCAAGAAAAATTAGGAAATCCCTTTAGGAATACATACTTGTATAGAGGAATAATTTGATCCGTATGGTTTAATAGATGTATGAATCAAGATCATGGTGGACAATAGGGAGTGAATACCGCATGAGATGTATGAATTAAGACCTTGATACTACTTTGAGGTAGGTGGATGTACAAGAATATATTAAGGATTCATGTGTCTACATATATGATCTTTTGGCTGTAATTATAGACCTTCATGATATAAGTATGCTTAGTACCTTAGCATAGTCATGATCCAATCACATGATCCAACTAAGTAAACCAACCCTATGATCCAATTCAACTGCCCAATGACCTAATTAAATGAGTGAAAGTAATGAGATGTGTAGACTAAACACATTGTCTAATATGTACAATGTATTTTACATACAAGCATGGTGGCTTGTGATTTTGTTTTACATAGTGCTAGGACTAGGGATGCTATGCTAGGGAAGTTATGAGGGTTTGGCCACCTGCTTCCTAAAACTTATATGATGGATACCATGCCCAAAGAGAGGCTAAATGTCGAGTGGGGCAATAATGGGAAAGCTGCCACTGTGACAGCCATGGTCCACCCCATGAGGACATGGATTTATTATTTCCACAGTTGGTATCAGTGGAGAATTATACAGTTATCTAGTGCATTGTACTGATTGAGACTGTGGCATAGTAGTCTTAATGTATTTTGCATTATGATGCACATATGATAGGCATAATGTAATGCCATAGCATGAGGAGATCCCACTACATGAGTTCCTGGAAAGAAAATCCCTTTACAAGAATTGGCTGAATATTGATCTTCTAAGTGGAAGTATAGCTAGGGGAAGGAACAAGTTTTAAGAAATTTTCACTATTTGTACTGATTTATCCTATACTACATAAATAACATATATATACTCTATGTTCAGATAAAGCATGATGGAATGATGACTGAGGTAGGTATTCTTATATTAGTGAAGTAGTATATTTTGTATCCCTTACCAAGCATAGCTTGCTGAGATATTGTAAATGTTTGAATGTTTACAATATCTCAGATACAAGGAAGCGGACTTAAGGAGGTAAACCTTGAAGACTTCGGAGCTCAAGACGGTAGAAGACTTCAAGAAAATAATCAATTAGGGTATGTCCCTTGAATACATGTATTTTCATTTGAGAGCATTATATTGTATTGAGAGTTTTTAATGTAAGGTGAGGTTTAAACTATGGATTATATAATTTGGACAATGGTTTGTAATTATAATACAAGGGCTGTGTGAGAGTGAACTACTACATGATTCTTGGTATTCAATAAAATTTTATTTTATACAAAATGTCTATGTGTACTATGTATCTTGAGGTGAGACTTCAGTTTTGCTACAAACAAATTTAAAAGAAAAGAAATTCCACTGCATTATTTGCGAAATTTTTTTACCATTAAGGGCCCTACCTTTGAAAAGTGTTTTACAAAATATGTTACAAAAACCTGAGTCGTCAGACCTACTCAGTGATGAAGGCTTTCTTTTGCACATTGACCTTTTGCTTTTGTGTGTGGTGCTCTTTAAGAAATTTGGCATAAGCAGGAATGTTTGTAATATGATTGAGTAATGGAATATTTATTTGCATAAGTTTGGACACATCCATCTTCTCATTGAAATGAGTCCCTATCTTAGCCTTATTCAACAATTGATGGAATAAGGCTTTAGGTACAAAAGTTGCTTCTACTATAAGCTCAAATGAAGTGGAATAATTTTGTCTTTTCTCTTTCTGCTGTGTTCCTTCTCCTTCATGGTTTCCTTTGTCTGCCGTACATTATTATCAACTTAACAGACAATCTTAAGAGTTGTAATAGACTTTTCTTGCTCATGGGGTGTGCTTGAACTTGACCTTATTTCAAAATGGCAACTAGGGTTTTGAATTGGCTAACTAGGAAACTATCCCTTTCTTCTTTCCTTCAAAGTTGCTGACAACTGGTTCATTTGCATTTATAATTTGGAAATAGCTTAGGAATTTATAGTTGATCTCTATCTACACTCATTTTGGATATTGTATAAGACCTTATTAGTCTCCTCTTGTTTCTTAATAAATAACTCTATATTGTCCTTAATTGATGGTTTCTTTGGTCATTGAGGAAGCTAAAAACCAATTTACTAAACGGGAACAAAAGCTTTAGGAATGTTTTATAGATGGACCTCTCTGGTAATTGTTCTTTGACTATGACAAGTTAGGATGTCTATCCCATCCTAGATTATAGGCCTCAAAGTATGGATTATTGTTAGTATTGCTTTATGCATTTAGAGCATTTTCTTGTTCCAAAAGATGTTCAATCTACACACTATTAGATAGACAAGTTGAAGTTAAGTGTGTTGAGCTAGAACAAATAAAAGAAACCCCTTGTGGAGATTTTGTGGATGCATTGGCAGCCATGATGGCATTTGTTGGGTAGTAATTGTCTGGAACATATTTTCTACCTTGTCCACTTGTCCCACCAAGAAGTCAAATTTATAAGATATATTTGTGGTCACTCCTATTTCATAATGGCCTCTTTCTTTTGAGTTTGGGTATTTCTCTCTATCCTATTGGAACAATTCCATTGATGAGAATTTTTAGCTACCTCTTTCTTTTGAGTTTGGGTATTTCTCTCTATCCTATTGGAACAATTCCATTGATAAGAATTTTTAGCTAAAGCTTGGAAAAGCTCTGGGGCCTTGGTCTCATTTTTCAACATGAGGGCCCCTCCACTAGCTCCATCAACTATTTATCTATTTTGAGGTGTTAGTATCTCATAGAAGTACTAAACTTGCATCCATTTTTCAAATACATAGTGGGGACACTTTCGCAACAATGCATTCCACCTTTCCTAGAATTCATAGTATTGTTCATCACCTCTTTGCTAAAAACTTATAATCTCCACATGAAGGGTTTTAGTCTTATGGATGAGGAAGAATTTGTTTAGAAACTTTTTAGATAGCTGATCCCATGTAGCAATGGAACAGACCTCTAAAGAGTTCAACCATGATTTGGCCTTATCTTTCCATGAGAAGGGAAACAACCTAAGTCTAATAGAATCATTTGAAACATTTTAGAATATGAATGTACCACAAGGAATTCCTTTATATGTAGGTATGGATCCTCTCTCTCTCTCTCTCTCTCTCTCTCTCTCTCTCTCTCTCTCTCTCTCTCTCGATCATAAAATATTGGTAGTAACTGTATGACTCTAGGTTTAAGTACAAACTACTCTTCATTGGTGGGTGGTAAGGTGATGCATGATGGGGTATTTAATTGAAGTGGTGCATAGAAATATCTTATGGTCTGGTGCTTAGCTACAACTTGTGGGTATGCCATAAGGTTAGAAAATTTGATTTCTCACCCCTTGTCTATGAGTACGTTAAATCTCATGATCTAATGGTACTAACTCAGTGCTTTGAAATCGACGACCTTGTGTGCACTATAATGAAAACCTATGTAAATGATGCAACCTAACTCTAAATGTGACTCTTAACTTTATATGATGCACAGCCAACCCTAATAGTTCACTAGGGAGCTATTTTGATAATTTTTGTTTATCTGTAGGGTGGTAGCTTTAAGACTTAGATCTAGACAGCTCCTTTTATCCATGCTCGACTATTGCTTGCCAATCAAGTCCTGCTCAAAGTGGTTAATACAATTCTCATGCATGGAGGCATTTGAACCTCAACAACTATTAATGAAAGGCATGGAAAAATCACTTAGATATTGTATACTCACTATAACCACAATGATCAAGAGCCACTAAAGTAACAATAGATCTCCTCCTTTAAAAAGGGTCCTACAAGCTCAATGCCCCGTGTCTCTTGCTAGCTAACTTTAAATTAAGCTTTTAAGGACTAGGATCATGAACATACAAGGAATTGAATTGACTTCGTAGGTAGGCCAAGAATCTAGTGATGAATTCTAGTCCTTATCTTATGAGAGTTCCTGTGGGCCCTTACTATCAATGTGATCCATCCACCATAAAGAAATTAAACATGCAATACAATTACAAGGAAAAGAAACTAATGCCTACTTATATGCTATCTAACAAAGGGTCCACACCTTAATAGACAAGATACTATAATTAGACAGCCTATGCCTTAGTTATAGCTAAGCTCAGGCTTACTTTTGTTAAATAGGTCTAGTCTAATGCAACAACCATAATTAAGATGCAACAAGTGTAATGAATGAACCTAAGCTATAAGAATTATACTACCATCCAATATGTGACCTACACTAAATGCAATTAAACTAAGAAAATAAAAGAGAGTTAGGAAAACTTATAGTGAGGTTTCTAATTGTAACATTTGCTATTTTAAATTATGGGATAATTAATTTTATGAATTATGAAAAATTGAGAATTTGCAAAATTTGGAGATAGAATCTTGAGTTAAAGCCTCAATATTTGAGATGTGCTCGAAAAATGGAATCCAATGCCATTAAAAATGCTAAAATCAGAGATCAGAGTAAAAATGGCCAATTATTTTAATTTTTGTATTTAATTAAAATTATTTAGAGAGACAGAATCGTCATTTCACAAGTTGGGGGGGGGGGGGTGCTTTAAATGCACCTTCCCCTCTCGTTTACCATGACACTCCTGTTGTGCAAGCCACTGGCAACGGTCGTCTCTGGCAACAGCCATCATCGGCAACTGCATCGCCACACATGAATAATCTCTGCCGCTCCAAGTAGCTGGACTAAGGCAGGATCATCCCCTCTTTTCCCCTCTCTTTTTCGAAGAGTAGTCACCTTTTTATGCCAGAAAACGACGTGGATTTGCTATTTTCCAATAAGTTTTAGGCATTATTGATCTCTTTGAAATAAGTTGATAAAATGGTGTCAGATGATGATTTGAACCATTCATCTTATGCATGTTACTTAAAGAACAAACCCATGAATTTTCATGGTGCTTAGATGGCTAGGGATGCCGAAAAACTAAGAAAATGATAAGATGAGGATTTTTAGGAATGTGGTAAAATTTATGTAAAAATGGTGGATAATGAGGGAATTTGTTGAAATGGAGTTTAAAAATGAAATGTGCATGAAAAACTGAGCAAAGTGTAAAAATCATTAGATTTGGGCACCTGGGGGTCACTGGCGACAGCCAACCAGTCCGATTACCGTCCCCAACAACGGCGACCGACGACAGCTTGACTGGCGACTTTGGGCGGTGAGGGCATTGGGCGACGAGCACATGTTGACACCCGTGCAACATGTGGCATGATGTGTAGTGCAACAAATGCGCGCCAAGCTTTGACACTGGCATGGCAGGCACGACACGCAGCACAGGGGCGTGATGCGCAGTGCACCATGCAAGCGACACGCAGTCCACCATGCGCGCGACCTACAGTGCACCACGCATGTGACACATGAGCATATGTACATGCAACTGGCACGCATGCGCATGTGGACGACACACATGCGCAGTGCACACGCAGCACGTGCGTCGGGTTCCTTTTCTTGATTTTGGGTTTTTTTTACTGTTCATTCACAAATAATGTGATTCTAAGAGCTATAAAGGTCCAAATCATGATCCGAAAGAGGCGTTGTAATTATATCAACAACATAGACCAAGATTTAAGATAAAAACTTAGCTTGGACTACCTTTTAAATAGTTAAACCACTAAATATTATTAGATGACCTAGATCAAGCTGATCAATGTATGATCAGGCCTTAAACCTTGGGTGTATACCTCAAACATGAAATGATCTAGGGGATTAGAAGGGCAGATCTCACTAAATTGCCAAGAAAAATGATCTTGACGGTTGATCTAAAAAGGTGCCTTAGGATGTGCTGATTAGAGAGTGATCTCATCGTTAGATCGACACGTGATCATAAAGATATATGTAAATCACTAAACGAAATAGAAATTTAATGGATCGTAATGAAAATGAGCAGGATTAACAACCAATGATGATTTATGATGTGACAGGTACGTCAAGGCTCTCGACTTGATATAGCTCAAGCATCTAATTGGTGTACCACATTATCGAGGTAGGTGATCGCATTGGGGATTTCACTATTGATTTCATCAATTGTGACTTATCTAAAAATCTTGAGGCATATGTCTTATGCACTATTGTGTTTTGCTATATGCGTATAGTACTTCATATGTGTTATCATGACAATTGATTTCATGAGTATCCATGTTGATATGTGATGGATTGCACTTTATCATGGATCTTGACTGAGACCAGTGGGTGAAGTAGGGTAAGCCAGGTCCTGTACCGATTTGAGGGTAGGTTGGTAGTTTGGGCTAACAAGCTTCCATTGGGAAACAGACTGATACGGGCTACACGTGAGGGACCTAGGGTCGGATTGTACCCAGTGAAGCAGGGTAAGCCAGGTCTTGTATCGATTTGAGGGTGGGCCAGTAGTTTGGGCTAATAGGCTTCTGATAGGAAATAGACTGATGTGGGCTACATGTGAGGGACCCAGGGTTGAAATGGGCACTCATTGCCATTGTCATGAGTGCAGTTGAGGCACTCATATGATTTAATTGAGTACGACTTTCTATGCTTTCGACATGCATTATTTGTTCTGTGGATACAAACCTTGGTGATAGTGATAGATGAGTATCCAGGAATTTCATGCATTGCACGTAATGATATTTGGATTTGATGATGATCTTGCTTAGGGCATGATTTCTCGAATTATTCATTATGAATGTTGAGGTTTCACATGCCTTGTATACTTTTGTCTTCTGAGGTTTTTCTATGATTATGATACTTAGTGCATTTGATTTGATTTATATTTACTTTCAAATATGAATCACCTACACAAGCATGGCTTGATGAGGCATTGCTTTGTTTTGCAATGCCTCAAAGTTGGAGCACGATAGTCAAAAAGGGAAGCGGGTGGACTAGCGTGGATATAAACAAGGACCCGAGGACCATCTACTTTTCGTACTCAAAGACATAGTAGTGTATGTCTATTAGACTTGTATTAGACTTTTGGCAATCTACTCAGATGTTTGTGTATTTTGATAGATTAGACCCATACCACTGTATAGTGTGCATATACTTACACATGAATGATGTGGTGATTATGGATGGACCTTGGAGCTTTAAGACTGTTATTATAATTGCCTCTTTACAGCTTGTGTGATTTATTGTGGTTTTAAATTTGAGCATGCTTAAAGTGTTTGAAATTGATTTTGTTCATCATTGTAATTTTTGGGGTGTGAATGATCCTTAGAGTTTTCTTTATTGGGTAGTTTTCCTTGTCGCTACAAGCAATAAATAAATTTATTTCAAGGATCCCTCCTATTTTATAAAAACAAAATTATTTCTACTACTATATGTATTGGGAAAAGATTTAGAAAACCCAGGGTGTCACAGGTTGGTATCAGAGCAGGTTTATTCCATCATCACCACTTTAAGGGTCTAATTAGAATTACAGTCCATAAGTTCATGACTTAAATGGAGATAGGAGAAATACTTATACAATGTGTCATTGGGTGGTTAATAGATGGCTCCTTGATGGAGGACTAGGTCCCCCCCACTCCACCCATTGCTACCCCTGCCACGACACTAGAGCAAGGGGATCAGGAGGCAGATGTAGTGGCTCAGGTAGTTCAAGGCCTCATGCCATGTCTCACTGAACATATTACGCAGCAGGTTTGGGTAGAGATGCAAGTTATGCAGTCTAACAACCTAGCGACAACTGCAATAGCCTAGGGGGACATAGCAGTATAGTTGTTCCGCCTAGTATTGTTAGTTCCTTTGAAGGGAACTATAGAGGGAGGATCCTCGAGCACACGTGTTTCATCAGCTAAGCAACTCGAGAGGTTTTAGAGGATGGCAAAGAGATGGTTGTTTGAGGTAGAGAAGGCCTTTGAGGGGCCCACTTAAGGATCAGGTCAAGTTAGTGACATACTTATTGATTGGAGAGGCTAGGTTTTGGTGGAAGAATCACCAGTAGACGTGCTCCTCGTCCTCAGCACCACTATCATGGGAGGACTTTTGGAGAATCTTTGACGAGCAGTACTTCCCTCCTCATGCCCTGCATGCTATGAAGAGGGAGTTTGCCATGTTATCATAGGGGAGTATGATCGTTCAGTAGTATCTGAACTAATTCACTCAACTACGTAGATTTGCAGCTACCCTTTTTGCCTCAGATCAAGAGGCGACAGATAGATTTGTTGATGGGTTGGTGCCACAGTTGAGGCATGAGGTACTTATTGCATACCTTACCATGGTGAGGCAAGTCGTAGACATGGCTTTCGTACTCAAGAGAGATTTGGTACGAAGTCAAGGAGAGTTGAGTCAACCCTTTAAGGGCAAGAGGTCCTTTGCATCCACATAGCCTCAGGGGGCCCTAACCAGCAATACCCTCCTAGACAGAGGAGAGGTTAGGATAGACGAGTGTGTCCTCATTGTAAGGGCCGACATGTGGGGTGACAATGCCCAGGGCAGATTCATTAGTATTAGGGCCCACAACAACAGCAGCAGTAGCAACAGGGACAATATCCTTTCTAGCTTAGATAGCCATTTAGATGTTACCATTGTGGTGAGATAGGACACATGATTAGAGACTACTCAAGAAGTCAGAGAGACAGGCCTATGAGGACAGATGCCGCTATAGAGCCAAAGCCGCATAGTTAGGGACGTGTTTTTTCCATTACTTTGGAGCAAGAGCAGGCCTCAACCCAGGTGGTGGAAGGTACCTTTCTGGTGGTTGATAGACATGCCAGAGTTCTTTTTGACTCGAGGTCTACCCATTCATTTATTGCACGTACATTTGCATCATGCCTTGACTTACACACATGTGAGTTAGCACTCGAGTTAGATGTATCGATGCTAGTAGGAGAGAATGTGGAGGCTATGAGTACCTTGAGAGGGTACCGGTGAAGATATCAGGTGTTAGGATTGATGCTAACCTCATTCTATTAGATATGATGGATTTTGATGTTATCTTGGGGATGGACTGGCTGGCAACATTTTGGATTACCATAGACTACCGTAAGAAGCAGATTATATGTAGTGTACCAGATAGACCAGTGGTCGTAGTTCAGGGCAGGAGGAGTGTTAGTGGCCCTTGTGTTATCTCAACCATGAGAGCAGCTCGATTTTACACTCAAGGTTGTCTAGTGTTTTTTTCTTGCATCACTACGATTGATAGTGAGTAACGACAGATCGAGGAGATAGATGTGGGGTGAGATTTTGCATATGTATTTCCAGATGACCTGCCAAGACTACTCCCACACAGAGAGATTGATTTTACCATAGACTTGGTGCCGGGTAAAGCACCTATATCTAAGGCGCCCTATAGGATGGCCCTTGCAGAGTTGAGAGAGCTCCAAGTACAATTGTAGGGGCTTCTGGATAAGGGTTTTATCAGGCTGAGTGGATCTTTGTTGGGAACACCAGTCCTCTTTGTTAAGAAGAAGGACCGATCATTGAGGTTGTGCATATACTCTAGTTACTAAACAGTGTTACTATGAAGAAGCGTTACCACTTGCCTTGTGTTGGCGACTTATTTGACCAGTTGCAGTTGACACAGGTATTCTCTAAGATTGACCTGAGATCAGGCAACCACCAGTTGAGGATTAGGTAGGAGGATATCCCTAAGACTACATTTAGGATTCAATATGGCCACTATGAGTTTTTGGTGATGCCCTTTGGGCTAATGAATGCACCGGTAGTGTTCATGGATTTGATGAATAGGGTATTTCAAGCTTATTTAAACAAGTTCGTGATCATCTTCATGGATGATATCCTGATCTACTCTCCCAGGCATGAGGCCCACAGGGAGCATCTTCGCATTGTGTTGGACACACTTCGCTATCATTGCTTGTATGCGAAGCTCAGTAAGTGCAACTTCTAGTTAGGACAGGTGCGGTTTTTGGGACACATAGTGTCGAAGGATGGTGTTGTTGTGGACTCGACCAAGGTGGAGGTAGTTTTGCATTGGGAGAGGCCTATGACAGTTACAGAGATTCATAGTTTTCTCAGTTTGGCGGGTTACTACTAACGATTCATTAAGGGGTTCTTAAGGATCGCCTTGCGCATGACCACCTTGACTAGGAAGGACACCAGATTTGTTTGGACCGATGCTTATGAGGAGAGCTTTCAGGAGCTCAAGAGGAGATTGACAACCATGCTAGTACTAGCCCTACCTTCAGGGTCAGATGGCTACGTGGTATCTTGTAGCATCAATACTACTCCCAAACCTCTGGGAGGTACGAAGATGTACCAGGACCTTAGATGACACTTTTGGTGGAATGGGATGAAGAGGTATATTGGTGAGTGCGTGGCAAGATGTTTGACCTGTCAGCAGGTCAAGGTGGAGCATTAGCGACCAGTGAGGTTATTACAGACATTAGACCTTCCAATGTGGAAGTGGGACCACCTCACTATGGATTTTATAGTGGGCTTGCCAGGGACTACTAGTGGGCATGACATGATATGGGTCATAGTAGACAGATTGATGAAGTCTATCCATTTCCTCCCTATTAGAAAGACTTAGACTGTGGATAGCTTGGTGAAGCTGTATGTTAGGGAGATCATGAGCCTTCATGGAGTGCCATTGACGATTATCTCAGATCAAGACACATGATTCACCTTGAAGTATCAGCAAAGTGTACAGGAGGCTTTGGGGTCGAGGTTGTGATTCAGTACAGTGTTCCACCCCCAAATGGATGGCCAGTCTGAGAAGACCATTGAGGACATGTTGAGGGCTTGTGTCATGGATTGGAAGGGTAGTTGGTATGAGCATTTGCCACTAGTGGAGTTTGCATATAATAACAATTACCATACAAGTATTAGCATGGCACCTTATGAGGCACTTTATGACAGACCCTGCTGGTCTCCCTTGTGCTAGAGTGATGTGGGAGAGAGACAGGTCGTGAGGTCAGAGTTGATTGAGCAGTGTGTGGAGAAAGTCTGACTCATTCAGAGATGATTACTTGTAGCTCACAGTCATCAGAAGAGCTACGTAGACAGGAGAGGGAAGGACTTAGAGTTTGAGGTTGGAGAGCATGTATTTTTTAGAGTTTCCCCTATGAAGGGCGTGATGAGATTTGGTGTCAGGGGGGAACTTAGTCCTCGATATATTGGCCCTTTTGAGATTCTAAGCAAAGTTGGACTTGTTGTTTATTAGTTAGCCTTGCCCCCATAGTTAGTTGGAGTACATGATGTTTGCCACATTTCCATGCTGAGGAAGTATGTGCCAAATACATTTCATGTACTCAAGCAAATTCCAGGAGGGCTACGACCTGACTTGACATTTGAGGAGTACCTTATATGGATCTTGGATAGCATGACCCAAGAGTTGAGGACTAAGACCATTCCTTTGGTCAAGGTCCTTTAGCAGCATCACTCGGCACAGGAGGCTACTTGGGAGTTGGAGGACGAGATGAGGGGTACCCATCCAAAGTTGATGAAATTTTGTATAAGGTGGGTAGGATGTAACATTCGCTATTTTAAATTATGGGATAATTAATTTTATGAATTATGAAAATTTGAGAAATTGAGAAATTTGGAGATAGAATCTCGAGTTAAAACCTCAATATTTGAGATGTGCTCGAAAAATGGAATCCAACGCCACTAAAAATACTAAAATCAGAGATCAAAGTAAAAATGGCTAATTATTTTAATTTTTTTATTTAATTAAAATTATTTAGAGGGGCCCACAGAGTCATCATAGCCGTCCATGATGGGATATGCATCCACAATGCAGGGTAATGATTACCAGCATTTAATGCTGGTAATCATATATATATATATATAAAGAAAATCGCATTTAAGAGGGGGGTACCTTAAATGCACCTTCCCCTCTCGTTTCTCGCGACACTCTTGTTGTGCAGGCCACACTACAAAATATTTGCAACTGTCTTTTTAGAACTGAAATGGCCCTGCATATATGGTCATGACAAATGGAAATGATTTTGTGATGTTCATTGTCTGGTATGCATCTCCTAGTGACCTGATTAGGATAACACTTGAACAAGCATGGTTCATACCATGTAAAGTGTTAGACCTCTGAAATGAATCTTTTCCTATCTTATTTTGACCAATGATTATGCATTTGACTTGTGACAAGATAGTTGGCTATATATATGAACTAAGGAAACTAAGAAATGTGCAACAATTTTTGCAACTGATCTCTCCCCCTCCAACTAGTCGAAACAAGGCAAGATCGTCCCCTCTTTTCCCCTCTGTTTTCCAAAGAGTAGTCACCTTTCTAAGCCAGAAAATGGCGTGGACTTACCATTTTTTAGTAAGTTTTAGGCGTTATTGATCTCTTTGAAATAAGTCTATGAAACAGTGTTAGATGATGATTTGAACTATTCATTTTGTGCATCATGATTCAAAGAATAAACCCATGAATTTTCATGGTGATCGAACAACTAAGGATGCCAAAAAACTAAGAAAATAGTAAGATGAGGATTTTTACGAATGTGGTAAAAATTGTATAAAAATGGTAGATAATGAGGGAATTTTTTGAAATGGAGTTTGAAAATGAAATGTAAGTGAAAAACTGAGCAAAATAGCCTAAAAATCACGAGATTTGGGCACCTGGGGGTCACCAGTGACTGAATTCTAGTGGTTGTCTCTAGTGACGGCGGACCAGTCCGATCACTATCCATGGAAACGGCGGTTGGCATGTAGTGCGACGCGTAGCACAACAAATGCATGCCAGGTAGCATAGCAAGTGCAACACCCGACACAACGGGCGCAATGCGTGGTGTGTCACGTGCACGCCATGCGTGTTACATGCACCACATGCACATGCAGACAACACAGGTGTGCATCATGCATGCAGCACATGCGGCACGTGTGGCATGTTATTTTTCTTAATTTTGGGTTTTTTTTACCGTTCATTCACAAAAAATGTGATTATAGGAGCTACAGAGGTCCAAATCATGATTCGAAAGAGGCATTGTGAACGTCTCGATGATGCAGACCTAGATTTAAGATAAAAACTTAGCTTGGAGTACCTTTTAAATAGTTAAACAATTAAATACTATTAGATGACCTAGATCAAACCGATCAATGTATGATCAGGCCTTAGACCATGGGTGTATACCTCAAACATGAAATGATCTAGGGGATTAGAAGGTCAGATCTCACTGAATTGTCAAGAAAAATGATTTTGACAGTTGATCTAAAAAGGTGCCTTAGGATGTGCTAATCAGAGAGTGATCTGACCCTTAGATCTACACGTGATCATAAAGATACATGTAAATCACCGAATGAAATAGAAATTTAATGGATCGTAATGAAATTGAGTAGGATTAACAACCAATGATGTGATAGGTACGTCAGGGCACTCGACTTGATATAGCTCACGCGTCTGATTGGAGTACTGCATTATTAAGGCAGGTGATCACATTTGGGATTTCACTATTGATTTCATCGATTGTGACTTATCTAAAATTCTTGAGGCAGATGTCTTATGCACTATCATGTTTGGCTATATGTGTACAGTACTTCATATGCACTATCATGACAATTGATTTCATGAGTATTAATGTTGATATGTGATGGGTTGCACTTTATCATGGATCTTGATTGAGACTAATGGGTGAAGCGGGGTAAGGTAGTTTGGGATAATAGGCTTCCATTGGGAAATAGACTGATGTGGCTGCACGTGAGGAACCCAGGGTCAGATTGTACCAAGTGAAGCGAGGTAAGCAGAGTCTTGTACCAATTTGAGGGTGGGCCAGTAGTTTGGGCTGACAGCCTTTAGTCGGGAAATAGACTGATGTGGGGTGCACGTGAGGGACCTAGGGTTGAAATGGGCACTGATTACCATCTTCATGAGTGCAGTTGAGGTACTCATATGATTTAATTGTGTATAGCTTTCTATGCTTTCGGCATGCATTATTTATTCTATGGATACAGACCTTGGTGATAGTGATCAATGAGTATCCAAGAATTTCATGCATTGCTCGTAATGATATTTGGATTTAATGATGATCTTGCTTAGTGCATGATTTCTCGAATTATTCATTATGGATGTTAACGTTTCACATGCCTTGTATACTTTTGTCTTCTGAGGTTTTGCTATGATTATGATACTTAGTGCCTTTGATTTTATTTTTATTTATTTTTAAATATGAATCACCTACACAAGTGTGGCTTGCTGAGGCATTGCTTTGTTTTGTAATGCCTTAGGGTTGGAGCGCAATAGTCGAAAAGGGAAGCAGGTAGACTAGTGTGGATCTGGACAAGGACCTGAGGACCATCTACTTTTCGTACTCAGAGACATAGTAGTGTACGTCTTTTAGACTTGTATTAGACTTTTGGGACTCTACCTAGATGTTTGTGTATTTTGATAGATTAGACCCATACCACTGTATAGTGTGCATATACTTACACATGGATGATGTAGTGGTTATGGATGGACCTTGGAGCTTTGGGACTATTATTATCATTGTCTCTTTACAGCTTGTGTGATTTATCATGGTTTTAAATTTGAGCATGCTCAGAGTGTCTGAAATTGATTTTGTTCATCGTTGTAATTTTGGGGTGTGAATGACCCTCAGAGTTTTCTTTATTGTGTATTTTTCCTTGATGTTGTAAGCAATAAATAAATTTTGAGTTTTATTTCTGGGATCTTGCCTATTTTATAAAAACAAAATTATTTCTACTACTATATGTATTGGAAAAATATTTAGAAAACCCAAGGTATCACACTAATGAAGATCAAGTGTTGGCCACCATATCCCACACTTGACCAATATTATTACAACACATTTAAAAGGAAATAAATAATTGCAAATTACAATTGGGCCAAATTCTCTCATAATTCAAAAACCCTAATCTAGAAAATTAAGAAAATCCTATTTAAGTAGATGAAACTTTGGCCCATAGGATCCCTGCTGCTCCTTTTGTCAAATTCCCTTGGCACAATAATAAAGAAAGATAGTTAATTTGTGAGGAATTGGTAAAAAATACGAGAATGTCACAAAAACCCTAATCTAATACAACCTGAAACTATGATTAGAGATAAACAATCTAACAAAGATCCAACCACAAATCCATTGTGATTCCTCACAATGATGCCAAAAACTAGGAGTAACATTAAAATTACTCATAAGCACACAAGTTAATGTATTAATTTTCATGTAAGAGAGGTAACCCCATGAGGAATCTCATAGATTTAGATATTGTTTATATCTTATTTAAATCACTTATCTTTAGCCAAAGAGAGATTGTTTTGATTAAATTAGGAATTTAACCAACATTGTATGAGCAACATGCATAAAATTAGAAACATGAATTAAAGGAAACTTTCTAAAAATAAAGATATTCAATGAAATTAGAAATTTTCCTAACTAATAGGCATTTAATAAAAGAAACCAATGCAAAACTAGAATGAATGAATCTAGGAAACTTAAGGGAACTTGCTAAAATTGAAAATTTTCTAACCCTAAAACTTGCTAAAAATAAAGCTTTGCAAAACTAAATTAAGAAACTTTATAAATCTTAACTGAGATGCAAATAACTAAACAACTAATGTAAAACTACCATGAAGGAAACAATAAACCACTTAAAGGAAAATCACCCAATGACCATACATATGACCCATGGAGTTGTGCGCATGGTTCATGAGTGAAAATTTGTCTAGAATGCATGAACCAAAAGCTTTCTAACATAGGATCTAATCAAAACATTAACTACACTATCTAAAAATCTAAATGGGTTCCTAATAAATCAAGCAAAAATAAGTGTATGGATTGTTGCAAATTATGCATGAATCATGAAAGGTTAAAATCCAGAAATATGGTGTTCATGAAACTTAAATCAAATGAGGCATGGACTGAGACATGATGTTTGTAATTCCTGAAGGATAACACTAAAGATTGGAAATACTTTAATTCTAGAATGAAATAGTAACAATGCTCAATGAAGAAGTTTATTCATTGAATTGGAAATTACACTTGAAGCAGGTGTGAATGTACATAAATGACAACTTGGAAAATGTGCACTTTTCTAATGACTAGATTTTGATTCAAAGAAAATCCCAAGCACACTCAAACAATCTCAAACTAATCTCAGATAACATGCATGTGAAACTCAAAAGCAAAATCAAGAGAGTAAGAGCATGAAGATGGTAAAGAAATTAAAAGAATTAGTACTAAATCTGAATGAGAAACAAGGAAAAGATAAAAGGAAGAAAATAAGATTCCTAGCAACTATTATCTTGGTTGTCTATACTAGAGAAAAGATAACTTTAATGTTGAAGAATTAAGTATGAAAATTAAGAGAAGTGGAAGCAATAGTGAAAAGAGATCAAAGAGGAACTATGTGTAGGAAACATAAACAACAAGGAAAGCAATAAAGAAATAATGGAACTAAGGAAAATAAAGATAGTACTAACCTGACTTAAAGTGCAAAAAATCAAAGAAACAAAGCAAGGAAGAAGTTGTGGAAGATATGGAAAAGCAGCCTAGATCTTCAAGTCCAAAGCTTTAAGAGTACCCCCAAGTTGGTGTGATTGATTTGAAGGAGTTAGAAGCAACCCCTCTACTTGAATTATGCATGGAATTTTATGGAGTTATATAGATTTTTTTCTTCCAATTTGATAAGATCCTATCCAAGGAAGAAAGGAGAATGTTAAAAAGGTACAAAAGTTAGGTGGTTGATTGTAGATAGGTGGAAAAGATAAAAAAAGGAATGGAGAGGCACCACCTTCCAAGGAATGTTGTGTACAATTGCTTTCCTTAAGGTGCCTCACATGATTGGATGGAAAGAAGATGGAGAGAGGTTGGAAAGAAATAGAAAGGTGAGGTATTTGAGTGGTGAATGGAATGAGAAGGTGGGATGAGGTGGAACTCTAAGCATGGAAGTAAAAGGGGAAGGCACCACTTTTCAAGGAAGGTGGCACAGAACTCCTTCCTTTTCTAAGTATAGCATGTGGTGGATAGGAGAGATAGAATAGAGGGGGAAAAGGGGGGAAAGATAAGGAAATTTGGTGTGGTTTCTCCCTTGATTGGTCCACCTATGCATGCATATCTTTCCATATACAAATTTCCATCAAACTCCTAATTATCACTTGAAATTCATGTTTTTAGCATGGGATAATTGCTTCTAAAAGTCCTCCAATCATGTGACTTCATGTGGCATGGTTCTCATGTGGTTTGGTGGTTCACTTTGATGGCTCAATGCTTGATGGCTTAACTAGCTATGTCCTTTAGCTTTAAGGTTTGAGTGGCATAGCTTCCTTAGGTTTCCTTGTTAGCTTAGGAAACTTGTATGCATGACTCCAATTCTCATGCAGTGGTGGAATTGCATGGTTTTTTATAAAGGCCCATTTTAATCATCTTTGGATCTTTCAATTGCTTTCTTGCTTGCCTTAAGATAATCTTGAACCTTGATTCATCTTTTAAATTTTGGTCTTTTTCTGTGTTTTGATCTTAATCTTCAAATCTTGTCTTTCTCGATCTCGGTCGTCAAACCATCTTCTTAACACTTACAAAAGAGTAAAAACCCTAACTAGAACCTAGAAAATTATGATTATTGAGTTTTCTCTAGATTAGCTCCTGAACCTACCAAAATTAGAAATTTTAATTATTAGGTTAGAAATGCATGTGTTATGAATTTCTAGAAAAACCCTCAGATAATGCCTATAATTTATAACATATGGACTACTAATTTGGTATTTTTTATACAAACTAAATACTTATCACTTGGAAACCCAAATTTCTTCATTATGGTATTTAGGGTGACATCTTAAGATTCAAAAAAAGAGAGAGAGAAAATAAAAATAAAAGAGAAATTAATTTAAGAATCTAGTTTATAAAAAAGAAGTATTTTTTGAAAACTACCTCTTTATTTTGGGGTATAGAGTGATTTTTTCTCTTTAAACAGGGATTAGAGATTTGATTGATCCTCTACTATTTAAAGGAAAGAAGACTAACATGTGCTCAATTTAGTAAACACAGTGAGAATTCCATTAGAAAACCCCTTTAGAAATTTTACTACAGAGGAATTCCAACTGGAAATCTTATTTTATTTTCTAAATTTAAGGAAGAGCATGAAAATAGAGATAAAGGGGTTTCCTCTTCTAGGAGGCAGAATTGAATTCCTAAGCATATAGATTTTTCACTATCTCCTATGGAATTCAATTCTTGCATCTAACGTGGCTTATGGATTAGTATTCTTGCTTTGAGAGAGCCTCCCAAAATTCCTTTAGACATTTTCCCAAATTAAGATCATAATTCTAAATCTATCTGCAAGAGAAAACCCAAAACTATCTAAGAAAGAGAGAGATAAATGATCATATAATAGGAATGAAATCTACCTAAAATGCTCTTTTCTCTAGCTTATCATTATTAAAATGAAATAAAGGGACCTCTTATTTATAGAAATGGGGGTGGCATTAGTGTTAATTCCATGCACAAGCAAGGGTAAGAAGAAAACTTGATTGTTTTAAGTTTTTGTCTCTCTTAGTTTATGATCATAAAGTTTATAAGGGTTAGGCTTCTTGATTATCAAGTGGTCTTATGTAACCACCATACAAAGGATTCCTACTTCACTTTTGTAAACATTTTTGTATTTTGAGTACCATAAAATCTAGGTATCCTATTTCTTGAAAAACCCAAAAGAAAGCAATTTAAGGGTTGAGGTCATTTCTGAAAGGGAATTTACACTCTACAATCATAAAGTCGATAGGTATGTTTTTTGAAAACTTTATATCTACGTATTTTCGTGCTTTTTTTTTTTGTAGATTTTGGGCCATTTTGTATCCTACTTGGAATGTTCTTTTGTAAAACCTAGCGATGTCTATTCATGGTGTGAAAACAAAGTGTGGGTCCTCAAAAAACCATTAAAGTGGTCTAAAATTTCACCTATCCACACTCCATCAAAGTTAGTGTTTAATTAGGTCTAAGTACTCTACAATAGTTTGGTTAATAAAGAAGCTAAGATCATACCCTTAAAGACCAGTTGCATAGGCTCCACTATTTCCTCTTGGTCAGTTGATCCATCAAACTTGACTCCAACTATTGTGAAGTATCTTATTGAAGAATGATTACAGGAATCTAAGTTTAGGAGTTGAAGAAGGTTTATGAAAAGGACATTGAAAGTTATACATCACCAAGTTTGGAAGCACTAGATACCCTAAAAAAAATTTGATGAAATATGTGGTTGTAAAAGGTGCTCATATTAAAATAAAGGCATTTATAATCAAATAGTTTAGTCAAACACTTGCTATTGATGGTTTCAATTGGTATACTTGGCTAACACTTGGTCCAATCATAACATGGCAATAGCTTTAGATGCTATTAATTTAACACTTCATGATACTCTGTACTCTTTTGGCATGAGGAAGAATTTAGTTTCTTTTCTACAATTTGTTAGGAATGGTTTTGAATATGAGTATTCAAATGAAAGAGTTTCTATTCTACAGAACAACATTGTTTATTGTTAAAGTTTTATAAAAGATAATTTGTTTCAACTTGATAGTATTTGTTTTGATAAATGCTGAAACCCTACAATGGGTTGTGTGGATGTGATAGATGCTTCTTCTTCATGGAATGCTAGATTAGGACACATAGGCCAGGATTGAATGTCTAGGTTATCTAAGGATGGTTACCTAGAACATTTAAAAGTTGTTAGTTTTTGAACATGTGAATCCTACATATCAGGAAAAGCAATTATAGATCCCTTTCCTAATGATAAGAGAATAAAGAATCTTCTATAGATAATCTACTTTGAAATTTGAGGACCCATGAGTGTTAGGGCAAAGGAATGGTTCCCATTATTTCATGTCTTACATAGATGATTTCTCTAGGTATGGTTATATCCACCTCATTACTCATAAGCATGAAGCTTTGTAAATGTTTAAGCACTTCAAGTTAAAGAAAAGATAAAAAATCTTATAAACTGATCAAGATAGTGAATATTAATATGAATTATTTGACAAATTTTGTGTAGGTAATGAGATTATTCACTGGACATCTATGCAGTACACTCCCTAACCAACGGTCTATGATGGCTCATCCAAATCCTTCTCCTTCCTTATGGGAAGATGCTTTCCCATCAACCATTTGCATACTTAATATCATCCTTTTATAGTCCATGCCAACCCTTACAAACAATGGATAGGTTGGAAGCCTAATGCAAATGAATTTGATGTCATGGGGGTGTTTGGCTCATGCTCTTATACCTCACCATGATGAAGGTGATAAATTGGAAAATAGAACTAGAGTATGCATTTTCATTCATTATCCTAAACACTCTAAGGGAATGTTCCCTTGAATGATTAATGTAGAGATTTAGGAAAGAGATGTCAATTTTCTAGTAGATAGAGACATAGGATAAAGATAGATTTTCATAATATACCTATTGAAAGTGGGACTCAATCCTCACTTTCTTCGGATAGTGGAAGTCACCTTTAAGTAGTGAGAGTCCTCAAATGTCATAAACAGAAAGTGAGAGTCCACAACTTACTATGGAAAGTAGTAGGAGTAATCAACCCACAGGTGGTGACTTACTAATACCTCTAATCCTTAAGAGAAGAACACATGTTAGCATATAACATTTCACTAATGCTCATGATGAAGCAATTATCTATATTTTGATAGATGAAGATGAACATGATTCATTTTGTGGTGCATTAAAGACACCCAATTCAAAAGAATAGGTACTAGTAATGAATGAAAACAAAATTAGCTTTGTGATGAAAAATAAAGTGTGGGAACTTGTTGATTTATTTTTTGAGAGGAAGGAAATAGGAAACAAGTGAGCCTTGAGATCAAAGAAAAACCAATGGGTCTATTCAAAATATAAGGCTGGACTAATGGGTAATAGGTTCACTCGATTGAAGGTAATGACAATGAGGAGACTTCTCTCATTTAGCAACCTTCACCTCTATCCACCTATCCACCTTATACTGTTTATTGTTGCATACTTAGACTTGGAGTGATATCAAATGGATGTAAAGACCACTACTCTTGGTTTAGACCTAGAAGAAGATATTTATATGAAACAACCTTAAGGATATGAAGTAAAAGGTCAAGCAGACAAGGTCTGTAAAGATATTTAAGGTCTCAAACAATCATCAAGACAGTGGTATATAAAATTTCATAATGCAATTGCATCTTTTAGATTTAAAATGAGTGAAGAAAACCAATGTTTCTTCATTAATTGGCTTGGTCATGTGCATTCATAATATTCTCTTTGTATGTTAATGACATTCTTTTAGAGAGGAATGATGTGGAGTTGATAGAAGTAACCAAGAAATGACTTTCTTCAAATCTTGAGATGAAAGATATAAGTGAGGCAAATTATTCTTAGGGATTAAAATCACCATAAATTGATCTAAGAACTTTTTAGATTTGTTTGAAGAGACCTACATAAATAAATTTCTCGATTGTTTCAATATGTCTAATTGTAAACCTATGGTAACTTTTGTAGATAAAGGATGATAGTTGAGCATCCAAATGTGTCCATCATCTAATAAAGAAAAGTCCAAAATGAGTATGGTTTCTTATGCACATGTGGTCAGTAGTCTTATGTATGCAATGTGATGCACTCGACTCGACATATGCTATGTAGTTAGTCTCATTAGTCATCATCAAAATAATCCAAGTATGTTTTATGGCAAGCTATCAAGAGGATCTTCTAATACTTGAAAGGAACCAAGGGATACATGCTTTGCTATTAGGGCAATGATATAAAAATATATGTAGGGATGCAAAGATGCTAATTTTTAATGGAGATGATATATTATCAATTTTAGGGTACATTTTCATTCTTGGAAGAGATGCTATTTCTTGGGTGAGTAAGAAGCAAGATTGTATTGTGTGTCCACCATGGAGGTCAAGTATATTGCATGTTTTGTGATGACTATGGAGGAAATATGGCCACAAAACTATTAGATATCTTGGAGACTGTTATTTGTGCTAGAGAACTCATTTTGTTGTTATGTGAGATTACTTTTGTATTTCCTTCATGAAAGATCAAAAGTTCCATAAGAATTCAAAGCACATTTAGAGGAAGTATCACTTTGTGCGACTGGCCATAGCTGATGGAGAGGCTATTATTGGCTACATTCCTATTGGAAATATATTGGATAATCATACGACAAAGAAACTAGTTCATGAATCCTCTTTGTGGCATACTAGAGGGATGGGATTGCACTACACATGCTATTTCTTTTTGGCCAATTGGGAGCTACTAGAAATTGGTGTGGCCTTTCAAAATTTTCATTACTTTATGTTGATAATCATGTTATGCATGATTCAAACATATTAGTTACCTAAGGATTGCACATACATATGTATGTATTATTTCATGCTTGTGGATACATGTTTAGAGAACTTAGTCAATTAATTGCCATCTGGTGGGTTAGCTTGCCATAGAGATGACCACTCAATGTGAGAAGAGGCTTGGAATAAGGCTAACAACAAGAAGGTGGTGAGCTACTTTGATTCCATGAGAGATCAAAGTAAATAATTAGCTATTCAAAACTATGATGGATAGACCCACAATTAAAGAGGATAGATCTTGCATGATGTAACTATATACCTAGTCCTAGACTAATATAAGTTCTATAAAATCACATCATGACATGTACATCATGCAATACATGCTTGAGATCACACCCTGTAGGGATAGGACCAATTCTCATTCCTATACCATGTGAGAGGCCATTTGTGTTGGCAAATATAGTGCCCTTAGCAACCCTTCACTATGTTGAGAAATTGATGTATAGTGATTGCAACTTTGGTATGTTTACTAATGGCTTGTGTTGATTTAAATATTGGAGCATTGCTAAGAAAGCAACTACATTGATACCTAACTACTTACATGCTTAGGATAGACATTGTCATATATACAATATGATGTTATTAGTTCTAATAGCAAAGAGATAAATCATGGCATGGACTTAACATTTGTTTCAACCTCTAACATTATATTAGGATTTTATAGATATATTTACAAACTGATTTCTAAATTTACTTAATGATTAAATATATATATATATATATATTGTTTGAAAAGGGTTGTAACAATGATGATTTACATGAAATTTCATAAGTTAAGGCGAATGGATGCTCTTAAGGGGATTAGAGCCAATTAACTTTTGTGTATATTGTGTGGTCTATGGCATGCAATATGGAGATGGGATATTTTTGTATTGATCTAATGGAGATTTGGTATGGGGTTCTTAGTATTTCAGATGATGATTAATCTTGAAGGTCTTACCTATTGTGCTCAATGTGAGAGATTCAATTTAGATACTTGTGGGAACAATAGGAAATTTATTGATTATTTAATTTAAGTTTGTACAAGTAATCTCTAAAAGATTGTAGAGTTTTAACTAATACTTGTATAATTGAAATTATGGAGAAAGAGAAGCGTATATTAGTCATTACTAAAACCTGGAGATTTTGTGGCAAACTTGTCATTTTCTTATTTTTATGAGAAAACTCTACTTGGGACTTCTATATAAAGGATATAGAGCTCCCTTGATAGCTAAGTTTTTGTAACCCTAGTCACAGCTTTCTCTTCTATTCTTAAAGCTTCCTTGTGCATCCATATTCAACCTCAATCATCCATGTAAAATCTGCCTAAGATCTAATAGGTGTAAAGTTGCTAACACCTAAAGTGGTGTAGGTACATCATACTTTCGATGATCTAATATTTGATCTTTTCATCTAATTATGTCTCCATCAATGATTTGGTGAGATTTCGCTTTTGTTTTTGTAGATGCTACTACAAAAAATTTTTCCATTCACATCCACAAGCAAACAATGGAATTAGAGCACATTTTGAGTTCATAGTCATCAAATCTAGGGGGTGAGAAGCTTTTCATTGAAGTTACTATGTTTAATCTTGTAACTTTATCAAATTAGTTGGAAATGATTTTTTATTAAAACTATATCCAATGCCTGGGAAGGATATAGAATTTAGAGTTGGCATTTAAGTGTCAATATTATCATATAAAATTGAATGTCAACTTTTGTTATCTTACTATGATTATTAAATCTAAAATTTTGAGATCAACCTTACAAGCCATTGAAATTTTGGTTCAATATTTCTTGTAGTTGAATTGAAAGAGGATCTTTAATGGTGTATATCATAAATCTTATGTGTAAATGTGTTGAATAACCATAGACTTATCCACATAGAATTTATGTATTTTACCCTTTTTTGCTATAGTGGAGAAATCACATTGAAAATGATTATTTAAGAATAGAATAAGTGAGAAAAACTTGATGGAAATAATTTTTAGATGGAGAACTGCCTAATGACATATATCTTGCATGAGTACAAAAGTTACATATACTCTAGTAGCAATTATGGTTCAACCTGTGTCTGATGCGGGAAAGCTTGTGCATGATGTCACTTATTACAAGTCGCATGAGGATGATATGAATGCTAAGTATAGATATGCATGGGGACCTCATCATGACTTGTGAAGTTTTAGAAACTACTAATTAGATATGGAATGCACTAAATGAATGTTTTGTTCTTATCACTACATATCATATCATGCTTATGCAATGAGATATATACAAGATGCCAGAAGGTTCATTTATGATTGACCACTTGCAAAATGTGATGACCCTAGTTTTTGTAACACATTTTGTAATACATTTTTTCAAATGGAGTGGAAATTCTTTTCTTTTAAATTCATTTGTAACAAAACCTAAGTCTTGCCTCAAGGTACATAATGCACATAGAATTTTGTACAAAATAAATTTTTATTGAATACCAAGAATCATTCAGTAGTTCACTCTTACACAGCCCCTGTATTACAATTACAATTCATTGTCCAAATACAATCCAAATTAGAAAGTACATAACCAAATTAAACAATCTTCAAGGGAAACACTTTGATCAGTCTTACAGCTTTTGAGTCTTCAAGCTTTACTTCCTTAATTCTCCTTCCTTGTATCTGAGATATTGTAAACATCCAAATATTTACAATATCTCAGCAAGCTATGCTTGGTAGGGGATACAAAAATATGCTACTTCACTAATATAAGAATACATACCTTAGTCATTATTCCATCATGGTTATCTACTCATGAGTTATCTCAATATAGAGTATATACATTAGTTATGTAGTATAGGATAAATATGTTAAAATAGTGAAAATTGCTCAAAACTTATTCCTTCCCCTAGCTATACTTCCACTTAGGAGATTAATATTTAACCAATTCT
Organism: Warburgia ugandensis; assembly: GCA_035236585.1. Classification (NCBI taxonomy): domain Eukaryota; kingdom Viridiplantae; phylum Streptophyta; class Magnoliopsida; order Canellales; family Canellaceae; genus Warburgia; species Warburgia ugandensis. The sequence continues at coordinate 68,883,652 of CP141126.1, read as the reverse complement.
CATACGAGGATTTTCTTTCCAGGAATTCATGTGGTGGCATCTCATCATGCCATGGCATTACACTATGCCTATCATATGTGCATCATAATGCAAAATACTTAAGGACTACTATGCCGTAGTCTAAATATGTATAGCATGCCTGGATAACTACATAATAATCCACTGATACTAACTATGAAAATAATAAAATCCATGTCCGCATGGGGGGGACCATGGCTTCCTTCCCATGATTGACCCACCCAACATTTAGCCTCTTTTTGGGCATGGTATCCATCATATAAATTTCAGGAAGTGGGTGGCCAAACCCTCATAACTTCCCTAGCATAGTATCCCTAGTCCTAAGGCTGTGTAAAACAAAATCACAAGCCACCATTCTTGTATGTAAAATACATTATACATATCAGATGATGTGTCTGTTTAACTAAGGTTGGAATATTTTTTATGCCCTATTCTTAGGGTTTCCTTAGTCTACACATCTCATTACTTTCACCTCATTTGATTAGATAATTAGATTGGATTATTTGAATTGGATCAAGGGGTTGGATCACTTAGTTGGATCATGTGATTGGATCATTATTATGCTAAGGTACCAAGTATACTTATATCATGAAGGTCTATAATTCTAGATAGAAGATCATGTATGTATACACATGAATCCTTAATACGTTCTTGTACATCCACCTACATCAAAGTGGTACTCTTTCTAATTGATTTTTATTAAATCCATGAACATTTAAAATGTCATTCATGGAGTTTCATTATTCTTCTAATTTGGGCCAAGGAAATGATATTCCTTATATTATCCTACTAACTATTGCCCTTACTATCATTAAGTCCATGTCTTTTATTCCATGTAATTGTCCTTCAACTCTATTTTTCATTTAATTACATTTTCAATGTAATTTTCATAACATAAGCATTAAAGCATAAATAAATAATAAATCTAACAATTAAATATACTAAGCAATAAAAATACAATTATAATAACATTCAATAATTAAAATGAAAATTTAACATGCCATAACTATTCATCATGATCCAACAGTCATAGTTGATTTCTATTCATTTTTCATCTCTTTTAGGGTTTAGATCTTGATCTTTCACTTTCCTTTAGATCTAATACATTTTATTAATGTGATCTTATCGCTAGATCATAGATGCATCTCATCAAATGATTTGATCCTTCTTGATCCAACCAATCAAGAAAATCTTAAGCCAATTTTTCAAACATTAAGGACATAGATCTTAATCTATACCAAATTATCATCATCAAGTCCATCAATCCATATGATATTAACTTTATATCATTATCTAATTACATCCATACTATCCAATCCTCAATCAATTTGATCAAGGAGATTTTCATTCATTTTTATGGATTTTACTACTTTTAAGTCTAGATCTCTTAAGTTCTACCAATTCAATTACATCTAACCCATTTATTTAAGTTAGTATATTATTAGATCATCATCCAAAATGGTTTGAATGGTCTGATTATCCCAGATCTTGTAGATCAAGGATATTAGTACCCTTATCTACTTAAATACAAAAAATCAAGAATCCAACCCAACTTTTAGATCTCAATTTGGAGTTAAATTGAGATCAAAATTGAGATTTTTAGATTTTATCCTATTTTAAGGGCTGATATTGTATCTTATTGTTTTTGTTTAATTTCTTAATCTAGATATATAGAAATTTTGTTGTGATCATGATCCATAGGTATTCTTCAAACTTCCTGAACCCATCTATCGGTTCAGATTTTCATTTTAAAGTCATCTTGATCATGATCCAATACTGCTGGCATGGATTTTACTAATTATCACAAGTAAATACAATTAAAAACATAGATCTTATGGGTTTAGTAACTTCTACAAGTGACAAGGAATCTATAGACACTTTTAGATCTAAAATCAGAGCTAAATTAAACTCTTAATTGTAGAAATGAGCTTCTAATTAAAAAATTGGACGGCCCAGATCTAATCTGGGCTTACGATTGTGACAACGGCTAGCAACTCACACATGTTACCGCCTATTACATGTGGTCAGATGGAGGTGACTGACTATGGCCGAGAAGGTCCATATCTGGACCATCAGATCACCCATCACCGGATCTCCTCCATCCTTGATAGTCAAAGCCCAAGATTTCATCTCCTGGGGTTTTTGGGCCTCGGGAATCCATCCAATGGCTCAAAAGTATTATTTGAGCCATCCAAGATGGTAGATCTCAACCCTATTGCCGGATCCATCATTCCCGATGGATCAATGGCCGGGGAGACCTCTTGGAGGCTGGAAAACCCAAGTTAAACACTGGAATGGAAATAGAGGGTGAAGGTAACCCACCTGGTCAGGTCTGGTGAAGAAAGCATCATTAGAGAGAGAGATATTCCACCAAAAAGATAAAAGAAGCCCTAAACATTGGAAAATATATAGAGATAGATTCCTCCATCACCGTTGCTAGAGATGGAGTGAGACCTTGGGGCTTTTGTAGATCACCACTCACTGAAGAGGTTTAACGGTTCTGGATCAACTTTTAACAGTTAGATTGGCCGGAATAACTAGGATCGACTGCCAGAGATGGTCACCAGTACCATTTTTTATTTTTGTCCTAACGATCCAGGAGGCGGATCATCCAAATTTCTTAGGGCTTTTGTAGATCTCCTCAGTCCAAATAGATCCAAAGGTTAAGATTGAAAGTTAATGGCTATAAATGGATGGCTAATTCAAATAGGGTTTCCTAGGTAGAAACCCTAGTTCATCGGGGATGATGCATCTTTGGACGTACCTCGATAATAGACATGAATTGTTTGTTGGGAGCATCTGTGGACACTCTCCTACGGAAAGAGAGAGAAAGAAGAAAATTTTGGGGAAGATTGGGAAGGATTTTGGAGCTGGGATTTCAAGGCTGGTAGGAGACCTCATGAAGAACATTAGAAAATTTTATGGGAATTTTATGTGCTATTTATAGGGATTTTTGGAATTTTCCATGATTACATGTAATTATCATATTCAATTCTTTTTTATTATTAAATGGTCATTGGATTCCCACTACCACCTCCTTCTCCACTAGTAGGTGGTAGTGGTTTGACTCATGATTACATGTTTTCTAACAATTGGATTCCTTTGTGGGCCCCACAAAAGTGTGGAAGGACCATTTTGCCCTTTTAATTCAAAAAATGGAGAAAATTAGGGTTTATTCTCATGAACTCGGAATTAAGTGTACTTAGTGGCATTGGAATTGTATTTCTGAGTACATTCCAAATTTTTATGTCTTAGGTCTCGGTTATGAGTAAAATTAGCATTTTACCCTTTTATTCATAAAAATAGAGAAAAATAAGGAATTTTCATCCAAACTCAGAATTTGTTGTGCTTACAGTCATTCTGAATAGTTTGTTTAGTATGTTTTCAATTATACATGTCTTATATCTTGATTCTACTTCTATATGAAGTGCATTTTTAATAACCCTAATATTCCAGCCTAAGTTTCCTTGAAATTTTTAATTTCATTATTTATTCAATCTCTTTACAAAAGTTAAGGGTGTTACATAGAAGATGTCAATGATGATCCTTAAGTTGACTATTGGTATTTACATATTTAGTGATGAGCAATAGATCGAAGCTATTATGAGGTCCTTACCCTCTTCTTGAAATACTATGAAGACATTATTATTAAATAACACTAGTATGAAAATCTTGAATGACCTTAACTTCTACCTAGAGTTAGAAGATGAAAGTAGCATTGTTAACAGTGAGGATATTGCTTGTTTAGTTCTACATAAGACTAAAAAGGTTGGAAAACTAAGGAAAAATTTTAAGATTTTAAAAGGGATTCCAAGATTGAGCCAAGAAAGATGGATACTATTGTTAAGCCACCTAGAAAGTACCATTTAAAGCATATGAAGTTTGACAAGTCAAAAGATACCTACTTTATCTATGGTTAGAAGGGTTGATTTTTAGAGACTGCAAAGATAAGAAGTCTATAAAAATCACTACCTAATGATAATGCCTTGGTTTGCTCTAAGGTTTTGATTACTAATTGATGTTGTCTTGATTGGTTCATGAATTCATGCAGCAAAGCATGTGACATGGGATAGGAGTGCTTTCATAGAATTCCATCTAATTATAAGATGGCATATCATCTATACATGGGGAACAACATACTAAGGATGTACTTGGAGTTCAGATCTACCATCTTCAAACATGCATAGGACTTGTACACATTCTTCATGATACTCTTTATTCTCTTTGTATGTGAAAGTTTTGTTGGCATGACGAGGAATTTAGTTTTTGTTCTAAGACTTGTTATGGATGGTTTTGAATATAAATTTTCAAGTGGTAGAGTTTCTATTTCGAAGAACAACACTATTTATTGTTGGTTTTTTATTCATGATACTTTGTTTCAACTCGATACTATTTGTCTTAATAAATGATTAGATTCTATAGTGGTGTGTAGAATGCAATGGATGCTTCTTATTTATGACATGTCATATTGGGATAGGTAAGGATCAAATGTCCAAGTTAGAGAAGGATGCTTACTTCGGATGGTTAGAAGTTGTTAGTGTAACATCCCAATTTTTTTTTGAGTAATATGTGAAAATTCTTTTCAAAGGCAACAAAAATTTCCTATTGTGAACAAGAGGGTTGACAGCATATATAAATTCAAAAGTTCCCATCTTCAAATTGAGTGCTACAATCAATAAATCTCCTCACGTAGTTAAAATAAGTAAGTGCCTACCAACAAAAAATAAAACACTATGCCATAGGATCTGCTGGTGACAACATAAACTACTATTACAAACACACACATATATACAATCCCTTAATGTTTTCAATGTCAAGAAGTATCAACCTTAAACTTACACATCAAAAGTCATAAACATAGTGTGTTACAAAAATAACAAAGGCTATACACAATCTAATCCATCTGTCACATACATCATGGATAGTGTGTCGATCAGCTACACCTTCTCCTTCTCTTCCATAGTATACCTCGCTGAAGTCTCTCCTACAATGTTGGTGCAAGAGGGTGAGCATGAAACACTCACCAAGGAAAAAGGTAAATACTAGTCTGCCCAAAATACTTAGTAACCCATAGTATACTCTAAAATATACAAGTATCATAGTATATGGAAGTCTGATAAGAGTTAACTTGTATGAATTTATTAAAAGTCACCCACCTTCATTGTAACCATCATAAGATTCCATGATTAGTGCATGTTTACATGGATGCATTAATGCAATCCAACATACTATGTGATGCTCATGTTTTTATTCCCAAAAAAGCTCAAATACATTATTTATGCATAAATCAATATTTGATAAAACCACATCGTGTAGTAAACTACATGTCACACTTATTAAGGAATGATGCAATTATTTTCAAAGATGCAGGTCAAATCAAGATGAAAAACCCATATAGTGAAATATAGGGTTGCATTTAGTTCTATCACGGTGATGCTAACATTCCTTATCTTACCATCTGAGACAACATCACACAATCCAGTCACAATGGACAATCTAAACTCTTGAGAGTGACTGGCATGATCAACTTGCCCACATAATCTAACTCTTATGCTTGTTGGGTGCTACTGTCACCTCAAAGTAATTATCTCAACATACATTTCCACAAATTCCATGTGGACTTGTTCACCGTTCCACATGGGTAGTTACCAACTACAGTAGGAGTGGTCCCCATGAAAACCCACTCATAAAGCTCCTCCCAAGATGGTATCTAATAATATCATAGGGTAGAGGCCAACTACTCCTCTTAGCATAGTGATTTAGGACTTACAGCCACATTCAACAAGCTTGCCTTGGGGCTCAATCTGATCATTGAGCAATCCTAAAACATCGATCAAACATATCGCCAGGTCTTATAAACTACTCTAGGAGAGCTTTCCTAAATCTCAGTCAAACATTATGCTTGAAATCAAGTATTTTGCAAATCATTGCAAGAGTTTGAAAATCCTTAGTCATCCATGCGTAGTATAAATCTTTGAATCATCCATGAATTTTTTTGACAACCACCATGATGCTCTTCATGGCTTGGTGAATTTATTATTATCCTAATTCTTATTAAATTGTAGTTATGAATTGACCTAGTTACAAAATAAACATATTTATCCAAGTTCTACTCTATCTGATTTCCCTAAATAGTGTAAGGTCTATGTTATTAGCTTCTTCTTTAATGTCCTATTTCCTAGTATACTTTAGTTTCACTTATTGTTCTAAATATGTTAAGTATAATGGGGTTACTTATTCTTATGTTATTCATATTGTTAGTTATCCTTCTGTGTTACTAATAGCACAGCACTTCATGTCCAATGAAATGCATTGCATAAGCTAATAAAATGTGTGTCCCTCTGTGTCTAGTTATAAATGTTTTTGGCCATCTAATTGAATTTCTTATACATTCCTTAGGAAACAAGATTTAAACATGTACACAATCAAGATAACTGAAAATAATACAACATGAAAGGAACTTGAATGTTTTATCTCAATGTTATGAGTTCAGTTAACATGTTCACACTAGTCAACTAAAATGCACTACATATTTTTATTGTATGGTTCAGTCTCGAGGTCTAACTAGGTAGTTTAGTTAAATAGTAGTCTGTGTTTGCATAATGACCTTATCATGCAAGGGTACCATTGCTGGTCCAGCAAGGTACTCTTGGTCATGGCATATGAGGGCAACCTAAACCTATCTAGTTTCACTTATAACCAGTCCAACATCTTCTATATTCAATAGAGATGTTAGTATACAGTGTGTCTAGGACTTGAACACTCAAGTTGGAGGGGGTTTTGTATTGTTGAATGGTAAGTTTCCCATGTATGTTCCTATTAGTACTGCAAGGATAGTTTTCACTATGTCTTATTAAGTCCGTGTTGAACTCTTCCTTATAGCTCTTGATGGTGGAACTCAGGTGTTCCCAACTTGAATGATAGTGTATTTGTGTGCTCCTACTATTTTAAGTAAGGAATAGCCCCTATAAGTTTAGTTAAGAGCCTAGACTCTAAGTGTGTTCCTGCTGGTCTTGTAGAGTATATAATATGTCGTAAGTGAATTCTTGGTCAAAATACAACCCACTCCACTTGAAATTCTCTTGATCTATAAGTTCACAACCATTGTGTACATAGTATAAGAACATCTGAGTGGATTCCCATTGTTTTGATAGAGGTTTGAGCTGCTTACTCAATAGGTTTATCACATGCATCCTTATTGTTCTACTAGGTGCGTTTTAACTGTTACACATTCTCAGTTCAAATCATTTATTATTTTAGGGAAAAGTCTAGGAAAACTTAGAGTGTCATTATAGCATAATTAGTAGGTAACATACAAAAATGTTAAGCTTAAAACAAATATAAATTCATTATCTAAGTTGAGGTATATTCATAACTTTTCCCTACTATTTTTTAAAGGCACCTATATTGCAATTGTATACTTGCAGTCCAATTTCTAACAAGATTTTGTGCAATGTCCATCTATTATTAAATCACTATCATTCCACATTTCAAGCTAACAATTTCCCCCTTTTTTAGCCCATCAATGATAGGAAGATCAAATGGCCCAAACAGGGGTGGAACATGACATCAATTTCTTGTTCAATAGTGCAAGAAATTATGTTTAGTTCCCTACTTAACCTCCCTTAGAAAATGAAGTCAATTTATCCTAAAATTAGTCCAAACATAATCTCTCTAATTCCTTTCATATTACAAAACATTATAGTGAAAGAACATTGAAATTGGATTTCTCAAACAGGGATGGAACAGGACATCAATTTCCTGCTCTACAATGTATGAAATTGTGTCTTATTCCTTGCTCAATCTCCCCGATCAAATGAATTAAATTCATCCAAAAATTTGAACCATACCTTAATTCAAAGCCTATCAAACTATCATACAACATAGTGAGAGATCATTGCTCACCATGGTGGAAATGCAAAGGCATTTTCTGTAGGACCTTACCCTATATCTCTGCCTAGATGAGCAATTCATAATTTTAACATATAGCCTTTGTACCCCATGAAATTCACAAGTAAAATAGTAACTCGCAATCCTCACTTATTAATTAATTAAAAACATTAAACACATGGAGACCTATATAAAAATTTTAAGGGGAAACAAAAGCACTAAATATGAATTTCAAATTGCACACATCCTAACATGAATCATAGATCAATCACAATGATTTTTCCAAAACATCTCCTAATCACCTACAACTTTAAGGCCAAAACATGGTTTCGATTAGCCAAATTCCCAAAATCCCCTACCTTTTTGAGAAGTAAGTCCTTTCCTACTCCAATTCATGCAGTCTCCATCTGATGTTGGGGACACATAGTACTAGGGATTGAATTCCCCTATGATCTACTCCTTCTCACCTCCACCTCTTCTCAACTTGACACTATTTTCCCCAATTGGAAGCTTGACTTTTCCTTGGATTTTCCTCTTGGTTCTTTAGTTTGATCTCATCAGGTTTCCTGTAGGTGATGAGCTCACTGTTGGAGAGTATGTGTAGCTCCACTCTACCTCCAATTTATTCACTTCCTCCTACTAGGCTTCCTTTGGTTTTGTAGGTTTCCTTTAAGGGATTTCAACTAGTTGCAATGACTGGAAAGGTTAGTTGTGGGATGGAGAGGGAGGAGCAAGAAGCGGCCCCATTTTTAAACATTTCTCCCCCCACTTGCATGGCCAACTACTTGCCATGTGTGCAGTCATCAAAGCCCACCATCACACCACAGTTTGGGTTGTTCTACCAGCACGCACAAGATAACTCCCATGTTGCAATCCCCAATCTACCCTTTAATTGTATTTATCAATTAAACCCTTAGACCTCACCTTGTTTGCCACTATACCCTATGTTTCGATTTCATTTTTAGTTTCTTATACTTGAATTAATCTCTACATTAGTTCTTATGTTGGTTAGTTACTAATGTCTCCTTGTTTCACTTAGGTTCCTCAATTTTGGACAAGATTACACTCGCATTAAGTATGTTTTTTATTATACTCCATACTTCAACCTTCCTCACTCTAGGGTTTGTTTACACATCATCTATGATTATAGTTAATTTACTACACGGAAGATGTCACAAACTTATTCTAACATTTCTAATTATCCCTTTGATATAATTAAGATTGAGAAAAAAAAAAAATTCTCAATTTTTTTATAGATTACATATATATTAGATGGGATTTTATAGAATCACTAATATTACATTAAGTTTTTGACTTGTGAACCCTACATATTTGAAAAAAGAATTACAAAACCCTTTTCTAAAGTTAGGAGAAAAGAGAATCTTCTAGAGAAAATCTACTTTGACATATGTGCACCAATAAGTATTAGGGCAAGAAATGGTTTTTGTTATTTCATCTCTTTCATAGGTGATTTCTCCAAGTATGGTTATGGGTACCTCTTTACACATAACCATGAAGCTTTAGAAATGTTTAAGCACTTCATATTAGATCCCAAAACCCAATTAAAGAAAAAGAGAAAATCTTACAAACGGATCAAAATGGTGAGTATTCATCTCAATTATTTGATTTGTTTTGTGTAGGTAATGCGACTGTTCACTAGACATTTATGCTATACATGCCCCAAAAGAATTGGTGTAGTGAAAAGATGCAATAGGACTCGGTGAGGTCTATGGTGGCTCATCCAAATCTTTCTCTTTCCTTTTTGTGTAGATGCACTCTCATATGCCATTTACATACTTAGTAGGGTCTCTTCAAAGTGTGATGCCTAGCATTTTAAAAGATAATTTTGAAAGAATAAATATATTTTTGCAAAGTCAAGAATTCCCTGTTTGAAAATTTCCTTTTCAAAAAAATATTTGTTTTCAAAAACTATTTCTAAAACACTCGAGTACCATATTCACATATAAAAACCAACTCACCTCTGAGTCATACCATACATCAATTTGAAATAGTGTTAGGTCAGCCATTTATAAACCAATTAACCATAAATAAATCATCATGAATATTTATTCATAACTAATTTAGCATCTATCTAAAATGACTTCTAGTAAACTAATTTTTCTCTGGATTGGTCCTTACATTGAACTACACCAAGTGTTTGAAGCCTCTGATCATGTCTAATTCTTAGCCTTAACTTTTTCTCTTGTTTTTGCAATGTTTTGGTGTGTTAAGTAATATGAAGGTATACTTAATTGGTAAAACTAAGCCACAAACTCAAAACCAAGGCATACAATAGACAAGCACACTAATGTGTTTAAAAAGCATTTTTCTTAAATGCAGAAAAATAACACAACTAGCCACCTAGTCGCCTCATGCAATGCATCCATACTCACTTGTATCAACATTCAATAATCAACTGTACATAACTCAAGTATAATAGGATGCATGAACATAAATCAAAGTACTAATATAAAGTAAATAGTAGGAGGTTCATTGAACTCCTATTGATAGATTTTTCAATAATCTCGAGTACTCATGCAACTCATCTGTCCACAAAAATTCATGGGACACCTATGCTCATGCCAGCTTTACTGTGATGTGTGCCCTCTGGTATCTCATGAAGGGACTCCCATTGCATCCTCGTTGCATGTATAGCTATCTTGAAAGGGTACTGTGATTCACCTATAGTGGAGTCGACCACCATTTAAGAAAATGCCACTCTTGGCATTGGATACCATTCCACCTGTAGTGGTTAGAGGCCGGGAGGTCAACCCATACATAGTGCCCATTGGCTTAATAGCGTATCACATATATAAAAAACTTAGGTGTTTCTAACCCATATGCCATTTGCGAATCACTTATGCAAAATATGACACATATAAAATCTCACAAGCTCTTTTTCAAGCCAACAATGTAAAAGCATATTTTAGATCATTGTAAGTTAAAATAGGTCACAAAAACCATTTTCAAATCCATTTTCAAAAAAATTGATAGTCTTAGTCACTTAGGCCCAAATATAATCTATGTTTAGCTTTGAAATTTCATTGAAAATCAATGGAACATTTGATTTTTCAAGATTTTAAAATAGTAGCAAAACAAAGGTAATATACAAAGATCACCAATAGAATATTTTCTTGAAAATTCAATGCTTAAAACCATTGCATGAAAAATGTAATTGATGGAATTATCCAATAGTGTAGTTATGCAAATTGCAAGTTCAAAATTATAGCATGAAAGGAATTATAATCTGTAGAAAATAATTTAGCATACAAAGGAATATATATTTTAGTTTATAATGTGATGTAATACTACAAAATTTTGAGAGCTACAATGCTCAAAACATCTAGCATTTTAACTCCAGAATAGTAGCATAACACTCTTGCAAATGTTAGCTGGAAATCAAAGGAATCTAGCACTTTGTTTCATCTAAAATAGTGGTCAATCAATGGTATATACAAAGATAAAATTAGGCATGCTATAATACCTTTTTTCAATCAAAATAGTATTAATCTAAGAGAGTAATAGGAATAGTAGTCAATAGTTGCTTAGTTCTCTATTTTGCTCCCAAGACTATAGCAAAATAGAGTAGTAGTATGCCTCTATTTTTAGTCCAAAATCATTAACAAATCACATGTACAAACATGTATGAAAACCACAAAAAGCTGGCTTATAATTCACTTCAAAACTAAGGTCAAATCATTTGTGGTCATCTTTACATTTATAAATAATAGCAAAACAAGGAGTTGACATGGTAGTGTTTAATAGACATCTTAGACTCTATTTTTCTCCCAAAACCACTACAAAATAGAGGAGTGATAGGTAGCAGATAACAATCAAACTTAGCTTTTATTATGCTCAGAAAAACTATAGCAAAATAGAGGAGTGAATTACTAGCAGTATTAGTCAATCTTAGTCTTTGTTTTTCTTCCACAACTCATAGCAAAGTAGAGGAGTGAATAGGTAGAAGTTTTCTAATGTTTTGGCCTTTGTTTTGCTCCCAAAATAGTAACAAAACATAGGGTAATAGGTGTCAACCTATATGCCAAATTATGGCCAATTCTAAAGGTGATGCTAGCTACAAAACCTACAATAGTAGACCTATAATCCCTGCCAAGAAATGTGGCCAACAAGTGTATATGTATAAAACCCTAATTTTTAAATTCCTTTTCATGTGATTTTGTTAAATTCTAATTGGAATAAAATATGAATTTGAGATTATACTTTATGGATTTCAAAGAAATGGAGTTTTGAAAGATATAAAATTGACTATCAAAATCTTAGTAACTAGAATGTACTTGAGAAGAGCTTTCTAATGACAGAAATACACCAAAATTCAATTAGATGAGAAAATTTTGGATGCTTAATAGGGGTCAAAATTGATAACGATACCCCTACATTATAAGAGTATAAAGACAGAAATAGCTAACTATATAATTGGTTGGTTTTCTCTCTCTCTCCCTCTCTCTTCCTATGTTCCCTCTTCCTCTATCATTGACAGCCTAAACACATCATTGGTGATTTGGTTTAGGCATAGATAAAAACCCAAATATATGGCAACTACCATTGTAACATCTTGAATTTTACCTTAATAAATATGTTCAATTTTTTGTCATACTTATATCAATGAATGTAAGTTGCTTATGTGGTAATCTTAAGTATAGGAGAGACTTAGGTTTAGAGTTCAAAACACCACATAGTTGTTTCTATATTATTTTGTAGAAATTGTGAAGCACAATTGATATATACAACCATAGGCTAGAATAGGATGATTTCCTCTAGTCATATGGGTTCATGCAAGATGGCCCGGGCATATATGTTAAGAGCTCACAAGAGTCCCAAAGGGACTAGGACTCTTAGGATGGAACTAGGATACTAATACTAAATGGGAGCCTAAGTTAAGAGACACAATCAGGCTAGGATACAAGTAAATATCTGGACATCGTAGCCATGAAAAGCCAGCCTAGTTAGAGTGGTCAAATTACCCATAAGTGAAAATTATGTGAGAGTCCTAATCTAGATATGACACCTTGGTAGAAGATTGAAAACCTGTTAGGAGTTTGATTCATTGATTGGGTACATTGAATATGGGATTGCTTGTAAAATAATCTAAACCATGATCTTACTCAAGGAATTTGGATGGCCACGATAAGAGCTTAGGTGTTCTAATCATAGTTTAGAAGGGTGACTTAAAATAAGAGCATGTTAATTAGAGAATGAGATGATGAACCATAGGGAGAGATTAAGGGCAAGGATTAAAACCCAATGAAAAAATTTAGCTAGCCAAGGAACGAGGGTGTGATTGGCTAGAAATCATGGGCCACTAGTCCATGGAGTGCTAAGATTTCACATTAGAACCATAGAATATCTTAGAGGAGGATCCACCCATGTATCATTGAGGTAGGTGCCATGTTGGAGTTAGACACCTACCTTTTAGGTGCTTAAGAAGAAGTAAAAAAAGTGGATTAGGGTGAATTATGGAGTCTGGTTTCACCTGGATTAAGACTAAGACATATATGTCCTAAATGTATGTAGATACTATGTATATGGGATTAAGAGTTGAGAGAATCTAGAGCAGAGATGCAACCTACAAAACATAGAACATGCTAGATTAGAATACTAGGATGGAGGCCCATGTTACAAGCTAGATTGCACAGGCTTGTTTGGATGTTTTTTCCCATAGGAAGTCAACTCATATAGAGTAGCCTAAAGCTCACAAGATGAAAATTCCCAAGAGTCCTAACAAGTTTCAAATCATTAGTTAAGTTAAAAACCAACTAATTATATTGACCTTTGACCAAATACAATGAACCTAAACACTTAGTTGAGGCATAGAGAATTAGGGAACATTGTGGGACTCAAACACCAATTCAAATTAGGGAACCATGAAGGAGGAACATATGAGGTAATAAGGCATTCAAAGCTTGGGAAGAAGGGAAGAATAAAGGGGAAAAGGAAAAAGGAAGAAGAAAGATAGTAAAGGAAAAGGCAGAATAATAAGAAGGAAAAGTGGAGAACCAAGTAAGGAAATGGCTAGACCATTAGACTAGGATTTTCAATTTCTTTTAAGAAAAACTTATTATTGTTACAGTCACAACCTTATTTTTCTTTATGATGAAATCAATGCTAGGATAGATATTTGGTAGTGATTTTCACATGAGTTGTTAGTTTTTAAGTGTGTATCATACCGGTGAAATCTCCATGGTTTTTAGTATGGAAAGCCTCAAGTTTTCATGATGTTCCTATGTATTGTGCTATATTGCCTACTTGCCTGTACACTGTTGGATCTTTGCACTTTTTGGCACACTTATCAAATGTGTATTTTTGAGATAATTATATCATTATGTTTCTAATTCAATTGTTGAAAATATCATGAGATCCATACATAAAAATCTCAATGATTTATTAAGATAAAATAGTGATTAAAGCATTACTTTTTTAAGGATTTTCAACCTTGCTTACACGCTGAAAGACCCATAGGTAAAGATGCCTCTAGTTTGGACATTAAATAGTATATTTATTTATTTTTAAACCTTAGATCACATTAAATATAAATGTCATAAATATGTCAATTAAATTTTTATGAAATTTTGATAAGAATTGACTTAGAAAAGATTGAAGGAAAATCAATAAGTTACTAACTATAATCCTAACTGATAAGACCATGTGACACATCCCTCAAGTTTGGCTATCAAAACTCAGATTTTTTAACTGATAGTTTAATAGTGATTTATTAACTTGATTATAATATCTAATTTTAAATTTTCTAAAATCAAATATAAGAATTGATAGAGGAAAAGGGTTGATGTACAAGGTAGGCCACTGACTATTAGACACAGTTTCTAGCTGAGAATTAACCAAAATATTTGTGATCTGGGTATAATGTAGATATCATCTAAGGTTAAAAATTATATGGATACAAAACTTGTTCAACAAATAACAAAATTAAAGAAACCAATTTAAAAAATAAGGTATTTAGGTCATTAGACTGATGGTAGAAAGTCAAATTGGTTACTAGATTGGACTATAGACACTATAAGTGCTAAAGTAGGTAAAAGATTATTCTTCTACTTGATAAACTTTAATAAGGGATTGAATAATCAACTAATTCACTAAATTAGTATCCAAAGAGGATAGAATAAACTAAACAAGCAATTAGTCTAAACGAATTATCATACTCATAACATTCTTTGTAAGCTACTCTAGGCCTATTGTGTGGTATGATTGTATAACTTGCAAAGGTGCACAAAATTTTTTTGATAAAGTTGAATTAGATTAAACAATTTTTAGTAAGCTTTTAAAAGGTTATAAGACTCTCATAATCAATTTGACTTTGTTATGGCAGTAATTAAGAACTTTGACTTACTATTTTGGATTTAGATTTTTAGTAGTAGATTTCTATGTATTAAGCAAAGAAGCATATGACATGATTATGAGAAATTAATTGATTTGTGAACTCTCATGACTTTGTGGATAATATCTATATGTGTTATGATATGCACAAGCATCACTATTAAGCTTATGTGATTGGATATTTCTAGAAGCTTGATTTGCCTTATGTGATGCAATATGTTGATATTTGAACGATCATGCCCATGTTATATGATCCTTATTTTATGGACCCTAAATGAGTGAGTTATGTGAATAAGCTCATGTGGACCCTGCATGGATGAGTCATGTGATATATGCTCATATGTGTACCTAATGTGAGTGAGATATTTAATATGACACTAAGGTGCTAAGCTATTTTGATGCCTAGAGTTAGTCGTGCAAGGGTTGTTATGCCCTATGGCCTATTCTAGGAGGGTTTGTATTGGCTCTTGACCTTCGAATAAGATACCTACCATGTTATGGCTCCTTCAACTAAGTATGTGTCATAAGCAAACTACTTTTGATTTGATCCTCCTCGCCATGAGAGTGATGCAATCTATTGGTATCTGCAAATGAGCATAGATGGGTGATGCTTTCCACCATGTGCATAGTGACCCCTTGAGCTTTGGATATGATATGCACGTTGGTCATCCTTGAGGATTTAGACCATTGCCTATGTGGCTTGTGGCAGGAAGCTTCCATTATGTTTTAGGTATTCAGTTATCTAAATATGTGAGCTTATTTGATATGTTCATTAAGACATTATATGTGACTAATGAAACATATGCTTGTAGTTGATATAGTTCCATATACTACATTGTTCATAAGATGACACATGGATGTGGAGGTATGGATACCCTGTTTAGGGATTTATCCATCGAGTATTTGTACTCACCCCTTCAACATTTTTTCAGGCAAGGATCATAGAGTTGTGCATAGATTGGACGATATAGGAGTTGTGAAGCGTACCTTGATGGTTTTCAAAAGATATTTCTATGAAAAATTATTTTAGAAAACTTGGGTTGTCATAGCTACATGTAGACAAAAAGAAATAGAGAAAAATCAAGTTCTTTCATCAAAATCTAATTGAAAAATTAGAAAAGTATCATCTAGAAGATATATCAGAGAAGATCCACTTCAAAAGTACTATATTACATCAATGAGCAAAGAAATTTGGATGAAGAAAATGAGAAAAATGGCGATTATGATGTTTTTTAGCAAGTTTTCTAGCCAAAACAATGACAAAGACCTTCAATAGAGAGTTGAAACCATGGGTAGGACTCCGATCTGCATTTTCCCTTAAATTTCATGCACTTTTCATAACTTATGGTACATTTTACCATAGTCAGTGACAATCAGAATTTGGTCAACTTCTCCAGTGATCTGCAAAAAAATACTGATCTGGTTTATTTTCACTAGATCTACACACCCCTGTAAATTAAAGTCAGATTAGAGATTATCTAACTATCCAAAATTAAATCTAATCTCGATCCTTAACTATTGATCTAAAAATTTAATTGTTAGAAACAAGATCCAATCGTAGATCTACAAACCTTATAATTTGAATAGTGATCTTGCTAATGTGAAAAAAAATGCTAGATATGACCAATTGGGTGAAAATTTTCTATTAGATCATGCTACTTTGAAATCTGATGGTGTTTTTCGTAGCACTGTAAAAGAAAATACCTATTAAACCAATCATAGGAATACTCGTTACAATACATATCATCCAAAAAGGAATCCTTCTAGTAGAATCAGCCTCTCCCAACCCCATTTTAATGGTTAAGACTATTCCCATTTTGCTTGTCAATGATTTATAATTACAATGATAGTCTATCCAAAACTAGATCTGACCATATCAATAACCAACAAGTGTTAATCCATACAATCTATGGTCAAAAATCAAGATAGAACTATCAATCCATGAATTCAAACACTTGAACACTTAGATCCACATGATCTGAGGTTAGATCGACATGTCAAGAGTTCTATGACCCCATTCTTTAGCTGAGAATGTCAATCCTCTAATCAAAATGTCTTCATTTTTAAATATGTATAGTTTGTAAGCGAGATGATGAATCAACTATCATCTAACAATCCGATTTAGAAGTTTAATTTGAAATTTTTTGTATTGGAATTTCAATTAGTAAAATTATCTTTATCTTTCTTAGATTAACATCACTAATTGATAGAAGCTCAGATCAAGAATCCTAATTGTCGATCAACAATCAAATTGGTGGTTTATTAATCTTGGCAAGTGTAAACCACTCAATTAGAGGCAAGTTGTTTTGACATCACTATGTTTCTTATATTCACAACATAAATAGATTTTGGTTTTATTTAAATGAATGTTACATATGGATTCAAGATAAATTGATGAATGGGATATGTAATGATTTGACATGCACCACTCTCTATAATTGAAATTAATAATGCATATAATTCTTTTCATGATGGTATTGGATTATTGATATGGTGCATGGATGATATTAGAGATTTATGGTTGTAATGATAAAAGGACTAAGTGTTTATTTATGTTGAGAATGTGAAATGAAGGTTTATCAAGTGAATCACATGACATTTGTTAAATACATTATGTCCAAAAAATAGAGCAAACTTTGCCAAAATTTTTGGTAGAAGTATAGGATTCATTCCATTACTAACCCCTACATTACACACAACACATAACACACACACACACACACACACACACACACATGCACCACTTGGATTTGAGTTCTAATTTGCATTTGATGAAAACTACGATTTGTATTTTAACATGCAATTTGTCTTCTTGAAGATAATTAAAGTTTAATTCATGATTTATACTTGTAGGTTGCCTATGAGTGTGGGTGAAAGAGGCATGGTAGGCTTCTAGGTGGCATCCTTCTAGGTGCACATGGCATAGTCGTAGTTTGGATTGAGATGATTGTGAGATTTTTTTTACTTGCGTGATTTGTTTGTGACTTAGTTTTTAGCATGGATTTTCCTGTGAACAAGTTGATGTTCTCTAATATTGACTTGGTATGGATTTTCCTATTGGTGAGTTGATATGCTTTGAGATTTACTTGGCATGAATTTTCCCACTTTGGAAGTTGATATGCTTTGACACAATTTTTCATGGATATGCCTTATTGAATTGAGATGTGATTTCAGTGTCTTATTACTTTATTGCTGATTTTATGCATATTGATTGCTTGGATCTTCTATCACATGTATATATTATGATTTTTTCTTGTATTTATGTTGTGCATAGATAGATTTAAAATTGGATGTGATTCTATTATAGTAATTTATCACTTGCTTGTGACTTTATGAATGCATCCTGGCTTAGAATTCTACTTGTATTTGGATTTATATGGATTGCCAAATTAGGTGTTCAAACACCTACTCAAGCATAGGCTTGCTAAGGTATTATATTATTTACAACATCTCATATTTGAGGAGTTCTACTTAAATGAAAAGAAGCTTGAGGTAGAAGGAATGTTGGACCAGAATAGTTGTGGAATGAGAATGTGCTACCAATATAAGTATATGACTTCTAATTTATACTTATAGGTATATGTATTTATACAAATGCACTGTGAGTTGTGAGTAGATAAATCTTAGAAAACATTAAATGTAAACTTCCGGTACTTCAAAAATCCTAAAATGTGTTTTATTCAAAAGAGATGACACTTGGGGTTTTATGAAAAAACCTTTTCGCATGAAAATGTTTCTACTATTTGCATTTCATAAATAAAGAAAAGATGTTTAAAAATTAAGGGCATTGTAGCTAGTATCAGATCTCTCTTAATCCTATCAAGGATAGTTCTTCATGTCAAAAATCATATAAAGTTAATGAGATAGTTATCAAGATATGAGTTGTAAAGATGACTTATATAGGCAATGCTGAAGAATGTGAAATAAATGCCATGTCAAAAGGTTGCTAAATGAGCTAGATTGAGCAAAGACATTGACATAGGAGAATGGGAATCATTTCTAAATTAGGTCCATGTCATTCACAACCAATGACTTAGCGTAAAGTTGTAAATAGTCAAGGAAACGAGAAGACTTTTGGTCCTTATATGAGTAAGAGAAAGAGTACTATCAAGGGATTAGTATGGTTCCTAGAGTAATGAACTAGAGTATAACATTATACAAATAGTGCTTCTGGTTGATAAATCTAACATATGATAGATTCATGATGTCAAAATTTTGGAGAATTATAGCATAAGTATGGACATGTTGGTGTGTGTTTCAATTGAATTTTAGTGGTACTATAAGAATTCAATAAAAAATATTGATATCACAAGATTATGATAGTGTTTATGATGGAAGTATTTAACATATGATGTTTATTTGACTCCAAATCATGAACTTAGACATTTACTATCGATCTTATATAGTGATATGAGTAAGTTTAGTTAGTGAATTAGATTAACTTCTAAACTTCTTGTTATATGAAATTATCTAATTTGGGTCCTACATGCTCCTCCATATCTTATGGTCTCACATTATGTGTCGATAGTCCTAACTAGGACTTAGGTTTCTATCTAGAAGTGATAAATCTACTGAGTGAGTCTTTTTGTGCATGGAAATACTGTAACATCTTTATTTTTACATTTATAAAGATGTTGAAATGGCATGGCTAAGTCTATGAATATAAGTTGTTTATATAGTCATGTTAAGCATGATCATATTCATGGAAGGATTAATGGCTACGACAAGTGCTTAGGCAACCTAACCACAAGTAAGAAGGATGGCTAGGATGTTTAACCTTAGAACTGAAAAAATTGACAGAGAGAAAGATGGGACAAGATGATGAATGATAAGATAGATGAAGGGCTGGGATTGAACCATGAGGGACCACCCAACTAGCTACCATAGGAATACCTAATTGGCTAGGTAAAACATGTCCCACACATACTTAATGTTGGGGGTTTTCAGATAGGAACTACATGGCTATCATTAGGAGGAGCCATATTTTTAGGTGGAGTTAGGCATCTACTTCATAGCATGAGAGATGTGGTGCAAATCATGGAAAATAGGGAAGATTTGAGAGGGGTTTCACATGGAAGACATTAGGAAACCTCCTTAGAAACTAAGTTCTAGATTAGATAGGACACCAATTAGAAGAAAAAATTAATAGTTGATAAGCTGGATGTCCTAGCCTAGAATAAAGAAAAAGCTTTGGTTGCAAGACATCCAAGGCAGGGAGGGACCTAAACATGGAGTGCAAAAACACATGGAAACCAATGGAGAAAAGAAAAAAAGAAAGGAGGAAAGGAAGAGGAAAAGAAGAAGAACTAGGTAGGGGATGGTTGAAGTCCTAGATTAGAGTTCTCAAAAGAGTTTTTAGCAATGACACTGTAGGTTTCGAATCAATTTTCAACATCTTTTTCATGCTAGGGATCTCCTTTCACTTTCGTTTCCACATCTCTTAATTTTCTTACTTAATTCTTCAATATCAAAGTTATATTTTCTCTAGTAGTGATAGCTAAGAGAACAGTAGCTTTGAATCTTATTGCTTCCCTTTATCTTTTCCTTATTTCTCATTTAGATTTAGGACTAGTTCTTATTAATTTCTTTACTGTCTTCATGCTCTTACTCTCTTGATTTTGCTTTTTGATTTCCCATGCATGTTATCTTAGATTATTTTGAGTTTGTTGGACTATGTTTAAGGTTTCCTCTAAATCAAAATCTAGACATTAGGAAAGTGCACAATTTCCAGGTTGTTATTTATATACATGCACACCATCTTCAAGTGTAATATCCAATTCAATGAATAAACTGCTTGAATTAGAATTGTTACTATTTCATTCTAGAATTAAAGTACTTCCAATATTTATTGTTATCTTTCATGAATTACAAACCTCATGTTTCAGTCCATGCCTCATGAACCATGTGCACAACTCCATGTATCAAGAACATGGTGATTGGGTGATTTGCCTCATTTATTGTTCCATTATTTCATGATAGTTTAGCATTACTTGTTTAGTTATTTGCATCTTAGTTTAGCTTTATAAAGTGTGACGACCCGGGTTCTATATGATTCAAATTTGATAAAAAGGCGAGATCTCTTATTTTAGAAATATGAAATGCATGAAAATCTTTTTGTTTTGGAAAACAATTTTTCATATAAAACCCCGAGTGTCAGAACACATTTTCAAATTATATAGCGATGGCATAGTTTTAAATTGACTCTATTCCCAAGGAAGTGTTAGTCACAGCCTCAGTTACAGAGAGTAACTACAATCAAGTAACATTGAAAGATAAGGTAGGGGTTTACTTACTGGGACTTAGTTTGGACGTCCTCTATCACGGGTCTGTCACCGTATATCCTGTCCTTAAGTGTTTACTTTGTGTCTGAAAAATGTTGGGGATTGGGTGAGTATATACCATACTTAGTAGGAGTCTATCACTACTAGTTTTACAATGCATGCTACATTTAAAATCATATGCTCTTTAAAACATGTGCATGTTTGAACACTTAGGTTCAATATCGATATTAAAAACCATTGTTGAATTGAAATACTGACAACTTAAAGAATCGCATAATCCAAGTCGAAAGTATCATATATATATATATATATATATATCATAAACATAATGGTATGCATAAGATGCTCAACTGAATCCAACTCATGGATATATGGTATGGTCGACCAACCTCATGTCATGCCATATGCAATGCAAGTAAATCCTCAAAACATAGGTCCCACTATGCCCATGACCTCACCGCCGTGTGGTCCCCGGGTACCTAGGGACACAAGGTCATAGCCTCCATGGGGCATATGACACTTCGACCCAGTGCCATGACACAAATGGTAGCCCCCTGTACCATATGCAGTTGAAGCAGGGACATGCCTTTTTGGCGTGGTACCCTTTCCACCTAATAGTGGTAGAGGTTGGAAGGCCACCCCAGACCTCTCGGCATAGCGCCCACGAGCTTACTAACCCAAATCATATACGATCAATGAAGCAAAAACCTTTGTTTCAAAACCTGTCCTCTTTGGGTCCCTTACAACTGCCTACCCAGCGTCTTTTGGGCACTCTAGTGTCTTTTGGTAACCCTCAAGGACATGCAATTTTTCAAAACTCAATAACCACAAATCATGCAATTATATGCAATTGTTTGCAAAACATATCTACGCATAATGTATTTATCATAAGCATGCTGAATTCATTTATAACATTAAGTCATGCTAAACAAGTTGTATAACTTATACTTAAAACATGCATTCAAAACAATCATGGGCTCTTTTTAAAAGTCTAGTAGCGATAGAGCACCTACCTAGTTTGGTCACGCTAGCCCCCTTGTCCTTGTACGCTCTTGCTCATAGTTTAGGGGAACAAGGTTAGTTTGGCCTATTTCTATAGGTTTTAGAATGGTTGATCTCACTACTTAGGCATTAAGGGTTCATTCTCATGCCTATGGGTGTCCTAAGGTCCTAACTAGGCCTTGGTATCATCAGGTTTACAAAGGTTTAGTGGCCCTGTGCCACTATCATAGTTTAAGGGTCATGTCTACCTTAGATTAGGCCTTGATCAGGTATTTTATGGTTTGGGTGTGTCTGCGTCGTCGACATGGACACAACACCTTTCGCAGCGCCTCAATCAGAGCCCTAGAACTCAAGTTATGGGCAAATTAATATCAAGTGTACATAGAGGGTCAAACGAGGTGGAAGCCCGAGATGCTAATGCGTCCTGCGTCAGCAACGCGTGCCCCATTAGGCGCGTCTGCAGATGCACCCAGGCTTGCCCCCAACGACGCGCCCGCTGGTTTCTCTCTAACACAGTCAACGCGTTTCATCCTATAGGGGACCGGGGCATCCTCGGGACGCCCTGGTTCGACCCTGTCGACCAGTGCGCCCCAGGCACTGTCCCTGGGTCCTTTGTGGCTCCATAGAGGCCCGTTTTGCATGGTTTTTCATGTAGAAACTTGGGGAAATCCACCCTAAGTCTAAGAGGGAGATGGGTTTGGAGGGGTTTTGGGCATACCTGGTTCGTGGCCGGGTTTTTGTCTACGTTTTCTCCTCTTGTCTGCCTCTCCACAATGGGTTTTTCCCAAGCTTTTGGGCTGCCATTGGAGGCACCCAAGAGCTTTATTTATAGAGCTCGAAGAGGGTTCTGGAGGGGGTTCTTACCGCCATGGAATTGTGGTGGAGAAACCTCCAGAATGGCGGTGGTTTCTCCCCTAAACATCATCGTTCTAGAACCCTCTAGGAGGTTAAAGAAAAGGGGTGCCCGTATCAAAACGGGTCCTTGTGTTTCTCAGCCTAAATCCGTTTTTAATTTAAATTACACTTTTGCCCTTCAACCTCAAAGGGCCATAACTTGCTCATTTTAACTCCGTTTTGAGTGATTTTGGTCTTGTTGGATTCATTTTTCTAAGATGCAGCTAAGGGTACTACTCTCAGGACCAAATTTCTGGGTCCAGTCATGGTGAATTGTGAAATGACAAAAATACCCTTATCTTCAAAAAGTGAACTTTTCATTACTAACTTGGGATTTCAATGTTACAAAAATGGAGTTATTACATAAATTTTTATTTTTAAGATGTCTTAGGATTAGGAAAGTGTTGGCTTAGGAAAGTTTCATTTTTAGCAAGTTTCCTTAAGTAAAGTTTCCTAGATTCATTCATTCTAATTTTGCATTAGTTTATTTTATTAAATGCATGCTAGTTAGGAATATTTCTAATTCCATTGAATATGTTTATTTTTAGAAAGTTTCTTTTATTTCATGTTTCTAATTTTATGCATGTTTCACATTCCATGTTGTTTAAATTCCTAGTTTAATCAAAACAATCTCTCTTTGCCTAAAGATAAGTGATTCAAATAAGATATAACTAATACCCAAATCTATGAGATTCCTCATGGGATTGACCTCTGTCACATGAAAATTACTACACATATTCATGCACTTGTGAGAAATTTTAAAACATACACCACCGAGTTTCTAGCTTTGTGGATTTGTTTTCATGAAATTTGTCTTAGATAAATCTCCTAAATCTACCTACAATATTCTTTTTTCCTTTTTACTTAAATTTACATTTTTTTAAGAGTGAGGCATCAAAGGCTTACCCTTTTCATTGTATTTTCTTTGAAAGAGATGCTCTAAGAGCAAATAACTTCTAAGGGGGAAAAGTCTAGTGATATTTGTGATAATCTTTCCCAAACTAGGAAACAACTTGATTTTTTCACAAGCTTTCTTTTGATCTTTCTTTCAATAAAGTTCAAGGAAGAAAGAATTTCCCATTACATTTGATGGAAAACATTTTACTTTGAGATTAAAAAGAAAAGAATCCTACACTCTCTTCTTAAACATCCTATAATACTACTTGGAATAGTTAAAATGCATATTTCAACTCCCTTGCATCTATAGTTTCCCTATCACGCTTCCAACTATAATATTTTTAGTTCTTAATCTAGCACTCATCCTTTCTTTATATTTCTAGCCTTAACGTAGCACTCATCCTTTCTTTAATATTTTTTTCTGGCATTTACATTGTGTTTGCATGATGCTCTATTTAAAAGCAAGTAGTTTAAAACTTTCATTATGATTTATTCATGCCTATTTCATGTTTTCTCTTTGTTCTATCCTCAAGTATGTATCCAATTTTAGTCATTGTTTATATTTCAAGCTTCATGGTTCTAGCCTTAGAAATCTTATTTTATTCTATATTTTCCATTAGCTTGATCAATCTTGTTTTAGTTCATCCTCCATTTTCATTCCTAACCATTGATATTAGTTCATCCTTCATTTTCGTGCTTAGCCATTGATAATATACATATTTCTAGTTTTCATTATGTTATGAGATTATTTGTAGAATGATTCTATATATGTTCTTGAATGCATCATTAACATAGAATAGTCATTGTTTTCTTTTTTATGTTGAGTATGTTGATGTGAATGTGTGTATGCTCTTCTTTTGAATCATGTACTTTAGATGTTCTTGCTTATCTTTATGTATTCACTCTAGGTTATCAATTAGGGGAAGGAAAATTAAAACTAACTTTCAAGTTAGAAGAAAAAGGGGGTATTGTTTACTTGAAAACCTTATTGCTTTAGTTTTCATGATGTCCAAAATTAGATCTCTAGTTTAACGACTCATTTGAGTTATTAATGACCTAGTTCCCTGTTATCTTAGGTGGCAACTCCAATCCATAATCTATTGAAGTTCACATGATTTTAGGCTAGAATCTTAAATAAAACCATTATAAAAGATCAAGCCAATTACAGTATCTCTCCCCCTAAAAAGTTAGAAAGATAATTCAACCATTCTTAATTAACATGAAACCAAAAATTCTAACCTAAGGTAAGATAACAAAAATCATTTTGAACTTGTGTCAAACCTAAAAAATGCATACATGTGGAAGAAGACTCTACAATAGTCATCATAATTGTAACTAGGTTTGTAGTTTTCCCATATGTGTAGTGGCATGAGGAAGCCATCATACATTGCTTGTCCTTTATGTAACACCCCTAATTTTTTTTTTGTAATAAAAATATAATAGTGAAATTGAAGATTTCAAGGAAAAATCAGGTTGGAATATTAGGTTTAGCAAAAATGTACTTCGTACAGAAGTACAAATAAGGCATAAAGATATGCATAAGTGAAAACATATCTCAAGAACCCTTCAGAATGACTGTAAGCACAGTGCATTCTGAATTCAAAGTGAAAAACCTTTATTTTCTCCATTTAAGAGAAAAAGGGTAAAATGATAACTTTACCCTAGCCAAGGTCTAAGACATTAAATTTATAATGTACTCAAAAATACAAGTCCAACGCCACTAAGAACACTCAATTCTGAGTTCGTAGGAGTAAACTCAAAATTTTATACATAAAGGGCAAAATGGTCTTTTTTCACATGTGGGGCCCAAAAAGGACCCAAAATGGAATCCAATGACCAGACCACGTGCAATCATGGGTCAAACCACTACCACCAGCTAGTGGAGAAGGAGGTGGTAGTGGGAATCAAATAAATATTAAATATTAAAAAGGAAAAAATATAATAATTAGGTGTTATGATGAAAAACACTAAAAATCCCTATAAATAGACATCATAAAAATTCCCAAAAATATTCCAAAAATCTATCAAGAAGTCCCCTAGAATCTACCAAAATCTCAAAACAAAATTCATCCTCCTTCTCCCTCTTTTTTCCTCCATTTCCTTGCATTTTATTCCCCCTATTAGAGTGTCCATAGAAGCACCAGGAGGAATATTCCTCCTCTGGATATTAGGCGCTTCCACAGACACGCTGTCCCAACGAGAAGGGTTTTCACCCTGTTACTGTTTTTGAGTTATACATTAATTTTCAGCCGTTGAAACATAATCTTGACCATTGGATAGTTGGGTAATATCAAGATATACAAAACCCATTTGATTTTACCATAATTTGTGGAGTATCTGTGGATAAATCAGCGAAAAACGGAAGCTCCAACGACCTATATTATAAGGAGTGGATTTTCTGGTTTTTTTGGCATAGATCCGGAATATCTTCTTCCAGGTGTGTTACAAGTGAGTTTCTTTTTTCTGCAGTCCATAATTACCCTGTATTTGGCTAGCCAATCCATACCCAGTATAACATCATAATCTACCATGTTTAGTAAAATAAGGTCAATACTCATTGTTCTCCCTTGTACTTCCACAGGTACATCTGAAAGATATTCTTGTAATCTAATTGTTTTCCCCACTGGTGTCATTACATCTAGATAGAATCCCAATTTCTCCACTATCAATTGTATACTAGATGCAAATATACATGATATAAAAGAATGGGTTGAACTTGAATCAAACAGTACTTTGGCATGGTGATGAGATACTAATAATGTACCTTCAATAACTGCATTGGATGTTCCCACCTCTCCATCGGTAATAGCGAACAGCCATCCTTGATGACACGGTACATTTTCAGGCTGTGCACCTTGGATTGCCAAGGGTTTGTTGCATTAATTAGAGAAATGCCCAATCTCACCACATTTATAACATTTGATAGGGGTTCATGGCTGTTGTGGTGCCCCATGAGGGCATGCATGGCCTGGATGATATGTTCTACAAACAGGGCATTGTTTCCTTTTTGCTTGGTTCCCTTGCTTGTTAAAAGTCCAAACATTGTTTGAGGGTCTCTTGCCTTTCTTGAATGATTTTTGATGAGAGGTGCTTCCTCCTCCAAATTTGGTGAATTGGCTTCTTCTGTAGTCTTCTTCAAATTTGGAGACCATTTCAACACATTCAGCCATGGTGGTAGGTTTAGTCCCCAGCACCTTTGTCCTTAGTCTGGGATGTAACCCTTCCATAAAACGATCTATCGTGTTTCCTTCGGTGTTACATATATGGTTGGCTAATATCTTTAGCTGGATGAACTTATTTTCATAGTCCACCATGGAAAGGCTTCCTTGACGTAACTCTAAGAACTCCTGCTTTCAGGATTTGATATGTGCGGGGAAGTATTTCTCATAAAAAACTTCTTTAAATCTTTCCCATGAGATTTCTTGAGAATTTGTGAAGGCATTTCTTTGTGCAGATCTCCACCAGTATAGGTGGCCATCTTAACCTTTAAATTATCTAGAACTCTTAATAAGCTAAAGGTCTTTTCCACCTCATGAATCCAGTCTTCAGCCTTCTCAGGTTCTCCCTTGCCATTGTAATCGCTCACCATTTTTTGGAACCTTTCCACCATTTTATCTATCTTCTCAGGTGTCAATTGGGAATGTTCCATTATCCCATTTGGTATTGGTAAAGAGTTCTCCTGTACTGGGGTTGGCGTTTCTTGCCTAGGAATAGGAGCACTGGGCCCCACGCAGGTTGAACCTGAGCTTGAGAACTTGGTGCTTCCCTTGGAGTAGACTGAGGTTGCATAAGTGGAGGAAGGATGTTCCCCAATATCCTCATCATAACTTCCTCCAATTTATTGCCTGATGATCCTTCCATAATGTTCTTAGACTCCCTTGAAGCTGTCTGCCTTACTCCTCATTTAGGTGGCATTTGCTCAAAACCCAACATTCTATGTAAGTATACTACTTAACTTCTCCCTAATATATCTTAATTTGGATTACTACTCTGGACATTTTGGGGCTGTGAGTGACTGGATGAATGGCTCTGATACCAATTGTGACGACCCGGGTTTTTAAAACACATTTTATAATGCATTTGTTCAAAGGAAGGGCCCTTAAATGTGTAAAATAAAATAAAATAAAATAAAATTCGCAACCAATGTAGAAGAAATTCTTTTCATTTAAATTCATTTGGAACAAAACCCAAGTCTCATTAGAAGATACATAATACACATAGCCATTTCTTATAAAATAAATTTTTATTGAATACCAGGATTCATCCAGTGGTTCACTCATACACAGCCCTGTGTTAGGTTACAACTCATTGTCCAAAATTACATAATCCAAACATCAAACCTCACCTTACATTAAAAACACTCAATACAATACACTCTCAAATGAAGAAAAATTACATATCTTCGAATACATACTCTGATTTTCTTATTTTCTTCAAATCTTCTACTATCTTACTCCTAGATCTTCAAGCTTTAATCCTTTCAGTCCTTTATGGCCTTGAGCTTCTTTCCCTCCTTCTCTATGCTTGAGGTATTGTAAATATGGAAACCTGTACAATACCTCAACAAGCTATGCTTGGTAGGGGATACAAAAATATACTACTTCATCAATATAATGATACTTACCTTAGTCATTAAGCCCTCCTGAGTCATCTCATACTCATATATAGAGGATATACATTATTTATGTAGTATATGACAAATTAGTTAATATATCGAAGAATACTCAAAACTTGTTCCTTCCCCTGGCTATACTTCCACTTAAGAGAGTAATACCTAGCCAATTCACATATAGGGGTTTTCATTCTAGGAACTCTTATAATAGCATATCACTATGCCATGGCATCATACTATGCCCATAATCTGTGCATCATAATGCAAAATACATTAGGACTACTATGCTCACAGTCTCAATCTATATAGCGCGCCCGGATAACTATATAATCTTCCACTGATACCAACTGTGGAATAATCAATCCATGTCCTCATGGGGTGGACCATGGCTGTTACAGTGGGGCCTTCCCATTATTGCCCCACCCAACATTTAGCCTCTTTTTGGGCATGGTATCCATCATATAAATTTCAGGAAGTAAGTGGCCAAACCCTCATGACTTCCCTAGCATAGCATCCCCAGTCTCTATCGTTGTGTAAATCAAAATTTTCCATACATCCCAAAGGAACAAAAATGTATCAAGATTTAAAAAGAAATTTTTGGTGGGAAGGTATGAAGAAAGATATAGGGGAGTGTGTGGCTAGGTGTTTAACTTGTCAGTAAGTAAAGGTTGAGAATCAAAAACCAGCTAGGTTACTACAAACCTTAGACCTGCCAGAGTGGAAATGGGAACATATCACCATGGACTTTGTTGTGGGTTTACCAAAGACTCGAGCAAGCCATGACATGATGTGGGTAATAGTTGATAGGCTAACCAAGTCAGCACACTTCCTTCCAATCAAACAAAACCAATCTATTGACAGTTTAGCCCAGTTGTATGTAAAAGAAATAGTTAGCCTTCATGGGGTCCCACTCTCCATCATCTCAGATAGAGATGGAAGGTTTACATCAAGAAGTTGGAAGAGCGTGCAACAAGCATTGGGGACATCACTAAAATTTAGCACAGCCTTTCATCCCCAAACTGATGGTCAGTTAGAAAGGACCATTCAAACCTTAGAAGACATGCTAAGGGCCTGTGCACTAGATTGGAAGGGTAGTTGGGATGAGCATCTTCCATTGATTGAGTTTTCTTATAATAACAGCTTCCATGCAAGTATCGGAATGGCACCTTATGAAGCTTTGTATGGACGACCATGTCGATCACCAACATGTTGGGATGACGTAGGGGAACGAAAGTTGATGAAGTCAGAATTTGTGGAACAATGTACAGACAAGGTAAGACTAATAAAGAAAAGATTGTTGGTTGCTCATAGTCGTTAGAAAAGCTACGCAGATAAAAGATGCCGAACCCTGGAATTCGAAATAGGTGACCATGTGTTTCTGAAGGTCTCACCCATTAAGGGAGTGAGAAGGTTCGGAAGTAAAGGAAAACTCAGTCCAAGCTATGTTGGCCCTTTTGAAATACTAGAAAGGGTTGGGTTGGTGGCTTACAAATTAGCACTACCTCCTCAACTCTCAGAAGTACACAATGTATTCCACATTTCCATGCTACGAAAATACATCCTAGATGAAACGCATGTGCTTGAAAACATACCGAAGGAGTTAGATATAGACTGAACCTTTAAAGAGAGGGCAATTCAGATCTTAGGCAAGAAAGAGCAACAGTTAAGGACCAAAGTTATTCCCTTAGTCAAAGTATTATGGCAACATCATACGATTGAGGAGGCTACTTGGGAATTAGAAGAAGAAATGAAAACTTGTATCCTAGTTTGTTTGAGTAGTGAAGATTTGAAATTTCGAGGACAAAATTTTTGTAAGCGGGGTAGATTGTAACACCCGTAATTTTTTTTGTAATAAAAATATAATAGTGAAATTGAAGATTTCAAGAAAAAATCAGGCCAGAATATTAGGTTTAGCAAAAACATACTTCGTACAGAAGTACAAATAAGGCATAAAGATATGCATAAGTTAAAACATATCTCACAAACCCTTCAGAATGACTATATTTTCTCCATTTAAGAGCAAAAGGGTAAAATTACCATTTTACCCTAGCTAAGGTCTAAGACATAAAATTTAGAATGTACTTAAAAATACCAGTCCAATGCCACCAAGAACACTCAATTCCGAGTTCGTAGGAGTAAACTCAAAATTTGATACATAAAGGGCAAAATGGTCTTTTTACACATGTGGGGCCCACAAAGGACCCAAAATGGAATCCAATGACCAGACCACATGCAATCATGGGTCAAACCACTACCACCAGCTAGTGGAGAAGGAGGTGGTAGTGGGAATCAAATAAATATTAAATATTAAAAAGGAAAAAGGAAAAAACATAATAATTAGGTGTTATGATGAAAAACACTAAAAATCCCTATAAATAGACATCATAAAAATTCCCAAAAATATTCCAAAAATCCACCATGAAGTCCCTTAGACTCTGCCAAAATCTCAGAACAAAATTCATCCCCCCTCTCCCTCTTTTCTCCTCCCTTTCCTTGCATTTTATTCCCCCTGTTAGAGTGTCCACAAAAGCACCAGGAGGAATATTCCTCCTCTGGATATCAGGCGCTTCCACAGACACGCCGTCCCAATGAGAAGGGTTTTCACCCTATTACTGTTTTTGAGTTATACGTTAATTTTCAGCCGTTGAAACATAATCTTGACCATTGGATAGTTGGGTAATATCAAGATATACAAAACCCATTTGATTTTACCATAATCCGTGGAGTATCTGTGGATAAATCACCAGAAAATAGAAGCTCCGACAACCTATATTACAAGGAGTGGATTTTTTGGTTTTTCTGGCATAGATCCGGAATATCTTCTTCCAGGTAGGTGCACTTGCACCCCTATTTCATTTACAGTAGGTTAGTTTGGTTTTCCAGCAAGGATGGGAGCTCCCCAGCCGTTGATCCGTCAGAGACGATGGATCCGGCACTGAGGGTTGAGATCCCATCAATCCACAACTCAGATGTTACTTCTGAGCCGATGGATGGATTCCTAGGGCCCAAAAACCCAAGGATGTGAAATCTGGATTCTTGGTTTTACTGGATGGGGGAGATCCAGCCACAAGAGATTCGACGGTCCAGATAAGACCGTCTCGCCTGTAGCCAGTTACCTCTTCCCAGCCGCCCAAGATAGATGGTAAAAGGGGTGAGACACGGGTCATCCCATACTTGTAACCAAGATTTGATTTGGGTCGTCTATTCTGTTAACTGAAAATCATAATTCTTCAATTCAAAGCTTGATATAGCTCTGATTTTAGATCAGAAAAATGCTATGGACTCCTTGTAGTGTTTACCATGTACTGAAATTATTAGACCCATGTTTTAATTTGTATTTATATAAGTTATTTAGTAAAATCAGTACCCATGATCTTAGATCATAGACCAGATGACTTTAAAAGGAAAATCTGAACTGATGGATGTCTTCAAAAACCCCCTAAAACTCTAAGATCATAATTACAGTCAGATTTTTCAGCCCTTAAAACGGGCTAAAGTCTTAAAAACTTAATTCTGAGTTTAATAGATCATCAAATTAAGATTAGAAACCTTCATGGAATTCATATTTATGTTATTAAATCATATAACATATTAGATCTTGCTTTTAATCAGTATTTACATAATCTATTTAGCACCACCCGTGCCATTGATCTTGGATCATGGCCAAGATGACCCCAAACTTGAAATCTGAACTAATAGATGTGTTCAGAATGTCCAAAAACCTTAAGTAACATCTTCACAGTAGAAATTATATGTCTCTAGATCAGTAAAATTGATCCAAACCAGTGAAGTGAAATTCAGCCCTTAAAATGGGCTAAAATCTTAAAATCACAATTCCGATCTCAATTGAGATCAAATTTGAGATTTGAAAGTTGGGATGGATTCCTTGTGATAATTATAAGGGACTGAACCTATAAAAGTTTAATTTTAATTAATTTAATTTTCTGTAATTAAGTGGATAAGTAACTAACATCCTTGATCTACAAGATCTAAGATGATCAGGCCACTAATACCTGGTTGGATGATAATTTATAATGTAATAAATAAAATATGTGGCTTATATTGAATTTATTTGGCAGAGCTTAAGAGATCTAGCCTTAAAAGTTACTAAAATCCCTAAAAATGAATAGTATCTCCTAGATCAAGATGATCCAGGATGATTGGATTGTATGGATGTATTTTGATGATGATCTTGAAATAAGATCATAGGGATTTAATGAATGGATGATGAGGATTTGGGCTAGATCAAGATCTATGCCCTTAAATGTTATAAAGTAACTTAAGATCTCCTTGATCAGGTAGATCAAGGAAGATCAAATAAATGAATAAGATAAATCAAGGATTTAATAATTAAATTACATCAATATAAAATGTTGGATCTAAAATAAAATGAAGGATCAAGGTCTAAACCCTAAAGAAATGAAAAATGAATATGGATCAATTAAGACCCTTGGATCATGATAGCATGTTAGATTATTTGGATTATTGAAAATTATTTCCTTTCATTTCTTACTGGAATTACTCATAGAATTGATTATTTAATTGTTTATTTATTCTTTAAATTTATGCTTTAATGCTTAAGTAATGAAAATTTCATTGAAATTGTAATTAAATGAAATTAGAAGGAAAAGACATTCACATGGAATGTATGACATGGACTTTATGATAGTAAGGACCATAGTTAGTAGGATAATATAAGGAATATAAATTTCTTGGTCCAACTTAGGAGAATAATAAATCTCCATGAATGACATTTTAATTCATGGATTTAATTAAAATCAACTAGAAAGAATACTTAGGGTTAAATGCTCATAGAAACCTTATGAAAGGTTGAGTTAGGGTCAAACTAGTGAATGATGGACATAATGGCTAAGGGGGTTATCTAATAGAGCCACACTCTCCCCCCACCTTCCGTTGATGTTTGTGAGGTCTAAACGCCTCCTTACATGAGGATTGAAGTAGCCATTTTGTGTTCAACCATTCAACTAGTAAGCCTTAGCCAATTTGACATAAGAGGAGCAATATAAACTTAGAATGAAATAAACTATCCTCAACCATTAAAACATTAAATGGTTGAGTAATAATAATAAGAGCATAAAAGGTTAGTAAATCATCTAATCCTAATAAAAATGATAATTAAGATAAGGACGATTAAACAAGATCCATAGCATCTTGAATGATCAAGAACAATAAGAATACTAATGAAGTATTATATTGTGTATGTATAATAGAAGAACATAGATAGAGAACCCAAACCCTTGATCAAAATTGATTCAAGGAAACTTAGGGTATCACTTGTAGGGATATATATACAAGTATGGATAAATAACTTGAAATGCATGGTGTGACAGATGTATGAATACAAAATAGGATGAGCATTGTGGAGGAATACCACTTGAGGATATACGAATCAAGACTTGATACTACTTTGAGGTAGGTGGATGTACAAGAATGTGTTAAGGATTCATGTATATACATACACGATCTTAGTCTGTAATTATAAGACCTTCATGATGTAATTATGCTTAGTACCTTAGCATAGTCATGATCCAACACATATGATCCAAACTAAGTGATCCAACACATATGATCCAACTAAGTGATCTAACACATATGATCCAACTAAGTGATCCAAAACACAGATCCAAACATGTGATCCAAAACACATATGATCAAATTAAGGGATTTAACCAAATGATCAAACAAAGTGATCCACGATATGGGATCTAACCAAATGATCAACAAAGTGATCTAACCTCATAATCTAATTCATTGGATCTAATCTAATGATCAAGTCTAATGAGGTGAAAGTATTGAGACATGAAAACTAAGGATACCCTAAGAATAGGGTGTCTAAAATATTTCAACCTTAGTTAAACAGACACTTCATCTGATATGTACAAAGTATTTTCCATACAAGTATGGAGACTTGTGAATTTTGATTTACACAGAGATAGAGACTGGGGATGCTATGCTAGGGAAGTCATGAGGGTTTGGTCACCCACTTCCTGAAATTTATATGATGGATACCATGCCCAAAAAGAGGCTAAATGTTGGGTGGGGCAATAATGGGAAGGCCCCACTGTAACAGCCATGGTCCACCCCATGAGGACATGGATTGATTATTCCACAATTGGTATAGTAGAAGATTATACAGTTATCCGGGCGCGCTGTACGGATTGAGACTACGAGCATAGTAGTCCTAATGTATTTTGTATTATGATGCATAGATTATAGGCATAGTATGATGCCATGGCATAGTGATATGCTATTATAAGAGTTCCTAGAATGAAAACCCCTATATGTGAATTGGCTAGGTATTACTCTCCCAAGTGGAAGTATAGCCAGGGGAAGGAACAAGTTTTGAGTATTCTTCAATATATTAAGTAATTTGTCATATACTACATAAATAATGTATATCCTCTATATATGAGTATGAAATGACTCAGGAGGGCTTAATTACTAAGGTAAGTATCCTTGTATTGATGAAGTAGTATATTTTTGTATCCCCTACCAAGCATAGCTTGCTAAGGTATTGTACATGTTTCCATGTTTACAATACCTCAGGCATAGAGAAGGAGGGAAAGAAGCTCAAGGCCATAAAGGACTAAAAGGATTAAAGCTTGAAGATCTAGGAGTAAGATAGTAGAAGATTTGAAGAAAATAAGAAAATCAGAGTATGTATTCGAAGATATGTAATTTTTCCTTATTTGAGAGTGTATCGTATTGAGTGTTTTTAATGTAAGGTGAGGTTTGAAGTTTGGATTATGTAATTTTGGACAATGAGTTGTAACCTAACACAGGGCTGTGTATGAGTGAACCACTGGATGAATCCTGGTATTCAATAAAAATTTATTTTATAAGAAATGGCTATGTGTATTATGTATCTTCTAATGAGACTTGGGTTTTGTTCCAAATGAATTTAAATGAAAAGAATTTCTTCTACATTGGTTGCGAATTTTATTTTATTTTATTTTATTTTACACATTTAAGGGCCCTTCCTTTGAACAAATGCATTATAAAATGTGTTTTAAAAACCCTGGTCATCACACTTTGAGGATCCTTCAATGGTATGGGTGAAAACTCACCTTTCAAGAAAAGTGTTAGCTCCTGTTCAAACTATAATCTTTGCATAGTTGAAGATGCCTAACTCTTTATATCTGATCTTGATGTCCC
Source organism: Warburgia ugandensis (assembly GCA_035236585.1). NCBI lineage: Eukaryota > Viridiplantae > Streptophyta > Magnoliopsida > Canellales > Canellaceae > Warburgia > Warburgia ugandensis. Next base: position 68,847,532 of record CP141126.1, on the reverse strand, counting down.
CTATTATTCCTCCTCATCACAGCATGAGTTGTTGAGATTTCAGTTTCGGCCTTGCTTAAGGGTGCGAATGTAGCTAGATGAGCCTTCCATTCTTTATAAACCAAATTGTTTAGGATTGGGACTGATTCCCGTGTTTCTATTTCTGAAGTCTTCTTTTATTTTGGAAGCAAACTGGTTAGGATTGGGACTTATTCCTTTATTTTTGTTTCAAGAGTATGAGCACCTCTTGGTTAAGAGGTGGCTATTGTTTGGACTGGAACAACCTTCCTTTGGACTAGAGGAGCTTTTGGCTGGAAATCATATATTGTGATGGCATTCCCTTCTTCTTAGCAATAGCTTACTTTGGTGCTTCTTACATTCACACATCAACCTAGCCTACTTGAATAAAACTGAGCAAGATCTAGTCATAGTAGAGCCCACCATGTAAGCGATGACAACTCCTTCATTGGTTATTTGTAGTGTTATAAATATGTCGCTAACTAGAAAACCACTAATCAAAATATTGGTCATCTTTCCTAAAAAGGGAAGATAACACAAACAACCATAAGACAATGTCCCACTAAGCATGCAAGAATTCTGTCAACTTCAAATTTCACGTGTGTGATAAGAGTAAATTCACATAAGAAAACATGAAGAGCAAATCTCTACTAGGAGAAAGGGGTTTAATTGTATTCAAATATTGTGAGTACATTCCTCCAACTCTAATGGCCATTAGTTACATTTTCGTTGAATACATTAAATTAAACAAAGAAAAAGATCCTTTCTCCCTATCAAATTTTGCATGTGTGGGATGCATAATTAATCACTTAATGGGAACTGAGGGTCGATTTCCCTCGAGGTAGAGTCAAGGGTTCTTATATTATTTTCACTCTTTTAGTTATTATGAGTACATTCCTCTAATTACATCAAGTGTTGTGATTACATTTCTAATCAATAGTGGCTTTTAGTTACATTCCTTTGTCAACTGAATACATAGAGACAACCCTTTGATTACTGATTACATAAAGATACTCCTTCAATTACTAAATACACATAGATGGAACAAAGAAAAGACACTTAATTAGAGGTTGGCTGTATATGACCAAATATGAAGAAGTGGCTTCCATGCTTTTGTATGTCTTCACTATGACTTTGGATCAAAAGTTGTTTGAATAATTTTACAATGACATTTAGTTGCTGATTTAGTTTTATGAAAAATCTAGTCAATTGTTAATATATAAGGATGTCTTTCAAAGTATTACCTTAATTTGATAAGAGTATGTGACTTTTGAAGTCTCTCTATTTAATCTCAACATTTTCTTTATTTTATTATTTAGGCATAGGTAGATTTATCCTACCCTCAAGCAAATAGAAATATCCTTTTTGTATATTTTTATGAGATGTGTAATGACATAGGACATAGAGCATGGAGGACAAGGAATGTATATTATCATTGACCAAATGACTTTTTAAGGTGGCATAAGGTTTAACTCTATTGGAGTCTTGGCATGTCTTTCTAAGATAGAGAATATAAATGGGGTCCATAACTAGAGTCCATGTCTTATAACCACTCTCCATTACAAGGTTTGCATTACTAGAATCATCATCAGCTTAAGGTTCGAGCCTAGATGGGATCTAGCATGTTAGAATTATCATTGACTCTTATAGCTGGTGACATGAAGTTAAGATTATCCACTTTTGGAAAATATCATTAGAGTTGTGCATGGCCACATTTACGTGCATTATTTATGTAAAATGTCATGGAACCATTCATGAACATTTTCGTATGAATTATTCATGTAAAATATTGTGGAGGAGTTCATGGCCACATTTGCATGAATTATCCAAATAGAGGCTTATGACCTTTGCATGGATGATCCACATAAAATATTATTGTTTTATGAATTATACAAAGAGGGCTACAACCTTTGCATGGACTATTCTTGTAGAATTTTATTGTGTGCATGGATCTTCAAGTAGGACTTTGACCTTTGCATAGACTATCCACATAAATATTATTAATTTTATGGATTGTCCAAGTAGGGCTATTGCTTTTGCATGGACCATCCAAGTAAAATATTTTCTTTTGCATGGATCATCTAATTAGGGCTGCAATCTTTGCATGGATTATACATGTAAAAAAATTTAATTTTCCAACATGGCAATGAAACTAGTATAATTAGTGTGCTAACACCTTTGCATGATGACATGCGACCATTAGCTATTCGTTGTAGATGGTATCTTAGAATAGATCGCTCTTAGTGGTCAAACTTGAGCTACATGAATTTGGGTTTACTTTAGGGTGGATCAATCATGACCATAGGTTTAAGCTTTTGCGCTAATCATGTGGATTTGGGATAGATCCTAGATTTGGATTTGGTTCTAGAATAGATCACCTAGATCTGGAATGGGTCATGGATTTTGATTTGTTTTTAGGCTAGCTCAGTTAGATTTGAAATGGATCATGGACTTAGGTTTGGTTTTAGGATATCATGTCATTCGATTTGCTTTAGGCTAGATCACTTGGATTTGAGATGGATTAAGACCTTTGATTTGTTTACAGGCTAAATTACTTGGATTTGAGATGGATCATCATCCCTAGTTACATTTCAAGCTATATCTTAGCATTTGCAAGGTTAAAGACTAGATCTAAGCCACTAAAACATCTTTAAGACTTGATCTTAGCAATCACTAAGGTAGGTGTATGATGTATTTTGAAATTAACCACTAGTGCACGGGTCTATTATAGCATACCCTTAGCAAATATGGGTTGATCCACAAAAACTCTTGGCTAATGAGAATTCAACTAAAAGCTAGATTAACCTACTTTAACCTAGCCAATGGTTTAAAATAAACAAAGAACTACTAATAAAGTTAATAAAATAAAGGAGGGAACTTAAGCATAAACATAATATCTAGGAACTTAAAAGAAAGAAAGAAATTTATTTAATATTAACTTCGTACAATGGAATTGAGTACATAAAGAAAGGAAAAAGAAACAAAGAAAAGCAAATAATGTAAACTTCCTATTTTTGAGCTTGAGCTTCTGCTATAGGACTCCCTTGCTATGTCACTCAATAATGACCTATGCAGTTCACTTCAACTTGACATACAGTAAATTACTACCAAGCTTTGATCATTAATTTGACTCTTTTTACTTATTTAGGCACTATGAGTGTAACAGACAAGAAAAGAGGGAATAACCCAATGCCACATACCCAAAAGAACATCAAACCATAACCCAAACCTCCTTTTAAGAAGAAGAGACCTTGGCAGCCATAGAAAGAGGTGCAAGGTTTTCTTTTCCTTTCCAAATGTTCCTGAACTCCAAGGAAAAATAGTAAGAGAATGGAGAAAATGAATGTATGTGTATGCTTCTCCCTACTAGAACTCCAAGAAGAGAGTTAGTGGAGGAGTATGCACAAAACAAAGGGATGAAAACAAGGATGGAAGAGCATACTAGAAAGTAGGTGCCTAAGGGGAATGAAAGCATAGGAAAGTGGTGCTATAGGTCTATTATGGTGGTATCCATGGAAGGAAAACAAGCAATAGTTGTGTAGGTAAGCAAAGAATGGGACATCTAGGACTAGGGATTGGAAGATGGGAAGAACGTGGAATAATCAAAGGGATAGGAGAATGGCATGGAACAAAAAGAAAGTAAGGGCCTGAAAGAAAGAGAAGTAAGGATGGAGCATCCCACTTGGATAGGATAAGATGAATGGGAGAAGGAGAAATGGTTACATTCCACTTTTGGAGAAGAGAAGAGTTGTTTAGGAGAGGTGCTTCCTACTAGGGATGCAAGTTACCACTATGAAGGTGAGTGCACCACTACCTCTAACACTTAGCTTCATCTTCTTCTCCTCAAAAAGAATGGAAGATTGGGAATGGTTGCAACTGTTAATTTGAATCCAAAGGGTGTGGGCATACAAACCTAACAAAAGGAAGGTTGGAGTGATATCTCTCCCTCTATTTCTCTAGGTTAATGCTTTGAGATCTAGGGAAGCATAAGAGATATTTCTTCTTCTCTTCGCCTTCTTTTATATAGAAAGCCATAGTAAATGGATGGTTGAGATCATGTGCTATCTGGGAGATTTGAGTGAGAGATAAGAAAGTTGAGATAAGATAGAGAGTGAAGGAGGGGAAAGAGGCATGGAATGCATTAAGGATAGAAATTGGTTTGAATTTTTAGGAGAAAGAAAGACTATGAGACGTGGGATTTAGGTGAGTATGTGACAACCCAGGTTTTTGTAACACATTTTGTGATACATTTTTCAAAGGCAGGGCCCTTAGTAGTAAAAGTATTTCGTAAAACAAAGCAGCAAAAATTCTTTTCTTTAAAACTTGTTTTGAAAAACCCAAGTCATCACTTCATACATAACATAAGTAGAATTTTTGTACAAGATAAAATTCCATTGAAGGAATATATTTTTATTAAATTCCAAAATCCATCTAGTGGTTCATAGTACTACCTAGTATCAGTACAATGCTTGTCCAAATTATATAATCCAAATTTCAAACTTCACTATGCATTAAAAACCCTCAATACAATACAATGCTCTCAAATGAAAATACATGTCTTTAAGGGATATGCCCTGATTGATTATTCTTCCAAATCTTCTTAAGTCTTGAGCTCCTAATTCTCCTTCTTTGTATCTGAGATATTATAAAGATTAAAACATTTACAATATCTTTGCAAGATATGCTTAGTAGGGGATTCAAGAAACATAAAACTTTGACAGTGTAATCCTAATACTTCATAATCCCATTATTCATACTCGTGGAGCAATCTCTTTAGTTTGTCATATATGTACATCCTTACCCATACATATGGTATACTGTGTATAGATATATACATACGATCAAAACTATGAAAAATAGTTTATATCTCAAAACATAATCATATCCAGCTTATGCTGAGTTGATAAATTATCTTGATTCTATTAAAAATACTCCCTCATTTGGGTAGTATCAGTAATCCACAATTACACGGCATCTCATTAGGCCATATCATAAGGTATTTCACTATGCCATGCATGCAAAAATGCTCAAAGGACTACTATGTTGTAGTCTGATCCATACTAGTGTGCTTAGATAATTGCTTTCATACTCCACGGATACCAAGTGTGGAAAATCATCTACATTATGTCTATATGAGTAGACAGATTGTCACAATGGTGGCCTTTCCATATTCATACTCCTGATATTTTGCCTCTCTTTGGGCATGGTATCATCATATATATCACATTTCAAAGAGCAGGTAGCAAACCCTACTACTCTCCTAGCATAGCATCCCCAGGCCTATGCCTGTTTAAAATAAAACCACAAGCCTCCATACTTCTATGTAAAGTAATCTTTTTACTTATCAAACGTCTTGTCTGTTTATAAAATCATCCTCATATTTTGCTATTCTTATACTGAGGATAGGATTTCACTTCAAACTTAGGGATCATCATTTACAATGAATGATACCCATGTTCATACAAGTATAGGGATCACCATTCTATATGAATGATTCTCATGTATTGATTTTATACTTATCAATATATAACTTAACCATTTGTCTGTTTACTTAGGGCTGGAATACTTTCTAGTTTCCTATTCACTTAGGGTTTTTCTCAATTATAACTTAACCATTTTATATGTGTTTTGGTTGGATCATAAGGGTTTTCAATGGGTTTAATACAAGCATGTACATTATACTTGTCAACATTTCCAAACATAAGATCATGTACACAACATGTACTTCTCATGTAGATGCCTTCATAAAATCCTCCTACCTTCATGTAGTGATCCATCTCTTCAGATCTTCCATGATCTTAACTGATGTATGAAATCTATAAATCCTTACATACTATCAATATATATACAATTTGAATAATCTTATATTTTTTATCCTATCTATGTTCTTTGTCTAATCTTGTCCTTTGATGGAAAAGATGTAAATCTTGTGTCTTATCATGATCTATCTTCCTTAGATAGTGTTTATCCTCTTGATCAATAGATCTAATGGTTAGAATGATCTTCTAATCTTTCAGATCTAAGTATTTTCTATTCTAAGTCTTTGTGTATTCCTTTCTTTGATCTTGATCTTTCATAGATCTTTGATCAACAATTTATACTTGTTGACAAAGATCAAGGGCTTACATATTCTATCATCTAGTTCTTCTTTGATCTAAGTTTAGTTGTTTCATCATCCCTAAGGAGGATGATCTTGGTTCTCTTCCTTGAATCATAATTGATCAAGGGTTCAGATCTTCTTTTTTATCTAAGATCTTATATTCTATTTGATCTAAGTTACAAGCAATATATATATATATATACATATATATCATCATCAAGAAGTATTTATTTCTTTTTATTGTTCTTGATCATTCAAGATCCTATTCATCCTTATCTTACTTACAATTTTTATTAGGATTACATAATTTACTTATCATTTATACTCTTATTATTATTATTCAACCAGTTAATGTTTTACTAGTTGAAGATAACTTATTTTAGCCTAAGTCTAGACTGTTCCTCTTATTTCCAATTGGCTAAGGCGTACTAGTTGAATGGGTGAACAAAAAGTAGTTATTTCAATCCTCTTGTAAGGAGGTGTTTAGACCTCACAAATGTCAACGAAAGGTAGGGGAAGAGCGAGGCTCTATTAGAAAACCCTCTTAACCTCGATGTTCTACCTTTCATAAGGTTCCTATGAGCATGTTAACAATAAGTACTCTTTCTAATTGATTTTAATTAAGTCCATGAAAATTTAAAATGTCATTCATGAGGTATATTATTCTCCTAGTTTGGGCCAAGGATTTGATAATCCTTATATTGTCCTACTAACTATAGCCCTTACTAATCTTAAGTCCAAGTCATTCACTCATCTTAATTGTCCATGAATCTCTATTTCATTGGATTTCATTTTTGGTGATTTATGAATATTGGGACATAACCACTAATTAAAAAATTATATCTACTAACTTAAAGACAATTAAGATGCTTATATTATACTTTGACAATTCAAATAATCTTACACTTTAAATCATAAGAGAATTGTACATCTATATCATTCTAAGGGCATTTATACTCTAATATACTAACATGGATCCTAAGTTATAAAATACATGGAATCAGGCTTAAACTAACATGGCCTTAAGGTAGTTAAATCTATCAATCTAATGACAAACTAATAACATATAGAACATAGCATGCTAACATTTAAGAATTATACTATCATACTTCCTAATTTACAACATAAAGCACATTTACAATACTATTATCAAATAAAAGACAATGAAACTAATTAGATTAAGATTATTAGAAACCTTTACTTATGATCTAACCATTAGATCTTAGATCTTTTCCTTTTAATCAAGAGTTTTAATTAATTTTTGGGCTTTTACTCCATTAAGGTCCAAGATCATTTCCCTTTGCTTTTGTCATATTCAATCCATAATCTCAATGGATTCCATCATAACATCATTCGTTTAATCCATCCCAAGGGTATGATCATACTTGATCTTATTGATCAAGTAGGTCCTTTTATAATTTTAAGGTTTTTCTATCATCAAGGGTAGATCCCTTAATTTATCTTAGATCTGTCCAAATAAGTCATGGATATCACTTTATTTCAACATTATATCATCAATAAATCAAATCTCAGAGATCTAATCATCTCAGATATTGAAAATCATAAAAATTAGAAGCTTAATTCTTAAATACAGAAAGTTTCATAAAGAATTTTCTAAATGTTATGATTTCAAAAGAAAATATAAGTTATAAGCTTTCCATAGCTTCTTTCTGATCTCAATTTGGGGGTCAGATGGCTCTACAATTGAACTGTAAAGTTCACAGTCATTAATAGGGTCTAGATTTGATCTGGGCCTAGTGGAACGAACGGCCCAGATTGATCAAATGGATATGGTTGGGCAAAGCAGTCACTGCGCGCCTGTCACTGGGATGCATGCATAACGTGCTCCCCAAGGACCAACGTTATCAGAATGGTGTCGTATGTGGCTCACACATACGGAAATGCTCCCGCATGGGACATTTCTGTGCAGCATTTTGCAATGCCTCCCGGGAGCCAATCCAATTTGGGAGATTGGACAGTCCCTTTTTGAATGTCCAATCAATCCCTTTACAATTAAGGGCTCAAAACTTGATAAAAATTCTTGAAATTTCTAACCTAGGGATTTTGGACCCTTTTGGATCTATTGGACACTTAGATTTTCCATATGAGCCCTCCATCATCTAGAATTGAAAGGTTCTGGCCCTTATTTATTTTTATAAACTTTAACCTAAAACTAAATATGGAAAAATAAAATTATATAGAACAACATGAAATAAGTATAAGAAGTGGTTCCACCCACTTGATTGGAGAACAAATATAGATTTGAAACCCAATTTGAAATAAATACCCTTTGATGATAAGATAGCCCGATAGTCGCTTGTTTTGTGATTTTCCGTTGATTGCACCATTGGATCTTAAAATTGATTTGGGGTTTTGTAGATTAGGTAGTCTAGGACAATTTGAATGGTGTGATTTTTGAGATTCAATTTGGAATAGAGTGCTTAATTGAATTTAGGTCTTTTGTTCCAATTTGAGAGAGGAGAGAGAAAGTGCAATAAGGGAGATTTTTGGGAGTTTTGGAATTTTGGGAAGGAATCTAGATTTGGTTTTTCAAACTAAGCAAGATGATTTCATGAGAATTTTAATGATCATTTTTGGAGATGTATTTATAGATGTTTTTGAAATTTTCATAATTACTTATAATAATCATGTTTTAATTCTTTTAAATATTAAATTAACATTGGATCCTCTACTACCACCTCCTTCTCCACTAGCAGCTGGTAGTGGTTTGACTAGTCATTACATGTTTTCTGGCCATTGGATTCATTTGTGGGCCCCTTGTGGGTTCCACAGGGTATAGAAGGACCATTTTGCCCTTTTGTGGAGAAAAATCATTTTATTCTCCCGAACTCAGAATTGAGAGTGCTTAGTGGCGTTGGATTCATATTTCTAAGTACATTCTAAATATTGATGTCTTAGGTCTCGGTTATGGTAAAATTACCATTTTACCCTTTTATTCATAAAAATATAGAAAATTAGGGATTTTTTATTTTAACTCAGAATTGAACATACTTAGTGCCATTTCTATTAGCTTTTCAAGTACATTCATAATTTATAAGTTTTAAATTAATTTTTAATCTTTATAAAAAAGGGAATTTTGAATAACCTAATATTCCAGCCCAAAATTTCTAAAAATTCAAACTAAATTGATTTTCTCAATTAATTAACAAAATTTGGGGTTATTACAGAGTATGTAAAGAAATGAGAGAAAATATAAGAAGAAAATAATGAGATGGAAAGAGATAAGGACAAAGACTAGTGTAGATAAAGGGGAATGGAATGAGATAAGAGAGAATCACATGAAGTTTGGGAAAGTTAGATAAGTCGTATGAATGGATGGTTAAATGTGTGACGACCCGGGTTTTTGAAGGATGATTTGTAAAGTATTTTGAAAGGCAGGGCCCTTAAGAGTGTAAATTTTTTTCTCAAAACAGAGCAACGAAAATTCTTTTCTTTAGAACTTGTTTTGAAAACCCAAGTCACCACTTCATACATAACATAAGTACAATTTGTGTACAAAATAAAATTCCATTGAAGGAATATACTTTTATTAAACTCCAGGATCCATCCAGTGGTTCACAGTACAGCCAAATCTAGTACAATCCTTGTCCAAATTACATAATCCAAAACACAAGCTCACCATACAATAAAACTCTCAACAAAGGAAAATACATGTCTTCAAGGGTATACCTTGAAGATTATTCTCTTCAAGTCTTCTATAGTCTTCAGCTCCTAACTCTCCTTCCCTGTATCTGAGATATTGCAACAAGTACAATATCTCAGTAAGCAATGCTTGGTAGGGGATTCAAGAAACATAATAATTGACAAGGTAATCCCAATACTTCATAATCTCATTATCCTTAAACATACTCTTTACTTTGTGAGTTATGTATATCTATATACATACATACCCTTCATGGGTAAACCAGTTAAATTTGTGAAAGTAATCAAATATCATTCCCAACTAAGCTGATCAATTCTCTTCATTTTGAGAATTGAGTATTACAGCTAATATTATACTGGAAATTTTCCTTCTTGGGAAATATTGGTAATATACAATTGCCTAGCATTTTATTATGCTAAAACATAAGGCATTTCACTATGCCTATTCTCATATGCATCATAGTGCAAAATAATCAGAAAGGTTACTATGTTGTAATCTAATCCGTACTAGCGCGCTCGCATAACTGCCCTATTCACCACTGATACCATGGTGGAAAATATTATGTCACTGCCCGTATAGGGGGGCAAGACTTTCATAGTGGTGGCCTTCCCATAATTGCCACCACCCGACTTGTAGCCTCTCTTAGGGCAAGGTATCATCACATCATCAAATTTCAAGGAGCGGGTGGCCAAACCCTCATGACTCCTCTAGCAATAGTATTCCCCCAGGCTTATGCCTATTAAAACAAACTCACAAGCCTCCAAGCTTGTATGTAAAATAAATTTCATATATATCAGACCATATGTCTATTTACTTAGGGTTGAAATATTTTCTAGTTCCCTATTTACTTATAGTTTAGTCCTTAACCATCTTATATGTGTTTGGTTGGGTCATAAGGTTTTCAAGAGATTTAATAGAAGTATTATTATTACTCTTGTCAACATAAGATCATGAGTACAATCATGTATGCATTCAGCAAATCCTCCTACCTTTAAGGATTGATCTCTTTTCCCCAATCTTCCATGATCCTGACTGATGTATGTAATCTATACATCCATACATATTGTCAATATATAAATTATGAACAATCCTATTGATCACTAGATCTGATGTTTAGAATGATCTTTAGATCATTCATATCTAAGTATTTTTCTATCTCTAAGTCTTTGTATGTCCATCTCCTTGATCTTGATTTTTCATAGATCCTTTGATTGACAATCTACACATGTTGATAAAGATCAAGGTCCTAGATCTTCTATCATCTAGTTCTTCTTTGATCTAAGTTCAGTTCTTGGATCATCCCTATGGAGGATGATCTTGGTTCTCTTCCTTGAATCATCTTTGATCAAGGGTTTGGATTATCTAATCTAATGAACTATAACAAGTATACTAATAAACATGCATACTAAGTACAATATAGTGTTCTTATTCTTATTGTTCTTGATCATCCAAGATCTAATGGATCTTGTTTGATCATCCTTATCTTACTTACTATTTTTATTAGGGTTAGGTAATTTACTAACCTTTTATGCTCTTATTATTATTATTATTTAACCAGTTAATGTTCTTGTTGAAAGTAGCTTATTCAAGCCTAAATCTAAACTGCTCCTCTTATTTCCAATTGGCTAAGGCTTACAAGCTGAATGGGTGAACACAAAGTGGTTACTTCAATCCTCATGTAGGGAGGCGTTTAGACCTCACAAACGTCAACGGAAGGTAGGGAAGAGCAAGGCTCTATTAGATAACCCCCATAACCACTATGTTCATCATTCACTAGAATGACCATAGCTCAACCTTTCATAAGGTTCCTATAAGCATGTTTACCCTAAGTAGTCTTTCTAATGGATTTTAATTAAGTCCATGAATATTTATAATGTCATTGATGGGGTTTATTATTCTTTTCTTAATTTGGGCCAAGGATTTGATAATCCTTATATTGTCCTACTAACTATAGCCCTTACTAATTAAGTCAAAAGTACTCCATTCTTATCTGTGTAATGAAACTCCACTTTCTCATTAGAATATATTTTTGATGTTTTATGCTCTTTATCTCATAACAAGTAAATCTACTAATAACATTTAACCATAAATGAATTATAAAATCAAAGCATAAAACTACATAATTTAACATTCAATGATAATGAGGCAAGGTACTTAAAATAATTAAATCTAGCACCTTATGATAATAATGAAATCACAATTCATGCTAAAGTCTAAATGTTATACTAGCATGCTTTATAACATAATCATATTTAAAATGTTCTTATATAAAATGAAACTAATTACATTAACATTTTTAGAAACCTTTACTTATGATCCAACCATTTGATCTTAGATTTTTTCCTTTGATTAAGGGTATTAGTTATATTTAGAGAATTTTCTTTATTAAGGTCAAAAGATCATATTGATCTATTTTTGTCATAATCCATCCATGATTTCCTTGGATTTCATCATACCAACATTTACTCTTTCTATCCCAAGGATCTGATCACACTTGATCTCATTGATCAAGTGGGTCCCTTTGTATTTTTAGGGTTTTTCTACCATAATGGGTAGATCCCTTAATATATCTCATATATATCCAATTAAACCGTAGATCTCACTTCATTTCAATGGTATATCATTATTAAAACATATTTTTAAGATATGATCATCTCAGATCTTGAAGATCTAGGTAATTGGAAACTTATTTCTTTAATACAAATTTTTTTTACTTAATAGTATGTCTATTTTATCATTTCATAAGAAAATAGAGGTTTCAAGCTTTCCATATCTTCTTTCTGATCTCAATTTGGAGTTCTGATGACTCCGGAATTGGATCTGGAAGTTCACAGTCTTTCCTAGGGCTTAGATTTGATCTGGGCCCAAGGAACGGACGGCCCAGACGTGTTCAGTTCGTCGGGCTCGTCCACTGGGATGAATGGAAGAAGAGGGCTTGTGGTGCATCCACAGACGCGGACGGGACGAGCGGAACGCTCGTCGTCCGTGCCCGTAAGCTTGGTTGTTGCCTAGCGCGTCCGCTTGTGGAATTGATGAATGCGCCATCGTATCGCTTGGAATGACGCTCCATGCGCAGTGCACGCGCCATTCCAATGGTGCGTCACGTGTGCATCTTGGGCGCCGTTCGATCTGGAGATCGGACAGTCCATTCTGGACCGTCCAATCAATTCTCTCTCAATTGAGGGCCCAAAACGTCTCTGATCTTTGTGAAAATTCTACCCTAGGGGTTTTGGACCCTTTTGGATCTATTAGTATAGTTAGAATTTTCATCCAGAATTAAGGGTTCTATTGTTTACTTTATTTTTACCTTTTTTATTACCAAAATAAATTACAGAAAACTAAAAATTACATAAAAGAGTACTAAACATCTGTAGAAAGTATTTATACCTACTTGATTGGAGAAAAAGCCTCGGTTATATGCCCAATTTAAAAAGAATACCTTGTTGATGTAGATATGGCCTAAGATCCACCTTTCTTGCAAAATTCCTTTGTTTGAACCGTTGGATCTTGAAATTTCTTTGGGGGTTTTGTAGAATAGATATGTTGGGAAGTTTTGGACGGTGGAATTGATCAAATTAGATCTAGAATGGAGTACCTAATTTATTTTAGGTCTCTTGTTCCAATCTAAAAAGAAAAACCAACTGAAAAGAGAGATGTCGTGGAAATTTTGGGTTTTGGGGGAGGGATCTTGGTCTAATTTTTCAAGGAGAGTGAAGAAAATTTTGTGGGGATTTTATGAGGATTTTTGGGGTTGTATTTATAGGCATTTTGGGTCTTTTTTCATGATTATAACATTTTATTTTTTATTATTAAATGGCATGAAAGTCTTCCATGCTCCATTTTTTTCTTCCCCATGCCCCATTTTTCTTCCCCAAGACCAGCTGATGTTTATTGACCCATGACTTCACGTGGGCTGCTGATAAGATTGGTTTTTGGGTCTCTTGTGGGCCCCACATGGTGTAGAAAGACCGTTTTGCCATTTTTGCATAAAATTTTGGGTTTTATTCCCATGATCTCGGATTTGAGTGTACTTAGTGGCGTTGGATTCGTATTTCTCAGTACATTCTAAATTTTGATGTCTCATATTTTGATTTTTGGGAGATTTTGATTTTTGGGTAAAATTAGTATTTTACCCCTTTTGTCCAAGAAATGAAGAAACTTAAGGATTTCTTATCCAAATTCAGAATTTGTCATGCTTACAGTCATTTTGAAGGGTTTTCTAAGTTTAATTTCAATTTTACATGTATTATGATTTGATTTTACTTTTATAAAAAGTATATTCTAAATAACCCTAATATTTCAGCCCGAAATATCTGAAACTCAAACTTTATTGATTTTTTTCAATCAATTACAAAAATTGGGGTTACTACAAAATGATTGTCCTTCTTCCGTGAATAGTGGAGATGATAGAATGATGATCACGGTATTCCTTAGGAAGTTTCTTCTCAACTTCTTTCAAAATCACGTTGAAGGCTCCTTGGAAAATGATGCCCTCCCATATTGCTTATGTAAATCACATTGGATTCCTTTGCGTGGAAATTTAAGATGGTGGATAGGGCTTCAAGGTTTTCTCCTCTTCATTCCTCACCATTGGATCATACTTCACCCTAGATTGACTAGCTATAATTGCTTAGAAGTTTCCTCGTCCAAAATAACATGTTTTGTAGCTCATTACTTCTCATCTGTTGGATTAAGTATACCCTAGAGTGAATGGTTGTGATTCCATTAAGGTTTTCTTATCCAATATCTTTCTCTCCTTGGTTCTCTAATATCCAAACATTTTTATCTCTAGCCAATAGGATGTAAGTTGAATAACACTCTTTATTGCTAGTAAAACACATTTTTCTCCTAAAATTAAGGTGGGTAGCCCACCAAAAAAGTCTCCACCAATTGTAGTTTTGATTTTGCTGGTATATCCTTATTTAAATGAGTTCTCATTGGGTGCTTTAGGATATCCATAAGAAAAGGTAGATCCTGGCCATTGAATAATTAAAATGTTTGCATAAATGTCAATCATAGATTTCTGGTTAATTGTCTCTCTCTTCAAAGCATTTTATACTTTCTTTTATCTTCATTTTTCTTATGTACAACATCTAGAATGAAGGGTGGTGCATCCACTTCCAAGGAAAAATTGTGTAACTCATTGTGTGGGTCCTCTATAGAGTTAAGTAACTAAATGAGCCAATGAGACTTCTCTTCAAGAAAGCCCTACTCTCTTAGCAATTCACTTCAGCATATAAACCATACTTATACTCCAATGTATATGATTTGAGCTCTTAAAATCTTTCCAAGGTGTTGGAATGCATGCATGTGTGCATGGAGAATTCTATCACCTTCTCTTTGGATAATGGCACACTCTTTAGTACAAATAAGGTTGGTCCTTCTCTTAGGGTTTTTAACTACTCTTACTTTGCTAAGGACACCCTTATAGCAATTTGGCCTTCTAGACTTCTTGGTTGATGGAATATAGGCCCATGACATTGGTTGGATAGTGGTCTTGCTCTCTTTTAGGATTACAAGTGCCAAAAATACGTATTTTTCTCAATTGTACTCTAATCCTGCAAAATGTGAAATAAATCCTAATTAATGATATTTAAGTTAATTCTAAGGTTAGAAGCATCAAATATAGGGATATTATTCCAACTCGCCTTCCGCAGGTTTCTTTCGAGACCACTAGAAGTCTGCTGGAGCAAGGGCTTATGTCATATTTATAAGAATATCAAAGTAGATCTTAGTTTTAAATTATGTTTTAGGCATGATCTTACAATCATTAAGCTAGGCTAAATCGTAAAAAAAAGGGCAGCCCATGTGCACAAAGCTCTCGCCTATGCGAGGTCTGGGGAAGGGACGAACCACAATCTAAGCAATTAAATTTAATCATAAGGCCAAATCTTATCATCTACTAGGCTAGGGCTAGATCTAAGCTATTGCAACTTGTTTTTAGGCTAGATCTAAGAATCTTCTAGGCTAGGGCTAGATCTAAGCCATAAATCATATTTTTAGGCTTGATCTTAGCAATCACTAAGCTAAGACTAGAACTAAGCCATTATATTTTGTTGTAAGGATAGATCTTAGTGCCAACTAGACTAGAGCTAGTCCTAGGTTGTTGAAACTTGTTTTTATGCTAGATCTAAATATCATCTACACTAGAGCTAAATCTTTACCACTAGATCTTTAGCTTAGGCTAGATCTAACCATTGGATCAGAACATGTTCAATTTATTCCGAAGATAAAGTCTTGCTAAGAGACTTAGTTTAGATTTTATTAGAGAAGGAGTGCACCTATTTCGATTATATATAGGGCTCATCTTATATTTTTTGACTTTATTTATTAAGAGTCCAAAAGGGACACCTAGTCTACTTGATAAACAAGGCCCACTTTCTTTTCTTTTCTCTTTTTGTACTATGTGACTTGCAGTCTGAAAGGAGGCCCCTCTCTTTGTTTTTGTTGGGGGTCCATTTACTACTTCTTTGAATAGATCCAAACTCTAAAAAACTAGGGAAAGAATCATTACAATTTTGGCATTGAATGTCTCCTAGGTCAAAGAATAAGCTAGCATGAATAATAGGCACTGAATGTCTTCCAAATCAGGAACAAGAAGGTATAGATAGTAGGTACTGAATGTCTCCTAAATAGGATAACAAGTAGGTATGAATAGTAGGCACAAAATGTCTCATAAAATGAGGAATGAGTAGGTATGAATAGTATAAGATTATAAAAGAGTAGATGAGAAAAATGAATATGAAAACAAGAAATCTCAAATGATGTCTTTTTCCTTTGAGAAAAATGACCATGTAATGTTTTTCTTACTTTCTTCTTTTCTTTGGGCTACAGGGTATTTTATAGTGCTTGAGCAGAGATAGAGAGATGGGATGGTGAGATTGTGAGAAACAGTGCATGCATTTGTATCTTGGAAGAGATGGAAAGAGAGGTAGGTGGATGTAGTTATAGAAAGAGAGAGAGTTATAGAGAGATGTGTAAGATAGAGAAAGAGAGCAAGATGTAAGTGGTGCCTAAGAGAAACAAAGAAACAAGGAGAGAGAGGGGATGGATTTCTTGAGGAATAGGAGAGAAAGTGTGACGACTTGGGTTTTTAAAACGAATTTTCATAATTCTTTTTGAAACATGGGGCTTCTAATTTGAAATTTCTTTTAAGAAAATAAACAGTGAATTTTTTTTGTTGTGAATTTTTTTTTCAAAATCTTGAGTGTCATTTCTACTTACTAGAAAACATTTCACAAGTTCTAAAGACCAAGAATTTACATTTAAACAATTCAAATCAAATTTTAATATTTTAATAATCTATATAGTCATAGCTTACAGTCCAATTAAAAGTCCTCTCCTTTTCTCGTGTCACACTTGTCTATGGCATTTGTAGGTTGAGTATATGGGATATTGCTTAATAGACAAAACTAAGATTTCAAAAACAAAATCCATGACACACACACATCCATGCACTCATGCATCCAGTGAATATCATTAAGTATCACCCCTAAGGGTTTTTTATTGTAATACATGTATATTTAATTATAGTTCAAGAATGAATCATTTTATATCATGTAAGCTTCCAATCTAGGATTCCAAACTCATCAATGTGCAACATAAGTATATGTAAAAAACATAACGTGTCTCTACAAAGCAAATTTTCATACTGTGTTATTTGTTTCTTATGTGAGTACTGCCACTCAATAGGTAATTCCTAAGCTATCTAAAAAGATAGAAAACACATGTATGAAAAATGTATCATGAATGTGTTCTAGTTAAACCACAATTGGTATCAAATCTCTAATTTCAACAAAAAATCTCAAATTGTAAGCTAACTCAAGAGATATACTAAATATCTATTTTAAGGAAATAACCATCAATCATCAAGTAGCAGTGTCTTGCCACATGCCACACAGGCAAGTAAGGTTCATATCCTCGAGAATGACCAACATGTCACCATATGTCTAAATCATAGATCCACTAAATTCTACAATGGTAGTGTTATGCACTTAGATAACCACAATTCAACTACACTCGATTGTGGATACCACATGGGCTACATTGTGGATCACAATGGCTGGTTCCATCTCTCAATGCACTTGACTCAAAAATAAATCCTTTTCTGTTTAGGCAAGTACCAATTCGGAGGTCAGCAACCAACCTTCACACTCTTTGCATAGCTACCAAAAAGGGTCACATCTCACCTTGAAAGATGTGGCTATGCGTTGCCCTTTATCATCAACTAATTGCATTCATGCATGATTTATGCATACCACCCTTAGCACAAAATCCAACTAAGCAAATATGATAACTTGTGTAAATCAAAGAGTATCAAAATATCTCATGTAGATAATTCATATACTAAAATCAAGTCATGAATCAAATCCCAAATAGTATATAATAATATGGATTTCAAATTAAAATACAAATTATTTGTCAAAACCTATCAATGGGCCAAATCCAGATATGAAATCAAATACAAGTAATGAATTTAAAAAAGACAGGTTTCAACACTAACTAAACCAATTATTTCTACCAGAAATCTGGCAAAGTCGTTTTTCTTTTTCTAATTTACATATTTAACACATGCGATGTGATTCACCTAATAAGTCATTATTTCACATTCCAAAATACAAATGGAGACTTAGTCTTCCCACCATTTCATTCAAGCATGAATTCTAATTATGTCCATGCACCATATTAATAACTTGAAAATGTCATTAGGATAATCCTATACATGAAATTTCTCATCACAATGAAGAGCTTTACACATCAAGTTTGTAAGCTCACAATTTACAAATTGTTGTAGAATTTGGCAATCTAGATAAAATCCAACCATATCATCCATCTAATTAACTAAAACTAATGAGTTAATTGTAATATGAATATATGGAAAACTTTGCAATCTCAAAAACACCTACCTCTTGTGATGATTTCTCAAATCCAACCATCTTCCTTTAGCTTTTGATACTGAGATAACAAATCAAATCCAAATCCTTGATTGACTCAAATTAGGTATCAAAAATCAAGATTGTACTTCAAACCTCGATTGCATATCAGCATCCACATCCCACATAAAACATCGATCATACTTTTAAACATTGATCATAACATCAAATATTCAAATTGCACATCTAACCATAATCGCACGTAAAGTGTAAGTCAGGTATCATAGCCTAGACTTGTACTCAGAGTCCAAATACAATTAAAATTCTAGATAATGCATCTAAATCCAAATAGCGCATCAACATAGATTGGGCATATAACATCATTGATCAATGATTCAGATCTTTCAAGATTAAATAAATGTCATTACCAACGATACATCTGAATTCCATAATTGATTGGTGATTAGAGTTAAGAGATCTAGCACATGGATCACTAATCTGATCCTTACTGGCTACAAGTCAATGTTTGAAAACTAGAAATCAGTGATTTGTTTTTCTAACTATTAATCTATTATGATATAAAAACATGATCAAAAACAATATTCCAATCTCATATTGGCAAGTACAACTCACTGCAGTAGTCAAAGTCTCAGGTTCGTAGTTCTAGCACTAATTCCTTAAGTTAAAAGCCAAAGCAAATAGCTGGAAGCTTCAAATCTATTTTTTGACTATTAGATCAATGAGTAACAAGGAACTCATTTGCCGATCTACCTTTTCAACTACCAACTAACGAGTTACTATCTAAATAGAGTAGTCAAAACTCAGATGAAATATTTACAAATCAAAATGCAAACTAGAGATAGGTATCAGAAGGCTTAAATATAATCATTCCTTACAAATCAATAGTTAACAAAGAGAATGAAGAGAAATAGGAAGGAAACCAACCTCTCCTATGTTTTCCCAACCTACAATCATTATAGAATAAGATAGGTTAATGGAGATTTTTTCTGTTGACTGGTTGCAATCACTGTTGCATCATTTTTTTTATTGAATCTCTATAAAAGACAAAAACCCAAAATTTGAAGAGAGTCTTATGAATACATTTAGGGGAGAAGATGATGACAATCATGAGTGAAAGATTCTAATGTTGGACAATATATGCATGCTGTCCATTATATTTTTAGACAATTTCTAATTTACTTTTTCTTAGATCATCATTGAGATTTTGTTCTTGGAGTGGGAATGAACTCCTTCAATAGTGAAAATCAAAGTTTTGGAGAGAGAGGAAGTGATCAAAGGGAGAGGGCATCGACTGTCTTCATTTGTTCATCATTCGACTATTTTTCCTTGATAATCAATTTTCTTTTCTTTTTACTTACCCTAAGTGGTAGTTTCCTAATCCTAGTTTCCTAATTCCATGTGTACACCAAATTAAAAGTGGGTGCCATTATTGTGATGATCCCGATATTTTGAAATAGTTTCCATAGAAATATCTTTTGAAATACATTAAGGTACCTTGAATTTTTTTTAAAAACATTTTGAAAAGAAACAAGCATTCATGTACATTGAATTTCAAAACCACTTGTTCAAATCTAGGTGTCCCTAACAGAAATCTTCTCATACATTGAAAGTAATTTGTATAATAAGAGTACATAGAAGATCCACTATTACAACCATAACCAACTAATGAATCTATAAAAGTACCACACTTAATAAATTTTAGTTATTACATGTCCATCAACAGTGAAATTAAAATCTAAGTTCTACTAATCTATAAAACATTAGAGTAGCTTCATCATACATCTTTCTAATGTCTCTAATCCTCTGAGGCTCATGTCCCATCCAAACTACACACAACTCTAGGAACTTTTCTTGAAAAATGCTATAGGGTTGAGTATGAATGAATGGTGGTAAAATCCCTAAACTAGGTTTTGAAAACTTCAAGATTCATATGACGTCTGAAGATCAATATCATATATAGAACAATTTTTAAGTATACCATTCTGAGTAGACATCAAATATCCAAAGTAATAACTCAAACAGAATTTTAATATTGAATAAGCTCATACATGTATAACAACTAACAGATCACATATTTGTGTGGCAACGTCCTACCACAAGCCTCATAGGAAATGGTCTAACCCTCGAGGATGACTGATATGACTCTCACATTTCCAACAAAGACACAAGCAGCAATGCAAGTAGTAGAAAATATCATTCATCTATGCTCATCCATGAATGTCAATGGACTACATCGGCACTCATGAGGAAGTGAATCATGTAAAAAGCACTCTACCCATGACACATACTTTCCAAACCAAAGGGTACACTCTTAGCAGGTATCTTGCTTGAGGTTCAAGGCCCAATCATCATCATACAAATATAATATGCACATGTCTCATAGCCCAAAAATAAAGTAGTTCAGAAGTCACATGTGATACTCCACATCATAGACATATCTCAATGATATCCTAACATAACATATAAGTCACAAAATCATATCTCAAGCATTGATAATTCTTATATCTTCATATCATCATATCATGGATCACAACTAAAACTGCTTAAATAAGTTCTCAATCATCATCCAACCAACTCATGAAAATGTAGGGTAGTGAGATTTATATATATTATCAGATGTGAAGATAACTAGTTTAACCGTGATTAAGGTTTAGCGATGCTAAGTCATCTAAGTATCATATCATATGCACCCTATCTTAAGATGAAGTGATTTGCTGCTAGAAGTCTAGATCTAATTTGATATTCAAAGTTCTCACTTATTATTGCAATATCATTTGACTAAGCCTTTAAAAGTTTTATAACTCTTCATATGCTCATTTAAAGCATGATTTATGAAGTCCAAACTTCGTTTCTAAATTCAAGATAATTTTTACAACCTAAGTCATCCATATAGTCCACATATACCTATGTGATTTACATACTCTGCTATGTATGTTCTAATACCATATAGGTTAACTAAATGTTTAGTTTCTTTTTCTTATTATGCTACTAATTCATTCAATTAATTGGCCATTAAAGCCAAAAATTAGGTTTTTTAGATAAAGAGAATAATTAGTTCTTATTTCAACATCTAAAATGTGTCTACAGTCACCAACCAATAGCTAATCTAATTTCCTTCTATTAGACTAATGACCTAGAAATCTTATTTCTGTAATTGATTTCCTCTATGTTTTTCTTATAAAATAAGCTTATTATCCATATATATTTTAGTCATATCTAACGTCTAGTTTGCCCTTAGTACACAAAACTTCCAAGGTAATGTTGTATAGAAAATATGCGTCAGGCAGTCAGTAATCCTACCCTGTATATTGACCTTTTTCTAACTTTATTATTATCAGAATTATAGTAAATATTGAATAAGTCATAATTATCCATTTTATAAATTGTGAATAAATTTTAATTTAAAATTTCTACCATTTGATACACAACTCATTAGCAAATTTATCGTAGGGTTTTTTAGCCAGTTAGTAGGAACTACTATTTACAATACTAGGTAGTGACTAAAACCCCTAATTTCACAAAGATTTTGACCTAATTCCCAAATAAGATTTTGTAACTCTTATTTGGTAGTCTTCGCATTTTTCATTCTCCAGGCTGGAATGTTTAGCTATATAACTTCCCTTTCCATTGGTTTACCTTCTTAGACTAAAGCTTGGTTTCCTATAATACTATACTACCTACCTTGAACATGAAACTTCTTTAGTCTCCCTTCTTTTCCATGTTTTTAGTTTCTCTCTCCTCCACAAACAACTAGGTGCCTCTCCCTTTCCTACATAAGTGGCACGTCTTCAAGGCTACCTTATAGTTTTATGCTTCATGCCTTAGTAGGCCATGCCTCTAGGCAAATAGGCACTCCCACTCCTTGGCTAGCCAGTTGATTCTTTAAGTTTTAATCCTAACCCATAATCTCTCCTATGGTTCATCCTTCTCATGTATTTAAGATACCTAGATTCATCCTAGCTATCAAAGCTCCTTGATTATGATCATGATTTAGATTACTATATAAGCAATCCCATATTCATAGGCATATACAATTCTATCAACATGTTTATTATGGTAAAGATCAAGATGTTACAATTAAAGGGGTAACCCAATGCACAAAGCTCCCACATATGTAGGGTCTGAGGAAGGGTTGAACCACAAAGGGCGCATACTACATAGCCTTACCTTACATTTTTGCAAGAGGCTATTTTCATGCTTCGAACCTGTGACCTCCAGGTTACATGGCAACAACTCTACACTCGCTCATTGCTTAGATCATTGTCATTAGATTCTAGCTATCTCAATGTCCTCTGATAGGTCTCTTCGACCTCTATCCATCTATAGAGGTCCCATTGTTAAACTACTTAGATTCAAAAAATTAAATTCTATATTTTGGATAAACTTTGAATGTTCATTAATCATAAAAATAGTACAAAATTGTAGGGTAATTATATTAATTCCCCCTTCAAGGAATTTCATCCTCAAAATTCTTCTTAACCTTAATTAACAAACAACTTAGGATGTCTTGCTCTCATATTAAGCTCTAATTCCCATGTTGGCTCTTTGAGTAGATTGATTATGATCATGACTTAGATTACTATATAAACATTCCCATATTCATAGACATATACATACAATTCAACATGTTTATTATGGTAAAAGTCAAGATGTTATAATTAAAGGGGTAGACTAATGCACGAAGCTCTCGCATGTGCAGGGTTTGAGGAAGGGGCAAACAATGAAGGGTCTACAGTATGTAGCCTCACCTTGCATTTTTGCAAGAGACTATTCCCGTGCCTCAAATTTGTGACCTCCAAGTCACATGGCAACAACTCTACCATTGCTCATTACTTAAATTTCTACCATTAGATTCTAGTTATCTTAGTTCCTTAGGATATCTCAGAGCTTTGTCCATCAGTAGAGGTCCCATTGCAAAACCATTTAGAATAAAAAAATAAAATAAAATTCTATATTTTGGATAAATTGTAAATGTTCATTAATCATAAAAATGGTACAAAATTTTGGGGTTATTACATTATTTCCCCCTTCAAGGAATTTCATCCTTGAAATTCTTCTCAATCTCAATTAACAAATAACTCAAGATGTTTTACTCTCATATCAAACCCTAATTCCCATGTTGACTCTTTGACTGAATAATAGTGTTAGGGACATTAATTTTTTTTTTAAAATCTCTTTATTCCTCAACTATTGATCATTTCTATCCAAAATTCATATCGACCTCTTAGATTGACCACCTTAGGTTGAAAGGCAATACTAAAACTTAGTGATAATCCCAAAGATTCCTACACGTATCTCTAAAATTGTGAGGTGAACTAGCCATCTCTATTAGAAGCAATGGTCACAGGTATTTCATGCAAACTTACTACTTCTTTGGTTTACAATCGAGCCAAGCAATCAGTAGACTAATTCTATTTGATTGAGACAAAATGTGTCAAATTCATCAGCCAATCAACTATCACCCATATCATTTCATATTCACTTGATGTCCTAAGTAAACTCATAATGACATCCATGGTGATTATTTTCCTCTCAAGAAGTCAAAGGGGCTGTAATAGTCCCACTAGCCTCTAGGGCTTGGCTTTACCCTATTGATAAGTAAAACATCAATCAACATACTCCTTCTTCATACCATTCCACCAAAACTGACTTTTCAAATCCTAATAAATTTTGGTTCCACCTAGATGAAGAGTATATTGTGATTGGTGCACCTCTCTGAGAATCCCTTGCCTCAATTCAGCATTTGTTAGCACTACCAATCTTCTCTACATTCGTACACTATGATTCACTACTCTAGTGAAACCTGGTTTCTCACCTAGTGTTTACATCTCAGCATCATCCTTCTACATTGCAAAATTTTTCTTAATAATAGTAGATCTCGCCTTCAAATTTTCTATGAATGATTTACCGTGCTAAATCTCTGGCCTGCACCAAAACACCTCCTATGGCAACTTCCACCTCCTAGAAAGCATGCTTGCACACATCCCTTATATCTTCTAGCTCAACACATTGGCCACTACATTGGCCTTCCCTAGATGGTACTAAATTGAAAATTCATAGTCATTTAAGTACTTCATCCACTTTATTTGTCTCATTTTTAAATCTTGTTGTGAGAAGATGTACTTGAGACTCCTGTGATCTATGAATAGCTAAAACTTTTCTCCATACAAGTAAAGTGTCCAAATCTTCAAGGCAAGGAATATGACTGCAAGCTTTAGATCAAGGTTAGGTTAATTAAACTCATGCTTTTTTAGCTATTGAGTAGCATAGACAATCACCTTTGCATTCCATGTCAACACACACCCCAATTCTATGGATGAGGCATCACTCTAAACCACAAAACCTCTACTGCCTAAAGGTAAGGTAAGTACTAGTACAATGGTTAGCTTCTTCATCAGTTTTTGGAAGCTTGCTTTACATGCATCTTCCCGTACAAATCTCATATATTTCTTTGTTAACTTTAAAATATAAGGTAATACATGAGAATCCCACTATAAATCTATGGTAGTATCCTGCAAGACCTAGGAAACTCCATATTTTAGTCATCGTCTTAGGTGTTTACCACTTCTCCACTACTTCTAATTTTGTTGGGTCCATTGCTGCACCATCTTTTGACATAATGTGGCCTAAAAATTAACTTCTTCTCAACAAAATTCACATTGCATACAATTTGATATGTCCAAGGTGTATCCAATACTATACACAAGTGTTCCTAATGCTCATCTGGACTCACTGAATAGACCAGGATGTCATCCACAAGTATAATAACAAATTTATCAAGGAATGGCTTGAAGACATTGTTATTTATGAGATCCATGAATGTTCCTAGAACATTGGCCAATCCAAACAACAGTACTTGATATACATAGTGTTCATATTGAGTTCTTAAAGCTATCTTAGGAACATCTTATTCTCTATCCTCAATTGATGATATTAGAACTTCAAATCAATCTTTGAAAAGGCCCTAGTGTGATGACCCGGGTTTCATATGATGCAAATTTCATAAAAAGGCGAGATCTCTTGATTTAGAAATATGAAATGCATGAAAATCTTTTTTTTTGGAAAGCAATCTTTCATATAAAACCCCGGGTGTCAAAACACATTTTCAAATCATATAGCCATGGCATAGTTTTAAATCAACTTTATTCCCAAGAAAGTGTTAGTCACAGCCCCAGCTACAAAGAGTAACTACAATCAAGTAACATTCACTAAAAGATAAGGTAGGGGTTTACTTACTTGTACTTAATTTGGATGTTCTCTGTCACGAGTGTATCCTGTCCTTAAGTGTTTACTTGTATCTAAAAAATGTTAAGGATTGGGTGAGTATACACTATACTCAGTAGGAGTCTATCACTACTAGTTTTACAATGCATGCTATGTTTTAAACCATATATTCTTTAAACCATGTGCATGTTTGGACACTCATGTTCAATATCGATATTAAAAGCCATTGTCAAAATAGAATACTGACGACTTAAAGAATACCATAATCCAAGTTAAAAGTAACATAGATATCATAAACATATACTATGATATGCATAAGAAGCTCAACTAAATCTGACTCATTGATCTATGGTCGACCATACTCATGTCATGCCATATGCATGCAAGTAAATCCTCAAAAACATAGGGCACACTATGCCCATGACCTCAGCGCCGTGTGATCCCTAGGTACCTAGGGACTGTCGGTCATATCCTCCACGGGGCATATGACACTTCGACGGGCGCTGTGACACCTCCAGTGGTAGTCCTCGTTTACCACAACAATCGAAGTGAGGACAAGCCTTTTTGGCTTGCTACCCTTTCCACGTATAGTGGTAGAGGCTGGGAGGCCACCCCGAACCTCTCAACATAGCGCCCACAAGCTTACTAGCCCAAATCATATACTATCAAGCAAGCAAGAACCTTTTTTTTTTTTTCAAAACATGTCTATGCATGTATCATGTAAACAAGAATCCTTTTTCAAAACATGTCTTGGAAATATATGTGCAATGTATTTTTCATATGCATGCTAAGTTCATTCATGAAATCAATTCATGCTAAATAGGTCATGTGCATAAGGATGTAACATAAGTCTATATGATATACGCATAAAGACAAGACTTGTAACTTAAAAACTTAAAACATGCATTAGAAAAGCAACCATGACTCAAAACATGCATTCTCAAAACATCATGGGTTCTTTTTAAAAGTCTAGTAGCGATAGGATACCTACCTGCTTTGATTGCGCTAGTCCCCTTGTCCTCGTACATTCCTGGACATGGTTTAGGGGAAAAAGGTTAGCTTGGCCTATTTCTATAAGTTCTAGAACAGTTTACCTTACTACTTAGGCACTAAGGGTTCATTCCCATGCCTAAGGGCCTCCTAAGGTCCCTAACTGGGCCTTAGTATAGTCAGGTTTGCAAAGGTTTAGTGGCCCCGTGCCACTATCATGGTTTAAGGGTCATGCCAGCCTTAGATAGGGCTTGATCAGGTATTTTATGGTTTGGGTGTGTCCGCTCCGTCGATACAGACACAACACCTCTCACGGCGCCTCAATCGGAGTCCTAGAACTCAAGTTATTGGTATTTTAGTGTTAAGAATACATAGAAGGCCCAAAACGGGCCCTGCATCACCGCTCTCGGGACGCACCTACGTCCTGGTCGAGCGGCGACCGGCCTGCACGTGCAGTCGCATGCTCTCGGGTGTCATCAGGCTGCCCATTCCGCTTACGCAGAATGCACGACATTACCGTCGCAGGCCCACACGAGGAGGGCGCTAGGGACACTAACGTGTCCCACGTGAGCAACGCGCCCCACAGGGCACGTCAGCCGACGCACCGGGCCTCCACCCCTTTTCTCGTTTGTGGGCACATCCACGGACACGCCCATTGGTTTCCCTTTAACGTACTAGGTGCATTTTGGTTCTGTGGTGACCTGGGCGTCCTCAGGATACCCTGGTTCGACCCTGTCAAATCAGAACGCCCCAAGCACCTGCCCTAGGTCTGTTGTGGCTCCCTAGAGCCCCGTTTTGCATGGTTTCTCACGCAAAAACTTAGGGACATTCAACCTAAGACTGAGGGGGAGATGGGTTTGGAGTTGTTTAAGGCGTACCTAGTTCGTGGCTAGGTATTTTTCACGGTTTCTCCTCTTGCCTACAACTCCAAGACTAGTTTTTCTTAGGGTTTTGGGCTGCCATTGGAGGCACCCAAGAGCTCTATTTATAGAGCTTAAGGAGGGTTCTGGAGGGGGTTTCCACCACCATGGAATGGCAGTGGTTTCCCCCTTGCACACCGACATTCTAGAATGTCGGTGATGGAGTATGTTTAGGAAGAAGGGGGTGCCCGTATCAAAATGGGTCCCTATTTTCTCAGGCCAATTCGTTTTAAATTTAATTATAATTTTGCCCTTGATCTCCAAAGGGCCATAACTTGATCATTTTAACTCCGTTTTGAGTGATTCTTGTCTTGTTGGATTCCTTTTTCCGAGACGCACCTAAGGGTACCATTCTAAGGACCAAATTTCTGGGTCTAGTCAAGGTGAACAGTGAAATGACCAAAATACCCTTATCTCAAAAAGTGAACTTTTTATTACCAACATGAGATTTCAAGGTTACAAAAATGGAGTCATTACACCTAGTTACTTGAAGTTAACTGAATAGTTCATCTATTTAGAGTAGAGGATACTTATTCTTCACTATGCATTAAGTATTTGATAGTCAATATAAAGTCTCATTGGCTCATCTTTCTCTTTGACGAAGAGGACCAGTGTTCTCCATAGCGAAACACTTGGTCTAATAAAGCCTTTATCTAATGGTTCTTATAGTTTATTCTTCGAAAATTTCAACTCTATTGAGGTCATTCTATGTGGTTCTTTGGAGATAAGAGCAATGCTAGTTATTAGGTGGATAGTGAAGTCCATCTCCCTTTTAGGTTATAATCTAGGTAGATCCTTAGGAGATTTACCTGAAAAAATTCTCAGACTACTACCACCTCATCCAGGTAGAGTTTAATACTTTCTACAGCTCAATGTTAGCCAAAAAGGTCTGACATCTCTTAACAATGAGTCAAGCTGCCTTCCTAATAGAAATAACACATGCATGTGAAAAGTCTCATTTCCCTTGAAACAAGATTGCCACCTCTCTTGGAAATCAAAGGCAACCTTCTTCTTATGGCAATTAATAGTTATGTGGAGTAGAGCCAACCAATCTATTCCAAGGATGCCATCAAAGTCCATAGTGTTCAAGAGGATTAAGTAGGCATTCATCCACCTTTCTCAATGATAACTAGCACATACTAAAGGTATTTTTATGCACTTATTGACTCCTCGTGGTGAAACACTAAGTTTGACTTATTCAATAGTTCACCTACTTGTTCCTTAAGCTCCTTTAATTTTGTTGGTGTCATACAATAAGGAGCCTTTGAAATTGAGCTAGTTCTAAAGATTGTTTTTGTACGAAACACAACTCTTTCAAGGATAGTTCGAGTAATTACCTAGAATACACAATCTAGCTTTAAATCTCAATGTATAGTAACATCTAATTAACAAATCTTATTTTATTCTCTATCTTAATTTCATTACAACACTCACCAAATAAGAATAATTAGTTTAAGCCTCCAATAGAGCCTAGCACATGAGATAATTATTAAGACACATTAGCAGCCAAATAATATTGTATAGCACATGGAAAAACAATGACACCGAAGACTTGCATTTTAGTTATTACACAAAAACATGCAGTCAAGGGTGTTTGAGGGGTACTTCTATCAAATGCCCTCTCTCTCTCTCTCTAAATATTTTATTATGTTTGAATTGTTTCTCTCTCTAAGAATTTAATTGCCTAATTTGGTTGCAAATCCATTTATCTTAACCTTATCTTTCTTCTAAAAACTATGGAGACCTAATTTAAAATTCATGCCCCATGTGGGACACTTTCTCATTCAAAGTGAGTTGAAATGAATGAAAATAAAGTGGGTTTTGGATGAATTGAAGTCCTCCAACTGTAAGTGTTTTTAAGTACAAGGAAGGCTCCCAAACTAAAAGGGATGCCCAATTTTTCTTTCTAAGCATTTTTTTCTTAAAAAAAGAGTTTGAAAAGAAAATCTTAGAGAATTTTCTAAGTAGATAAATTCTAGGAATAAGGAGATTAAAGGAGTTTAAACTCATTTTTCCTTAAAACTAAATATCCTGGATTTTCAAATATAATATCTCCCCTAAAATTTTGGAGAATAAGGGAAGCTAGGAAAGGAATGAGACCCACCACATATCCTCCTCTCTTTCTCTCCCTAACTCTCCCAATCTCATTCTTCTTTTGGGCACACAACTCTCCCTTCTCTTTCTCTTCACCTCTCTATCTTGTTCTTCTTTGCCTGCTCCTATCTTGTGCTCTAGCACCTCACTCTCTCATTCTCTTTCTCTCCACCCTTCTCTCGTGTTCTACTTCATTCAAATCCCTCTCTCTCTCTCATCCTGGTTGCTCTTTCCTCTTTCTCCACATTTCTCTCTACCTCACATCTACTTCTATCCTAGAAAGGGGTGGAGCACACTTTGTAGACTTGCCTCCCACTCTTCCATATTTCTTTCTCCCTAATCCATCTCTCTTCTTGACTTTCTCTTATCTTCACCTCAGTCCCCACTCCAAATAAATACATGTGTGTGTGTGTAATTGCCCTAAAACTTTGTATTATTTTATGATTAATAAATATTCAGAGTTTATTAAAAATATATAATTTGATTTTTTCTAAAACTAAATAGTTTGGCAATGAGACCTCTATGGATGGCTAGAGCTTAGAGAGAGCTATCAATTGACACTAAGATAGCTAACATCCAATGACAAAGATCTATAATGAGCAAAGAAACCTTTTTGGATTGATAATGATACCCCTTTTAATTTGGTGTAGACATGGAATTAGGAAACATATTGGGACTAGGAAACTACCGCTTAGGGTATATATAAAGAAAATAAAATTGACTGCTAAGGAAAAGCAACTGAATGACAAACAAACAAAGTTAGTCGGAGCCCCATCCTTTGATCTCTTCCTCTCCCTCTCTCTTCAAAATTTTGATTTTCTCCACCAAAGGAGTGCTTGATCGATTCGCACTGCAAGAACTGAATCTCATTGATCATTTGAGAAGAAACAAATTATAAATCATTAAAAAATTGAATAGACAATGTGAACAGATCATTCAATGGTAGAATCCTTCACTAACAACTGTCATCATGTTCTTTGATTGAGGTATTCATAAAACTCTCTTCAAATATTTTTTTTATCTAACTAAAATATAGTGTAACAGCAATTGTAACCAATCAACATGAAAAATCTCCTTCAACCCATCTTCTATGACAACAATAGGTGGTTGCGAAAATGGAGGGTCAATAGTTTCCTTCATGTTTCTCTTTGTTCTCTTTGTTAGCTATCAATTTAGAAGGAATGACTAGATCTAAGATTTTCTTATTCATATCTCCAATTTGATTTTCAATTTGTAGTTGGGAAGGGTTAGATTTGAGTTCTAATTACTCTATTTAGATAGTAACTCACTAGGCGATGGATGGAAAGGTAGATCAACAAATTTCTACCTTATTACTTGTCTATCTAATAGTCAAAAACTAGATATGAGGTTTGCAATTATTTACTTTGGTTTTTTACTTAACCAATTATAGTTGAAACTATGGGTCTGAGACTTTAACTACTGTCAAATCATCAATCAGTAGTTAGAAAACCAAATCACTAATTTCTAGTTTTCAAACATTGATCTGTCATCATTAAAAACTTGGTCAAATATGAGGAATTGCTATAAGAGGTAGGTGGTTATGAGATTGCAAATTTTTTTGTATATTTGAATTACAATTAGATTATTAGTTTTAGTTAATGAAATGCATGATATGATTAGATTTTATCTAGATTGACAATGAGTATCCAATTTTGTATAAAAAAAATAGTACTCAATTAGTAGTCCATGTGTATATTATAGTGCATTATCATAGGATTTTTTTAAAATTTGTAACCCACGTATTTCTAAGCTAATGATTTAAAAGATTGATATTTTGTAGGTTCAGGATATAATCTAGAGTAAGTATGAGAATAATCATAATTTTCTACAATTTAAT
The DNA here is from genome assembly GCA_035236585.1 of Warburgia ugandensis. Taxonomy (NCBI): domain Eukaryota; kingdom Viridiplantae; phylum Streptophyta; class Magnoliopsida; order Canellales; family Canellaceae; genus Warburgia; species Warburgia ugandensis. Next base: position 68,815,791 of record CP141126.1, on the reverse strand, counting down.
TAGGGGTTTTAATCTTTTGTAAGTATTGAGATGATAATCCCATGGTTGAGATCGATCAAGATCAAGCAAAGGGTTCAGATCATTTCAGGGACAAGAAGATAAGTTCAATAAAGAAATTGGAAAAACCAAAGGTGATTAGAATGGGTCTAGAAAAAATCCATACAATTCCATCACCTTTGTATGAAGTAAAGCCATGCATGCCTCGAAGCCAAGGGACTAAGCCACTAAAGTCACTAAGTAAGGAGCCATTAGAGTGCCCATTAAACCACTTAAGCCAATGCCACATGGAGTCAGACGATTGGAGGAAGAAATTTAAACATTTATATTATGAAAAGATTGGATTTTCAAGAGGATGATTAAAAAGAAGTTGGACGGAAATCAGACAAGTAAGATAGGAAGGTAGGCCAATGGGAGAAGTGTCTTCAAATTCTATCTTCTTTTTTTTCTTCCTTTCTTTCCTCTCTCTCTCCTTGTCTTTTCCTCTCTTTCATCCCTCTTTCTGTGATGACCTAGGTTTTTTAACACTTTTTAATAAAAAATTTTGAAAGGTGGGGCCCCAATTTTTAAAACCAAAAGAGTGAAAAAAAATTTCAAATGAATTTCATTTCAAGAAAAACCCCGAGTATCAACCATCGACTCAAATCTCAAATAATATATATATATATATTTCAAGTAAACCTTTTTTAAAAAAATAAATTTATAACTCCAGGACTCATCCAGTCAATAGCCACATTCCCAACAACAATATATTCAAGTCCAATAAGATAGATATACATACACAATCCATGTGGAATCAAAACATACCTCCAAATGAGATATCTCAATCACTATTCATGTAGCTCCTCATTAGTCCTATCTTTCTCTCAATATCTGAGGCATTGCAACAACAAAGCAATGCCTCAGCAAGCAATGCTTAGTAAGTACATGACATTTAATGTAATAACAAATGAAACATAAAAAGAAAGTCGAATAGCAATGCTAATATAAGTGTAGGTCATAACATCCATGAAGTATAAGTATCATGAGCAAAACATCATGCACGATAAAACATGATACTCTTATGGATATAAAACATGATGTGATGCAACCTCAATGAGCATACAATAACAAGCAAGGCACTAAAGGTACGTGGGTCCCACAAGTATCCCATATACTCGTACAACATCTCATGAGTACTCATATCAATTCTTTGTGTGTCATCACACGCATGCATACAACTATCTCACTATTCACATCCATTGGTCATTAGGATTTTCAATAATGTTCTCATTTATGCAAAGCAAAAAGTCTCTTATTCATAACCGAGTACCCTTACTAGGTCATGGTTGAATCCTTTGTCATCATCCTCTTTGTCCTTTCTTTGCTTGATGATTTTCTTCGTAACCTTTCAGTCCAAAAGTTCTATACTCAATCCAGTAGGGTTAGTCCTTAGGAAATTCCTTCAATTGATTTTTCGTACTTGGTATATGCTCATAACAACTAACTATTTGTCTAAAGGCAACGTAACATTAAATCTTCACCTTATAGTGTGCTATCCATCTCACCTTTTCTCCTTCCATCCCCTATGTCAATATGTTGTTCAATCTTTTATTACTGCGTTATCGTCAACTATTCAGTCTTAATTTGTTAGGGGTATCATCGTAAGTAGTGGTTTCCTCAATTCCTCAAATTTTATCCTTCAAGTGCCTCCTCATACTTAGCTTACAATAGCAGTTCTCGTTCAATAGCTACTACATCAAGTTATGCTGAAGCTGTTAAATCATCAAATTTGAAAAACACTCAGGTAAGCATGGAACATTTTCATAGACATATAGAAAGACTTTATTTGATTACTTATTGATCTCTTTCCAGATATATCTATGTCATAAGCTCAAGGGTCTCTAAAGTGATTAGTACTTATTTGCCTTTCTTTTTCAATCCAAGTCAGCAGTATTTTTCAGACCCACAATGATTTCTATGGTTTGTCATGGTATCTATTTAGGTTTTGGAAAAATCTGTCTTACTGGTGGAGATCGCTCCTCATTTTTGCTTCTGTCTCAGTTGTTACTGCTCCTCCATGATGTGGCCTAATCAACTGACCTCATACCCTCAAATGACTTAGTCTAACAAGTAACTTCTTTTAGGTAAAACTCATGTCCAAATACTTATGATATCCCTCTGAGTATATAACTTCGACTACTAACTCATAAATACTAACATACTTGATTAATCAGTGTGGGATACCTTTATTTAGTCAATAGTACTCTAAAGGTAATGACTAAATAATGGTCTTAAGATTTTTGGTCTTCCAATCTATAATAGTAAGACCTCCATTTTGATCCTTGATGGTACCCTACATGCTAAGTGGACAAGTCACCATCTGGTTGTAATTACTTTTTCAATATACTTTATTTACTCATGTAGTGGCAAGGTAAGATATCACCAAATTTTCCTTTTTATGGACTACATCTATTGGTGCTCCCCATAAGCTAATGGATAAGAATCTAATTGTTATAATTGATATCAAACCATTTGTAAAATTTAATTTCTAGTTGGTCACCATTCTACTTTGAAAATTTCTTGTTGCATAATCTCCTGAAATTTGATACTCTACTCAAAGTCTTAAATCCCATCTGCTTTATCTTTATTATACTCTTTTACAATAAAATCACCAACTCCACTAGTATTATTTCTTCAAATTTGATTGGTTTATCTTTCCATCAGATTCAAGATGAAAGATTTGTATGTATCTCCATAAAGTCATGATCTTCTTCTTTTGAATATTCAATATTCATTGAATACTGGTAGTTACATCTCTATCTCTTTCTTTCTTTTCTTCAAAATCCTCATTTTTGTCTACGTAGATCAATGTCTTCATGTGCTTTGTTGCATATAATCGATACTGCATCTACACCTTTACGTTTCAGATATGATAAACTAAATGCTTCTAAGAAATTCTAAACTGTCTTAAGATCATTGAAATCCTCAATTGCCTATAGCCTCAATAAAATTCATACAATGTCTTAATAATGACTTTCACGTTTTGATCATGCTATACTTTTCTTACAAGTTCATGTTAGAATCAATCTATTATTCACAGATCTATCATCCCTAATATTATCGTCAAAATCTTTTGACAACTCGGTCGAATTCATTTCCCTATCATATTCGTGTATGTTTCTCTTATTCACATAATCTGTCACTTGGATACATCTTCTAATTTGCTCCATAATACTCAAGTAGTTATTAGTCAATAGCACTTCACTCTTCATAAGACTCCAATTAAGGTATCCAAAATTGAGCTAAGTCCTTCAGGATCCATACGTTTATGATCTAGTACGAGTCATAGTTATCTCCTAATATCATCTTGCATTTTCATCCCTCTTAGCTTATCATCAACATCTTCTCAAAGTTTGTCTTTTACATCCCCTATCATACTTATATCATATCCTTGTGATAGTGTACTCATATTATGATATTCTTTATGATGGTAAGATAACCACATTGGTTCTTCAATTTTCTCACCTTTGATGAGATTATTTTATTGCAGGTCAGCACTATCTACTAACAAGTCCACTAATCATCTTCATTCATTCATTCTCATCATAATATGATCCTTATATGAGTTTTAATCTTTGCACCACAGCACAACAATCCTTATTGATAAGATTTAAGCCATCCAATATCTAAGTATTTGCTAGACCCATCTCCTTTTTCACCTATTTGTTTATGGTGAAATGCCTTGAGCATTAATATTGTAATCCTCAAATAGAAGTAGTCATCTCTACTACTTCTATTTATACTACTTCTTCTTGATTTTCTCTATTGTCTATGACCCTTGGACATGCTGGACTAGCTATGAAAGGATAAAACCTGGGCTCTGATACCAACTGTGACGACCCGGGTTTTCCCATGCATTTTTAAATGCAAGATCTATTTCCTAAGGCGGGATGCATCCCTATTTGAAAACCATTTTATGAAAACCATGCAATGTAGCAGAAAATCTTTAGTTTTAAACTCATTTTGAAAACCCCGAGTGTCATTCGCTTTCACAACCACCAAAGTAGTTTTTGAAAAACTTCAGAAATCATAAATATTTTCCCAGGCCTATCCAGTCACAGCTCACAGCCCAACTGTAAATAAATACAAATACATGTCCAAAGGGTAGAGTGTTTACGTACATGTATAATTGTCTCCTTTTGATTTTTCTTGCTCGTAGCACTAACATTTCCTGAGGTGTCTTCTACTCGTGAATGGAACTATCCTGAAAAATGTTAAGGATAGGGTGAGTATATACTATACTCAGTAGGAGTCTATCACTACTAGTTTTACAATGCATGTTATGTTTAAAATCATATGCTCTTTAAAACATGTGCATGTTCGAACAATCATGTTCAATATCGATATTAAAAACCACTGTCGAACTGGAATACTGACCACTTAAAGAATAGCATAATCCAAGTCGAAAGTATATATATATATATATCATAAACATAATGATATGCTTAGATGCTCAACTGAATCCAACTCATGGATATCTGGTACGGTCGACCAACCTCATGTCATGCCATATGCAATGCAAGTAAATCCTCAAACCATAGGGCCCAACTATGCCCTCAACCTCGTCGCCGGGTGGACCCCAGGTACCTAGGGACACAACATCATAGCCTCCACGGGGCATATGACACATCGACCCAGTGCCGTGACACCAGTGGTAGCCCCCTATACCACATGAAGTCGACGTAGGGACATTACCCTTTTTGGGCATGGTACCCATTCCACCTAATAGTGGTAGAGGCTGGAGGCCAACCCAGACCTCTCGGCATAGCGCCCACAAGCTTATTAGCCCAAATCATATAAGATTAAACAAGCAAAAACCTTTTTTTCAAAACCTGTCCTCTTTTGGTCCCTCACAACTACCTACCTAGTGTCTTTTGGGCACTCCAACGTCTTTTGGTAACCCTCAAGGACATGCAATTTTTCAAGAACTCAATGCTCACAAATCATGGAATATATGCAATTATTTGCAAAACATGTCTATGCATAATGTATTTGTCATATGCATGCTGAATTCATTTATAACATTAAACAAGTCATATAACTTATACTTAAAACATGCAGTCTTAAAACAATCATGGCTCTATTTAAAAGTCTAGTAGAGATAGAGCACCTACCTCAAAGTCTCCTGCAGTCGCGTCCTTTATCACTCAACCCATCTGTGGGTCTCATTTATAAACTCCTAGGTATGAATGGATATAAGGAGTCCTTATCAATTTCATTCTATTTAGACATTAAATCGCTAGATCTACCTTTTAGGGTCCATGGTCCTTGCCTAATTCATTGTTAGGCTAGATCCTATAATGTGGATCTACTATTCCATGGTTAACTTTGTAAATTGTCCTCTAATCCTAACTTCAAAGTCTCATTAGGTCTGCGTGTCCCAGTTCCCAGGACACCCGTGCATCCTGGTTGAACCACGACTGCCTCACGTGCGTGCGTGCCCAAAGGCCGTGCCAGGGACTGCATTTTGCATGCGCACATGCATGCTCAAGCGACGTGCTATGACGCACATCCTGTATGGCATCGCACGGATGCACCTTTGGTGTAACATGGCGTGTCTCAGCTCCCAGGGCACCTCATGCATCCTGGTCGGGCCAGGACCCGTGCCCCATGTCACGCGCACACCCGAAGGCCGCACCTAGGATAGTGTATGCACTGTCGTACACCCAGAACCCATCCCAGGGACCTAGTCCCAGGCGTACGTGGAGCATGGCGTCCTTGGGACGCCTTCTTCATGCAGGGCCGTTGGAACCAGCTGGGTCTTCTTCGGCTGGAAAAACCGGCTAGGAAAATGACCATATCCAGCATGGATCTTGGCCTGGGGGAAGAAAAATGGAGAGAAGGTAAGGAGGGGCTTACCTGGGTAGCCTGGGGATGCCCTTTTTCCCAATGGTGCGTTTCCCTCTGCCGGAAACCTATGTTGTCAAAACCCACAAAGAAGGGGAAAACCCCAATGCCAGACCGGAAAGGAGAAGAGGGGAAATGGGGAGACGGGAAAAGGAATGGCTGACCTGACTAGGGCCTAGCCGTTGCCGAAAAATGCAGTGGAGACTGGCTTGAGATGGCTTTCTGATTTTTCCGGAAACCCCAGTCTCAAAATGGTCGAAAAATCATGTTTTGGAGAGGGGGGAGATGGGGCTTTTTATAGCCCTGCTATGGCGGTGCTGCCATTGGTAGTGGCAGAAACCTTTGGAAACGGGGTTTCTAGAGAGATCTGAAGGTGGAAGACGATAGGGGGTGCCGTTATCAAAATGGCCCCCTACGGTTTTCATTCTTTTTCGTTTTTTGTTTAATATACAAAAATAATACCCCTAATCTTTAAACGGCCATAACTTCTTCATACGAACTCCGTTTTCGGCGTTCTTTGAGGTGTTGGATTCCATTTTTTGAGTAGAATCTAATGGTACCAAGTGTCATCACAAATTCATTTGTTTAATATTTTAAATAAAGTAAAATATTTAACATAGTTTATTTCCCATAAAATGTTCAATTTTTGTTAAAAATAGCGTAAATTGCTCGGATGTTACACTTACAGCACATGGTTTAGCCTAGTTCAGGTTTTACCTAAGAAGTCTGAAGTTGTAGTAATCTGAAATGAGGATAAGGAGTTAGTCCCCACTCGCATGACCACTAGGTAAAGAATTTGTATACATTATCAAAAACTAAAACTGGTTATGAGTAAATACCACTTTCCTCTTCCCTTTATTGACCAAATGCTAAAAAGGTTAGCTGCTCATAGTTATTACTACTTTCTTGATGGATACGCTGGCTATAACCAAATCCCCATAGCACCTGAAGATCAGGAGAAGATTACCTTCACTTGCCCTTTTGGGACCTTCACCTACCATCATATGCCTTTTGGACTTTGTAATGCTTCAACTACTTTTCAAATGCGTATGTTGAGCATATTTTCTGATATGGTGGAGAGGTTCTTCATTTTATGAATGCATGTACCATCTAAAACTTGTCCTTACTAGGTGTCAAGAAAAGAATTTAATGCTAAATTATGAAAAATGTCATTTCATAGTTCAAAATAGCATTGCTCTAGCCACATCATATCACATAATGGCATAAAAGTAAACAAAGCCAAAGTGGATTTAATCTCTAACCTTACTCCTCCAAAAACTGAAATCCATTCACTTTTAGGCCATTTCAGTTTCTATAGATGATTCATCAAGGACTTTAGTAAAATTGCTAAGCCCCTATATAATTTAGTTATAAAGGAGGAAACTTTTGACTTTGATGATGATTATATGAAAGCCTAAAGGATGAATTAACTTTTGCACCTATTATTTGACCTCTAGATTGGAGTGCACCATTTGAAATAATGTGTGATGCTTTAGACTATGTGATCGGGGCTATGTTGGGGCAGCATATTGATAAACTCCCTTCTGTGATATATTATGCTAACAAGATACTCGATGATGCCCAACTCAATTATTCCACTATAGAAAAAGAGTTGTTGGTAGTTGTATTTTCCCTGGATAAGTTTAGATCTTTCTTACTAGGATATAAGGTCTTCGTCTATTCAAATCATGTGGCACTAAAATACCTTATTTTCTAGAAGGATGCCAAACCTAGGCTAATCCAATAAATACTATTTTTTACAGGAGTTTGATTTTGAAATTTGGGATAAGAAAGGTTAAGAAAATGCTATAATAGACCATTTATCCATGTTAGTTATGGAGTCTACTAGTGAAATGTGCCTATAAAAGAAATATTCCTGGATGAATAGCTCTTGCACATTTCCTAGTTGCCTTAGTATATAGATATAGTTAATTATCTTGGCATAAGTCAAATGCTTAATCACTAGTCAAAACAAGATAGAAAAAGATTTATTACTGAGGCTAAGCACTTTACATGGGATGATCCACTTGTTCAAGTACTATCCTAATCAAGTTATTAGGAGATGCATATCAACTAGTGAACATAATAAAATCATTTCCTTTTTCATCACCATGCATGCGAGAGCTATTTCAGTTTTAGAAAGACAATTGCAAAGGTATTGGCCCACCATTTTTAGAGGTTCACATGCCTATTGCATTGCATGTGCCATATTCCAATAGAATAGGAGTATAGGAAAGAGAAATATGATGCTCTTGAATCCCATTATGATCATTAAGCCTTTCGATATTTGGGGCACTGATTTTATAGGACCTTTTTTTTATTTTCTTTGGTTATCTATACATTCTTATGGGAGTGAACTTCATGTCCAAATGGGTGGAAGTCATACTGTGTAAGACCAATGACCACAAGGTGGTGGTCAAGTTTTTAAAGAAAAATATATTTGCACACATTGTTACACCTAGAGCCATAATTAATGATGGGGAGAAACACTTTTGTAACAAAATGTTTGAAAATTTAATGAAGAAATGTGGTGTTTCCCATAAAATATGGGGGCCTCCTTGATTCTTATCTTGATTAGTCTTGGCCAATGAATCGTCATCTCAATACCTACAAAAAGTTTTAAAATCTAATTAAATCCTAGAAATTTATGATAATTCACATAATTATTTTGGATGGGCTCCTAAACCTACAAAATATCAAACTTTTAAATCATTAACTAAGAAATGCATGTGTGATTAATTTATAAAAAGACCCTAAAAATAACATTATAATTTATAACACATGGACTATTAATTGGGTGTTTTATTATACAAAATTAAACAATTATCACACCCTTCCAACTAACATTTTGCTAGTCCTGGGCAAAACATGCAAAAAGTCATGAAAACAAAAATGGTAGCTATTTTTATAAGTACTCACAATTTCATTTAACTTATACAACAAGCCCTTAGACCCCTAGGTTACCCTTAGTGAACATGTTAGGCCTCATAAAGGTTTACAAAGAATATACCCACAAAATTCAATGAGGATATGTCCTTTATTTTTATCTCAAAGAATTCTTTTCCATTAGTACATACTAGCTTTAACAAATTAATAAAGATGAATGAAATCCATTTTATTACAATTATATCTCGGAGTGTAGTGTGTGTACAGGCTACATATGTCAGGACTTCTGAACATATATACTTATACTCCATGTTTTGACCTCAATTTCTCACTGGTATACACTCAGAAATAAAGCTCTCAGAGAAAAGGTGTCAAACATAAATTCAAAGATACTAATGGTTCACATAATTTTATGAGCATAATGAGACAAATAAATATGATCCTTAAGAATGGATGCCATTACCTAGACCTGTAGGGGTGTTTCACCTTAAATTCTTCCCATTTATATCCTCTTTAAGGTTATATTCTACCTTAATATGAAACAAGTCATTATATAGGACAATAAATAGGCTTGGGAATGGTTTCAAAAGAAAGGGTAAAAGGATTCAAAGTTTCAAATCTGAGTAGAGGTCTTCAATGAATGTTTGGACAATTTTTCTTTAGTGTGCACTAAAGTGAATATCTTTTATATTTTTCCTTTCTGTCTTCACAACATTTCTTTTTTATATATTTCCTTTCCTTTTTTACCTTCTCTTGTATTTCTTTAAGGGAAAGGCTTTCTCCTTGTAAACACTTTGACATTTATCACTTCTTAAACTTTTGTCCTTTTTCTTCTTTTTCTACCATCTCTACTCATTTTTGAGGTCAATCCCATAAGGAATCTCATAAATTATAATTGCATGTGAGTGAGGACAGTCCCATGAGAAATCTCACAAAATTTTCACTCAATTGGATCTTGCTTAAATCATCTATTCTACCAAAAGAAATGGATTGTAACCTATTCTAGGAATTGAAATAACGTGGAAACTTAAACATGCATGAAATAGGAACTTTCTAAAACTAAAACTTGCTAAAAATTAGAATTAGAAACCATCTACACCAACCTAGCATGCATCTAAACATAGGTAATGATAAAATAAACCTAATCATGAATTAAACCAAGAAACAAATCATGCAACTTAACATTAAAATGGTGCACATAAAACAAAGGGGTGTGCGCATGATTCATGGAATGGATTTTCACATGGAACAAAAGATGGAAATTAGAAAGCATGGGGTGCATAGTTATTGAAAAATTAAACTTGAGGATGCAAACTACTCTAGAATAAAATTCATGAAACAAAGAGTTATGTGAATGGAACAAATAATGGAGAGGAAACATGGTGCACATGAAACCTAGAGTGCAAACTAACCTAGATGGTGTACATGAATCTAAGAAGACTTTTATGCAATGAATTTATCATGGGTATAGTGCGCATGATGCTTAAGTGAAAGTTGCATGGGACCTAAGAAAGAAACATAGGATGACAATCATGATTCAAAGACTCCAAGCATTAGCAACAAATAAGGAAAAGTGTGCATAAACCATGAATTTATTGAATAGATATTATTACATAAAAAGCACTTTCATTACATTGAATCTAGAAAAGGAAATTGTGCCAACTTCATAGACTAAAAACTAACCCAAAACTAGATCCAATATTCACCATTCAATCTAATGTTGCATGCATGTAAACCTAAACAAGAACCAAGATGCAAGAGAGTGAAATAGATGAGAAGGAATTCAATAGATGAGCAAGGAAAGATAAGCAATGGAAAGGCTCGAAAATAAAGGCTAAGAACTTCATCCAAAGACTACTATCTTTTGGCTGTCACTACAAGAGATTATCTAATGACAAAACAAGAATTAACAACAAAGGAAATCAAGCAAAGAAACACATGAAACTAGAAAGCAAATCAAAGCAATAAGGAACAAAAAGAAGCATGAAAACCAACCTGAGTTTAGAGGAACCAAACTTGGAATGGAGGAACCCAAGGAGGCATGGAAGATTCTTGAAGAAGGTGGAAACACCCATTGTATAATGGGTTGAAAGCATGAAGAGGGAGAAGGCAACTAGGCATGGAGCACCAGCCCAAGTGGGGTGTAGAACTCCTTAGAATTACCATAGGTATTATATAGTCTTTTACTTCCAAAAAAGTCATTAGTAGAAAGGGCATGTAGGATATAATTTGGGAAACAAGTTGAGTAAGACAAGGAATCTAAGAAGGTGAATGGAAGGAGGTGGAACTTGAAAGTGGAAAGGAGTGAAACCCTAGGACAAGTAAAGGGGGGAAGTGCACTTTTTAAGGGAATTGGTGTTAAACTCCATTCCTTACCAGAAATTTCACACGGAAGGGTAGGAAAGAGAGAGGAAAATATAAGGAAATATGGGGAGATAGAGAGAGAGAAGAAAGAAACGAAGAAAAAGAAATATAGAATTCAAGGAGTCTTCTCCCATTGGTCCACCTTACATGCTATCTTACTTGTTTTATTCTCATGCAATTAATTATCCACTTAAAAATCCAATCTTTTCATAATATAAATGCTTGAATTTCTTCCTCCAATCATGTGACTCCATGTGGCATTGGTGTAAGTGGCTCACTTTGATGGCCCCTTGGTGGCTTGAGTTGCTTAGTCCCTTGGCTTCAAGGCTTGCATAGCTTGTATGGCTAAGGTGACATACATGACTTTACTTCATATAAAGGTGATGGAATTGTATGGATTTTTCATGGGCCCACTCTAATCACCTTTGATTCTTCCAATTTCTTTCTTGAACTTATCTTCTTGTCCTTCAAAGGATCTTGACCCTTTGCTCAAATCTTGATCATCAATTCACATACTAATCAATCTCAGCCATTGGATCGTCATCTCAATACTTACAAAAGATTACAAACCCTAATTAAATCTTAAAAATTATGATTATTTACATATTTACTCTAGATTAGCTCATATACCTGCAAAATATCAAACTTTTGAATCATTAGCTTAGAAAAGCAGGTGTTATGAATTTTGAAAAAATCATATTATAATGCAATATAATTTATAACACACGGACTAGTACCCAATTACAAAAGTCTAGATACTCATCATCAATCTAGATAAAATCTCAAACTTTTGAATCATTAGCTTAGAAAAGCAGGTGTTATGAATTTTGGAAAAATCATATTATAATGCAATATAATTTATAACACATGGACTCGTAATTGGGTAGTTATATTATAAAAATTTGGATACTCATCATCAATCTAGATAAAATCCAATCATATCATGAATTTCATTAACTAAAACTGGTAATCTAATTATAATTAAAATATACAAAAAATGTGGCAATCTCAAAACCACCTGCCTCTTGTGACAACTTTTCAAATCTGGCCAATTCTTTAATGATGATAGATCAATGTTTGAAAACTAGAAATATTCATTTGGTTTTCTAAATAACGATCGACCATTAGATAGAAATGAGATCCAAAACAATATTCCAATCTCAAATCAGCAAGTATAACTCACAACAGTAGTTAGAGTCGCAAATCCATAGTTTCAACTATAGTTTGTTAAGTAAAAAACCAAAGTAAATAGCTACAAATCTCATATTTAGTTTTCAACTACTAGATTGATAAGTAATAAGGTAAAAATTTTCCAATCTACCTTTTCAACCACCACCTAACAAGGTACTATCTAAATAGAGTATTTGGAACTTAGATCTAGCCCATCCCAACTACAAATTGAAAATCAAACTAGGGATAGGCATCAAAAAGCCTAGATCTAGTTATTCCTTATAAATCGAAAGCTAACAAAGAGAATGAAGAGAAATAGGAAGGAAACCCGATGCTCCTTCATTTTCTCGACCACCTGTCATTGTCGTAGAAGATGGGTTGAAGAAGATTTTTCACATTGATTGGTTACAATCACTATTATGTTGTTTTCTAGCCAGTTAAAAAAAAATTATCTAAAAAGAGTTCTATGAATGCCTTGATCAAAGAATATGATGATAATCGTTGTTGAAGGATTCTAGCGTCGAATGATCTATTCACACTCTCTATTCAATTTTTTGATGATTTCCAATTTGTTTCTTCTCAAATCACTTATGAGTTTCAGTTCTTGGTGTGGGAATCGATTAAGCACTCCTTTAGTGGTGAAAATCAAATTTTTGGAGAGAGAGAGAGAGAGAGATCAAAGGGTAGGGGAATCAACTATCTTCATTTGTTCATCATTCAACTACTTTTCTTAACAATCAATTTTTGTTTCTTTATATCTACCCTAAGCGGTAGTTTCCTAGTCTAAGTATGTTTCTTAATTCCATGTCTACACCAAATTAAAAGGGGTATCATTATAAATCTAAAAAGTTGTTTTGATCAATAACTAGATCTCTATTATTAGATTTTAGCTATATTAATGTTAATTAGTAGCTCTCCAAGCTCTATCCATCCCTAGAGGTCTCATTGATAAAATATTTAGTTTTAGAAAAATTGAAATTTTATATTTCGAATAAACTCTGAATATTTTTAATCATAAAAATCATACAAAATTCTAGGTTATTATACACACAAAGAGAGAGAGAGAGAGAAAGAGAGAGAGAGAGAGAGAGAGAGAGAGAGAGAGAGAGAGAGAAAGAGAGAGAGAGAGAGAGAGAGAGAGAGAGAGAGAGAGAGAGATTCAAAGAGGGAAGTATTTGGACTGGGGACTGAGGTGAAGATAAGAGAAAGTAGAGAAGAGAGACGGAATGGGGAGAAAGAAATGTGGGAGAGGAGGCATGTCTACAAAGTCATCTCCACCCCTTTCTAGGATAGAAGTAGATGTGAGGTAGAGAGGAACGTGGAGAGAGAGGAAAGAGTAAGCAGGATGAATGAGAGAGAGAGATGTTTGAGTAGGGCAGAACAAGAGAGAGAGAGAGAGAGAGAGAGAGAGAGAGAGAGAGAGAGAGAGAGAGAGAGAGAGAGAGAAGCAAGCAGAGAAGAATAGGACAGCAAGGTTGAGAGAGTGAGAGAGAGAAAACTACAAAGAATAAGAAGAAAGGCGTGGTATGGTTGGTTGTGTGCACCAAAAAAGAATGAGATTGGGAGAGTTGGGGAGAGAAAGAGTGGAGGAAATTTGGTGGGTCTCATCCCTTTCCTAGCTTCCCTTATTCTCCAAAATTTTCGGAGAGATATTTTATTTGAAAATCTAGGATATTTAGTTTTAAGGAAAGATGAGTTTAAACTCCTTTCATCTCCTTAAGCCTAGAATTTACCTAGCTAGGAAATTCTCTAAGATTTTCTTTTCAAACTCTTTTTTTAAGAAAAAATTCTTAGAAAGAAAAAGTGGGCAACCCTTTTAGTTTGGAAGCCTCCCTTGTACTTAAAAACACTAATAGTTGGAGATAGACTCTTGTATAGAGGAAGGAAGGGCATTTTCTGAACTAAGGGGAGAAGGGGGAAGGAAGCTTACGACTCACTTTATTGATGGGACATTTTGATCTCCTTTTCCTCAATTGGGGAGGACTTCAATTCATGCAAAACCCACTTTATTTGCATTCATTTCAAATCACTTTGAATGAGAAAGTTCCAACATGGGGCATGAATTTTAAATTAAGTCTCCATAATTTTTAAAAGAAGGATAAGGTTAAGACTAAATGGATTTGTAGCAAAATTAGGCAATTAAATTCTTAAAAAGAGAAATAATTCAAACATAATAAAATAGTTAACATCATTTCAAACTTTAGAAAGAATGGGGGTCCCATCTATGGAATTTTTGGCCAAAGTAGGGAGAGAGAGAAAGAGGGTCTTTGACAATAATATGCTCAAACACCCTTGATTGCATGTTTTTGTGCTATAATTATAGTTATAACTAAACATAAAAACTCATTATCTTGACAATATTATTTGGCTGCTAGTGTGTCTTAATAATTATCATAAGTGCACGACTCTATTAAAGTATAGAATTAGCACATACAAGTCCATCACATGAAGATTCTTTGATAAACAGAGTTAACTAGAATTTACGTCATCTTACTTTAACTTAGCCAAGCATTCAAAGAAGGACACTTTCTGACTAAAAGTAATGATAAGGAAACTAAAGACATAAAGCAAGTAAATGAATGAAAGAAACAAGGAACCAACTAAAAAGAAAATAACTAACTAAAAAGGAAACAACTAAACTAGTCAACTAAGCAACCAGAAAGTAAACCCTAAATTAGAAAGGAAACAATTAAGAAAACTAGGAAACTATCTAAATAAGCAAGGAAATAAATAAGGAAACTTTCTAAAACTAAAATTAACTAAGAATCAAAGTAAGAAATAAAGTAACTAAGAAAGGAAACTAGCTATTTCATTAATGAAAATTTTATAAAGATTTATTACATAAGCAATAAAAGAAAGCAAGTAAAAGTCCTTCAAATCTGGGCTTGAATTCTATTGTAGAACCTTCATGTTGTGTCACTCAATAGGAGCTTGTATACTTCTCTACAACCCAATACACTAATGTTACCACCAGGATTTTGGCATGTCCATAAGCCACATGACACAAACACAAAACAAATCTCATCCAAATGATCCTTAGGAATGAAGTGTTAGGGAAGCCAAGAAAAGACAAGCATAACACCTTTCTGAAATAACCACCACCTCGAGAAACAAAGAAGATTATGAAAATGGAAGTAAAAAAAGTTATTGCATTTTCCTTAAATTAGAATCTTTAAAAAGAGGATAACTTTAAGGAATTAGAAAGAGATGAGGTAAGAGGTCATTCTTCTTTAAGGAAGGTGAACCATAGAAGAGGCTTCCTACTTTAAACATGTAATGGAATTAAAAAAATAAACAAACAAAGTGGAGATAGTGGCCCTTGGATTAGGACTAACCAATTCAGCCTCAGGAGACGAAGCAAGGAGTAAGTACATGGTATAATTCTATCCTGCAACATGATTCACTTTGCTAGGAATCTAGGTGACTTTATGGATATATTTGGATGTTTCCTCAACCTTACTTAAGAAATTAGAATGTTTTATTATTGTCATAAGAATCCTTTCCTTTTCCTTATTCAACTCCACAAAAAGAAATTAGAAAGAAGCAGATGAATGATGCATGAACTAACTAACATGAACTATGCATGCCATCTAAAATTATAAAGTGGCTGTATGAAGAGTGAAAATAGAAGGTGTATGGAAATAGAAGCGTGGTAAGAGGGTATCTAAGAGTAAGGGAAAGTGTAAGGGTGAGATATTAAGAGATGAGAGTGAATGAGGATAGCAAACCTAGCATGGAAAGTTCCATGCATGCAACCATGCAAGTGTGTGTGCGTGTAAATCAAAATTAGAAAATGAGATGTTTACACTATTTGACTATGATGCATGAGACTACAATGTTATGCATGGAGTTCTAAATTAGGAATGCATTCTATACCTAAGAAGCTAACATGTATGATGTTTCTAAACTATTTCTAGAATGTATGATAGGAAATTAAAAAGCCAAATGATAGGTATAGAATTATTACATAGAATACCTCTCTATTTAGTAGGTTTTAGTCCTTTTTTTATCATAAATATAGATGGTTATGTTTATTTCCACATTTGGCAAGATTATGGTACAATTCTAAAAACAATTATATGTTTGGCATTCCAAAACCTAAAAGATGGATAATCTAGATTTTGAGCATCAACAAGGGCCTATCTACCAAATTTAATGAAGTCTGAAAGTTAAGAATGTAGAATGGGTGTCATTATAATTTTCAGTATAGTCAAAAACCATGAAGCATTGCCAAACCTTATCCATGCAAAAGAGGCAATAAATGTCAAAACATCAGGTGGTAGAACTTCCAGCATTTATGCATGTATTCCACCACCATTTAAGAGTTTCTAAGTGAAGCTTAGAGGCATGCACGTCAAGGGAAGCATGCATGTGAAGTGATATACTCAAGCCGAGGCCCTTAGGAGACTTAAAACCCTAACTTTCTCTGTCATCACTTTAGAATGGGTACCACCTTCATGTGTTCCATGATTTTTTCAATGAAAATGTGATTCATACCACTTAATTCCATGTGAGATATATGTATGGATTAATATGATTGGTGGAGAAAAGTAAAGAGGTGAGGAGAGAGACAAAAGATGGGAAATCTATGGTTAGTTTTCATCAGAAAAATTCAAGAAATAGTGGCTAAAAATATTCAACATCCAAGACCATCCTAAAGAAACTAATCAAAAGCCATTTGACATAGGATTAACCAATAGGAAGCAGCCACACAAGAGAGAGAAGACTGAACAATGATTGGTGGAGAAAATTTTGATGGGCTGTGCACCATTTTTCAAGGAGATCAAAATGTGTTTTTCAACTTAAATATAATTGGTCAGAGATAAAAATGGTGGTTGAGGATAAATAAAGGAGGGGAATCAGTGTGGATAAGAAATTCTCCATGAAATCCTAGCCATCCATCTTAGGGT
This sequence comes from Warburgia ugandensis, assembly GCA_035236585.1. Classification (NCBI taxonomy): domain Eukaryota; kingdom Viridiplantae; phylum Streptophyta; class Magnoliopsida; order Canellales; family Canellaceae; genus Warburgia; species Warburgia ugandensis. Next base: position 68,798,575 of record CP141126.1, on the reverse strand, counting down.
AATACCAATCCGACAAATGAGAACGGATGAGTCATAAAACAAGGACTTTTTTCATAGGAGACTTCAAGAAGATCTCAACCATCCACCCTAGGATTGAAGCATGATCCAATGTAGGAGAGAAAGAGCATAGAAGTATGAAAACCTAATCATCTTGCCCTTGCTAAAAAGTCAAATCAAAACCCAAAGTAGGAAAGATCTTTGCCACTCATTTCAGTCCGATGGCTTACATTCATCTCATATTTCTAAACTTAAACATAACCAACAAGCCATTTCATGCCTCTCACCCTCTTTCTAACATTTTCTCCTTGCTTAAATCCTCACCAAAATTCTAAACATATGGGATTATTCATTCCATTCTCCACTTCTCCATTCACTTGCTCCATAGATTAGAAGAGAGAAATAAAGAGGAGAACTAAAAGGATTTTTTAACCCTAAAGGACCATACATAGTGATCAAACACCAAGGAAGATCATCCTAAAAGAAGGAACAAGGAGAACAGAAGAGGTAAGAAAGGCTTGTTTCATTCTCGTACCTCAATCCATTCTATATTTTTATTTCATTTTTTTTACAATTTAGATCTCTCTCCAAATCACACACATATCCCTTCATTCTATCCTCTATCACTCACCAAAAGATCCACCTAAAACTCATTCTACAACCCTTTCATTCATTCATCATTTTTATACTCTATTTTTTACTCTTTTCCATCCATTTTCTGACCTTCCTCCACCATTTTATTATAAAAATTTCTAGCTCTTATGAAATTCATGGATTAATGTCTCAACCCTTGTAATCAAAATCTCTACAAAATTTCCTTAAAAAAAACCCATATTTCTTCCATTCACCCCTTTTTACACCAAATTTCAATTCCATTATCACGCTTTAATCTTTTTTCATCTTGTTTTATTTTTATAAATTTTTTCTTTATATTATGAATCTTAAATTCATACCCCTACATTAGGAATTTTAGGTAAATGAATTCCAAGGCATAGGATTAGTTGTATTTTCTTTTGTTATTCTTTTCATTGTAATCAGTTGAAGTAATTTCCATCTCCATAGATTAAAATTTATTTTATCTTTGCTTTAAGTGTTATCCTTTATATTATGTTTCCCTAATTTTATAGTTGTTATAATTAGTTCATTTCTTTATTCTTATGTTTCCCTAGTTACTTAGGACATTAATTAGAAATATATGTTAGAAACATCATACTTCTAATTACATGAGTGAAACTAACTTAGATGGCTTAGTTCTTAAAAGCATTGATTTCTAATGCATTTGATTTTTTATTCTTAGGCTTAGGTTTATTTTGTCCCATTTTTATGTGTTTATGTGATTTTTAGCATTTTAGTTGATTAATTTAGTTTAATAAATTATTTGGCTAGGTTAAAATGGGTTTTAGTTAAATTTCATTTGTTAATAGAATCCCTGTTGATTGACCCATACTTGTCATGTTTATGCCACAGTGGACCAATGCACTCACAGTATTATTTTAAAACACATCATCAAACCAAGTCAAGCATGAGTTTCTAAATTAGGAAAGTGTATGTTTCTAAACTAGAAAAGTGCTAAATATAAGAATCTACCATGCAACTAGTTTTTAAAATGGTTCTAAAATAATCCTAAAGTAATCCTAAGATGTAAGGAAAGAAAACCAGAACATTTTAAAACTAAAAATTAAGGAATCTAAGATCTAAACATGAAATCTAAACTTAGAAACTACCCTACTTCTAAATTAGGTTAGTGCTTGAAATGTGAAAATTAAAGAACCTAAATGGAAAGCTATATGACAATCTTGATCTACAAAGTGAAACATAACTAGCACAATTAACTCACTAAATCACAATGAATGCAACCTAAGCAAGCTACATAATATTCCATGTGTGCAACTTAGAAAAAGATGCATCATCCAATTTGTATGGAATGTGTGTAAAATATAAACCCTAAATGCATGCAAAACTTAATTAAATGGAAGGGAAACATGATCGTGAACATATGCTACTCTATGATGAAGGAAACTACTATGATACACATGAACTACAAAGCAAGGAAAGAAGAGAAAATAATATGAAAAACTAAAGCAAATTTATAAAAGAAATATGCATGCAACTACATGTAACATGGATAAAGCATGAGCAATCTAATTTAAGAAAAAACCTAACTAAATGCATGCTAGAAGAAGGTGAATGGAAGAGAAAGAAAAAGAAAAATAAGAAAGAAAGGAATTGGAATAGGTTGAGACCCTACCTTTATCTTAAAAGGATTTAAACATGGAAGCTTGAAGGGAGCTCGGGTGAGGGTGATCTTTTTCCCTCTATTTCTCCTATTTTTGACCTTGAACTCTATGGAAAGTTGAGATATCCTTAACTCATTCAAAACACCTCTATTTATAAATTTTATAGTGGGAGTTAAGAGGGTTGAATGGCTAACATTAATCCACTTAAGTTGAATGTGTATGAAGGGCTAGATTAGGGGAGTGAAATTCATCTGTAGAAAATGGGATGGAAGAGTATAATATGGAAAATGAAAGAAATAAAAGTGGAAAGGCTAAGGGAAGAATAGAATAAGTGGGAAAAGAAAGAAATAGAAAGAGGTAGCTTAGGAATGAAGGGAAGGAGATGGAATGGATTTAGAAAGTTCTGATTTGGAGGGGAGGCATCTTTTTCCATGTGGATTGTGGTATTAGAATTGGAAGGTGGTTAGTAGAAAATAAAGGGAAATAACTTGGTGATAGGGTAAGGAATAAGCAAAAAAAAGAAATAGAGGAAAATAAAAGAGAAAGAAATAGAAAGGAGATGATGGAATTAAATGAATTCAAATTTAGAAAGTCCTAAAGGGTGGGGAGGGGGTGTAATTCAAATAGGTATGTGTGTGATATAGAAACCATAAAAGATGTAAGGACACTTTGATGAGAATGGGTGGTTGAGATCTTCATTTCGTTAGGTTTTTGGATTGACTTTTAAACATGGGAAAGGTGACTAGGGTTTTTATCTTTCCAATACTTCATTCCTAGCCCTTAGATCATGCTTACCCTTAATTGGAGGGATGGGATCCCTTTAGGATATGTAAATATTCTTTAAGTTTCATTCTCTCCAACGTTGGATTGGATTTCCCTAACATGAATGGATTAATTAGCATAGATCTTCATATGTTTTATGTGGACCAAGTGTGCTTCATTACCTTGCATGGATAAGACTTCCAATCATTAGTTATTCTTCTTCTTTTGGTTGAGTAAGAGAGTCAAAATAAGTAAAATGTTTTCATGTGAGTCCCAGTATTCTTTTATTTCTGAGAAGCTTTCATTGTATATGATCCCAATACATGTGAATTGCATATCTCATGAGCTTCTTAAGGTGATGAAATGTATATGATCTCATTACCCTCATTTGAGTAGGAGTTGTACATGGGATTTATGGCTGTGCTAACTTTGATAGTGACACCCAATTCTAAACCTCTAAGACTTCATTTTTGGCATGTATGACCCATGATGTAGTTTGCAAGGTGAAATTGCTCTTTTTGGGATAAAATTAGTAATTTTGTGTATTTTTTCATTTGTACGCTAAACCTATAAAATAGTAGAATTAAGATTAATTAGCAATAATTGAGTATTTTTGGGGCTAAAACCTTCTAAAAGTAGGGTTATGTACGTAATATAGATATTATAAATGCATATATATGTTGCCATCTCCATTTTACAATATGTACTAGTTGATCATTAATTTATTTCATTCAAAATGTTACTTGGGCTCAGTATAAAAAATAAAAATAAAAAAATTATCTTTAAAGTCCCTCTATTTAGTAGAGAATGTAGCATTAATAAATTCTCTCTTCATCTCATAGGCATAGGTAGAGAATGTAGCATTAATAAATTGAGAATGGCTTAATTATAAGATTTTATTTTATTTTCTTTCCTTTCTTTTTATTTTTGGGAAGAATAGCATTGTATTAGATATTAGCATATAGCAATATCCTTTCTTTTCATATCTTTAGAAGATGTGTAGTATATCTGGCAATTACTTAACACTCCTTTAAAAAGGGCATCACCTTGGGGTACATATAGGATGAGAACCACTTAGGTTAACCTCCATCACCTTAGGGCACATATTTAAATGAGGGCTTACTTAGGTTGGAGTGATCATCAACTTAGGGAACACTTTTTATATGGTTCAATTGGGGATTCAATAAATAGTGGAGTATTTAGGATGCTCTATGGTTCACCATGGACAAGCCCATAATACCAAACCACTTATTTCGTTTATTTTCTAGAGCAAGCCATAGGACCTGTGAAACATAACAATTAAATGGTTTAGTTTTCTAGGGTGACCAAAGTTGGTCAATGGGCAAGACTAATGAACTTAGTTATTTTAGCCAACCTGGGATTAATATGTTTTAGTTTAATTCAAACACAAGGCCTATGGCTTTATTAACTTAATCATACATAAAGAACCTATATTATCATTTGTTTGAATGTAGGGTCTACTGAGTTAGCTAAAAAGGAGAGACCCTTGTAAATGTTCACATGCTACATTCTAATTTGTGTGAAAGCAAGACCCACAATTATATTAAATTAATTAACATGACTTTCTCCATTTTGACGGGTGGCATGCTCAATCAACATGGAACTGTGTGCCCCTTATGTTATATTTGAAAGAAGAGTCCTTGGATTTGTTAGCTTTGCCTCATCAAGACTTTCCTTTTCACATTACTTAGAGAAAATGCATCCAAAACTTTAACAACTTGGCTAACATGGAAACAGTCCACTTTATGTGTTTTTATAAGCCCAATAGTGAGAGCCTAAAGTTACATGAATTTAGTCCCCATAGAGAGTCCTTTCCTAAGCTATATCAATTTAAGAGGTGAGGCACATCAACTGGTGTGAATTCCTTAACATTGCAATGCTTGAAAGTAGAACAAATGTCAAAGAATTCCTTAACATGGTAGTATGGTTCCTCCTTATCTAACCCATAGAAAGTTAGCAAGTATTGAATAACCCCTGATTTCAACTCAAAATTATTTGTTGTAGTCATAGGTAAAGCTATACAAGACAGTGAGTTGTATTAGACAATAGTACAATAATCCTTCAATGGTTTGACTTCTACTACCTTGTTGGCCATATCTTCAACAAGGCTTTCTAGATCATCTTGATTCCTAAGTCCTTGCCTAATAGTTTGTGTACAACAAAAGAGTCTTTCTCTTTTTTTAGCATCTAGTCTGGGGAAAGCTAAGTTAGACAACACAACTTAAATGATAAATGACGTGCAACCAACAAATAAAGGACACACAATAATTCTATTCCTATGTCAAACAAGCAAAAAAAAAAAAAAAATCTTCAATTTCTTTATGGGAGAGGCTTTTGAATTAATTCTAACCTAGGTGGTTCCTCCTCTCTTTTAAATTTATCCTATTTCTTACCAATTAAATCCTAATATTAATTGACCACTTTACATCCTCCTCAATCATCTGTAGGTGATATGAGTCATTGAATGTGTTGGCAGGGCTAGTCATTTAAATACCAACATAGTTGATTAGTTAGGGGCCACTAGGATGACAGTAGTCTGCCTCCTTCCAAGAGGGTCTTATGAGCTTGTAAGTTGATATAGGTGTCTTCTAAGTGAATTTTAATTAATTTGGAAGGGTGGGATGCATTAGGTGTATTTAACCTATGTGGGCCATGAGATATTGATAAAATTCCACCCTTAATCTTTTAGGGGTAATTCACCTTACTAATGTTTTAGCATTCCCACAATAGTTTGGTCAACATATATACACCTTAGAGCAATAAGTGTGCCCTATGATGCAAGAAAAGATGTACATATAACGTAAAAACCTAGAATGCAACATGTATGAATGAATGTGACTATATGCTTTTAACTACCAACCGAAGCATGAAAAATTAACTAAAAAAAAGCCACCCAAATCTAGAAATTGGAAAGAAGCATAGGGTACTCACAGTGGGATCCTAGAATTAGTCTTCTCATATAAGAGTGAGTCCATGTACATGTCACCTTCTCTTCCAAGTTAGGATGACTTACCCTTGACCTATTTTATTACAACCCTTATGAATGAATCATGATTAAAAAATAATTATAACTATGCCCACACAACAATTCACTCAAAATGAAAAATATTAGCCTAGGTCTTCTTCCAAGTCCTTTCCAAATTTCTACACAAATAAAAAAGGAAATAAGTATCAGAGATCTTCAGGAATAATGAAAATAATAATGTAAAAATGCAACTATTCTATATAAAGCCCTAAAAGGTGTGACTATTGGTAAAGTAAATTAACCTAGATTCTAATTAAAACATCATTGCGAGTCCTCGGCAATGGCATTAAAAACTTGATGTAAATTTTAATTTATTGTTGTAAGTCCATGGGTCTATTATAACATAGACTTAGCAAATATGTGTCAATCCTAGAGCAACTCTTAAACAAATTTCAATTAAAATTTAAGCTATCTTACTTTAACCTAGCCAATTAATTAAGGAAAGTTACTAAATAAAGCATTTACACTTAAGAAAACATGACAAGGAAATAGAATTAAAGCAAACTAACTAAGAATAAATAGAAACAATTTTCATTAATTAGAATTTTTTTAAGGGATTGATTACATAAAAGAAAATAAATAAATTAGAATTTCTTCTCCTGGCTTGAATTCTGCTATAGGGCTCTCTTGTTGTGTTACTTAATAAGAGCTTGTACACTTTTTTTCAACAACTTCATTTACTTGCTTAAGCACACGACTCGTAGCCAACAAGTAAAAAGGGTAGTCTCCTTACATGCCACTTTCCCTTGTATCCCACGACCATGTCCAATAAAATCCCTTAAGAAAGGTGTACTAAGGCTTCCATAGAAGGGGGCTCCTAGCACTTTTCCACAAAAGAAGCCCAACCATTTAGAAAAGTAAAGAAGAAGGGGGGATGGGAAAAATGGTTTATGCTTCTCCTTGGCTAGAAACTCTAAGAAGAGGGTAGCCTTCTTAGGAAAGAACAAATAAAAGACTCAGTTATGCCAGAGACTCTAAGAAGAGGATGGCATTAGCGAGAATAAAAGAAAAAGAAGGAAACCAAAGTGAGGTTCATCCACAAAGTTTTGGACATCCCACTTTAAGGTGAAAATGAGATGGAATAAGCAAAAGAGAAAAACTTTAGGTGGAAAATGTTCATTAAGATTGAATGTCTACCATAGAATGTGATGAAAGGTGTGGGATAAGGAAAAGGAATACAACTAAGGTGGGGAGAGTTAATCAAAATTTAACAACCCACTAAATAATGAAAGAAAGAAGAAGAAATGGAAGTGGGCTAAAGAGAGAATGAAAAGGAGAAGCTCTAAGGAGGGGGCATTTATTAGAGTTAGACATCCTACCCTAGGCTGTAGTGAGAAGAAGAGATAGAAGAAAGGAATTAGAGTTGAACACGTCCAGTAAGTTTGAACTTCCAACTCTATAGATGAATTAAAAGATAAAGAAGAAAGGAACTAAGGTCAAATGCACCCATTACGCTTGGGCATCCCACCTTAGTATGGAATAGAGGAAAAAATAAAGTAAAACATGGAAATCAATGTTCCTTGGATTAGGAATACCAAGTTCTTAACTTAAGGAGGTGTGGAGTGTAGTACTTACTCGGAGATGGTATCTTCTTCTTCCAAGTAACACACAAAGCCTTAAAGAAAAGATGGAATGGATGGTTCAAGGGTCAATGTTGGACTCTTACCACTTCTCCAAAAGATCTCGATGTGTAGGTCAAGTGAGAGCTAGTAAGAGGATCTCTCTCCCTCTATTTCTCCTATATTTGAATATGTATTGTATGGATAGTAAGTTATGGTTTCTCCTCTTCACCTCACCTCTATTTACAAATTTTCTACAGAGCAATCCTAAGAGATGAAGGGTAGATATCTGTCACGACTTGGGTTTTTATATGATGCAATGTTGATAAAAAGGCGAGATCTCTTGTTTTATAAATATGAAATCCATAAAAATCTTTTTCATTTGGAAAACAACCTTTCATAAAAACCCCGAGTGTGAAAACACATTCTCAATCTATTTAGTCATGGCAAAGTTTTAAATCAATATTGTTCCCAAGAAAGTGTTAGTCACAGCCCCAGCTATTAGAGAGTAACTACAATCAAGTAGCGTTGAAAGATAAGATAGGGGTCTACTTACTTGTGCTTGGCCTGTGTCTCCTAGTACAAATGTCCCTTGCCTTTAGGTATTTACTTTGTATCTGAAAAATGTTGAGGATTGGGTGAGTATATAATATACTTAGTAGGGCCTATCACTACTAGTTTTATAAATGCATGAGATGTTTTAAAATCATGTGCTCATTCATTCAAAACATGCATATGTTTGAATACTCGAGTTCAATATTAGTATAAGAATCCATAATCAATTTCAAAATATGCGTATGTTTGAATACTCGAGTTCGATATCAGTATAAGAATCCATAATCAACTGAAATTCTCATAACTTAAAAGATCACATAATCCAAAAGTGAAAGTATCATATATATGAAGACATCATGATATGCAATAGATGCCTTATGGAGTCCAACTCATGGATCTCTAATATGGTATGGTCGACCAACCTCATATCATGCTATATGAAATGCACATAACTCATCAAACCATAGGGTCCACTATGCCCACGACCTCCTCGCCGTGTGGTCCCCGAGTACCTGAGGACACTTGGTCATAGCCTCCATGGGGCCTATGACACACCGACCCAGTGCCGTGACACCAGTGGTAGCCCCCTGTACCACATGCAGTCGACATAGGGACTTGCCTCTTTTTGGGCGTGGTACCCATCCACCTATTAGTGGTAGAGGCCGAGTGGCCAACCCAGACCCCTCGGCATAGCACCCACGGGCTTACTTGCCCAAATCATATAAGATACGTCACAACCTTTTGTTAAAACTTGTCCTCTTTTGGCTCCCTCACAACTGCCTGGCCCTCGGCACTCCAGTGTCTTTTGGCAACCCTCAAAGACATGCAATCTTTGCAAGTACTTAAATCATGCAATGCATGCACTTGTTTGCAACACGTATATGTGCATAATGTATATGCAGTTATTTCAAAACATGGCTATGTACAAAGCATTTAACATGCATGCTGAATTAATTCATGCAAATCACATGCAAATCAAGTCATATATCTAAAACATATGTTCTCAAATAACAATAGTCCTTTTAAAAGAATCTAATAGTGATAGAGCACCTACCTGACTAGGTCGCGTTAACCCCTTTGTCCTCGTACACTCCTGAACATGGTTTGGGGACTCAAGGTTAGTTTAACCTATCTTTGATGGGTTTAGAGCAGTTGGGTCTTATTACTTAGGCATTAGGGGTCCATCCCTATGCCTATGGGTGTCCTAAGGTCCTATTTGGGCCTTGATATCCTTAGTTTTCCAAAGTTCTAGTGGCCACGCGCCACCATCCTATTCTAAGGGTCATTCCCTACTTTGATTGGGCCTTAATTAGGGATTTTATGGTTTGGATTTTCCGCGTCGTCGATATGGACACAACGCCTTTTGCGACGCCTCAATTGGAGCTTTAGATCTCAAGTTATAAGCGTTTTAATATTGTATGTACATAGAGTCTTAAAGACAAAAAGGGAGGAATGCTAGGGCGCTGCGCGTCTGCGACGTGCGCCCAGCTTCCTTAAGTAACCAAAAAAAACGACGCACGCTAGCGCGCTGCTCGTCTGCGGCGCGCGCCTCAGCGGGCGCGTCTGCAGACGCACTCTATACCTCCGCCTGTCTGTCCCTTTAGCGGGCGCGTCCCTGGACGTGCTCGTTTGGTTTTTCAAACAGGCGTCGACGTGGGATGTTCCTATTGGATCGTCCCGCCTGTTAGTGACCTGGGTCATCCTCAGGTCACCCTGGTTCAACCCTGTTGAACCAGTGCGGCCCTGGGGATGTCCCAGGGTCCTTGGTGGTGCTCCCAGGCTCCGTTTTGCATGGTTTTTCATGCAAAAACTTAGGGGAATTGAGCCTAAGACTATGGGTGAGATGGGTTTGGGGAGTTTTTGAGCATACCTGCTTCGTGGGTGGTTTTCTCTCCACGCTTTTCCCTCTTGGTCACTGCTCCGCGATGGGTTTTCTCCAAGGTTTTGGGCTGCCATTAGAGGCACCCAAGAGCTCTATTTATAGAGCTTTTAAAGAGGGTTCTGGAGGGTTTTAACCGCCTTTGAATGGTGGTGGGGAATCCTCTAAAATGGCAGTGGTTTCTTCTTGAAACACCGCCATTCCAGAAACCTCTAGGAGGTTGAAGATGACGGGGTGCCCGTATCAAAACGGGCACCTGTGTTTTTCAAGTTAAGTCGTTTTGTGAAATTTATAGTTTTGCCCCTGAACTTCAAAGGGCCATACTTGCTCATTTTAACTCCGTTTTGGGTGATTTTGGTCTCTTTAGATTCCTTTTTCTGAGACGCATCTAATGGAACCACTTTTAGTACCAAATTCCTGGGTTTAGTCAAGGAAACTAGTGAAATGACCAAAATGTCCTTTTCTTTAAAACTGAACTTTTCGTTGCTAAACTTGGAATTTCAATAGTACAAAATTGGAGTCATTACAATATCATAGGAGAGAGGAATGAAGAATGGATAGGATTTAAGGGAGAGTGGAAGGAAGAATAGAAGGGTTGACAGGGCATGGGATTGCTTTTAAGAATGTGTTGGACTTGAAAATGTATGTGGAAGAGAGAAGATTGGATGTGAGATACTGATGAGGATGAGAAAGAAAGATAGAATAACGAAAGAGAAAAGATATGAGAAAAAATAGGAAGGAAGAATATAAGAGAGGAGATAATAGATAATGGAAAAGGATAAAATAAAGATCTCATTGAGTTGGGAAAGGTAGAGGGGGTTGTTTTGGATGGATGTTGGACGCTTGTCCTCCTTCCTTGGATGGTGGAGATGGGAGGATGAAGATTGTGATAATGACAACCTGGGTTTTTGTAACACATTTTGTAATACATTTTTCAAAGGCAATGCGCCCTTAGTAGTAAAAAAATTTTACAAAACAAAGCAACAGAAATTCTTTTCTTTATAACATGTTTTGTAAAACCCAAGTCATCACTTCATACATAACATAAGTAGAATTTTGTACAAGATAAAATTCCATTAAAGGAATATACTTTTATTAATATCAAGAATCCATCTAGTGGTTCACAGTACAGCCCGGGTATCAGTACAATAGTTGTCCAAATTACATAATCCAAATTTCAAAGCTCACCATACAATAAAAAATCTCAATACAATACAATGCTCTCAAATAAAAATATATGGCTTCAAGGGATATACCCTAATTGATTATTCTTCCAAGTCTTCTTAAGTCTTGAGCTCTTAATTCTCCCTCTCTGTATCTGAGATATTGTAAACATTCAAACATTTCAAATATCTCAGCAAGCTATGCTTGGTAGGGGATTCAAGAAGCATAATAATTTGACAATATAATCCTAATACTTCATAATCCCATTATTCATACTCATGGATCAATCTCTTTACTTTGTCATATATGTACATCCTTACACATACAAATTGTATATGTCATATATATATATATATATATGTATGTATGTATGGTCAAAATCGTGAAAAATAGGTAATATCTCATACATCAATAGTCACACTCAGACACACTGAGTTGATAAATCATCCAAACTTTGGTGAAAAATACTCCCTCATTTGTGCAGTATCATCACACTCAGCCATACTGAGTTGATAAAACAACCAGACTCTGCTAGAAAAATACTCCCTTATTTGGGCAGTATCGATATCTCATTATGCCATGCATCATAATGCAAAATACACAAAGGACTACTATCCTGCAGTCTGATCCGTACCGAGTGTGAAAAATCATCTATGTCATGTCTATATGGGGAGACAGACCGTCACAATGGTGGCCTTTCTATAATTGTCCCACCCAACATTTTGCCTCTCTTTGGGCACGATATCATCATATATATCACATTTCAGAGAGCAAGTGGCCAAACCCTCGTAACCTTCCCAGCATAGCATCCCCGGGCATATGCTTGTTTAAAAAAAAAACCACAAGCCTCCTTGCTTGTATATAAAGTATTCTTTTACTTATCAGACATCTTGTCTGTTTATATCATCATCCTCGCATTTTGGTATTCTCATACCAAGGATAGGATTTCACTTCAAACTTAGGGATCATCATTTATAATATGTTCATATAATTTTAAGGATCACCATTCTATATGCATGATTCCCATGTATTGATTTTTATACTTATCAGACAATTTGTCTATTTATCTAGGGCTGGAATACCTTCTAGTTCCCTATTCACTTAGGGTTTTTCCTCCATTCTAACTTAACCATTTCATATGTGTTTTCGTTGGATCATACGTGTATTCAAGGGATTTAACACAAGTATTTACATTACACTTGTCAACATTTGTAGACATAAGATCATGTATTTCTCATGTAGATGCATTCACAAAATCCTCCTACCTTCAACTAGTGATTCATCTCTTCTAATCTTCCATGATCTTGACTAACGTATGTAATTTGTAAATTCATAAATACTATCAATATTTATACAATCTGAATAATCCTATATTTTTTATCATATCTATATTCTTTGTCTAATCTTGTCCTTTGATAAAAAGGATCTAGATCTTATGTCCTATCATGATCTATCTTCCTCAGAGAGTTTTGATCAATAGATCTGATGATTAGAATGATCTTCTAATCTTTCAAATCTATTTAAGTCTTTGTGTATTTCTTTCTTTGATCTTAATATTTCATAGATCCTTTGATTAACAATTTATACTTGATGATAAAGATCAAGGGCTTACATCTTCTATCATCTAGTTCTTCTTTTATCTAAGTTTAGTTGTTTGATAATCCCAAAGGAGGATGATCTTGGTTTTCTTCCTTGAATCATATTTGATCAAGGGCTCAGATCTTCTATTCTATTTTATCTAAGATCTTCTATTCTATTTGATCTAAGTTGTAAGCAATATATATATCATACATTAAAAAAGTATTTATTTCTTTTATTGTTCTTGATCATTCAAGATCCCATTGATCTTGTTTCATCATCTTTATCTTACTTACAATTTTTATTAAAGTTAGATAATTTACTAACCATTTATGCTTTTATTATTATTATTATTATTATTTAACTAGTTAATATTTTACTAGTTGAAGATGGTTTATTTCATCCTAAGTCTAGGTAGCTCCTCTTATTTCCAATTGACTAAGGCTTACTAGGTGAATGGTTGAACACAAAGTGGTCACTTCAATCCTCATGTAAGGATGCATTTAGACCTCACAAAAGTCAACGGAAGGTAGGGGAAGAGCGAGGCTCTTTTAGTGAACCCCCTTAACTACCATGTCAGCATTCACTAGAGTGACCTTAGTTCAACCTTTCATAACGTTCCTATGAGCATTTTAACCCTAAGTAATCTTTCTAATTGATTTTAATTAAATCCATGAACATTTAAAATATCATTCATGGGGTTTATATTCTCCTAGTATGCGCCATGGATTTGATAATCCTTATATTGTCCTACTAACTATAGCCCTTACTATTGTTAAGTCAAAGTCATTCCTTCCTCTTATGTGTTCATGAAACTCTAATTTCTAATTAGATTACATTTTGGTGATTTATGCTCATTATATCTCAACAACTACTTAACATTTGAATCTACTAATAAACTTTGCCAACAATTAAATCATAAACTTTAAAGCATAACTCCAATATAAATTTAACAAATATTTATACTAACATGCTTCCTATAAATGTAACTTAACCTAATAGAATAAAACCATACTTAAACTAGCATGATCCTAAGTTATGAAATATATAAAATTTTACAACTAATCTAATGGAATCATGCTAAAATCTCAAATTTAAAGTAACATGGCCCTAAGATAATTAAATCTACCAACCTAATAACAAACTAATAACATTTAGAGCATAGCATGCTAAAATTTGAGAGTTACACTATCGTGCTTCCTAATTTATAACATAAATCACATTTATAATTCTATTATCAAATAAAAGACAATTAAACTAATTAGATTAAGATTATTATAAACTTTTGCATATGATCCAACATTAGATCTTAGATCTTTTCCTTTAGATTAAGGGTTTTAATTTCATTTAAGGCTTTTACTCCATTAAAATCCAACGATCATATCCACTTGTTTTTGTCACATTTAATCCATGATCTAATTGTATTTCATCATAATCCCATTCATACAACCCATCCAAAGGGTCTGATCATGCTCGATCTCATTGATCAAGCGGGTCCCTTTGTATTTTTAGGATTTTTCTACCATAAAGGGTAGATCTCTCAATTTATCTTAGATCTATCAAAATAAATCATAGATATTACTTTATTTCATCATTAAAGAAGTTCCCAAGATCATGAAAATTGGAAGCTTATTTCCTAAAAACAGAAAGTTTCTTGAAGATGTTTATCAATTTTATGATTTCAAAAGAAAATAGACATTACAAGCTTCCATAGCCTCTTTCTTGTCTTAATTTGGAGTTGAAATGACTCCATAATCGATGAATGAAGTTCATAGTCAGTCTGAGGGTCCAGATTTGATCTGGGCCCAACAGAATGGGTGGTCCTGATGATTCGGGCAGAGCAGGTTTGGTCAGGCGAAGTGATCACGTCACTCCTGTCACCGGGAGGCACACAGTAACGCACTACCTGGGACCTATGCTGTCGTGCGGACGTTCCAGAGGGACGTCGTCGCACGCAGAGCACGCTCATGAAGACACTCCCGCAAAGTGCATTTCCATGCAGCGTCTTGCAGCGACATCCCAGGAGACGGATCTTATAAAGAAGATCAGACAGTCCGTTTTGGACTGTCCAATCAATTCCTCTTCAATCAAGGGCTCCAAATTTGATGAAAATTCTACCCTAGGGGTTTTGGAACCTTCTAGATTGATTGGATGGCTCAGACTTTCCATCTGAACCCACCATCATACAGAAATGAAGGGTTCTTATCCTTACTCGATTTTTATAAATTTTAACCTAAACTTAATTTCAAAAAAATAAAAATTATATAAACTAACATGAAATAAGTATTGGAAGAGTTTTCACCTGCCTAATTGGAGAAAAACATAGGGTTTGCATCCCAATTTTAAAGAAATATCCCGTTGAAGATAAAATCGCCCGATAACTACTTGTTTTGTGATTTTTCGTTGATTGCACCGCTGGATCTTGAAATTTATTTGGGAATTTTGTAGATAAGATGGTTTAGGAAAATATAAATGGTAAGATTAGTTATATTTGATTTGGAACAAAGTGCCTAATTGAATTTAGGTCTCTTGTTCCAATTTAGAGAGAAGAGAGAGAAAGTGAAAGAAAAGAGATTTTTGGGTAATTTGGATGTTTAGGAATGAGTTTTGGATCTAGTTTTTCAGGGGAAGAAAGATAATTTGGTGATAATTTTAATGAACATTTTTGGCGAATTTTTTGGGGTGTATTTATAGATGTTTTTGAATTTTTCATAATTACTTGTATTAATTATGTTTCAATTCTTTTGAATATTAAATTAACATTGGATCCTCCACTACCACCTCCTTCTTCACTCTTAGCTACTAGTGATTTGACTATTCATTACATATTTTCAGGCCGTTGGATTCATTTGTGGGCCCCGCAGAGGTGTGAAAGGACCATTTTGCCCTTTTATGGAGAAAAATACATTTTATTCTCCTGAACTCAGAATTGAGCGTACTTAGTGGCATTGGAATCGTATTTTTTAGTACATTCTAAATATTGATGTCTTAGATCTCAATTATGGTTAAAATTATCATTTTACCATTTTATTCATAAAAATGGAGAAAATTAGAGATTTTTCATTTTAACTTGAAATTGAACGTACTTACTATCATTTTAACCGGTTTTTTGAATACCTTCATAATTTCCAAGTTTTAAATCATGTTTTAATCTTTATAAAAAGAGAATTTTCAATAACCTAATATTCCATCCCAGAATTTCTAAAAATTCAAACTAAATTGATTTGCTTAATCAATTTACAAAAATTGGTGTTATTACAATCTTCCCCCTTATAATAATTTTGTCCTCAAAATTCGCATTTCAACTTACTCATTCATAAGTTTGGTCATGTGGCCTTACCACTTAAGGAAACCTCCATTTCCTTCCATTCACATTTTATGTTACCTTCTGCTTAAAGGTAAAAATCATATTTTTGGGACATAACATGCATCTCACTAATAATGCTAATGCATTAATCACTTATCCTAATTCTTTGCTAGACTTTCCAAAAGGATTAATAACTCTTAAACTGAGTTACCCTTTTTGTTCACAACTTCCTATTTCTCTTGACTAGTATACTAAATTTCTATTCCTCATTTTAACCAATCTTTCAATACTTCATACTTTTCTATTCTAACTTCTATTGCTCATCCTCATTCCTTTTCAACATATATAGGTTTGGCATATCCTCACTAATATGTATAGTCCTTGGACTATCTACCAAAATGACATATTGCTTTGATTCTACAATTTCAACTATTGTTCTTTGTAACAATCTTTCAATATTTGGAAGTAATTATCTCTTCTGAGTTCTTCCAGTATCTAAAAGTACTTATCTCATTTCTATTCAAGATAATCATGCACCTTTACTATTTCTTTCTATTGAAAGTTTTTTTCAAATCCTAATATTAACTAATAGTTTCCTTGTAATAACTTCTTCCTCAACTTTCATTACTATTCTTGTACTATGATTTTCTCTTTATTCATCACACTTGATTTTCATATTCTTGTTTTTTAAGATTATTTATTTCCTCATGCTTCTTGCAAGCATAATTCATAACTTTTTCATATTATACTAACCCTTCATTTGAAGTATTCTTGATAATTCCTATTAAAAGAGTCCATATTGACTTTGTAGTCATCCACTCTCAAGCCTTTAAAAACTCCATAATTTACTATATATTTTTCAAGTCTCAATAATCTACCATAAAGTCTTATGGTTTATGTAATCAATGGCAAGATTATACTAAAAGAATGTCATTATAGTTTGTTATACAATCAATAAGAGATAAATTTCTCTAATTTTCATGGTCATTAGTATCATCTTCCATCTTTCTTGGGTCAACTTCCATATCATTCTTAGAATCAAATACACATTTATACTTGCTAGATAGTTGAAAAGCTTTGTAAGTGTTTTAACATATTCTCTAATTGGCCATGATATTCTCATAATAATTCCATATGCATCACCACTTATCCAATAACTCTCATTCTCATCAAACTTATAACTCAAAATTTGTTTTGATATTTCACTATAATTTTTCATTTCTAGCTCCCCATTGATGATAATAGGTTGGGAATAACTCATCCATGAGGGGTAAAGGGTACTTAATATCATTTATGCATAATCTCATTGATTCCTTCCTTTTCTTCCTGATCTGTAGATATCATTTTCTAAACTTCTACAAAGATTTCATCATTTAATCTCATGTTGAATTGGAAATCTTCAAAACATCTTAAAATTTCTAACTACATATTTCTCCAAAATCTGGATTCATTCATCATTTATAATCATCTCATTTGTCCAAAATTTAAACTTAAGTTTAGCTCTCTATATTTGTTTATAGGTCTTCATTTCTCATGTTCATTTTACCATTCCTTCAAAATGTATTTTTCCTCATTATATTCCATAATTCTTTCAATATCACTAACTATATCATATAAATAGAATCAATATCTCTAAATTCATCATATTAATATCCCTATTCATTTATAGGTCTTTACTTTCCATTCTATCATCAATGCAAATTATAGTCCATAATTATTTTCATATTTCAATTCTTTCATATAATTGAATCAATATTCCTCTAAATTTTATCTCCTTATTTATCTTTATTAAAATTCTTCTCATTCACCAATTTTGAAAATATTTACCTATCTCCTTAAATTCTTCTCAAAATAAGTTCATCTCTATTTTGATGATTAAATCCTTTAACTAATTGTCATAATACTATATCTATGTAGCAATTGTAGCTCTTACATTTATATTTTTTATTTTTTATTATTATTTTCAAATTTTATAATAATTTTAAGGTTTTATCTTTAGTATCTATTTCACCCTTCCTATAAAGGTTGGACTTTATCCTTCTTCATCCTTTCCATCATATTTTTCCCATTTATCATCTCTTTCTCTAAATCTCCATTATATCACCTAATAATAGTTAAATTAATGTATTTTATTTCTACAAGTATCTTTACTTAAGATTTTAGGTTATACCTAAATATCATACATTACATTTTCCTCTATTGTAATGTTTTCCTTACTTGTTTCTATAACTTACTATTCCCTATATTGATATCATTAACTTACTAAATAATACTCCTAGTTATTTCACTAAGTAATATCTATTTATACTCCACCAGTACTTCATGAGTTAATTACATTAACTACTCACCTAATGAGTTAATCACATAACTCTTCCTATAGTCATTATCAACTAATGAGTTAATCACATAACTCATTCTCATCAATTACTATCTTATTTCCTATTCACTCATCATTTCTCATCCTCTGATTGGATTGTCATCTTCATATTGGACATAAGGGTACTATACTGTGAATAGATGAATAACTTTGATACCAACTATAACTACTCGGGTTTTTGTCACACATTTTTTAATACATTTTTCAAAGGCAAGGGTGCCCTTAGTAGTAAAAAAATTTTGCAAAACAAAGCAACAGAAATTCTTCTCATTAGAACATATTTTGTAAAACCTAAGTCATTACTTCATACATAAGTAGAATTTTGTACAAGATAAAATTTCATTGAAGGAATATACTTATATTAAATTCTAGAATCCATCAAGTGGTTCACAGTACAGCCAGGGTATCAGTATAATACTTGTACAAATTACATAATCCAAATTTCAAAGCTTGCCATACAATAAAAACTCTAAATACAATATAATGCTCTCAAATAAAAATGCATGTCTTCAAGGGATATACCCTAATTGATTATTCTTCCAAGTCTTCTTAAGTCTTGTACTCCTAATTCTCTTTCTCTGTATCTGAGATATTGTAAATATTCAAACATTTAGAATATCTCAGTAAGCTATGCTTGGTAGGGGATTCAAGAAGCATAATAATTTGACAGTATAATCCTAATACTTCATAATCCCATTCTTCATACTCAAGGATCAATCTCTTTACTTTGTCATATATGTACATCCTTACACATACATACAGTATATGTAGTTTAGATATATATATATATATATACACGGTCAAAATCGTGAAAAATAGTTAATATCTCAAACATCAAGAGTCACACTTAGGGACATTGAGTTGATCAATCGTCCAAACTTTGCTGGAAAATACTCCCACATTTGTGTAATATCATCATACTCAGCCATATACTAAGTTGATAAAACATCCAGACTCTGCTGGAAAAATACTCCCTTATTTGGCCAGTATCGGCATCTCATTATGCCATGCATCATAATGCAAAATACTCAAAGGACTACTATGCTACAGTCTAATCCATACCAGTGCACTCGGATAACTACTTTCATACTCCATGGATACCAAGTGTGGAAAATCATCTATGTCATGTCTATATGGGGAGACAGACCGTCACAGTGGTGGCCTTCCCATAATTGCCCCACCTAACATTTTGCTTCTCTTTGAGCACGGTATCATCATATATATGTACTAACCCTAATTTTTATAATTGATTGAGAAAATCAATAAAGTTTGAGTTTCAGAAATTTCAAGCTAAAATATTAGGGTTATTTAGAATATACTTCTTATAAAAGTATAATCAAAGAATAATACATGTAAAATTAAAATTAAAGTTAGCAAACCCTTTAGAATGACTGTAAGCACGACAAATTCTGAATTCGGATGAAAAATCCTTAATTTTCTTCATTTCTTGGACAAAAGGGTAAAATAGTAAGTTTACCCAAAAAATCAAAATTTGAGACATCAAAATTTAGAATGTACTAAGAAATACGAATCCAATGCCACAAAGTATGCTCAATTCCAAGATCATGGGAATAAATCCTAATTTTTTTATATATAAAGGGCAAAATGGTCTTTTTACACCATGTGGGGACCACAAGGGACCCAAAAACGAATCCTATGGCTAGCCCATGTGAAATCATGGGTCAAACCATAGCAGCTGATCTTGCGAAAGAAAGTGGAGAATGGGAGAATCCAATGCTTATTTAATAATAAAAAAATAACCATCATTAATGCATATCATCATGAAAGAAGACCAAAATGCCTATAAATACAATCCCAAAAATTCTCCAAAAATACTCCTAAAATTCCCACGAAATTTTTTTCACTCTCTCTGAAAAATTAGACCTAGATCCCTCCCCAAAAACCCAAAAATCCCAAGAGATCTCTCTCTTTTCAATTTCTTTTTATTTTTAGATTGGAACAAGAGACCTAAAATCAATTAGGGACTCTGTTCCAGATCTAATATTATCAATTCCACCTTCCAAAAATTCCCACCATATCTTAGCTACAAACCCCCAAAGAAATTTCAAGATCCAACAGTTCAAACAACGGCAATCGCAAGAAAGGTGGATCTTGGGCCATATCTTCATAAAAAGGGTATTTCTTTTAAATTGGACATATAACCAATGTTTTTTCCCCCAATGAGGTATGTGGAAATGCTTCTTGGACATGTTTACTACTGTTTTATGAAATTTTTATTTTACTATAATTGCATTTTGGTAATAAAAAGGTAAAAATAAAGTAAACCACAAGACCTTTAATTTAGGATGATGGAGTGCTCAGATGAAAATTTTGACCATACCAATCGATTCAAAAGGGTCCAAAACCCCTAGGGTAGAAGTTTCACAAATATCGGATAAGTTTTGCACCCTCAATTGATAAAGGATTGATTGGATGATCCAGAATGGACTGTCCGATCTCCTGATCGAACGGAGCCTAGGACGCATGTGTGACGCAGCATAGAAAATGTCCCATGCGGAAGTGTTCTGTGCACGCACTGTGTGTGGGACGTCGTCCCAAGCTGGACGACGGCGCTTCTGTAAAAAGGACGAGCGGACGTGCCCGCCTCACGTCTCGGTTACGGGCGCACGACGACAAGCGTTCCGCTCGTCCCACATACGTGGGGGGACGTCCCTGGAGGGAGCTTCATTATGGACTCCATGACAGACGCTCCCAATGAGCTGAAGCATTCAGCCCAGCTTGTTTCTGCCCAAAAAATCTAGGTCGTCCATTCCTTGGGCCTAGATCAAATCTAGGCCCTAGGAATGACTGTGAACTTCCAAATCTAATTTCGGAGCCATCTGAACTCTAAATTGAGATCGGAAAGAAGCTATAGAAATCTTGAAACCTCTATTTTCTAATGAAAGGATAAAATCTAGAAATTATGTAGTAAAACTTTCTGTATTAAAGAAAGAAGTTTCTAATTGCTAAGATCTTCAAGATCTGAGATGATCAGATCTTGGAGACATGTTTTAATAATGATAAAATATTGGAATGAAGTTATATAAATGGTTTATTTGGACAGATCTAAGAGATATTAAGAGATTTACCCACTATGGTAGAAAAACCCTAAAAATTACAAAGGGACCCACTTGATCAATAAGATCAAGTGTGATCAGATCCTTGAGATGGATGGAATGGGTGTTGATATGATGAAATCCAAGAAAATCATGAATAGATTATGACAAAAATAGATCAATATGATCTTTGGACCTTAATAAAGAAAACCCGCTAAATATAACTAATACCCTTAATCAAAGAAAAAGTTCTAAGATCTAATGGTTGGATCATAAGTGAAGGTTTCTAAAAATGTTAATATAATTAATTTTATTTTCTATTAATTGAAAATAGAGTTTTAAATATGATTTATGTTATAAATCTTGATAGTGTAACTTTTAGACTTTAGCATGACAAGTGATTAGATTGTTATCATAGGTTGCTAGATTTAATTATCCTAGGGGCATGATAGTGTGATTTTATGCAAGTGTAACTTAGGACCAAGTTAGTATGATTTCATGCCATTGTAACTTAAGATCATGCTAGTTTAAGTATAGTTTTATTCCATTAAGTTAAGTTACATTCATAAGGAGCATGTTAGTATAAATATTTGTTAAATTTATATTGGAACCATGCTTTAAAGTTTATGATTTAATTGTTGTCAAATTTTATTGGTAGATTTACTTGTTATGAGATAAAGAGCATAAAACACCAAAATATACTCTAATGAGAAGGTAGAGTTTCATGACACAAATAAGAATGGAGTACTTTGGACTTAATTAGTAAGGGCTATAGTTAGTAGGACAATATAAGGATTATCAAATCCTTGGCCCAAACTAGGAGAATAATAAACCCCATGAATGACATTTTAAATATTCATGGACTTAATTAAAATCAATTACAAAGAGTACTTAGGGTCAACATGATTATAGGAACCTTATGAAAGGTTGAGCTATGGTCACTCTAGTGAATGTGGAACATAGTGGTTAAGGGGGTTATCTAATAAAGCCTCGCTCTTCCCCTACCTTCCGTTGACGTTTGTGAGGTCTAAACGCCTCCTTACACGAGGATTGAAGTAACCACTTTGTATTCACCCATTCAGCTAGTAAGCCTTAGCCAATTGGAAATAAGAGGAGCAGTCTAGACTTAGGCTTACATAAGTTACCTTCAACCAGCAAAACATTAACTGGTTGAATAATAATAGTAAAAGCATAAAAGGTTAGTAAATTACCTAACCCTAATAAAAACTGTAAGTAAGATAAGGATGATTAAACAAGATCCATTAGATCTTGGATGATCAAGAACAATAAGAATAAGAATATTATATTGTACTTAGTATGTATGTTTATTAGTATGCTTGTTCTAGTTCATTAGATTAGATAATCCAAACCCTTGATCAAACATGATTCAAGGAAGAAAACCAAGATCATCCTCCTTAGGGATGATCCAATAACTGAACTTAGATCAAAGAAGAACTAGATGATAGAAGATCTAGGACCTTGATCTTTATCAACATGTGTAGATTGTCAATCAATAAATCTATGAAAGATCAAGATCAAGGAGATGGACACACTAAGACTTAGAGATAGAAAAATACTTAGATATGAATCATCTAAAGATCATTCTAAACATCAGATCTAGTGATCAATAGGATTGTTCAAAATTTATTTATTGACAATATGTATGGATGTACAGATTATATACATCAGTCAGGATCATGGAAAATTTGGGAAAAGAGATCACTCCTTAAAGGTAGGAGGATTTGATGAATGCATTTACATGGGATATACATTATTTAACTCATGACCTTATGTTGATAATAGTAATGTTAATACTTGTATTAAATCCCTTGAAAACCTTATGATCCAACTGAACACATATAAGATGGTTAAGGACTAGACAATAAGTGAATAGGGAACTAGAAAATATTTTAGCCCTAAGTAAACAGATAGATGGTCTGATATATATATATATGAAATCTATTTTACATACAAGCTTGGAGGCTTGTGAGTTTGTTTTAATAGGCATAAGCCTAGGGGGATGCTATGCTAGAGGAGTTATAAGGGTTTGGCCACCCGCTCCTTGAAATTTGATGATATGATGATACCTTGCCCTATGAGAGGCTAAAAGTCGGGTAGGGGCAATTATGGGAAGTCCACCACTGTGAAAGTCCTGTCCCCCCATATGGGCAATGACATAATATTTTTCACCGTGGTATCAGTGGTGAACAGGGCAGTTATCCGAGCGCGCTAGGACGAATCAGACTGGAGCATGGTAGCCCTTTTGATTATTTTGCACTATGATGCATATGAAAATAGGCATAGTGAAATGCCTTATGATTTAGCATAATGAAATGCTAGGTAATTGTATATTACCAATATTTTCCAAGAAGGAAAATTCCCAGTGTAAGATTAGCTGAAATAGTAAATTCTCATAATGGACAGAATTGATCAACTTAGTTGGGAATGATATTTGACTACTTTCATAAATCTAACTAGTTTATTCATGAAGAGTATGTATGTATATAGATATACATAAATTACAAAGTAAAGAGTAGAGACATGAATATGTTGAGGGATAATGGGATTATGAAGTATTGGAATTACATTGTCAATTATTATGCTTCTTGAGTCCCCTACCAAGCATTGCTTGTTGAGATATTGTACTTGTTGCAATATCTCAGATACAGGGAAGAAGAGTTAGGAGCTCAAGACGATAGAAGACTTGAAGAGAATAATCTTCAAGGTATATGCTTGAAGACATGTATTTCGCTTTGTTGAGAGTTTTAATATATGGTGAGCTTGAGTTTTGGATTATGTAATTTGGACAAGTATTGTAATAGATTTGGTTGTACTATGAACCATTGGATGGATTTTGGAATTTAATGAAAGTCTATTCCTTCAATGGAATTTTATCTTGTATAAAAAATATTACTTATGTTATATATGAAGTGATGACTTGGGTTTTACAAAACAAGTTCAAAAGAAAAGAATTTTCGCTGCTTTGTTTTGCGAAAAAGATTTACACTATTAAGGGCCCTGCCTTTCAAAATACATTACAAAACGTGTTACAAAAACTTGGGTCATCACAATATATCACATTTTGGAGAGTGGGTGGTTAAACCCTCGTAATCCTCCTAGCATAGCATCCCCAAGTATGCGCCTATTTAAAACAAAAACCACAAGCCTCCTTGCTTGTATATAAAGTATTCTTTACTTATCAAACGTCTTATCTGTTTATATCATCATCCTCATATTTTGGTATTCTCATACTGAGGATAGGATTTCGCTTCAAACTTAGGGATCATCATTTACAATGAATGATACCCATGTTCATATAAGTTTAGGGATCACCATTCTCTATGCATGATTCCCATGTATTGATTTTTATACTTATCAGACAATTTGTCTGCTTATCTAAAGCTGAAATACCTTCTGGTTCCCTATTCACTTAGGGTTTTTCCTCCATTCTAACTTAACCATTTCATATGTATTTTGGTTGGATCATAAGGATTTTCAAGGGATTTAATACAAGCATTTACATTACACTTGTCAACATTTGCAAACATAAGATCATGTATTCAACATGTATTTCTCATGTAGATGCATTCACAAAATCCTCCTACTTTCAAGTAGTAATTCATCTCTTCGAATCTTCCATTTTCCTATCTAACGTATGCAATATGTATATTCATACATATTGTCAATATTTATACAATCTGAATAATCCTATATTTTTTATCCTATCTATATTCTTTGTCTAATCTTGTCCTTTGGTATAAAGGATCTAAATCTTGTGTCCTATCATGATTTATCTTCCTCAAATAGTATTGATCAATAGATCTTATGGTTAGAATGATCTTCTAATGTTTCAAATCTATTTAAGTCTTTGGGTATTTCATTCTTTAATCTTGATCTTTCACAGATCCTTTGATCAACAATTTATACATGATGATAAAGATCAAGGGCTTAGATCTTCTATCATCTAGTTCTTCTTTGATCTAAGTTCAGTTGTTTGATAATCCCAAAGGAGGATGATCTTGGTTTTCTTCCTTGAATCATATTTGATCAAGGGCTCAGATCTTCTATTCTATTTTATCTAAGATCTTCTATTCTGTTTGATCTAAGTTGTAAGCAATATATATATATATATCATACATTAAAAAAGTATTTATTTCTTTTATTGTTCTTGATCATTCAAGATCCCATGGATCTTGTTTCATCATCTTTATCTTACTTACAATTTTTATTAAAGTTAGATAATTTACTAACCATTTATGCTCTTATTATTATTATTATTATTATTATTATTATTATTATTATTATTTTTCAACTAGTTAATGTTTTACTAGTTGAAGATGGCTTATTTCATCCTAAGTCTAGGTAGCTCCTCTTATTTCCAATTGACTAAGGCTTACTAGGTGAATGGTTGAACACAAAGTGGTTACTTCAATCCTCATGTAAGGAGGCAATTAGACCTCACAAAAGTCAATGGAAGGTAGGGAAAGAGCAAGGCTCTTTTAGAAAACCCCATTAACCACCATGTTCAGCATTCACTAGAGTGACCTTAGCTCAACCTTTCATAAGGTTCCTATGAGCATTTTAACCCTAAGTAATCTTTCTAATTAATTTTAATTAAATCCATGAACATTTAAAATGTCATTCATGGGGTTTATTATTCTCCTAGTATGGGCCATAGATTTGATAGTCATTATATTGTCCTTCTAACTATAGGCCTTACTATTGTTAAGTCAAAGTCATTACTTCCTCTTATTTGTTCATGAAACTCTAATTTCCAATTAGATTACATTTTGGTGATTTATGCTCATTATATCTCTACAACTACTTAACATTTGAATCTACTAATAAAATTTGACAATAATTAAATCATAAAATTTAAAGCATAACTCCAATATAAATTTAACAACCATTTATACTAACATGCTTCCTATGAATGTAACTTAACCTAATGGAATAAAACTATACTTAAACTAACATGATCCTAAGTTGTAAAATACATGAAATTTTACAACTAATCTAATGGAATCATGCTAAAATCTCAAATTTAAAGTAACATGGCCCTAAGATAATTAAATCTACCAACCTAATAACAAACTAATAACATTTAGAGCATAGCATGCTAAAATTTAAGAGTTACACTATCATGCTTCCTAATTTATAACATAAATCACATTTGCAATTCTATTATCAAATAAAAGACAATTAAATTAATTAAATTAATATTATTATAAACTTTTACTTATAATCCAACCATTAGATTTTAGATCTTTTCCTTTAGATCAAGGGTTTTAATTACATTTAGGGCTTTTACTCCATTAAAATCCAAAGATCATAAGCACTTGTTTTTGTCACATTTAATCCATGATCTAACTGTATTTCATCATAATCCCATTCATACAACCCATCCAAAGGGTCTGCTCATGCTCGGTCTCATTGATCAAGCGGGTCCCTTTGTATTTTTAGGATTTTTCTACCATAAAGGGTAGATCTCTCAATTTATCTTAGATCTATCAAAATAAATCATAGATATTACTTTATTTAAACATTGTTTCATCATTAAATCAAATCCCCAAGATCTGATCATCTCAAATCTTGAAGATCATGAGAATTGGAAGCTTATTTCATAAAAACAGAAAGTTTATTGAAGATGTTTATCAATTTTATAATTTTAAAAGAAAATAGACATTATAAGCTTTCCATAGCTTCTTTTCAATCTTAATTTGGACTTCAAATGACTCCATAATTGACAAATGAAGTTCACAATCGGTCTGAGGGTCCAGATTTGATCTGGGCCCAGTAGAATAAGCAATCCTGATCGTTGGGGTGGAGCGGTCGCCGCGCTCCTATCGCCGGGATGCACATGGTAACTCACTGCCCGGGAACTATGTTGTCACGCAGACGTTCCGTCAGTACATCATCGCATGTGGAGTGCACGTGCGAAGACACTCCTACAAAGCGCATTTCCGTGTGGCGTCTTGCTATGACGTCCCAAGAGACGGATCTTATAAAGAAGATTGGACAATCCGTTTTGGACCGTCCAATCAATTCCTCTTCAATCAAGGGCTCAAAATTTGATGAAAATTCTTGAAAATTCTACTCTAGGGGTTTTGGACTCTTCTGGATTAATTGAATGGCTCAAACTTTCCATCTAAGCCCACCATCATACCAAAATGAATGGTTCTTATCCTTACTTGATTTTTATAATTTTTAACCTAAACTTAATTTCAAAAAAATAAAAAATATATAAACTAACATGAAATAAGTATGGGAAGAGTTTCCACCTACCTGATTGGAGAAAAACATAGGGTTTGGGTCTCAATTTTAAAGAAATATCCCATTGAAGATAAGATCGCCCGATAACTGCTTGTTTTGTAATTTTCCATTAATTGCACCGTTCGATCTTGAAAGTTATTTGGGAGTTTTGTAGATAAGATGGTTTAGGACAATATGAATGATGAGATTAGTGATATTTGATTTGGAATAGAGTGCCTAATTGAATTTAGGTCTCTTGTTCCAATCTAGAGAGGAGAGAGAAAGCGAAAGAAAACAGATTTTTGGTTAATTTGGAAATTTAGGAATGAGTTTGGAATTATTTTTTGGGGAAAGAAACATAATTTAATTTTAATTTTAATGAATATTTTTGGAGGATTTTTGAGGATGTATTTATAGATGTTTTTTAATTTTTCATAATTACTTGTATTAATTATGTTTCAATTCTTTTGAATATTAAATTAACATTGGATCCTCCACTACCACCTCCTTATCCACTATAAGTTAGTAGTGGTTTGACTACTCATTACATATTTTCTGGCTGTTGGATTCATTTGTGGGCCCCACGGAGGTGTGAAAGGACCATTTTTCCCTTTTATGGAGAAAAATATGTTTTATTCTACCAAACTTGGAATTGAGCATACTTAGTAGTGTTGGAATTGTATTTTTGAGTAAATTCTAAATATTTTTATCTTAGATCTCAGTTATGGGTAAAATTACCATTTTACCCTTTTATTCATAAAAATGGAGAAAATTAGGGATTTTTCATTTTAACTAAGAATTGAGCGTACTTAGTGTCATTTTAATTTGTTTTTTGAGTACTTTTCAAGTTTTAAATCATGTTTTAATCTTTTATAAAAAGTGAATTTCCAATAACCTAATATTCCATCCCCGAATTTTTGAAAATTCAAACTAAATTGATTTTCTCAATCAATTTACAAAAATTGGGATTATTACAATGACATGGCTAAGAAAGTTTCCTCCAAATTCTATCTCAAATCAAATGGCATACCTAATAGGAAAAAAACATCTCCTTCTTGCTTAAGTGATTATGTTGAATCTCCTTGTATGGAATATGAGATAATGGTTAGGGTTGAGCTTTATCTCTTCATTTCTTCATCCTTGGATGATACTTCACTTAGGATTGAGTGGATGTGATTGTTTTGAAGTTTCTTGTCCAAAAGATCATGTTTTGTAGCTCTTTTTCTCAACCATTGGATCAACAGGCCTTCAAGTAGATGGCTTAGATTCCATTAAGATTTCTTTTTCCACTATAGGTATTCTCCTTTGTTCTCTCCTAGCCCACCATTTTTTCCTCCAGATAAAGAGCTTCAAGGAGAAGAGGATGTATCCTCCCTTAGAGTGGGATGTTTTCCTCCTAAAAATAAGGTGGGCAACTCACCCAAAAAATATTCACCAATGAAGTTCCATTCTGGTCTTCATTGTAGTCATGCTTTTCATTAATCCATCCTTGTTTGAGTAAGTTTAAATTTGGTTGCTTAGGATATCTATAAACAAGGATAGATCTTGGCCATTGAGTACTTCAAAAGTAAGGGTAATTGTCAACAGTAGATTTCCATAAATTATCTCTCTTCTCACCTCCTTTATTTTCTCCTTCTTTCTTCCCTATTTATCTCATGTAAAAATGTGAAGTCAAGGGGATACACCACCCTTAATGGGAAAATCAGGCACTTGTTAATATAGTCCCCTCTTTTGATTGAGTAGGAAAGAGAGTGACTGAAATAAGCTTTATGCAGTCCCTAGTCTCTAACTTGTTTTATTTCAGAAAAACCTCTTATATATTTGTGTCCCATTATATATGTGATTTAAGCTGGCCTTAGAAGCTTTCCAAGATGGTAGATTGCTTGCTAGCATGTATAAGAAGTTCTATCACCTTCACTTTTGATAAGAACACCCTCTTTAATATAGATAAGGTCAGTCTTTCAGCATGATTTCTAACTACTCTGACTTTGATAACATCACCCCCTTATCATTCTGAACTTCCAACTTCATATTTGGCATGTGGACCCATGACATTACTTGGACAGTGGTCGAGCTCCCACTTTAAGGTTTTGAGTGCTAAAAATAAGATTTTTTCAATAGTACCTTAATCTTGCAAAATGTAAAATAAACTCAAACTAATGATATTTAAGTGAATTTCAAGTTTAGAAAGTGCTAAATATAGGGTTATTACATGTTATATTTTTAATTATATCATCAACCATAATTGGCATACCTCACTCTTTGTATGTGGTCTTTAATTCTAAATTTGAGACCGATGACTTTCATTAGTTTGGTCACCATGAGGGTCTCTTGATTTTATATTTATTATCAAAAGGGGACTCATAGCTCTATAACATAGGTAACAATAGAGTGTGTGTGTGGGGGGGGGGGTGATGTTGCAGCTCTCTTTATATGTACATATGTATCAAGATTCCAAAGTAGGCCCATAGCTTTAGCCATAATAAAGAAAGGGCATCCCTCTTTACTTTCTTTATGAAATAGAGTTATGGTAACCTTGAACACAAATTCATGGATTTTGCTACACTATTCCTTGGGGAATCTTAAATATGAGAGAAGATAGTGGCAACCGAAGTTTAACTCTACTTCTTAAAGGGAAGTATTAATTAGACTTCAAGTCCACCTCTTAAAGAAGGTGACCACAAGAGGCTTTCCACAATGTATTTTATGTAAAGGAGGGGATAGGTCCCTTAGGCTCCATCTTCTCCACTTTGTATACATTGAAGTTAAGAATGAAAAGAAGAAGAAGAGAAGAAGAAAGATGTACTGCCTTTTCAAATTTTCTTGCAATAGATCTCACTACTCTCAACTTGTCTCTTTTTTATATGTATTCATGATGATCTTGTCTATTCTCTCTTCTTTTTCATCCACCACAAAACCTTATCTAAACCCTTACAATGGCCTTTTATAGTAGAAGAGGAGTTGGTGGTTATTTAACCACTTCAATGGATGGGTGACAAGTGTCCCCACTATGTTTCTCTTGTATTTCTTATAAGAGACTTGGAGGAAGATCATGGGATGGCCACTCTCTATATTTGGAGTTAAGGGCACCCCTTTTTAGTTTCCCAATCCTTTAGGGAACAAGAGAGATTTAAGAGGTTAGGACTTTAATGTCCCACATCTCCTTTTTGTTGCCCTTGACTTTAGGAGGAAAGAAATGGGCAAATACATGAGAGAGAGAGAGAGAGAGAGAGAGAGAGAGAGAGAGAGAGAGAGAGAGAGAGAGAGAGAGAGAGAGAGAGAGAGAGAGAGAGATTAGCTACACCAAGGTGGGTTCTTTGGGAACTAAACCAAGGTGGGTTCTTTGGGAACTAGGAGCAAAAAAGTGTGAAGGGAAAGAGAATGCAAGAAGAAAGAGAAAGTGAAGGAATAGAGATAAAGAAAAGGAAAGAATGGTTTGGCTACACCAAGAGATGGACCCACCTTGGTGTTAGCATTGAAATTAAGAGAACAAAAAGAGGAAAGACATATAAAGAAAGCGAGAGATAGTAGCTACAGCAAGATAGGTCCTACCTTGGTGTTGTTTGAGAAAGTAGGATAGGAAAAATGTTGAGGGAGGGAGAGTGAATGTGAAGAAA
Organism: Warburgia ugandensis; assembly: GCA_035236585.1. Classification (NCBI taxonomy): domain Eukaryota; kingdom Viridiplantae; phylum Streptophyta; class Magnoliopsida; order Canellales; family Canellaceae; genus Warburgia; species Warburgia ugandensis. The sequence goes on along the minus strand of CP141126.1, from coordinate 68,767,189 downwards.
GAGAGAAAGAAAGGTAAAGAGTGAGTTGGCTACACCAAGAGGTGGACCCACCTTGGTGTTGCTGTCCAACCACGAGAAGAAAAACGTAGAGAGAGAGAGAGAGAGAGAGAGAGAGAGATTAGCTACACCAAGGTCATCACACTATGATGTTGCTCTAGTAACTGGGAGAAAAAAATGTGGGGGAAGAGAGAGAACATGAGAGACAGAAATAAATTTAAAGAGTGGATTGGCTACACCAACAGGTGTACCCACTTAGACCGTGCCTTTACTTTTGGAGGGAACAGATGATAAATGGGTCTCTAAAGGGCCATCCTCTTTGTTGCACTAAAATACAGGGGAGACTAAGGCTTTAGGGAGACATAGGAAAGAGAGAGAGGTAGAGTTAAGGTAACAACCTTTCTTGCCCTTGACTTTAGGAAGCAAGGGACTAGAAAGGAGCTCCCCTTTTAGGACGTTCTCAAATATAGAGACAGAGGGAATGTAGAGAGAAAAGGTAACCAAAGTTGGCCCCAATTTGTATGTGTTGTACTTAAGTATATGAATAGAAAAGAGATAGGAATAGATTAGAGAGAGTCAAGGTGGCAACTTATGTTGGCCTTGATTCTGGTAAGAGTCCCTTTTAGTCTCCTCGTGATTTGGGACTTTGAGTAGAACTATAAGAGAAAAAGTAATGAGAAGAGAAGCCAACACTTTATATGCTAAGCCAACTATAAAAGAAGTCCATGAAAGGGGCTCACTTTTGATTGATGTTTCCATGAATATATGCTCCAAAGGATGAAGTTTGGTAGCTGTTGGAGATTGTGGATTTGCAAATATGTCTCATTAGCTCATTTCTCAATGATGCTCACTGGCAACCTGAAAGACTTCTTTTCAAATTTGAGGGGATTAACACAAGTGCCCTCTCTCCACTTCCCTTTCCCTTGTGGTCGAGGTGTTTGGTAAGCTCATGAAAAAAGCAAGATGCTAAAAGGAGTTAGCATCGATAAATCAAACTTCAGAGTGTCACATCTCCAATAAACTCAGGACATTTTGATTATTTTCGGTATCGAGGGGAACGAAGTTGTTTACCGTAAAGGCAGTCATTAAGGGATTTGAAATGATTCCTTAAACAATGGCTCAACGTAGCTAAATCTACGAATTATGTGTCAACATTAATTCAACAGTGATTCAAGAATTAGCAGAGCATTTGAGTTGCTCGGTTGAGTACTTGCCGATGATATATCTTGGGTTCCCTCTTTGCATTAGTAGCCTCAGAAAGGTGTAGATCCAATCATTACTAGAATGTATAGAAGATTAGCGTCATGGAAGAGATGCCTCCTTTCACTTATCCGAAGGATCACCCTCATCTATAAGGTACTCTCTAGCCTGCCCACGTACTTTTTCTTCACTTTCAAATGTCCTATTGAGTGTTAAGCAAACCATGGAGTCAATTGCAAAAGATTCCTAAGGAATGACTGGCAAGAAGAAAGACACTATCACTAGCAAGATGGGCGGGTGTGAGCCTCCCAAAGAACCTTGCTGGGCTTGGAATAAAAAACTTAAGAATCATGAACGAGGCAATGATTATCAAGTGCTTATGGCTTTTTGGGAAGGAACCGACAAGACTTTGGAGGCATGTTATTGAATAAAAAATATGGTATTTCATCCAATAGATGGGAACCCAGTGATAGAACCAGAACCTAGAGTATTCGCGTGGCGATACATTAATAAACTCAAGCAAGGATTTCAAGAAGAAGTTTGCTACCAAGTTCAAAAAGGTGACAAGGTCTTCTTTTGGTCGACCATTGGATTGAAGTCCCACCAGGGTAACAATTCGACTGCTTTTACAATGCATCACACAAGAACGATGAAGTCGTCTTGAGTTTCTACATACTCTTCCCCCAATAATGTGAATTAGGATCTTGCTTATCTTGAAACTTTGGCATACCAATGCACCTCCAGAGATAGCTGCCTTCTCGCCTCTACTTGTGTACTACGAACCACTTACTACGGATAACCTTATGCCGAAGGATAGATGCCCACTTTGTTGCTAAATAATTAAATCGATGAATCACACCTTCTTCGATCGCAAAATAATGTAAGATGTGTAGTGGTTCTTGTGTGCTAAATTTGAAGTTGAGTAGGTGATGCCAAAAATGATTATTGAGCTGTTGACACAATGGTCACTCAACATTAAACCAAGTAAAACCACTCCTATGCGAAAACTTTCTTCGCAACAGTTTGCAGGTTGAATCGCTAAGTCAAGAATCTCGGATGTTGCGATGTTTTGGGCATCAAGAACAAGGGCCTTTCGCAAGTACTCGAGTGCAAAAACCAAGAGGATTTGGCCAACAGTGATAACCATAGTCGAACGAAGTCGCAAACTAAATTTAGATGGGAGGCTCCCATTAGATGAATTTTTGAATGCAACATGGATGATCTTCATTGGTAAACCGGGACCCACAAGATTTGATGGGATTATTAGAAATGAAAACGGTGAAATGTTTGCACAATTTTTGGTGCGACTTGGAAAGGTAAGATCAGAGGAGGCTTAGGTGTTTTCGGCAAAATTTGATATACTTCGACGGAAGAGAACCTCGAAAAGGAGATTCCTAAGGCTTAATTGCTTGACTTAAAACCATGATGAAAGTCACTTGGTGATTGGGAATGTGTTGGGAAAATCACCAAGAATATTCAAGGAACAAGAATAACGCCCAAGCAGTGTTCCCAGGAGTGCCAATGAAAGTGCAACAACAATTTTAAGGTGTTAACCGAACGGCCATTACAAATCTTAGTAGTCGCAGAGGTTTAAAGAGAGATTCTCATTGTAATCCAGTTGCTTTTCTCATTGTCATGAGCTAATGGTTTGTGTATTCCCCAACTTGGTACCTTCCTTATCTTTTAGGATCCAACTTGGACCTTAGTTTCTTCTAATGAGAAATTACCTTATTCTCAAAAAAGAAAAAAAAAAATCATTGAATATTGCGATCAATTTCCATCTTGATCTCTCTATTATGAATCTTAACTGGGTACTCTTCAAGCATGGGAACAAAAGAACATGAGACTTCTAGGCATTCTCTCGTTTTATTTCTTGGCATCCCTCTCCTTAAGGCTCGATCCAAGTACCTTTTGACAGCTCAGCCTTGGAGAATCAGAGAAAAGCAGGAAGTGGTGGTGTTATCTGAGACTCCTTAGGAAAATGTATGGCTAGCTTTCCTTTTCATTTGACTTCGGCTTCAAATAATGAAATAGAGGGATGGGATTACTTTATGGTCTTAGAATTGCATCAAAGCTTAGAGTGACCAATATGCATATCTTGGGTGATTCACGGATCGTGATAAATGCAGTTCAGAATCCTCTATTGAACTAGTCTAGCTGGAGGATTCTTCCTTTTTTGCTGCAGATTATAAAGCATATATAGAGATTGTAGATGTCTCCATTTTGCATGTATTTAGGCAAGCGAATACAATGGCTAATGAATTTGCTACATGGGCATCATCTAAGCAAATGACGGAGATCTGGTTTGAGCATCCTCCGGAGCTCATTAGAGATTTCTTACTTACAAAAGCACAGGGAAAATCGTATTGCAGAGGATTTCCTAGTCAATTATTACTAAATGGCCTCTTTTTGCCTTTTTTCAACTTTTTTTTCCTTTTCTTACAACATGTATTATGTAAAGTTGCAGTTATTTATGTTAAGCATTTTAATTGAGAGAGAGAGAGATTCTAAAAAGTGCAGGTTGGCACCATTGTTTGATTTTTATTAATGATCCAAACAGTTTATCTAATTTGTTTCACCAGATGCCATTAAGTCCCAAAACTCTCAGGTCTTATGGAGTAGTACAAAACCGCCGAAAAATACAATACACGGTCAAGTTTACAACGTCAAAATGCCAAACATGAGTTTCTGAGCCGCTCCTTTAGATGAGAGTCATGGGACTTCAGGCCAGCTAATGCATTGCAGATTACATGAATCAGTTTGGCTCAACGAGAAAACTCAAGAGATGAGGCTTACTTGCATTTCTCATATTACTATCTCCTGGTACTCACAATCTTAATTGGGTTTCAACCGGTGGGCTGAGCCTCAAAGAAGACCTTAATTGAATGATTTTAGCCACCATTTGGTGGCTGTGAAAAAATTTTACGCGGTTGGCTATCGAAATGCGAGGTTGTCCTGTTTCTTTTTTAGTCCACCTTTGCTCTGCCTTTCTATTTCTCTTTCTACACATTGACCTCTAGACTTTCAAAAGGTTTTAGAAGTATTTCTGAATAACAGATCTGCTGATAAAAATCACAGCAGATCGGGAAGCAAGGAACCGTAAGAACGAAACCCTTCAGATATTAATTGTCAGTGCACCTTTGTGTATGTCTGTGTACTTTTGTTGGTTTGAATCAGATGCATGTCCTTGAATAAAGAAAAAGATGAAGGATAGCAATAGAGATGGCGACAAAATCTCTTGAAATTCACTAAATGAATTCTTTCAATAAGTTCTGTCATTCTGTTCGGATAAGAATACATATTTCATTGTTCTCGGCCAAAATGGGCGACTACTAACGGAACTCGTACTCTTTTTTGTACAATAGGGACTGAGGCTCTCTCAGAATCACCAAGAGCGTAAGCCAACATCAATGGCCAACCTAAAATTCACAAACAGATGAAAAAGAACAACCTAATTTGGCTCCTGAAAGGGCTTTTACTTTATTTCCATTCCATAAGTCAAGCAAGAGCACCTGTGCGAGCGGTCACTGGAACCCCATTAAGTTTCTTCTTAGTAGAGCTGTATCTCTTGGTAATGAATCTGAAACCCGAACACAGGAAATGTGAGCTAAAGCGTTCGACAAAGCATAGACAAATCTTAACAGAGCTAGCACATTGCTAGAAGGTGCCATCGATACACAAAATTGAAAATGTTAGCACCACAAAGGGATTGGATGCCTTGCCAGTCACAAACTGCATTATTAAAATGTAGAAGGACAAGCCACAAATACAGGAAAGATGTTTTGGGACCAACGAACGAGACAAATGAGAACTAAAAAATGATGAATCATAAGTAGGGTAATGATATAGCTGCAGTGAATTTTATTTATTTATTTTTTTTGGTACAAAATGTGAAAAGTTTGTTAAAAGATGCACATAACGTATGCATTTACAGTCCACATCCAACCATTATGTTAGATTCGTGGGCTTCAATTTGGAATTTCTTTCATGTAAATCCTCACAATTAGTAACTTCTCGTCCTTACATTTCAGAAGAACATTAATATCTTGAAGTATGGAACCTTGGGGTCCGCCCCTTACCGAATGACTCTGCGTATGCGGGAGTGCAGTGGGCTGCCCTTTTTTTATTAATATCATTAAGTAAAAGAACAGGCTAGCGCATGAAGCTCCTGCGTAATGGGGAGTCTAGGAAAGGGGCAGACCATAAAGAGTCTATAGTACGCAACCTTACCTAACATTTTTACTAAAGGCTGTTTTCCCACCTCAAACCCTTGACCTCTAGATCACATGACGACAACTCTACTGTTGAGCCAAGGTTGCCATTCACATTAATATCATTGAGTAAATTGGATTGCATACAAATTGAACAACCCCCACCAACATATACCAGACAAATAACCATGGAACTGCTAAGTCTGATGACATGAGCATGTTGTTTTAACACATCTATGCAGACCTTCCACTACCTGCGACTATCAAATAACATAGATGCACTTGAGTTACTGGTGGACTTAAATGAAATAATGGATAAAGGTTCAGATAATGGCAGTTTAATGGACTTAAACGAACAATGGACTAGTCGTCAGTCCCTGGTAAATATATTTTGAGAAATTCCGTTTTGCACATTTTTTCTTCTTTTGAGAGAAGTACTTAATTTCCATCTAAGTTTGTATTGGCAAAACATCAACAACCCCACAAAGTAAGTCAAACAAAAAGCACTCCAGTACTAAACTGTGGCTTCGAATAAGTTCGAATAAGTCAAGTTGACATCATGTACTCACAAAATACCATTTATTCTTCAAAAACAAAGGTGAAGGGGAGCCTTAGCGCAACGGTAAAAGTTATTATCATGTGACCTTGAGGTCACGGGTTCAAGGCGTGGAATCAGCCTCTTGCAAAATGCAAGGTAAGGTTGCCTACTATAGGCCCTTGTGGTTCACCCCTTCCCTAGATCCCGCATAGGCGGGAGCTTCGTGCACCAAGGCTGCCCTTTTATTCTTCAAAAACAAAGGCGGAACTCTAGTCGTCAGTATGCAAAGGCTAACCACCTTCCAACACTATCTTTCATTTTTGTGTAACCAGAACAGATCATTTACATACCTGAAGAAATACCTCCATAACAACTCATACATCAACCAGTTTAGCCCATTATCAGATTTTCCAGCACCATTTTTGTAAGCTTGGGCAGAAGGAATCATTCTACAGAAGAAATTTATTTCTCAATGAGGTCGGTCTTGTGATGTTTACAGAAGGGCAATGACTGAACAATCAATATGACCAAGATCATCATCAATACCTGCTGGCAGATTTCTTTAGCTCGCCAAACATAAACCTTGGAGAGAGACACCCCAATGCTAACCATGGTGAGATTTTGCAGGAGAAATTTGCACCGTAAATATTATCTTGAGTAGAATGGTTTGGCTGGCCTCGTAATTCTGCAGCAAACGATTGGAGTCTATGCAATGCTTCAGTTTCACCACCCACAAGAGAGGCATTAGCAGTAGGTTTTCCATCCTAAACAATAAAAAAAAGGCAGGAGGTTAGACAAATCACAAATAAATCTCACATGCATTTTGTTAAATGGCTTCCCTAGAAAAGGCAACAATCTCTGCATTACTACTTTCTTATGTTAATCACCAAAATGTACCATTGGCGAGGTATCTAGCAAGCCTTGTCCTCAAAAGCTGTGTGTAAGAACACATCAATAATGAACCTTCTAACTTTTATGACGAGAATAAATATTTTAATCAAAGGATCAGAAACAACAAAAAAAGTGGTCTGGGTCTCTTGCAAGAATGATTTGGACAATCCAAAGCCAATGCAGCGGTATTTGCCAGCAACAACAAAATGGAGAGAGTCAATCAATAAAGATTGATCCTAAACTTTATTCAAATCCAAGATCTGATTGCAACTGTCTGTTATTAAGAAATCTATAGAATCAATTCTTTCTGTTAATAAATAGATTTGATAGCAGCCGTGAATATGGAATTCAAAAGGATCAAACACAAAATGATACCCTAAATCATCTAACTATAATAAAATATTTGACCAACAATTAGTAAATTTAAAATGGCTCAATCCTCTTATTTCTTGAACCTAGACAAAAAGTAATAAGTTTTGCTGATTAAGAAGAGTTCTATATTGTGCACGTGTAAAATATAAGCAACCAAAAGTACAAGCAAAGTATGCTTTTCGATGATGGAAACCATATATAGCCTAGTTCACGCTATGATGCACAATGCACCAAAATTACAACCCATCTGCTAAACATAAGCATCTTATTTCAGGCCTTCAAAATGACTGAAGATGGCAAAAGCAACAGGTTTCCAGTCATCACCTAAAGCATCACATATCAAAGCCTTATAATCATGAAATAGTAGGTAACTTTGTGTTATATGTATCTCTCATCCCTAGCACACCGACCAGATGAATGGTTGACATAATTGAACTAGTGGGTCCCATTTGCATTTTTCTGAGCTGATATTTTCCAAGTGGAAACATATGCATGCACCATATAGGAACTCGATTAAGAAAGATAAAAATGAATAAATCTCCAATTGTAGTCCCATTTGGGCTCAAGAGCATATTGGCAAAGTATATATTTGGATAGTTCAGTTAATGTCCATGAAAATTTTGAAAAAGTATCGGCAAAAAAGAATTTTTTCGATGTGAATCGAAGATTTTAATTTGGATTTGTAACTAGATAAATAATAAGGGCCCCATTATTTTATAAGTGTATCTCCACAGTCTATTCCATAACACGCCATTAAATTCTGATATGAAGAGTTGTCAAGGAATTTTCACATGATTTTTTCAAAGGGCAGGATGGTCATTTCAAATAAATTTTTGTTTAAAGTAAAGAAAAATTGAGTCTTCTTCATTTGGAGCCATGTTTGGGGTCTCTTTATGCATCTTGAAACCCTAAATTCCATTACTGGTGAGAACTCACAAGGGAAGGTGAAATCAACTAAGAGTGCAGGAAAATCAAATTTCAAGAGATTAAACATAGCTATCACAACCCCACACTCACCGACAGATATTGAAATGGGTGGTTCTTCCTCCTAGAAACTCCCACTTGTTGTTCTTCTTCTTCTTAAAATAGTTGAATCACATTGGTCTCTTGTTGAAGCTCTTGGGATTTCTCTGTAAACACTTGTGATAGTGTTTTACTTATAGTCTTCTCTGTGACACCTCCATATATGTGTAGGGCAAGATCAAGGAACTCAGCCTAGACCCCACAGGCTACACTAGACTCTCTCTCTCTTCCCCCTTCATGGAATCTCCCATATCTCGAAACCTTAGACTTACTTGATAATCTCTTCTCCGGGCAGATTCTGACTACTTTATCCAACCTCCCCGTCTCAGGCATCTTAATCTATCCCACAACTCACTTCCCAAACAAATTTCGACCATTTTAGGTTCCATTTCTTCTATCCAAGAGCTTTATCTTGACAACAATCTTCTCCAAGGTTCCATTCCTGAGAATTTTTCAAACGTTTAGAGCTAACAAAGCTTAGGGAAACAAGCTCTCGTGCAAATTTCCCAATATGGGTTCGCTTAAAAATCTCATCTTTTTTGGATTCCAGTGCTAATGCAATCTCCTGCAAGTTTTCCAGCTAATTTGGTGGAAATTTCCATGAGAAGCATTGTGTTGGAAGAAGAGATTTTGGCTACCCAGTTTTTCTTTACCTTTAAACAAAATTTTATATTTTCTTAAAAAACAATTGTACTTAAAATGACCGTCCTGCCCTTTGAAAAAACGACATAAAAGTCACGTGATAACTCCCCATATCAGAATTTAACGGCACATTATAGAATGCACCACAGAGATGAACTTATAAAATAATGGGAACCTTATGTGCTACTTTTAAAAGATGGGCCCTTAGGTGAGATTTCGGGCAAACTTCAGGGTAGTAAAGTGAAATTTTCCCAAAAAAGTATGAAGGGAAAATTGCATATGTTTTCCAACAGGTAAAAACCCAGGTTCGATCCTTTCTCCTCCAATTCTTCTGATGCAGGTATAGAATCTAGGGTTTTGATTGAAAAAATGACAAAGAACAAGGTCTCTTTGCTGATTTTCTTGCATGGAAGATTCCTTGGCCAATTTTGGTTTTAAGTTTTTTGTAAGGTAAAAATGTGATTTTAAACATCCCTGCATATTTATACCTTCAAATCCATACCATCACCTATCTTACTATTTGCTAACACATGTATCAATAGAGCTCTGTTCATCTGACCATCCAGCTCAGTTATGTGGGTTTTGACACCTGCCTACAAAGTTGCAATGATCAAAAACCACTTTTCGTGGATTCTGACCTATATTTTGCACATGAAAACCAGCAGGAGAGAGGGAGGCAAAGCAGGGAGGGAAATACTGTCATTCACTCTGCAAGATTCTTTGGTTAAAGCAATCTCACTGAGGGTTTTCATTTCATTTCTAGGGTTCATGTATTTCTTAGTTTTTCTCAACTTCCCTTTAAAAAATGCTAAACACAATAACTAGAACCGATTATGTTTCTCTCATGTTTCAAATCCTCTGTTAGAGTAGTCGTCAATGCAAACACCCACATTTCTAAAACCCCTTACTTTATTCTTTTTCTTGAACTATTTGCTAGTAGTTGTGGATTTCTTAAGTTTATTGCCTAATTCTGGTTGTCATTTGTTGATTTTTATTTTTTTTTTGTGATTTGGTGATTTTTGGTCAATAAGCAGTGGATATCCTTCATGCAAGTGTTGGTGCCTTGAAGATTTTGCAGTAGCAAAGGCATAGCAACATGAAAACGGAAAACCTGACTTGGTAGGCTTTGTGCTTAGGAAAACAAACCAAAAAGAAAAAAAAAAAAGAGATTTGTTGGCAAATGTGCTATATCTATTTTAATGTATCTTTGAGAGGGATAAATGGTGTGATGAGGAGAAACAGCCCTTTGAATGCACCACAGGTTTTGCTTTGCTGAAAGAGGAGTCTCGATTTTTTTGTGTCCCTTTTAAGGATATATTTGTCATCAAATAGAGTGGCATTTCCAAATTTAGTTAAATGTACAATGGTAGAGTAAAAGGCCAACCTTAAAATAACCAAGTTGTCATCATTCAGGGTCAAACAAGTCAAAGTAAAAAAATTACAAACTTGATAACCTGCAAGACTATTTTGTCATATCAGCTATCAGCCCCCATATATAAGATAGGTGTGTGTGTGTGTGTGTGGATGGATGTACATAATTTTGATACATGAAAACAAAATGACTAAATAACACTGAGTAAACCATAAATGAGGACTTACTAGAGTTTTCTAGTGTCCATTTCTGTCCTAGTAATTTATTGTTAAAGTATTCTGCTTGGAGCAATTATTGGCCTTTGGCCATCTGAAGAGCCAAATACATGGATGGCATGTGCCCATCCATGATGGAGCAATGTGCCGCATTGGATTATTCCTAGTTATGAAATCATAATAGTTTTGGAATAAGTTTTACTTGCATTTAAGCATAATTAAGTTACCATCAACTAGATAAACCATAAATTCAAAATTTTTAATTAACAACCCAAGTTATAGAACAGTATCAAGTGAAGAAAAATGTTTCTGCCAATGCCAGGTAAGAATTAGAAACAAAACAAAACAACTATGTAGTGTTTATTAGAACCAAACCAAAACCAAGGTCTTTACCCATCAAAAGCACTAAACATACTACTCAGACTTACCTTAGAAAAACCTACTCTTTTCTTCGCAGCCTGCCCTAAAACCTGCTATTCAAACTACTCACATTTCAGGCCTCATAAAAAGAAAATAAAAAGGGCAGCCCTGGTGCACGAAGCTCCCGCCTATGCGGTGTCCAAGGAAGGGGCAGACCACAAGGGCCTAAAGTACACAGCCTTACCTTGCATTTTGCGAGAGGCTGTTTCCACGCCTTGAACCTGTGACCTTGAGGTCACATGACGACAACTTTTACCGTTGTGCCAAGGCTCCCCTTCTATAAAAAGAAAATAAAAATAAGGGAAAATGATATTCCATCAACCATAAATACAGTAGGGTTGTTTATAGTCATTTATGGTTTTCTTTTCGGTGTTGTAATGTTGCAGTCTAACTGGTTGTGAAGCTGACAACCACAAGATCATGTAGGGGACAGGAGTATGTCTACTTAGGAGGGCATGAATACCATTTCCCTAAACATAAATTCGCTCATAAACAATGAAAAGTAAATAGAAGAAGTTAAAAGTCAAATCCTGTATATTCAAGAGCCATCCTAACCCTTACATCATTTTACTGCTTTTAGTAAAACCTTTTTTTGATAGCAGATGTACTCAATTTTCCCTCTACAAATGGTAGCCTAGTGCATGAAGCTTCCATGGTAGGTCCAGGAAGGGGCAAACCACAATGGGTCAATAGTATGCAGGCTTATCTTGCATTGCAAGAGGCTGTTTCCACACCTCCAACCCTTGACCTCAAGGTCACACAACGACAACTTTACCATTGCACCAAGGCTCCCCTTCCAATTTTCCCTCTACAAACCCCATTAATCCATTCATCATATCATTCTAACTCTATAAATCTCATTCTACTCTGTGATTATTTTTCTAAATGCATTTGCTCTGTTTAGCCTTCTTCATTTACTAATTTTTCTTCCAACTCCTTTTTATTTAACCGCATCCATGGCCTATCCGGAGTCCTATTCTTCCATCCAGTCCAATCATGACACTTACTAAAATATGAAGAATATCATTTATCAATTTGCCACCACAAAACAGACACTTGACTATCATGATCAAGTCTGTTGCATTCTAAAGGACTCAAAGATGCCTAGCTTGTTTATATTACCTCCATGCTACACCAGTTCTGTATTTGATACTTAGATGATATTCAGGTTTGTTTTCTACAATTTTTGTGGCCTTTGTGCAACTATAAGAGGACCTAGGAGGCTCAAGGCTCTTCATAACCTTTAAAGACACATTTGAGACATTCTATTTTAATGGAGCATTCCCACTGTGGTCCTGATCGAGATGGCAGCTAACCCATATCTTGGCATGGTCAGCATCAACGCTGACAAACTTTTGTGGTACCCCAGCAGCGCCCACTCCTTACACATCACAACCAATCCAGATACCTCAGTTAGGGGCTTCAATCAATATGCATGTTTTGACTCTGAAAGCTCACTATTTTTAGCAGTAAAATATGTGGATGCTAGAATTTTTCTACCCTAGAGTACTGACTTGAATAACAACCCGAACCTCCAACAACTCTTGCACATGAACCAACATATCTTTCTCTTTGCTGTCTGTCTCACGATATGAAAGCCAGTTGTCATGATCAATGACACAAGGGCTAATGTTCTCTGTTCCCTGCACTGGTTCTCTTCATGTTTTATGGAGAAAGGGTCCTCCAAACACATCAAAAATGAAGGCACAGCACCTTCCTCTCATTTTGTGCTGTTCCCTTTGTGATGGCCACCTTGTTTACTGCATGGAGGGACTATACATGTTTCTCAATTCACATTGTAATTTTACTGGAACTTTGCCTTTACTCCGTCCAATGTATTTGGGGAGCAACTCCTCACTAAAGAGGCCTATCTTCACATCCTATATCCTCAGGAAGAACCTTATTCCAGATCCTCCACAGCTGTCTTACATTAGAGTGTTTAATAGATCTACATCTTTGCCTTAACTCTCTGGTCATTTGAGACAAACTGACAACCAAACATGTGAACTTTAGTTTATCAGTCTTCGGATAATTCTCATCCCCATTTACTTTTATGTTCTAGGTTTACACTTGGAAGAATGCTAGTCTTTTTCCTTCATTACTGAAATAAAACCCTTTTCTTTTAAAATTGTTCACTTAATGAATGAGTCTTATCTCGACTTATCCTTGCCTTTCTAGATGTTCTCTCATTCCTAGTTTCTAAAAGCATGGTTTCAAATTCTTAGCTACAGAGCATTGCAGCACCATATCAGGAACCTATGGAGTGACAATGAGTGAGTATACATTGCAAGCATCAGAGATATTTGCCATACTAGCAACATCCTCCAGCAGATCTCTTATCTGCACATCCCCTCCCAGAATGAGATCCCCAAGAGAAACATCACCAAATTACAAAGACTAGATAGTTTCTAATGTGTCATTCTGTTGCACTGATACATCCTTACATTAAAGTAACCATGCATCAACCAACTTTATCAATATCCTGCCTTCATCGATGGTGAGACAACTAACTCCAGAATATGGTTTACTATGTCAAACATGCTGATAATTCTCTTCAATTATCTTGAAGCTGCAGTTATTATGACCTGTATATTGAGCTCTCAACAATGCAAGCTGCCAGTTAAGGCTGTCATCTTGGTAAAATTCTAATCCATGCAGTGTGTCCTTGAAGGAAAATTTACCCTATTAACTGCCACACATTGGATAAGGGACTGACAGGGGGATATTAGCTACTCTTATTTCCATTTATGTCACTCCATCATATCTCTGTACTTTGCGTTGATAGACATGGAACTAGGCACATCCTCTGTCCCATTCTATGAGAAGTAACAAACTTGACACAGCAGACACTTAAGCAAGCAGGACTGCCAGAAGATTATAGCTATTGCTAACCCTTCTTTACTTGCTGAAGTCATCATGTGTAAAGATGATTGGAAGCTACAAGGTAGGAAATGAGTGTTTTCAGTAAAATAATAATAGGGATTTTTTATTTTTATTTTTATTTTTGAATGATGACACTTGGGAGATTGTTGTAACAACAAAAATAGATGATTAGTGTAAGGGGTTATTCAAAGTAAAACATAAGACAAGTGGAAGGATCAATCAATCAAGCCCCAGATTGATTGACAGGTATTATAAAGTCCCAGCTTTAGCAAAGTGATATCAAAGCTAGATGACAAGACAAACGTTCCTCCAGTAAACAGCTGACTGAGCCGAACAATCATGCCAGCAAACTCCTTTGACTAGTCACTGAACCAGTTAGATGTAAAAATGTCTCCTTAAGCAGTAGCCCTAGTGGGAAAGTTTACAGCCAAAGTGATTTGAGCTACAAGTTATGATACTCAGTGCACAGGTTAAAGAAAGCACTATATAGCTGAAACATGCACTACAGCTTGGCTTGATGGGCTACTTTGCAGGAAACAATTCCATGATAATAGATCAGACAATTTCTTATTGTTACTTGTTAGGCATATGCCTGAGAGGTAGTAGAATTACATGATGAAATGAGATATGAAGCAAGACTCCCGAAAAAGAACATGTGACATGAAATATCTTGGGCATGCAACCTACTTCTTTGGAGTAGTAGGAGTAACTCAGCTTGCTAAGTCTAGCGAAGAAGCTGCATAGAAGGAATGAAATTGGTTGTAGGCTTGTTGCTGAGCTCACCTGGATATGACATCTAACATGGGAACATTGTTTCATGTCAAATGCATATAGTCTGTCTGTAGACAATGGAGTGGAATCAGATGTCATAGAACCTCATGCTTCATGGAGGAACAAAGAATTTGGAGCTTAGTTGTTACAACATAAGAAAAAAGTTGAACAAATAGGGCAATCCACCACAATCTTGTCAACAACTACAACAGGTTGCAGATGTTTTTACAGAAAGCTGAAGAAGGAAGAAGGAATGAAACAAGATGAAAAAATGGCAAATAGACAAAAAGGTGTGGAGGAAGAGCAAAATGAATGATCCTTCAATTCATCCATGCTTTGTTAGGTTTTATACAAGATAAGTAAACCAATAGGGCCATACTACTAGAATGGTAACAATAAGTTAAATGAGAAGAAAAAAACTGATTGGCATGACCCTAAGAAGAAATGAGATATGTTAGAGATATTACAAGACAAAAGCCACTCCTGTATCTTCAACATGTCCCCTCAAGATGGACGTAAGTATCACCTGCCGAATTGGGTACAATCCCTTGAATCTAAAGAATCCATGGACATGGAGATACATCTGCCACTTGTTTCCAGTGGCTAAGATGATGAATAGTAGTGGGGTACCAGAATTCCATAGGCAATTGCAGGATATGGAAATTTCATACACCAATATATCTATGATGTAGTATAGCAAGGTAGTTCTAGCTCCTGACCCCTTTGTATATCTAGGACAAGGGAGGAATCTTTAAATTCACATGACCAAAGATTGCAAAATATTTCTGGAAAACATCATATTGTTCAGAAAAATGGAATAATAAATGCATATTTATACATATACACAAACTCCGCTGATGCCGGTCCCAAGACCAGATGAAAAAGGAGGGTCTTGCATCAGGTGCCAGTCAGCAAGGAAGAAGTTGAAGATGATTTAGATTTCATTATTTTTTTCTTACTTACAAATGAATATGCACTGGTATATTAGTTTGTAAGTAAGAAGAGAAGATAATGAAAATCATCTCCACCTTCTTTAAAGTATGGCAACCCTAACATGACATGAATCGAAAACTGACATTCCCACAAGCTAGGGTACCCCCCATAAGTGACATGCTACATCGGATCCCGGGCACAATGAAAAATGGGCAAGAGTTGCTAGGGTGTTCCCCAGAAGCAACTTGCTACATCAGATCCCAGGTATAGTGGAAAGTGGGCAAGGGCTGCCAGAGCATCCTCTCGGAAGCGACGCGCTATGTCAGAACCCAAGTGCAATGAAAAGTGGGCATAAGTTCATGCCATGAAGGTCGACACGTGTGTGAGTAAATAGGCTATCTCAAGAGCATAAGATTCGTAATGCCACATGGAAGATAGAGACATTAATAGGTAGGAGTTTGGAGTTAGTAAATGTGATAAAACGTAAGAGAGTCAACATTGCTTATATCTAAGAAACCAAGTGGAAAGGGACTAAAACTAGAGAAATCGATGGATATAAACTCTAGTATGTAGGAGGGGGTAATAACAGAAATGTCATAGGAATATTAGTAGATCAAGAATTAAAGGATAAAGTTGTGGACGTTAAAAGAATCAGTGATAGAATTATAATAATAAAACTTGTTCTAGGAGAGGAGATCATAAATGTTATACGTGCATACGCACCACAAGTAGGGTTAGATGATAAATCAAGAGATAGTTTTGAGTAGATATAGAGGGGGTCATGCAAGAAATTACCAACATTGAGGAGATTGTTACAAGAGCAGACTTAAAAGGCCATATAGGAAAAGAAAAGAAAGGATATGATAGGATAGATAGAGAGTATAGTATAGAAGAACAAAATGAGATGAGGAAAACTATCCTTGATTTTGCTTTGGCATATAACCTGGCCATTGCAAACACATTCTTTAAGAAGAGGGATGAATACTTAATAACCTTTAAAAATGGACTTCATAAAAGTCAAATAAACTTTTTTCTAGAATACCGAAAGATCAATGTGTAAAGATTGTAAGGTGATACCTGGTGAGAGTCTAACCTCACAGCATGAGTTAATGGTTATGGATATCTATATTAAAAGATAGAAGAAAGGAAATAAACTTAATAGGTATCCGAAAAGTAAGTGGTGGAACTTAAAAGGAGATAAAATAACCTCATTCACAAATAAGTTGATGGTAAAAGAAAACTGAAACTATGAAATAGAAGTAAACACCATGTGAACTATTATGGCCGAGTTCATTAAGAAAGTGGCAAAAGATGTCTTAGGAGTATCTAAAGGTAAAAGACAATTAGTAAAGGAAATATAGTGGTAGAGTGAAACAATGCAAAAAGTTATTAAAGAAAAGCAGGTGTGTTTTAAAGTATAGTAAAAAACTAGAAATAATGAAAATTATGAACAGTATAAGAATACTAAAAAGGTTGCTAAGAGAATAGTAAGTGAGGCTAAAATTAAGGCATATGATGACCTCTATAGTAGACTAAGATTAATAGAAAGTAAGAAAGTTATGTTTGGCTCTAAGAATATAGGGCTTGAAAATACTGTAAACCTAAATAACATTATACATATAGATATGAACGTAAGATGAGAATACCTAAAGTGAAAGAGGCCTTGAAAAAGATGAAATTAGGAAAGGCCATAGGGTCCAATGGTATACCAATAGAGGTTTGGAAGTATATGGAAGATATTGGAGTAGTTTGGTTGACCAAGTTGTTTAACAAGATTATAAAATCAAAGAAAATCAGGAAAAGCTCTATAGTACTAATTTATAAGAATAAAGGAGACATACAGAGCAACACTAATTATCAGAGGATCAAACTTATGAGCCACACTATGAAACTTTTTGAAAGAGTGATTGAGAAGAGATTACAGCATGAGACAAGTATATTAGAGAACCAGTTTGGTTCATGCCTGGGAGGTCTACCATGGAAGCAATTTTCTTACTAAGACAATTGATAGAGAAATATGGGAAGAAGATGAAAAACCTCCACATGATCTTTATTAACTCAAAGAAAGCTTATGATAGAGTCCCTAGAGAGTGAATATGGAGGGTGATGGGCGAGAAAGGGGTTTCATGAGGGTATATAGACATAATCAAAAATATGTATAAGGAAGCAGTAACAAATGTTAAGACCAATAGTGGCGAGACCTATGATTTTCCTATCACTATAAGATTGCACCAAGGATCGGCATTGAGCCCATACCTTTTCATGTTGGTTATAGATGAGTTAACAACATATCTACACGAGGAGATTCCATGGTATACGCTATTTACAAATGACATAGTCTTAATTGATGAGACAATGGAGGGCGTAAACACAAAGCTAGAGTTATAGAGAGGAGCATTAGAATCTAAAGTATTTAAAATCAGCCGAACTAAGACAGAATATATGAAATGCAATTTTAGCAAGGAGAGAAGTAGGAGTGGAACACCAGTTAAGATTGATAACCAAGAAGTCCAAGTAAAAGACCACTTTCGGTACTTATGATCAATGATTCATGAGAATGGAGAGATTAAGAGGGAGGTTACACAGAGAATCTAAGTGGGTTGGAACAAATGGAGATGTGCATTTGGAGTTTTGTGTGATTGGGGGGTGCCACTCAAACTAAAAGGAAAATTTTATAAGATGGCCATAAGGCTGGCCATACTCAGTGGATTAGAGTATTAGGCAGTTAAGGAACATCATGTTCATACGATGAGCATCGTGGAAATGAGGATATTGAGATGGATGAGTGGCAAGACAGAAAAGGATAGAATTAGGAATGAAAACATTAGAGGAAACTTAGAGGTAGCACAAATAGGAAACATGATAAGGGAGATTAGACTTAGATGGTTTGAACATATCCAAAGGAGATCCAAAATGGCACCGGTTAGAAGAAGTGGGGTACTGCAAGTAGAAAGTTCTAAAAGGGCAAGGTGAAGGCCCAAAAGAATGTGAATAGAAGTGGTGAAAAAATATTTAAAAACTTTGGGACTAAATGATGCCATGGTACTTAATAAAGGAATATGGTGTAACAAGATTCTTGTGACGGAACCCTAATTGGTATAAGGTCTTGATGATGATGATGATTTATAAGCATACACAGATATACTTTCCGTATTACCATACATGATGAATCAAATTCTTTTTATTAAATTATGGCTTCTTTTGCTCTCACCTTCAAGGACTGGTTGTTTGGCTTGCATCAATTGGCCCCATCTTCATATGAAATTTAGCATGTCATATTTTCATTTGAAACACTAGGCTGTTTCTATGCAATGGACGATGCCTTAGGAAAAATAATACCACCATACAACTAGATGGACATGAAAAATTAAAGGAAAAAGAATCCCAATTCAGACTTACTAACAGTAGGCTATCCTTCACTTCTATGTAGTGCTTACTCAGCAACTAAATTAGCTAGAGTACAGATCTCTGCTAGGTGTAACCCAACAAATGTCAGAAACGAAAACAAATGAATGGAAACCCTTGTTGGATGGCCTCATTAAACCCAGATTCAGTCTGAAACTTGTAGCTGCTGACCATAATAAAAGGTGAATTTGTGTCAAATATAGTATTCCCTATTACAAATTTCCAATATTTTCCGAATTAGAAATGAGTATGTGTTTTATCTACTGATGGAAAAACTGATAACAAACTGCACGTCACATTCGAATTGAAATATGACTGAAAGCAATTCAATAGTCTCCAAATATTATTTTCAATTCCAATTTATGGATGAATTAGTTCACCAAATCAGGAGACTTCGGATTCACCTAACTCTTTCAAACATTACCAAACCAATTGAAAGGCCAATGAATATTATGTTCAGTACCAACTTAAATAGAGGTGCATTTGCCAAACTGGGAGAATTCAGATTTATCCACCTCTTGTTACCACCATCTAATCATAAAATGTATAATTTTCCATTAACAATAGAACAAGCAGGACCAAGTTTCAACAATGACTCATTTCGAGTAAAATCTACTCATAAAAGAAAAGGTGCATCAGAAATTCAATCAAAATTAGCCAAAAGAAAACAAACAAATCATTTTGCAAAATGAATAACCTGAGGCAGAGCTGAATTCGGACTAAGGCCAAGATCCAACAATGTTGGAATTTCTCCAGGATCGATGTCACCTCTTGCCGGCAAACCCCGCAATTGATCCAACGCCTGAATCGTCTTCCTCATCTCCAAGCCCTTTATGCCCTTCTTAAATCCCCCATAATTTGACGGCATTCCCTGCGACGTGAACGGCAAATCATCTATATGATAAAGTGTACTCCCCCAAAAATACTTAACCTCAATTCCCTCTTCCTTCATAACCCCCTCAATTTTCTCCTCTCCCTTAACTTCCTCACTTGAAACCTCCCTATGAACATAAACCGCCTCTGATCCAACCGCTTTGGCCAACTCAAGAAGCACATTCTCCGGTTTCCCAATCCTAACAATGAGATCAGAGCCCCTAGATTGTAACTTCTTTCTGAGGTCGGAAACGGATTCAATAAGGAAAGTGGCTCGATAAGGGCCAGTTTTGTCAAATCCAGATGAGGACTTTCCGTAATCGCGGGGATCAAAACAGTACACTGGAAGGACTGAAAGGGACTCGTCGTTAGCTGAATTCAGGGTTTCATTATCGTGAACTCGTAGATCATTCCGGAACCAAAGAACCGACGCTCTGCGGAGTCCGGATGGGTTGGTGGGGTCACCAGAGAGACGAGAGCGGCCGAAAAGCGGATTTTGGAGAGTGGAGGAGGAGAAATTGGTGGATTTAAGGTGGGGTTTGTGGGGGGGGGGGGGGGGGGAGAGAAGTGAAAGAGAGATGAGTGAGAGAGGATATTTGGGAGGGAATTTTGAGGTTTGATGGGGGTGGAGGAGTGAGAAGGGAAGAGTGCTTTGGGAGGATAAGGAGATGGGAAGAAGGGAGAGAAGTGGAGAGAGAAAGGGAGATTGTAGCTATGGAGGGGAGCGAAGGCGGTTTTGTGGACGAAACGGAGATGCTTTCTTCTTGGAAATCTGAAGTTGGTTCTTCTTGTTGTCGGGTTTTGGGTGGAAGGGGAATGAAGTTGCAGGAATCCATGGTGGGCTGAGAGACAGAGAGAGTTGGCAGATATTGTGGGATTTTTGTGTAGCAGAAAGAAAATGGAGATGAATAAGGCTGCCACGCCCACCAATTTTCTTCCACCAACCCACATGCTTGAATTCGTTAGTTAGCGTATTCGGCCAAATCAGGAGCGCCAGCGACCAATGCTACCTTACAATGGGGCATCCTGTTTTACATAAAGGAGCCCGCTCGCGCTCGATCCTAACTTTTATTTATCTCGTTTGTCTCACGTTAGATTCCACTATCCTAAGATTGTGGATTGCAAGATTCCAGCATCTCAAATGGAGTATTTTTCACTGAGAAATGCTGATATAAAGCGCGATAGTACCCCAACTAGGGGTGAAGCGACTCCAATTTTTCATAGTGAACCCCACAAAATATTCATCCTAAGCCATTCATCTAACATGCCTAACTTTGGATATCTCATGACCCAAAAATCATTCCAAAAAAAGTTCATTAAGATCCAAGAAATGCAGCTTTTATCTTGTGAAATACAAACAGTCAGAAGCTCCATAGAAGCAATAGTTTGCATTCAACGAACTACAAGGCAATTTGTTGGAAGACAATGACCTTCTTTTAGAATGACTTTTGGGCCATAAGATATTCATAGTTAGTGTGACAAATGAATGGCTTAAATCAATAGTATGTTGGACCTACCATGGAAAAGTAGAGGCACTTCACCATGTTGGGATATTGTTGTGTTTCATACTAGCATTTCTCTTTTTCATTCAAATAAACATGGATATGTGTCTAGAATGTACTTGGTTATAGGCTTTGGCTGCCACTTTCTTATTTGCATGAGGAATAGATTTAAGAGTGTGTGAGTGATTAGCTTTGTTAATATTTTTCACTTGTAACAAATAAAATAAAAAAAAGTGACCAATAAAAACATATCTTATTGGATGAACTATTAAATTATTATTTAGGTCTGTGGCAAGAGAAATCAAATGTACAAGACAGATCAATGACAGTGGGATCATATATATATAGTTGTATAGCTTACGGTTAGCTTCTTTTTGTTAAATGAGATAACTCATTAATGAAATAAGTAGTACAATCAACATCCTAGGAAAAAAAAAAAAAAACTAATTAACTTTCCTAACCAAACCTAGACATCTACTATCATATTAAAGAAAAGTAGCAACAAACATAGGTGGTGAAAATAAAGTATTCATGACTTGCTAACCTTTGAAACATATGCCTTCTTAGCAAGACAATCAGCATGAACGATTGCTCTCTCTAAACAAAAAAAAGGGCAGCCCAGTGTATAAAGCTTTCACTCATGCAGGGTTCGGGGAAGGTGTGGACCACAAGGATCTATAGTATGCAAACTTACCTTGTATTTTGCAAGAGGCTATTTCCATGCCTTGAACTCATGACCTTAAGGTCACATGATGACAGCTCTATTGTTGTGCCAAGACTCTCCTTCATACTGACTAATATTAACTTTATGAAACCTATTCAGTATTGAAGACACACCCATTGGACCTTTGCATGCCTTCACATCTGAGACTACCTCCTTTTCTTTAGCATAGTCTCCACCACTAATTAAGAATCACCCATGATCAATAAATGTGGAATGCCAAGTTTGGATGCCAAATGAAGCCCAAACAATAATGACCACCATTCATCACCATTATTTGATGTATGTCCAAGATTGATGATATAACGAGCAATGAGTTGCTGTCCTATCACCCATGAGTACACCACCAACACTGGCTTCTCCTGGATTTACCAATGTAGACCCACCAAATGTCAATTGGAAATATCTAAAGGGGGTTTTTGCACCACATTCAATTCTTTTTAAGTTTTATGATTACATCTGTTAAGGAGATCTAACTACAAACTCACAAAACTAAGGCCAATCCGAGAAAGAGTTTGCAAACTTAGTAACTCTCGCTATCCACTTATTTAGCAATCAGATCTTAGTCTAATGTTCCTAATGGTGAATAATTCAGTTTTTAATTCTAGATTCCTAATCTAAGAAAACCAATGTTGAAAGAAGAATATATGCCCAAAATTTAGTTTTCTTGGTCTAATCCAAGATGAAATAGCCTCCTCAACATTATTATACTCTTCAAATTCAAAACTACATAATTGTATAAGAATAATCCATATTGGTCTAATTTTTTAGAATGACCAAAACAAGTAATAATTAGATTCCTCTGCCTAACCATATAATGGGCAAGATGTATTTATCAAATGAAAGATATTATAGGGCATCAACCATGTTGGTGATCTATGGTGAGCTAAGAGCCAGAGGAACATCTTGACTCTGAAGTTTCCAAATCTATTTGTAGCTAGTATTAGTTGAATGGTCATCAGTGTGTGAAATCATATAATAGCAAGATTTCACCTAAAAATTTCCATCATTAGTCAACCTCCAAAGAAACTCATTCATTGGTCCATAAAAAAGGCTTTGGTTAAGAATGTTAGAAGATGGGAATCCAAATCCATCAAGCTTTAGTAGATTGATAAGGGGGACTATCAACCTATTCAAGTCATTTATCATGCCAAACCTATATCATCTAACCATCAACTAGTGACCATAGAATACCCTTTCCAGGGATCACAAGCCATTAAGATAGCTTTCTAAGATGATAAATCTGTTTTCTTAATATAGCATCCCAAAAGGAATAGTTTGCCCAATATTTCATTGTAAGCTAATGAACCACATATATGATGGCTTAATAAGAACAAATCAGTCAAGTTTTGCATTGAAACATTTATCTATAAGGTGAAGATTCTAAAGCCCAAGCCCTCCATCCAATTTGTACTAATATATGTGGTCCCAACAGATGAAGTGAATACTATGGCTCCTTGTAGACTAATTCCAAATGAAATTTCTCCATCTCTTCTCACACTCATCAAGAGTTTTATTATGAATAAGTAAGACCGCAAGCACAAAATAAGACATCTAAAAAAAGACTTTGATTTAACTAATGTTATGCATCCAGCTCGAGATAATAAATTAGTTTATAACCAATGAGTTTCTTTTCAATCCAATCTAAAAAGAATGGAACTTCTTTCATGTAGGTTTCCTTGAGAAACTTGGAATACATTGATAATAATCATTTGACAGATCTTGACGAAATTCATAAAGCCTCTTGAAAGCTTTATCCACTTTATGATGAAGACCTGCACTAAAGCTTAGGCAGATTTCTTTAGTGAAATGGAAAGTCCTAACTTAGTATGGAGTCTTTTCCATGATGTTATAGATAAGCTAACAATTTTCAAATGTTGCTTTGATAAAAATCATGAGATTGTAGCATAAAGAATTTGCTAAATGAGTGGGTTTTTTTTTGCATATAAGCATTGGAGCCATTGAACCACTAGCAGAAGGAGCCTCTGCACAAAGAACAAATAAGGAGAGAGAGATAAAGGGTCATCCTAGCATAAACATCTAGAAGGGTCAAACCAAGAAGAAGGAGAACCATTAACTAAGACTATGAAGCTTATGGTAGATACATAGAATATAATAAGGTCAATAATTTGCTAACAAAATTTCATTATAAATAAAACCTAATGTAGGATGACCCATTTAATAGAGTCATAAGCTTTAAACCATATTAGCTTTAAGAACCATATTATGGTGTCAAGACGGTTTCTACTAAAAAGTTGTGAGAATTCATGAGCAATAAGAAGGTTATCATCAATGCCTTCCCTGAAACAAAAGCTACCTATGTTGAATTATTAAGACTTGGGAGATGTGGTTTTAGTCTATTCATGACTAGAATCTTTGTGATGATCTTATAGCTCACAGTACAAAGACTAATAGGCTAGAATCATCCATAGTTTGATTAGCTTAGATTTTCATGTATCCTAAAGGGCTGTTGATTGTTACTGATTGAACATAGATGTTAAATCCAAAGTCAAATGATTCAAACTCATTAATCATTGAACTTTTATATGTTGATAGTAGAATTCACTACTCAAATTGGGGCTTTCAAAGACGGCAAAAAGAAAATAGTTTTTAGTCAATCGTCTTTGTAAAAATAATACAAGATGATTTCAAAAAATGTCGTCAAAAATCATACTTAAGAAGACAGCTCGTCACAAACCGTCTTCTTTAGTTTGGTGGGAATAGCTTTAGAAGATAGTTTGGGAAAACCATCTTTAAATGTTGGGCATGTAAAGTTGATTTTCCCAAACTAACTTAAAAAGTTCTTCTTTACAAATTGGATTTTCCAAATTGACTTTAAAAGTTGGATTTTCGAAGTTGGTTTTTCAATCAACTTTAAAAACTCTCTTACACATGAATTTTTACAACTATCTTTGATTTTCTGTTTTTGACTATCTTCATCTATGCACAACTTGAAGCTTTTCTTACAAATATGACTTTTTACAACTATCTTAAATTTTCTATTTTTAGTTGTCTTCATCTATACACAACATGGAGCTCATATAGGTGCATTTTTGCTTTGGCTAGCTTCAACTAAATCACCACTATTGAATTGGAATTACATATATATATATATTCTTAGTCGATATCAATTTGAGTGTTGGCTAGTGTCTTTCTTGTTTATCTCATTCCTGTTTTACATATTTTGCATGACTATGGTTAGAAAATTTATTTTTAAAAATTTAATTTTCATGTGAAAGGATCTTTCATGTTTTATGTCAATCTTTGTTGTTAATTGAAATTTTTTCGCATGTGCATCATGTAATTAGTTTTCTTTTCAAACATTTTATAATTCATACATACCTATTGACCCTTGTGGTTTGCCCCTTCCCTAGACCCTGCATATGCGGGAGCTTTATGCACTAGGGCTGCCCTTTACATACCTAATGTTTGGTAAAATGCCTAACCGAGTTCACTAATCTTTTCATGTTTAAGAAGTCTTCAGACACATCTGAACTTCAATTTATTAAAAAAATGGATAAGTATGCTTGGATGACTATAATAAGAACATCAAAAGGATATAAAGAGGAAATAGAGAAGTTCATAGAGTTCATACTTAGGGTAGGGGGTGATCATAATCGCATGTGTTGCCCATGATCAAAATGTGAAAACTTGAAAAGGTAACTACAAGGGAGTTGAGAAAACATTTGTGCTTCAATAAAGTTAATGAAAGCGATCACCAGTGGATTTGGGATGGAGAAAAACTTTCACATGGGCCCTTGACAAAGGTAAGAAGATTTAAAGACACTGTGGAAAGTGTCGTAAATAGTACAACTATACTGATGTTTTAAGATACATATGATGACTTCTAAGACAACCTTAAACTATTCCATACTACATTAGAGACAGTCAATGAGCCATTGTACCCTAGGTGTAAAGATTATACCAAGTTGTTTGTAGTGGTAGAACCTTATAACATGACATCGAGATTTGATTTTCCAGATCAAGGTTTTACGAAGTCTTGAAAATGGTGGGTAAAATGCTATGGAAGGAGAACAAATTAGCAGGTCCACATGGGAAGCAAAGAAAACCCTAGCTGCACTAGGATTGAAGTATGAGAAGATAGATACTTGTCCTAATGGTTGCATCTTGTAGAGAAAGGAGCGTAAGATAAAACTACATGCCCAACTTGAGGACAATCAAGGTGGAAGTTGAAGAAGAATTCAAATAAGACAATGACTAGCATTCTTGCAAAGGTCTTATGGTATTTACCCTTTATTCCATTGTTTTGTATTATAAAGATAGCAAAGAAACTAGTATGGCAAGCCAATGAGAGAGTATATGATAGCTATTTGTGCCATCCAGCAGATAGCTTAGCGTAGAAACTTGTAAACTTCTTACGACCTAATTTTGAATAAGAACCTAAAACTTGCATTATTTGTAGATGGGATTAATCCTCATAATTTTATGAGTAACATGTACAGTTATTGGCCTATTATAACAGTTTATTACAACCTCCCACTATTTTTGTGCGTAAGAGGAAGTTCATAATATTAACTATGTTGATATCGGTCCCAAGTAACTAGGAAATGACACTGATGTGTACTTAGCTCCCTTGATTGATGAAGTTAAGATGTTATGGGATATAGATGTTGAAGCTTAGACCAAAGAGTCATTCACCTTAAAGATTATACTGCTGTGGACAATAAGCGACTTCCCTATACATGGTACTTTGTCTTGATGCACCATGAAGGGAGACAATGCTTGTCCTATCTGTAGTGACCAAACATGTGTCATATGACTTAAACATGGTAGGAAAATGGCATTCTTTGACCTACGAAGATGGTTGCGTAGAGACTAACCATACCATTTTAAGAAGGGATATTTAATAATAGTATAGAGACAAGGACAACTCCAAAGAAGTTAACAGGATGAAAAGTATTTTAATAAGTTGAAAACGTCTAAGTGACAGCAACTATACAAGTTGTTGGAAGAAGAAATCAATATTCTTTCAACTTGTGTATTGAGAATTCCTACATCTATGCATGTGCTTGATGTCATACACATTGAGAAGAATGTGTGTGAAAGCTTGACTAGTACCTCACTTGACATGTAGGGAAAAACAAAGGATGGACTTGTAGCTCGAATGGATCTTACAAAGATGGGTTTGAATAGAAGGTTGCATCCACATGATAGGGAAAGTTGAGGAACATACTTGCTTAAAGTAAACTATATGCTCGATAGAGAGGAGAAAAGAATAGTATGTAAAATGCTATTAGAACTCAAACTCCTAGATAGCTACTCTTCAAACTTTTGAAGCATTGTCTCCATGGAAGAGCTAGAAATGTTTGAGATGAAGTCACATGATTGTCATGCATTGATGCAACAACTCCTGACTGCAACGATTCTTTTGGTGCTTCTGAATAAAGTTAGAGGATCTCTTACAAAATTTTCCTACTTCTTCAATGCTTTGTACAAGAAGGTGGTGGATGTTTCAAAATTACAAAAAATCCAAGAACATCTAGTGACAACTTCTTGTGAGTTGGAGATAATCTTCCCACCATCCTTTTTGGACATCATGGCCCACTTAACAGTGCACCTCATTCATGAGGTTAGACTCTGTGAGTTGGTTTGCTTGATATGGATGTACCTATTTGAGTGGAAGTAGTAAAGTTTTTCATAGAGTACTTATTAGGAGTGAATGCTATAGAATCCTAAGAAAGAAATGATAGGTTAGATTTTATGATCCTAAAGTTGGTGAACCTCTTTTGAGTAGTCATGTATCAACCATTGAGCTTAAAGAATAGGAACAAATGTACCTTATGTTTTGTGAAAGAACATTGATGAAGTCTAGCCATACATTTATTAAGTTGATTGTGCACGCTCTCTCTCTCTCTCTCTCTCTCTCTCTCTCTCTCTCTCTCTCTCTCTCTCTTATTACTCTTACTTTTTTCTCTTTTTTACATATGTGTAAAAATTAATTAATGGTCATATTTTCTTTGATCTCTCCATTAATTTATATATATAGTGAGCACATTGTCACGAACTTTATTTGCAAGGCCCATGACTAAAGCCTACAGGCTCCCAAGAAGGCTTGTTTAGCTTTTGGATGTGGCCTGAGGGACTTAGGCTTGTGTTCCTAGATCTATGGAGCAAGGCCTAACTCTAGAAGGCTTGCTTTCTAGAGAAATCCTTGTAAATATCTTAGATATTCTAAAGTAGTCTAGAATATTCTATGAGAATGGTAGAGTAATCTAGAAAGAATAACAGGGCTCCAGAATATGATATGGACCATTGATGCATTGACACTTGCAATAATCCTAGCCATCCATTGAGGAGGTGGATGTGGGGTAAGACTTATAAATAAGGGTTAGCTCCACATTTGTAACCAATTTAGACAATTTAGTTATATCTCAAGCAAGGGTTAACAAGTTCTCTTTGAGCGGAGTCTCTTCCTGAGTTCCTCTCATTACTCTAGTAGGTGAGTGAGTGTAGCACTGGCAAATGAGAGCAGGAGTGGAAGGCAGACTTGTGCTTTGCAAAGGAGTTGCACACAAGTGTTGCACTAGTTTAGCATAGGTGAAACAACAACCTCATGGCAGTTGTTATTAGAGAAAGGTTAGGTGGTTCAAGTTGGAAGTTGCTTGTGGTGATTAGTGAACCTTGCGATAGTGTCGTGGCAAGTGAGTTAAGAGTGACCAACATGCCCGTGGAGGTTTGACTAAGGACTAAGAGGGAGAAGTTTAGAGATCCATCAAGGGAGTTAGCTTTGGATGCTTGCCTCACTATGTTGGAGGAAAGGTTTGGTAAGTTAGAACAAACCTTGTCTGAATGTTTGGAGAAGTCTAGTGCTTACGTGGACACCTTACATAGTCTTAAGGCTGACATGCAAAGCATGGTCATGGTATTTAAGTATATGGATGCCAAGACCACTAAGAGGATAGAGTGGATGTCTAATAGCCTTGAGATAATGGAAGGTGAGATGGTTGAGCTACATGAAGAGGTAGCTGGTGTAGAGGATGTGAAAATTTGTTTGGCCTTATTGGAGAAGGCCATAGATAGTACGGGAGGATCTGGACCAAAGGAAATTACTCCTAAAGTCAAGATCCCTAAACTTACATTCTACAAGGAAACCCATGATGTGTAGAACTTGGAGAATTTCCTATGGCAAATGGAGCAATATTTTTAAAATACCAAGATTTCTAAGGAGGCCATGAAAGCAAATGTGGCAATGACTTATCTTGTCGATGATGCAATGCTCTAGTGGAGACAAAGGTATGATGATGTAGTTGATGGTCATTGCACCATAGCCACTTGGGAAAACCTTAAGAAAGATATCAAAGCCCAATTCTTCCTAGAGAATGTAGAATATTTGGCTCAGAAGAATTTGAAACAGCTAAAGCATACGGTATCTATTTGTGAATATGTCAACCAATTCACAGCTTTGCTTCTGAACATTTCAGATATGGCTGAGAAGGATAATTTGTTCTTCTTCGTAGATGGGTTGCAACCTTCGGTGGAATAAGAGTTGTAAAGGAGGGGAGTGCAAGACCAACCCACTACACTCTCAACTGCGGACAAATTAGTGGAGTTTGATAAGAGGGCTAAAGACACTAGTGAGGAATAGAACATCAAGGTTAATGGAGGCAACGACGAGGAGGACAAACCTAAGGGTCATAAGGAAGAAGGTAAGGAGGGTTGACATGACTCCAATGGCAAAGGTAAGTTCATCCCTCGTTGCTTTGGGTGTTTCATATATGATGGGGATTATCAAGTAGTAGACTATCCAAAGAAAAAGACCCTCAATGCCTTGGTGGTTGTGAGGGAGAACCACAAGGCAAGGGATGAGGATGAAGGGGAGGGGCCTAAGATGGGGGCACTTAGACTCCTCAATGTCATGATGGGGCAATCATTAAGGACTAAGCCTATTGCAGGGAAGAGTTTGATGTATGTAAATGCATGCCTCAATGGCAAAGGCACGCGGGCCATGGTGGACATGGAGCCACTCACAACTTCATCTCAAAGGGGGAGGCTAAGAGATTAGGCCTCAGGATAAAAAAGGATGAGAGCAAGATAAAAGTGGGAAACTATGAGACTAGGTCAGTGCTTGGAGTAGCCAAGGAGATATCCATCATGGTTGGAGACTGTCAAGGCACCATCACATTAATTGTAGTGCCTTTGGACAATTATCAGGTTATCCTTAGAATGGATTTCCTCACTTTGGCTAAGGCCATCCCTATGCCATACCTTGGAATATTGAGCTTCTTTGACGAGAAGACCCCTTGTGCTATCCCCGTGTTGAAGGATGGCAAGAGGTAAGGGAAGATATTGTCTACCTTGTAGTTAGTAGAGGGAACCATAGCAAGTGTGGAGTTGGCACAGCTAGGCTTACATCGTTTAGGTGCTATAAGGGTGTTATGGTCTAAAGGGTCCAAGGAGAAACTGGTGGTTGACAAGGGTGTGCCACAACAAGGGTGCTCCAAAATGAACAAGACCAAGCAGAGACGTACAGGGAGCACGATGACTTGTAGCTGCCATACTGATGTGTAGGAGGTACAATGGCAAAGGTCAGCAACATGGAGCCGCAAGAGGCATAACAACTCATAATTAAGCAAGGGTATATATCAAGACAAGGACACCCATACATTGAAGAGGATAAAGAAGGTGCCAATGGAGCACAAGAGTGGCTGAATGCCAATGTGCAAAGGAAGAAATGTGGCAAGGCATCTCATGAGGATCACAGGGTAGCATGGGATGTGCCTAAGGGAGAAGAATGTGACACCAACTAAGATGTGTCGATGTGGGCATCGACATTATTAGGTGGGGGAGAATGTCAAGGACTTTCTTTGCAAGGACCATGATCAAGGCCTATAGTCTCCCAGGAAGGCTTGTTTAGCTTGTGGATGTGGCCTAAAGGACTTGGGCATGTGTTCTTAGATCTATAGAGCAAGGCTTGATTCCAGATGGCCTAGTTTCTAGGAGATCCTTGTAAATATCTTAGATCTTCTAAAGTAGTATAGAAAACTCTAGGAGAATGGTAGAGTAATCTAGAAAGAGTAGGAGGGTTCTAGAATACAATCTAGACCATTGATGTATTGACACTTAGTGTGACAACCTTTTTTTTCAAACACCTTTTAAAATGAATGGCGTACATTTAAAATCCAAGGAGGTATAATCACAATATAACAATCCTCTATATACAAAACCATATCCTTTTCATTTCATAATTCATGCCATAAATATTGCATGTATACTGTAACATAATAATCACATTTTATAAATAATTCATGCAACTCAAATCTCATGCAGGTATTTATTAAGCATTTAATTTTGGCTAAAAGACCCCTAGTTGAGCATTCAATAAGATTATCCCATCCAAATTGCAAAATTTAGCTTGATTGACCATCCAAACCTTAAATTTCTTAAAATAAATGGTTAAATGATTATTAGAGCTTATTAGATGATTAATGTACGGTTTAGATGATTCTAATTTAGTCTTTTATTTTGCAGATCAACTGAAGGAAGGTTGGATGACTCATATCTATGATCAACAGTGCAGATCAAAAAGGCAAGAGTCCTAATCAATAAGGATTCCTAATTGGAAGAGTTCTAGTTGGAAGAGGAGTTGTAAAAGGATGAGGATTCCTAAAAGGGATGGAGTTCTAATTGGAAGAGGAGAAAGTTTCCCCATAGAACTCTAACTCTTCAAGGATAGAGTTTAAGGAAGGAGTTAATGAAGATAAGGAAGAAGGTGGAGAAAAAGAAGGAAGGAAAAGGCTATAAAGAGTAAAACCGTATGAGGGGGAGGGGGAGTGAATTTCCTTAAGTTTGTGTGTTTCACTTTTCTTTCCATGCAGATTGCACCTTCCTTGTTTCACCATCTTCGTTCTCAATTTCTAGTTTTTTTTTTCCACATCTTCCATAGCTATGTCGCATTACTACTTCTTCCCAGGCTCCTCTGCTCCAGACAGTGGCCAAACAACCCATCTTCTCCGTCTAACCACACCCCTCTCATCCATCGTTTCCCTTCATTCACTAGTCGCATGCCCAGACCCATCTAGGTGGTCTAAACCAGCACCCCACCATTTTCTCTGGTTCCCTTTATTTCTCTCACATCTACGCAATCTCCATTCAACGCACAAGCACCATCTTCCCTTTTGCTTCACAATCACCCTACCTTCCATCAGACTAGTCTCATCTCCCCTTCTTTCCTATTCCCAACCTCCACTTGCCCACCACTCAGGAACTTCTCTAATCCATTCTAGGACTATCACCAACGCCTGGGTCATCTTCTCCTCTTTTCTTCAAATTGGAACCAGACGACGAACGTAAAAAGCATCGTTTTTTTTTTTTCGTTTCACTGTGGAGCAACCCTGGCTAGTCCAACGTAGTTGGCACAACCGCATCATCAACCTAGACAACGAACCTAGTACCAGGCGTGCCTCCACTTCCAGAACCAGAAGTAGCCCAGAAAGGGCGTTGTTGTTTCACAGACCAGAACTGGATGACTCCTAGAGAAGCCCATCACATTGAATCTGGCAATTTCCTGCTTCCGGACATCCCAAAGATGAAAACCCGAATTGTGTTTTCCCCCCGCGTCGTTGCCCTCTTCTCCCTCCTCTGGATCCATCTTCCCCATTCACCGGTCATCTCCTTCGTTGGGTTTTTCTTGGTTTTTGTTAAAAACCAGATTTTGAACAGAATTCCAGTTTTGCCCTTCCTGTTTAAAACAATGACATTTCTGTTCATTTCCATCAATTATGTATGCATCCCCTATTTAATTACATCTGTATCCTCTGCTTATTTACATCTGTGTCCCTGTTCTATTTAAGCTTTATGTTATCCATCTTTTAACAGTGTTATCCAGGGACAATGCCATCCACAAATAGTGTGATTCAGAGATGTTTTGATTAGTTTTATTTTATGTTTTTTGGAAGTGAAAGTTATGTAAAGTGCATCATTTGAATAAATTTGAATGGTTAGGGTAGTTTTGTTATTCTTTTCAAGTTTCAAATAATTAAATTTTATTAAAAACTCCACTTAAAGCAAGTCCCTGTGGGTTCGACCCATATTTGCATAGCTATACTACAATAGCCTATGCACTTGTGGAAAATATCAATAGTATTAAAATCACATCATGAGTATATAAATAGATCATGTAGTTTATGAAATTAGCATCTTAAATTCCACAGACCTTAGACGAAGAATCACTCGTCTATACCTCTCAAACCAGTCGAACTCCAGTCTACTCAATCCACCTCGGTCCCACCACCTGGAAAAACATCACATCCAGGTCACACTTAGAATCTAAATTATCTAAATTGGATTCTTAATTATAAAACACATTGTATCTCTATATCTAATATATGGTATTTCAAGACAATCTTATGGCTACTAGCCATGGGTCTCAAGGTGGGGCCCACCTCATCAGGCTAATGGTCCAAATCATAATAATCTGGGCCCACCTATAACCATTAGATTCCTTTTGTAATTACATCCTTATGCATTTTAGAGCTATCATGCAAGTCCATCTAAAGGACATCTAGTTATCCACGTCACTGGATTATCAATTGATCTCCTTGAATGTACCTAATCAAAGATGTCTGTACCAATTTGTTGACATTTCTCCACCTGATCAATCATAAATCAAGGAATAAATTAATAACAATATTCACATAATCTCAACAATTCAATTGAACAGGATGGATCATCAAATTTGATCCAATTCCTTAAAACATCGATCAATCTTAGTCATTGATCAAGATTTGCTAGATCATCTCACAAAAATCTCAGATCCAGTATACCTCACATGGATCTTGATCTATGCATCACAAGGATCATGATGAACGGTTCAGATCTTAGGATCTCATCTCACAGATCTCTGATATGACTTGCATCCAAATTGGACAGTTAGATGATCCCTAATTACTGACCTTTCTATGGTGTAGATCACACCAAAATTTGCCTAGAGCGTGATTTTCGCATCATTTCGATGAGTCACTGGCATTGATCAACTATCGTCGAAGAAGGTGACTAGTTCGATTGCTGTTGGTGGCATCAAATTCTTCAAAAAGAGTTGTAGATTAGGGTCTCACCTTCACTCTCTTAAAATTTGGTGACGATCGAACGTTGTTTGATGCTGAGAATGTGAAGAAAAGTTGTCAGTTGCTAGATTTCTACCACTTGCCGATGTTATCTTCAATGACTCGCTTCTTCCTCATCACTTGCCCAATTGCAGTAATTCTTAAGGCATTTTGACGTGAGATCATGAAGAATAAAATGACCAGCTCAAATCATTGTTCTGAGCCATTATTTTTTCCCAATGATGTCCTGAAATCTGACACTTGAAAACTCATTTTCTTCCCCTCTCATTAGCGTTCATACCATTGTTGGCAACTGCTTCTTCCCCCTTCTCTCTTCCTCCCTCTCTCTCTCTCTCTCTCTCTCTCTCTCTCTCTCTCTCTCTCTCTTCTTTCTTCTTCATTGAGTTTTGGGTGACAGTAGGTGACTACCACCTAACAAAAGGGAGGGGGTGCCATTATCAGAATGGAACATGCCTTTTATAATCTTTTTTTTTTGTACTATATGTTCAGAATTTCATATCTTATTCATTCAAACTCCGATTTTAGCAAAATTTGTGTCATTAGAATTGTCTTTCCTAGTACACTCCAATTATAGAGTTCTTAATACTAAATTTGATGTCAATCAAGTTTTCCTCTCATAAAACTTCAAAATATGAATTTTCACCATTTTCTTTTTATCCCAATTTAACAATTTTCAAAAATCACCCAAATTGGGATTTAAAAAATACTCTCTCTCTCTCTCTCTCTCGCACCTCCCTCTTCACCCTCTTTCTTCTTTCTTCTTCATTGAGTTTTGGGTGACAGTAGGTGACTGCCACCTAACAAAAGGGAGGGGGTGCCATTATCAGAATGGAACATGCTTTTTATAATCTTTTTTTTTTGTACTATATGTTTAGAATTTCATATCTTATTCATTCAAACTCCGATTTTAGCAAAATTTGTGTCATTAGAATTGTCTTTCCTAGTACACTCCAATTATAGAGTTCTTAATACTAAATTTGATGTCAATCAAGTTTTCCTCTCATAAAACTTCAAAATATGAATTTTCACCATTTTCTTTTATCCCAATTTAACAATTTTCAAAAATCACCCAAATTGGGATTTTACATTCTTCCCTTCTTATAGGAATTTTGTCCTCAAAATTCTTTCCATGTTACCCTCCAAACAATTCTAGAAGTATCCCCATATCACAAGATTTGTTAATCATGACAATAATTCTAGAATCAACATCAATCAACAATTCCACAACATGTCATCCCCTCATATCTCAACTTAGCATATAAACCAATGTATATCAATTGTCTTTTCATATACTCAGTACATGTCAAAACCACACATAATGTAATTAACATAACCCAAGCTCCCATCTAGGAGTTGGTCATCTATGTACAACTTAGTATAAGTAAAATCACTATATCAACACCAATCAGAGCATCTCAGCTCATATATAGGCCATTCTATGCCAATTTTTTTATACCCTAAGTATACTAGCTCACCAACAAGCAATCACATGCCAATAAAAGCCAAAGCATACCAGCTCACTATCAGGCAATCATATGCCAATCAAAATTGGAGATACCATCTCACTATCAAGCAATCACATGCCAATAAAAATCAGAGCATACTAGCTCACTACCAGGAAATCACATGCCAATCAAAATAAGTCCATAGCACGATCATACTGTGAGAACCTAGAAGCTCGCCACCAATAAGCTTGCCAATGCCTCTCGTACCCTCCCTCATCAGCCACTCTCACCAGCTACTCATAAGTATATGTCAGAAATCAATTTTTGATTACACATAAGAAAATTATTTATACCAAGCACACATCACTATCATACCTCTCATCTAATGAGAAATCAAACTTATATATATATATATATATAGTATAAAAACAATGTCTATATATCATTTTTATCTTGGAGAACTTAATAACTCAATGATAGCAGTTTACTAGACTAAGGAGACTATCAACCTTAGTCACAAATTTGGGCTAATCCTAGCCCATGTCAATCTTAATAAACTTCCTTTCCATCAATAAAAGTATCATGGTCAAGGATTTTCACCTTCTTTGACCACACTTATACATACATGAACTCACAATAAGAGATGATTATTTAAGATACCCATCCCAGTAACATTTGAAATTTCATCTCATCATATCCATACATGCTGTTAGTGTACTGGTACCATCAACTGGTATCACCTAGAACTTGTAATAATCATAACAAGTTCTAAAAATCATTTTAAAGACATCTTACTCACAATCCTTTGCTGGTGATAACCAAACCTTATATC
Source organism: Warburgia ugandensis (assembly GCA_035236585.1). Taxonomy (NCBI): domain Eukaryota; kingdom Viridiplantae; phylum Streptophyta; class Magnoliopsida; order Canellales; family Canellaceae; genus Warburgia; species Warburgia ugandensis. Next base: position 68,730,860 of record CP141126.1, on the reverse strand, counting down.
AATATCCACCAATACTATGCACCATCCAATGCTAATCAAATAGATCATCAATACATAATATAGAATATCAATTTTCCATTATGGTGCTATCAAACAATCAATAATCTATGCATAGCAATAAGGATCCATCTCTCTTCTCATGAAGAGGACTAAGTCACCATATGAAGACTCACCAGCTCTGATAAACCCTTATCAAGTAACTACCATAACTGGAACCCTTCCAACTTAGTTGGGGCCATCCTGTATGGCATAGAAAATGGCACTATGTCTGATGCCAACTCAATATTGATATCAATATCCCATGGTGAACAATTCTTGGAAGCTCCTTAGGAAAGATTATGAATTCTTGCACAACATCTATGTGCTCAATCTGTGCCACTCTTTGTTATCCACTATCATTTTAAAAAGGAGTACTCGGCACCATAGGAAAATACACACTGCCCTCAAGGCAAAAATAAAACAACCTCAGTGATGCTTTTCCTCCATAGGAACGAGGTCACTGATTGTCCAAGTACACTAAAAGTAATCTTTTCCTCACATCAATCAATTGTCCCCCAATAAATAAAATCCTTCCTAAGGATGGTATCATAATCAATCACGTCGAGTGAGATGTGATCGGCATCCATCTTCTCACTCATCCTCAACTTCATAACATCCAACTTAGTGACTGTCATATATACATAGATATATTCATCAAGGCACCAATACATAAGGTACAAAAATGATTGGATCCTAAATTAATAAGGATTCCAGCAAGCTTACTAGAAATTGAGAAAATATTTTTCCACTACCCAATTCAAGGCCTATACTTGCTTCCAAGTAATGGCAGAAACTCATCATTGCCAATGTAGGGCATTTCTGTCCTATCTTCAATGTTAGTTTGTTTGACTCATGGTCCTTTGGAACTATCTCCATTGAATTACTTTGACTCTCCACAGTTAAAACATTTAAAGGATTGCCACTAAAATGGTGGATGTTGATGCTATTACCATTGCTGCGGTGGTCTAATAACTCTAGGACATAGCTGTCCAAGTGCCTATTCTTATATTAGTGAACCTTCTCTTGTTCATATCTTAATACTACCTAATCAAATGTCAATTCAGACATCATCATAACATAATTTATCTGTATGCTCCTTACCCATCGTAATGGAGTTAGGAACAAGTCTCCTTAACTATGTATCATGGTTCAATATCATTGAACTATCAAATTTTATTGCTCTACAACAACAAACTCTCACCGTATCACCAAATGCTCATAAGGCAAAGATACTGTTCATCACAGGCCTTTCCAAGAACCTTTCATATAAAAATCTCAACAATGGAGTAACATGTCCTCTCAAATGACCATCATTAGAATGACCCTAATTACATTTTCAGTGTCCTCACTTCCACCATTTCATTTCCTTTAACCAATCAAATATTTCATGGTCATATCTATCAAAATCATTTACAATTATCAATCTCACACCCAATATAATTGATCTTTCATAATGACTTTCTTAGCAATTTTAGACCACATTATCATCATCATCATTTAATAACTATTCTCATAAACTAGTTATCATAACCTCCAGCCACTATGCGCCTCCAATTCATAATTAAGACCCTTAATCAATTCCACTTCATGTTTAGATTAATGCAATACTTGTCTAATCATCCTTGAGTTCTCATTAGTTATAATCATCTCTGATCTTTCTCTATTGTAGTAACAATAGTCATTATACTCTTGCAAAATTTGTACACACAGTCCAAGTTATAACTTGAATTCCTAAAGTAATTCATATATATATTTTCTATCATACAATAGAGTTCTCACTTAGAGAAAAGTAATTCATATCTTTATGCTGATTCTTTACTCACAATTAATCCTGTACTCTCCAAGGCTATACACATACTGTTCTCACATTAGAAATTCATACTCATAGTAAATTGTCTCCATTAGTAAATCATCTATCAACAAGAATATTCTCCGTTAGAGACACTAACTCGTGCACGTCATATACTAATTTCTTACCTCAAGAGTCTTACCATCCTCATAAGAAATCTCTTTTCATTTACTTGATCATTTTCCTTTTTCCATGATTATTCACAAACTCCCACTTGAATCATTTTTTCATTAATGATGTGAATCAATTTTATATATGATTTTCACTCTATCCTTGCACTTGGTAGCTCAACTGCTAATACCTCTAAATGGTGTTTATTCAAGTTTCAAAATTTACTAAATGATTTAATCATTTAGCTCATACCATTTCTAATCTCTCCTTGGATTGTCATCTTCACATGGACTTTTAGGATTGGCTGTGAGTGGATGAACCTACTTTGATACCAACTGTGACAACCTGGGTTTTTCAAACACTTTTTAACAAAATTCTTTGAAAGGTGGGGCCCAAAATTTTGAAAAAACAAAACAACAAAAGACAATTTCAATTAATTTCATTCGAAGAAAAACCACGAGTGTCAACCATCGACTCTAAATTCAAATAAAATTTTTAATTTTCAAATAAACCTTTTCAAAAGAAGTTTACTTCTTCAAGACCCTTTCAATCAACAGCCATATTCCCAACAACATTATAATCAAGTCCAAATACAACAGATGTACATATACAGTCCAAGTAGAATTAAAAACACACCTTCAAATGAGATGTCTCGATCACCACTCGTCTGATTCCTCATCAGTCATTCCTGTCTCTCAATATCTTAAGCATTGTAACAATAAAGCAATGCCTCAGCAAGCAATGTTTGGTAGAGAAATAAGATGCCTAATAATGTCAAATATAATATTTGTTTTCACAATGTGATAGTCATTTCAATGCATAAAACATTTTACATCAATAATCAATAATCTGCATGATTAACCTAAAAATAATCCAAAACTTTAGAATATAATTTTTTAAGCATTTCATGCAAATATCATGTATAAATTTAGCCTCAATATATCATATCCAAATATCAAATCAGTATCTCAAGTAAACTTTTGAATAGATGTAAACATCATAAACTGATCCAGAAATGCAAGATCACACCCAACCACAATTCAAACCATGAATAAAGATACTAAATGTATAAACGAGTTAAATAATGTTAAACTTATAAACTAGCGAATATAGTCATCAGTGGTCACGCCCTAGCTATGCGGGGCCCCACATTCCTCTAGTCAACACTGGCTATCCATAATGGTTATGAGCTCATACCAAGCATATCACCATGCTATATAGTCATCAGTGGTCACAACACATTAATCTCACAAGAAAACTAAGCACATGTACTATCACTCCCTTGTGATCACAACAATGTGTATAGGAATACAAGGAACTGCTATGCTGCAGTGATAGCCAACACATGATTTATTGATCGCCGCTTCCTATCGACATCAAAATAGGAGACTCGTCATCTGTCTGCATGGGTGGGACCAGACCAGTAGTGTGGGCTACCCATGATACTAACCCCTATTGAGTCCCATCTACGGGTGGGTGTCTATCATCTCATAATCTCAGAGGGTGGGTGGCCAGCCCTAAATCCCTCCTAGCATAGCATCCCCCAAGCAACAAGCCTATAGAAAACAAAATCTTTAAGCCTCCATGCCTACATAGTGTGGCTCATAAGTTTGATCCCTCGATCATTAGTGCAGCTCTGTATGTCTCCTTTATTCTTATAGATTGGTACAATAGAGCTTTTCCTCCACTCATCAGGCATTTTCTTTGATTTTATAATCTTGTTCAACAACTTGGTCAACCAAACTACCCCAATATCTCCCATATGCTTCCAAACCTCTATTGGTATACCATCAGGCCCCATGGCCTCTCCTAATTTCATCTTTTTCAAGGCCTCTTTTACTTTAGGTAATCTAATCCTATGGTCATACCTATAATATCCAATGTTATTTAGATTTATAGTATTTTCAATCCCTATATTCTCAGGGCCATTGTCATTTAACAATTTTTGAAAGTATGTTTCCCACCTTTGTTTGATCTCATCATCTTTGACTAATACCCTTTGATCATTGCTTCTAATACACCTAACATGATCTAAGTCCTTACCCTTCTATTCTCTTACTTTTGTAAGTTTAAATACATCTTTCTCACCTTCTCTTGTTCCTAGTCTATTGTAGAGCTCATCATATGCTTTAAGTTTAGCCTCACTTACTATTCTCTTAGCAACGTTTTTAGCATTCTTATATTGTTCATAGTTTTCATTATTTCTAATCTTCTGCCATGCTTTAAAATGCATCCGTTTTTCTTTAATAACTTTTTGAACTGTTTCACTCCACCACCATGTTTCCTTTGCTAATACTCTTTTACCTTTAGATACTCCTAAGACATCTTTTGCCACTTTCTTAATGCACTCAGCCATATTAGTCCACATAGTATTTACTTCTGTTTCATAGTTCCACTTTCCTTCTACCATCAACGTATTTTTGAAGGAGGTTATTTTCTCTCCTTTTAAGTTCCACCACTTAGTTTTTGCATGTGTATTAAGTTTAGTTCTTTTACTCCATCTTTTGATATGGATATCCATAACCATTAACCTATGTTGTGAGGTCAATCTCTCACCAAGTATCACCTTACAATTCTTACATGTAGATTGTTCATTATTCCTAAGTAGAAAAAAGTCTATTTGGCTTTTATGAACTCCAGTTTTAAAGGTTATTAAATGTTTATCCCTCTTCTTAAAGAGTGCATTTGCAATGGATAGGTTACATGACAAAGCAAAATTGAGAATATTCTCCCCCATCTCATTTCGTTCATCTGTACCATATCCTCTGTGTATTCTATCATATCCTTCCTTATCTTTTCCTACATGGCCATCTAAGTCTGCACCTATAATTATCCCCTCAATGTTGGGAATTTCTTGCATGACTCCTTTCATATCTTCCCAAAACTATTTCTTGATTATCTCTTGTAACCCTACTTGAGGTGCATATGCACTTATAACATTTATAATCTGCTCTCCTAGAACAATTATTATTATTATAATTCTATCACTGATTCTTTTAACATCCACAACTTTATCCTTTAATTCCTTATCCACTATTATTCCTATGCCATTTTTGTTATTTTCCTTTCCTATGTACCATAATTTATACCCATCTATTTCTCTTGCTTTAGCCCCTTTCCACTTGGTTTCTTGGATACAAGGGATGTTGACTCTCCTATGTTTCATCGCGTCTACTAACTCCAAACTCTAGCCAGTCAGTGTCCCTATATTCCATGTGGCGATACGAATCTTATGTTTTGGTGATACCCTATTTACTATTGCCTTTCTCGGCCTCAATGGTATGAAACCATGTCCACTTTTCATTGCACTTGAGTTCTAATGGAGTGCATTGCTTCCGAGGGGACGCTCTAGTAGCCCTTGCCCATTTTTCACTACACTTGGTATTCGATGTAGTGTGTCGCATCTAGGAGAACGTCCTAGCGGCCCTTTACCTATTTTTCATTGCACCCGGGATCTGATGCAGCGCGTCGCTTTTGGGAGAACGCCCTAGCAGCCCTTGCCTATTTTTCACCGCACTCGGGATCCGATGCAAAGTGTCGCTTGTGGGGAGCGCCCTAGTTTGAGGGAATGTCTGTTTTTGATTCATGTCATATTTGGGTTGCCGTATTTTTTCAAAAGTTGAAGATGATTTTCATTTCTTCCTTACAAACTAATATACATTCATTTGCAAATAAAAACGAAATAACAAAACCATCTTCAGCTTCACCCTTGCCGGCTAGTTACCTGACGCAAGGGTGGTTGCCATATTTTAAGAAGAGGGAGATGATTTTCATTTCTTCCTCACAAACTAATATACAAATGCATATTCATTTTGTAAGAAAGAAATACTAAAATCATCTTCAACTTCTCCCCTGTAGGTTGGCACCTGACGTAGGACCTCCTCCTTTTTCATCAGGCTTGGGACCGTCATTGGTGTAGTTAGTGGAAGTTCAAAAAATCTAAAAATAAAAGTGGACCATTGGATAGAAATGGATGGTGAAGAGTTTTCCTCTGTAGGGTTCTACTTTGAATTCTCAAAGAGTAGATGGTGGCTAGGGTTTGTAGCTTTCCTCTATATCATTCTTGTCCATTGGATCATTCTTCACCCTAGCTTGAATGAATGAGATTCTATTAAGGTTTCCTTATCCACAAAGATCTCATTTATAGCTCATTTTCTCTCTACTGTTGGATTAACATTCCTTAGGGTGAACAGCTTAGATTCCATTGGGATTTCTTTATCCACTCTAGGTTGTCTTCTTATTTTCTCCTAGCCTAACATTTTTTTCTCTAGCCAATGGGCTTCAACTAATGGAGGACATCTCATCCTAAAAATAAGGTGGGCAGCCCACCAATAAAATCTCTACCAATGGGGTTCCAGTTTGGTCCTCCTTATAGTCTTTCTTCTCATTGGTCCATTTGTGCTTGAGTTAGTTCTCATTGGTTGCATAGGATATTCATAAACAAGGATAGATCTTGGCCTTCAGGTTCTTCTAAAGTAAGGTTGATTGCCAACCGTAGATTTCCCACAAATTGTCTCTCCTCACTTCATTTATTTTCTCTACCTTTCTTCTTTATTCTCATTTGAAAATATGTAATAAAGGGAGTACACATGCTTGCATGGAAAAATTGTCCAACTCCCTTTGCTGGTCCCCTCTTTTGGTTGAGTAGGAGAGAGAGTTAGTGGAATGTGTATTCATGCGGGCCCTGGTCTTTGACTTACTTTGTCTCAAACAAAGCTCTCATTGTATGTGTATCCAATGTATGTGATTTGAACTTCCTTTAGAAGCTTCCAAAGGTGGTGGAATATTTGCATGCATGCATGGGAACTTCTGTCACCTTAACTTTTGATAAGAAGATTGTCTTTGTACATATAAGGTTGAGCAATGCTTTAGGATTTTTGACTACTCTAACTTTGATAATGACACCCACTTATCATTTTGAATTCTTGGACTTCATATTTTGTATGTGGGCCCATGATGTTACTTGGGCAGTAATCTTGCTCTTTTTTAGGATTTTTGAATGATAAAAATAGCATTTTTAAAGTTGTACCCTAATCCTACAAAATATGAAATAAAAACTAATTAGTGATATTTAAGTGAACTCCAGGCTTATAAACTACTAAATATAGGGATATTACATTTCATATTTCTAAATATATCAAATACCCTCCAACTTACATTCTGCTAGTCCTCGAGAAAAACAACAAAATAAAAAAATTTAAAAATCCTAAACACTTTTGTAGGTGTTGTTATCTACATTTAGCATATGTAGAAAGCCTTTAAACCCTTAGGTTAGCCCTAGTTGACGAGTTATAGTCTCCTAAGGGTTTCTAAAAATGATGCCTATAAACATTTCAAAACATTTATGAAAGTCCTTTATTTATCTGAGAGACTTTTTTCCACTCAGCTTTTATTAAACTCATAAATTTAGAATGCTAATAAAACTGAGCAACAATTCAAAATCCTACCCATATGTTAAAGACATTCCATTATTAATCATGTGTTAGAGTGTAGGCGTGTGAATATAGCCAATGTATACATAATTATTAGTCTTCAAGCAAATTATAATCCAAATTACCATAAAAAATATGCTTTGACTTGAAACCTCAAATGATACACATGCCACTTAGAATGAAGTCACTCAGACATGGGTAAATCTCCCTTCAACATGTGAGTAGAATAATGTTTATTAAATCCAAATTCTAACATATTTCATACCAAAGAATGATAACTTAGAAAAATCTGATAATGGTCTCATGGAAATGATATCAACTATTTAAGAATGTTAAGCTCTATACCAAAATTCCTACTCATTCATAACCACATCCACGACACACTACTCCTAAGATCAAGTTAGGACTTTTATTAGGACAAACATGGGCTTAGTACGAGGTTATCAAAGAAATGGTATAAGGGTAAACAAAGTGTTTTGAAAAATATGTAAAGGTCATCTACTAGTGTATTCACAATTTTCAATTTTATTTATTAGAATGAACATCCTTGTTGTCATTGGCTATCTTCCTTTTTTCACTTTTCTTTTACACTTTTCCTTTGACTTTTGAATATAGCATTTCTTTGAATTTTTCTTCTTTGTAGTCTTTTGATATTCATGCTTTGACTTGAAACCTCAAAGGATACTCTTGCCACTTAGAATGAAGTCACTCAAAAATGGGTAAATCTCCCTTCAATATGTGAGTAGAATAATGTTTAGTAAATCCAAATTCTAAAATATTTCATACCAAAGAATGATAACTTAGAAAAATCTGATAATGGTCTCATGGAAATGATATCAACTATTTAAGAATGTTAAGCTCTATACAAAAATTCCTACTCATTCATAACCATATCCAAGACACACTACTCCTAAGATCAAGTTAGGACTTCTATTAGGACAAACATGGGCTTAGTACGAGGTTATTAAAGAAATGGTATAAGGGTAAACAAAGTGTTTTGAAAAATATGTAAAGGTCATCTACTAATGTATTCACAATTTTCATTTTTATGTATTAGAATGAACATCCATGTCGTCATTGGCTATCTTTCTTTTACACTTTTCCTTTGACTTTTGAATATAGCATTTCTTTGAATTTTTCTTCTTTGTAGTCTTTTGATATTCATCTCTTGAATTGTATTATTCATACTTTTTCTCAAGATAATCCTTCAACCATCTCTACATATTTCCAAAAAAAATTTGGTACAAGATAAAATATAGGTTAAATATGGGTAATATTAAATTGACTAACAAAGTAAAGGCTTGATATAAAGGCTCAAGGGTCTAACTAGCAAAAATGACTTTGGAAAGGCTAAAGGCTCTGGGTTAGTCAAAGATGGCATATATTATTTTCTAGGTTTCATATGGCTTAAAAATGACCATAAACTTAAGAGATATATGGTATTGTCTTCAATATGATTTTCCAATAGTTGACCAAGATAAGAATAATGAGACCAGCTAAGAAATTATGTTTGCTGAAAAAAATTTGAATTATGTATAGCCCTCAAAAAGAAAGAACAGCTCTAATCTCATATGGATTATAAGTCTCTATAGATGCTCTTTATGATGTTTAAGTTTTATTTTCTTTTCAACTTAATATATATATATATATGACTATTTTGTGCAATGAATATTCTAATTTTAGTTTTTAATAAAATACTTTAGGAAAAGAATAAAAAGATGAAATAATTGTATAATTCTATTAATAAGCTAAAGTTCAAAATTTTACTAAATATTAAAAAATTCTAAATTCTTATCCATGTAAAGGAACTTATCAAATTTTTTTTAAATTATTATTATTATTATTATTTGGAGACAGCCTCTTGCAAATATGCAAGGTAAGGCTACATAATGTAGACCCTTGTGGTCCACCCTTGCTTGGACCCCACATCAGCAGGAGCTTTGTGCACCAGGGCTGCCCTATTTTATCTTTTGGAGACATCAAGATTTAGTAAGAATGGGTCAAACCACAGAAACTCTATAATTAAAAAAATTCAGGTAAAATCTAAATTACCCTACTCTAACCTAGCCAATGAACAAAGTTAAATAATAAATAATTCTAAAAAAGCTAATAAAGATGAAATTAAGGAAATCTAAGCCTAGGATTCTAGAATCCACTATACTAAAATAAAATAATTCTAAAATTAAGCATTTTAGGTCTTGTTTTATCTACACATGTTAATAGAATCTCAATGAATTTAAAAACATGGAAGAAATTATCTTTAAAGTCCTCTTATATATATGTTTCGGGTTTAGCTTAGTTTAACATATTTATTCAAGGTATAGTCTATCATTTTAGGGAATAGACTATCAAAGATACTTATATAGTGAACTATCTAACCTATCATGTTTGGTATCCTTCTATAAGAAAAATCACTATAGACATATGTAAGATTATGAAACTCTAACATTAATATTTAAGCACTTGGACCTAAATATACTAAATCATAAAAATATCTAACTTTTCATATACTTTCATCCTAACCCTAGGTGAATAACTTTAACCTAACCTATTGAATAAAAATCTACAATTATAATAAGCAAACACAAGTAAACTATTTACCAACAAATAAAAATCAACAAGAGCATAAAGTAAGGACAAGCACTAGAAAACTTACTAATAGAAAATAACTTTATTTCATTCAAAAGGAAAGTTTTACAAGGATGTTACATGTAATGAAATAAACATAAGAAAAATAAATCCTAAGAGAAAACACTTTCCCCCAAGCTTCCTGTTGTATCACTCAACATCAAATATCGGTAAAATGATTCTAGCCTGCACTACCACTGTGGTTTTCAACAACCAACCAATGACTTATCCTTGTTGTGTCACTCAATAAGGTTACAGGACATCACTCAACAGTCACTAACCATAAGAAACAACAACTCACCACTCAACCATCCCAATATCCGTGTATTACATGTTAAGCACCTCTCTCTCGCACAACATCCAATCTTCCTTTGAATCAGACACATAACCCACAACCTAATGTATTTTATATTGCATGCACCCCCAAAACCAACTCTCTTTGAGTTGTATGCACTACATCTTTAAGTAGGAGCTTCTTATAAATGACAAATAAGAAAGTAGCTCCCTCTTTCTTTTTATCTTTTACCAACACCTAACCACATACACCTTGTAATCAACATGTTTTTTTTCTTCTTCTTCTTTTTAGGAAACTGCTTGATGAGAACAAACAATTTGAGTAGCTTGAAGAAGACAAACAAATTCCTTCTACCATTTAGCTCTTTTCCTCACGCATTGAAGTTCCTCCTCCTTTTCACTTCTTCTTTGATGTTTTTCCTAGAGAGATGCTTTTGGCAGCTGCATGATGAAGACAAAACCCAAGAACCTGCCTCCTTTCTTTCTTTCCTTTAATGGATTTGTAATGACTCCAATTTTGTAATGTTGAAATTCCAAGTTTAGCAATGAAAAGTTCAGTTTTAAAGAAAAGGGCATTTTGGTCATTTCACTAGTCGCCTTGACTAAACCCAGGAATTTGGTTCCATTAGATGCATCTCAGAAAAAGGAATCCAACGAGACCAAAATCACCCAAAACGGAGTTAAAATGAGCAAGATATGGCCCTTTGAAGTTCAGGAGCAAAACTGTAGATTTCACAAAAAACGACTTAACCTGAAAAACATAGGTGCCCGTTTCGATACGGGCACCCCGTCATCTTCAAGCTCCTAGAGGCTTCTGGAATGGTGGTGTTTCAAGGAGAAACCACCGCCATTCTGGAGGTTTCTCCACCGCCATTCAAAGGCGGTTAGAACCCCTCCAGAACCCTCTTTAAAAGCCCTATAAATAGAGCTCTTGGGTGCCTCTAATGGCAGCCCAAAACCTTGGAGAAAACCCATCGTGGAGCAGTGACCAAGAGGGGAAAACATGGAGAGAAAACCAGCCACGAAGCAGGTATGCTCAAAAACTCCCCAAACCCATCTCACCCATAGTTCTAGGCTCAATTCCCCTAAGTTTATGCATGAAAAACCATGCAAAACGGAGCCTGGGAGAGCCACCAAGGACCCTGGGACGTCCCTAGGGCTGCACTGGTTCTATAGGGTCAAACCAGGGTGACCTGAGGATGACCCAGGTCTCTAACGGGCAGGACAATCCAATAGGAACGTCCCACGTCGACCTGCGTCGACGTCCGTTTGAAAAACCAGACGGGCGCGTCTAGGGACGCGCCCGCTAAAGGGACAGACGGGCGGAGATGTCACGCGCGTCTACAGACAAGCCCACTGAGGCGCGTGCTGCAGACTCGCAGCGCGCTACCGCACGTCGAATTTTTTTGTTACTTAAGGAAGCAGGGCGCACGTCGCAGACGCGCAGCGCCCTAGCATTCCGTTTTTTTTTTTGTCTTTAAGACTCTATGTACATACAATACTAAAATGCTTATAACTTGATATCTAGAGCTCCGATTGAGGCACCACAAAAGGCGTTGTGTCTGTGTCGACGACGCGGACATATCTAAAGCATAAAATCCATAATCAAGGCCCAATAAAATTAGGGCATGACCCTTAGAAGAGGATGGTGGCGCGTGGCCACTAGAACTTTGGAAAACTGAGGATACCAAGGCCCAATTAGGACCTTAGGACACCCATAGGCATAGGGATGGACCCCTAATGCCTACGTAATAAGACCTAACTGCTCTAAACCCATCAAAGATAGGTTAAACTAACCTTGAGTCCCCAAACCATGTTCAGGAGCGTACGAGGACAAAAGGGTTAACGCGACCTACTCAGGTAGGTGCTCTATCACTATTAGATTCTTTTAAAAGATCTATTATTGTTTTGAGAACATATGTTATAATTATATGACTTGTTTAGCATGACTAGATTCAATATGCATATGATAAACGTTTTGTACATAAACATGTTTCGTAAAAGATTGCATATATATTATGCACATACATGTTTTGCAAACAATTGCATGATTTAAATACTTGTAAAGATTGCATGTCCTTGAGGGTTGCCAAAAGACGCTGGAGTGCCGAGGGCCAGGCAGTTGTGAGGGACCCAAAGAGGACTGGTTTTGAACAAAGGTTTTTGATTATACATGATTTGGGCTAGTGAGCTCGTGGGTGCTATGCCGAGGGGTGTGGGTTGGCCACCCAGCCTCTACCACTATTAGGTGGATGGGTACCACGCCCAAAAAGGGCATGTCCCTGCTTCAACTGCATGTGGTACAAGGGGCTACCACTAGTGTCACGACACTGGGTCGAAGTGTCATATGCCCCGTGGAGGTATATGATCCTGTGTCCCTAGGTACCCGGGGACCACACGGCGGTGAGGTCGTGGGCATAGTGGGACCCTATGGTTTGATGAGTTATGTGCATTTCATATAGCATGATATGAGGTTGGTCGACCATACCATACTAGAGGTCCATGAGTTGGACTCCATGAAGCATCTATTGCATATCATGATGTCATCATATATATATGATACTTTCAGTTTTGGATTATGTGATTTTTTAAGTCATGAGTATTTCAGTTGATTATGGATTCTCATACTAATATTGAACTCGAGTATTCAAACATACGCATATTTTGAATGAGCATATGATTTTAAAACATCTCATGCATTTATAAAACTAGTAGTGATAGGCTCCTACTGAGTATATTATATACTCACCCAATCCTCAACATTTTTCAGATACAAAGTAAATACTTAAGGGCAAGGGACATTTGTACTAAGAGACACAGGCTAAGTACAAGTAAGTAAACTCCTATCTTATCTTTCAATGTTACTTGATTGTAGTTACTCTCTAATAGCTGGGGTTGTGACTAACACTTTCTTGGGAACAATATTGATTTAAAACTTTGCCATGGCTAAATTATTGGAGAATGTGTTTTCACACTCGGGATTTTTATGAAAGGTTGTTTTCCAAATGAGAAAGATTTTCATGCATTTCATATTTATAAAACAAGAGATCTCGCCTTTTTATCAAAATTGCATCATATAAAAACCCGGGTCGTGACAGGATTAGAGTATAGGACTTACCTCCCTTCAAGGAGTTCAATGCATCACTTTAGCTTTTCTTGGATTTCAATGTGTAACTCTAGTTTGCTTATCTATGATTTCAGTGCACCACATACAAGCAAGCTCCTCCTTTCTTTACCTAGTTTCCCCAATTGATATGTAAGCACAAGGGGGGATGGGAATGTGCATTGAATGCTTCTTCCCTTTTTTCATTCATGTAAGGTTAGGGAGGTGGAAGTTTCCTTAAGGAAACTCCCTCCTATCTCCTCATTATCGGTTTCCTTCTTATCCTACTTTCTCTTCCATGTACAATATGTTGATATGTAACTTGAGATGGTGTTCCATGTTTTCATCCATGGGTTTTGATTGGTTGATTTACGAAGCTTCCTTCCTCCCTTCCTTTCATCCATAAGATTAAACATGGATGGCTTGGATCTCCTTGAGGTTTTTCTGTCCAAAATCTTCCCCTCCTTGATTCTCTTCCATCTTACTAGTAATTTCTCCAACCAATAAGATTAAAGATAAAAAATACATTTTCTTACTAGGAGAACACGTTTTTCTCCTAAAAAAATGGTGGGCAGCTGATTGAAAAGATCTCCACCACTAGTCATTCAAGTTTCACTCCTTTGTAAGGCTTTTCCTGTAAATTATCTCTCTCCTTTCCACTTATTCTCCTTTTATTTCTCCTTAAAAACATATTTTTATATGTATTACACATCCTCTTTCATTACAAAATCCTTATGTGGTCCCATTTTGAAGAGTAATGAGAGAGAAAATGAGTGGAAGATGCTTCATGTGGGCCCCAATTTTTTGACTTATTTTGTTTCACAAAAAGATTACATATGTGTGCATCCATTGTATGTGAATTTAGCTTCTCTTAAAAGTTACCCAAGTTGATGGAATACTTGCATGGGAAGTCTACCACCCTCACTTTTGATAAGGGCACTCTCTTCAGTATGGATAAGGTTGGTCGATGCTTTAGGGCTTCTGACTACTATGAATATGACAATGACCACCCCATTGCATTTTGAACTTTCAAACTTCAGGTGTATGGCAAGTGGGCCGATGATATTGTTTGGATGGCAGAATTGCTCTCTTTTAGGGTTTTGAGTTACTAAAAATAACGTTTTTTTAGTTGTACCATAATCCTCCAAAATGTGAAATAACCCTTAATTAGTGATATTTAAAGTAAATTCTAGTGTTAAAAACTACTAAATGTAGAGGTATTATATGTAATATTTTTACATTTATCCAATACATCTAGACATACATTTTGCTAATCTTGACCAAAACTCCATTAAGAAAAATAAAGGATAAAACAAACCTAAGATTTATAACCACTTTCATAGGTGCTATTATCTTGCATTTAGCATATGAAAAAAGCCTTTAAACTATAGTTTATCCTTAGTGGATGAGTTATAATCTTGTATGGGTTCCTAGAAATGATACCCATAAACATTTCAAAAACATTCTCATGAAAAATCCTTTATTTATCTTAATAAAAATGAACAATAGTTCAAAATCCTACCCATATGCCAAAGGCATTCCATGATTAATCAAATCTCAAAGTGTAAGTGTGTGAATGTAGCCTATATATAATTGTCCATATCTAAGTAAAATATAACCTAAATTGCCATCCAAAAGTATGCTTCAACTTCAAGTCTCATAGGATATTTAATACACTTAGAAAGAAGTCACTTAAAAGTGGGTAGTACTCTCATTTATATGTGAATTGAAAATACATATTAAAGGTAAATTATCTTACATTTTTCATACCAAAGAACTATAACTTAAGAAAAATTCTAATGATGGGTTCATGGAAAGGATAGAAGCTATTAAAAATGTTTCACTCTACTAGAATCCCTACTCATTCATAGCCATATTATTCCTAAGATCAAATAGGACTTTTGCTAGGATGCAACATAAGGCTAAGGACATGGTTATAAAAGAAATTGGTATAAGGGTAAACAAAGTTATTCTGAAAATATGTAAAGGTCTTTTACTAATGTATTCACAATATTCTTTTCACACCTGAGAGTGAACATTATCTTTTTATTAGCTATCTTTTTCTATTTTTCTTTTCCACTTTTCCCTTGACTTATGAACATTACCTTTGCTCTACTTTTTCTTCTTTGAATTCTTTTGATGTTCTCCTCTTGAAATCTATTACTCATACTGTTTCATCAAGATATTTCTCCAATAAAGTCTACATATTTTCAAAACAAACAAGGTAATAGATATATTATTAGGGTTGAATATGGGTAATGGTTAATTGGTTAGTAAGAAAAAGGTTTAATATAAAGGCTAAAAGGGCTGACTCACAAAAAATAACATAGGGAAGGCTAAAGGTTCTAAGTTCAACAAAGATGGCCTTTATCATTTCCTAGATTTTATATGACTTAAATGTGACCATAAACTTAAGAGATATATGGTATAGCCTTTAATACTATTTATTAATAGTTGACCAAATCAAAGAATAATGAGATCAACTAAGAAGTTATGCACACTAAAGAAAAAATTGAATTTAGGTATAACCCTCAACAAGAAAGAATATCATTAATTTTACATGGGTTATCTATACTTATCTTCTTCAGGATCTCTAAGTTATATTTACTCTTCAACTTAAACTATATATATCTATTTGTGCAATAAATATTCTAAGTTTAATTTTCATGAAAAACTTTAGAAAAAGGATAAAGTAATGATCTAATTATGTACAAATCTATTAATAAGTAAAAGTCTAAAGATATAGCGAATATTCAAAAAATATGAATTCTCATCATTGTAAAGGAACTTATCATAATTTTTTCAAAATTCTCTTTAATAATGAAATGACTTAAAAAAGGACTAAAAAGACTCTAAACACATCAAATTTGAAATACCCTACCCCCAAAATTAAATTAAACATTGTCTCCATTATTTTAAAATAAAATCATGGACAAATGAAATAACAAAGTAGAGAGAGAAGGGTTTGAAAGATAGTACTTGCATGTTATAGATGGTGCATGATTTGAAGATGTGGCAAGTAAGGCAAAATATACAATGCATATACAAAGTGCAACTAAATGAAACTTAATCTAAACTAACTAACTAATTTCTTAATCCTAAACCTAAACTAACTATAAAGGAGTTTTTAGAATGACTCACTTCATTTCAAAATCTCATAATACTTAACATACACCCTCCACTCAATGATTTGGGATGGTGACAATATAAGAACATGATAGACCACCATTACCTTAAATGAATTGGGACCAACTCAAGGTGAATTGTCCCAAGTTTTGTCAAATTGAAGATACAATAGGCCAACATAAAAAAGTTTGAACTATTCCTCCTCTCTTACATCATCTTGAATAGTAGGATTAAGCTGGCTTTGCATCTCCTTAAAAGATTCTTCATTTTCCTCTTGATGCAGAGAAAATGTTTGGTTTAAACCCTTAGTATCCTCTTATGTACACCTTGGAGCTTGTTGATATTTTTCCAAAACATCAATTGGCTCACCTTCCTATTCTAAATTAGAGTCTGAGGCATCAGTAATAGGCAAGGGATCAGATGAATTGAAACTATCATAATGTGCACTTTCTGTGACAAATGTTAAGTTCAAATCAAGTGAATTTTCAATAAATTTCTCAAATGTAAGCTTGGGATATGTAAGAGGTCCTACTTTGGCTTCCATTTTGAAGTGTCCATTAATGGCACATTATTGAGTAAATCATTCACTTCATCAATGGAGGTATCTTTATAAGAATCAAAATTAAAATAAGTGGGACATGCGACATGCCTCAAGTGGATTATTGTTAGAGGATGGTAAGGAAGAAGCATTCACTTGACTCCATATCATAAGAAAATTCAGATTCTGATATTATTACTATACATGTATAGTTGTTGATGGGCTTCTTATAGTCCTCAACTTACTTTATTTCTTCCTCTTCTAAAAATTTAGAAGATACCTGACCCTTTTGGAATTCTAGCTAGCAATAAATTCATTAGTTGCTTCTTGGAAAAGCATCTCTTTTATTGATTGTTCCCTTTATCATGAAAGAAACAGATGGTATAGCTCATATTGTGGGGAAATCGGGTATTAGGAAAAGGTTGAGTAGGGTGGAACCAAGATGGCTCTCCCTAATAATCCTAAGACCATATTTGATTAGGATGCCTAGCCCATCCAGGATAGTTGGTCTCAGATATGGATAATTTCTATGGTATGTGAATGCATTTGTTCCATTCACTAGCTCCAAAAATTATTCATGGTATGCGGAGCTTGATGGGCATGAATTAGTAGGATGTGTTGGACTATAATAGGTAAAACAATCTTGATTCTTAGGTTGCCTTGATGACTTACTAGCTTGCATTAAAGCATCTAATTTATAAAATTGACCATCCACTATGTCCACCTTACCCTCCAATCTATATATTGCATTGGACAAATCAAGAGTATCCCCTATTGCATATATATCTTCATAATGAGGGGACTGTGGAGTGGAATAGTAAGAAAGAGGCTTTTTATCCCCTACTTCATTGGACATATTTTTGGTAGGGTTAATTGAATCTACTTGATTACCCTTCTCTAAGTTGACTCAAATTTGTATAGAACTAAAGGGTACTTTCTTTGTTTTTTTTTCACTAGTCTAAGGGGTCCTAAACTAGATAATGGAACCTATCTGCAAGACCATCCACAACCAAACAAATAAAGGACACACAATAATTCTAACCCTATGGCATATAAGCTGAAGGTTGATTTTTCTTGAATTTCTTTTTGGGAGAGGCTTTTAGATTATTTCTAACCTAAGTAGCTCCTTTCTTTCAAACTTATCTTAGTGCTTACCAGTTAGATCTTAATTGTAATCAACCACTTCATACCCTCCTTAGTCATCCATATGTGGTTTGAGTCATTGAATGTGTTGGTAGATTTTTTCATTTAAATACCAATATAGTTGATTAAATAGAGGCCGTTGGAGGGGCAGTAATCCGCCTCTTTCTAAGAAGTTCCTATCAAGTTGTAAGCTATTATATGTCTCTTCTAAGTGATTTTGAATTAAATTGTAAAGGTCAGAGTTGTGTGTAAGGTGATGATTAACTTAGGTGGCCTAAGGGGATGGTGATAAAATCCACCCTTGATCTTATAGGGTTGAGTGCCCTTAATAATCAATTAAGTAATCCCAAGATAGTTTGGTCAACGTATTTTCACCTTAAAGTAGTAAACATACCCTATAATGCAAGAAAAGTAGTAAATCTAATGCAACTACCTATATGCTACTAAGTAAAGGTCTAAGCCTCAACATACTAGACATTATAAACCTGATATCCTACGTCCTTCGTTATAGCCTAGCTTAGGATATCCTTGTTAAGTAGCTGATTACAAATGTAAAAGTCCTAAATATTGAACAACAAGTTAATAGATGAATGTAACTATATGCTTTTATACTACCATCTAAAGTGCAAAATAAAGCTATTAATATATCTGTAATCTAGGAATTAGAAAGAAGGTTAGAATAGCTCACAATTGGGTCCTAGAAATTGTCTTCTTTTATAAGGGTGGGTCCATTTACATACCACCTCCCCTTCTAGATGAGGATGGCTCACCTTGACATGTATTATTGTAGCTCTTTTTAATTTAAATGAATAGTAATAAAAAATTACTAGAATACTCTCCCTACAAATCACTCAAAGTAAAGAAAAATGTGACTATCCTAAGTCTCCTCAAAGCCCTTTCTAGGTTTCCTACACAAAATAAAAGAAAAGAAAGTATAAAAATATTTAGGAATAAGAAAAGTAATGTAAAAATGCAACTATTCTATATGCAATATGAAAAACTATGACTACTGGTAAAGTATTATAACCTAGATTTAATTGAACTTTCATTGTGAGTTATAGGAGCAGTGCTATAAACTTTAAGTGTTACATTTAACTTTCACAAGTGCATGGGTCTATTATAGTATAGACTTAGCAAGAATGGATCAAACCATAGAGACTCTATAATTAATGAAATTTAGTTAAAATCTAAATTAACCTACTTTAACCTAGCCAATGAATAAAGTTAACTAATTAAATAATTGTAAAAAAGTTAACAAAGATGAAATCAATGAAATCTAAGCCTAGGGTTCTAGAATCCACTATACTAAAATTAAATATTTTAGATTTTGTATCTACACATGTTAATAGAATCTCAATGAATCTAAAAACATGGACAATATTATCTTTAAAGTCCTCTTATATATATGTATGTATATATATATATATATGTATATGTATATATGTATATATATATTCTTAACTTGAGTGCTTGCTTTTTAGGGCACAACTCTCAAAGATTCTCCTGAATTAAATTCTCATATATTAAACTATCTAACTTATCATGTATTGTATCCTTATATAAGAACAATCACAAATCATATAAGCAAGATTGCTAAACTCTAACATTAATATTTGAGCACTTGCATCAAAACATACTAAATCATAAAAATATCTAAATTTTCATATACTTTCATCCTAACCCTAGGTGAATAACTTTAACCAAATCTATTAAATAAAAATATATAATTATAACAGGTAAATGTAAGCAAACTATTTACTAACAAATAAAGGTCAACAAAAGCAAAAAGTAAAGACAAGCATTAACAAACTTACTAATAGAAAAATAACTCCATAAAACAAAGATGTTACATGTAATGAAATAAACATAAGAAAAATAAATCCTATGAGAAAGAATGCTTTCACCTAAGCTTCTCATTGTGTCACTCAACATCAAACTCAGAAAAATGGTTCTAGCCTGTGCTACCACTGTGCTTTTCAACAACCAACTAATGACTTATCCTTGTTGTGTCTTTCAACAAGGTTAAAGGACATTATCCAATAGCCACTAGCCTTAGGAAATAATAACTCACTACTCAACCATCCCAATATCCATGCACTACATTAAGCACCTCTCTCTCTCTCTCTCTCTCTCTCTCTCTCTCTCTCTCTCTCTCTCTCTCTCTCTCTCTCTCTCTCTCTCTCTCTCTCTCTCTCTCTCTCTCTCTCTCTCACACACACACACACACACACACACACACACACACACACACACACACACACACACACAAAACATCTAATATTCCTTTAAATCACACATAGCCCAGAATGCAATGTATTTTGTATTGCATGCGCCACCCAAAACCAACTCTCTTTGAGTTGTATGCACAATATCTTTAAGGAGAGGCTACTTGTAAATGACAACAAACAAGCAGCTCCCTTTTATTTTTGTCTTCTACAAGCACCTCACCACATACATCTTATAATCAATGTGTCTTTTTCTTCTTTTCTACTTCTTAGGTAGTTGCTTGATGAGGACAAACAAATTAAGTAGCTTGAAGAGACAAACAAGTTCCTCTAACCAAGTAATTCTCTTCCTCATGCGTTGAAGTTCCTCCCTTCTTTTCACATCCTCTTCAACATGTTTCCTATAGAGATGCTTTTGGGCAACTGCTTGATGAAGACAGAATCCTAGTAGCTATCTCCTTTCTTGTTTTCATTTAATGGATTAGATTATAGGACTTACCTCCCTTCAAGGAATTCAATGCACCACTCTAACTTTGCTTGGATTTCAACGTGTAACTCTAACTTACTTTGTTGATTTCAATGCACCACCTCCAAGAAAGCTCTCCCTTCTTTACCTAATTCTCTCAATTGATCTTCATGTCTAAGAACAAGTGGGGAATGGTAATGCACATTAAATGATTCCTCCCTTTTGTAGTTCACGTGGGGCTTAGGGAGGTGGAAGTTTCCTTAAGAAACTCCCTCCTATCTCCTCCTTATCTCTTTCCTTCTCAACCTATCTTCTCTTTCATATCTTTATCTCTCTTTCTATCTTATCCCCACCTTGTAAAATATGTTGATTTGTAGCTAAGATGGTGTTCCACATTTTCATCCATGGGTTTTGGTTGATTGGTTTAGGAAGCTTCCTTCCTCCCTTCCTTTTATTCGTAAGATTAAGCATGGATGGCTCGGATCTCCTTGAGGTTTTCCTATCCAAAACTCTTCCCCTCCTTGGGTCTCTTCCATCCTACTAGTAATTTCTCCAAGCAATAAGATTAAAGATTAAAAACACATTTTCTTACTGGGAGAACACATTTGTCTCCTAAAAAAATTGTGGGCATCACATTGAAAAAATCTCCACTAGTAGTCATTCAAGCTTCACTCCTTTGTAAGGCTTTTTCTCAATGGTCCACCCTAACTTAAATGTCTTCTAATTAAATTCTTTAGGATATCTATAAATAAGGATAGATCTTGGCTATTGAATGCTTCAAAAGTAAGGATGAATGTAGGCTGTGGACTTCTCATAAATTGTCTATCTCCTCTCCACTTATTCACTTGTTATTTCTCCTTATCTTCCTCATGTAATACATATTTTTATATGTATTACACATCCTTTACATGGAAATTTCGTGGAGTACCTTATGTGGTCCCCTTTTGGAGTTCATGAGAGAGAAATTGAGTGGAAGATGCTCCATGTGGTATATTTTGTAGGGAGACAAAATCTCCTTTATTATTTTATATATATTGTGTTTATTAGGTTGTTGCATCGCATGTGTGAAATGTGTTGGGTTCAAAATACAGGGGAGACTCCGACAAATTTTCGGTAAAAATGTGGCATTCATTTCTCTAAAAAACCTTATTTTTGAAAAGAAAAACGACACTCAGTATTTTTTAGAGTCTTCTCATGAAACTTATTTTTCACTGTTTGGTTTCTAAATAGTTTTTCAAACTCAGGGTCCCACAATTGGAAAAGATATTGTGAAAAGGTGTTAAAAAAATATGAGATGTCACAATTGGTATTAGAGCTAGTTCCCCTCATAATATGGGCTAGTTGCTCATGGTCCACAAGGATGCAAGTTCCCTATGGGGGAAGAGGGGACCTGTTGGCCTTGGTTGATCCTAGTGGGCAGTCCCAAGTGGGACATCAAGCTATCGGATGTCTGCTTAGGAGTGTCTACTATGGGTAACCCTGAGAGTTGTTCCACATCGCCCAGGGAGTGGGAGCTGCACTGATTATAAGAATTTTGAGGAACTCTCTCAAAGTCCAATCACTCCTTTCACAGCCAATCCAACATGACCAAAAGTCATTTGTAGTCAATTAAGTGAGAATGACTTGTTTAGATATCAGTTATGTAAATAACTTGTATGGGCAATGTTGATGAATGTTAAAACAAATGCAACCCACAAGGGTTGGCAAGTTCTAAGAAGACAATAGATTTTTTTGTCCTGGTATGAGTAAGAGGAGTACTCTTACAAAATTAGTATAGTTCTTAGAGTAAGGAACAATAGTATAAGAGTATAAAATTAGTATATCTAAATAAAAACTTTGTCAATTCATAGATTTATTCACATGGGTGACCTTTTGAGGATTCGAGTTTTAATTTTGATGATGTGTATAAACCTTTGAAGATCATGATAATTATTGTACAATAATATGTGATTGTAATGAAAAAGATGGGAAAAAGTAGTAAAAATGGAAGAGAACTCAAGGAAATTAAGAGAATTGCAACATTAGTCTGTACATGTAGTGGATATATTTGATGGATAAAATTTAGGTATTATAAAAATTAGTGGCAGTTTGACCTACTTATGTAAATGAATTATTGATCTTAGGGTTGAAAATGAGTTATTCCTTATATATACAGAAATACTAGTAGCTAGTTATCATTGAGAAGTAAATACCTATTTAATGATTCTTGAGAGTTTTAATTATGACTTGGACGTGCATAATGCTTAGAGGATATAAAAAATATTTTATAAGGATGATTACTAAATGATAATAAAGAACAATAGATGAGTGGAGGGTTGAAGCATGAATACAGAAACTTAGTGAATGAGTTCAAGTGATTTCTTATGATATAAGAAGGAAGGGAGAAAAAAGGGGGTTTATTTATACATTATACTATATGGGAGTATCTGACATTTGTTGTTTAATTGCTTTGGATAAAAAAGTACCTATCATATGCATGTACCATGTAAAAGGATCCATACATGAACACAGTGAATGAACTATTATATGGATAAGAGAATTTTGACATCAGTATGAACATGTTGGTAATCCTAATGGGAACCCAATGAAGGCATGGATATTAGAAGGTTAATGCTAATCTATATGAGAATATTTGAATTATGATGATAATTTGATCATAAATTTTAGACATGACTATGAATAAACTCTTAAAGTAAAGAATTATTTGATGAGTTCAGGATCTATAGACCATGAGATATTGTTATGTCATTATCAGAATCAAAATACCGTTGCGTATGGTTGCTATCATTGAGAAAATATGAGACTTGGTTCTTTCAAGAATTTTAGCTCATATCTCAATTTGAATCTCATTTGAGGACACCAAAAATGTAATTATAAGGGTTTTGGTGATAGTCATTTAAGAGGTCATGATCCTCCATTATGGAGACTTTTATTTAGAAGGCCCTTGGGAAGGCCTATGATGATCAGTGTCCTTACCTTGTGAGCAACTGGTGATACAGAGAGCAATGTCATTATCTTGTGAGCAACTGGTGATGCAGAGATAGTTTGCTACTTTAGAGCAGAGAGATCAGACAATTCAATAGTACTTGAACCAATTTACAGGTTAAGGAGGTTTGCTCCTATTGCTGTTACCACAGACTAGGAGGTGGCAAATAGATTTACTGATGAGTTGACATCTGGATTGAGGAATTTGGTGATTTTAGTGTGTTCTATATTGATGATAGAGGCAATAATCATGGCCTCTATGTTAGAGAAAGATTTTCTTAAGACCAGGATGATTGAGGGACTTGGATAGGGAATTTCTTTTGAGACTGTCTCAGAGGACAGTGAGTCAGATAGACTGACGTTGGAGGCAGGGCATAGATGACCCCACATTAGTAATGATGAGTTTCTGCTATTATTTTGAGGCAAGAATGGGCCTTGAACTAGGCAGTGGGAAGTATCTTCCTGATTGTTGGTAGGCATGTTAGGATCCTCTTTGATCTAGGATCTAGTCATTCTTTCATTTTATGTGCTGGAATCTTGCTTGGACATGCCTATATATGTATTATCCTTTTGGTTGGATGTTAGGATGCTAGTGGAAGAGTTGTTTGAGGCTAGTGAGTACTTTCATGAGGTACATATGAACATAGCAAGAGAGGTGATGGATGTGGATCTCATCATGCTTAATATGGTTGATTATGATGTCATCTTAGGGATGCATTGGCTGGCTACTTATTAAGAGATAGTTGACTGCAATAAGAAGAAAGTTACTTTTAGTATACCCATACAACTCGTGACCTTATTTCTATGTAGGAAGGGGCATCACTGAGGTTTGTATTACTTCGACCTTAAAGGTAGTGCAATACATTTTTAGAGGGTGCCAAGTCTCCCTTATTCATGTGACAATGAAGGACAACGAGCATCCATAGATAGAGCACATAGATGATGTGCGAGAGTTTGAAGATGTCCTTTCTAAGGAGCTTTTAGGATTTTCTCCATAGGAGATTGATTTTAATATTGATTTGGCATTAGGCATAACACTATTTCCCAATATGCCATACAGGATAGCCTCAGTTGATCTAGAAGAGTTTTAGTTGTAGGAGTTACTTGATGAGAGTTTAGTAGACCTAGTGGGTCTTCATACAGTGCTCTAGTCCTCTTCTTGAGGAAGAAGGATGGATCTTTACTGCTATGCATAGACTAGCTCTAGAAAGTGCATTGTAGTTTTGGATATTGATGTGCAGTCTGGTTGTTACTAACTTAGGATTTGGTAAGAAGATGTCTTTAAGACAATTTTTAGGACTTGTTATGATTACTACGAGTTCTGGGAGGCACCAATTGGTGGGACCAATGCACTGACAATATTCATGGATATGACAGATCAAGTTTCAAATGTTACTTAAATGAGTAAGGATTGTGTTAATGAATGACGTTCTTATATAAACCTTGAACATAGAGGAGCACCAGAGATCTATGTGCATTGTTTTGAGTATCTTCCCTACTCATCACTTGTTTTGAATATATGTCATATGGGTTATGGTTGAAGCAAGTGAATTTCTCTGACCATGATACCTCGATTGACATAGGTAGTTTATTGAGACTATGATGAGGTGGGATTATCCAAATTTATGATTGAGATTCATAGCTTCCTTAGTCTTGTGAATAGCTATCGCTGAGTTATTGAGTTCTCTAAGAGAGCAGTGGCATAGATCTGTGGTAATTGTTGTTTTTATGGTACATATGTAAACTTAATTTCTCATTAGATGAGAGCTATGATAGTAATGTGTGTTTTGTATGGGATGTTTTCTTATAAAATTAGAATTTGATTTATGATCTATACTTGTGAGTAGCTGAAGAGTGTAGTTGATGAGGGCGGGTGTGAGAGGCACTTGTAGGCTTTTAGGTGGCGAGCTTCTAGGTGGCAGGTTTTTAGGTACTTACAGTATGATTGTGCTATAGATTGGTTTTAATTGTCATATGATTGCCTGTTCGTGAGCTAATATGTTTTGGTTTTGATTGGCATATGATTACCTATTGGTAAGCTGATATGCTTTATTTTTTATTAGCATATGGTTTCCTATTAGTGAGCTAGTATGCTCTAGTTTTGATTGGCATAGATTGCCTATGAGTGAGTTGATGTACTTTATAGTAGATTTGGCATAGATTTGACTACTGGTGAGCTGAGATGCTCTGATTTTTATTGATATA
Source organism: Warburgia ugandensis (assembly GCA_035236585.1). NCBI lineage: Eukaryota > Viridiplantae > Streptophyta > Magnoliopsida > Canellales > Canellaceae > Warburgia > Warburgia ugandensis. The sequence continues at coordinate 68,704,716 of CP141126.1, read as the reverse complement.
GTGATTTTACCTATACTAATGTTGTACCTAGATTGGCTTAATCCTCGATGGGAGTTCAGTTATGCTAATTACATTATATGTAATTATGACATGTTCTAAGCATATTACAAATTGTTGATTCAAGATGATTTGATGTCTATCTATCTTTATGATGAGTTAATATCGAATGAGATGACATGATAAAATCTCCTACTTAATGACTCTAACTATGGAATTATTGGTATGATTTTCATATTTTGTGAGATGAGAATGCTCTTAGAATCATATGAAGATAACATGGAAAGAATTTCGAGGACAAAATTCCTATAAGGATGAGAGAATGTAACAACCCTCTATTTCGTGTTTTTTTCATAGAATATATTATATTTTAATTATGATGAAGTTATGATACTTTAAATATGAAGGGCATTTTTGTAAAATTAAGATTAAAAAAAGAAGAAGAAAGGCCTAAAATAGAGAGGGTCGTATTTGATAGAGCACCCCTCCCCACTTAAACCAAATGAATAGATCATTTGTTCTATTCTTAAACCTAAGAGAGAGAGAGAGAGAGAGAGAGAGAGAGAGAGAGAGAGAGAGAGAGAGTAATGACCCCAATTTTTGTAATATTAAAATCCCATGAAAAGTTCAATTTTGAAGATAAGGGCATTTTGGTCATTTCACTAGTCACCTTGACTGAACCCAGAAACTTGGTCCTGAAAATGGTACTATTAGATGCGTCTCAGCAAAATGAATCCAACAAGACCAAAATCACCTAAAACAGAGTTAAAATGAGCAAGTTATGGCCCTTTGAAATTCAGGGGCAAAAATGTAATTTTTACAAAAACGGATTTAACTGCAAAAACACAGGGGCCCGTTTTGATACGGGCACCCCTTCATCTTCAACCTCTAGAGGGATCTAGAACAGCGGTGATTGGAGGAGGAATCACCACCATTCTGGAGGTTTCTCCACCGCCATTCAAAGGCGGTGAGAGCCCCCTCCAAAACCCTCTCATAGCTCTATAAATAGAGCTCTTGGGCGCCTCTAATGGCAGCCCAAAACATGGAAGAAAACCCGTTGAGGAGCAATGACCTAGAGGGAAAAACAAGGAGGAAAACCCAGCAACGAGCCAGGTACGCCCAAGATCCCTCAAAACCCATCTCCATCATAGTTCCAAGATCAATTTCCCTAGGTTTTTGCATGAAAAACCATGCAAAATGGAGCCCTGGAGACTCACCAAGGACCCAGGGACGTCCCCTGGGCCACACTGGTTTGACAGGGTCGAACCAGGGTGTCCTGAGGATGCCCCGGTTCCCCAACGAGCAGGACATTCCAGTCGGAACGTCCCATGTCGTCTCCATTTGAAAAACCAAACGGGCGCGTCTAGGGACGCGCCCGCAAAAGAGAGAGACGGGCGGGAAAGTTCTCTGCGTCTGCAGACGCGCCCGCTGAGGCATACACCACAGACCCACAGCGCTAATAATACACCATTTTTTCGTTTCTTAAGGAAGCCGGGGCGCATGATGCTGACGTGCAGCGCCCTAGCATTCCGTTTTTTTCATTCTTGAGACCCTTATGTACATACGACACTAAAATGCTTATAACTCGAGATCTAGAGCTCCGATTGAGGCGCCGTAAAAGGTGTTGTGTCTGTGTCGACGATGCGGACACACCAAAACTATAAAATCTCTGATCAAGGCCCAATAAAAGGTGGGAATGACCCTTAGAATAGGATGGTGGCGCGTGGCCACTAGACCTTTGGAAAACTGAGGATACCAAGGCCCAGTTAGGACCTTAGGACACCCATATGCATAGGGATGGACTTCTAATGCCTAGGAAATAAGATCCAACTACTCTAAACCCATAAAAGATAGGCCAAACTAACCTTGATTCTCCAAACCATGTTCAGGAGCGTCCGAGGACAAAGGGGTTAGCGCAACCTAGTCAGGTAGGTGCTCTATCACTATTAGATTCTTTTAAAAGAACTATTATTGTTTTGGGAACATATGTTTTAAGTATATACTCACCCTATCCTTAACATGTTTCAGGATAGTTCCACTCACAAATAGACGACGCCTCAGGAAATATTAGTGCTACGAGTAAGTGAATTAAAAAGGAGACAGTTATATATGTAAGTAAACTCTCAACCCTTTGGACATGTATTTGTATTTAATTACAGTTGGGCTGTGTACTGTGACTGGATAGACCTGGGGAAAAACATTTATGATTTCTGAAGTTTTTTCAAAAACCACCTTGGTTGTTGTGAAGGCAAATGACACTCGGGGTTTTCAAAATGAGTTTAAAACTAAAAGGTTTTCCGCTGCATTGCATGGTTTCTATAAAATGGTTTTCAAATAGGGATGAATCCCACCTTAGGAAATTAGATGTTGCATTTAAAAATGCATGAGAAAACCCGGGTCGTCTCAGAGAGAGAGAGAGAGAGAGAGAGAGAGATCTAATGGGAGAAGAAGAAAGAAGAGGGGAAGAAGGAGAAGAAGAAGAGGGAGAAAAGAGAGAAGGGGAGAGAAACCTGGCATGCTCGTGGAGGAGAAAAATAGGGTTTTTGGGTTTGCTAAAATTGTAATGGCTCACCAGAGAAGACGACGGCTCGAATTGTCGATCCAAGCCAATCTATCTCTTTAGCACATGAGCAAGAACCAAAATGCTAATGGATGATCTACATCATTATTGGTCATTGATTGAAGAGGAGAGTAGCTTGCAATGAAATCATGGTAGTTTCACCAAAAAATGAAGTCACTCTAGCTCATCCAAGGGTGGAAAAGGCATGAAAATATATCTAAGAGGCAAGATCTATGAAACCTAACTCTTGATTTGAAAGTTTATGCTAAATCCATATGATTTATGCTAAATCTAGGTTTTATGGATGATCCAATTGTCCATTTCTTAATCCAAACACAGGAATAGGTAAATAAGTGCTTGATATAGCTCGAATCTAACTGAGATTGCCAATCCAGATTGGAAATTGATCGAACAATCTTAGCTATCCGATCTGTCCTATTTAAATAGTGACTTCTTGATGTCTGATTGATGATCAGGCACCAGGATGAATTCAAGGACTTGAATTAACTAAGGTAGGGCTGAAATTGTGAAATTTGGATAAAAATTTATCTAGAAATCTTGGTTGTTCGATTAGATATTGTGAAATATTAGGTCAGCCTGTAGGATAGACAATCAGATGTTTCCATTGCATTCCTAAACCTCAAATTAACATAGGATGAGCTAAATTTCATTCTTCCATTATCTAAAAAGTTTGATAAAATGTTGAGATCAAGATTTAACCACTTCTAGTTGTTGGATCACCAATCTAGGGAATGAACAATAGATCAAAGGGTGATTTGACACTGTTCCTCACATTTGATCAATGATTAGTCATTGGTGAATGACTTATTAGAACTCTAATGGCTTAGATGATCCATGATGTGGAAACTAGACCAGTACCCTAAGTAGCTAAGATCATATAATTAGCAGTGATGGATTGTATGAAACCTAACGATTCCACAATTAACATATTATTTGGATCTTCAAAATAGTGCTAGAATAGATTTATTTTTGTAATTGTTTATGTAACTTGACAATGACAAGGAATTAGGAATATCAACAAGTTAATTGATGAATTGATTGGAGGGATATAACTAAATCATGAAGCATGATGAGAGAGGTAGGAAGTTTCAACATCGATATGCTTTTGTGAAACATGAAAACTATTGATGATTATTGTACCATATTTAAAAATAGTTAAAATTGAGATGTTGAGATTTATATAGATAGAGTACTTGTGTTTCATGTAACTTATCATTTTTTAATGCCATTTTGATTTACTATTAAATTGAAAGCTACCATATGAAAACATATTTGAAATTACACAAACTTCATGATTTATGAAATGACATGGGATGGGAAATCCTCAAACTCAACACTTACGAGGATTTGTTTTTACATAAGATCTGAATTTGCATGATTTCACTAATGCATGGATTTCTATGGTTTTATATGTTATGATATCATGTAATGATACATAGTATTATTATGTTATGGAGGGCATATGGTGGCCCATTGGATGTTGTGCTAGGAGGGTGAGGATTGATCACCTCCCCTCCAAGACTTTATATAGTGATACTTGGCAGCAAAAGGCCAAATTTAGGTTGATGAAATCATGGGTAGGTTATGGCCTTGCATACCATGTTTCCCATGTGCATAGTGCAGGGAGTCTATCTATCTCGGTATCGACGTGGTAGCTACAAACTTCATTGGGTCTTGTCCAAGCATAGAGGGTCATTTATTTAGAGATTCATATGTATATAGAGTGATAGCACATGTATGTGATACCCTGGTAATTTCAGGTCTGTAATGAGTACTCATGACCAACGACAAATGGTCGGAATACAAGTGTTTACACTGGCAAGACCTCGAGGAGGTTTAAATGGTATTATCCATATATGTATACTTATTGAGATACATTAATCATATTTAAGTATTTGATGGTTTAAATGCTTTTCATCTATTGATTTTTGATGATGATTCACTATCCAGTTTGGATGAGTATATTTATGAGAAGATGCATGATATTAGTCATGGTGGTCTTTCATATCTTGTAAAATATCTTGCAAAGCTTACTATTGTCTTTGAAAATAATATGCATGGATATTGAAACTGCTAATTTGAATTGGTTTAGCATGACATGATTTGTAAAGCATGATTGAGATTTTAGAGTTTTATTATACTGTTCATTATGCATCATGTTTCACTCAGCTGCATAACATGTGATTATGTATTCTTTTTGGATTTGAAACTGTATAAACTTCATATTTTGATGATGAAACTACCTACACAAGCACAAGATTACTGAGACATTGTAAATTGTTTACAATGTCTCAGGTTTGAAGAAATGAGTCACATGAGTAGAAGATTGTGATAGAGATCTAAAGAAAAGAGCATGAAAGGTATAACAAATAGGTGTGCAATGTAATTGATGATCTTGTAAATTGATGTAATGTTGACTTAATATGACTTTGCTTTAATTACATGTGAGCATGTAAATTGGAGTTATGGTGATGTGGCTATGACTAGAGTGGTCTTGGGGATGTTGGTTCAATTCCTAGCCTTTTGGCATTACAAAATGTTTCTTTTTTATTTAAAGTGAACATACATGTATGTGGGTGTATTCTAGAGGGAGATAGAGTCTCCTTTATTATTTTTATATATATTGTGTTTATCAGGTTGTTACATCCCATGTGTAAAATGCGTTAGGTCCAAAATATAGGGGAAACTTTGGTAAATTTAGGTAGAAATGTGGCATCCATTTCTCTAAAAATCCTTATTTTTGAAAAGAAAAATGACACTTAGGATTTTTTTAAAGTCTTTTCATGACATTTGTTTTTCACTTTTTGTTTTCTAAATAGTTTTTCAAACTTGGGGCCCCACAATTGCAAAACATTTTGAGAATAAGTGTTAGAAAAACCCAAAATGTCACAATGTCTGCATTCATTGTATGTGAATCTAACTTCTCTTAGAAGCTTCCCAAGGTAGTGGAATGCTTGCATAAATGCATGGGAAGTTTGCCACCCTAACTTTTGATAAAGCCACCATATTTACTATGGATAAGGTTCTTAATATTATAACATCACTCCAATCACATTCTAAGCTTCTAGACTTCGTAGTATATGGCATGTGGGCCCATGATATTGCTCAAATGGCAGAATTGCTCTTTTTTAGGGTTTTGAGTTGCTAAAAATGGCATTTTTTCAATTGTACCCTAATCTTACAAAAAGTGAAATAGCCTTTAATTAGTGATATTTAAATTAAATTTTAGGATTAGAAAATGCTAAATATAGAGGTATTACATGTAATATTTCTAAGTATATCAATCATCCTAAATAAATCTCTCATCTTTTCTTGTCAACTTCGATATGTTTTAAAAATACCTATAAGCACATTGGTCTATGTTAATATAGACACTACATGTATGAGTTAATTTCAGGACTCAAATTTCAAAGTTAAATTTTTTTAACTAAAATCTATTTTAAATTAATTTAACCTAACCAATGAATGAGATCAATTAATCAATTTTAAAAAATACTAAAAGGAATAAAATTAATCAAAACTAAGTGTAGGGTTTTAGAATCCACCACACTAAATTAAATATTCTCAAAATTAAGTAAATTAGATTTTTACACTACTCACGTTAATAAAATCTTGAGGAATTTAAAAGTATGGAAAATATCAACATTACATCCTAATTTCTACATTTTCTCAATCATAGGATTTTGCCTAATTTAATATATTTTCTATAACAGAATCTATCTTTTTAAGGCATAGATTATCTAAGATAATTATTTACTAAATTAATTTAATCTAACATATCTAGTATCTAAACTATAGGAAATACTTGATATTTCCTATGAAAAATCACTAAACATATAAATTAGATTGCTAATCCTAAACTTAATATTGAAGCACTTTCTAAACCTAAAGTTACCTAAATATGGAAGTACCTAATTCTAGTGTTGTTTCATCTTAACCCTATGGCAAAAAATTAGTTACATAGGATTTGATTTAGAACTAAAAATTTGATTATTTAATCACAATTAAATGCTACACTAATAAAACAACTACTAACTAATGAAAATCTAACATACACTAAAATAATAAAAAAAAGTAATTATCTAACTAATAAAATAATGAGATGAAGCACAACTTTTATTAACTAAAATTTAAATGAGTACAATGGATTCGGTACATGGATTTGACAAAAATAAAAGGAAAATAGAACTTCCTATAGAATGGAGTATATTTTACCGATTGCTTGTTGTATCACTCGATAAATATCAGATTCAATCTTTTCCAAACTACATTACAACCTTTGTCCAACAACCAATCACTACTACATGGGAGACTTTTAAAGTTGATTAAAAACAATAATAGAAGCTCCTTACCAAAGCCACTTGTATTGACCCGACTTGAAAAATTGGTAAGAAAAGAAGTCATTGAAGAAACGACTTTAAAAGTTAGCTACAAAAATGATTTAAAATCATATGTTTTTAAACTCATTTTGATAAAAATGAATTTAAATACACATATTTTTGAAGTCATTTTATTCAAAATGATTTTAAAAACAGCTATTTTAAAAGTTGTTCTATAAAAATGACTTAAAAAAGCATCCATTTTTAAAGTCATTCTGAAAAAAATGACTTAAAAATGTCCTTTGAATTTTTTTTTTAAAACAAATGTTTTTGAAGTCATTTTTTAGAATTCTTTAAAAACTAATGTTTTTGAAGTTATTTTTTTTAGAATGACTTTAAAAATGACTATTTTTAAAGTTTTTTTTTTTTTTTTTCCAAAATGACTTTAAAAGTTCCTATTTTTCTTTTGTTTTTATTGAAATCACTGGGCCATTTTTAAGTCATTTTTCTGAATACTTTAAAAATGGCTAATTTTAAAGTATTTTTTTTTCAAAATGACTTTGAAAATGACTATTTTTTTTTAGAACGACTTTAAAAATGATTGTTTTTAAAGTTTTTTTTAAAATGACTTTAAAAGTTCCTATTTTTCTTTTATTTTCAATGCAATCACTACTGTATTTTTACACACATTTAATGTACCATTTGCTATATTGTTCTTGTAATCTTTGTACACATGAAAAAGATACATATATTCACTTCCATGGTAGGCTATAAAACATATAAATTCATCATCCATCCACATCTATCTTGAAATGTCTTGATAAAAGAAACCACAACATATTCACCTCAACCTCCACATTCACTTATACACATATACCTACTTACTTCAACACTCCAAGTTCCCCTCATTCATCATCCCATAAAATATATGTACTTCAATAGAAATAATTAAAACTATAAGAACATAAGCATAACAATGAAAATGCAACCTCCACATTCACTTCATTTGCAAGTCCATACACACATACCCATTCATTCATCCTATAAAATGCATATACTTCAATGAAAACAATGAAAAGTAGAAGAACACATGCATATCAATGAAAAGAATACTTTATTATGGATAAGGTAATTTACATTTATATAGTTACTCCAATTATTCTAATGGAAACTCATTACATACTCAGCTCATTCGCTTTGTATTTCGTTAAGGTTTGCCTTAGAGTAGCCCTTCTTGTTTGCCAGCTCAAAATGTAGAACGGTATGCAATACAACATATTTTATTTAATTAGCATATTCTTTTAAGCTGGAATCCATAAAAAAATTATGAAAAAATATAAGATTGTAACCAATAAAAAGTGTCTTATCTTTCTTAATTGGGAGACTAACACCATCGAGTACTAGGGTCCTCATGTATCTTAGGACATAGTACTTGTACTCCCAATGAAATTGTTGTCTAGGGCACTATGTAACAAGGAAAGTAAAAATGATCAATAAATATTTATTTGTAATATTGTATCTTTAGTTATAAAATAGAGTAATTAATTATTTGCTACACCTTGACAGTCTTCCTAGTGAGTTTAAATGGTTGCACAGTCTCGTTCACATTAGCCCATGTTACTCATGCTCTACAAATTTAAATTTTAAATGCATTAGATACAGATTAATAAATAACTTATCTATAAATAATACATGAAAAGATTACTTATTTATGATTTCTACAAGGGCTGGAAGGATGTGCAATTCATAAGAATAAAAGAAGAAAGCTTGCTTACCATGCGCATCCAAAAACAAGCAGCATCCAATGAACCTCATATACTCAATCATATGAATTACAATTAAAGTTTACAATTCTTATGTGTAAAATAAGTTGGCCAGAAAATAAAGTAAAGAAAACTTACCTATTATAATAGGAAATCATTAAACCTCGCTCCTTAAAGCATTGAAAGAACCCTGATAAAATATCATTTGCCTGCTTCTCCATCAACCAATGCTCTACTGCTCCACAAATAATGTTGGGGTTAAGGAATTGGTACAACACACCCCCAACCTCAAAAATGCTCATTGCATCATTCAAAAAGCTGCATAAAAGAAATTATAACTACCTACCATGAAAAAATAACATGTAATGTCAAGTATTATAGAAGTAGATATTTGTATATACCCCATGTTGGAGACAATGTGAGGGTGCTCGAGTTGATTCCATTAGCAAACTTCTAATAGGTCCTCTACATAAGGGGCACCTCAACAACGATGATGGAAATCACACCCTTCTTGATCCATATGGAGTTGATTGCCCTATCTGATTCCAAAGAGTAACCATAGGGATTAGGGTGTGTTAGGTGGGACTTCCATGCAATTCTTACACGACTACTATAAAAGTTGTAAAGAATTTTAGTTTATTAATATTGAACAATGAAGACATTCAAATTTATCATGAAAAATAAATATAAATGCTAGTACCGGTTCAATTGATGCAATGGTAGCTAATGGCGCAATAGTGGGCAGCCTCGATGGAGCTTTTTATTGCTGATTAACCTTATATGCAATTAATGAACAATTAAATTGAGGTCTCTGGATAAAAATTATTGTTGAGAAAGGTAGTGTGAAAAGACATATACCATGGACTCTGTGGGAATGAAAAATTCCTCCAGCTGAGTGACATGAAATGCAATTGCCTACCCAATAGTTACAACAATTTTCATTTAGAAGGGAAATGAAAGGTAGGCAGTCATAATCAAAGCCATAGTAATGGAAACAAGTTTAGTATGTAGTAGCATACTAATCTAGTGCCAACTGGTAGATTCACGCTCATAGAATGATCCAACTGCTATGAAGTTTTGACAGATATCAAGGACCAATAAGCATTGACCTACCTGCAAATCATAAATACCTCATACATTGGAGAGGTTGAGATAGGAGAATTATAGAATGGCAATAAAAAGGTTCCAGTGCCTGTATGAATACCTCCTTGGCAAGAATTTCTATTTCAAAGGGTGCATGTTGTCCTTCCCCATCTTCTTTGGTAGGAGAATTGCAGCTACCATTTGATGGAGGTATAGGAGAACTACAAAAATCCAATAGAAAGGATTGAGAAACTATCACCAAACCCTCTTCATGGAGCTAGTTAAGTATATTTGTTTTTATTTTCTCACACAACTCATTGTAGGCCTCAAGAACTTCTTCTGGAGATATTTATTTGTGAAATAAGTTGGATGGAACAATACTATGCCCTATGCCCCTAACTTGACTAGGGTGGTCCTTCTTGCCCATAGCCTTATACAAGATGTCGTCATTCAGATCAATATTTCTTAGAGTTCTTGTACTCGTGCTTCCCTGGGTAAGAATGTCCTGTAAAATTTAATTTGAAATACATGATTAGTTTATTTATTTAATTGTATAAAATTGAAGGTAGTCAAGGGTAGATAGGTGGAACCACTTACAATGCAAGAAGCAACTTGTGCAATAGCTTCATTTGTGAATGTTTGGGTGTTACAGCCCATCGAATGCACCATCTTCTAGATGATGGCACAGTCAATAGGATCTGTACTCCTAGGTTTATTTTGTTGTCAAGACACTATAGTTAAGTAATAACTTTTTTATAACTACAATGTAATTTGAAAGGAATAAATTGTCATAAATACTTCACGCTCTTCCAAATGGGTGTAGCTCAACTTGGAGAGGCAGTGCTACATATTGATTTCATGCACCATTATTTCTCTCGCACTCTTTGCCTACACATTTGTGCATACATAATCAAATGCAATGAGTGGATGTTACATATAATTAATTAAATAAAATAATTTTTTAGCACATCCCTCAAATTCATAGGACATGTAGTCCTTTGCAAATGTATGGCACACGTCTTAGTTAATGACATTGGAATAAATGGAAGGCACTGTGTATAGCCATGATGGATCACTAACATTGGGAGCTATGTGATTACGAACAAGGTATTTCTTCCATTTTCTCCATTGCTCACTAACTCCTTGTGAAGCATGTATCTTTTTGTGCTCAAGTACCTTGAAGGCAATCTACAGAGTACCAATTATGCACATTACTATATTGAAAATAAGATGAGAAGGCATGTTATAAATTTTATCATACATAATATTCTTACATACCTTCATCTCCCATATTGAATCTTTCACTATTTGTGGCACATGTCTCTAATCATCAAATGTGATAAGCACAATGCTTCTTACTGTGGAGCAGATAGAATTGCTATAAAATGATGTACTCTCACTTATCTCTTTCCCCTTTCTATTGTTCTATTGTATTGGACAATTTCTTTAATCTCCTTTGACTTTCTCTTGATGATCTTTTCTATCGTTGTTCACCTTATGCCCTTTATCTTTTAAGGGCTGCTGAGGTTGGCCTCTTGTTCATGCTCTTGATATTGTTCATATTGTTCATTTTCATGTTGTTGAGGTTCCATATTTACCACAAACAAGAACATAATTGTATCAAAACAATGAAATCAAATAGTCCATGTAATGCATTTAAGGAAAAAAAATAGTAGAACAAAACAAAAGAAACTTGCTTTTTTTGGGTCATCATAGTCAAGACCTGATCCCAATTAGGGATCGGCCATAAGAATCTTATTCCTCCATTCTGCTTTATTAAGTATCATGGCTTCATTTAGTCCCAAAGTTTTTAAATCTTTTCTCACCACTTTTATCTACATTCTTTTGGACCTTTCCCTTGCCCTTTTTAGAACCTTTGACTTGCATTGCCTCACTCCCACTAACCAGTGCTATTTTCAATCTATGATATACATGCCCAAACCATTTAAGTCTAATCTCCCTCATCTTGTTACCTATTAGTACTACTCAGTTTCCTCTAATGTTTTCATTCTTAATTCTATCCTTTCTTATCTTGCCACTCATCCAGCACAACATCCTCATTTTGGTTACATTCATTGAATGTGCATAATGTTCCCCAACTATTCAACACTTTGATCCATATAGCATGGCTGGCCTTATAGCCATCCTATAGAATTTTTCTATCAATTTGAGTGGCACTCAATGATCACACAAAACTCCAACGATGCATCTCCATTTATTCCAACCTCCTTGGAACTCTGTAAGCTCCTACTCAATTTCTCCAGTCTCATGAGTCATCGATCCTAAGTACAAACAGTGGTCTTTTAGGGGGGTCTTCTTAAAAAATCAATCTTTACTAGTGCTCCATTCCCGCTCGTCTCCTTACTAAAATTGTGTTTCATATACTCTGTCTTAGTTCAGCTAATTTTTAATCCTTTAGATTCTAATGCTTCTCTCCCTAACTCTACCTTTGTGTTTACACCCTCCCTTGTCTCATTAATTAAAACTATATCATCTACAAATAGCAAGCACCATGGAATCTCCTCACGTAGATGTTTTGTTACAGCATTCATAACCAATGTGAGAAGGTACGAGCTCAATGCTGATCATTGGTGCAATCCTAAAGAGATTGAAAAATCACCACCCTCTTTGTTAGTGGTCCTGACATTTGTTATCGCTCCATCATACACATCTTTAATTATGTCTATATACCCCCGTGAAACCCTTTTCTTGCCCAATCCCACCATATTAACTCTCTAAGGACCCAATCATAAGCTTTTTCTAAGTCCATATAGACCATGTGGAGGTCCTTCCTCCTCTCCCTACATTTCTCTATCAATTGTCTAAGTAGGAAAAAAGCTTCCATGGTAGACCTCCTAGCCATGAAACCAAACTAGTGACTTGTCTCATGTCGTAGACTCTTCTCAATCACTCTCTCAAAAAGTTTCACAGTGCAGCTCATAAGCTTGATCCCCCAATAATTGGTACAATTCGGTATGTTTCCTTTATTCTTATAAATTAGTACAATAGAGATCTTCCTCCATTCATCCACCATTTTCTTTGATTTAACCATCTTGTTAAATAACTTTATCAACCAAATTACTTCAGTATCTCCCACATGCTTCCCAACCTCAATTGGTATACCATTGGGTCCCTAGGCCTTTCCTGATTTCATGTTTTTTAGGACCTCTTTCACTTCAGGTATTCTAATCCTATGATTGTATCTATAGTGTCCAATGGTATTTCAGTACTTTCAAACCTTACATTCTTAAGGCAATTGTCATTTAGCATTTTTTTTAAAGTAACTTTCCCACCTTTGTTTGATCTCATCATCTTTGACTAGTATCCTTTGGTCATCACTTCTAATGCACTTAACGTGGTCTAAGTCCTTACCCTTCTGTTCACTTATTTTTTCAAGTTTAAATACATCTTTCTCACCTTCTCTTGATCTTAATCTATTATAGAGATCATCATATGCCTCGAGTTTAGCTTCACTTACTATTTTCTTAGCAACCATTTTAGAATTCTTATATTTCTCAAAGTTTTTGTTATTTCTAGTCCTCTACCATGCTTTAAAACACAACTATTTTTCTTTGATAATTTTTTGCAATTTTTCACTCCACCACCAAGTTTTTTTAACTGATTGCCTTTTACCTTTAGATACACCTACAACATCTTTTTCCACTTTCTGAATGGACTCAGCTATATTAATCCACATGGTGTTTACTTCTATTTTATTGTTCCAATTTCCTTCTATCATTAACTTGTTTGTGAGTGATGTTATTCTCTCCCCTTTAAGTTCCACCACTTAGTTTTTGGACACCTATTAAATTCATTTCCTTTCTTTCACTTTTGATATAGATATCTATAACCATTAACTCTCACTAGGTATCACCTTACAATCACTCAGTATTCCTAAGTATAAAAGAGTCTATGTGGTTTTTATAGAGTCCACTTTTATGTGTTATATGTTATTAAATGTTCATCCCTATTCTTAAAGAATGTGTTTACTAGGGCTAGGTTATATGCCAAAGCAAAATCGAGGATAGCTTCTCGCATCTCATTTCATTCTCGAATACCATACCCTCCATGTATCCTATCATATCCTTCTTTGTCTTTTCCTACATGACCATTTTTGTCTCTTCTTATAAATATTACCTCTGTGATGGGAATTTCTTATATGATTCCCTCCATATCTACCTAGAACTATCTCTTGATTCTATCTCCTAATCATACTTGTGGTGCATATGCACCTATAACATTTATGATCTTCTCTCCTAGAACAAGTTTTGTTATTATGATTCTATCACTAGTTCTTTTAAAATGTACAACTTATCAATTAATTCTTTATCCACCACAATTCCTACACCATTTCTATTATTGTCCTTTCCTAATAGTTTATACCCATTGAATTCTTTAGTTTTAGCCCCTTCAAACTTGGTTTCTTGGATATAAGTAATGTTGACTCTTCTATGTTTCATTGTATCTACTAACTCTAAACTCTAACCTTTCAATGTGCCTATATTCCACGTGGCAATAATAATCTTATTCTCCTGAGTTAGCCTATTTACTTGCACATGTCTCAACCCTGTGATATGAACCCATACCTACTTTCCTTTGCACATGGGTTCTGACTTACTGTCCACTGCACCTAGGTTCTGATACAACACATCGCTTCTGAGGGAATAGTCTAGCAACCATTGCCCATATTCCACCACACCTAAGATCTGATGTAGACTCAATTCTAGGGGAATGCCTTAGCATCCCTTGCCATTTTTTACTACACTTGGGATTTAATGCAATGTGTTACTTGCAGGCAATGCCCTAACTTGAGGAAATGTCAATGATCGATTCATGTCATGTTAGACTTTCTATAATTGACGAAGTTGAAAATGATTTTCATTATTTTTGCTTCTCAGTTATAGGTGAATATACCTACACATATTTAATTGTAAGTAAGAAGAGAAAATAATGAAATCATCTTCAACTTCTTCAAAAAAATTTACTTGCTGGATGGCACCTAACCAAAACCCTCCTTTTTATCTAGGCTTGGGAGACAATAAATAATAGAAGAGAATGTAAATGTAAAACTTACTAAAGCCTCTAAAAATATCTTAAACCCTTGAGGATTCAGCTAAGATTACCTGCAATATGATATTATCTCTTAAAGTAAATAGACATGTATAAGCCATTATCAACATGCACCTTTCCAATTAAAGACAGAAATTCCATTCAACAAGGAAATTCCATGGATCTAACTTCTTTCTCTAAACAATGTGATAATATTGAACCACCTGACACTTAATGAATAGCTTAACCAAAGCATGGGAAGCGTTTGCACATTCAATTAGTCCTTTCAAAGCATCATACCCATAGCCCATAGCTTAGTGTCCATTCATCATCTAGTTTGGCATGTTTAGCTCCTTCCTAATTTGCATGGTAGTTTCTATTTTTACATAATTTCTAATTTAGGTTTGCATGCATTCTACACTTTGGCTCTAGCATAGTAAGCATTATATATCATTGTCCTAGTCTAGAAAGTCTTCATCATTTTACTTTTTCTTATTTTTAGAACTTTCCTAATTTAGAATTATGCTACTTTCTAATTTTAGAATCTCACACATAGATATTAAATTATTTCTTTTTAAATCTTTTGTTAACTGTCCATCATTCTTTACATACATCTTAGGATCACTTTAGGAAATAAATGCATCATCGATTCTTAGATTTAGCACTTTCCTAAATCAGAAGCACAAAACTTTCTATTTTTAATCTTATGCATATAACATGATTCTTTTCAAAAAGGAAATTCCATCGATCAAACTTCTTTCTCTAAATAATGTGATAACCTTGAAGCACTTGACACTTAGTTAACGACTTAACCAAAGCACGGGAAGATTTTTCATGTTTAATTAGTTCTTTCAAGCATCATTGATCATTGTCCTAGCTAGTATAGAATGTCTTCATCATTTTACATTTTCCTGTTAGAACTTTCCTAATTTATAATTATGCTACTTTCTAATTTTATATTCTGACACTTAGATCTTAGATTCTTTCTTTTTAAAGCTTTTGTTAAGTTTCCATCTTTCTTTACATACAACTTAGGATTGCTTTAGGAACTAAATGGATGATCAATTCTTAGATTTAGCACTTTCTTGAATTAGATGCATAATACTTTCTATTTTTGATCTCATGTTTAGCTTAGTTAAACATTTTATGTGATAACCTCGGGTTTTTATTATACTTTTTAAGAATTATTTTCGAAAGGTGGATCCCTATATCAAAATTTATTTTAGAAAACAAACAGAGGAAACATTTTTCTTTAATAAGACTTTTCAAAAAACCCTTAGTATCATTTAGCTGATCAAAACACCACTATGGGTTCTGAAATCACACATTTTTACATTCAAAATACATGTCAAAACTTATCATTTCCCAGAATTCTATCTAGTTAAAGACCATAGTCCCATATGTAATAAACATATTTATACATGTCTAAACCAATTTATCATAGTTACATAACTACTCAGTCATCTCACAATATTGATAAAATGTACAGATCATGCATACATCATCGCCTTTCTCTTCTTCATGTTTATTTGTGGAATTGGTAGGGTGAGTATATTAGAATATACTTAGTAAGTAAAACTAAGATCACAAATATAAATCAATGTAAAATTGCACCATGCACTCATGAACACAATGAAATATCCTTAGGTATGATTCCTAAGGTTTATTAATATAAATTTACAATGCATCATTTGCATACCTTTCAAACATTCCATCAAAGACTTTAGTTCAATCGAGTATAATTTAAGTGTGAGAATAATGTGATATGTATACATCAAAAGAATCCTCATTAAACATGTGGACAAATTCAATGCTAAAATACTTAAGTACTAAAATCTCAATTTAAATCACATATGGGAAAATCCTTGTCAATTTATATCAAACATATCGGTCCTCAACATATAAATATAAATATATTGACTCTCAAATCAGCCAGGGCATTGTCATTCCTAATGCCCAGGGTATCCATGACCCTATCACGAGCATCATGCTTAAAAAGTCAACTTGTGGCAATTGCCTATAATGGGACACCGCAACACAACAACAACTACCTAACTATAGATCACTGTAGAAAAAAGAATATATGGATCACTATGTTGATGCAACTGCCCAGTAATGGGACATCACATGCTCCAAATTGACACTAGTTGCAAGAGACTTATCATCGTCTCACATGGGAGGAGAATGGATCAGGTAATATGGCCATCCCATGGTGCCACACTTGAAATTTAGCCACTTGGGCTTGATGTCGAAATAAAATTTTTCTAAAGGTGGGTGGCTATCTCTACAACCCTCCTATCATAATGTCCACCAAGTGAAAGTACCTGTCTAAAACAAATCCTTGGCAAATCAATGCATAAACATTTAGGTACAAATGTACCCTCTGTGAACTATTAGTCACCAATTCATCACATATTTAGATCCTAATCATGGTTTAAAGCACTGATTTTCCAGTTAATACTAATGAGATGTCAAATATAAATATTGCACAAAATTTAGTTAAAAAATCAATTCATGATATGCATTTTACCATTTCAAGTACAATCATAAAGTTCATTTATTTTAATGGAAAATATATTAGAGTTTTCTTGTCTATAGGGCATTGCATATTTAACGCATGTGAATCAATTCACCTTATAAACATAGTTTCATATTTAAACAAAAATGAAGACCATGTCTCCTAATAATCTCATTTATAATTAATATAAGAGTCATCACATAATTTAAGTTATAAGGATGTTGTATTTTATCAAAATGAGTCATCAACTACAATTTAAGTGCAGTAATTACATGTATTTAACAAAACAATGTGTAAGTACAATTAATATGAAAACTTAGCAACCTTAGAATTTACACACCTTGATCGATAATTCAAATTTATTGAGATCAATCACAAATTAGTTTGGAGGTTGATCAATGATTATGAATCACCTATCAGACTTTAATTATTAATTAAGTGCTAATATAAGAAATATGGAATAAGTGTCACTTTTTAATCACATATTTGCATACTAAGATCCTAATTTAAATAGTCAAATCATCCCTGATCTATTGTTCAAACTCAGATCAGATACATTTGGGTGTTGGGGAAGTCAATTTCATACATCAATTGGTCAGATATGATCTTCCAAGCCTAAATGACATAGATCTAAGCATTAGAGCTATTAGGTCTACAAATTAATAGTTCAATCAGATTTTATACATTTAATAAGTTTTTTTGCTTATTGTTTTTCACCTAAATTGTCCTTGATGTGCAATTCATAACATTAGATTCATAGATCTACTATTTGATTGTGTTTTCAATGGTTAGATTCGTAGCTCTAGCACCACCTATGCATCGTGTTTACATAAAAAAAATTCAACTGTTAGATGATCTTTATTTGAACTTTCATTGATGTGTATGCATAATTCATTCAATAAGGATTCCAACCATATAAATTTTCAATTTTTTTCCTCATCGAAATCTAGTTGTTGGCACTAAAATCAGGTCATCATCGCTGGAGAAGACGACCAAAAAATGGTCACTAATGATGGGAGGGAGATGAATGTGAGAGAGAGATAGAGTGAAAGAGAAGAGAGAGAAAGGATAGGAAAAGGCTATGCGGGGGTGGGTTTCCTACTTATGCTAGTGGTAATTTCTGGTGGTGATGCCGGCACTGACTATCAAAGGAAAAGGAATGTACAGAGAGAGGGAGAGATGTAGTGTTAAGCGTGAGAGAGAGGGATGCAATGAGGGAGACAGATAGAGAGAGCAGAGGGGAGAAATCAAGGAGAGGGAGGCGATGGTGCTCTCTAGCCTCTTCCCCATGTGATGATAGCCAAGAGTAGAGCTCCACATGCTGATCTCCTCCTGGTTTGCTATCTCGCGGGGTACATCATTGTGAGCAGGTGCCATTATTAATTTGGCCCCCTCTATTATTTAAGAAAATTTTGGGTTTTTCTATCTTCGATCTCCATTTCATGCAAAATTAGTGATATTGGAAAGCTCTCATCATGTACATTCTGAATTTTGAGGTTTCAAAGTTTAATTTGGGTTTTTTGGTGAATTTACTATTATAGATTTCAATTTCAATGAACTTTGATTCCATATTTCAAATTCTATCAAAGTAGTGACAAAATGTAGGTTTTTTACATTCTCCCCCACTTAGAAAAATTTTGTCCTTGAAATTTCCTTTTTCACTACTATTCAAACAACTCTAGATGCATTCTCTTCATCTCATCCTTAGTTTCCCTAGTAGCTTCTTCAACAAAATGATGTTTTCAAAGAACTTTGCTTAGCGGAATGGTTTTTGTCCTTAATGTGTGTATTCTTTTTGATCTATAATCTAAACATCCTTCCCTTCAAAAGTTAAATTAGGTTGCAATATGTGAGAAGGGGTAGATACATACTTAAGTAACATCGAAACATGAAATACGTCACGAACATCTACAAGTTGTGGTGGTAATGCCAATCTATACACTACTAGTCCAATTCTCTCCAAAATTTCAAAAGGACCAATGAATTGAGGACTCCATCTCCTGTGAGCACCAAAACTCGTAATTCCTTTCATAGGAAAGACCTTTACAAAACACGATCTCCAATCTCAAATTTTAAATGTCTCCTTATTCGGTTTATGTTACTCTTTTGTCAACTTTGAGTAGCTACAAGTTATTTCTAAATAAGTTTCACATTCTTTGCACATTGCTCCACTAATTCAGACTTCATCATTTGTCTTTCTCAACACTTCATTCCAACAAGTTGGTGAACCACACGGTCTTCAATATAGTACTTCATACAGTGCCATGCCGAACTCAATGAGGAGAATGTTCTCATCCCAATTTCTTTTCCATTCAATTGTACAGGCTCATAACATATCTTCTAATGTCTAAATAGTTCTTTTTTATTGTCCATTTGTCTAGGTATGGAACGTTGTATTGAAACTCATGGAAGATTCTAATCCTTCTATACACTCCTCCAAAACTTAAAGGCAAATCTACTATCCTTGTCTGAAATAATGGTCACAGGTGTGCCATGCAAGCTTACTATCTCTTTGATATACAACTTCACAAGCTGTCTAAAGGTCGTGTCTATTGAATTGGGAGAAATGAGTAGACTTTGTCAGTCGATCTATAATCACTCAAATCATGTCATGCCCATTTGATGTCTTAGGTAACCCACTAATGAAGTCCTTAGTGATGTGATCCCCTTTCCACTGAGGGAGCTCAATGGATTGTAACATTCTTGTTAGCCTCTGATGTTCAGTACCTGTTGATAGGTTAAACATCTTCCCACACATTCTCCCACATCCTTTTTCATTCCATTCCACCAAAAATTCCTTTTCAAGCCATGATACATCTATGTTCCCCTTAGATGAATGGCATACCGTGAGTGACTTGCCTCCTTAAGGATTCCTTGTCTCAACTCTTTATTTGATGGAACTACCAATCTTCTACAAAATCATATACCTCTATCTAAACTTTGAGTAAACCCTTTACTAATTAGTGCTTATATCTTTTTGTCTTTTTTCTGAGCATGGAGAACCTTCTCGACTATAGTAGATTTCATTACTAAATTGGCCACAAATGATCCTTTACCCTTGTATTGAATTTATGGTTTACATTCAACTACATTCTAAAAAAATTTCCACTTTTTGGAGAGCATACCTGCCATCAACCCATGAGTCTTATGACTTAAAGCATTAACCACTACGTTGGTCTTTCTTAGGTGATATTGGATGGAGAAGTCATAATATTTTAAATAATCTATCAATCTTCTTTGCTTCACATTCATATCTTCTTGAGAAAAAATATATTTGAGGCTTTTATGATCTGTGAAAACTTCAAATTTCTAACCATATAGGTAATGTCTCCAAAATTTTAATGCAAAGACTACTTCAACCAATTCTAAATCATGAGTAGGGTTGTTCTTCTCATGTGTCTTTAGTTGTCAAGAGGCATAAGCAATCATTTTATTGTGTTACATTGATACACATCCCAACCCTTTGTTTGAAACATCACAAAATACTACAATTCCTCCATTACCTGAAGGAAGTGTAAAAATTGGTGCAGATGTAAGTCTCCATTTTAACTCTTGGAAATTCACCTTACATTCATCAATCCAAATAAATTATGTATCTTTTTTGGTCAATGTAGTTAACGGTTGGGCTATACATGAAAATCCTTTAATGAACCTGTGATAGTGTCCTGCTAGATTTAGGAAACTTGTATTTTTTTCATTGATTTAGGTCTTTCCCAATTCATCACTGCTTTTACTTTCATCGGGTGCACAGAAATTTCATTTTTGAAAATAACATGACCCAAAAATTTAACCTGCTCTAATAGAAATCACACTTGCTAAATTTAGCGAACAATTGATGAGTCTGAAGAGTACTTAATATTGTGTGAAGGTGCTCTCTATGTTCTACTCTGGTTGTGGAATAAATCAAAATATCTTCTACAAACATTATTAAAAACTCAATTCGTAAGGTCCATAAACATAGCCGGTGCATTTTTCAATCCAAATGGCATAGCTAAGAATTTGTAGTGACCATAATGAGTCTTAAATACAGTATTGGAAATATCTTCCTCTAATCCTCAATTGATGATATCTTGACCTCAAATCAATCTTAGAGAGAATAGTTGTAGATCATAACTGATCAAAGAGGTCATCAATATGAGGCAAGGGATACTTGTTCTTTACCATAACACTATTCAATATTTGGTAATCAATACACAGTCACATATATCCATCTTTCTTCTTAACAAAGAGAACTAGTGCTCCCCACAGTGAAACACTGGGTTTGATAAAACACTTGTCTACTAACTCTTGCAACTTTGTTTTTAATTCTTTCAATTTTGTTGGAGCCATCTAAGATGGTGCCTTAGAAATAGGAGTTGTACCTAGCACAAGTTCAAAAGAAAAATTAATTTCTCTCTATAGTTGTAATCCTGAAAATTCCTTAGGAAAGACATCCTGAGATTCTCTAATGACTTCCAACTCCTCAAGTTTAGGCTATTCAGCATCCATTGCTACTAAACTCGCAAAAAGGCTTGTCATCCTTTTGGGATATTTCTACTGCCTTCATGGCAGAAATAGCATTAACACCATTTGTATCTAGTCTCTCTTGGCATGAAATTACTATTTGTCTTGGAACATAGAACATGACCTTCTTCGTATCACAGTCCACTGTCACCCAATTCGTTGCTAGTCAATCCATTCCCAATGTAATGTCAAAATCCATCGTATTATGTAGAATGAGATCAACCTTCAACTACTTCCCCACTATCTCAATAAGTACATCCTAGAGAAACTCATGACTACTAACTGATTCACCTACTGAGGTAGTTACATCCAAGACAAACCCCAAATTATGTATAAGTAAACACACACGAGATTTAAAAACTGCTAGAGATAAATGAATGCGTGGAACTTGGATCAAATAAAACTTTAGCATGTCAATTTGAAATTAAAATGGTACCTTCACTTACTGCATTTGAGCCTCTTGCTTGTTCAAATGTGCTAACAAATATATGTCCCTAACTCTGAGGTACATTTTTCGTCCTAGGTCCATTTCCTGTTTGTCTCTTAGGGAACACATTCATAAACTATCCCTGTTTACTACATCTATAACATTGTATCAGTGGTCCCTACTATCCTGGTCTAAAGCAAAGTGAACCAGGATGATAACCTAGGCACTATCTCCTATTTGGCCCTCTGATTTGTTTGGCAGCCTATGGTCCTTGATGCTTGTGTGACCCCCAAGAAGAAGAAGAAGAAGAAGAAGGGCACTTACCTCCACTTGAGCATCTTGTAAAAGTACTGTATTTCCCCATATCTTGCTACTCTACTTAACTACGAAAGGATTCTTCTTAAAAAATAAGGCCATTTTCATTGCTTTTGCTATGGTAGTAGGTTGTGTCCCTATAACCTTAGTCCTCAACCTCAGGTGTAAACCTCAAACAAATCTTTCTATAACTTTCATATCTGAATTGTAAATATCTAGTGCAAACCTCCTCAACTATACAAACTTGCTCTCATACTATAAGATTATAAGATCTCCTTATTGTTAATTTAGAAATTCTCTCTCCATTCTTACTTGCACATGGGAAAGAAAGTATTTATCATAGAATACCTTTAGAAAATCTTCCCATAAAGCTATTTGGTTGAGGAAAATAAGTCCTTTTGTGTTGTCCTCCACTAGAATGCACCTTCACCTATGAAGATAAAAGTGGCAATCTTCACCTTTGTCTCTTCTGAAATTTCCATAGCTTTAAAGGCTTTGTCAACCTGATATATCCATTCCTCCATTGCTTATAGTTCTCCTTTCCTAGAAAATGCTGGAACCATCCTTTGAAGTCATTCTAGCAATTTATCTATCTTTCTAGCACTACCTCCTGAAGTACCCTCATCAGTGCTCAATGCAGAAATGCTTGGTACAGACGATGTCTGAACTTAGGCCTATTGTTGTTGCATAAACTATTTAAATTTATGCATCATCTATGCCATAAACCCTACCATATGAGCCTCCTCTTCTGGGGTATCAATGGAAGAACCAACAAACCCCGCAGTATCTTTTTTAGGATGCATCTATTTAACATTCATAATATTTTCTATGTGAGTCACTCCCTTAACTCATATTTAACAACCGCTTCTTATTTGCTAATAGTTTAAAACTTTTGACATGTAGGACTGGCTATAAAAGGAACAATTGGGCTTTGATACCAACTGTGATGACCCAGGTTTTTATAATACTTTTTAAGATTTATTTTCAAAAGGAGAGATCCTATTGTAAAATTTCTTTTAGAAAACAAACAGTAGAAATATTTTTCTTTGAAAAGACTTTTCAGAAAACCTCAAGTGTCATCTGAATGATCCAAACACCATAATGAGTTCTAAAATCACATGTTTTTACATTCAAAATATAACAAGTCAAAACTTGTCATTTTCTAGAGTTCTATTCAGTTACATCCCAAAGTCCAATATGCATTAAACATAATTATACATGTTTAAATCAGTTATTATAGTTACATAACTACTTAGTCATCTCATAATATTTATAAAATGTACAGATCATACATAGATCGTTGCTTGTCTCTCTGACTATTCATGATGCTTGGTCTCAACCATCTTACCATTATGTTCTTCACATTTATTTGTGGAATTGGTGGGGTGAGTATATGAGCATATACTTAGTAGGTAAATCTATGATCACAAATACAAATCAATGTAATTTGCATCCATGCACTCATGCACACAATGAAACATCCTTAGGTATGATTCCTAAGGTTTATCAATATAAATTTATAATGCATCATTTGCATACCTTTCAAACATTCCATCAAAGATTTCAGTTCAACCAAGTACAAAATAAGTGTGAGAATAATGTGATATGTAGACATCAAAGGAATCCTCATTAAACATGTGTACAAAATTGACAATAAAATAGTTAAGCACTAAAATCTCAATTTAAATCACATTTAGAAAAATCCTTGTCAATTTATGTCAAACATATCGGTCCTCAACATGCAAAGATAAATATATCAACTCTCATATCATCCAAGGCATTTTCATGCCTAGTGGCTAGGATATCTATGACCTTATCATGTGTGGTGCCTAAAAAATCAACCTGTGGCAACTACCCTATAATGGGACATCGCATCACTACAGCAATCGCCCAATTAGGGAATACTGTAGTAAAAAAAAATACATGGATCAGTATGTTGTGGCAACTTCTCGATAGTGGGACACCATGTGCTCAATGTTGATGCCAATTGCATGAGACTTATCACCATCTCGCGTGGGAGTAGAATAGATTGCACAGTGTGGCATTTCCTTGGTGCCACTCTTGAAATTTAGCCACATGAACTTGGTGTCAAAATACCAACTTTTGGAAGGTGGGTGGCCCTCCTTACAACCCTCCTATCATAGTGTCCACCGAGAAAAAGTGCTTATCTAAAATAAATCCTCAACAAACCAATGCATAAAAATCTAGGTAAAAATGTACCCTTTGTGTTTGAGAACTATTAGTCGCAAACTCATCACATAATTAGATCATGATCATGGTTTAAAGCACTACTTTTTCATTTAATACTAATGAGATGTCAAATATAAATAATGCACAAAATTTAGTTAGAAAATTAATTCATGATAGGCATTTTACCAGTATAATCATAAAATTCCTTTATTTTTATGGAAAATCTGACAGTGTTTCCCTTGTTTATAGGGCAATGCACATTTGATGCGTGTGATGCGATTCACCTAATAATCATAGTTGTATATTTAAATAAAAATGGAGACTCTATCTGCTAATAATCTTATTCACAATTAATATACGAGTTATCACATAATTTAAATTATAAGGGTGCTATATTTTACAACCTCAAAATGAGTCATCAACTACATTTAGGTGTTTGAATTTCATGTATTTAACAAAACAATGCATAAGTGTAATTAATATGAAAACTTAGCAACCTTAGAATTTACCTACCTTGATTGTCAGTTTAGATTTACCAAGTTCAATTGTGAATCAGTTTGGAGGTTGATCAATGATTAGGAATCACCTTTCAGAGCTTTAATTATTAATTTACTGCCAATTTGAGAAATATGGAACAAGTGCCACTTTGATCACCTATTTGCATACTAAGATCATAATTTGAATGTCAGATAGTCCTTGATTTGCTATTCAACCTCAAACCAGATATATTTAGGTGTTGGGAAAGTCAATTTCATACATTAATCAGTCAAATATGATCTTCCAGGTCTAAATCACATAGATCTAAGTGTTGGAGTGATCATAGCTACAAATCAACTGTCCAATAAGCTTTTATACATTTAACAAGATTTTCACTTTTTGTTTTTAACCTAAATTATCCTAAACATGCAATTCATATCTTTAGATTTAGATCTATTGTATGATCATGTTTTCAATGGTCAAATTTGTAGATCTAGCACCACTCATGCATGGTGTTTAGATAAATAATTCAATCGTCAGATGATCTATGATTAAAATTTTGTTGACATGGATGCATAATTGATTAAGCAAGGATTCCAATCATATAAATTTTAAAATTTTGTCCTTGCTAGAATCCCATCGCTGGCGCCAAAATCCGGTTACCATTACTGAAGAAGGCAATAAAAAAACAATCATCGTTGGTGACTGTTACATAGTTTAAAAATTGCAAAATTTCAAAAAAATAAAACATGGGTTTTGTAAGCCTTGATTTTATCTTCACTCCTATGAAATCTGGAGTGATTTCGTTCCTATTAGTGCCAAAAAGAAAGGTGAAAAAACAATGGAAACCTCAATTTGTTTTTAGCTATTGCCAACAATGAGAGAGAGAGAGAGAGAGAGAGAGAGAGAGAGAGAGAGAGAGAGAGAGAGGGAAAGAAGAGAAAAAGGCTATGCATGAGTGGGTTTCCTACATGTGCCATGACAGTCACAAGTGGTGATGCCGATGCAGCCTGTCAAAGGAAAAGGTGTAATAATTTTTGTAATTGATTGAGAAAATCAATAAAGTTTGAGTTTTAGAAATTTTGGGCTGAAATATTAGGGTTATTTAGAATATACTTCTTATAAAACTATAATCAAAGAATAAGACATGTACAATTGAAATTAAACTTAGCAAACCCTTCAAAATGACTGTGAGCACGACAAATTCTGAATCTAGATGAAAAATCCTTAATTTTCTTCATTTCTTGGACAAAAGGGTAAAATAGTAATTTTACTCAAAAATCAAAATCTAAGACATCAAAATTTAGAATGTACTGAGAAATACAAATCCAATGTCACTAAGTACACTCAATTCCGAGATCATGGGAATAAATCCTAATTTTTTTATATATAAAGGACAAAATGGTCTTTTTACACCATGTGGGGCCCACATGGAGCCCACAAGTGGCCCAAAAATGAATCCTATGGCCAGCCCACGTGAAATCATGGGTCAAACCATACCAGATTGTCTTGGGAAGTAGGTGGAGAATGGGAGAATCCAATGCTTATTTAATAATAAAAAATTTACCATCATTAATGCATATCATCATGAAAGAAGACCAAAATGCCTATAAATACAACCCCAAAAGTCCTCCCAAAATACTCTTAAAATTCCCACAAAATTTTTTTCACTCTCCCTGAAAAATTAGACCTAGATCCCTCCCCAAAAACCCAAAAAAATCCCAAGAGGTCTCTCTCTTTTCAATTTCTTTTTCTTTTTAGATTGGAACAAGAGACCTAAAATCAATTAGGCACTCTATTCCAGATCTAATATCACCAATTCCACCATCCAAAACTTCCCACCATACATTATCTACAAAACCGCCTAAGTAATTTCAAGATCCAACAGTTCAAACAACGAAAATTTGCAAGAAAGGCGGATCTTGGGCCATATCTTCATCAAAAGGGTATTTCTTTTAAATTGGACACATAAACAACATTTTTTCTCCAATCAGGTAGGTGGGAATACTTTCAATACATGTTTACTAATGTTTAATGAAAATTTTATTTTACTGTAATTTATTTTGGTGATAAAAAGGTAAAACTAAAGTAACAATAGCACCTTCAATTTAGGATGATAGAGGGCTTAGATGGAAAATCGGACCCTACCGATCAATCCAGAAGGGTCCAAAACCCTTAGGGCACAATTTTCACTAAATTTCATGAAGGTTTGGTCCCTCAATTGAGAAGGGAATGATTAGACGATCTAAAAGGACTGTCCGATCTCCCAATTGGACGGACGACGCGTGAGACGCCGTGCTTGCACGCGTGCGACATCATCCCTCACACATTGGTGGACATCCCGTGCGAGCGCTTCCACATCTCATCATGATGGACGCGCCTGACGAGTAGGAGCGTTCCGCCCAGCTCGATTTCGCTCGAAAGATCTAGGTCGTCCATTCCTTTGGGCCCAAATCAAATCTAGGCCCTAGGAAGGACTGTGAACTTCCATATCTAATTTCAAATCCATCTGAACTCCAAATTGAGATCAGAAAGAAGCTATGGAAATCTTGAAACCTCTATTTTCTGATGAAATCTAGAAATTATGTAATAAAACTTTATGTATTAAAGAAACAAGTTTCCAATTACCTAGATCTTTAAGATCTAAGATGATCAGATCTTAGAAATATGTTTTAATAATGATATAAAATTGAAATGAAGTTATCTAAATGATTTATTTGGATAGATCTAAGAGATATTAAGGGATCTACCCCTATGGTAGAAAAACCCTAAAAATTTCAAAGGGACCCACTTGATCAATAAGATCAAGTGTGATCAGATCCTTGAAATGGATGGGATGGATGTTGATATGATGAAATCCAAGGAGATCATGGATGGATTATGAAAAAAACAAAATAATATGACATTCGGACCTTAATAAAGAAAACCCCCTAAATATAATTAAAACCCTTAATAAAAAGGAAAAGATTTAAGATCTAATGGTTTGATCATAAGTGAAGGTTTCTAAAGATGTTAATGTAATTAGTTTCATTTTATATTAATTGACAATAGCATCTTAGATATGATTTATGTTATAAAGCATGATAGTGTAACTTTTAGACTTTAGCATGACATGTGATTAAATTGTTATCATAGGTTGTTAGATTTAATTATCCTAGGGGCATGATAGTGTCATTATATGCAAGTGTAACTTAGGACCAAGTTAGTATGATTTCATGCCATTGTAACTTAAGATCATGCTAATTTAAGTATAGTTTTATTCCATTAGGTTATGTTACATTCATAAGGAGCATGTTAGTATCAATGTTGGTTAAATTTATATTGGAACCATGCTTTAAAGTTTATGATTTAATTGTTGTCAAATTTTATTAGTAGATTCAAATGTTAAGAAGTTGTTGAGATATAATGAGTATAAATCACCAAAATGTACTCTAATGAGAAAGTAGAGTTTCATGACACAAATAAGAATGGACTACTTTGGACTTAATTACTAAGGGCTATAGTTAGTAGGACAATATAAGGATTACTAAATCCTTGGCCTAAACTAGGAGAATAATAAATCCCATGAATGACATTATTTATGGACTTAATTAAAATCTATTAGAAAGGGTATTTAGGGTCAACATGCTTATAGGAACCTTATAAAAGGTTGAGCTATGGTCATTCTAGGGAATGATGAACATAATAGTTAAGGGGGTTATCTAATAGAGCCTCGCTCTTCTGCTACCTTCTGTTGATGTTTGTGAGGTCTAAACACCTCCTTACATGAGGATTGAAGTAACCACTTTGTGTTCACCCATTCAACTAGTAAGCCTTAGCCAATTGGAAATAAAGGAGCAGTTTAGACTTAGGCTTAAATAAGTTACCTTCAACCAACAAAACATTAACTGGTTGAATAATAATAGTAAGAGCATAAAAGGTTTGTAAATTACCTAACCCTAATAAAAACTGTAAGTAAGATAAGGATGATCAAACAAGATCCATTAGATCTTGGATGATCAAGAACAATAAGAATAAGAATATTATATTGTACTTAGTATGCATGTTTATTAGTGTGCTTGTTCTAGTTCATTAGATTAGATAATCCAAACCCTTGATCAAAGATAATTCAAGGAAGAAAACCAAGATCATCCTCCTTAGGGATGATCCAATAACTGAACTTAGATTAAAGAAGAACTAGATGATAGAAGATCTAGGACCTTGATCTTTATCAACATGTGTAGATTGTTAATCAATGGATCTATGCAAGATCAAGATCAAGGAGATGGGCGCACTAAGACTTAGAGATAGAAAAATACTTAGATCTAGTGATCATGGAAGATTTGGGAAAAGAGATCACTCCTTAAAGGTAGGAGGATTTGATGAATGCATTTACATGGGACATACATGATTGAACTCATGATCTTATGTTGACAAGAGTAATGTTAATACTTGTATTAAATCTCTTGAAAACCTTATGATCCAACCAAACACATATAAGATGGTTAAGGACTAGACTATAAGTGAATAGGGAAATAGAAAATATTTCAAGCCTAAGTAAACAGACAGATGGTCTAACATATATGAAATCTATTTTACATACAAGCTTGGAGGCTTGTGAGTTTGTTTTAATAGGCATAAGCCTAGGGGGATGCTATTACTAGAGGAGTTATAAGGGTTTGGCCACCCGCTCCTTGAAATTTGATGATACCTTGCCCTATGAGAGGCTAAAAGTCGGGTGGGACAATTATGGGAAGGCCTCCACTGTGAAAGTCCTGTCCTCCCATACGGGTAGTGACATAATATTTTCCACTGTGGTATCAGTGGTGAACAGGGCAGTTATCCGAGCGCCCTAGTACAGATCAGACTGCAGCATGACAACCTTTTTGATTATTTTGCACTATGATGCATATGAGAATAGGCATAGTGAAATGCCTTATGTTTTAGCATAATGAAATGCTAGGTAATTGTATATTATCAATATTTCCCAAGAAGGAAAATTCCCAGTGTAAGATTAGCTGAAATACTAAATTCTCATAATAGAGAGAGTTGATCAACTTAGTTGAGAATGATATTTGACTACTTTCATAAATTTAACTGATTTATCCATGTATAGTATGTACGTATATGGATGTACATAACTTACAAAGTAAAGAGTAAAGACATGAATATGTTTAGGGATAATGAGATTATGAAGTATTGGAATTACATTGTCAATTATTATGCTTCTTGAATCCCCTAGCAAGCATTGCTTGCTGAGATATTGTACTTGTTGCAATATCTCAGATACAGGGAAGGAGAGTTAGGAGTTGAAGATGATAGAAGACTTGAAGAGAATAATCTTCAAGGTATACCCTTGGAGACATGTATTTTTCTTTGTTGAGAGTTTTATTGTATGGTGAGCTTGAGTTTTGGATTATGTAATTTGGACAAGTATTGTAATAGATTTGGCTGTACTGTGAACTACTGGATGGATTCTAGAATTTAATAAAAGTATATTCCTTCAATGGAATTTTATTTTGTACATAAATTTTACTTATGTTATGTATGAAGTGGTGACTTGGGTTTTACAAAACAAGTTCAAAAGAAAAGAATTTCCGCTGCTTTGTTTTGCAAAAAAAATTTATACTATTAAAGGCCCTGCCTTTCAAAATACATTACAAAACGTGTTACAAAAACCTGGGTCGTCACAAAAGGCATGTATAGAGAGAGGATGAGATGTAGTGTTAAAGAGAGAGGGATGCGATGAGGGAGAGAGATAGAGAGAGGGGAGAGGGGAGAGGGAGGAGGTGGTGCTCTCTACCCTCTTTCCTACATGACAGACAGCTAAGAGTAGAGCTCCACACATCGAGCTCTTCTTGGTTGGCCATCGCATGGGGTCCATCATTGTGAGAGGTCCCATTATCAATTTGGTCCCCTATGTTATTTAGTAAAATTTTGGATTTTTCTTTCTTTGATCTCCGTTTTATGCAAAATTAGTGTAGTTGGAAAGCTCTCATCACTTACATTTTAAATTTTGAGGTTTCAAAGTTTAGTTTGGGGTTTCTTTGGTGAATTTACTTTTACATATTTCAGTTTTAGTGAACTATGATTATGTCTTCCAAATTCATTCAAAATAGTGACAATATGTAGGGTTATTACATTCTATGTTTCTTTGCATTCATTCTAGGATCAGTTTAGGAGTACTACATACATCTTTGTATTTAGATAGAGTAATTAAGGAACACTTCTAATCCTAATAGGATATGAATAAGTATGTTAAATCAGCATCTTTCATTACAAGAATCACAAAAAAAATTAACAAAAGCTAAAAATAAAATAACAAATAACAAAAGTCATTTTATACATTTTCTATTAGATAAATCAAGATATTAACATATCTTCATCCTAATCCCCTATGCCTACCATTATAAGAGACATAGAAATAAATAACAAAGCTAAAACAACTTAACAAATAACAATAGTCATTTTATACATTCTCTATGAGATAAATTAAGATGTTAATATATCTTCATCCTAAACCCCCTATACATACCATTACAAGAATAATAAAAACAAATAACAAAGGTAAAACAACATAACAAATGAAAAAAATCATTTCAGACATTCTTTGTGAGATTGATCAAAGCTAAAACAATATAACAAGTCATGACCAACTGAGATAGAAAGAGGGGCAGGGGATCATGTGCATAAGTGGGTTGAGAGAGAGAGAGAGAGAGAGTTGGTACAAGGTTTGTTGTGGATGTGCATAGGTCTGGTCTGTGATCATAGAGGGCAGAGAGAGAGGTCATAGTTAGTCTATTGTCAGCCGACTACCATGGAAGGCAGAGAGAGAGGGTGAAGGGACACGGTCACTCTGGTTCGGAGGGTGACAATGCAAGGAAGAGAGAGAGAGAGAGAAAGAAGGAGGGAGGGTGATGGAGCATAGGCACTTATGGTTGCTAGGCAATTGCACAAGGTAGAGAGAGTGAGTGAGGGAGGGGGTGGGATGTGCACATGGTTGATTGAGGATGACCAGCAACCATGCAGGATAGAGAGAGATAAGGGAGGGACAACTGCGTAAGGTAGAGAGAGAGATATAAGGAGGGAGGCAGAGGGGATATGCATGGTCGATCAAAGACGGCTGGCTGACGACTACACAAGGTAGAGAGAGAGAGATAGGGAGGGAAGGAGGAGGGGATGCTCATGGTTGGTCTAGGCTGCTAGTTACCATGCAATGCACAGAGAGAGAGAGAGAGAGAGAGAGAGAGAGAGAGAGAGAGAGAGAGAGAGAGAGAGAGAGAGAGAGAGAGAGAGAGAGAGTTAAGGTGACAAGGAGGGACGGTAGGTTGGAGATGGCTAGCTAGTGACTGCGCAAGGTAAAGAGAGTGGGAGGGGGAGGGAGGGAGGAAAAGAAGAAGTGCTTTACATAGGCGAAGACACAAACTTTTCCAACAGGTTGTGGCACTTGTCGATAGAGAGACTACACGAGCAACTCTAAATGGCAGAGATTGGAAAGGAAATTGGTGAGATGAACAAAAATTTTGACGTTATATACTTTAGACTTTTAAAGTTACTTTTTTCGAAACGACTTCAAAAATACAATTTTTAAAGTTGTTTAAAAAAAAAAAAGAAATTTAAAAACTCCATTTTTAAATTTGTTTTGAAGAAAAATGAAGTCATTTTTTACTTTAAATTATTTTTATTTATAAATTTTTTCTTTTACTTAAAAATGTCTTACTTACAATGATGCTAATTTTTCATAAAATTCAGCATTGGTTCATGCATTCAATGCACGCACACACACACACACACACAATATATATATATATATATAGACACACATAGACACAAACAAATACAAGAGCAAGAAAATCATAGTATTTTTTGAATAACTCCTCATTTATTATCCTTTTATTACATATATCAAATGTTTACATACAATTAGATCATATTAATATAAGATCATAATCAAAGAGCTAATTTGGAACTATTTCATCAAGTTTGGGCCTCTTAATATTCAGTTCACTCTACTTTCTAATAGGGAGAGAGATGGTAAAGCTTCAATCTATAACTTCCTCAGCCAACTTGATAGAACCATTTCTCTTCATCAAACCTTAATTTTGGATGAGAACTGCAAAACATAAGGTTATCCTTTTCTCCAATGGCTAGGGTTAGAGAGAGATGTAGTTGTTGTTTGCAATGAAATCATACAATTTTTTCCAAAATCACGATGATTGAAACTTCTTAACCCCATCATCTACAGTGACAAAACCCACTTCATCCACAAAATGTAAATATAGAGTTGGTAATAAGAAAGCCATCGATGGTAATAGGAGGTTTTAGTATCCTTACCATGTTTTTCATGCCCCAAACATTCAAAATATCCAAAATAGAAAGTAAGAAGGGGAATAAGACAAAGAGAGATAGAAGGACCAAAGGTGGAGGCTATCGTGCCATTCGTAAGATTAATAACATGAATAGGGGATACAAGAAAAAAATGAGATGACTTTAGCCCTTTTATGGAGGACAATGGATTTTTGAAGTTGTTTCCAAAAAACAACTTTAAAAGTACCCACTTTTGAAGTCGTTTTCCAAAAATGACTCTAAAAGTTAGGACTTTTGAAGTCATTTTCCAAAAAATGACTCTAAAAGTTGGGAATTTTGAAGTCATTTTCAAAAAAAGGACTTCAAAAGTACGACTTCAAAGGTAGAGACTTTTAAAGTCATTTTCTAAAAATGACTTTAAAATTCCTTCTCATGCTCATTTTTTCCCAACTTTAAATTCACTAATTAATACAACACCAAATGATGTTTCATATAAATTGGTGTTGAGTCACACATTCTATACACAATAAACACAAGAATATTCAAAAGAAGTTATTTTTCAAATAACTCATTAATTACCATCATTTTATTAATATATATATATATATATATATCTCAAATGTCACATAGTATTCCATCTCACTAATACAATCTATATATCACATGATAAAAGAGCTAATATGAAATTATGTCACCATTGTCATTCTCACAAAGTACTTCGATTGATGGAATTGTTTTGGCAATACAAGGCTAATCTATTGCAGTATCGCTTAGGTTGTCTTCATCATAAAAATCCCTCAGATATGATGATAAAATAGTTCACCATCTCTTATCACATATGTCTTGCCTGTAAAGTTCATGTTTCACTTAAGATGCTAAAATAAATTGATCATGTTTATTACCGATCATGTTAAGGTCGACCAATGTCAATCTAAGAGCATTCGTTTTGATGATGACTTTGTTGTATTTTCCAATCACACTTAAACTCAACCACAGTTCTGCAAGTATAATCCAAGCCCATATCTTTCTTATAACCATATAATAAGTATCATTCACCAATGTTGGCTTGTTATCTTTTGAACTAGAAAAGAATGTAGCATTGGCAATTAAGTTGACCCTGCTATTCTATTGCACTCTTGAGTTATCACAATCTTTTGTGTAAAAGTGATAACCATTGATGGCATATCCCAGATATTTTATTACTTCTAGTCATGGTCTCATTGCCATCCAATCCAAGGATTCTGATATACCATTGCCTAGTACTTCTCGCTGATCTTGAACCTTTGTATACACATACTAAGTAGGATATGATTGTTGCAAGTAAGATTACACACACACACACACACACATAGAAAGCAATTTATTACAAGTGTGAATTCATTGATTTTACCTTTTAACAAAGCTAAGTATTGAGAGTGCAATAATGCACAAATTGTAGTCACTTTTGTTTCTTTGAATAACTTAGATTCTTTCCTTTGAGGATATCCAAGTGCCCACTACACACACACACAAATTAGTGGAGGGATTAAAGAAGATATAATCATTAATAATTAATTTTTACAAAGTGCATGATCAACTTACTCAATGTATAGCTAGAGTTCATCGACATTCCACAACACACAAAGGTGTGCCAGGTCTCGTTCTTTATAGCTGATGATTAATACACGACCACTCGATAGAGGTTCACCAACCATCACTAATTATTTTTTTCTTAGGATTCCAATTGCATCCACTCATGATAATTGCTATGTGTAAAACTCCACTACTTCCTCTACAAGAAAACACTTGACTATACACCCCTCTATCTTGTTGTGATTTCGTACATACCCTTTTAAAAATTTCATATACCTCTCAAATGGGTACATCCATTGCAAGCAAACTAGCCCAAAGAGTCTGACCTCATCAATGAGGTGCCTTGTCAAGTATACCATGATGTCAAAGATGGATGGTGGGAAGGTTGTCTCTATCTCACATAAAGTTGTCACTAGATGTTCTTAGATTTCATGTAATTTTGAGACATCCACCTCCTTCTTGCACAAAGCATTGAAGTAGTAGAATTTTGTAATAGAATCTCCAACTTTATTCATCAATACCAAACATATTGCTACAGGTAGGTGTTGTTGCATCAATGCATGGAAATTGTGGGATTTCATCCCTAGCATTTTCAGCTCTTCTATGGAGACAATGTTTCTAAAGTTTGAACACTAGATGTCAGGGACTTTGAACTCGAACAGTGTTTTACACACTATTCTTCTCTCCTCTCTATCGAGCAAATAATTTTCCTTAAGTAGGTATGTTCCATGATTGCTCTTATCCTGTGGATGCAACCTTCTCTTCAAACCCATCTTCATAAGCCATTTGATCTACAAGTCAATTATTTTATTTTTCCTAGGATGTCAAGCAAGGTATTGCTCAATCTTTCATACACATTCTTCTCAATGTTCATGATATCAAGCACATGGCATAGATGTAGTGATTTCTAGAATGCAAGTTGAAAGAGTATTGACTTCTTCTTCTAACATCTTCTAAAGTTGTTTTCACCTACCGTTTACTTGATTTTTCTTTTCCCATAAGACTTCAACATTTTCAACCTATTCCAGTACTTGTAATTCTATCAACATCTTTGGAAGTGTCCTTGTTTTACACTCATTAAATTTCCCCTTCTTAGAACGATATGGATGCTCTCTGTGCAACCATCTTCTATAACCAAGGAGTGCCATTTTCCTAACATATTTAAGTCATATGTCACATGTTTGGTTACTATAGATAGGATATGCATTGTATCCCTTCATGGTGTATCTAGACAAATTACTATATGCAAGGAAGTTACTTATTGTCCACAACAGTATAATCTTTAGAGCAAACAATTCTTTCCTATATGTGTCATAAGCTTCAACATCTACATCCCATAATGTCTCAAAATCATCAATCAAGGAAACCAAGTACATATCAATGTCATTCCTTGGCTAGTTTAGACCTGATATTGACATAGTTAACATCATGAACTTCCTCTTCATACATAGAAATGGTGGGAGGTTGTAACAAACCAATATAATGGGCCAACAACTATTCCTTCTGCTCATAGAACCATGAGGATTAATCTCATATGTTGATAATGCAAGTCGTAGGCTCCTAGGCTCTTATAAAAAATTAGGCTACATGAAGTTGATGAGCTTTTATGCTGGGCTATCCGCTAGATGGTGCAAAAAGCTATTAGCTACTCTATCCTTAGCATGCCATACTAATTTCTTTGCTATTTCTGTAATACAAAACAATCTTTTGAACTTTGGAACAGGGGGAAATAACATAAGATCTTTATGAGAACATTTATAACCATCTCAATTGAATTCTTCTTTAACATTCGTCTTGACTATCCACAAGTTGGCCATGTAGTTTTAACCACGTGATCCTTGCACAAGATGCAATCATTAGGACACACATATATCTTCCCATACTTCAACCCTTATAGCTAGGGTTTTCTTTGCCTCTTATGTGACCTTGCCAATTTATTATCCTTCGATTAGCATCTTACCCACTACTTTTATGACTTTTGTAAAACCTTAAAATGAAAAACCAAATCTTGATTTCACATTGTAAAGTTCTACAATGGTAGAAAACTTGGTATAATCTTTACAGGCAGGCTCAATGACTCATCGGCTTCCTCTAATGTAGTATGAAATTGTTCAGGGTCATCCTCGAAGTTATTGTATGCATCTCAAAACATTAGTGTAGCTGCACTGCCTACAACACTTCCTACAGTGTCTTCAAATCTTCCTTCCCTTTTTGAGGGCCCATGCAAAAGTTCTTCTCCATGCCAAATCCTTGAGTGTTCTCTTAACACCCTTATAGTTACTTTTTTCAAGTTTCCTCATTTTGGGCATAAACAACACATGCAATTAGGATCACCACTTGCCCTAAGTACGAACTCTATGAACTTTTTGATTTTCTCATATGTTTTTTGATGTTCTTTGTGACGACCCGAGTTGTAACATGATTTGTAAAGTATTTTGAAAGGCAAGGCCCTTAAGAGTGTAAAATTTTTTCGCAAAACAAAGTAGTGAAAATTCTTTTCCTTAGAACTTGTTTTGAAAACCCAAGTCACCACTTCATACATAACATAAGTACAATTTGTATACAAAATAAAATTCCATTAAAGGAATATACTTTTATTAAATTCTAGGATCCATCCAGTGGTTCACAGAATAGCCAAATCTATTACAATGCTGGTCCAAATTACATAATCCAAAACTCAAGCTCACCATACAATAAAACTCTCAGCAAAAAAAAATACATTTCTTCAAGGGTATACCTTGAAGATTATTCTCTTCATGTCTTCTATCGTCTTGAGCTCCTAACTCTCCTTCCATGTATCTGAGATATTGCAGCATTTACAATATCTCAGCAAGCAATGCTTGGTAGGAGATTCAAGAAACATAATAATTGACAATGTAATTCCAATACTTCATAATCCCATTATCCCTCAACATATTCATGTCTCTACTCTTTACTTTGTAATTTATGTATATCTATATACATACATACTCTTCATGAGTAAACCAGTTAAATTTATGAAAGTAGTCAAATATCATTCTCAACTAAGTTGATCAATTCTCTTCATTGTAAGAATTTAGTATTACAGCTAATCTTATACTAGGAATTTCCCTTCTTGGGAAATATTGGTAATATATAATTACCTAACATTTCATTATGCTACAACATAAGGCATTTCACTATGCCTATTCTCATATGCATCATAGTGCAAAATAATCAGAAAGGTTGCCATGCTACAGTCTGATCCGTACTAGCGCGCTCGGATAACTGCCCTGTTCACCACTGATACCATGGTGGAAAATACTATGTCACTGCTCATATGGGGCAGCAAGACTTTCACAGTGGTGGCCTTCCCATAATTGCCACCACCTGACTTTTAACCTCTCTTTGGGCAAGGTATCATCATATCATCAAATTTCAAGGAGCGGGTGGCCAAACCCTCATAACTCCTCTAACAATAGCATCCCCCTAGGCTTATGCCTATTAAAACAAACTCACATGCCTCCAAGCTTGTATGTAAAATAGATTTCATATGTATCAGACCATATGTCTATTTACTTAGGGTTGAAATATTTTCTAGTTACCTATTCACTTATAGTTTAGTCCTTAACCATCTTATATGTCTTTGGTTGGATCATAAGGTTTTCAAGAGATTTAATACAAGTATTAACATTACTCTTGTCAACATAAGATCATGAGCAAAATCATGTATATCTCATGTAAATGCATTCATCAAATCCCCCTACCTTTAAGGATTGATCTCTTTTCCCTAATCTTCCATGATCCTGACTGTTGTATGTAATCTGTACATCCATACATATTGTCAATATATAAATTTTGAACAATCCTATTGATCACTAGATCTAATGTTTAGAATGATCTTTAGATCATTCATATCTAGGTATTTTTCTATCTCTAAGTCTTTGTGTGTCCATCTCCTTGATCTTGATCTTTCATAGATCTATTGATTTACAATCTACACATGTTGATAAAGATCAGGGTCCTAGATCTTCTATCATCTAGTTCTTCTTTGATCTAAGTTTAGTTATTGGATCATCCCTAAAGAGGATGATCTTGGTTTTCTTCCTTGAATCATCTTTGATCAAGGGTTTGGATTATCTAATCTAATGAACTATAACAAGCATACTAATAAACATGCATACTAAGTACAATATAATATTCTTATTCTTATTGTTCTTGATCATCCAAGATCTAATGGATCTTGTTTGATCATCCTTATCTTACTTACTGTTTTTATTAGGGTTAGGTAATTTATTAGCCTTTTATGTTCTTATTATTATTATTATTCAACCAGTTAATGTGCTAGTTGAAGGTAACTTATTCAAGCCTAAATCTAAAGTACTCCTCTTATTTCCAATTGGCTAAGGCTTACTAGCTGAATGGGTGAACACAAAGTGGTTACTTCAATCCTCATGTAAGGAGACTTTTAGACCTCACAAATGTCAACGGAAGGTAGGGGAAGAGCGAGGCTCTATTAGATAACCCCCTTAACCACTATGTTCATCGTTCACTAGAATGGCCATAGCTCAACCTTTCATAAGGTTCCTATAAGCATGTTTACCCTAAGTACTCTTTCTAATGGATTTTAATTAAATCCATGAATATTTATAATATCATTTATGGGGTTTATTATTCTTTTCCTAGTTTGGGCCAAGGATTTGATAATCCTTATATTGTCCTACTAACTATAGCCCTTACTAATTAAGCCCAAAGTACTCCATTCTTATTTGTGTCATGAAACTCTACTTTCTCATTAGATTACATTTTTGATGTTTTATGCTCTTTATCTCATAACAAGTAGATCTACTAATAACATTTAACCATAAATGAATTATAAATTCAAAGCATAAAACTACATAATTTAACACTTAATGATAATGAGGCAAGGTACTTAAAATTACTCTAACATGATTTCCAACTAATATACCTTAATAACTCAATTTAAACTAACATGGATTTAAGGTATAATCTCATACTATAGTATAAACTTATATGAAATTCTAGCATGGTCTTAAGTTAGAATGGCATGAAATCATACTAAAATGCCCCTAAGATAATTATCTAGCACCTTATGATAACAATGAAATCACATATCATGCTAAAGTCTAAATGTTAAAATAGCATGCTTTATAACATAATCATATTTAAAATGCTATTATATAAAATGAAACTAATTACATTAACATTTTTAGAAGCCTTTACTTATGATCCATCCATTAGATCTTAGATCTTTTCCTTTGATTAAGAGTATTAGTTATATTTAGGGGATTTTCTTTATTAAGGTCGAAAGATCATATTGATCCATTTTTGTCATAATCCATCCATGATTTCTTGGATTTCATTATATCAACATTCATTTTATCCATCCCAAGGATCTGATCACACTTGATCTCATTGATCAAGTGGGTCCCTTTGTATTTTTAGGGTTTTTCTACCATAATGGGCAAATCCCTTAATATATCTTAGATATGTCCAAATAAACCATAGATATCACTTTATTTCAATAGTATATCATTAGTAAAATATATTTTCAAGATCTAATCATCTCAGATCTTGAAGATCTAAGTAATTGGAAACTTGTTTCTTTAATACAGAAAGTTTTACTGAATATTATATCCATTTTATCATTTCATCAAAAAATATAGGTTTCAAGCTTTCCATAGCTTCTTTCTGATCTTAATTTGGAGTTTAGATGGCTCCGAAATTTGATCTAGAAGTTCACAGTCCTTTCTAGGGCTTAGATTTGATCTGGGCCCAAGGAACGGATGGCCCAGATCTTTCGAGTGGAAAACCAAGCCGAGTGGAACGCTCTTGCTTGTCGGACGCGTCCGCCACAGAGGCGTAATGGAAGCGCCTGTCTGGGACTTCCACCGACGCGGACGGGACGAGCAGGATGCTCGTCGTTCGCACGCTCATAAACGGGACGCTCATTGAGCGTGTCCGCTCGTCAGTTTGATGGACGCGCCATCGTCTAGCTTGGGATGATGTCCCATGCGTAGAGTGCATGGAACATTTCCGCGTGCGCATTTTTGATGCTGCGTTACGCGTGTGTCTTGGGCGCTGTTAGATCAAGAGATCGGACAGTCCATTTTGGACTGTCCAATCAATCCTCTCTCAATTGAGGAACCAAACCTTCATGAAATTTAATGAAAATTGTACCCTAGGGGTTTTGGACCCTTCTGGATCGATTGGTGAGGTCAGAATTTTCATCAGAGCCCTCTATAGGCCTGAATTAAAGGTGCTATTATTACTTTATTTTTACTTTTTTTATCATCAAAATAAATTACAATAAAATAAAATTTTCATTAAACATAAGTAAACATGTATAGAAAGTATTCCCACCTACCTGATTGGAGAAGAAATGTTGTTTATGTGTCCAATTTAAAAGAAATACCCTTTTGATGAAGATAGGCCCAAGATCCACCTTTCTTGCAAAAATCCCATTGTTTGAACTGTTGGATCTTGAAATTGCTTTAGGGGTTTTGTAGCTAAGGTATGGTGGGAAGTTTTGGACGGTGGGATTATTGATATTAGATCTGGAACAGAGTGCCTAATTGATTTTAGGTCTCTTGTTCCAATCTAAAAAGAAAAGAAATTGAAAAGAGAGACATCTCTTGAAATTTTTGGGTTTTTGGGGAGGGATCTAGGTCTAATTTTTCAGGGAGAGTGAAGAAAATTTTTGTGGGGATTTTATGAGCATTTTTGGAGGATTTTTGGGGTTGTATTTATAGGCATTTTAGTCTTCTTTCATGATTTTAATTTTTTATTATTAAATGGCGTGAAAGTCTCCCATGCTCCATTTTTCTTCCCCAAAACCAGGTGGTGTTTGTTGACCCATGAATTCACGTGGGCTGCTCATAAGAATCATTTTTGGGTCCCTTGTGGGTCCCATGTGGGCCCCACATGGGTGTAAAAAGACCATCTTGCCATTTATGTATAAAATTTTGGGTTTTATTCCCATGATCTCAGATTTGAGTGTACTTAGTGGCGTTGGATTCATATTTCTCAGCACAGTCTAATTTTTTATGTGGAGATTTTATTTTTGGGTAAAATTACTATTTTACCCTTTTGTCCAAGAAAGGAAGAAACTTAAGGATTTTTCATCCGAATTCAGAATTTGTTGTGCTTACGATCATTTTGAAGGGTTTGCTAATTTTAATTTCAATTTTACATGTCTTATTATTTGATTATACTTTTATTAAAAGTATATTCTAAATAACCCTAATATTTCAGCTCGAAATATCTAAAACTCAAACTTTATTGATTTTCTTAATAAATTACAAAAATTGGGGTTATTACATTCTTTGTTGTAGTGTTCTAGGCATATTTGTACGTACTTTCAATAAATTGACCCTAATCTATGTGTAAAGACTTGTTAGACATGAAAAAATTATAATGAACTCCGTTAAGCATTTTAACAAACAGTAAGTACGCAAGAATTATAAGTGTTTGTTGAATGTGTTAAAAACAATGAAGAAGGAAGCAAAACATGACATATACATTCAAAAAGAAATTTAACTTTGAAAAGTAAAGTTTTTAACCATAACCATGCATTCAAAATGTATCAAACATGCATACATATGACACAAATAAGGAGATGCTAACCAACACAAAAATTGATATCGACCAAGAATATATAAAAGCAATTCCAATTCACAATTGGTATTAGATTGAAGATAGTCACAGCAAAAATCAACTTATATAAGCTTCAGTTTGTGTATAGATCATGACAATTAGAAACATAAAAGAAAAAATCAATGTAAAAATTCTCATAATAGAATTATTTTTAACTTTTAACTCAATTTTTTGGAAATAACTTTAAAATTGGGTCACTTTTGAAGTTGTTTCCCAAAAATGACTCTAAATTTTCCACTATTAAAATCATTTATCAAAATCAGCTTTTAAAATATTTATTCATGAAAAAAAAGTTATTCTCACTAACCTAAAATAGGTACTTTTAAATTCATTTTTTTAAAAAGACGTTCAAAAGTCGATACTTTTAAAGTCTATTTTTTTTTAAATGACTTTAAAAGACCCTATTTTGAAGTCGTTTTGAAAAAAACAACTTTAAAAGTCCTCTCTTTTGGATTCATTTTTTTCAAAAAGACTTTAAAAGTATAGGCTTTTAAATTTATTTTTTGAAAATGACTTTAAAAGTGGATGCCTTTAAAGTTTTTTTCAGAAAAACAATTTCAAAAGAGGGGACTTTTAAAGTCGATTTTGAAAATGACTTCAATAGTCCTTTCTTGTAAAAAAAGTGTTTCATGCCAAACTAAAGAAATTGTTTTCTACAAACCAACTTCTTATGTATGACTTTTAAGTAATTTTTTTCCAACCAACTTCTAAAATATTTATGAAGTCGGTAGTTTAAAAATCAACTTCTTTATGCCGACTTTGGAGCCTCCTATGTAGTAGTGAACCATTGTCTTATACTTGTTATCTCACTCAACAAGCATAGCAAACATCAATCCAACCACCTTACCTAAGAAAGGAAATCACCCACCACTCAACACAATCCAAGCATATAACTCCAAGAGGGATGATAAAGAGAGTGATGCATGAAAAACAAGAGAGAAAATGATGAGTACTATGCTTGTGAGAGAAAGAGATATTGGAAGATGGAAGGTAAGAGAGAGTGAGGAATGGGATGGTCGTTGGAAATTTAGAAACGTCATGCATGCGACTAACTTTA
Organism: Warburgia ugandensis; assembly: GCA_035236585.1. Lineage (NCBI taxonomy): Eukaryota > Viridiplantae > Streptophyta > Magnoliopsida > Canellales > Canellaceae > Warburgia > Warburgia ugandensis. Next base: position 68,660,944 of record CP141126.1, on the reverse strand, counting down.
TCTGCACAAAAAATAATGTCTATATCAAAAGATAAGGTGGAAAATTTCTCATGCATGCAAGAAGATCATGTTTGGAGCTTTTGAGAGAAGCTATATTCACATACAAGTCCCACGTGCAATATCTTTTCTAAAGAAGAACACTTAGAAATTGGAACCCGCATGTAAAGCATTATCAGTCATCCACTCACTTACCTGGACAAGAGAGGAACCTACCTAGAGTCCATGATTTCTACAATGGGAGGTTTGTTCTTGCTAGATGAAATCTAGAGATCAAGTTGACATGTTGATTGTAAGAATAGGTGGCTTTGGGAATGGCCAATTAGAAGCTACAACCTTTCATACTATGCTCCTAAAGAGATGGATGGCTCAAACGTATGAGAATATAAGATAAGAAAGAGTAGCCAGATGCAAATAATAAGAATTACAGAGTATCCAAGATGTCATGTATTAATAGCCAACCAAAGTAACTAAGGATGTCTAAACTTGGGCAATTAAAAGACAATGGCATTTGGATTAGAAAGGGTAGAAGATTTGGAATGTTAGAAAGATGCCCCAAAGGATGAATTCATGGAGAGTATGTGAGATTTCCTTGGATAGCAAAGCAAAGTAGGTGAGGAAGATGGGAAGTGTTATTTACATAAAAAGTGGAAGAGGCGTTGGGGAGAGGAACCTTGGGGGGCTACATGATGACATCACAAGAAAAAAGGGAGGAGGAGGTGGAGAGGAGTTTAGTTTGTCCTCTTCAAGCTGCTGGCTAAGAGCAGCTACTTGGAATTATAAGGGAGAAGATTGACGTTGAAAGGAGGTGCCTAGAGTGGTGTGTGCATTGAGGGATTGGTGAGGCTAGCTGTTACACGTAGAAAACAATGGAGGTGCGTTGAAATCCTACTGGGGAGGTAAGTATCTTCTACAATGTAATATCTTAATTAAGAGAGAAAAGAAGAGAGCTGCTTGTTTGTAATTTACAAGCACCTCTCCATCTTGAACATTGTATTCTACGTTGAAATTAATAAGAGTTGTGCTTAAATCGTCTTTTACAAGCAGCTGCTTGCTTTTGTTTTACTAAGCAGCTGCCTAAGATTTAGAGGGGATCAGCACGTTAATATATTAAAGAGGGCTTAAAAGGAAAGGCTGCTGGTTTTGTTTGCATTCAGCAGGTGAAGCAAGCAGCTCTTTCCTCACCTTGTGGAAGGAGTTCATGTGCACTTTGGGTGCTTTTTGTCCTTGTTAAGCAGCTGCGTAGGCTTGTGATCCTATAGTTCTCTCTCACCCTCTTTAGGGCATGAAATACATGGCTTGGATAAAATGTTAATATAAGCGGGAGTTAGGAGATTTGTGTGATGCATGTAATCGAAGGAGATGGGTGATATGTGAAAAACATTATGGTAGTTGGCTGGTGAGTTATCTCTTCCAGGTTTGTGGCTGTTTGGTGGTGTCCCATGTGCTTGTTGAATGACACAAAAAGTATAAGGTGTCATTTAGATGATGAAAGCAGGCAATAGCATGGGCTGAAGTGGATTCAGAAACAATCTTCATTGTGTGATACTTCAAAGACCACTTGCAGTGTGCTTTCTATTCCATAGGGAAGTTTTGTTAGATTTTGCTTTTGTTTAGATTCATGTATTTTCATTTATGTAACACTTTAAATTCTAGTTCAATAAAAAGTTTCTCTTTTATTTCATTAGTTAGTTATTCATTTGATTTTAAATATATGCTTGACTTTAATTTTCTGTTATCACTAGTTATGTGTTAATAGAAGTTTAAGTTAAATTGCATGTTATGGTTCTAAAGTTGTTTAGTAATTAGTTATGTTAGATTATAATCATTGTTTAGAATATATTTTTAGCATAATGATAATGTTTACTATGTCTAGTTAGTTTTAACCCTAGGGTTAAGATGAAACCATAATTTTATGATTACGTAAAATTAGGTTTGAAAGTGCTTAAATATTAACTTTAGATTTAGCAAATCAAATTTATATGTTTATTGATTTTTTATGGGAAATATTAATTATATTCTATAGTTTAAATAGTTGACATGCTAGATTAAATTAAATTATTGTATGAAAAACTTTGATAGTCTGCATCCTAAAAAGACAAATTATACTTTGAGTAAATATATTAAATTAGGCTGAATCATAGAGTTAAGAAAGTATAGAAAGTGAAATTATAAAGATGAAACTTTTGTGTTTTTAAATTCATTGAGATTTTATTTATATGAGTGGCGAAAATTTCTAATTTGCTTCATTTTGAGAATATTTAATTTTACTGTGGTGGCTTCTAATACCCTAGGCTTAGTTGTGTATGATTTTATCTCTTTTCAAAAAATTTAGAATTGATTGATTGGTCGGTTAGGTTAAAGTAGTTTAAGATAGGTTTTAATTAGAATTTTCTGAATTTCAAAGTTAGACTCAATGTGGAATCAACTATACTTGTGTGAAACTATATTACAATTGTGCCTTGCACTTACGGATATTTTAAAACACACTAGTGGTGCGTTACATGAAAGAAAGAGATGAATAGGAAGGAGGATGCGTGCAAGATAGATGGGAGAAATGGTGGTGTGTAGAAAGCTTGAAAGAATGGACTAAGATGTGCAGGTGAATGGATGAGAAGATGGTGAATGCATGTAGAATGGTAGGATGGAATGGGGAAAAGAAAGAAAAACTAGATTAACTTACCTCTGAACACTTGACAGACTATCTTTCTTCTCCTCTCTTTCCAATGTCCTAAGGTTCCACCCTCTAGAGATTCACGTCCAAGCACAATGAAAGAAAAGGAATTTCCTTTGATGTCTCACCTTTTCCTTCATTTATCTCCTCACAATCTTTCCTGAGATCATACAAATCTATTCTCTTTCCTATCTTTTCCTTCTCCAATTACTCACCCAGGAAGCCTCGTATAGATTACACCTATGTCCCTTTCTTTTCTCTTCCATCCTTCTCTTTCTTATCTCCTTTCCCCTCTTGAAAAATCACGTCCAAAATCTATCCAAATCACATCCAAAATTGAGGAAACTTCCTTCATCTTCTATAGATCATGTAGCCTTCCATATTTCTTCGATTCTCATTTTTTGTTCTAGCCTTGAGTTGATTCACAACCCCAAGATGAATGGTTAGGATTGTTTCTATCTTTCAATCCCTAAAATGCATGTTTTTTCCTCTCTTCACTCATCTCCTTGAAAACATGTTTTCTCTCCTTCTAAATCCTCTCATCATCCAACCATTTTTTTCTCCACCAACAAGCATTCAAACTGCACCTATATTCTCTCCATAAAAACACATTTTTACCCCTTGAATTTAATGTGTAAACTCCTAAAAAGAATGACCGGTAACCCACAAAAAATTCTCCATCAATTTTCTTCAAGTCCAATCACCTTATATGCTTTATTCTTATTCGTTCACCCTAGAATTACCTTGATTCTCTCTTGGAATTTGCTTCTTATTGGATGTTTCCTAGGATAGCTTGAATTGAGGTTAGATCTTGGCCATTGTTTCTTTAAAAGTCTAGATGAAGGTGATATATATATTTCTTGTTAATTCCACTCACCACTACACATTTTTCTTCCTATTATTTCTTCTATAAATTCTCACGTAATAATATGTTTTGAATGGTGTGACATGTCCTCCCTTGTGGAAAATTAAGGAATCCTATAGTGGGTACGTTTCTATGTTAAGTGAGAAAGTAAGAGACAGAATGTAGAGTTCATGTGGAGCTCGGTCTTTGAGTTGTTGGATTTCCATAGAATTCCATGTGTGATTACTCTCATGGCTTTTAATCTTCACTTAGAAGCTCCCCAAGGTTGTAGGCTGCATGCATGCATGAGAAGAACACCACCTTATCTTTTAGTAGTGACAGCAAACACTCCCATAGCATACTATACTTCTTAGCTTCATGATTCTTGGCATAAGTTGAATGTGATGTGGTGTTTCCAATGGTGGACGGGTGAGTAACGTGTAAGAACGTAACCTTGGGAGGGGAACAACAACAGTAATAATAACATGTAGATGAGTGACACCTAGGGTTTTATAGCACATTTACGTAATTCTTTTTTAAATGTGGGGCCTCAAGTTTAGAAAACTATTTAGAAACAAACAGCAAAAAATAATTTATATGAAAAGACTTTCAAAAATTTCGGTGTCGTTCTTATTTTCTAAAAACAAAGATTTTTAGTGAAATGAGCGCTACATTTCCACCAAAAATTTGGCAAAGTTTTCTCTGTATTTTGGACCACATGCATTTTTTCACGTGCGATATAGTGTCCCTAATAAACACATTAATCATATGTGATAGGGAGACTTCATCTCCATTTAACCACAAGCATACATAATTAAATGTATATAGTTTTAGAAATCAAGTTTTAACTAAAACAAAAAGAATCATTTAGAAATAAAACAATTCACAACCAAGATCAATCCAATTTTAGCACATAACCATAGTTTAAATTTACATGTCCATGAAACAAGTCATATTAAATCAACCTACTACATCAATTCTAAGTAATCGCAACAAGTTGTACATCTATTTGACATTACCTTCACTAATCTCTTTTGTGACTTCTACTATGGTCTTCTACTCCTTTTCTCCTACTCTATTTCTTCAAATATGAGATATTGTAAGAAAGTACAATATCTTAGCAAGCTTGTGCCTGTGTAGGTAGTTTCATTATCAAATATGGAAGTTTTATACAATTTTTAAATCCAAATGAAGTCCATAATCACATGTTATGCAGTTCTGTAAAATATGAGGCATAGTGAGTAGTATAATAAAAATATAAAATCTCAATTATGCTTTAAAAATCAATGTCATGCCAATACATTTCAATTTATCAGTTTTAATATCCATACATGTGGCTTCAAAGACAATAATAACCTTTACAAGGTATTTTCAAGATATAAATAGTCACCACAACTCATGTCATGCATCATCTCATAAATATACTCATCCAAAATGGATGATGAATCATAGTAAAAAATGAATAGATGAAAATCATTTAAACAATGAAATGTTCAAATAGAATGAATGTATCTCAATAAGCATATATAGACAATACTATCAGAACCTCCTTAAGGTCTTGTGAGTGCTAAACCACTCAAAATCTGGCTATTGTTGTTGGTCATGAGTACTTCTTATAGACTTGAAATCTAAGGGTGCCACACACCTCCCTCTCTATCACGCTACATACATATGAATCACAAAAATAATAGATGCTCTATGTAAAAAAATAAAAACCCAATCAGGTCAGTAGCTATCATGCCAATAGCAAGACAAATAGACTCCTTGCACTATGCACATGGGGAACACGGTGCACAAGGCCATGACCCACCCATGATGTCATCATAACCTAAATTCGACCTTTTGTGGCTAGGTATCAAATATATGAGGTTTCAAATGTGGATGATCAGTCCTTAAGCCTCCTAGCACAGCTCTATTGCCCCAATATGTCCGTCATAACATAATAGTACTAGGCATCATCACATGCCACTCTAACTAATAAAACACTTGAAATTTATGCATTAGTAAAATCATGCAAATTCAAATCTCATGGTAATACATAGATATATAAAAGTGACCCTCACAAGGGTTGAGTCTGAGGATTATACACTCCTCAACAATTCATAAATCATGAACTCAATGCATTTCCAAATATAATTCCATGTCACAAGTTTGAAATCATATAATTATTCATCATGGAATTCCAAAACTAATATTTTGTATGAAAAACAAGTATACTCAAATGCATCAGAAATCTCATTTTTAACTATTTTCAAACATGATGGAATAGTTATCAATAGTTTTCACATTTTAGATAAAAACATATCAATGTTAAAATTACCATTCTCTTTTGCCGCACTTCACGGTTGAGTTATATTCCTTATTCAACCTATTTATTGATCACATAATCAAGTCAATATTTTGGATTCCTTGTTAACTTTAATTCATATATTAACAATTATAAAGAAGTCTATTTAAATTCTGACCTGATGGTCTAGATCATGTGTTAATCATGGAACCATTTCGTTTTAGTAATTTTATGGCATGGTTTCAACCATTTAAGCTGTTGATTTGTGTTTTAGAGCGATGAATCGATAGTCAAGGTAATATAACTTACTATTTAGACATTGAGTCTAAAAATCAAGGTTTCAGACCTCTTATTTGACAATGATCAAATCATAGAAAGGTCTGATCAGATATTTAATTCTATGATTAGTTAAATTTCAAGTGATCAAATATTTGACAATGATCAGATCATAGAAAGGTCCATATTCAATTTTGTCAGATTTCAAGAATTTTAACTCTAATCCTGTGATTTTTAATTGAAATATAGGGATTTTCATTTGATTTACATGAGCATTAACATGGACAATTCGGATAATTCAAATTTTTAGTTTTGCTACTTATCATTGATTTTAATAGTCAGTTTTTTTATGATCAATACTCTAATAATAATAAAAATTAGAGTATTTTTACTTAATGAAGGTTAGGGACACAATGGTGGCATCTGATCATTTATCTAATGTTGTTAGGGCCCTATTTCAATGCTATTCAATTGGACGACTAAGACCATTCGATCGATGGCTATCTAAATGTTACAAATTTTGTCCTATCTTATTCAATTTATTGTCAAGAATTTAGTTGTGGTGCCTGATCATCAATTAAATGTCATTGTTTAATAGTGACAAATCGAATAGCCAAGATCATTTGATTTGTTTCATTTCTGGATTAGAAATTTTGATTCATTCCATATTAATTTAGGGATGAGGAGCTTACTGATAACATCTAATTGTTAATTTGATTTTTTTGGCCTGAAATTTAATAGTGATTGATTGGATGGTCATGATTTGTTTGATTAGTTTCAGGCTTGAATAGATGATCTCAATTAGATCTGAGCTACATCGGGTATACATTTACCTATTTCTCAACATGGACTAAGAGGTGGACAATTGGATTATCACAGAAACCTAATTCTACCAAGAATCATATGAATCTAGCTCAAAACTTTAATTCAAGAACTGGGTTTCATGGATCTTACCTGTAACGTGATTTCTCAATCCCCAAATGTTGTTGAAGATGATGGGTTTTTTTTTTTTTTATTACAAAATTCGAATGTCGAACTATTACAGTCACCATACATTCTGGTCTTTCCAAAATTTGACATCTAACTTTTCGCTAATCACCCAATAAATAAGCGGCTTTGGTTCATGTTCTCGTGTTGAATATAATGATCTGCTTGGATAGACAATCTGAGCTATCGTCATCTCCAATGATCCCTGCAAATTCCTACAAACCCACAACTTCTCTTTTCTTCCTCACAGGCATGATGGTCTTCCCTTACTGGCCTAAGTTCTTTCTCCCTTTCTCCTTTCTTCCTCTTCTCCTTCTTCTTCATCCTCTCTTGGTTTCTTTTTCTACTAGGTTTTGAGTAATAGACTGTAAGGTCTTCTTCTTTTCTTTTCTTTTCCTTTGCTTTCATTTAAGGGGAGGGGATGTCAATATCAAACAGTCCCCTTCTTTAAGTTAAATGTTCTTCTTTATTCTTTCTTTTCAGATAATTCTCTTATTTGGTGGTGCCAATATCAAAATGGTGCCTTCCTATTAAGCAAATATCTTTTTTTTTATTTATCTATTTACTTATTTATTTACTAAAGTGTCCTTTATATTAATAAATGCATAACTTCTCCATCCAATCTCCAATTTTAGGGTTCTTTATACCATTGTATTCATTCTTCTAAGTATAATTTAAGTATCTAGGTTTCAAGGGTTAATTAAGTAGCTTTCAGAAGGTTAATTCTATGGAACTTATAACCTAAAATTTAAAATTTATATTTTATCAAATTAATTTAGAAATAATTTGAAATAGGATTTAAAAATTGGGGTTATTACAATATGGGTTTGTGGCATTGTTCAAATGGAGGAATAACTCTCCTTTTAGGATTTAAAGTTTCTTAAAAGTAACACTTTTCTCTTGTCTACCTAATCTTGAAAAAATTTAAAACAACCCTTAATTAGTGATAGATTAAGTAAATTTAGGATTGAAATGCTAATTACAGTGATATTATTTTTAATATTTATGTATATATCAAATACCCCTAGATTTACATTTTTCTAGTCCTCGAACTAAACTACAAAATATAGAATAGAAAAGCTAAAAATTCTAACCATTTTTGCAAGTGCAGTTATCTATAATTAGCATATGCAAAAATCCTTTAAACCCTTAGGTTACTTCTAGTGAACAAGTTATTATCTAGTAAGGGTTTCTAGGAATGACAACCATATACATTTTTTCAAAATCCACTTGGAAACTGTGTTATTTTTCTTAGAAAATTTTCTTTTATTTAGTGCTCATTAAATATCTAACTTTAATATGTTATTAAAAATGAACATCAGTTCAAAATCCTACCCTTATATTGAAGATATTCTATAGCTAATCAAGCCTTGGAATGTGAGTGTGTGACTAACCAATATATACACAATTATTAGCATATAAGTAAACTATAACTTAATTTTCTATCCAAAAGTATGCTTTGACTCCAAATCTCATGATATATGATGAGATTGAGAAAGAAGTCACTCATAAGTGAGTAAAACTATCATCAATATATGAGGAGAATAATGTATATCAAAAATGAATTGTCTCACATATTTCATAAGAGAGAATGATAACTTAGAAAAAAAAATGATAAATGGTCTCATGGAAAGGATGCCAATTATTAAAAATATTACACCTAAGTAGAATCCCTATTCATTCACAACCACATCCAAGCCATACTGCTCCTTAGATCTAGTTTGGTCTTTCACTAGGACAAAGCATAAGACTTAGGATAAGGCTATCAAAGAAATTGGTATAAGGGAGAACAAAGTGTTTTGAAAAATATGTAAACTAATTCTACTATAATATTCACAATCTTATTTTCACAAATGAAGGTGAAAATTTTTCCTTTTTCATTGGCTATCTATTTTTCTTCACCTCTTAAGGCTTCTCCCTAAAAAATATATAAATAGAGATGAGGTGAAGAGAAAAACCATCTCTTACTTTTCCCTAAGGGATTTTTCATTTTAACTCGGAATTGAATGTACTTAGTGTCATTTCGATCGATTTTTTGAGTACATTCATAACTTATAAGTTTTAAATCATGTTTTAATCTCTATAAAAAGAGAATTTCCAATTACCTAATATTCTAGCCCAAAATTTCTAAAAATTCAAACTAAATTGATTTTCTCAATCAATTTACAAAAACTGGGGTTGTTACATCTATACACAAACTAAAGCTCATATATGTTGATTTTCACTGTGGCTATCCTCAACCAAATCCCTACTGTAGGCCAATTTACTTGTCATGAATGTACTCATTTGGAGGTGCATGAAAATTTTAAAAGAGTAGATACAAAATCATAACTAGTTAGAGGGGTGCATAGTCGAATATTATATTATAGCGAAGAAGTGGAGTTTTGTACATAGTACTTATAAGGAGTGTATTCGATTGAAATCTCAGGAAAGAAATAATCAGTTGCATTTCATGATCCCAAGGTTGGCAACCCTCTATTGAGTGGTCATGTATTGACTATTGACTATAAACAATGGGACTAGGCATACCTTTGTGTGTTGCAAAATGTTGATGAACTCCAACCATACATTGACTAAGTTGATCATGCACTTAAGTAAAAAATAATTATTAATGGTCATATTTTCTTTAATATCTTCATTAATTTGTGTGTGTAGTGAGAAAACAGATGTCCTCAAGGCAAAGAATCCAAGTTATGAAAAGAAACTGAAGTGATTATAATTTGAGCATTGTCACACTTCTAATACTTGGCTCCGTCAAAAGGTAAAATGAAATAATATACACTTAATAAATTACATTCTGTATATATATACACACATATTATATATATATATATATATAATCTTACTTGCAACAATCATATCCTACTTAATATGTGTATACATAGTTTCGTGATTAGTGAGAAGTATGAGACAATGTTATATCCAAATCCTTAGTCTGGATGGCAATCGGACCACAACTAGAAGTAATAAAATATCTTGGATATGCCACTAATGGTTATCAGTTTTACACAAAAGACTATGATAACTCAAGAGTGCAATAGAATAGTGGGATTAGCTTAGTTTCCAATGCTACATTCTTATCTAGTTCAAAGGATAATAGGCAAAGAGTAGAGGATGGTATCTATTATAAGGTTATAGAGAGATGTAGGCCTTGGATTATATTTGTAGAATTATGGTGGTGTTTAAGTGCAATTGGGTGGAACACAACAAAGACAACATCAAAACTAATGACCTTAGATTGACATTGGTTGACCTCAAAAAGATTAGCTTAAAAAATTATTAGTTTATTTTGACATATTAAGCAAAACAGGTATTTTACATGCAAGATGGACATGATAAGAGATAGTTAACTATTTCATCATTCTATCCAAGGGATTTTTATGATGAAGATACCTTAGGAGATACTGAAATAGATTACCCTTGTATTACTAAAATAATCCCATCAATCAAAGTGCTTGGTGAGAATTAGGATTATGTGCATGATAATGGTGAGAGTTCTTGGGTTAAAAACAATATATGAGAAGCCTATATTGTAATGACCCCGAATTTTTGTAAATTATTAAGAAAAATTAATAAAGTTTGAATTTTTAGAAATTCTGGGCTGGAATATTAGGTTATTGAAAATTCTCTTTTTATAGAGATTATATTATGAATTAAAACATAGAAATTATGGATGTACTTGGAAAACTGATCGAAACAACATTAAGTATGTTCAATTCTGAGTTAAAATGAAAATTCCTTAATTTTTCCATTTGGGGGTAAAATGGTAATTCTACCCATATCCCATATCCAAGAAATAAGACCTCAATATTCATGAAGTACTTAGAAATATGATTCCAACGCCACTAAGTACGCTCGATTCTGAGTTCGAACAAATATTGCCTATTATTCTCCAATTTTGGGGTTAAAAGGGCAAAAAGGTCTTTTTACATAAAAGTGGGGCCCACAAAGTGGGCCAAAGTTCTAGAAGCACCAATAATTGCTCAGTGCATTATTGCTGGTAGTGGAGAATGGGATGGGAATGGAGAATGCATTAGTAATTAAAAATTCTAAAGTAATAAAATATCTTATCAAAAGAAATGATAAAAAATTCAAATTTGGCTATAAATATGTCCCAAAAATTTTCACAACCTTAACCACAAAATTTCCAAATCTACCCTCGAATTTCAGCCCCAAATTCCCCTTCATCCCTCCCCAAACTCTCTTTTCCATATTTCTCTCTCCTCTTTCTAATTGGAACAAGAGACCTAAATTCAATTAGGCACTCCGTTCCAAGAAGAATCTCATCAATTGCACCATCCATAACATCCTATACTATATTATATACAAAAACCCCAAATCAATTTCAAGATCCAATAGTTCCAACAACAGAAAATCACAAAAACGGGGACAATCAGGCTATATTATCATCAACCGGTAATTCTCTCAAATTAGGCATCAAATATACATTTTTTCTCCAATCAGGTAGGTGGAACTACTTCCTATACATATTTATTATGGTTTAGTGTAATTTTTATTTTTCTGTAAGACAAATTGTAAAAATAAAGTAAATACCAGAGCCTTCAATTCATGGTGATAGAGAGCTCAGATGGAAATTCTGACCTTTCCAATCGATCCATAAGGGTCCAAAACCCTTAGGGTACAATTTTCTAGAAAATTTAACAAGGTTGGAACCCTCAATTGAGAGAGATTAGTTCTGTTGGGCCCAGATCAAATCTGGACCTTAGGAATGGCTGTAAACTTCAATTTAAGATTGTAGGGTCATATGAACTCCAAATTGAGATTGAAAAGAAGCTATGAAAAGCTTGTAATGTCTAGTTTCTAATGAATTCATAATATGTCTAAAAATTATTCCTAAATTATTCTGTATTTTGGAAATAAGTGTCAAATTTCTAAGATCTTCAAGATATGAGGTGATCAGATCTTGAAAATTTATTTTAATGATGATATAATACAGTAATAAAGTAATATATATGGTTAATTTGAACAGATCTGGGATAAATTAGGGGATCTACCCTTTATGGTAGAAAAACCCTAAAAAATACAAAGGGACCCACTTGATCAATGAGATCAAGTATGATTAGATCCTTAGGATGGATTAAATGGATGATATTATGATGGAATTTAGTTAAATTATGGATGAAATGTGACAAAATCAAGTGGATATGATTTTTAGATCTTAATGGATTAAAAGCCCTAAAGGTAATTAAAACCCTTGATCTAAAGGAAAACACCTAAGATCTAATGGTTGGATCATATTTAAAGGTTTATATAATCTTAATATAATTAGTTTAATTGTATTTTATTGGATATAGAAGTGTAAATGTGATTTATGTTCTAAGTTTTAACTGTCTTTTATTGGATATAAAAGTGTAAATGTGATTTATGTTCTAAGTTAGAAAGCATGATAGTGTAATCTTTAAATTTTAGTATGATATGCCCTAAATGAGTAATTTTTTAGTAGATTTGATTATCTTAGGATCATGTTAGTGTAAATTAGGATTTAAACATGATTTCATTATGATAGAAGATGTGTTTCATAACTTAGGATCATGTTAGTTTTATTTCACTAGCTTAAGTTACATTCATAGGAAGAATGTTAGTATATAGTTATTAAGCTTATATTTGATTTATGCTTTCAAGTTGATGATTTACTTATTGTCAAATTTTATTCAATTGTTAAGTAGTTGTTAAGATATAAGGAGCATAAATGACCAAAAATGTAAACTAATGAAATATAGAGATTCATGGACAACTAAGATTTATCATTTCCTTGGCCCAAAGTAGGAAAATAATGAACATCCATGGATGACATTGTGCATATCCATGGAAATTAATTAAAATCAATTAGAGAAGGGACTTAAGGTAAAGAGCTCATAGGAACCTTGTCAAAGGTTGAGCTAGTACCACTCCAGTGGACTCTAAACATTGTGGTTATAGGTGGTATACAAGAGCCAAGTGCTTTTTCCTCACCTCCCATTGACGTAAGAGAGGTCTAAACACCTCCTTACATGAGGGTTGTATTAACCACTTTTTTAGTAGACTTTAACTGGTAAGTACTAATCATCCTGAAATAAGGAGGAGTTGTCTAGTAATAGGAAGAAATAAATTATCTTCAACCAAGTAAGACACTAACTGGTTGAATAATAATAAGAACATAAAAAGATAGCAAATTATCTAACCCTAATAAAAATAGTAAGTAAGATAAGGATGATCAAACAGGATGAGATCTTGTATGATCAAAAATAATAAGGAAAAAGAAACATCAATGTAAATTAGATTGTTATGTATGATATAGATAGTATTTGTATAGATGATATTAAACCCATGGATATATGATATTCAAGGAAAAAAGATTCAGATCATTCTACATAAGGATGATCAAAAGACCATGTAGTATGTACCCTTGATTAGAAAAATGACATTATACATATGATTTGACAGATATATGTTGATCGAGACTATGGCAGATGTCAAGGAGTAAGAATACCTTATTGAGGTAGGTGGATTATTAAGAATACCTTTACATGAAGATACATGTCTAATACATGATTTTATGTTTTGAAGTATTGACATGTATGATACCAATATATTAAGGTAAATACCTCAAATTGAAATATGATCCAACCAAATGATGAGGAAAATAAGTATTAAATGGTTAAGCTGAGAATTGAGAACAACCCTAAGTGAATAGGAAAGTAGAAAATATTCTAGCCCTAGATAAGCAGACAGATAGTCTGATATGTATAAGTACTATTTTACATACAAGCTTGGAGGCTTGTGGTTTTGTTTTAAACAGGCATAGGCCTGGGGATGCTATGCTAGGAGAGTTAAGAGGGTTTGGCCACCCACTCTCTAAAACTTGATGATATTGAATACCAAGCCTAAGAAAGGCTAAAAGTCGGGTGGGGCATTTATGGGAAGGCCACCACTATGACAGCCATGGTCCTCCCATATGGACATGGATATTGTAATTTTCACTGAGATGGTATAAGTGGATTATTGAACAGTTATCCGGGTGCGCTGTACGGATCAGACTGCAAGCATAGTAGTCCTTGATTATTTTGCATTATGATGCATATGAGGTTGGCATAGTGAAATGCCTTAAGGGATGGCATGATGAAATGCCAGGTAATTGTATATTACCAATATTTTCCCAAGAAGGGAAATTCCCTGTATAGTAACTAGCTGAGATACAAATCTCTTATAATGAAAGGAGTTGATCAGCTTTGTATAGAAATGATTCTTGATTATTTTTACATTTTTAACGGATTTGTCCTTATACAATATGTATGTATAAAGGTGAACACAAATGACAAGGAAATGAGATGTCCTTATAACTAATAGTTATCAATGAATGTTTTTATAATAGAAAAAATTATGGGGTACTTGAATATTGAGATTATACTATCAATAACTTACATTCTTATCCCCTACCAAGCATAGCTTGCTGAAATATTGTAAATGTTTGAATGTTTAAAATATCTCAGATACAGAGAAGGAGACTTAGGAGCTCAAGACTTGAAGAACAATTGTAATCAGGGTATATCCCTTGAAACATTGTATTAGAACATGTATTGAATTTTGAACTTTGTAATTTGGATTGTATATTTGGACAAGTATTGCAAGGATACAATGGGCTGTGTACTATGAACCACTGGATGGATCCTGAAGTTTAATAAAAGTATATTCCTTCAATGGAATTTTATCTTATACAAAATTCTACTTATGTTATGTATGAGGTGGTGACTTAGGTTTTACAAAACAAATTCTAAAGAAAAGAATTTCCGCTGCTTTGGTTTGCGAAACTTTTTTTTACTCTAAGGGCCCTATCTTTACAAAATGTATTATAAAATGTGTTATAAAAACCCGGGTCGCCACATATATGAATTGTATTAGTGAGTTGCAATAATTCCAGATTTATAATTAGCTCTTTTATCATGTGCTATATGGATTGAAGTGAGAAGAATACTATATATGTGACATTATATACATATGTAATTGAAGATTTGTTTGAAAAGTAAATTCTTTTACATATTCTTGTATTTATTATGTATAGAATGCACGAATCAACACTAACTATCATAAAAAAATTAGTTTCATCATATTTAAGTAAGAGATTGTAAAGTGAAATAAATATATTTGAAATGAAAAATATATTAGATTTTAATGATTTTTTAAATTCATTTGAAAAAACGACTTCAAAAATCATAGTCTTTAAAGTTGTCTAAAAAGAGAGAGTTTAAACATGGTGCTTTTTAAAGTTGCTTGAAAAAACAACTTTAAAATGGTTATTTTTGAAGTTGTTTGAAATAAACAACTTTAAAAACTCTATTTTTTGAAGTCATTTGAACTAATCAACTTTTAAAACTAAAGTCTTTTGAAAAGAAACAACTTTAAAAACTCTATTTTTAGAGTCATTTTTTTCAAATGACTTAAAGAATCATAGTTTTTAAAGTCATTTGAAAAAAAAAAATGACTTCAAAAATCCAATCTATATAGAGGATCAAATTTTTTTCATCCCTCCATTTACTTCTCAATCTCTGTCATCTACAGTTGTGCCCTTTGCAGTCTCTTCCTCGATCGACCATGTCGTGCCCCGTCCAAAACATCACACTAGTTTATTCAGGTACATTCCCCCTCTTCCACTCACCTTACCTCCTCCCTATGACCCCCTCTTCTCCCCCTGTCTCCTTCCTACGGCCGCCCCAACCCTCTCTTCACCTTCCTTACAAAGCTTCCCTTTCCCAGCCCTGTGGCAACACCCCACCCCCCCCACCCTCTCCTTGCAGCAACCACCACCCAAAGCCCTCTCCTCCTTCCGACCCTCTCCCTGTAGCAGCGACCACCACTCAATGCCCCCCACTTTCCCTCCAGTTACCACCACCAGAAGCACCCACCCCCTTCTCGTCCTCTCTCTGCAATGACCACCACCTGCCTGCAACGACCACCACCCAAAGGTCCTTTAGGGTTTGCAATGTATTCCTCCTTCTTGGATACTCTCTTCCAAGCCGCCTCAGTTCCCTCTTGCTTGTGTTCTTTGGTCATTGCACTCTTAATTTCTAGGTTAATTAGTTCATTACTCCTATTCCTTTATTCATTTCTTTGGTTTATGATTTTTTATTTAGATTTTTTATTGATTAGATTTCATGCATGAACATATTAACAACTCCATGTGCAATAGTCCTAGGATTCACACATTCCACTTTAGATTATTTCATGCATTCTTTCTCGTATCCCCATATGCACCATACATGCATCATGTGCACTCCTCTTAAGCTTTAATTGGGCATTTTATTTGTATTGCTAATCCATATTTAGGGGCCCCCCTTCATTGATAAGTTAATTGCATGCTATGTTAGTTTTAAGTTTCATTGCTTAAGTTGTCACATCTTTAGAATAGTTTAGTTAGTTTCTAGGTTTAGTTTTAGAAAAGTTTAATTTTAGAAAGTTCTATACTTACAAAGTTTCTATTATCATGCATGTTTTAGTTTTCATGTTATTTTATTAATTCTTAGATTAGATTAAAACCCATCGCTTTTGGCTAGGATAAGTGATTTAATTAAGCAAGATCCAGTCAATACAAAACCATGGGATTCCATGTAGGATTGACCTGTCTTGTGTTTAAATTACTACATTGATTCATGCACTTGCGAGTGATTTAAAACATACACCAAAGGACACTTTGTGGACATAAGTATAGGAGTGTTTGACCTATCAGAACATTACATTCATTTCCCCTCCAAAGAGAAAGTAAACCCTCTTCTTAACAATGACCCAATCATTGCCATGACCCAATATACATCTAAAAATGACCCAATATACATCTAACAATGACCCAATCATAGCCATGCCCCAATATGCATCTAACAATGCATAAGAATGAGTCCTAGGTTTAATTTAAGACATGAAAGTACCAAATTAATATGCATTCCTTAAATTGATTCTTGTTCTTACCCCATCTAATGGATCACCTACAATTTAATTATTTGAATGATCATAGAGTATCTTCATTCCTTTGGTAATGCTTGAGGTAAATCTTATTATTATGTTTAAGAAGTATCTGTATCATTTCAACTTGTTTCTTCTCCACTCAAAAAAGGAAGTTTCTTGCTTATTCGATTTGCTTTCAGTTTGTTTGCCACCTATGTCATGTTGGTTTGTTTTCTTGAAATGCACTACATGGCCTTTTCTATCTCATTGTTCTAATATCATTATGTTCTTGTTTGTAGTAAATATGGAACATGAACAATATCAAAATGAAGAATATGGACAAAATCAAGTGCATGAACAAGAGGTCAACATGAGTAGTACTCAAAAGAGAAAGGGCAGAGGCGAACAACAATGGAAAAGGTTATCAAGAGAAAGTAGAAGGAAATTAAAGAAACTATCCAATACAATAGTAGGGGCATGAGATAGGTGAGAGTGCAACCTCTATAGCGGTTTTCTCTACTCCTTGGTAAGAAGCATGGTTCCAATCACATTTGATGATTGGAGACTTGTGTCATCCTTGACAAAAGATTCAACATGGGAAATGGTGAAGGTAAATAAACATTAATAATATGTATTATATAATTAATAACATAACTTATTTTCAAATATAGTAATGTTCTGTGTACTTTGTAGAATGCCTTTGATGTACCTAAGCAGAAGAAGACACATGCTTTATAAGGAGCTAGTGAGCAATGGAGAAAATGGAAGATCTACCTTGTTTGCAATTACATAGCTCCATACATCAATGATCCGTCGAGGCTGCACAAAATGCCTGTCATTTATTCCAACATCATTGCCCAAGATGTGTGGAATGCATTTGTATAGAACTGTACATTCACTAAATTTGAGGTATGTGCAAAAATGATGTTTCATTTAATTAATTGCATGTAACATCTGATTATTATACTTGATTACGTATGTACAAAGGTGTAGGCTAAGAGTGCAAGAGGAAGAAAGGTGCATGAAACTAATATGCACCACCACTTCTCTAGGTTGAGCTACACTCATTTAGAAGAGCGCAAGGTAAGCATTTGTGACAATTTATTCCTTTCAAATTAATGCTACTATAGTTATACACATTTTGCTATCTAACTATAGCTTCTTGCTGGACAACAAAAGAAAGTTGGGACTACGAAACACATTGAGTGCTCCATCCTTTAGAAGATAATGCATTCGATGGGCCGTGCTAAGAAAACATAAGTATAGGAACTCTTAGTAGCACCACTAACAATGATGACATCCTGTGTAGGGCTATGGGCAATAACAAGGACCAGCCTAGTCAGGTTAGGGAATTGAGCATAGTAATGTTCCTTCTAAATTATTTGGTAAAAGATTGCCTACAGTTCAAGATCAGGAGGTACAATGAGTTGGTTGAGAAAATAAAAGTGGATATATTTCTCAATCCCCTACACATAATTCTCGTGACACCCTTGTACCTCCATCAAATGCTAGTTGTAATTCTCCAATTGTAGAAGTTCATGAAGGACAACCGACTCCCCTCAAAACAAAAATTCCAATCAATGAGGTATATATATATATATATATATAGACAAAACTAAAAATTTTCTTTATCCTTTTGTAATTCTCTATCTCAACCTCTCTATTTTATATCTAATTTGTAGGTGGGTCAATGCCTATTGGACTTGGATTCTCACTCAAACATTGTGGCAGTTAGTTCATGCTATGTGCATGAATCAACCATTTTGCAAGGAATTAGTGTACCACCACATACTAAGTGAGTGTCCATTACCATGGCTTTAGAAGTCAATGCCAAACTACCCTTCCCTTTAGAAATGAAAAATATTACAACTGTTGGGCAGGCAGTTGCATATCAAGTTGCTTGGCCAGAGGCATTAGTCATTCCCATAGAGTCCATAGTATGTATCTTATCATACTACCTTCCTCATCAATAATTTTTAGCTAGAGACCTCAATTTAATTGTTTATTAACTTTATACGATTTATCAACAACATGTGGTATCGAGATCGCCTGCCGTTGCACCATCATCTATTGTTGCACCACTGGAGCAAGTCCTTGTATTTTTATTTTTTTTTCATAATAAATTATCTCATCTTCATTTATCAATATTATTTAGCTAAAATTGTATACATCTTTTACAACATCCACCTAAGGATTATGTGGAATTCCCACCTAACATGCCTCAATCCCTAAGGTTAATATGTGGTCTCATCAATGAAGATAGGGCAATCAACTCCATACGAATCAAGGAGGCATTGATTATCAATGACTTTCTTGAAGTGCCATTTATGGGAGAGGATCTATTATGAGTTTGCTTGTGAGATCAACTTGAGCACTCTCACATTGTCTCTTTTATGGGGTATATGCACATATTTGCTTATAAAATACTTGACATTACATGTTATATTTTCATGATATATGTAATAATTATTTCTTTTATGTAGCTTCTTGAATGATGCAACTAGCCTTTTTGAGTTTGAGGGTATACTATACCAATTCCTTAACCCCGGCATCATTTGTGGAGTAGTAGAGCAATGGCCGATAAAGAGGCATGTTGATGATATTTTACCAAGCTTCTTCCAATGCTTTAAGGGATAAAGCTTAATGATTCCCTACAATAGTAGGTAATCTTTTATTCTTTTTATATATTACGTGTAGATAAATAATATTTTTATTTATCTATAATTCATTTAAAATTTAAATTTGTAGAGCACGATTAACATGGGCTAATGTGACTGAGATTGTACAACCACCAAAACTCACTTGAAAGAATGTGAAGGTATAGAAAATAGTTAATTACTCTATTTAATAACTAAAACTTATCATATTACAAATAATATTTGTGGGTTCTTTTTGTTTTACTTGTTGCACAATGTCATAAACAACAATCTAATTGGAAGTGAGCATACTATGTGCTGAGATACATGAGGACCCTAATATTCAATGGTGTTGATGTCTCTCAATTAAGAAAGCTAAGATACATTTTACTTTTCATAATCTTATATTTTTTCACAGTTATTTTATAGATCCAACTAAAAGAATGTGACCTGAATAAAATGTGCTGTATTATAGGCTACTATGCTTTTTAAGTGGGCAAATAAGAAGAGTTACTCTAGAGTAAACCTCAATGAAATATGAAGTGAAGGGGCCGAGTATATAATGAGTATTAGAACACTTGGAGTAACTTCATGAATGAAAAATACATAATAAAGTATTTCTTCATTCATTTGCATGTGTTCTTTTAGTTTTCATTGCTTTCTTTTATATATATATATATATATATATATTAAGCGATGAATGAGTGGAAACTTGGAGTGTGGGAGTAAATGAGTAAGTATGAATGAAGTAAATTTGGATCTTATAAATGAAGTGAATATAGGGGTTGGTTTTCATTATATTCATTGAAGTATATAACTTTTACAAGATGATGAATGAGGGGAACTTAGTGTAATGACTCCATTTTTGTAACCTTGAAATCCCATGTTGGTAATGAAAAGTTCACTTTTTGAGATAAGGGTATTTTGGTCATTTCACTGTTCACCCTTACTAGACCTAGAAATTTGGTCCCTATAATGGTACCCTTAGGTGCGTCTAGGAAAAAGGAATCTAACAAGACAAGAATCACCTAAAACGGAGTTAAAATGAGCAAGTTATGGCCCTTTGAAATTTAAGGGCAAAATTGTAATTCAATTTAAAACAAATTGGCCTGAGAAAATAGGGACCTGTTTTGATACGGGCACCCCCTTCTTTCCAAAAGTACTGCATCACCGACATTCTAGAATGTCGGTTTGCAGGGGGAAACCACCACCATTCTAGAGGTTTCTCCACCGCCCTTCCATAGAGGTGGAAACCCCCCTCCAGAACCCTCCTTAAGCTCTATAAATAGAGCTCTTGGGTGCCTCCAATGGCAGCCCAAAACCCTGGGAAAAACCAATCTTTGAGTTGCAGGCAAAAGGAGAAAACGTGAAAAATACCCAACCACGAACCAGGTATGCCTTAAACAACTCCAAACCCATCTCCCCCTCAGACTTAGGTTGAATATCCCTAAGTTTTTGCATGAGAAACCATGCAAAATGGGGCTCTATGGCGCCATAATAGACCTAGGGCAAGTGCCTGGGGCGTTCTGGTTCGATAGGGTCGAACCAGGGCATCCCGAGGATGCCCAGGTCACCACAGAACCAAAACGCACTAGTGCATTAAAGGAAAACCTACGGGGGTGTTTGTGGATGCGCTTGCAAACGAAAAAAGGGAGCGGAGGCCCGGTGCGTCAGTAGACGCGCTGTGGGGTGCACGCCACTGACTTGAGACGAGTTAGCGTCATGGGCACCTGCCTCGTGTGGGCCTGCAATGGTGATGTCGCACATTCCGCGTAAGCAGAATGAGCAGCCTGATGACGCTCTGGAGCGTGCGACCGCACGTGCGGGCCGGTCGCCACTCGACCGGAACGTAGGTGCGTCCCGGGAGCGGTGACGCAGGGCCTGTTTTGGGCCTTCTATGTATTCATAACACTAAAATACCATAACTTGAGTTCTAGGACTCCGATTGAGGCGCCGCGAGAGGCATTGTGTCCGTATCGAAGGCGCGGACACACTCAAATCCTAAAATACCTAATCAAGCCCCTAACTAAGGCTAGAATGACCCTTAAACCATGATAGTGGTGCAGGGCCACTAAGCCTTTGTGAACCTGACTATACCAAAGCCCAGTTAGGGACCTTAGGAGGCCCTTAGGCATGGGAATGAACCCTTAATGCCTAAGTAGTGAGGTAAAATATTCTAGACCCTATAGAAATAGGCTAAGCTAACCTTTTTCCCCTAAACCATGTTCAGGAATGTACGAGGACAAGAGGACTAGCGCGATCAAATTAGGTAGGTGTCCTATCGCTACTAGACTTTTAAAAAGAACCCATGATGCTTTGAGAATGCATGTTTTGAATCAAGGTTTCTTTTCTAATGCATTGATTTATTGCTCTTATATTATCGAGTTGTTTTCATAATATATGGTCTTGAATGCGATCATTTGCATTGAGATGATTTTATGAATGCATTGCTCGCATGCTTTGAAAACAAATGCATAAATTGCTTGATTTATGAAGATTGAGATTGGATCATTTGGATAACTGCATATCCTTGAGGGTTGCCAAAAGACACTGGTTAGGCAGTTGTGAGGGATCCAAAGAGGACATTGAAAATGATTGCATAAATTGCATGATTTATGTTGATTTGAGATTTGGACTATGTATGTTTTTGGGCTAGTAAGCTCGTGGGCGCTATGCCGAGAGGTTCGGGGTGGCCTCCCAGCCTCTACCACTATAGGTGGAAAGGGTACCACGCCAAAAAGACTTGTCCTCACTTCGATTGCTGTGGTAAACGAGGACTACCACTGGAGGTGTCACGGCACCCGTCGAAGTGTCATATGCCCCGTGGAGGCCATGACTAAGAGTCCCTAGGTACCTGAGGACCACACGACGCTGACGTCGTGGGCATAGTGTGCCCTATGTTTTTGAGGATTTACTTGCATGCATATGGCATGACATGATTATGGTCGACCATAGATCCATGAGTTGGATTTAGTTGAGCATCTTATGCATATCATAGTATATGTTTATGATATCTATGTTACTTTTGACTTGGATTATGCGATTCTTTAAGTCGTCGGTATTCTATTTTGACAATGGCTTTTAATATCGATATTGAACATGAGTGTCCAAATATGCACATGGTTTAAAGAACATATGGTTTAAAACATAGCATGCATTGTAAAACTAGTAGTGATAGACTCCTACTGAGTATAGTGTATACTCACCCAATCCTTAACATTTTTCAGATACAAGTAAACACTTAAGGACAGGATACACCCGTGACAGAGAACATCCAAATTAAGTACAAGTAAACCCCTACCTTATCTTTTAGTGAATGTTACTTGATTGTAGTTACTCTCTGTAGCTTGGGCTGTGACTAACACTTTCTTAGGAATATAGTTGATTTAAAACTATGCCATGGCTATATGATTTGAAAATGTGTTTTGGCACTCGGGGTTTTATACAAAAGATTGCTTTTTAAAATAAAATATTTTCATTCATTTCATATTTCTAAAGCAAGAGATTTCGCCTTTTTATGAAATTTGCATCATATGAAACCCAGGTCATCACAGTTAGTATCAGAGCCCGGTTTGACATTACTCACAGCCCAGTTATGAGGAGAATAACTTATAATCAAGTTTCATCCATGAAAGATTAAGGGATAATATGATAAAACATACTAAGGTCGTGTGACTTACCTTATGATTTACAAATGCCTAGAAAGAAAGTAATCGATACTCCAAGACCTGAAGCCCCACCAGTGGACTCCACTGGGTCTAGCAATGGGATGGCTGAATTATTCCAATGATTCCTACAGCATATGGAACAATACATGAGTAATCAACAAACCCAAACCCCTACCACACGAGATCCTTCCCCTGATAAAGCAATAGATAGGACTGAGGTTCAGTTAGAAAGGTTTCAGAAATTAGCTCCCTCATTCACAGGAGAAGATGAAGCATCTACAGCTGAAAAATGGTTAATTGATATTGAAAAGATATTTAAAGCCATGAACATAGCTGAAGAAAGAAAGGTAACCATGGCCACATTTGTGTTTAGGGGAGAGGCTACCTTTTGGTGGGAAACAATGGAAAGGACTTATTTTGACCAGCAAGAAACAATAGGATGGGAAGAATTTAAAAAGGTCTTTAATGACAAATATTATCCTAAACATGTAAGAAAACAGAAGGGAAAAGAATTTATGGACTTAGAACAAGGAAACATGACTATCCAACAGTATGAAATAAATTCATCAGCCTCCAAAGATTTGCACCACATGCTTGTGCTAATGAGGAAGACGCGGCGGAAAGATTTGTAGATGGGCTCAACCTAGGACTCAAGAACAGAGTTCTAGGTTTCCAACCTTCCACCGTAGCCAAAGCCGTAGAGATGGCCTCCTCATATGAAAAAGATTATCAAAGGAATCAGGCGATAAAGGAAACTAAGAACACCAACACCATGAGAAATAAAGGAAAGAGACCATTTCAGTCATCTGGACCTAGGCCACCTTTCAAGAAGCCGTTTGAAAACAAAGGAAGAAGACCAGACTGGAAGACATGCCCTAGGTGTAACAGGAATCATTCAGGCAAACCATGTCCCACTTTCAACATCACTTGCTATACTTGTGGAGAATTAGGACATCTTGCTAGGAATTGTCCTAAAAGGAAAGTTGAAGAGCGTAAAGAAGATTAGGTTCCAAAGAACCAAGGACGTGTCTTTGCCCTCACTTCCAGTCAAGCCCAGGCTTCAAATGCCGTAGTTGAAGGTATTCTTTCTATCTATGATACACCTGCTAAAGTTCTATTCGAGACAGGCTCCACTCATTCTTTCATATCCCGGGAGTTTGCATCAACCTTGGACATTATACCACAGGACCTGGACTTCACTCTAGAAGTCATGACTCCTATAGGGCAGGCACTTCCCACCTATTCTTATCTCCAGGATGTCCCCGTTTTGGTCAAAGATCATTTACTACATACCAATCTTATTCACTTAGATATGAATGACTCAGACGCCATCCTAGGTATGGACTGGCTAGCCTGTCATCAAGGCTTTGTTGATTGCCACCAGAAATGTGTCACTTTTACCCTACCTAATGGAGACACTTTCACCCTCCAAGGAAGAAAAGATTATTCTGGAGCGTGTGTTATTTCTGCCATGAAAGCAATTAAGCACATTGCTCATGGATGTCCCTTCTTCTTGGCCAAGATTGAATCTGTCGAGAGTCCCCAACCAAAGCTAGAGGATGTCGAGGTAGTCCAAGAATTTCCTGACGCATTCCCTGAGGACTTACCAGGTCTACCCCCACCAAGAGAAATTGAGTTTACCATTGACCTTATGCCTGGTACTTCCCCTATTTCCAAAGCTCCTTACCGAATGGCTCCTGCAGAACTAAAAGAATTGAAGACCCAGTTACAGAAACTACTTGACAAATGGTTCATACGGCCTAACATATCTTCGTGGGGAGCTCCAATCCTTTTTGTTAAGAAAAAGGATGGCTCCATGAGATTGTGCGTAGACTATTGGATGCTAAATAGGGTCACCATTAAGAATAAGTACCCCTTCCCCGAATTGATGATCTTTTCGATCAACTTCAGTCAGCCAAAGTCTTCTCTAAGATTGATCTACGATCCGGCTACCATCAACTTCAAGTTAGAGAAGAAGATATCCCTAAGACAGCCTTCAGGACTCGATACAGCCATTATGAATTTAGAGTGATGTCCTTTGGTTTAACTAATGCTCTAGCCACGTTTATGGACCTCATGAATAGGGTGTTCAAGGAGTACTTAGACAAATTCATCATAGTGTTTGTGGGTGATATCTTGATATATTTAGAAACTCCTAAAGACCATAAGGAACATCTAAGGATAACATTAAGCACCCTACAAGCACACAAGTTATATGCAAAATTCAATAAGTGTGAGATTTGGCTAGAAAAGGTTAATTTTTTAGGACACATTATTTCTCAAGATGGCATAGCAGTCAACCCCGCTAAGGTTGAATCAGTACAGAAATGGGAAAGACCTAAGACAATCACAAAAATAAGAAGCTTCTTAGGACTTGCTGGATATTACAGGAGATTCATCGAGGGTTTTTCATGAATTGCTTTACCTTTAACTGAGCTAACCAGGAAAGACATAAGATTTGAATGGACTGATAAATGTGAGGAAAGCTTCCAGGAACTAAAGAGAAGGTTAACTATAGCACCTATCCTTACCTTACCTTCAGGAAGCGGCGGATTTGAGATATACAGCGATGCCTCACAACAAGGACTAGGCTGTGTACTTATGCAACATGGGAAGGTAATTGCTTATACTTCTCAGCAACTCAAGAAGCATGAAGTCAATTACCCGAACCATGATTGGAATTAGCAGCCATAGTCTTTGCCTTATGAATCTGGAGACATTATCTATATGGGAAAAAGTTATAAGTTTTCACAAATCATAAGAGTCTTAAATATACCTTTTCCCAACAAGACTTAAACATGCGACAAAGAAGATGGATGGAATACTTAAAAGACTATAACTTCTCCATTCATTATTGTGACGACACGGGTTTCCACATGCATTTTTAAATGAAAAATCTAAATTCCTAAGGTGGGATCCCAATTTGAAAAATAGTGCAATGCAGCAAAAAAATCTTTCACAACAACCAAGTGTTTTTCCCCAGATCTATCTAGTCACAGCACACAGCCCAACTGTAAATAAATACAAATACATGTCCAAAGGGTTGAGAATTTACTTACATGTATAATTGTTTTCTTTTTGATTCACTTGCTCGTAGCACTAACATAGATGTCCTCTACTCATGGATGGAATTATCCTGAAAAATGTTAAGGATAGGGTGAGTATATACTATACCTATCACTGCTAGTTTTGCAATGCATGCTATGTTTAAAATCATGTGCTCTTAAAAACATGTGTATGTTCGAACAATCATGTTCAATATCGATATTAAAAACCACTGCCAAACCAGAATATTGACGACTTAAAGAAATATCATAATCCAAGTCGAAAGTATCATATATCATAAACATAATGATATGCATCAGATGCTCAACAGAATCCAACTCATGCATATCTGGTATGGTATGGTCAACCAACCTCATATCATGCCATATGTAATGCACATAAGTCCACGAAACCATAGGGTCTAACTATGCCCACGACCTCACCATAGTGTCCTCGGGTACCTAAGGACACTCGGTCGTAGCCTCAATGGGGCCTATGACACGTCGACCCAGTGCCGTGACACCAGTGGTAGCCCCCTGTACCACATGCAGTCGACGTAGGGACGTTGCCCTTTTTGGGCGTGGTACCCATCCACCTAATAGTGGTAGAGGCTAGAGGCCAACCCAAACCTCTCGGCATAGTGCCCACAAGCTCATTAGCCCAAATCATATCAAATCAAACCAGCGAAAACCTCTTTTTCAAAACCCGTCCTCTTTGGGTCCCTCACAACTGCCTCGCCCTCACAACTGCCTACCTAGCGTCTTTTGGGCACTCCAGCGTCTTTTGGTAACCCTCAAGAACATGCAATCTTTTAAAAACTCAATGCTCACAAATTATGCAATATATGCATTTGTTTGCAAAACATATCTATGCATAATGTATATGCAATTATTTGCAAAACATATCTATGCATAAAGCATTTATCATATGTATGCTGAATTAAGTCATGCTAAACAAGTTATATAATTTGTACTTAAAACATGCATAAAACAATCATGGCTCTTTAAAAAGTCTAGTAGCAATAGAGCACCTACCTCAAAATCTCCTGGAGTCGCGTCCTTTAGCACTCAACCCGTCCCTGGGTCTCATTTATAAACTCCTGGGTATGAATGGATACAAGGAGTCCTTATTAATTTCAATCCATTTAATCATTAGATCACTAGCTCTACCTATTGGGTCCAAGGTCCTTGCCTAATTCACTGCCAGGCTAGCTCCTATAATATGGACCTACTTATTCAATAGTTAAATTCTATGAATGGTCCTATGCTCCTAATTTTAAAGTCTCATTAGGTCCGCGTGTCCCGGTTCCCAGGACACCCGTGCATCCGGGTTGAACCGCGACCGCCTCACGTGCGTGTGTGCCTAAAGGCCGTACCAGAGACCGCATTTTGCACACGCACATGCATGCTCAAGTGATGCGCTATGACGTGCATCATCACACGGACGCACCATGTAGCATGGCGCGTCTCAGCTCTCAGGGAACCCTGTGCATCCTGGTCGAGCTAAGACCAGTGCCCCATGTCGCGCACGTACCCGAAGGCTGCACCTAGGACAGTGTTCGTATGTGCACAAGCATGCCTAAGCGATGCACTATGACCCGCATCATCGCACGGACGCACCTTGTAGCATGGCGCGTCTCAGCTCCCAGGGCACCCCGTGCACCCTAGTCGAGCCAGGACCCGTGCCCCATGTCGCGCGCACACCTGAAGGCCGTACCTGGGGCAGTGTATGCACTATCGTACACCTGGAACCCGTCCCAAGGACCCAATCCCAAGTGCACGTGGTGGTCCGGCCTAAGCCGTCGTGGGGTGTTTTTCCGGCCAAGAACCCGGCTGAAAATGACTGGAAAGGACCAGATCCGGCATGGATCTGGCCTGGGGGAAGCAAACGGAAAGGAAAAGAAAGAGGGTTGGCTTACCTTGCAACCGGAGATGGTGCTCTTCCCGCCTGTCCAAACCCTTGTTGCTGGAAAAACTCGATGAAGGTGGAAACTCCCATGTCGTGCAAGCCAGAACAAGAGAAGAGAGGGGAATGGGGAGACGAGAATGGCCAGCCAGTCTTGGCCTGGGCATTGCCGGAAACATAGAGGAACGGGTTTTCGGTTTTTGCTGGAAACCCCAGTCTCAAATGACTGGAAAATCGTCGGAAAACGTGGTTTTTTTGGAGAGGGGAGATGGGTTTTTTATAGACCGACTATGGCGGTGCCCCTCAATGGCGGTGGAAGATCCCTCTAGAAAAATTGGGATTGAGGGTTTCTGGGAGGGTCTAGAGGTTGAAGACGACAGGGGGTGCCGTTATCAAAATGGCCCCCTGCGTTTTTCATCCTTTTTCGTTTTTCTGTTTATTTTCCAGAAATACCCCTATCTTTAAATGGTTGTAACTTCTTCATACGAACTCCGTTTTGGGTGATTTTTGAGGTGTTGGATTCCATTTTTCGAGTAGAATCTAATGGTACTAAGTTTCCTCACAAATTCCTTCATTTACTATTTTAAATAAAATCAAACATTCAACATAGTTTATTTCCTATAGAACGTTCAATTTTCGTTAAAAATAGTGTAAATTGCTCGGGCATTACATTATTACCCCCTTAAAAGAATTTCGTCCTCGAAATTCCATAAATTATCATCTTCCAGGTATTTGTCTCTTAGATAACTTCTTGGTGAATGCATTCTCCCCCTTAGGAATCAAATCTAGGCTCATCCTCAATTTATCATTTCTATTGTTCCTCCTACAAGGCCTTACCTATAAGGGTCGCTTTCGCTGCGTACTCTGATGCATACTCTTATATGTTCCAATTTAACAACACTGATTTCTAGTTGTAACTCATCTTTCATGAAATCCTTAGATGCCTATACCTTTCTCATCATGAATAGGATAGTCTCCTCGTAGGATCATGCTTCTTTATTTATGTATAAATTACTCCATACTTCTTTCAAGATCATATTAGCTTATTTCTCATAGTCCTTTATGAATATCATAGGATGATCCCTTTTGCTTCTTGTCTTTCATCTAGTGATCTCTACATTATCCATATCTCCTTCTAATGGTTGGTTATATGTCATAAGCAAGAGTCAAAAAATTACCTTCTTTCTATTGTGTCTAACTTTGCTTCTTATCTTTTATATTTGTCCCCAAGATACTTCAATAACTGACATGGTTTCTTGTGCTCTACAACTAAACCCTTGATTAAATTCGAATTTCAACTGTCTGTTGTTTTTTCATATGTGACTTGATTCCTCAACCAAAGTTACATTCAAAATAAAATCATGAAAGCCAATTAGTAGCATCTTCCATGGAGGACCTTATCATATACTAAAAGTAAAATGTCCTAACTCTATATCCAATCGAATTCATTAAATGCTTTTCTCATGTCAAATGTTAATGGTCGATTCATTATCATGGGTCACATGTTCTCGTCCAGAAGCCTGTCTCACTATTCGCATCAATTTGTCATTAGGATTTTCAATAATGTTCCTATTTATGTAAAACAAAAAGTCTCTTATTCATAACCAAGTACCCTTACTAGGTCATAGTTGAATCCTTTGTCATCATCCTCTTTGTCCTTTCTTTGTTTGATGGTTTTCTTCGTAACCTTTCAGTCCAAAAGTTCTATACTCAATCCAGTAGGGTTAGTCCTTAGGAAATTCCTTAAATTGACTTTTCGTACTTGGTATATGCTCATAACAACTAACTATTTGTCTAAAGGCCACGTAACATCGAATCTTACCTTATAATGTGCTGACCACCTTAACTTTCTCCTTCCATTCCCTATATCAATATGTTGTTCAATCTTGTATCAAGGCTTTATCATCAACCATGCAGTTTGTATTGTCAGGAGGTATAAGTAGTGATTTTCTCAATTCCTCAAATTTTATCCTTCAAGTGCCTCCTCATACTAAGCTTATAATAGCAGTTCTCGTTCCATAACTACTACATCAAGTTATGCTGAAGCTGTTAAATCATCAAAATTTGAAAAACACTTAGGTAAGCATGGAACATTCTCTTAGACATAGGAAGACTTTATTTGATTACCTGTTGATCTCTTTCCAGATATATCCTTGTCATAAGCTCAAGGGTCTCTAAGGTGATCGATACTTATCTACCTTTCTTTTCAATCCAAGTCATCAGCATCTTTCAGACCCAAAGTAATTTCTATGGTTTGTCATGGTATCTATTCGGGTTTGGAAAAGTCTGTCTCATTGGTGGAGATTGCTCCTTATTTTTGCCCTTATCTCAGTTGCAACTGTTCTCATCAACTGACCTCACACCCTCAATTGACCTATTTTAACAAGTACTTCTTTCCAGGAAAACTCAAGTCTAAAGACTTATATCATCCTTCTGAGTATATAACTTCGACTACTAACTCATAAATACTAGCATACTTGATTAATTAGGGTGGGATACCTTTATTTAGTCAACAGTACTCTAAAGGTAATGACTAAATAATGGTCTTAAGATTTTTGGTCTTCCAAATTTATGATAGCAAGATATCAATTTGATCCTTGATGGTACCCTGTTGCTAAATGGACAAGTTACTGTCCCGACTTAATTCCTTTATTCACTCATGTAGTGGCAAGGTAGGATGTCACCAAATTTTTCTTTTTATGGACTATATCCATTGGTGTTCCTCATAAGTTAATGGATCTGATAAGAATCTAATTTATATCAAACTATTTGTAGAAGTTTAAATTCTAGTTGGTCGCCATTCTTCTTTGAAAATTTCTTGTCACATGATCTTCTGAAATTCAATACTTTACTCAAAGTCTTAAACCCCATATGCTTCCTCTCTCTTATACTCTTTTACAATAAGATCATCAACTCACCTAGTATTATTCCTTTGCATTTGTTTGATCTTCCTTCCTATAGGATTCAAGATGATAGAATTGTATGTATCTTCATAGAGTCATGATCTTCTTCTTTTGATTATTCAATATTCATCGAATACTTATAGTTAGATCTCTATCTCTTTCTCTCTTTTCTTCAAAATCCTCATTTGGTCTACCTGGATCAATGTCTTCATGTGCTTTGTTGCATATAATAGATACTGTATCTACTCCTTTACTTAACAGATATGATAAACTAAATGCTTCTCAGAAATTCTAAACTGTCTTAAGATTATTGAAATCCTCAGTTGCCTATAGCCTCAATAAAATTCATACAATGTCTTAATAATGGCATTGACATTTTGGTCATGCTACACTTCTCTTACAAGTTCATGTTAGGATCAATCTATTATCATCCTTACTATTATCATCAAAATCTTTTGATAACTTGGTCGAATTCATTTCCTTATCATATTCGTGTTATATTTCTCTTATTCACATAATCTGTTACTTGTATACATCTTCTGATTTGCTCCATAATACTTAGGCAATTATTATTCAATAGCATTTTACTCTCCTAAATAGTATCCAAAATTGAGCTAAGTCCTTCAAGATCCATACCTTTGTGACCTAGTTCGAGTCACAGTCATCTACTAATATCATCTTGCATTCTCATCCCTCTTAGATTTTCATCAAAATTTTCTCAAAGTCTGTCTTTTACATCCCCTATCATACTCATATCATATCCTTGTGATAGTGTACTCATATTCTACTATTCTTTATGATGGTAAGATAGCCATCTAGGTTCTTCGATGTTCTTATCTTTAGTGAGATTGATCTATTACAGGTTAGAATTACCTACTAACACGTTCACCAACATCTTTCTTCATTATTCTCATCATAATATGATCCATATATGAGTTTTTTCATATTTGCACCACTGCCCAACAATCCTTATTGATAAGATTTAAGCCATCCAAAGTCTAACTATTTACTAGACCCATCTTCTTTTTCACCTATTTGTTTATGGTGAAATGCCTTGAGCATTAATATTGTAATCCTCAAATAGAAGTAGTCATCTCTACTACTCCTATTTATCCTACTTCTTCTTGATTTTCTCTATTGTCCATAACCCTTGGACATGCTGGACTGGCTGTGAAAGGACAAAACTTGGGCTCTGATACCAACTGTGACGACCCAGGTTTCCACATGCATTTTTAAATGAAAAATCTAAATTCCTAAGTGGGATCCCTATTTGAAAAACAGTGCAATGTAGCGGAAAAATCTTTTGTTTTAAACTCATTTTGAAAACCCCGAGTGTCATTTGCTTTCACAACAACCAAGGTAGTTTTTGAAAAGAATTAGAAATCATAAGTGTTTTTCCCCAGATCTATCCAGTCACAGCACACAGCCCAACTGTAAATAAATACAAATACATGTCCAAAGGGTTGAGAATTTACTTACATGTATAATTGTTTCCTTTTTGATTCACTTTCTCGTAGCACTAACATAGATGTCCTCTACTCGTGGATGGAATTATCCTGAAAAATGTTAAGCATAGCATGAGTATATACTATACTCAGTAGGAGTCTATCACTACTAGTTTTGCAATGCATGCTATTTTTAGAATCATGTGCTCTTAAAAACATGCATATGTTCGAACAATCATGTTCAATATCGATATTAAAAACCACTGCCAAACCGGAATACTGACGACTTAAAGAAATATCATAATCCAAGTCGAAAGTATCATATATCATAAACATAATGATATGCATCAGATGCTCAACTGAATCCAACTCATGGATATCTGGTATGGTATGGTCAACCAACCTCATATCATGCCATATGCAATGCACATAAGTCCATGAAACCATAGGGTCCAACTATGCCCACGACCTCGCCGCCGTGTGGTCCCCGGGTACCTAAGGACACTCGGTCATAGCCTCAACGGGGCCTATGACATGTCGACCCAGTGCCGTGACACCAGTGGAAGCCCCCTGTACCACATGCAGTCGACGTAGGGACATTGCCCTTTTTGGGCGTGGTACCCATCCACCTAATAGTGGTAGAGGCTGGAGGCCAACCCAAACCTCTCGGCATAGCGCCCACAAGCTCATCAGCCCAAATCATATCAAATCAAACCAGCGAAAACCTCTTTTTCAAAACCCGTCCTCTTTGGGTCCCTCACAACTGCCTACCCCAGTGTCTTTTGGGCACTCCAGCGTCTTTTGGTAACCCTCAAGGACATGCAATCTTTTAAAAACTCAATGCTCACAAATTATGCAATATATGCATTTGTTTGCAAAACATATCTATGCATAATGTATATGCAATTATTTGCAAAACATATCTATGCATAAAGCATTTATCATATGTATGCTAAATTAAGTCATGCTAAACAAGTTATATAATTTGTACTTAAAAATGCATAAAACAATCATGGCTCTTTAAAAAGTCTAGTAGCGACAGAGCACCTAACTCAAAATCTCCTGGAGTCGCGTCCTTTAGCACTCAACCCATCCCTGGGTCTCATTTATAAACTCCTGGGTATGAATGGATACAAGGAGTCCTTATTAATTTCAATCCATTTAATCATTAGATAACTAGCTCTACCTATTGGGTCCAAGGTCCTTGCCTAATTCACTGCCAGGCTAGCTCCTATAATATGGACCTACTTATTCAATAGTTAAATTCTATGAATGGTCCTATGATCCTAATTTTAAAGTCTCATTAGGTCCGCGTGTCCCGGTTCCCAGGACACCCATGCATCCTGGTTGAACCGTGACCACCTCACGTGCGTGTGCGCCTAAAGGCCGTGCCAGAGACCGCGTTTTGCACACGCACATGCATGCTCAAGTGACGCGCTATGACATGCATCATCACACGGACTCACCTTGTAGCATGGCGCGTCTCAGCTCCCAGGGCACCCCGTGCATCCTGGTCAAGCTAGGACCAGTGCCCCATGTCGCGCACGTACCCGAAGGTTGCACCTGGGACAGTGGTCGTACGTGCACAAGCATGCCTAAGCGATGCACTATGACGCGCATCATCGCACGGACGCACCTTCTAGCATGGCGCGTCTCAACTCCCAAGGCACCCCGTGCACCCTGGTCGAGCCAGGACCCGTGCCCCATGTCGCGCGCGCACTTAAAGGCCGTACCTGGGGTAGTGTACGCACTGTCGTACACATGGAACCTGTCCCAGGGACCCAATCCCAGGTGCATGTGGTGCTTGGCCTCCTTCGGACACCTGGCTAGTGCAGGTCCAGCCCAAGCCATCGTGGGGTGTTTTTCCGGCCAAGAACCAGACTGGAAATGACCGGAAAGGACCAGATCCAGCATGGATTTGGCTTGGGGGAAGCAAACGGAAAGGAAAAGAAGGAGGGAAGGCTTACCTTGCAGCCAGAGATGGTGCTCTTCCCGCCTGTCCAAACCCTTGTTGCCAGAAAAACTCGATGAAGGTGGAAACTCCCATGTCGTGCAAGGCCAGAACAAGAGAAGAGAGGGGAATGGAGAGACGAGAATGGCCGGCCAGTCTTGGCCTGGCCATTGCCGGAAACGCAGAGGAACGGGTTTCCAGTTTTTTCCAGAAACCCCAGTCTCAAATGACTAGAAAATCACCAGAAAATGTGGTTTTTTGGAGAGGCGAGATGGGTTTTTTATAGACTGGCTATGGCAGTGCCCTTCAATGGCAGTGGCAAATCCCTCTAGAAAAATCAGGATCGAGGGTTTCTGGGAGGGTCTAGAGGTTGAAGACAACAGGGGTGTCGTTATCAAAACGGCCCCTGCGTTTTTTGTCCTTTTTCGTTTTTTCGTTTTTCTATTTATTTTCCAAAAATACCCCTATCTTTAAATGGCTGTAACTTCTTCATACGAACTCCATTTTGGGTGATTTTTGAGGTGTTGGATTCCATTTTTCGAGTAGAATCTAATGGTACTAAGTTTCCTTACAAATTTCTTCATTTACTATTTTAAATAAAATCAAACATTCAACACAGTTTATTTCCTATAGAACACTCAATTTTTGTTAAAAATAGTGTAAATTGCTCGGGCATTACAATTATCACCCTAGAAAAGCTAATGTGGTAGCTGATGCATTAGGTAGAAAAACCCAAGGGATGTGTGCAATTTTATTTACTAAGAGATGGAAGCTATTACAAGAAGTAATAATGTGGAAACCAAACATAAGTAAGCGCAAGATCATTATGGCAGGTCTAACGATAAAGTCGGCTGTTAATTAAAAGGTTAAGCAAGCACAGCAAGGGGATCTGAACATACAAGCTTTAATAGGAAAACTAGGGTTTACTAAAGGGGAAGATGGTAGCGTTTACATGCAAGGAAGATTAGTGGTACCGACTAATGAAGAATTAAGACGAAATCTTAAAAGAGGCTCATCAATCTAAGTATACTATACACTAGGGAGGAACTAAGATGTATCAAGACTTAAAGAGACAATATGGGTAAGAATGTAATGGCTCCATTTTTGTAACCGTGAAATCCCATGTTGGTAATGAAAAGTTCACTTTTTGAGATAAGGGTATTTTGGTAATTTCACTTTTCACCCTAACTAGACCCAAAAATTTGGTCATTATAATAGTACCCTTAGGTGCGTCTCAGAAAAAGGAATCCAACAAGACTAGAATCACCCAAAATGGAGTTAAAATGAGCAAGTTATGGCCCTTTGAAATTCAAGGGCAAAATTGTAATTCAATTTAAAACGAATTGGCCTGAGAAAACAGAGACCCGTTTTGATACGGGCACCCCCTTCTTCCCAAACGTACTGCATCACCGACATTCTAGAATATCGGTGTGCAGGGGGGAAACCACCGCCATTCTAGAGGTTTCTCCACTACCCTTCCATGGCAGTGGAAACCCCCCTCCAAAACCCTCCTTAAGCTCTATAAATAGAGCTCTTAGGCGCCTCCAATGGCAGCCCAAAACCCTGGGAAAAACCAATCTTGGAGTGGCAAGAGGAGAAAACGTGAAAAATACCCAACCACGAACCAGGTACGCCTTAAACAACTCCAAACCCATCTCCCCTTCAGTCTTAGGTTGAATATCCCTAAGTTTTTGCATGAGAAACCATGCAAAACAGGGCTCTAAGGAGCCACAACAGACCCAGGGCAGGTGCCTAGGGCATTCTGGTTCGACAGGGTCGAACCAAAGTGTCCCGAGGACGCCCAGGTTACCACAGAACCAAAACACACCAGTGGATTAAAGGAAAACCGACAGGCCCGTCCGTGGACGCGCCCATAAACGAAAAAAGGGGGCGGAGGCCCGATGCGTCGGCAGATGCGCCCTCTGGGGCGCGCGTCGCTGACGCGGGACGCGTTAGCATCCCAGGCACCCGCCTCGTGTGGGCTTGCGATGGTGACGCCGCGCGTTCTGTGTGAGCGGAATGCACAGCCTGATGACACCTGGGAGCATGTGACC
Source organism: Warburgia ugandensis (assembly GCA_035236585.1). Classification (NCBI taxonomy): domain Eukaryota; kingdom Viridiplantae; phylum Streptophyta; class Magnoliopsida; order Canellales; family Canellaceae; genus Warburgia; species Warburgia ugandensis. Next base: position 68,624,339 of record CP141126.1, on the reverse strand, counting down.
GCACGTGCGAGCCGGTTGCCGCTCGACCAGAACGCAAGTGTGTCCCGGGAGCTGTGACGCAAGGCCTGTTTTGGGCCTTCTATGTATTCTTAACACTAAAATACCCATAACTTGAGTTCTAGGACTCCAATTGAGGCGACGGAAGAGGCATTATATCCATATCGATGGCACGGACACACTCAAACCATAAAATACCTTACCAAGCCCCTATCTAAGGTTGGTGTGATCCTTAAACCATGATAGTGGCGCAGGGCCACTAAACCTTTGCAAACCTGACTATACCAAAGCCTAGTTAGGAACCTTAGGAGACCCTTAGGCATGGGAATGAACCCTTAATGCCTAAGTAGTGAGGTAAACTATTCTAGACTATATAGAAATAGGCCAAGCTAACCTTTTTCCCCTAAACCATGTCCAAGAACGTACAAGGACAAGGGGACTAGTGCAATCAAACCAGGTATGTGTCCTATTGCTATTAGACTTTTAAAAAGAACCCATGATGCTTTGAGAATACATTTTTGAATCAGGGTTGCTTTTCTAGTGCTTTGATTTATTGCTCCTATATTATTGAGTTTTTTTCATAATATATGGTCTTGAATGCGATCATTTGCATCAAGATGATTTTATGAATGCATTGCTAAAATGCTTTGAAAACAAATGCATAAATTGCCTGATTTACGAAGATTGAGATTGGATCATTTGGATAACTGCATATCCTCGAGGGTTTCCAAAAGACACTGGAGTACCCAAAAGACACTAGTTAGGCAATTGTGAGGGCCAGGCAGTGTGAGGGACCCAAAGAGGACACTGAAAATGATTGCATAAATTGCATGATTTATGTTGATTTGAGATTTGGACTATGTATGTTTTTGGGCTAGTAAGCTTGTGGACGCTATGCCGAGAGGTTCAGGGTGGCCTCCGAGCCTCTACCACTATAGGTGGAAAGGGTACCATGCCAAAAAGGATTGTCCTCACTTCGATTGCTGTGGTAAACGAGGACTTCCACTGGAGGTGTCACGGCACTCGTCGAAGTGTCATATGCCCCGTGGAGGCTATGACTAAGAGTCCCTATGTACCCGGGACCACACGGCGCTGACGTCGTGGGCATAGTGTGCCCTATGTTTTTGAGGATTTACTTGCATGCATATGGCATGACATGAGTATGGTCGACCATAGATCCATGAGTTGGATTCAGTTGAGCATCTTATGCATATCATAGTATATGTTTATGATATCTATGTTACTTTTGACTTGGATTATGCCATTCTTTAAGTCGTTAGTATTCTATTTTGACAATGGATTTTAATATCGATATTCAACATGAGTGGCCAAATATGCACATGGTTTAAAGAACATATGGTTTAAAACATAGCATGCATTGTAAAACTAGTAGTGATAGACTCCTACTGAGTATAGTGTATACTCACCCAATCCTTAACATTTTTCATATACAAGTAAACACTTAAGGACAGGATACACCCGTGACAGAGAACATCCAAATTAAGTACAAGTAAACCCCTACCTTATCTTTTAGTGAATGTTACTTGATTGTAATTACTCTCTGTAGCTTGGGCTATGACTAACACTTTCATGGGAATAGAGTTGATTTAAAACTATGCCATGGCTATATGATTTGAAAATGTGTTTTAGCACTCGGGGTTTTATACGAAAGATTTCTTTCTAAAACAAAATATTTTCATTCATTTCATATTTCTAAAGCAAGAGATCTTGCCTTTTTATGAAATTTGCATCATATGAAACCCGGGTCATCACACTTAGAGTGGGAAAGTAAATGCAAATGTGTATGGACCTACAGATGAAGTGAATGTAGATGTTATAATGAATGCATGTGTTGTTGTTTCTTTTATGAAGTCTTTTGAAGATAGATGTGGATGGATAATGATAAATTTAGATTTTTTACCAAGTGTGGAAGTCAATGTATGATTGTTTTCCATGTGTATAAAGTTTGTGAGGAAATTGCATTAGGGGTTACATTGAATGTAGAAATACAGGTAGTGATTGCAATGTAAAAAATTAAAAAGAGGGTCTCTTAAAGTCATTTACTAAACGACTATATAAGTCCTTTTCAAAAGAAGTCATTTAGTAAACGACTTCAACAGTCATGACTTTTAAATTTGTAAATGACTTCAAAAGTTACCTATTTTCGAAGTTAGCTTGATAGAAGTAATTTTTTAACTAACTTCCATTAGCATTTTTTTACTGACTTTAAAAGCCTCTTGTGTAGTAATGTTCATTTGATATGGTTTGAATGATTTTGGTTTTTGATTTTGAGATTTTGAAAGTAAGAAAATTATTAAAAGTTAGAATACTTCATTCAAGAAGAATGTTATGTATAAGGATATGTTGAATGAAAAGAATAAAAATTAGAGCATGCAGAGTATGTAAAACTTAAAGATACCTTTAAGAAAGGCTGTCATGACCTCTCTTAATGCTAATGTAGAGACATAACCTACAATACCCTCAATTGCATTAACAAAGGAGCCAAGACAAATAAAAGCCAACGTTTATTACTCTCATTCACTGTATTATCTACTATTGACTGACAACGGTGTACTAAAATGTTTTGAAGAAGCCTTGTAGGTGGAAGCAAAGGATGAATGTGAGTTAGAAATAATATATGAGAGTCTCTATAGTCAATCAAACATGAGATTTGGTTGAGCTACTCAAAGGAAAGAAATCATTGCATAATATATGGATCTATAAACTAAAAGAAGAACATGATAGCTTAAATAGGTGTAAGGCTAGACTAGTTGTACAAGGATTTTTATCAAAGAAAGGTATTGAATTTACCAAATTCTTATTTTCTTGTGGTTAAATTATCTACTATTAGATCAATTCTAAGCATTGTGGCTATATTGGACTTCTATTTAGAGTATTTAGATGTAAAAACTAATGTTCTTCATGGAGACTTGAAAGAAGACATCCAATGTGATAGCCATAGGGTTATAGTGAGTCTGGGAAGAAGAATCTGGTATGCAAACTCAAAAAGAGTCAATATGGTTTGAAATAGGCCACAGGAAAGTGGTATATTATATTTGATCATTTCATGTCTAATAATGATTTTATTAGGTATCATGCTTACCATTATTGTTACCTTAAAAGGTTTGCAAATTCATGTATTAGTCTTATATTATATGCAGATGACATGCTTCTTGTAGGATCAAACATGTATAAGATTTTAAATCTAAAGCACCAATACACAAAGGAATTCTTAATGGACTTAGGTCCAATAAAATAAATCCTTGATATGTAGTAGATTAGCATGGATGAATTAAGTAAGAAATTAAGGCTATCTTAGGCTGAATACAAACAGAGAAATAGAGCACATACAGAAAGATCGTGAGTATATGTCTAGAGTTTCATATGCATCAGCTAGTGGTAGTTTGATGTATGCGATGATCTTGACAAGATCAGATATTGCTAAAACAATAGGAGTTGTCAATAGATTTATGAGTAGTTCTAGAAAGGAATGTTGGAAGGCAATAAAGTGGATTTGCAAGTATTTGAGAGGCAACTCAAATATGACATTATGCTAAGTATGATGAGATAAGGATATATATATATATGATATGACTAGAGCCTTAACGATAGAAAAGTACTACTGGCAATATCTTCACATTGGGGAGCGCAACAGTTAATTAGGTATCAAGGCCATAGAAAATAGTTGCTCTTTTAACAACACAAGCAAAGTATATTATTGTAATAGAAGCAAGTAGAGAAATTATTTGCTACAAGTTCTCATGGGGGGCTTTGAGAAAGGGCAAAAGAGCTGCATTTATCAAGTATTACTCAAAGTGCGATTTATCAAGCAAAGAACTCAACTTTTCATGACAGAAAAAAGCATATCGACAAAAGTATCATTTCATAATATTGTATTTGGATGGTTTATTTTCTTTGAAGAAGATGCATGCAAGTGAAAATCTTACAAATAGGTTGACCAAGATGGTCATAGTACAGAAGATGAAGGCATGCTCAACTTCTGTAGGTCTTCAAAATTGAAGATAAGAAGACCTCATATAAAATTTCACATCAAATTTCACATTAATTGAGAAGCTACATCATTTACATATGATGAAAATAGGGCTTCTTACAATTAGTCTCCAAGTGGGAGATTGTTGTGAGTGTGGAGTTTGATTGGCATGATCCTATTGTGCTCATATTGAATTATGTTACTTTGATGACCTAGGTTTTTAGAAATAGTTTTATCAAATTATTTTGGTAAATTCTTAGGAATTTTTTAAAACATTTTAAAAATATATAATATAGTACTTTTAAAACCACTTCGTCAATCCCAAGGTTGTAAACTAATCTCCATACATATCCACATAACATAATCCATGAAATGATATAAGCACATATACAGGACGCACTAGTCACTTCCCAAACAACTAAATAGTCCATAATTCAAACAAAAAATAGAACTTAAGTTCTTATTACATGTCTTGTAAAAAATCCTTAAAATTAAAGTAAAACATATTATCTAAACTAGTCTTCAACTTTTGTTGCTCATACTCTAGTTTCCTTTTTTCGTTACTTGCTTTCTTTCTTCTATCTGCTAATCCTATTCCTCAAATCTATCACCTGAAATGTTTCAGGGGTGAGTACAATAACTCAATTTTGAAAACTCTAAACTAGTTTTGGAAACTAATGGCAATCATGTTCTGATCATTTAAAACTCCATGCATATAAAAAATTCATAGCTATAACTTATGCATAACAAATATGCATGATAGATAATCTCGAGATATCAACATATATCACATGTATCCAAATTACACGTCAAATGGCTACTTCATGCCCAAAATACCACAAGGTGGGTGTTCAGACTTTTGAAGATGACTGACATGTCCGCTCACATGTCCACATACAAACAAGTAATATGTACATAGAAGTCTTCTCCCAACTACGTTTGATAGCAGATACACACAATCAACACCGACTCTCACGGGCTGCTAGATCACTGTAAGGAGTAGTCTACACATGACACGTACTCTCAAAAATGTCCATGGGTTTTGGACCTATAATTTTTAGAGGTAAGAGGTCACCTTAAGCCTCTAACATAGTACCCACAAAGAGTCATACTCTCTCATGCCTAACCATAGTTGTACCTACTCCAAAACACCCCATCATGAAGCACACTGCACTCATGAACTCTCGTGAGGAAAATGAATCTCTTCAGTACATAAGCACTACCCACTCATAAAATATCATGAGTCACATAAACGCAAACAAAGCATCATACCATATGACATTACAAGCATAGCATACCTCCACATGAGAGATTCAAGATTACACATATAATTCACATAGATGTCATTCAAAGCATTTCATTCATGCAACTCTTCAAAACCATTGACTCCCAACTTCTCATGGCTTTAAGTTAAGTTTCTAAATTAGGATATTTAGGGTTTAGAATGAATTATAATCCATAAATTCCAAATATAGTCCATATACCAAAATTAGTCCCATTGGTGGTTATGTTACTCCTTAAACACCAGGGTAGAAACTTTCTTTAAAAATTACATATTTGAAAATACCCTTTTCAACCATTCTTTTCCTCTGGTCATTTTATTTGTAAATATGAGTATTTTGTCCTAATTTCAACTCTTAAAACAAATTAACATGGCATGAAAACTACATTTTCCTAAACATTAAACATGTCTTGATTCATCATAAAAGACCCAAGAAGAATAAACATCATAGTCTATGCAAGACTCCAATGGAATACCACATGTAAAGTAGCGCATAAACGCCATTTGGAACCCATGCTACAAATAATGCAAAAATACCTTATTTTTCCTTCCAATATTGCCTGATTATTTCTAAAAACATAGTTTGGAGAGTTCTAAAGCCTTACCTAAAATTTACCAACTCTTAAGGTCTTCTATAGTCTTCTTATCCCCTGGTTGAAATGCATGCTTGCAAATCTCCTTCAATGCTTCAACTCCTCTACCTTTCTCATCTTCTTTCTCACTAAAATTCCACATAGTTTTTTCCCTTTCTAGTTCTCATTCAGGTGGGGAACACTAGGTAAAGATTTCCATATGCTGGGCATCCCACATACTTATAGAGGAGAGGGTTGCTTGGTTGGGTGCTTTACTTAGTGCCCAAGGTGCACTATAGTTTCTAATTATGATTCACATTTTTTAAACCTTTTCAAAATTCTTAAGATAGCTGAGACACTCCCCCAATACATACTTAGAAAGCTCTAACCTTTGGTTAAACTCCTTTCCCAACTCACCATAGATCCCATTTCCCCTTTTGTTGCTAATTGCCTAAGTGAGTGAACGTCCACACCTGAGTGCCTCCTCTCTTGGTTGGCTACCAAGCATCCTTGCTTGGTTGCCCTACTAGGAATGTCCAGCTCCCCTTTCTAATTTGGTGTAATGAGTGTAACACTTGTTGTCATAGCCCATTTGATCTTCTAATTATTGGATAACCTAACCAAGATGACATCTTAGCCATTCATCCAACCTGATATCAAACATCCTTTTTAGGTTCTATTTCTAGAAAGTTTCTAATTTCATAACCTATTATAATTTCATGAATTATATGTTAGCATATCTTAATCAATTTTCACAAAACTAACATCCAAACTTACTAGATGATTTCCATGGGGTGGAAGCCCTAAAACTAAGGCATCTCTCCCTTATAACTTGGTTAGCAAGACTCAACTTGGTAGCCCTAAAGTGGGCCTTTTTTTTTGCACCTCATCCAATTTAAGCCAAGTGGCACATTTGTCTTATCATTCATAGGTTTCAATGATTCCATCATCCAAACAATTTAATCTCTAATAATCACATTTAAAATGAAAATATTACTTAATTAGAAATTCTAAGTATTACTTTTTACCCTCCTTATAAAAATTTAATCCTTGAAATGTCATTTACATTTCAATGAATAACTTTGGACACTCCTACCTCATATCTGTTTCTACTTCCCACGTAGCTTCCTCCATAGAATGATGTTGCCACAAAATCTTATCTAATGGAATGGTCTTATTCCTCAATATCTTATTTTTCCTATCCATAACCTTCACTACTTTCTCCTCAAATGTAGGGTCAAGCTGCAACTTAGTTGGAACTTGATCAAGCACATGTGTGGGGTCTAAAATATACTTCCATAACATAGATATTTGGAACACATTATGTCCCAAAGATAGCTATGGAGGTAAAGCCAAATGATAAGCTACTCAAACAATCCTCTTATAACACCTCCAATTTCCATTATGTTAATAAAAATTATTTTATGCAAGTTTGACAACAAAACTAAGTTGCCTCATTTGGTTATATGTTAAGTGTATCAGTTTCTATGGTAGAGTTCGAACCACCAAGTGAGCAAATGTATGTTATTCTTTTTAAAAAGTCATGATATTTAAATGGATGTTGTGATTTCAACAAATTAGGAGTCATCTTAACCATTGAGATTACACTAAGTGAGGATGATCAATAAGAGTAATATCTTAGATCAATTAATAATGGAGGGATGAGATCAATCATAATCTTATTCTTATATAAAAAATTAAAAAAAAAAAAAAAGAAGATGAAATGAATGGCTACGATTTATCTATAATGATATATATTTGAGATAACACTAAAATTCTAACTTAGATGAAAGCAGAATGTGAAAGAAAGAACCTAATTGGTCCACCCAGGAAAGTGATAAGAAAGTGGGAAAACCAACATTTATCTTTCCTAATTTTTAGCTCCCCAACACATTTGGAGACTTGTTGGGCTATAACCAAAGAGGAAAGAAAAAGGAGAAGGGCATGGGGAAGAGAAGAGAGAAAGAAAAAAGAGGAAAAGGTGGGAGGAGAAGAAAGAAGAGAGAAAGAGAAAGAATGAAAAAAGGTGGAAGAGAAGGGAGAAAAGAAGCAGAAGCCAAGAAAGGAGCAAAGGAAGAAGAAAGGAAAAGAGAAGGAAAGGAGGAGGAGATTTATGAGGGGAGTCAGCAGAAAAGAGATTTCATGTAAGCGAAAACTTGAATATATTTATGTTATAGCATGAGTATTGAGTGTTTGTTTTAGTTCTAAGTAGTTCTTTGATAAAAAAATTTATTGAAAGATGATAAGTTTTGGATTGTTATAACATAACAGATTTATGGACTTCCATAAACTATGCTTTAGTACTGTTATATATCAGATTTTTGGGTTGTTATATACTATCTTTTGGTACTGTTTTATAACAGATTTTTGAACTGACATACACTATGTTTTGGTACTATTATATATCAAAATTTTGGATTTTTATACACTATATTTTGGTACTATTTTATAACAAATTTTTTAACTGCCATGCATTATGTTTTGGTACTATTATATATCAGATTCCTGGATTGTTATACATTCATGTTTTAGGACTATTTTATATCAGATTTTTATACAGCGATATAAGCATATTTTTGATAGCCATATAGCTATGTTTTGGACTTCCATACATTCATGCTTTGCGACTATTTTAAATCATATTTTTGATAGCTATATAAGTATGTCTTGGAAAGCCATATAACCATGTTTTGGAGTACTGTACATGTATGTTTCATGACTGTTTTAAATTAGAATTTTGGATAGCTATATATGCATGTTTTGGACCATCATACATCCATATTGTGGACTGCCATACGTTCCTGTTTTAGGACTAGTTTAAATCAAAATTTTGGAAAGGTATATAAGTATGTTTTGGACAACCATATAACCATGTTTTGGACTGCTGGACATTCATGTTTTGACACTATTTGAAAATCTAATTTTTGGATAGTTATCTAATCATGTTTTGGACAGCCATATAGCCATGTTTTGGACTACCTTATAACAATGTTGTGAACTATTAAAGTGTTATATGCATAGATTTATAACAAGTTTATTTGTCTTTGTTTTCTAGTAAAAATACATAGTTCTTGGCCTGTTATATAATATACTTGGTGGTAGCAATATAACATGAAATTTGAATCATGATGGGATAGTTTGGGAAGGTATAAGTTACTTTCATTTAATTAATTAAGAGATTTACAAGTAATATATGGGTATAAAGATACTCTCATCTTGGCACTAACATCATAGGCTATCAAACCTAATGACATTATTCTAAGAGGTTTGACGAGTTGGCCTCCTAGCCTCTAACAACTTAAGGTGGAATGCTATCTAATTCCAAGAGTGGAATAATTCTTGGTTGGTGGTGGACTCCACTACAAGTGACTCACAGCACCCTTTCAAGATAGCCATAGTCCCCATAAGGATGCAGTCCAATATGAGATACCAAAGGGCACATGATAGTGAAGCTAACATGAGCATTGGTGTTTCGTGACATTTAATGTTTATCTTTTTCTCTGTTGTTCTTAAGCTCAATAGGCGAGCTGGACATGTATTTGAGCTCTTGTACATAGATGTTTAGATGGAGCCAATGGGTTTCCATTGACACTTAAGTGTGTCCCTTTATTTGTTTTCTTGTATCATTTTTGAATATGTTTGTCTTATAAAGAAAGATGCTCTTAATAATCAGAAAACTAGATTTAAGTCATATTTTTTATTCCAAATACAATCTTATTTTCACCAACGCAAGCATAGCTTTGCTGAGATATTGTATCTCATTTTACATTATCTCATAATAGAGGAATATGTGCATGAAGGTGGAACTACTTGACTAAACAAAGTGAAGGTAAGGAAGACACAGCTCAGTTGATGTGAAGACTAGTAGCTAGGATATTTTACTTAAATTTCTTTCATAGTTTATGGCTATTTGATATAAAACACATATGGATGCTTTTCTACATTGATGGATATTTTATTACAGTTAATTGGATTATAATGGATGACCATGGGATTTAAATTTTTGAAATTGACACAAGGTCTGACTCATATGTGAGTCACTTTTATTTGGTAATTGGCCCTTGCATGTTTAGAAAAGATGTTTTTGGAAGGAAAGGTATTTTAAAACAATGTAAGGAATTCCCAAATTTTCTAAAATTGTATTTAACTTTTACAAAAATTGTCTTTTAAAATCTAGGGCATAACATATTTAGTATTAGAGCCTAGGTTTAGGCATCATAGCCAATTGCAAGTTGAAAGATAACAATAGCCAATAAATTATGTGCTGGTATTAGTAGAGAAAGAGATCCTATATCTAGATAAGTAGAAACACTTGTGATAGGATACTTGTTTTAAAACAAATGCACCAAGAAGACATATCCCAGCTACTTCTGGACCTGCCCACTCTACTTTTGCCTCTTCAGTTAATGCTGGAGAGCAACCTACACATCAGTTCATGTAGTAGTTTGGACACTACATGCAGTAGGCATCACAACATGGTTGGTCAGGGGCATGGGGAGGGCATGTCGGTGCATAGGATAATATGTTGATCCATTTTAAGAAGATGGATCTAACCTTCTCTAGAGAAAACAAGTTAGATGTTATAGAGACTTGGATCTTTGAGATTGAGAGGGTCCTAAGGGCACTGAATGTGTTTGAGGATCGCAAGTTGGTTGTGACAATATTTGTCATGATAGGAGAGGTGACCTTCTAGTGGCAGACAATGGGGCGGACTCAATTTGTAGGCATTATGGTCATACATTATTCTCTTTGAAAATTTGTGATATTTAAATATACACTCATATTTCAATTGATTTAGAGTAATCTTAACCATTGAGATTAAACTAAAGTGAGGATGATCAATAAGAGTAATATCTCTGATCAATTAAGAATGGAGGGATGAGATTAATCATTATCTTATTCTTGCAAAAAAAAAAAATGTAATGAATGTTTAGAATTTAATCCATGATGATATTTATTAGAGATGACAATGAAATTCTATTTATATGTAAGTAGAATGTGAAAGAAGAAACCTGATTAGTCCATGCAAAAAGGTGAAAATAAAGGAGGAAAAGCAACATCTTATCTTTACTTCTTTTTAGCTCCTCTACACATCCACAAATTGGAGACATGTTAGGCTATAGCCCAAGAGAAAAGAAAAGGAAAAGGGTGAGGGTGAGGGTGAGGGAACAGAAGACAGAAAGGAAAAAGAGGAAAAAGTGGGATGAGAAGAGAGAAGAGAGAAGAGAGAAGAGAGAAAAAGAAAGAAGGAAAAAATGTGGAACATGAGTGAGAAAAGAAGAAGGAAAGGAAGATGAAAGAAAAGAAAGAGAAAGAAGAAAGGAAAAGAGAAGAAAGGGAGGAGGAGACTGATGGAGGGATTAGAAGAAAATGCTATTTTAGGTAGCTAGAAACTTGAATGTATTTATATTATAGCATGAGTATTTAGTGTCTGCTTTAGTTCGAAGCAGTCCTTTGATAAGGTTTTTATTGAAAGTATATATGTTTTGGATTGTTATAATCAATGTTTTGGTACTATTTTATGACAAATTTTTGGACTGACATACACTATGTTTTGGTAATATTATATATCAGATTTTTTTTATTGTTATACACTATGTTTTGGTACTATTCTGTAACAGATTTTTGGACTAACATACACTATGCTTTTTAATAGTATATACCAGATTTTTTATTTTTATACATTCATCCTTTGGGATTGTTTTATATCTGATTTTTATACAACTATATAAGCATATTTTGAAAAGCCATATAGCCATTTTTTGAAGTGCCATACATTCATGTTTTAGGATAGTCTTATATCATCTTTTTGGACAGCTATATAAGCATATTTTGGATAGCCATAAAGTCATGTTTTGGATTGCCACACATTCATGTTTTTTTATTGTTTTGTATCAAATTTTTAGACTACTTCATAATCATGTTTTGAATATCCATGTAACCATGTTTTGGGCTTCCAAACATTCATATTTTAGGATGGTTTTAAATCATTTTTTGGACAGCTATATATATGCATCTTTTGAATAGCTATAAAATCCATATTTTGGATGGCCATACATTCTAATGTATGGTTTAAAATTACTCACAAGTGCATGAATCAATGTAGTATTACAACCAAGAGAGGTCAACTCTCACGAGAAATTTTGCAAATTTGTATGTTGGATTGATCTTATTTAAAGTGCTCAACTTCATCCAAAGAGGGAGAGATTGAATGGATTTGAATTTAAACTGGGAAAGTAAATGACAAAAGAAAGAAACACGCATGAAACTAGAACTGCAATTAAAAGAAAATTTCTAAAATTAAACCTATGCAAATGGAATTAAATACTAACATAATTAACATGCAATCAACAAAACAAAACTAATGCAAAGCTAACATGAATGAATCTAAGAAACATGAACTTAAGGAAACTCTTTAAAAAGGAAACTTTTTTAATTTAATACTTTCCTAATCTAAAGCTTACTAAAAATTAAAAAGGAAAATTTCTAAACCCAAACTAAGATGCAAACAACTAAACTACAACTAGTATAAATAATATTAAGTAACCAAATTAACTAAGGATCAAAGAGGAAAAGTACCACGCAGGTGATCCATGGATTGTGCACATGGTTCATATATTGAAAAATGACCTTAATTGATGATTTTAAAAAAAAATATCATACAAGATAACCAATGAATTTAATAAACAACCTAGAAATATAAATGGATTCCTAATGATTCAAGCAATTAAGGTGTTTAGATGGTTGGAAACAAAGCATAAATATTAAGGAGAAAAATTTCCAAGATTTCAAGTACATAAGAACATCAACTTAAATCAAGCATATAAGGCAACTAAACAAGTAATTTTTATGCAAGATAACAACCCAAATCTAAATTACTTTGATAATAAAACCATTTGATAACAAGAAACCCAAGCAATTTTATTGAATCATTTCCAAAATAAATCCAAAATAGTGTGCCTATGACATGTAATTGAATCTGAAAATTGAGCACAATTTTGAGGCATAAAACTTGATTTAAGTAACACAAAAACACATCCCAATACTCTCAAACTAAAGTAGGATGACATGCAAGTAATACTTAGAAGAGATTCCAAGAGAAAAGATGGATGAATTGATTAACTAAAGCAAGGAAAAGTGCACCTAGAACTATGATGGATCTAAGATATAAACCATGAAATCCAAGGAGGAAATCAATGATCTAAGATACTTCTTCTCTTAGCAATCACTGCCAGATAAGAGTTAACTTGGATCTTTGATGAATGAGCAAGAAAAACTAAGAGAAGGGAAGCAAGAACAAAAGGAAAGCAAGGTAGAAAAATGCACATCAAACTAGAGAAAAAAACAATGAAAAACTAAGGCAATGAAAGTAAACTACTAACCTAAACTAGAGTGTAAAATGCTAAGAAAAATAATAGAAAATTTAAAGAAAAATAGCTCAAAATAAATCCAAAGTCCAGCTTTAAGAATCACAAAGGGAAAAGTGCTATGTTTCAAGGTCTCTCACCACCTCTACCTTTTTTCAAAAACATGGAAGGCTTGGGTATTTATCGATGAATTATTTCCACTTTGGTGAAGGCTTACTCTAGGAAAGGGAGGTGGATCTAGATCCAAGAATTCAATTAGGAAAGTTAGGTTGAGAGTGAGGTTAGAGTGATGAAGTAATCAAGGATGACATGGGCTGGTTGCTAAGTTTAGAAAGGGGGGAAGACGCCACATTTTTAGGAAGGTGGCTTGGAGTTCCACCCTCCCTAATTAAGTGTCTTTTGAATGTTAGAAAAGAGAGATAAATGGTAAATGGGAATGGTAGGAAAATTGGAAAAAAAATCTAGGGTTTTGAGATGTATTGAATGGAGATAGATCTAGTGGCTTCCAACTTAGGAAACCACCTTAACAAGCCTCCAAACAAAGGTGAGGAGCCATTTTTTGTGATGACCCGGGTTTTTGAAAACATGATTTGTAAAGTATTTTGAAAGGTAGGGCCCTTAAGAGTGTAAAAAAATTTTGCAAAACAAAGCAACGGAAATTCTTTTCTTTATAACTTGTTTTGAAAAACCCAAGTCACGACTTCATATATAACATAAGTACAATTTGTATACAAAATAAAATTCCATTGAAGGAATATACTTTTATTAAACTCCAGGATCCATCCAGTGGTTCACAGTACAGCCAAATCTAGTACAATATTTGTCCAAATTACATAATCCAAAACTCAAGCTCACCATACAATAAAACTCTCAACAAAGAAAATACATGTCTTCAAGGGTATACCTTGAAGATTATTCTCTTCAAGTCTTCTATAGTCTTCAGCTCCTAACTCTCCTTCCCTGGATCTAAGATATTGCAACAAGTACAATATCTCAGCAAGCAATGCTTGGTGGGGGATTCAAGAAATATAACATTGACAATGTAATTCCAATACTTCATAATCTCATTATCCTTAAACATACTCTTTACTTTGTAAGTTATGTATATCTATATACATACATACATACCCTTCATGGGTAAATGAGTTAAATTTGTGAAAATAGTCAAATATCATTCCCAACTAAGCTGATCAATTCTCTTCATTTTGAGAATTTAGTATTACAGCTAATCTCATACTGGGAATTTCCCTTATTGGGAAACATTGGTAATATATAATTACCTAGTATTTTATTACGCTATAACATAAGGCATTTCACTATGCCTATTCCCATATGCATCATAGTGCAAAATAATCAGAAAGGTTGCTATGCTGCAGTATGATCCGTACTAGTGCGCTCGGATAACTGCCCTGTTCACCACTGATACCACGGTGGAAAATATTATGTCACTGCCCGTATGGGAGGGCAAGACTTTCACAGTGGTGGCCTTCCCATAATTGCCACCACCCGACTTTTAGCCTCTCATTGGGCAAGGTATCATCATATCATCAAATTTCAAGGAGCGGGTGGCCAAACCCTCATAACTCCTCTAGCAATAGCATCCCCTAGCTCATGCCTATTAAAACAAACTCACAAGCCTCCAAGCTTGTATGTAAAATAGATTTCATATATATTAGACCATATGTCTGTTTACTTAGGGCTGAAATATTTTCTAGTTCCCTATTCACTTATAGTTTAGTCCTTAACCATCTTATAGGTGTTTGGTTAGATCATAAGGTTTTCAAGAGATTTAGTACAAGTATTATCATTACTCTTGTCAACATAAGATCATGAGTACAATCATGTATATCTCATGTAAATGCATTCATCAAATCCTCCTACCTTTAAGGATTGATCTCTTTTCCCCAATCTTCCATGATCCTGACTAATGTATGTAATCTATACATCCATACATATTGTCAATATATAAATTATGAACAATCCTATTGATCACTAGATCTGATATTTAGAATGATCTTTAGATCATTCATATCTAAGTATTTTTCTATCTCTAAGTCTTTGTATGTTCATCTCCTTGATCTTGATCTTTCATAGATCCTTTGATTGACAATCTACACATGTTGATAAAGATCAAGGTTCTTAGATCTAGTTCTTCTTTGTTCTAAGTTCAGTTCTTGGATCATCCCTAAGGAGGATGATCTTGGTTTTCTTCCTTGAATCATCTTTGATCAAGGGTTTGGATTATCTAATCTAATGAACTATAACAAGTATACTACTAAACATACATACTAAGTATAATATAGTGTTCTTATTATTATTGTTCTTGATCATCCAAGATCTAATGGATCTTGTTTGATCGTCCTTATCTTACTTACTATTTTTATTAGGGTTAGGTAATTTACTAACCTTTTATGCTCTTAATATTATTATTCAACTAGTTAATGTGCTGATTGAAGGTAGCTTATTCAAGCCTAAGTCTAAACTGCTCCTCTTATTTTCAATTGGCTAAGGCTTACTAGTTGAATGAGTGAACACAAAGTGGTTACTTCAATCCTCATGTAAGAAGGCCTTTAGACCTCACAAACGTCAACAGAAGGTAGGGGAAGAGCGAGGCTCTATTAGATAACCCCCTTAACCACTATGTTCATCGTTCACTAGAATGACCATAGCTCAACCTTTCATAAGGTTCCTATAAGCATGTTTAACCTAAGTACTCTTTCTAATGGATTTTAATTAAGTCCATGAATATTTATAATATCATTCATGGGGCTTATTATTCTTTTCCTAATTTCGGCCAAGGATTTGATAATCCTTATATTGTCCTACTAACTATAGTCCTTACTAATTAAGTCCAAAGTACTCCATTCTTATTTGTGTCATGAAACTCTACTTTCTCATTAGAATACATTTTTGATGTTTTATGCTCTTTATCTCATAACAAGTAAATCTACTACCAACATTCAACCATAAATGAATTATAAATTTAAAACATAAAACTGCATAATCTAACATTCAATGAAAATGAGGCAAGGTACTTAAATTAAATCTAACACCTTATGATAACAATAAAACACATATCATGTTAAACTCTAAATGTTATACTAGCATGCTTTATAACATAATAATATAAAATGAAACTAATTACATTTACATTATTAGAAATCTTTACTTATGATCCAACCATTTGATCTTAGATCTTTTCCTTTGATTAAGGATTTTAGTTAGATTTAGGGAATTTTCTCTATTAAGGTCAAATGATCACATTGATATATTTTTATCATAATCCATCCATGATTTCCTTGGATTTCATCATATAAACATTTATTCTTTCCATCCCAAGGATCTGATCACACTTGATCTCATTGATCAAGTGGGTCCCTTTGTATTTTTAGGGTTTTTCTACCATAAAGGGTAGATCCCTTAATATATCTCATATCTATCTAATTAAACATAGATCTCAATTTATTTAAGTAGTATATCATTATTAAAACATGTTTCTAAAATCTGATCATCTCAGTTCTTGAAAATCTATGTAATTGGAATCTAATTTCTTTAATACAGAAAATTTTTACTGAATAACATGTCTTTTTTATTATTCCATAAGAAAATAGAGGTTTCAAGATTTCCATAGCATCTTTTCGATTTCAATTTGGAGTTCAGATGACTCCGAAATTGAATCGGGAAGTTTACAGTCTTCCTATGGCCTGTATTTGATCTGGGCCTAGGAACGGACGGCCCAGATCGTTTGGGCAGAAAACCAAACTAGGCGGACTTAGTCGGGGGCTTCTGCTGGGCTGAAATGTCGAAGCGCCAACACGGGGCATCCATGGAAGCGCGCGGGACATCGTCCGTCTGATCTGGAAATTTGACAGTCCGTTTAGACAGTCCAATCAATCCCTTCTCAATTGAGTGACCAAAACTACTCAAATCTTTCTAAAACTTCTACCCTAGGGATTTTGGACCATTCTGGATTGATTGGTATGGTCAGATTTTTCATCTGAGCACTCTATCATCCATAATTAAGGGTTCTGTTGTTTACTTTATTTTTACCTTTTTATTACCAAAATTAATTACAGTAAAATAAAAATTATATAAAAAAATATTAAACATATATGAAAAGGATTTCCCCTTACTTGATTGGAGAGAAAACCTCAATTATATGCCTAATTTAAAAAAATACCTTGTTGATGAAGATATAGCCTAAAATCCACCTTTCTTACAAATACTGTTGTTTGAACCGTTGGATCTTGAAATTTCTTTGGGGGTTTTGTAGAATAGATATGTTGGGAAGTTTTGGATGGTGGAATTGATCAAATTAGATTTGGAACAGAGTGCTTAATTGATTTTTGGTCTCTTGTTCCAATATAAAAAGAAAAATAAGTTGAAAAGAGATCTAACTCTTAGAAATTTTGGGTTTTTGGGGAGGGATCTAGATCTAATTTTTCAAGGAGATTGAAGAGAATTTTGTGGGGATTTTATGAGGATTTTTAGAGGATTTTTGGGGTTGTATTTATAGGCATTTTGGGTCTTTTTCCATGATTATAATATGTTATTTTTTTAATATAAAATGGCATGAAAGTCTTCAATGCTCCCATGCCTAATTTTTCTTCCCCATGACCAGCTGATCTTTGTTGACCCATGTTTCACATGGGCTGCTGATCAAATTGGTTGTTGGGGACGTGGTGGTCCCCATGTGAGCCCCACATGGTGTAAAAAGTCTGTTTTGCCCTTTATGCATAAAATTTTGGGTTTTATTCCCATGATCTCGGATTTGAGTGTACTTAGTGGCGTTGGATTCGTATTTCTCAGTACATTCTAAATTTTGATGTTTCATATTTTGATTTTTGGAATATTTTGATTTTTGGGTAAAATTACTATTTTACCCCTTTTGTCCAAGAAATGAAAAACTTCAGGATTTCTCATCCGAATTCAAAATTTGTCATGCTTACAGTCATTTTGAAGGGTTTGCTAAGTTTAATTTCAATTTTACATATCTTATGATTTGATTATACTTTTATAAAAAGTATATTTTAAATAACCCTAATATTTCAGCCCGAAATATCTAAAACTCAAACTTTATTGATTTTTCTCAATCAATTTACAAAAATTGGGGTTGTTACATTTTTTTAGGAGATGGGCTCCCTCCCTAAGGTAAAATAGTGGAACCCTGAGATAGATTGGGAAAAAGAATGGGAAATGGAATTGGAAAGTGGGATTTCCTCTCTTGATGGGTCCACCATGCATGATCATCTTACCTTTTACAAATATCTCTCAAAATCCATTGAAAATCACACTTTTAACATAAGATAGTTGCTTGAATTGGTGCTCCAATCATATGGCTCCATGTGGAATTCATCCATGGCTTGATGGCTCACTCTGATGTTTCATTTTGTTGGTTTCAGTTCTTGACTGGAGGGCTTAAGTAGCTTAGATTCCTTAGGTTTCCTAGTTGTAGGAAACCTCATGTATGGCAATTCTCATGCAAAGTGATGGAAATGCATAGCTTGTTGCCATGGATCATTTGAGTCACCTTTTTATGCTTACCATTTCCTTCTTTTGCTTGCCCTAAGATGGTCTTGAACCTTGACCACACTTTAGATTGATGTCATTTAGGCTTTGGTTTGATCTCAATCTTGAATTCTCATCTCGATCAATTTGTCCTTGGGTTCACCATCTTAACACCTACAAAAGATGAAGAACCCTAATTAAATTTAAAAAATTATGATAATTCTCATACTTGTTCTGGATTAGCTTCTAAACTTGTAAAATAGCAAACTTTTGAATTATTAGGTCAGAAATGCATGTGTTAGAAATTCTAAAAAAACAATATAAATAATTCTATAATTTATAAAACATGGACTACTATTTGGGTACTTTTTATACAAAATTGAACACTTATCACATTCATGTTTTTGGAACTATTTTAATTAGATTTTTGGACAGCTACATAAGCATGTTTTGAATAGTCATATTGCCATGTTTTAGACTACCATACATTCATGTTTTGAACTATTTTAAAATAGAATTTTGGATAGCTATATATACATGTTTTAGACAGTCATATAGCCATCTTTTGGACTTCCATACATTCATGTTTTTAAACTATTTTAAATCAGATTTTGGGAAAGCTATATAAGCATGTTTGGGATAACCATTTTGCCATGTTTTGGACTACTAGACATTCATGTTTTAGAACTATTCTAAATCAGATTTTTGGACAACCATATAGCCATATTTTGAAGTACCATTCATTTATGTTTTGAGACTATTTTAAATTAGATTTTATGACAGCTATATAAGTATATTTTGGCCAGCTATATAGCCATGTTTTGGAGTGATATGCATTCCTATTTGGGAACTTTTCTAAATCTAATTTCAGGACAGCTATATATGTTTATTTTGGATTTCCATACATTCATATTAGGGGAAAGTTTTAAATTAGATTTTTTTACAGGTATATAAGTATGTTTTGGAGTGCCATACATTCATGTTTTTAATCATTCTAAATCAGAGTTTTGGATCTCTATATATGCATGTTTTGGATGGGCATACATTCAAGTTTTGGGACTACTTTAAATTAGATTTTTGGACAGCTATATATGCATGTTATGAATAGCCATGTAGCCATCTTTTGGACTGCCACACACATTCATGTTCTGGAACTATTTTAAATTAGATTTTTGGACAGCTATATATGTATGTTTTGGTATTATTATATATCATATTTTTGGATTATTATACATTCATGTGTTGGGACTGTTTTATATCAAATTTTTATACATCTATATAAGCATATTTTGGACAGTCATACATTTATGTTTTAGGACTATTTTAAATCAAATTTTTGGATGGCTATATAATTATGTCTTGTATAGCCATAAAACAATGTTTTGGACTGCCATGCATTCATGTTTTATTACTATTTTAGATTAGATTTTTGGACAGCTACTTATGCATATTTTGGACAGCCATATATCCATGATTTGAACTATCATATATTCATGTTTTGAGTCTATTTTAAATCAAATTTTTGGATATCTATATAAGTATGTTTTTGATAGATATATAACCATGTTTTAGAATGCCAAACATTCATGTTTTGGGATTGTTTAACAGATTTTTGGATAGCTATATATGCATACTTTGGATAGCCATATAGCTATGTTTTAGACTACCATACATTCATATTTTTGGATTTTTGGACAGCTATACATGTTTTGGATTACCATATGGACATGTTTTGGACTACCATACATTTATGTTTTGGGATTGTTTTAAATGAGAGTTTTGGACAGCTATATAAGAATGTTTAGGACAGCCATACAACCATGTTTGAGAGGGCCACACATTCATGTTTGGGATTTTGCTAAATCATATTTTTGAACATTTATATATGCATGTTTTGGATTTCCATGTAGCCATGTTTTGGACTGCCATACTTTCATGTTTTGAGATTATTTTAAATCAGATTTTTGGGTAGCTATATGTGACACCTCGGGTTTTCAAAATACTTTTTGAAAAAAAAAAATTTTGAAATTTGGGATATCCCTTATTTAAAATTCTTTTCGAGAATAAAGCAAAAAAAAAAATTCTTCTACTATGTTTTTCTAAAAATCCCAAGTGTCATTTCTTACACAAACACACAAGAATTTTTTGGTAAAATGAGTGTCTCATTTTTACCAAAAATCTGGCAGAGTTACCTCTATTTTTCGAACACATGCACATTTGATGCATGTGGAACACCTGCTAAATGATAAAAGTCATTTTCATGATTTAAAAGATAAATAACAAAACTTTATCATAATCCCAAAACCTCCAGTCACAACCATGTCACTACATATTCCCTTAAATACAATTGAATCCACAACATGAAAGTAAATATACATTCACATTCTCCACTAAATCAAAAAACTAATATAAGGTTGTAAGTCTCACCATCTAAACACTAGAAAACCCTCATCTTTAGAGATCACAAACTCCATAGTTGCTCTCATGTTTGACCTATTCATCTTTCTATTTTAATTCTTCAAATATGAGACATTGTAAATAATTACAATGTTTCAACAAGCTTGCACTTGTTTAGATGGAATAAGTAGTTATTTTTTCATGCAGTTCATGATTTATATAAATCAATGCATTTTAAGTATTTATCACACCTAAACAGAACTTGTAGTGTTTTCAAATACTACTCATTCCAAAATTATGTTCTCAAATCATAAATCCATGAAATTGGTTTACATGTGCAATTCAATACAGTTGATTAATCATATGATTTTCATAATTTTTAAAGTTATCTTTGCCCTATCTTTTTCTAGAGGATTTAAGCATTCCAAGCTTTTATCATTTCATGAGCATTAAAGTGTACTAAAAAATAAGGTGCCTTCCCCTTATAAGTTGGCTCCCAAGTCTCCAATGGGTAGCCCTAGAGTAGGGTGTTTTTTTTTTTCTTTCACCTCATCCATTTTTATCCAAGTGGCACATTTGGCTTATCATCCACATATTTCATTCACTTCATCATCCAAACAACTTAATTTAGAATAATTACATCTAAAATGAAAATACTAAAGGAATTAAAAATGCAAGGTATTACAATTATGCTATGAACTAGGGCTTCAAGGGGCAAAATCCCAGCATAGGTCAGCCTACGTGGTTAACTCATCGAGGGTCCAAGGAGTAGCACCCCTGTAAAAGGTAGATGATTTTCTATTTTGTAATAAAGAGACAATTGTGTTTTTTGTTAGGATATATATTTATTTCCATTACCCTAGGTTTCTATAAAGTGGAGAAATATTATGTATCTTATTACAACTATTTTCTAGCTATGGAGATATTGAAACTAATGTGAGCTTACAGATGTACCTCAATTTAAAGGAAACCAAGTATATATGTCTACGTTCTTTTTTTCTTTCTCTTCTTTCCAACAAAAGAAAAGAAGAAAGGGTACTTTCCACCTTACCACCTAGACAAAGAATTAGACCCATTGCTAGTAATCCATCCATAACCTACAAGGGAAAATAGTACAACTAAAAGAAAAGGAAAGGGGTCTCGCTAGCGAACCTAGAGTTAGAATAAAATAAATAAATTTTATAAAATACGGTCACAAAAAATGTTTGCTGGCAAGCCGATGGTATTATATATATATATATATATATATATATATATAGAGAGAGAGAGAGAGAGAGAGAGAGAGAGAGAGAGAATGGGGATCATATATTCTTTGCTAGCATGCACACACCAATGGTTGTAGACAACAAATGAAAGGGGAGGGGAGGATTCAATTCTAGCAAAGACTGGGTTTGGAAACTAAAATGGTACCCATATTTACCATAGTAAAACACAAAAAGGAAAAAAGAGAAGGGGCTTATTATGCATCTAGAATCACTTAGCCAACCTATCCATTAACTCCTCTCTCTCTCTCTCTCTCTCTCTCTCTCTCTGTCTCTGTCTCTCTCTCTCTCTCTCTCTCTCTCTCTCTCTCTCTCTCTCTCTCTCTCTCTCTCTCTCTCGGGCAGCGAAAAAAGAAATTAGCTATAGTCAGTCACCAAATAAGAAAAAGAAAAAATAAAAAGGAAAGGGATTGAGAATATTTCAAAAATACACCACGGTGTCAAAAAAATAAATTTCAAGAAAAATGTTAAAATTTTCAAAAAAACTCAAAAGGTGGTGATGGGAGTGAAGGAAAGAGTTTTGGAATATAAGAAAAGGGTAAAAAGTTCAAGAAAGTACATGGAAGGCAAATGACAGTGGTACAAAGGACCAAGAAGCAACATGGAGTGTAGGAATAAGTGGTGGACTAGCTCTACCATCCATGGAACAAAATATTAGTTATATTAGAAGATATAATGAGTTTTCAAAAAGAGTGATATTATCTATAAATAAAATTGTCATGAAAATCGTATGGAGGGAGAGATATATCTTCTATATCGGATATATAGACAAAAATTTTAGATACATCAGGTGCAATATTCGAAATTTTATATCTAAAAATTAACATATTCATTAAATCATATTTTTTCTTATCTTGCTTTTAGGTTTGTCTTGCTACTAGTACTTTTGACAATATATGAGAAATCATTCACGTTTTTCCATTGAAATCTTTCTCTAATTGTAGTTTCATCTATTTGGGAGTTTTTCGTTCTTTCTCCATGCTACTTGCATACATCTAACAAGGTTCTAGAAAAGCTTACTATGCATTTCCATTTTTAGCTCCTCTAGGTTTGGTGAGAACATCCATTGCTGCAGTTCTTTGCTAACCTTTCTTGGTTCCAAAAGGGTCCAAAACCCCTAGGGTATAATTTTCACTAAATTTCATGAAGGTTTGGTCCCTCAATTGAGAAGGGATTGATTTGATGGTCCAAAAGGACTGTCCGATCTCCCGATTGGACGGATGACGCATGAGACGCCGCACGAGCGCCCGCGCAAGGGCGTGAGACATCGTCCTGTGCACGTCGGTGGATGTCCCGTACAGGCACTTCCACATCTCGTTACAATGGACGCGCCCGACAAGCAGGAGCATTCCACCCGAAAGATCTGGGCCACCCATTCCTTTGGGCCCAGATCAAATCTAGGCCCTAGGAAGGACTATGAACTTCCATATCTAATTTTGGAGCCATCTGAACTCTAAATTGAGATCGGAAAGAAGATATGGAAAGTTTGAAACCTCTATTTTCTGATGAAATCTAGAAATCTAGAAATTATATAATAAAACTTTCTGTATTAAAGAAACAAGTTTCCAATTACCTAGATCTTTAAGATCTGACATGATCAGATCTTAGAAATATGTTTTAATAATGATATAAAATTGAAATAAAGTTATCTAAATGATTTATTTGGACAGATCTAAGAGATATTAAGGGATCTACCCACTATGGTAGAAAAACCCTAAAAATTTCAAAGGGACCCACTTGATCAATAAGATCAAGTGTGATAAGATCCTTGAAATGGATGGGATGGATGTTGATATGATGAAATCCAAGGAGAACATGGATGGATTATGACAAAAATAAAACAATATGACCTTTGGACCTTAATAAAGAAAACCCCCTAAATATAATTAAAACCCTAAATAAAAAAGGAAAAGATCTAAGATCTAATGGTTAGATCATAAGTGAAGGTTTCTAAAGATATTAATGTAATTAATTTCATTTTATATTAATTGATAATAACATCTTAACTATGATTTATGTTATAAAGCATGATAGTGTAACTTTTAGACTTCAGCATGACATGTGATTAAATTGTTATCATAGGTTGCTAGATTTAATTATCCTAGGGGCATGATAGTGTCATTATATGCAAGTGTAACTTAGGACCAAGTTAGTATGATTTCATGCCATTGTAACTTAAGATCATGCTAATTTAAGTATAGTTTTATTCCATTAGGTTATGTTACATTCATAAGGAGCATGTTAGTATCAATGTTGGTTAAATTTATATTGGAACCATGCTTTAAAGTTTATGATTTAATTGTTGTCAAATTTTATTAGTAGATTCAAATGTTAAGTAGTTGTTGAGATATAAGGAGTATAAATCACCAAAATGTACTCTAATGAGAAAGTAGAGTTTCATGACACAAATAAGAATGGAGTACTTTGGACTTAATTAGTAAGGGCTATAGTTAGTAGGACAATATAAGGATTATCAAATCCTTGGCCCAAACTAAGAGAATAATAAACCCCATGAATGACATTATTCATGGACTTAATTAAAATCTATTAGAAAGAGTATTTAGGGTCAACATGCTTATGGGAACCTTATGAAAGGTTGAGCTATGGTCATTCTAGTGAATGTTGAACATAGTGGTTAAGGGGGTTATCTAATAAAGCATTACTCTTCCCCTACCTTCCGTTGACGTTTGTGAGATCTAAATGCCTCCTTACATGAGGATTGAAGTAACCACTTTGTGTTCACCCATTCAGCTAGTAAGCCTTAGCCAATTGTAAATAAGAGGAGCAGTTTAGACTTAGGCTTAAATAAGTTACCTTCAACCAGCAAAACATTAACTGGTTAAATAATAATAATAATAATAATAATAATAATAAGAGCATAAAAGGTTAGTAAATTACCTAACCCTAATAAAAATAGTAAGTAAGATAAGGATGATCAAACAAGATCCATTAGATCTTGGATGATCAAGAACAATAAGAATAAGAATATTATATTGTACTTAGTATGCATGTTTATTAGTATGCTTGTTATAGTTCATTAGATTAGATAATCCAAACCCTTGATCAAAGATGATTCAAGGAAGAAAACCAAGATCATCCTCCTTAGGGATGATCCAATAACTGAACTTAGATCAAAGAAGAACTAGATGATAGAAGATCTAGGACCCTAATCTTTATCAACATGTGTAGATTGTAAATCAATGGATCTATGAAAGATCAAGATCAAGGAGATGGACACACAAAGACTTAGAGATAGAAAAATACTTAGATATGAATGATCTAAAGATCATTCTAAACATTAGATCTAGTGATCAATAGGATTGTTCAAAATTTATATATTGACAATATGTATGGATGTACAAATTACATACATCAGTCAGGATCATAGAAGATTGGGGAAAAGAGATCAATCCTTAAAGGTAGGAGGATTTGATGAATGCATTTACAAGGGTTTGGCCACCCGCTCCTTAAAATTTGATGATTTGATGATACCTTGCCCTATGAGAGGCTAAAAGTCGGGTGGGACAATTATGGGAAGACCTCCACTGTGAAAGTCCTGTCTCCCCATACGGGCAGTGACATAATATTTTCCACCATGGTATCAGTGGTGAATAGGGCAGTTATCCGAGCGCGCTAGTACGGATCAGACTGCCGCATGGCAACCTTTTTTATTATTTTACACTATGATGCATATGAGAATAAGCATAGTGAAATGCCTTATGTTTTAGCATAATGAAATTCTAGGTAATTGTATATTATCAATATTTCCCAAGAAGATAAATTCCCAGTGTAAGATTAGCTGAAATAGTAAATTCTCATAATGGAGAGAATTGATCAACTCAGTTGGGAATGATATTTGACTACTTTCATAAATTTAACTGGTTTACTCATGAAGAGTATGTATGTATATAGATATACATAAATTACAAAGTAAAGAGTAAAGACATGAATATGTTGAGGAATAAGGGGATTATGAAGTATTGGAATTACATTGTCAATTATTATGCTTCTTAAATCCCCTACCAAGCATTGCTTGCTGAGATATTATACTTGTTGCAATATCTCAGATATAGGGAAGGAGAATTAGGAGCTGAAGACGATAGAAGACTTGAAGAGAATAATCTTCAAGGTATACCCTTGAAGACATGTATTTTGCTTTGTTGAGAGTTTTATTGTATGGTGAGCTTGAGTTTTGGATTATGTAATTTGGACAAGTATTGTAATAGATTTAGCTGTACTGTGAACCACTGGATGGATTTTGGAATTTAATAAAAGTATATTCCTTCAATGGAATTTTATTTTGTACACAAATTGTACTTCTGTATGAAGTGGTGACTTGGGTTTTCAAAACAAGTTCTAAAAAAAAGAATTTTCGATGCTTTGTTTTGCAAAAAAATTTTACACTATTAAGGGCCCTGCCTTTCAAAATACATTACAAAACGTGTTACAAAAACCCGAGTCGTCACACCATCAATCTTGCTCCCCAAGAGCATCAAAAATAAAAATCTTGTGGGTTCCAAATTATGCTCATGAACAGCCTGGCCAAATCGTGTATCTACCAACACCTGAAAGGGACTTCCATTTTATCTTCATAGACCATACAAGTGTCTTGAAAGGGTGTCATATCACCTATAGTGGAATTCACCATCGTTCAAGAAAATGTCACCTTTTAGGCATGATTACCTACCATCTCTTATGATTGAAGGTCAAGGGGCCAACCTATACCAACCTCCTGACATAGATCCCAATAAGACCTCTAGCCTATCTCAAACATCAAATATTCAGTATCACTATACCCTCATAGGTTTTGAAAAACTTAGAAAAACTTGTTCATGCACTTTTCAAAACATTCATAATAATATAATAGCTCTTTCTCTGTCGAACTCAAAGTGTAAAACATTCTCATGTAAATAGCTTATTTTCAAGCAAGATAAATCATGGACATCTTGTTTTGAAACCATATTCAAAACATAAAAATGTCAAGCATATATTTGTACTAAAACCAGACATTATATAATATTAAATCATACTCTAAAACTTTTCCATTTTTGGGCATAAGAGCATGCTAAAAATCAATATATCATAGGTTCTTAAAAACCACTTTTTCATTGGCTTAACAAACTTGTTAAATATCAACTCATCATGACTCAATTTTAGAGTTTCAAAACATATGATTCTCAAGTATTGTTTACTATCCAAAATGGTAGCTATCATGGTAAAATTATTGTCCCAAAATAGTCCAAAATAAGACATTCATAATCTTTCCAAAACTACATGAGGAAATCATCTTTTTTTTCCATGCATGTAAAACTCATGTGAAAATATTAAATTTTTGGATTTTCAAATTGATAAAAAAGAATCAAAAGATGAAAATTTCTCATGTTAAAACAATAAGATAAAAATCCATTTTTAAATTCATGAGAAAAACAAGTGAGATAGTAACTTATTACAATGTTTTAAAATTAGGTTTTGTACATCTCTTTCTTTCTAAAGAAAACGTCTCTCCCATGCTTCTCTTTTAGGCTTCTTTTTACTCAAAATTTTCATAAAACGTATTCTCAAAACATTTTTTATTAATTTAATATTAAACTCACTTTACCAAAACATATATGAACATTTGAAAAGTTTGCACAAAATAGTGCTTGAACATGCTAAAGATCAACCTAGAATTTCACCTATGAAGCTCATGTAAATCAATTGTTATATCAACCATGCTTTTCATGCTAGAAACGTAACGACCTTGGTTTTTGTAACATATTTTGTAAAACATTTTTCAAAGGCTAGGCCCTTAATGGTAAAAATATTTTGCAAATAATGCAGCGAATATTCTTTTCTTTTAAATTTGTTTGTAGCAAAACCCAAGTCTCACCTGAAGATACATAATACACATAGACATTTTGTATAAAATAAAATTTTATTGAATAGCAGGAATTATCCAGTAGTTCACTCTTACACAGCCCTTGTATTATAATTACAAACCATTGTCTAAATTACATAATCCAAATTTCAAACCTCACCTTACATTAAAAATCGTCAATACAATACAATGCTCTCAAATAAAAATTACATATCTTTAAGGAACATACCCTGCTTGATTATTCTCTTCAAGTCTTCTACCATCTTGAGCTCTTAATTTTCCTTCTCTATTTCTGAGATATTGTAAACATTCAAACATTTACAATAGCTCAACAAGCTATGCTTGGTAGGGGATACAAAAATATACTACTTCACTAATATAAGAATATACACCTCAGTCATTATTCCATCATGGTTATCTACTCATGAATTATCTCAATGTGGGGTATATACGTTATTTATGTAGTATAGGATAAATCTGTTAAAATAATGAAAATTGCTCAAAACTTGTTCCTTCCCCTGGCTCCCACTTAGGGGATCAATATTCATCCAATTCTCATACAGGGATTTTCTTTCTTGGAACTCAAGTAGTGGCATCTCATTGTGCCATGGCATTACACTATGCCTATCATATGTGCATCATACTACAAAATACTCAAGGACTACTATGCCACAGTCTCAATCCATATAGCATGCCTGGATAACTATATAATCATCCACTAATACCAACTGTGGAAATAACAAAATCCATATCTGCATGGGGAGGACTGTGGCTGTCATAGTGGCAGTCTTCCCATGATTGCCCCACCTGAAATTTAGCCTCTCTTTAGGCATGGTATCTATCATATAAATTTTAGGAAGTGGGTGGCCAAACCCTCATAACTTTCCTAGCATAGCATCCCTAGTCCTAGGGCTGTGTAAAACAAAATCACAAACCACCATGCTTGTATGTAAAATACATTGTACATATTAGACGATGTGTCTGTTTAACTAAAGCTGGAATATTTTCTATGCCCTATTCATAGGGTTTCCTTAGTCTACACATCTCATTAGTTTCACCTCATTTAATTAAGGAATTAGATAGTTGAATTGGATCATGGGGTTGGTTCACTTAGTTGGATTATGTGATTGGATCATGACTATGCTAAGGTACTAAGCATACTTATATCATGAAGGTCTGTAATTCCAGACAAAAGATCATGTATGTAGGTCTATAATTCCAAACAAAAGATCATGTATGTATACACATGAATCCTTAATACATTCTTGTACAGCCACCTACCTCAAAGTGGTATCAAGGTCTTAATTCATACATCTCAACTCCACATTGTCCATCATGATCTTGATTTATACATCTGTCAACCATAAGTATAAAGTTATTCTTCTAAATAAGTATTCTATTGGGTTTTCCTATGAGGGATGCCCTAACTTTCCTTGAATCATATATGATCAAGGTTTCAGATCTTCCAAGTTCACAATCTACACTATAAGTAAAATCATAGAAAATACGACAATCTACATTATATTTCTTTTCTTTTTGTTTGTGATCTTTCAAGTTCTCTCTTAGATCTTGTTTGATCTTCCTTATCTTATTTACAATTTTTATTAGGATTAGATGATTTACTAATCTTTTATGCTATTATTATTATCACTCAACCAGTTAATGTTTTACTAGTTGAGGATAGCTTATTCCATCCTAAATCTAGACAGCTCCTCTTATATCAAATTGGCTAAGGCTTACTAGCTGAATGGTTGAACACAAAGTGGTTACTTCAATCCTCATGTAAGGAGGCGTTTAGACCTCATTAATATCAATAAAAGGTGGGGGAAGAGCGAGGCTCTATTAGAGAACACCTTTAACCACCATATTCATCATCCACTAGTGTGACCTTAGCTCAACCTTTTATAAGGTTCTTATAAGCATTTTAACCTTAAGTACTCTTTCTAATTGATTTTAATTAAATCCATGAACATTTAAATGTCATTCATGGACTTTCATTATTTTCCTAATTTGAAATCATATTCCTTATATTATCCTACTAACTATAGCCCTTACTATCATTAAGTCCATGTCATTTATTTCATGTAAATGTCCTTTCAACCCTAATTTCATTTAATTATATTTTTAAGGCAATTTTCATAACATAAACATTAAAGCATAAATAAATCTATAATTAAATCTACTAAGAAATAAATTACAATTATAATAACATTTAATAATTCAAAAAGAAATCTAGCATGCCTTAACTATTCATCATGATCCAATGGTCATTATTCATCTTTCATCTCTTTTAGGGTTTAGATCTTGATCTTTTTATTTTTCTTTAGATCTAATGTATCTTTTTGATGTGATTTCATTATTAGATCATTGATGCATCTCATCCAATAATCTAATCTTTCTTGATCCACCCGATCAAGAAGATCTTAAGTCCCTTTATCCAATTTAAGGGCATAGATCTTGATCTATCCCAAATCATCATCATCCAATCCATAATTCCATTTGATATTAATTTCATATCATCATTAAAACACATCCATGCTATCCAACCATCCTTGATCCACTTGATCAAGGAGATTACCATTCTTTTTTTTTATGGATCTTACTACTTTTTAAGGCTAGATCTCATAATTAGACATAGATCAGTCACTTATAACCATTGATTCCATGTTTCAAAGTCACAAGATCATCAATGGATCATAATTATATGGTTTAATCATTCCAAATTTTACTAATCATTAGAATTATTAACACTTTTCTTTATTAACAGAATTTGACATTCATCAAAATATAAATTTTCTAAATTTAGTAGGTTCTACTCATCAAAAGGGATCCAACCCAACTTTTCGATCTCAATTTGGAGTTAAATTGATATCAGAATTGGGATTGTAAGATTTTAGCCCATTTTAAGGGATGCATTTTAATCTTACTATTTTTGTTGATTTACTTGATCTAGAAACCTATAAATTTTACTGTGATCATGGTCCTTAAGGTTTTGGGACTGAACCCATCCATCGACTCAAATATCCAATTTGAAATCATCCTTATCACAATCCAACATTGTAGGAATGGATTTTAGTCATTTTCATAATTAAATTCAATTAAAAACATTAATATTATGAGTTTAGTAACTAATACACATAAAAAGGATGCTATAGAAACTTTCTGATCTAAAATCAGAGCTAAATCAAGCTCTTAATTGTAAAAATAAGAATCCAATTCAAAATTTGGACTACCCAGATTTGGAAGGCTATAGGCGAGACGGTCCAGATCTGGACTGTTGGATCACCCATGGCCGGATCTCCTTCATCTTTGACCATTAACAGCCCAGATTTCATCTCCTCGGGTTTTTGGGCCCCAAGAATCCATCCAATGGCTCAGAGATTTCATCTGAGCCATCCAAGATGGTAGATCTCACCCTGTTGTCAAATCCATCATCTCCAACTGATCAACGGCCCGGGAGATCTCTTGGAGGCCAAAAAACACCACCTAACTACTAGAATGGAAAGAGAGGAGGGAGATGCACCTACTTGGAGTGTTTAGAGTCCAGAAACTTGGCTGAAAAATCAAAAAATCCACAGCTGAATATAAGTCTCTAGAGCTACTATTTTTTGATGATTTGGCCAGTAAATATTCCACTGATTGTTGCAAAAGTATAGGGCTTTTGTGTATTTGGATGTACTAAATCTCTTAGATAGAGTGGATTAAGGTTTCAACGGTCCAAAGTGGACATCTAATTGAAAAACGGTAGCAGGGTGAAAACCCTACTCGTCGGGGACGACGCGTTTACAAATGCGCCCGATGATTTAGGGTGAAACATTCCCTCATATGCGTTTGTGGATGTGCTAACAGAAGAAAAAAAACAAGGAGAAAGAAGGAACAAAAGAGAGAGAGAAGCGGAGGAGTTTTGGGCTGAGATTTTGGGGGAGGCTAGGAAATTTTGTGGTGAATTTTGGGAACTTTTTTGTTGAACTATTTATAGGCATTTTTGGTGTTTTTCATGATTATGTGTAATTATTATGTTTTTTTCTTCTTATTATTCAATGTTCATTGGATTCTTGCTATCACCTCCTTCTCCACTAGCAGGTGGTAGTGGTTTGACTCATAATTACATGTGCTCTAGCCATTGGATTCCTTTGTGGGCCCTTGTGCACCCCTTGTGGGCCCCACATGATGTGAAAAGACCATTTTGCCCTTTATGGAGAAAAATAGGGTTTATTCCCATGAACTTTGAATTGAGAGTACTTGTGGCATTGGATTCGTATTTCTGAGTACATCCCAAATTTTTATGTCTTAGGCCTTGGTTATGAGTAAAATTATCATTTTACCCTTTTGTTCATTAAAATGTAGAAAAATAAAGATTTTTCATCCAAATTTTGACTTTATCGTGCTTATAGTCATTCTAAAGGGTTCGTTGAGTATGTTTTTCAATTATACATGTCTTATATCTTGATTGTACTTCTATGAGAAGTGCATTTTACTAACCCTAATATTCCAGCCTAATTTTTCTTTGAAATTCTCAATTTCATTATTTATTCAATTTCATTGCAAAAGTTAGGGTGTTACAAGAAAAACACTTAAACCAGTCATGTATCAAAGTTTTACATTACTAATGGTCACTAAAGACTATGGAAAATGTCTTCCATAATCATTCATGCATTGATGCTTAAAAATGTTTTCAACTAAGTATGGAAAACATGTTTTTTAACATCCACTAATCTTAGGATGAATATCATGGACCATAGAATTTTTAATTGTATGTATTACAAGTGAGGATATGCTCAAGCTGATGCAAATATGTAGTAGATTCAATGCCTTAACATAGCATGGGCATATATCACATAGAATTGCATAACCATATATGCTATCAAGCTAATTACAAACATCTTTGCACATGAAATTTTATGGTATAAATTTCACCATAATAATTTATCAACCTAAAGTGCATAATATCTTATGGAAACATCACTGATATACCTCCAAAAGCTTTTGATAAAATGGTGAAATCTTAACAGTTTCAGAGTTACCTACCTCACCAATGAATCGTGCTTAAAATCTAACATTTTTTCTAGAGCTTTTCCCCTTGCTCTTGCATTTTTGTTATCTGGTATGGACAACTATAGGCATCAGACATTTTTTCCTTCCTTATCCTCTCTTTATTTATCTCTTTATATCTTTTTATCCTAGACATTCTACAGCCAATTTGATTTAGGCTAAGATGTCTTTAACATATATAAGTTCTATTTCAGCTTCCTTGCTCCCCAAGCAGTCCATTCCTATTAAAACTCTCTTTCTTTCCTTCTTCTCTAACCTATTAGTATAAGATATCTTTTCTTCACCTTCCTTTATTTCTCTTCTAGCTCAAAACCTTCCCAACCCATTCATTCTACCACTTTCTAATTTTAGTCATTGGGTTGCTTGGGCACCATGTCTTAGCTCAACTGTGTGGACCATTGTTAGAAAATGTTCTTAACCATCTAGTATCATGGGCCCCTATTCAATATGAGATGTTGATTGTACTTGAGGTCATTTTCTATTTATTCATCCATCCACATCCTAGCATATGGAAAAGATAATCTCATTTTCATCAAGAGCTTAAATGATTACAAGAATTTAAGGTATTACGTTATCTCCCCCTTCAAGGAAGTTCATCCTCAAATTCTATTAATCTTCAATTACAAATAATTTTGATATTTCTCTCTCATTTCATACTCTAGCTCCCATGTTGCCTCTTCAATTGAATGTTGTTACCAAAGGACTTTAACCAAAGGAATCTCCTTGTTTCTCAATTTCATTCTTTCCTATCCAAGATGTGAACTGGTTTCAAAAGTCAAATTTGATTGCAACTTAGTTGATACTCGATCAAGCACATGAGAAGGGTTTGTATGTACTTTCACACCATGGAGATATGAAAAATATTATAAAATTTTTAATAAAACTATAGTGGCAAAGTCAACCGAATGCCACTAAACCAATCTTGTTGAGAATTTCAAAAGGACCAATAAATTAAGGGCTCAACTTCCCTTTCACTACAAATCTCATGACTCCTTTAGTAGGGGGAAACTTTCAAAAACACTTGATCTCTGACTCTAAACTCCAAATCCCTATGCCACTTATCAGCTTAATTCTTTTATCTACTCTGAGCTGGAAGGAGTCACTTCCGAATAAGCTTCACCTTGTTGGCACACTATTCCATTAGTTTAGACTGCATGATTTTTTTCTCTCCAACTTCACTCCAACAAATAGGTGATCGACAATGTCTCCCATACAAAGCCTCATATAGAGCCATTCTGAAGGTTGATTGAAAACTATTATTCTATGTAAATTCAGTCAATGGTAAACCCTAATTACCCTTCCATTCAATAGCGCCTACTCTCAATATGTTCTCTAAAGTATGAATAGTCCTCTAAGACTAACCATCCATTTGTGGATGGAATGCTGTACTAAAACTCAAACCCAATCCCAACAACTCTTGTACTCAACTCCAAAACTATGAGGTGAATTAGCTATCTCTATCAGAGATAATGGTGGTACAAATACCATGTAAGATCATAATTTCTTGAATATATAGTTGTGCCAAACTATTAGTACTCTAATTTTGTCAGATTGGGAGAAAGTATGTCAATCTCGTCGACTAATCAACAATCACCCATATCATATCATGTCCACTAGACATCCTGGATAAACCCACAATAAAATCCATGGTGATATGATCCCACTTCCACTCAAGAGGCTCAAGATCAAAGGTAATGATCATGCATATACAATGTAAGCTCATAACTTCTTGAATATATAGTTGTGCCAAACTATCAGTACTCTGATTGTGTCAAATTGGGAGAAAGTGTGCCAATTTTGTTAGCCAATCAACTATCACCCATATCATGACATTTTACTTAGACGTCCTAGGTAAACCCATGATGAAATCCTTGGTGATATGATCTCATTTCCACTCAAGAGGCTCAAGGGGGGTTGCATAAGTCCCACGGACCTCTAAGCCTTGGTCTTGACCTGCTAACATGTCATGCATCACTCCACAAACAATCCCACAACCTTTTTCATTTTTGTAACAACCTTTAATTTTGGGTTCCTTTTTCTAGTATTTATACTATATTTTTAATTTGAATGGAACAAGAAATTTAATTCTGTCAAAATTAAATTCTATAGAAATGACACTACAAAAACCCAAAATTTGACTCCAAAACATCAAATTTCAAAATGTACACTAAAAAACCTTTCCAACAACATAAAGAATACAAAAATAAGAGCTTCAATGAAGAAGTTAGGGCATTTTACTAAAAAAGGAAGAAATGAAAGAAATGGCCAAAAAACAGAGGTGGCCATTTTGATAACACCATTCCCTTCTTTAAACCAAAACATAACAGACCATTAGTCTTTTCTCCCTCTTTCCCTTTGCCCCTCCTCTCTTACCAGATGGAACCAAACCCATGCCAGCAACACATCCACCAACTATCCAACCAGAAGATGTCATAACTAAGACCAATGTGATATCATCCCCGCACCCCATCTCTTTTTACTTTTCTTATCCTCCCCCCGCTACTCGCTCTTCCTTCTTGTTTTACCCACCTTATTCACCATTGGCAACCGCACACCACTTGACCATTATGTGTTGCTGAATGGTGAGGTCCTTCAGTCCTCACTTCTCACCTCCCATCTATTCTTTCTCCTGATTCCAGACACTCCATTGGCCAAAAATATGGCAGCCTCAGGTGGAACCATCGCTCACTAGTTCACACACCAAAGACGACAACTCAAATCGAGGATCCGAGCCCTCTAGTTAAATTGTGATGTGGGGGAAATTCATTTGAGATCTAGCCTGAACAAAGGTTCATGATCATGATCAAAGACTATTGTCTTAATCTAATTATGTTTGGACTTTGTTAGTGATGGTATAAGCTAGGAATCATGCTTAAAAGGTAAGATCCTTTACTTATCTTCAATTAATTTTAATCTTTGTAGCACGTGTATAGAAAAACATAAATCTAACCCTTAGGTTCATAAAATGATGATAATTTCAAACCACATTAGTGATCTAATGGTCTCCAATTTCAATTTGATGCTATTTACACTCCAAATCCTAGACCGTGATCAAATACAATGATTGTAAATCATCATATTTGGTTGATTAATTAGATACAGCCCCTATAATTATTGTGTTTGAACTATAAATAGCAATCCTTGGTTGTGGATTGATGATCCACACAAATCTCACCATTCATGATGAAATCAAGGTCAAATTTGCTTCAGATATAATGGAACCATGATATATGCCGATGATTTAATGATGGTGGATCATTGGTTCATGGTCAGATGCACAGTATGCCGATGATTTAATGATGGTGGATCATTGATTCATGGCCAAATGCATAGAAACCTATGGTACTATTTGTGTTAAATAGATAAAAAAAAATCATATCATTAAGTAGTAGCTGGGACAACTAGTTCATGAAAATAGTTGTTTAACAAGATGAGGATAAACAAATCCAGTTATGAATAGACCAATTTAGGCCATTCATCAAATTAGCAGAATGAAGGTTCCTAACATTGATCAGGGACCTAAAGATGGATTTCAAGGACTTAAACTCACTAAACATATAAATTAGATTAGTCTTATAGATTAGATGATGCATTGGGAGCCATCCAACCTTTAAAATTATAGTTCAATGAATCAGTGAAGATTAATTGACGAAGTGAATATATGTTTCCCTAGATTTATGTGATAGAGATTGATATTGGTGTATTTTGTTGATTTTAGGAGTATTTGGGACTATGGTTCTAGGAAGGTATTCTAATATCACTGTTGTTTCATGCTTAGTTTGATTTTGAAAGAATCTCATTCCATCAAGTTAAATTTTAAATTAATTACGAGGATTGTTATATTTATTTTATCTTGATCAATGCTAAGGAATCATTGTGATTGAAAACATTTGAATTGCATCAAAATGCATATATATGTGATTACCACATGGTTTTGGTTTGATTCACTATTTTGCATGATTTAGATGACACATGAATGAGAATTTTGCACAACATCAATTTATGACTCATTGTTTGATTCATAGATGGTTAGTATATGATTGAGGAGTAGCATTGGGTATAG
This sequence comes from Warburgia ugandensis, assembly GCA_035236585.1. Taxonomy (NCBI): domain Eukaryota; kingdom Viridiplantae; phylum Streptophyta; class Magnoliopsida; order Canellales; family Canellaceae; genus Warburgia; species Warburgia ugandensis. The sequence goes on along the minus strand of CP141126.1, from coordinate 68,586,991 downwards.
AGGTATTGAATTTATCTCTTTGTTTTTTGTGGATGTTTTAGATGGGTGCTTTTACTTGGTGGACATTATGCTAGGAGGGTTGTAGAGTTGGCCACCTGCTTTCTGAGATTGGATACCTAATATTTCAATAATATGTTTATTTCAATGTGGTCATCGTATGAAAGCCCCATGTGGCATTTGGTGTACATCTCCCCATGTATTGTGCATTGTAGTCTCCCCACTATGGTATCAATGGCCGAGCATGAAAATGGACTAGGTTTGGGTTATGGGTACATAGTGGCACATGTGTTTCTGATATGATCTCAACATGATTTTTAAGATCACGACTAATTGATAGCACTTGTGTTGATTTCAAGCAGGCACAATGCTATGATCACGACCAAGTGATAGCACTTGTACTGATGTGGTATGATGATGGTTGGATGTTAGCATGAGCAAACTCAGAGTGGATGAGACACTTGGACCCTTGATATGGGGTAACCCATTTATGATTGAATTTTTCATTTATTTAAGTGTCTTACAAGGTTTTGACTCCTAAGAGATATCATTATTTATCAGAGTTGGTTTGGTAAGAGCATGGATAATAGGGGCATGGATATGTTATGATCTTTCACCTAAACTATATTTGTGTATGTTTGTTTCCTCATAATATTTGATTAAATTGAAATGCCCATTTGTTATAATCTCAAGAACGAAACATGCTCTTTGGAAATGATTTTATGATCTTGTATTTGTATCCAGGCATGAATTTTTATTTTTATTTAATATCATGAAAAACTATTAAACATGATGTTAGACACATCTACAAGCATAGGTTGCTGAGATATTGTAATTGTTTACAAAATCGCATATCAGAGGCAGTGATTTGGATTGGCAAAAACATTTTAGAGTGGTGGACATGGCTTTACTTCAGTAAATCTTGCTATGGAGTTTAATGTCTTCAAAACTCTTTTTTAAAGTCTTTAGATAAGTTGATATGGAGGCTGAGTCTCCACATATTTTTGTATTGTTAATCCTGAATATTTTTATCAGCTTGTCACATGGCATGCATTAAATGTGTATGTCCAAAATAAAGAGGAGATTTTACTAAATTTTTGGTAGAAATGGATGTCCATTTTGCCGTTAAATTTAGTTATTGTGAGATATCTAACACTCGGGGTTTTGAAAAGGTGAATGTTTTCACTTTTTTTTTTTAAAAACAAGTTTTCAAATAAGGGATCCCGACTTTTGAAAAAATGACTTTAAATTCATTTAAAAATCTAGGTTGTCATAATTTCTCTCCATAAGAATGTCTTTTGACATCTTGGTACATCTTCGTCTCACCAAGATGAATGGTATAATGTGACTGATGGCTTCCCTGAGAATTTCTTACCTTAGCTCAGCACTAGCTAGAACTACTATTCTTCCTTGCATCTTGATACTACCATCCACCTCCTGTGTGAAACTTGGTTTCCCAACCCATGCTTATGTCTCCTTATGATCCTTCTGCATGTGAAGAGCTTTCTCAACAATGGAAAAACTTACAACCAAGTTTACTAAGAATGACTAATCACTCTTGTGTTGCACTTCTAGTTTATACTCAATTATTTCCTACAATGACTTCTATCTCCTGAAAAACATACTAGCACACATTCCCAATGTTTTTTTGGACAATACACCCACCACTACATTAGAAGTTTGATATGTCCAAAGTTTTTCTTAATTATTTTTGGTCCTTTCTTTTAGAATTTATAAAATATATATATATATATATATATATCTATTATGAAAAGTTCCTGTATAAGGACAAGAATTCAGATGTTTCAAATATTGAATCTATATTTTGAACTTTAACTTCTTAATAGATTTCTATACAATCAGTTGACCATTTTATCCTTTTTCTAAAGTTTTTCATGAAAAATTAAAACTTAGAATAATTATTGCAAAAAATAATGGTATATATATAGTTTAAGTTGAAGAGAAAATATAACTTAGAGATACTAAAGAAGATAAGTCTAGACTACTAACCCATGTGAGCTTTAAAGCTACTCTTTCTTTTGAGGGTCATACATAAATTCAAAAAATTTCTTCAGCAGATATAATTTTCCAGTTGGTCAGATTATCCTTCATCTTTGTCAACTGTTGCAAAATCATAATAAAAGATTATACCATATATTTCTTCAGTTTATAGAGATATTTAAGCCATATGAAACCTAGGAAATGACAAAGGTCATATTTGTTTAACCCAAAGCTTTTGGCCTTCTATGCGTTGTTTTTCACTAGTTAACCCCTTAAGCCTTTTTAATAAGTCTTTTCTTCAAGAACACATTGACCAGTACCCATATTAACCCCTATAATATATCCATTACCTAGTTGTTTTGAAAATATGTAGAAATCGCTAAAGAGTTGCTTTGAAAAATGAATGAACAATACAAGTCAAGAGATAAACATAAAAAGGGCTGGAAAGTAGAAGAAATGTTATACTAAAAGTTAAAAAGGAAAACTAAGAAATGATATCCAATAAAAAGAAAAATGGAAATGTTTACTCTCATGGATAGAAGAGAGAGTTGTGAATGCACCTTAGAAGACCTCTACATATATTTCAAAACCATTTTTCTTTATCCTTGTACCCCTTCTTTTGATAAACTTGTCCTAGGCCTGTGTTTTATTATAATAGAAGTCCTAACTTGATCTTAGGAGGAGCATGACTTGCATATGGTTATGGATGAATAGGAAGTTTGGTAAAGTAACATTCCTAATAGTTGATATCCTTTAATGAGACCTTATTAGATTTTTTTTTAAGTTAACTTCTTTTTTATGAAATATGTGAGAATTTGGCTTTGATAAACATTATTATACTCACATATTGAAGAGAGATTTAACACTTTTTGCGTGACTTCTTTTTTATTGTCAAACATACCCTGTGAAATTTGAAGTTAAAACATACTTTTGGACAGTAATTTAGGATATCATTTGCTTGGAGACCCACAATTTGGTATATGTTGGTTATATTCACACACTTATATTGTGGACTTTGATAAAATAATAGAATATGTTTATATTGGTAGGATTTTAAACTATTGTTCTTTTTTATTATCATGCTAAAGCAATGAAAGCTAAATACAAGAAAATTCTCTCAAAAAAATAAAGGACATCATAAAGGTTTTTGGAAAATGTTTGTGGGTATTATTTTTGGAAACCCTTACCAGACTACAACTCATTCACTAGGGGTAACCTAAGGGTTTAAAGGCTTTCTGCATACCCTAAATATAGATGATCGCACCTGTGAACGTGGCTAGGATTTTTAAAAATTTTGTATTTCTTTTCTATAGTTTTGCTTAATGGCTAGCAAAATCTAAATCTAAGGGTATTTACTATATATAGAAATATTACACACATACTTCTATGTTTAGTAGGTTTTAGCACAAAAATTTTCATAAATATCACTAATTAGTGTTAATTCTATATTTTGCAGGTCTATGGTACAAATGAAGGGGTAATTTTGTCAATTGTAACCCTAAAAAGAGCAAGTTTAGTGTGACAAGCTACATCATGGGCTCACACATGCAAAATATGAAGTCTAGGAAGTTTAGAATGGAAAGTGCTTCTCATTATCAAAGTCATAGCAGTCTAAAACCATAGGAGGACATTGTCCTTATCCATACAAAAAGGGTATTCTTATCAAGAGTAAGGTGATAGAACTTCTCGTGCATGCATGCACACTATCCCCCACCTTAGAAATCTTCTAACGGAAGCTCAAATCACACACATTGGAATCAAATACAATAAAAGCAACTCTAAAATAAAATAAGTCAAAGGACTAGGGCTCCCTTAAGATATATTCCTTACACTCTCTCTCTTACTTGACCACAATATGGGACCACCTAAGGAGCCACGTGATTTTTACCACGTAAGGTGGTGAGTCACACTCAATCCCATATTTTTACATAAGAAAATAAAGGAGTGAAGAGAGATAATTTATGAGAAATATACTATGAAAAAGCACCCTTACTTTGCGTGCATTAAAGGCCAAGATCTATCCTTGTTCTGAGCAACCAATGAGAATAAAAGCAAATAAGGATGACCATTGAGAAGACACACCACAATGAAAATCAAAACCAAACCCCATTGGTGGAGATATATTTGGTGGGCTGCCCACCTTAAAAATAGGAGAAAATATCCACTTTATGGAATGGGACACCCCGCCCTCCTTACATGTCATTGGCTAGAGAAAATTATGGTGAGATGGGAGAGAAAAAAGGCGAAACCTATAGTGGACAGGGAAATCTAAATGGATCTAGGTCAACCACTCTAAGACATCCCAATCCAATGGTGAGAGAAAAGGAGCCCATAAAGAAGATCTTTTTGGATAAGAACATTTCAAATGAATCTCATCCTCTCAAGCTACAGTAAAGATGATCCAAGGGGTAGGAATGAAGCATAGAAAAGTTACAAACCCTAGCCACCCACCCACTCGATGAGAATCCAAGATAAAATCCTAAGGAAAGATCTCCACCACCTATTCCAATCCAATAGCTCACCTTTATTCTAGATTTTCTAAAACTTCCTATACAACCATGTTGAATCCCATGCCTCCTTTCCCTTATATTTTCCTTTATTTTCTCACTTTTCTTCCTATATCTTCCCCACCTTAGCCTATCTTCCTTTCCACCCTATTATATCTTCTACCTTTCACAACTTAGTTCTTTCTCTTACACTATATCTCCTCCTATTTTATTGTCATTCCACATCCCATACTTACCTTCACATGGATTCCATGCCCCTTCCTTCCCTTCTTGCTTACCCCCTTCCATTATTCTTCTTATCCCCATCACATCACAACCATTCATCCTTCCATTCAACCTTTAAATCTTATCCATTCACATCTTATGACTTCCACCTTAGAAAATCTATAAATAAAGGTGAAAAACAATGAAGAAGGGATCTCTTACCTTTTCCTAGAACTTGAAATATAAACCTAGGATAAACGAAAGGAGAGAGATCACTCTCACCAAAGCTCCCCCAAGATCCACACATTCACATCCCTTGGAAAAGAGGTAAGGGTCTCATCCATCCCCACTTCCCTTTTCTTTCTTCTCATCTTCTTATACTTCCATCATCCCTCCTCTTTCACTCACTTGCATACCTTCGTAGCCATTGCACACAAACTCCTAGCATTCTACCCTTGCACGCATCACCTATCTCCCTTCCTATCACTTAGACTAGCATGCCTTCACCACTTTTGTCTTACACGCATAGCCATCTCCCTTGCATTCCTTCCTTGCGTACCCCATAGCCCACCTTAGATTGCATGCATTTTGCATTGAACGCATACCCTTTGCCATAGATGTCCTTCACCTTTCCACGCATTAGACAATTCACCCATCTTCATCTCATTCTCTTCCACACCCCACTTCTTTCCTTAACCTCTATGCCTTACCATTCCATCCTCTCAATCACACTCATACCTCTCCCTTCTAAGCCTTGCATGCAAACTCCTTTGCATGCTTAGGTTTCACATGCAAAAGCCCCCTCTCCCTTCTAAGCTTTACACACACTCCTCTTATCTATTTCATTTACAAGCATTCATCCTCCCTTTTTGTATTTTATCTTTCTTTTCTTTTTGGAATTTTGGGATATAAGGAAAAGAAAGAGAAGACTTGTGCCTTTCTATGGTAGCAAAGATTTATTCTAATTCCTAAAGCATTGTTGAGGAACCCGGTCCTTCCATAAAGGTATCTAAATTATTAGCTAAAGGCATAATGTTGAAGAGTAGGACAAATTTTCAAGGTAAGTGCATAATTCCTTCCTCATCTCCTAATTTCTTTTAGTTCATTCTTAAAGTAGAAAGCCTCCTCTATGGTTAATACTTCCTTAAGATGATTGACCTATAATTCCCTCTTTACCTCTCTCCTAACTAAAGCTGCCCTCTTTTTTTAGAGTGTCTAGCTAAGGAGATAAAAAAAATTCTTTTACTTCTTCCACTCCATCTCTTCTTTTTCTTTTTTTAGGGTAGAGATTTTTTAGGAAAGGTGTTGGGTGCCTCTTTTCTTTGGCTGCACTAGTACTTGATTCTTAAGGATCATTGGAAAGGGACTTGAATTTTGGGTTGTGGCATGTTAGTTAAGGAGATGAGAAAAGAATGGTGCTAATTTAGTATAATAATGGGTTGAAGAGATGTGTACAAGCTCCTTTTGAGTGACACAACAAGAGAGCTCTATAGTGAAATTAAAGCTTGAAAAAGAAGAGGACATGTAAAGAGCCTAGTTAGGTGACACAACTAAGGCTCCACAGTAGACACTTTAGAAGGAAGTTTTAATTGCTTTATATCATTTCTTTCTTTATTTGCTTATGTATCAATTCCTTGTAAACATCACCTTAATAAAAGTTTCTTTTTATTTATAGTTAGTTCGCTTTCTTTACTTCATTTCCTTATCTTATTTCTTAGTTAGTTTTCTTATTCAATTTGCTTAGTTTATTTGCTTAGATTTCTTTATTTCCTTGAATGTTGGCTAGGTTAGAGTAGGATAACTTAAATTTTAATTAACTCCATTTATTTAAGAGTCCTTGTCGGATCGACCCGTATTTGTCGCTTCCATGTTCCAATAGAACCGTCCACTTGCATTAGTTATTAAAGCACACCATATTAAATGCTCAATTAATGAGAAATATCCTCATTATCTTAATAAGATCCCCAAATCACCAGGGAAGACAACCCTCTCTCACAAACCCAATGGCAAAGAGGTAAGTTTATAAGGATGTAGCCACATCGTTAGGGGGTGGCAGCAACACATTTAGCTACAATCATCACTGGAGTAGCTGTAACAGACCGGGGTTCCAATAGTGTGATATTGTCCGCTTTGGCACAGAGTGCCTCACGGCTTTAAAACACATCACAACTGTTAGAGCCATCTGGACTCTTATAACCAGCCCAGATCTCCCTCCCCAGGCGATGTGGGACTAACTCTCATTACCTCCCCACCCTCATTCCCTCAGACCATCTTGGGTTGTTGCCTCAGGCTATCTCGGGGCATCCCCCTCAAGCCATCTTAGCTCACCCTCAAGCCATCTTGGAAAATGCCTGTGGGTTCACCTTTCCCCCTTTATGGACATGCGTCTACACGTGCAGCTAGCCATCCCCATCATGAGGGAACTAGCTCTGATACCATTTGTAACAGACTGGGGTTCCAACAGTGCGATATTGTCCACTTTGGCACAGAGTGCCTCACGGCTTTAAAACGGGTCACAACTGTTAGAGCCAACTGGACTCTTATAACCAGCCCAGATCTCCCTCCCCAAGCGGTGTGGGACTAACTCTTGGTACCTCCCCACCCTCGTTCCCTCAGACCATCTTGAGTTGTTGCCTCAAGCTATCTCAAGGCACCCCCCTCAAGCCATCTTGGCTTCACCCTTAGGCCATCTTGGCAAACGCCTGTGGGTTCACCTGTTCCCCTTTAGGGACACGCATCCACGTATGCGGCTAGCCCTCCCCATCATGAGAGAACTGGCTCTGATACCATTTGTAATAGCCTGAAGGCCCACCCAGTAAAGATACTGTCCGCTTTGGTTGTTAAGCCGCACGGATTTAAAATGCGTCCTTACTGGTAGAGTCTATCGCAACTTAGAGTCCCACCCAATAAGGACGTGTTTTAAATTCAAGCGGCTTAGAGTCTACCGCGACTCTTATCAACAGCCCAGTTTCCCCTCCCTAGGCAATGTGGGACTAACTCTCAGTACCTCCCCGCCCTTGTTCCCTCAAGACTATCTTGGGCCCTGACCTCAGGCTATCTTGGGGCATCCCCCTCAAGCCATCTTGGCTCACCCTCACGCCATCTTGGCAAATGCCTATGGGTTCACCTATCAATGCCTAACCCCGACCTTATGGTGGGTGGCTAACCACACATGGGCACTTGCATGAACACGTGGGGACGCGTGTCCCCTAAGGGGGAGAGGTGAACCGTTGTCGTCGCCCAGATGCCTTGAGGGGGACACCTCAAGATAGGTTGAGGGACGAAGGCGGGAGGTACCAAGAGTTAGTCCCACATCGCTAGGGGGAGGAGTTGTGGACTGTTGATAAGAGTCTAGGGTGACTTTACCAATAACAACGCATTTTACCTGAGCAGTTGGGTAAGAACAAAGCCATGACTGCTGGCGGTGTATGGGCACCGTCAGTGGAAAGCAAACAATATTGTTACTAGGTGGGTCTCCCAGCTATTACAATGGTATCAGAGCCTAACCCCAACCCGATGGTGGGTAGCTAATCGCTCGTGGGGGCTCGCGTGAACACGCGGGGAAGCGTGTCCCCTAAGGGGGAGAGGTGAACCATTGTTGTTCACCAAGATTCCTTGAGGGGGACACCCCAAGATAGGTTGAGGGATGAAGGTAGGAGATACCGAGAGTTAGTCTCACATCGCTTGGGGGAGGAGTTGTGGGCTGTTGATAAGAGTCCAGAGTGACTCTACCAGTAACGAATCATTTTACTTGGGCAACTGGGTAAGAACAAAGCCATGATTGCAGGCGGTGTATGAGTGCTGTCAATGGAAAGCAGACAATATTGTTACTAGGTGGGCCTCCCGGCTGTTACCGGTAAAGCAGACAATATCGTTGCAGTGTGGGGCCCTTGCTCAGATCTCCGAACAGTAAAGAGGACAATATGGGCGGGTAGGTGTTTGCCAAGATGGCTTGAGGGTGAGGCCAAGATGGCTTGAGGGGGATGCCCCAAGATAGTCTGAGGTCAGGGCCCAAGATAGTCTGAGGGAACAAGGGCGGGGAGGTACTGAGAGTTAGTCCCACATTGCCTGGGGAGGGGAAACTGAGCTGTTGATAAGAGTCACAGTAGACTTTACCAGTAAGGACGCGTTTTAAATCCGTGCTGCTTAACAGCCAAATGGGACAGTATCTTTACTAGGTGGGCCTTCGGGCTATTACAATGGTATCAGAGCCAGTTCCCTCATGATGGGGAGGGCTAGCCGCACACGTGGATTTGTGTCCTTAAAGGGGGAAAGGTGAACCTGCAGGTGTTTGCCAAGATGGCTTGAGGGGGATGCCCCAAGATAGTCTGAGGTCAGGGCCCAAGATAGTCTGAGGGAACAAGGGCAAGGAGGTACTGAGAGTTAGTCTCACATCGCTTGGGGAGAGGAAACTGAGCTGTTGATAAAAGTCGCGGTAGACTCTACCAGTAAGGATGCGTTTTAAATCCATGCAGCTTAATAGCCAAAGCAGATAGTATCTTTACTGGGTGGGCCTTCAAGCTATTACAGTAGCAGGGCATCTATCTCCTTTCACATGTAGGAGAAATGTTCCCTTGTCCTAAAATCTGAGAAGGAGGGCTCTCTTAGAAATTATCAAAATTTCACTTTCGACCTCTTTGTCCTCACCCACCCACCCCAACCAATTTCTCTCCAACTACAACTTGATTAATCCTTCCTCTAGGTCTCTAACATTTTTCCTTTCTTTAGGGTGGGCTTGGTTAAGAACCCAAGGCTTTATGGCTTATTGGACCACTATGTTCACACAATTTTTCACCTTCTTATTTGCATTTGAATATTAATATCATGTGCCTTCTCAAGGTGTTAGTCAATTCTTACAGCAACATAATCCCACATGCCTACTAGTCAATCGACGTTTTTTGCACCACATGTATCACATTTCAAATTTGCCATTTTATTTTTCCTTACAAAGGCCTAATTAAGAACCCAAGGCCTTATGACCTGTCAGACCACTAAGCCTCCTATCTTTTTACCTTCTTGAGTTTGGTCAATTCGAAGCACCTAGTTAAGAGCCCACCCACTTCAAAACACTAATTTGATAATAAAAAATAACCTCATGGAGTATATCGTTATAAGCAAGTGGTATTACCATACTACCACCATCTTAAGGAGTACATGACCACAAGTGGGTACTAATGCTACATTGTCTATAAATAGTTAATTAGGCTTAAGTCAATCTATAAACCTTGCCTAATACTTAGCCTAGGGAAAAGACATGAGTAGCTATCCAACACTCCTTTTCAATCTTTAGTAGAGCAATCGTACCACCATGAATAGGTGTCTCAATTGTGAACCCTAAATTTGTATCCCATAAACCTATAGTTATGCTAGGGATGAGTGGTTTCTCTTCTGCGACAGTCATATCTCTCTATCTTAAGGAAGTTTATGATAACATGTATACTTTCACTTAGAAAATATGACCAAACAAAGGTATAAATAAACCCCTTTGGATTCCATGATCTCATAAATCTATTTAGATGGGAAAAATGGAGGAGTCATGCAACAAAACTTTGACTCATCTTAGAATTCTAACCTTGAATTATGTCGCCTTCATAAGTGTAATATTCTCAAATTTTAAATCATAAATTAGTAATTAATTAAATTAATTAAATTAAAAAATTTATGCATAGAAGTTGGTTTTGAAAACCAAAAACTAGAAAGTACACATCGATAGGAATTGAATAGTATAAAGAATGCAGAAAACGGAGCTCAAATGGAGAAGTTATGAGCCATTAAATATAGGGGTAGTTTAGTAATTTGGAGAGGCCTGAAATACATGGGGCAGTTTTGATCATGGCACCCCCTTCCACCCTCCCCTATCAAATCAAACTCCTTTGCAGAAAAAATCATCTGTGGTTAGCTTATAAAGGGAAAAGCTTCCCTTCTGCCTCCCCAGCATGACCTCTCTCTCCCTTAGACTTCTCCTCTCATTAATTTCTCCATCGCGTTCTTTCCTTAAAGCCCTAATCTCTGTAATTGCACTTTTTCGGCAACCAGGATTACTAATAGTATCAACGGTAGCCGACGGACTGAGGTAAGTCTCGTCCCTTCTTCCCCTTTTTTTTTCCTTACAGTATACACATGAGTGGCACCGGTGATATCGAAGAACAACGTGCATTCGTCATTCTTTTGGGTACTCAGTATTCCTTACTGTTGGCGTGGGAATAAACTAATGAAACCATGTAGAAATCACCATCCTCACGTTCATCTGGTGCTGACGAACCCAGGAAAAAACTCTTTAAGTTTGAGGGAGATCCAACAGCTGGTGACCCCGAAAATCACTAAGAACAGTACATAGAAAAAATTTAGGAACATGATGAAAAATCAAGAAAAAAACCTTAGTTTTTTGTCAAAATCAATCAAAAGGAGTGTTAAAAATGAAAAATACATAAATTTCCAAGCAAAAATCATGAAATTTGGGTACTTGTGAGTCGTCTTCTCCCGCAACGGCTTCCGCATCGGTGCCCTATAGCTGATGTCAGGACGCCATGCAAGACGCCCCATTGAGAACACATGTGGGGGGGCACATCCTCGCGTGCACACATAACGTACAAGCACATGGGAAAGCCCTGGGCGCAGTCATGATAGGCTGGGATGCCGACGTCTTGGCGACCGGGACGCATGCAACACATTTCACTATGCATCTCGGAAGCGGAGCGTCCTAGGGGGGCCAGTTTACGCTGGTATAAACTGGTGTAAATCAACCGCCAATGTAAGTTGGTGCAAACAACCCACCCAACCTCTATAAATTAATATGTATTAATTTATGAAGTCTTGTCACAAAAAGCTTGATTTTGAGAGCTATAGAGGTCCAAATCAAGATCGAAAACATCCATTGCGATCATCTTGATGATATGGACCTAGATTTGACTTAAAAACCTACATTTAATCACCTTTAAATTAGTCAAATTATGAAACGTTATTCAATAACTTAGATCTAGCAGATCAAAGGGTGATCATGCCCCAAGACTTATACAACAAGATAAAGTATGGCAATAAATAAGGCTTCTAAGGATCATATTAGGTGTGATTATGCTAAAACTTGAACTAGACCATTGATCTGAACCAAATCTTAGGAAATTATTGATCTGAGGATGATCTGACTACTAAATTAAGGTATAAATGTTAGATACACACAAAGACGAACAAATAACATGAGATGGGACTAGATTATAACAAGTAATGTTAAGACTAAGGACAAAATCATAATTAGAGATCTGAGAGGATGATCCAATGATTGGATCACCATAGACTCCATTATGATGAAATAAATAACAAAAAAATAGTATTGTGGTATTGACAAGTACATCTAAACGTACAAGATAAGAGGATTACACATTTGAGTTGAGTGATCTCATATTAAGGTAGGTGACAACATTTAATGTTATATTTTGATTTTAAAAACCTTGCATTATCATAGCATCATGATTGATTGTGACTTAATTGCACTTTTTTTATTTAGTCTATGATTTTGTGATACTCAAAGTTTTATGCTATGATCGATATTAGAATTCGATAATGTATTGAATGGATTTATGATCAATGGTTTCATGAGATTGATACTATGTATTTATGCATAATTAGAAATTTTCTTTCTTTATTGCACCACTGAATTGATGAGTTTTCATAAGGATGACAGTGGAGGCTTGGTGGCTAGTCCTTTTATAGGCTAACCTTGAGATGAGGGGCGTGCCTTGGGGATTGTGAGCCATGAATGCTCCTAGTTTTCGAGATACGTGATTTTTGTGTTTTGTGTTTTATGACAGGTGCTCTCACCCGGTGGATGTCATGCTAGGAAGGAGCAAGGCCAACCACCCACCCTCTGAAATTTGTGATGTGATTGTGATATGATAAACACCTGCCCACAGATGGCTTTCTGTAGGGGTTTGGTAACATGATTAGTCTACACTACTAATCCAGGCCTTTCCATGGGGACGAACGTTAAGTCTTCCATTATGGTGTCGATGGGAAGCGACGGTGGTTGAGACTCTGGAGGGTTGCCACTGTGGCATGATGATCCATACTCTTATTATGTGTACTTGCATGATGAGCATGAAGATATTATTGTATGCCTGGGTGTGACGACACTCAGAGGTTTGATATAAGCATTCATGATTTGTTATACGAGTGTATGGGACACTCGTGTGAGCCACGTACCTTGGGTTGCCTTGTTGTTATTGTATACCCATTTATATTAGATCATATCATGGTTTAAATTCATAAGATGCATGATTTATCATACATGATGTTTTGAGATTTTATTAGCATTGCTTATAATAATTATAATTTCATATATAATCCCTTATTCATTATATCAGTGTTGTTATTTGAAATTGTTCCATTTTTATTACATTAAATGTTCATGTACCTACATAAGCAATAACTTGCTGAGGCATTGCTTTGTTTTGCAATGCCTTAGATCTTGAGCGCAATAGTAGAAAGGACAAGACCGTTGAGAGATCATGATAGCAGTGGGAGATCACTTTACTTTGATTGATATACAGTGATGTGAGTTAATAAACAGACTACCATTTAAACTTACTTTATGGACTATATACTATTATTTTATGGATTTGATTTTGATAGTTAGACATATGATGGACATTGATTTAATTATGGTGGGATGTTATGATGGATAGACCCTAAGCCACATTATTGTATTTTGGATATTTAGTGTTTTGAAAATAAAGGTGCCTATGCTTTTGATGTTGGTTTTTAAATGTGCATTGTCTTAAATGTATTTTTGCATATTTATATTTATGTTTAAATCATAGCCATGATGTTTTTGGAAAAAGAAAATAACACCCAGAAGTTTTCAATAAATTTTTTAATAAAATAATTAATAGAATCTTTTTAAATTGGGATCCCGACTACGACTATTATTATTATAAAAATAAATGAGATAAAAACCGGGGGTGTTACAATAAGGAAGGAGAATAATTAGGAAAACAATCATATGCATACCAAAGAGTTTGATATAATCAAGGACGTCAATTTTACTAGAGTCTGATAGAATCATTGAGGTCCCAGTTATGCTTAGTACCCTTTATCATTTATTTTCCTATTGGCTATACAATCTAAATTTTGTGTTTGGTCGAAAAAATGATACAAAAATTGCTAAGTTTAGTTTTGGTGAGATTTCATTACATTTTGGCTTGTACCAACCAATTTCGAAAGCAATACATTATTTTAACCAAAATTCATTTCTTTGACTAAAATTTAGAATTACCACATATAAACTATAAAATTCCCTCTATGCACTTTCTTTGGACTCATCTAAACTAAGGAAAATGATATAATCGCCCCGATTTTTTATGCAGTATCCCTCTTACTAGATAGTGTTGTTGATATGCTCTAAAGTGGGACTTGATTAATGAAGATCCAAACCATTCATAATGTTGCCAGTGATTTAGTTGGACCATGTTTCAAAATTCTTATCCATTTGATGCTCCTAGCTATTGCTACTTTTTATTATAAAATGTAAGGTGAAACTTTCGACCATTTATTTTACAACTTAAAATATAGTGATTAGGATCATCCAATGAATGAGAATTTTAGAGCAACGAATTAAGCCAAGAATAACATTGTGAACAATTTGATCTTTAGGCATCCATAGCATTAGCAAGTGGTGATTAAATTACTTCCCTTCAACTAATCTAAATGTCTAATAAAAGACCTTTCTTGTAAAATGCACTTACTAGATTGATTTGGAATTATTTTCTCTCGTAGAAAGAGGATATTTCTCTAGGGTTTGGACTTCAAAGAGAAATGAGGCTTGAAGAAAGAGTTTGCATTGAAATTTGAAGAAAAGGTTCTCCATTGCAACCTAATTTTGCCAAATCCAATTGACTTGAAGTTTTGAACCTTGGAGAAGAAAGAGAAAGGGAGTGTTGGAGGATTTTGGCTTGGTGCGAGTTGAAGAACAAAGAGGGATTTCAGTGGCTGGATGCAAATTGATGAATAAAGGGGGTGCCAAACAGATAGGACTTTTGGCTTGCTGCAATTTGAAGAACTGGGAAGGAGATTGCTCGTTATTCCTGGATGATAATTGTTGAATTAAGTTCCCACAATTTATTTGGAATTGCTGCGTAAGATCATTCGTATTCACCAAATGAACTTCAGCCTAGGTTATTTGCAGATGCTCTAAGCAGTGTCTTTTATATAAATGGATGTCTAAATGTTATCAAGTACTTGCCAACCTTTGCAGCAAAAACAGTATGTTTGTTAAACTAAGTAATTGGGAATCAAGATTTAAGAACGAATCTTAACTCTCCTTGTGAGTTTATTGCAGTTTAGACCCTACTGTTACATCTGTGTATAACACATACATATAGATCTACTTAACTTCATGCTTTATCTAAGCCTACTATTCTAATTGCGTTTCTATCGACAAGGGTAGGAGCTCATTAAAAACATCAAATAGAGTTTGCCTCTCTATTATCCATATGCATGACGAGGAAACGACTGTCTTAACAACCACGGATTGTGTGTGGCAGGTTCCTATTTTTTTCATACTTTTCTAAGTTTTGACATATTTTATTTTTAAAAGAAATAATTAATCAGTTTCCCCGAAATTTCAGGCGAAACCGAAATCGAAATTAAAATTTCCTTTTTTAGTCCGGACTGAAACGATTACCAAAACGAAATTAACAATAATGCGTGAAACTAAGTGTCAACTGTTGATCGAGTTGGTTAACCACTGAATCAAATTATCACCCACACAATTCTATCCAAAAATCTGTGAAATCGCCTTCAACAAATCTTGTATCACAGTTCAAAAGTGGGATACAGAAATAATAACAACGCACTCTGTAAAGTCGATGCTAGAACTAGATCCTTGTCCAAGCCTCTATCCAAATGGATCAAGGACCGACCAAGCAATAGCCTAATCCCATCAGCAAAGCATCCACAACACTTGAAAATCTTCATCATAAGCAAGGGAACTTCGAGTTACTGCCATGCTTGCCAGGGTCTAATACTGGTTTAGAGCATTAAACAGACTGTAGAGTTGTCTGTCATGTGACCTAGATGTCCCGGTTTCGAGGCTTGGAAACAGCATCTTAAAAAAATGCAAGGTAAAGCTATATCTTTAGTCTCTTTGCGCTCCTCTTTTTCTCCAGCCCACATACGGGGTAGCTGTGTACCAAGCTGCCCTTTTTAACCAACTGATTGTTCAGCCAGTAACCTACTGAAAATTTTAAAATGGAAAACGAAAGACAACGTGCTTCGGCCCTTGTTTCGAGAGGAAAGCTTCATCCCGTCAACTTGGAGGCAGATCGATAACCGACCAGAGTTATGATACAATCACAAAGCTTAGGATTGCATATTCGATGACTGGTTCAGGTCTAATTTGAAATTGATAGGCAGGCAACCTAGCACAGCCCAAACATTAGGATTTTAGTCCATGGCCTGTGCTGTACCCCTCGTACATCCAAAATAAAACAAGATAACACCTTAAGGAACCTAAATAGGTACAGCAGTCGAAGACTCGTGTATAACAACAGCACCAACCTATGATTACTGAAAATGACTGACGGATGCTCAAATTCCACCCAAAAGATGTGTTGAATCTACCATAAACAAATTGGAGGGCAGAGTTGAAAGAGGGTACAATCACAATAATAAGCAGTGATAAGGTTTATGGTGCAACATTGCCAAGCCAGAAAAACAGAGGGAATTGGATGACAGCCATGAAAAGTAAAAGATAGTGATGCCTGCTTGAATGCTTCTCATAAGTCCTCATCTCAGCGAACAACACCCTTTTCATGGTCTTCACTAAGAAAACACCCATGCACAAGCACATCCATGGCATCAGAAAGTAGTAGGCGTAACTCCAAAAGATCCTTGCCAGAACAGAAACACACATGCCTGTGAAAGCATATCCAGCATAGGCCACAATATCGAGTAAGGGCGCCTCCCCGCTCCCTAATGAATATAGCAAGACTTTAAGCAGTGCCACCTGCAGAAACCATCCAAGCACCCCCTTTGTGAACTGCAGACTTAAAGCTTCTGGGCTAAACCTGCAAAGCAACAATAAGAGAAAACTGAGACAAAGGAGATGCTGCTGGAGAATGAAATCAAAGCTTCATATCTTACTTTCCAAGAAGACCCAATGAGAAGCCCGCCAGAACCACATAGGTGCCAAATGCCATGAACGGAATGTACAAATCTGGAGCATTGATATCATAAATTGGAGGTTTATATGAAAGTCTGCCTCCAACAGGCTCAGTTATCCTTGTCCAATGTCCCTGGAAAAAAGGAACGGTAACCTGAAAATGGTTTGCTTTTAAGAAAGAAAAGCAGCAAAAGCACATAAGTGTTTCATATGTCACTTACCCTATGTAAGAATGGAAATAGGATCACCTTCAACTTGTTCCTCACATACTGGTCATTCACTTGAAAATAATATTGAGGGTCTGAGAAGTACCTGCTGATCTGTTCACAATGTAGTATCATTATATATCTGTTGAAAAATCTCTGTGCAAAATCAGTCATCATAGTGAATAGTGAACATCTCAGTGCATAGGTGGCCGTGACTATTCAGATAACATTATTTACTATTTTCATATGGTAGGTTGCAGTCTTAGTAAATTCCATACGTTGCTTTGCACATAATCAGAGCTTGATCCCAAGATTCTCTCCCCATATGCACCCAGCCCTCCACGGATTAACCCAGACCCAGCGCCATAGAATGCATTCCCAAAGGCATTAGACTGGGGGTTTAACGGGGGTCCCTGCATCCCAGACTGGGTTCCCAGATTATCGTACATGCCTGCAAGGAAGAGGAAACAAAGAAAAAGGTCATCACATTTTGACAGCTAACAAAATAAATAGACCACAAAAATAGAGTTCTTGAAGAAGAAAGTTATTTTACTTCAGCAGAGCTCTCTGTGAACTTTAGACAGCAAAAAGTCTAGTTTCTTGCACGAAAATCTCAATTGTAATCAGCTCTCTAAGGAAGAATATGTGTTATCGACGCGAAGAATTTCAAAATGCTAGCCACACAAGAAAAGATGCCAGCTATACAAGAAGTAGGTTTACCATTAGGACTTCAAAGGGCAACTCATACTAGAGCTTAGGTTCTTATTTGCACATTACTAAGAATCTTCGACCCGAAGTGCCAGCTCTCACTTCTTGCTTCTCCCATTACCTACAGCTGTATGTTACCTTTATAACAAACCTTTTCTTTTTTGAGTTATTGTGCTTCTTAATTTAAGTATTTTGAGATTCTACAGGAAAGAAACAACCAAAAGTTTATTTTTTTGTGCTGTCAAAATCAGAATATGTCAAAATCTGGTTTTGACTAACAGAACTTGTTAGTTCGTATCTCAAAAGAATCTAGTTTTTAACCAGCAGAAAAAAATTGTACTACAAGCATTTTATATAACTTCTGCGTGCTCCATTCTCTTTCTTTTATCTTTTGTTTCTCCATGGCCTATTGTAGTCATTATCAAGTTAGCTGCAAGTACTATATTTACTCGGTTATTTGATTATAGAGCTAATAGGAAACACACTTGTGGATACGCATAACTGGGATACTGCTAGTACGAGCTTACCACGTCACGGCAACTCTCCTGCAAATCATGGTAATGGTATATTTTCATCCTATCTTCTTTTTTTCCTTTCTATTTCTTTAGAGTTAATCACAAGACCCTGTAAATCAAGCTCCAATAAATTAGTAGGAGATATGGGACATCCTATGTGAAGTCTCCCAACATGTGTCCAGCCAGATCTTTATATCATTTTCCATCTGATTTGATGTAAAAGGTTTGGCAGTTACTGGTGGCTGAATGGCTTCTCTGTTCAGTTGGATGAAAGATCCTATGATGCAAATGCAACAGAGATATGAAAGAAGAAGAATACAAACCAATAGTACAAAAACAATGGATTGATTCCTGTCCAAAGTCATAATATCTGGCACAAGTTCAAATCACAGCTATTGGATACACGTACAATATATCAGCTCAAAACTGATCGCACTGACCCCACAACTGCTTCACAAATGCCTGAACTAGTACTCAACATGAAATACATATGGCTTCCCACTACCAAGAAACAAGCTGTAATTCCACCCTTCTCTATTTCTTTGACTGCCTCATCGAATCTGAGGTTCCACGTCCAACTAAGAGAGGCCTGCTATAGTCTATTATATAAATGTCTGCAGTTTGCACATACTTGAATATTTACTAGCATACTAAAAGCCACTAGGTTGGCTCTACGTTACCCGAGAATGCTATCTCGACATCATCTATGTAGTTGCAGGAGCATGGGGTGCAACTTGCACCTAGAGTGACTAGGTGTGCCTAATCGTGCGATTTGTTCCTAGGCACAAAATTATTTAATTTACAAATAAAAAACAGGGATAATGAAAAAAATAAATTTAAAAATGTTAAATTTAAAACATAATATAATATAACTTAAAGGAGGGCCTGAATTGATAACAGTACCCCTAAGCCCCATTTAAGTTAAAACCAGAACTGAAAAAACAAAGAGGAAAACCTGATGAGGAGGAGGAGGAGAAGGAGAGGTGGATGACGAGACAGAGGAGAAAGGAAAGGAAAGGAAATCCAACAAACCATCTCCCAGTTTCATCAACGAACAAAGATTGGTAACTGTAAACCAATCTGTAGGGTACAGGGTTCCACAGTGAAGAAATCAACCCAAATCGAAGATCCAAGCATCCATTGTTGTCCTCTTGACGCGAGGAGTAAAACCTCTCAGGCTATTCCTCGATGCGAGAAGATCCAAAGGAGATCTAGCAAAAACAGGTAAGTCCTTCATGGATCTTCTTCGCCTGGAATCGGGAGCGCAGAAGTCTCAATGCACAAGGTGCAACTAGTAGCACGACTAGTTACACTGTGACTTCTCCCCCTTGTGCCTACACATAATTGAGTTGCAGGGGGTGTGCATCTTTGTGCTTAGCAATTAGTAGAGCCTGTGACTGCATTGGACATCATCTGACATATCTCATACTCAAAATTCAGCATAATGAAAAGCAGAATCTTTATGCGCTTGGGTACAACTACTGGTGAGAAGGTGTCCTCCCAATCAATCCCTTAATTTTTATTATAGCCTTCATCACTAGACTAGCTTTGTAGGTTTCTGCCTTTACTTCATCTCAATCCTTTGCTTTGTAAAGTACTTACATTAAACAAGCATAATACTTACAATCTAGAGTCCATTTCAAAGTCCAAAACTTCAGAAATGGTTGGATTAGTATCAGGATCCTCTGATATTTCCTTGTCATTGTCTTGCAAATATACAAGTCCATTTGGTGCTTGAAGCACCCTAGTACTGTGGCATAAAGCATGTGTCACAAGTGGATTTATGAGTTCTTCATGATACATTTGACTACTATAATGTCTCTCCTGTAGAATCTTCGGACTGCACTTCCAAGCAACCTCACTTCTATCACCGCCATTTATCACTCTCAAAAAATTGGCATTCCTCCTTACAAAACACTTTTGCTCCCTACCAAGCAGAAACGCTATATAATTCCATTCTTAGTTTCTTAATAGTTACTTTGCTCTCAAGTTTATTTCAATTCATCCAAAATCTTTCCATACTAGAGTACTATTTCTATATTATCTCGATTAGTAAGCATTGTTCATTGTCTTGACCAGTATGCTCTATGATTGCCACTTTCAGTGAATCTTCCACATTAGAAAACGAGACCCATAATGAATAACTGAACACAAGATCTAGTCACAAAAAAATTTTCCAGTACTGACAAAAAAATTTATATTTCTCTAGATAGTCTTGTCACATAAGAGGCTATGGGTACTTGCTGTGTCGAGAGATGACTGTGTTTGTCTCAAGGATGTACCTCGTGAAAGATGCTATCTTTTCTTTTCTCAACAATATAATTGTAAACATGGAAAGACTTTAGTTGATCAGAATTAAATGAGAGATCAAAATACTCATAAATTGAGTCCTCTAGTCATTTAATGCCCTCTTCTTCATTCAAGTCCTTAGAGTCTGTTTCTTCTAATAAATTAGATTATTTATACTAATCCATAATCGGGACAAGGTCTTGATGATGATGATGATAATTATATGATGTAAAATACCTTCCTAAAGATAGTAAAATTCCTGTAGCTTCTCTTACTTTTGTAAATCCTCAAAGTTTTTAATAAGCCTTCTAGTTCTTCAAACAAAAAATCCATAAAAATATAAATAGGTAAAAAATAACAAATCCCCATTAAGGAATATGTTCAAGCTTCCAAGTTTAATTAATTTCCTATTGCAGCCAATGAATCTGAAAAGTTCATCATTTTGGACAACACTCCAAGATTTCCTCCAATCATGGAAACAGCAAGCATTGACATATCTTCACTTTGAAATGGTGTAGGGATAGTGGTGGATAAAGAATTAAAGGATAAAGTTGTAGATGTTAAAAGAAATAGTGATGAAATTATAATAATAAAACTTGTTCTAAGAGAGAAGATCAATACGCACAGCAAATAGGGTTAGAAGATAAAATCAAGAAACAATTTTGGGAAGATGTGGAGAGAGTCATGCAAGAAATTCCCAACATAGATGAGATTTTTATAGGAGCAGACTTAAATGGTCATGTAGAAAAAGAAAAGGAAAAATATGATAGGGCACATGAAGGGTATGGTATCAAAGAAAGAAATGAGATGGGGAAAGCTATCCTCAATTTTGCTTTGGTATATAACTTGGCCCTGGCAAACACATTCTTTAAGAAGATGGATGAACACTTAATAACCTTTAAAAGTAGACTCCATAAAAGCCAAACAGACTTTTTTTACTTAGAAATACAGAAAGATCAATGTGTAAAGATTGTAAGGTGATACCCAATGAGAGTTTAACCTCACAACATAGGTTGATGGTTATGGATATCTACATCAAAAGATGGAAGAAAGGAAATAAACTTAATATGTATCCAAAAACTAAGTGGTGGAACTTAAAAGGGAAGAAAATAACCTCACAAATAAGTTGAAAGTAAAAGGAAACTGGAACAATCAAACAAAATTAAACATGTGGATTAATATGGCCGAGTCCATTAAGAAAGTGGCAAAAGATGTCTTAGGAGTATCTAAAGGTAAAAGGGAATTAGTAAAGGAAACTTGGTGGTGGAGTGAAACAGTGCAAAAAGTTATTAAAGAAAAACGAACGTATTTTAAAGCATGGCAGAAGGCTAGAAATAATGAAACTATGAACAGTAATAAGAATGCTAAAAAGGTTGCTAAGAGAATAGTAAGTGAGGCTAAACTCAAGGCATATAATGATCCCTAACTCAAAGGAGGGAAAGTTATTCTAAACAATTGCTAAATGACAATTGCCTTGAGAATATAGGGATTGGAAGTACTGTAAGCCTAAATAACATTGGACATTATAGATACGACTATGGGATTAGAATACCTGAAGTGAAAGAGGCCTTGAAAAAGATAAAATCAGGAAAGGCCCTAGGGTCCAATGGTATACCCATAGAGGTTTGGAAGCATATGGGAGATACTGGAGTAGTTTGGTTGACAAAGTTGTTTAACAAAATTATAAAATCAAAGAAAATGCTAGATGAATGGAATAAGAGCTCTATTATACCAATTTATAAGAATATAGAAGACAACAGAGCTGCACTAATTATCAGGGAATCAAACTTATGAGCCACGATATGAAACTTTTTGAAAGAGTGATTGAGAAGAGGCTATGGCATGAGACAAGTGTATCAAAGAACTAGTTTGGTTTCATGCCTGGAAGATCTACTATAGAAGCTATTTTCTTACTAAGACAATTGACAGAGAAATATAGAGAGAGGAGGAAGGACCTCCACATGGTCTTTATTGACTTCAAAAAAGCTTATGATATGGTCCTTAAAGAGTTAATATGGAGGGTGTTGGGCCAAAAAGGAGTTTTGTAGGGGTATTTAGACATAATTAAAGATATGTATGAGGGTGCGGTAACAAATGTTAAAACTGCTAGAAAGACTGGTGATTTTCCTATCACTGTAGGATTACACCAAGGATCGGCATTGAGCCCGTACCTTTTCACGTTGACTATGGATGAGTTAACAAAACATTTGCACAAGGAGATTCTATGGTGCATGCTATTTGCAGATGATATAGTTTTAATTGATGAAACAGGGGAGGGCATAAACACAAAGCTAGAGTTAAGAAGAGAAGCATTAGAACCTAAAAGATTTAAAATATGATGAACTAAGATAGAGTATATATAATGCAATTTTAGCAAGGAAAGGTGTAGTAGTGGAGCACTAATAAAGATTGATAACCAAGAAATCCCTGTAAAAGACCACTTTCAATACTTAGGATCGATAATTCATGAGTGCAGAGCTTGGGAGGGAGGTTACTTAGAGAATTCAAGCGGATTAAAACAAATGGAGATGTGCTCTTGGAGTTTTATATAATCAGTGGATGCCAACCAAACTGAAAGGAAAATTCTATAGGATGGCTATAAGGACAACCATGCTGTATGAATCAAAGTGTTAGGCAGTTAAGGAACAACATGTTCATAGGATGAGGGCAGCTGAAATGAGAATGTTGAAATGGATGAGTGGCAAGACAAGAAAAGATAGAATTACAAATGAAAACATTAGAGAAAACTTAGAAGTAGCACCAATAGGTAACAAGATGAGGGAGATTAGACAGATGGTTTGGACATGTCCAACGTAAACTGAAAACAGCATAGGTTAGGAGCGAGGCAATGCAAGTCAAAGGTTCTAAAAGGGCAAGAGGAAGGTCCAAAAGAACGTGGATAAAAGTGGTGAGAAAATATTTAAGAACTTTGGAACTAAATGAAGCCATGATACTTAATAGAGGGGAATGGAGGAACAAGATTCATGTGGTCAACCCCTAATTGGGATAAGATCTTAATGATGATTGTGATGATGATGATGGTGATGAAGCTGTTGAGCTTGCTTTAACTTTTCATGGCAGAAAAGGTCTTCCAGTTGTCTCAAGAATTGTATTGCTTGATTCTCGCTTCAAAGAATATCAACATGCATGCATCGGTACAATTCAAACTACATTGAATGCTGGTACTGTTTTGATAACCATGTTTCCAAACTTCAATATGTCAATTAGAGATCCTCATCTATTTGACTCATTGAAAGTTCAAGTTTAAATTACTAGAACACCCTAAGTTGTATCAACATATGCAGCGACTCTTCACTATCAGATGGTGTATAGGCTGCAAAACCACGCATTTGATTTTGCAATCCCTGATCATGCAAAGATAGACCATACCCTGCTTATTCAGATTGATCAAGATGCAATACTAAATTGCACCTATGTTCTAAGGCAAGTATCTCATGCAAAACTGAAAACTTTGTTACTCGAAAATGGATTACAAAGTATGAAAAAAATCAATGATGAATCTCAGTCAGTTTAGTCATCTACTCCAATTTTTACTAGATAAGCAGAGAGACCAGTTAAAATCAAGTTCATGAAAGATTCCCAAGACTCTTCATCTTCAAATATCCCTATTGTCTTCTACACAAAACTCAACTTTCTTGAGCCAATAGACCAGATCTTATTCCCATTAAATATTTTGATAAGGATGAAAAGCCAATCTTTCAAGTCAAAAATCCACAAACAGGTTATATATGGTGGCATATCTGTAATTGCCCAAGTTGTCAAGAAGAACCACCTGTTGAAGCAAATTATGAAGGAAAAAAGTCCACTCAACAAAAACTGAAGGAGAGGTATGAAGCTGGTGGTCTAACTTTTTGAACTCTTAAAGAACCCACAAGAAAATTCTAATACTATGTCCTCTATCCTAACAATAACTCTCTTGACAAAAAACCTTCCACAAACTCCATCAAAGCCATCTTCCACCTTCAAATCCACCTCCAAACCTAGATCCACCATTACTAAAATATTATCAAAAGGTAGTATCTTTATTAATAATCCAGAAAATCTTTCTTCACCTAAATTTCCACTAAATCTACAACCAAAATGCTCCCAAGTGTAGAAAGTGAAAAATCCACAACTATCAAAAGCTCTATAAATCAACATGATGACTTCAGTAGAATTTCCTCCACTATCATAATGTGATTATCCACAGCAAGACACTAATCATGTGCAGAAAATTAAGAACCCAATAGAAAGAAATTCAGAAGGTCAATAAAAGAAAACCTCACCAGCAGAAGAAGCTCTTGATTGCAACCAAAAAATGCAAAAAGAACAAAATTGCCCTTCAAGTAATCCTAGAAAATCAAAAGGCTTTCTGCCACAATTACTCAAAAGCTATCATTCACAGACACTCTTATCCTTGAAATGAAAAAGAAAGATAGAAGCTCTACAGAAAGAATGTTATACCATTCACATCTGTAAAAGATTTGTTTCTTAGAAGTCGCTTACTCAATGAGAAAAAAGCAGATAAAAGGTTCTCACAAGCTCAATTTAGATCAATTGAAGCATATGAGGAAAAGGAAGCATCATAGGTACAAAATGACTCAATATTGAATTTACTACCAAAAATCAACCCTACCTCACAACAACCTCTTTCTTTGTCTATGCAACCAAAGTATCCACAAAAAATTTACAACCTCTTCAAGGAACCCAATTTTCTTCTCCACAAATATCAACCACTAATCCTTACAAGGAGTATAAAATCCTTTTAGAGAAGACATCTTTTTGAAGATGCATAAACTTGATCTTAGACCAAATTCATAGAAAAAGAAAAAGAAAAAATTCTTATTCCATCATCCTCTACCAAATCACCTTCACCAACACCTCTGCCATGTCCTCTTGACCTTATTGTATGAGCCTCAGAACCTCAACCAATAGAAATCGTTTTCCTTGAAAACCCTAACCCCATTGAAAGTTTTCTCAAAAATTTATGTCAACCCACTCTATCAATTCTTGAACTCTCCAAAGAATTCTATTCCTCAAACACTTCCTCAAAATATCTTAAGTCAAATCCAGAAATTAGTCCTAATACTTTCATGCAAGATACTGATTAGAGAAAACCTAATGAAGAACCTAAGATTGAAGAACCTTCAAATCTCCCAGAAACATTCTATGTTCCTCTAGCAACAAATACTCAAAAATTGTTCACAATTGATGATGTTCCTCCTTCAAAATGGCACAAAAGAATTATAGAAATCCATGCATGGTGCAAAACAGAGATAGAAACATCTCAAGCAACGATTGCAGAGGTCATAACAAGACTCATCTCAAGATTCACAGAAAGATTAGGAGATTGGGGATATTACTTGGAAGAATGTTAAGCTTCTTCCACAACTAGCAATATACACAGACACAGATTTCTCATATGTTGATTCTGTGTTCTCTCTTAGTGAAGAATACTCTCCAGAAACACTATTAAATATTGGTTATACAAACAGCAAAAATGATTCTAAAAGCTCCTATAAGCAATCTAACTATATTCTTCAAACAAACCAACAACCATAGCCTAAGTCCACCTCCTCCAAATATACTATATTCTTCAAACAAACCAACAACCATAGCCTAAGTCCACCTCCTTACTGAACCTTATGCAACCATTCTCAATCCCAAAATTGGAAACATTTTCACCATGAAAAGGGTTTCACGAGAGTCTAGACATAATTAAGAATATGTAAGAGGGAGTGGCAACAAATGTTATGACCACTAGCAAAGAAACAGATGATTTCCCTATCACTATAGGATTGCACCAAGAATCAGCATTAAGCCCGTACATTTTCACATTGGTTATGGATGAGTTAACAGAACATCTACATAAGGAGATTCCATGATGCATGTTATTTGCAGATGATATAATTTTGATTGATAAGACAAAAGAGGGCATAAACACAAAGCTAGAGTGAAGGAGAGATGTTATAGAATCTAAATGATTTAAAATTGGCGGAACTAAGACAAAGTATATTTAATGCAATTTTAGTAAGGAGACGAGTGGGAGTGAAGCATCAGTAAAGAATGATAACCAAGAAGTCCCCTAAAAAGACCACTTTCGATCCTTGAGATCGATAATTTATGAGAGAGAAGAGATTAGGAGGGATGTTGCCCAAAGAATCCAAGTCGGTTGGAACAAATAGAGATGTGCTTCTAGAGTTTTATGCGATCAGCGGATACCACTCAAACTAAAAGGAAAATTCTATAAAATAGTTGTAAGGCCGGCCATGCTGTATGGATCAAAGTGTTGGGTAGTTAAGGAACAACATGCACATAGGCATAGTTGAAATGAGGATGTTGAGATGGATGAGTGGTAAGACAAGAAAGGATAGAATTAGAAATGAAAACATTAGAGAAAACTTAGGAGTAGCACCAATAGGTAACAATTCGAGGAAGGGTAGACTTAGAGACCGAAAATAGCACCAGTTACAAGTAGTAAATTGATCTATTAGAAGGCTCTAAAAGGGCAAGGGGAAGGCCTAGAAGAACATGGATAGAAGTGATGAAAAAAGATTTAAAAACTTCTGGACTAAATGAAGTCATGACACTTAATAGAGGGGAATAAAGGAACAAGATTCATATGGCCAACCCCTAATCTAGATAAGGCCTAGATGATGATGAAGATTTAGCATATACAATCATTTTTGACATACCCATCGTAAGTACTTCACCACTAAATCTAGTAACTACTTTCCAATCAAAATACACAAGTATCTAGCATAAAAAAAATTGGATGGAAAATAAAAAATCTACACATTCAAGAATGTATAAACACTCTTCCAATAGTAAAACCATTTCATCATTTAAGTCAAACTGAAAGTTCTTATAACTACAGCCATAACTCTTGCTTCCAATCCCATATGCAAGAAGAGCTCCCAATTACTCAACCTTCTGCTTCAATAAACCCCTCCAATGAACTAGAAACAAGGGATTGGCAAATGAATTGATTCACCAGAAAATAAAAGATTAACTAATCAAATCGATTGCAATGACTTACGTATCACACAACTTTGAGGGCTTCTCCTCTTTTGATGGCTAGATAAGCATAGCATTTACGATTTCCAATGCTTGTCTTGCAGCAGTGGGAATAATTTCCATGTTGCCTTCCTCAACTTTTGAGTTTGAGGCTTTCTTATAAGAACATTTTCTACCAAAGATGCCTTTCCTCTTCTTTCCTTTGCATTTGGCTTTAAACCAGTGAGAACACTTACCTCAATGACCCACAATTTGGTCTTGTCCTTATTCATGAGTCCTTTCATTTTCTGAAGCATGTTCAGAAACTTTAGTAAAGTAACCTCCAACTTGTTCACATTGCAATTTGTCACCAAATCACTAAGGACTAAGCAAGGATGTCAAGGCATGTCTGCATCTTCTGCTCCTAAGAGGAACACCTCAGTCATATTGTCAATCAATTTAACTCATGTGAACTCTCACTGCCCACCTTTGCCATCTTAGAAGCCACAAATACTTACATGGAGGCCAACCTAGTTGTACAGTGATTTTTACCCAACATTACCTTTAGACAAGTCATAATGTCCTAAGCATCACTCATCATTTGGTGTCATTGCCATAGAACATTATTCATAGAGGCCATATACAGTAATTGACTGTTTCATTGTCCTCTGACCATTTTACATGCTAGGCGATCTTATTGTCAGTGTCTTCACTTCTAAGACATTCCAGTATGGCCCTAAGGACAACTGTAGGTTTCGCTTCCAATCCCTCACAATCAGAATCAGCCAATTCTTTTTTAGCAAAGATTTTTCCCAAAAGATTAAACATCATGTTCCTCATCTGCATGCAAAGAACATGGTAGAATAAATAAACCATTCAAGCAAGTAAAACACAGTCACGCCAATAATTACATATGCATAATAACAGTTTTCTTTATAAAAGAAAAGGAAAACTTGAAATAATTATCATGCTTGTGTCTACTTTAAATCAGTATCCTTATTAAAGATGCAATATTTCAAACTGGATATCAAGACATTTACTGTAGCATGTTCCTGTCCATGCTCCTGATCTAGTGGATAGATTGATGACCCTTGATCTAATCTAGTCTCCAAGTGATGACAGCATCTTATTTGCAATAATCACAGTTTTACTTGTTTAAGGTAATCACATTTTTTATCAAAAAGCATGCCAAGTAATATGACTAGAATGTGTACTGGAGCTTAAACTGACCAAATTGAAGATTAGCAAGTTGAAATTTCAAAAGAACAAAGCAAACTCAGGAAATCTATCTAAGGAACAAAAAATCAAAGGAAAGCCTCTTCCTTCAAATTAAATGCTAAGTATGTTTTTACACATATTTCCTGCACTTAAATATAGTGAGGACAAAAATATCCTCATTAAAGTCAGTGATGAGGGGTATAATCATCGAACTTCTTAAAACATAAATGGGACAGCAAAACAGGCTTACAAAGAGGCCTAACACTATGCTAAAAGATGACTAGCTGCTCCTAGTTGTTTCTCAGCTTGAAACCACTGCTTCTTGGATTTTAGACAATCAAGGCCTCCAAGATAAGTAAACGCGTGCTCCTCCACATCAACATGTCCTATGACTTCTGTTCCAATCCCATTACCAAACACACTTCCCCACTACAATGGAAGGCCATAAGAATGACCTCCTCTAAATTACTTTTACTTTCTACTCCGTACTTAATCTAAGGGTGAATTGCTCACCTAATGAACCATCAAAATAGTACACACATATATACATTTCATACATCCATCAGATGAAAGAAATAATGGAAGTGTACATGCGCCCTTCCATGAAAAAGACAATCGTATAAGGTCATTAGATAAAAACTATTCCTAGTGGGTTTAAGTCTCCATTAATTTCATGATCATGATAATTGACTTTAGTTTATAGAATGAACCATGAAGTCCTCATATGATTCCTTCAATGTTGGATCATCCATCTAGTCAATTTTTCCATGTAAATCTATAATCTTGCCAATGCAAGTGGACAACTCCTTGACTCTGCAAGTACTTCCACTCGTCACGTTTCTAGTACTTGTAATAGCACAACCCTCCTTTTTAAATCGCAAGATCCTCATCCATGGAATTGTCCTAAAGTCATCCTTCTCTTCTTTCTTCGCTTAATCTATGTTACATGACTTATGCTCTAGAATAAATAAAAACGTCCTATTCCATAAACAATTACCTAGAGCAACTAATTGCAATTTGCAAACGACCAACTACAGTACAACCAAATAAGATACAGAGGGGTGCTTGAGTGTTTGTGGGATTCATGAACCATGAATGACTATCATGCTACATTAATTAAACCATACATATGAAGTTCAAAATCATCTCTTGATATCATCACAAAAATATGCATCAAGATGCCTATGCCAAGAACTCTTCCCTTAATTTAGATATAATAAACTCAATCCAAATCAAACAATGGGGACTATGGAGGTACACTATCTGGACTAAAGAGACTCTTTCAATAAGTAGGGACAAAATCCGAAAATAGAACTCCCAACACTCATAGATATCATATAAATATTTCCATGTTTTTTCCCCACTATTTCTTTTGCCAGATTATCTCATGAACCAAAATAAATTTATTAAAATTATGTGGAGTGTTGTAAACATCCGTACAACATGAGAAATACATGCAGAACTTCGAGAAAAAAGTTGCTCAATGTTTTTGAATGGAAAACCAAACAAACTCACAAGATATGCAATTAAGCAGACTCAAATTCTAAGTTACCTTCCAAAAAAATAATGTTAATCACACCTTAATTAAAAGACAGTTTTTCTGATTAACAATAAACAAAAGCAAGTGATCACAATTTCTTTTAAATTACTGAAATTAAGTTTAACAGACCAATAAAATCCAGTCCTATTAAAAGGCATCAAGTTGAATTTAAAATAGATGCTATTTAGTTATCAAAATCACTGCATACATCAAATCATGTAAAGACTTGTCACATGAATATGAGAATTTGAATTATCTAACTTATGATCATATATACACCAGATGACAATCAACATCGTGACATAAATAATACACGAATGTTGCATCTAGTGACCATTAAACCATGATTTTGGAAATTTAAATTGATGTCTACATGATAATTATACATATGGACACTTTTCCCCAAATCCAAAAACACAGACACCAAATTAAACCCTTTTGCATGATAGAAGCTATGGTGTTTATTCTTAACCCACAAAATGATACATTCAAAATTTCAATTAAGGATGTCAAGAATTTTAGAGAAATCAAATTTCTTATTATAGATCATAACCATGAAATTAGAAATTTTCCAGTCCTCATGACTCCAAGAATCTATCTCTAAATTTCATGGAATGATCCAAGATAGGATCCAATATTAACAAGCTAAATACAAGAATCATGATTAATCACAAAATTAGAAATTCCTCGGGAAGTGGTGGAAGAGGGTTTCCATGGAGCACGCTTCAAAATTAGGAACCTCCTTGTTCTTTTGTATGCAGAAGCCTTCCTCTAAGCCCGTCTTAGAAGCAGAAAAAATTCAGGAAATTGCTGTCCTATTTTGGCCTTCTGTATTTATTTTATGTTTTATTTTTTTGAGTCAAAATGTGCCTAGCAAAACTCAAACTTCTACCTCGTGGGAAGAGCACTCATTTTGGCTTATTACTTGAGATTTTATCTTTTTTACTTTAAAAAGACTTAGAAGTTCTGCAGAGCCACCTCCAAGGGAAGAAGGCCAAAGGTTTGAATGCCAAGCCCACTAAAGGAGGTAGATTGATTAGAGCTCTCATAATTTTGAAAGAAGAGTAAATTTTTAACCATAACATTGTATGATGAGACTAAGATTATGGATCTTTGAAAGAAGAGTAAATTTTAAACCATAACATTGTATGATGAAACTAAGATTATGTGATATGTCGATCCAATGATCAAAGTTGTAGAAGCTCGTCAATTTGATCCTTCTCCATTAAAATTCCATAGTTCCACTCGATCTTACAAAATGGTATCAAGAGTGCATTTCATCAATTACTATGATCCATGAAATTAATACAGAGGATGAAGGACAATAAGATTATAGAAAACTAATGTTGGGAATGGTTACACTCATTGATTAAAAGGACTTTTGCAATGAGATGTAAGGGGAGTTCTATATACTCCATCATCTATGATTTGAAACAAATTAGTGTTCAAATATGTAAAGGATTGATGGAGTTTCAAATCCATATAAAATGTGTTTTCATGTATAAGATATCGTGAACATCACAAACCACAATGGACATCCCATATCATATGTCCGTCTCTTGCACAAAGTTTCTTGTTTGAATTTGACATTTTGAAACTACTCCAAAATGAATCAAAAACTTTCTTTATGTCAATAATATCACTTTCTTCATTTTAGCACTTCCCAACTATAGGAAATGACTCTGTGCTCATAATTCTTTCTGAGTCTGCTTTTAATTGAATCTCATCACAATCATTAACCATTATAAGGTTCTAAACAGAAGTCAATATAAAAGCTACATCTACAAAAGTGTGCACAATAAAAACAGAACAATTAGACTACACATCTTGTATCCTTTCTTCTTCACTATCTAATTAGTCTTTCGAACTACGCTCTAGGTGCTTATTTTAAAACACAAAGTGTTTCCTTCAATTTGCACACACTTGTATCAATATTTATAGACTCAAATTCATTAAACTGTTGTTTGGATGAGCAAAAATATTCTTGGGAAATCTCTTCCAGAGCACAATAGAATAAAGAAAATTTTGTATCCTTTCAAATTAA
Organism: Warburgia ugandensis; assembly: GCA_035236585.1. Lineage (NCBI taxonomy): Eukaryota > Viridiplantae > Streptophyta > Magnoliopsida > Canellales > Canellaceae > Warburgia > Warburgia ugandensis. The sequence goes on along the minus strand of CP141126.1, from coordinate 68,554,612 downwards.
TTTTCATGTCAAAGAGAAGAAACGAGAAAAACTGAAATCTTTCTTTGGAGCAAAACATTGAATTGGGACTAGGATGTCAACGGAGCTACTTTAATTCTTTAGTCATCTTCAATTGGAGTTGTTCAATGCCCAGAAGCAAATAGAGTTAGTAGAAAGAAGCTCTCGTGGGCAGCCTGGCTTATGAAACAACGTGTTCAAAATCAAGGCAGCTATTGGAATAATTCCTCTCATATAAAGTGAGGCCATTGTGCACCCTCTTTTTCATACATCATGTTGTATGTTCTTTCGTCCATTTCTTGCTTTTTTGAGCTGGAGTTACTTACGAGTGAGCAAGACAAAATCTTTCCCATTCAAGCTACCATGTAGACAAAGACATTTTTAACATCTATTTGGCTGATTGATCAGCAAGGAAGTTGCTGATGCCATGCCATAATGAGTATTATCTTAAGTTCTATAAAGCAATGTGAATTTCTCATCACACACCACTTTTGTGGATTGCTAAATAGATGCCCTTGGAACTTTCAAACATTTTTTTTAATGTTGTCTAACTGTAAAAGCTACTAGCAGTCAAGCATCATTCTTCTCTATTAGTCTATAGCCACAACATCCTAGGTTGCCTTTTATGAAGTGCACTCATTTCCTTCCCCAAAGCTCATATTAATCTGTCTTTCCTGGTATTCAACTACTAAGGAAGCTTCAGTGGTTGAAACAATAATCTGATCATTTATAGACAATTCTGCCAAGTATAGTTCTTCTCATATGATTGCAGAATTGAAGCGGTAACAAACCTTAGGATCATTAGCAGGGAAACTGGTGATTTTCCTATCACTAAAGGATTGTACCAAGGATTGGAATTAAGCCCGTACCTTTTCACTTTGGTTATAGATGAGTTAACAAAACATCTGCACGAGGAGATTCCATAGTGCATGTTATTTGCAAATGATATAGTTTTAATTAATAAGACAAGGGAGGGCGTAAACACAAAGCTAAAGTTATGGAGAGATGCATTATAATCTAAAGGATTTAAAATTACCCGAACTAATATAGAATATATGGAATGCAATTTTAACAAAGAGATGAGCTAGAGCGAAGCACCAGTAAAGATTGATAACTAAGAAGTCTCCTAAAAGAACACTTCTGATACTTGGGATTGATAATTCATGAGAATGGAGAGATTGACGGGGAGGTTACCCAAAGAATCGAAGCGGGTTGGAACAAATGGAGATTCGCCTCTGGAGTTTTGTGTGATCGACAGCTGTCACTTAAACTGAAAGGAAAATTCTATAGGATGGACATAAGGCCAACCATGCTCTATAAATCAAAGTGTTGGACAGTTAGGGTACAACATTTACATAGGATGAGCATCATCGAAATACGGATGTTGAGATGGATGAGTGGTAAGACAAGAAAGGATAAATTTAGAAATGAAAACATTAGAGGAAATTTAAGAGTAGTACTAATAGGTAACAATATGAGAGAGATTAGACTTAGATGGTTTGGATATGTCCAATGGAGACCAAAACAGCCGGTTAGAAGGAATAAGGGGATCCAAGTCGAAGGTTTTAAAAGGGCGAAGAGAAGGCCCAAAAGAACATAGATAGGAATGGTAAGAAAATATTTAAAAACTTTAGAACTAAATGAAGCCATGATATTAATAGAGGGGAATGGAGGAATAAGATTCATGTGACCGACCCTTAATCGGGATAAGGTCTTGATGATGATGATACGGTCGCAGAATAACAAGGATGACTAACAATTGATGGAGATAAAGGCATATGAGGTGGAATAGATGCTAGTTATTTCTCACCATAACATCACTCCCAATATCAGGAAGTTCATAGAAATTATTCCCATTAAAGAACATGTGGAAAGAGATTAATACCAAACAAGGCATATCAAGGAAAGGTCATAATAATCATCAATGTGTCCAATGAAAATTCAAGAAAAAGTACAAGGGACAGCTTATAAGGTTGAGAAATGAGACCCATGGGATGTAAAGGGGATTTGACTATGCAAAACATAGACAAAAGTTCGATCTTCAAAAATAGAAGATAAGAGGGTGTCAATGTTATACTTGGCTGTATGGAAAACCTCAGTCCAAATCACAGTTATAAAAGTCTCTAACAGAAATATTTTTGAACAAGTTCCAACCTTTTTGGCTTTCTACATTAATCCTAAATAACTAAAAGTTCTCACATTTTTCCAATTAGATGGAAATTTTCCTAATTAAACACAAATTTCATGAATAATTTACCAAATTCTGAAAGATGCTTTGTAAATGTGATTCCAAATTCAATTAATCTCATCCTAAGTACGACTTGTGATATACTTTTTCCTGAATTCTTCCTGTCGGTTTCCCAAAATGTCCTATTATTTCCTTTGCCAGTATTCCAATCCAGAGTTTAGAACTACGGCTAAAGATGTTGGATGCAATCAATTAAGCCAGCGGTGCTTATGCTTAGCAATCACCTTCTTTGTTGGTATATCTAGATGCAGAAAAACCAATCTCACGGACCTCAACAGAACCAGTGCACATCTATAATCGCACTTCGATATGCTACAAAAGGCACAAAACGAAAATAAAACATAAAAAGATCAGCTTTCCCAAAGAAATGAAACAGTCCTTGGAATACAATAAGATAGTATTCGGATAAACCTAATCCCAGCACAATCCGGGGACCAAATGAACAAAACGAACACAAAGTATGTGCAGAATAAAAGCCAAGTCAAATATCAAACAAAAAATGACGAAATTTAAAGAAAACACATCGAGAAGGATCCAAACAAAGAGGAGCATAGAGGAAATCCAAACAAAGAGGAGCATCGGGGAAACTGGTACCTCGAGGAGCTCCTGCTGCCATGGAAACACAGGCGAAGGGAAAGAAAGGAGATAGAAACTGAATCTGAAGGAGAAGGATTGACACTTAAAAAGATCTTGGAGAGGAAAACGAAGAAGTGGATTTCCCTTCCAACGACCAACGCGCGTTATAAAGGGCACAGCTTCATTTGATCTGGAGTTACGTGACGGGAGCTACGACAGAATGTGGAGTTTGAGCGGGCAAAACAGAAAATTATAGATGGGCCCTAATTCTAATAATGATCACACCCGTCCATTTATTGTTGGGCTGTGCCAATATCCTGTATGCGCATCACATAACGAAGTTCGCCCAAATTAGAGGATTCTAAGCCTCTCATTAGAGGATTTGTTTTTTCTTTTGAATGGTAGACACATAGCCTCCAACGATGGTCCCAAGTGAGAGATTCCTTGCGCCAACTTGGAGGATTTATTGATGGCTGCAGAGAGTCTGTTTACAGTCCGCGACCCTTTTATTTTGAGGCCAGAAATCAAAGCCTTATGGGGACCTAGTCGATTGGTATATACCGTTCGAGTTAGATTGATTTGAGTTTTAAATCAAGGATCATCGTCCATGGCACTGCCAAACAGAGTGGTAGTTTTGGTGCTTTTGCATCGCTGGAAAGATGGCCCCACTTAGCTCGCTTGCATCAATTATACACAGCTACATAGTATATGTGCATTTTTTTTTGTTTTTGGTATTTGGGGTTACAAATCGTGTTAGCAAGTCATGTTGAGATTGGCCAATTAGAGTATATGAGTTGACACGAATACAACACAATTAATAATTGTGTCAAGGCCCCGTGACTCGAACACGACCTATTTATTAAATGAGTTGACATGACACGACACGATAGGTTAACAAGTCACAAAGAAGGTTAACAGGTCACAAGTCAGACAAGTCAACATGATGGGTCAACATAGGTCAACCTAAACATGACACGATTTTTAATATGTCACTTTTTGGTCGACCTAAAAATGACACGAACACAATAAGACTCGACCCTGACCCACTAAATCTGTGTGAAGTTCAAATCATGTTATTGTGTCATACCGTATTTTGCTTCTCCTTTCTAGTATATGGTAAATTGAGATTGTATAAACTAAGCTTACATGTCTTCCATTTCAACAAAATCAGTTGTGCCTTTCTTCCACGGGCTTGGTTGTGTGCATTGAGGATAACTGACATAAACATGAACGTGGTTAGCCAATTTGACACCTTCCCAGACTTTGCTGTCATATCATTGTTGAATGTAAGGTCTAACCTCCCAAAGAGGTTCCCTTGGCTATCTGATTATTCCATTGCCCCGGCATTACCCCGCAAACATTATTAAGGGAGAAATGCTAAATCTAAGTGCTTGGAGTCAAGCGCTTGCTCCAACTTTTTTGCGTAATGAGTTTCATCTATAGAAGATCCACCTAGTTTATTTAATGCGTTGGCTTTGGATGCCTCCAAAAATCATGTAGATTGGCACATGATAGGATAATGTTTTTTGTTTTTGAATGTAGATCATTGTTTACAAAGTTTCTAGCCATCCAAGAAAAGAAAAACTCTTCAGATGTTAGAATCATCTAATTGACTTGACTTTTTAACTAACGACACATCCAAAGCCTAAGCAACTAAATAAACTAGGTAAAATCATCTATAGGTAGATCCATCGTGCAAAAAGTTATATTGCTTCAACTCCGAGCTTTTACCTGCTTTGATTTAGCATTCCTCGTATTAAGGGGAGACATTTGAGCCATCAAGTTGGAGTTGCTTGTCTTGGTTTTTTTTTTTTTTTTTCCTTCCATTGTTTAAGGATAGGTGCACTATATGGGTGATTTTGTGCATTGATTGATGTAGATTCGATTTGCCACTTGGGAGACGAGGGAACACGATTTCATGAGGAAGTCTTATACATTGAGTGGATTACTTAGTTTTGGAAGTACTGGACTAGCTGTGCCATGGCATGAGCTATAACGGAATTTTCAGCTTTGATTTTTGGGATTTTTGCAAAAAAGCCATTACATTATGGCATTTTTGCAAAAAAACCTAACCTTTTATCATTTTTGCATATTTGCCATGAAAATTTATACAACATTTGCCATTCTGCATTGCTTTCACCGGGAATTACCATGTTAAATAAATAAAATCCCAGTTTTGCCCTCTGCAGTTTCTGGTCTGTTCATCGGCGATGATCGTTCTCCATTTCTATTCGACAATGACGAACTTCATTGTGTTTCACCAAAGATCTACATCGCGTCCCCATTTCTGTCGTTGCACCCCCTAAAACCCATTTCAGTCGCCTTCCTTCTCCAACGAGCGCACACCCTTAAACCCACTGGTAAGTTCTCTCTCTCTCTCTCTCTCTCTCTCTCTCTCTCTCTCTCTCTCTCTGTGTGTTCTTGCTTGCCCTCTCTCAATTTGTGTGAGCAAAGAACTCCCTGGTTTCCTTGAATTTGCATAGCTCCATTGTTTTTGTATATCAAATGTTTAATTGTATGCTCCAATGTATGCAACATGATAGCAGACACGGTTTCTCAATGTATGCTCCAATGAATGCAACATGATAGCGGAGTTGCTCAATGTATGCTCCATTAGTACCTTATCATAAACTTAGTCCGTTTCAGGTCCGGCTTGCTCACTGCTTCTTTTCTTGGTGGATAACGAGTCCTTCAATTTGCTCACTGCTCTTGTTTTCATCTATTCCCCTCATATTCTCCTCCATGTCATCCACAAATTTCATCCACTGTTTCACTTCCTCAGTGAGTGGTGCTAGCGCCATGCCTGCTTCATGATCGAATTTAGTGAGCCTGACAATGTTTGTGGGTTCTGCTTCATGATGCTATTAATGGGGGAGTCACATTTGTGATTTTGGTTTTAATGCTGGTCATTTTGCTCTTGATAGTATAGCTGGTTAACACATTATGAACTCTCTGGACATTTTACTTCCAGGTCGGCATTCTTTCCATCCCCGACGTAGTATGTCAACATGTTTATTATAGTCCAATGCATGTGATTGTTTTAGTCTTAATCTGGATCAGCTTATTTCTAATTTTGAGTTTGCATGCTCATGGTACAATACCAATATGTGATTCATTTGAGATGTATCTTTTAGTTGAATAAAATGTGGTCTATTAATTTTACCTGAAAATACATAGGCTATAACCATTCAATGGGTATGGAATTTGAATGCCAGGCTATCTATTCCATTCCTAATATTACAAACAGCTTAAATCTGCAATAAAAGTTTTATATTGTGTAGAAAAATGGGTGTGTAACATTTCCTCTCTTCTTGAGTGTGTACACCTACTGGGAATGATCATCAACAGATAGTTGGATACAGATTTCCCCAGTCCAGGGATCTTCTGGAGAAACATTTTTTTGTGATGCTTGTTCAGTTTTTCCTTTTCCAAAAGAAATTAAGGTTGTAGTATTGTTTTTTTTCGTTTTCACTACTTTATGTTAACAGAAGAATATTGATTGTTGCTTTATGCCATGAAACAGAGGCAATACATTAAAGAAATTCTTTGTTTTGCATGCTTGACACTCAAGTCTATGGATCTTTTGGAGAAGCTTTTTTCCAAGATGCTTGCTTATTTTTTAAGTTTTCCTTATATGAGCCCTTTGAAGAATCTTTTGTTAGAAATGATTCTGCATTCAAGTTTTCCTTGCACTTGTTACCATTTTGAAGGACTTGAATTGAAGCTACACATGGATTCCTTTGTGCTTTAGACCTCTATTTCCAGTTTTCTTTGAATTCCTAGACAGCTAAGTAGGATGACATCTTGCTTGTTACCTTACTAACCCTTCTTTGAATGAGTCTTTTAGCATTGAACAGCACATTTTGGATACCCACTAAACAAAATGTAGGATTGAATAAGTAGATTTACTCTTGAGGTAAGATAAATCTAGAAATCAAAATTAGAATCAATATTTCACTAATTCTTCACCACCAACTACTTATCAGTAACTTGTAGAGATTTGAGGAGAAGACTAAGTATCCCTCCAATTCTAAATAAGCCTGGATGTTTGATGCATGAGTTTTTAGTTAGTCTTTACATAGGTTCATCTGCACAAGGACTATAAGAACACGAATATTTGTAATTTTTGCAAGAAACTTATTCCAAGAATTTGTTATGTATTGTTTACCTTACATTTTCTCTTTGTTGTATGTTTTCTTGCCTGGAACTTGTGTTGAAGTATTGTCATGTATGGTTAGCTCTCCAATAAGCATGTTTGATTAATGTCTTACTAATTATTTGATTAACTAGAGCACGAATAAGCACAGAGGCTGGTATCCCTAATTATAGAAGGTCCTTATGTACCAGTTTATTCATATTTCTCATTTGTTATAGAAAGATGAAATTGTAGTGAAGCTTTACATTTCTATCAGCTACTTTATTCTTTTGCTTTGAAAATTTTTTATAGCAAGCTTGGTCTCATTCAGTTTAACTATGGGTGCATGCCAAGATGGTTTAAAACTCTCAAATACCATCAAAAGTTGCCTTCTTTTCAATTAATGAAATCTTACTACTTTGATTTAAGAGTAGAATTTCTTATTTTGTTGAGATAATAGTTCTTTTGTGGCTTATCATTGTCCTTTATGTTGATGAATAGTGTCAATTTTTATTTGTTGTTTGAGATCATGTTGCTTGGTATGTTCTAAACACTTTATTTGTCTTCATAAGTTGTGAATACTTTATATGTTTTAAATACTTTAGGTGGGAACTGCACCCTTCTTCCTGCATTGTTCTTTGTGTAACAAGCCTTGAAATTTTTGTTGCATATAGTAGTGCAAATAACTTAGAGGAAACCTTTCCTTGAAGAAAGAACTATTTCGGTGGAAGAATTAGGCTTACAAAAGCTTCTTGCCCAGCTTGATAACGTACTTCATGTTTCTTTGGAATGCCTTAAAGCAATTCCTTTGAACTAGTGACTAGAAACTCTGATACCTCCTTTTTAGTGGTGGCTAGATAGCAATTTTTAGGAAATAAGAATAGTTTGCTTTTTGATCATGTTCTAAGCTATAGGCAACCACTTGGATTGAAATATTTGAAAGCTAGTCCATTGGGCCGTTCTATTGATTGTAGTGCAATGTTTGTAGCTTCTGATTGTTGTTGGGCTTGAATAACATTGTTTTTTGCACTTTTTATTCTTACTTCACTATCTATATGATTATTTCAATTAATGAATTCTTGCCACTTGTTGTTTAAGATTCGAATTTCTTATTTTGTTGACATAACAATTCTTTTGTGGCTTAGCATTGCCCTTTATGTTGATGAATAATTGCAATTTCTATCAATTGTTAGAGATCATGTTGCTTGGCATGTTCTAAATACTTTATTTGTCTTGAATTGTCACAAGCTAGAATTTCAACTAGTTAATCTATTCTAAGTTCTGCCATGTTGTTAAATTATTTAAACTGTGGTTGTTATTATTTATATGAAATTAAATTTGTATGTTATCTGTATATGTATTGGCATATCCCTGTGAATGAATTTCTAAGGATTTCCATGTTTACCAGCCATAGCCAAACCAATATTTGACATTCAAATCTATATCTACTGATGATAGATATGTATCTTCATGTGTTGCTTGCTTTTTCATTCTTTTTTACTAGGGCCTTTTGCCAAAAAGCTTTCTGTCTTTCCTTGTGGGAACTTTATGCACTTGGCTACCTTGATGGGATTTTATGTTGATTTATGTGACTTAGTTTCTTAAAGAATTCAAAATTGCTTATGATCATGCCACTAACAACAATTTCTTCATCAATTAATTTTCACTTTTACTTTCACTGACAGCTTTTATGTTGATTTACACTCTTACTTCTATGCACTGTGCCCACAAAACAGCTCTTTGGTGCTAACCATCAGCAATTTTATAAGGTATCAAGAGTCCTGACTTGTTGTGATGAGAGGTGCAGGCCTCATGGTACAAGGAGAAAAATGGAAAAACTTGTTGTTCCTATCCATATGCAGTAGTTTGAATTAAAGTGCTACTCTTACTTATCACAACCAATTCATTTTCTTATAGATACAAGAATTTTTTTCATCATTAACTTGGTTCCTCTTTTACATCTCTAGTTCTATTCATAAAGAATGCCCACAATATGATATCTTACAATTTTTTCATTCACGTTCAGGATTTTACTTTTCTATTGTTGCTTATGTGCTACAAGAGTAATACATTTGATAACATCTGTAGGTAGAAGATGCACTCTACAGGTAGTTCTTCTAACATGTGAAGATGTTCTTATAGATTTGAACCGTGGCTACCAAGTCAAAGTAAGAAATAAATCCAAGCAGGTACTACTATTGCTGTCTGGCAAGAAGGTGTGATTACTTTGCTTGGTATGAAGAATAGCACTCGTTAACTTCACCAACACATACCACCCAGCACGATCATTATCATCAGGAGTGGGATCATCATCGTCAAGTGCAGGATCGTCATAATGCAGAGCTCCACCCTAAATTATATGTAATGAAGGCTGATCTTCAAATGATAAAGATTCTACTTGTTATCAACATATGTTTGTTTTTTGTTTCTTTGCATTTAAATAAATGTTTTTTATGTGTTCTAATGGGATTATAATATGCTCGCAAACATTATCTTTAACGAAGTAAATGCACAAATGAGGCAAAGCACTTGGAAATTCATCTTAAGAGGATGGTGGTTCAAATCCACCAAGATCCAATTACTAATAAAAATATGCAATGCATTTTCATTTACAATAGCTTTAATGCTTGGAAATTCAGAAGCATCCATTCAGTAGGGACATAAGAAACATTGATTCTATATTGATAAATGTATTTCTTTTGACTTTCGTAAAAAAGAGAGGTATAATAGATTTCTCAAATACATCCCATCAACGTGCATAAAGACAGATGTACAGTAGACTGTCCATATACATTTCGCCACTATTACAAAACTTCAGAATGTACTTCTGTTTTAATATTTTCATTAGAACTTTATATTGTTACATTTGATAAACAACCTCCTACAACCTTCATTCATCTGCAACATAGAATAAAAAAATCACAAAATCAGTCTTAATAACAAGATGTTTCTAGGGAAAAGATATATAAAGGCAAAATAATAAAATAAATAAAGAGCAACAAACATATTTACCTTCACTATGAAGGAATTCTCCCACCATCTCCTCTGTGAATGATACACCCTCTACTCATAACTGGTTGTGCATTTTGATACCCATCTACATATGTTGTTAGAAACAATTAGAACATAATGTAAAAAATGTAACTACATATGCAGCTTATCCATAATTTATTATACCTTGCAAAGGAGCCTTGTATGATCTTCGATTGTGTCCCTGTTGACTACATCTTTTGCATTTTTTAGCTCCTCTATTTGTTACACTACTTCCACTAGCTTTGTGTTTAGCTCATGTTCTATTCTTTTTGGGTCAGCCAAGTGGTCTATGTGAGCTAGGGGGTAGTGGCTGAGATAAATCAACAATAAGCCATATTGAAAGGTTTGGTATCCTTGATACAGGTATGCTATAGGCCTTTCAACATGTCGACATGGAAGTAAGGACTACAATTGTGACACCCCGGGTTTTCTAACCCTTTTTTCAATATATAAATAATAATAATAATAATACATTTTATAAAATAGGCGGGATCCTTGAAAGTGAAAACTCGTAATTTACATAATAGCGCAAGCGTTCAAGAGAAATATCCAAAAAAGAAAACCTCGAGGGTCATCCAAGATCCACAATCACAGTAATGAACAAAAATCAAATCGTCGATAAAGCTAAGCATGCTCAATCTAAAACCATGGCATATCAACACCAACCATGAAAAAGATAGTAATAATAGCATGTTCAAAATCCACAGGGTCCATCCATGATCACCACATCGGCAAGTAAAGGTATACTATACAAAGTGTGGGTCCAATCTATCCAAAATATCAACATCCATGCATAACTCAAAAAGTCAAACCACAAGTTGAAAAGACATACATAATCAGTCTCTGAAGTACAGAAAGGCAGATGGTCCTCGAGGTCCTTGCTCAATCAACGCTGCTCCACCTGCTTTCCCTTACGCTATCGTTCTTCAAATCTAAGGCATTGCAAAATAAAGCAATGCCTTAGCAAGTTATTGCTTGTGTAGGTAATCACATTCAATAAAAAATACAAAAAAATCATGTGGCATGAAATATCAATGTCATGGCTAATCTCATAAGATAAAATATGTACAAGGCACGTCAAATCATCATACATCCATAATGAATAACACATGAAAATCATAAGTCTAAACAAATTGATATCATATCTAATCATCATGGCATGCAAGGCATGAGCAACACATGGATATGCATCCATCAAAAGTAATAAGAATCTATATCCATATCATAATATAAATCCATGTCATGATAAACAGGGCACTATGCACAATCAAGCCCTAAGAGTGTCTCAACTACACTCATATCAATGGCAATGAGTAATTATCCCAAACCTAGGGTCCCACGCCTGTAGCTTGCATACTAGGTAGCTCGCCCAGCCCATAGGCCCGTTCACATCTGGCTACCCACATAGGCTTCACCCTACGTACATCATCACACTGTGGGTATACATACCCATATGCACTGCATGGACACGCAAAATAAATGCATGGGCTATTATACTGCAGTGGCAACCACTTTAGGGTCTCAATCGCTGCTACTCACTATCAACATTGAAATGGGAGACGACTGTTTGCCATGATTGGGGGTTGGTCGGATTCGCCTGGGTGACCTGCTCATGACTACCACAAATCGCACGCAGTTGCCCACATATTAGGTTTAGTGTTTATTATCCATAAGTTCAGAGGGTGGGCGGCCAACCCTACAACCCTCCTAGCATAGTACCCACTGGGCAAAAGAACTTGTCATAAATCAACAAATCATGAATCAAGAATCAAAAATAAAAAATCCATCATAGTCCTTCTCGATTAAACCAAATTAAGAGAGTAATTCATCATATCAACATTATGCATAGAAAAATTAGTGTATATCATCCTCAAATCATCAAATTGATGCAACATAAAATGTATTACAAAATAGTGTGTAAATCATGGATAAAAGGAGTAGCAACATATCAGCAATACATGCTGAAAAGTAATCTCATGCATGGTAGGACATAAAATCCATGCATCAAAGTTCGCAAGTAATACATCATGATTTAAGAAATGATGAAAAAATCCCAAATGTCATCATAAGTCATCTGATCACTTGGTGTTCTCACATATCAAAATAAAAAAATCCAAGTGATAAATTCCCTGATCTGACAATTAATTCTAGATTAACGGCGTAGATCATCTGATTAACCCTCCATTAGAGTAATCCTATGCTAGATGTTGGTCTTTCCAACATCTAGACCATCATCTACCATATTTTATTATTAATCTATGTCATGACTCATTCAATTAATGTCCCTTAATCAATAAAGGGTCAGTCTCTTTCATTTTATAAAGTTTGGAGATGATCCAACCATTGGATCGCTCTTTATCACTTATAATTAGCATTGGATAGTTAATTCCAATCCTTTTTCATTGTGAACCATCTACCTTCTATGTTTGATTAGTGATTTACATGTAAATCCATGATTTTTATGTCGATCTGAAAGTTAGATCGCTCTCTGATCAGCCAATCCTAAGGCACCCGATCAAATCAATAGTCAAGATTACTTTTCTTAACAATCACATGAGATTTGTTCTTCAATTCCCTAAATCATCTCACATTTGATACATATAATTAGTTTTTAAGGCCTGATCATCCATTGATCAGCCTTATCTAGGTTATTTAGTAGTATTTTGTGATTTGACTATTTTAAAAGTGTTCAAATCAAAGTTTTCAAGTTAAATCTAGGTTTGCGTCATTGAGACAATTCCAACAGATGCCTCATATCATGATTTGGACCTTTGTAGCTCCCACGATCGAGCTTTTAATGAATGAACAATCCAAAATAACCCAAAATCAATTAAAAATCAAACGGTTTCACAGGGATGTGCCTTACTGATTGGGTCGTCGTCATCACTAGTGACGTCCATAGTGCCAAAACTTGCTTTTTTCACACCATTTTGATATGTTTTTCACATACGTTCACTTTATGACATTTCCATTCAAAGATTTTGCATGTTTTTGAAGTTTTTACTCGATTTTTACCACATTTACAAAATTTCCCCTTTTATTGTTTTTCATGTTTTTTGGTGTCCCCAGCTATTGGATCTCCATGAGATTTCATGGGTTTGTTCCTTGTTTCTTCATGCACAAGATGAATAGTTCAAATCATCCATTTGATACTGTTCCATTGGTTTATTTCTCAAAGAACAGTAAGTGATATGCAGTTATCGAAAAACGACAATCCACACAGTTTTTTGGCATTAACAGACAGTAAATCTAACCAAAAATAGATTGAAATGGGGAGGAGAAAGAGTGGCCTACCTCAAGTTAGGCCAGTCAGTGGAGAAGAAAGTCTATTGCGCCAGGGAAGAGGAATATTGGATCTCCATCAGATCATGGCTTTTCGTGCCTGGTCTCGTGGGCCCTACACGTGCAATTACATTTCTACCCCTTTCATTTATTTATTAATTACAGTAAATAAAATAATTAGTCATTTTCCTTTTGTCTCCGATTTTAGCGTTCTTAGTGGCGTTGAATTCCATTTCTTGTATACATTTCAAACATTGAGGTTTTAGTTCGTGATTTCATCTCTAAAATTTTCAAAATCCCAATTCCTCAATTTTCACAAAATTCCACAAATTATGCATATTCTCAAATTTAAAATTAGTGGGTATTGCAACAGTCGTCAACAACACTCAATCTGAGATTCCTTATGCAAATAAGTGCATGTATGCAAGGAATGCCAGATACATCCCATCAACGACAAGCACACATGAATTGGTTAAGATGGACTACATGTATTGTTGTCATTCATGAATTGTGCTTCATAACTTCCCATTCAAAATAAGAAGATTTCAACAATGTGCAATTTCTTTGTTGTGTTGTCAAACCTTGGATTTTCTTCAGAGCATATGGCATTATACCATCCTGCATTTTGATTGCATCTTGCAACCTTTTACTAAAGAAGACCATCATTTTCTGTCAGATATGTTCCAACAACTTCACCATTGGAAACTCCCATGCACTTGTAATTAAAGCATTAAAAGATTTTGCTAAGTTGTTAGTGAAAATATCACACCTTGAGTCAGACTGGAAGTGTGATCTCGACCAACAACTTGGAGGGATTCTAGATAGCCACTCATGTGCCTCATTGGATGCTTCTTTAATTTATCTCATAGCTTCATAAAAGTCTTCTCTTTTGTACGCTTGTGTTGCTTGCCAGAATAATTGTTTGAAATATATACTAGGATAAAGTTTTTTGAAGTTTACATATAGATGTCTAGCACAAAAATGATGTGTAGAGTTTGGGAAAATGTAACTGATAACATCCACTAATCTTTTCTGTCTGTTTGATGTAAAAATAAATTCATTAGAATAATCTCCAAGAATAACATTTAAATATTGAAGGAACCAAATTCAACTCTCCTTATTCTCAGCTTCCACAACTAATATGGAAAAAGTAAATAGCCCATTGTTCCCATCCAATCCAATGGCACATAAGAGTGATCCTTTGTACATACCCTTCAAGTGACAACCATCCAAACCTATAAAAGCTGGACATCCATCAATAAACCCCCCTCCCTCCTTGAATCATGCAAGGATATAAATACCCTCTTGAAACAATATTGTTCTCCTTCTAATTGATATGTTGCTGTACTACCAGGTTTAAACTTAATGACTACATGGCAGTATCTTGGTACAATGCTAAAAGAGAACTCATATGATCCTTGTATTTTCCTTAAATCCTTCTCATGAGCATGCCAAACACTATAATAATTCAAATTCAATCCATGCAAAGATTGCAAGTCTTTTTTTAATGTCTAGATTGACTTATCAATATCATTTTTCATAACAATATACACCCATTTTATGAGCCATTTGACAAATGCTAACTACTTAGCATTGCTACTCATGCAAGTATGCTAGCCACTAACATTCTTAACTTGGAAGCTTACACCTTCCCTGGTTTTTGAACAATGACACCTCCAAGTACATCCATCTGATCTGCATTCAACAATAAGTCACCCTTGATCAGACAACATTTCTAAGATTGTATGTAAACTTCACAGCATAAGACCGAACTGCAAGCTTGCATTCTTCAACATTTGCAAACATCATCCCTTCCTTGATAATACTCTCACTTTCATTGAAGTATATTTCATTGTAGCTGTCATCACTTGATGACACATAACCATAGCTTGAGTCATATGTTTCCATAGCATCATCTTCTCTTTCTTCATGAAATTCCTCATATGGCATTGTATTGGTTAGCATGTCTTCACTCGCATCTTCTTCATTAGTAAAATTGATATCTTTATTACATGTGTAATAACCCCAATTTTTGTAAATTGATTGAAAAAATCAATTTACTTTGAATTTTTAGAAATTCTGGGTTGGAATATTAGGGTTATTCAAAATGCACTTCTCATAAAAGTACAATCAAAGTATAAGACATGTATAACTGAAAACATGCTCAACAAACCCTTTAGAATGACTATAAGAATGATAAATTCTGAATTCAGATGAAAAATCCCTAATTTTCTTCATTTTTGTGAACAAAAGGGTAAAATGATAATTTCACCCATAACTGAGATCTGAGACATCCATATTTAGAATGTACTCAGAAATATGAATCTAATTCCACTAAGTATGCTCAATTTCAAGTTCAGGAGAATAAAATGGATTTTTCTCCACAAAAGGGCAAAATGGTCCTTTCACAACCTCGTGGGCCCTACAAGGGGCCCACAAACGAATCCAATGGCCAGAAAATATGTAATGAGTGGTCAAACCACTACCAGCTTCTAGTGAAGAAGGAGGTGATAGTAGAGGATCCAATGTTAATTAAATATTTAAAAGAATTGAAACATAATAATTATACATAATCATGAAAAACACTTAAAATGCCTATAAATACACCCACAAAAATCCTCCAAAAAAAATGTTCATAAAATTTTTCACGAAATTATCTTGCTTCCCTTGCAAAAACATACATAGATTCCTTTCCAAAATTCCAAAACTCCCAAAAATCCCTTTTCTTTCACTTTCTCTCTCCTCTCTCTAGATTGGAATAAGAGACCTAAATTCAATTAAGCACTCTGATTCAAATCTAATCTCATAGTTCAAATTGTCCTATACTACCTTATCTACAAAACCCCCAAAACAATTTCAAGATCCAATGGTGAAATCAACAAAAAATCACAAAACAAGGAATTATCAGGCTATATTATCATCAACAGGTATTTTTCTCAAATTGGGCATAAAATCTAAGTTGTTTCTCCAATCAGGTAGGTGAAACTACTTCCTAAACTTATTTATTGTTGTTTTATAAAAAAATTATTTTTCTGTAATTAGGTTTGGGTTAAAAATTGTAAAAATAAAGTAAGGATCATATTCTTCAATTCTGGATGATAGAGGACTCAGATGAAAAATCTGATCTGTCCAATCGATCCAGAATGGTTCAAATGGACTGTTCGATCTCCAAATCATATTGGGTTCCCTGAACACTTAGCAACATGCGACACGAAAATGCACACTGCAGGAGCATTTCTGCGTCGCAATGTGTGTCACGCGGACATCTCGGTGACAGGCATGCGACTAACCAATCTGCCCGACTAAATTGTCCTACCCTGCCCGTTTTGCTCGAACGAATCTGGGCCGTCCATTCCGATGGGCCCAAATCAAATTGGACCCTAGAACGGCTGTGAACTTCAAATCTCAATTAAGGAGTCATATGAACTCTAATTTGAGAGTCGAAAGAAGCTATGGAAATCTTATTTCATCTATTTTCTTCTGAAATCATAAAAGTTAGAAAATTTCTTATGAAACTTTTTGTATTTATGAAATAAGTTTCCAACTTTCAAGATCTTTGAGATCTTAGATGATCAGATCTTAGGGATCTGTTTTAATGATGATATAATATTGAAATTAAGTAATATCCACTATTTTTTTTTATAGATCTAGCATAAAATGAGGGATCTACCCTTTATGGTAGAAAAATCCTAAAAATGCAAAGAGACCCACTTGATCAATACGATCAAGTGTGATCAGACCTTTGGGATGGATCGAATATGGGATAATATGATGTAATCCATGGATATCATGGATTGATTATGACAAAAACAAAGGAATATGATCTTTGGACTTTAATGAAGTAAAAACCCTAAATGTAATTAAAACCCTTGATTAAAAGAAAAAATTCTAAGATCTAATGGTTGGATCATAAGTAAAGGTTTCTAATAATTTTAATCTAATTAGTTTCATGTCTTTTATTTGATAATAGTATTGTAAATGTTATTCATATTATAAAGTATGATAGTTCTTAGATTTTACCTTGTTATGTGATTAGATTGTTATATTAGGTTGATAGATTTAATTGTATTAGGGCCATGTTAGTTTACATTTGAAGTTTAAGCATGATTCCATTAGATTAGTAGCAAAATTTAATGTAATTTATAACTTAGGGGCATGCTAGTTTAAGTATAATTTCATTTCATTAAGCTAAGTTACATAGGAAGCATGTTAGTGTAAAATGTTATGTAGTTTTATGCTTTAAAGTTCATTTATGGTTAAGTTTTATTAGTAGATTTAATTGTTAAAGTAGTTCTAAGATAAAGAGCATAAAACACCAAAAATAGAATCTAATGAGAAAGTAAAGTTTCTTGGACAATTGAGATGAATTATTTGGCTTGGACTTAATTAGTAAGGGCTATAGTTAGTACGACAATATGAGGATTATCAAATCCTTGGCCCAAACTAGAAGAATAATAAACCCCATGAATGACATAGTAAATATTCATGGACATAATTAAAATCAATTAGAAAGAGTACTTAGGGTTAACATGCTCATAGGAACCTTATGAAAGGTTGAGCTAAGGTCACTTTAGTGAATATTGAACATAGTGGTTAAGGGGGTTGTCTAATAAAGCCTCGCTCTTCCCCTACCTTCCGTTGACATTTGTGAGGTCTAAACGCCTCCTTACATGAGGATTGAATTAACTACTTTGTGTTCACCCATTCAACTAGTAAGCCTTAGCCAATTGAAAATAAGAGGAGCAGTCTAGACTTAGGCTGAAATAAGTTATGTTCAACCAGTAAAACATTAACTGGTTAAATAATAATAATAAGAGCATAAATGGTTAGTAAATTATCTAATCATAATAAAATTTTTAAGTAAGATAAGGATGATCAAACAAGATCCATATGATCTTGAATGATCAAGAATAATAAGAATAATAGCATTGTATTGTACTTAGTATGCATGTTTATTATTATGTATGCTATATATCAAATCTAGATCATTAGATTAGATAATCCAAACCCTTGATCAAATATGATTCAAGGAAAAGAACTAGGATCCTCCTCCTTAGGGATGATCAAATAACTAAACTTAGATCAAAGAAGAATTAGATGATAAAATATATAAGCCCTTGATCTTTATCGACAAGAATAGATTGTTGATCAAAAGATCTATGAAAGGTTAAGATCAAAGAGATTGATACACAAAGACTTAGAGATAGAAAATAATTAGATCTGAAAGGTTAGAAGATCATTCTAACCATCAAATCTATTGATCAATAGGATAAAATACTATATGAGGAAGATAGATTATATAGATGATAGGAACATAAGACAGATCTAAATCCTTTATATCAAAGGACAAGATTAGATAAAAAAAAATATATAGAAAATTATCCATAATTGTACAAATATTGACAGTATGTATGGATTTACAGATTTCATACATCAGTCAGGATCATGGAAAATTTGAAGAGATGAATCACCACTTGAAGGTAGGAGGATTTTATGAATGCATTTACATGAGAAGTATATGTTATATACATGATCTTATGTCTGAAAATGTTAACAAGTATAATATAAATACTTGTATTAAACCCATTGAAAACCCTTATGATCTAACCAACATACATGTGAAATGGTTATGTTATAAATGAGGAAAACCCTAAGTAAATAGGAAACTAGAAAGTATTCTAGTCCTAAATAAACAAATAGATCGTTTGATACATATGAAAATTATTTTACATACAAGCATGGAGGCTTGTGGTTTTATTTTAAACAGGCATAGGCCTGAAGATGCTATGCTAAGAGAGTTAGTAGGATTTGGCCCCCACTATCCAAAACTTGTTATTATATGGATACCAAGCCTAAATGAGGCTAAAAGTCAGGTGGGGCAATTATGGAAAGGCCTCCACTGTGACAGCCATGGTCATCCCCATACGGACATGGATATTGTAATTTCCACCAAAAATGGTATAGGTGGATTATTGAGTAGTTATTCAGGCTCGCTGGTACGGATTCTGACTGCATGCATAGTAGTCCTTTGAGTATTTTTGCATTATGATGCATGGCATACTGATATGCCTTATGATATGGCATGATGAGATGTTGGGTAATCGTAGATTACTTATGAGTATTTCCAACAGAGTTTGGATGATTTATCAACTCGGCATAATCTGGATATGATTATGTTTTGAGATATTAACTAATTTTCACGGTTTTGACTGTATGTATATATCTATACACAGTATACCATATGTATATGTAAGGATATACATACATGACAAAGTAAAGAGATTACGTCATGAGTATGAATAATGGGATTATGAAGTATTAAGATTATACTGTCAAAGTTTTATGCTTCTTGAAATCCCCTACCAAGCATAGCTTACTGAGATATTGTAAATGTTTCAATGTTTATAATATTCGAGATACAAAGAAGGAGATTTAGGAGCTCAAGACTTAAGAAGACTTGAAAGAATAATTAGTCAGGGTATACCCTTTGAAGATATGTATTTTATTTGAGAGTATTGTATTGTATTGAGAGTTTTTCATGTATGGTGAGGTTTGAAGTTTGTATTATGTAATTTGGACAAGTATTGTATTAATACCAGTCTGTACTATGAACCACTAGATGGATTTTGAAATTTAATAAAAGTATATTTCTTCAACAAAATTTTATCTTGTACAAAATTTTTACTTATGTATAAAGTGATGACTTGGGTTTTCAAACAAGTTTTAAAGAAAAGAATTTTTGCTGCTTTGTTTTGCAAATTTTTTTTACTACTACCCTGCCTTTGAAAAATGTATTACAAATATGTGTTTCAAAAACCTTGGTCGTCACAACATGTTTGTGGGCCTTCCTCTCCATGGCATATCAAATCACCTAAAACATTCATTTCAGTATTCTTTTGCCTTTCTTGTGATTTTTGGACATCCAAATTATGCCAAAATGCCACATTATTGTCTCCTTTCATCTACACATAAAACAAATAACAAACTATTAGCAAAAAAACTTTCAACAGTAGAAAATATGATAAAGTCTACAAAAAGTTATGAAAGCAAAAACTGAACACATTTCATTATAAAATAGTAATGTGTGTTAAACAAGGGAGTCCATGAGGTCATAGGTTTACATTCTACCATCATTTATATTTGCCATAGCAATCTATGTATGCTGAGGAGATCACAACCATGGAGTGATAATCTAGGTTACCATTTGACACATATGAAGATCAGCTCCTAAATTACATGACATTTATAGAGGAGCTGCATAAAAATGCATGACACTAGAAGCTGACATCCCTTTACTAGAAATACTCCATTTCCAAGTACAACGGTATAGCCATACTCAAGAAACAACAAGATGCTTTTCTCACTGGTATCTAGTCACATCATAGGACTGAAATTGCTTTCACCTAAACATTTATAGGTTTATAGATTTTGTCCAACTTGGACCAACTAATTTAAGAAAAAACAGTGCACAAATCTAACTAAATAAATGCTAAGAAGAAATGAACAAAACCAGAAAAAATCAACAACAACAATAACTCCAACCTCTCAACAACCAAAGAGGTTGCACGTCCAGAAGCAAAAGAAGTGAGAACCTGCAACAAACAAAGAAGAAAACTTATCACCCAAAACAACAACATAAATCATGGATTGGTGCAAATAGAATACTGAATGATATAATAACAAACATCACCAATGACCAAACTGCTAAAGGAGTAAGGAATTGTCTTAAAGCATACAATATTCATCACCCAAAACAACAACAGAAAATCATGCACTGGTGCAAACAGAATACTGAATGATATAATAACAAACATCACCAATGACCAAATTGCTAAAGGAGTAAGGAATTGTCTTAGAGCATACAACATTCTTTGCTGAGGTGAGATTGTTGATAAACTAGGCACGTCATTAAATCACTCGGCTATCATGTTGCATTCAATGGAGCATACATTGGAGCTTACATTGAGAAACCGTGCCTGCTATCATGTTGCATTCATTGGAGCATACAATCAAACATCTAATATACAGAAAAATGGAGCTATGCAAATCAAGGAAATCAGGGAGTCCTCTGCTCACACAAATTGACAGAGACAAGCAAGAACAGAGAGAGAGAGAGAGAGAGAGAGAGAGAGAGAGAGAGAGAGAGCTTACCAGTCGGTTTAGGGGCATGTGGAGTGTGATGTAGATCTCTGGCGAGGCACGACGAAGTCCGTCGTCGTCGAACGATCATCGAATAGAAATGGTGAACGATTGTCTTCGTCTCGTCGCTGTCGAACAGAGCAGAAAATGTAGAGGGCAAAACTGGAAATTTTGGATTTTACACAGTAATAACCGGTGAAAACAATGCAAAATGGCAAATTTGCAATGATGTATAATTTTTAATAGGCAAATCTACAAAAATGATGAAAGGTGAGGTTTACTTGCAAAAACGCCATAATGTAAAGGCTTTTTTGCAAAAATCCCTTGATTTTTCTCTTGCCAGATCTCGAGCGGTACTAGAGACCATAAATTACAAAGTACGAAGTCAGGAAAAGGTAAAAATTGTGGAAAAGGGTTGGAGAAAAATATGGCAAATTTAACATTATGAAATTTTAATAAATAATAATAACTTATTTGACACTTCTTAAGCATAAAGTGGCATAGTTATGGACATAACATCATATCCTAGATTATAATTGCATTTTTATAGAAACACTTGAGGCTTAGGATTGAAATGTTTAAAAAAATATATAAAATGAAAAGAGAAAAATTATAAAAAAAACAAAAGTATTAAAATTGACAGTTTTTAAAAAAAATATGGGTTTTAAATGGAAAAGGGAAAAGGCTGATCTTTTTAAATTTTAAAAAGGCACATGAAAAAAACTCAATTTAAGAAAAAAAATGTAGCTTTTTTTAACCATGCTTGAGGCCTCACGATGTCGTTTGATGCTGCACTGAAGGATTAGGCCGCTCAAAGCACAGAAAACTGGTCGTTTCTGTATGCTGACAACACAAGGGACAGAGTAAGTTTCACCAGAAGCTTACTCCGAAAAGCCATCAGGAGCATCTTGAGCTTTGATTAGCATCTTAGCTTGCCACAATGGGCCAGCGTCATGGTTAGACATAGGGCTCCCAACTCAAAGGGCAAAGCGTCATGATTAGTCGTAAAGCTTTGCCGCAGTTTGAGTGCTTGCCATTTTGAATTCTTAAGATGATCACTCTAGACCATATGCCTTGGGTTTTACCATTCCAGAAAAGATTATATCGGTTTTGCCATATCGCATTTTTCACTTAAATACAAGTTGTGACTCACCCTTGAATGATCCAGACCTGTTTATCCAGTACTTCTTGCTGTAGTAGCCATGTATACATAAACCTTAGCACCACTGGATGCCTCTAAACCTTTGATTTTTGCTGGAGGCTTTTCCAATAAAGTAGACAATGTTTTTGGTTTCCAAACGTCCATGTAAAGGCCACCACCAGGAGTCGAGAATGTTTAGCGGGGCGAGATTATCTTTGTACGGGTAACCGAAACAATTTGGATTATTATTAGAGAAATGCTATCCGAAGTGACTTCTACGATTGACTCAGAAACTCTGCATGGCTATGCTTTACCTTTGAATGATCTAACTTAATTATATTGTTCAGCTATTTAGATTACTTGTAAAAAATCATGCTCATGGGATGCTTGAAGTTACTAATTTTTTTCCTTGAAAGAACCGATGTAATGGTTTAAACACCAAAAACGCATAGCTAACATCATTCAACAGACATTAATTTTGATATTTAGTCTATTTAAGGAAAGCGGAACAAGATGAACCGATCATGTCATCCAATTATAGGGTTAGCTAGGTGGGGTATTGGAGTCTGTCTTGAAGCTCACACCTGATAGCATTTATCTATTGAATATGAGAAATGCTAAACTAAGCACAAGATGTCATGTCTGGCTGCCACAATTTTCTAGAGCCCAATGATCACACTTGTTCATCTCCTTGTCTAACTTAGGTATTTAATGGATTAAAAAACATATGAATTTTGTTGATTTTGCGGTCTAATGGCTGTTCCCAGAAATAAACAATTTAGAAATTTTATCAACCAATCAACATGTTTATTGATGCATTAGATATCCAAAGATGAATGAGATAATGTGCGAATCATGCAAGGCGAGCTCAAAAAATGTTGTCGGGGACGCAACTCTTAGTTTGACATTTGACATTTATTAATATGGCCCACACTTTTCTCTAACTACATTTTTTCCGAAGAATGCCAGACTAGAGCACGACAAAACCTCATAGCAGTGCAACTCCTCCTCTATGGTGGGCTCCACATGTCACTGATCAATGCCCCTCATCTGACTCGCCGACCATTGGATAAATATAGTAACCCAAACCAGGTCGGCAAGTCAAATAAACGGCCCGGCTCAACGATATGCAGAAACAGCCAATTGGTGTCTGAATGACTCAAACTTCTGGTTCAAAGAAAATACAGTTTACATGGGAAAACATAAAGATCCTACATTCCAGCATCCATTCCGGTAAAGCGCGGCACAGCTTTAAAGAGAACAGGATTTGCATTAGTATCAATGCTTCTCCAGTACCAGTTAGTGCACTAACAAGTACTGTTTAAACTTCCACCCATTTGTAAACTCTCGTCTTTTAAGTTGCTAGCCAGTACAAATACTTCCAGTAAATTTCATACCAGCAATTTGAAGTTAAATTCCTCCTTTGTACTCAAGTTCTGGAACAGGAAATAGATGCCAAAATCATAAAGTGCTTTGCTGTCCGTGAGATCCAAAACCAAGGCTGCAACGATCTTTCGATTGGTAGATATGCTTGTCTTTCGTGATATTTCCTCTGTAGAAGCAGTGCAGGGGGGAAGTTTACTAGAAACTCCAAGATCCACAGATGGAAGAAACCTTTGTAGCAGACATCATAGTGGAAACTTGATAGTGGCATCATTCAGCGGCTAGTGGGAAGTACCCCAGTTTGTTCTAGTCCAAGCTGCAGCAAGCATGTGCTTAACTATCACATTCAGTCCCATCCGTACAAGTAAAATGGGGAAAAATTCACAGAACAACTGGATTCTTGGGATCAGCTTCCCTCGAGTAAATATTTTAGCTTAAAAGAGAATCATATTCGAATCTGTTAAAACTAGATAGAATGAAAAGGCATACCTTCTAGTTTGAATTAGTGGTCCTAAGAAGATTAAGTGCATGGAAAGCCATCTTGGGTACTATCAGCAGCTGAAGCAGAAACTCCACCTGTTGTCGGGTTGGCTTGATACATCCCTGGAGTCATCATAGAGGGAGCACCATTAGAAGATGGGATCCCACCAGCCCCAGTTATTCCAGTTGGGGGATTCACTGTGGGAGACCTACGTAGATCATTTCCTTGCCAACGATGGTATAGTTGGAGAAGCCCCATAACATGCCAAAGTCAGTGCAAACAGTACTTGGAATGAATGTATATTACAAATATTTCATTGATTAGTTACTGGACAACTTAAACAACAATATAGGGAAATGAGACTAACTGGCTGACATCAACCTTTTACGTTTTTCTTTAAATAAAAACTGAAGAGAAACTTACTCTCAATAATGGGAGACACGAGATGGATAGAGATGACTAGCAACCAATACTAAACGAGAGAAGCAAATAAAACAGTACCTAAAGAAAGATAAAACTACAGTAAACTAACTCTAGGGATAAACTTAACCCCGCAATGCGAGATTCGGTGTCCTCATTAGATGCATAGTGACATGCGGATGGCGGGTGAAATATCGTTTGTTGGCCTACCGGGTCCCGTGTGAGAAACTCTTCGCTGAAGCTACACATTTGAAGCGTTACATTTCAGAACAACCTCACCAAGTCCCTGACGAATATGTGCAAAGAATGGGCTTTTCGCTTTAGTCAAACTTTCAAGCGGCGGGGATCAGAGAAGCCTTAAATGCCACTTCAAATTACAGAACTACTGCAAATCAGTTCAGGAAGAATCCATGAAACACTCAAACCTTGGTTCTGAGGATCGGGAGGCTGCAGAATCCATCCAGCTATATATCCCTGCAAGAATGTACAACCAGAAAAGCTGATTTCCAATTTCTTAAGATGTAGCTCATTGATGATTTTTCCCAAGCCTTTTTATCTCAACTTACAAATGCTGCAGGTCTGCTTCCTAAAAGATACTTTACACTTTAAGATCAGAACCCTCCAAACTATCAAAGAAGGGAGATGGTCTCTTCTTCACCTTATTTCCGGAGGGACAGGAATTCCTAAAACTAATCAAACCCCCGATAGCCGAGATTATCAGATAGTCCAAGAAACCACCTTAGGGTAGCTAACTGTGGTACTTCAGCCACACTACTATGACATAAGAAGTGATCGGCAGATGGTCCAAAAACCCACCGCAGGGTAGCTAACCGTGGTACTTCAGCCACAATAAAATGACATAAGAAGTGATCGGCTGCCTCTTCCTCCACATAATACAATCAGTTGGAAAATAGTTTTTCACACACACACACACATGAAAACCTAAATCCAAGATAGCCTTGAGGGAGAAACAACCTTTGGATATCGTTAGACAAAATCTTCCCAAAAGGTAAAATATAACAGTTCCAATTTTCCACATAATAACAACGGACTATTGAGCTTCACATTTTGGAAAATCCTCTAAAATACCAAAAAAGGCAAAGATGCCAGCCATAGCCATGCCTGCACAAGCAGGCAAAATTACAGGAGAACATTTCTTTCTTGAACTGACAGTGGGGCTCCTATCATGCCACAATTACGCAGATGATCAAGCCTCACAAAATTTTTGACATTCCCTCACCACGTCAAAGTTAAATTCCATGAGAAATATTTATGAAACACGAACGGATGGTCATACATCTAATATTACGCAACAGGATAAGCCTACCGCCCACCCTCATTGATCCCAACTCATATTTACCAAAATGATAGGATTGCCAAAGCACTGGTTTTTCTTCTTCAAGCCTCATCTTTTGCACTTTCTACTTAAACAAGTGCTTAAGATACATTCCCCTTTCTCAATAAGTTTGAATCTTAAACGTAACACAATGATAATGTCTAAATAACGACCTGAGACAAAATGGAAGATTTGCAATGTGGAAGGTCTGATCATAGTTAATCCCCTAATGAACAAGTAGTAACCTATTTCCATAATATGCAAACTCTCTCAATTTATTCAAGTACTAGTTTCTGTAGACATTTGATGGTATTCCAATCAAAGTAACTGCTTGAAGTAACCAGAAGATGAGTAACTTATACCCAATAACTTATACACATTAATGCCAGACATCAGGATAACCAAACAATTATCAAATAGGTGTACCAATCTTTACAAGAAAACCCATCCAAATAGCAAAAAGAATCATAGAAACCAAAAAAGCGGTCATGCAAGGAATGAAAAACACATTTGTTAGCTTCTTCCTCTTATTAGAAATTTTCTTAAAAGTTCCTGAAGGGCATATTTGGCATTTTACCTTTAGTTTGTCTTTATGGATAGCATAAATTTGAGAGTGAATGTAAAGCTAGTATGCATTTATTAAATAATAGCCAAAGTTTGTCTTTATGGATAGCATATGAACTTAATAGAACATCCACAAAGTTTGTCTTTATGGATAGCATATGAACTTAATAGAACATCCACAGTGAAATGGGTGAAGAGATCACATAATTTTTATGTACTTGAAGCACCGAGCCTTGGCAGAACAGGGGGCCTCATCCCAGACATCATTGGTGAATTGATAGGTGGCCAAGAACCCCAAGAGGTAGTAAGACAAGAAGATGAGGTAGTCTTGAGGGTTTGATTGTAAAGAAGAAATGTTGCACCAACTTATCGTTGGAATGTTGTAGTTTGCCCAAAGTGCCCCTTGGTCATTTGATCAATCAGACTTTGGGTTTGTTTCTCCTCAAATTGTAGATAATAGCATTAAACTAACTATAATAGCAATATAAGAAGTTGAATAAAATTTGAGAAGGTTAAGAATATGCTACTAAGTACCTTGTGTTTTTACTGGGCATTATGTTTTGTGACAAAAGGTTCGAATGCAAAAAGAGTAAAAGTTAGCATTACAAATAGAACCAAAGTTTAGTATATAATTTCATAGAGAGGCTGAACTATAGCATTTTAGTAACTGATGACTTTGAAAAAAGAAGAAGTAAACAACAGTCCATAGCTAAGTCAAAGTGCAATCTGATAAGAGAGACAACACATGGTTGCATGCAAAAGCAAAAGAAGAAAAAGAACAAGAGAAGAATCAACCAATAAAGAGAAAATTAGTTTTTAAGGAAATTCCTACCTTAGAGCTAGGTATCTATTCTGACAACATTTACAACAAGAATGTACAAAAAGATAGTTATATTTATATTTTAGGCCATGACAATGTTTAAACATCATGTGATGCATGACATTTCCCTATTATATGCTTTGTTAATATTATTCTTGTTCCATTGTGGTAGTACAAGTTAATGAGAACTGTATAAACAATATCATCCCACATAATTAATAGCAACGAGCACCCCAAGACCATTGACATATTTTCTCTTACCCTCTTCTTCTTGATAATCTAGTTGATAGTCAAGAACAAGGTCCAAGAAGTCTTTTAATAGTATCAAAGCAGAAGTCAAGAAGATAAAGTCAAGCTCTATCAAACTCACGTATTTCCATTTTCTGTGTCTTCTATCTTCCTTCCCCTTCCTACAACATGACAATTAGTTGAAGCTCACGCCCTGCTTCTATTCCCTTACAAAACTTCAGTTCTCTCACACTAACTCTTCCTCTTTCTTATTCTTTGTTCTCTAATAAAGCAATCCATAAACAAGCTACATCTCCCATTTCCTTTCCTTTTTCCTAATAGACTTTTCTTGTTTAATAGAAATATGAAAACTTCATATCTGGTTGATAGTGCATTAGTTCTTTCCTTATCCTTATCCTTTTTTTTTTCTTTTGAACTCTTCCTCCCCATTTTCTTTCTTAAGTTCATATATGAAATTAAATATCTAATTCATATCCTAAATATGCCACATTTCTACTCTTTTGGTTTACAAGCACATTCAACCGCACAAATTACTGTACATTAGTGCATCCTTCTACAAATATTAGCAACTAATGAAGGAACCCATGAAACTTATTTGCCAATCCAACATTCTTTTGTTAATTTCTCTTTTTCCTTCTTTCCCCTTACCCTATCTTTGATGGGTCCTTCAACATCCATTTCCTTCGCTATGAGCCATTGATTTTTTGTTATCATGCTCACTCATGATAAATATGAGAAGGTAATCCATTTTGACATCACACATGTAATGAATAATTGTCAAAAGATAATTCATTCCCCTTGGACATGATAATTACATATCCAACGATATTGTTTTTGACTAAGCACTGCCTATAAGTTCAAGTAAAGGTTCTTAGCATCTCATCCCCTAAAGAGCTATTAAAAGCCTCTAAAAATTCTTAGAAACAATAGTCCAAAGCTTACATCCTTCCCATCATATATGATATTCAATGTATCAAGAAGGGCGAAGTTGTCCACATAGATACCTTCATAAGATGCAATATCCTTTTGGTTAGTTTGCAGCCATCAACCAACCATTAAAAGAAAGAGATAAATACAATATCTCTAGAAGTCTATGTGACACCCCAAATTTTTTATATTTTATTTTATGTGAATTTATGGAATTGAATTAAGAAACATAGACATTGAATTCCAAGAAATGAGATTTTGTATAGAATTCAAATCAAGTTTTAGAATATCCATTTTTGGATTGTACTTAGAAAAATAATTCCAATGACACTAAGTTTGCTGAAATCAAAATTTGAACAAATAATTTGTGATTTTTCTTGCGTAGGGCAATTTTATAATTTCCTTAAGTGGGCCCCACTTGCAAAAGGTTGAGTTGGATAATCAAGAGATGTTGGAAAGTCAACATGAATACTATTCATCTCTTTTGACTATAACTATGATGTGTAAAAGAATAAAAACTTCATAATTTAAAATTTAAAATTTTAATAAAAAAGAAACAAATTAATAATTAAATGAAGGTGGCCATTTTGATAATGGCATCCCCTTCCACACACATACAGAGCAAAACCCGACAGAGAGAGAAAAGAAAAGAGGAAGAAGAAAGGGAAGGAGAGGAGAAGGGGAAAGGACAGAGATGAAGGAGGAACCAAATTGCCGAGGGGGACTAGGATGGTGGCAAGAGGGAGATCGGTGGAAAATACATGCCAGTCTTTGAGATAGATGGGGTGAATGTCAGCATGAATTGGAGATTGGAGCCATTCACCATCATCTTCTAGCCAACGCAAATAAAAGACCCAAGAAATAGTAAATATCGGCCAAGGAATGGTGATGGATCGGAGCAAAGACAGTGATGCCAGTGACCTTAAAATTTTGCATGAAAATCATGATTCATGCTTATTTTGATGTGATCTACACAATGGAATGGGTTTTGGTGAGATCTGAGATCATTTGACCATCCAAAGTCAGATCCAATCTTGATCTATCATCGTCGATCCATGATCTGTGAATTGACCATCCATTTCATAGATTGTGATGATCCTTGATGGTCTAGCTTACAATATCAACTTTAAGGTAGATCTAAGCCGTTCATCTATAGATATGTGATGAGATGACTCATATTTGATCGATTTGACCCCTAACCTCAATCTAGGCCATCCAATTGGCTAATCTATAATCAAATAGTAGATTTGTGTAACATATAATTTCAATTTCACATTAGCATCGAGCTGTAGTAAGAACAATAGATTGATTATGAGTTATTTAAGAAAGATCAAATATGATTGATCAAAATTCTATCGACAACGATTAAAAATTAATGTGTAATCTGATATAGTATCACAACCATATACTGAAATTTAAAGTGTTGGTACTATTGATAGGAGATCAAGGTTGTAGATATGAGATTATAACACCTAATGGATATTTGATCAATGATCCATGGTATGTAAAGGAGATCTACAGCTAAATGGCTAAGATCATGAGACCTAAATATGTATTTAAGATATAAATTTTAGGAATTTAACGGATTAATGATCTAGGATGTTTTGGACTATTAGATCAAAATTAAATCTAAATATCTAAGTATATTAAAAGCACAATTATATATGTAGTATGGATTGAAGCATACATGCTAGTGAAATTGATGAACTTGCCACATGAGGTAGGTTGTTTTGACATCTTTAATTTATCTATATATTTGGATTATGACTATATTATGGTTCTAACTAGATTAACATGTATATGATCAAATACATGTTAGAGTTAAATTTTAATATATAGAATAATGACATAGTTACAGATTAGAAATACTTTATTCTTCATGGATGAAATGAAAGATATATATCTTCCCTTGATGATGATGATATTAAATGATTAATTTAGTATGTGGATATGAATGATATATGAATATTATCAAGACAATATGAATGATAAATATAAGGATATGTAGCATCCAAAATCCTTGGTTTAGAATTATTGACACTTACATTTCATTTATGCATTTCGTGGATTTGATCTCTCATTTTAGTTTGATATGTAACCGTAATTTGATACATGATTTGCATTTCATCATGTTTTTATATGCTTGTATGTAATCAATGTTTGAATCACGAAGTGTACTTTGAGTAGCCAATGAGCGTAGCTGATGAGGGCAGGTGCCAGAGGCAATGGTAGGCTTCTAGATGGCAAGGCTTCTAGGTGCTCATAGTATAGTCATGATTTGGGCCGAGATGAATTGCGAGATGTTTTTACATGCATGTTTTGATTTGAGATTTGGTTTTTAGCATATATCTACCTATGGTGAGCAAATACGCTTTGGGTTTGACATGGATTTACCTATGGTGAGTTGATATGCTTTGATATGGATTTGGCATGGATTTGCTTATTGGTGAGTTGATATCCTCTGATTGATGTGGCATTGATTATTATTATTGAATAAAAAAATGATCAAATTGTTTCATCGTTTTATCACTAATTTATGCATACTGATAGTATAGTTATTCCTTCACATGGATATATTATGATTTTACCTTTACTGATGTTGTACAAGGATAGATTTAATCCTAAATCGATTTGACTATGCTAATTGGATTACTTGTGCTAATGATATGTTATGAGTTGACTTGGCATAGATTTGCCTATTTTATGAGCTGATATATTATGAGATGATTAATCATGAAATTGCTTACTCAGTGACATGAAATATTTTGAGATAATATGATTTGAAACTACATGGATTCAATTTTAATAATGTGTCACATGTTTAGGACCCCATGAAAGTATTCTGTTCTTTAGAATGAATTTGTAAATGGTCTAGAATTCCATTGTATTTGACTTTATGTATATTGCTAAATTAGATGTTCAAACACTTAAGAAGCATAGGCTTGCTAATACATTGTAATTTGTTTACAATTTCTTAAGTTCAAAGAAATTGATTTGCAGGAAAAATTGATCGAGATAGATGGAACCTTGGATGAGGATAATGGTAGTGCTGGAATGTGCTAAAAATGTAACTATATAACTTGTCTTTTATCTTTTTAGACATGTATGTATACATATGCATTTATACAGTGGATAATGAGTTGTGACTAGATAAAATCTTGGAAAATGTTGAATATAAGCTCATCGCATTTTAGAATCTTTAAAATGTCTTTTGTTAGTAGAGATGATAAGTTGGTTTTGTGAAAAGAAAAAATTATATTGAAAAAAATATCTTTTGTTGTTTACGTTTAAAGAAAATGTATTTTAAAAACTTAGGTAGTCACAGTTGGTATCAGAGCTCAATCAATACTTTTAGAGCTAGTCCAACATGTCCAAAAGTCATATAAAGTCAATAATGAGTGTCAGTTGATAAGGTATGTGTAATAACCTTAATTTAAAAATGCCATTTCAAATGATTCTGAATTGATTTTGATAAAATGCAAATTGGAAAATTTCATATTTAAATTTCCATAGAATTGACCTTTTGAAAGACACTTAATTGATCCTTGAAACCTAAGTAATTAGACTATACTTGGAAAAGCAAATCCAATGGCACAAAGAACATTGAAATTAGAGTTTAGATGGAGAAGTTATGGATTTATGAATACATAGGACATTCTTGTAAAAAAAAGGAGAAATTTACTTATGCAAGGGATTAATTTGATGTTGGCATATTTAAACTTCCATAGAATTGACATTTAAACTTCCATAGAATTGACCTTTTGAAAGATACTTAGTTGATCCTTGAAACCTAA
Organism: Warburgia ugandensis; assembly: GCA_035236585.1. Lineage (NCBI taxonomy): Eukaryota > Viridiplantae > Streptophyta > Magnoliopsida > Canellales > Canellaceae > Warburgia > Warburgia ugandensis. The sequence goes on along the minus strand of CP141126.1, from coordinate 68,522,087 downwards.
GTAATTAGATTATACTAGGAAAAACAAATCCAATGGCACACAGAATACTGAAATTTGAGTTCAAATGGAGAAGTTGTGGATTGATGAGTACGAAAGACATTCTTGTAAAAAATGGAGAAATTTACTTATGGAGGGGTTGATTTGATGTCGGTACCCCCCGTCCCCTTAAAGGAAATTAAAATAGACCTTACTATTTGTTCCTGAGCCCAACTAATAGAGGAAAAACACGACAGGGAGCAAAAAAATGGAAGAGAAGGAGAGGAAGAAGGAAAGAGAAGAAAGAGTAAGGAAGACCAGAAAGCTAGATCATGTAAGAGACTTAGGGTTTTTGGTTACTTGAGAAACAGAGCTTGATAGCAACAATGGTAGCTCTAATAGTTGATTGACCATTCACCCTACTCTGCACAAGGGGAGGAATTTAGTTTCACCATGATTGGAGGAAGAACGACGTCAGATTGGAAAAGATTGTACGCATGGTGAATCACCAAATTGTTCCTTCTTCGATGATGATTAAGGGTTGTAAATTCTTCACAAGTAATATCCTTGCACAATTTCTCTATTTGTTGTTTGATTTGTTTACAAAAAGTAGAAAAACTTGGGTTTTTATTGGAACATAACTAATTCACCCCTAAAGGCTTGATCGGACCATTGATCTCATCCTTAATTAGAAGATAGAGATCATCTGGAGCTCTAATAATCATATCTAACCTCCAATCATCCATCTAGAACTCAGACAGTGATGATCCAATTCCTGAACTTGATCCATGATGGAGGAAGATCCAATCATGGATCTCATCCATATATAATGGACAAAGATTGATGGGAACTCTGATAGTCTTGACTGAGTTCTAATCCTCCATCTAAAATGATGATAGTAATGACCTTGAATTGCATCAAATTTCTAAAATTTGAATTGAGGGTTTACAAATCTGGAAAATTTGATGATCCATGGCAGATCAGAGCTCTGATCAATTGTCAGAACTCCAATCAGCCATCCAATCTTTAAGATTCATACTGATCGGAATTAGCCATTAGATCAGTAAGTAAATTATAGGAGAACCTTGATCAAATGTTAGAAATTTCTAAATTTGGCTTAAGTTAAATTAGCTGGAATTAGAAATTCAATTTGGAATAGAAAATAGATTAGACGATCTTAACCATCCGATCAATTACTATTGGAATTCTAATAGGGCAGTGTTTGATAGATGATCAGATATTTCCATTACTTTCCTTTAACCTTAATTGCTCAAAATTAAAGAGAATTCCATATCAGAATGTTAATCCAGTGAATCAGAGTAACTACACTACTACACAAGAGGGCTCTAAAATTGGTAAAAAATGCTAATAGAAGTCAGTTAGAAAAATGACTTATATCGAGCCGACTTCAAAAATAGGTAATAAAAGAAGTCATTTAGTAAACAAATTAAAAAAAAAAGAAGACTTTTAAAGTTGTTTACTAAATAACTTCTCTTGAAAAGGAACTTTTAAAGTCTTTTAGTGAACGACTTCAAAAGAGTAAACAACTTTATAAGTCCTAACATTTGAAGTCATTTACTAAACAACTTTAAAAGTTCCTTTTAATTTTAATTTTTTAACATTGCAATCACTATCTATATTTCTACATTCAATGTACCACCTGATATAATTTTTTTACAATCTTTATACACATGAGAAACAAACATACATTCACTTCTACATTGGGTACCAAATTCATCATTATACATCCACATCTATCTTGAAAAGACTTCATAAAAGAAACCACAACACATGCATTCACTACAACATCCACATTCACCTCATTTATAAGTCCATACACATTCACATTTATTTTCACACTTTAAGGTCCCTTCATTCATCATCTCATAAAAGTTATATACTTCAGTAAATATAATGAAAACCAACTGCGATATTCACTTCATTTACAAGCTCCAAATTCACCTCATCCAAACCTACTCATTTACTCCCACACTCTAAGTTTTCACTCATTTATCACTTGACAATAATAATGAAAACTAAAGAACATATGCATATAAATGAAAAAATACTTTATTATGTATTTTACAGTCATGTAGTTACTCTACGAATTTTGATCAAAACTTATTACATACTTTGGAGTAACTCTTCTTATTTGAACACTTAGAAAGTACAACAGCTTATAATGCAACATATTTAATTCAGGTCAAATTCTTTTAGCTGGATTTATAAAAAACTGTGAAAAATATAAGATTATGAAAAGTTAAAAGTGCCTTACCTTTGTTAATTGGGAGACACCAACACCATCGAATATTAGGGTCCTCATGTAGCTCATCACATAGTATCCGCACTCCTAATCAGATTATTGTCTAAGGCATTGTGCAATAAGAAAAATAAAAAGAATCCATAAATATCATTTGTAATATTATAAGTTTAATTATATATAAAATAAAGTAATTAGCTATTTTTTATACCTTGATAGTCTTCCAAGTGAGTTTCGGTGGTTGTCCAGTCTTGGTCACATTAGTAAGTTAACCATGCTCTGTAAATTTAAATTTCAAATACATTATAGATGAATAAAAAATTATTTATCTACATATAATACATGAAAAAAATAAAATATTAGTTATTTATAATTTTTACGAGAGCGAGACGGATGTGAGATCCACAAGAATCTAAAAAGAAAGAGTGGCCAACTTGTAAATCCAAAATGAGTAGTATCTAGTGAGCCCTATATAGACAGTCATATGAATTGTAATTAAAGTTGGCAATCCTTAAGTATAGAATAAGTTGGCAAGAAAACAAGAAAATTAAAACTTACCCACTATTGTAGGGAATCATTAAGCCCTATCCCTTAAAGCATTAGAAGAAGCCTGGTAAAATATCATTAATACGTCTCTCTATCGATCATTACTCCATTGCTTTATAAATGATGCCAAGGTCAAAGAATTGGTAAAGTATATGCTCAATCTTAAAAAGGCTAGTTACATCATTCAAGAAGCTGCATAAAAAAAATAATTATTATGTATACCATGAAAATACCACATGTAATGTTATGTATTTTATAAGCAAATATGTGCATTTGCCCCATGTAGGAGACAATGTGAGGGTGCTCAAATTGATCCCATAGGTAAACTCGTAATAGGTCCTTTGTCATAAGTGCACTTTAACAACGTCATTGGCAAGCACTCCCTCCTTGATTCATACATGGTTGGTTGCCCTATCTTTATTGATGAGACCAAAGATTATCCTTAGGGGATGGAGGGATGTTAGGTGGGACTTCCACCCAATCCTTAGATGGCTCAATGTAGAAATTTTTAGCTAAATAATATTAATCAACAAAGTGGACCTAATTTATAAGAAAAAAAAACAAGCATATATACAAGTACATGTCTCGTTGGTGCGACAATAGGTGATGGTGCAGCGGCGGGCAATTTCGATGGCGCATGTTATTGATTAACCATACAAAGTTAATAAATAATTAAATTGAGGTCTCTAACTAAAAATTATTAATGAGGAAGGTAGCATGATAAGATACATACCGTGGACTCAATGGAAATGACTAGTACATAGCATCAACGGATCATTGACATATAGAGCTACATAATTGTGAATAAGGTAGTTCTTCCATTTTCTTCATTGCTCACCAACTCCATGTAGAGCATGCATCTTCTTCTGCTCAGGTATGTCAAAGGTAGTGTCAAACTACACAGCACATTACTATGTTTGAAAATAAGGTATGTTATAACTTATGTCTACCTTCACCTTTTCCCATTTTGAATCTTTTGTCAAGGATGATACAAGTCTCCAATCATCAAATGTGATAGGAACCATGCTTCTTATTATGGAACAGAGAAAACTGTTATAAGAGGCTACACTCTCACCTATCTCTTGCCCCCTACTATTGTATTGGATAGTTTCTTTAATTCCATTCGATCTTTTCTTGATAACCTTTTCCATTGTTGTTTGCCTTCTTCCCTTTCTGTTTTGAGTACTAGTCATGCTGGCCTCTTGATCATGCACTTGATTTTGCCCATATTCTTCATTTTGATATTGTTCTTATTCCATCATTACTACAAACAATCATATAATGATATTAGAAAAATGATATCAAAAAGGCTATGTAACGCATTTAAAGAAAACAAACTGACATGACACAGGTGGCAAACAATATGAAAGAAAATTAGATAAATAAGAAACTTGCTTTTTTGAGTGGAGAAGAAATAACTTGAAATGAGAAGAAACAACTTGAAATGATATAGATACTTCTTAAACACAATAACTAGATTTACCTCAAGCATTGCCAAAGGAATGAAGATACTCTATGATTATTCAAATAATTAAATTGTAGGTGATCCATTAGACCAAGTAAGAACAAGAATCAATTTAAGGAATATATATCAATTTGCTACTTTCATTTCTTAAATTGAACCTAGGACTTTTTTTTATGCATTGTTAGATGTATATTAGGTCATGGTAATGATTGGGTCATTGTTAGATGTATAGGGTCATGGTAATGATTGGACCATTGTTAGATGTATATTGGGTCATGGCAATGATTGAGTCATTGTTAAGAAGAGGGTTTACTTTCTCTTCGGTAGGAAAATTAATGTAACATTATGATAAGCCAAACACTCTTATAGCTATGTCCACTAAGTGCCCTTTGGTGTATGTTTTAAATCACTTGCAAGTGCCTGAATTAATTTGTAATTTACACACAAGAAAGGTAGATCCTACAAAGAATCCTATGATTTTGTATATTGACTAGATCTTGCTTAATTATATCACTTATCCTAGCTAAAAGATATGGTTTTTAATGTAACCTAAGAACTAAAACAACATCAAAACTAAAACATGCATGAAAATAAAAACTTTCTGAGTATAGAACTTTCTAAAATTGAACTTTTCTAAAACTAAACCTAGAAACTAACTAAACTATTCTAAAGATGCAACAATTTTAATTAATGAAAGTTAAAGGTAACATAGCATGCAATTAAACTTATCAATGAAGGGAAGCCTCTAAATATGGACTAACAATACAAATAAAACATATGTGCCTAGGGATAAGAAAGAAAGAATACATGAAACAATCTAAAATGGAATGCATGAATCATAGGACTATTGCACATGGAGTTTTCAATATGTTCATGCATGAAATCTAAACAATAAACATGGGATCCAACGAACTTAAACTCATTAAAAACAACTTGGAACATAGTGTACAAAACATCTGCCCTTCTATTGAATAAAAAGTCTTACAAAAAGAGGCACATGTACATTGAAACAAGAATCAAACAAAGAAAGAAAATAAGGAAAGAACACATGAAACAGAGAAGTTAAACCAAAGCAATGAAGAAAGGAATAAGAGCAATGACCTAATTAACTTGGAAATTAAGAGTGCAATGACCAAAGAACACAAGCAAGAGGGAGGCTTGGAAGAGAGCAGTCAAGAAAGAGGAATGCATTGCAAACCCTAAAGAAGCTTCAAGGTGGTTGTCACAAGGAGACGGTGGAAAGGGGAACTTTGGGTGGTGCCGGTTGGCAGTGGGGGATCTTAAGGTGGTGTTTGCCACAAGGACTAGGTAGTAGTTTCGGGTGGTGGTTGTGGCGGGATAGGGTCAGATGGGGGGCAAGGGGGGTCGTTCTTTGGGTGGTGGCCGGTGCAGTAGGCAGAGGGTGGCTGGGGGGTGGGGCTGCTTTCATTTCCATTTGGTCAAAGTCATTCGAGCTAAAATAATTCACTTCACTCGAAAGGATAAGAGCATCAAGTAACCCCACTAGCTCCAGAGGGCTCCATAGAGTAGGAGAATGTGCTACATCGGATATTACTGTAGTTGATGAAATAATTGTAGTGAAAGGCTAGTTAAGTATCGTAGGTAGAACATATTCCAACATCTCAAAGAACCACTTTACATTGAAACCTTGGCCAAGTAGCTGTCATAGTCTCCAGACCTCATATTTCCTTTTTTGGAGTACAACATGACTTGGATGGGCAGATAGAATAGATCCTATCTGTTACACCTTTAAGGGATGCTATGGTCCCTTAGCTGGTTCTCGATCCTCCTTCCAAAGTGGTGAAGTACAGTTTAACATTAGTAGCGTTTGGGGGGGGGGTGTTGGGTGCTTCGAGTGGTGGTTGCCACAAGGCTAGGAAGGGGTGCTTCATAGGGGAGGTGAAGAGAGGGTTGGGGGGGTCGTAGGGAGGAGGGATGTACCTTAATTAATTGGCATGAAGTTCTCAATGGTCACAGCATAGTCGATTGATAGAGAGATTGCAAAGGGCACAACCATAGATGATAGAGATTGAGAAGCAAATGACAAGATGAAAAAAATTTGATCCTATATACATTGGATTTTTAAAGACGTTTTTTCAAATGACTTTATAAAATGTCATACTTAAACTCATTTGAAAAAAAATGACTTTAAAAATTGTTTTTTTTTTTTTTTTTCAAATGACTTTAATAAAGCATTAGAATCTAATTTTTTTTACTTCAAATATATTTTATTTCACTGTACAATTTCTTACTTAAATACAATCAAACTAATTTTTAATGATAGTCAGTGTTGATTCAAGCATTTTGTATGTAATAAATACAAGAATATGCAAAAGAATTTATTTTTTAAATAAATCTTCGATTACATATGTATATATATACATATATATATATATATATAACGTCACATATATAATATTAATCTCACTTCAATCCATATGGCATATGATAAAAGAATTATTTATAAATATGAAATTATTGCAACTAACTAATATAATCCATATAGGCCCCTCATATATTGTTTTCAACTCAAACACCCTCCTCACCTTTATCACGCACATAATCCTCATTCTCACCAAGTACTTCGATTGATGGGATTTTTTTATTAATAAAAGGGTAATCTATTTCACTATCTCTTAGGTAATCTTTATTATAAAAATCCCCCAGATTAGATGATAAAATAGTTGACCATCTCTTATCACACTTGTCTTGCACGTAAAATATTTTTTTTGCTTGAGATGCTTAAATAAATTGATCATTTTTATAGCCGATCTTATTAAGGTCAACCAATTTTAATCCAAGGGAATAAATTTTGATGCTATCTTTGTTGTGTTCTATCCAATCACATGTAAACACAACTACATTTCTACAAGTATAATCCAAGGCCCATATCTCTCTTATAAACCCATAATAAATATCATCTACCACTATGGGCTTGTTATCCTTTGAATAAGAAAAGAATGTAGCATTGGCAACTAATCTAACCCAACTATTTTGTTGCAATCTTGAGGTATCATGGTCTTTTGTGTTAAAGCGATAACCATTAATGGCATATCCATCATATTTTATTACTTTTGTTCATGCTCCCATCGCCATCCAGCCCAAGGATTTGGATATACGATTGCCTGGTACTTCTTGTTGATCATGAATCTGTGTATACACATATTAAGTAAGATATGGTTATAGTAAATAAGATTATATATACAGAATGTAATTTATTAAGTGTGACTTCTTTCATTTCACCTTTTAATTGGAGCTAAGTATTTAAAGGTACGGCAATGCTCAAATTATAGCTACTTCTATTTCTTTGGTAACTTGGATTCTTTGCCTTGAGGACTTCCACGGGCACACTGCACACACAAATTAATGGAGAGATAAAATAAAATATAAGCATTAGTAATTACTTTTTACATAAATGCTTGATGAACTTACTTAATGTATGGTTGGAGTTTATTAACATTTTTCAACACATAAAGGTGCACCTGGTCCTGTGCTTTATAGTCAATAGTTGGTACACTACCACTAGATAGTGGTTCGTCAATCTTGAGGTCATGAAATGCAACTACTTGTTTCTTTCTTAGGATTCCAATTGCATCCACTTCTAATAAGTACTCTGTGCAAAACTCCATTGCTTCCTCTACAATATAACATTTGGCTATACACTCCTCTGGTCAGTTATGATTTCGTACATACCCTTTTAAAATTTTCATGTACCACTCAAATTATAGTGTCTTCATATTTTTTAGGCCTTGTCAAGGACCTATGTGAAAGTTCTTCTCCATGCAAAATCTAGGGCGGTAGCTTTTATTGATTCCTTTGAAGCACAAGTGTTCTCTCAATACCCCTATAGTTACATATTTTAAGTTTCCACATTTTGAGCATGGACAACATATGTGATTATGATCACCACCTGCCCTAAGTGCGAAGTCTATGAACTTTTTTATTCCCTCATATTTTTTGGATGCTCTTATTGTAGTCATCCAAGAACATTTATCCATTATCTCAAGAAATTAAAGCAAATCAATGTGTGAAGACTTGTTGTAATGCCCGAGCAATTTACCCCCTGTCGTCTTCAACCTCTAAACCCCTCTAGAAACCAGTTTTTCATGATTTCTCCAGAAAACCCCAGGGGAAAGGGTGACATCGCCATTGAGGGGCACCGCCTTCTCCCCTCTATAAAAACCCCATCTCCCCCTTTCCAAAAACGTGGTTTCCAATCATTGGGGCTGGGGTTTCTGACTAGAAATGGAAACCCAATTCCCTACAATTTTTGGCAACGGCCAGGCCCTAGTTGGGCCGGCCATTCATCCATTCCCCTCTCTCCTCTTGTTTCGGTCTAACATTGGGGTTTTCTCCTTCGTGGGTTTGGACAAACACAAAATTCCGGCAAGATGGGGTTTCAGACAGAAATGGGGTTCCATCACCGGCAATGGGCACTCCCCAGGCTACTAAGGTAAGATGTCCTTACCTCCCTTCTTTGGTTTCTCCACCTTTCAGGCTAGATACATGCCAGATTTAGCATTTCCCAGCCATTTCCAGCAGGGTTTCCTGGCCGAAAAATGCTCCAAGCCGGCTTGGGCCGGCCCTGCACGAACCAGGCATCCCAGGGACGCCATGTTGCACGTGCACCTGGGACTAGGTCCCTGGGACGGGTTCTAGGTGTACGACAGTGCATACACTATCCTAGGTGTGGTCTTCAGGTGCGCGTGCGACATGGGGCACGGGTCCTACCTCGACTAGGGTGCCTTGGGAGTTGAGACGCACCATGCTACAAGGTGCGCTCGTGCGATGATGCGCGTCATAGCTCGTCACTTGAGCATGCATGAGCGCGTGCAAAACGCAGTCCCTAGCACGGCCTTTAGGCGCACACACACGTGAGGCGGTCGCGGTCCAACCAGGATGCACGAGTGTCCTGGGAACTGGGACACGTAGACCCAATAAGACTATAAAGCTAGGATTAGAGGACAATTTACAGAGTTAGCTATGGAATAGTAGATCCACATCATAGGATCCAGCCTGACAATGAATTAGGCAGGGACCATTGACCCTAAACAGCGGATCTAGCGGTCTAATGCCTAAATGGATTGAAATTAATAAGGACTCCTTGTGTCCATTCATACCCAGGAGTTTATAAATGAGACCCAGGGACGGGTTAAAGTGATAAAGGACGCGACTCCAGGAGACTTTGAGGTAGGTGCTTTATCGCTACTAGACTTTTTAAAAGAGCTATGATTGTTTTATGCATGTTTTAAGTACAAATTATATAAATTGTTTAGCATGACTTAATTCAACATACATATGATAAATACTTTATGCATAGATATGTGTTGCAAATAATTGCATATACATTATGCATAGATATGTTTTGCAAATGATTGCATATACATTATGCATAGATATGTTTTGCAAACAAATGCATATATTGCATGAATTGTGAGCATTGAGTTTTTAAAAGATTACATGTCCCTGAGGGTTACCAAAAGACGTTGGAGTGCCCAAAAGACGCTGGATAGGCAGTTGTGAGGGGCCCAAAGAGGACAGGTTTTGAAAAAATACATTGCACATACATTGCCAAGACATGTGCTACATGCATAGATTGCATGATAAGTGTAGCCTTGACCGATGAGGGCGAGTTGATGAGGGCAGGCCAGAGAGAGCTGACAAGGCTTCTAGGCTATCAGGCTTCTAGGCAGGGTTATGACTTTGAATGCAATACTAGCATGAGCAGATTTTATGCATTGCATGCATGTTTTGCAACCGATTGCATAAATTGCATGATTTATGACGAAGACGTGTCATATGCCCCGATGAGGCTATGACTGAGTGTCCTCAGGTACCCGGGGACCACACAGCGGCGAGGTCGTGGGCATAGTTTGGACCATATGGTTTGAGGATTTATTTGCATTGCATATGGCATGACATGAGGTTGGTCGACCATACCAGATATCCATGAGTTGGATTCAGCTGAGCATATTATGCATATCATTATGTTTATGATATATATGATACTTTCGACTTGGTTTGTGCGATTCTTTAAGTCGTTAGTATTTCAATTTGACAATGGTTTTTGATATCAATATTGAACATGATTGTTCGAACATGCACATGTTTTAAAGAGCATATGATTTTAAACATAACATGCATTGTAAAACTGGTAGTGATAGACTCCTACTGAGTATAATATATACTCACCCTATCCTTAACATTTTTCAGGATGGTTCCACTCACAAATAGATGATGCCTCAGGAGATATTAGTTTTACGAGCAAGTGAATTAAAAAGGAGACAATTATACATGTAAGTAAGCTCTCAACCCTTTGGACATGTATTTATTTATAGTTGGGTTGTGTGTTGTGACTAGATAGACCTGGGGAAAAACACTTATGATTTTTAAAGTTTTTCAAAAAGTACTTTGATTGTTGTGAAAGCAAATGACACTTGGGGTTTTCAAAATGAGTCTAAAACCAAAGATTTTCAGTTGCATTGCATGGTTTTTATAAAATGATTTTCAAATAGGGATGCATCCCGCCTTAGGAATTTAGATCTTGCATTTAAAAATGCATGGGAAAACCTGGGTCGTCACAGTTGGTATTAGAGCCTAGGTTTTATCCTTTCATAGCCAGTCCAGCATGTCCAAGGGTCATGGACAATAGAGAAAATCAAGAATAAGTAGTATAAATAGGAGTAGTAGAGATGACTACTTCTATTTGAGGATTACAATATTAATGCTCAAGGCATTTCACCATAAACAAATAGGTGAAAAAGAAGATGGGTATAGCAAATACTTAGATATGGGATTTCTTGAATCCTATCTAAATTATAGGAAATAAGGATTGTTGTGCAGTGGTGCAAAGATGAAATCTCATATAAGGATCATATTATGATGATAATGAGGAATGAAGATGTTAGTAAACTTGTTAGTAGATAGTTTTGACCTGTAATAGATTAATCTCACTAAAGATGAGAACATTGAAAAACCTAGATGGCTATCTTACCATCATAAAGAATATCAGAATATGAGTACACTATCACAAGGATATGATATGAGTATGATAGGGGATGTAAAAGATAGACTTTGAGAAGATTTTGATGATAATCTAATAAGATGAGCATACAAGATGATACTAGTGGATAACTGTGACTCGTACTAGATCACAAAGGTATGGATCCTGAAGGACTTAGCTCAATTTTTGATAACTTCATGAAGTCTCATGAAGAGCGAAGTGAGATTGAATGACAACTACCTGAGTATTATGGAGCAAACCAGACGATGTATACAAGTGACATATTATGTGATGAGAGAAATATGACACGAATATGATAGGGAAATGAATTTGACTGAGTTATTAAAAGATTTTGATGATAATACTAAGGATGATAATAGATTGATCCTAACATGAACTTGTAAGAAAAGTATAGCATGATCAAAACTTCAATGTCATTATTAAGACATTGTATGAATTTTATTGAGGCTATAGGCAATTGAGGATTTCAATGATCTTAAGACAATTTAAAATCTCTGAGAAGCATTCAATTTATGATGAAGTATCAATTATATGCAACAAAGCATATAGAGACATTGATCCAGGTAGACCAAATGAGGATTTTGAAGAAAAGAGAGAAAGAGATAGAGATGTAACTATAAGAATTCAATGAATATTGAATATTCAAAAGAAGAAAGATCATGACTTTATGGAGATACATACAATTCTTTCATCTTGAATCCTATAGGAAGGAAAACCAAACAAATGCAAAGGAATAATTCTAGTTGAGTTGGTAATCTTATTGTAAAAGAGTATAATAGAGATAAAGCATATGGGGTTTAAGACTTTGAGTAGAGTATCAATTTCAGGAGATTATGCAGCAAGAAATTTTCGAAGAGGAATGGTAACCAACTAGAAATTAAATTCTACAAATGGTTTGATATAAATTATTACAATTAGATTATGGGGAACACCAATGGATATAATCCATAAAATGGAAAATTTGGTGATATCCCACCTTGCCAATAAAGTATATTGAAAGAGGAATTAAGCCGGGACAGTAACTTGTCCATTTGTCTTTCTTCAGCAATTAGGGTACCATCAAAGATCGAATTGAGGCCTTGATTGTAAGAGAAAATATCTTAAGACCATTATTTAGTCAATACCTTTAGAGTACTGTTGACTAAATAAAGGTATCTCACCCCAATTAATCAAGTATGTTAGTTTCTATGAGTTAGTAGTCGAAGTTATATACTCAGAGGGATGTTATAAGTCTTTAGACTTGAGTTTTCCTTGAAAAGAAGATAACTTGATTGGACTAAGTCATTTGAGGGTATGAGGTCAGTTGATTAGGCCACATCATGGAGTTGATTAGGACACATCATGGAGGAGCTATAAGTACAATAAATATAGTAACAACTGAGACAGAAGCAAAAAATAAGAGCGATCTCCACCAGTGAGACAGATTTTTCCAAACCTGAATGGCTACCATGACAAGGTGAAGAAATTACTTTGAGTCTGAAAAATACTGCTGACTTGGATTGAAAAGAAAAGTAGAGGCCCTTGAGCTTATGACATAGATATATTTGGAGAGAGATCAATAGGTAATCGAATAAAGTCTTTCTATGTCTAAGAAAATGTTTTATGCTTACCTGAGTGTTGTTAAACTTGTTGATTTAATAGCATCAGCACAATTTGATATAATAGTTATTGAACAAGAACTGCTATTATAAGCTAAGTATGAGGAGGCACTTGAAGGATAAAATTTGAGGAATTGAGAAAATCACTTCTTATGAGGATACCTCCTGACAATATAGATTGCATGGTTGACGATAAAACCTTGATAAAAGATTGCACAATATATTAACATAAGGGATGGAAGGAGAAAAGTTGAGGTGACCAGCACAATATAAGGCGAGATGTGATGTTACTTTACCTTTAGACAAATAGTTAGTTGTTATGAGCATATATCAAGTACGAAAAATCAATTGAAGGAATTTTCTAAGGACTAACCCTACCAGATTGAGTATAGAACTTTTGGATTGAAAGGTTACGAAGGAAACCATCAAGCAAAGAAAGGACACAGAGGATGATGACAAAGGATTCAACCATGACCTAGTAAGGGTACTCGGTTATGAATAAGAGACTTTTTGCTTTGTATAAATGGGAACATTATTAAAAAGTCCTAATGACAAATTGATGTGAATAGTGAGATAGGCCTCTGGACAAGACCATTTGACTCATGATGATGAATCGACCATTAACATTTGACATGAGTTTGGATGAAATCTTTACGGAGAAAAGCGTTTAATGAATTCAATAATTATGAAACTGGATATAGAGTTAGGACATTTTATTTTTAGTATATGATAAGGTCCTCGATGGAAGATACTACTAATTGGCTTTCATTTTTGAATGTAACTTTGGTCAAGGAATAAAGTCACATATGGAAAACAACAGACAGTTAGTCAAGGGTTTAGCTGTAGAGCACATCATACCATGTTAGTTATTGAAGTATCTTGGGGACAAATATAAAAGATAAGGAGCAAAGTTGGACACAATAGAAAGAAGGTAATTTTTGGACTCTTACTAATGACCATTAAAAGGAGATGTGGATGATGAAGAGATCACTAGATGAAAGACAAGAAGAAAAAGGGATCATCCTATGATATTCAAAAAGGACTATGAGAAATAAGATAATATGATCTTGAAAGAAGTATGGAGTAATTTATACATGAATAAAGAAGCATGATCCTACGAGGAGACTATCCTATACACGATGAGAAAAGTATAGGCATCTAAGGATTTTGAGATAGATAAATTACCACTAGAAACCGGTATTGTTAAACTGGCACATATGAGAGTATGCATCAAAGTTACGCAGCGAAAGCGGCCCTTATAGGTAAGGCCTTAGAGAAGGAACAATAAAAAAAAAAAAGAAATGATAAATTGAGGTTGAGCCTAGAATTGATTCCTAAGGGGGGGATGCATTCACCAAGAAGTTAACTAAGAGACAAAATACCTTGAAGATGATGATTTATGGAATTTCGAGGAAGAAATTATTTTAAGGGGGTAATAATGTAATGCCTGAGCAATTTACGCTATTTTTAACAAAAATTGGACATGTTATGGGAAATCGACTGTGTTGAATGTTTGATTTTATTTAAAATATTAAATGAATAACTTTGTGAGGAAACTTGGTACCATTAGATTCTACTCGAAAAATGGAATCCAACACCTCAAAAATCACCCAAAACGTAGTTTGTATGAAGAAGTTATGGCCGTTTAAAGATACGGGTACTTTTGAAATTTAAACAGAAAAACAAAAAAGACAAAAACCGCAGGGGGTCGTTTTGATAATGGCACCCCCTGTCGTCTTCAACCTCTAAACCCCTCTAGAAACCAGTTTTTCATGATTTCTCTAGAAAACCCCAGGGGAAAGGGCGACACCGCCATTGAGGGGCACCGCCTTCTCCCCTCTATAAAAACCCCATCTCCCCCTCTCCAAAAACGTGGTTTCCAGTCATTGGGGCAAGGGTTTCCGGCTAGAAATAGAAACCCAGTTCCCTGCAATTTTCGGCAACGGCCAAACCCTAGTTGGGCCGGCCATTCTTCCATTCCCCTCTCTCCTCTTGTTTCGGTCTAACATTGGGGTTTTCCCCTTCGTGGGTTTGGACAAACACAGAATTCTAGCAAGATGGGGTTTCAGATGGAAATGGGGTTCCATCACTGGCAATGGGCACTCCCCAGGCTGCCCAGGTAAGACGTCCTTACCTCCCTTCTTTGGTTCCTCCACTTTTCAGGCTAGATCCATGTTGGATCTAGCATTTCCCAGCTATTTCCAGCAGGGTTTCCTGGCTGAAAAATGCTCCAAACCGGCTTGGGCCTGCCCTGCATGAACCAGGCATCCCAGGGACGCCATGTTTCACGTGCACCTAGGACTGGGTCCCTGGGATGGGTTCCAGGTATACGACAGTGCATACACTATCCCAGGTGCGGCCTTCAGGTGATCGCGCGACATGGGGCACGGGTCTTACCTCGACCAGGGTGCACGGGGTGCCTTGGGAGCTGAGACGCGCCATGCTACAAGGTGCGTTCGTGCAATGATGCGCGTCATAGCGCGTCACTTGAGCATGCATGAGCGCGTGCAAAACGCGGTCCCTGGCACGGCCTTTAGGCGTGCACACACGTGAGGCGGTCGCGGTCCAACCAGGATGCACGAGTGTCCTGGGAACTGGGACACGTAGACCCAATAAGACTATAAAGCTAGGATTAGAGGACAATTTACAGAGTTAGCTATGGAATAGTAGATCCACATCATAGGATCCAGCCTGACAATGAATTAGGCAGGGACCATTGACCCTAAACAGCGGATCTAGCGGTCTAATGCCTAAATGGATTGAAATTAATAAGGACTCCTTGTGTCCATTCATACCCAGGAGTTTATAAATGAGACCCAGGGACGGGTTAAAGTGATAAAGGACGCGACTCCAGGAGACTTTGAGGTAGGTGCTTTATCGCTACTAGACTTTTTAAAAGAGCCATGATTGTTTTATGCATGTTTTAAGTACAAATTATATAACTTATTTAGCATGACTTAATTCAGCATACATATGATAAATGCTTTATGCATAGATATGTTTTGCAAATAATTGCATATACATTATGCATAGATATGTTTTGCAAATGATTGCATATACATTATGCATAGATATGTTTTGCAAACAAATGCATATATTGCATGAATTGTGAGCATTGAGTTTTTAAAAGATTGCATGTCCCTGAGGGTTACCAAAAGACACTGGAGTGCCCAAAAGACGCTGGGTAGGCAGTTGTGAGGGACCCAAAGAGGACAGGTTTTGAAAAAATACATTGCGCATATATTGCTAAGACATGTGCTACATGCATATATTGCATGATAAGTTAAACCTTGACCGATGAGGGCGGGTTGATGAGGGTAGGCCGATGAGGGCGAGCCAGAGAGAGCTTACAAGGCTTCTAGGCTGTCAGGCTTCTAGGCTGTCAGGCTTCCAGGCTATCAGGCTTCTAGGCAGGGTTATGACTTTGAATGTAATACTTGCATGAGTAGATTTTATACATTGCATGCATGTTTTGCAACCGATTGCATAAATTGCATGACTTACGACGTAGACATGTCATATGCCCGGGTGAGGCTATGACTGAGTGTCCTCAGGTACCCAGGGACCACACAACGGCGAGGTCATGGGCATAGTTTGGACCCTATGGTTTGAGGATTTATTTGCATTGCATATTGCATGACATGAGGTTGGTCGACCATACCAGATATCCATGAGTTGGATTTAGCTGAGCATATTATGCATATCATTATGTTTATGATATATATGATACTTTCGACTTGGTTTGTGCGATTCTTTAAGTCATTAGTATTTCAATTTGACAATGGTTTTTGATATCGATATTGAACATGATTGTTTGAACATGCACATGTTTTAAAGAGCATATGATTTTAAACATAGCATGCATTGTAAAACTAGTAGTGATAGACTCCTACTGAGTATAATATATACTCACCTATCCTTAACATTTTTCAGGATAGTTCCACTCACAAATAGACGACGCCTCAGGAGATATTAGTGCTACGAGCAAGAGAATTAAAAAGGAGACAATTATACATGTAAGTAAACTCTCAACCCTTTGGACATGTATTTATTTATAGTTGGGCTGTGTGTTGTGACTGGATAGACCTGGGGAAAAACACTTATGATTTCTAAACTTTTTCAAAAACTACTTTGATTGTTGTGGAAGCGAATGACACTCGGGGTTTTCAAAATGAGTCTAAAACCAAAGATTTTCCACTGCATTGCATGGTTTTTATAAAATGGTTTTCAAATAGGGATGCATCCTGCCTTAGGAATTTAGATCTTGCATTTAAAAATGCATGGGAAAACCCGGGTCGTCACACTTGTTAGATATGAAAAGATTAGGTTAGGCATTTTACCAAACACTATATATGCAAGAATTATAAATATTTAGAATAACTAAATTACACCCATGCACACATGTGAAAATTTCATTTAATAATGAAAAAGAAACAAAATATGATGGACACATTCAAAAATAAATTTAACTTTAAAAAGGGAAGATTCTAACCATAACCATGTAAAGATCCTTGAAACACGCACATGCACACACACACACATATGTGACAAATAAAGAGATACTGCCCAACACTCAAGAATCAATATCAACAACAAGCATGTGAATATAATTCCAATTCATAGTTAGGATTTGGTTGAGGACAACCACAATGAAAATCAACATATATGAGCTTTAGTTTGTGTATAGACAATGATAGTAAATAAAGAAAAGTGGAAGTCAATGAAATAACTCTTAAATAGAGTAGTAATTTTAAAGTCATTTTCTAAAAATGACTTTAAAAGTCTATACTGTTAATGTTGTTTCCTGATAATGACTTTAAAAGTCATTTCTTGCAAAAAAAATTGCTTTGTCCTAGACTAAAATCATTGTTTTTAAAGTTATTTTCTTCAAACAACTTTAAAAGTCATTGTTTTTAAAGTCATTTTTTCCAAACAACTTTAAAAACTAATATATTTTTCACTTCAAATATATTTTATTTTAGTACTTTACAATATCTTACATAAATACACAATGAAATTGATTTTTTGCGATGGTTAGTGTTGATTCATGCATTCTTTGCGTGCGCGTGCACACACACACACACACACACACAAATAAATACAAGAATAAGGAAATCAAAGTATTTTTTTAAAAATAACTCCTCATTTATCATCCTTTAATTACATATATCAAATGTTACATATTATTAGATCTTATTAATATAAGATCATGATCAAAGAGCTAATCTGAAACCATGTCATCAAAATCTGGCCTCCTAGTATTCAATTGACACCACTCTGAAGGAAGAGAGAAGGTAAAGCTTTAAGCTGCAATTTCCTTGGCCAACTTGATGGTACCATTTCTCTTCATCAAGCCCTAATTTTGGATGAGAAGCACAGATCATAATGTTTTCTCTTTCTCTAATAGTGAGGGTTAGAGAGAGAAGTAGTTGTTCTTTATAATGAAATCGTACAATTTTTGTGGAAATCACGATGATCTAATGCACTTCTTAACTCTATCATCTGTAGTAACAAAACTCACTTGATCTACAAAATGCAAATAGAGAGAGCTAGTAATAAGAAAGTCATGCATGATAAAAAAGAGTTTTTGGTATACTTATAGTGTTTTTCATGCCACAAACGATCAAAATATCCAAAATAGAAAGCAAGAAGGAAAATAGGAGAGAGAGAGAGAGAGAGAGAGAGAGAGAGAGAGAGAGAGAGAGAGAGAGAGAGAGAGAGAGAGAGAGAGAGAGAGAGAGAGAGAGAGAGAGAGAGAGAGAGAACGACCATAGGAGAAGGCCATTATGCCA
Organism: Warburgia ugandensis; assembly: GCA_035236585.1. NCBI lineage: Eukaryota > Viridiplantae > Streptophyta > Magnoliopsida > Canellales > Canellaceae > Warburgia > Warburgia ugandensis. Next base: position 68,503,426 of record CP141126.1, on the reverse strand, counting down.
CCTGTAAGATAACGAACATGAACAGGGATACATGAACAATGAGATGACTTTGGCCTTTTATAGATGAAGAAGGACTTTTGAAATCATTTTTTAAAATGACTTTAAAAGTCCTTAAACGCATTTTTTTCATGACTTTAAATTCACTAATTAACATGTACAAAAATACTTCAAAGTGTTGCTTTTAAAGTTGTTTAGGAAAAACAACTTTAAAACTCCATTCTTTTGAAGTCATTTTTAGTCAAATGACTTTAAAATTTTGAACTTTTAACTTTTAAAGTCATTTAGGAAAATGACTTTAAAAGTCCATCCTTTTGAAGCCCTTTTCAGTCAAACAACTTTGAAAGTCCTTTCTTGTGAAAAAATTACTCTTCGTGCTAGACTAAAGAATTCATTTTTTCTATTAAATGACTTCTTAAGTGTGATTTTTAAAGTTGTTTTTTTACAAACAACTTGCAAAATGTTTATGAAGTCGGTAGTCAAAATAACAACATCTTTATACTGACTTTAAAAGCCTCATGTGTAGTAGTGCTAAGATGAAATTAATGGTAACATAGCAATCATATACAAAAAAATTAACTATTTGGTATTGCTTAGATGGAACTAAATAGGATCGGATCGTCAAATTTTGATTAGAACTACTAACTAAAATATATTATGATAGTTTATGCAATTTAAAAATATTTGGACCTTCAATGTTAGATTAAAATAGACTTTTGTTGCGATTGTTAACCTATGATTTGTCATTGACAAGAAAATTGGAACATCAATTAGGTTGATCAATGAGTTGAATTGACAAAGAGGTATAGTTAAGCTGAGGATCACGACAAAAAAGGTATATAGTTTTAACATTGATGTCCTTTTCTGTAAAACATGAAAAACTATTGATAATTATTCCAGGGTTTTTGGAAATAGAAATTCATAAGATTTCTTATTCTACATTGATGAGAATACTTGTAATTCATGCAAAACATTAGTTCTGGAATGCCATGTTAATTTATTATACAGTTCAAAACTTGTTACATGAAAATGCATTTGAAAATAAATAGACTTCATGATTTATGAAACAACGAGGAATGTGGAATCCTCAAACTCAACCCCTGTGGGAGTTGTTTTTATATGGCTATATTGTGCCATAAGATTTGATTTGCAAGATTTCACTAGTGCATGGAGTTTTATGGTTTTATATGTTATAGCAACATGTGATGATGCCTACTATTATTATGTAATGGAGGGCACATGGTGGCCTGATGGATGCTGTGCTAGGAGGGTTGAGGACTGATCATCCCTCCTCTGAAACTTTATAAATGAGATACTTAGCTGCAAAGGGCCAAATTCAAGTTACGATGACATCATGGGTATGAGTAGGACATGGCCTTGCACACTGCGTTCCCCATGCGTACGGTGCAGGGAGTCTCTCCTTTTTGGTATTGACATGATAGCTATAAACTTGATTGGATCTCATTCGCTGCATAGAGGGTCTATTATTTTGAGATTCATATGTATCCAACACAATACCGCAAGAGGTGTGTGGCACCTTGAGATATTAAGTCTATAATGAGTACTCATGACCAACGACAAATAGTTTGATATTGAGTGGTTCTATGCTCACGAGACCTCAAAGAGGGTCTAATAGTATTAACATATGCTTATAGAGATACATTGATTGTATTTAAGTATTTCATGATTTAAGTGCTTTTCATCTATTAACTTTGATGGTTATTCATTTTCCAACTTGGATGAGTATAAATATGAGATGACGCATGACATGAGTTATTGTGACTAATCATATCTTGTAAAATATTTTCCAAAGGATATTATTTTTATTGAAACAATATGCATGGGGATTTAAACTGATAAACTGAAATGGTTTGGCATGATGTGGATTTGTAAAACATGATTGAGATTTTAGGGTTTTACTATACTACTCATTATGAATCACATTTATGCAACTACATAACATGTGATTATGAACTGCTTTTGGATTTAAAACTATATAAACTTCCATATTAGATGATGAAACTACCTACACAAGTGAAAGCTTGCTAAGATGCTGTAAATTGTTTACAATGTCACAAGTTTGAATAAATAAAGCAGAGAAATGGGAGTAGGAGACTATGCTAAAAATTTCAAAAGTAGAATAGAGGAGATAATATCAAACTTGTATGACCTAGTTGAGAATATTGAGAATTGATATAGTGGGTTGATTTAACTTGATTTTCCGTTTATGGACATGTGGACATGTAAGATGAAATTATAGTTGCGTTGCTATGATTTGATTGATCTTGGTCGTGAACTATTCTTTTTTGGTCTTAGTTAAAAACTTGGTTTTAAAAACTACACATTTAAATTATGTATTCATGTGAATGGATGGAAACAGAGTCTTTCTTATTATTTATTTGATTTAAACTACATTTATTAGGGACATTGACCTCATGCGTAAGATCCGTAAGTCCAAAAAATAGAGGAGACTCTACTTGATTTTTGGTAGAAATGTAACACTCATTTCTTTAAAAATCTTAATTTTTAGAAAAGAAAATGACACTAAGAAGTTTTACAAAATTTTCTCATAAAAAGTTATTTTTTTTTGCTATTTGTTTTCTAAATAGTTTTCCAAACTTGGGGCCACAATTGTAAAAGATTTTGTGAAAAAGTGCTATAAAAACCTCGAATTTCAAAGTACTCATATAGGCAATGTTGATTAATGAGAAAGAGGTGCCGCTTATGAAGGTTGACATATTTTAAGAAAACAAGGAAATTTTTTATCTTATATGAGAAGATTATTCTCATGAGGTTAGTATAGTTCTTATAGAGAAGAACTAGAGTTTAAGATTATACAGATAGTATCTTCAACTGAGAACTTAGACAACTCTTGAAAGATGTGGAGTCCAGTTCAAGATATGAGATATAATTAAAAAGACTAATCTTGATTTTAGGTAACCTTTGAACGGTTATTTGAATAGAATAGTTTGACCTTAATTTAGAAAGTATAATAACAAATAGAGTGTTGCAATTTTTATGTTAAACTGCAAGCCCATGAATTGATTGTAGTATTCTCATGCGAGGAGGTCGATCCCATGAGGAATTGAACGATTGTGATACAAGTGGTCCTTGCTTTAAACTGTCTAACCCAGCCAAAATTAAGGAGATCTTTTAACCTAAACTGATGATGAAAAACTAAAAACAAATGCAATATATGAGAGATGGAATTATACTAATAGTAAACATGCTAAACTTAGAAACTTTCCTAAATGAAAACTTCCTAAAACTAGAACTGTCTAAAACTAAAATTTGGCACAATGGACTGTCTTAGTATACAACTAATCCTAAAGCATGAAGGACTAACATGAACTAAACAAATAAGCAAAATATGATATGTATGGAATTATGAGGGTTATGCATGAAATAACTATAAAAAAAGTGCATGTATGGAGCTTGGAAGGGGTTCATGAACTAAGGGATGAACTAAACAATCATGGACTATATGAAATTACTTTAACTACAGCAAGGAACTCTAATCAAAACAAGCAATTATCTAAATGGATAAAACCTCAAAACCATGCGCATAACCCAATGGGTTGTGTGCATGAATCTTGAGCATGATTCATGTGAGAAATGATTGTTAAATCCATCTAGAATGATGAGTATGAAAATTTTGAAGCAAAGTAGTATTCATTATCTAAGAGAAGCGGATTCAAGAGATACTTTAAGCAATAAATCCAATAACTAATCATCCATGAAATTTAAACATTAAGCATAAACTAAACTTCACTTTGAATTAATTGAATTGAAGTACAAGGGTGGTGTGCATCATTCATGGAATGTGCACACCATGCTTTAAACCAAAAGAACACCCAAAATCTCTAATCTAATTTCATCAGGATCATCCCACTCTCAATCATAAGCTAGCATGCATATGTCCAAAAGAGATCCAACATAAATAATAGAGAAAATATGGGATAGAAAGCAAGATATGGAAAAAGTTTTCAAAGAGAAAGAAGGCAAGGATTTGATCTAAAAACTACACTCTCTGGTTTTCATTCTAAGAGAGTTATAGTTATTAAAATCAAGCATCTAAGATGCTTCAACAAGGTAAACAAGTAACTAGAATAAACAAAGCAACAATCAAATAACGAGAAAAGAATAAGAGTTCAAGGAAAAAGACTTTTACTATTACTTTTACTCTTTTGGTTGTCACTACCAAAGAGTTATAACTCTTAAATCAATATATTATGAAACTAAATTCAAGGCTAACAAGCAATGAACTAAAGGGATCAACCTACAACTAAGCATGAAATCAAAGGTAACAAGGCAACAATGGAAGCAAATAGAATAATAAAAGAAAAAAAGGATAAAGGAAACTCAACCAACCTTTCAAAGGAAAGTCCAACGTAGGTGTGAAATACTTGGAAGGAGTAGCAGCCACCCAAAGGGGTAGGAGGTTCAAGGTAAAAGAGAAGGAATTGATGGAGGAAGAGGACATCTCCTTCTAAGTGGAGGAGGCATCTTTTTCTTATGAGTTAAAAAGTTCTCTACTTTGATTTTTTGTTAGAATTTTATATTTCTTCTTCTATTTTTCTAGGGTGTTCTAAGAATAAGGTGTGGTGGGGATGAAAACAAGTTATTTGGATGGCTAGGATGGATGGATGATTATAGTTTTAAAATGAGATGGAGTGGTGGGATAAGTAGTTGCCTTTGGAATGTATGTAGGAGGGAGACACCTTGTTTTTAGGGGGAGGCATCTCCACCTTTCAAAAATTGCTGAAGCTCCTTCAATTATGGAAAGCAGTTGGACGGGATAAGTTAGGAAAGAGAAGAGAAGGTGGGAGGAAAGAGATGAGTAGTGTTGATGTTTTCCGCAAGTGCACGGGCTATTGTAGTATAGCTATGCAATTATAGGTCGAACCGACAAGGACTAGCTTTAATTGGAGTTTTTAATAAAATTCAATTAATAAAAGAACCAAAACAAAGACTATACCAAAATTAAACCATCAATAAAATAAAATCTAAGTTTATTCAATTGTTGCATTTTACACAATTATTTATTCCCAAAACATAGAAAATGCAACGAAATAAGTAGTCCTGGATAAGCCTATCCCTGGATAGTCAGAATGTGGATAAGTTAAAATCGGAATAGCACATGGACACATTTGGTATTAAATCAGGGACTCAGATGGAATTAAACTGGGGATCCAGATGTAATTAACAAGAAAGGACAAAATTGTAATTACTTTTAAAGGAGGGCAAAAATGGAATTTCGTTGAAAATATGGTTTGGAAGAGAAAAACCAGACTCGACGAAGAAGAATGAAGGAGATGGAGGGGGAAAAGGGAGAAGAAGAGAAGAAAAAGGAGGAGAAGAGAAGGGAAGATGAGTGCAAGGGAGTGGAAACCCAGTTCGGGTTTCCTTCTCCGGGATGTCTAGGGATGAGAAAAACCGACGAAGAAAGGGAATCTAGAGGAGAAGATGGGAAAGAAGAAGGAGAAGCGGGAAAAGATAGAAAGGGAGAAGAAAGGAGAGGGAGAGAAGGAAGAAGGATGGAAACCCGTCTTGGGTTTCCTTCCTAGGATCGTGCAACAACAGAGAGAGAGAGAGAGAGAGAGAGAGAGAGAGAGAGAGAGAGAGAGAGAGAGAGAGAGAGAGAGAGAGAGAGAGAGAGAGAGAGAGAGAGAGATAGAGAGAGAGAGAGAGAGACAGAGAGAGACAGAGAGAGAGAGAGATAAGGGTGAGTGGAAATAGGAAATTGAGTTTGTTGCTTGGCCTACTTGGTGTGTCATGCACCTAGGCCGACTAGTGGGAAACGAGAGTGAGAAAGCTTGAGAGAAGAGAATACTGCAGAGGAGAAGGGTGGAGAGGAGAAGGTTGATGCCAGGCCTGCTAGGTGTGTCACGCACCTATGGGTGGCCAAGAGAAGAGGGATGAGACTTGAGGAAGAGATGATAGTGAAGAGAGGAAGAAGAAGGAGAGGGGAAGAGATGGGAGAAAACCCGATTTGGGTTTCTTCCCTTAAATCGTCCAGAGCCGAGAAAAATGTCGGAGATGCAGGGGGTGCGATCCGGCCTGTGACTGGATTTTTGGCTGGTGCGTTTCGGTGGTGAAGGTGCGATCGGGGCTAGATGCGACTGGTTATGCTGGTCGGACTAGGTAGATAGTGCTTGAGAGAGAAAGAGAGAGAGAGAGGAGAAGAGCTTGAGAATAAGAGAGATGGAGACAGGAGCGAGTTGAGAGCTTGGAAGTTTAGAAGAGTGAGATGATGTCTTGGGCGGTGAAGATGGAGGACTGAGGGGAGAAGCAGAGGTGAAAAGGAAAAAATGATGCCTGGTGCATGGAGGAGATCTGGTAGAGGAAAACGATGCCTACATCAACCAGCTATGGGCGCAATAGAAAAAGATGAGAGAGAGACTGGACTGGATGATAGAGTGGAGAGGGAGGAAAGGAATTGGGTTTGATGCCTAGCCTACTTGGTGTGTCATGCACCTAGGCTGGTCCGTGAGGAGGAGAGTTGGTTCTGCTTTCACCTACGGTTCGGCCAAGGGAGAAGAAGAAAGTGGAAGGAGAAGGAGAGAGTAGAAGAGGAGAAGGAGCGTGTGAGAGGAGAGATTGGAGAGGAGAAGAATAAGGAGGAGGGAGGAAGGGAAAAAAATGGATGGGAAAGAGTGAAATGGAGAAGGGAGCACTCGGTGATGGGGAAGAAAGATAATAGAGTAGAGAGAGAGAGAGAGAGAGAGAGAGAGAGAGAGAGAGAGAGAGAGAGAGAGAGAGAGAGAGAGAGAGAGAGAGAGAGCCAGCCCAGCCTCCCAAAAAGGGAAAAATTATCCAGAAGAGAGAGGGGAAAGGGAATTAAAAGGAAGAGAGAGATGTGTAGAGATGGAGAGATAAGAGAACAAGAGAAGGGAGGAGAGAGATAAGTGGAAAGAAAAGATAAGAGAGAGGGAAAAGAGAGATAAGAGAGAGAGTGGGGTCCACTAGAAGTCTAGACTTGTTAGAACTCTACAAGTCTTCAACTTTATCCTGTCTTAGGACTCTTCAAAGTCTTCTTTTTCCATGAAACTTCATCATCCTCATCTGATATCCTTGATTCAATCTGGAGCGTCCATGCCTGAGTCGATTAATCTGCAATGCACAGGACCCAATTAGAATCATCTGAACTGTTTAGTATTCCTCTGATTAGCTTTAATGATCATCTGATTGTTAATTTTGCAATTCAATGGTTGGATGGCGAATTAAAGCTAAAATTAAATATTTTATGTAAAATCTTGAACTTGTTGGCCTAGACGCTCTAATTGAACACTAAATTAGGGGTATTTTGACCAAATTTGAACACTTAACATAGCCCCCAACCAGCATTTTGCTCGTCCTGAGCAAAACATGCAAACAATTATTTTATACAAAATTGGTACAATGTGCCACTTGCATAGGTACGCACGATTGCATTGAGCATATGCAACAAGCCCCTGAACCCTTAGGTTACCCCTAGTGGACAAGTTAGGCTCGTGAGGGTATGTAGTGAATATACCCACAAAATTCAATAAAGTCGAGTTCCTTATTTTATCTCAGAGAATCCTCATTCATCATCAATTTTACTAGTTTTTCACAACTTAATGAAGAAGATTTGACAATTTTACACACCATACTCATATTAAAGACATTTTATTTGAGCTATTCCTCGAAGTGGATATGTTTATGTACAGCCTCATAAATCTTGATGTCTAATTGGATATGCCTACATTCCATTGGAAATATGCTTTGACCTCAAATCCTCACAGGTATACGCTCAAAAATAAAACTCTCAGATAAGGGGTTAAACATATTTCTCTCATTATGTGACTGAATCCAACAAGCTGATGGTTCACATAATTATTTTCAATGCTCATGAGACAAAGGAAAGTGATTCATAAGATTGGATGTTATCACCAAGAATATTAGGAGTCTTTTACCTTAATTCTTTCTTTTTATCTCTTCTATAAGGTTATGTCTGCCTAAGATTAATAGGTCTTTAAATAGGACAAAATATAGGCTTAGGATAGGTTTAGAAAAGAAAGGTATAAAGATTTCAATGGTTCAAAATAGAGTAGATGACTTCAATGAATATCTGTTAGGACAACTTTTCTTTTGGGTTTGTACTTGAAGTGAATTTCTCTTTCAAATTTTTGGTCTTTCTTTTTCTTTCCTTCTTCTCTCTCTCTCTCTCTCTCTCTCTCTCTCTCTCTCTCTCTCTCTCTCTCTCTCTCTCTCTCTTTTCAGAAGAAAGATAGCTAATTTTTCTCATTTCTTTTGCTTTTTGTCCTATTTTTGAATTTTTTCTACTCTACTCATTTTGAAGATGGGTAGTGGTTATTTATTTTGGGTTATTCTAGGTTAAGGTGAATGAGGTTAAGAAAGAAAAGGCTTAATAACAGGCTCAAAAGGCTAACTAGTGGTATACTATATTGGGTAGGCTTTATGTCTCTAGGCTGAGCAAGGATGGCCTATATCATTTCCTAGGTTTCCTCAAGCCTATCAGATTCAATAAATTTCTAGAATTAAAGCTATTACACCTATTTATTCTTGATGTTTAACCAAAATAAGGATAACAGGATCACACTAATGCATGTACACTGAAGAAATTATGGACTCTCTTAAAGAAGATAGTCTCAAACTCTCACTAGGTTATAGGTCTCCACTGATTTTCCTTAGGGCCTCTAAGTCATATCACTATATTAGTCTTGAATATGTGCTGTGTGTAAATGGTTTCCGAGAATTAACTTTCATAAAATGCTTCAACATATGAATGGCATGCAAAACTAATCATATGCATTCCCATTAAGAGGTGAAAACAGTATATTTACTAAATTCTGAACATCTAGTTCTCATCACATTAAGGGAACTCTTCTTTAAAAACTCTCTTTTTTTTCTTTTTCTTTTTTCAAAAATTTTCATTTTTTTTTCTTCAAGAAAACTCAAAATCTCTAGTGCATCTACCCCCAACCAGAATGAAACATTGTCCCTAATGTTTGAAAACATAGGATTCTATATGAAAGTAGAGGGATGTAGACTCTAAACCTTTGGGTTGCCTCCCAATAAGCGCTAAGTTTAACATCTTCAGCCAGACATTTCCTAACCTAACTTTCTAAACCTGAAGCTAACTAGGTTAGCTTTATTTGTCATAATCCTTACCCTAAGATGAAATGGCAAGAATTCTCATGCCACTTCAGAATTTCATGGTAATCTATATATGGCCTCCACTTTGAAATTTTAGGTGGTGATATGAATATAAGACAGTAGATCACTGCAATTGTAAAAGTAGTGGGACCATATTGATGATCTCCCATCTTTAATATTTCACGGTAGTCAATATAATTGCTCCACCTAGAAATTTGAGGTGAGGGTAACACAATGACTGCATGAACTACAGTGTATTTTCTTAGACCATATGGTGACAACCAGTCCTTGTTTTGACCAAATTGAGGGATAATAATGACTATTCTATGCAATTTATCTTTTTCCTCAATATCCCTATCATTGTCTTGAACTAGGGTAATAATCTGACTTTGCCCTTCTCTAATAGGTTGTTCTTGTATTACTAGAGGCGGGGACAAGGTTTGGCTTAAACCCCAGTTATCTTCTGATGTGTATCCTAGAGTAGGTTGATGCGTATCAATTGACTTTGCTTCAAGTATAGGTACGGTAGTAATTGGGCCTATATTATCATCTGATGTTTGTTCAAATAAGGTTGCTAGGTCCCAATCAAGTACATCTTCTACATTAAAAGGCTCAATTTGAATGTCATGCAATATAAGAGGATCTGCTCTAGCTTGCTATCTAGAAGTGTCCATTAGAGGCACATTATCCAACAACTCAGGCGTCTCCTCAATAGATGTGTCTTCATCAGAGTCATACAAATGGGTAGGACACACATCTAGAGGATTAGGGTTGGATTTTTCTAAAGTGTTATGCTCTTCATCAATGGAAGTCACTTCATAATCAGAATCAGGACATGACTCAAGTATATCAAAGTTGGAGATTTCTAAGGATGGTTGTAGACTTTGTGGCTCATAAGGATCATAAGAAATTTCCATCCTAGTGTCAAGAATAAATGGCTCTATATTCCCACTAATTTGTTTCAGTTTTGCCTCAAATTCCTCCGTCCCTCGTTTTATTTCCTCGGTGTAATGCTCCATCATTTGTCTTATTTCCTTATTCCCTTGTGCTATTATTTCACACATATGTTGCATTTTTTCATCTAATAGTGGTTTTTTGGTAGAGGAAATGACTCATAGGGTTGGTATTGTTGTGGCATTGGGGTACTAAAAAAGGACTGACCAGGCTGAACACATGATGGTTGACCCTGATATTCGGAATAATCATGGTTGTATTGATCAGGGTGAGACCATTGTGGTTCTTCCTGATATTGGTAATCCTGAGACCATGGATGTTCATGATGCTTAGCCCATCCATTAGAGTCTTGATAATTTGTCTCAGAATAAAAATTGCTAGGGTATGTGAATGCATCAGGTGCACCCACTAGCTCCTGATAGTATTCATTGTATGTGGAGCTTGATGGGGGCAAGGAAGGGGTGGAATATGGATGCTCATAATATGTATAGTCATTATGGTATTGATGTTGTGGCGCACTTTGCCTAGAAGCTATTAGCCTAAGCAATTGACTTTCCATAAGATCTAACTGATCCATCTATGAAATCTATCCCCTTCTTGATAGGCTCCATTTTTTTTTTTTAAGATGAAAACTAACTTACATGATGCAACCTAACTTCCTAGAATGATGAACAAACAAAGGACACAATATAATCCTCGAAGCTAATAAGCAACATATATGATTTTCTTGAAATTGTGTGGGGACAATGCTTTTAATTAGCCTAATTTAGCGCTCCTACTATCCTTCAGACTTGATTATTGCTTACCAGTTAGGTTCTTCGCAAGGTGGCTAATACAACCCTCATGTAAGGAGGCATTTAGACCTCACAAACATCAACAGGAGGTGACGGAAGAGCGAGGCTCTATTAGACAACCCTCATTAACCACAATGCTCAAAAGTTACTGGAGTGACAATAAATCAAGTCTTAATAAGAGGGTCCTACGAGCATGTGATGGCCCTATAGGTCTCTTCTAATTGATTTTAATTTAAATTGAAGGGTAGGGTGGCGCACTTGAGGTGATTATCCTAGGTGGGCCAAGGAGTCGTGATGAAATCCACCCTTGATCTTATGGGGGTAGGGTGACCTAACTAATGAATTCCACACTCCATGGAATTTTGTTCAACATATATATCACCTTAAAGCAGTAATTGTGTCCTAAAATGCAATGAAAAGCAATAAACTAATGCAAAAACCTAAAAATGTAACAATTATAAGAGGATGATTTCTATATGATTTACACTACCACACAATGCAATTTTACCCTAAATGCAAACCCTAATCTAGGAATTGAAATGAGTGAGGAAACTCACAGTGGGGTTTCTGATGAAGATCAAGTGTGGGCCACCTTATCCCACACTTGCCCTGTATTATACAATCCTTTAAAATGAAAATAGGAAATTTAATTTACAAGGCTCCTCACTACAAGCTTCACTCAAAAGATTAAAAAATTTCTAATCTAGGAAAGCAGGGAAATTTCCATGTTGATGAGGATTACTTTCCAATTTTCTCCACTTTCCTGTTTTCTAAAAAAGAAAATTTAGAAATAAGTAACAATTTTAAGGAAGTAGGTGGTTATGCACTAAAAAAATTGCAAAATGCACATAAAATGCAATTCCTAATCATTTTTTATTTTTTGGATTTTTTAATTAAATTTTATCAGAACTCCTTTGTAAGTCCCTGGCAATGGTGCCAAAACCTTGTTGATATTTTCCACAAGTGCACGAGCTATTGTAGTATAGCTATGCAATTATAGGTCGAACCCACAAGGACTCGCATTAATTGGAGTTTTCAATAAAAATCAATTAATGAAAGAACCAAAACAAAGAATATACCAGAATTAAACCATCAATAAAATAAAATCTAAATTTATTCAACTATTCCAATTTACACAATTATTTATTCCAAAAACACTGAAAATGCAACGAAATAAGCAGTCCTGGATAAGCCTGTCCCTAGATAGTCAGAATGTGGATAAGTTAAAATCAGAATAGCACATGGACACAGTTGGTATTAAATCAGGGACTCAAATGGAATTAAACTGGGGATCTAGATGTAATTAACCAGAAAGGACATAATTGTAATTACTTTTAAAGAAGGAGGGCAAAAATGGAATTTCGTTGAAAATATGGTTTTGAAGAGAAAAACCAGACCCGACGAAGAAGAATGAAGGAGATGGAGGGGGAAAAAGAAGAAGAAGAGAAGAAAAAGGAGGAGAAGAGAAGGGAAGAGGAGTGTGCAGGAGTGGAAACCCAGTTCGGGTTTCCTTCTCCGGGATGTCCGGGGATGAGAAAAATTGACGAAGAAAGGGAATCCGAAGGAGAAGATGGGAAAGAAGAGGGATATGCGGGAAAAGATAGAAAGGGAGAAGAAAGGAGAGGGAGAGAAGGAAGAAGGATGGAAACCCGTCTTGGGTTTCCTTCCTAGGACCATGCAAGAACACAGAGACAGAGAGAGTGTGTGAGAGAGATAAGGGCGGGTGAAAATAGGAAATTGAGTTTGTTGCTTGGCCTACTTGGTGTGTCACGCACCTAGGTCGACCAGTGGGAAATGAGAGTGAGAAAGCTTGAGAGAACAGAATACTGCAAAGGAGAAGGGTGGAGAGGAGAAGGTTGATGCCAGGCCTGCTAGGTGTGTCACGCACCTATGGATAGCCAAGAGAAGAGGGATGAGACTTGAGGAAGAGAAGATAGTGAAGAGAGGAAGAAAAAGGAGAGGGGAAGAGATGGGAGAAAACCTGATCTGGGTTTTCTCTCTATGGGACGTCCGACGACATAGAGACCCGATTTGGGTTTCTTCCCTTGGACAATCCGGAGCTGAGAAAAATGCTGGAGATGTAGCGGGTGCAATCCGGCCTATGACTGGATTTTTGGTTGGTGCGTTTCGGTGCTGAAGGTGCAATCTGGGCTGGGTGTGACTAGTTATGCTGGCTGGACTGGGTAGATAGTGCTTGAGAGAGAGAGAGAGAGAGAGAGAGAGAGAGAGAGAGAAGAACGTGAGAATAAGGGAGATGGAGATGGGAGCGGGTTGAGAGCTTGCAAGTTTGGAAGAGTGAGATGACGTCTTGGGCGGTGAAGATGGAGGGATGAGGGGTGAAGCACAGGTGAAAAGGGAAAAATGATTCCTAGTGCATGGAGGAGATCTGGCAGAGGAAAATGACGCCTACATCAACCTGATTCCTAGTGCATGGAGGAGATCTGGCAGAGGAAAATGACGCCTACATCAACCAACTATGGGTGCGACAGAAAAAGATGAGAGAGAGACTGGACTGGACCACAGAGTGGAGTGGGAGAAAAGGAATTGGGTTTGATGCCTAGCCTAGTTGGTGTGTCACCAACCGAGGCTAGTCAGTGAGGAGGAGAGTTGGTTCTGCTTTCACCTACGGTTCAGCTAAGGGAGAAGAAGAAAGTGGAAGGAGAAGGAGAGAGTAGAAGAGGAGAAGGAGCGTGCGAGAGGAGAGATTGGAGAGGAGAAAAATAAGGAGGAGGGAGGAAGGGAAAAAAATGGATGGGAAAGAGTGAAATGGAGAAGGGAGCACTCGGTGAGGGGGAAGAAAGATAATAGAGTAGAGAGAGAGAGAGAGAGAGAGAGAGAGAGAGAGAGAGAGAGAGAGAGAGAGAGAGAGAGCCAACCCAGCCTCCCAAAAAGGGAAAAAGTGTCCAGAAGAGAGAGGGGAAAGGGAATTAAAAGGAAGAGAGAGATGTGTAGAGATGGAGAGATAAGAGAACAAGAGAAGAGAGGAGTGAGATAAGTGGAAAGAAAAGATAAGAGAGAGGGAAAAGAGAGATAAGAGAGAGAGAGTGGGGTCCATTAGAAGTCTAGACTTGCTAGAACTCTACAAGTCTTCAACTTTATCCTATCCTAGGACTCTTCAAAGTCTTCTTTTTCCTCGAAACTTCATCATCCTCATCTGATATCCTTGATTCGATCTGGAGCATCCACACTTGAGTCGATTAATCTGCAATGCACAGGACCCAATTAGAATCATCTAAACCGTTCAGTATTCCTCTAATTAGCTTTAATCAGCATCTGACTGTTAATTTTGCAATTCAACGGTTGGATGGCCAATTAAAGCTAAAATTAAATATTTTATGTAAAATCTTGAACTTGCTGGCCTAGACGCTCTAATTGAACACTAAATTAGGGGTATTTTGACCAAATTTGAACACTTAACAAGTAGGAAAAGATAGGAAAGAAAGGTGAGATGGGAAATTTTGATTGGCTAAGTGATTTTCTAAGACTTTGGGATTGGTTGGATGGTTTGAATGGGAGTTTAAGAAGGTGGAGGAGTCTTGTATTTGTAGGATTCTTGAATAGAAAGTGAAATTCGTGGTGCATCTTAGGGGTGAGGTGGAAAGTGAGAAAAAAAAGTGGGAAAACCATGAAAAATAGAGGGGTCTCTTCCTATTGGTCCGCATGCCTCCTTATACTAGTAAAATTTTCCTTAATTCTCTTCAAAATATCCCCATAAATCTCAAAGATAATTCTTCAAATTCTCCACCAATCATGGCCTTCCATTTAGTTTAGCTCATGTGGCTTTCATGGCTAACTTTGAAGGCTCCATAGGGCTTGGCTTCATGGTTGGCTTAGATTATTCTCTTAGCTTATCTTAATGGCTCCTATCCTTGGGTTTAGTGGTTGGCTTCACTCCATAGCTTGTCCTCTTGTTTATGCCTTGAATATAGTTAAGTACCTTAAGTGAAACCTATGCAAAGGTGGTGGACTTTGCATGGCTTATTCATGGGCTCACTTTGGCCTCCTTTAACTCTTCTAATTGCATCCATTGCTTGTCCAAAAGATGATCTTAGCATTGATCTCATGTTGGATTGATGACTTTTAGTCTTTGACTTGATCTTCTAATTTCATCCCAATTGATCTCAACTGTCGGATCGCCATCTTGACTCCTACAAAAAGTAAAAGTAGTTAATTAAATCCTAAAAATATCATTAATCACATATTTATCTTAGATTAGCCTTTGAAAATACAAAATATCAATTTTTTGAGTCACTAGGTCAAAAAATGCATGTGCTATGAATTTTGGTCAAAAACCCTAATTTACCCCCGTAAGTTGTAACACACGGGGTAACTAATTGTGTAGTTTTTATGCAAAATCAAACACTTTCAAAGAGCTGAGTTGGACACTCAAGAGATGTTTGAGAATCATCATAAATAATGTTCATCTCTTTTGACTGTAACTTTAGAAATTTAATAAAAAAGAATTTTTTTCATAATTAAATGAAGGGGGCTAGTTTGATAATGGCACCCCTTCCCACTTAAGTGAATCAAAGAAGAGACCTAATGGTCTGTTCTTGAACCCGACACACACACATAAAGGAAAACCCAACAGAGAGACAAAAGAAAAGAGGCAGAAGAAAGAGAAGAAGAGAGGAAGGAGAGGAGAAGAAGGAGGAGAAAGGAGGGAGAGGAAGGAGGAACCAAGCCGCTAGAGGGAACTGCGATGATAGAGAGAAGGAGATCTACGAAGGGAAATACATGTCGATCTCCTAGACAGACGGGATTGGTACCATTCACCATCATCTTCTTGCCAACATAAACAAAAGACCCAAGAAACAGTAAATATCAGCCAAGAAATAGTGGTGGATTGGAGCAAAGACAGTGACTGGACCAAAATGCAATAAAAGTTACCATTTTTGACATTTTTCAGCATCAAACAATGTTGAATTTCACCAAACTTTGGGAGATTGTAGGTGGGACTCTGATCTATGATTCCCCTTATTCAATTTGATATTTTAGGGGGGAAATGGCCACCAGCAACAATGTCTCTAGTCACATTCTCTAGTGAAGGTCATTCATTGTTAGTGACCTTAAAATTTTGCATGCAAAATGTAGTTCTTGTTTATGTTGATGTGATCTACACAATGTAATGGATTTTAGTGAGATCTAAGATCATTTGACCCACCAAAGTTAGATCCAATCTCGATCTATCACCGTCAACCCACGATCTATGAATTTGACCATCCATTTCATAGATCATGATGATCCTTGATGACCTATCTTATAATCTACAACTTTAAGGTAGATCTAAGTAGTTCATCTATAGATACATGATCTGATGATTCACTAATTGATTTGACCACTACCTCAATGTATGTTGTTCAATTGGCTAATCTACAAACAAAGGGCAGATCTGTTAAACATATAATTTCAATTTCACATTGGCATCAATTTGTGGCAAGAACGATATATCAATTATGTGTTATTTAACCAAGATCAAATTTGACCATTTAAAATTTGATTGTCAATGATAGGAGATTGGCAAGTGTAATCTAATCTAAGATCACAGCCATAAACTAAAATTTTAAGTGTTGGTACCATTGATAGGAGATCAATGTTTTAGATCTAAGATTATAACACCTAACGAATATTTGATCAGTGATCCATGGTTTGAAAAGTAGATCTACAACCTGAACAGTTGAGATCATGAGACCTAAAGATGTATTTAAGATAAAATTTTAGGAATTTAAGGGATCAATGCTTAGAATGATCTGGATCGTTAGATCATAATTAAATCTAAATATCTAAGTGTATGCAAGTGTATTAAAAGTATAATTTTATATACTATATATATTGAAGCACACGTGGTCAATTGTGAAAAGAGGACAATTAAATCTAGTGAAATTGATGAACTCACCACACAAGGTAGGTTTTTTTGACATCTTTAATTTATCCATAAATTTGGATTATGACTAGATTATGGTTCTAACTAGATTAACATGTATCTGATCAAATACATGTTATAGATAGATTTTAATAAATAGAATAATGACATGGTTACATATTAGAAATTCTTTACTCTTCATGGATGAAATGAATTATGTATATTTTCCCTTGATGATGATGAAATTAAAGGATTAATTTAATATATGAATATTATCGAGACAATATGAATTATAATGGTGATGATATGGAATATCCAAAATCATTGGTTTAGAATTGCTAACACTCACATTTTGTTTATGATTTTCATGGATTTAATCTCTCATTTTAGTTTGATACGTAACTATGTGTAACATCCCTAATTTTTCAATATGAATTTAAGTAAATTTTGAATTATGTTAATTTGGGATGAAAAAAGAATACTGAATTTTCTAATTTTTAGAGTTTTATAAGTGAAAATTTTACAGACATCAATTCAAGTTTTGGGACATCCATATTTGGATTGTACTCAGAAAAACAATTCTAATAACACTAAGTTTATTGAAATTGGAGTTCACCATGGGACCCCCTCGTAGAAATCTAAAATTGGGAGTCAAAAACCATCACAAGTAGCATTCATACTTTTTTTACTGAGATTATGATGTTTAAAATAATGAAAACATCATAATTATATTTTTAATATTAAGTAAAAAGAAATTAAATCAACGTATTTAAAGATGGGCCAAATTTGATACTGGCACCCCTCCCCACTTAATTGAATCGAAGAACCGACATTAGGTTTGTTCCCGAACCTAATGAAGAGGAGGAAGAAGAAGAAGAAGATGAAGAAGAAGAGAGAGAGAGAGAGAGAGAGAGAGAGAGAGAGAGAGAGAGAGAGAGAGAGAGAGAGAGAGAGAGAGAGAGAGAGAGAGAGAGAGAGAGAACAAGTCCCTTCTCATTAGAAAATCTAGACCATGCCAAAGAATAGAGGGAAGGTGGGGGTTTTCGGGTTACCTAGAGAAATAGAGTTCCCCGCCAAACGGCTGCTCAGATCTCTAATCTGTCTGTTCAATTGACTCTGCACAATGGGAGGAGCAAAACCCCTTTGATTCCATAGTCATCTGAACAGGAACAATGTAGGATCGAAGGGTTTCTTGGAACAATCACCAGAAAATTCAGCAAATCGCATCTTCTTCAACAATGATTGGAGATTGCAAACACCACATAGGTAGGCCTTTACACGATTTCTCTATTTTTTGTTTAATTTGTTTACAGAAAGTAGAAAAAAAAAAACTAAGGTTTTTGTTGGGACATAAACAATCCATACCTAAAGGCTTGATTAGACCATTGGATCATGTCCCTAATTAAAGTATAGGGATCGGTAGGAACTTTGATCATCATATCTATGTTTCGATCATCCATCTAGAACTTGGACAGGGATGATTCGATTCCTAAACCTGATCCGCAAATGGAGGAAGATCCAGCCATTGATCTCATTCCTATATAATAGAGATCAACAGAAACTTTGATCAATCTACATGTGTTTTGATCTTCCAGCTAAAGATCTGATATTTATGATCCAGGCCCTAAATTTCATCAAATTTCTAAGATTAGAATCAAATGTTTACAATTCTGGAAAAATTATGATGATCCAAGGGTGATTAGAGCCCCAATCAATTAATTAGAACTCTAATCAATTGTTGGATCTCTAAGATCTCACATTTATTTGAATTGACTATCCTGATTAATGGGTAAACTATAGGGAATTCTTGATCCAGTGTTGGAAATTAATTAATTAGACTTGAATTGAATGAGAAACATGATTTGGAATGGAACGTGAGTGTTTGATCAGTTACTACTAGGATTCAGATATCAAACATTGCCATTGCATTCTTTAAACCTTAAATTGTCTGAAACTAAAGAAAAGTTCAGATTAGAACGTTAATTCAATAGATATGAACAAATAAAATGAAGTTAATAGTTAGATCGCAATCATATACAAAAAATTAACTATCTGGTATTTTTTATATGGAATTAAATAGATTCTTGTCATCAAATTTTGATTAGAATTGCTATTTAAAAGATATTATGATAGTTAATGTAATTTAAGACAGATTTGACCTTTGAATCATTGATTTGTATAATAAATGGCAGATCATATAAGGATATGATCATATTTCCCATGTCTAACTTAAGAGTAATGACTATAAAACATCAAAATAGGAAAATATGACCTTTAGATGATGAATTGATTAAAGTGATTAACCATGGAACAATGAGAGATCATAAGTCTAACCGTTTTGTGATTTTGAGATGATCTAAACTGTTAGATCATGAGATGAGTTAAAATCTAAGATATGGATTTAAAATAGTATGAAAGTTAGAACTGATGTTGAAAACATCAAATTTATGCACATTAGAGATTGACATGCAACTTGATTGACTGTGGAGGGAGGATCGTGAAAGCTGTGGAGAAAGGATAAACTGTCAAAAGAGGAAGGTAATTTGATACTACCAAGATTTAAATGAACTTCAAAATGAGAAAATGGTTTGAGAACTAATTCTAGTTTAGAATGATTTGAATTATTATACCAATTATTTGATACATATGTATGTTATGTGAGCATATATGATTTTCATGTGGATCTATGATTTATCGATACTGTGCTTTGACGTATAGACTTAGTCGGTGATTTTACGATTGAGATTTTAGTGCATATTGATTCTTCTAAACCAATAGTTTTACTTTGGTCAAATTTACTAATACGTTGGATGCATTCAACATTATGAGTGATTATGCATGACCAAATACTGATTCATACGTGCATGTGTCACAAAAGGGACATTTGGCCCAGTCTGCTTTGATGTGAGCACAAGAACTATTGGTTAGTCACTTTGCACAAGTGCAAAAGGACTTGGTGATTTACCTTAGAAGGTTTGTCTACTTAGCATGTGTTGTCAAAAGACACTGTGGTATTTGTCTTTACTATCCATGATTTGCTTTTACATGATGAGTTGGTTATTTGAAATACAATACATTTTAGTTAATAAAATAATCAAGGTTTATATGTGCACAATGATGAAGTTATTAGTGGTTTGAAATGACCTACATGTAGATTAACTAAATTCTACTCTGAATTTTAAAGTAATCATATATTACTTGATTTGTCAAGTATGACGCAGATTTGTGGATGACACATATACACACATATACATGCATATGAGTGCTTATGATGCGTTCCATATGATGGCTTGTGGCCATGTCATTTTTATTATCAGAGAAACCTTTCTTCAAATCATTGTATGTGTATGCCATGATTTTTGTAGTGTTAGATTATCTACTGGGTATGTTATATACTCACCTTATCATTTTTACCACAAGTTAGCTAGAATAGAATTAGAAAGGAAATTAAGATTCTAAGAAAACCACTTGATGATTTCAAGAGGATAAGAAGGGAATTTAGAGTTTCATTAAGAAACTCAATCTATGTTGACTATTAGGTAATATTTCAATCTTATATGTGTTTTGAACTGTAATTGAGCTGTGTTTGACAAGTCTTGGGGAATGTTAGATGTTTTTGAAAAGAAAACGAAGTTTCCAATCATGTTTTAAAATTCAAATGAATGGTTATTCAATACTTCGCATGACTTACGTTAAATGTCTTATGTCCAAAAAACAAAGGAAACTCTGCCGAATTGTTGGTAGAAATGTAGCTCTCATTTCATTGATATCCTTGTTTTTAGATAAGAAAAATGACACTCAGGGTTTTCAAAATGAATTTACAAGGAAAGATACTTTTGTTGCATTGCATTAGTTTACAAAATTGTTTTCAAATAGGGATTGATCAAGCATTAGGAATAAATTTTGAATTAAAAATGCATATGAAAACCCGGGTTGTCACAGTTAATATCAGAGCCAATTCCCCTTGTGGTGTGTGCTAACCGTTCGTTGTCAGCGATGACCCAGGTTCTTTATGGGGGGAAGAGGGTAACCTTAGTTCTAGGTTCTTAGTTTATGAGCTCTTGGAGGGCAGGCCAAGGTGGCTGTCGAGCTACAGATTGCTTGTGTGAGAAGAGTCCTAAGAGTTACTCCCACATCACCTAGGGAGAGAGAACTGGGCTAGTTATAAGAGTTCAGTGGAACTCTCCCAACAATGACTGGTTTTCCTTTGGGGTGAAGCAAAACTGTGTGGCTTTAGCCAAAGCAAACAATATCGTTGTTGTGGGACCCTTGGCTGTTACACTGTGAATTAATACATGATTTATATTTCATCGTGCTTTATCTTCTTGCATGTAATCATTGTTTGAATCAGGAGTTATACTTGTGAGTAGTCAATGAGGGTGGCAAATGAGGGCAAATGATGAGGGCCAGTGCAAGAGGCAATGGTAGGCTTCTAGGTGCTCATAGTATAGTCGTGGTTTGGGCTAAGATGAATAGTGAGATGTTTTTACGTGCATGTTTTATTCAAGATATGGTTTTTTGCCTAGGGTTATCTAATATGCTCTGATGTGGCTTTAGCATGGATTTTCCTATTGGTGAGCTAATATGCTTTGATTTTGATGTTGCATGGATATGCCTATTATGGAATGAAAAAATTATTCAATTGTTTTATCATTATAACACTAATTTATTATAATAATAGTATAGTTATTCCTTCACCTAGATATATTATGATTTTACCTATTTTAATCCTGGATGAATTTTACTATGCTAATTGGGTTACATGTGCTTATGATATGTTATGAGTTGACTTGCCATAGACATAACTATTTTATGAGAAAATGTATTATGAGATGATTAATCATGAAATTGCTTACTCTCTGAGATGATATATTACAAGATGATATGACTTGGAACTACATGGATTAAATTTTAATAACATATTGCATATTTAGGACCTTATGAATGCATTCTTTTCTTTATAATAGATTTATAAATGGTCTAGAATTGCATTGTATTTAGCTTTATGTATATTTCTAAATTAGATGCTCAAACACCTATTAAGCATGGGCTTGCTGAGACATTGTAATTTTTTTATAATTTCTCCCATTTAAAGCAATTAACATGAAAAAACAAATGGAGATAAATGGAACCTTGGATGAGGACAACAATAGCATGAGACAGTGCTAACAATATAAGTATATGACTTGTATTTTATTTTTTTTAGATATGTATGTATATTTGTGCATTTATACAGTTGAGCCATGAGCTGTGACTTGATAAAATCTTTGAAAATGTTAAAAATAAACTCATCCAATTTAGAAATTCTAAAATGTATTTTGTTGGTAGAGATGACACGTAAGTTTTGTGAAAAGAAAATTTTATATTGAAAAAAAAACTCTTCTATTGTTTGCCTTTAAAAGGAAATGTGTGATACCCTAGGTTTTTCCAACAATAAAATAACAATTTGTAAAATGAGTCAGGATCCCTGCTTTAAAAACTTTGATTTCTAAAGTGACCAAAAACAAAGACTCAATAAAACCAATTAATTCAAATCCCAAGAGTCACACAACCTCAAAACCATGGATTTAATGCTAAAATGAAATCTCATTCTATTGAAAATCTGGCAGAGTCTCCTCTATATTTTGGACCATTGCACATAACATGTGCAATACAAAATCACTTGATAAACACAATACAAGACATGACACATGGGAGACTTAGTCTCCATGTTCATCCATTCGAATCAAATACTATTTTCAATAAAAATGTATACTCCAACAGTGGATAAGAAAATCATGTCATAACAAAATACCCAGGGTCTATCCATATAGCCATCACATCCAACATGAATTCATATACTCACATCCAGGTCATAATGCTATTATAATAATGTACAGTCCATAAACAATAACCAAAGTAAGGTCCTTAACAAACCTTGTTGTCTTTGAAATGTCCTTAACACTCCACTGGAAACTGTCATCACTTTTGTCTGCTCTATTAGTGTGTGAACCTGTTGCATCTCTCTATATCTGAGGCATTGCAAACAAAGCAATGCCTCAGTAAGCTACTGCTTATGTAGGTGACCACATTTAATATCAATTTAGATAATATGTAGTATGTCATGTTAAGATGTAGGTTAATTTATAAAGTTCATGGATATGAAACATACGTATAAAAAGCCGAATCATCATATGGCAAGAACAACACGATGCATAGATAATACGGTGTCAGAATCACTTACAAAAACCGATGAAAATCTGGTTTTAAGCATAAATATCAAAATATAATGTCCAAATGCCACAACAAGCATAACAATGGACAATGCATGCTCATACAACTGATAAATCCAGTATCAATCAAATCAATTATAATAAGGTATGAATGCATATCATAAATAACCAAGCTTGCAAGTCAATCACATCTCCAGAGTGTCCCACCACACTCTCACATCTGGTCATGAGTACTCATACCAATCTTGGGTCCCTCGCCCGTAGCTCACACACCAGGTAGCTCGCTTAACCTTTAGGTCCACCCACATCTGGCCGCCCACATAGGCTTCACGCAATATATCCACACTACATGGGTCCCTCACCAGTAGCTCGAACACCAAGTAGCTCGCCTAGCCTGTAGGCCCACCCATATCTAGCCGCCCACATAGGCTTCATCCAATGTATCCATGCCACATAAGCATTTAGAATTAGAGTATGGACTACTATGCTATAGTGGCAATCGCTCCAGGGCATCAACCACTACCGCTCACTGTCGACACTAAAAGAAGAGACTACTGTCTGCCATGCATGGGAGGCTGGTCTGATGTGCGTGGGTGGCCTACCCATGATTACCAAAAACCACACACAGTGCCCATCATCAGGGCGATGTTTATCATCCATAATACTCAAAGGGCAGGTGACCAACCCTAGGACCCTCTTAGCATAGCATCCACTGGGCAGAAACACTTATCATAAATTAATGAAACTACAAATCAAGTATCAAAATCAATGTATAACCATCCTGGATAAAATCAAGTCAATGGAGTATTTAATATATCAAAATCATGCAACGAAAATTAGTGTAAAATATCCTCAAATAATCTAATCGATGCAACATGAAAATGTAACAAGAAACAGTGCATACATCATGCACATTAGTAGGTAGTATACACCTCGGCAATACATGTTGAATAGTCATTAAAAAAATTATGAGTTTGGCATACACATCCATTCATCAAATAGTCCATGTAAATAAAGTCGTTGAATAAATAATCATTATTTATAAAATCATAGGATAATAAATGTAGTCACCTACCTTAGACAAAGTACAAATTGTTTGTACCTCCCAAATCAGTCAGACCCAACAATAGTGCGGTCCTCCACAGTTCCATCACCTAGATACATATCACATCCAGTCATACTTGAAATCCAATTTACATAACTTAGATTCTTAATTACACAACATTATGTTTTTGTATTTCATTACATCGTGTCCAAGATAGTCCAATGTTTCTTAGCCTTGGAAATCTTAAGGTGGGGCCCGCCCTAATTGTCTAATAATTCAAATCATACTTAATCAAGCCCACTCATAGCCTTTTAGTTCTTCTTAATTATATCAATGCATATTTATAGCTATTAGGCTCAGATCATATCAATTTCAGGTAATTATCATTTAAATCAATTATTCGGGCATTACTAAATGACTATCATGCTCAATCGTATCTAATTATAATCATACCAATCCATCAAATGGCTTGCCTTGAACAAGTCAATCTAAATAACTTTCAGCTATCTGCTTGGTCGGATCATTCACCGATCGTCTCAATTGTGCCCGATCATCAAACGTCCACACTAATCTCACTAGAGATCCTCACCTAATCACCCTAGATCACATACCAACTTAGTAATTCTATTCAATTAATCCAATTAAGAATTCTAAACGGTTCAAATAATCAAATTGGATCCAAATTCATGCCTGGATCTTCAGTTGATCTCAGTCGTTGATTACGATCAGTTAAATCATCTCCATAACTACTTCAAACACCACATTCTTGTATAGATCCTTGATCTACACTTCATGAGGATCACTACAGACTACTTGGATTAGAAAAACAAAGTTAGATCATCACAGAGTAGATGATTTGACCTCTGATCAAAGGCTTGGTCAAATTGATGGCTAGATCTTCCTTGATCAAAGAATGGGAGGATAGGTATTGTTCCCTATGTTACAAGGATCACGAGGGTACTCTTGTATCTCTGAGATTCCTCTTGGATTGTCCAAAATCACAGTTCAAATTTCAAGGGTAAAAAGGGTCATTAGGTCAACTAAGTGTCTCCCAAATGAGTTGGGGTGAGTTGACTTGGCAAGTCAACTCAACCCTAACTCGTTAGAGTCAAGGGAAACACAGGGAGAAGGAGATGGCGTTTGGGCATGTTGGCATGCCTACAGGCTTGGCTGTGCTGGTGTGAGCATGTGACAAAGGGGGGGATCTTGTGTGGATCTGGGCACGCTGGCTGGCTAGAAGGTTTGGCCATGCTGGTGCCGTGATGAAGACAAGAAGAAAGGGAATACCCAATCTGGCCTTGCCAGTGACATAGAGGTTAGGGGTTTTCTTTGTTTCGTCATGCTGAACGTAATGATCGGCTTGGATCATCGATCTGAGCCGTCATTCTCTTTGGCCATGGTTGGATCGCTAGCAAACTCTCACTGTGTTTTCTCTGTTTTGCTAGCATGCAAATCTCCTGCAGCATGAAGCTTCTCTCCTCTTCTCTCTTTTCCTCCTTCTCCTTCTTCCTTCTCCTCTCCTTCCCTTCCTTCTCCTTTCTTCTTCTCTCCCCCAATTTCTCCTTCATCATCGGGTTTCCTCCTATGTTGGGTTTGGGAAGGTCTGTTCTCGGTTCACTTGAGTGGAAGGAGGGTGCCGGTATAAAATATGGCCCCCCTATTTAAGGATTTTTTTTTGTGGGATGTTACATTCTTCCCTCTTCATTAGAATTTCGTCCTTGAAATTCTTTTCATGTCATTGTTCAACAATTCTAAAAACATCCCCATATCACAAGATCTACAAATCATACAAAAAATTTTCCAAGTCAATGCCAATAGCAATTCCTTGCCATATCATTCCCTCAATTAGCAACTCATATATTTAACCAATGTATATTTCAACCCTTCTGAAACAACTAACTCATATTATGGTTAGAATGCGTCATAACTACATATAATGCAATTAGCATAAATCACACTCTCATCTAAGAGCTATTATAAGTAAATCACCATAACAATACAACCAGAACATGTCGGCTCATATATATGCAATTCTATTCCAAGTTTACACTAGGGCACATTAGCTCACCATTGGGCAATGGATATCAATCACACCATATCATATCAACTCATGAACATGCAATACATGCCAATCAAAATCAGAGCATATTTGCTCATCAACAAGCAATCCATGCCTAAACAAAATCAGAGCATACCAACTCAGTAACAGGCAATCATATGCCAATCATAATCAGAGCATCCCAACTCAATAAAGGAAATCATATGCTAATCAAAATCAGAGCATACCAGCTCAATAACAGGCAATCATATGCCAATTAGAACTAGAGCACACTAGCTCAATAACAAGCAATCATATGCCAATCAGAATAAGAGCATGCCAGCTCAATAACAAGCAATCATATGCTAATCAAAATTAGAGTACACCAGCTCAATAGCAGGCAATCATATACTAATCAAAATCTAGTCAATATCACGATCATACTATGAGCACCTAGAAGCCTGCCACTTAGAAGCTCACCACTTAGAAGCCTGCCAACGCCTCTAGCACCTGCCCTCATCGATTGCCCTCTTAGGTTGCTCTCATCGACTACTCACAAGTATAAGCTATAATTTAAAAGCTGATTACACATAAGAAAATGCTTTCATACTAACATACGTTACTATCACAACTCTCACCTCATGAGAAATTAGGCTCATATACGTAATATAACATAGTGTCCATGTCACTGCTATCCTGGAGAACTCAATAACCAAGCGATAATAGTTCACCAGACTAAGGAAACAATAAACCTTAGTCACTAGTTTAGCTAGTCCCAATTCATCACTATCTTAATAAACAGTCTCTATGTCAATAAAGATTATTGCGGTCAAGAATATTCACCTTCTTTGACCAAAATTCATACTCGCATACATTTACCATAAAATATGAGTCTTTTAGATACTCTAAATAATGCATAAGGGTTTCTTGTGCTTCTCTAAGTCATGGACTATACAAAAACATCATTCACTACATAATCATGACTTGTCTTAGTAACCTTTAGAAATTCAGTGCATCATATCCATATATACTATCAGTGTATTAATTTCATTAATGGGTATCATCTAGAAATTGTAATAATCGTAACAAGTTCTAAAATTTGTCTTAAAGACATCTTAGTCACAATCCTCAGATCAATATTTACCAATAACATGCACATCAAAGGTTGATCATATAGATAATCAATACCTGATAGAGAATATCAATTTTCCACTATGGTGCTATCAACAATCAAGAATAGATACATAGCAATATGGATATGTCTCTCTTCCCATAAAGAGGATTAATGCACCCAATGAAGACCCACCAAGTCTGATATCATCAAATAATTTCCATAGCTAGAAACCTTCCAACTTAGCTAGGGCCATCCTATATGGCACCTTAGAAAATGACAATGTCTGATGCCAAATCAATACAAAAATTCATCTCCTGCTGCGTGAAATCCTGAAACCTTTTTAGGAAAGATTATGAATCCTCACACACCACATGTGAGCTCAATTTGTGGCCACTCTGTCATCCACTGTCACACTCACAAGGAGGACTAGGTACATTAGGAGAGTACCATATTGTCTTAAAGGTAAAATTAACATAAACTTTATCAATGCCCCTTTTTACTCAGGAGTGAGGTTAGTAGCTATCCATGTATACTAAAAGTAATCTTTTCCTCATAGCAATCAACTATCCCCCAATAAATAAAATTCATCCCAAGGCTAATATCATGATTAGTCATATCAAGTAAGATTTGCTCAATATCCATCCTCTCACTCATCATCAGTGTCATGACATCCAATTCAGAGATTGTCATATATATACAAGTGTATTCATCAATGTGCCAATACATAAAGTACGAAAATGACTAGATCCTAGATCAAGGAGGATCCTAACATGCTTACCAACAAACAGGAAAATATTTTCCATAGCCCAATTCGAGGCATGTACTTGCCTCTAAGTAATGGAAAAATTTATCACTGATAATGTGGAGCCATCTTTGCCCTGTCTCTAATGTCAATCAGTCAGATTCATTGTCCAATGGGACAGTCTCTAAAGGAATATTTTGACTCTCCATACTCAAAATATTTAAAGGATTTCCACTGTGGTGGTGGCTATTGATGCAATTACCACTACTGCGGTGGTCCACTAACTCTAGAACATAATTGCCCAGGTGTCTATCCTTACAACTAGTATACCTTTTCTTGTTCGCATCCCAACACTGCTTGATCAAATGTCGTTGGCTTAATGACCTCTCCAACTGTGTCAATAAAAGATCTCTTGCCCTTACTAGGCTGACTCGGACTACCCATATCCAAGTTTCTACAGTTAGCCCTAGTCTTAGGAAAATCCCTCTTTGACATAGAGACCATGCCTGCAATCTTTGCTCCCAATGTAGAATAGGCTACAATCACTTGATTCCTCAATACAGGTGCCAACATATCATAATCTATCTGTAACCTCCTTAGCCATGGCAAGGGAGTTAGGGTCAATTTCCTCAATTGTATATACCAGTTCAATACTGTTGAACTATCTAATTTCTCCGTTTTGCAGCAACAACTCTCATAGTATCACTAGTTGCTCACAAGGTAAAGATACAAATTATCTCAGGCCTTTCTAAGAGCCTTTTTGATAAAGATCCCAATAATGGAGGAACACGTCCTCTCAAATAACCATCATTAGAATCCTCGTAATTATATTTTCAGTGTCCTCACTTCCACTATTTCCCTTTCTTGAACTAATGAATTATTTCATGGTCATCTCAATCCAAATCATTTACAACTCGATCAATTTCACTCCCAATGAAATTTATCCTTTATAATGCTTCCTTAGTCACTAGAAACCACACTCTCATCTTTATCATTGTTGGATATAAATCAATCATAATTAATTTCATCTCGCTTAATTCACTTTATATGTTTTTCTTCCTAGTTGATTCATTACAAAATCATTTCTATTCGAGAATTATTTCCATAAATTAGTTATCATGCCTTCCAGTAATATGCACTTCAGATCATGATTAAAACCCTCAAAATAATTCATAAGCATTTATTTTTCATTGATGACTAGCTATTAATATCTCTAGATACACAAAACTCACCAATTTTTGTCTCATAATCAGATATTTCATCCATAGAAACACTAGGATCTTACTTCATCAAATTTTCAATGATTTTCACCATATTATAATTTATTTATCAAATAAGTTTGCTTCAAGTTTCACTTAATGCAATACTTCTTTCAACTTTCTCGAGTTCTCAATAATTGTGGTCATTTCTATTCCTTCATCATTCTTATCATGCTATTGTTATTACCATGATTGTTAAGCTTTTTCCAAAAGTTTGCTCACACTATTCAAGTGAGAACTTGAACTCTCAAAGCAATTCATATAAATATAGCTTCTATCATATAATAAGGTTCTCACTAAGAGAAATTAATTTATAATCTTTAATCCAATTCATGACTCCAGAATCATATACTTCCCATGAAAATATACCTCCTTGTGCTCATACAAAGATTTAAAGTCTCAATTTCTCTGAGAAAATCTGCCAACCTTCATGGCATTAACTAATATTTGGGAAATCACCTCACTTCATGGACTATATGTGACCTTTGAATCTATTGGAATGGTTGTAGTGGAGTAGACTTGGGCTTTGATACTAAACTGTGACACCCCTAGTTTTTCCAACAATAAAATAACAATTTGTAAAATGAGTCAAGATCCCTGCATTAAAAACTTTGATTTTTAAAGTGACTAAAAACAAAAACTCAATAAAAAACACTTAATTCAAATCCTAGGAGTCATACAACCACAACACGATGGATTTAATGGTGAAATGAAATCTCATTTTTAACGAAAATCTGGCAGAGTCTCCTTTATATTTTGGACCATTGCACATAACATGTGCAATACAAAATTACCTGATAAACACAATACAAGACATGACACATGGGAGACTCATTCTCTATGCCCATCCAACTGAATCAAATACTATTTTCCATAAAAATGTATACTACAATAGTGGATAAGAAAATCAAGTCATAACAAAATATCCAAGTCTGTCCATACAGCCATCACATCCAACATAAATTCATATCCTCATATCTAGGTCACAATGCAATTATAATAATGTATAATCTATAAACAATAACCAAAGTAAGGTCCTGAACAAACTTTGTCGTCTTTGAGATGTCCTCAACACTCCATTGGAAACTGTCATCACTTTTGTTTGCTTTATCAACGTGTGAACATATTGCAACCCTCGGTATTTGAGGCATTTCAAACAAAGTAATGCCTCAGCAAGTTATTGCTTGTGTAGGTGACCACATTCAATATCAATTTAAATCATATGTAGTACGTCGTGTGAAGATATGAGTTTCTGATATATGAAGCATATGTATAAAAAGCCTAATCATCATATGGCAAGAACAACATGATGCATGGATAATATGGTGTTAGAATCACTTACGAAAATTGATGAAAATCTGGTTTTGTGCATAAATATCAAAATATAATGTCCAAATGTCACAACAAGCATAACAATGGACAATGCATGCTCATACAATTGATAAAGCAAGTATCAATCATAATAAGGCATGAATGCATATCATAAATAATCGCGCATGCATGTCAATCACATCTCCAGAGTGTCCGACTACACTCTCACATTTGGTCATGAGTACTCATACCAATCCTGGGTCGCTTGCTTATAGCTCATGCACTAGGTAGCTCGCTCAGCCTTTAGGCCCGCCCAAATCTGGCCGCCTGCATAGTCTTCACCCAACATATCCATACCACATGGGTCCCTCACTTGTAGCTCGCACACCAGATAGCTTGACCAGCCCTTAGGCCCGCCCACATCTAGCCGCCCATATAGGCTTCACCCAATATATCCACACCACATGGATCCCTCACCTGTAGCTCGCCTTTCTTATAGGCCTGTCTGCCCACGTAGGCTTCACCCAATGTATCAATGCCACATAAGCATACACAATAAGTGTATGGATTGCTATGCTGCATTGGCAACCACTTTAGGGTATCAACCACTGTCGCTCATCATCGACACTGAAATGAGAGACTATTGTCTACCATGCATGGGAGGCTGGTCAGATGTGCATGGGTGGCTTGCCCATGATTATCACAAATCACACGCAATGCTCATCATTAGGGCGGTGTCTATCATTCATAATACTCAGAGGGCAGGTGGCCAACCCTACAACCCTCTTAGCATAGCATCCATTGGGCAGAAACACCCATCATAAATTAGCGAAACCACAAATCAAGTATCAAAATCAATGCATAACCATCCTAGATAAAACTAAGTCGACGGAGTATTTAATATATCAAAATCAGTGTATAATATCCTCAAATAATCCAATCGATGCAACATGGAAATGTATTAAGAAATAGTACATACATCATGCACATTAATAGGTAGTATACACCTCGGTAATACATGATGAATAGTCATCAGAAAAATCATGAGTTTGGCATACACATCCATACATCAAATAGTCCACGTAAATAAAGTCATCGAATAAATGATCATGATTTATAAAATCATAGGATAATAAATGTAGTCACCTACCTCAGATGAAGTACCACTCATCTGTTCCTCCAAAATTAGTCAGACCCAATACTAATGCAGTCCTCCACAGTTCCATCTCCTAGATACATATCACTTCTAGTCATACTTGGAATCCAATTTATCTAACTTGGATTCTTAATTACACAACATTATGTTTTTGTATTTTATTACATCATGTCCAAGATAGTCCAATGATTCCCAGCCATGGAAATCTTAAGGTGGGGCCCGCCCTAATTGACTAATAATTCAAATCATACTTAATCGGGCCTACTCATAGCCTTTTAGTTCTTCTTAATTATATCATTTCATATTTAGAGTTATTAGTCTTAGATCATATCAATTGCAGGTAATTATCATTTAAATCAATTAATTGGGCATTACTATATGAATATCATGCTCAATCATATCTAGTTATAATCACACCAATCCATCAAATGATTAAGACAACAATCTTACCTTGAACAAGTCAATCTAAATAACCTCTAATTGTCTACTTGGTCGGATCATCCACTAATCATCTTGATTGTGCCAAATCTACACTGATATTATCAAAGATCCTCACCTGATCTCCCCATATCACATATTAGTAATTCTCATCAATTAATTCAATTAAGAATTCTAAAGAGTTTGGATCATCAAATTGGATCCAATTTCATACTTAGATCTTTAGTTGATCTCATTCGTTGTTCACGATGGGCTAAATCATCTCCATAAACACTTCAAACCCCACATTCTTGTGTAGATCCTTGATCTACACTTCATGAGGATTACTATAGACTACTTGGATCAGAAAAATAAAGTTAGATCATCATAGAACAGATGATCTGACCTCCGATCAAAGGTCTAGTCAAATTGATGGTTAGATCTTCCTTAATCGAAGAATGGGAAGATGGGTATCAGTCCTTGTGTTGCAAGGATCACGAGGATACTCCTAGATCTCTGAGATTCCTCCTGGATTGTCTAGAATCACAATTCAAATTTCAAGGGTAAAAAGGGTCACTTGGTCAACTCAATGTCTCCCAAATGAGTTGGGGTGAGTTTACTCAACGAGTCGACTCAACCCTAACTCGCCAGAGTTAAGGGAGAAGGAGATGGCGTTTGAGCATGCCGACATGCCCACAATCCTGGTTGTGCCAGTGTAAGCAGTTGACAAAAGGGGGGATCCTATGTGGATCTGGGCACGTTGGTTGGCCTGAAGGTCTGGCTGTGCTAGTGCCATGGAGAAGACAAGGGGAAAGGGAATTCCCAATCTAGCCTCATCGGTGACAGAGAGGTTAGGTGTTTTCTTTGTTTTGTCCTGCTGGATATAATGATCTGCTCGGATGATCAATTCAAGCTGTCATCCTCTCCAGCGATGGCTGCATTACTGGCAAACTCTCACTGCATATTTTCTATTTTGCCTACGTGCAAATCTCTTGCTGCGTGAAGCTTCTCTCCTCTTCTCTTTCTTCCTCCTTTCTTCTTCTCTCCCCCGGTTTCTCCTTCATTGTCGAGTTTACTCTTGTGTTGGTTTAGGGAACAGACCATTAAGTTTGTTCTCGGTTCACTTAAATGGGGGGAGGGTGCCAGGGTCAAATACAACCCCCCCTATTTAAGGCTTTTTTTGTGGGATTTTACAAAATGTGTTTTAAAATCCATGGTTGTAACATTTGTTATTAGAGCTCAATCAATCCTTTCAAAGCTAGTCAAGCATGTCCAAAAGTCATATACAGTCAACAAATGTCAGTTGATAAGGCATGAATTACAGAGATAACTCATATAGGCAATGTTGATTAATAAGAAGGAGATGCTGCTTATGAAGGTTGATATGCTTTAAGAAAACAAGGAGAATTTTTTCCTTGTATGATAGGAGTACTCTCTTGAGGTTAGTATAGTTCTTACAGAGAAGAACCAGAGCTTAAGACTATATAAGTAGTATCTTTAATTGAGAACCTAGATAACCCTTGAAAAATGAGGAGTCTAGTT
This sequence comes from Warburgia ugandensis, assembly GCA_035236585.1. Classification (NCBI taxonomy): domain Eukaryota; kingdom Viridiplantae; phylum Streptophyta; class Magnoliopsida; order Canellales; family Canellaceae; genus Warburgia; species Warburgia ugandensis. The sequence goes on along the minus strand of CP141126.1, from coordinate 68,469,841 downwards.
CATGATATGAGATATAATTGGATGGACATAATCTTGAATTCAGGTAACCTTTGAACTTTTGTATGAATAGAATAGTTTGACCTTAAGTTAGAAAGTATGATAAAAATAGAAAAATTGTGGCAGACAAAAGAAACAGAAATGATCTTGTATTATGATAATTGAAGAAACATGAGGCAAATTATGTTACTCATGATTGAACATTAATAATTGTTATAATCATCTTAAAGACTTGGAAACATTATCTATATGAGCTGAAATTATATAACAATGTTGATGTGTTAGCAAGTAAAGGTCGAGTATTAGAGTGCACAAAGAAAATGACTCTTTATTGCTTAGGCTGATGGAAAATTTATGCCAGTAAGCAAGCAAATGTTTAAAGATTGAAGTTAGGACTCTTGTAATTTTGAAGATTGCTTTTTCTAATTGAAGAAATCATGAGAATTTGAATTTACTATGAGAAGAGGATGTTTTTAGAATTATTTGAGAAATAACTTGGAAAGAATTTTGAGGATGAAATTCATCTAAGGGTAGAGGATGTAAGGTGCCAAATTTTTATATTTCCTTTAATGTGAATTTATGGAATTGAATTAAGAAATATGAGGGTTGAACTCCAAGAAATTAAATTTTTATATAAGTCAAATCTATTGTGAAACCTCCATATTTGGATTATACTCAAAAAAGTGATTCCAACTATATTAAGTTTACAAAAACTGGAGTTCCAACGAATAAGTTGTGATTTTTCTCACGAAGGGCAATTTTATAATTTCACTAAGTAGGCCCCACTTGCAAAAAGATGGTTGGATAGTTAAGAGATGGTGGAAATTTATCATGAATAGTGTTCATCTCTTTTGACTATAATTATGATGTGTAAAACAATATAAATTTCATAATTTAATTTTAGATATTTAATATAATTTTTTTTAATAAATAAATGAATGGAGCTATTTTGATAATGGCACCTTCAACTCACACAGAGAAAAACTTGACAGAGAGAGAAAAGAGGAAGAAGAAAGGTAAGAAGAGAGGAAGGAGAGGAGAAGAAGGAGAAAGGAGGGAGTGGAAGGAGGAACCATGTTGCAAGAGGGATTGGGACAGCAGCAAGAAGGAGATCAATAGTGGGAAATACATGATAGTCTTTGAGACCGACAGGGTGAACGGTGTCATGGATCAGAGATTGGAGCCATTCACCATCATCTTCTAGCCAACATGAACAAAATCCCAAGAGTCAGTAAAGATTGGCAGAGGAACAATGATGGTTCAGAGTAAAGATAATGACCTGGTGATTAGGCAAAAATCCGATGAATGTCACCATTTTTGACATTTTTCAACATCAAATGATGCCGGATCTTAACCAAACTTTAGGGGATTGTAGGTGAGACTCTGATATATGATTTCCATTATTCAATTTGATATTTTATAGTAAAATGGCCACCAACAATGATGTCTCTAATAACATTCTTGGGTGAAGGTCATTTATCGTTTGTGACCTTAAAATTTTGCATGGAAACCACACTTCTAGCTTATTTTGATCTGATCTACACAATGGAATGTGTTTTGGTGAGATGTGGGATCATCTAACCATCCAAAGTCAAATCCAATCCTTATCTATCACCGTCAATCTGAGATATGCAAATTTGATTATCCATTTCACAAATCGTGATGATCCTTGATGATCTAAGTTATAATCTACAACTTTAAGGTGGATCTAAGTTATTCACCTATAGATACATGGTCATATGATTCCTATCTTATTGATTTGACCCCAATCTAAATTGTCCAATTGGCTAATCTATGTCAATTTCACATAATAGCAATTTGTAGCAAGATCGACAAATCGATTATGTGTTATTTAAGCAAGATCAAGTGTATTCTGATCTAAGATCATAGCCATATATTGAAATTTAAAGTGTTGGTACTATTGATAGGAGATTAGCAGTGCAGATATGAGATTATAACACCTAATGGATATTTGATCAATATCCATGGTTTGGAAAGTAGATCTATAGCCTAAATGGCTGAGATCGTGCTACCTAAAGATGTATTTAAGATATAATTTGAGGAATTTAGTGGATCAATGATCTAGGATGATCTAGATAATTAGATCATAATTAAATCTAAATATCTAAGTGTATTAAAAGCATAATTTTCTATGTTGTATATATTGAAGCACAAGTTGTTGATTGTGAAAAGAGGACAATTAAAGCTAACTAGAATAACATGTATCTAATCAAATACATGTTATAGATATATTTTAATAAATAGAAGATTGACATGGTTATAGATTAGAAATTCTTTATTCTTCATGGATGAAATGAATGATGTTTATCTTCCCTTGATGATGATGATATTAAGTGATTAATTTAGTATGTGGATGTGAATGATATATGAATATTATTGAGACATTATGAATGCAAATGATAAGGATATGGAGTCTTTAAAATCCTTGGTTTAGAATTATTAACACTCACATTTCTGCATTTCGTGAATTTGATCTCTCATTTTGGTTTGATACATAACTATGATTGGAGACCTGACTTATATTTCACAGTGTTTTTGCTTTGTTGCATGTAATCAATGTTTGAATCAATAATTATACATGTGAGTAGCTAATGAGGGTGGGTGCAAGAGGCAATAGGTTTAGACATTGTATTTAGGTCTATGTATATTTCCAAATTAAATGTTCAAACACCTACTAAGCATAGGGCTTGCTAAGACATTGTAATTTGTTTACAATGTCTCAGGTTTGAAGAAATTGACTCGAAGGAAAAACAGCTTGAGATAGATGGAACCTTAGGCGAGGACAATAGTAGTGCAAAACTGTGTTGACAATGTAAGTATATGACTTGTATTTTATCTTTTTAGACATGTATGCACACACACACACACATGCATTTATATAGTTGGATTGTGAGCTGTGACTGGATAAAATCCTAGAAAATGTTAAATATAAACTCATTGGATTTTAGAATCTATAAATGTATTTTTTTGGTAGAGATGACACTTAGGTTTTCCTTTAAAAGAAAACATGTTTTAAAATCCTGGGTTGTCATAGATGTATCAGAGCTCAATCACTCCTTTCGTAGCAAGTCCAACATGTCCAAAGGTCATATATAGTCAATAGATGAGTGTCAGTTGAGAAGGTATGAGTTACAGAGATAACTTATATAGGCAATGTTGATTAATGAGAAAGAGATGCCACTTATGAAGGTTGACATGCTTTAAGAAAACAAGGAGAATTTTATCCTTGTATGAGAAGAGTATTCTCATGAGGTTAGTATAGTTCTTATACAAAAGAACTAGAGCTTAAAACTATATAAGTAGTATCTTTAACTGAGAACTTAGATAACTCCTGAAAGATATGGAGTCTAGTTCATGATATGAGATATAATTGGATAGAAATAATCTTAAATTTAGGTAACCTTTGAACTTTTGTCTGAATAGAACAGTTTGACCTTAAGTTTGAAAGTATGATAACAAACAAATAAATTGAGGTAGACAAAAGAAATAGAAATTATCTTGTATTACGATAGTTGTAGAAGCATGAAGTAAATTATGTGTAATGCCCGAGCAATTTACGCTATTTTGGACATTTTATAAGAAATGAATTGTGTTGAATGTTTTACCTTATTTAAAATAGTAAAAGAAGGAATTTGTAATGAAGGTACCATTAGATTCTACTCGAAAAATGGAATCTAACACCTCAAAAATCACCCAAAACGGAGTTCGTATGAAGAAGTTACGGCCGTTTAAAGATTAGGGATATTTCTGTAAATTAAACAGAAAAATGAAAAAAATGAAAAACGCAAGGGGCCGTTTTGATAACTGCACCCCCTGTCGTCTTCAACCTCTAGACCCCTCCAGAAACCCCATTTCTAGAGGTTTCTTCCACCGCCAAGGGCGGCACCGCCATTGGCAGCACTGCCATAGCAGGGCTATAAAAAGCCCCATCTCCCCTCTCCAAAAAACACGATTTTTCGGTCGTTTTGAGACTGGGGTTTCCAGTAAAATCGAAAACCCGTCCCAAACCCATCCTCTGCATTTTCTGGCAATGGCCAGGCCCAAGTCTGGCCAGCCATCTCTTTACCCATCTCCCCACCTCCCCTCTTATCCCTCTGGCATCATCGGAAGCAGGGTCTTTCCCCCTTTGTTCAAGTTTTCCGGCAAGATGGGGTTTCAGACGGAAAAAGGGTTCCATCACTGGGAAAAAGGGTGCCCCCAAGCTGCCCAAGTAAGCCTATTCTTCTCTCTCTCGTGGTTCTTCCCCTTTCAGGCTAGATGCATGCTGGATCTAGCGTTCTTAGACGTTTTCCAGCCAGATTTCCTGGCCGAAAAACGTCCCCAAACCGGCTCAGACGATCTTGCACGAGCCAGGCATCCCAGAGATGCCTTGCTCCATGTGCAGCTGGGATAGGGTCCCAGGGATGGGCTCCAGGCATATGACAGTGCGTACACTGTCCCAGGTTCGGCCTTCGGGTGCCCGTGCAACATGGGGCATGGGTCCTGGCTCAACCAGGGTGCACGGGGTGCCCTGGGAGCTGAGACGCGCCATGCTACAAGGTGCGTCTGTGCAATGATGCGCGTCATAGCGTGTCACTTGAGCATTCATGTGCGCGTGCAAAATGCGGTCCCTGGCACGGCCTTTGGGCGCACACGCACGTAAGGCAGTCGTGGTTCAACCAGGATACACAGGTGTCCTGGGAACTGGGGCACGCGGACCTAATGAGACTTTAAAGTTAGGATTAGAAGATAAATTACAGAGTTTAACTATTGGAAAGTAGATCCACACCATAGGATCTAGCCTGACGAATGAATTAAGCAAGGACCATGGACCCAATAGGCAGAGCTAGTGATCTAATGTCTAAATGGATTGAAATTAATAAGGACTCCTTGTATCCATTCATACCCAGGAGTTTATAAATGAAACCCAGGGAAGGGTTGAAGTGATAAAGGATGCGACTCCAGGAGACTTTCAGGTAGGTGCTCTATCACTACTAGACTTTTTAAAAGAGCCATGATTGTTTTGAGAATGCATGTTTTAAGTATAAGAATATGACTTGTTTAGCATGACTTAATTCAGCGTACATATGATAAATGCTTTATGCATAGATATGTTTTGCAAATAATTGCATATACATAGATATGTTTTGCAAACAAATGCATATATTGCATGATTTGTGAGCATTGAGTTCTGGAAAAAGTGCATGTCCTTGAGGGTTACCAAAAGACGCTGGAGTGCCCAAAAGACGCTGGGTAGGCAGTTGTGAGGGCCAGGCAGTTGTGAGGGACTCAAAGAGGACAGGTTTTGAAAAATACATTACGCATATATTGCCAAGACATGTGCTACATGCATAGATTGCATGATAAGTGTGGCCTTGGCCAATGAGGGCGGGCTGAAGAGGGCAGGCTGATGAGAGCAGGCTAGAGAGAGCTGGCAGGCTTCTAGGCAGGGTTATGACTTTGAATGCAATACTAGCATGAGCAGATTTTATGCATTGCATGCATATTTTGCAATCGATTTCATAAATTGCATGATTTACGACGAATATGTGTCATATGCCCCATTGAGGCTATGACCAAGTGTCCTCAGGTACTCGGGGACCACACGACGACGAGGTCGTGGGCATAGTTGGACCCTATGGTTTCATGGATTTACTTGCATTGCATATGGCATGACATGAGGTTGGTCGACCATACTAGATATCCATGAGTTGGATTCAGTTGAGCATCTTATGCATATCATTATGTTTATGATATATGATACTTTCGACTTGGATTATGCTATTCTTTAAGTCGTCAATATTTCACTTCGACAGTGATTTTTAATATCGATATTGAACGTGGTTGTTCGAACATGCACATGTTTTTAATAGCATATGATTTTAAACATAGCATGCATTGCAAAACTAGTAGTGATACACTCCTACTGAGTATAGTATATACTCACCCTATCCTTAACATTTTTCAGGATAGTTCCACTCACAAATAGAAGACGTCTCAGGAGATATTAGTGCTACAAGCAAGTGAATAAACAAAGAAGACAACTATACATGTGAGTAAACTCTCTACCCTTTGGACATGTATTTGTATTTATTTACAGTTGGATTTGTGTCTTTGTATTTGGATAGACTTGGGGAAAAATATTTATGATTTCTGAAGTTTTTCAAAAACTACTTTGGTGGTTGTGAAAGCAAACGACACTTGGGGTTTTGAAAATAAGTTTAAAACTAAAGATTTTCCGCTGCATTGCATGGTTTTTATAAAATGGTTTTCAAATAGGGATGCATCCCACCTTAGAAATTTAGATCTTGCATTTAAAAATGCATGGGAAAACTTGGGTCATCACATTATGTTACTCATTATTGAAAATTAACAATTGTTATGTTCATCTTAAAGATTTGGAGACATTATTTATATGAGTTGAAATTACATAACATTGTTGATGTGTTAGCAAGTAAAGGCCAAGTGTTAGACTGTGTAGCAAAAGTAGCTCTTTATTACTTAAGTAGATGGAAAAGCTGTGCCAATAAGCGAGTAAATGTTTAGAGTTTGAAGTTGGGAATCATGTAATTTTAAGGATTGGTTTTTTTTATTAAAGAAATTATGAGAACTTGAATTTACTATGTAATGAGGATGTTTCTAGAATTATTTGAGAAATAATATGAAGAGAATTTTGAGGGCAAAATTTCTCTAAGGAGGGAAGGATGTAACATCCCAAATTTTTATATTTCATTTTATGTGAATTTATGGAATTGAATTATGAAATATGGAGATTGAATTTCCAGAACTGATATTTTTATAGAAGTCAAATCAAGTGTTGTAACCTCTATATTTGGATTCTACTAAAAAAACTGATTCAAATGATACTGAGTTTGCTAAAATCGGAGTTTGGATGAATAAGTTACAATTTTTCTCATGAAATGCAATTTTGTAATTTTACTAAGTGGGCTCCACTTGCAAAAAGCTGAGTTGGATGGTTAGAGACATTAGAAAATCATCATGAATAATGTTCATCTCTTTTGACTGTAATTATGATCTATAAAGTAATGTAAAGGTGGCCAATAGGCTATGATTATAGTTTGTCTTTGAACTTATCTTTTTTGGTTGATACTTCCCTCTCTATCTTGATTTCATATGATCTCTAGAGATCCCTCCAACATGCTATTGAACATTTTTTAGGAAACAAGAATCATCACTCAGCTTGGCAAGCTCTTCCTCATAACATTTATGATAGTTGGATCACCATACTTGGGTAAGTCTTTTGTTCATGACTCATGTTTTATTTGAGTGATTATAAGTAGAAAATTCCTTTCTTAAAGTTTTCCCTACCTTGTATATATCTATTATGTTTGCATTAATCTTTCTGTCCCAACCTAGAGTTGAAAATTTTCCATGCATGATAAATTTTTCAAATGTATTCTTCTCATACTTAGTATTTTCTAAAATGCCTAATCAAGAGTTCATTCTTTTCATGTTTGAAAATCTTGGATTGGATCCACATATTTTCACTCAAGAAGAGAATAAGTGGTTCATTCTTATTGAAGACCTAAGCCGTCTATCTTATAGAACATGCTATCAATGAGCCATACACCAAAATTAGGAAACATCTAAGCTTCTATTTTGTGTTGTCAAAGTACTTATAAGAAGTAGTGGTGTTTATGCAACAAGATAGTGAGAATAGAAAAAAAAAAAATGCTTGGATGATCATGGTAAGATCATCAAGAGAAAATGAGGAGGGAACAAAAAAATTTCATGGAGTTTGCACTTAGGAAAAGCGGTAATTGTAATCACATACTCGAGAGGTAGAAACATGAGAAAGGAAATTGTAGGCAAGTTGAGAGAACATTTGTGCTTTAATGGAGTTGATAAAAGTTATCTCCCTTGGATCTAGCATGAAGAAGAATTACCTCAGGGTCTGTCAACATTTGCAGAAAGATGTGAATATGAAGACTGTAGAAAGTGTTGTATATAATAGGGCTACATTGATGTTTCAATATGCATATGATAACTTCTGATACAACTTTGAACAACTCTATATTATATTGGAGGAAGTAAAAAAATTTGTTCTTTTATTATTTTTATTTATGTAACTGCGGTTATTTAATAGCAATTCACTAAATATTTGGAATATGTAGTTATGATGTAGGTACATTAAGAAGAACCCAACCTGAGTAGTCCTCATAAGAGAATGGACAGAGGATGAATAATAGTGAAAAACATTATTGAGAGAAAGTCACAGGAAATAAAAGATATTATTGACTTTAACAGTAATGGGTCAGAGATAGGTGACCATATAGTCAATTATGTAAGTTTCATTTGTTGCACGGTAAGAAGCATATGGTACCTATTATTGTTGATGATTGTAGACATGTGTCACCATCAATCAAATATTCAATATATGAAATGGTCAAGGTATGTAAATTCTTTTTATACACAATTGAGGTAAACTATAGTACTTTATCTTTTTATTTTCAAATAGAGTAACATGTTTGTTCTACTTTGTAATCTGCCTTTGACGTCTCAGATGGCAAGATGACCTATGTTTTGCAAGGAGTTGGTTAAAGCTAGAAAAAATAGATGACCTACCTTGCTAGCATATATATATATATATATATATATATATATATATATATAGACACACACATTTAAAGATGAACCATCAAGGCTATATAGAGTTCTAAACATATATTCTAACATCATTGACTAGGATGTATGGAATGAATTTGTACACAGCTACTTGTCTCCTAAATTTAAGGTATGTGCTAAACATAGGTTTGATTGATTTACTTATAACATTCAATTATGCTTAGTTACCTTTCATTGCATCAAATGTGGAAGTAAAGAGTGCTCAACAAACAAAGGTGCATGGGATCAATCATATGCAGTAGCACCTCTCTAGGTTGGGCTACTTTACGGTAGAAGAACAATAAGTATTTGTGAGAGTTCATTTCTTTTTAATTATACCTAGCTATATTTAATTAACCAACTTTAGCATGTCTCTCAATAGCAAAAGAAAGTTGGAACTATGAATCCCATTAGCCATGCCATCCTATGGAAAATGGCACATTCAGAGAAGCATTACTCCAAAACCTACAAAACTAAGGTTGTCACACAAGCTGCTTCTCAAATAATAAGTGTGTTGTCTTTATCCTTCTTATATTTGAAATATTTATATAATAGTTATATAAAAATTTGCAGTATTGATCATGTTTTTATAAATTATGCTAGAAGTCAACCTAATCATCTATATCTATAGGTACTCTAAGTAAGACTACTGCAAAGGATGATATCATGTATAAGGCATTGCACAACAAGGACGAATACTATGACTGGCTAAGGGGCGCAGGGTTTGGCATTACTACTGCCAAATATTTTGATTGAAGGAATCCACAATGACCTACATTTGACAAGAAGCAGGTGTATGAAAAGATAAAAGTGAAAATGACAAAGAATCTTGAAAGGGAGATGTATGAGAAGTTAAATGGGATTTAATGGGGGAGTTCCATAATATGAAAGCTTATAGTAAAGAGCCAGCTCTTCCTCCTCCTCCTCCTCATCATCAAGACCTTATCCTGATTAGGGGTCAGCCACATGAATCTTATTCCTCCACACCCCTCTATTAAGTATCATGGCTTCATTTAGTCCCAAAGTTTTTAAATCTTTTCTAACCACTTCTATCAACCTTCTTTTGGGCCTTCCCCTTAGCCTTTTAGAACCTTCAACTTGCATTACCTCACTCCTTCTATCCGATTCCATTCTCAAACTCCATTTGACATGAACAAATTATCTAAATCTAATCTCCCTCATCTTATTACCTGTTGGTGCTACTCCTAAGTTTCCTCTAATATTTTCATTCCAAATTCTATCCTTTCTTATCTTGCCACTCATCTATCCCAACATCCTCATTTTTGCTATGCTAAACCTATGAACATGATGTTCCTTAACTGCTTAACACACTCATCCATCGAGTATGGTTGGCCTTATACCTATACTATAGAATTTTACTTTCAACTTGCATGGCACTAGCTGATTACACAAAACTCTAGATGTGCATCTCCATTTGTTCTACCTCGCTTGGATTCTTTGGGTAACCTCCATCTCAATCTCTCCAATCTCATGAATTGTCAATCCTAAGAAACCAAAAGTCTTCTTTTACAAGGAATTCTTAGTTATCAGTCTTTATTAGTACTCCACTCCCACTTCTCTCCTTGGTAAAATTGAATTCCATATACTCTATCTTAGCTCAGCTGATTTTAAATACTTTAGGTTCTAATGCTTCTCTCCATAACTCTAGCTTTGTGTTTATGCCTTCCCTTGTCTCATTAATTAAAACTATATCATCTGCAAATAGCATGCACCATGGAATCTCCTCATGTAGATGTTTTGTTAACTCATCCGTAATTAATGAGCAAAGGTGCATGCTCAAGGCCGATCCTTAGTGCAATCCTACAGTGATAGGAAAATCATCGGTCTCTCTAGTAGTGGTCTTAACATTTGTTACTGTTGTCTTATACATTTCTTTAATTATGTCTATATACTCCCATGAAACCCCTTTCTCGCCCAACATCCTTTGTATTAACTCTTTAGGGACCTTATCATAAGCTTTATCTAAGTCCATAAAGATTATGTAGAGGTCCTTCCTCCTCTCCCTATATTTCTCTATCAATTGTCTTAGTAAGAAAATAACTTCCATGGTAGACCTCCTAGGCATGGAAACAAACTGGTTCTCTGATATACTTGTCTCTGTTGTACCGTCTTTTTAATCACTCTTTCAAAAAGTTTCATAGTGTGGCTCATAAGTTTGATATCCTGATAATTAGTGCAGCTCTATATGTCTCCTTTAGTCTTATAAATTGGTACAATAGAGCTCTTCCTCCATTCATCCAGTATTTTCTTTGATTTTATAATCTTGTTAAACTACTTTGTCAGCCAAACTACCCCAGTATCTCCCATATGCTTCCAAACCTCTATTGATATACCATCGGACGCCAAGGCCTTTCCTGATTTCATCTTATTCACGGTCTATTTCACTTTAGGTGTTCTAATCCCATGGTCGTATCTATAATGTCTAATGCTATTTAGGTTTTTACTTTCAATCCTTATATTCTCATGGAAATTGTCATCTAGCAATTTTTAATAGCAACTTTAAGTACCTTTGTTTGATCTCATCATCTTTGACTAGTACCCATTGATAATTTCTAATGCACTTAAGGTGGTCTAAGTCCTTACCCTTTTGTTCTCTTGTTTTGCAAGTTTAAACACATCTTTCTCACCTTGTCTTGATCATAGTCTATAATATAGATAGATATATACCTTGAGTTTAGCCTCACTTATTATTCTCTTAGCAACCTTTTTAGCATTTTATACTATTCATAGTTTCATTATTTCTAGTCTTCTACCATGCTTTAAAACACACATGTATTTGTTTAATAAATTTTTGCTTGTTTCACTCCACCATTAAGTTTCCTTTTACCATTAGATACTCCCAGGACATCTTTTGCCTCTTTCTTAATGGAATCAACCATACTAATGCACATTGTGTTTACTTCTGTTTGATTGTTCCAATTTTCTTGTACCATCAACTTATTTGTGACTGAGGTTATTTTCTCCGTTTTTAAGTTCCACCACTTAGTTTTTGGATGCCTATTCAGTTCATTTCCTTTCTTAAGGAATGTGTTTGCCAAGGCCAGGTTATGTGCCAAAGTAAAATCGAGGATAGCTTCCCTCATCTCATTTCATTCTTCGAAACCATACCCTCCATTTACCCTATCATATCCTTCCTTTTCTTTTCGTACATGCCCACTTTAGTTTGCTCCTATAAATATACCCTTTGTGTTGGGAATTTCTTACATAACTCCCTCCATATCTTTCCAAAACTACCTCTTGATTCTATCTTCTAACCCTACTTGTGGTTTATGATCTTCTCTCCTAGAATAAGTTTTAATTTTATAATTATATCACTAGTCCTTTTAACATCTACAACTTCATCCTTTAATTCTTTATCCACCATTATCCTACATCAGTTCTATTATTAGCCTTTCCTACATACCGGATATTATAGCCATCGATTTCTCTAGTTTTAGCCCCTTCCCACTTGGTTTCTTGGACACAAGTGATGCTGGATCTCCTACATTTCATTGTATCTACTAACAACATACTGTTACCTATCAATACTAGCTCCTACTACCCATAAACCCTAGTTACACACTAACTACAATTCTCCTACTAAAGAAGATTAAGAAGGGCTACTTGCACCTTTAGATAGGAAAATCTAGTCAATGAGGTATATATGTAAACATTTTTACTTTTTTATTGTCCAATTAATTGTCCTACCTACCTCATCCATTCTTGTATATCTAGTATTTTTTATTTACTGATAGGTCAACACAAGTTGGCCTTGAATGACACTGAAAACATTGTTGCTCTTGGTACATAGTATGAGGGTAATTGTATCATTTTACATCTTTGATGCAAGTACACAAGCATGTACATATCGTTGTAGTCTATCATGAGGATGCCCATCTACCATTTCTAATAAAAGTCGATAACATTTATACCATTTGAGAGGCCATTGGATATCATGTCACTTGGCTAGAATGATATGTCATTCTCTAAAAATCTAAGGTATATATGTTGTCATACTACTATCTTCAAAAACAATTTGTAGAAACCTCAATTTAATTTTTTATTGTTTACATCTAATGTTAATAAGAAGAAGCAGCATGTGCCATCAAGGCCAACCCTCCTCATCAACACCCTTCTATCCAATGATCGTTTTGATACTAGCATTTATGTTTATCTTCATGATAAAATTGAATAGGTCTTTAATGAAAATTTTTATATTGATTCATAATCTCTATGACTTTACAACAATATTTTAATGATTGGTTGAAAGTTCCATTAACATGCCCCTTTTCGTGAAGACGCTCTACAACTTCTTAATGAAGATAAGGTAATCAGCCTTAAATGAATAGAGCTAAGAATCATTAGCAATGTAGGAGTTGAAATACCATTCAAATATATGTGTACATTGTCTCTTATATTGGGTATGCAAATATATGCTGCAATAAGAACCCTGGAAATTATGTGTTGATAAGTAATATATATATATATATATATTGCATATAACTATATGATAAAATGTAGAGATTAGAGGTCAAAGACATTTACCTATTCTTGACCCTTCTGTCATTTGTGGACCAATAGAGCAATGGACCATGGAAAGGCAAATTGATCAAATTTTACCAAGGTTCTTTCACAACTTGAAAGGGCAAGCATCAATGATTTCCTACAATAATGTGTAATTTTTAACTATTTTTCTTCCAAATTACTTTTTACACACTCACATACACACACACACGCGCGCAGGCGCGCGCGCACACACACACACACACATAATTTTAAGGATTGTAAACTCTAATTGTAATTTATATGATTATGTATCTAGGTCTCATTAGATGTTACTAGTTCTCGATGTGGATGATGGGAATGCATTTCCATTTATATATTATAATAGTTTATTAAATAATATTAATATTTTATTTATAACTAATGCATTTCCATTATAAATTTAAAGCACATGATATAAATGAATTGAAATAATCAAGACTATAAACCCACCAAAACTCACTCAAAAGAAAGGGCAATGCAAAAAAAATAATTAATTACTCTACATATAAACTAAAGTTACAATTAGATTTGATATTTATCACTCATTTTTATTGTCTTTATTGCATGGTGCCCTAAACAATAATTAAACTGGGAGTATGGAGACCTTATTCTAAGATACATGAGAACCCTTATACATGATAGTGGTAAGCTCCAATAATTAAGAAAGGCAAGACATTTTATTGATCACCATCTTACATTTTTTCATAGTCTTTGTGGTTGGCTACATGAAATAACATTTAAGTAGTACATAAATAAGTAGTAAACCAAATGAAATATGTGATCTTGTAGGCAATGGTGCCACCCAATTAGGGAGGCAAGGGTTACTGCCAACTAGATCTTGAAGAAATAAGATGTGAATGGACCAAGTTTGTATTGAAATTTAACTATTAATGATCTACTTCCTCCCCACTAACATTGTGTTTATATATAACATTTTGTTTATTCATTGACTTGGCATTATGATTAGTAATACAAAACTTCTTCATTTAATTATTAAATGTAGATGTGTGTTATATTTTTCATATGCTTGAAGTATATATGTGGTTAATTTGAAGAAGCAGATTGTGTGGTATTTTGCTTACGTGAATGAGGGGATGTTGAAGTTTGAAAGTAAGGAAGAAACATATAGCAGATGTAGGTCTTTACTTTATAAGAATGTGTGGATGGTGGAGTGTTGAAATAAATGGGTGTTTTGAAGATGTGTGTGTGTGTGTGTGTGTGTGTGTGTGTGTGTGTGTGTGTGAAAAATGGATAATATTTTTTAATTAGTGCTTATTAAGCTTTACTCTTTTATATTTGTGAATTTTTTATATTAAATGTGGATGTTGGAAGTGTGGATGAATAAATTTGTAAACAAGGTATGGATGAATATTGTAATAGTAGGAAGGTTGCTATTTACTATTAGTAAACAAGATTCTGTAGCATATTGTGAATATAGACTCTTTAAATATGGTTATTAAAGACTATCTTTGTTTTAACTTTTTCAAGATAGTTGTTTCAAGGATTATCTTTAAAGAATATTTTAAAGATGATTTTCTTAAACCATCTTAATTACCATGAACCCATCTTAAAAAGTGGACTATAAAGACACTTTCTATAACAATCTTTAAAAGTGTAATTTTAAGATGGTTTTAGAAACGATCTTAGTTTTCTTAACTTTTTTAAGACCATCTTAAAACCACTCAAATTTAGTAATGATTTGTGCATGAGAAAACTTTGTCACTGTGATATCTACTTTCCTTGCCAACAACAATGCCTCTTCATCTTGGTTACATGTCACCACCATCTAAATCATAAATGTTGTGGCTTTTATTTTTCCATTTTGGTATCGTAAACATCTTTTTACCTTAAAAAATTTAGTGCATTGGTTAATGATTTAAATATCTAATAATAAACCTTACAACCAGCTAGTTTGTAGGCTTGATATGCAATTAGGTTGTCATTTTCTATTTATAAAAAAATCTCATATAATTATCCATCCTAATTACTTTATTTTCATGTTTGAGAACTAGCTTCCTTGTTATCCCTCTTACATCAAGTCTTATGTTAGCCTTAACTAGAATTTGAGATTTTGTGTTGTTTTCTGTTTCGAAACATATGATTCATTATACCTTTTTAACCTAATATGTATGGAGAGGTGGAGGTTGGGAGTTCATCTTAGGCCTTTTGCAACATGTGATGATACAATGCACATTAAGCAAAACTTCATTGCATGGGCAAGAAATTCAAAGTAGACCACAAAGACACTCTCATCCAAGAAATAGAAAGGTGATGTCGGAGTATCTCATGCCATTCTAAAAATTCTAAAATATTAATCTAATCTCCTACAATTGAAACCCATTCTCTAGTTTGTGCTAAAGATATTCCCAAGTTTGTAAGTTCTTCTTTGGAACAAGTTCTACTGGATCCCTCTAAGCCTATTGGAGTTGCATAGTATAGCATCTTTTTTATTTCCTTTCCTTCTCCAAGCTATCCATCAGTGCCCAGAACTACTATTCACAAGAATAGTAAAATGTTAATAGTGACACTATTCATGTCATTGTTCACATTAATAGTGACATGAACAGTAACCATAGCTATTTAGGAAGTTCAATATGTTTAGAGGTTTATTAGTCTCTATTTGAGGAGTCCTAAAGTTACTTTCTTTTAAAGTTTCTCTTTCTATTAGTAGTTTCCTATTTTATTTTCCTTTTCTATTTCTTGGACTAGAAGAACTATTTCTTAGGTAAGGAGTTTAGGAATCTATAAAAAAGATTCAACTACATTTTACATTTATTTTTTTAAGTATTTAGTAAAAATTTGAATTTCTTTTCTTCTTCTTTAGTAATTTGTGCCTTTAGCTATTTTAGATAAAAATAGTTAAAAGTTGGAGTTAGAGATTGTTATTCTTGGTTTCCAAATACCACTTAACTTTGGGTTTCTCTTCCATTGGAAAACTATGGTTTTAGCTTTATTCATACTTCCTATTGGTTAGCTGGTATCAGAGCAAGGTTTGCTATTGGTGCTTCTGCTTTTATTCTTTCCAACCCTGTTATCACTCTCTAAAACCTATTATAGTACATTTCATTGTAAACCTACCCCTTTGTCAATCATAAAAGATACCACAAACCTTTATCACTAGTTCTACTTTGTCATCCATTTTTTGTGCAGTTTCAAAACCCTAAATCTTACCCAAAAATTATCGTGTTTTTGCTCAATCCTTGTATTTTTAGCAATCCTAAATCCCTTGTTTTAGTACCTAGTACCCCTTTCCCGCCCCAGAGTTCAAGGCCCATCTACACATTTTTCTACCACACCCTTCCTCTTCTTTTGCCTACTTCTAGCAGCTTCATAAGAGCCTTCACTATTAAAGCTAGTGACAATGCCTCCAAAGCTGCAACAAAAATTTATAGTTTAAGAAATCACAAATATTGTGCCTAATATTTCAAGTGATGAAGAGTGCTAGTGGATATATGTAATTTCTTTTCAAGCAATATCTACAACCTCAACCCATCGTCTAAGAAATTGAAGTTAAGCTAAAGCGAGCTACAAATGCTTATGTGAATCAATGGAAACAGTATCTTGATGAAGGACACATTGATATTACCAAGAACACCACATTCCAACAATCACCTAATCCATTTCCTCTAAGAGATCAAAATGAGCAATTGCAATGTGCTAGAGAAAAGAAGGCCAAAAGGATGGAACTAGTACTTGAAAAGCAACAACCATTACTTGTTCAAGAGAATCTATGGGATAATTTCAAACAAGAAATTCCTAGCTCTTTAGAAAGCTTGAAAGAAGTCAATAAATCAGATATGCTGCTAGAATTTATGTTTAACTTGTTCTTGAATGATATTTGGCTACTTAGTTTGTTTTACTAAACTTGAGTTCGACTTCTTTTCAAGTGAGGGTGTTTGATGCATGAACATCTCATCCACCCTCAAAGCTATGGCATATCACAAGAAAGGGAAGAAGGAACTAGGGAAAGTTGGAAGTATTGTTCATATGTACTATTTACATGAATAGTTAAATGAACAAAAACCCTAAGCTATTTTTAAGAAGTACAATATGTTCAGAAATTTGGTAGTTTCTATTTGAGGAGTCTTGGTAGTTTCTTTCTTTTAGAGTTTCTAGGTATTAGTAGTTTCTTCTAGTATGATTCTTGTTATAATTAGGAATATATAAAAGGGTATTAAACACACTAAAATCAATTTTTGAATAATGAATATTTAAATTAATTTTATTTTCTTTTTGTTCATTGAATCATCCCTTTAGTTATTTTAGATAAAAATAGTTGAAACTTCAGTGAGAAGTGTTTCTTTTGATTTCCACTTTCTAGTTGCCTCTCAACTCCCAATTTTCTCGTCTATAGGAAAATCAGGTTTAACTTTATTGATTCTTCCTACTAAGTAAGAAGGCAATTGCTTTTGCATGGATTTTATTTGCTTTTAGTTCACTTAAGTTACTAAGGGTAGTTTAGACTTTTTCTCTT
This sequence comes from Warburgia ugandensis, assembly GCA_035236585.1. Taxonomy (NCBI): domain Eukaryota; kingdom Viridiplantae; phylum Streptophyta; class Magnoliopsida; order Canellales; family Canellaceae; genus Warburgia; species Warburgia ugandensis. The sequence continues at coordinate 68,452,200 of CP141126.1, read as the reverse complement.
ACAATGTATTTAGCTGAAGTGTAAACCTCGGATTAGTTTTAAAATGAAGCTAAGATTGTCTCCTCAAATTTAATCCAAGAAACTTCTTTTATTTGAAGAAATAGCATGGGAGGTATAGAAATTTAAATGAAGTAGGTTTCTAACCAAAAGCATGTATGACCAACAAGATTGTTTTTTTTGTCCATGTTAGCATGGATGTTGTAGTAGGGCTAACTTGAAAAACAAAATGACCCTAACTTTGTGGTTGTAGATAGATTATTAGAAAATGGCAAGCCTTATGCCATGTTCTTAGGCTTACCAGTATGTCAGTTGTGCTTTTGCATGGGTCCCTACTACTATAGTTTCAAATGAAGGTGACAAGCTTGTCATTCATCTTCATCATACATTAGAAGAAGTTAGAGACTAATCTATAGTATTCTAGTACTACACAGCCTGAAACTAATACAGAAATAAAAGTCTATGCATGAGCCTAGGTAGTTTCCTTTGTTGCATCACTATCGATCATCTACAGACTTCCAATTCCATTTTACCAAGGGAAAAATTGGCTTATAATAATTATGTCAATAGATCAACAATACCCTTTTTGAAGCAACATATATCCACAAAACATAACATGTGATTGACTACTTCTGCTACCACAGGTTGTGTGGGTTAGTGATGACGTTAAGGCATATACTGAACACATTAAGCATATTCAAGAAGAACTACATAATTTGAAAAGGGAGACCATGTCTTAGTACCCTTATGAAATAAGGGGATTCCCTAAGGAACTTACATAAAATAAATCAAGGATGGTTGGTCCAAGAAAAATAATTAGAAAACTCAATTTTATTTCATATGGTTGAATCATAGGATCATCTTTAAATCAAATCAATATTTTATGTGGCTGATCCACATGACTTCTATGGGTTTATTAACAACAACCAGAATGAGACATCAATACTTAAATAGATCAACTCCTCAGAAACCTGTGGATAAGAAAAATTAGATCTAAAGAAGATACATTCAAGGTCAGGGAATCCCTACCGATGTTTTCTCATCAAGTGATTGAACAAATCATCAAGCAAGCACTTGGATACCCAAGGATGAGAACTTGAAACAAGTGGATCTGCTACGTACTTGTCGCTAACATGCCTTCTCACCAAAGTTGAGATCTTTTTAGCCTGGGGGAATTGATTCAATGCATATCACAAAAAACTTGTTGCACATGCAAGATTCTTATCCAAGAAGGAGGCTCACTATATTTGCTTAACTTTTAGATCACTTAAGCCAATAAGGGTAGTATGGACTTTTCTACTTTCATTATATTTAGTTAAACTATAAGACCTTGTATTAATTGAAAAACAATGGGTTGAGATTGTTTTGTTATTTCTAACTCTAGAAGCTTTACTATGTTAAAGGAATCAACCTTGGAGGTTATAAAATTTTTTAATGTGAATTATTATTTTTTCCTCATAAGCTAAATGAATGAAATGATTTTACTATGTTAACTTTACAAGCTTATATTGAAGGAATTAGCCTTGAAGACTACAAAATAATTCAAATGAGAAAAGAGTTTTCTTCCTAAAAAGTTGAATGAATAGAAATATTGCCATTTTTGTTGATTTTTTGCCCTCATGCATTGAATTTTCTATTATTTTATATGCTAGTTTTGTGTTTTAAATCAGATTTGCAGTTCTACATTATGTCATGTGCCATTCAACAAACATAGCAGTCAATGGCCTGAAAGAAACATTGTAAACTAGGATCATCGTCATCAAAGCGTTATCCCAATTAGGGATTGGTAACATGAATCTTGTTCTTCCATTCCCCTCTATCAAGTGTCATGTCTTCATTTGGTCGAAAAGGTTTTAAATCTATTCTCACCACTTCAATCCATGTTCTTTTAGGTCTTCCCCTTGCCTTTTAAAGCCTTCAACTTGGATCAACTCACTTTTTTCTACCTAGTGTTGTTTTCAGCCTCTGTTGGATATTTCCATACTATCTAAGTCTACCCCTCTTCATCTTGTTTTCTAGTGGAGCTACTCCTACATTAACTCAAATATTTGCATTTCTAATTTTATCGTTTCTTGTCACACCGCTCATCCATCGCAACGTCCTCATTTCAGCTATACTCATCATTTGTACATGTTATTCCTTAATTGTCCAACACTCTAATCCATAAGGCATAGGGGCCCTTAGAGCCATCCTTTAGAATTTTCCTTTTAGTTTGAGTGTGTAACAACCCTTAATTTCAAGTTCTTTTTCATACATTATTTTATATTTTAATTGAGATGAAAATCAAGAATTGAATTCAAGAAAAATTGAGTTCTATGAAAGTGACCCCTTTGGTAACCAAAAATTTGAACTCAAAACTATAAAAAATGGAAAGTATACATCGATATGATTCCAACGATACAAAGAACACTGAAATCATAGTTCGGATGGAGGAGATATGATGATTTTTAATATGAGGGCATTTTAAAATAAATAAAATAAATATATCTTACTAAAGGAGGGGGCCAAATTGATATCAAAACCCCCTCCCACTTAAAGCAAGATGAAATAGACTACATAATCTGTTCCACCGAGCTTGACACACATATAGAGGGAAAAACCCAATGAAGAGGAGAAAGGACAAAAGGGGAAGGAGAAGGATAAGGAGAAGGAGAAGGGAAAGAAAAGGAAAGGGGAAAAGAGAAAGCGAAGCTGCCAAAGAAACCTTGCACGCCAATGAAGGAGGAGGAAAACAGGGTTTATGGGTTGCCAATGATGCAGTCATTGTCGAAGAAGATGACGACACTAATCGATGATCTGGGACAATCATTTCAATCAGCATAGAGAAAAAATCATAACCCTCAAGGCTATTGAAGAATCTGAGAGGATCTTGACTGTTGATCAAAGAGCTGAATGGCACACAGTGTGATTAAAGGATTTCACCACAAAATGATAATCAATATGCACATCTAAGAGAGGAAAAAAAGCACAAAAATGCATCCAAAAGTAAAGATCTAAGAAACCCAACTTGTGAATTCCATTTTTTTTGGTTAAATCCATATGATTTATTATAGATGTTGATTTTTTAGATGATCCAACCATTCATTTCTTAATCTAAGCTTAGAAATAGGTAAATACATACCTGATGTAGCTCAAATCTAACTGAAATAGTTGATCTAGGCTTGAAACTTTCAGACAATTTCAACCATCCAATCTATCACTATTCAAACAATGACTTCTTGATGTCTCATCGATGATCAGACACGACAAATGAGTTTTGAAACATTGAATTAACTAGTATTTGAAAGAAATTGAAAGATCTAGATGGAAATTGAGCGAATAATTTGAATCGTCCAATCAAATAGTAAAGGAACAGGGACCTGACAATTCCTGATCAGTGATCAGATGCCACCATTATGTACATTGACCTTTAGTTAGTAAAGATACTAGCATCTAATGGATAATTGATCAACGATCCTTGACGTGAAAAGTTGACCAATAGCCTAAGTGGTTAAGATCATACAGTTAGGAGTGATGGATTGTATGAAATTTGATGGTTTCATAATTTTGGATAATTTGAACTATGGGATTATGTTTAGATGAATAATCTAATACACAAATGGCAAGACACAGTTAGACGTGAAGTCTCTGTTTATGATGTAAATGCAACCTGAAAAGAGTGTTAAAAGCAAATTTTATACACTATCTAGATTTAAGCATGATTTAGATGCTTATATGATTGTATGTTGATGTGGGGATTCGGATGTTGGATGTGTTGCACAGTTTTAGGTGTAGTTTGACCAAATTGAACTTAAGTTTAAAGCTAAACCTAAAAGGAAAGAACTTGTGGATAATTCACTAAGGAGATAGGTAGTTTTAACTTTGATATGCCTTTGTGAAACATGAAAACTATTAAGGACTATTCTATCATGTTTGAAAATAGTTAAAATTGAGATTTTTGGATATTTCTAATTTATGTAGTGAGTATTTGTATTTGAAATTATATGGAGTTTGTGATTTATGAAATGATGAGTGAGGAAATGTCATACTCAACCCCCTTGTGAGGGTTTCTTTTACAAGGTTATATCATATTATGAGATTGATTTGCATGATTTCACTAGTGCTTGAAATTCTGTCATTTTATATGTTATGACGGCATGTAATGATGCCTATTATTATTTTATTATGGAGGGCATATGGTGGCCTGATAGAAGTTGTGCTAGGAGGGTTGAGGACTAACCATCCTCCCTCCGAAACTTTATATATATGATACATGGGCACAAAAGGCCGAATTCAGGTCTATGACATCATAGGTAGGTCATGGCCTTGCACACCAGGTTTCCCATGTGCACAGTGCAGGGAGCCTATCTATCTTGGTATTAGTGTGATGATATCTATGAACTTGATTGGGACTTATCCATGCACAGAGGGTCCATTATTTTAAGATTCATATGTATATAGTGCAATAGCACAAGTGTGTGGAACCCTATGATTTCAAGTCTATAATGAGCACTCATGACCAATGGAAAATGGCTAGATTACGAGTGTTTCTACACTCGCAAGACCTCGAGGAGGTTCAGTTGGTATTATCCATATATGTATACTTATTGAGATACATTAATCGTATTTAAGTATTTCATGGTTTAAATGCTTTTCATCTATTGATTTTTCATGATGATTCACTATCATGTTTGGATGAGTATATTTATGAGATGAGGCATGACATTGGTTATGGCGATCTTTCATATCTTGTAAAATACCTCGCAAAGGTTACTATCATCTTTGAAAACAATATGCGTGGATATTGAAACTGATAATTTGAATTGGTTAAGCATGACATTTATTTTTAAAGAATGATTGAGATTTTAGATTTTGTTATACTACTCATTATGCATCATATTTCACTCAATTGCATAACATGTGAATTGTGTATCCTTTTTGGATTTGAAACTGCATAAACTTCATATTTTGATGATGAAACTACGTACACAAATGCAAGCTTGTTGAGACATTGGAAATTGTTTGCAATATCTCAGGTTTGAAGAAATGAGGCACAGGAGCCAAAGATTGTAGTAGAGATCTCAAGTGAAGGATATGAAAGGTATAACTAGTAGGTTTGCAATGTAGTTGATGACCTTGTGAAATGATGTAATGCTTTGACTTAATGTGACTTTGCATTATGGACATGTGGACATGTAAATTGGAGTTATAGTGATGTGGTTGTGACTAGAGTGGTCTTCGAGATGTTGGTTCAATTCCTAGTCTTTTAACACTACAAAATGTTTCTTTTTATTTAAATGTGAGCAGATATGTGTGCGTGTGTGGATGTATTTTGGAGGGAGACGGAGTCTCCTTTGTTGTTTCTTATATGTTATCTTTATCAGGTTGTTGCATTGCATGCATGAAACGCATTTGGTCCAAATAAAGGGGAGGCTATCGAATTTTCGATAGAAATGTAGTGCTCATTTCCCTAAAAACCTTATTTTTTAAAAGAAAAATGACACTCATGATTTTTTTTAAGGTCTTTTCATGAAACATATTTTCCTTATTTAGATTCTAAATAGTTTTTCAAACTTGGGGCCCCACAATTGCATAAGACTTTGTGAAGAAAATGTTAGAAAAACCCAAGATGTCACAATTGATATCAGAGCTAGTTCCCTCATGATGGTGGGCTAGCTGCTCATGGTCTACAAGGACACGGGTTCCTTGAGTGGGGATGAGGAGGCACAACATTGCCAGGCCTCAATAGTTCTAATTAAAAATTGGCCAATTTTTGGGGTAACTCTGAGAGTTAGTCCCACATCGCCTGGGGAGTGGGAGCTGCATTGGTTATAAGAGTTCAGGGATAGAGCCCAGTCACTCCTTCCATAGCCAGTCCAACATGCCCAAAAGTCATATATAGTTAATCAAGTGAGAATGAGTTGTTTAGATATGAGTTATATCAATAACTCCTATGGGCAATGTTGATAAATGTAAAAACAAATGCAACCCACACTAGTTGGAAAGTTTTAAGAAAATAATAGATTTTTAGTCCTGGTATGAGTAAGAGGAGTACTCTTACCAAATTAGTATAGTTTTTAGATTAAGGGACAATAGTATAAGAGCATAAAACTAGTACATCTAAATGAAAAAATTGTTACTTGATAGATCTATTCACATAGGCGACCTTCTGAGGATTCAAATTTTAATTTTGATGATGTGCATAAACCGTCAAAGATTATGATAACTATTGAGCAATAATATTTTGATTATAATGAAAAAGAGATAAAAAAAAATAGTCACAATGGAAGAGAACTCAGGGAAATTAAGAGAATTACAATATTAGTCTATGCATGTAGTGGATATATTCGATCGATAAAATTTCAGTATTATGAAAATCAGTGACAATTTGACCTACTTATGTAAATGAATTATTGATCAAAGGGGTGAAAATGAGCTATTCCTTCTATGTACAAAAATACTGACAGCTATTTATCATTGAGAAGTAAATGTCTATTTAATGATTCTTAAGAGATCTAGTTATGAATTGGAGGTACATAATGCTTAGAGGATATAACAACTATTTTATAAGGATGATTACTAAATGATAAGAAAGATTGGCAAATGAGTGGAGAATTGAAGCATGAATATAGAAAACTTCATGAATGAGTTCAAGTGATTTCCTTTGGATAAAAAACGTACCTATTATACACGTGTATTAGGTAAAAGGATTCAGACATGAACATAGTGAATGAACTTTTATACGCATAAGAGAATTTTGACATCAGTATGAACATGTTAGTAATCCTAATAAAAATCTAATGAAAGCATGGATACTAGAAGGTTCAACTCTATGAGAACATTTGATTCATGATGATAATTTGATAATAAATTTTAGACATGATCATGAATGAATTCTTAAAGTAGAGAATTATTTGATGAGTTCAGAATCCATAGAACATGAGATATTGTTATGAGTCTTTATAAGAATCAAATACCTTAGTGTATAGCTACTATCATTGAGAGAAGAGGCTACTTGGTCCTTTTAGGAATTTTAGCTCAAATCTCAATGTGCATCTCATTTGAGGACACCAAAAATGTAATTATAAGGATTTTGAAGGTAGTCGTTTAAGAGGGGCATTCCTCCATTACTAAGACTTTTATCTAGAAGGCCCTTAAGAAGGCATATGATGATCATTGTCCTTACTTTGTGAGCAACTAGTGATATAAAGAGTAGTGTTTTTACATTGTCAGCAACTAGTGATATAGAGAGAGTTGGCTACTTTAGAGCAGAGAGATCAGACAATTCAATAGTAATTGAATCGGTTTATAGGCCGAGGAGGTTTACTCCTATCGCCATTACCACATATTAGGAGGTGGTAGATAGATTTGTTAATGAGTTGACACCTAGATTGAGGAATTAGTTGATTTTACTGCATTCTACAATGGTGGCACAGGAAGCAAACATGGCCTCTATGTTTGAGAGGGATTTTCTTAGGACTAGGGCTGAGCACAGAGATTGGGATATGAGTAGTTTGGGTCAACCTAGTAAAGGCAAGAGATCCTTTCCACTGACATGGTTATAGAGGTCGTCAACTAAGGATGCAAACAAGAGGTGTGTTACTTGTAAGGATAAGCATCTAGACGGTTATGTCCTAGAGTTGGTAGACGACCATAGCAGCAGCAATAGTATTAGTAGCTGCCGTTAGATTGTCAATCCGTTGGATGCTTTGACTGTGGAAAATCAAGGAGTTCCTTTAGAGATTATCCCAGAGGATAGGGAGTCAGACTAACTGACATTAGAGGCAAGGCAGAGATGGCCCCACATAGGCAGTGATGTGTTTCTGCCATTACTTCGAGGCAGGTACAGGCCTTGAGCCAAGTGGTAGAAAGTATTTTCCTAATTGTTAGTAGGCATGTTATGATCCTCTTTGATCCAAGATCCGGTAATTCTTCCATTCATATGTTTTTCCATCCTACTTGGACATGCCTGTGTGTGTGTTATCCTTTTAGTTGGACATTATGACTCCAATGGGAGGTACCTGTGAACCTAGCAAGAGAAAGGATGCACGCAGATCTCATCCTACTTGATATGGTTGATTATGATGTCATCTTAGGGATGAATTGGCTAGCTACTTATTGGGATATAGTTTATTATGATAAGGAGAAAATTAGTTTTAGTATCCCTGCACAACTAGTGACCTTGTTCTTGTGCAGGAAGGGCATCACAGAGGATTGTAGAGGAAGATGTCCTTAAGACGGTCTTTAGGACTCATTATGATTACAACAAGTTCTAGGTGGTACTAATTGGTGGGACCAATGCACTAATTGTGTTAGTAGATAGTATTCTCGTATACTTCAAGAACAGAGAGGAGCATAAGGAATCCTTTTTCATTATTTAGAGTGTCTAAGGACTCATCGCTTGTTACAAATATCTGTAAGTATGAGTTATGGTCAGAGGAAGTGAATTTCCTTAACTATGATACCTCAGAGATAGTGAGGCAGTTTATTGAGACTATGATGGGCTAGGATTAGCCATATTGGTGACTAAGATTCATAGTTTCCTCAGTCTTATGAACTGCTATCACTAGTTTATTGAGTTTTCTAGGATAGCTATGGTATAGATCTATGGTAATTACTAATTTTATAATACCTATTTAAACTTAATTTCTGACTAAATGAGAGCTATGAAAATGATATGTGTCTTGTACAAGAATGTCTTCTTATGTGTAATAAGAATTTGATTTATGATATATACTTGTGAGTGGCCAAAGAGGGCGGCCGATGAGGGTGGGTGCAAGAGGCATTGGTAAGCTTTTAGGAGTCAAGCTTTTAGGTGGCAGGCTTCTAGGTGCTTATAGTATGATCGTGCTGTGGATTGGTTTTGATTGACATGTGATTGCCTCTTGGTGAGCTGATATGCTCTAGTTTTGATTTACATAGATTGCCTATTGGTGTGCTGATGTGCTCTATAATAGATTTGACAGAGATTTGCCTACTGGTGAGCTGAGATGCTTTGATTTTTATTCATATATTGATTTTACCTATACTAATGTTAGTACATAGATGGAAAAAATCTTGGATGGGAATTCGTTATGCTAATTGCATTATATGTTATATGACATGTTCTAATTATATTACAAATTGTTGATTCAAGATGATTTGACGTGTATCTATCTATACGATGAGTTAATATTTGATGAGATGACATGATAAAATTGCCTACTTAATGATGCCAACTTTGGAATTATTGGTACAATTATCATATTTTGTGAGATGTGAATTCTCTTAGAATCATCTAAAGATAACGTGAAAAGAATTTCTAGGACAAATTTCCTATAGGGGGAGAATGTAACAACCCTCAATTTTGAGTTTTTTTTCATACATTATTTTATATTTTAATTGAGATGAAAATCAGGAATTGAATTCAGGAAAAATTGAATTCTATGAAAGTGATCCCTTTGGAAATTGGAAATTTATAACATCCGCCTTTTTAAATTCAAGAAATATTTGATTTTTTAGAATTATGGGAAATTGGAAAAAATTAAGAAATAGAGAAAATTGAAAATTGGATATTTAATCTTGTGTTGAAACCTCAATAATTAGAATGCACTCAAAAAATGGAATCCAACAAGAACGCTAAAACTAGTGGTCGGAGTAAAAACAACTAATTATTTTAATTTCTGCATTTAATTGAAATTATTTAGAGGGGCAGAACAGTCATTTCACAATTGGGGTCCACTAAATCAACAAAGACATTCATGATGGGACATGCATTTAAGAGGCAGGGTGATGATAATAAATGCACCTCAGCTATCTCATTTTCTTGCAACCAGACCCCCCGTTTTGCGTGCCACCGGCAACTGCAATAACTGCACTCAACAGACTTCTCTCCCCCTCCAATTGGTGTGACTGAGGTAGGCCATCCTCTATTCTCTCCCCAGCCTTGTTTTCGTTCTTTTCGTTGTTTTAATGCCAAAAAAGGGCGTGGATTTGCCATTTTCTGGTGAAGTGATAGGCATTAACATTGTTTTCAAAAATAACCCTATGAAACGGTGTGAGATGATGATTTGAACTGTACATCTTGTGCATGATGACACAAAGAACAAACCCATGAATTGTCATGGTGATCGGACAGCTAGGGATGCCAAAAAACTAAGAAAATAGTAAGATGAGGATTTTTAGGAACGTGGCAAAAATTGTGTAAAAATGGCAGATAATGGTGGAATTTGTTGAAATGGAGTTTGAAAATAAAATGTAAGTAAAAAACTAAGCAAAATGGCATAAAAATTACAAGATTTGGGCACCTGGGGGTCACTAGGGACTGAATTCCTGTTGTTGTCTCTGGCAACGGCGGACCAATCTAGTCACCGTCCCCAACAATGGCGAGGGCATTCCTGACACCCTCGCAATCGCGATGCGACGCGTGGTACAACAAATTCTCCCCGCTTATCGACAGGAAGCACGACCAGGGCATGCGCAACACTACTAGGCATGACACACACACAACGCGGAGTGACATACACACCCCATGCGATGCGCCAAGCTAGCGGCATGCGTGCAGCGCACATGTGCAACCCACATGCAGATGGCACGAGTGAATTGCACTACACTAGAATGGCACACGTACGCAGCATACACGTGGCACGTGCGGCAATTCCCTTTTCTTGATTTTTGGGTTTTTTCTAGCCGTCCATTCACAAAAAATATGATTTTAGGAGCTACAGAGGTCCAAATCACTATCCAAAAGAAGTGTTGCAATTGTCTCAAAGTCGCAGACCTAGATTTAAGATATAAACCTAACTTTGAGTACCTTTTTCATGGTTAAACCGTTAAATACTATTAGATGACCTAGATTAAGCCGATCAATGTATGATCAGGTCTTAGACTTTGATTGTATACATCAAACATGAGATGATCTAAGGGATTAGAAGAGTAAATCTCAATGAATCATCAAGAAAAATGATTTTGACTGTCGATCTTAGCAGGTGCCTTAGGATATGCTGATCAGAGAATGATCTGACCGTCAGATCAACACGTAATCATAAAGATACATGTGAATCACTAAACGAACATAGAAATTTAATGGTTCATAATGAAAATGAGTAGGATTGATAATCAATGATGACATATGATGGTAGATGTTAGAAAGACCAACATCAGGCTCAAGATTTCCCTAATGAAGGGTTAATCAGATGACATGGGTTGTTAATCTAGGATTAACTACCAAATCATGGAAGTTATCACTTGGAGCAATTTATTTGAGATATGAGAACATTGAGTGATTGATGACTTATGATGTGACAAGTACGTCAGGGCGCACGACGTGATATAGCTTACACGCCTGATTAGAGTATCATGCTCATCGAGGTTAGTGATTAGAATCAAGAATTTTCCTTGATTCATGATCATGATTTCTCAATTAAAATTCCTAAGGTAGGTGTTCTATGCTCAATCATGTTTATTAAAATGTGTTTATTACTTTGCTTTTGATGGCATGACATTGATTATATGATTACCCGTGTTTTTACATGAGATGGTTTATACATTAGCATATGTTTTGATTTAGCCTATTGAGGTTTATTTCATTTGGAAGTTTTCCATGATTTATAGCATGTTTTGCTATTTTATGATGAGTGCTTCTACCCTGTGGGTACTATGCTAGGAGGGTTGAAGGGTTGGCCACCCGCCCTCTAACTTTGTGATGATGATGATAAGACATCGCCCTTGAGTGGTACAGGGCCATGTATGTAGGTGGAGGTATCATGGGTAGTCCCCCCTACAGGTCCGTTCCTCCCCATGGGGATGGAGAAAGTCTCCCATTTAGGTGTTGACGAGGAGCAGCAGTGGTTTAGATCCTATGTGGCTACCACTACAGCATAGTATCCCATACACTTATTTTGTATGCTCATGTGGTATTTATATGTGGGTGATACCTATGTAGGCAGCTAGATGTGGGCGGGCCTATTCGTTCAGATTTATGAGCTTTACATTATGAATGCGTGATGATTTCATTTGTCATATAAATAATTTACTCTATTGATACTCGACATTATATTGGTACTCTTCGCCAATTTTGTGACGACCCAGGTTTCTGAAACATGATTTGTAAAGTATTTTAAAAGGCAGGGCCCTTAAGAGTGTAAAAAATTTTCGCAAAACAAAGCAGCGAAAATTCTTTTCTTTAGAACTTGTTTTGAAAACCCAAGTCACCACTTCATACATAACATAAGTACAATTTGTGTACAAAATAAAATTCCATTGAAGGAATATACTTTTATTAAACTCCAGGATCCATCCAGTGGTTCACAAGATCTGACCAAATCTAGTACAATACTTGTCCAAATTACATAATCCAAAACTCAAGCTCACCATACAATAAAACTCTCAACAAAGAAAAATACATGTCTTCAAGGGTATACCTTAAAGATTATTCTCTTCAAGTCTTCTATAGTCTTCAGCTCCTAACTCTCCTTCCCTGTATCTAAGATATTGCAACAAGTACAATATCTCAACAAGCAAAGCTTGGTAGGGGATTCAAGAAATATAATAATTGACAAGGTAATTCCAATACTTCATAATCTCATTATCCTTAAACATACTCTTTACTTTGTAAGTTATGTATATCTATATACATACATGCCCTTCATGGGTAAACTAGTTAAATTTGTGAAAGTAGTCAAATATCATTCCCAACTAAGCTGATCAATTCTCTTCATTTTGAGAATTGAGTATTACAGCTAATCTTATACTGGAAATTTCCCTTCTTGGAAAATATTGGTAATATATAATTACCTAGCATTTTATTATGTTATAACATAAGGCATTTCACTATGCCTATTCTCATATGCATCATAGTGCAAAATAATCAGAAAGGTTGCTATGCTGCAGTCTGATATGTACTAGCATGCTCGGATAACTGCCTTGTTCACCACTGATACCACGGTGGAAAATATTATGTCACTGCCCGTATGGGGGGCAAGACTTTCACAGTAGTGGCCTTCCCATAATTGCCACCACCCGACTTTTAGCCTCTCGTTGGGCAAGGTATCATCATATCATCAAATTTCAAGGAGCGGATGGCCAAACCCTCATAACTCCTCTAGCAATAGCATTCCCCTAGGCTTATGCCTATTAAAACAAACTCACAAGCCTCCAAGCTTGTATGTAAAATAGATTTCATATATATCAGACCATATGTCTGTTTACTTAGGGCTGAAATATTTTCTAATTCCTTATTCACTTATAGTTTAGTCCTTAACCATCTTATATGTGTTTGGTTGGATCATAAGGTTTTCAAGAGATTTAGTACAAGTATTATCATTACTCTTGTCAACAAAAGATCATGAGTACAATCATGTATATCTCATGTAAATGCATTCATCAAATTCTCCTACCTTTAAGGATTGATCTCTTTTCCCCAATCTTCCATGATCCTAACTGATGTATGTAATCTGTGCATCCATACATATTGTCAATATATAAATTATGAACAATCCTATTGATCACTAGATCTCATGATTAGAATGATCTTTAGATAATTCATATCTAAGTATTTTTCTATCTCTAAGTCTTTGTATGTCCATCTCCTTGATCTTGATCTTTCATAGATCCATTGATTGACAATCTACACATGTTGATAAAGATCAAGTCCTAGATCTTCTATCATCTAGTTCTTCTTTGATCTAAGTTCAGTTATTGGATCATCCCTATGGAGGATGATCTTGGTTTTCTTCCTTGAATCATCTTTGATCAAGGGTTTGGATTATCTAATCTAATGAACTATAACAAATATACTAATTAAACATGCATACTAAGTACAATATAGTGTTCTTATTCTTATTGTTCTTGATCATCCAAGATCTAATGGATCTTGTTTGATCTTTCTTATCTTACTTATTGTTTTTATTAGGGTTAGGTTATTTACTAACCTTTTATGCACTTATTATTATTAATCAACTAGTTAATGTGCTGGTTGAAGGTAGCTTATTCAAGCCTAAATCTAGACTACTCCTCTTATTTCCAATTGGCTAAGGCTTACTAGCTGAATGGGTGAACACAAAGTGGTTCCTTCAATCCTCATGTAAGGAGGCGTTTAGACCTCACAAATGTCAATGGAAGGTAGGGGAAGAGTGAGGCTCTATTAGATAACCCCCTTAACCACTATGTTCATCATTTACTAGAATGATCATAGCTCAACCTTTCATAAGGTTCCTATAAGCAAGTTTACCCTAAGTACTCTTTCTAATGGATTTTAATTAAGTCCATGAATATTTATAATGTCATTCATGGGGTTTATTATTCTTTTCCTAATTTGGGGCAAGGACTTAATAATCCTTATATTGTCCTACTAACTATAGCCCTTACTAATTAAGTCCAAAGTACTCCATTCTTATTTGTGTAATGAAACTCTACTTTCTCATTAGAATACATTTTTGATGTTTTATGCTCTTTATCTCATAACAAGTAAATCTACTAATAACATTCAACCATAAATGAATTATAAATTCAAAGCATAAAACTACATAATTTAACATTCAATGATAATGAGGCAAGGTACTTAAATTAAATCTAACACCTTATGATAACAATGAAATCACATATCATGCTAAAGTCTAAATGTTATACTAGCATGCTTTATAACATAATCATATTTAAAATGCTATGAAACTAATTACATTAACATTTTTAGAAACCTTTACTTATGATCCAACCATTTGATCTTAGATATTTTCCTTTGATTAAGGATTTTAGTTATATTTAGGGAATTTTCTTTATTAAGGTCAAAAGATCATATTGATCTATTTTTGTCATAATCCATTTATGATTTCCTTGGATTTCATCATATCAACATTTCTTCTTTCCATCCCAAGGATCTGATCACATTTGATCTCATTGATCAAGTGGGTCCCTTTGTATTTTTAGGGTTTTTCTACCATAATGGGTAGATCCCATAATATATCTCATATATATCCAATTAAACCATAGATCTCACTTTATTTCAGTATTATATCATTATTAAAACATATTTTCAAGATCTGATCATCTCAGATCTTGAAGATCTAGGTAATTGGAAACTTGTTTCTTTAATACAGAAAGTTTTTACTAAATAATATGTCCATTTTATCATTTTATCAGAAAATGGAGGTTTCAAGCTTTCCATAGATTCTTTTCAATCTCAATTTGGAGTTCAGATGACTCCAGAATTGGATCTGGAAGTTTATAGTCTTTCCTAAGGCCTAGATTTGATCTGGGCCCAAGGAACGGACGACCCCGATCGTTCGGGCAGAAAACCAAGCCGGGCAGAATGAGTCAAGTGCGTCCACTGCTCTGAAATATCAAAGCGCCCGCACGGGGCGTCCATGGAAGTGCGCGGGATGTAGTCTATCCGATTTGGAGATCGGACAGTCCGTTTGGACCGTCCAATCAATCCCTTCTCAATTGAGGGACTAAACCTTCTCAGATCTTTGTGAAAATTCTACCCTAGGGGTGTTGGACCCTTCTGGATTGATTGGTGGAGTCAGATTTTTTATCTGAGTACTCCATCATCATGAATTAAGGGTTCTGGTGTTTACTTATTTTTACCTTTTTATTACCAAAATAAATTACAGAAAAATAAAAATTACATAAAGCAGTAGTAAACATCTATATAAAGTATTCCCACATACCTGATTTGAGAAAAAATGGTGTTTATGTGTCCAATTTAAAAGAAATACCCTTTGATGAAGATATGGTCCAAGATCCACCTCTCTTGCAAATTTCCGTTGTTTGAACCGTTGGATCTTGAAATTTCTTTGGGGGTTTTGTAGAATAGATATATTGGAAAGTTTTGGATGGTGAAATTGATCAAATTAGATCTGGAACAGAGTGCCTAATTGATTTTAGGTCTCTTGTTCCAATCTAAAAAGAAAAACAAATTGAAAAGAGATCTATCTCTTGGAAATTTTGGGTTTTTGGGGAGGGATCTAGATCTAATTTTTTAGGGAGAGTGAAGAAAATTTCATGGGGATTTTATGAGAATTTTTGAAGGATTTTTGGGGTTGTATTTATAGGCATTTTGGGTCTTTTTTCATGATTATAATATTTTATTTTTTATTATTAAATGGCATGAAAGTCTTTCATGCTCCATTTTTTCTTCCCCATGCCCCATTTTTCTTCCCCAAGACCAGCTGATGTTTTTTGACCCATGAGTTCACGTGGGCTGCTGATAAGATTGGTTGTTGGGTCCCTTGTGGGCCCCACATGGTGTAAAAAGACCGTCTTGCCATTTATGCATAAAATTTTGGGTTTTATTCCCATGATCTCAGATTTGAGTGTACTTAGTGGCATTGGATTCGTATTTCTCAGTACATTTTAAATTTTGATGTCTCATATTTTGATTTTTGGGAGATTTTGATTTTTGGGTAAAATTACTATTTTACCCCTTTTGTCCAAGAAATGAAGAAACTTAAGGATTTCTCATCCGAATTCAGAATTTGTCATGCTTACAGTCATTTGAAGGGTTTGCTAAGTTTAATTTCAATTTTACATGTCTTATTATTTGATTGTACTTTTATAAAAAAGTATATTCTAAATAACCCTAATATTTCAGCCCGAAATATCTGAAACTTAAACTTTATTGATTTTCTTAATCAATTACAAAAATTGGGGTTATTACAAATTTTTATTGCATGCTTTTATTCCTCGTAACCACCTGCACAAGTATAGCTTGTTGAGGTGTTGCTTTGTTGCAATGCCTCAGATACAGATAGTGACAACTGGTTGACGTGCTAATAGACCAGGTAAGAGTGATGGCAGTTTCCCTGTGATGCGTTAAGAACGTTCAGAGATGACAAGGTTTGTCAGGACCTTACTTTGGGTTTTGAGTGTGGACTATACTTTAATTATGATTGGAATGTGACTTGGATGTAAGAATATTGATTCTTGTTGGATGTGATGGCTGTATGGAGGGGCCTTGAGTATTTTGTCATGACTTGATCGTCTTATTCATTGGAGTATATATTTTATGAAAAATAGTATTTGATTATGTGGATGGGTGTGGAGACCAAGTCTCCCATATGTCAGGTCTTATGTTATGTTTATCAAGCTATTTGGTATGACACTAGTCATGTGCAATGGTCCAAATTACAGACAAGTATGACTCCCTGGATTTTGAAAGAAATGTTTTAATTAAGTTTTTGTTTCAGTCACTTTAACAGTCAAAGTTTTTAAAGCAGGGATCCGACTATGTTTTTTTATAAATGGTTATTATATTATCATTAAAAACTCAGGGCGTGACAAAATTTGAACTTGGAACTATCAAAAATGAAAAGTATACATCAATACGATTCCAACAACGCAAAGAACACTAAAATTGGAGTTTGGATAGAGGAGATATGTTGATTTATAATAAGAGGGCATTTTTGAAATATATATATTACTAAAGGAGGGGGAAAATTGATATCGGCACCCCCTCCCACTTAAAGCAAGACAAAATAGATTGTAGATGAATACTTTCTACTCCCAAGATTGTTAATCACAGCCCAAGTAACAAATAAGCACTTATAACCAAGTTTACATCAAATACAAAAAGGGTTACTATGAAGCTTACTTGTGCTTTCTTCATTGTGGCCCTAACGTTCTTTGATGTCCCTTCTAAGTATACTTTGTTTGATTTGGAAAAATGATGGATTGGGTTGAGTATTTCTTCATACTCAGTAGGTGATCTGATACTACTAGTTTGAAAACACGACGTGCAAGAGGGGTTATGTTCAAACGCGATCATAAAGACATGCACTTCTATTTTTGGGTAATCATGGACATTTGTGCATAACTATAAGACTCATAAAATAGCAAGATGAAGAGCATGAAATGCAAGCATAGTATAAATTTCAGCAAATATATCAAGCGGACAATCAATAATAATAATAGTTATGAAAATCTTTAAGTACTAATCAATCAAAGCAGATGAGGATATTGCCATGAATATCATGGATATGGGCCTTTCAGTGAATCACTCAAACTGACCGGTCACGAGTACTTATATATGACCATCTCAATGCTACATGTATAGCAATAAAACTAAAATCATAGGGTCACTATGCTCATGATCAGCACACAGCTGAAATTGTGTGGCTCCGATATCTGGAGACCAACCCACCATAGCCTCCACGGCTACTATGGATGTCCCCGAAAGGGTGCCATGAACACCTCCATTGGTCATCCCTATTTACCACAGCAGTTAGGGAAGGGACAATGCCTTTTTGGCAGCGATACCATCCACCCTTTGGTGGTAAAGGCCAGGAGGCCAACCCCGTACATAACAACCACTCAGCATAGTGCCTACTAGGCTTGATAGCCCAAAAAGCATACATATATATATAATTCCAAAGCTCAATCATTGTAAATTATGCAATTTATGCACTTATTTGCAAATCATGCGAGTGATGCATAAAATCAGTTCGTATATCATGCGAGTGACGTATAAAATCAGTTCATGCTAATATCGCATTCACAGCCATAAAACATGAAGACATTTTTCCATATTCGTATACAAACATCATATCTCAAAGCATACTAAAAATGGTAATAGAAGCAAGACAGAGTTTAAGATGCATTTAAAAACCTAGTAGTACCAGACTACCTAACTCTAACATCGTTACTTAGCTCGTGCCTTTCCTCAATTTGAACCCTAGAGTAACTTGGTGAAGTCCTGCAGCCATAGATATCGTTCAGACATAAGATCCTAACATTAGGTCTCGATTCATAGGGCAATGGCTAGATCTATATAATTTATGAGTTTCTAGGGGTCGATCCATGACATTCTTGGTTTAAGAATGTCCTAAGGCCTCTATTAGATCAGTTCATGGGGTCTGATTATGGTTGATCTCGTGGATTCATAAGATCTCTATAGTTTTTACGCTATAGTCACCCTAAATAGTTTCTTGATCCTAAATGTGATTGTATAATTAGGTCTGCATCATCAATACAGATGTAACGGTTCTTTTGGATAGTCAATCGAAGTCGTACAGCCCATGTACTTGCAGTTTTTGTGTCACAACGTCACGGGCGAACCAGATTTGTCCACGCGAGCCCTACGCATCACTGTTCCTGGGACGCACGTGCGTCTCGGTCAAGCCGGGACTCTGCCCGCACATGACACACTCACGGGGACTGCCCCAGGGAGCGCATCCCGTGTGTGCATCACACGGTGCATCCCTGTGACCCTCTATTTCGACGAGTTTCCTCCGAAACCTATCTTCTCTGGTTATTCTCCAGCATTTTCCTTAGCTCAGAAAGCTCAGATCCTGCGTGGATTTGGACCGGGAAAAAGGGGAACTAGAAATGGAAATGGAGGGGGCTCACCTGGTGGTCTGGAGCGATGCCTATTACCGGGGTGTGGTTCCTCTCACACCTATCAGAACTCTAGCTTGCACAGTCAGAGAAAAGAGGGGAAAACAGGATGGTTGAAGAAGAGGGAAAGAGGGCTTTTTATAGCCTGTAATGGCAGTGCTGCCCTATGGCAGTGCTGCCATTTCTTTTGCAAGGCAGCACTGGAAGTCAATGGTAGGTAGGGGAGGACCAAGGGTGTCGTTATCAAAACGACCCCTTGCGTTTTGAGCCCTTTTTTGTTTTAAGTTCAAATTACCAAACTACCCTCCATCTTTCAACGCCTATAACTTTTTCATATGAACTCCGTTTTCAGTGTTCTTTGAGGTGTTGGATTCCATTTCAAGTGTAAAATCTAATAGTACTGATTTTTCTTATAGACTCCTATGTTTCATATTTTTAATTAAAATTAAACATCTAACCCTCTAGTTATATAATTAAATGTATATGAACTTTCAAAATAAACACTTTATTGATTGTGATCATATAAGTGATACAAAATATCTTCAAAATTTTGAGGCATTACATCATTACCCCCTTAAAGGAATTTCGTCCTCGAAATTCTACAATCCATTACTAGAAAAGATTTCGGGGTAATTCTTTCTCATGTCAGATTCGACCTCCCAAGTTTCTTCTTCGATGGATGTGTTCCTCCACAAAACTCTAACTAATGGAATGTCTTTACGCTGTAGTGTCTTGATCTTTTTATCCAGAATCTGTACCGATTTTGTTTCCAAGGTTAAGTCCGGTTGTAGCTTGGCTGGTACCTGTTCAACTACCTGTGTGGGGTCAAGAATATACCTCCTCAACATGGATATGTGAAACACATTGTGGACTTCCGATAACTGTGGTGGTAGCGCTATTCTGTAGGCAGTCTTTCCCACTTTGTCTAGGATTTCGAATGGTCCAATGAATCGAGGACTAAGTTTACCTTTCATGCCAAATCTCATAACACCTTTGGTCAGAGATATTTTCAAGAAAACATGGTCTCTAACTTCAAATTATAACTATCTGCGTCACTTATCTGTGTAACTCTTTTGTCGACTCTGAGCTGTGAGAAGCTGCTTTCTAATAAGCTTTACCTTGTTTGCACATTGTTCTACTAACTCTGATTGTACTATTCTATTTTCACCTGCTTCATTCTAGCACACAGGTGATCGATAAGGCCTTCCATAGAGTGCTTCATGGGGAGCCATTCTAATGCTTGAGTGGAAGCTATTGTTATATGAAAATTCAACTAAGGGTAAACTTTCATCCCAACTCCCTTTCCAGTCAATTGCACACACTCTTAACATATCTTCCAATACCTGAATTGTATGCTTAGATTGGCCATCAGTCTGACGGTGAAAAGCCATGCCGAAACTTAATGAGGACCCTAATGAATTTTGCACTGACTTCCATAATTGCGAGGTAAAACGACTGTCTCTGTCGAAAATAATGCTGAGTGGTATCCCATGCAAACTAACTATTTCCTTAATATATAATTGAGATAGGCTGTTAATGGATTGACTTTGTCGTATAGGGAGAAAATGTGCCATCTTGGTTAGTCGATCGATGATTACCCATATCATATCATGTCCCTTAGTCGTCTTAGGTAGCCCTACGATGAAGTCCATAGTAATATGATCCCACTTTCATTCTGGTAGTTCAAGCGATTGTAACAAGTCTATTAGTCTCTGATGTTCCGCCTTAACTTGCTGACAAGTCAAACACCAAGCCACAAATTCTCCTATATCTCTTTCCATACCATCCCACCAGAAATGTTGCTTCAAATCTTGATACATCTTTGTTCCACCAGGATGAACAGTGTACCTGGAACGATGTGCCTCCTTCAGAATCTATTGCCTTATTTCATCATTGGCTGGTACTACTAACCTCCCTCGCATGCAAACACTATCAGCTGCTTCTTTGACAAATCCTGGTTTTCCAACTAATGCTTGTATGTCAGTCTCATCTTTTTGCATCTGTTTAACTTTCTCATTAATAGTGGACTTCATAGTTAGGTTTGCTATAATGGACCTCCCATGACTTATTTCGAGTTTTCATTCTATCACCTATTGCAGTAACTTCCATCTCCTGAAATGTAAACTTGCACATCTCCCTTGTGTCCTCCTACTCAAAGCATTTGCTACGACATTAGCTTTCCCGAGATGGTACTGGATGGAAAAATCCTAGTCCTTCAAATACTCCATCCATCTCCCTTGTTGCATATTCAAGTCTTGTTGTGATCTGCAAAAACCTCAAACTTTTCCCCATATAGATAGTCTCTAAATTTTTAAGGCAAAGACTATAGCAGCAAGTTCTAGGTCATGGGTAGGGTAATTGACCTCGTGCTTCTTCAATTGCCTAGAAGCATAGGCAATTACTTTCCCATTTTGCATACGCATGCAACCCAGCCCTTATTGAGAGGCATCACTATATATCTCGAATCCTCCACTACCAAATGGTAGAGTAAGTACTGGTGCAGTGGTTAGATGCCTCTTTAGCTCCTGAAAACTCTCTTTGCATGCCTCATCGCACTTAAAATTTTTGTTCTTTCAAGTTAATTTAGTCAAGGGTAAGGCAATGTGTGAAAATCCTTCGATGAAGCTCCAATAATATCCTGCAAGTCCTAGAAAATTCCGTACCTCTGTCACCATCTTAGGTGTATTCCATTTCTTCACAACCTCAACCTTTGCTGGGTCAACCGCAATACCGTCTTTGGAAATAACATGACCTAGAAAATTCACTTTTTCCAACCAAAATTCACACTTACTAAACTTCGCATATAATTTGTGTGCTCTAAGTGTACTCAGTACTACTCGTAGATGTTCCTTATGATCCTCAAGAGTTTCTGAATAGATCAAGATATCATCCACAAATACTATAATGAATTTGTTTAGATAGGCTTTGAACACTCAATTCATAAGATCCATAAACGCGGCTAGTGCATTTGTCAGTCCAAAAGACATCACTCTAAACTCATAATGTTCATATCTAGTTCTAAAGGCCGTCTTTGGAATGTCTTCTTCCTTGACCCTAAGTTGGTGATATCCAAACCGTAAGTTGATATTGGAAAAGACACAGGTTGACTAAAGGATGGAACAGGTCATCAATATGGGGTAAAGGATACTTGTTTTTCACTGTGACCCTATTTAACATTCGATAGTCAACACAGAGTCTCATTAACCCATCATTTTTCTTAACAAAAAGGACTGGAGCTCCCCAAGGGGATACACTAGGTCTGATAAATCCCTTATCTAACAACTCTTGCAACTGGGTCTTCAGCTCCTTTAACTCTGCTGGAGCCATTCAATAGGGTGCCTTCAATATAGGGGTTGTGCCAGGCATAAGGTCAATAGTAAAATCTATCTCTCTCTTTGGTGGTAACCCTAGTAAGTCTTCAGGAAAAACATCTGGGAATTCACTAACCACTTCTAGCTCCTCTAGCTTAGGCTTCGCAACTTCAATGACTTCTATTTTAGCCAAAAAGAATGGACACCCCTGAGCAATGTGCTTTACTACTTTTATAGCAAAAATAACACCTGCTCCTGCATAATCTCTCCTCCCTTGTAAGGACACCACTCTCCCTCAAGGAAGGTGAAAAATAATCTTCTTCTTCTGACAATCAGCTGTTGCATTATGTGAGGCTAACCAGTCTATCCCAAGGATGACGTCAAAATCTGTCATATCTAGGGGAATTAGGTCTACATTCATCTGACTGCCCTTGACTACAATTGGAACATCCTGGAAGTATGTTTGTGTGGAAATGGACTTGCCTACTAGAGTCATAACTTCTAAGGAGAAGTCTAAGTCTTGAACTATAATATCCATGGAAGAGGCAAACTCGCAAGATATGAAGGAATGAGTAGAACTAATGTCAAACAATACCTTGGCAGATCTATCATAGATATGAAGCGTACCTTCTACTACGGCATTAGATGCCTGAGCTTGCCCTGATGTGATGGAAAATACTCATCCTTGACTTCGAGGGATGTGATCTTCCTTATGTTCCTCCTCCCTCTTCCTCTTACAGCAATTTTGGGCTAGATGTCATATGTCTTCAGAGTTAAAACACATAAAATGGAAGGTACATGGCCTATCTGGGTGATATTTGGGGCATCTGGGGCAAGTCTTGGATTCTAGGTTCCTTCCTTTATTGTTGAATTATTGCTTGTGTGGGTGTCAAGATCCAGAAGGTTGAACGGGTCTTTTACCTTAATTATTTTTTCTGCATTATTGTTCTTCGCCTCCTTAGCAGCCTGTGTTCTTTGATAATCTTTTTCAAAAACAGATGCCATTTCAACTGCCTTTGCTACAGTGGTTGGTTGAAATCCTATTACTCTGTTCCTGAGACCTGGGTGTAATCCATCAACAAACCTTCTGCAGCATCGTCCTCAGTGGAGCATGCATTGGGTGCGAATCCTTGAAGACTTATGAACCTATTTTCATATTGTTGTACGGAGAGGTTTCCTTGTTCTAGGTTCATAAATTCTTTCTCCTTCTATTTTCCCACATGACAGGGATAGTATTTCTCATTAAATACTAGTTTGAATTCTTCCCAAGGTATAACAACATTATCTCCAAAGTATGTTCTTTCGGCTGTTTCCCACTAGAAGCCTGCTTCGCCTTTTAGCATGAAACTAGCCATTGCAACCTTTCTATCCTCGGGAATATTCATGGCCTTAAATAACTTTTCAATGTCAAAGATCTATTTCTCAGCTGTCGCTGACTCGTCCTCTCCTAAGAATGATGGGGCCATTTTTTGAAATCACTCAAGTTGTGCCTCTGTCCTATTAGCAATTCTTTTTGGAGAAGAGGCCCATGCCATGGGTGCTTGTGGTTGGTTCTGCATGAACTGTCCCATGTGTGGCATGAATAGCTGAAAGGCTTCAGCCATTCCATACCTAGATCCAATGTAGTCAGCTGGAGGGTTAACAGGTCTTGGGGCTACACCTCCTCTTCTCTTTGGTGACATCTATGTTACAAGGCCAATACCTACCTTTAGGGGATTCTATCGTGCTATCCTAATGGTTTTTCTTATTGATGTATCTTGATTATAAGGCTTCATTCCATAACTAGGCTGTGAATAACATGAACCTGGGCTCTAATACCAACTGTGACAACCTAGGTTTTAGGATGCAGTTTTTATAATAAACAGCGAGATTGATCTCTATTTTAAAATAATATATGCAAAAGGATGCAAAGAAATTTTTTCCTTTTTAAGTAAAATTTTTGTATAAAATCCCCAGGCATCATTAACAAATCGCAATGAACAAAAACGCATAAGGCCATGGCACATTTTAGGTAAAGCACAAAGATGAATACTTTCTACTCCCAAGATTGTTAATCACAGCCCAAGTCACAAATAAGCACTTATAAGTTTACATCAAATACAAAAAGGGTTACTATGAACCTTACCTGTGCTTTCTTGATTGTGGCCCTAACGTTCTTTGATGTCCCTTCTATGTATACTTTGTTTGATCTGGAAAAATGATGAATTGGGTTGAGTATTTCATCATACTCAGTAGGTGATCTGATACTACTAGTTTGAAAACACGACATGCAAGAGGGGTTATGTTCAAACGTGATCATAAAGACATGCACTTCTATTTTTGGGTAATCGTGGACATATGTGCATAACTATAAGACTCATAAATTAGCAAGATGAAGAGCATGAAATGCAAGCATAGTATAAATTTTGGCAAATATATCAAGCGGACAATCAATAGTAATAATAGTTATGAAAGTCTTAAAGTACTGATCAATCAAAGTAGATGAGGATATTGCCATGAATATCATGGATATGGGCCTTTTAGTGAATCACTCAAACTGACCAGTCACGAGTACTCATATATGACCATCTCAATGCTACATGTATAGCGGTAAAACTAAAATCATAGGGTCACTATGCTCACGATCAGCACATAGCTGGAATCGTGTGGCTCCGGTATCTGGAGACCAACCCATCATAGCCTCCATGGCTACTATGGATGTCCCGAAAGGGTGCCGTGAACACCTTCAGTGGTTGTCCATGTTTGCCACAGCAGTCAGGGAAGGGACAATGCCTTTTTGGTAGCTATACCATCCACCCTTTGGTGGTAGAGGCTGGGAGGCCAACCCCATACATAACAACCTCTCAGCACAGTGCCCACCAGGCTCAAAAGCCCAAAAAGCATACATATATATATATATAATTCCAAATCTTAATCATTGTAAATTATGCAATTTATGCATTTATTTGCAAATCATGCGAGTGATGCATAAAATCAGTTCGCAAATCATGCGAGTGAGGTATAAAATCGGTTCATGCTAGTATCACATTCGTAGCCATAAAACATGAAGACATTTTCGCATATTTGTATATGACCATCATATCTCAAAGCATACTAAAAACAGTAATAAAGGAAAGATAAAGTTTAAGATGCATTTAAAAACCTAATAGTATCAAACTACCTACCTCGAGCGTCGTTACTTAGTTCGTGCCTTTCCTCAATTCGAACCCTAGAGTAACTTAGTGAAGTCTTGAAGCCTTAGATGTCATTTAGACATAAGATCCTAATATTAGTTCTTGATTCATAGGGCAATGGCTAGATCTATATAATTTATGAGCTTTTAGGGGTCGATCCATGACATTCTTAGTCTAAGAATGTCCTAAGATCTCTATTAGATTAGTTCATGGGGTCTGATTATGGTTGACCTCGTGGATTCATAAGATCTCTATAGTTTTTAGGCTATAGTCACCCTAAATAGTTTCTTGATCTTAAATATGATTGCATAATTAGGTTTGCGTCATCAATACGGATGTAACAGTTTTTTCAAATCGTCAATCAGAGTCCCACAACCCATGTAATTTCATTTTTTTGTGTCACAATGTCACGGGCGAACTAGATTCGTCCACGCGAGCCCTGCGCGTCATGATTCCTGGGACACCCATGCTTCCCTGTCAAGCCAGGACTCCACCCTTACGTGACACACTCACGGGGACCGCCCCAGGGAGCATGTCCCATGTGTGCGTCCCTGTGACCCTCTGTTTCGATGGGTTTCCTCCGAAACCCGCCTTCTCTGGTTTTTCTCTGGAGTTTTCCTTAGCCAGGAAAGCCTAGATCCGGCGTAGATCTGGATCGGGAAAAAGGGGAACTAGAGATGGAAAGGGTGGGGGCTCACCTGGTGGTCTGGAGCGATGCCTATTGCCGAGGTACGGTTCCTCTCATGCCTGCTGGAACTCTAGCTTGCATAGTCGGAGAAAAGAGGGGAAAATGGGATGGTTGGAGAAGAGGGGAAGAGGGCTTTTTATAGCCTACAATGGCGGTGCTGCCCTATGGCGGTGCCGCCATTTCTTCAAGGCAGTGCTAGAAGTCGGTGGGAGGTAGGGGACGACCAGGGGTGTCGTTATCAAAGGGACCTCCTGTGTTTGAGCCCTTTTTCATTTTAAGTTCAAATTACCAAACTGCCCTCCATCTTTCAACGCCTATAACTTCTTCATATGAACTCTGTTTTCAGTGTTCTTTGAGGCGTTGGATTCCATTTCAAGTGTAGAATCTAATGGTACTGATTTTTCTCATAGACTCCTATGTTTCATATTTTTAATTGAAATTAAACATCTAACTCTCTAGTTATATAATTAAAAGTATATGAATTTTCAAAATAAACACTTATTGATCGTGGTCATATAAGTGATACAAAATATCTTCAAAATTTTGAGGCATTACAGTTATGGAGGGCATATGGTGCCCCAATGGATGCTGTGCTAAGAGGGTTGAGGACTGATCATCCTCCCTCCTTAAATTTATATATATGATACCTGGCAGTAAAAGGTGAAATTCAGGGCAATGACATCGTGGGTAGGTCATGGCCTTGCATACCATGTTTCCCATGTGTACAATGTAATAAGTCTATCTGTCTTGGTACCAGTGTGATAGCTGCGGACTTGATTGGGTCTTGTCCATACACAGGCGGTCCACTATTTTGAGATTCATATGAATATAGCACGATAGCGTAGGTGCATGGCACCCTAGAATTTCAAGTCTATAATGAGTACTCATGACCAATGGTAAATGGCCGGATTACAAGTATGTCTACACTCGCGAGATCTTGAGGAGGTTTAGATGGTATTATCCATATGTATACTTATTAAGATACATTAATCGTATTTAAGTATTTCATGGTTTAAATGCTTTTCATCTATTGATTTTTTACGATGATTCACTATCCAGTTTGGATGAGTATATTTATAAGATGAAGCATGACATTAGTTGTGGTGATATTTCATATCTTGTAAAATACCTCACAAAGGTTACTATTGTCTTTGAAAACATTGAAACTGATAATTTGAATTGGTTTAGCATGACATTGATTTGTAAAGCATAATTGCGATTTTAGAGTTTTGTTATACTGCTCATTATGCACCATATTTCTCTCAACTACATAACATTTGAATTGTGTATCCTTTATGGATTTGAAACTACATAAACTTCATATTTCAATGATGAAACTACCTACATAAGCACAAGCTTGCTGAGACATTGTAAATTATTTATGTCTCAAGTTTGAAGAAATGAGGTACAGTAGCAGAAGATTGTGGTAGAGATCTCAAGTGAAGGGCATGAAAGGTACAACAAATTGGTCTACAATGTTATTAATGACCTTGTGAATTGATGTAATGCTTTGACTTAATGTAACTTTGCTTTATGGACATGTGGACATGTAAATTGGAGGATGTGGCTATGACTGGAGTGGTCTCGGGGATGTTCAATTCCTAGCCTTTTGGCATTACAAAATATTTCTTTTTATTTAAATGTGAATAGACGTGTGTGTGAATATATTTTGGAGGGAGACAAAGTCTCCTTTGTTATTTCATATATATTGTGTTTATTAGGTTGTCGCATCACATCTCATCAAGACATTACTCAAGTTGATCCAACTATGATGTTTCAATCTAAAACATCCAAACACATGGATGTAGTTTCCTACACTGCCACCTACTGACCTTAATGTTCTATAGTGCCACCTAACTCATCAATAGGTATCATTCTACATTAGCTAGCTAGCAATGCCATCCATTGCACTCATAAACTGCAATCCAAATGACAATTACTAATAGCCATTGCTTGAATTTGTTGTCTGGATGCTCTCTCATTCTTGTAGTAAAGAAGTTGCACTACTACGTAGGAGGGTTTAAAGTCAATTAAAAACACTAATAGAAGTCGGTTAAGAAACTGACTTCTATCTAGCCAACTTGGAAAATTGGCAGGAAAAGAATTTTTTTAAAAAAAAATCAACTTTTAAAGTAGGTTTTTTTCTTTCTTTAATAGTGGTGGTCCTTTAAAGTCGGTCGAATAAAAAATAACTTGAAAAGTCAAAAAAAATTTAAAAATTTGAATTTTTAAAGTTGAAATAGGAACTTTTAAAGTCAATTCTGACTTCAAATGTTACTTTTAAAGTTACCGTTCAGAATTTTTTTTGTTATGTTTACATTGCTTTTACTACTTGCATTTCTACATACATTCAATGTACCACCTACTAGATTGTTCTTGAACCTTTAAACACATAACAAAGTAGCATACATTTACTTCCACATTGGGCATAAAACATCCAAATTCATCATCAATCCACATCTATCTTAAAAAGACTTGATAAAAACAACTATAACTCATTCACTGCAACCTCTACATTCACTTGATTTACAAGTCCCTATGCATATCCATTTACTTCTACACTCCAAGTTCCTCTCACTCATCCCATAAAAATATATATACTTCAATGAAAATAATGAAAACTAGAAGAACACATCCATATCGATAAAAAGAACCTCCAAATTAGCATCATTTACAAGTTCATACACATACCCATTTACTTTAGTACACCAAGTTCCCCTCATTCATCAAATCGTAATTTTGAAAGAGAACCGCATAATGCTCACCCTTTCTCCAATATTGAAGGTTAGATCGAGAGAAGCAGTTGTTGTTTGCAATGAAATCATACAAATTTTGCCAGAATCATGATGATCTAATCAAGATCTTAACTGTATCATCTATAATGACAAAACCCACTTCATCAACAACATACAAATAGAACGTTACTACTAAGAAAAGTCATGGATGACAACAGGAGGGTTTAGTATTCTTATTGTGGTTGTCATGAGACAAACATTCAAAATCTCCAAAACGAACAGCAAGATAGGAAAAAGATATATATATATATATATATATATAGAGAGAGAGAGAGAGAGAGAGAGAGAGAAGAAGAAGAAGAAGAAGAAGAAGAAGAAGAAGAAGAAGAAGAAGAAGAAGAAGAACTGGAGAAGGAGATCATCATTCCCCTTTGCAAGTTGAAGAATGTCAAAAGGTATAAAAAAAATCAAATGGCTTTGGCCTATTTATTAAGAAAGAATTTCTTTTAAAGTCATTTTTTATACTTGACTTCAAGAGTCTTTTATTGCCAAAATTATTTTTCTAGCAAAACTAAAATCAGAACTCTTAAAGTCATCTTCAGAAAACAACTCTAAAAGTGGTGGCTTTTAAAGTTATTTTTTAGAGTAAACTTTAAAAGTGGTGACTTTTAAAGTGCTCTTTTAGAAGTATTCTTCAAAAAAAAAAAAAAAATTCCCACTAAACTAAAATAGGGACTTCGAGTGGCTAATGTATATAGCTGCCAGAACCATGTATTATGTCAGTGGGTTGCACTTAAAGTGAATTTACTATTTTTCTTTTATTTAATTTAAGTTTAATACTTTAATTAAAATAATTAGGAATTCTTCATTCGAACACCAATTTCAGCATACATAGTAGCATTGGAATCATTTTTCTATGTAAATTACAAATATTGATGCTTCAAAGGCCAATTCCATGTCTTTCATTAGTTATCCTTCAAAAATCAAAATCTTGGGATTTCAATTCTGTTTTTCTCATTCAATTCAATCAAATTATATAAAATGAAATAAACATTAGGGGTGTTACATCCTGCCCCTCTTAAATTATTTTGGTCCTCAAAATATTCATTACATATCTAATTAAATAAGTTTGGATGAGTTCTTCTCTTTTCTTGCTCAGTCTCTCAAGTGGCTTATTCCACAAATCAATGCTGACATAATACTTTAACCAATGAAATGTCCTTTGTTTTCAGAATTTTTATTTTTATGTTATCTTTTAGATAACTTTAGAAACATCCTCATCTCATAGTAAATTTATGTTTTCATAACTCCCTAAAATTCATGTGATTCATATTATTAATGTAGTTCTTTTGTCTGCTTCAAGTAAAAAAAGCTTTTTTCACTATGCACTCTAATACTCTACCTTTACTTGTTAGTAAATCATTATTGTTCTACTATTTCTTCCTACGTATGTAATATCTCTAGGTTTTTATATCCATCTTCCCAACTATCATTTCTTAATAATAACTCCTTAAAATTCATATGATTCACAACTTCAAACTCTGAACATTCACACCCTTTATTAATGTAGTTGTCCTATCTACTTCAAATAAAAACAAGTTGTTTTCACTGTGCACTCTAATACTCTACCTTTACTTGTTACTAAATCATCATTGTAATACTATTTTGTCCTATATATGTAATGCCTCTTGGTTTTTATATCCATCTTCTCAACTGTCATTTGTTAATAATTAGCATAACTTACTTCATACTTCCCTAACAATTATTGGGTATCATTATTGCTTTACTATTCATGATTGTTTATGTATAATCCTTCTTATTTTCCACATTTTATCCTTAATTCGTAATATAAGATCATTTTCTATTCTTTTGTTTACCTCAATTTTTATGTTTGCCATCAAAATTTCCAACTTAAAGTCAAATAATTCTTTTTAGATGAAAGCTTAAGGTCAACCAATTCCATAAATAGGTTTATACCAGTATATCTTATATCCTCATATAAACTAAATGACTTACTCTGAAAAGATTGTCTAACTTTCTTCGTTATAATACTTGTTGTATAATTTTACACTACAAATTTTTTTTATGAGAATTACTACTCTCATGATGATGCTTTTACTCAATCAAAAACCAAAATCTCTTGATCATCTTAAAATGTACCAACCTTCATAGACTCCATCTATTTTCACATTCATCAGTATGCCATATTATGACCTCTTGTTAATGTTCAATTTTAGCCAAAATACCCTAAATTTAGAATTTAATTAGATCATCTAACCTATCCATTTTGTAATTTTTAGATAAAATATGAATTTTAGCTCCAACTAATCATCCAACCATTGATTTTTAAAATTTAACAATTAGATAACCATTAAAAGCTATTTAGATAATTAAAGTGTGATCAAGATGAATCTAATTTAGTTTTGTATGGTGCAGATCAACCACATTGGGCATTGGATGACTTGGATTGAGCTGATTAATGTCAAATCATCTTCAACCTACAAGAGCAATTCAAGGCAAGATGATATGGTTGCTAATTAAGAATGGAAACCCATAAAGGGAATACCAAAAAATAAAAAGAAAGAGGAATCATACTTAGAAGTGGAAATCAAAGAAGAAAGGAAAGGTTGAATCATGAGGACCAAAATTAGAAGGCGAGATGCTTTAAATGGAGGACTTTAGAGGGGGAGAGGGGAGTTGGTTAAAGAAGTAGAGCCATAGGGAAGGAAGACCCATGAGCTCTACCATTGGAGGGCTCTCTCTCCCTTCACCAGTTACACCATAGCACTGTAGAACAACTGAGGAAGGAGAACCCAAACGAGGGCTCTCTCTCTCCCTTTACCTATCTCTTACTACATTGACCTCTCACCCATCTCTTCTTAGATACCTATCTCTCTCATTCTCACCCTCTCTCAACTTACAATAGAAAATCCTGATTCACTACCCTCTTCCCTGCCTCCAAATTTTTTTTGTCTTGCCCACTGCTACACCCCATCTCCTCTTCCTTTGTTCACTATCAGGAAGAGGGGACTATAGCATCCCTATCAGCCATCTCTCTCCATTTCTTAACTTTCTCTCTTGGTCTCTTTCAATCTTTCCCAGTCTCTCCGAGAACTTCATCGTTCTTCACTAGTTCTCCCTTATTCTTTCCTTATCACCATTACCAGCTTTCTATCACAGTCCTTTCTGCTCATCTCCCTTTCCCAGTCTCTACCATTTTCAATCTCATTCCCAGACTTTCATCATCTTTCCTTGTTTTTGCTTTAGTCGTTAGTGTTTTTATTTTTCCCTATTTCCCATTGAATTTAAGCTTCAATACTGCACTATAATTCCCCAAATTTGCTTACTTTTATAAATTTTCAATGTTTCATTGAAAACCCAAATTGAGTTTTCCCACAAATTCCCTCCTTTCCCACCCCTTCTCTTTTCCCTACATCATCATCTTCTTCATCGAGTTTCTTTTGTGCTTCGGGTAAAACCAGAATTTTAAAAAATTCCAATTTTACCCATGGCATTTATTTCTTAATTCCATTTGCATCCCTTATCTAATTCCCTTTATGTCCCTGATGTTGTCTTATGTCTATCCCCATTTTACCTTATCGAGGTTTTATTTTGTTCTCAAATTAATCTAGGAATTAATTCATCTAGCCCAATTTGATTTAAGCTTTCCCAAATCAATGATTTAGCTTTAAAAAATAGGATCTCTTTATTTCTTTATCTGTTTCTCATCAGAATTCAAATCAATTCCTAGATCTTGTTCTTAGGACAATTCTTAGTTGATCCATGAGTCCCGATCTTCAATCTAAAATCCAAAAATTTGATCTAAGCTGTCCAAATCCCAAACCTTTTCTTAGTCAAGATCATCAAATTCTTGGAGAATTTGTTTAATTAGCTAGTGAATCCTTAATTAGATATAAGAGTGAGAGATTGATGAAGGTCGATTGACTTCGATGTCACCAGATTTGAAGAAATTTGTCATAATCAAGCTAGGAAAGTGAATTTTATTTATTATTTAGTTAATTTTTTGTCCTTTTGAACTTGGATTAGTGTAATTTTCTTTAGTTAAATAGATTTGCATTTACAATTCATTGTTATTTAATTTCTATTATTTCTTTCAATGAGTGGTCTATTAAGTTTTATTTAAACTCCAAATTTTTAAGTTGAGTCCCATGGGATCGACTCATACTTGCATCAACTATACTACAATAGCCTAAGCACTTGTAACACAAATAAGTTTTTAGCACCATTGCTAGGGACCTGCAATAGAGTTTTCATAAATTTTAATAAAAAATTCAAAAATTTTAGGAATTGCATTGTTTCAGCATTTTAAGAATTTTTAGGTGCATTTTTAAAATTTTCTAAGTGCATAATCACTCTATTTCCTAAATTTTGGTACTAATTGCTATTTTTAATTTTTCAAGAAATTTGGCAAAGGAGTAGTGGCAGGGATCTTATGAGCCAAAGTTTCTCTAAATTAGAATATACTTACTTTTCTATATTAGTTTTTTTATTTCTTTGAGTGAAACTTGTAGTGAGGCCCCATTGTAATTTGGAATTTATTTTAATTTTAATTTTAAATAGATTGTATTAAAATAGGGCAAGTGAGGGGCATAGTGGCCTATATTTGATCTTCATCAGAAACACCACTATAAGTTTCCTTCACTCTCCTTTTTTTTTTTTTTTTTTTTTTGTATAATGCATTTAGTATAACTTTGCATTGATTGGTAGTATACTTGTACATAGAAAGCATATTTTATAATTATTGCATGTTAGGGCTTGCATTAGTTTATTATTTTTAATTGCATTCTTAGGGCACATTTTATCTCTTGAAGGTGATTTATATGTTGATCGAACTTTTATGGAGAGAAAAAATTAATTAGTAAGGGACCCAATGTGACGACTTGGGTTTTTATAATGCAATTTAAAATAATAAGCTTTCACTTGTGAGATCGATCTTTATTTAAAAACACTTTTTAAAAATAAATGCAGCAGAAATTTCTTTTTCTTGAAACTCATGCATGAAAATCCCGAGTGTCATTATTTATTTCAAACAATTAATCAATAATCTAACATCATCGATAACCAAAACATGCTATGGCAATTTTAAAAATATCTAAAAATGGATAGTTACTGTTCCCAATATTGTCAATTACAACCCAAGTTAAAAAATAATTACTTAAAGTCAATTTACATCAAATACTAAAATGATCACTACCAATTCTGGGATAGCTACATTTACACATGTCTTTACCTTCACTCACTTGATAGTAGCACTAACACTTCTTAATGCTTCTTCTAATCCTGCTTGAACTAATCTGGAAATTAATATATTTGGTTGAGTATTTATCATACCTAGTGGGTGATCTAATGCTACTAATTCAAAAACACGGCATTCAACATGCATAATTTGAGAGTATTTTTTCAAGTAAATAAGTCATGCAACCATCCTATGTAAACATGGGTATTCATGCATAAATTCTTTTACACATTTATATATGTTCACGTAATAGAATTTCAACAAAATCAATCAATCAATTATATAGAGGTTACTAAATTCTTAAAGTAGTAATTGATCAAACTAGATGCTAAAATCTAGGCGAACACATCAACCAGCTAGTACGAGCACTCATCTAAGACAGTCTCAATGCACCATGTATAGTGATATCCAAACAGAAATCATAGGGCCCACTATGCTCATGACTAGACCAATCTAAAATCATGTGTCTCTGATATCTAGAGACCATCCACCATAGTCTCCATGGTCCACTGCAGATACATCTCGAAAAGGGTGCTATGAACACCTCCATTGGTTGTCCCATACCACAGTAGTCGAGAAAAGGAGGACAAGTGCCACTTTGGGCAATGATACCTACCACCTTTGGTGGTCAAAGGTCGGGAGGCCAACCCCATACTAATAACCTCTTAGCATAGTGCCCACTAAGCTCACTAGCCTGAAAAGAGATGCATGTATATACATGTATTCCAAAACTCAATCATCATAGATCATGTAATTTATGCAACTTATTTCCAAAACATGCAACTAATGCATATATAAAACTATCCATGAAGGATAAGAGTAATATCATTTTCAATCAAGATCATGAATAATGAGAATTATTTGCGCACTCTTTATCAGAATACCATATCTCAATATCATTTCAAAATTATACCAAAAACAGAAAAAGATTTAAGTAAATCATTTACATTTTGGCACTCAGTTGAAAACTTAGTAGCATCAAACTACCTACCTCAAGGATGTTACTTAGGTATTATTTGCGCTTCTTTTCAGTTCAAATCATGGATCTCCTTCAAGATCTTTGTGGGTCTTGAATATAATTTAAGGGTAAGGATCCAAGTATTATTTCCTATTCTCTATCGATGATTAATTAGACTTATAGATCAACGGCCTAGGTTATCGATCTAGACTCTGATATGATCTATCAATGTCCATTGTGTCATCTATGGGACACTCCTCTTAGATCAGGATTGATCTGTGTATAGATCTACCATGTTATACCACAAATCAACAATAAGAGGTTATATTAATAGGCCTTCCCCCTTGGATTGACATTTAGAACTTAGAGATCTTAAACAATGTACAGTTGAATCTATCTTATTAGCTCACCGATCAAAACGGCATATCTCCTGGCCGCTTTTAGTTCTATGGTCTGTCACTCCTCCTATCTCTGAAGCAAATTTGTGACTGGGCCTAATTCAGCATCTGCTTTCAACTATTTCATAGCCTCCCATCCCAATCAAATAGAACTTTTCAATGAACTTCTAAATAAAAAAAGGAAAAAAGAGAGACAATTTTCACTATTATGAGATACTCATCACCATCTTACCCGCTTACAATTGATGACTAGCTAATGTATAAGTGTTGACCTAAGCCCCTTGGTAAGCTGGGCAGCTAGTACAAAAAGAGGTCGGATGTTTATCCTAAACATAAGAAGGAAGAAGACCATTGATCTTATAATACAATACCAGTTTACTTCAACACAAGAAGCATGGGCCTCCTTGATAGAAGCACTTTCAATGTTCTAATAGGTCTAACAGAACCCTAGTCCATCATAGATCACACCTTCTTAGAAGATAATTAGGGTGTCAATTTTGTTAAATTAAGATTCATCGCAATTCAATGGTCAAATCCATCCTTTAGGCTATTAATCATTGATTTTTCCATTTTTAAACTAGATCTTGCTTAAAGATTTAACATTTAATGGTTAGATTTCCCTTAATAACATTTGTGTCATCAAGATCTTGCAAATGAACAGTCAGAATGCTTGTTGCAATTCTTAGATAGAGATCATATTTGATTTGAATTGTCAAATCTACAATTCAAGGGTTAATGTTCTTATTTCCGGGTTGATATGGGTATATTGATCTGCTAGATCTTCCAATGGATCACTTCATGAGATCTAATCATCTTTGATCTTATGGATCTATGAGATCACTATGGTTTTTAGGCCATAATTAGTTAAAATTGTTCTCTGATCCTAAATTTTATTGCATATCTAGGTCCACCTCATCAATACGATTCCAACGGACCTTCCTGATTATTAATTGGGCTTATATAGCTCCTTGAATTTCACTCTTTCCATTTTAGGTCATTTTTCATGGTCATAATTAATCTTAATTAAATAAAATAGCAAAAGCATGCCACCAGGACGTGTGGTCCCGAACGTGCGCACACGTCTTGGTGATGGTAATGTGCATGGCTCATCACTGTCACCAAGATGCATGCTGTGTCACGGGAGCGCTGCACTCCGCTCACATGCATAGGGGACACTCCGGAATGGGATGTATCTGTTGCACATCACAATAGGTGTCCTGGCCACCAATCTTAGTGACTGGGATGAGACTATCTGATCTAAACCATCTAATCATTATGGTCCCAATCAACGTTCAGGATAGGCTAAAATTTCATTTTTTTTTACACTTTTAAGGTTTTTGGGGCCCCACAAAGTCATCAAATGACTCAGATCTACCATCTAAGCTATCTTTGAGTGGGCACCCAATTAGACCATTAGATCTATTTTCATCGATGATTTTTCGGCCGATGAGAGCAAATCCGACATGGATCTAGGTTCTTCTTGCTAGAAAAGAAAGGGAATAGAGGGAGAGGGGAGATAGCTTACTTGATTGGAGCCAGAGAGGGAAAGATGGTTTTAGTGGGTGGAAGTTCCTCTATGCCTACTAAAAAATTGGGTTGCCAATGTTGGAGAAAATGGCATCTGAGGGAGAGGAGAAGAAGAGGGAGAGGGAGAAGAAGAAGGGGAGGGGTTTGCGGAGAGATTGCGGTTGGGGGGCTTGGGGGGGAGAAGTGGGGGTTTTATCGTCGATGATCCACTTTACTCATGGGAGGCGGAATCACCGACTTTCTCCATCGGCGACAAAGTCGAATATAGAGGGGCTACCATTATTAAAAATGGCCCCTCTAATTCTAACCCAGTTTTTACCAAAATGCCCTTATAATTAAAAGTTCCCTAACTTTCTCATCTGAACTCCATTTTCAGGTGTGTCATTGGATTCCATTTTTCGAGTAGAATCTAATTATGAAAATTTTTCCAACAAATTTGATTTCTATAAATTCTCACATCTAAAATTCAAAATTCATCCTTATAAAAATCCAGCTAGTTACACCCAACCCTAGAAGATCAAGGGTAGATTTAATCATCACCTCTTGGCCTACCTATGATAATCACTACAAGCGCTCAACCCAACCTTCCTAATTAATTTAAAATTAATTAGAAGAGATCTATAGAGGCCATCACATACTCGTAGTATCATCTTAAAAGAACATGATCTATTGTCACTCCAGTGGCTTCTAAGCACTGTGGTTACAGTGGGTGTCTTAAAATCCAAGTGATTTTCCAACACCTTTCATTGACGTTGGTTGAGGTCAAAATGCCTACTGACACGAGGATTCCACTAACCACTTTAAAGAAGAATCCAACTAGTAAGCGGTTGTCAAATTTGAAATAGAGGAGCATTAGACTAGGCTAATCTAAAAGCATCTTCCCCACACAAATTTAAGAAAATCAAAATATTTTTTCATATTAGCCTTAAGGATTATTTGATTGTGTCCTTTGTTTGTGCATCATTCTAGAAATTTAGGTTGCATCATTTAGGGTAGTCTTTCCCCCAAAAAATAAAACAAAACCAAGTAAAAAAAGAGAAAAAGGCTTATGTTGTATGCACTTTTGGAGATGCGACAAAACTGAAAGGTTAGTGAAGCACTACCAAAACAACATACAACCAGATCAATCAACATCAATAATTAATCAACGATCAAGGGGTAACTTAGCCCATGGTAGTCAAGGCCCTCCACTCATCATGGATAAGGACCCATCACCTCTAATGGATGATGAATATCAACCTCCACCAAGGAGAAATAATCATATACCAAATAGAGATTGGAGAAGAAATAATAATAATCATCTACCAAATAGAGGTTGGAGAAGAAATAATAATAATCATCTACCATATAGAGATTGGAGAAGAAATAATAATAATCTACCAAATAGAGATTGGAGAAGAAATAATAATATTAGGGAGTGGGGCCATCAGAGTGAACATGGGGATAATGATGTTGATCAAAACTTTCGTAGCAGAACTCTAAAAGACTACCTTCAGCCTACATGCACCAGTACCCCATCCAACATCATTCTTCCTCAGAATGCTAGTGCTTTAGAATTAAAAATGGAAGTCCTTACCTCTACCTTAAAGAGTTTGATGAGGTATATAGTACTCAATGAACACAAAACATTAATCTAGACTTTATCAAGCTTAAACTTTTTCCTTTCTCTTTAAAGGAAAAAGTTAAAATATGGTTTGATGCACTGCCAGCAAGTTCCATGAGGACCTGAAATGAAATGACTAAGGAATTCTTGGAAAAAAAATTCCTTATGCATAAAACAAATATATTTTGCCTAAAGATCATGAATTTTACTCAAAAGGATAAAGAGTCATTCTATCAATGTTGGGAAAGATTCAAGGATCTTTTACTCACATGCCCACATCATGGCTATGAACCATGGCACATCACTAGCTTCTTTTATGAAGGATTTAATTTTAACATGCACCAATTTGTAGAGATGATATGTAATGGTAACTTCTTAAATAAACAACTAGATGAGGTGGAAGAGTATTTGGAATGGCTAGCTGAAAGTGCATAGACTTGGGCTGACTCAGAAAGAGTAGAACATCCAGATAGACCCAAGCACACTACCACCCATGATAGGGGAGGCATGTATGCCAGGTCTAACAAAGATAAACTTAATACCAGAGTAGCGTCCCTTACTAAAGAAGTAGAAGCCATAGTAATGGGAAAGAAAAACTCAAATAAGGATGAATAATTATGTAGCATCTATGAAAGTACCCCTCATCTTACTCAGGAATGTCCTACCATTCTAGCATTTTAAGAGGTACTTCATGATTAGGCTAACGCACTTAACACTTATAAAAGACCTTTCTCCCCATACTCAGAGACATATTACCCCAACTAAAGAAACTACACTAATTTCAGTTGAAAAAATGGACCAACTACCAATGTCTCACAACTAGGCCCATACCATCCTCACCAACAAAACCAAGGGCTTCTTGCCCTCCCCCCATACCAACCTCTTACTTCTAGACCTTACTTGCTCCCAACCCAAAAGGCCTATAGATGATAATATTCATTAACTCATTCATAATCAGGAGAGGAAAACTTCTCAGTTAGAAGTTCAATTAAAACACTAACTACTTTGTGAATGAAATAAAAAATATGATGAGTCAAATGATGCAAAATATGAAAAAAGAAAATTTTCTAACTCAACCACAAGGAAACTTTAAGGGAGTGCATGCAGTTAGCAATAATACATCTAATGCATCATTAAGTTCTATCATGGAATAGACGAAGGTGGCTACCATTCTTAGGAGTGGTAAAAGACTTGAGAAGGATAAATCACAAAAGACTAAACAAGTAGAAAAATCCACTAAAGTAAAA
Source organism: Warburgia ugandensis (assembly GCA_035236585.1). Lineage (NCBI taxonomy): Eukaryota > Viridiplantae > Streptophyta > Magnoliopsida > Canellales > Canellaceae > Warburgia > Warburgia ugandensis. The sequence continues at coordinate 68,412,016 of CP141126.1, read as the reverse complement.
GAAAATTCCAAATAGAAGGACCCACTTCACTTGTTGACCCATGTCCTATCCCTGTACCATTTTCCTAAAGGTTGCGTCAAGTCACAAAGAGTACCAGCAATGATGAGATTATGGAGATATTTAAGCAAATCAATATCAACATAACGATCTTAGATACAATAAAACAAATCCCATCATATGTCAGATTTTTAAAAAATGTATGCACAATCAAGAGGAAATTGAATGTGCAAAAGAAGGCATTTTTTTATTGAACAAGTTAGTTCCATTCTTCAACATCATACACCACCAAAATACAAGGATCTAGGTTGCCCCACTCTTACTTGCATTATTGGCAACAATAAGAATAATCAAGCCTTATAGATTTGAGATCTGGTGTGAACCTACTACTATATCGGTATATGAACAGTTAGGTCTGGGTGAGTTGAAAACTACTTTTACTACACTTTAGCTAGCCAATAATTTTATGAAGATACTGAGAGGAGTAATAGAAGATGTGCTTGTCTAAGTAAAATAGTTCTGCTTTCCTATAGATTTTCTAATTCTGGATACACAACCGATGGTGAATGAGAAAAATGAAATACCAGTCATCCTAGGACTATCATTTTTTGTTGCATCCAATTCCATAATTAACTATAGAAATGGTGTCCTGAAACTGCCTTTTGGTAATATGATATTAGAGTTAAACATATTCAACATTTGTAAGAAACCTCGTGAACTCATTAATGACTTGCACTATGTCAACATGATAAATTTAGTTGTGCAAGATCATTTTCAATCATCTTCCTTGTTGGACCCACTTGAGGCCTATTTGGCTCACTTTAATGAGTTTAATGATGATGTATTAATAGAGAAAGTTAATGCCCTCCTTGATTCTATTCCTATCATAGATATAGAAAAATGAAAACCTCATTTTGAGGAACTTCCACCAAGGGAATCCACTCCCTTTCCATCATTAATAGAACCTGCTAAGCATGAATTGAAATATCTACCATCATATTTAAAATATACCTATTTATGAGAAAATATTAATAGATACTTAAAAAAAAACACAAAGGTGCTATAGGACGGACCATTGCTGATATGAAGGGCATTAACCCTTTAATATGTACCCATAGGATATATCTAGAGGATGATGCTAAACCATGTCATTAAATGTAAAGAAGGTTAAATCTTAAAATAAAAGCTATGGTTAGAGCAGAAACCCTTAAATTGCGTGATGTGGGAATCATCTATCCCATAAGTGATGGCAAATGGGTAAGTTATACTCAAGTAGTTCCAAAGACGTTTGAAGTAATAGTGATCACTAATGCCAATAATTTATAAATTCCAACTAGAGTTACCACTGTTGGCGTATGTGCATTGACTATAGAAAATTGAATGATGTCAAGAGAAAGGGCCATTTTCCTTTGCCCTTCGCTAGTTAGATGCTAGAAAGGGTTGTAGGACATCGGTATAATTGTTTTTTATACGGTTACTTAGGGTATAACCAGATAGAAATTGCACTCAAGGATTAGGAAAAGACTACTTTTACATGTCCTTTTGCCACTTTTTCTTACAAAAGAATGCATTTGAATTATGTAATACTCTTGCCACATTTCAATGCTGCATGTTGAGTATCTTTATTGATATGGTAGAGAGAATCTTAGAGGTTTTCATGGAAGACTTTTCTATTTTTAGTGATTCAATTGAAATATGTCTTGAAAATCTAAGAGAAGTCTTTAGTCGTTCTAAAGAAAAGAACTTAATGCTTAATTAGGAAAAGTGTTATTCCATGGTTCCTAAGGGAATTGTCATTGTCCACATAGTGTAATCCAAAGATATAGAGGTAGATAGAACCAAAGTTGACCTAATTACTTATCTACCCATCCCTAATCTATTAGTGACATTTGCTCTTTCCTAGGTTATGCAAGATTTTATAGGCGGGTTAGTAAAGATTTTAGTGCAATATCCAGACCATTGTGTCACCTCCTTACAAAGGATACCCTTTTGAGTGGACTGATGATTGTCAAGAAACTTTTACAAAGCTGAAAGATAAGTTAACCACTATACCTATCATGAAATCACCTAATTGGAATCTACCCTTTGAAATCATGTGTAATGCTAGTGATCACCCAAAGGAGCTGTACTAGGGCAGAGAAAAGAGAAAAAGCCATATGTCATCTATTATGCAAGTAGGACCCAAAATAGCACTCAAATGAATTATTCCACTACTGAAAAAGAACACTTAGCAGTTGTCTTCACCTTGGATAAATTAAGATCTTATTTGGTTGGATCTAAAATAGTCATATACAGTGATCATTCGACCCTTAAGTATCTTCTTTCCAAGAAAGATGCTGAGGCTAGACTAATTAGATGGATTCTTCTACTTTAAGAGTTTGACATTAAAATAAAAGATAAGAAAGGAGTAGAGAATGGTGTAGCTGACCACTTTTCTCGCATAGTACTAATAGAATCTTTGAATTAAGTACCGCCCAGATCAAATAATTAGAAGATGTATACCTAACTTAGAGCAACATAGTATTATCTCCTTCTATCACTTAGAAGCATGTGGTGGACATTTTTCTGCATAGAAAATGGCTGCAAAGATTTTGCAATGTGGTTTCTACTACCCTTCATTGTTTAAAGACACACGTGTTCTATAAAGCTTGGGAGCAATGTCCAAAGATAGGAGGAATAAACTGTAAGCATATGATGCCTTTGAACCCTATCATTTTCATAGAAGTTTTTTATTGTTGGGGCATAGATTTCATGGGATCTTTGCCACATTCTTTTGGATACATTTAATACTCTTACTAGCTATAGTCTATGAATCCAAATGGATTCAGGATATCCCATGTAGGCATAATGATCACAAAATAGTTGTTAAATTCTTAAAAGAAAATATTTTTTCTAGATTTGGTACCCCTCAAGCCATTATAAGTGATAACAATGCACATTTTTGCAACAAGCCATTTGAAGCACTCATTAAAAAATATAACATTACACATAAAGTTGCAATACCATATCACCCACGAACAAGTGGACAAGTTAAAGTATCTAATCGAGCTATAAAACAAATTCTTCAAAAGACTATTAATCCATATTGTAAGGATTAGCATCTTAGACTAACCGATGAACTATATGTTTATAGGACTGCACATTGAACCCCGATTGGTATGTCTCCTTATAGTATTGTATAAAATAAAGCTTGATATTTGCTTATGGTTTTGGAACATAGAGCCTACTAGGCAATAAAGACCTTTAATTTCAATATGGATAAAGTAGGCTCACATAGAAAACTCTAACTTAATGAGTTGGAAGAGATTAGGTAAGCTTAGATCTTGATGGACTAGTTCATGTATAGTTAAAGAAGTTTTTCCATATGGGACCATCAAGATTGAGGATGCTAGGATTAGCCATACTTTTAGAGAGAATGGTCAACATTTAAAGCCTTTCTTGGAATTTGAGAATCTAGAAGTTGAGTCCACAGCTCTAAAGAATCATATTTATCAAGATTGAGTGGATCTGATCCTTTTCGTATTATCTTGTGTATTTTTTCATTATTTTCTACATCATCCATATTCACTTTTGGTCTTATTTTCTTTCAAGTTGGGGGGTGTAGAATTCTAGCAAGTTCTAGTTTTTGTTGATTTTCTTAAATTTCTAAACAATTTTGAAAATTTTGAAAAATTTTAGGTCAATTCCTACACTATGATGAGAATTAAATTTTCTAAAGTATTGCCTAGGTAACTTTGGCATATTATTGAAATTGTACATGATTAATTCATCATTTTGCTCATTTTCTATAGTATTCCATGAAAGCATAGTCTTAGATCATATTTGTATATGCATTTGTATATATAATATAAATTGATAAGTAGTTATAACTTAGAGATCCTGAAGAAGTTCAATGAAGATCTATAACTTAAGTGAGTTTTAGCGCCATTCATTCTTTTTTAGAAGTTATAAATGTTCTAAATTTTTATTCTTCTACTTGCTTAAAGTAAAATTTTATCCCATCAATTTTTAAATTTGGCTAATTACAGGAATTATCAGAGTATTACCTTCAAAATTTTAGAAGTTCATTGAATCTAATAGATTGTAGGAAACCTAAAAAATAATTTAGGCCATCCTTGTTGTTAACCTAGAGATATAAAGCCTACCCAATAACATTTTTACCACTAATTTGCCAATTTGAACCTTTTATAGAAGCCTTTTCTTTTCTCACCCAAATTACCTTACCCATATTAACCTAGTATAATATATTAATTATCTATTTTCTTTGAAAGATAAGTTAGATATTAATGAATGAATACTTTTCAATTGCAATGAAAGTAGAAAATTGAGTATCAAGAAATGTTCTTTAAAGAGATTCAAAAGTGTTAAAAAAAAGTTTGTAGAATACAAAAAAGTGGAAAAAGAAAAATTCACCTCAAGAAACCAAAGTAATGAAGAATTATCAACTTTAGAAGACCTCTACTTATTTTTGAAGAATTTTGAATACCCTTTATACCCTTTCTTCTCATAACCCTGTCCTAAGCTTATGTTTTGTCCTAGTTAAACACCTATTAATTCTATGATGAATATAGTCTTGATGAGAATATGAAAAGATAGGATTTAAAGAGTAATATTTCTACAATTTCAAAGGTAATGACATCTTTATCATTTCTAAAGGGATCAAAACTAAATTCCTTAGTAACTTTCATTCATTCAAGAATATATATGAGATAAATTTGTTTCTATTAACTCTGCTCACATATTTAAGAGAGAGATATGATTTGAATCTTTTATAAGAGATTCTATTTCTGACTATATGTCATTAGTGAGGATTGAGGTCAAAACAAATTTCAAATAAAGTTCAAAAGTTAGAAGTCTACTTTAAGATAAAAATTATTCTATATGTAGACTATACACACATACTCTGAGATCTAATTTTAATTGGAATGTATTTAACATATAGGTAGGGTTTTGAATTTTTTATTTGTTTTTATTAGTATGCTAAAGTTGATAGATTTATTGAAGATAAGTCTCTAAGTAAAAAGTGGAGTTGACTTGAAAATAATTTTTTGAATGTTGTAATGTAAATTGGTTTTTTTACATGTTTTTCTCAGGACTAGAAAAATGCTGGTTAGGGTGTGTTAAGTTTTCAATTTTAGCCAATGAGGGCAACCGCAAGGAAGGCCTGTAGTGCGACAACCCGAGTTTTTGAAACACATTTTTGTAATATATTTTTCAAAGGAAGGGCCCTTAAATGGTAATAAAAAATTCGCAAACAATACAATGAAAATTCTTTTCATTTAAATTCATTTGTAACAAAACCCAAGTCTCACTTGAAGATACATAATACACATAGCCATTTTGTATAAAATAACATTTCATTGAATATCAGGAATCATCTAGTAGTTCACTCTTACACAGCCCCTGTATTATAATTACAACCCATTATCCAAATTACATAATCCAAATTTCAAACCTCACCTTACATTAAAAACACTTAATACAAAACTCTCTCAAATAAAGAAAATTACATATCTTCAAGGGCATACCCTAATTGCTTATTTTCTTCACGTCTTCAAGCATTACTTCCTTGAGTCTTTTATGATCTTGAGCTTCTAACCCTCCTTCCCTGTATCTGAGGTATTAGAAACATGAAAACATTTACAATACCTCAGCAAGCTGTGCTTGGTAGGGGATACAAAAATATACTACTTCATCAATATAAGAATACCTACCTTAGTCAGTATTCCTTCCTGGTTATCCATTCATGAGTTATCTCATACTCATACATAGATTATATTTATGTAGTATAGATCAAGCTAGTTAATATAGTGAAGATTGCTCAAAACTTGTTCCTTCCCTTGGCTATACTTCCACTTTGGAATTCAATATTCAGCCGATCTTTATATAGGGATTTCCAGGAACTCATGTAGTGGCATCTCATTATGCCATGGCATTATGTTATGCCTATCATATGTGCATCATAATGCAAAATACATTAGGACTACTATGCTACAGTCTCAATCTGTATAGCGTGCTCGGATAACTGTATGATCCTCCACTGATACCAACTATGGAATAATCAATTCATGTCCTCATGGGGTGGACCATGGCTGTCACAGTGGGCCCTTCCCATTATTGCCTCACCCGACTTTTAGCCTCTCTTTGGGCACGGTATCTATCATATAAGTTTCAGGAAGCGGGTGGCCAAACCCTCATAACTTCCCTAGCATAGTATCCCCAGTTTCTATCTCTATATAAAACAAAATCACAAGCCTCCTTACTTGTATGGAAAATGCATTGTACATATCAGATGATGTGTCTGTTTAACTAAGGCTAGAATATTTTCTATACCCTATTCTTAGGGTTTCCTTAGTCTCCATATCTCATTACTTTCACCTCATTAGACTTGATCATCATATTAGATCAATTTTGATTAGATTATGAGATTGACTCACTTAGTTGGATCATAGGTTTTGGATCACTAATTGGATCATAAGTTTTGGATCATGACTATGCGAAGGTACTAATTATATCATGAAGGTCTATACTTCTAGATAGAACATCATGTATGTATACACATGAGTCTCTAATACATCTTTGTATAACCACCTACCTCAAAGTGATGACATTGTCTTGATTCATACATCCCTAGTGGTATTCCTCCACATTGCTCATCCTAGTCTGTATTCATACATCTATCAACCATACATATCAAGTTATTCATATGTATCCCTATAAGGGATGTCCTAATTTTCCTGGAATTGTGTTTGATCAAGGGTTAGAATTCTCTATCCATGTTCTTCTACATACCTGTACATAATTTTTATATAGACATACATAATACAATACTACATTAGTATTCTTAATTTTTTTTTATCATTCAAGATCCTATGGATCTTGTTTGATCATCCTTATCTTGATTACAATTTTTATTAGGATTAGATGATTTATTACATTTTATGCTCTTATTATTATTACTCAACCAATTAATGTTTTATTGGTTGAGGGTAGCTTATTTCATTCTAAGTCTAGAAGCTCCTCTTATGTCAAATTGGCTAAGGCTTACTAGTTGAATAGTTGAACACAAAATGGTTACTTCAATCCTCATGTACGGAGGTGTTTAGACCTCACAAACATCAACGGAAGGTGGGGGAAGAGCGAGGCTCTATCAGAGAAGCCCCTTAATCATTATGTCTATCATCCACTATATTGACGCTAGCTCAACCTTTCATAAGGTTCCTATGAGCATTTCAACCCTAAGTACTCTTTCTAATTGATTTTAATTAAATCCATGAACTAAAATGTCATTCATGGAGTTTTATTATTCTCCTCATTTGGACCAAGGAATTTATATTCCTTATATTATCCTACTAACTATGGTCCTTTCTATCATTAAGTCCATGTCATACATTCCATGTAAATGTCCTTTCATTCTAATTTCATTTAATTACAATTTCAATGAAATTTCCATTACTTAAGCATTAAAGCATAAACATAAAGCATAAATAAATAATTCTATAAAACTCTACTAAGCAAGGAAAAATTAATTCAAATCTAAAAAGATATAAACACTTATCATGATCCAACAGTCTTAATTGATCCTTATTCATTTTTCCTTTTTTTAGGGTTTAGATCTTGATCCTTCATTTTATTTTAGATCTAACATTTCTTATTGATGTAATTTCATTATTAAATCATTGATGTATCTCATCCCTTGATTTGATCTTCCTTGATCTGCCCGATCAAGGAGATCTTAACTTACTTTATCCCATTTAAGAGCATAGATCTTGATCTAGCCCAAATCCTCATCATCCATTCCATAAATTCACATAATCATAACTCAATATCATCATCAATACCTATCCATATATCCCAATCATCCTTGATCAACTTGATCAAGGAGATTTCCATCCCTTTTTATGGTTTTTATTACTTTTAAGGCTATATCTCTTAAGATCTGCCTATAAAATTACATATAACTCACTAATTTAAGTTATTACATTATTATATCATCATTGAAAAAGGATTGATTGGTCTGATCATCCAAGATCTTGTAAATCAAGTATGTTAGTATACTTATCCACTTAATTACAGAAAATTTAATGAATTAAAATTACAATTTTATTGGTTCAATGCGTTATAATTATCACAAGGAATCCATAAAAACTTTCTGATCTCAATTTAGAATTCAATTGAGATCAGAATTGAGGTTTAAAGCTTTCAACTTGTTTTTAAGGGCTAAATTTCACTCTTATTGTTTTTCTTTATTTGATTAATCTATAGACACCAAATTTCTACTATAATCATACCTCTTAAGATTTTGGACCTTCTAAACACATCCATCTGTTCAGATTTTCAGTTTGGGGTCATCTAGGCCATGATCCAAGATTAATGGCACGAATTTTACTAAATAGAACATGTAAATACAATTTAAAACTCATATATAACAAGTTCAGTGAATTCTAAAAGATACAAGGAATCCATAGTAGTTTTCATATTTAAAATCAAAGGTGCATCAAGCTCTGAATTGAAGAAATTAGGTTTTAGATCAAAATAGAATGGCCCAGATCTAATCTGGGTTTACGGGTGTGGGATGACCAACGGCCCACGCCCATTACTACCTATCCCAAGTGGTCGGGTGGAAGTGACCAGCTACAAGCGAGACAGTCCAAATCTGGACCGTCGGATCACCTGTGGCTAGATCTCCTCCATCCATGACTTTCGGTGACCCAGATCTCATCTCTTGGGGTTTTGGGGCCCCAGGAATCCATCCAACAGCTCAAAAGTTGCATCTAAGTTGTCGATGGAGGAAATCTCAACCCTTCATGATAGATCCGTCGTTTCCGATGGATCAACGGCTAGGGAATTCTCTAGGTGGCCGAAAAACATGGTCTATCTACCAGAAATGAAAGGGGAGTGCAAAGTGCACCTACTTGAAGTGACGACATTCCAGAATTTGGTCGGTAAAACCAGGAAATCCACACCTTAAGATAAGTCATCGGAGCTCACCATTTTTCGACAATTTTCCAATAAATACTCCTCTGATTACCATAACAATATAGGGCTCTTGTATATCTCAGTATTATTAAGATATCCAATGGCCAAGATTGATTTTCAACGATCAAAATGTGACATCTAATTCAAAAACCATAGTAGGGTGAAAACCCTGCCCGTCGGGGATGACGCATGTACAGGCACGCCTAATAACCTGAGGAGGAATATTGCCCCAGGTGTGTTTGTGGACTCTCTAACAAATGAAAAAAACAATGTTAAGAGGAAGAGAAGAAAAGAGAGAGAAGGAGGAGGATTTTTTAGCTGAAATTTTGATATAGTCTAAGGAATTTCGTGAAGAATTTTATAAATATTTTTGGAAATTTTCTGAGGGGTATTTATAGGTGTTTTGAGTGTTTTTAATGATGACATGTATTAATTATGTTTATTTCTTTTTATTATTTAATATCATTGGATTTCCACTACCAGCTCCTTCTCCACCAGCAGGTGGTAGTGGTTTGACTCATGATTTCATGTGGTCTGGTCATTAGATTCCTTTGTGGATCCCTTGTGGGCCCCATGTGAGCCCCACATAGTGTAAAAAGACCATTTTGCCCTATATGTATAAAAATTAGGGTTTATTCCCATGACCTTGGAATTGAGCGTACTTAGTGGTGTTGGATTCGTATTTCTAAGTACATTCTAAATATTTATGTCTTAGGCCTTGGATCTAGGTAAAATTACCATTTTACCCTTTTGTTAATAAAAATGGAGAAAAATAAGACTTTTTCATCCGGATTCAAAATAAGTCATGCTTACAGTTATTTTGAAGGGTTCACTGAATTTGATTTCAATTATACATGTCTTATCCTTTGATTATACTTCTATGAGAAGTGAATTCTAAATAACCCTAATATTCCAGCCTGATTTTCCTTAAAATTCTCAATTTCACTATCTCTTGCCGCATCGACCTCTCACTCATCTCTTTCTAGATACTTATCTCTCTCATTCTCAGCCTCTCTAGGCTTATAGTAGAAAAACCCAATTCACTACCCTCTTCCCTACCTCCAGATTTTTTCTATCTCGCTCACTGCTGCTTCCCATCTCCTCTTCCTTTGTTCACCATCAGGAAGAGGGGACTACAACATCCCTGTCACCCATCTCTCTCCATATATTCTCTTTGTCTCATTGTCTCTTGGTCTCTTTCTCTCTCTCCCAATCTCTCCTAGCACTTCATCGTTCTTGTGATTACCCAGGTTTTTGTAACACATTTTGTAAAACATTTTTCAAAGGCAGGGCTCTTAATGGTAAAAAGAAATTTTGCAAACAATGCAGCAGAAATTATTTTCTTTTAAATTCATTTGTAACAAACCCAAGTCTCACCTCAAGGTACATAATACACATAGACATTTTCTATAAAATAAATTTTTATTGAATACAAGGAATCAGCCAGTAGCTCACTCTCACACAATCCCTGTATTATAATTACAAACCATTGTCCAAATTACATAATCCAAATTTCAAACCTCACCTTACATTAAAAACTCTCAATATAATACAATCCTCTCAAATAAAAATTACATATCTTCAAGGAACACACCCTACTTGATTATTCTCTTCAAGTCTTCTACTGTCTTAAGCTCCTAATTCTCCTTATCTGTTTCTGAGATATTGTAAACATTCAAACATTTACAATATCTCAACAAGCTATGCTTGGTAGGGGATACAAAAATATACTACTTCACTAATATAAGAATACATACCTCAGTCATTATTCCATCATAGTTATCGACTCTTGAATTATGTCAACATAGGGTATATACGTTATTTATGTAGTATAGGATAAATCTGTTAAAATAGTGAAAATTGCTCAAAACTTGTTCCTTTCCTTGGCACCCATTTAGGGGATCAATATTCATCCAATTCTCATATGGGGATTTTCTTTCTAGGAACTCAAGTAATGGCATCTCATTGTGCCATGGAATTATACTATGTCTATCATATGTACATCATAATTCAAAATACCCAAGAACTATTGTGCCACAGTCTCAATCCGTACAGCATGCTCAAATAACTGTATAATCATCCACTAATACCAGCTATGGAAATAATAAAATCCATGTCCTCATGGGGAGGACCATGGCTGTCACAGTGGCGGCCTTCCCATGATTGCCCCACCCGACATTTAACCTCTCTTTGGGCATGGTATCTATCATATAAGTTTTATGAAGCAGGTGGCCAGACCCTCATAACTTCCCTAGCATAGCATCCCCAGTCCTAAGGCTGTGTAAAACAAAATCACAAGCCACCATGCTTGTATATAAAATACATTGTACATATTAGAGATGTGTCTGTTTAAATAAGGCTGGAATATTTTCTATGCCCTATTCTTAAGGTTTCCTTAGTCTACATATCTCCTTACTTTCACCTCATTTAATTAGATCATTAGATAGTTGAATTGGATCATAGGGTTGGTTTACTTAATTGAATCATGACTATGCTAAGGTACTAAGCATACTTATATTATGAAGGTTTATAATTCTAGACAAAAGATCATGTATGTATACACATGAAATCTTAATACATTCTTGTACATCCACCTACCTCAAAGTGGTATCATGGTATTAATTCATACATCTCAACTTCATATTATCCATCATGATCTTGATACATATGTCAACCATACATATAAAATTATTCTTCTAGACAAGTATTCTTTCTACATGAGTTTATCTTATGAGGGATGCCCTAACTTTCCTTGAATCATATATGATCAAGGTTTCAAATCTTCTAAGTTCACAATTTATACTATAAGTAAAATCATAGAAAAATACTACAATTTACATTATATTTCTTTTCTTATTGTTTGTAATCGTTCAAGATCTCTCTTGGATCTTGTTTGATCTTCCATAGCTTATTTACAATTTTTATTAGGATTGGATGATTTATTAACCTTTTAAGCTCTTATTATTATTACTCAACTAGTTAATGTTTTACTAGTTGAGGATAGCTTATTCCATCCTAAGTCTAGACAGCTCCTCTTATGTCAAATTGGCTAAGGTTTACTAGCTAAATGATTGAACATAAAGTGGTTACTTCAATCCTCATGTAAGGAGGCGTTTAGACCTCACAAACATCAATGAAAGGTGGGGGAAGAGTAAGGCTCTATTAGAGAACCCACTTAACCACCATGTTCATCATCTACTAGGGTGACCTTAACTCAACCTTTCATAAGGTTCCTATGAGCATTTTAATCCTAAGTACTCTTTCTAATTAATTTTAATTAAATCCATGAACATTAAGATGTCATTCATGGAGTTTCATTATTCTCCTATTTTACTCCAAGGAATTTATATTCCTTATATTTTCCTACTAACTATGACCCTTACTATCATTAAGTCCATGTCATTCATTCCATGTAATGTCCTTTCAACTCTAATTTCATTTAATTATATTTCCAATGTAATTTTCATATAAAAAACATTAAAGCATAAATAAATAAATAAATTTACAATTAACTCTACTAAGCAATAAATGACAATTATAATAACATTTAATAATGCAAATAAAAATCTAACATGCCTTAACTATTCATCATGATCCAATGGTCATTATTCATCTTTCATCTCTTTTTAGTGTTTAGATCTTTATCTTTTCATTTTCTTTTAGATCTAACACATCTTCTTAATGTGATTTCATTATTATATCATTAATGCATCTCATCCAATGATCTAATCTTTCTTGATCCAACCGATCAAGAAGATCTTAAGTCATTTTATCCAATTTAAGGGCATAGATCTTGATCTATCCCAAATCATCATCATCCAATCCATAATTACATATGATATTAACTTCATATCTTCATCAAAACACATCCATACTATCCAATCATCCTTGATCATAGATCAGTCACTTATAACCATTGATTCCATGTCTTACAGTCACAAGATCATCAGTTGATTAGAATTATAGAGTTTGATCATTCCAAATTTCACTAATCATGAGAATTAGCAATGCTTTTCATTATTAATAGATTTTTACATGTATCAAAACATAAATTTTCTAAGTTCAGTAGGTTCTACTCATCAAAAGGAATCCAACCCAACTTTTCGATCTCAATTTGAAGTTAAATTGAGATCAAAATTGGGATTTTAATATTTCAGCCTGTTTTTAGGGCTGAATTTTAATCTTAATATTTTTGTTTATTTTACTATGATCATTATCCTTAAGGGTTTGGGATCCTCTAAACCCATCCATCTGTTCATATTTTAATTTTGGGATCATCTTGATCATGATCCAAGGTTGTTACTATGGATTTTTGTTATAATCTCAAATAAATAAAATTTAAAACATACATTTTATGAGTTCAATAGCTTACAAAAGTGACAAGGAATCTACAAAAAGTTTCAGATCTAAAATCAGAGCTATATTCAGCTCTTAATTGGAAAAATAAAGTTTCTAGTTCAAAATTTGGATGTCCCAAATCAAGTCTAGGTTTACGGGTGCGGGACGACCAGTGGCTTGTGCCCGTTATGGCCATCCTAGGTGGTCGGCAAGAGTGACTAGCTATAGGCGAGACAGTCTCGATCTGGACCGTAGGATCACCCATGACCATCAACGGCCTAGATTTCATCTTCTAGGGTTTTTGGACCCCAAGAATCCATCCAACAGCTCAGAGATTTCATCTGAGTTGTCCAAGGTGGTGGATCTCACCCTGTTGCCAGATCCATAGTCTTCAATGGATTAATGGCCAGGGAGATCTCCTAAAGGCTGGAAAACACAACATAACTACCGTAATAGAAAGAGGAGACAGAGATGCACCTACCTGGAGGGATCAGAGTCCAAAACTTGGCCAGAAAATAAGAAAATCCATGCCTGAATATAAGTCGCCAGAGCTACTATTTTTCAATGATTTGGCCAGTGAATATTCCACTGATTGTTGTAAAAGTATAGGGCTTTTATGTATTTAGATGTGTTGAACCTCTTTGACGAAGTGGATTAAGGTTTCAATAGTCCAAAGTGGACGTCTAATTGAAAAACCATAGTAGGGTGAAAACCCTGCTCGTCAAGAACGACGCATCTATAGACGCGCCCAATGATTTAGGGTGGAATATTCCCCCGGATGCATCTATGGACGCGCTAATAGAAGAAAAAAAACAAGGAGAAAGAAGGAAGAAAAGAGAGAGAAAAGGGGAAGGAGTTTTGAGTTAAGATTTTGGGGGATGCTAGGGAATTTCATAATTAATTTTTTGAACATTTTTGGAAAAAAAAAAATTTTTGAGGTATTTATAGGCATTTTGGGTGTTTTTCATGATTATGTGTAATTATTATGTTTTATTTTTTTATTATTCAATGTTCATTGGATTCCCACTGCCACCTCCTTCTCCACTAGCAGGTGGTAGTAGTTTGACTCATAATTACACATTTTTTTGCCATTGACTTCCTTTGTGGGTCCCTTGTGGGCTCCACAGATGTGAAAAGACCATTTTGCCCTTTTAATTTCAAAATTGGAGAAAAATAGTGTTTATTCCCATGAACTCTAAATTGAGTGTACTTAGTGGCATTAGATTTGTATTTTTGAGTGCATTCTAAATTTTCATGTACTAGTTCTTGGTTATGAGTAAAATTACCATTTTACCCTTTTTGTTTATAAAATGTAGAAAAATAAGGATTTTTCATCCGAATTCAGAATTTGTCATGCTACAGTCATTCTGAAGGGTTCGTTGAGTATGTTTTTAATTATAAATGTCTTACCCTTTGATTGTAATTCTATGAGAAGTGCATTTTTAATAACCCTAATATTCTAGACTAATTTTTCCTTGAAATTCTCAATTTCATTATTTATTCAATTTCATTACAAAAGTTAGGGGTGTTACAGTTCTTCACCAATTTTCCCTTGTTCTTTCCCAACTCTTCATCATCATTCCTTGTTTCTATTTTAGCCATTTTTTTTCCTTGTTTCCAATTGAGTTTAAGCTTCAATTCTTCACTATAATTCCCCAAATTTGCTTGCTTTTATAAATTTTCAATGTTTCACTAAAAACCCAAATCGAGTTTTCCCACAAATTCCCTCCTTTCTCACCTTTTCTCCTTCCCATGCATCATGGTCTTCTTCATCGAGTTTCTGTGGTGTTTCGGGTAAAACCAGAATTTAAACAAAAATTCCAATTGTACCCATGGCACTTATTCCTTAATTCCATTTGCATCCCTTATCTAATTCCCTCTGTGTCCCTGGTTTTGTCTTATTTCTATCCCCATTTTACCTTATCCAGGTTTTGTTTTGTTCTCAAATTAATCTAAAAATTAATTAATCTAGTCCTATTTGATTTAAGCTTAACTGAATCAACAATTTAGTTTAAAAGCAGGATCTCTATATTTCTTGATCTAGTTATCATCAGAATTCAAATCAATTCCTAGATCTTGTTCTTAGGACAATTTCTAGTTGAGCCATGAGTCCCGATATTCAATCTAAAATCCAAAATTTTTACTAAGTCGTCCAAAACCCAAAATCTTTTCTTAGTCAAGATCATCAAATTCTTGAGAAATCTGTTTAATCTAGCAATAGAATCCTTAATCAAATATATGAGTGAGAGATTGATGAAGGTTGATTGACTTTGATGTCACTAGATTTGAAGAAATTTGTCACAATCAAGCTAGGGAAGTGAATTTTATTTTTTATTTAGTTAATTTTTTGTATTTTGGAACTTGGATTGGTGTAATTTTCTTTAGTTGAATAGCATTTACAATTCATTGTTATTTAATTTTTTATTTCTTTTAATTAACTATTAATTAAATTTTATTTAAACTCTAAAATTGTAAATTGAGTCTTCATGGGATCAACCTATCCTTGCATCAGCTATACTACAATAGCCTATACTCTTGCGGTAAACATAAACATCTCTTTATATCTCATATCTAGATAACTAATTCTCACTTGTTTAACTATACATCTATTTTGGCTAATACCAATCATAAATTGTTAATAGTTTTACATTGTCTCGTATCTTACATCAATAATACCTTTAAATCTTTAAGATAAATGCCATAACGATTAATTTACTATTTTTATTAGGACTTTTAATCTCAAAAGTCTTGATAATGATGTAACATATGTAATCACTCTTTTTGTACTGCATTAGTACACATTCCAAGTCTTTATTTGATGCATTCCCTAAAGCTCACCAAAAGGTCTACTATTTGAAAGTAAGATAAGAAATGGTATGGCAGTTAGCTTTCTTTACTTTTTCTTTTTCTAATTCCACCATAGTGCTATCTCTTTTTTTTTCAATTAAGGTGGTACAAAAAGTAAACTTCCTTAATTCATATACATGATTGTCAAATTCATGTATTTCAACATACTTTTGATGCTTTTCTAATTACTATTATATCAAGATGTTGTATGTTATTACTATTGTAGTTTAATTAAATAGAAGTATAAATCATCTCATGGTATCTACAATTATTTCTAACAACATACTCAATGTCACATATGATTCAAATGTCATTCAAATATTTTCCTCTAAAATCCTCAACTAATCATACTTTGAATTCATATCAACTTTTAATGAGATCATAATTATGTATGTACAATTAAATATGTCTTTCATTTAATTAGAGAATGCTTATTGGTCGTTATGATTTCTCATGAATTTGATAATCATCAATAAATCTCAACAATTCATTATTATTGTATTTAATAAAGAAGACCAGTACAGTTCAACAAAAATATATGATATCCACTTTATTTAGTAGTTGTTACAACTAATTTTCTAATAGTTTCATAAGATTAAATTAGTAGAGTACTTTGGAGATACAATTGTATCCATCATAAACTCAATAATGACATCTATCTCACTTTTAATGCTAGTCCAGGTAGATCTTTAGAAATTGTATATAAACTTTCTTAGACTACTAACATTTCACATAGGATAGGTTTATCATTCTTTGATAATTTATCTTATCTTTAGCCAAAAGGTTTGGCTCCTCTGTGCATTGTGTCTAGTTGTTTCAAAATAAACAACACATGCTCATTTAAAACTTATCTCTTTAAAAAAGAGGTCTTTAGTTCTTCTAGCATATCTAAAATAGTCTTATGAAAATAATTTGTTGTCTGATGTAACAAATTAATCCATCATTAAGATGACACCAATATTCATTCCATTTTCCTCAATGGTAGTTTGACGAAGAACTGGGTGAGCAGCTAATTTGCTATATATTTATATTGAATGTATGCTTGTATTTAAATTATTGAACATTATTCCAATAATTACCTTTGTATTATATATGCACATTTGTTGTATTTGGACTTTAAATTGTAATAAGACAAGGACTCTGACTATTGACTAGGTAGATCCTTAAGAAGTAAACTCATTTAAAAATAATTTACTTGAAAGGAAAATTTATTTTGAGTCTTTAAAATTAGATTAAATTACAAAATAAATAATGAGTTGAAGGATGACACTCATGGTTTTGAAATGGGACTTTTAAAGCTATTTTCAAAAAATGACTTTAGAAGTGGTGACTTTTAAAGTTGCTTTTTAGAAAATGACTTTAAAAGTGGTGACTTTTAAAGTCAATTTTTTAAAAACGGCTTTAAAAGTTGGAGCTTTTAAAGTCAATTTTATAATTGACTTTAAAAGCATTCTCCAACTAAAAAGAAAATTTTCCTACTAAACTAAAATAGGGACTTTTAAAGTTTTCAAAAATCAATTTTAAAAGTCCACACTTTTAAAGTCATTTTTTTATAAGACAACTTTAAAAGTTGGAGCTTTTAAAATCATTTTTTATAACTGACTTCAAAAGTATTCTCCTACCAAAAACAAATTTTCTAGCTAAACTAAGATAGGGACTTTTAAAGTTGGTTTTAGAAAATAACTTTTGGAAGTTGTGACTTTTAAAGTTGTTTTTTATAAAATGACTTTAAAAGTTGGAGCTTTTAGAGTCATTTTTTATAATCAAATTTAAAAGTATTCATCAATCAAAAAAGAATTTTCTTGGTAAACTAAAATAGAGACTTTTAAAGTCATTTTTCTAAAACTAAGTTTAGTTGGTTCTTTTAAAGTCATTTTTTATAATTGACATTCAAAATATTCTCCAACCAAAAAATTAAAAATTCTTGTTAAACTAAAAGGGACTATTAAAGTCATTTTCCAAAGGCTTGAAAAGCCCACACTTTAAAGTCATTGTTTAAAGTTGTTTTTTATAAAACAACTTTAAAAGTTGGAACTTTTAAATTTGTTTTTTATAACCAATTTTAAAAGTTTTCTCCTTCTAAACAATTATTTTCCCTCTAAACTAAAATAAGGACTTTTAAAGTCATTTCCAGAACTACTTTATAAGTTGGAGCTTTTAAAGTTATTTTTTTACAACTAGCTTTAAAAGTATTCACCAACCAAAATTATTTTTTCTAGCAAAATTAAAATAGGGACTTTTAAAGTTGTTTTTTAGAAAACAACTTCAAAAGTCAGAGCATTTAAAGTGGTTTTCTGAAAACCAACTTGAAAAATCTATTC
This sequence comes from Warburgia ugandensis, assembly GCA_035236585.1. Taxonomy (NCBI): domain Eukaryota; kingdom Viridiplantae; phylum Streptophyta; class Magnoliopsida; order Canellales; family Canellaceae; genus Warburgia; species Warburgia ugandensis. Next base: position 68,393,534 of record CP141126.1, on the reverse strand, counting down.
CCATGAAAAAAAGTGATTCCTATCTGATTAAAGAAATCAATTTGTGATGAAATGACTTCTTAAGTATGCTTTTTAAAGTCATTTTTTAAAAATCAACTTGAAAAGTATTTATGAAGTCAGTTGACTAAACCAATTTCTTTATGCCAACTTTAAAAGCGTCCTATGTAATAGTGATGATATCCAAACTTGTCATCAATCATCTCCTAGCATAGGACAAGTTGAGAAATTCTTTGAACAATTTTTGAAACTTCAAACTGATTTGGATTTACTTGAAATGTAATAGAAGCACAAGAATCTCACTCGACTTATCAACAAAACCAAAAAAAAAAAAAAACATTTTGGCAAAACCAAATGGAAATTTGCGGCAATTCAGAAAAACCAAGGAGATTTCACTGTAAGCATCACAATTAGAAGAGAAGATCAAGGACATCACACCCTTGAAGCATCGAAGGTCGCATTTATTCATAGAGAAAATTTTAAATCCCCATTCAATTTCTGAAATTTCAATAGCACAAACCAGCCATTGTTAAGAAAAACATACATATATTATGCGTGTACAGCCATCGTTTTCTCCAAAACTAGACAAAATATCTGCTTGAACTGCAAGTAATCTCTTATCCCAAGCAACACCACTTTCTATTTCCAGTATCCAAAGCAACTATTCTTCGTCTTTCTGTGTATGCATCATCACCTCAGCAAAAAGCTTGCCTACATGTCAAAAAAGCCTTCCTACATGGCTGGTTAGAGTAGTCTATGTGCAGGCAGCCAAAGGACATGAAATTGCAACAAGAACATTGCGCAATGCTCGGAAGAGCCATTTATGGACACAAAGGAGTAGTTTCAGATTTTCAGCAGGTGGTAACTATGGAGTAAGTGGTATTACCCTTTATTTAAAAGAAATACAAGTGGAGTTACAGTGATTGTGCAATATCAAGGAGATAGAAAGACTGAGACCCAATTTAAAGAAAAATTTGGCATAAAGACATGAGAAAATACAGACATTTCCTAGGCGTTGAAATTCAAAGAACAAGGGAATGGGGACAATAACTCAAAAGAAGGGTCTCTTTAAAAGATTTCAAGCTTTAAGCGGAATTGAGGTTCTCCAAGGGTTATATTGGCTGAGGATTGATCTCTCAATGGAATCAGGATAGAAAAGTTGCAGTGGTTAGCTATCTGGGTGCAGAATGGGCAAGAGTGCGGGACGTTAGATGACCAATTATAATGAATTGCACGCTATGAGTGCCCAGTATCATGGATTAGCCAGAAGCAGAGAACGCTTGCCGGATGAGGTGGCGAAGCAGAGTGATAGTCTTGGCATTCACTAACGGCAGGGTTGAAGTGGATTCGACATTTATGCTAGAAATAAAGTCGAGGCGACTCTTTTCGATTATTTCATGGGAATCAGTGTGCTGTCAAGCTATCACAGAATCCTTCTTTTCTTGCAAGAATAAAGTACATGAATTGATATTAAGGCCATCCCTTGGAAAGCTGTAAGGGGAGAATTGGTCGCCGTACATATGAGGGTAAAATATGTCGCAAGAGTGTCTATTGAAGCGCTTCACCCGAGAAAGACAAGCGTATTACCTCAGCTAGACAATATTTAATGATACATAGTACCAGGAGGGGAGTGTTAAAACTCAAAACACCTCATGTGGCCCACCACTTAATACATGTTTTCTTATATGCTCCTGTTTCATCTGTCTTGAGGCCATCTCTAAGGTTTCTACACATTTTTTCTTCTTCTTTGACTCTATCTAGTTGCAAGTCAAAAATTGAATTCAAGAAGGCTTTTGGACACAGTACAAGTGGCAAGTACAGAATAATTGCCATGCTAGACAAAATCCCACACAAAGACCTTTTCTTTCACCACAGGCAGCACAAAGCCAGACTCTGGATTGAAGAAAAACTGAACGCCGAGGGTAAATGCTATTCTGTAATCATATGTCATGAATAATTTGACCATCAAACTGCAAATCTTGGTTGAAGAAAATTTCTCATTCTAATTTATATCAACGAGTTCCTCTGAGCCCTCACGCACAAAGTAACAAGGAGCCTCTCTAAAGCCCATGGAACGTTGTATACTGTCCTATCTTTTCCCTTGAGAAAGGAAATAAGAGATGTGATAAGAGCCTTTCACGCACGTACATTATAGACCAACTTGTGTTTGATTAAAAGTTTCCACATGATGAAAGCTGCAGTTAGTTATGGTATGAATAATAATAAACTTTGTATATCCAATGGTCCATATTCAATAACCAAGTCTCGCTTCAACGACTTCCATACAAATTATATACGATGAGCTAAGAGGCTAGTGTTTTTTATCAATAGATGAATTGGACCCTACTTAAAGAGGTTTATCTCAGTATGTACCTATGTAAGATGGGGCCCAACAAGTTACTTGTCCTTAAAATGTCTTTTAGGATTTTTAATTCGTTTCTACACCTAGGCCGGCAAAAGGGATTGTAGTTCACAAAGCACCTATTTATCCGCTATAATTAGGCAGATTTGAATTTCAAAACTTAGACCCTTACAAAGAATGGGTAAGAATAATTCAGCATGTTAAAATCCGGGACCCTATGAATTTTTCCGAGGTTATCCATTTACGAAGGATAAGATGGGAAAATGAGCAGTAATGCGGTTACGCCTAAACCTAATCTTAGGTTCCGTCCAAAGACTTTGGATTTCCCTCTCTGTCCGAAGCTCCCTCTTTCTGTCTCTCTGCTTGTTTTGCCTCTCTCTCCCCCACCCCGACAGACGTATAGAAGGTGAAGACTGATCTTCAGCTGTTGCTATAGCAATTTCAAGCAGAGGAGAAGAACAAAAATACAAAGAAGTAGAAGAGATCCATGGAACACGTTTGGGTACAACGCTAATAGACCTCTGGTAGTTTTTGTTCCTTTGGTAGAACACTACTATTTTTCTCATTTCTTTGTTCCACTTTTCAATATTAAATTAGCATAGCATGTCTAGGAACACTGGCTCCAATTAGCCTCCTGACTTTAGTATTAGTGAACAGGACGTGATGTGCAAGCAAACCCATTGTCATTACTAGGTTGTCTTTTATGTATGTTCCATTTGCTGTCAATATGCAAGCAAAAGAATGTGGCCTGTGATGCTCATGGCCTACGGGTGCAGGTGGATGATTCTGTTTCTGCAGTTCATGGGTTTTTGCGTTTGACAATGCGAGCTCATGATGATTATGTTGCTTCCATTATCATCGCAGTGATTCAAAATGACATATTCCGAGGAAAAAATACATGTAGCGCAAAGACCTAACATCACCTATATAACATGTTCGTAAAATAGACTAAAATCTTCTATTCTTCCACTTAAATTGATATTCCAACACACGTGCAACAAAGACCTAACATCACTTGTGGGTTACCCACGCAACCCGTTACTCGGAAGCAAATTGATTTGTATTGGGATTTTTGAGTATGTTTATAAACGGATTAGTGTATCCAATCCGTTTAACAAGAACTTCTAAAAGATCATACCCAATTTGATCTATTTATCCTTTGCCGGCTCTAACTACACCTAACTAAAGCTCAGTCATTGAAAGTAGGCATTATATAGAAGGTTTTGGATGCTTACCTGTGCATTTACCATACTTTTAATATATTGGATATCAAAGTGGGTTGTTTGGATCAATCAAAAGTGGGATCCATCATGTAAAGGTGAATGCAGTAAAATATAGTGAGATAACAACCATTGAGAAAAGGTATTTTAGGGATAAATTATTTTTTATGAGGTTTCAGCATTGAAAAGACTAAATTGAAATCAATTTTAAAAAATAGGAATTATCATGCAAGTCAAATTTAATTAGGGACTATATCTAATACCAAAGCTTTAACTGGCTAACATGTAAAAACCCTTGGGAGAATTCTATCACTCAAGTTTTCCAATATGTTAATCATTCACGAACATCTTTGTCTAGACCATGACTTGCCAAACCGTTAAAATTCTATGATGAGCTTGACATTTTTTGAACCAACATTTAGTGGCTTCTTGTAGCAATGAGAAGTTATATTTTGAAAGGTTGGAAGAAGACACCTCTCCACATGGTTTTTATAGTCTTGCATCTTAAGAAAATGTGGTCATTTGTTTCAAGATGTTGTCTACATAATGGGCATTCTCTTGATTGTAAGTTCGTCCAATTGAGATAGACTCCAATCAAAGTTTTTTGCTGAAAATTTGCTGTAAGAGCATTTTGATTCTTGGTTGGAGGTACTAGAGCCAAATGTTTTTCAAACTCAGTTGGTGGTCACTACCGCATGTAGTAGGTCGATTTGAATCGTGAATTATCCACTATCAAAGGGGCTGAGATTAATTTATTCTTGGTACAAACCAAATTTTTTTATTCAATTCAAGGAGAATCAGCCTCCTGGATTATGTCTAAAATTAGGCTAGTAATTCGCTACTTCCCATTGATTTCTTTGCTCTTTAAATAGAGTTTACATAACTTTTTCTTCAAGACAAAGATCCCAATTAAGAAATTTGTAATTACCATTAAAACTTGCTGACAAAGACTCTCAACTAATATTGATAAGAAACTAGACTTAGCTAATTCAACCTTTTTTAGACTACCTAACCATTTGTTAAATAACTCTTTCTTGAACTTATTGGACAAACCTTCTAGGTATGGATTTGTAAGAAGGGACCTCCTATAGTAGGTGGCGTGCTATCATTTGCCTCTACTAAAAGGGGAACCTTGTTCTCAAGGTTCAGATCTTACTTTCCAAGGAAGTTCTTGCTCTAGATGTTTTGGAAGGCCATAATCATAGTCATCATATGAGATATGTTCATCATCCACTAGAGCGTCAAAAAGTAATATGTGTGGTACCTTGTAGTTATGACCAAGTGTAGAGTTTTCATTACTATTGCAATAGAGATTGTTCTCTCCTTGCTATCAATTCCTATGTGAGTCATTTAGAATAGATAGCTTCAAAACAAGTTTATGGTGGACAAGTAGTTGTGGGCTCAGGCATCTTTCCTTGTAACTGCAATTTTATCAACTTCTCTTCTTGCATGTATGCAATGTAGATAGTATTTGTAAGTGTTAACAATTCAAACATCTACACATAAGTAGAAATTATTAGCCCGAGCCTCCTTGATTTGATGATAACAAGACCTTTCTATTATGTTTCTAACTTAGTTCTATTAAGTGTGCAAGACTATCCAAGGAAGTTAGAGTTATTTAATGGAAGATTGAAGCAAGTTTTCAAGTCCCAAAACATCAAAGTTTTTATGTACTACGAGTTCCAGTCAACTATCCAAGCTAGAGTAACTAACTACTTCAAGGAATGATTGTCAATAATTGTCACCAGTTTGCTATCCCTAGAAACTAGTCAAGTGCATTTTGGGGACTTAAAGACTTATGAAGATCAATGATTCCAGTTGATTATTTAGGGGAACCAATCAACTATTTCATTGCCCGAGTCAAATGTTTCAAAAATCCAATTAATTGTACTTGAGCTTGGAGGAACAAAAGAGTTGCAAAGTGTTTTCCTAAGAGTTAGTCACTTCTCATGAAGCCAAAAGAAGATTCAAGTATTTCTAGGATTCACTTGATTGTTTCTATCAACCAATCAACTAAATTTTGAACTAAAGAACGGCTAAAGAAAGGCACATGGAAATTCAATTAAATGTCAAGATGAATCTAATTGACTATTTCAAAATTAAAAGTTAATAGAAGTAAATTAAGTTTTTCATGAGAGTAAGTTAGCTACATTTGAGTATTTAGTTTGTTATTTTCGAACTTAAGTTAGTTGCCCTAAATAAATACCACCTAATTGCTTTGAGACTTAGCTTAGAGAAGTTGCTTTTTAGTTGTGTATTCAAAGAGAGATTTATTCTTCAAAATCATTCTTCTTTGTATCGAGAGAAGTGTGTCTCTTTTGTTTTCTTTGAAGGAAATTTCAAGTGTTCATAAGGAAGAAGAGCTTACTACAAGTCTTAAAGGATGATGACAAGAGAAAATTCTCAGTAAATCAATCAAGATAGTATTCAGAATCTTGAAGGACGATAACTAGAGAGAATTATTAGTGAATCAATCAAGACAATAATAAGATTCTTAAGGACAACAATAAGAGAGAAATCTCTAATAGAGCAATTCTTAAACCAGAAAGAGAGAGGAGAGAATAAATGGTGTGTTTAGAATTGCCTAGTCACCCCTTTTATATAAAGGAGACTTGCTTGGCCATCAAGTAGGTTTGCTTAATCCTCAATCCTCTGCAAGATTTTTTTTGGTTGGCAAGATATTGAATCTGGAAAGGAATGAATCCATGTGAGAAGATTCACATAAATCTAGTTTCTTTTCTTTGTAGGACAACAATTTTGGTTTCCCATTCACACGGATCTTGTTTTTTTATCCATGTAGGATAATGTTAGCTTCCAAATCACATAGATCTAATTTCTTTTTCATGTAGGATACGATTTTTAGTTTCTCATATACAAAAACATCATTTCTTTTTTGACTAAGATGCGTCCCACCAAATTTTTTTTTATACTTCAAACACATTAACAAGTTGGTTAAATCAGTAATTGTGTCTCAGATCTTGTGTGCCAGAGTTTTTATTTAAAAATTTAACTTCCAATATCTGCAAAAAAATTTGAAACTTGATTTAGGCCCAATTTACCCCCTTACGGAGATAGTCATTTTGTCTTAATAACTCATCCAATCAATGCTTTTTACTCCAACTTTTTTACCCGATGAGCTACTTTCATAACCGGGTCTAAATGTTTACATTCCATTAGCTCAAATAAAAAAACAAAGGCACTCCAACGTACAACGCCTTAGGTCCACTCAACCCACTCAACCATTGATTGGCCTTCGTCTATAAATGGAACAATGATAGTAAAACTCGTTGATCACAAGGGAACCACTGATATCAAAGAAATTGCTGGTCACGATAGTTCCACCCTGTAGGATCATCCCATAAAAACTTACAAAAAATGGAACGAGAACCGCGTCTGGGTTCCTGCACGGAATCGCTTTCTAATGGGAGGATGCTTGAGTTGTAATTTAGCTTTGAAGAAATTCTTTCCTTTCTAAGTATTTTAAAAAAGGGCAGCTCCGGTGGAAGCAACTCCATCGTATTCGAGTTCGGGCAAGGGGTGGAATAGTATTTTGCTTAAATCTACCACAATTTCAGTTTGAAATCAACCGTCCATGCTGATCCCAAGTTCATTTTAATTTTGAAAATACAAGTGAAGGCCCACGGTGACCACCACCGCCCAGGACTGCAAATCGGAGGTCGCATTCCATGAAGCCTGCCCAGATGAATAGACTACCCGCCGAACTAGCCGAAAAGCCAGCCTGTATCAGGGTCAGCTTCTTTTCCCCAAGTTTAGCATTTATATAAGTTTTTTTTTTTCAAAAGGAAAAGAGAAAATAATGACAAGTGCACCCTTAGTTTCTCCGATGTGCCCGTTTTTAAAGTTTCACCGGCTAAAAATCCGGCAACTCTTATCCCCAATCTCTGCCATGGGGCCCTTGAATTGTAGTCTCTATTTCCAAATTTCGTTGCACCACAATGGCTCACAGTTCGATGGAATTAGAAAACTAAAACTAAAACTCTCTCTCTCTCTCTCCCCGTGTCTGTAGCTATGGCCGAAGATCATGGCAGAAGTTTAGGTATGGCCTGTCCTGTCGTTCCAAAAGTCTACCTTTTTTTCCAACAAAAAACACTACATGATTTCAATCCCAAGCAGCTGGTGAATCAACCTTGTACAAGTCAACTAATGCAGGCCTCTCGGATATTTTCAGACCAGCTTACCGGCTCGTGCATTACTTAGAATTTCTTTCTCGATTTCTGAGAGAGATTTGGTGTTTTTGGATCTCAAGAGAGAAAGACCGGAGACTGGCAAATTGGGGAGGATTTGCTGTTTTATTTTTAGGACTTTGATGGTTTGAGATTAGAAGGGGGCGCCTTGGCGCAAAGGTAGAGTTGTCGGCATGAAAATAGTCTCTTGCAAAATACAAAATAATACTGTATACTATTAACCCTTGTGGTCCCCTTTTTATGATTTGAGATTGCCATGAAGTGAAGATTGAGTTTCTTTATTGGCTTTGGTTGAACTTTGTGGTGAGTCAAGTTGAAATTTTGTCTAATTCGGAGGATCACGCGTCTTTTGGAGGTGGGGTGCAAGAGAGTTATTGTTGTTTACTCTAGGTACAGGAGATTTCAGGTCGTGGGTCAAGAATTTTGCTAATAGTTTGATTCAGAGCATAAATCCTTTGATGGAATTTTAATCTCATTAGAAGGATCAAAAGAAGACCTCATAACAACACAATCTTGGATGGTTTTACATTTTGTGCAGATTTTATATCCGATAATGATAACCTTCTTTTTATTACAAGCGAAAAATTACAAAGCACGCTGACACAGTTTCCTAACTTGATGCCCGGTCAGACGCGGGACTCCAATTACGTATTCTACCGGAGGGCGTATTGTCTCTTCATCCAACTGTACCAGACAGGATCTGACTAGACATTTATTAGGATCTGAATAATGATAACTAAATAAACAAGAACTCTCTCTTCCAAGCTTCAACACCTGAAAATCATCCTTCAATCCAAGGGTTCTCGCGTACAAGACCGTGATGTGAGCGACTTGGACAATGACGGGCGCTCGGGCCTCACATTCCTCACCTATTATTCTGTAATTTAAATTTTAGAAAATGGCGCACGGAGAGGACAAAAGGAGGCATATATCCCAATCCAAAAAAGAAACAAAGAAATCCCTTCACCGAGATTCTTGAAAGTACTTATTAGGATAATATGGAGATTCATTTTAATTAGCTAAATAAGAAACATAAAATGAAAATGATCAATGCGGCAGGGTAATGACAATTTTTATTGTTATTTTCAAGAAATCTCAACTTCTGAAAATATTTAATGATATATCAAATTATAAGAAATGGAAGGACCGGGCAAATTTTGGAGAAATGTGCTACCAGGACCGGGTACCACGAATTCAGAAAGGTGGGCCCACTCCCATTCCTTTTCTCTTTCCTTTTTTATTCCTATTTTGGGGGTCTGGAAATGCTTGGGTGCTACAAGAAAGTACACATCTATCCACAGACCTATCCCAAACTTGTTAACATCACTCTACTAGATGGACACAGACACCCCTAATGGAGTGGCAATGCTAACCTCAAAACCCGCAACCTCACTTACAAAGGGGTCAGGCACCTTATATGGCACTACACATAGGGATTCCATGCTCAGATTCATCATGTGCACACCACTCCCTTCTTTCTCTGCACATATCTATTCTGATGGCCTACCCTCGGCATATGACATTAGAAATTTCAGGGCAGGCAAAGACAACAACCATATAAACTAGTTCCCAAGAATAGGGGAGAGAAAATGAGAATTCCCCAGAAAACTGATTTGATCACTAACAACAACCAATACAAACCAGTACTCTAACAAACAAAAAGAATAAAGAGAAAAGGCCTCTAGAATCAGTCTTTTAGCCTAATTTTATAGAAGGCCCACATCGAGTATAACCCAATGGGCAACAAGAAGCACCGTGCTCAAGATAACAATCATGCACACCTACAAACAGAACGTCAAAAACAGAAAGGAGAAACTAGGGAGTTAAAGATAAGATCAATCTTCTTCTTCTCCTTCGTTCTCTGCTATGTTGAAGTACCGCAGCTCATACACATTACGGTCCTTGTTAGATGCAATTACACGTAACCAGTCACGTACATTGTGCTTCTTCAAGTACTTCTTCGTCAAGTACTTCAAGTACCTGAAGGTAGACTTACGATTATCAGAAATCAGATTGTCCAGGTGAAAAACTAATTTCATAGCAGGCAATCATGAAGTATAATAAAATAAATAAAATTTTCTGGGAGAAAATATGCTGCAATTGGAATAAACTCGCAAGCAGCTGCACCAGGAGACGGTTGCAAGCACAAACAATTTGCTAAGGCTGCTAAAATACTGAGCAGAGAAACCACCGAAGTTATTCTGTTTCTCCATCTAAGATTGTTTCAACTTTTGAAAATTGAGCATAATCATCCTCCAATAAAAGCAAAGCCGCAGGAGAAGTAAACAAGTACCATTACTGATAACAATTAGAAGCTGTGTCGAAATCTAGAAGCATTCAGACTCCAGACACATCTTCAGGGACAGGAGAAGGGTGCACGGGCACAGAGTGAAGACATCGCCCACAAGTTGTTATGTTTCTTTATCTTTTGATACCACAGCATACTCATCGTCCTTGAAAGCAATTACAAGCTCTACGGCTCCTTGCAAATCTTACCAGCCTAACTAAATTAGGAATAAATGAAATCAAACACTGCTTTCACACTAATTAAGAGGGGATTTTTACCTTTGCAGAGAGACGTGTGCAGTAAGTTGTAGGGGAAAGGTAACACCTAACATACAATCACATAGACACTAGACTTGATGCCTCTGCATGATGACTTCTCATGTCAGCTGTGAAAGTTCAACTATTACAAATTCACTGCATAGAGGAAAATAAGAGACAGAGATGTTGCTGTTGACGATCACATCATGGAGATAGTGATAATTAAAATCATGGACCAGTTATGAAGCAAGACTGATTTCACCAATCACAAGAATGGAGCTGATACTCAAGCATCAAGCTTGGAGTACTTGGCTCCCATGATATTTTGAATAGACATGCTTCTCCACAAGTACATTGCAGACAAGTTTATTTCAGCAGCATCATCTATTGGAACTAGCTAAGTTGAGCAAGTGATGTGTCACTGATCTAAGGCACCTTGTCAACATTTGAGATCGTGGCGAAGAGGTATGGCACCAATCTAATACTTTCTACACAAGATGGACACAGGAGGAAAAGCTTGTAATGCTATTACCAGTGTAGGATACAAGGAGAACAGCATTTCAAAGGCAGATGTAGACATACAACCGAAAGCTGGAAAACCATACTAAACCATAAAAGAAACCGTGTCTCATGAGGTAGTAAAGGGATACATTTTTATCATTGACTAGTTTACTTCTCCATTGGACCTAGTTGTGCTTGATCAGGGGAGTGATACTTGCACATACTAAATCAATAGCCACGTGCTCTTACTTGTCATTTTGTGACGAAGTACAGTTGCATCAGGCATTACAAAGCAGAAAAGCTTGCTTATTTGTCCCTCTGCTCCATATTGCGGGTCCACCTCTCTCCCCATCCAAGCTCAACTTTAAGCACCTCGCCGAATCTATCCTCGTCAAAATTTGTACAGATGCAGTCCGCCTTCCAAACCATCCCAGCCAATAAACTCTTAGCATCGGACTGATTCCACAGTCTGGTGGCTCAATTGATGACTTATAGAGACAAGTAAAGCACCACCCAGTTTTATGTTTGCAAGAGGACAAAAATATGTTTGTTGTCATTGATATGTGGTGTGAAAATATCATTTCCCATGTTTTATACAAAAAGCTGGAGAAAGCCAGCAATGTTAATGCATAGATTTTGCAAAGATGTATGATTACCATGAACGCAGAGGTTAAACATGGAAGACCTAGCTTACAAACAATTCAAATAGTTAAACAAGCTGGGCATTGTGATCCTGATGTAGCTGACACTAGTTGTATGAGTAGATTAATTAAAGGTTCCCAATTTGCCTTCTTCTCCTCAGTATCTTGTGTCTTTCTTTCTCCATGTTCTACCTTAAATTTATATAAAGATGAGAGTGCTCCTTATCCTGAACAAAGAACCTATCTTAATGTGAGTATTTTGTCATGGACTTACATTACAAGGCCTACAGGCTCTACGGAAGGTCTATAGGGCTTGTGGATGTGGCCTAAGGGACTTGAGGTTGTGTTCCTGGTCTATGGTGCAAGGCCTGGTTTCAAGAGAAATTCTTGTAAATATCTTAGATCGTCTGTAATAGTCTAGAATACTCTAGGAGAATTGTAGAGTAGTTTAGAAAGAGTAGGAGGGTTCCAAAATATGATCTAGACCGTTGATGTATCGACACTTGGAATAATCCTAGCCATCCACTGAGGAGGTGGACGTAGTGTGTATGTATAAATAAGAGTTAGCTCCTCACTTGTAACTAAGACAAGCTCATTGTGGATTACTCAACTGAGAAATAATAGGTTCTCTGAGTTAGTTTCTTCTTAAGTTCCTCTCATTGCTTTAGTGGGTGAGTGAGTGTAGCCCCAGCAAGTGAGAGTAGGTGTGGAAGGCTGACTTGTGCCTAGCAAAAGGAGTCACACACAAGTGATGCACGGGTTTAGCATAGGTGAAATTACGACCCCATGACAGTTGGTATTAGAGCAAAGGTTAGGTGATTCAAGTTGGGAGCTACTTATGATGATATCGTGAACCTTGCAATAACGGCATGGCAAGTGAGTCAGGAGTGACCAACATGCCTATGGAGGTTCAACCAAGGACTAGGAGGGAGAAGTCCAAAGATCCATCAAGGGAGTTGGCTTTGGATGCTCGCCTCACTATGTTGGAGGAAAGGTTTGGTAAGTTAGAACAAACCTTGTGTAAATGTTTGGAGAAATCTAGTGCTTTCATGAACACCTTGCATAGTATTAAGTCTGATATGCAAAGCACAGTCAAGGTGTTTAAGCATATGGATGCCAAGGCCACTGAGAGGGTAGAATGCATGTATGATCACCTTGAGACAATGGAAGGCGAGACAGCCGAGCTACATGAATGGGTAGTCGGTGTAGAGGATATGAAAATTTGATTGACCTTATAGGAGAAAGCTGTAGGTAGTGGGGGAAGATCTAGACCAAAGGAGTTTTCTCCTAAGGTCAAGATCCCTAAACGTATAAGCTACAAGGAAACCTGTGATGCCAAGGACTTGGAGAATTTCCTGTTGCAAATGAAGCAATACTTTAAGGTACCAAGGTTTCTGAGGAGACCATGAAGGTGGATATGGCAATGATGTATCTTAGTGATGATGCGATGCTATGGTGGAGACGAAGGTATGATGATGTAGCTAATGATTGTTGCACCATAGCCACTTGAGAAGACTTTATTAAAGGGATTAAAGTCCAATTCTTCCCACAGAATGTGGAATACTTGGCCCAAAAGAATCTGAAGTGGCTAAGGCATACGAGATCTATCCGTAAATATGTCAACCAATTCATGGCTTTGCTCCTAAACATCTCGGATATGAATGAGAAGGACAAGTTGCCCTTCTTCATGGATAGGTACAACCTTGGACAAAACAAGAGTTGCAAAGGAAAGGAGTACAAGACTTAGCCACTGCACTCTCAACTGCAGAGAAATTAGTGGAGTTTGATAAGAAGTCTGAAGGCACTACCGAGGAAAAGAGAAGCAAAGTTAATGGAGCCAAAGACAAGGAAAACAAACCTAAGGGTCATGAAGAAGACGGCAAGGATGGCCGACATGACTCCAAGAGCAAAGGTAAGTTCACTCCTCGCCGCTTTGGGTATTTCATATGTGATGGGGATCATCGGACAGTGGACTGTCCAAAGAAGAAGACCACTAATGCCTTGGCGGTGGAAAGGGAGAACCACAAAGAGATGAGGATGAATAGGAGCCTAAGATGGGGACACTTAAACTTATCAATGCCATGATGGGGTAGGCATTAGGGACTAAGCCTGTTGCAGGGAAGAGTTTGATGTATGTGGGCGTGTGCCTCAATGGCAAAGGCACATAGGCCATGGTGGACACCGGAGCCACTCACAACTTCATCTTAGAGGAGAGAGGCTAAAAGATTAGGCCTCAAGATAAAGAAGGATAGGAGCAAGATAAAAGCGGTAAACTCTGAGGCTAGGTCAGTGCTTGGAGTAGCCAAGAAGATACCCATCAACGTTGAAGAGTGGCAAGGCACCATCACATTAACTGTAGTGCCTTTGGATGATTATAAGGTCATCCTTGGAATGAATTTCCTCACTTCAACTAGGTCATCCCTATGTCATACCTTGGTAGATTGAGCTTCTTTAATGAGAAGAACCCTTGCGCGGTCCCACTGTTGAAGGATGGCAAGAGGCATGGGAAAATGCTATCTGCCTTGCAGTTAGTACAAGGATTCACAGCCATCAGGGTGAAGGGTTCAAGGAGAAACCAGTGGTTGATAAGGGTGTGCCATAACGGGGGAACTCTAAGAGGAACAAGACCAAGCAGTGATGTGCAAGGAGCACGGCAGTTGGTAGCTACCATACTGATGTGCAGGAAGCACAACAACGAAGGGCATTAGCTCAAGGGCACAAAAGGTGCCACAACTCACAATGGTGCAAAGGTGTACAAGTGTGCAAGAGTGCACACAATATGAAGAAGATAAAGAAAGTCTTCATGGAGCACAAGAGTGGCTGGATGCCAATGTGTAAGGGGAAGGATCTAGCAGGGCGTCTTATGAGGATCACAAGGCAACATGGGACGTGCCTAATGGCAAACCTTGCGACACCAGTGGAGATGTGTAGATGAGGGTGTCGACATTATTAGGTGGGGAAGAATGTCATGGACTTTCATTGCAAGGCCCGTGACCAAGGCCTATAAGCACCACGAAAGGCCTGTACAGGGACTTGGGCCCGTGTTCCTGGATCAATGGAGCAAGGCTTGATTCCAAAAGGCCTGGTTTCCAAAGAAATTCTTGTAAACATCTTAGATCTTCTGTAATAGTTTAGAATACTCTAGGAGAATTGTAGAGTAGTCTAGAAAGAGTAGGACTCCATAATATGATCTGGACCATTGACGTATTGACACTTGGAAAAATCCTAGCCATCCCTTGAGGAGGTGGATAGGAGTAAGCATGTATAAATAGGGGTTAGCTCCTCACTTGTAACTCAGACAAGCTCATTGTAGATTACTCAACTGAGGAATAACAAGTTCTCTTTGAGTTAATCTCCTCTTGAGTTCCTCTCATTACTTAGTGGGTGAGTATAGCCCTAGGAGGTGAGAGTGGGTGTGGAAGGCTGACTTGTGCCTAGCAAAAAGAGTTGCGCACAAGTGCCGACAAATTTAGCATAGGTGGAACTGCAACCCCGTGACAATTTGCACACTATCTCTTGCTCCCTCTCCACTAGGCAATTAGGCCAAGTAAATAATGCCAACCTCTACATTATCTAAAAGAAGGGATCTTGCTTTTGGCAAAGTCAATGAAGATGAATACTTTGACAAACCATATAGCTAAAAAATCTGATTAATGATTAACTCTCCCCATCAAGCTCATCATTGTCTAACAAACCCGCCTCTCGATTTGGTCCCACAAACAAGACCCAGAGTAAACTCTTTGTCAGCAACAACATTTAAGATCTTCTTCATGGAGATGGCTAATCCCAAAGTTAACTTATGCTGATCGTTTCAATCATAAGATTTTACTAGCAACAAGGAAAAGGATTTGAAAATTCAGAATGAGTAATGTAATTCCTGACATCTGAGCTAATGCTGTAATCTACGTCTCCTATATGTCTTGAAAAACCAAAGCAACTTGATTCTCCTCCATTACTGCCAAAGGCTTCAATGGTGTGCAACCTATAGTTGTCTCAACAAAAGTGCACATGGAAACAACCATGATGAGGCTTCATATGACAAGATCTGTATTTAGCTTTTAAAGCATCTAGCTTTCTTTCTCTGTTTTTCTTTCTTGCTTTATTTTGTCAATAGATGGAACTTATCTTCAAACCAATAAAGAAAAGAAAAGGTGGATAGGAAGCCATTCAATTCGAGGAGACAAAAAATATATTTGTGGCATATGCAGTTGATAAACAGGCCTAAACAAAGAAACAACAATCGTTTCCTACATCTAGACCTCTCTGTTTCATTTCACCTTTGTTGTGTCCACACCAAACCTTAAAGCTTTTATTTTGGTGCCAATTTTGTACAGCCATTTGTTTTCTACCCACATACAAGCAAGAGAAGTAACAATCTAATGTCATAATATTTTATTGATGTAGTCGCTTGGTGGAACCTCCAAACTCCACTTCGAGGGGCAAAGCTCCATACAAGACTCATATAATTTTTTATTTTCTCCATATACTATCTTCTTAAATATTTAGAACAATATAGTAATTTCACCCTAGTAAATACACAGCTAAAATAATCATCACTACAGGACCAGTGTGAAAACAGAAGTAAGAAATAACCTAAACTAATAAGATTTTATTAATGAGGCCGCTTTGAAGGGGTAACCTCCATAGATGTGTTGATGAGACAAACAAGACTCCCATCTATTTTCTCCCTCTCCAACAACATTGCACCACAGACATTTATAAACAATTCACCAACTAATTTGACCCTAGTAATCATCTACTATAACAAATACACAAGTACAATAACTAATTACTCTGATAACAACTACACTACCACCCTTATCTCAAATACATGACATCATATATATAAAAGATAACTGCATAAAAATTTAACAGGAAACAACCTAAATTGATACAGTTCTACTGGTATGACCATAAATGGTGTCTTTTTTCTTCTTCAATGGTACTCCCACATTGCATAGTAACAAAAAGTTAGTTCCCAACTTGATCCTGGCAGCTCCTACACCAAGTACCACACAATATCATTATTTAACTGCAACCTTCCTGCTGTAATAACTATGCTACCACACTTATCTCATCCACATGGCAGCATACATAGATGAAACATAGATAGCCATACAGTCTATTTTCCCATTAAAATCGACCTTTCACCCAAGACAAGTCTAAATCTTCCATTAGTATCATCTTCAAATTCATATGTTGTAGTTGGTGAAAGCAGAACTTAACCAAGACACACAATTTTGGTGTTGTTTTGGTTTGGTGCGGGGGTCGGGGTGGGGGTGGGGGGGGTGTTGTTGGGTTGGAAGGGCGGTCTTCCTCTCAATCACTGCTTGGATTTTTCATCCAAATCTTTGTCACAATGCTTATTATGTAGAAAGTTTCTAAAAGAAAAAGAGAGCGAGCACAAACCATGACATTCAAAAAGACAAGCAAGTCAAGTCCCAAGCATATAAAACACCAGAATCACCTAAAGAATCAGCAGGTGCAGTTTCTTCTAGCAGATACAGTTTCAAATTCTCTAGGACTTCATATAATGATTCATTTGTCCAAAAATTGCAAAAAAACATCCATTAATGTTACACTAAGCCATCTAAAAGGATGATTGCCTACAAACATTCTTCAGTTTGATGTTAGGTCACTGACAAATGCGTTCTCCATTTTTGTATTTCCTTTCACCTCTTGTTGTGTCCACAATAAAGCTCTGAAGCTCCTAACTAAAGTGCAACTTGGTAGAAATGTCCCCACACAAAGCACCATTGCAGAAAAGATTAATATTTCTCAAACTGATTGAATTCGTATTCAGAAAAGAACAATCCAACACGAAAGTGAAACAATTCTGCAGCTCAAAAGCTGATACAACAAGGTTAAACCTAAGCAAGTTAAAAGAGTTTTTTCCTTGAAAGTGAATAAACATGAACCTAGACAGGTCTGGTTGAATTCAGCAGCACATCATACCACACAGAACAGCACCACCTATTCCCTCTCCCAATTGGGTACTAACATTGATTAGCTATGTAAGAGTTAGTTTTAATTTGTCTATTTCCAGTGTGTCACACTCCATGAACCCATCCTTTTCTCTTTTTGCAGCTTCCCTTAGTAACAATCAGTCTAAAGATACCCAATTCCCATCATTGTGATCCATTAACTTAAGAGTGCCTCACTGCCTCTTCTCATGTTTTGAAAGCTGTTCCTGGAAAACTTATGTAAAAACCTTAAAGTCCTCAATCTAGTGGGCTATGTAGTCACAGGAGCAACTAGTTGCTAGGTGCAAAAAGGTGCAGCCCTGCGACTCAACTAAGGCCAGGCACAGTGGGTTTAAGGCACAGTAAGACTATGCGCCTAGTCGAGAAACTTTCTGGGCCTTGGGCTTTCTGCCTTCCGAACTCCAAGTGCACCATAAGTGATATAAAACCCTTATTTTTCCCTTTCTTCTTCTTCCTAGACTTCCTTTCTTCTTCGTGCGACCTTTCTCATCTCCTAGTGGTGATTAAAGCTTTCTTGAAGTGATTAAAGGTAAGAAATTACAGATTTTTGTTGGGTATTATCCATTATTTGTATTCTGAAAAAATCGGTAAAAATAGTGCCGCTTTTTCATTTTTAATGATCATAAACTGTCAATGCATCTACACTCTAATGCTAAAAAAAAAAACTCCATTTCGTCATTTCCATTTCTTTTCATAGTTTTAATGTAGTATTTACTGTTTTTTTAGTTACCTGTATTTTTTACCGAAAATTGCAATATATATCAGTATTTTTTTCTCTAATTTTTTGCAGAATGCATCCATAGGTTTGCATTATATAGCTGAAGTTGACATTTCCACAGTATTGTTTCATGTTTTTTTTTACCTCTTTTTTATTTTTTTTCATTACTTTTTAGTAAAAAGCATAAAACACAGTGTACAGTTGGGTTTTTTCTTTTTTGTGTGTTCGTTTTTGTAATAAATGTGTAAATGTTTCCATTATAATACTAAAATTGACAATCCTATATCAATGTTTTCATATTTTGCATGTTTTATTTACTTTTTCCCTGTTACTTTCTTCTAAAAAAATATGAAATACATCACTGTTTATTTGTTAATTCCAGTACTAATGCTAAGAAAATCAATCTAATACTAAATAATGACAATTCCACATCATCCTTTTCATAATTTGTATTTTTTTTTTTTCTGTCTTTTGTATTTTCTTGTTACTATCTTGTAAAATTCATGAAATACACTACTGTTTTTTTGTTTATTTCAGTAGTAATAGTAAAAAAATCATTATAATGCTAAAAAATGACAATTCCACATCATCCTTTTCATAATTTGTATGTTTCTTTTACTGTTTGTTGCTTGTTTTTGTTATTTTCTTCTAAAATTCATGAAGTATAGTCTATTTCTTACATTCCTATATAACAAAAGAAACAAATGTGTATTGTTTTCCATTCTAATGCTAAAAAATGATAAATCCACAACATATTTTTCACATTATCTATATTTCTTTTAACTGTTTTTTACTTTGTTAATTTCTTATGTTTATTAACTTTGTTTACAGGGTTCCGCTTAGGTTTCTATTCCACAAGACATAGACTATAATATGTCTTCATCAATGGGTTCCAACAATGCGTCATTAAAATCAACAGATCCAAGATGGAAATATGGAGAGGCAAGAGATCTAACTGACCAAAATTTAGTTTGGTGTAAGCTTTGTGGTAATAGATATAGCAGTGGAATATTTAAATTGAAACAACATTTCATGGGCAGTCATAGAAATGTCAAAAAAATGCTCTCTTGCCACTCCTGACATATCTAAGAAGATATTAGATTATATGAATGAATCAAAGAAGAAGAAAGAGCACAGAGAGAGAATAATAAAGGAGATGGGGAGGCCAGGGAATTTATTTGGCTTGTACGATAATGATGACGACGACAAAGTAGAAGAGATTGATAGTACTAAGGCTGGTGGTATTTTCATTTGAAGCAAGAAAAGCAAACGAAAGATACCCACACAACAAACAGCAAAGGGACCTATTGATTATCTTTTTGCTTCCAACCTGGAGGCCCAGGCTAAGGAAAAGGCACCCATGTAGCAAACAACAATAAACAGAGCTTATAAGGAGTTTAGGACAAGAGCGTGTGATTACATCTCCTTTTGGTTCTATGAAAATAGCATTGCATTAAAAAGGTGATTGATAAAGTTAGGGAGAACAATATAGTTCAGGTAATTATTTAGGTTTATATCTATAATCTGTTAAGTATCTTAACTTGTTTATGATACAAGTTCACCCCATATAATTTTACCTTTTTTTATATATTTTAAGTCATAACTGATAATGCCTTTAACTATGTGCCTGTAGGAAGATAGTTGATAGTGAGGAAGTCACATTTATATTAAACCCCTTGTGCGGCTCACTACATAGATCTGATGTTAGAGGACATAGGCAAATTACCAATTGTGAAGAAAACTGTGATAGAAGCCAAGGCAATGATAGTTTTTATATATAGCCACACACATGTCCTTCATTTTATGAGAAGATTTACAAAGAAAAAAGATTTAGTTAGACCTGCAGTAACGCGCTTCACCACGAGCTTCTTGAGCTTAGAAAGCATTAATAACTTGAAAATCGAGTTAAGGGCAATGTTCCACTGTTCAGAGTAGATGAACAGTAAAAGGCCGAAAAGGCCTAAAGGTAAAAGAGCTACAAAAAATGTGTTGCATGCCAGCTTTTAGAACCACGTCTTTTTTTTTTGAAGATCATGGTTCCACTTGTAGAGGTTTTGAAGGTGGTAGATAGTGAAGAGAAGCCGGCGATGAAATAAATCTTTAAGGCTATAACTAGAGCCAAAAAAGAGATTCAAGGCAATCCAATAGGAGATGTACATCAGGCCACTCATATTTGGGGCATCATAAACAGTAGATGGAGTTGTTAACTTCACCAGCCTTTGTATACAGCGAGATATCATCTCAACCTATTCTTCTACTACGACCATGACATTGAAATTGAGCGTAACAGTAACATCAATAATAGTCTAATGCATACCATCAGTAGGCTATATGATAGAGAGGAGACTAACATGATAGTAGATCAGATATCCATTTACAGACATGCTAGAGGCTTGTTTGGCAATGACCTGTCAATAAGTAAGAGAAAAACCCTAGCCCCTTGTAAGTGTTTTATGTTATTCTATATTTTAAGTTTTAACTTCTAAATTTTATTTTATAATATTCTAATTTTGTTTATTTTTCTAACTTTAATTTTTTTTTAAAACTTTTGTAAGTGGTGGATTAACTTTGGGGCTAAAGCCCCACATCTTCAAACATTTGCCATTAAGGTTCGCTTCAAGATATGCAATGCATATCCTTGCGAGTGTAACTGGAGTATCTTCAAGAATATAAGCTACTTAAATATTAAGATTTAGTACTTATTAATTATTAGTAATTTAGTATACTTTATTATATTCTAAATTTACAAGTATTTTTCTTTTCAAATCCATATTAAAAAGAGGAATAGGCCGCACACTAAGAATGATCTAGTATACATTCAACACAATCAGCACATTTGTCGTTAACATGAGGATCGTTTGAAAATGCAAACATATACAGATCCTATTCTGTTACGAGAAAGAGATGAGTGGATTGTTCAAGAAGATGCTGAAGATGAAAGTGATGAGTGGATTATTCAAGAAGATGCTGAAGATGATCTGGTGCATCCAAGTGATGACCTCACCTGGTTAAATGTTGAGCTTGTTAACGAATCAAGTGAACGTGATGCTCCATCTACTAGGCAATACCAGAGGCGAAAGAGGGGGCAGAGGGGAGTCGCATTTCTAAATCTCAGGCTCATCAAGAACCAAATGAGGATGTTGGAGAAGAGTAGGACGATAATGAGACTGAAGAGGATGTCTACATCTCTTAGGAAGATGATTCTGATAACGATCTTGATTTCTTGATGAGAAAGAGGTGTAGGAAGATGACTCTTAATTCTTAGTAGTTAACTCTAACATTTGTTTTACTTCACTTATGTAACCGTTATTTGATTGTTTATTGTTCCTAGATTTATAGAAAAATGATGGGATGATGACGAGGCCTCAGCGGATTGAGGGAGTAGCCAGGACTAGGGAGACTAGTATTATGACTATCATTGTATTTGTATGTTTATTAGCTTCTTTGTGTATAATTGTTTGATTTAACCTTAGGTTGTTGTTGTTGACATGTTGATTTATTACTTAAAAATTTAATTTCACTCATTTGACAAGTATTTATTTATATCTTTATATTTCTATGTTTTTCTTAATTTTTTATTTTTTTGTAATTTATTTTTAATTTTTTTTCCTTTTTAAAAATTTAAAATACTTAATTTTGCTCCTTGAGACCTAGTCGCGCACCTAGTCCCTCTACGAGCAAGTCTCACCCCTTGCGCTTGCAACTACATAGCTAGTGGGGACTACAAGACAAAATTGTCCATGGTATCATACCAAGAAAAAGAAGCCATTGCATATCACAAAGATTATTTTGTTAGTAAGAAATGCATGGAAACTAATGGAAATGGATTTCGTACTTCCTAGCTCTTTCCTGTTGGCTTGACATCAATATCTAGTTTCAACAAGAAATCAATTCCAACTGGAAACCAAACTGCAAGTTTGCACATACCATTTGATCTCTAAAACATGATAGGATAGTGAAGAGGCCTTATTCACTAGAAAGTATAAGCCCTTTCTGTAAATCAATGGTCAAGTCGGCTCAATAAAGCTTTCCTTTACTAGTTGGAGTTGAAATAATTAAAGAAGATTGGAATGAATTCTTTTAGGTCTTCTTTTGTGGAAGAGAACCGACAAGTTTAGAGTAACCAAGAAAATGCAGTGAAGGGGAAAAAAATGGAATAAAAAAGTGTTTGGGTTCAGCAGAGGATTTTCCGTGAATTAAGAAGCTTGGAAATTAGTAGAAACGAGCGGAAAGCCTTCTTGATAACCAACCCAAGGTACCTTCCTCAACGCCCAACATATTACATATTATTGATCTCCATAACTGTAAATAGTAAAATCCCACGCTTCTCTCTCCCCCTGACCGCGCCGCCCTAAACCCCCCCATCTCTCTCGAGTGTATATCCAGTTGATGCACTCTGGGGAACCAATAAGTCCATCCTGTCAGTTGATTCATTTCTGTAACCCCGACCAAATATCCTCCTTGAAGACAATCTTTACTACCAAACCTTACATAAACCAAACCAATAAGCAAAATCCTCCCAACCCAATCAGTAATTCCCACAGAACACAAAACATTACTAAAGAGGCTTACTTCGTCATTGAAAATCAAAGATCCGTTTACTAGAAAAGAAAATCAAATAGCCATCTACCAGAAAAAGTATACCTCTTGGAGAAGGCACTGTCAGAGGTAACGGTGATTTTGTTCTTATCACGGGCAACAGTAATGGTGTCACCAAGGGCCCCAGCTTTTCCACCAACCTTAATCCTTTCCTGAAGGAACTTCTCGAGAGAAGCGATATCCATGATCTTGTCTTCCACAGGCTTTGCACAGTCAATCGTAAAGGTTGCTCCCTTCTTCTTTCCCTTGGGACCCGCTGCGCTCCCCCGACTCATTTTGGCCTTGTAACTTGGAGACTCAGTTGATTACAGTGCAAATGAGATGAATATCGAATGTGGATGCAGATGAAGAAACTTACCGGAGTAGCCTCAGAGTTTTGCTCGGTGGCTAGGACAAGTCACGGAGGGCCGTTAGGGTTTTAAAGGACTAGAGGCTAGGGTTCTAAAGATTCCTTTGGCTATGGGGTTTGTCGGGAAGACGCGCTTTGCCTCTTGGATAAGCCTAACAGGCCTGCATTTATTGTACCTTTGCTGCGGGAACAGGAATCATGAATTAGGCTCTAATGTTGGGTTACGTTAACCAATTCAGAACAGCTTACTGCACCAAAGTCAAGTATAATTTTGGTCAGCGCTTTGAAGAGTTCTAATATTTTGACAAGAGGAAAATATGCATAACCACCTTCTACTATCATGGTTAATTAAACTGGTAAAATATCAGTTTTAGTATCATATGCTATCATTTTCTCGTCATGCCAAACAATTTTTATTATGTTTGAATATTTTTCTTTACTTTTTCTCGATAAAAGAAAAAGGATAATGGGATATTTTATTCAAACAACAAGAAAACAAAACAGTAAAGTAAGAAATAGAAAGTGAAGAAAAGAAGGGATTTTGAGCTTGCATTGCTATAGACTATGGAAGGATACGTTGTAAAGGGGATCGACATCCGGGTTTTCATGTCTGATCGTGTGAAGAAGCAAAGGGTTTTGTAGCTTGTTTAATAGGGAGTTTTTTCCAATTGATTCTATTTTATTGTCTCCATTTCCTTATTTCTATGCTTTATGCTTCTCTTGTCCCTACTTCATGTAGTTGAAAAATAAGTTGGAATATTTGCATTAACTAAACTAATTGCCACATAGCTTCTAAAATCTTGTATTTGTGCTGTTGGTTATTGGTTTTGTAGGCATGACCCAACAAGAATGACAGTCTATTAGAGTGGGACACTTGTTAAGAGTCCTAAAGTAGTGTACAATGGTAGGAAAATTTTTGTTGCAGAGGAACATGATCCAGGTTTCATTTCTCTAATTGATCTTGTGAAATTTGTGGGAGCAAGATCCAGACTTCATGTCTCTAATTAATCTTGTGAGATTTGGGGGGAACGAGGGTTATAAGAATATGTAGGGTATGAGTTATAGGTATGAGGATGTCCATATGGAACAGAGACTAAAATAGTTGGTTTGTAAGCAAAACTATCTAAATCTAGTGAAGGGATTACGCTCCAATAGGAGTTTTGAACTATGTGTGTTGAGTACTTTGAATTGCCCTGCTCACAAGGTGTAGGTGAAGAGCCACCTTTTGATATTCAAACTAAAGTTGAGGTTTACCTATTGAGGATCAAATTGAAGAGGATTTGTTAGATGTTCCAAATGTTGAAGAAGAAGTTAAGATGGACATGTAGAAGACTGATGAATCTATGAAGTTATCAAACTTTGAATGCAATAACGAAGATGATAACCGCTTCTCACAAAATGTGTGCAAACATATAGTTCATGATATTGATAGTAGTGGAATTAAGAAACTAGGGAGAGAGGACATATTGAAGTTTGGCCACAAAGGACTAGCCAAAGAGGGTTCTAAGAGAAACAATGATTAGTTGACAAGTTTGAACGGGTCTGATGATGGAGTGGTCGATGTATGGCCAATATTCCATTTTAAGACATTTGAGGAAGCCAATAAAGCTTCATAAAGGTTAAACATTTACAGATAAAAAATTCTCTAAGGAAGCACTAAAGAAGTTTGTCATTGACAATGGGTTTGTTTTCAAGTATAAGAAGAATGACAAGTATAGAGTTATTACAGTTTGTAATTCATTATTGTTAGAGGATACATGCATCCCAAAGCCATGACAAAGATTCTTTTCAAGTGAAGATTTACGCTGTGAATGAGCACCAATGTGGAGGACTTTCAAGAAACAATGATGAATTCAAAATGGCTAATAATGACTTTTATTAAGCACATTAGAGTTGTTCTTGGGACCACATGGCATTTAACAATGAAGTGAGAAGAGTCTATAAGGTGGGCGTGTCTCTACTACAATGTTTTAGGGCCAAGTAAGCACTTAACATTCTTAGAGGCAAAGCTACTAAGTAATATAAGTTGGCAAACGACTAATGTGAAGCTTTACTATAGTGAAATCCATGTGGTACTTGAAATTTTAAGATAGATCCACCTCCACACTTCTAAAGACTATATATTTTGTTTTGAAATGATGCAAATAAGGGTTTATGACTAGGTGTAGGCTAATCATTGGCTTAGATAGTACTTACTTGAAGGAGCTTATGGTGGCCAACTCTTAGATTCTGTAGGGAAAGATGAGAATGACAACATCTTCCCTGTAGCTTATGTTGTATGTGAAGTAGAGAACAAGGACAATTGAAATTAGTTCACGGCATCATCACTAGAAAATAGTGAGTGTTTAAGGCCAAGGCATAAATTCATTTTTTATTAACAAAAGGTACTTTCATTAAATACTATTTTATATTGAACTAATCCTTTAGTTTACTTGCACTAGGTTTACTCTTTTGTTTGGATTAGTATAAACTATGATGGAGTTGGCACAAGAAAGTGATGTAAAGGTGCTATGTTAGGCATTTATATGCCATTTTTAACAAGAGGATCAATGGGGCTCCCATGTCAAAGGAGCTATGTGGAATGTTGCAAGGGTTAATACCATTACACAATTTGAAAGTGCTATGAAAGAGTTAGGAGAACTGAATCCTAAAGCTTTTGTGTGGCTTCTTCAAAATTGCAACCCCTCAATGTGGGCAAAGTACGCATTCAACCTGCATTGAAGTAGGGCATGCTATTAAATAATGTAGCTAAAAGCTTCAATGGTTGTATTATAGAGGCAAGGGATAAACCCATCTTAGCTACGATGGAGATCATCAATGACAAACTATGAAGAGGTTTCAAAGCAAGAGAGAGAGAGAGAGAGAGAGAGAGAGAGAGAGAGAGAGAGAGAGAGAGAGAGAGAGAGAGAGAGAGAGAGAGAGTGGCAAGTGTTTAAGGGGCAACTTTGTCCAATAGTTAGACCATGGGATGAGTAAAAATCTAGGTTAGGGATTTAAAATAGTATGAAAGTTAAAACTGATGTTATAAACATCAATTTTATGCGCATCATAGATTGACATGCAAGTTGATTTACCATGGAGAGAGGACTGTAAAAGTTATGGAGAAAGGATAAACCATCATGAGAGTTAGGTAATTTGATACTACCAAGTTTCAAAATGATAAAATGGTTTGAGAAATATTTTTGGTTTAGAATGGTTTGAATTGTCATATCAATTATTTGATACATATGTTACTTTTGCACACATGATTTTCATGTAGATTCATGATCTATCATTTGTTCCTTATCTAGCATTTTATAAATGAAATGTGTAGATTAATATATGACTTTATATTCATGTTGCAACCTAATTTTGAAAGACCCATGAATTGCATACCTCAATGTATGCAAATGTTGCTTTGCTTGTGAGACTTAAGAATATCCTGGTTTGCATATACATGATTTTCCTACTTTGAAAGGATTGCTTGAAAATGCATGGTTTTGCACACGGTATGTAAGTCACATGATAAGATTTTAGATATATGAATATGAGTTAAATTGGCTATTAAGCCTCACTTTGAAATGAATATTTGAAATACATGGCTTTGTATAAAGTATGTTCACTATCTGGTATGCTTTAACATGTATAATTGGATCTTTTGGTGACTACCCATTAAGTAGGTGCTCTACGAGCGACTATAAGTCCTAATGGTTATGATTTCATCGATGTTTTTGTCAGGCACTCTATGAGTGGCCGTAAGTCCTAATGGATGTAGTTTTGTCGATATTTAGGCAAGCGCTCTATGAGCAGCTGTAAGCCCTGATGTTTATGATTTCATTGATATTTTAGGTAGGCACTCTACAAGTGGTCATAAATCCTGATGGATATGTTGATACATTAGGCATGTGCTCTTCGAGCAGCTGTTAGTCCTAATGGATATGGATTTCATCGATGTTTTGAGTAGGCACTCTAGGAGTGTCCTAAGTCCCAGATCTCTTATAGGCTTGCTGTGCGTTGTAAGTCCTGAAGGAAGGCTTACTTTGTATAGTAAGTCCTGGAGGCACGTTGTAAGTCTTGAGACCCATGCTAGGAGGTGCAATTGGCCACTAACCTCTTAGATGATTTGATACCAGCCCTGTGATGGAGACGGCAGACAATAGGAATATCTTCTCATGGGAAAGTGCTTTGAGTGGTAGCCGGATAGCCCCCATGAGGTCCGGTGAGTTATGATTCATGTAGGTATCCACGAGCAGATATAGAGCCACGGTAGTTGCCTGTCGGTGATGGTAGGGCCCTACAAGCATAGGTGTTTAGTTTCTATGTGGTATTTACGTGGGTCATGTCTCGAGCGTTAGACCACATCAAGGGTGGCAGGATTGTATATCACCACGATTGGAGCAATCAATTTTCCACAGTGATGTGGGCATGGATTTATACATTTTGGATTTAGTACTATGTGCCTTGATTTGGTTTCATTTCTTTTGAGGATGTTGGCTTACCAAACTTATCAAATTCTTTGGGACATTACAATGACTTGAGAACAACTATCTTTCCCTATGGATTTTTACCTAACGAGTATGAGATTATTTTCATAGTCATGACTTCAGTTTGATTTGAGACAAAATGAACCATTTACACTTATAAATTGATCAGTTATACTTTTGAAAAAGCATGAGCAACTTTTGGTTTTGTCAGATTATAGACTTATTGATCTATGGTTTGATGATAATCGAAATTCTAGTAATTCCCTTATTGACTACCTTTATGTTTTATCGATACTGTACTTTGGCTCATGTATGCTTAGCTGATGGTTTTATCTTTAGGATTTTAGTACGCATTGATTCTTCTAATTATATAGTGTTATCCTAGTCGTATTCATTAATGTATTATATGATTTGAGCATCTTGTGCGATCCTACAAATATCGATTCCTACTTGACAAGTGTTGACAGAAGACATTTTATGGTAATTGTTTTACTATGATTTGTTTTTACATATTCGGCTAGACATTTGAAATATAATACATTTAGTGGTTTGAAATGATAGACATGTAGTTTAACTAATTACTACGAGTCTTAAAGTAATCATATGTTACTTGATTTGTCAAGTATGACGCATGTTTTGTAGATGATATACATACATGCACACACGCACACACATATGCATGTGTGCTTATAATGCATTCCATGTGATGGCTTGTGGCCAAGGGATTTTATCATTAAGAAAAAAATTTCTTCAAATCATTGGATGTGTGCAGTTTGATTTCAATTTTATAGTTTTAGATTATCTATTAAGAATGTTGTATACCCACCCTACCATTTTTACCACAGGTCAGCTTGAAAAGAATTAGAAAGGAGATTAAAGCTAAAGTCATGTACTTGCTATCACCCCAGGGGAACCAAGTGCATCCAATATAGAGATTGTAACATCCCCTAAAAAGACAAGCCTAAATAGAAGGGGGCTAGATTTGATACTGGCACCCCCTTCCTTAAAGGAACCCGATAAAGACATTGGATCTATTTCCTTTTCCAAACCCGACAAAAAACTTGACAGAAAACCCGATGAAAGGGAGAGGGAAAGAGAGAGGAAGAATAAAGAAGAAGAAGAAGAGGGAGAAGGAGAAAAAGAGAAGGGAGGAGAGGGCCCACACATCGAAAATGAGGGATGCCGGAGGTGATGGGCACATTGGCAAAAGGGGGGAGAAACGTAGGAGGGTTTGCCAGATTCTAGGCCGTCAATGAAGAAGATGATGGCTCGGATTGATGATTCGAGCCAATCATTTTGTCTAGCATGATGAGATGATCAAAACCCCTAAGATGATTGGGGAATCTGAGATGATTTGGTCTATCAACTAGAGAGGTGATAGTGCATGTGGCCGATTGGAGGTTTTCAAGCAAAACAGTGTTCAATCCGGCTCATCCAAGGGCGGACAACACATGGGAATTCATCCAAGAGTGAGATATACAAAACCCAACTTGTGATTTGAGGTATTTTGCAAAATCTGAAAGGTTTATGCTAGATTTGGTTTTGTGGATGATCTAGGTGTCCATTTTCTAATCCAAGCATATAAATAGGTAAATATAGGCCTGATGTAGCTCGGATCATATTGAAATAGTCGATCTAGGCTGAAATCAATCGGACGATCTTAGCTGTCTGATTTGTCAGTGTTCACACAGCGACTTCTTGATGTCTGATTGATGATCAGATGCCACAAATGCATTCTAAAACATTGAATTAACTAGGATATGGAAAAAATTAAAAGATTTAGATGGAAATTGATTAATAATCCGAATTGTCTGATCATATAGTAAAGGAATAGGGACCTAGTGATGCTTGATCTGTGATCAGATGCCACCATTGCATCCTTAAACCCAAATTGACATAGGATGAGCTAAGTTTCATGATCCATTATTTAAAATGTCAAATAACATTTTAAGATCGAGATCTGACCACTTTTAGCCATTGGATCACCAATCTAGATAATGAATAGCAGATCACAGAGTGACTTAACACTGTTCTTCACATCTGATCAATGATCAATTATTGGTGAACAACTGATTAGAACCCTAATGGCCTTAGACAATCCATGATGTAGAAAATGGGTTAACAACCTAAGTAGCTGAGATCATATGGTGAAGAGTGATGGATTGATGTATCCAATGACCAAATCATATATATTCATCTTAAAAATTGATATAGACTATTGATCTGACTTAGAAATTTTGATTTGGTCGATCTGAGAGTATCAGACCATCAGATCGAAGTATAAATCATGGATATACACTAGAATGAATTGATAAACATGAAATTGAATTGGTTGTCATGATTAATATTAGAATTCACAATCAAATCATAAATCAAGGTGATTAAGAGTGATCCAATAGTTGGATCATCTCTAATTCCATTGAGATGGAATAAATTGATTCTTTGGTGATCAGGAGATCTTAAAATAACAAATCTCAATTTGATTGATGATCAGATCAAGTAGATGAGTGTTTGATGTCAGAAAAATTGAATAATAAAGATAAATCAGGCAATCTAGACCATTGATCTAGATCAAAAGCTTTCATTGGACCAATTGACTTGTGAATTGACACAAGTAGAGAGTAAAAATTTATAATGGATTTATTATGCTATGAGGGATTAGGGCCGCCCACCCACCTCTGAATTTATGGGATGATAGACACCTACCCATAGATGGCTTTCGGTAGGGGTTGGTAACAAGAGTATTCCACACTACCGGTCTGGGCCCACCTATGGGCATTGATGACGAGTCTCCTATTACGGTGTTGATGGGGAGTGACAATTGGTAGACCCAGGATGTACGATTACCACTACAACATGACTATCCATACACCTATTATGTGTGTATGCATGATGAGACCGAATATGTCATTTTGGTGCCTGGATGTGACAACACTCAGAGGATTGGTATGAGTACTTATGACTTGTTGTACGAGTGTATGGGACACTACTGAGGCCCATGTACCTTGGGGTGCCCTGCATGTTTACTGTATGCTCATTGAGATTGTATCATATCATGTTTTACATTCATGTGATCCATTTTTTATTGCACACGATGCTTTTTTCACTTATATTGATATGATTTAGGGCATTTGTATTCTATGGCTATCATGCTTTACACTCTTATCAACTAATACATTTGAGTTATTCTTTTTATGCCATTATTTCATCCACTCACAACTAATCCCAAAAGTCCATGTGAAGATGACAATCCAAGGTGAGAATTAAAACTGGTATGAGCTAAATGATTAAATCATTTAGTAAATTTTGAAACTAGAATAAACATCGTGTAGGTGTTGGCAGTTGAGCTAGAAACTACTAGGATAAAGTGAAAATCATATATAGAATTGATTGATATCTTTAATGGAAATTGACTCAAGTAGAAGTCATGAATAGTAATGGAAAAAAGGGAAACGATCAACTAAATGAAAAGTAAATTATTATGAGAATAGTGAAGCTCTTAAGCTAAGAAATCAGTATATGACATGCATGAGTTAGTGTCTCTAGTTGAGAATATTCGTGTTGGTAGATGATTTACTAATGGAGAAAACTTATTGTGAATATAATTTCTTATGTGAGAATAGTAGGTATGAAGCCTTGGAGAGTACAGTGATTAATTGTGAGTAAAGAATTAGAATAAAGATTATGAATTAGTTTCTCTGGGTGAGAACTTTACTATATGATAGAAGATACATGTATATGAATTACTTTTGAGAGTTCAAGTTATAACTTGGATTGTGAGTATAAACTTTTAAAAAGGGCATGACAACTATTGTAATAACAATAGTATGAGAATGATGATGAAAAATTAAAAATGGTCACAATTAAAGAGAACTTGAGGAAATTCAGAGAATTATACTGTAAATCAAATTTGTGTTCGAATGAATTGATGACTCAAATTGTAGTATGATGAAAATCATCAAAAGTGTGACAGAACAAGATTTTAATGTTCTATAGATGAATTATTTGATCTATGAGTTGAAAATTTATAAGTTCTTATGCACACAGAAATATTGATAGCCAAACCTCATTGAAAAGTGAATGCTATGAATTTTATGGGGGTTTTTATTTATGATTTAGAGGCACATATCGCCTGGAGGATATGATAACTATTTTATGAGAATAGTTATTAAATATTGATGATAATGTGGTCTAAAATGGCTAAGAAAGACATTATAAAAATCAATTATATTGGATGTGAGATTGATAGTTGTAAATGATTTTGGTAGATGTGACTATGAAATAATTGATTGGTAGGGAATGAAAGAGTGGAAGTGAGGAAATAGAAATGTAATTATGAGGATTCTAATGATGGTCAATTGAGAGGACATGTTTCTCCATTGTTGAAAGTTTTGTATGAAGGGCTCTCAGAAAGGCCTGTGAGGATCAGTATCTTCACCTATGAGAGTTTGGTGATACTATGAGAGTTATTGCTGGAGAATAGAAAAATTAGATGGTTCAACGATATTGAACCAAAATATAAAGTTGAGTTGACTTGCCCCTAACTCCTTTACGATGGATAAGGAGGCTGCAGATAGATTATATTATGTTGACTCTTGGATTGAGGAATTAAGAAATGGTAGCGTATCCTACATTGGTGACAAAGGTAGTAGATTTAGACTTTGTGTTATAAAGAGATATTCTCCTGAGATTGAGGCTGATTTTAGATACTCGGACATGAGTAGTTCAAGCCAGCCCAGTAAGAGCAAGAGACCCTTTTCATTGACATAGTTACAGAGGCTACTGAGCCAACAACATTTGATTAGATAGGATTGGGATGCGAACAAGAGAAGGTGCATTAGTACAAGAACAGGCACCTGGATAGTATGTGCTGGAGTTAGTAGACCATCGTAGCAGAGGTAATAACATCAGCAACTGCCATTATAATGACAATCCTTTAATTGTTTTGGCTGTGGGGAGTCAGAGTATTTTGATAGAGACTATTCTAGAAGACCATGAATCAAATAGGAAGATATTGGAGATAGGGTAGAAATAGCCCCACATTGGTAGTGATGAGTTTTTGTCATTACTTGAAGGCAAGTATAGACCTCGATTTGGGTGGTAGAAAATATTGTCTCAATTTCTGATAAACATGTCAGGATCCTTATTGATTTAGGACCAGTCATTTTGTACCTTCTGTATTAGTGTTTTGATGAATATATTTGTGTATATATGACAGTCTCTAAGTGGATGTTATGACGCTGATGGATATTGATTCCATCTCATTTGATATGATTGATTATGATATCATCCTTAGAAAGGATTTTATTTATTGGTGGACAATTGAATGATGTGAGGAAAAGATTACTTTTAGTGTACTTGGATGATCGATGACTTCATTCCTATGTAGGAAGAGCATCACTAAGGTTGTGTTATTTCTTCCTTGATGGCATTGTGTATTTTCTTGAGGTGTCAAGTTCTCCTTGTTGTGTGATAGCGAATGACAGAGAGCGGCCACAGATTGAGCACATAGAGACTATACTAGAATTTACAAGCTTTCCTAAGTAGGTTTTAGGATTTTTTGCCTTAGAATATTAATGTCGATATTGATTTGGCATCAGAAGTAGTGCCATTTTCCTAAGGTTCCATATAGATGGCCCCAGTTGAGCTGAAAGGGTTCTACAGAAGTCACTTAATGAGGGTTTATTAGACCGATGAGAATTCATATGGTGCATTATTCCTCTTTAGGAGAAGAGAGACATATCTTTATTGTTATGCATAGAATATTGATTGTTTAATAACACCACAGTGGAGAATTGATATTCTCTATCATGTAAAGATGATCAAGTTGATCAATGTTGGATGGTGCATGCTATTTGCGGATATTGATTTGAGGTCTAGTTATCACCAACCGAGGATTGTGAGTAAAACGTCTTTAAGATGATTTTTAGAACTTGTTATGATTATTACAAGTTTTGGTTGATACCAATTGATGAAACTAATATATTGACAACATGTATGGATATGATTGGTTAAAATTCCAAATGTTACTTGGATGAGTATCTTAAAGGCTCATCTCTTGTTGTGAATTATGTGAGTATGAGTTATGGTTGAAAAAGGTGAAATTCCTTGACCATGATACCTCTATTGATAGAGAGGCAACTTATTGAGATTGTGATCAACTGAGATTAACCCAAATCAATAACTAAGGTTGATAGTCTCCTTATTTTAGTAAATTACTATTGTTGAGTTATTGAGTTCTCCAGGATGGTAGTGATATGGTTATTGTTTATATTGCACACACATATATAAGTTTGATTTCTCATTTGATGTAACAACCCCAAATTCTGTAAATACTATTTTGGGCATTATTATGTGAAATTAGAATGTTAAAATATAATTGAAATTTTGACCCAAAGAAAATAAATTTTTATATAGAAATGGAATTTGGAGTGAAAACATGAATATTTGGAATGTACTCAAAAAATCGAGTCCAACGACATAAAGAACACTGTAATCAGAGTTCGGATGAATTTCACCCCAAAAATTTACTATTCTATGAGTAGGTTATGAGCTTTTAAGGAGTATATCTTTTTATATAAGTATAATTTAGAACTAAAACTAAAACCATTAGATAGTACTCAGAAAATGGAATCCAACGAGCCAAAGAACGCTAAAAACAAAGTCCGGATGAAGAAGTTATGGGCCTTCGAAGTTAGGGACAATAGGGTAATTAAAAGAAAAAAAACATAACTCAATGAAAGGGTGCCAAATTGATATTGGCACCCCCCTCACATTGGAAACCCGACATAATGTTGGGTTTGGCTCTCTCTCTCTCTCTCTCTCTCTCTCTCTCTCTCTCTCTCTCTCTCTCTCTCTCTCTCTCTCTCTCTCTCTCTCTCTCTCTCCCCGACCAGTCACCAGCGATGCCGTCGTGCTTGACGCACTCAGCTCATCGACATAGCAAAATCCCCACACCAGATCTACCATTCCTCTTCACTCTACCCAGTTTCCCTTCGATCACTAGAGCTGACAGAGGCCTAGGATAAACCAAGATCCTAGGCATCCGTAACCCAATTCCCGTCTGGCGAGCCACTAGCAGAACCCCCTCTTTCAGATCTCCCATTTCTGGCTGGCGAGCTAGGAAACCCAAAAACCTAGGTCGTCTTCCCCATTGTCTCTGAAGAGCCCAAATCAGGTTTGCCTTTATCGATGGTCCGCATGCCTAGATCTACCTAGAAAACCCCCTTCTCCAGCATCTTTCTGGCCACCCACGACCAAAAACCCAATCTCCCTCATGTTCGGCAGTACACCCCACACCGACGATCATTACATCGTCTTCCTAGGTAGATTCATTCACCAGTGAAACCCTTTCCTTCTGGATTTTTAGCAACCAAGAAGAAACCAGATTGGGTTTCTCTACCAAAACTCCGATTAGATTCTTGGGGCATGGCCTAGTCATGAACGGCCGACGTGCTTAGACCCTGACCACCTTAGTTTTTCTCCTTTCCCTCATGTCTTCTACAAGGCATAGCATGGCCAGGCCGACTGGCTAGCATACCCATATCATCCCCATGGTTTCCCTCTCTGTGATTGTTCTTTATCGGGTTTAAGCAAAGGAACCTGATGATCGCTGGTGATTAGCAGTGAGTTTTTGCCTCCCACCTACATTTTTCGGTGGCTTGGGTCGGATTGCGCTTAGTCTGGCCACTA
Source organism: Warburgia ugandensis (assembly GCA_035236585.1). Lineage (NCBI taxonomy): Eukaryota > Viridiplantae > Streptophyta > Magnoliopsida > Canellales > Canellaceae > Warburgia > Warburgia ugandensis. The sequence goes on along the minus strand of CP141126.1, from coordinate 68,358,259 downwards.
GCCACTACCCACCACCACCTCCATCTTTCATATCTTCCCTGGTTCAAACAAGTTAAGGCAGAGTTGACTAGCCGAATCAACTCACCTCTGACTCAGTTGGACAGGGCTGAGTTGACCTAGTTTAACCCTTGACCTTCAAACTTGGATTCTGAGCAATCTAGGAGGAGTTTTAGAAATCCAAGAGTACCCTCATGATCCTTATGACATGAGGAATGAAACTTGTCATCCCAATTTGTGATCCGGGAAGATCTAATAGTTGAATTTATCAGACCATTGATCGAGGGTCAGATCATCTGATTTGTGATGATCTTACTCCATTTTTCAAATCCAAATAGGCTATCATGACCATTAAGAAGTGTAGATCAAGAATCTAATGAGAGATTTAGGATCAAAATCTCGATTAGAGAAGATTTTGCTGATCTTGATCAACGGTCGAGATTAATCAAAGATCCAAGTAAGGAATTTGATCAAGCTCTATGATCCTAATCAATTTGCCTATTCAATTAGACCATTCGGTTATAAATTACTGATTGAGTACTTGATTTGGAAAATTTAGGTGAAGAACAAGGACTATATCAATATGGATATGTGAGACTTTGCAAGCGTCATCAATCAGCTAGTGGGAAATGAATGAACTCGCCACACGAGGTAGGTGGAGAATTAAGAAAGCATGTCTCAATAGTAAGATACACATTTTAAACATGATCTTATTCTTATGATAGATATTATATCATTTAAATTATGCATTTCATATGATATATGATGATGAAAAATGTTTACTTGTGAATGATGAGAATTTGTGATTTGACATGCTACATGAATGACATGCTTATAATTGAAGCCTACTAAACGATATTAAATGATACATGATTTGTTCTTAAAAATATCATAACTGTCATTGTGATAAAAAGACATTTATGGTACATGGGTACCATTACATCATATGTGATGTATGAGTCAAGGATTTTACATTACATCCTTGGTAGGTGATCACCTAATAAATGAGGATGTTATGATTATGATGAGATATTTATATATATATATATATTATGGATAGATAAGACACCTGTATATTATTATTTTACATCCAGGCATGGTGCCCTGAGAGTTTTGTTTTAGATAGGCATAGACCTGGGGATGCTATGCTAGGAGAGTTATTAGGGTTTGGCCACCTGCTCTCTGAAATGTGATATATATGATGATACCATGCCCAAAGAGGTAAAATGTTGGGTGGGGCAATTATGGGAAGGTCACCATAGTGACAGTCTGTCTCCCCATATAGACATGACGTAGATGATTTTTCACACTTGTATTCATGGAGTATGGAAGCAGTTATCCGAGCACGCTAGTATAGATCAGACTGCAGCATAGTAGTCCTTGTATTTGATACACTATGGTGTGTATATGATGGCATGATGAGATGCCTTTTATGATGTTATCAGCAGCGGCTAGAGTATTATAAACCCCGTATGGAAGGGGTATGATTTTGAGACCTAGTATAGTCTGGGAATGTAGGTTATAAAACCTATGGACTATGTTCATAATTTTGTATGGCTTTTAATGATTTTAATATATGTGATACAGTCCTATATGTATATGTTGGAGGGCATAGTTTCATAAAAGTTTTCGCATGGGAAAGTGAATGGGTAGATATATTATGCATAGTATGGTTCATAGAATTGGAGTATGGTATCATATAGAAAATGACAATTATACATATTTAAAATACCCGTGAATTATATATATATTAAATATATCATGTAAAGTGTAATCTCTAAAATGTGATTATTATATTCATATGAAGAAGAAGAATTATAAATAGCTATTTTATCCATGACTTGCAAATAATTAAATTATTAATAAAATTATTGAATTATGAACTATGTTTTAAACTTCATCCCATATAAGCATCATGATGAAATTGAATATTTTAATTGATGTAAAATTCTTAATTCATATGTAATTCACATGTTTTCTTAACTCTCCCTTACCAAGTATAGCTTGTTGAGATATTATAAATGTTTTATATTTATAATATCTCAGATATAGACATAAAGGAGAAGATATACACCAGCAAGATGAGTTCAATAGCTATACTTCTATGCTCAAGTATATATTTTGTTAAAGTTTTTGTATTGTGTAGTTAGTTATTTAGATTATGCTGCTTGGACATTTAGTATAATGATTATAGGGGCTATGTATGTGAACCATTGGATGGGTCATGTTGTTTCATAAAATGTATGTCTATCTTCTATAAAAACTATATTATGTATAGTATGGGAGTTGAGGTGACATTCGGGTTTTCAGAAAAATGAATTTCAAAGAACATGTTTTTCGTTGTTTTTGAATTTCTAAAAATATTGGTGCACCACCTTTCCAAAATAAATACAAAATTTTTTTGGGAAAAACTTGGGGTGTCACATTAGATGAGAGGTATGACAGTGATGTGTGTTGGGTATAAATCAAACATTAATTTATAACATGCACTTGTGAGTAGTCGATGAGGGTGGCCTAAGAGGGCGACTGATGAGGGTGGGTGCGAGAGGAATTGGTAGGCTTCTAGGTTGTGAGCATCTAGGTGGCAAGCTTCTAGGTCCTCATAGTATGATCATGATATGAACTAGTTTTGATTGGCATGTGATTGCCTGATAGTGAGCTGGTATGCTTTGGTTTTAATTGGCATGTGATTGCCCATTGGTGAGCTGGTATGCTCTAGCATTGATTGGCATATATTTGCCTATTAGTGAGCCATGGTATAAAATTGGCATAGATTTGCCTATATATGAGCTGAGATGCTATGATTGGTATTGGCATGATGATTTTACTTGTAATAAGTTGTACACAGATAACCAACTACTAGATGGGAGTTTGGTTTATGCTAATTTCATCATATGTGGTTATGACGTGTTCTGATTATATGAAGAAACGATATGATAAATATCGATTTCTATGATGAGTTAAGATATGAGGAGGTGATGTGTCGTGAAATTGTGTATTGATGTTGATTTTGGAATTATTATCACGATTAGCATATATTGTGATATGGGAATGCTTTTAGAATTATTTGTTGAATGACATGGAAATAATTTCTAGGACAAAATTCCTATGAGGGAAGAATGTAACATCTCCCCCCAAGAAAAAAAGCCTAGACAGAAGGGGACTAAATTTGATACTAGCACCCCCCCTTCTTGAAAGGAACTCGACAAAGATGTTGGGTCTATTTTCTTTTCCAAACCCAATAAAAAACCCAACAAAAAACTTGACGAAAGGGAGAGGTAAAGAGAGAGGAAGAAGAAAAGAGAAGAAGAAGAGGGAGAAAGAGAAAAGGAGAAGGGAGAGAAGGAGGGGAGCACCCGCACGCTAGAAAATGCGGCCTATTGGAGGTGATGGGCACGCTGGCAAAAAGAGGGAGAAATGTAGGAGGGTTTGTCGAATTTTAGGCCATCCCTGGAGAAGATGATGGCTTGGATCGACTATCTGAGCCTATCATTTTGTCTAGCATGGTGAGACGATCAAAACCCCTAAGATGATTGGGGAATCTGAGATGATCTGGTCTGTTAATCAGACATGTGACAATGCGTGTGACACTATCAGAGGCTTTTAAGCAACACAGTGATCAATTTGGCTCATCCAAGGGTTGACAACACATGGGAATTCATGCAAGAGGTGAAATCTGTAAAACCCAACTTGTGATTTGAGGTATTTTGCAAAATCTGTAAGGTTTATGCTAGATCCGGTTTTGTGGATGATCCAAGTATCCATTTTCTAATCCAAGCAGATAAATAGGTAAATGTAGACTTGATGTAGCTTGAATCATACTAAAATAGTCGATCTAGGGTGAAATTGATTGAACGATCTCAACCATTTGATTTGTCAATGTTCACACAGTGACTTCCTGATGTCTAATTGATGGCATGGATGCATTTTAAAACATTGAATTAACTAGGGTACGAAAAAAATTAAAAGATCTAGATGGAAATTGATTAATAATCTGAACCATCTGATCGAATAGTAAAGGAACAAGGACCTAGCGATGCCTGATTTGTGATTATATGCCACCATTGCAACCCTAAACCCAAATTGACATAGGGTTACCTAAGTTTCATTGATCCATTAGCTAAAATATCAAATAATATGTTAAGATCGAGATCCGACCACTTTTAGCCATTGGATCACTAATCTAGAGAATGAATAGCAGATCATAGAGTGACCTAATAGAGTTCTTCACATCTAATCAATAATCAATCATTGGTGAATGACTGATTAGAACCCTAATGGCCTTAGACAATCCATGATGTAGAAAATGGACTAACAGCCTGAGTAGCCGAGATCATATGGTGAAGAGTAATTGATTGATGTATCCAATGACCAAATCATATATATTCATCTTAGAAATTGATATAGACAATTGATTTGACTGAGAAATTTAGATTTAGTCAATCTGAGAGTGATCCAACTACTAGATTGAAGTTTAAATCATGAATATACATTGGAATAAATTGATAAACATGAAATTGAATTGGTTGTGATGATTAAGATTAGAAATCACAATCAAATCACAAATCAAGGCAATTAAGAGTGATCCAACGGTTGGATCATCTCCAATTCCATTGAGATGGAATAAATTAATTCTTTGGTGACTAAGAGATCTTAAAATAACAAATCTCAATTTGATTGGTGATCAGATCAAGTAGATGAGTGTTGGATGTCAGAAAATTGAATAATAAAGATAAATTAGGCGATCTAGATTGTTGATCTAGATCAAAAGCTTTCATTGGACAAATCGACTTGTGAATTGACACAAGTAGAGAGTAAAAATTAATAATGGGATATATAAATGGAAATGAATGACACAGAAAAGTATTGTGGTACTGATAGGTACATTAGAGCGGGCGGTTTGAGAGGAGTACACACTTGATTTGGCTATTTTTCCTTTATTGAGGTAGGTGATGTCATTTAATGTTGCATATTAATTTTCTAAAATGTTAAACTATCATGGCATATTAATTATTTAAAATTATTATAGCATGGATTCTTTCATATGTGCACTTATGATTTCTGATTTATTTTGCTATCATAGACATGAGAATTTGATAGCATATTGAGGATATTTGCTGATCGATCTTCCTTATTGGGTTTTGATATTATGGATCTTATATATTTGTTATTAATGGTTTATAAACATCTTTTGTTTATTGCATTAGTGAGTTTGGATGTTTTCCTGAAATTGGTGGTGGAGGCTTGGTGGCTAGTCCCTAAGAGGCTGACCTTGGGATGAGGGGCAGTGCCTTAGGATGGTGAGCCATGAGTGCTCTTGGTTTTATGAGATTCTCATGGAGGCTTGGCGGCCAGTCCTTGAGAGGCTAACTCTAAGATGTTGGGGGTGTCTTGGGATGGTGAGCCACTAGCACTCCTGGTTTTTATAAGATCTGTGATTTTCGTGTTTTGTGATTTATGACAGGTGCTTTCACTTAATGGATGTCATGCTAGGAGGGATTAGGGCCGGCCACCCACCCTCTAAATTTATGGGGTGACAGACACTTGCCCACAGATGGCTTTCTGTAGGGGTTGGTAACAAGAGTATTCCACATTACTAGTCTGGGCCCACCCATGGGGACTGATGGCGAGTCTCCCATTACTGTGTCGATAGGGAATGGTAGTTGGTAGACCCAAGATGTACGATTACCACTGCAGCATGACTATCCATACACTTATTATGTGTGCATGCATAATGAGACTGGATATATCATTTTGGTGCTTGGATGTGACGACACTCATAGGATTATTATGAGTACCCATATACTTTGGGGTGCCCTGCTTGTTTATCGTATGCTCATTGAGATTGTATCATATCATGTTTTACATTCATGTGATCCATGTTTTATTGTACATGATGCTTTGCCACTTGTATTGATATGATTTATGACATTTGTATTTTATGGCTATCATGCTTTACACTCTTATCAACTCTTACTATTTGAGTTATTCTTTTTATGCCATCATTTCATTTCATTAAATGTCTATGTACCTACCAAGCATTGCTTGCTGAGGCATTGCATTATTGTTGCAATCTCTCGTATATTGAGAGAAAGACATGACTAATGAGGAGCTAGACGAATAGTGATTGAGATATCTCATTTGTAGGTATGTTTTAATTCTACTTGGACTGTGTATATATATTTGTATTATTGGACTTGATTATATTGTTATTGGGGATATGCTTGTTGATTGGATGGGTCCTGGAGTAGTAAACTTGTTTTAAAAAGGTTTACTTAAAAAATGAAAAAAATTATTTATGATTTGAGTCAATGGTTGATACTCGAGGTTTTTCTTGAAATGAAATTCATTGGAAATTATTTTTTATTGTTTTGTTTGTTTTCAAAAAGAAATTGAGGTCCCACCTTTTGAAATTTTTTATTAAAAAGTGTTGAAAAGCCCGAGTCGTCACAGAGATAGATGGTACACTTTAGATGCATATGACATACCAAGTAAGATGTCATTTGAAACTAATTCTACACTTTCTTTCACATCATTATGAGCTTGCTTAAGGTGTTCGTAATGTATGTGTAATTTGGTATTCTGTATAGAATTTTGACATGGTTAGAGGAACTAAAATTTGAAGACATTTATAACTAGTTTTAGTAATGATTGGAGAGACGAATAGAGGTCAACTTAATCTTTTTAAAACATTTTGGAGACTTTTATATTATTTTAGGAATAGATTGGTTAATTATACATTGAATGATCTTGATGGGGATATAGGAGTTGCTTTTGATAATGTAGAGAAGTAGTGATACATTTTTGACTAAAGACTTTGAAAAGAGTACGCATTATCTTGCTTGAAAAGAAAGATAGATGATTTACTAAGAAATGTGAGTGTGATTACTAAAGTGGAAACTTTGTAGTCAATAGCATTCCTTAAGAAAAGGATTGGGAATTGTACTTATACAATGGTGTTCCTAAAAATAAGAAACTACTATAGGAAATGGAGAACAAGTCATGGGAAAACTAATCATTAGAAATCTACGTGTGAGAAGCTTTCATCATTGATGTAAAGAAATGATAAGTAATATGATTGTACTTAATTTATTAGTTTTGGAATTCCTTGATGTGAAGTGGGATAAGACATGATGGGATGAATTTAATTATGAGTTTAACTACTTTTGGAATTTTTACCAACAAGGAATAGGCTAATCTTAAATTGAAGATCATATGGAGTTAAACAAGAGAATAAGAGATTAAGCTGCATTGTGACTGCAAAAATAAAATATATGAAATAAGGAGATTTCTAAAGAAAAAGAATTCAGTATGAGAAACAATTATTGGGGAAGTATGGAGTAGGTTATACATGATTTAGGTATGATTGTGGTGATCTAACCTTAAAGATTGGAGGCATCATTTGTATGATTGAAATTTTATGATAATGTCAATGAGTTAGCAAGTAAAGGTTGAATATCATAGTGCTTAGCAAAAGCTAATCCTTATTTCTTAAAGCAAACAGAAAAATTAGGCGAATGAGTGGTGTAAATGTTTAAAGTTTGAAGTTGGGAAGTACATAATTTTAAGGGGTTATAAGAACTTAAATTTATGATTAAATGAGGATTTCTAGAATTGTTTGGAAGATGACATGAAAAGAATTGCGAGGACAAAATTCCTTTAAAGAGAGAAGAATGTAGATCGCAAATTTTTAAATATGAATTTAAGTAAAATTTTGAATTATATTAAATTCGGATGAAAAGAGAATATTGAAATTTCTAATTTTTGGAGTTTTATTATAGAATGTTTTATCGACATCAAATCAAGTGAAGAGACCTTTATATTTGGATTTTAATTGGAAAGACGAGTCCAACGAGACTACGTTTGCTGAAATTGGAGTTCAGATGAATAAATTGGAATTTTTTGGGTAATTTAGTAATTTCTTAAATGGGCCCCACATTGTAGAAATCTGAGTCTGACAGCAAAGAGTGGTAGAGAAACCATCATAAGTAGCATTCATACCATTTAGGCTAAAATTATAATGTGCTGTTGATTGTTTTACCGCAAGTGCACGGGCTATTGTAGTGTAGCTTATGCAAGTACGGGTCGATCCCACGAGGACTTGATTTAAAATGGAGTTTTAATAAAATTCAATTATGTAAAATTAAAAATAAATTACTCAAAATTACTGGAATTATTAAAATAAGAATCAATGTTCAGATCTAATAAACTTCTCAAAAATACAGAATTTCCAGTTCTTAAAGAAAACAAACAAAATCAAATAATTAGAAAAAACTACTTCCCTAGATCAATCTTCATCAAAATCTTCACTTCTGGTCTTCTAAAATCTGATCCTCCTTTACAGATATCTTCAACCCATTCTTGATTAGTGATCCACCGGTCGGATTTGACAAATTCTTTAAAATGGTCAAGATCTGGGCTAAATTATGATTTCAAGATTTGGACGGCTCAGATTGATTTCTGGATTTCATATCTAAGATCAGAAGCGTTGGTTATGTCTAGGGATGTCCTAAGAATGAACTTGTAAAATTAATTTGAAATCAGATGCGAAAATAAGGGGAAATTGAAGATTTGGTTTTGGTTAAGGCAAAACCGTTGATGGGTTAGACCTTAATTGAACTGTTTGGAATTTGTCTATTCCTGGATAAGAGAAACGCAGATAAAACAAAACCGGAATAAAATGGGACACAGATGGAATTAAAAAGGGGACACAGATGGAATAAACCAGAAAGAATAGATTTGTAATTTCTGTTAAAGAGGGAGGGCAAACTTGGAATTACACGAAAAATCTGGTTTTTAGGAAAAAAACCAGGAAACCCAACGAAGAAGGGAGATGGGGAAGAGGAAGAAGGGGGAAAAGGAAGAGGAGAGGAAAAGAGAAGAAGAGAGGAGGGGAAAAGGAGAAGGCAGAGGAGAAAAACCCGACTTGGGTTTTCACCTCTGGGCCAGCCGGTGAAGATGGGAATGCGGGAAGGAGGGAAGATGGGAGAAATGGGAGAATGGAGAGAGTTGGGTACGGTTGGGTGTAGGGAAGAAGAGGTTGGGAAAGAGAGGAAGAAGAAAAGTGAGAGGAGAGAATAGAATGGTGAGAAAGTTGGGTACGTTGATGGTGAAGGTGGGTGGTGCGGTTGAAGAAGAGGGAGAGAAGGGAGAAGGAGGCGTATGCGGTTGGGAAAGAAGAGGTTGGGAAAGAGAGGGGAGAAGAGGTCTGGGGCAGTGGAGGCTGGGGAGTGAGAGAAGGGAGTAAAGAGGAAGACGAGAAGAGAGAAAGAGAGGTTGTGATGAAAAGAAAGAAAGAGGAGAAGCTGGGTACGGTTGGGGAAGAGAGGAAGATGGGAAGAGGAAAGAATAGCATCGTGAGAAAGGAGAAGAAGAGTAAGGAAAAAGTGGGTACGTGAGAGTGAGGAAAGAAAAAAAAGAAAAGGAAAGAAGGAAAAAGAAAGAAAAAGGAAAGAAGGAAAAAGGAAAAGGAAAAGGAAAAGGAGAAGGAAAAGGAAAAAAAGAAAAGAGAAAAAGGAAGGGAAAAAGGAAGAGGAAAAGGAGGAAAAAGAAAGAAAAAAAGAAAAAGAAAAGGTAAGAAAGAAGTGGGGGAAAGGGTTGCCTTTTTCTCCATGATTCTAAATTTAGCTCCATTGTCTTCTAGGAAACTATCACATCCATCTTCATGGGTGATCTGGTCCATCCATTGCCCTTTAAGATGATCTGCACCGTTATCTTTTAATCACAGCCGTCCGTGCGTCCTTTGGTTGATCTGCAAAAGAATAGACTAAATTAGACTCATCTGAACAGTACATTAGTCATCTAATGAGCTCTAATGATCATCTGACCGTTGATTTTGACAAATTAAGGTTTAGATGGTCAATTGAATTTATATTCAAAATCAAGCTAAGTTTTGTAAAATTGAACGGTTAGATAATCTAATTGAATGCTAAATTAGGGGAATTTTGACCAAAATTAAACACTTAACATGTGCTGACTAAAGAAAAACATCATAATTAAACATCTTAAATTCATTAAAAGAAATAATTTAAAATACTTAAAGGAGGGGCCATATTTGATATTGGCACCCCCCAATTAAGCAAAACAGGAAATAGACATTGGGTTTGTTTCCCAGACCCAACAAGCATGAGGAAACCCGACAAGGAGAGGGAGGAAGAAGAAAGAAAAATGGAAAGAAGAAGAAAGAGAAGAAGAAAAAACGAAAGAGGAAGGAGAGGAAGGAGAGAAAGGAGAGGAAAGAAGAGGGGGAAAGGAGACTTGCGTGCCTGAAAACCAAGCCACATCGGAGAAGAAGAGCTATGGGTTTTTCGTGTCACATGAAAAGATGGAGCTTGTCAGCTACAATGGGATCTTGGATCTCAAATCCGAACTGCTCAAGTTGTGTGCCTCAAAGTCCAGGGTAAAACCCCCTTGTTTCCACTGCGATCAGAGGAGTTTTCATGGGTTTTTGGTTGGATCTTACAATTGTCGCCGAAGACGATGACAGCTCATATCGTTGATCTGAGCCAGTCATCTTCCATGGTTTGCTCGGAAGAACCAAATCCCCAAGAACAGTTGATGCTCTATGTCGTTCATGGTCGTTGATTGAAGAGGAAACTAGTGTGATGAGATCAGGGGGCTTCACCTAAAATCATTGTCAATCTGACTCATCTAAGGGTGGAGGAAGCATAGAGACATGCTGTAAGGGTAAGATATGTGAAACCCTATTCCCGATTTGATGTACTTTGCTAAATCTGTACAATTTCATCTGAGATCTAGGTTTTAGGGACAATATGATTGTTGATTTTCTAATTAGTGCATGGAAATAGGAAATTACATGCATGATGCATCTTGGATCTGATTGAGATTGTCGATCTAGATTGGAAACTGATTGGACAATCTCAGCTGTCCGATCTTTCACTGTTCAAACAGTGAACCTGCGATGTCTGATCAATGATCTGATGCCACAATTGAGTTTTGATCATCGATCTAAGGTTGAAAGTGGTCCATCCGACCACTGTACACCCTCAAATTGGCTAAATCCGACCAATTACAGTAAATCTTAGCTTTCAGATAATCTATACAAGGTGGATCCAACCACTCTGAAAAAGCTCTGGCTATTGGATCATCTATATAAGGTTGATCTCACACTATAATTTGATGGAAAACACTAAATTTAGATGTTTATATAGCTCCAGCCATTGATCTCATCCCTAATCTAAGGACAGAGATCATCAAAAGCCTTGATCAACCCACATGAGTTTTGATCTTCCATGTAAAGATCCAATATTTATGATCTGGGCCTTGGATTACATTGGATTCTTAAAATTATGATTAAAGGTTTATAAATTCAGAAAATTATAACTATCCAAGGTTGACTAGAGACATGATCAATTGATTAGAACTCCATCAACTGTTGGATCTTAGAGATCTCACACTGATTAGAATTGATAGTCCTGATCAGTGAGTAAACTGTATGGAACTCATGATCTAGATAAGGGAAATGCGTGAATCATTTCTTGATTTCAAATCCACCCCTCTGGTCCGTGAAAATTATGCCCGTATGATCTTATAGTGATTAGATGGTGTGTATTCTCATCTAGGGCAGAGATGTAGTAAATCATACCTTAATCTAACTTTTAGAATAATTAATTATCAACTAGAAACATAACCTAACCTCTTCCATATGTTGGATCAATGATCTGGAGAATGAATGGCAGATTGGATAATGATGTAATTGTATCTCCATGTTTGATCTAAGAATAGTAATTGTAAAATATTAGACTAGACAAATCTGGCCATTATATGATAAATTGATTAAAATGATTAACCACGGATCAATGATAGGTCCTAAGTCTAACAATTATATCATTTGGAGATGAAGTAAATAGTTAGACCATCAGATGAGTAAAAATCTAAGTTAGGGATTTAAAATAGTATGAAAGTTAGAACTAATGTTATAAACATCAATTTTATGCACAGCATAGATTGACATGCAAGTTGATTTGCCATGGAGAGAGGACTGTAAAAGTTATGGAGAAAGGATAAACCATCATGAGAGTTAGGTAATCTGATGCTACCAAGTTTTAAAATGAGAAAATGATTTGAGAACTATTTTTGGTTTAGAATGGTTTGAATTGTCATATCAATTATTTGATACATATATTACTTTTGCACATATGATTTTCATAGAGATTCATGATCTATCATTTGTTCCTTATTTGGCATTTTATAAGTGAAATGTGTAGATTAATATATGACTTTAAATTCATGTTGCAACCTAATTTTGAAAGACCCATGAATTTCATAACTCAATGTATGCAAATGTTGCTTTACTTGTGAGACTTGAGAATATCGTGGTTTGCATATACATGATTTTCCTGCTTTGAAAGGATTGTTTGAAAATGCATGGTTTTGCACATGGTATGTAAGTTGCATGATAACATTTTTAGATATATGAATATGAGTTGAATTGACTATTGAGCCACACTTTGAAATGAATATTTGAAATACATGGTTTTGTATATAGTATGTTCACTATCTTCTATGCTTTAACATGTATAATGTGGATCTTTTGGTGATTACCCCTTAGGTAGCTGCTCTGCGAGTGACTATAAGTCCTAGTGGTTATGATTTCATCTATGTTTTTGGCAGGCACTCTATGAGTGGCCATAAGTCCTAACAGATGTAGTTTTGTGGATATTTAGGCAAGCGCTCTATGAGAAGCTGTAAGCCTTGATGTTTATGATTTCATCGATGGTTTAGGTAGGCACTCTACTAGTGGCCATAAATCCTAATGGACATGGAAATGTTGATACATTAGGTATGTGCTCTATGAGTAGCTATTAGTCCTAGTGGATATGGATTTCATGGATGTTTTGGGTAGTTACTCTGGGAGTGTCCTAAGTCCTGGATCGCTCGTAGGCTTGCTATGTGTTGTAAGTCTTGGTGGAAGGCCTGCTTTGTGTAGTAAGTCCTGTAAGCATGTTGTGTGCTGTAAGTCCTGAGACCCTATGCTAGGAGGTGCAATTGGCTACTGACCTCTGAGATAATTTGATACCAGCCCAACGATGGAGACGGCGGGCAGTAGGAGTATCTTCTTATGGGGAAGTGCTCTGAGTGGTAGTTGGGTAGACCCCATGAGGTCCGATGAGTCATGGTTCATGTAGGTATGTACGAGTAGACATAGAGGCCATGGTAGTAATCTGCAAGTGACGGTAGGGCCCTCCGAGCAAAGGTGTCTAGTTTCTGTGTGGTATTTATGTGGGTCATGTCTTGAGAGTTAGATCTCATCAAGGGTGGTAGGATTGCATGTCACCACGATTGGAGAGATCAGTTTTCCATGGTGATGTGGGCATGGATTTATACATTTTGGATTTAGTACTATGCACCTTAATTTGGTTTTATTTGTTTTGAGCATGTTGGCTTGCCAAACTTATCAAATTCTTTTGGACATTACGATGATTTAAGAACAACTATCTTTCCTTGTGTATTTTTACCTAACGAGTATGAGATCAATTTTCATAGTCATGACTTCAACTTGATTTGATATAGAATGAAGCATTTACACTTATAAATTGATCAGTTATACTTTTGAAAAAGCATGACAACTTTTGGTTTTGTCAGATTACTAACTTATTGATCTATGGTTTGATGATAATTGAAATTCTAGTAATTTCCCTATCGACTACCTTTATGTTTTATTGATACTGTACTTTGGCACATGTATACTTACATTATGGTTTTATCTTTAGGATTTCAGTACGTATTAATTCTTGTAATTAAATAGTGTTATCCTGGTTATATTCACTAATGTATTATATGATTTGAGCATCTTGTGTAATCCTGCAAATATTGATTCCTACTTGACAAGCGTTGACAGAAGACATTTTATGGTAATTGTTTTGCTATGATTTATTTTTACATGTTCGGTTGGACATTTGAAATATAATCCATTTAGTGGTTTGAAATGATGAACATGTTGTTTAATTAATTACCACGAGTCTTAAAGTAATCATATGTTACTTGATTTGTCAAATATGATGCAGATTTTTTGGATGGCATACATACATACATACATACATACATACATACATACATACATACATACATACATACATACATACATACATACATACATACATACATATGTGTGCTTATAATGCACTCCATGTGATGGCTTGTGGCCAAGGGATTTTATCATTATGAAAAATCTTTCTTCAAATCATTGGATGTGTGTGCCGTGATTTCAATTTTGTAGTATTAGTTATCTACTGAGTATGTTGTATATCCACCCTACCATTTTTACCACAGGTCAGCCCGCAAAGAATTGGAAAGGAGATTAAGGTTCTAAGAAAACTACTTGAAGATTTCAAGAAGATAAGAAGTAAGGTAATATAGAGTTTTGTTGAGAAACTCAAGTTATGTTGACTATAGGTAATATTTCTATATTATATGTGATTTAAATTGTAATTGGGCTGTGATTGATAAGTCTTGGGTATGTTGCATGTCTAAATTTATTTAAAAAGGAGATAGAGTCTCCAGTCGTATTTTAAATTCCAAATGAATTTCTATCAAGTACTTTGCAATGACATGCGTTAAATGTTATATGTCCGAAAAATAGAGGAAACTCTATCGGATTTTTGGTAGAAATGTAGTGCTCATTTTATAAAAAATCCTTGTCTTGATAAATGAAAACTAACACTCAGAATTTTCAAAGGAAATTCAAAAGAAAAGCATTCTTCTACTGTATTGCATTGTTTTTACAAAGCTATTTGCAAATAAGGATTGTTTCCGCAATAGGAATTTTATTTAAAAAAAATGCATAAGAAAATCTAGGCCTCCTTAGGAATTCAAGGTTCTCTTCTTTTGATTTTCATTACCAAAGAAGAGTTAAATCTTGAGTGAATAACAAATAAAAACTAGTGAAATTGAGGTAAAGAGGAAAGGAAAAGCAGTGTAACTTTAAAATTACTCTCAAGCACATGAATCAATATAGTATTTTCATGCAAGAGGGATTGATCTCATGAGGAATCTCATAGATTTTCAATGGATTGGATTTTATTTAAATTAATTAACTTCAGTAAAAGAAGAAGTGTTGTGATTATACTAGGAAATTAAATAACACGAAATGAAAGCATGCATGGAATTATAAATTAAACTTAATAGAAACTTACTAAAAACTAAAACTAAACAATGAAACTGAAAAATAGCCTAACTAACATGCAAGTAACTAAAGGAAATAATGTTAAATTAGCATGAATCAAATTAAGAAACTTAAATTAAAGGAAACTACTAAAAATGACACTTTCTTAAATTAACACTTTCCTAAACTAGAATTAGAAACATTCTAAAACCAATTTAGAAAAATTTCTAATACTAAATTAACATGAAAAAACATGTAACTAATGAGATATAACTAAGTTTAATAAGAAATTAAAAACATGCATGTGAAAGGAAAAGACTTTCTAAATTTTAACAATTTCTAAAGCCTAAAACTTCTTAAAGATAGAACTTCCAAAAATTAAAAAGGAAACTTTCTAGACCTAAATTGAGATACAAATAATTAATTAACTACTATTAAAACTAAATTAAGCAACTAAAATAAGCAAAAACGAAAAAGGAGTGTGACCTAGTATCATGCGCATGATCCATGGATTGTACCCATAGTTCTAAGGTGCAAAAGCAACCAGAATTGATAAATCAAAAGTGAACTATCACACAAACTAATTAATGGAACTGATAAATAACATAAAAATCTAAAATGTGATCCTAAGGATTTAAGCAAATAAGGTGTTTAGATAGATGGAAACAAACTACAAAGTTAAGGGGAGAAAAATTCCAGATTTCAAGCATTTAAGAACATCAACAATTCAAGCATAAGGAAGCAACTGAAACCACAACTTTGAAACAAGAAAATTACCCATATCTCAAGTATTTTGATAAAACAAAATTCCATAAAAAGAATTACCACAAAAATTTATTGAATCATCTCCAAATTATAACCAAAATCCAGCACATAATACATGTTTAAAAGTTGGAAATTGCATCCAATTCCTAAGTATAAAACCTAATCTAAACTACAACAAGTAACAAAAATTCAGAAAGGAGTTCAAGAGAAAATAAGGCTAAGTGGGTGAACTAACTAAGGAAATTGGACCTAAAATTAAAGTGAGAATAAGGTGAAAAACTTGAATTTCAAGAGGGAAAATCAAGGTTCTAAGTTGTCTCTTCTTCTATTGGATGTCACTACCAGAGATGATTAACTTGAATCTTAAGGGAATAACAAATAAAAACAAGTGAAATTGCTAAAGAAAGAATGAGAAGCTAGATGGAAAGGAAGGTGCAAAACTAGAAAGCAAAACAATGGAAACTGAAACAATGTAAACTAAACCAAAGCAAGAAAACTATTGACCTGAATTGGAGAACAAATAACCAAGACAATAACCTAAAATCTATAGGAAGAAAAGCATCTAAGAAATCCCATAGTCTAGAAACAATTAAGCACTAAAAGAAAGCTATGATTCAAGGTGTCTTACCACCTCTACTTAGAAAATTCGTATGGAATATGGGGCTATATATAGATGAGTGGTTTCCTAACTTAAGAAGGGGTGAAAATATAAGGAAAGTGGACCTAGGGTTAGGGTATTGAATGAGAAAGGTTAGGTGGGAGATGAATTAGCAAGATGATGCAAGAAATAGGAGTGGAAGATGACATAAGAGAGACATGGTGGTTAGTTTTTAATTTTGAATAGGGGTCTTTTCATATAAGGAAAGTGGAGCTCTGTAATGACATAAATTTTAAGGCTTTCTTATTGTAATTTTTTTGAAAATTTGAATGGAATGGAAATGCATGAATTTGAAAAATTGAGTTTTAGAAGTAAAAGTTTTGATGAATATCAAATTGAGTGTTAAGACCTCTATAATTGAATTGTACTTAGAAAAATGATTCCAATGACACTAATTTTGTTGAAATCCGAGTTCGGATGAATAAACCATGATTTTTCTCACGAAGCATGTTTTAGTAAATTCATTAATGGTCCCCACTTGCAGGAACCTAGGCCCGACGATAAGGTGTTTAGGAAACATCATGTGTAGTCATCATGAGTGTTGACTAGATCCATGGTGGTGTGATGATGGTGAAAACATCATCATCACTTGCTTTATTTATATTAATAAAAAGAAAAAGTGTTGACTAGATCCATGGTGGTGTGATGATGGTGAAAACATCATCATCACTTGCTTTATTTATATTAATAAAAAGAAAAAAATTATTAAAGTAATTAAAAGGAGGGGTCGAATTTGATAATGGTAGCCCCCAACTAACTGGGACGGAAATAGATGTCGAGTCTATTTCTTGAGCCTTACCCGACGAGAATGATAGAATGACAAAAAGAAAGACAAAAATAACGTCGGAGAAACCTGATGCCAGGGAGGAGGAGGAGGAGATGGGAGAAAGAGGGAGAGAAGGAGAAGAGAGGAAGAAAAGAACTGGAAATCTAGGTTTTTCACTGATGGAGAAGAAAATCCTTGTCACTAGTGAAACAAAGTTTGCCGGTGACAACGGTGACCTCGATCGGAGATCCAACCATCCGATTGTCTCTTCAGGAGTTAGGGAGCAAAACCCTTTTGGTTCCACCACCATCGGAGAAGAAACAATGCTAAAAATTGAAGGGGTAGTTGCGTGCGTGGGGAGCACGGCCTAAAAACGTGAAAACTATCTTCTTTGGTGACAATCTGATGTTGTGGACACCACAGAGGTAGGTTTTCCACAAACCCAACCTTGTTTTACTTTGATTTTGTGTAGATGCTAGTAGATCTAGGGTTTTGGAATTGTAGGGTACACGTTCTGACCCTAATGGCCTGATCAAATAGAAAATCACATCCCTATTCAAGGGACATGAACCTTGGAAACTCTGAGAGTCCCATTGGATCTTCGATTATCTGTCTGGAGCTAGGACAAGGACAAATCCGACCCCTGAATAGATCCATGGTGCTAAGTTGAGTGTGGAATCAACCCAAAAATGGTGATCCATGTCTCAAATCTTATCCCTGCTTAGCAGACAGAGATTGTCAGGGTCGTTGATTGCCCTATTTGCAGTTTTGATCGTCTAATTAGAGTCGGACAGTGGTGATCCGATCCCTACAACTCCGATCTGTTGGGAAAATTGCTGTCAATCTTGTCTGTGATCATGGACAAAAACTAATAGTAGCTAAGATCAGATAGGGATGATCTAAGCCCTGGATCGATCCATAAAGGAGATCCAGCCATCAATCTCGTCCATGTTTAGTAGACAGAGATGAATAGGGACTTATATAAACCATCTGAGACTAGATGGTGAATATCCAACCATTGAATTGTAAAAGAATTCAACTATTAGACCTTAAATTATAAATTCTATAAAAATTGTAGGATCTAGGATGGATTGGAACATAGATTTCATGTGTATAACCTTAGGGAAATCAAATCTAAGGGACTCATAATGTTGGATCATATGAAATAAAGAGAACCAATCATTTTCAGTCAATGTCAGGCATAGGAGTATCTTTAAAAAGGCTAACTTGATTATCCAAATTTATGGAAATTCATTATAAATAGCTAACCATGAAAAAAAACTCAAATTCCATCATTAAAAGCATTTAAGGATAGAGAAAAATTAGAATTAGGCCACTTTAGACCCTTAGGTGGCTAGTGAAGAGGGTGAATAGGAAATCATAGGGCCTAATACTATTTTCGATGGTTAACTAATGATCAGCCATAAAACTTAATTAGTAGGTACAAATAGAAGAGATCCTTAGATCTCGAAGGGAACAAAAGATTCGCAGACCAAATCAAGTTAGGTGAGGAAGTGTTTAGATGGTTTAACTTAGGCAACATTAAAAGCAAGGATTGAATGTTGTAAAATGCTAGTTTACATGGACAATGACTTGTAACCAATCGTATTACTTGAAACTTAAAAGGATGGTAGGCCATTAATAAGTGATTCAAACTTACAGCCTAGGATCAATGACGAATCTAAAACCTAAGGGTTCCATGATCCTAAGTTGACCTATACACTTTAACCTTGAAAAGGATGAAATTTTAAGTTATGTGTATGTGGATAGTATGGAAATGAGAATTGATCATAAATACCTTGGGATTAAGCATTGAGTAGAGTGAGGTGTAGTCAATTCTGTCATTGATGATGACTGCGTAGGCTTGAAAAAAAGGACAATCTTCACAAGAGGTAGGTGATCTGACTTGCTAAGTTTTTAAATGAACTTCAAAGTTGAGATAGTCATTAGTGTGATTTTTGAGTTTAGAATGTATTTATGTGAGAATAGTTGTGTTTACAATGTAGCATGCATGATTCTATTATGAACTAGTGTTGGTATGTTTTAAAAACAATTGTGCATAAAGTATGTTGCAACTAGCATGAAGCCTAATCTTCATGACTCATATCACTAATTGAAAATCCTCTCATAGCTATATATCATGTTTTATTGTTATTTTGGGATTGAAAATGACAACTTCATGTATGCCTTCATTTCATGACTAGAGATAGATTTCATAAATAGCATGATTTAGACTATGCTGAATATTGTAAAATTGTATGTTGATAGCATTGCAATATTTGTATAAATTTATGTTTGTTAGGCTAATAAGCCTAGTGGGGGCTATGCTAAGAGGTTGTACGGGGTGGCCTCTCGACCTCTAACCACCAACGGCGGTAGGTATCCATGTTTAAAGAGGCATCTATTTTCTCGACTATTGTGGTAGGAACAACCATTGGAGGTGGTCACAGCACCCTTTCGAGACATATCCGTAGTCGCTGTGGAGGCTGCAATGGCTATTCTTCGGATACTGAAGAGACACTATTCAATGATCTACTCATGAGCATAGTAGTCCATACAATTTCTATTTTGGTGACGCCACATAGGGGTGAGATTGTGGTCTTTAGATGAGTACTCGTGACCAAATTGTCCAATATATGGCCAGGTGCCTATCTGCATGATGTTTGCAGAAGGAATGAGGATTGTTGACATGAGATTTGATTGATTTACTACTTTAACCACTTGAATTTACTATGTTATGGGTGTAGTCAATGATTCTTCTGGTTGGATATAGATACATGTAGATATGTAAATATGTATCTGAATGTTGATGACACATTGCATGATACAGCTTAGGTAGGATTGCCGTATGTTTTCGGTTACATGAAAAACTTGTTTTTAAACTAGCATGTATGCTCTATGCTGTGATTTTGAGTTTTGTGAAGCTTAGATTTCCTACTGAGTATGTTTGAATACTCAACCTACTATTTTCCTTATAGATCCTTGCAAGCAAGACAAGCAGAAGTACTAGACAGCTTAAGCGTATTCAATAAACAAGTGAAAGGTGAGAGGTTGATATAATTATATTAGAATTAGTAGTTACTAATGTGGGAATGTAATGTATTTAACTTAAGCTATTTATTTTCATAACTTGGACACTAATTGGCAAGTCTTGGGATTTGAGGACATTAAGTTTTTATTTATTTATTAAAATTATCAAATGAGTGTTTATCAGGTACTTGGCAATAACATACGTTAAAAGTCTAATGTTCAAAAAACAGAGGAGACACTATCGGATTTTTGGTAGAAATGTAGTACTCATTTCACCGATAATCCTTTTAAGAAAAGAAAAAAATAACACTCAGGGTTTTTCAGAATGAGTTGTAAAACAATAATGTTTTTGCATTGTCATTGGATTTTCAAAAATACTTCTAATAGAGATCGATCTCGCATCATAATTGTCATTTGCATTTAAAAAGCATTATAAAAACCCTAGTTGTTACAACCTCTTTCCTTCCAATTTAGTGATGTTTGGTGGATGGAAAGTCATGGAAGTGGTAAGCAATGGTGTTTAGGAAAGATGTGTTAAGATCTAGGGTTTTAAAGTCGTTTAGACTGAAGTCAATGTATGGTTTCCTATTTATGAAACCCTTGAGCTCCAAACAGGAAAGTAGGGGGCATTTTTTTTCTTAATGTTGTGCCTCCCTCCTTTAACATGTAACCCTAGAAAAAAGAATAAAAAAAGAGTGGGAGATGAAGTTGGAAAGTAGGGTTTCTCTTTTGATTGGTCCACCAATGCATAAACATCTTACTTTTAACATAATTCTCTCAAACCTTCTAATTAAACCTTGAAAATCCAAATTTAGAAAGTAGGTAATTGCTTGAATTCTCCTCCAATTGTATTACTCCATGTGGTAATTGACTTATGTGGCTCACTTTGAGGGCTCATTTAGCTTGGTTTCAGGCTCACACACTTGGCTTTAATGGTTTAAATGGCTTGACTTAATTTCCTTAGCTTGTTGTCTTCTCTCATAGCTTACATGGCTAAGGTGGCATGGATGGCTCCTATGCAAAGGTGGTCAGAATGCATGGCTTGCTTTATGGGCCCATTTTAGTCACCTTTAGCTCTTTCAATTGCTTCATTTGATCATTGATTAAACTTTGGATGATGACAACTGGGCTTTTAACTCGATCTCTTAATCTTTGATCTTCAATTCTTATGCTGATTAATCTCGATTGTTGTATCATCTCTGCAAGACCTGCAAAAGAAGAAAAATCCTAATTAAATCCTAGAAATTTATAATTATTCACCTTCTTATCTTAGATTAGCCTATAAACCTTTAAATATTAGAATTTTAAATTATAGGTTAGAGATGCATGTTTTATAAAATTTCAAAAAAACCCTAGAAATAATACTATATTTTATAACACATGGTCAACTTCTTATCACACCCCCAATTGTATTTTGCTAGTCCAAGAAAAATATGCAAAAGGTTATGAAAACAAAAGTGGCTGCCCTGTAGTGGAGAACTCTAGGGAAAGCTGAAGGGGAAACCATCCGGAAGATAGGGAGGTGGTTGTTCCCCAGCAAGAACCCAATTTGGGTTTTTGTTAGCTTGAAAAAGGGGATCCAAATAGAAAACCAAAAGATCTAGCCTCTTGAATTGTCAAGCCACATTGGAGAAAGAGAGGGCCCCTTGCATGTTGGCTACCCATCAGGCAGGCCATGCTAGCACTAAGCAAAATAGGGGGAGGGGAGATGGTAGCGTGACCGGAAGGGAAACTCGATCTGGGTTTCCGTTGACGCTGGAGAGGGAGATGCATGGTCGGAAGGGGGAAACCCGATTTGGGTTCCCTGTCAACACCGAAAAAGAGTGGGGCTATGCGTCAAAGGAAACCTCGTCCAAGATTCTTGTCACTGGGAAACAAATTCTACCCAGGGAGTAGGCTGCATGCGCCGGTGAGCAGGAGGTCCGAGGAGGGTAGACAGGAGATCGGGGGTTTTTGGCTCACTAGTCACCCTTGGCATGCTGAGCCAACGACGCAGAAGGAAATGGGACACAGGGAGTTTGGATCACACTAGAAAGCTGGAGATCTACCTGGAAAAGGGTTGCTGGCCGTGGGGAAAGTGATCGGAGGGAGGGAGAGGAGTTTTTCTTTGTTGCCGGTGAGTCGGCTCCAGCCATCGCGTCAGGGACAGCTGGTCAGGGAGAGAGAGAGCACAGGCCAAACCCAACATTTTGTTGGGTTTCCAAGGTGATGGGGGGGGGGTGCCAATATCAATTTGGCCCTCTTATGTTAAGTTACATTTTTTTTAAAAATCTTTTAATTATCGTATTGCCTCTGACTTCAAAGGCCCATAACTTCTTCATACGGACTCTGTTTTCAGTGTTCTTTGGCTCATTGGATTCCATTTTTTGAGTAATATCTAATGGTTTTTGTTTTTGTTCCAAATTATACCTCTATAAAAAGATATATCCCTTAAAAAATCATAACCCGATTATGGAATAGTAAAATTTTGGGGTAAAATTCATCCATAATGCAATTTCAATGTTCTAGATGTCGTTGAACTAAACTTTTCAAGTACATTCCAAACATTCACGTTTCCACTCCAAATTCTATTTGTATATAAAATTATTTTCTTTGGGTCAAAATTCCAATTATATTCCAAAAATTCTAATTTCACATAGTAACGCCCAGAATAGTATTCACAAAAATTGGGGTTGTTACAATCTTTCCCCTTAATTGAATTTTGTCCTCGAAATTCTTTTCATGCTATCTTCAAATCATTCCAGGAGTATTCCTATCTCATCACAACTTAATTTCTTATAATTCCTTCCATGAAACAATATCCTCCAAAATATAACTGATCTTTAACTTAAACTAAATATTATCCTTCTCAATAGCATTGCTTTTCCATATGCTATAATTACTTAGTAACCACTTTTGCTGCATACTCTGATAGTTGATCGTTACGAGGTAATCCTTCAAAATCTTGATTCATAACTCATACTCCTATCACCACATTAGTGAGATTATGTTTCCATCCAATTGATTTCCAACCTCTGTTTTCTTAACATCTAACATATGTTTTTCCTAACCTTCCACAATAATTACTCATTGATTAGAATAGGGATATTAACTTCTATCCACCATTCCCACTCTTTCTACCTTCACAGGTTCTTTGATTGTATTGATCTCAAGAACATATACTCTTTATCTGCAACTCAAACTTTCTATTTTCTCATCCTTTTTCTCTTTATAATAACTTCAAAGAGTGACTATACATCTATCAACTTAAATTAAATCTCTTCTGCATATATTTAATCAATCCTAACATTAAGAAACTGTCTTTCATTTAGAATTCAAGTATCATATTTCTAACAAAATTTTGGTAGAGTCTCCTCTGTTTTTTGGACTTATGCATTTAATGCATGTGATTGTGATACACTTGATAAATCATTCATACATATATAATATCTTTCTGAGACTTTGTCTCATCATATTCCAACATCCATCATAATATAAATAACCATTTATCCCACACATTCACCTGATACGATAAATTTTCAAGATAATGCAATTACTTACCCATTTCCACCACATAAGGTATAATATTCAGATCATTCTAAGGTACATTGCCATTTCATTATAAATTATCAAATGAATAATTATTTAACCACACCTGCATCACCAACACAACCATATATCCTGTACGGTTTTCATGTCATTCCATAAACATCTTCAAAATATCCTTTGAATTGCATGGGTTTAGATGTATAGAAGTTTGCACTTTCAATGACTCTTCAAAGACACTTTACTATAATAAATCAAATCTAGGTTGTAAAATCACAACCTTTCACCAACAACTTTCCACACTTCATCATATGTTCAAAATAGATAACATTTACATTTTTCTTCAAGCAATCATTTAATAGAAGATATCATTGCATATCATAACCTTTTCATTGTATTCACTAATAATTCTTTCAGGCTCATTCACCAATTTCGTATATGAAATCAAAATAAAGAGTTTACCATTTACATCAAGGAACATCTTAGACATTATCACATTCCAATTTACTGAGATAAGATGTATAGCCTTAAAGTCTTATAATCAATAACAGTGCTCTTTAACTTAAGTATCAACCAAACATGAAACCATAGATGCTAAGGATACCTATAATGACTCCAATTTTGTAATAATGAAATTCCAAGTTTAGCAATGAAAAGTTCAGTTTTTAAAGATAAGGGCATTTTAGTCATTTCACTATTCACCTTGACTGAACCCAGAAATTTGGTCCTAGAAATGGTTACATTAGATGCATCTCATAAAAAGGAATCCAACAAGACCAAAATCACCCAAAACGGAGTTAAAATGAGCAAGTTATGGCCCTTTGAAGTTCAGGGGCAAAAATGTAATTTTATTAAAAATGGATTTAGCCTGCAAAACTCAGGGGCCCGTTTTGAGACGGGCACCCTTCATCTTGAACCTCTAGAGGGTTCTAGAATAGTGGTGATTGGAGGAGAAATCACTGCCATTCTGGAGGTTTCTCCACCGCCATTCAAAGGCAGTGAGAGCCCCCTCTAGAACCCTCTCATAGCTCTATAAATAGAGCTCTTGGGCACCTCTAATGGCAGCCCAAAATGTTGAAGAAAACCCATTGAGGAGCAGTGACCTAGAGGGGAAACAAGGAGAAAAACCTAGCAACGAGCCAGGTATGCCCAAGATCCCTCAAAACCCATTTCCACCGTAGTTCGAAGAACAATTTCCCTAGGTTTTTGCGTGAAAAACCATGCAAAATGGAGCCCTGGAGACTCACCAAGGACCCAGGGACGTTCCCTGGGCCACACTGGTTCGACAGGGTCGAACCAAGGTGTCCTGAGGATGCCCCGGTTCCCCAACGAATAGGATGTTCCAGTCGGAACGTCCCACGTCGACAGAATTTGAAAAACCAAACGGGCACGTCCGGGGAGCGCCCGCAAAAGAGACAGTCGGGTGGAAAACCCGGCGCATCTGCAGACGCGCCCGCTGATGTGTATGCCGTAGATGCATAGCACGCTAGCGCTACAGGATTTCTTCATTCCTTAAGGAAGCTGGGGCCCACGACACAAATGCGCAGCGCCCTAGCATTCCGTTTTTTCATTCTTAAGAGGCCTATGTACGTGCAACACTAAAACACTTATAACTTGAGATCTAGAGCTCTGATTGAGGTGTCGCAAAAGGTGTTGTGTCCGTGTCAACGACGCGGACACATCCAAACTATAAAATCCCTGATCAGGGTCCAATAAAAGATGGGCATGACCCTTAGAATAGGATGGTGGCGCGTGGCCACTAGACCTTTAGAAAATTGAGGATACTAAGGCCCAATTAGGACCTTAGAACACCCATAGGCATAGGGATGGACCCCTAATTCCTAAGTAATAAGACTAATTACTCTAAAGCCCCTATAAGATAGGCTAAATTAACCTTGATTCCCCAAACCATGTTCAGGAGCATCTGAGGACAAAGGGGTTAGCGCAACCTAGTCAGGTAGGTGCTCTATCGCTACTAGATTCTTTTAAAAGAACTATGATTGTTTTGTAAATACATAATTTAAGTATATGACTTGTTTAGCATGCATGTAACAAATGCTTTATGCATAAACATGTTTTGTATAGACATTATGCATAGATATGTTTTGCAAACTATTGCATACATTGCATGATCTATGAGCATTAAGTTCTTGCAAAGATTTCATGTCCTTTTGCATGATCTATGAGCATTAAGTTCTTGCAAAGATTGCATGTCCTTGAGGGTTGCCAAAAGACGCTGGAGTGCCAAGGGCTAGGCAGTTGTGAGGGACCCAAAGAGGACAAGTTTTGAAAAGAGGTTTTTGGCTTATTTGATCGTACATGATTTGGGCTAGTAAGCTCGTGGGTGCTATGCCGAGGGGTGTGGGTTGGCCACCCAGCCTTTACCACTATTAGGTGGATGGGTACCACGCCCAAAAAGGGCATGTCCTTGCTTCGACTGCATGTGGTACAGGGGGCTACCACTAGTGTCATGGCACTAGGTCGAAGTGTCATATGCCCCGTGGAGGTATATGATCCTGTGTCCCTAGGTACCCGGGGACCACACAGCGGTGAGGTCGTGGGCATAGTGGGACCCTATGGTTTCATGGATTTATGTGCATTGCATATGGCATGATATGAGGTTGGTCGACCATACCATACTAGAGATCCATGAGTTGGATTCCATGAAGCATCTTATGCATATCATGATGTTATGATATATATGTATATGATACTTTCGATTTTGGATTATGTGATCCTTTAAGTCGTTAGTATTTGAGTTTGACAATGGATTTTGATATCAATATTGAACTTGGGTATTTAGACATGCACATGTTTTGAAAGAGCATATGATTTTAAAACATCTCATGCATTATAAAACTAGTAGTGATAGGCTCCTACTGAGTATAGTATATACTCACCCAATCTTCAACATTTTTCAGACACAAAGTAAATACTTAAGGGCAAGGTACGCTTGTGCTAGGAGACACCCAGACTTAGTACAAGTAAGTAAACCCCTACCTTATCTTTCAATGGTACTTGGTTGTAGTTACTCTTTAATAGCTGGGGCTGTGACTAACACTTTCTTGGGAACAATATTGATTTAAACTTTGCCATGACTAGATAATTTGATAATGTGTTTTGACACTCGGGGTTTTTATGAAAGATTGTTTTCCAAATGAAAAAGATTTTCATGCATTTCATACTTATAAAAGAAGAGATCTCGCCTTTTATCAAAATTGCATCATATAAAAACCCGAGTCGTCACAATACCCCATATGATTCGGAATTTAATACCTGAACTTACCTCCTGTTGTATAAATTCAAACATTGAAATAATGCATCCATTGTTTCTCAAATGCAATTATGAATCTAATATCATTAAATGAACAATTGATTTTGCACTAATTGTGCATTCACATTCAAATACGAAAATATTATCATTGGTGTTTTCAACATCAACACATTACAATCACGATTTCAATACTAAGACTTCAATGCTTTCACCAATACAAACAAACACAATTGTTTGTCATATTCTCCCATGGCACATGATTCAAAGGAATTTCTTCAGTTCATTTATCACATAAGGTTTATATCCTCTATTCTCATATATATTACAAATACTCTTCATCAAAAGAGTCCAATTTCATAATGTCAATCAAATGATAGTGGAATAAACTCGAAGTCCATCAATAATTGATGGAATATCTCAAATTTGGATATAATTCACATGTCAAATATGATCTTTCAAAATACGTAGTTTGAGAACCTTTCTTGAAATAAAGTACATATTCACATCACTTATTTTCTTAAAGTATGCCAGCCTTCATAGCTGGTGTTGATTTTTCATTTCTTATGATTACCATCTTTTTACATATCCTACAGGCCATTCTACCTATGCTGGATGTGAATTCATCATCAAAATCATCACTAGTCAAACAATTAGTGATGTTTATTAGAAACATTACTTTCTCATTTAACAATGGTTTATTGTAATGTAATTTAATTCTTTATCATGCACCATTTTTCTTGATTGAGTGGTTTATTGTACCAAGCACACATCCCATTTACAAAGAGAAGGAATAGATTAATGTGTTGATGATTTCTGGGGCTCATAAGATGGACAATGGAAAGAAAAGGAGTATCATCTAGGTTAGCCAGAGGGAAAAATCTTAGAGTTTTCTGTGGGTGCAGTTATTTTAGCTTCCACCGGAGTAGCCAAATTACTAGAATGTTGATGGTAAGGGAAACTGAAGATGGAAGAGCGAAAGGAAAAACAATAGTTTATTGTACTCAAATTTTAATGTTTCTCATGCACACTTAATTTTAACTAAATAACTTTTACTTTAAGCAGCACACACATGACTATACAATGCATAAGGAAAAGTGAATAGAAAGGATGGATAAGAAAACAACTGTTTCTTGTAATCGAATTTAAGTCTTCATCATGCATAGTTATTTGCAACCAAGCAGTTTTTACTTTAGGGAGCATACACATGAAAATGCAATGTATAGGAAAAGGAAATAAGCAAAAGAATATGAAGAGGTAAGAATTATGAGGACATAGGGAAAGTAGCATGAGAATGGTCTAAGGAGACTGGAGATAGAGTGGAAGAAGGATACAAATCTAGGTAGAGCAAGAAGAATACAATGAGTTATATGAAGAGAATAGCAATAATGAAGAAAACAATTAACACATTCATATTTAGCATACTTATACATAATAGAGAATTACACAATTCTTAATTTATCTAGAGTGTTGGTGTGGATCATTGGTTTCTTAAACATATATGAGACTATACATACAGGCATATTATGCATAATGTTTCATGATTAGCTTTGTCTTGATTTTTTCTCCATTTTACTAGTTATCTCACACTATTATGGTAATAAGTTTATTATCAATTACTTCAATTTTCTTAGATTAAAATATAATTCTTTCAAACATAGATTCTTCATATGTGATGTATGAGTCTTACTTTAGGACTCTGTCCTGATGAACTTTCTACCATAAACTAAACAAAATTTCCTTGAATTCCTTCAAGTAGGAGTGTCTTTACAGATTCCTTTAACCTGTAGTTTCAAAAATACTCATTTAATCTCGTGTCATATGGTAGTTCTAACTTTCATTTCTATGAAGGTTTGCAATTCTTTTAAGCTTCCTTATATTGAACCTATCCTTTATCAAGTGTTTCTATTTCTCCTCTTCAATTTGTCACTCCTTCATTCACCTCTATTTCATCCTCTTCTAATACAAACCACAGCTACACTCTATATTTATTGTGTAAACCTTTCTAATCTATCATTTGCCTCTTTTCAAACTGACTACTCTTACACTTGGTCGACATGACCAATGAGTATATAACTATGTTGTGAATTCACATTGATACTAGGCATATTTTCTATCTAACCTTAGGCAAAAGCATTTTACATTGCTATATGCTATGGTATTTGGGTACCTTAAAAGGTAAAAGGATATTTTACAACACTAACTTAGCAATTTATACTAACTGCTCTTTTGGTCCACTATTCACTATAATGGAATCAATAATTCCTTAAGTCATTCTCCTAGTTGTCTTATTAGGGGCATCTCCTTATGGTTTACTATCCCTCTATAAGCTAGTTATACTAACTTACTCTTTATAATACTTAACTCATTCCATTCTACTTCGTTATCTCAACTCACTACATCCTAACCTATATTTGGATTATTATCCTTTTTGCTGGACATAAAGGGCTGCAAGTGACTGGATAAACATCTCTGATGCCAATTGTGACACCCAGGGTTTTTCATGAAAATTTTTCGCATTTATTTTCAAAAGGTGGCATGCCTCTAATTTTAAAATTCAAAAATAGTGAAAGATAGTTTTCTTTGAAATTCATTTTTTCAAAAACCCGGATGTCACCTCAACTCCCACACTATACATAATATAGTTTTTATAGAAGATAGGCATACATTTTATGAAACAACAGGATCCATCCAGTGGTTCACATACATAGCCCATATAATCATTATATTAAATGTCCAAGCAGCATAATCCAAATAATTATCTACACCATACAAAAACTTTAACAAAATATATACCTAAGCATAGAAGCATGGCTGTTGAACTCCTCTTGCTTGTGTATATCTTCTCCTGTCTGTCTATATCTAAGATATTGTAAACATAAAACATTTATAATATCTCAACAAGCTATGCTTGGTAGGGGAGAGATAAGAAAACATGTTAATTACATATGAATTAAGAATTTTACATCAATTAAAATATTCAATCATCTGCAAGTCATTGATAAAGTAGCTATTTATAATTCTTTTTCATCATATGAATATAATAACTCTGCCAATGCCAGTCCCAAGCCCTGATGAAAAAGGAGGAGGGTCTTGCGTCAGGTGCCAGCCAGCAAGGGGGAAGTTGAAAATGATTCTGTTATTTCTTTCTTACAAATGAATATGCATTTGCATATTAGTTTGTGAGGAAGAAATGAAAATCATCTCCAGCTTCTTTAAATAAGGCCACCCTTGTGTTAAGTAGCCAGCCGATATGGGTTAAGCTGAAGATGATTTTGTTATTTCTTTTCTACTTGCAAATGTATTAGTTTGTAAGGAACAAATGAAATCAACTTCATCTTTTTAAAACTATGGCAACCTCAACATGACATGAATTGAAAATTGACATTCCCTCAAGCTAGGGCGTTCACCTAGAAGTGACGCGCGGGTTGCTAGGGCATTCTCCCAGAAGTGACACGCTACATCAGATCCTGGGTGTAGTGAAAATTGGGCAAGGGCTGCTACAGCGTCCCCTCAGAAGTGACGCATTGCATTAGAACCCAGATGCAGTGAAAAGTGGACATGGGTTCATACCATGGAGGTTGAGAAAGGCAGTAGTAAATAAGGTATCTCCATAACATAAGATTCGCATCGCTACATGGAATATAGGGACACTGATAGGTAAGAGTTTGGAGTTAGTAGATGCGATGAAACGTAGGAGAGTCAACATCGCTTGTATCCAAGAAACCAAGTGGAAAGGGGCTAAAGCTAGAGAAATAGATGGGTATAAATTATGGTACGGAGGAAAGAAAAATAACAAAAATGGCATAGGAATAATAGTGGATAAGGAATTAAAGGATAAAGTTGTGGAGGTTAAAAGAATTAGTGATAGAATTATAATAATAAAAATTGTTCTAGGAGAGCAGATTATAAATGTTATAAGTGCATACGCACCACAAGTAGGGTTACAAGATATAATCGAGAGATAGTTTTGGAAAGATATGGAGGGAGTCATACAAGAAATTCCCAACACTCAGGGGATATTTATAGGAGCAGACATAAATGGCCATGTAGGAAAAAATAAGGAAGGATATGATAAAATACATTGAGGGTATGGTATAAGTAAACGAAATGAGATGGGGGAGAACATCCTCGATTTTGCTTTGTCATATAACTTGTCCATTGCAAATACACTCTTTAAGAAGAGGGATGAACACTTAATAACCTTTAAAAGTGGACTTCATAAAAGCCAAATAGACTTTTTTCTACTTAGGAATAATGAACGATTTATATGTAAGGATTGTAAGGTGATACCTGGTGAGAGTTTATCCTCACAACATAGGTTAATGGTTATGGATATCCATATTAAAAGATGGAGTAAAAGAACTGAACTTAATACATATCCAAAAACTAAGTGGTGGAACTTAAAAGGAGAGAAAATAACCTCATTCAAAAATAAGTTGATGGTAGAAGGAAATTGGAACTATGAAACAAAAGCAAATGCCATGTGGACTAATATGGCTAAGTCCATTAAGAAAGTGGCAAAAGATGTCTTAGGAGTATCTAAAGGTAAAAGGCTATTAGCAAAGGAAACATGGTGGTGGAGTGAAACAATGCAAAAAGTTATTAAAGAAAAATGGATACGTTTTAAAGCTTGTCTGAAGATTAGAAATAATAAAAACTATGAACAATATATGAATGCTAAAAATGTTGCTAAGAGAATAGTAAGTGAGGCTAAACTTAAAGCATGTGATGAGCTCTATAATAAATTAGGAACAAGAGAAGGTGAGAAAGATGTGTTTAAACTTGCAAAAGTAAGAGAATAGAAGGGTAAGGACTTAGATCATGTTAGGTGTATTAGAAGAGATGATCAAAGGGTATTAGTCAAAGAAGATGAGATCAAACAAAGGTGGGAAACATACTTTCAAAAATTGTTAAATGACAATGGCTCTGAGAATATAAGGATTGAAAATACTATAAATCTAAATAACATTGGATATTATAAATATGAACGTAGGATTATAATACCTAAAGTAAAAGAAGCTTTGAAAAAGATGAAATCAGGAAAGGCCTTGGGGCCTGATGGTGTACCAATAGAGGTTTGGAAGCATATGGGAGATATTGGGGTAGTTTGGTTGACCAAGTGTTTTAATAAGATTATAAAATCAAAGAAAATGCCTGATGAGTGAAGGAAAAGCTCTATTGTACCAATCTATAAGAATAAATGAGACATTCAAAGCTACACTGATTATTAAGGGATCAAACTTATGAGCCACACCATGAAACTTTTTGAAAGAGTGATTGAGAAGAGGCTATGACATGAAATAAGTGTATAGAAGAATCAGTTTGGTTTCATGCCTGGGAGGTCTACCATGGAAGCTATTTTCTTATTAAGACAATTAGTAGAGAAATATAGGGAGAGGACGATAGACCTACATATGGTCTTTATTGACTTAGAGAAAGCTTATGATAGAGTCCCTAGAGAGTTAATATGGAGGGTGTTGGGTGGTAAGGGGGTTTCTCAGGGGTATATAGACATAATTAAAGATATGTATGAGGGAGCGGTAACAAATGTTAAGACCACCGGTGGCGTGACTGGTGATTTTCCTTTCACTATAGGATTGCACCAAGGATCAGCATTGAGTCCATACCTCTTCACATTAGTTGTGAATGAGTTAACAAAACATTTACACAAGGAGATTCCCTGGTGCATGCTATTTGCAGATGATATAGTCTTACTTGATGAGATAAGGGAGGATGTAAACATAAAGCTAGAGTTATGGAGAGAAGCATTAGAATTTGAAGGATTTAAAATTAGTCGAACTAAGATAGAATATATGGAATGTAATTTTAGCAAGGAGAGTAGGAGTGGAACACCAGTCAAGATTGATAACCAAGAAGCCCCTGTGAAAGACCTCTTTCGGTACTTAGGATCATTGATCCATGAGAGTGGAGAGATTGAGAGGGAGGTTACCCAGAGAATCCGAGCGGGTTGGAACAAATAGAGAAGTGCATCTGAGTTTTATGTGATCGGTGGGTGCCAATCAAACTAAAAGAAAAATTCTATAAGATGGTTATAAGGTCAACCATGCTCTATGGATGTTGGCCAGTTAAGGAACATGATACTCATAGGATGAGCATTGCAGAAATGAGGATGTTGAGAAGGATGACTGGTAAGACAAGAAAGGACAGAATTAGAAATGAAAATATTGGAGAAAATTTAGGGGTAGCACCAATAGGTAATAAGATGAGGGAGATTAGACTTAGATGGTTTGGATATGTCCAAAGGAGACCAACAACAGCACCAATTAGAAGGAGTGAGTCAATACAAGTAGAAGGTTCTAAAAGGGCAAGGGGAAGGCCCAAAAGAACGTGGATAGAAGTGGTAAGAAAAGATTTAAAAACTTTAGGACTAAATGAAACCATGCTATTTAATATAGTGGAATGGAGGAATAAGATTCATGTGGCCGACTCCTAATTGGGATAAGGTCTTGATGATGATGATGCTGAATATAATAATCCCACTTTAGAGATTACACTTTACATTATATATAATCAAATGGTATTTTAAATATTTATCATTATCATTTATCATATGATACCATACTCCAATTCTATGAACCATACTCTGCATAATATTTCTACCCATTCACTTCCCATACGAAAACTTTTATAAAACTACGCCCTCCAAATATAGGATTATATCATATATATCGAAATCGTTAAAAGTCATACAAAGTTATGAACATAGTCCATAGGTTTTATAACTTCCATTCCCAAACTATACTGGGTCTCATCATAAAAGGCATCTCATCATGCCATCATATATGCATGTCATCATGCTATCATATACGCATTGTTCCATGGGCAGAGTGCATAGTGGATATAATATTGTCCTCTTTGGGTCCCTCATAACTGCCTAACCAGCGTCTCTTAGGCACTCCTGCGCCTCAAGGATATGCGTCATAGTGCATCAAATACAAGGACTACAATGTCATAGTCTAAATTCGTACAGTGCACCCAGATAACTACATAATAATCCATTGATACCAACTGTGGAAATAACAAAACCCATGTTCGCATGGGGGGGACTATGGTTGTCACAGTGGCGACTTTCCCATGAATGTCCCACCCAACATTTAGCCTCTCATCAGGCATGGTATCTTTCATATAATAAATTTCAGAGAGCAGGTGGCCAAACTCTACAACTCTCCTAACATAGCATCCCCAGGCCTATAATCAAAACTCTTAGGCCACCATGCCTGGATGTAAAATAATAATACACAAGCATCTTGCTTGTCCATAATATATATATATATATATGAATATCTTACCATAATCTTAGCATCCTCACTTATTAGGTGATCGCCCACCAAGGATGTAATGTAAAATCCTAGACTCATACATCGCATATGATGTAATGGTACCCATGTACCATAAATGTCTTTTTATCACAATAATAGTTATGATATTTTTAAGAACAGATTGTGTGTATCCAATAATGTCACTAATAGGTATCAATTATAAGCATGTCATTCATATAGCATTCCAAGTTACTAATTTTTATCATTCACAAGTAATCATTCTTATAATCACGTGTATGAAATGCACAGTTTAAATGACATATACGATCATGTTTAAAACATGCATCTTAATATTAAGACATGCTTTCTTAATTCTCCACTTACCTCGTGTAGCGAGTTCATCCATTTCCACTAGCTTTAATCTCCCTCTTTTCCACGATCGACCCTGTACGCTTCAATCTATACAATGCATAAAAATTCTTTTCTTAATACATTCACACACATATAGATATTTAGATTTAATTATGATCATAATTTTAAGAGTATGATGTAATCCAAGACCTAGATCATCATTATTGGATCTTTACATGGACGATCAAGACTCATGTGAGTTTATTAGTGCTTCTGTGGATGTTTGTCCTTAATTTAGGGCTGAGATCTACGGTTGGATCTGTGTGGACATCTATTCTATTTTTCATCAGATTACATGGTCAGATTTAACTAATTTAAGGGTTTACATTAGTTAAATAGACCACTTCCAGCTTTGGATTGACAATAAGGGCTCTTTTGTGGGGTTTGATAGTCAACCCGATGTCAACAAGTCACTGTTTGAATAGTGATAGATTGGACTACTGAGGTTTCTTGATAGATTTTCATCCAAATTACACCATTTTAGTCACATCCTAGCTAATAAAGTGTTGTAGGATTCATTCATGGTGTTTGATCGTCGATCAGACACTGCAAAATTACTGTATGAATAGCACTTGATCAGATGACTGTGATTGTTCAATCGGTTTGCAGTCAATTTACATCTAAATTCATCAATTCCTCCTAAATTATAGTAATTTTAGGGCTGTTTAATTCATATATGGTGTCTGATCAACTATCATACATCAAATTTTTACTGTATGAATAGTACCTGATCGGACGGCTGAGATCGTCCGATCGGTCTTATAGTCTAGATAGACAATCTGAGTTGATTTTAGGGTTTTTCAACTATGTATCTACCTATCCATAAACTTATTTTAAGAAATGGACGGTTGGATCGTCCTTAAATTTAGATCTAGGATAGAAATTCATGGATCTAACAAATTTCACCAAATTAAGAACTGGGTTTTGTAGATCTTACCTAAAGGAGGCGTGATTGTGCTTTTCCCCTTCCTAGGCTTGCTAGATTGGCTCCGATCTACTGTGAAATGCTCCATCCTTAGCCGTGTGCATTGTTCATGCCCTAGTCCATGGTTGTTCCTCCTCCGATCATGGCAGAACCAAAGGGAAAATGGTGGTCGGTAGCTGTAAACGCTAGTACGCCTAAAAAGTTAGCCATGCTAGTGACTGGGAATTGTAGGGGAAGACAACCTAGAGAAAATGCTGATCTCCAATGGAATCTGAGCACACCGGCCTTCCTAGGCCTAGCTGTGCCTTGCGGTGGTGAATTCTAGGGAAAGCTAGAGGGGAAACTACCCAGAAGATAGGGAGGTGGTCGTTCCCCGATAAGAACTCTATTTGGGTTTTTGTTAGCCTAAGAAAAGGGGATCCGATGAGAAAACTAAAAGATCCAGCCTCTAGAACTATCAGGCCACGCTGGAGAAAGAGAGGGGCCCCTACACACCGGTTACCCATCAACCAGGTCATGCCGGCGCTGGGCAAAATAGGGGGAGGGGTGATGGTAGTGTGACCAGAAGGGAAACCCAATCTGGGTTTCCGTCGATGTCAAAAAGGGAGATGCAAGGCCGGAAGGGGGAAACCCAATCTGAGTTCCCTGTCAACACTAAAAAAGAGTGGGGCTGCACGTCGGAGGAAACCCCATCCAGGGTTCTCGTCATCGAGAAACAAATTCTACCCAGGGAGTAGGTTGTGTGCGCAATGAGCAGGAGGTCCAAGGAGGGTAGATGGGAGATCAGGGGTTTTTGGCTTGCCAAAAAACTGGAGATCTACCCGAAAAAGGGTTTTCGAACATGGGGAAAGAGATCAGAGGGAGGGAGAGGGGTTTTTCTCTGTTGCTGGTGAGCCGATTCCAACTGTCGTGTTAGGGACGGCTGGTTAGAGAGAGAGAGAGAGAGAGAGAGAGAGAGAGAGAGAGAGAGAGAGAGAGAGAGAGAGAGAGAGAGAGAGAGAGAGAGAGAGAGAGAGAGAGAGAGAGAGAGAGAGAGAGAGAGAGAGAGAGGGCAGACCAAACTCGACATTTCGTAGGGTTTCCAAGGTGATGGGGGGGGTGCCAATATCAATTTGGCCTCCTTCCGTTAAGTTACATTTTTTTTTTAAAATCTTTTAATTATTGTGTTGCCCCTAACTTCAAAGGCCCCTAATTTCTTCATACGGACTCTGTTTTTAGCATTGTTTAGCTCATTGGATTCCATTTTCCTAGTACTATATAATGGTTTTTGTTTTTGTTCTAAATTATACCTCTATAAAAAGATATACGTCTTGAAAAATCATAACCCAATCATAGAATACTGAAATTTTGGGATGAAATTCATCCATAATCTGTTTTAGTGTTCTTGATGTTATTGAACTAAACTTTTCAAGTACATTCCAAACATTCATGTTTCCACTCCAAATTTCATTTCTATATAAAATTATTTTCTTTGGGTCAAAATTCCAATTATATTCTAAAAATTCCAAGTTCACATAATAGCACCCAGAATAGTATTCACAAAATTTGGGGTTGTTACAATTACCCTCTCTTTAGAGTTTCCAGTTTAGGAAAAATGTAGTAACTTTTTCTTTCCCTTTTTCATCATAATGTTCTTTCTTTCTTGGGTGGTGATTGTTTAGGAAAGGTATTAGGGATCTTCTTCTCTTGCCTGCCCCAATACTTCATTCTTAAGGATCAAATGGATGGGATTTGTTTTGGTTTGTGGCATGTTGGGTTAAGGAGATGAGAAAATCTTGCTGATAACTCAGGTGAATTTGGGCTGAAGAGAAGTGTACAAACTCCTGCTAAGTGATATGAATGAGGGCCCTAAAATGGGATTCAAGCCTAGACTTGAAGGACTTTTATTTACTACCCTAGTTTCCTTAATTTTTTACTTTCTACTTTAGGGTTTACTTTCTAGTTGCTTAGTTAACTTAGTTTCATTCTTAAGTTAGTGGTTTCCTTTTAATTAGTTACTTATTTATTGCTTTTGAATGTTTGGTTAGGTTGAAGTAAGATAACCTAAATTCTAATCAATTCTATTTATTAAAGAGTCTTTGTGGGATTGACCTGTATTTACTGATACAATACTCCAATAAAGCCATGCACTTGTGGTAATTTTTAAGACATATCAAGTTTTTATCATCATTGTCAGAGACTAACAATGAAGTTTTAATTAAATTTGGGTTGTAATGCTATAACACTAGTTGTAGATTAGGGTTGCATGTAGTTTCATTTGCACAAACTTACCTTATTCCTAATGAATTTGATACTTTCTATCTCTTTTATGCAAGAATTTGGACGTGAATAAAGCTTTGGAGGAAGACCTTAGGATAGTTTGTAATTATTTTTTTGTTTGAGTTAATTGTAGCAAGGAGGAAGTTGTATTCTTTTATATGAAATTCATTCATTTAAAATTAAGGATTGTTATAATACAAGTCAAGGGTCGGCCATCCTAACCTTGAGGAGGTCCTGTACATGAACCCACCTTATACGAGAAGACTATTTCCAAGACCCCACTATGAGCCATTTTACCCTTCTTTCCAATTCCTAGATTAGGTTGCGCTGTTAATTTAGTTGCATTTGAATGACAACATAGTGTAACATCTAAGTTCCTTGGCATTCTAAATTTCTAGACTTCATTATTTATGTCATGCGGGTCCATGATAATGCTTGAATGGTGGTCAAACTCTCTTTTAGGGTTTTGAGTTGCTAAAAATGGTAATTTCTTAGTTGTACTCTAATCCTTTAAAATGAGAAATAAACTCTAGTTAGTAATATTTAAGTGAAATCAAGGGTCAAAACTACAAAATCTAGGGATACTATATGTAATATTTTTATGTACATTAAATACTTCCACACTTACATTTTGCAAGTCCTTGAGCAAAACTATAGAAATTGAGAAGAAAAAAGACCTAAAAATCCTAATGACTTTTGTAGGTAATGTTGTCTCCATTTAGCATATGCAAAAAATCATTAAACACTAGGTTACCCCTATTAGACGAGTTATAGTCTTGTAAGCGTTTCCAAAAATGAGACCTATAAACATTTCTAAAAAATACATATGCAAATTTGTTTATTTATCTTAGAGAATTTTCTTCTATCAAATTTTTAATAAATACCCAACTTTGGCTAATATATTCCATCACCAATCAAACCTCGGAATGTGAGTGTGTGTATATAGCTAATATACATACTAGTTAGTCCCCAAGTAAAGTATAACCTAAATTAGCATCAAAGATAGGCTTTGACTTAAATCTCATAGGATGTATTTAACACTCAGAAAGAAGTCACTTAGAAGTGGGTAACAATTTCGTTAATATGTGAGTACAATAATGTTCTTCAAACCCAAATTCTCACATATCTCATACCAAAAATGATAACATAAAAAAAATCTAATAATAGTCTCATGAAAGGATACCAACTATTAAAAAATGTTTTACTTTATCAAAATCCTTATTCAATCATAACCACATCCAAGCCATACTACTCCTAAGATCAATTAAGACTTTAAATAGGATAGAACATAGGCTTAGAATAGGGTTATCAAAGAATTTTTTATAACGGGTATAAGGGTAAAGAATTTTTGTTTTGAAGAAGATATAAAAGTCTTCTAACAAAGTATTCACAATCTTCTTTTATATACATTAGAATGAACATTCACATTTGCTATTTTCTTTACTTTTCTTTTCCACTTTTCCTCTTGACTTTTGAATGTAGCCTTTGTACTATTTCTATATTTCTCTTCTATGAAGCACTTTTGATGTTCTCCTCTTGAACTATATTGCTCAAACTTTTGTTCAAGATATTTATCCAACCATCTCTATATATTTCCAAAACATTGGGTGATGGATATATTATTAGGGTTGAGTATGGGTAATGGCGAATTGGTTAACAAAGAAAAGGCTTACAATAAATGCTCAAAAGGACTAACTAGTGAAAAATACCTCAGGGGAGACTAAAGGACCTGGGTATTAACAAAAATATGACCTCTATCATTTCCTAAGTTTCATATGACTTAAATATGTCCATAAATTTA
The DNA here is from genome assembly GCA_035236585.1 of Warburgia ugandensis. NCBI lineage: Eukaryota > Viridiplantae > Streptophyta > Magnoliopsida > Canellales > Canellaceae > Warburgia > Warburgia ugandensis. Next base: position 68,318,444 of record CP141126.1, on the reverse strand, counting down.
AAAGATATATAGTATTTGTCTCTAATATGAGTTTGATTGTTTGCTAAAGAAAAATTGAAATTTATGTATATCAAAAAGAAAAAATGGCTTTAATCTCACGTGGGTTATAAGTCTCAAGTTGTATTAATTGTTATTTTAAATTTAATTTTTATGAAAAAATTTAGAAAAAGATTAATAAAATAAACTAATTGTATACAAATATATTAATAACCTAAAGTGTAAAGATAACATTGAATTTTTGGAAAATTCAAATTCTCATCCATGTAAAGGAACTTACCATAAAAAAAATCTTGAAAAATCCATTTGTTTTATACGATTCTAACATAAAAATCTATAAAAACTTAGAATAAACACATCATCTTTGAAAATATCCTACCATAGACTTAAATTAAACATTGCCCTCAATGTTTAGAATTAAAAACCATGGACAAATTAAATAATGTACTTAAGAGATAAGTAAGAAGGAATATACCTTGCACTCTAATGATGGTGCCTAAACATGTGATGTGAACAATTAAATGCAAAATTATATACAAAAAATGAAAATGCTATTGTAACCCCAAACCCCGAGCCCATGGTTTAATGTAATCAAGCATAATGATTGGATCAAATGAAGCCTATGTGGCTTTTTCTTTTAATCATTGTGGAAGTATCGAAAGAGCTAGATGCCCTTGTCCTGTGCAAGTCATGGTTTAGACAGTAGAATTTTAAGTACTCAATTCTACCAAAATTTTGATAGTCTCCTCTATTTTTGGTACTTGAGCATTTAACACATGCGATGCAATTCACTTGATAAACAGTATAATAGTTCTAAAATGCCTATAGGAGACTCTGTCTCCACACAATTCACCATAGTAAATTTATTAAAACTCTTGCTTGTTAACTTGAAGTTCTAATTAAATCTCATGTACATATCATCAACATAAAGATGTACATAATGTTAGAAATGTATGCGTAGGCTTACTCATCAGATCATACAGTACAACTTATATTCAGTACCACCCATACATATACAACACATAGTATGATACCATCAGCTACTTAGGCTTCATTCATTTCTATCAAGAGCTTTCCCTTTTTAAGCTTGTCTGGAACTTGAAAAATAATAATATGAGCTATGGATCTTAGCAAGGAAAAAGAACTTAACCCATGCATATCCTACCATTTGAGCTTAGCTCAACTCCACATTCATATCCAATCATGGAATATTCATTCCATATTTTTTTCAACCAATAATCAACAAAGTAAATAACATGTATTATCATATATAATTTATTAATACTAGAGCAAAAATATAGTTTATTCAAAATCAAACTGTAAAGCAATATTCATAGCATGTAAATAGATCGTCCAAGAGCATACTTCCTTTAATTATTCCCTTAGAAATAATAAGCAAATATGGGATCATCTCACTACCACAATTCATTACTGATGTGTAATTAAAGTCACATTTTACACGGATCTACCTCTCTATCATGTTTTTAACCGTTAGATGCTAAGATTTCATTTTTTCCATACACATTACCAAGTTTTTTATTGAAAATTGAAAGATCAATTAATTCTTGATTGACGATCCATCTTTACAGATGAAAGCATTAGGTGTGATTTATCCAAATCATAATAATTCCATTTTTTTTTTCCATCTATTAGGGGTTCATTTAAAATCCAAAGAAGGTGATCGGATTCCGATCGTTACCGACGATGTGTACAGTATGTAAACCTCACTAAATTACATACATTTGTTTGAAATTATTTGAATTTTTAATCATGAATCAGAGTTACTATTTTCTCCTATTCTAGTGATGTTAATTGATGGATCTTTGTGAAACCAAAGGTGTTTCACTTAGAATCACTTGAGGAGATGGCTTACCTGTCTTCCCAATCATCAGCATTGGCTTGGGGACGGCGTCAATGCTACTTCCTATTGTCGATAGAGGAACATAAGAGAGAGAGAGAGAGAGAGAGAGAGAGAGAGAGAGAGAGAGAGAGAGAGAGAGAGAGAGAGAGAGAGAGAGAGAGAGTGATGATTGAGAGCAGGGAAAATGAGGAATGGGGAAAAGTTAGCGATGGGCTTTTACGCTATTTCTTTTTTTTCTCGTCACTGACACGTGGAGGGGGGATAGCTGAGTCCGCATGGTGAGTCTAACTCCCATGTGTTTACTCGCTTCCCAACTTGCCACGTTAGAACAATCAACATAGGGGTTGCCATTATCAATTTGGATGCCCATTTTTCATTTGTAAAATTTTTAGATTTTTGGGTCCTAGTCTCCGTTTCATACATTCTTAGTGTCATTGGAAATCCCTCATTAAGCACAATCTGATAATTGACCTTTCATCATCAAATTTCAAGTTTTTTAATTTCTTTTATAATGACTTGATTTATGATAAAATTTTCATTTTAAAGTAAAATTCTTTGAAATTTGCTAAGAATTTAGAATGAAATTTCAAGTAATTTCATTCTTAGCAGGATACACAATTTAATAAGTTTTGAGGATTCAAAATTTACCCAAAACTGCGTTGGATTTATGATTGTTCTATTTCACTGAATTTGAGAAGATTAACCAGATAATTCATCTTTAACCTAATTTATGGACATGGGTTTGAAAATAATCCCCCCTTAAAGAAATTTCTTCCTTGAAATTTAAATAGATACTTAAGTCCTCAAATAGTTCTATGTATTTTTGCTTGACTACTGACTCTAGTTCCCATGTGGCTTCTTCTGTCCCATGATGTTGCCATACAACTTTTACAACTAGTGTCTTCTATGTAAAACCTATTCTCTTCTATCAACCACCTGTATCGGCTTCTCCTCATACAAAACATCCTCTTGGATGACAATATCTGTCTAGTCAAGAATATGAGAAGGGTCTAGCTCATACTTTCGCATCATTGGCATATGAAAAACATCATGAATATGTGACATTTTTGGAGGCAAATCCAACTATAAGCAACCTCTCTAATTCATTCCAAAATCTCAAATGGTCTAATAAATCAAGGAGATAGCTTCCCACTCTTGCCAAAATGCACCACTCTTGGTCTCAGCTGAGCTTTTAGGAGCATGTGATCCTACCTCAAACTCTGACGGTTGCCTCCTTCCATCAGTATAGCTTTTGGTTTTATTTGAGCTATCAACAGTTCTTGTCTGATTTGTTTCACCTTTTCTATAGCCTCTCTAACTAACTCGAGGCCTAACAATGATGTCTCACCACCCTCTGCCCAACAAATAGGGGATCGACACGGTTTACCTATAATGCCTCAAATGGTGCCATCCCAATACTGGACTAAAAATTGCTATTGTGGGAGAATTCCACCAATGGTAGATGTTCATCCCTCCTCTCTTGAAAGTCTAACTCACAAGCTCTCAACATATCTTTGAGCACCTAAATCACTCTCTCAAACTTCCCATCTGTCTAGGGATGAAATGCAGAGCTAAAAGTCAACCTTATACCTATTGTTTCCTATAAGCACTTCTACAACCAAGAAGTAAACCTCGAATCTCTGTCTGACACAATGGATACAAGTACCACATAACCTTACAATCTCACGTATGTATAGTCAACTCAATGTCTCGAGTGAATTAGTAACCTTCACTGGCAGGAAGTGCATTGACTTAGTCAATCTATCAAAAATCACTCATATGCTATTCCAGCCTTGCGAGTATGCAAAAGACCTACCATAAAATCCATGGTAATATGCTCCTACTTCCATTTTGTCACTGGTAAAGGTTGTAGTAATCCCATAGTTTTTTGATGTTCTACTTCAACCTCTTGACATGTCAAACATTGAGCAATAAACTTAGCAATGTCCTTCTTCTTGCTTTTCCTCCAAAAGTGTTTCCCAAGGTCATGATACATCTTTGTACTACCAGGATGTATCAAAAATTCAAATTGATATTCCTCATTCAACAATTCTCTCATGACCTCATCAATTGGCAATTTTAAAAGCCTACTCAAATACCATAACCCACTAGAAGATTCCACTGTCCAATGCTCAATACTTTTATCGTCTTCTGGTCAGGCTTTAATACTCTTAACCTCATCATCACCTATTTGAGCCTGCAAAAAAATTTGTAGTGTAAAAGGTTGAGTAATCATTTGACATAAAAATGCACAACTTTTAGATGAGCCAACATGCAAGTCATACTCGGTCAATGACTCATGCGCCTTCCATTTGAAACCTTGAAGTCCTACCATCAAACCTCCAAATCTTCTACTTGGTGCATTTGCAATGATATGTCACTTTCCTGGGTCATACTAAAGTGTGAAATTGAAGTTCTATAAGTGCTTAACCCATTTTATCTGCATCAAATTTAAATCCTTTTGAGTAAAGATGTACTTCAAAATTTTGTGATTAGTGAAGACATCAAACTTTTCACAGTGCAAATAATGCTTTGAGAGCTTCAATGCAAACACCACTACTGCCAGCCCAAGGTCAGGAGTGGGTTATTTCTTCTCACTTGGCTTCAACTAATAAGAGCCATATGCCATGACTCTTCCTTCTTGCATCAGGACACATCCCAGTCCCAATTATGAAACATCACAATACACAACATAACCCATATCTCGCTCAGGAATGATAAGCACAGGTGCTGATGTCAATCGTCTCTTTAACTTCTTTGAGAACTTGCTAACCCAAAGAAACTCCTTATCTTAGTTATGTCCCTTGGTCTTTCCCAACTCATCACTGCTTCAATCTTTGACAGGTCGATTAAAATCCCATCACTGAAAACTACATGAACAAGGAAATTTACCTTTGTTGTCCAAAACTCACACTTGCTAAGTTTCACATACAGCTAGTGTTCCCTCAATAACTGCAATGTAATATACAAATGTTGTTCATGCTCCTCCTTAGACCTTGAGTATATTAATACGTCGTTCACAAATACAATAATGAATTGATCCAAACAAGGGAGGAAGATTTGATTCATCAGACTCATAAATGTAGCTAGAGCATTGGTCAACCCAAAAGGCAACACTACAAACTCGAAATGACAATATCTAGTCTTGAATGCTATCTTAAGGATATCTTTGTCCCTTAGTTGTAGCTGATGGTAATCAGATCACAAGTCAATCCTGGAACAAACACGTAGATCCTCTCAGTTGATCAAATAGATCATCAATCCTCTACAATGGCTATTTGTTCTTGATTGTTACCCCATTCAGTTTCTAGTAGTCAATACATAACTTTAGTGTGCCATCTTTCTTCCTTGCAAACAATATTAGTGCTCCCCATGGTGAAGTGCTAGGAAAATGAAACCCTTATCTTGCAACTCTACCAACTACACCTTTAAATCCTTCAATTTAGGAGGTTCCATTTGATGTAGAGCAACTAAAATTGGAGAAATACTAGGATAAAGCTCAATATTAAAGTAGACCTCCCTCCTTAGTGGTAAGCCCAATAATTCATCAGCATATACATCTCCATATTTGCTTTCTACTGGAATGGATTCAATACTAGCATCAACATCATCATGACCCATCATACTTGCTATCCACCTACTATAGTCTTTTTGGCATTTATATATAACATGGACTTGTGGGCAACTATAATCCTCTGTGGCGGCTAAATTAAAATGAACTCCACTAAGCAAACAACAGTAACCCTTTTTCGATTAGAATCAATAACAACATGATACTCGGACAAGAAATCCATCTCCACCAAGTCTAATGTCATTCTATGACCTACAACATCAATGTCGCAACCTTGACAAACCCTGCTTGAGGTAATACTCAAACCTATTGGTAACTCTACTCATAATGTTAGGTCTTGAGGTTTGGTGTCCAAGTTTAAGTCATAAACAATTGAAGTTGAAATAAAGGAATGTGTTGCACCAGAGTCAAATAGCACCCCAACCCAAGTATGAAATAGTAAGAATGTACCTTATATGACAATACAGTCTAGTTGGGTCCCTAATTGTGTAAGTGCATAAACTCTTCCTTGTGTCCTCTACTTAGGGGGCACCTCTAACTGGCACCTTTGACTTCTATTTTGATGGACATCCTTGGACACGTGGCCTACTGCTACTCTGCACATTGCCCTTTGATGCTCCTAGCCTAGGGAACTCCCTCCTAAAATGCCCTTATTGGCCACAATTAAAACAAGTCTTACCAACTATTCCAAAATGTAGAGAACATGCTTAAGCACTCTACACCTAAGGAGGTTCTCTTCCTCATCTTCTCCTTGCTACCATGTAAGTGAGACTTCCCAACTCCAATCCTCATCTAGTCAAATACCCTTTGTAGATGGCGCCATATGTCTGTCAGCTTCATGAACAAGATCACATGCATGCAAAGTATATCCTCTAGGACTAGAACCATCACTTCTAGTCTCAACCATGCATGTGTTACTCCAAAATATCAAATAGTTAGAGTTAGTCAACCTATCAAACAAGTTGATAGTCATGAAGAGTCAATCCTGGTACTTCCTAAGCCAGGAAAACAACTTTTTCCCCAAGTGACCTACCACCTTGCTATATACTAAGCCATTGCAACCCCGAACCTCGAGGCCATGGTTTGAAGTAATCAAGCATAGTGATTGCCTCAAGCGAAGCCTAGGTGGGCTTTGCTTTTAATCATAGTGGAAGTATCAAAAGAGCTAGATGCTCTTATCCTATTCAAGTCATGGTTTAGATAGTAGAATTTTAAATACTTAATTCTACCAAAATTTCAATAGTCTCCTCTATATTTCGAACTTGCACATTTAACGCATGAAATGCAATTCACTTGATAAATAGCATAATAGCACCACAGTAAATTTATTAAAACTCTCGCTTGCTAACTTGAAGTTCTAACTAAATCCCATGCACATTTCATCAACATAAAGATGTACAGAATGTTAGAAATGTATGCATAGGCTTACTCATCAGATCATATAGTACAACTTATATTCAGTACCACCGATACATTTACAACACATAATATGATAACATCAACTACTCAGGCTTCATTCATTTTCATTAAGAGATTTCTCTTTGTCAGCTTGACTGGTACTTTAAAAATAATAATATGAGCTATGGGGCCTAGTAAGGAAAAAGAACTAAAACCATGCATATTCAACCATTCTTGTTGAGCTTAGCTCAACTCCACATTCATATCCAACCATGGAACATTCATTCCATATTTTTTTCCCACCAATAATCAACAAAGTAAATAACATGTATTATCAGATATAATTTACTAGTATTAAAGCAAAAATACAGTTTATTCCCTCAACAACAATAAGCAAATATGGCATCATCTCACTGATCAAGTAGTCATCTTGCTCAATGATTACCATCTTGGGTAGCCCACTATGAGTATCATTCATAAGGCAACTAGACCCTTGGGATTTTCCATCTTGGGCGGCTCCACCATGATTCCAAAGAACCAGGCAGTGCTTTCCCTCAAGGTTTACCATCTTGAGTGGTTCCAATGTCAAGTTCCCTTAGTATTGACCATCTTAGGTGGCTCCACCATAATCACAATCAACCAGGCAACCCTTACCATCTCAAGTCTTTTAGCTTATTCCTCAAGATTTACCATCTTGGGTGGCTCCATTGTGATTCCAAAAGACCAAGCATCCCTTCCCTAAGGGTTTACCATCTTGGGAGGCTCAATACTTAATAGCTCATCCTTTAGGGTTTACCATCTTGGGCAACTCCACCATGATCTCAAAGAACTAAACAGCCTTTCCCTTAAGGTTGACCATCTTGGGTGGCTTCACCTTAATTAAAATCAATGAGGTAGCCCTTTCCCTTAGGGTTTACCATCTTGGAAGGTGTCATCATAATCTATCTGCTAGTCCTCAGGGCTTACTATCTTGGGATTGGCCATTTTATCACTATTAACATCATCATAATAGTTAAGCATGATTAATTAGAATATCACATGACAATTTCAACAAGTAATTGCTATTTATATTATCCATTCAATCAATATAATAATCTATATGTTCTGTACATCCACAATGTTAATTAGAAAGTGAACAGATTAGCGAGAATTTACAGATAAAGAAGGGTTTAGGGTCCTTACCTGAGTTTTAAGTACAACTCACAAATCAATTATCAATACCATTCAGATTGTATCCAAAATTTGTGTTGAGAATACCAGTTCTAAGTGAATTTCATAATTCTATGTGAATCACTATAATTACTTCAAAATCTCTACTCATAATGTCATTGATTTAACCTCTGATATCTAAATTGATGATCAGGACACCAATTGGTTGCTATCTACTTAGATCAACACAATTGGCCTCTAATAGACCTCCTAGATCGATGTGCATAGCTCTATGGGTTTTAATTCACATTATTAAAGATAATTTGTATAGCAATTTGATGATTTTTAACCACAATCCACGGTCTAACCACCTCTTATAACATTTGATAGTTGTCGATCAAGTTTTGTATGGTCAGATTGGACCTTGCATTAACTAGTCCATAATTGCCTATCATTTCCACCACAATTCATTACTAATGTGTAATTGAAGTTACATTTTACACATATCTATCTTTCGAACATGTTTTTAATGGTTAAATGCTAAGATCTTAGTTTTTTCCTATACACTACCAAGTTTTTTATCTAAAATTCAAGGATAAATTGATTCCTGATTGACAATCCATCTTTACAAATTTAAAAGATTAGGTGTGATTTATCCAAATCACAAAAATTTCATTTTTCCTTTTTTTAGGGGTTTGTCAAAAAAAGGTCATGTCACCAGAGATGGTGACCGGATTTCGGTCTTCTCTGGTGACATATACAATGTGTATACTTCATTAAATTACACATATTTGTTCACAATTTCATGAATTAGAGTCCTATCTAGTTTTTCTTTGCAATTTCTACTAGAATCCTAGGTTTTCAGCCAAATTTTATCTAACTTTTTACAATTGTTGGAGTTACTATTTTTCTAGTCTTTAGGCAGTGTTACTTGATGGATCTTCATGAAACCAAAGGGGTTTCACTTAGTATCACTTGAGGAACAAGATGACTGGTTTAAGTTATCTATCCAACATTGTTTCATTTACTATACTCACTGAATCTGACGGATTTTTTACCATCTTAGGTGATCAAAAAAATGAAAATGGATAAAGAGAAAAGAAGTGGAAAATGAAAAGAAAAGCAGGAAAAGAATGAGATGAAGAGGATATGGCCTACCTATCTTCCCAATTATCAGTATCAAATTACAGTCAGCGTCAATGTTACTTCTTATTATTGAAGAGAAAAATGGAGGGAGAGAGATCTGCTTCTCCCCTTGGGTATACAGTGTGACACCAGAGTCGAATTTGGTTCTCAATGCTGGAGGAAGATAAGAGGGATCAGAGAGAGAGAGAGAGAGAGAGAGAGAGAGAGAGAGAGAGAGAGAGAGAGAGAGAGAGAGAGAGAGAGAGAGAGAGAGAGAGAGAGAGAGATGATCGAGATTAGGGGAAATGAGGAATGGGGAAATGTCGTCAGCGATGGGATTTTTCCTTATTTTTTTTCCAATCACCGATGCATGGATGGGGGGGGGGGGTGGAAACTAAGTCCATGTAGTGCCATTATCAATTTAGACCCCCTTTTTCATTTGTAAAACTTTTGGATTTTTGGGTCCCTGTCTCCGTTTCTCACATTCTTAATGTCATTGGAAAGCTCTCATTGAGCACAATATAATAATTGAGCTTTCATCATCAAATTTCAATGTTTTTAATTTATTTTTAAATTTATTTTATAATGACTTGATTTATGATAACATTTTCATTTTAAAGCAAAATTCCTTGAAATTTGCTATGAATCTAGAATGAAATTTCAAGTCATTTAATCCTTAGCAAGATACACAATTTAATAAGTTCTATGGATTCAAAATTTATCCAAAAATGCATTAGATTTATGACTAAACTCATGTGGGGTCCACCTACTCAATCTCACCTTGGTTGTCCTATTTCACTAAATTTGAGAAGATTAACAAATTAATTCATCTTTAACCTAATTTTTGGACATGGGTTTGACACCTGTAAATGCATACTCTAAACCTACATTAATAGACATGATGGGGACTCAATCTTGGTAAATAGCATTTCGAGCCAGACTACCTCCTCCTTGTCAAGGTTCTTAAACTCTAAGAAAGGTTTTAACCTTTAACCATTTACCGTGGATATAATCCCATCTTTTTCAAACTCAAATACCTATGAGGATAAATAATATGCACAATAAAGGGAGCAATCCAACGATGTCTTAATTTTCTTAGAAAAAGATGCAATCTAGAATTGTATAAAAGGACCTTTTGACCTGGTGTGAATGATTTTCTCAAGATATGTCTATCATGAACCATTTTCATGCAATCCTTATATTGCTTTGTTTTATCATAAGCCTCTCTCTTGATTTCTTCTAGTTCTTGGACTTGGAGTTTCCTATGAGCATCTGCCTGAATGTAATCACAGTTTAGTTGTTTAATGGCCCAGTAAGCTTTATGCTCTAATTCAATTGAAAAATGACAAGCCTTTCCATAAACTAGCCTGTAGGATAACATTCTACTGGGAGTCTTAAACACAATATGGTAAGCCCATAGTGAATCACTAAGTCTTAAGAACTAATCCTTATGGTTAAGATTTACCATCTTTTCTAGGATATGCTTAATCTTTGTATTAGATACCTCTACTTGTCAACTAGTTTATGGATTGTAGGACATTGCAACTCTGTGGGTCACTCAAAATCTTTTCATTAAAACTTCAAAGGCTCAATTGTGACAGTGTTTTCAACCATCGCTAATAATAGCGCGTGGAATACCTAAACATGCAAAGATATTGTATTTAAAAAATTGGACCACTAACTTGTGGTCATTTGTCTTGCATGCTATAGCCTCTACCCATTTAGACACATAGTATACTCCTACAAGAATATATAGATATCCAAAAGAATTAGAATATGGACCCACAAAATCTACACCCCAAACATAAAAAAGTTTCATAATTAATATTGGGTTCAAGGGCATCATATTCCTATGTCCCATACTTCTTAACTTCTAGCAATGATCACATTCTATACAATAAGCATGGGAATCCCCAAAAGTTGTCAACCAATAAAATCCACATTGCAAAATCTTTGTAACGACCTTCCTTGCACTAAAGTGGCCTCCACAAGCATAGTCATGGCAAAAGGAGATTATATTATTGTGGTCATTATCAGGCACACATCTCCTTGCTATCTAGTCCAGGTAATACTTAGAAAAGTATAGATCATTCCCTAAAAAATGCTTAACCTAAGATAAAAACCTAGATTTATCTTGTTTTTACTAGTTATTAGTTATTTGGCTTGTAACAAGATAATTGACAATATCAGTGAACAAAGGTAACTTTAATGCTGCATGGTCTAAATAGATTATGACTTTTGATCATAACAAATAAGATCTAAATTTGTCTAGGGCAAATACAATAGCTAGAAACACTTTCTATGTAGTAGAATAATTTAGTTGGGCATTGTTTAAAGTCTTACTTGTGTAATATATCATATGGGAAGTTTGGCAATCTGGTGCACCAACACAGCATTGATCACATAAATGAAAGCATCACACATTATGTCAAATGGTGAACTCTAATCTGACAGTCAAATGATTGGTGCAAAGGTGAGTTCAGCCTTTAAGCTCTTGAATGATCACATAAACTTCTCATCAAAGTCAAAATTTGCCTCCTTTGCAAATAAATTATAGAGGGGTCTAGAGATTTTGCTAAAATCTTTGATGAATCGTTTGTATCCAGCATGGCCCAAAAATGAGTGGATATCCTTCACCATCCTAGGTTGGGGAAGATTAGAAATTAGATCCACTTTAGCTTTATCAACCTCTATGCCATTGTGTGATATTATGTGTCTTAAAACGATTCCACTTTTCACCATAAAATGACATTTTCCCCAATTTAGAACAAATTTTCTCTTGGAACATTCATAATACCAAGGCTAGGTGGGCGAAGCACTCATTTAAAGATGACCCAAATAATGGAAAGCCATCCATAAACAACCCCATGAACCTTTCTACCATATTCGATCATATACTCTGCATAGACCTTTGAAAAGTCGTAGGTGCATTGCATAGCCCAAAGGGCATGCATTTAAACTCAAAAGTTCTAAAAGGACAAGTGAAGGTAGTCTTCTCTTAATCATTTGGTGCTATTAGAATCTGGTTATACTAAGAATATTCATAATAAAACAATAGTACTCATGTCTTGATAACCTTTCCAGCATTTGGTCGATGAAAGGAAGAGGAAAGTGGTCTTCCCTCGTGACTGAGTTCAATTTTTAGTAGTCAATACAAAATCTCCACCTAGTGGTCATGTTGGAGGGGACTAATTCATTATCCTCATTTTTGCACCTGATTTCTTGGGTACAACTTGAACCGTGTTGAACCAAGAACTACTAGATATGGGATAAACAACTCCAACATCTAACAACTTGAGAACCTCTACTATGACTACTTCCTTCATATGAGGGTTTAACCTCCTTTGAATCTCCCTAGATGGTTTGACATTGTCTTTTAAATGAATTTGATGCATGCAAATAGTGGGGCATATTCCCTTAATGCCTACTATTGACCACCCAATAGCTGTCTTATTTTCTTGAAGCATATTTTAATCCATTTAGTAATGGTTTTAGATCTAGAATAGGGGGTTTCTCAGTAGATGGTACATTAATAGCGCTAGGAAGTATCAGTGGTTCCACTTTAGCATTCCATCTAGAAGTATCTAAGATAGAAACTGTATCTAAGAGTGCATTTACTTCATTGATGGAATCATCTATATCAAAATCCCCATTACAATAGGATAGACGTACTTCAAGTGAATTGGATTAAGAGGATGTGAGGAAAGTATCATGAACTAGACTCTCAATCATGTTGACCTCAATAGTATTGATAGAGTATATATGTTGTCTGACATTAAAGACATTTAGCTTAATTCTCACATTGCCTAAGGATAATTTCATGATGCCATTCTTACAAGTACAATTGCATTAAATGTGGCTATGAATGGCCATCCTAAACTTACTGGTATCTAACTACCAAGATCGGCTATAGGTTGGGTATCTAAAGCTAAAAGGTCTACAGGGAATAGAAAATTTTCAACGTACACCAGAACATCTTCTACCACACCACAAGGAATTTTTATTGATCTATCTTGTAACTCTAATGTGGTGGCAGTAGGCTTCATCTCACCCAACCCTAGTTATACATAAACTGAGTATGACAATAGGTTTACATTAGCCGCTAAGTCAAGAAGTGCCCTATTTATAGTGTGTTCCCCTATCACACATGATATATTATGACACTTAAAATCTCTATAATTTGAAGGGATGTTATCTTGGATTATAAAGCTCACCTACTCTATGAAAAAGCTTTCTTTTGCACATTCAGCCTTCACTTGTATGTGCAAAGACCCTTTAAAAAAATGGATTTCTTTAGTGGCATTTAATAATGAAATGCTAATATTGACTTGTATGAACACATCCATTATTTCATGGAAATTACCAGCCTTATTTGCCATGCTTAATCATTGAGGGAAGGGAGCCTTAGGAACATATGGTGCATGTAGAAGAGGTTCTGATGAAGGGGAAGATGGTTCAACCTTCTCTTTACCCTTTTGAGCTTATGTAGGCTTTTCTTTCTTCTCAACTATTGGGGAATCCTTAGTTAGTCCTACCCTATTATCTATTTGCTTTCCACCCCTAAGGTTAGTACTAACTAACTAGGGAATTTTTCTATCTCCCTTTTACTTAATGCAATAGACAACTGTCCCATCTGATATTCTAACTTCGCAATGGATTACGAGTTGGCCTATAGAGCTTGCTTAGTGTCATTTTGAAATCATAGAGAACTCTACATGAAAATATTTAGGGTTTCATCAATCAATAGTTTCTTTGTTTATTGCAAAAACTATTGAGGAATTTGCTGCTTAGGCATTGGAGCATGTGAAAATGATTGAGAAGTGGGTAGACCCCTTTGTGGTTATTCTTCGACTAGGAAAAATTTGGATGCTTAACTCATTAAGGATTGTAGGTCGTGAAATAAGGATTGTTACTGCTAGAGTTTTTGAATGCATTCATAACATTCATTTGCTCCAAAAAAATATTCAGGGATTGTAGAGCTAGATGGCACAAAGTGGTTGGATGGGCGCAACTTGAACAAATCGAGCAAACCTGGTTGCATTGAATATCTATTAGACAACATAAGGACATATAACCTATGAGTAAGACTATCAATTTTATGAACCTTGTGGGCTTGCATATCAATTTTGCTACTTAAGTCTAGAGAGGCTCTTATCTCATATGAACTGCCCCTTTTTCTGAGGCATTGGATTTGTTTCCATTCTGGTTGAATAATCCCATTGCTAAGAATATATGCGAGTGTCTCAAAGAAATTCCAGGCCTCCACATCACTTTTTTCCGTGAAGGCTTCATCACTTGTGGCATCATTCATACATCAATTCTGTGGGGTTAGACCTTTGTAAAAAAATTGTCCTTACTGCCACTTCTCAAAGTCGTGGTGAGTACACTTAAATAACACGTCCTTCCACCACTCCCAACATTCATAGAAATGTTCACCTTTTTTCTGTTAGAAGTTTATTATCTCCCTCCTAAGGGCATTAGTTTTGTGGATTGGGAAAAACCTGTTTAGGAATTTCATGTATAGTTGATCCCATGATGTGATGGACCCTACCTCTAATGAGTTAAGCCATGCCTTCACCTTGTCCTTCAAAGAGAAGGGGAGTAGTCCTCTTTATCCAACCCATAGAAAGTTGTAAAAGTTGAATGAACCATGGCTTTAATTTGAAATGCTCTAATTATTCATAGGTAAAACTATACATGAAGGAGAGTTAAATTGTACAGGGGTAGAATAGTCCCTTATAGGCTTAACCTCTATTACTTCATTGGCCATGTCCACTTCAGGGTTATTGATATCTACTTGATTTTGTAACCCTTGCCTTGCAGTCTGTTCAATCTCTGAATGTAAGAACTCTAAGTTTGGGTTCAATGATCGATGGCCTAGCATTCACTAGTAATTAGTGTAGTGGACTTTATATTCAACAAAAACAAGTTGTTGTATATAATGAAAAAGTAATTCTTTTTTTTTTTTTTTACCTAAACTATAGTAATCCTAAACTAATTACTGTCCTCTATTTGTAAATGGTTCACAACAACAAGGCACACCCAATATATCTATGCCTAAGGAAAAACAAGTTGAAATTTCTTTTTCTTGTTTTTCTGCACAGGAAGACGCTTTTAGATTTTTTCTCACCCAAGTACTCTCTTTTAGACTTACCTTACTACTTACCAATTGGATCCTATCTTTTATCAACTACTTCACACCTCCTCAGTCAATCATAGGTGATCTAAGTCATCGAGTGTGTTGGTAGAGCTAATCATTTAAATACCAAAGCAACTGATCATGTAGGGGCTACTAGAGTTACAATAATTTGCCTCCTTCCAAGAGGGTCCTATGAGCTCATGGGCATCTGTAGGTATCTTCTAAATTGATTTTCAATTGTTATGGAAAGATTGGTTGCATCAAGTGATGTTTAACCTAGGTGAACCAAGGGATGGTGATGAAATCCACCATTGATCTTGAAGGGGTGAGTGTCGTTACTAATCAATTAAGCATTCCCACAATAGTTCGATCAACATATATTCATCTTAAAACTGTAAATGTGCCCAATAATGCAAGAGAAGTAATAAATCTAAAGAAAAACCCTAGAATGCAACAATTAATCAATGCTCACTATATGGAATTAACTACCACCCAAAATGTTATTATGCACAACCTATACTAGGAAATGTAAGGATTTTATAAAAGCTCATGGTGGGGTCCCTGTTAGTCTTCTAATACAAGGGTGGCTCCATGTACATACCAACTCCTCTTCCAGGTTAAGATGACCCACCCTTGACCTATTTTATTACAATCCTTTTATTTGAATGAATAGTGATTAAAAAAATACTAGCACGATCACACTACAACTCACTCAAAATAAAAAATATGTGATCTATCCTAAAATCTCCTTCAAGTCCTTCTCCAAGTTCCTGCAAAAATAAAAATAATAGTGAATTACCAAAAATTGCAAGTATTGGAAAAAATGCAAAATATGAAATCTAATGTGTGCAATCCTATTTACAACTAGTGGTAAAGTGAATTACCCTGGATTCTAATTAAAACTCTATTGTTAGTCCCCAACATTGGCACCAAAACTTGTTCTTGTTCTATATTTAGTCGCAAGCGCACAGGTCCACAATGTCACAAAAAAAGAAAACACCGATTAATTCCACAACAACGTCAAATTTTAGGAATTTTAATTAAAACATATTTTAATCTACTTTAACCTAGCTAATAATTTAATTAATTTTAAAAATGACTAAAAATGAAGAACTATTTCTAAAAATTATGAAACCACGAAGAAACAAAGCCTACATTCTAGAATCCATTATAATGCAACTACACAAGTCTAAGATTAAGAAATTAGAATTTTCTCATTCATTTAATATTTTTTCTTCAATATTTATTTTATGAATTTTCTTTCTTTAAAGAATTATCATAACTTAATATATTTATGCACTGCATAATATGTATTTTTAGGGCACATAGTATCAAAGTTTTTAACAAATTAAGCTTTATTAATTTTGCATATTTAGGATATTTACTATAACAATTAAAAGATAGTTCCTATATAAAAATCATTAAATATATGAATTAAGTACTAATTTTTTTAAAAGAATATTAAGCACAATTTTTATTTCAATTTTCATAAAAAATTCATTTAATCACACCATAATTTCATCCTAACCCTAGGAAAGAAAATTTACCTACTCATGATTGGAATTCAAATCACAAAAATTAAATTTATCTATTTTATTCTACCTTACCAAGTATAAATTACACAATTCTAAAACTAAAATGGAAATTATAATATGAAATAAATGGATTTATTTTTTTTTACAAACTTCTCATTAATGGAAATATACTATTAAAATTCTTACAACTCAAATAAAAAACAAATCCCAATGTGAAGGAAGAATTTTCATCGATTTGTTGCCATGTTACTCAATAGAAACTACTTCAATGCTTCATTAGCAAATCTATCACCAATATTTATTCCTTCAAATGATGTTGTATTCTTATTGTGTTTCTCAACAAGGATATTAAACATCCCCCAACATCCAACAAAACCCCAAGGAGAATTTACACCAAATATCCATAGAAAAGGGCATGCTTTTTATCTAATCCTAGTGAGATTGTAAGATATATGATGAATACAAAGAGCCAAAAAAATCGAGGAGTTATGAGCTATGGATAAATTTAGAAAAATCACACAAGATGGGTGTAGAAAAAGGAATGTAAAAGGGTGTGAACTTGGTTCTAAAAATGGATGATGGAAAGAAAGAGTTAGAGGTTGAATTTTTTAATGACATGTTTTGAATGTGTAGGGTATGGAATGAAGTTCTAGGATCATGAATTTCAATGTGATATTGGGAAAAATTTAGAAAAATAAAACACTAAATGGAAGAAAAATAAGCGTGAAAGTGAAAGTAAGGAATGAGAGATGGGTAGAAGGAGTTAGGGGGTGAATTTAGGGATGAAATTGGGTGGTAGAATATGATATGAGATGATGATGATAAGTAGTAAGTTAAGTATGGATGTCATAGAAAAAAATGAAATAAAAAGATGGAAAGATGATGTGTAACGGTAGGAATAATAGAAGAAAACTCACTTTTTCTCAATGGATTACACACACTAAACCTTAGGAATTCTTTCTCTTATTATTCTCCAGACCTTAAAGCTCCTCCTTTAGTATGGTTTTCACATTTTTTTAGCTTAAGGGATTTTGGAAACTTTTTGATGGTTTGTATGTCCCCCTCTAGGTGTTTTATAGATTCCATTAATTTCAATCTCAGATTAACATAGAATCTCCAGTAGTTATTATTAATTTCTCCTAACCAATCACCATCCTATAAACACATATTAGATTTACCTTATCCCCCTTATTTTTCTCTTTGTTTTTTCCTTCTTATTTCATCCTCTTTCCACTTGAAAATACATGCTTTTCCCCCCTTAGAATCATCCCTTAGAGTTACACATTTTCCACCTCCTAAAATGTCTCCATAGTCTATCATTTTCCTTAGAATCATCATTTAGAGTTACACATTTTAGTCTGTATCTTAAACCCCTTAATCTTTCCTTGAATTAAGGTGGGCATCCCAGCAAAAAAGTCTCCTCAAATGAGATTTGAGTATGGTCTTCTATGGATGGCTTCTCCTCATTGGTCTACCCTAGTTTAGATATTTTCTTATTAGTATTTGAGGTTAGCTTTGATGTAGGATAGATCTTGGCCTTTAACTCTTCAAAAGTTAAGATAAACCGTGATCGTGGATTTCCTGTTTTTGCCCTTCACCCTTGCACATTTTTTCTTCTTTATTTCTCCTATATTTTCTCAATGTAAAAATGTGTAAATAAGCTTGTCATATATCCTCATTTGTTTCAAACACATGTAACATAGTGTGGGCTCCCTTCTTGAATAATTGAGAGAGAGTGGTTAAGATTCTTCTATTAGTGGGTCCTAAGGTCTGTGTAGTTGTCCATGCACATGTATCTTTAGTGTATGTGAATGGAGTTTCTCTCAGAAGCTCTCCAAAGGTGGTGGAATGCATGCATGCATGGGAAGCTTGCCATGTTGTGTTCTAATAAAAACACCTTGTCTTGCATGGTTTCAGTCTATTAGTGCCCCTAGGGTTTCTAATAGTGCTAAATTTGAAAATTGCACTCCCTTAGCATTTTGAATTCTTAGACTTCATTGTTTATGGCACGCGGGTCCATGGTGATACTTGAACAGTGTTTGGAGTCTCTTTTAGGGTTTTGAGTTGCCAAACATAGCAATTTTCTCTATTGTACCCTAATCTTGCATAATATGGAATAAACCCTAATTGATAATATTTAACTAAAATCAAGGGTTAAAACTACTAAATCTAGGGCTATTATGTGTAATATTTCTATATATATGACTTCCTAACTAAACTTGAAGCAAAAATAGACTTTCATTAAACTAGAATATCAAGGATTATGACTCTAATGACTCAAATTTTTACAACACTTTTTCACAATTCTTTTTTAGATGTGGGGCTCCAAGTTTGGGAAACTATTTAGAAAACAAATAGCAAAAAATAGTTTCTTTGAAATTCATTTCAAACCCCGAGTGTCATCCTTAGCTCCTCATTTATTATTCAATTTAGTCTGATTATAAAATTTCAAAGATCAAAATATTTTTTCTTTTCTAGTAAACCATTTAGGATCCATGTAGTCAATAGTCACAGTCCCCATATTATTACAATTAAAGTCTAAATACACCAAACACACACACACACACACACACACACACACACACACACACACACACACACACAATCTAAAATGTTGTTATTAGAATCTATCCAATAATTCAAATGTACACATTTATAATATCTTAGCAAGCTATGCTTAGTAGGAAATAAGATGCATATAAAAACTTAGAGAAAATTTTCTTTTCATAATTTAATAATCATTTTAATATACCAAAACATTATACATCACTAATTTACATGATTAAATTAAGCTAATCTCAAACTTTTGAATTCAAATTCTTAAAATATTTCATGTAAATATCATGGATAAATCTAACACTGCAATATCATATATAAATCGCAATCAAAATCTCGAATAAATATTCTAAAGAGATGTTAGTATCATAAATAAATCCAACAATGAAATCTCAATTACAAATCACTATCAGAATCTCAAATAAACATTCTAAATAACAAAACAAGTTCAATAACATCAAAGTCGTAAAATAGTAATATATACTCATTGGTGGTCATTCCCCAACTATACAAGGCCCACACACATACATGCAAAAATATAATGGACTGCTATGCTGTAGTGCACATCCCACGCAATAGATCCATTGCCATGCTCCATTTACACCAACTATGGAATAATACATAGCCATGTCTATATGAGGAGATAAACCATCACAATGGGGCCTACCAATATTTTCCACCACCTTACTTTTGGCCTTGTATGGGCAAGGTGTCCATATGCCTACCCCATATCTAATCCATGAAAATACTATATTGTATACATAATTGGTACTCCATACCAAAATCAAACTCATCTAGCTTTCATATCAAGCAACGTGGAGATAAAACATAAAATGTATTCTTAAATCATAATTTTTACATAAATTGAATGCATTTCCAATTCATGGAATAAAAATTATAATATAATATTTTTATTTCATAAACCATGTCATAAATACTACATGTATAACAACAACACGTAATCAGTCCATTTTATAAATATTTCATGCAATTGAAATCTCATGCTAATATCAATCACATCATGTTTTATCAAAAGATTATGCAATTTAAAAAATTTGCATCTTAAGATTTCACCTACCTCGAACATGAGCTACCCAATCCTTTAGAATACTCGATAGGCTCAAATCCTATCAATCAATGTATCTGTCAAAACATACATGTATTATAATGTCACTCTTTCTCTTTTAAATTTTCATTCATGACTCATTTAGTTCTTGATCATCATATGATGATCTTGCCTTTACTGATCACTAATCATAAACTAATTTTATTTAATTATGTCATATCATCAAATCATGGCTTTAGTCATAAATGAGCAGTCTAGATCATCTTATTATCTTTGAATCTCCTCAATCTATGACTTTAGAATGTGTGATGGTTAGATCAAGTTTTCTACTTATTGATCAATGATCAAAGCTTTAACCAATAATCTAGAGCTCCGACCTATGATTGATGGTGGAAATTAAAATATATTATGTCCAATTTAACTAAACTTACTATTTCTATAGTTTTTACTATAGATCTAAAGTGATTAGATGGAAGACTAAGATTGTTTGATTAAATCCAGTTGTAGGTCTACTAATTTTTGTCTTATCTATGTAAATTCTAAGTCTAATCTAGGTGATCCTATATATATATGTTGAATATCTACATTTTTTTATGTGTAATTTCTTAAATCTAACAAGTATCATACCCAATAGCATAATCAACTATTAAATCTTGCAGTCTAACCTAAATAGATGAAATATGAATGGTAGATTTATTAGTTGAAGCTTAAAATCACTTTTAGATGGTTTGGGTTAAATTTATTAGGTTTATAGATTTGTTAAGTGAATCATGGATCTACTAGGTGGATTTAGGGATCTGCTAGATGGATCACGGATCCATTATTCAGTTCACGGATCTAGTATATGGTTCAAGTATGTCCCACACAGCTCTGCAAACTCTGCATGAACGCCAGTGCACACGTCTTCTCTGTGTGTCTTGGATGCATAAACTAGGTAAGATGGTGAACAATCCAATCTTAGCCATCAATTCACCCTCTCTCCAAATACATGGCTAGGATAACCCTATAATTATAGATCTAAAGGGGTTTTACATTTTTAGGTGTACAAAAACATGGGACAGCATAGATCTCCCATCCAAGTCATTGCTAGTTGGTTCTGTTCATGAAAGGATCACCAACTATAAATTAGAACAGAAATAGGTAAAATAGTGTAATAAAGGTGCAACGATAGTGACACCTACTTGGGGAAGTTGGTGAAGTGATCCAATTCCACTGTTTTCCAATGAGGATTAGTGGGAGTCATTGGATAGTTTTTTCATCAACATTTTTTGCAGTGGTTCATGGATCTCTTCAAATCCTTGGGGCTTTTGATTATCTCATCTTATTGTTGAAGATGACCAACTCAGATCATCAGTCCGGGCCATTAGTATACCCCTACCTAAGAGCTTCTCAATGGCGTCGTTGGTAGCTCTCTCTCTCTCTCTCTCTCTCTCTCTCTCTCTCTTCCTCCTTCTTCCCCTCCTTTTTCCTGTTCCTTTTCTTCTTCTTCTTCCTCCTCCTATTCTTCTTCTTCTTCTTTGTCTTGGTTTGGATCGGTTTTCTATTAATCGACCAGAGCATCAAGATAGTGCAGCGGCGACCATAATAGTGATTAGGTGCGAGCATCGAAGCTTCAATCACCATGTACAATCCTAAGCTCAATGTAGCCTCAGTTTGTGTGGTTGTTTGTAGCGAAAACAAGGTTGGAGTGAGAGAATTATATTTATATTATATTCATTTTATTATTATTAGTATTTATTAAAAATGTTTAAATATTATAATTATTAGCAATTAGTTATGAAAAACCATTATTTTAAATAATGTCTTTTAATTGACATGTTTTAGAATTTAAAACGTAGAATTTTTTCTTGTAGGGCCCACTAAAAGTGATTTTACCTTTTAGACCTTTAATAAAATTTAAATTTAAATATCTTAATTAAAATAATTATAAATTATTTATCCAAACTTCGATTGTAGCATACTTAGTGTCTTTAGAATCAATTTTTCTAAGTAGATTACAAATATTGATGTTTCAAAGGCTGATTCTATATTTTTCATTAGTTATTCTTTTAAAACTAAATTCTTGGAATTCCAATTCTAAGTTTTTCATTTCAATTAAATTAATTCATAAAATGTAATAAAAATTAAGTAGATATTGTCAACTTCTTCACCATGTCACTCAAGTAGATAGGACACCACCAAATAGCCACTAACCCAAAGGAAAACACTCACCACTCACTCAACCACATCCCCATTGCATGAAACATAGAGGTGTGCTTGAATATGAGAGAAATGAAGGGATAGATTAATGTGTGAAATGAAAAAGATATATGGAAGGATGGTTGATGCGTTGATGGCTTAGAAAGATGGAAGGGAAAGATTATGGGGTGTTAGATGGTAGAAGAGAGGAGGAATGGATGGGATGCATTGAAGATGAAGAGGAAGTGATGGGATGGAGATGTTTGGAAGGAGAATGGATATGATGTAAATGTGTTGCTTCCTTTCTTCTCCTTTAGGATATGATCATGGACAGCCTTGAAGATGGGAGAGTTGCTCCATTTCTTTCCTATTCTTCTCCTCATGTTGAAACCAAAAAGGAGGGAATATCCATGGTGAACTCGCTCTCTACTTAACTCCACATCCAAGTCCAAGGAGGGAATCCCATTGGTTGAGGAAGTTTTCTTCCTCCCATCCTTTGTAGGTTATGTTTAGCCTGTTTTCCTCTATAACTTATTTCCTTCACCCAAAAGATCATGCACTATTACTAAGGAAACTCCTCTCTTTCTTTCTATCCATGGGATCATACATAACCCTAGGATGGATGGCCTATATTGCATTGAAGTCCCCTTTGAAATAGACATTTTATCACTCCTTTAATCTCCCCTCAGCTCACCATTTTTCTCTCCTACAATAGAATTCCATGGTCCACTCCAACCCACCTTTATTTCAGCCTCAAAACATGTTTTTAAACTTTTGAAATCACGTTCAATTTTCCTTGAAAATTGGTGGGCAGCCCACCAAAATTTTCTCTACTAATAGTAATCAACTCTCTCTCTCTCTCTCTCTCTCTCTCTCTCTCTCTCTCTCTCTCTCTCTCTCTCTCTCTCTCTCTCTCTCTCTCTCTCTCTCTCTCTCTCTCTCTCTCTCTCTCTCTCTCTCTCTCTCTCTCTCTCTCTCTCTCTCTCTCTCTCTCTCTCTCTCTCTCTCTCTCTCTCTCTTACTTGCTTCATTCTCATTGGTCCACCCTAGCATTCCCTTGATTCTCTTATGACAAACACTTCTTATTTGATGCTTACAAGGATATCCCTAATTTAGGATGAAGCTCAGCCATTGCTTCCTCAAAAGGTTGGATGAAAGAGAGCTGTAGATTTTCTATTAATTTTTTTTCTTAATTCCACAGTTTTCTTCCATAAATTTATTCTTAACTATCTCATGCAAATAAAGCATAAGATAGTGCAGCACATCTCATTCCATATAGCAAAAGGTGGATTCAAAGGTGGGTCCCTTTTTTGAGTAAGTGAG
Source organism: Warburgia ugandensis (assembly GCA_035236585.1). Classification (NCBI taxonomy): domain Eukaryota; kingdom Viridiplantae; phylum Streptophyta; class Magnoliopsida; order Canellales; family Canellaceae; genus Warburgia; species Warburgia ugandensis. The sequence continues at coordinate 68,294,546 of CP141126.1, read as the reverse complement.
AGAAAGTAATTTGCATGTGGGCCTCGATCTCCGATTAGTTTCACTTCAACCAAATTTCATAATTGTGAATAATAGTATAGAATTCTAGCTTCACTTAGAAGTTCTTAGAGGTGGTGGATTTGTATGCATGCATGAGAACTTGTTCACCTTATCTTTTAGTAGTAACAGCATCTTTAGCACGAATAAGGTTGGTTGATGCTCTAGGGTTTCTATCAACTCTGAATTTGATAAGGACAACCCCACATCATTATGAACTTCTTTGTTCCATGCTTCTTGGAATGTGGGTCTATGACAATGCTCAAATTCTGGGATAGCTCTCTTTTAGGGTTTTAAAATAAAAAAAACTGTGCACTTTTCTCAATATTACCTTGATCCTACAAAATGAAAAATAAACCCTAATTAGTAATAAATTAAGCAACTCAAAGGTTAAAAATGCTAATAATAGATATATTTAAATGTAATATTTATGTGTATATTAAGATGTGTCACCTAATAGCAATAGAACTAAGGATTTACCACTCAATCAAAACATAAGATCCAATTAATGATAGACATAGATGCGTACACAAGGTAAGACAGTGAGGAAGGTAGAGAGAGGTGTGCACAACATAATGGCTAGAAGATAAGATGTGCACACACTATCTTAAAAGGATGTGCATAAGGTTTTGGTGCTAGAATAAAAATGTCAAAGAAAGAGATGCAGAGTGATAAGTATTTAATTTTTCATAAAAACCACACAATTAGTATCCATGTGTTATAACTTATATCATTAAATTAGGGTTTTTAGACCAAAATTAATAACACATGCATTTTTTGACCTAATGAAGCAAAAATTTGTTATTTTGTAGGTCCAAAAGCTAGTTTGAGGTAAATATGTGATTAATCATATTTTTCTAGGATTTAATTAGGAGTTTTTACTTTTTGTAGGAATTAAGATGTTGATCCAATAGCCGAGATCAATCGGAATGAAATTGAAGATCAAGATCAAAATATCAAGTCAAAGCCTCAAATTTATCACTTCAACATGAGGACCAATAATGGATGCAATTAAAGGAGCTAAAGATGGCCAAAGTGGATCCATGAAGTAAGTCATGCATTCCCACCACCTTTGCATGGAAGCCACTTAAGCCACCTTAGCCATATAAAACATGAAAGAAGGTGGCAAGCTAAGGAATTCAAGACAAACCATGCAAGCCACTCAAGCCAAGGGTTGAAGCCAAGAAAACAAGAAAAGGAAGCTTCCTAAGCCAGCCATGAGCTTAGCCAATGAAGCCTTTAAAGCTAGCCATCAAGCTAAGCTAAATGGAAGGCTGGGATTAGAGGAGATTCAAGAGAGTTATCCATGAGTTATTTTGAGATAATTAAGAAAAAATCTATTAAAATGAGAGGGCATGTGAATCAATTGGATAAGAGAAACTAATTTTTAGAGTTTTTCTTACTTTTCCCCACTTTTTACTTAATTTCCACCTCACCCTTAAGATTCACTACGAATTTCCAAAACTCTTACTCCTTCCACCTCTTATGAAACTTCCTAACCAACCAAGTATCTCTACCTAACACCTCCCATTCCATTCCCATCTCACTCCCACCTACTTTTCTAAAAGATAGGAGTTCAACAACTTTTGTAAGGGGGGAGATGCCCCTTCCTAAAAAGGTGGTGTCTCCCACCTAACTGCCCTTCCTTAATTGAGGTCTACCCTCTTTCCCCCATCCTAGCCCTTCAATTTGATCTTCTTTAATTCCCACCACACATTAATACTAGGTTATCCTAGGAAATATAGGACAACCATTATAAAATCAGTCCAAAACCCTATCAAAGGACTTTTTTTCTCCATTGTAAAAGGATGCCTCCTCCATTAAGAAGGATACGTCCACTTCATTCTAGCCTTCTGTACTCCTTTTACTTGATATTTTATGATGCTTTTGTGGTTCTTCTACAAACTTCCAAGGTTCATACTTCTTCTTCAAGTGTTCAACCTAGGATTTGTAGGGTTTTGATTCATGTTTGAAGGTTGGTTAGCCTTTGCTGGAATTTCTTCTTTTCATGCCATCTTCTTCTTTGTTTTCCTTGATTTCAAACTAAGATTCAAGTCTGGTTTTCCCTTGGAGTGACATCCAAGGGAATTCATCTTGAATATAGTTTTGTTCTTAGATTCCATTGCATCTTATGTCCTTTGTAGCCCTCTTGAATTTCCAGATTTTGTTGCTTAAGTTCCATTGATTGTTGTCTTAGTTTTGCATAGGATTCTCCCTTGATTTCAAGTATATTTGTTCATGAGTGAATGTTGGAAAATTAAAGAAGAGTTTGGCTTGTAATTGAGGAGTAATATAGATTAAGTGAGCGTCATTGTAATAGCATTTAAGGTTTAGATTTGGATTACATGTATGGAATGTTATGTTGATGACTTTTTGGATGTGATCCAATGAAATTAGTGAAATTTTCAATTCACGTTTGTGTCCAGTAGTATGTTAACTTTGTTCTTGAATGTTTGAATATATTAGAAGTGATTAATTCCATGTTTTACATGTTATAATCATTGACTGTTTCAATCACATTACTTCTAGAATTTCATGCATGAATGGTGTATGTCGATTTCCAATACTCTACAGTCTTATTCCCTTGAATTTTCAAGATCCCAATTAGATTGTTAGGTAGCTTAGTTAATGTTAACAATATAATTGCATACATAGGTTTTCAATAGAGTTGCTTTGATCCACTTATATCCAATGAATCATGCATACCATTCCTTGGTTATATGCACGGTACTTGGGTAGTTTTCCTTTCATTGTTTGTTAGTAGTAATATTTCTTTTAATTCACTTGTTGGTTGTAGTTAGATTCCATTATTTTACATCTTAATTAGTTGAAAAGTAATCAAATTTATCATACTTGTTAAAATAGTTGATTTGGTTGCTTACTTTTCTTGGTTTTGCATAATTAGGAAAGTAGTTTGTTAATGCATGTTTCCATTAGGTTAGTTGTTAATTTCATGTTAGGAAAGGTAGTTTAGGAAAGTTTCCAAATTTAAATTTAGGAAAGTTGTTAATTAGGAGAGTCATAAAATTAGAAGTTTTTAATTCAAGAAAGTTTTAATTTTAAAAATTACATGTTTTAGGAAAGTTTTCCATTTAGAATGTTTCTTCTTTTTTCTTAGTTTTCATTTCTTGTTTTAATTAGTTTCTAATTTTATGTTTTAATTTCCATGCTTAGTTTAGAAAAATAAAAAATAAAAAAAAATCACTTGAATTTTGTCTAGGTTAGATAGTTTAAAGTAAGAACCACTAGGATCACAATAGTTCACTCCTCGTGAGATCGACCTCACTTGCATGAGAATACTACATTGATTTGTGCACTTGCGGGTTTATTTAAAACAACAATAGAGAGAATGGGGAAAAAAAAAGAGAAGTAAGGAGAAGGTGGTAGATAGGGAAAGATAAGCGCAACCCTCTAAAGATCTCTCACTTATCTCACTCACCACTCTTCTTCACATTCATGCACACCTTCAAGCCTTTCAATCCGCTCTTTTTTCCTCACTCTTATCTCCTCTTATCATGATGTATTTTTCCTCCCCAAAAGATATGTTCATGAAAGCTTAAGGAATCAGGGTGTAGGGGTTGAATGGTGTTGCACACCTCTTTTTCTTTCTCAAAGGATGTCTTCATGGATCTCTTAGAGAATGGAAAGTGTGCACCTCTTTAAATCCCTCATATCTCTTTGTGAAAATCCCTCATGGAATGGATTTTTCCTTCATGTGCAGCACACTTCCCCTCTCAAGATCACAAGTCCCCATAGTGAGGAAGTTTCGTCCCTTTTATCCTTCCTCTTTCTTTCTTCTTATCACCCCCTTCCAACACTTAAGTAGATCATGCATAATTCCCGGTATCTATTCTTCTTTCTCTTATCCTAGGTCATGCCTATAATTGATAATGAGCTACTACTCTTCTTTCTTTCCTCCCTTCAGAAGCATAACCCTAGGATGGATGGACAAGATTTCTTTCCTCCTAGGATGATCACCCATAGCTCTTTCCAAAGCTCCCATCATAAATCATTTTCAAGGAAACTTCCACTCTCTTCTATGTGATGAAATGTATCCTTGAAATCATGTTGCAGCTCCCATGATTCCTCCTTAGAATCACATACAACATCCTCTAAATACGTGTTAATTGTCTACCATAAGTGCACAGGCTATTGTAGTGTAGTTGATCCAAGTACGGGTCGATCCCATTGGGATGTCTTAAAAAGATGGAGTCTAAATAAAATTTAATTGTCCAAAAATTAAAAGAAATGATAAAAATTAAATAACAATGAATTCAAAATTTAGATCTATTTAACCAATGAAAATTATAAAAAAACAAGTTCAAAAATAAAGAAAATTAACTAAAAAACAAATAAAATCTACTTTCCTAGCTTGATTATGACAAATTTATTCATATATGATATCATAAACATCGATTGGCCTTCATAAATCTCTCATTGATACTTCTAACTAAGGATCCAATTGCTGGATTAAACAGATTCCCCAAAATTTTGATGATCTAGACCAAAGAAGGATTTTGGATGGCTTTAATCAATTTTTGGATTTTAGATTGAATATTAGGGATGATGAATCAACTAAGAGATGCTTAAGAATGAGATTTAAAGATTAATTGAAATGCATGGAAAAGATCGAGAAATAAAGAAATCTTGTTTATTAAAGCTAGATCATTGATTATGTTAAGCTTGAATAAAACAAGCTTGGATAACACAGTTCCTAAATTAATCCAAAAATAGTACAAAATCTGGATAGCAGAATTTGGATAAAACAAAACGGGGATAAGAAGAGGGATATAGATGGAATTAAATCAAAGACACATATGGAATTATATTTAAAGTCTAAAGGGTAAAATTAGAATTTTTTAGTTTTTGGTTTTAAATGAAAATAGAGGAAACCTACCCGACGGAGAAGATAGTGATAGAGGAAATGGGAAGAAGAGGAGGAGAATTAAGGAGAAACCTGAATTGGGTTTTCTCCTATGTTGAAGGAAGAATCCGCCAAAGGTGAAATTAGAGGGAACCAAAGACAGAGGGATTGTAAATGAAAGAGCAGATACCGTGGAAGGAGAAAAATTGGGGTGGTGATAAAGAGATAGCAGAGAAGGGAGAGAAATAGAGAGAAGGGACAAAAGCAGGGTGGTCATTTTCTCCTTGCAGCTGCCTTGGTGAAGAGACAGGGCACGATAAGGAGGAGAGAGGAGCAACTGGCTGGTTTTCCTTTAGCTCTTACCTACAGTGGAGAAGTGCTAGCCAAAGGAGTGCTCTGCTAGGATATGTCTATGGAATTAGTTGGTAGAAAGGGAGTGCAGTGCTAGATGAAGGCGAGGTGGCAAAGGTGAGGGAGAGAGGGAAACAGAGAGAGAATGAGAAGGTGGTGTGACGGTGAGGAAGACAAAGGGAGAGAGAAAGACAAATGGGGTGTTATCGGCTGGCTCTCTTCTTGAGGTCATCGGAGTAGTCTGATAGTGATGACACAAAGGGAGAATGAGAAAGAGAGGAGGGAGAAGAGAGAAGAGAAGAGAAGTAGGTGTAGACAGAGGGATGGTGCATCTAATGTGTTGCTAGTGAAGTAAGGAAGAGGGATGATGGGGTCGTGAGGGTGAGAGGAAGCTATTTGGGGAGTGTCAAGTAGAGAGAGAAAGAGAGGAAGGAGAAGAGAGGGTGCGTGAGAGAGAGATAACAGAGAGGAGTGAGTAAGAAAGAGAAGGAGAAGAGAAATAAAATTGAGTAAGAGAGGGATTTAGAGAGAGAAGGAGAAGAGAGGGGATGGAAAGAGAGAGAGAAGGGGGAGAAGTGCAGTGATGGGGCCGGTCTTTGGCTGCCCTCTTCATTCAACTATTGAGAGAGTTCCCGTTGCAACTCCCTTAAAAACATCCCAAGCTTTTAATTTCATTCCCCCCACTTTCCTTCTTTTTATGTTAGCAATGTCTTCCTTTTTGGGGTGTTTCCTTTTCCTAGATTTCATATTACTCCCTCTTGCCTCATGAGTGATTTGGTTCATTGTTTTGATCCCAACCATTCAATGCCCTTTAGGATGATCTACACTATTGGATTTTGATTTGTGCTTTCCAAGTTGCAATATGGTTGATCTGCAAAACACAAGACCAAATTAGAGTTATCTAAGCCATACATTACACATCTTATTAGCTTTGATGATCATATGATCATTAAATTTAGTAAATCAATAGTTGGATGATCAATTGAAGTTAATTAATATTTTATCTAAAAATTACAAAATTGATCGGTTAGATGATCTAATTAAATGCTAAACTAGGGATATTTGTAGCCAAAATTGAACACTTAACAATACAGTGTATACCCACCTTTTCTCCCTTCAAACACGTCTTACTAAATACTTTACGAGAGAACTAATTGAGGATGAATCTTGACCATTACTTCCTTAAAGATTGGATAAGTGGTGAACTGTATTCAACTCCAAACACCACATTTTCCCTCCCTTTTCTTCTTATTTTCTCCTCTTTTTCCTCATATAAAATGTCTTTTCTATATAGTGTAACACACCTCATTTCTTGTAGAAAAATGTGGACTCCTAGGTGGGTCCCTCTCTAGTCCAAGGGAGTGAGTGAGTAAGGAAGAATAATCTACATGTAAGCCCTGTTGTCTAAATTGTATTGCTTCAAAAAGAATCATTCATGTGGTTACATTGTGTATCATTCTAGCTTCACTTAGAAGCTCCCTTGGGTAGTGGTTATTATGCATGCATGAGAAGTTGGCCACCTTGTATTTTGATAATGACATACTCTTTTGTGTAGATAAGGCTAGTCGCATGCGTGGGGTTTTTACTATTCTAACTTTGATAAGGGCACCCCATAACATTTTGAACTTCTTCACTTCTTGATTCTTGACATGTGCGTCTGTGACATTGCTCAAATGGCGAGATAGCTCTCTTTTAAGGTTTCAAATTGCCAAAAATATGCAAAACGATTCTTTGACCTTTAATCCTGCAAAATGTAAAATAAATCCTAATTAATATAAATTAAATAATACAAGGATTAAAAATTCTATTTATAAGTATATACAAAATGTAATAATTATGCTTTAATTATCTTAACATTGCCAACAAATGTGCAATAAGTAATAAAAGTAATAACACTAAAAGATAATAAATTAATTAAATTCTAAGTCTAGGGTTTTAGAATCCTCTACACTAAAATTGCATATATTCACAACTAAGTAACTTAGATTTAATACTACTCATGTGAATAAACAACAATGGATTAAAACATGGAAAATGTGTTAGTGGAAAATCCTAATGTTGATGTTTTCTCAATCCTAGTGATTCACCTAACTTGATATGTAATTTTAGAGCATAACTTAAATTTCTTACAATCACAAATTATTTGAGAATTTGTGCATTAAGTTAATTAATATACTATAATTAGTTTCTAAACTATAGGAAATACATCATAATTCCTATGAAAAGAACACTAACTATATATACTAATTTGCTTATCCTAAGATTGATATTTTAAAACCTTAATTTTGAGATATATTTAAGCATGAATACATTCAATTCCAGTATGCTTTCACCCTAACCTTAGGTAAAGAGAGATCCACATATTTAGTTCTAACATTATACTAAAAACAATTCCTATTAACATATTCCAAACAACTTTAAAAAGCAACACTACAACTTACATAAGACAACCACTCAACAATGTTCTAATCAAGACTAATACCAAAATAACAAAACTAATTATAATGAAAAACTAACTAAAACTCATAAAACCTAGAATACATATAAAGCAATACTTAAATAAACAATAACACCAACTAGCTAATGAAAGATAAGTAATTTCCATTAAACTAAATTGTAAATTATTACAAGAAAGTAAAGACATTAAAAGAAAGCAAAACTAGACTCAAACTTTCATATGATTGGAGTAGATGCGAAAAATGTTCTTAACAGTGTCATGCAACAAAGATCTCTTACTACAAGTCTACTCCAAGCCAAATAAACAAGTGTATTTTTTTTTTCTTTTGATCAACAACCAAACAATGTTCTCTAACTTGTTGTGTCACTCAACAAGTAGAGTAAACATCAGCCACAAACACACCTGAAGACCTACCACTCAATCACCATCCTACCTAGGAATATGGATGTGAACATAAGGTAAAGGGTAGGAGAATAAGACAGAGAAAGAAATGGAGAGAGCGATGTGAAGGAGAATAGGGTAGGAAAAATGCTAGGGATGAAGTGAGGATGTCCCATCCTCCATGTCTCTTCTCTTTACATTTTCATTCACACTTTTCACTCTCATCGAATGGATCTCATGCACCCAAAGATGTCTCACTTCCTTTCTCTCTTCCTCTCACACACAATAACCTCCTACTCATATGATTTCATCATGTAGCCCTAATGAAGTGGTAAATGATTTGTGCGCACCTTTCTTCTCTCCAAAAAGATCAAGTTGTGTAACCCCCTTCGGCCTTAGGAATGAGGAATGCACATTACCTTTTAAGGTATAACATTTTCCTCTTTCCTTCCTCTATGTATTCTTCCTTATCTCATGCATGAGATCCTCTATTTTCTCCCAAAGGATGTCTCTGTGAATAGCCCCATGGAATGGGAATCTTGTGCGGCCTTTTCATCCCCTCTTAAGATCACTTTGTGTAGCTCTAATGGATGGGGCTGAATGGTGAGCACTCTTCCCAAATCCCATTCTTATTTCTATGTGCAAAGCCTAAGGGAATGGAGTTTCCTTCATGTGCATCACTTTTCCTCTTTAAGATCACACATGGCAGCCTTTGGACAACAACAATCTTTCCACTTTTCTTATCTCTCTTATATTTCCATGTGAAAATCCCTAAGAGATCATGCCCATCCCCCTATATTTTCTCTATGATCTCCATTGTGTAAGCCATAGGAACTTGGAGATACTGCACACCTTTAAGGTCAGGCCTAGCTCCCTTTCTAAAGCTCCACCAAGATCACTCATGGGCCACCATTTTTCTCACTAAAACATGCTGGAAGCTTCCTTAATTCCTTCCTTAGAATCATGTACAACATCCTCAAAATATGGTGTGTGACTCACCAAAAATTTCTCCTCTAATCATGTTGAAACACTTCTCCATTTAGTGCACCTTTATTTTCTCTTGATACACTTCCTATTAAGAGCTTTAGGAGATCCCTCATTAAGGATGAATCTTGATCATTGCTTCTTATAATTGGATAAATAGTGACCATGGATTTCCCATTAACTCCACTTCAAACACCACATTTTCTTCCCTATATTTTCTCCTTATTTTTCTCATAGAAAACATGTTTTCTAGATAATGTAGCACACCTCCCTCCTAGGAAAAACACATGGAATCTTAGGTGGATCCATGTCTTGCTGTAAGAATGCTCTACTTGTGGGACCTATTCTCTAAGTTATTTTGCTATAGAAATATATCATGCATGTGATTCATTGTCTGGCATTCTAGATTCACTTAGAATCTCCCCAAGGTGGCATTTTCATGCATGTATGCATGAGAAGTTGGCCACCTTATATTTTAATAATAACACCATGTTTTGCGCAGAAAAGTTTGGTCACATGCTTAGGATTTTTTACTATTCTAAATTTGATAAGAACACCCCCTTAACATTCTAATCTTCTTTGCTTACTATTTCTTGACAAGTGGGTCTGTGACATTGGCTAAATAGCGGTTTAGCTCTCTTTAAGGGTTTCAAGTTGCCAAAAATATGTGAATCACTCGGTTGAATCCTAATCCTTAAAAATATAAAATAAATTCTAATTAGTGATAATTTAAGTGATTCAATAGCTAAATACTACTATTTCTAAGAATATTAAAATTTATAATTATGTGTAAATCAAATAACCTCTAGACTTACATTTTACTTCTTCTTATTATTATTATCAAATAACCCCGTCCCCCTATATTTTCTCTAAGATCTCCATCGTGTAAGCCTTAGGAACTTGGAGATACTATGCACCTTTAGGATCACATGCTTAGGATTTTTGACTACTCTAAATTTGATAAGAACAACCCCTTAACATTTTACTCTTCTTTGCTTACTGTTTCCTGACAAGTAGGTCTATGGCATTGGTTGAATAGCAGTTGAGCTCTCTTTTAGGCTTTCAAGTTTCCAAAAATATGTGAATTGCTCTATTGAACCCTAATCATGCAAAATATAAAATAAATCATAATTAGTGATAATTTAAGTATTTCAAGATCTAAAAACTTCTATTTCTAAGAAAATTGAATTTTATAATTATTTGTATGTCAAATGACCCCTAAACTTACATTTTTCTTATCCTCAAGCAAACTACAAAAAGATAAAATATAGAATAAAAAATCTAAAAAATCCTAACTACTTTATTAGGTGTTATTGTCTACATTTAGCATATGCAGAAAGCCTTTGAACTCTTAGGTTACCCCTAGTGAAGAGTAATAGTATTATAAGGGTTTTCAAAAATGATACCCATATGCATTGCAAAACACGCATATAGAAGTTCCTTTATTTTTCTTAGAAAATTCTCTTCCGTTCAATGTACATTATATATCTAACTTTAGTATGCTAATAAAAAATGAACAATAGGTCAAAAATCCTACCCTTATGCTAAATATATTCCATTACTAATCGCACCTCAGAATGGGTATGTATATGTGAATATAACCAATATATACACAATCATAAGTCTCTAAGCAAGCTATAACCTAAACTACCATCCAAAAGTATACTTCGACTTCAAATCTCACAAGATATAGTTCACACTAAAAAAGAAATCACTGTGAAATGGGTAGAACTCCCATCAATATGTTAGTGGAATAATATATATCAAAGCTAAATTATCTCACAAGGGCAACAAGGACTTCCAAAATAGAATAGATAATGGATATACTATATGATAAGTATGGGAAACTATGAATTGGCCAACAAGAAAAGGCCATAATAAAAATGCTCAAAAGGGCTAACCAGTTAAAAATAACTTAATGTAGGCTAAGGGATCTAGGTTAAACATAAATGGCCCTATCATTTCTTGTATTTTATATGAGTTAAATATCTCCATAAACTCAAGAGATATATGGTATAGTCTTTAAATGATGATCCTCAATAGTTGACCAAAATAAAGAATAATGAGACCAACTACAAATTAATGTCTACTAAAGAAAATTTTGAATTTATGTATAACCCTCACAAAGAAAGAATGGCTCTAATCTTACATAGGTCATAAGTCACTACTAACCTTCTTCAGGATATCTAAGCTATTCTTACTCTCCAACTTAAACTATGTATTCATCACTATTGTGCAATAAATATTCCTAGTTCAATTTTCATGAAAAATTCTAAAAAAAGGATAACTAAATAAACTAATTGTGTGCAAATCTACTAATAAGCTAAAGTCCAACATAGCACTAAATTTTTAGAAATTTTGATAATTTCAATTATTATCCTTGTAAAGGAAACCATCACAACAACTTTATAATTTGTATTCTTATTATAATTTTTTAAATGACTAAAAAATTAATAAAAGGACTTAAAAACTGATACTACAATGAACACATCAAAATTTTGAAATAACTCACACTTAGACTTAAATATAACATTTTCCTCAATCTTTAGAATTAGATACAATGGATAAATAAAATAACAAAATTGGAAGATAGGGGTGAGAAGAAGTGTACCTATATGGCGATGATGATGCATTGTAAATTACATTACATCATAGTTGCATAAGAATGTTCATATCTAAAGATCTTTGAACCATCATCGACATGGAGGTACACTTCTTCTCACTCTTATTTTCCAACTTTGTTATTTTCTTTATCCATTGTATCTATTTCTAAACATTAAGGACAATGTTTGATTTAAGTCTGAGGGTGGGGTATTTCAAAATTTTGAAGTGTTCATTGTAGATTTTTATCATTTTTTAGTCTTTTATTAATTTTTAATCAAAATTTTAAAAATAAAATAAGAAAAAAAATTTAAAGTTTTTGTGGTAAGTTCCTCTACAATGATAAGAATTGAAATTATTAGATTTTCAAAAAATCAGTGTTATCTATATACTTTAGCTTATTAATATATTTGAATACAATTAATTCATGTTATTATCCCTTTTCTAGAGTTTTCCATGAAAATTGAACTAGGAATGTTTATCGTACAATAGCCATGGATACACAATTTAGGTTGAAGAGTAAGTATAGATTAGAGATCCTGAAGAAGGTTAGTAGAGACTTCTTTCCCATGTGAGATTAGAACCATTCTTTCTTTGTGCTAGTTATATATAAACTTAGTTTTTTCTTTAGCAGAGGTTAATTCATCGTTGGTCTCATTATTTTTTGTTTTGGTCAACTATTGAGGGTCAACATATAAATACTATACCATATATCTCTTGAGTTTATGAAGATATTTAACTCATATGAAACCTAGGAAATGATAGAGGCCATTTTTTATTAAACCAAAGCCTTTAGCCTACCCTATGTCATTTTTTAATAGTTAGCCCTTTAAGCCATTATATTATAGCCTTTTCTTGTGACACAATTAACCCTTTAAGCCATGCTAATTTTTATATAAGATTCATGAAGGACTTTAGTAAAATTGCTAAGCCCCTATGAAATTTACTTATGAAGGAGGCATCTTTTGACTTTGATGATGACCGCATAAAAGCATTTGAGTGTTTAAAGGTTGAAGTCACTTCCATGCCAATTATTCGACTACTAAACTGGAATGCACCATTATTTGAAATAATTTGTGATGCTTCAGATTGTGCGATCAGGGCTATGTTGGGTTGTGTATTGACAAACATCCTCGTGTGATATATTATGCAAGTAAGATTCTCAACGATGCACAACTCAATTATTCAACTATAGAAAAAGAATTTTTGGCAATGGTTTTTGCCCTGGATAAATTTAGATCTTACTTGCTAGGATCCAAGGTCATAATATACCCAGACCATGTAGCACCTAAATATCTTCTTTCAAATAAAGATTCAAAACCTAGGCTAATCCAATGGATACTATTTCTATAAGAATTTGATCTAGAAATTCAAAATAAAGAAGGCTTCAAGAATGTCGTAGCAGATCACTTGTTGAGGCTAGTTGTAGAGTCTACTAGTAAGACTGTGCCTATAAATCGAAACCCTTCTTGATGAACAATTGTTACACATTTCCCAATTACTTTGGTATGCTGATATAATAAATTATCTTGTAAGTGGACAAATGCCTAGTCATTGGTCTAAACAAGATCAAAGAAGGTTTATTACTAAGGTTAGACACTTTACTTGGGATGATATGTACTTGTTTCAATACTATCCTCATCAAGTTATTAGGAGATGTGTACCAGATAATGAACATCATAAGATCATCTCCTTTTGTTATGACCATTCCTATAGTGGCCATTATAGTTTCGAAAAGAAACTACAAAGATTTTGTAGTATCATTTTTATAGGTCCACCATTTTTAGGGATTCACATGTTTGCTACTTAGCATGTGCTAGATGTCAATAGTTAGGGAGCATAGGAAAAAGAAATATGATGTCCTTAAACCCTATTCTAATCATTGAACCTTTTGATATTTGGGCCATTGATTTTATGGGACCTTTTCCTAATTTCTTTGGTTATTTGTACATCCTTGTAGGGTAAACTATGTTTCAAAATGGCTAGAAGCCATTCCATGTAAAACCAATGACCATAGGGTGGTGGCCAAGTTCTTAAAAGAAAAATATATTTGCATGTTTTGGTACACCTAGAGCTATAATTAGTGATGGGGGTAAACATTTTTGTAATAGGGTGTTTGAAAATTTATTGAAGAAATATAGTGTTACTCATAAAATTGATATCCCTTATCATCCTTAGACTAATGGACTAGTAGAAGTATCTAATAGAGAAATAAAGCATATTTTAGAAAAGACAGTCAATCCAAATAGGAAAGACCAGTCTTTGAGACTTAGTGATGCTTTATGAGCCTATTGTACTGCATATAAAACTCCTATAGGCATGTCACCTTACCGCCTAATCTATAGAAAGGCCTACCACCTACCAGTAAAACTTGAACATAAAGCATATTAGGCATTCAAAAACCTTAATTTTGACTTAGATATTACTAGACTCATATAAAACTCCAACTCAATGAGTCAGAGGAGTTAAGGAAAGATAGTTGTCAATCAGCAAAGAAATACAAAGGCTGAATGAAAAGCATTCATGGCAGACATATCTTAAGAAAGTCCTTCATACTTAGGCAGAAGGTCCTTTTGTATAATTCTAGGTTGCATGTATTTTTAGGAAAACTTAGATCTCAATGGATTAGACACTACATTGTATGTAATGTTTATCTTTATGAGGCCATCGAGATAGAAAAGGATGGAAAGATCTACATTGTATAATTCTTGGAGTTTGGAAGAAACATTACTTGAGGAACTAGTCTATCATGAACTACCTTAGCATTTTCCCTAATACCTGCATATGTTAGCTGCATTCATCATTATCATTATCATGGCATTTCATGTCTAATTGAAGATGTTAAACTTACTGCTCACTATGAGGCAACCTAGGATTTTAGAGTCTCATTGTTCTACATTGCCCATTTATCATTTAGTGTCCTATATTTCAAAACATTGGGGACAATGTTTAGTTTAGGTTTAGGGATGTGGACATGCATGAGATTTCTAAGTTTTTGTTTAGATTTTGTTAAAAAAAAAAAATTTGAAAATGAAATTCAATTTTTTTTTTTTTTTTCAAAGTTTCTAAGTCAAAGTTCCTTTACAATGATGATAATTGAATTATCTAAAGTTTAGTATTTCCACTATTTTAACTTTTTAATAGAAATGCATATGGTTAATTTTGCATTTTATTCATGTCTTGAAGTATTCTATGAAAGCTAAATCTCGAAATACACTTACACACTATGGATAGTCTAGACTAATAGATGGTTATGACTTAAAGACCTTAAGGAAATCAGTGGAGACCTATATATCCAAGTGAGTATTAGAGACTATCATCTTTCTGAAGGTTATATATAATTCCCTATTTTCTTCAGTGAACATTACTTTGCAGATCCCAATATCTTTGTTTTGGTCAAAATGCCAAGAACTAAAAGGAGTACTAACTTTCATTCTTGAATGTTTATTGAATTTGAAGGGTTTTAAGAAACCTAGGAAATGATATAGGTCATCCATGTTTTAGCCTGGTGATATGACACCAACCCAGTATATTATACCATTGGTTAGACCCTTTGAGTCTTTTTGAAATGACTTTTCCTTTCAAAACCTCATTTACCTGAACTAGAAACCCAGTAAGAATATCCATTACATACTTTTCAAAAATGAGTAGGGATGAAAGAAAATGTTTAGAAAAAGGACAAAAGTTAAAGAATTGAAAAATATCAAAAGTACAATGAAAAATATTCCTTCTTAAAAAACAAGGAAAAGTAAAAAAGTATTAGAAAAATAAAATCAAAGAAAAATAAAAAAGATATTCACTTCAGTATAGTCAAACTAAAAAAGTTGTCCAACATCAATTGAAGACCTCTACTCAAATTTGAACTTTGAATCCTTATATCCCTCTTTTGAGAACCTATTCTAAGCCTACATTTCGTCCTATATAAAGACCTATTAATCTTAAGGTGGATGATAGCCTTGATGAGGATATAAATAGGAAGGAATAAATGCGAACTATTTCTATTTGTCTTGGTAATGACATCTATTCTAAGGGATCATATTTCTTTATCTCATTTGTGCTTCAAAGAAATTCTATGAACTATTAGATTATTGGATTCAGTCACATAGTTAGTGAAAGTTGTTTGACCTTTCTTTGAGAGCTTCATTTCCGTGAGTATACTAGTGATAATTTGACATCAAGACATTTTCCAATGGAGTAATAAGTATATATGTTTAGAAGTCCTGACTTATGTAGCCTGCACACACACATGCACTTTAAGATGAAATTAGAATAAAATGACTTTGGCATATGGGTAATTTGTAGAATTTTCTATTCATCATTACTAAGTTGTTAAAGTCAATAGAGTACTAATGGATGATAATTCTCTGCGATAAAACAAAGGACTTAGCCTTATGGAATTTTGTGGGTATATTCACTACAAACCCTCACAAGACTTAACTCGTCCACTAAGGGTAACTTAGTGGTTTAAATGCTTGTTACATATGCTAAATGCAACCGTGAGTACCTAAAAAAATGACAACATTTTATTTTCTTAATTTTTCTTCATATTGTGCTCGAGACTAGCAAAATGCTGGTTTGGGGGTGTGACAAGTGTTCAATTTTGTATAAAAAGTACCCAATTAGTAGTCCATATGTTATAAAATATAATGTTATTTCTAGGATTTTTAGGAATTTTGTGGCACATGCATTTTTGACCAAATAACTCAAAAGTTTGATATTTTGCATGTTTAGAAGGTAATCCAAAGTAAGTATGTGAATCATCATAATTTTCTAAGATTTAATTAGATTTTTTTACTCCTTTGTGGGAAGTGAGAAGATGCTCCAATGACCTATATTGCGCTTCGTAGAGTTTTCATAGTCATGCATTTCCACCACTTTACAGGAGAATTGGAGCCATATATGAGGTTTCCTAGTCCAACTAGGAAACCTAAGGAAGTCAAGCTACTCAAGCCTTGAAGCTAAGCATTGAAGGTACTTAAGTTACCAAGGAATGAGCCATCAAAGTGAGTCATCAAGCCATGGATGAATGCCACATGAAGCCACATGATTGGAGCATCAAAAGAAGTAACTTTCTATATTAAAAGAGTGATTTTTAAGGGATTTTGAGAGATTAATGTAAAAGTTAAGATGATCATGCATTGAGGGGCCGTCAAGAGAGAATACTTTTGTAATCCATTTCCCATCCTTAATCCACCATTCATCTTATGGCTATATGAAATTTACATTAAGGAGGAGACAATTCCTAAAAAAAAGTGGTACCTCCCCCTTACAAAAAGCCTAGGTTTTTTCCTGATTTTTTTACTCACCTTGCTATTACACCTAATTTGGGTGGTAGAACTCCATGCCTCCCTCCTCAAGAGGTGGTGTCCCTTTCCTAAGTTAGCAACCAGCCATGCTTCTCTCTTTCTTATGTCATTTTGCTGACCTGATCTTCCACCTACCATTCCTTATTGAAAACTCTAGATCTAGATTTAATTTCCTCATTGATTCAATCCCTTCCTAAGTTAGAAACCAGACCATCTATAAAAGCACCATGATTCCCACATTTTTACCCAAGTAGAGGTTGGGTGAGACAACCTTGAAATTACACTCTATTCCTTAAGTGATCTTTCGAGCTAGACATTGGAATTCTTTTGGGCTGTTCTTCCTTTGGATTTATTACTTAATTCTCTTGGTATTTTGTCTCTAGTTTGAATTTAATGATTTGGTCTCCTTACATTAATTTCATTGTGTTTTCCTAGTGTTTTTGCTCTCTCTTTTCACATATGTTTTTCCATCTTTCTTGCTCTCACTTCTTCATTCCATTCCACCAGTTTTTCCATATCATTCAATCAAGATCTAAGTTAACTCTTCTCTAGTAGTGACAGCCAAGAAAAGAGATAGCTCAGAGCCTTAGGTCACCACTTGAATTCCACGTTCCACCTTGTTATTCACCTTCATTTAGGTGCATTTCCATTTCTATAGTTCGTCACCTTAGCCATCTTCTCTCTTGAAATATTTTTTGGGTTTTCTTTGCATATTAGCTTACTAATTTAGTCTCATTAGATTGGATTTATTTTCATTGTTTAGATTAGGTGTTAGGGCTTGGTTTCCTATGCAATTTCTAGCTTTTCAAAATGTTTTATCTGCAGAATTTTTTTTACGTATTTTGGCATTAATTCAATAAAATTCTTTGTGGATGCTTGTTATTGAATGTTTACATTATTGAATTAATTTAAATCTAGGTTGTTATGTTGCATAAAAGTTTTTGTTTTGGTTACTTTATATGCATGATTTAAGTTGATATTCTTAAGTACTTGAAATCTAGAATTTTTTCCCTTAATCTTTATGCTTTTTTTTCAGCCATCTAAACACCTTAATTGCTTAAATCCTTAGGAACCCATTTAGGTTTTTGTGTTTTTTATTGACTTCACTAGTTATCTTGAGTGATAATTTTCTTTTATTCCATCTATTTAAGCCATCTTTCAACGTATGAACCATGCGCACAATCCATGGATATTGCATGTCATACTAGGTTAATTTCCTCTTTGATCTTTGGTTAATTTCATTGCTTAATCTTGTTTTGGTAGTTGTTAGTTATTTTTTGCATCTTAATTTAGGTCTGGAAAGTTTCCTTTTCTAAATTTTAGAAAGTTTATTGTTTAGGAAAGTGTTAAATTAGGAAAGTACTAAACATAGCTTCAAGTTTGTCCATCCTTCCAACTAAAGGCTCTTGTTTGTTTAATTTTTCGCTATAGAGTCAAGGTTATGGCATAGATCTATATGTGCTCTATCTCATATAAACCTCCTTTCTTTGGAGGCTAGTTGTTTCTCTTTCTCTTATTTGAATAATCCCATTGCCAAAAATTATCTGCCAATGTCTGAAAGAACTCCCAAGCCTCTCTTTCATCTTTTAGCATGAGGGTCCTTCCACTCATAGCATCTACCATTTTTCTATTTTGAGGCGTCAATGCCTCATAGAAGTATTGAACTTGCTGCCATTTCTCGAATACATGATGAGGGCATTTATGAGCAGTTCATTCCATCATTTTCAAATTTCATAATATTGTTCTTCATCCCTTTGTTAGAAGTTAATAATTTAAGGGCATTTGTTTTGTGAACGATGAAAAACTTGTTCAAACACTTCCTAGGCAATTGATCCCATGTATTAATGGAACCTACCTCTAAGGAATTAAGCCATGACATGGCTTTGTCCTTGAGTGAGAATGGGAATAGACTAAGCCTTAGAGTAATCCAAAAAAATTTGGAACCTAAATATAGCACAAATATCAAGGAACTCCTTAATATGTAGCTAAGGGTCTTCTCTATCTCGACCTTAAAAATTAGGGAGTAATTAGATGACTCCCACTTTTAACTCAAAGTGGTCTATGTTTGTGGGAGGTAAAACTATGCAGGATGGGGTGTTGATTTGTAGTCATGCATAGAAATCTCTAATAGCTTTATGCTTGACTTCTATTGGTGGTTCAGCAATGGGGATAGAAATTTGGTTTCTTTCCCCTTGTCTAAGGTTACATTGAATCTTTGGTTTGAAAGGTGCTAACTCTAGATTTTGAGATCAACACCCTTACATAAACTATCCTACTCTAAATGTCCTAAACTATGTGCTAATTATCTTTGCTTAGTGCATATGTGGCAGCTTCTTAGACCTAGATCTAGATAGTTCCTCCTTTTTCTAGATTTGACTACTGCTTACCAGTTAGGTTCTGCTCAAAAGTGGTTAGTACAATCCTCAAGTTAGGAGTCGTTTAGTCCTCAACTAAAGCCAATAGAAGGAGTGGGAAAATTACTTGGATTTTAAGGCACCCACTATAATCACAATGCTCAGAAGCCATTAAAGTGACAATAGATTGTATTTTTCTAAAAGGGTCCTATGAGCTCAATACCCTAAGTCTGTTCCTACTTGATTTTAAAATTAAAGTTTTAGGGTTAGGATTGCAACATATAAGAATGTTGATTGATTCTTAGGTGGGCCAAGGAGCTCATGATCAAATCCAATCCTCATTTTATAAGGGTTCTTGTGGGGCCCTTACTAGCATTGATTCCATTCCACCATAAAGTAATTAAATATGAAATACAAAACAAAAACAAACTAATGCCTACTTATATGCTACTTAACAAATGGTTAGGCACCTTAATAGACAGAACACTATAACCATGTAGCCTATGCTTTGGTTATAGCCAAGCTCAGGATAACCATTGTTAAAAAGGTGCATAACTAATGCAACAATCCTAAGTATTATGCAACAATGATCAATGTATGACCCTAATTTATATGAATTATACTACATCCAAAAGCAAAATTATACTAAATGCAATTTATCCTAGGAAATTAAAATTTGGGTGAGGATTGCTTATAGTGAGGGGTCTGATGATGATTAAGTGTGGGTCACCATAGTCCCACACTTGCCCTATATTATTACAACTCATTTAAAATTAAATAATAAATAAATTAAAAATACTAATGGATCTCACTACAAGTTTCACTCAAATCCTAATCTATGGAAACAATAAACCCTAATCTATGCTAATGAAGTTGTGGCCCATAAGATCACTGTTACTCATTTTTTTATTTTCCTTGCACAAAAATCAAAGGAATATGGTCAATATGAGAAAAAATAGGAAATATATGCAAAAATAAAGCAAAAAACCTGATCTAATTCATCCTAAACCTATACTAGAGGAAAATAATCTAAAGTATAGAATATTACATAAATTGTTGCAACTCGTCAGTAATGATGCCAAAAACTTGGTGTGATTTTAAAGTTAAACTCGCAAGTCCATGAAACATTTGCAATATAACACATTAGTCAGGTCCATCCCATGAGGAGTTGAACTAATGTGATGGTAGTGCTCCCTACTTTAAACTATCTAACCTAGCCAAAAGTTAAGAAATATTTCTTTTAATCTAAGTATAGAAATCAAACATGAAAATGGAAAATATACAAAAACATGATAAATTTGAAAACTTTCCTAAAACATGCACTTTTCAAAAGTAAAACTTGCCTAAATGAGACTTTCTAACTCTATAACTTTCCTATATTAAAGATTTTCCTAAAGTAAGAACTTTCTATAAATGCAAATAAGCAACTTTCCTAAAGTGCAATTTTAACAACTTGCTTAACTTAACTTTCCTAATCATGAAATTAACATCTAACGTAAGGAAACATGCATTAAACAACTAATTTCCTAACCATTCAATTTATAAATAAAGAACTTAAACTTATGGAAAGGAAACTTTAACAATACACTATAAGCACAACATGCAAACAAACTAATTAAGATCAACACTACTAAACTACTTTCCTATCATAATTGAAGGCAACAACTTCAATCTTAATTAATCAACAACTTTGCAAATCCTAAAGCATGTAATCTTCTTTAACATTAACTAAGCAATCTAAAGAACTAATTGGGTGCTTGAAAATTCAAGTGAACATAAAGTACATGTTTCTAGAAATTAAACAAAACCAACCATGAAAAGAAATTCCATCAGCATAGTACTTGAATCATTCACTTAATAGAGAGTGTAAAACATGGAACTAATCAACTCCAATGTAAGAAAACATTTAAGAATATAAACTATTAATTGCTGGACACTAACATGAACTAAAAACTCCAATAAACTTTATTGAATTACATTAACATCCATTAAGATAAAGCTTCAATACATGTAATCCAAATTTGAAAATAAATTCCTATTACAATGAAGTCCACTTGATCTTAATCCACCCACAACTACAATCTAATCATTTTTCAATTGTTCCAACTATCAATCATAAAAATCATGCTTGAAATTCAAGGGAGTAATGGAATAACAAGGCAAAACTAAAGGGAAACTAAGAGAACAAAGCTGGAATTCAAGGAAACTAAAAAAGAACTCAAGGTACTGAAAGGCAAAGGGAGAAACTAGATTCAAGACGAATTCCCTTGGCTATCACTTCATGGGAAAACCAGCCTTGAATCTTAGTCTCTAAGGTAAGCAAAAATAAAATAAGGTTAAGGGAAAGCTAGCATGAAAAGCCTAAGATCAAACAAAAGAAAAGCTGAGATGAACCAACCTAGAAAGGAGAATCAACTACCCTAAGGTTCAGGTGTGGAATAGCTTGGGAGTTGCTTCACACCTTAGGAAGAGAGTAGCATCAAAAGTAGATCCAAGGAAACAAGCAAAAGTGTTTAGAGAAGGTGCTTAGGAAGAGGAAGTCTCCTTCTATGGAGGCCTCTTAACCTAGTGTAAAGGTCTCTTCTCCTTTAGTTTGGTGCTTCTTTTATAGTTTTTCTTCTAATTTTCCTAGGATATCCTCATAAGAAGGTGTGGTGGTGATGAAATCAAGTTATTTTGGATGGCTAGAATAGGGGAAAGGCTAAGTTTTTCAATTAGGAAACAAGGGGTGAGACGTGGATGCCATGTTAGGGTGGAGTAGGAGGGAGATGCCACCCTTTTAGGAAGGGGACTCTCCCCATTCAAAAATCATTGGAAGCTCCTTCAAATTAGGAAGGTGTGGGTGAGGTGATAAGGTAGGAAAGAGATGGGAAGAAGAAAAGAAGGTGGCAAGAAAGTGGGGTGTAGGATAAAATTAGGAAAATGAAGTGAGACAAAAAAATTTGATTGGTTAAGTTATTTCCTAATTGCTTGAGATTGGTTGGGTGGTTAGGATGGGAGTTTAGGAAGGTTAAAGAGTTATGGAATGGTAGGACTCTTGAATAAAAATTTAAATTCGTGGTGGTATTTGGTGGTGAGGTGGAAAGTGATAAAAAGGTGGGAGAAAGTGGGAAAAACATCCAAATTGGAAGCTTCCTCAGCTTGATTTTAGGGCTCAATCCATTGGCTTGAGTAGCTTGAACTCCTTAGCTTGCCACTTTCTTTCATGGCTTATATCACTAAGGTGGTGGGAATGTAAGGCTTACTTCATGGGCCCAATTTGGCCATCTTTTGCTCCTTTAATTGCATCCATTGCTGGTCCATAAGATGATCTTGACCTTTGTATTCATGTTGGATTGATGATTTTAAGGCTTTGACTCCATCTTTTAATCTTGATCTTCATTGCTCATCTTGATCAATCTCAGCCAATGGATCATCTCTCCAAGACCTTTGGTTTCTTCAAATTTCTTTAGGGGGCTCTCCCACCACACCCCTGGGTACAGGCGCCTACCCCTTGTACCCCTGGCGAGCTAACCGCATAGCTCCACCAATGAAAAACTCTGAGAAGCGCAATATAAGTCATTGGGCATTTATTCAACTTTGTACAAAAGCTTAAAAAATTAATTAAATCATAGAAAATTATGATTAATCATATACTTATCTTAAATTAGCTTTTGGGCCTACAAAATATCGAACTTTAGATTCATTAAGTCAAAAAATGCATGCGTTACAAATGGTCAAAAACCCTAATTTACCCTTATAAGTTGTAACACATAGGTAAACTAATTGGGTAGTTTTTATGCAAAATTAAACACTTATCAGTAATTTTAAAGCTACACCATCATTCCCTTAGGCTTTGCACATAGAAAAAAGAAGAGGATTTGGGAAGAGTGTGCACCATCACAATCCCATTCTCCATTCCGTAGGGCTTTCCACAAAGACATCCTTTGGGAGGAAAAATAGGATCTTATGCATGAGATAAGGAGGAGGTAACAAGGAATGCATAAAGGAAGGAAAGGCAAAAATTTCATGCCATCCTAAAGCTAAAGGACTTGATCCTTTTGGAGAGAAGGTGTGGACAAATGATTCACCCCTTCATTAGGGCTACATGGTGAAATCATAAGAGTTAAAGGAAGAGAGAAAAGAAGTAAAACATCTTTGGGTGCATAAGATCCATTCAATGAGAGTGAGAAGAATGAATGAAAGTGTCAAGAGGAGAGGCGTGGTGCATGCTATCTTTAGAGGATGGCACATCCTCAATTCATTCTTAGCTTTTTTCCTAGCCTATTCTCCTTCACGTCTCTCTCTCCATTTTCTTTCTCTTTCTATTTCTCCTAACCTTTATCTTTTTGGGTGTGGGATTGCTAGAGTTGTAAATGATTTTGATAGATATGACCATGAAATAAATCATTCTTTAATCTAATGATGAAGATGAGGACACCGAATATGTAATTATAAGGATTCTGGTGATAATCATTTGAGAGGATGCATTCCTCTATTACTATGACTTCACTTGGAAGGCCCTTAGGAAGGCCTATGATGATCCGTATCTTTGTCATGTGAGTAACTAGTGATACAAAGAGAGATAGCTGCTCTAGTGTAGAGGGATCAGATAGTTTAGCAGTATTTGATCCAGTTTACATAGTAAGGAGATTTGCTCCTAACTCCTTCACCATAGGTAAGGAGGCTGTAGACAAATTTGTTGAAGTGTTGACTCTTAGATTAAGAAACTAAGTGGTTAAAACACATTCCATGTTTGATAGCAGAGATAGTAGTCATGGCCTCTATGCTAGAGAGGGACTTTCTCAGGACTAGGGCAATTGCAAGGACTCGAACATGGATAGTTAGAGTAAATCTTGCAAGGGTAAGAGACCCTTTTCATCAATGTCATTGCAGTGCCACCGAGTCACCAACATTTGAGTAGGCCAAGTAGGGATGCAAACAAGAGGCGTATTACTTGAAAGGGCAGGCACTCTAGACAGTTATGTCCTAGACCTAGTAAACTATCGTAGTAGTAGTAGTAGTAATAGCATTAACAACCACAATCATAATGGTAACCCTTTAGATGCTTAGGCTGTGGAGAGATTAGGCACTTCCTTAGAGACTATCCCAAAGGATAGAGATTCAGACAGACTGATGATTGGAATAGGGTAGACATGACCCCACGTAATTAGGGATGAGTTTCTACCATTACTTTGAGGTAGGCACAAGCCTCAAACTAAGTAATGAAGGTACTTTTGTAATTGCTAATAGGCATGTTAAGATCCTTTTAATATAGGATCTATTCATTCTCTCATCTTATGTATTTTTACATCTTGTTTGGATATGTTTTTAGGTGTGTTAGCCTTTGGGTTAGATGTTATGATGTCAGTGGGAGAGCTATTAGGGGATAGTAAGTACCTTCAGGGGATATCAATGGAGATAGTGAGTGAGAGGATGGATGTGGATCTCAACCTACTTAATATGGTTTATTATGACGTCATCCTAAGGATGGATTAGGTAGCTACTTACTGGGCGACAGTTGATTACTGCAAGAAGAAGGTTACTTCTAATGTTCCTAAACAACCAATGACCTTATTTCTATGTAGGAAGAGAATCACTAGGGCTTTTGTTATCTATGCCTTGAAGGCAGCATAGTACTTTTCTAGAAGGTGCCTACTCTTCCTTACTTGTGTGATAGTGGAGGATAGAGAGTGACCTTAGATTGAGGACATTGATGTTGTGCAAGATTTTATGTACATTGATCTCCTGAGGAATTTCCAAGATTATTGCCATAGAGAGAGATTGATTTCACTACCAATTTGATACCACGTGCAGAGCCCATTTCCAAGGTGTCTTACAAAATGTTTTCCCTAGCTGAGTTAAAAGAGCTCAAGATCCAGCTGCAGGAGCTACTTGATAGTGGTTTTAACAGATCTAGTGGGTCACATGGGGAGCACAAGTTCTTTTTGTTAGAAAGAAGGATCCTTACTACTACATATAGATTATTGCTTGTTGAATAATGTCACAGTAAAGAACGAATATTCCCTACCTGTATTGATGATTTATTTGATTAGCTCTAGTCAATACATGCATTTTTAAAGATTGATCTAAGTTTAAGATCTCACCAGTTGAGGATTAGGGAGGAAGATGTCTCTAAGACAACTTTCAAGACTCAATATGGCCACTACAAGTTCTTGGTGATGCCATTGGGCTTAACTAATGCACCAACAATGTTTGTGGCCTTGATGAAATGTGTTTTTCCATCTTATTTAGATAAGTTCGTTATTTAGCCAACAGGGAGGAGCACAGTGAGCATATGTGTATTGTGATATACATGTTGATCCACCATCGCTTGTTTACAAGTTCAACAAGTGCAACTTTTGATTGGAGCAAGTGCAGTTCCTCAGCCATATTACCTTGAGACATGGTGTAGTAGTTGGACCTTGTAAAGGTTAAGACAATGATAGGATGGGATTAGCCCAAAATGGTGAGATGTTATCACTGGTTTATTGAGTTCTCTAAGATAGTAATGGTATCAATTGACATAATTTCTCTCACTTTTACTATACGTATGCAATACCTGAACTTGATTTCTCTCTGGATGAGAGGTATGATGGTGGTGTTGTATGAGAATATTTTTTTACATGCAATCAAAATTTGATTCATAATTTAAACTTATGGGTAGCCAATAAGTGTGACCTTAAAGTGTAAAAACCTCAATTTTGAGTTCTTTTTTGTACAATATATTATATTTTAATTGAGATGAAAATCTGGATTCAATTCAATAAAATCGAGTTCTATGAAAGTGACCCCTTGAAAACTATAAAAAAAAAAAAAAATTGGACTTAAAACTATGAAAAATGAAAAGCACACTTCGATATGATTCCAACGACAAAAAGAACACTAAAATTGGAGTTCAAATGAATAAGTTATGGCACTTCGAATATAAAGAGAATTTTTGTAAAATTAAGATAAAAATGGAAGAAGAATGCCTAAAATAGAGGGGGCTGTGTTTGATACGGGCACTTGCCCCCACTTAAGTGCAACGAGAATAGACCTTTCCAAAACTAACACATGCAGAGGAAACCAACAGGAGAGAAAGAAGGGACAGAAGAGGAGGTGGAAGAAGGAGAAGAGTAGAAAGGAGGAAGAAGAAGGAGAAAACCAGCCTATTGAAATAGATTGACATGCTAGCAAAGGAGAAAAAAATGAGGGTTTATAGGTGCTGGAATTATAGGTCATCATTGAAGATGATGACAGCTCAAATCATTTGCATTCAACTAGGAATTAGTAAATAAGTTCCTTATATAGCTGAAATCTAACTGAGATTGTCGATCTAGTTTGGAAACCGATCAGACAATCTCAATTGTTCGATCTATCATTATTTAAATAATGACTTCTTGATGTTTGATCGATGATTAGACACCACGGAAGAGCTATAGAACATTGAATTAACTGGTATATGGTAGGAATTAAAGATCTAGAGGAAAATTGATCAAATAATCTCAATCGTCCGATCAAACAGTAAAGGAATAAGAACCTGGCGATGCCTGATCTATGATCAGATGCCACCATCGCATTCCCAACCACTTCTAGTCATCGAATCACCTATCTAGAGAATGAAGAGCAGATCAAAGGGTGATCTGACATTGTTCCTCACATCTAATCAATGATCACTCATTGATGAATGACTGATTAAAACTCTAATGGCCTTAGACAATCCATGATGTGGAAAGTAGATCAACAGCCTGAGTAACTGAGATCATATAGTTAGAAGTGATGGATTGTATGAAACCTAACGGTTCCAAGATTAGCAGATTATCTGGACTATCAAATTAGAGCTAGATGGAGTCTCCTTTGTGATTTCACATATATTATGTTTATCAGATTATTGCATCACATGTGTGAAATGCGCTAGGTCTAAAATACAGAGGAGACTCTGCCAGATTTTTTGTAGAAATGTTGTGCTCACTTCTCTAAAAGTCCTTATTTTTTAAAAGAAAAATGACACTCAAGATTTTTACTTTAAAGACTTCTCTTGAAACCTGTTTACACTATTTGGTTTCTTAATAGTTTTTCAAACTCGGGGTCCTACAATTGTAAAATATTTTGTGAAAAAGTATTAGAAAAACCTGGGATGTCACACAAAGGGCGATTGGTGTAGCTTTAAAATTACTTGCAAGCACACGAATCAATGTAGTATTTTCATTCAAGCAAGGTCGATCCCATAAGAAGTCTCATAAATTTTCAATGGTTTGGATCTTATTCAAATTGATTAACTTTATCCAAAGAGATAGAGATGTGGTTAAACAAGGAAATTAAGACAACGAAGAAGTAAACATGCATGGAATTAGAAATTAGAATTAAAAGAACCTTTCTAAAGTTAAAGCTAAGCAACTAAAATGGAAAATTACCTAACTAACATGCAAGCAACTAAAGGAAACTAAATCTAACTTAGAATGAATCAAACTAAGCAACTTAACTTAACAAAACTACTATAAAGGAAACTTTCCTAATCTAACTCTTTCCTAAACTAAAACTTCTAAAATTCAAAAAGGAAAATTTATAAGCCTAAACTAAGATGAAAACCATAAATTAACTACTTCCAAAACAATATTATGAAAATAAAATAAGAGAAAACCAAAAAGGAAAGTGACCTAGTACCAAGTGCATGATCCATGGATTTTACAGATGGTTGTAGAGTGTAAAAGTGACCAGAATTGATGAATCTAAAGTGAACTATCATGCAAAATAATTAATGTATCTAATAAAAAAAATATGGAAGTCTAAATGGGTTCTTAAGGATTGAAGCAAAGAAGATGTTTAGATCGATGGAAATAAAGCACAAATTTAAGGGGAGAAAATTTTCAAATTTCAACTACTGAAGAACAAATCAAGCATAAGGAAGCAATTGAAACCACAAATTTTATGCAAAGAAACAACCCAACTCCTAGTAATTTGATGAAATAATCATTCCATAACAAGAATTCCCACAAAACTTTATTGATTCGTTTCCAAAATTACACCATAATTATGCACATAAAATTATCTGCAATTTTGAAAATTGTGCAATGTTCAAGCCTACAAACTAATCTAAATTACAATAAAACTTCAATATAAAGCTTCCAATCTAAATTATAGTGATATGCAAAGAAAACGCAAGAAGGAATTTGAGAGAAAATAAGGCTAAAGGGGAGAACTAGCTAAGGAAAAATTTCCCAAAACTAAGGGCTAGAGGGGTAGAAAACATGAAATTCAAGTGCGGAAATCAAGAATTTAAGCTAGCTATTCTCTTGGCTGTCACTACCAGAGAATAAATAACTTGAATCTTGACTGAAGCATGGGTTTTAAGGAACAAAACAATGAAAACTAAAAGTAATGAAACTAAAGCAAAACAACTAAGTTACTAACTTGAATTGGAGAGCAAATAAGCAAGAGAATAATAAGAAGACCAAAGGAAGAAAAGCTTCAAATAAGTCCCAAATCCAAAATCCAAAACATCCCAAGCTAAAGTACTCCTTTCAAGGTTATCTCACCCAACCTCTATTTGAAAAAATTCGTATGAACCATGGAGGTATATATGGATGAGTGAGTTCCTAACTTAGGAAAGGGTGACCATGAGGAAAATGGTTCTAGGTTTAGGGTATTAAATGAGTTAGGAGGAGTTTTGGAGGAGAAAATTTTGGTCGGAATGATGTCATAAAGATGACATAAGAGAGATAGGAGATGATGGACTGGTTGGTTACTAATTTTGGAAGGGGGGAGGTGTCATTTTCCATGGAAGGAAAGTGGCTCTCCAACCTCCTAATTTAATGGTGATTGGTTGGTGGGAAGAGTGGGAAAATAGGAAAGAAAATAAGGAGTAAAATTTAGGAGAAGACCTAGGGTTCTTACATGTTTGTATGAACTTAGATCTATGGTTTCCTTTAGAAAACCACTTGATTTTGCCAACTAAACAATGGGGTCTCCTCCTCTTGGATGGTGGCTCCTTCCTTGACTTAAGAACATGGAACCTATCATGGATGATGGATTAGATATGGGAAATGGGTTAGGAAAATGCATTTTTCTCTCTTGATGGATCCCTTAATGCATTATCATCTTATCTTTTACAATTATCCCTCAAAATCACTTAAAAATCACACTTTTAACATCAGAAAGTTGCTTGAATTGATGCTCCAATCGTGTGGCTCCAAGTGGCACTCCTCCCTAGCTTGATCGTTCATTCTTAGTGGCTTCAATGGTTGGATTCAAGAATTGAGTAGCTTGTGTGGCTTATCGTCCCTTTTTATGGCTTTAATGGCTAAGTGGCTTGAATGACTCTCATGTAAAGGTGGTGGAAATGCATGGGTTGGACTTGGGTCCATTTTTAGTCACCTTTTAATTCTCCAATTGCCTTCTAACTTGCCCTAGGATAGTCTTAAACCTTCATCACACCTTTGATTTATGACATTTAGGCTTTTGTCAATGGGGCTTTAACTTGATCTTTTACTCTTGATTTTCAATTCTCATCCCGACCAATCTCAACCTTTGGGTCATCTCTCCAGTATCTACAAGAGGTGAAAAATCTTAATCAAATCCTCTAAAAATATGACCATTCAAATATTTACTTTGGATTTACTCCTAAACCTTCAAAATATCAAAATTTTGGACTATTAGGTTGGAATGCATGTGCTACAAAATTCCCAAAAATCCTAAAAATAACACTATATTTTATAACATATGGGCTACTAATTAGGTACTTTTATACAAAATTGAACACTTGTACACACCCAACCTGCATTTTTCTAGTCCCAAGTAAAATATGCAAAAATCATTAAAATAAAATGGTTGTCATTTTTGTAAGTACTCATGATTGCATTTAACATATGCAACAAGCCCTTAAACTCCTAGATTACCCCTAATGGATGAGTTTGCCTTGTGAAGGTTTGTAGTGAATATACTAACAAAATCCATAAGGCTAAGTCCTTTATTTTATCTCAAAGAATTCTTCTCCATTAATACTCTTCTTGCTTTAACAACTTAACAAAGAGGAATGAAATATTCCACAAGTTACCCATATATCAAAGCCATTTTATTCCAGTTTCATCTCAGAGTGTAGTATGTGTGCAACTGCATAAGTTAGAACTTCTAAATAGATATGCTTATTGCTCCATTGGAAAGATGTCTTGACCTCAAATTCTCACTAGTATACACTTAGAAATAAAGCTCTCATAGAAATGGGATCAAACAAAATTCTCTCACTATGTGACAGAATCCAACAATCTAATGGTTCATATAATTTCTTAAAACACATATGAGATAAAGGAATGTGATGATCCCTAGAGTGGATACCATTACTATGACCATTAGAAATGGTTCACCTTAATTCCTTCCTATTATATCCTCATTAAGGCTATGTTCCACCAAAAATAAATAGGTCTTTAGATAAGACAAAGCGTAGGCTTAGGTGGGGATCTAAAAAGAAGGATATAAGGATTCAAATTTTCAAATCTGAGTAGAGGTCTTCAATTATGTATGACAATTTTCCTACTTTGACTCTATTGAAGTGAATATCTTCTATTTTTCCTTTCTCTTTTATTCATAACTTTTCTTTTCTTTTTCTAATTCTTTTTTTTTCTTGAATTTCTAAGAAGGAATACTTTTCTTTGTACTTCTTTAAAGAAGGCTTTTTCTTTCAATGTAAACACTTTGATATTTTTTCACTTCTTTAACTTTTGTCCTTTTCTAATTTTTTTACCATTTCTATTCATTTTTGACAAGTGGGTAATAAAAATTCTTATTAGGGTTTCTTTGGGTGAGGGTAAATTGGGTTTTGAAAAGAAAAGGTCTTACTGAGAGGTTCAAAAGGTTTAATTAGTGATATAATATATTGGGTAGGCTTTATATCTCTAGGCTAAAACAAGAATGGCCTATATCATTTCTTAGGTTTCTTAAAGCCTCTCTAAGTCAATAAATATTTCAAAAACAAAGTTGGTACTCCTTGATTCTTGGTGATTTTACCAAAACAAAGATGTTGGGATCCTTGAAAATTATGTTCGGTGAAGACAATATGGAATTATATATAACCCTCAGAAAGATGATAGTCTCTAATTCTTACTTGGAAATATAGGTCTCCACTGATTTCCTTAAAGTCTCTAAGTCATAACCATCTATCAGTCTAGATTATGCACTGTGCGTAAGTGTATTCCAAGATTTAACTTTCATAAAATACTTTAGGACATAAATAAAATGCAAAATTAACCATATGTATTTCTATTAAGAAGTTATAGTGGAAATACTAATCTTCAAACGATCCAATTCTCATCACAACAAAGGAACTTGACCTAAAAACTTAGAAAATTTTGATTTTTTTTTCAAAAGTATGAAGAAAAACTCAGAAATCTCATGCGTGTCCACACCCACGAACCTGACCTAAACATTGTCCTCAATGTTTTGAAATATAGGACACCTTAATGATGAATGGGTAGTGCAGAACAATGAGACATTCTAAAAACCCCAGGTTGTCTCCCAGTGAGTGCTATGTTTTACATCTTCAACTAGACATATCTTATAAGTACCTTACTCTATCCTAGTCCTAGACCTAACTAATTAAAGTAATTTTCCCTAACTCTAACATTGAAATAGGAAATTTTTTCTCACCTTCAGAATCTCACAGTAGTCTGTGTATATTCTCCACTTTGAAAATTTTGGTGGTGATAACATTAAGACATAATAAAGCATCGCAATTTTGGATTTGGTGGGACCAGAATGAAATTGATGATCCCCCCATTTTTAAAATTTCAAGATAGCCAATACATATACTCCACCTTGAAATATGATGTAGTGGTAACTTGATAGCATAAAAGGCAGCTGTGAAGTTTGTTGGACCATATTGAAATGCATGGTCCCCTCGTTCATCAAATTGAGGGATAATGGGGCATGCAATAATCAGTACATGTTTTTCCTCCTTCTCCCTTACATTTTCTTGAAATTGGGGTATAAGATGAATCTATTCTTCCTTAAAGTGTTGTTCTTGATCTAATGGAGTCAGGGATATGGTGGAGCTCAAACCCTTAGTGTCTTATAATGTATGATGTACAATATATACATAAATGGACTCTTCTTCTTCATGTTCGTCAAACATAGCTAACATTTTAGGTGGACCTATATTGCTATCTAGAGTTTGATCAAATAAGGTCTGTAGATCCTAATTGGGTACTTCTTCTACACTACAAGATTCAATTTGTATTTTAAGCTCTGCAAAGGGGTTCTACTTGGTCTTGCCATTGAGAAATGTCTACTAAAAGCTCAGTGTCCAAATGTTCATTCTCTTCATCAATGGATGACACATCATCATAATCATAAAATGGAGTAGGACATGGCTTAAGTAGATATGAATGGGAGGTATGTGAGGATGATTGTGGATTTTTTCGTTCAAAATGATCATATGCAATTTTCATTCCATTATCAATATCAATGATCAAGGATGGTGAATAACTTTGTGGCTCAAAATGATCATATGCAATTTCCACCCTATGTTATTCCATTTCCCTTACTGGTTTCATTTCCTCAATCCTTTTTATAAATTTAGCAATGTTTTTGTTAGTATTTTCCCATATTGTTTCATTTTCTCTTCCCATTCATACTTTTCAACCATAAATTATAGGTAGTCAAATTCAAGAAAATGTTGAGTCTCTTCACTAAATTGGGTCTCTTCTAAAGATTGTTCCTTAGGAAATGATTCTATGGCTGGTATTGCAGTGGCATTAGAGTACTGAAACATGGCTGAGTAGGTTGAATCCATGATGGTTGTCCCTGATGTTCTAGATAGTTCTGATAATGTTGAGTAGGGTGGGACCATGATGGTTCTTCCTGATAATTCTGAGACCATCGTTGGTCATGATGCTTAGCCCATCGATTATAGTCTGTATTAAGATAATAATTGCTAGGGTGTGTGAATGCACTAAGTACATCCACTTTCTCCTAATAGTATCCATTGTATGTGGAGCTTGATGGCCATGAAGTAGTGGGATATTGTGGGTTAGAATAGGTGTAGGAATTGTTGTAGTAAGGCTATTGATATGACTTAGTATCTTACCTAAAAGAATTGACCCTATTCATTAGACTTTCCATCCTCTCTGTCATAGTAGCCATTCTATCAAATGTATCGGACAAATCAAGAGTATCTCTTACCTTTGTCTTATACATATCCTCATAATGTAATAACTTAGTAGTGAAATAGTAAGACATAGGTGGTAGACTAACCCTACACAGTAGATCATTGCACTCAACTTTACATAAACCAAAATAAATTGTAGTATACAATGAATCAGTAACTTTTTTTAGTTTTTTTTCTTTTTTTAATGAAAAACCCTAACCAAATTATGCATCCTAACTAAATGTGACTTCTAACTCCAAGTGATGAACATCAATCCTTAATAGTCCACTAGCAAGATGAATTATTGATCTTTGATAATGTGTAGGGTAGTAGCTTTTAGACCTAAATCTAGATGTCTCCTCCTTTGGTCTAGGCATGAACATTGCTTACTAGTTAAGTTCTGCTCTAAAGTTGTTAATACAATTCTCATCAAAGACGGCATTTAGAACTCAACAACCGTCAATAAAAAGTGTGGGAAAATTATTTGGATTTTGGATACCCACTATAACCACGATGCTCAAAAGCCACTAGAGAGACAATAGATCTAACCCTTCAAAAAGCTTCCTACGAGCTTGAAACCCTAAGTCTCTTCCTACTCGACTTTTAATTAATAGTTCAAGGGCTAGATCGCAAACATACAAGGAATTTGACTATTACCTAGGTGGGCCAAGGATCTGGTGATGAAATTCAATCCTTATCTTATGAGGGTTCCTGTGGGGCCCTTACTAACATTACATTTCATCTACCATAAACTAGTAAACATGCAATACAAGTACAAGAAAGCAAACTAATGTAGCCTATATGTTATCCAACCAAGGGTTAGATAAGTACAATATAATGCAACAACCCTAAATAAGATGCAATTGTTAAGATGAATGACCTTAATCTATATGAACATCTACCAACAAGTATGTAATTTACACTAAATGCAATTACACTAAGAAAGTAAAAGACAGTGAGGGAAACTTAGAGTGGGATTTTTTGAAGAAGATCAAGTGTGGGCCTCCTTACCCATCACTTGCCCTGTATTAATACAACCCATTTAAAAAAAAAAAAAAAAAAAAATTGCAAGTAATAATCGGGCCTCACTACAAGTTCACTCAAAAAAAGAAAAAGTCCTAATCTAGAAAAGCAATAAAAGTCAATGAAGCTTTGACTCCCAAGATTGCCACTGCTCCTTTGCCAAATTTTCCTTGCACAAAACAAGTAAGATAGATCTATTTATGAGTAATTAACAAAATAAGCAAATGAGTGAAAAAAGCCTAATCTAATGCAACCTATAATTACGACTAAAGATAAACAATCTAAATAAAGATTCGACTACAAATCTATTGCTGTTCCCCAGCAACAACACCAAAAACTTGGTGTAGCTTTAAAATTACTCTCAAACGCACAAATCAATATAGTATTTTCATGCAAGCAAGGTTGATACCATGAGGAATCTCATAGATTTGCAATGAATTGGATCTTATTAAAATTGATTAACTTTATCCAAAGAGATACCATTGTGATTAAACTAGAAAATTAAAACAACTAAGAAAGAAACATACATGGAATTAGAAACTAGAATTAAAAGAAACTTTCCAAAATTTAAGTTAAGTAATTAAAATAGAAACTTACCTAACTAACATGCAAGCAACTAAAGGAAACTAATGCTAAATTGGAATGGGTCAAAGTAAGCAACTTAACTTAAGCAATCTACTAAAAAGGAATCTTTCCTAATCTAATAGTTTCCTAAGCTAAAACTTCTTTAAAATGAAACTTTCTAAAATTCAAAAAGTAAACCTTCTAAACCGAAACTAAGAAGAAAAAAAATAATTAAATACTTCTAAAACATGATTATATGACTAAACTAAGCAAAAACCAAAAAGGAAAGTGACCTAGTACCATGTGCATGATCCATGGATTGTATGCATGGTTTTGAGGAGCAAAAGTGATTAGAATTAATGAAACTGAAGTGAACTATCGGACAAACTAATTAATAGATCAAGTAAGAAATATGAAAATCTAAATGGGTTCCTAAGGATTCAAGTAAATAAGTTGTTTAGATGGCTGTAAACAAAGACAAAGTTAAAGGGGAAAAAAATCTAGATTTCAACTACTTAAGAATATCAAACAAATCAAGCAATGAAAGCAATTGAAACTACAAATTTTATGCAAATAAATAACCTAGATCCAAATTACATTGATGAAAGAAACATTCCATACCAATAATTCCACCAAAAATTTATTGATTCACTTCCAAAATTACACCAAAATTATGTGCATAAAACTATCTACAATCCTTGAAATTGTACACTATTCAAGCTTGCAAAACTATATCTAAACTACTACAAAAATTCAATTTAAATCTCCCAATATAAATTATAATGATATGTAAAGAAAACATAAAAAGTAATTTGAAAGAAAAGAAAACTAAAAAGGAGAACTAGCCAAGGAAAATTTGCCCAAAACTAAGAGAAAAAGAGGGTAGAAAATGTGAAATTCAAGTGGAGAAACCAAGGATTTGAGCTAGCTATTCTCTTGGTGATCACTACCAAATATTAAATAACTTGAATCTTGATTGAATAACAAAGAACAACTATAGAATTGAAGCAAGAAAGGAAAGGCTTAAGGGTTGGAAAGATAGCATGGGCTTTAAGGAACAAAACAATGAAAACTAAAAGCAATGAAACTAAAGCAAAACAACTAAGTTACTAACCTAAATTGGAGAGAAAATAATCAAGAGAATAATAAGAAGACCAAAGGAAGAAATCATCAAATAAGTCTGAAATCCAAAGCTCCAATACCTACAAAAGGAGAAAAATGCTAATTAAATCCTATTAAAATATGATCATTCACATACTTACTCTAGATTAGCTTCTAAACTAACAAAATATCAAACTTTTGAACTATTAGGTTAGAAATACATGTGTTATTAAATTCTGGCCAAAAACCCTAATTTAACACTATAAGTTATAACACATGGGCTGCTAATTGGGTACTTGTTATACAAAATTGTACACTTATCAGTGACCAATGAGGGCAAGTGCCAGAGGCACTGGTAGGCTTCTAAGTGGCAAGCTTCTAGGTGGCAAACTTCTAGGTGGCAGGCTTCTAGGGTCTCATAGTATGATAGTGTTATGGAATGAGATGATTGGCATGAGTTTGCATGTACTATGCGTTGATATGCTGTAATTCTGATTAGTATAGATTTGCCTATTGGTGAGCTTATATGCGTTGATTTTGATTGGCATAAATTTGCCTACTGGTGAGATGAGATGCTCTAATTTTGATTGATACAAAATTTCCTATTACAAGAATTGATTCAATATGTAATCACTTTACCTCTAATTCATGCATACTAATGTGTGGTTATTCCTTTATACGGATACATGGTGGTTTTACCTACACTATTGTTGTACATAGCTGAATTTAGTTGTTGGAGTGTTGTAATATGCTAGTTGTACCATGGGTATTTATGACACATTCTGATTTGACCTAGCATGGATTTTCCTACCATATGAACTAATTTATTTAGAGACTATTGGAATGATTATCCTATTAGACATGATGAGGATGCTTCTAAAATTGTTTGGAAGATAACATGAAAAGAACTTCACGAAAAAAACTCCTTTAAGGAGGAAAGAATGTAACATCCCTATTTTTAAATCTCAAATTAAATAAATTTAGTTTTATGTCAAATCAGGATGAAATGAGGACATTGAATTTATTATTTTTGAAGTTTCAGGAAATGAAAATTTTATGATAATTAAATCAAGTGTTAAAACTCCCACATCGAAATCATACTAAAAAAAATTATTCCAATGACACTAAGCTTGCTAAAATAGATTAAGTTGTGATTTTTCTTGTGAAGGGCAATTTTGTAATTTCATGAGTGGGTCCACTCACATAGATTTGTATGAAACAGTCAAGATACCTTAGAAACCCATCATGAATGACAATGATTTCATTTTGACTAAAATGATGATGTTTGGAAAGTGGAACACATTATAATGAGGCATTTTAAATCAAATTCACACTTTGGACAAGTATCCTATAAAGAGACTCCCAAAAGCCAGAAGTATTGAAGGAATGGGTGCATCATGACATCATAAGATGTCATACCCAAATGAATTAGTTGGTACTAGAACTAAAAATGAAATGATTGAAAATATAAAGGAGGGTGTCATTTTGATATTGGCAACCCTCCCCCTTCTTAAGTGAATTTTATAAACAAACCTATCGGTCTTCTCCCCAACCCGACACACATAGAGAAGAAAAGAGGAAGGAGAGGAGAAGAGAGAAAGGAAGAGAAGAAAGAGAGAGAGAGAGAGAGAGAGAGAGAGAGAGAGAGAGAGAGAGAGAGAGAGAGAGAGAGAGAGAGAGAGAGAGAGAGAGAGAGAGAGAGAGAGAGGATGAAATTTGAACAATGCAGTGGCCAGATCGATAATCTAGACCATTCATCATTTGAAGAAAGGTAACATGATCTAAACTGTCAAAAATAATTTTGATCTAATATTGTTTTGATAGGAAAAATTTTAAATAATAGTAAATGGAATGATGGTGATGGGCATTTAAAAGAAATTGACATTTGAAAATCCAAACCATTCATCTTGCTTACTGTCTCAAAAGGAGAAAAACCCCTCTAAACCAGTCAAAATGTAACGTTGTTTGGCCAGAGAAATTCACAATGGAATATGATGCTGGTGAGTTAGACAGTGACCATTAGATTGCGTTGCATCAAAAATGCACATACGTCATTAGTGGAAAGAGATAGAACATAGGTGAGTCTCAGTGATTGTGATGCATGCGAGTGCGTCCTGGCACCTAGGACGTACACAGAACCATTTGACTAGTGCATCATGCACCGTACATCCTAGTGACACCAATTCTCTAACTTATTTAATTCAAATTTAATTTGAGCCATCTTATTTGATGTAAAATAATAAATCTTCAATTAAGTAGGCTATATAAACCTAATTTTCGATCTGAGACATTCGTTAGATTCATCTTGATAATACAGACTCAATTATGCAATAAAATTTAAGATCAAAGCACATCTAAAACTCATAAAAACCCAAAAATCATAGATTGACCCAGATTTATTAGATCAAAAGGTGATCAGAGCCTTAAAAATTGATCAATTAGAAGATCTAGTAAGTAGATTAGCTAATCTAACAGTTGGATCACCCCAAAAACCCTAAAATTAATAAGATTGGACCTGAGAAGTGATCAAAACCATCAATTTGACCAATCAAGGTTAGATCCCACCATTTGATAAACGGATTAACTATTGATATGGGACAAATATAAGGATCAATGTGGATAGAGGAAAGTCAAATGATCCAAAACATTGATCCATGATCAATGGCCAAGATCGAAGATCAGGCAAAAGATTAAGAGGTCAAGTCATAATCAGTGATGAATAAACATGAAATTACCTAGATCAAGGATGATCTAAATTCATATGGTTTAGTAATGAAAATTATTATGTAGTAAGTAATGATACTGTTAAGTATTCAATTTTATATAAAAAGTACCAAATTAGTAGCCCATGTGTTATAAAATGTAGTATTATTTCTAGTTTTTTTTTTTTTTTGAAATTTTGTAACGCTTGTATTTCTAACCTAATAATGCAAAAGTTTGATATTTTGTAGGTTCAAAAGCTAATATAGAGTAAGTATATGAATCATCATAATTTTTTAGGATTTAATTAGATGTTTTTACTCTTTTGTACGAAGTGAGAAGATGATCCAACAACTTATATTGCTCTTGGCAAAGCTTTTCATAGGTTGAGCTACATGGTTAACTCACCAAGGATGCAATGGGCGGCGCACCCCTGCCTGAGGTGTAGGGGCGGAGCACCCAAAAGAAATTGGAAGAAAGCAAAGTGATTAAAATGATACATGTAAAAAGTCATGCATTTCCATCACTTTGCATTAAATTAAAGTTATACATGAGGTTTCCTAGTCCGACTAAGAAACCTAAGCTACTAAGGCTTGAAGCTAAGCATTGAAGCCACTTAAGCCACCAAGGAATGATCCATCAAAGTGAGTAATTAAGCCATGGATGAATGCCACATGGAACCACACAATTGGAGCACTAATTCAAGAAAATATCTTATGATTAAAGTGTGATTTTTGAGAGAGAATTATAAAAGGTAAGATAATTATGCATTAAGGGACCTATCAAGAGAGAAAGCACCCACTTTCCTAATCCATTTCCTAACCTTTTCCACCAACCAAACTTAGGGTTCCATGATTTTACATTTGGGAAGGAGCCACCTTCCTAGAAGGTGACGTGTAATAACCCAAAAAGCTTATTTTATGCAATTTTTATTACAAAAAAGGATAAAATAGAATTTTATGAATAAGATTTTTATAGAAGACAAATAAAGTTTTGTAACCTTAATAATTGAATTGTACTCAAAAGATAGAATCTAACAATATTAAGAACGATGAAAATAGAGTTCGGATAAGAAAGCTATAGCTTTTTAATAGTAGGGGCATTTTAGAAATTTTACAAATTACTCCATTAATATGTTTTGAAACAAAAGTGTCTAAACGGAGGGTCTATTTTTTATAATGGAGCCCCCAATTAGATCTATCACTCATCTTTTCCCATCCACCCCCCACCATCTTTAACTCTCCTCTCTAGCAGACCCCACCAGCCATCTTCCCCCTCTCTGTACTCTTTCTCTTTCTCCCTTTTACCGGCCAACTACAACACACCCACCTGGTCACCCCCTACCTTTTACCTTGTTGGCATTGCTCAAGGTGAGCCAGTCAGTGATCTCTCTCTCTCTCTCTCTCTCTCTCTCTCTCTCTCTCTCTCTCTCTCTCTCTGGCGTGCGGTCGAGCTGGCCGCTCCCAAACCAACCCCTCATTTTCCCCCTCTCCAACGTTTTCTTCTTCCTACATTGACCTATGTAGTCCCCCCTCTTCCTCGTCTATGATATTCTCCGATCAACGACAACCAAAAATCCCCCCCCTCCTTCCCCCCCCCCCTTTCCTTGATCTATTTCCCAACAAACAAATAACTCCAAAACCTCATATCTTATTCTTCCTCATCCCCCTCTCTAGCTTGTAGCTTGTCGTTGGCAAGTTACTGCTTGTTTAAATTGACTCCCTGTCTCCCTTTGATCTCTTAGTGGATTGCTGTTGATGACCCACACTACGTGTAGCCACATTGTTCACAAATTTTCCCTTCACCTCTTTCCTTTCCAGTGGCTGGTCACTAAAACTCCACATGCTCTAGCCCATCTCCCCCCTTTCCCTGTTGCACCATTGACCTAACACACCTACCCAGTAGGTCAATGCATCGAGATCATCTCCCTCTCACTCCTCCTCTTCCACGCATTCCCCACAAGTGGCTGACTGGAAGCTAACACTAGTGCATCTGGTTTCACCTGCCATGCTCTCTCTCCCTTGCTAGCCTTCACAAGTGGACCTACTACCATCATTGAGCCCTTGATTCCTTTCTCTATCTGATCTATGGAGATACCCATAAATCTGACCGTTGATCCAAATTTGCCCATTGAATTGGTCACTAATAACTTAATCTATGACTGATCTAGCCCTTGATTACCAACTTAAAACCTAAATAAACAACCAATCTAAGCCTTCATGCATATCTGATGGTAGCTCTAATATGGGACGATTTGATCTATTACCATCCAATCTTATACTAGAATTCCCTAATTCACCGCTAACCCTCACTAAGCAAGAAATGAAACACATCATCCTCTTTAGTCATTGGTGAAGATCCGATGGTGATATGAAGCCGACAATAATATACAGTCATGATCATGTTGATCTATGATAGATCTGACCATCCATCATCATCTAGCCCATGATCCATCACCTAACATCAAATCTGTGATCATTTCCACAAATGCCCACGTGATCCAACCATTAATCAATCACAAAAATTAGATATGCAACCAATCTAACATTTTTATCACGATCTAATTGTTGATTGTCCACTAGATGTTAGATTTGCAACTGATCCATCCCTTTAAGATGATCTAACCCATGATTAACTACCTAACACATAGATCAGCCACCGATTTGAGCTTCCTTTAGATTTGACCATATATCTAACCCTTGATCAAAGTCATTCATTCTCGAATTTTTTATCAAAGGCAATCAAACCCTATCAAGCCACATTAGACATAATGTCATACATGGATTTAAGAGATCAGAAGTACGACCTCAATTGAGTCTTATTTAAATTAATTTAAATTTATTTTTATCTTAGTTATGCCTGATAAATTGTAGAAAATTTAGAAAATAAACAAGATTAAAAATGGATTAAACCTTAAGAAGAACAAGTGAACTATTTATATTATTAATTAGATTAATCTAATAGTTAGATTGTTCTAATGACCTTAGATTCGAAGATTTGATGTTAGGATAACTTGGAACTATAGATCTGACCTATCAGAATTTAATCTAACCCTCAGATCAATATATCAAACATTGAGATAAGAAATAAACTATCCATAAGTCAGAGATTAATATCTAGACAGTTGATCTTTAACCAATGCCCAAAATTTGATATTATGACAAAAATAAAGAGGAATACCTATGATCAAAAAGAAGTAAAGGCAGAATCACCACATTAATGGTGGTCAAAGCTAAATAAGTTACAATTAAGAAATTGTAAGCAAGATAAATGATATTGTAATGTACATGTGTTGACAAAGACGCTAATTGGTACAAACTAAGCTTATTGAGCATTTTGGCGATTGGGATAACCATGTTCAAGGTAGGTAGTTTTAAAATCTATTTGCAATTGAGATTTTGAGTATGTTATCAGCTTTATTAAAATATGTAGATTTAAAATATTCAGATCATTTGATTATCATACTTTCAATTGACACTACTTGACTATCATAAAATTAATATTTTGTCATGTTGCATTATTTTAACTTTTAAAGAATACTAATATTTGCAAATGAGGCATGTGATTTATATATATGTACCTTCATAACCATGATGCATACTTTTATATGGAAAATAAAAATGATGTTGCTCATTTTATTACGAGCAGTTGTATGTTTTTGAACAAAATTATTATACATGAAATTGCATCAATCCCATGCTTTGAGATAAGTTAAAGAAATTCATAATTTTGCATGAGATATATGTTTTATGATTTATTGACATTTAGATTGAGATATATGTTTGTTCAAGCTAATTATGCTAAGGTGATAAGTATCCATGCACAAAGAGGCACTTATTTTTCTTGAA
The DNA here is from genome assembly GCA_035236585.1 of Warburgia ugandensis. Taxonomy (NCBI): domain Eukaryota; kingdom Viridiplantae; phylum Streptophyta; class Magnoliopsida; order Canellales; family Canellaceae; genus Warburgia; species Warburgia ugandensis. Next base: position 68,251,877 of record CP141126.1, on the reverse strand, counting down.
TGTTGTTGTAGAGAAATGACCACTGGAGGTATTCATGACACCCTTTTTGAGACATATCCATAGTCATTGTGGAAGCTGTGGTGGTTGGTCTCTAGATATTGAAGATACACTATTTCAATGAGCTAGTTATGAGCATAGTGTTCCATGAGATTTCTATTTTGAGATACTATGTATGATAAGATTGATGATGATCTTTAGGTGAGTACTCATGACCAACCATCTAATGTGTTCACTGGTGTTCCATGAGATTTCTATTTTGAGATACTATGTATGATAAGATTGATGATGATCTTTAGATGAGTACTCATGACCAAACATCTAATGTGTTCACTGGGGTGCCTATGTGCACGCAATGTTGTCAGTTTAGGATTGCCGACCATTCGTGGTTTAACTAATAACTATATTACTATTTTGAAGATCATATGATATTTGATTTATTAAGTTAGATGATGGATCTTTCTCATACTTTAAAAGTTATGTACACATGTGATTTTATGACATATTATATATACAATTTATGCGAGATTACCATGAAGATTTAATCATTTGAAAAATATACATTTAAAGTAGTGCATGTTTTATATTGATATTATTTGAAATATTTTAGCATGAAAATTGTAAACTGAAGTTGACATGCTATCTCTATTTGATCATTATATTATTTAGAACTGCATGAAAAATTATTTGATATATTGGTTAGACTTGGATTTCAAAATGTGGTATAGTAGATGTGAAACTACCTACACAAGCACAAGCTTGCTGACATATTGTAAATTGTTTACAATATATTAGGTATTTAAATATTTTGACTTGAGGTAGAGCAAATCAAGGTGGATGCAAATCTTGACGAAGAGAGTAGCATAACGTACTATAATTAATGTAAGTATATGACTTATCCTTTTTGGACATGTATATATACTTATTACAATTGAACTATGACCTGTGACTGGTTAGATCAGGAGGTAACAGACTAAAAATTCAATGAATTTCTTAAGATATTATAAGGATTTAACATAAATACAGACATTTGAGGATTTAAATGTTGTTATTAGAGAAGTCCAATGTTATTTGGAAGTATCAGATTGATAATATCTGACAAAAGTGCAGACGTGATGTCTATTATGTGGAATAAATTAAATGGAGACATTGATCCAAGTGGACAATAAAGGAAGAATTTTACTCCAAGGAAACATAAGATGTAAGCAATCGTATTTAATGGACATTGAATAGTTGAAGCAAGAAGATCATGAATTTAATGTAGTTAAGGAAGATAGACATGCATTAAGTCCAAACATCAAAGATTAAGAATCTTGAATTGTTTTTTCAAATTGAAAGATTAAACAAGAATCAATTTAGTTATTTTTATTACTAAAGGATGCAGACGTGGTAAAACAGGGGAGTAAAGTAGATTTTGAAACAATAGAGTTCTAAGACTAAGGATAGTGTATTTTAACGAATTTCTAGAATTACCATAAAAGAATTGCGTTTAACGAGGAATAGAACTCTAAAATTAGTTTTACTTTAAAATTTTATTATTATAGGATGCTTACCTAATTGAAAAATCTTAAGAAAATGATAAGATGAACTATTGAAATTAGAGTTTCATTAGACTCGTTGTTTTTACTAAGAGACACTAGTTATTCTTATCAATAAGAGGACAAGTTGATAACACCTTACATTACTATTAAGTAATTGAATAGAGTTATAATGAAGAATAAGAAGTATATATATTCAACATAAGTGACTCATCCAATCATTCTTCACCAACTAGAGTATTATCAAGGATCAACTTGAGGTTTTGGTATCTTAAATGAGGATCAGAAGAGGAAATATCTCAAGGTCATTATATAGCAGTGGATTTAAGTGTCATGACCTTAGACTAATGCCATTTAGGCTGACAAATATTTCAACCGAATATATAGGTTACATGAACTAGGTATTCCAACTTTTTTTTTTAATAAACTTGTTAGTATATTAGTAAACAACACCCTAAACTATATAATACATTAAGAGGAATGTCAACGATACTTATACATGAGTCTTCATTAAAGGAAGTTGGCTTACTAGGCCAAGTCATTTTGGAATTTATAATCGCATTAGATCGAGTGATAGCTGAAGCAGAAATGAAGTAGGAAAACATCTAAAATAGTGACAAAACTATAGAATTTCCTAAACCTTACTAGATACTACAATAGCATATTGAATGATTATTACTTTACAGTTAATTAAGATAACGATTGAGGATATAAGATGGGTATGAGGCGACACATGAGAGGCAAATTTTTAAAAATTGAAGAAACCAATCATTGCACTTATACCACCATATAATTGAGGTTGGAGGTTGTTGACGATGGCTATGATAAATAATTAAGAAATGTGCCGATATAGGATAAGAAAAAGGAAAACAGGCTAAGTGCTAATGAGGTAAAGCATTCACTATGAACCTAGCAGTGACATCCACCATTGAAAACACTTCTAATATAGACAGATAATGATTGAGGCACAAGCTTTGGTTGAGGAATCAAGTCTCATGTGAAAATTGAAAAGTGACATTCGAGTACATTGAAGATTGTAGTGTAGATAAATGTAAATAATAATAATAATCAAATGTTAAAGATGAAAATTATGATTTCTTTAGGGAGATAATAACTAAAGATTTACACTATTTGAAATAAAATAAAAGAACAAGTAAGATCTCTGAGGTGGGATGCTTGTTGTAAAATAATTTAATTGAAATTTTGAAAATTGAAATTGATGTTAAACTAAGAAATAAATACGCATAATTATTTGAGAAATGAAATAGAAAGAATTTTTGAGAATGAAATTTCGTTAAAGGGAAAAGGATGTAATAACCCAAAATTTAAAAGCTTGTTTGATGTAATTTTTATTAAAAAAGGATAAAATAAAATTTTATGAATGAGCTTTTATAGAAGTCAAATAAAATGTTGAAACTTTAATAAGTAGATTGTACTCAAACAATAGACTCCAACAATGCTAAGAACATTGAAAACGGAGTTCGAGTTCGGACAAGAAAGTTACATGCTTTTTAATAGTAAGGGCATTTTAATAATTTTATAAATAGCCCGTTAATATACTTTAAAATAGAAGAGTGTCTAAAATAGAGGAGCTGTTTTTTATAACAGCACCCCCTGTGAGATTTGTCACTCGCCTTTTCCCGTCGACAACACAGGCATTTAATGTGCAAAAGCCGACTGGTGGAAATGGCTGGGTCGCCGGCGTTGAAGACCACCCCATCTTCCTCCTCTCGTTTCACTCGTCCCCTCCCCCTTCCCCCACATCCGACTCTCTTCTCTAGCTTACCCCACCAGCTATCTTCCTACTCTCTCTGCTCTCTCCCTTCTACCAGCTAGCCACACTACACCGACCGGTCACCCCCTGCTTTTCTCCTAGCCGGCATCGCTCAGGGCACGCCAATCAATGATGCCTCTCTCTCTCTCTCTCTCTCTCTCTCTCTCTCTCTCTCTCTCTCTCTCTCTCTCAGTGCTTCCCTTTCCTTTGGTGATCAGCATGCAGCCGCGCCTGCCGCGGCCGAACCAGGCCCTCGGTTTCCCCCTCTCATGCATTTTCTTCTTCCTGCACTGACCGACGTAGTACCCCTTCTTCCTCGTCTCCGACATTCTCCGATCAACGATGGGCAAAAACCCCACTTTCTTCGATCTATTTCCTGGCAACCTGAAAACCCCAAAACCCTAGATCTTGCTCTTCCTCATCCCCCTCTCCGACTTGTCGTTGGCGAGCTGCTTCTTGTTGAAACCGACTCCCCATTTCCCTCCAGTCTCTCAGTGGCTTGCTGTCCACGACCCACATGGCATGCAGCCACCCAGTTCACCAATTTTCCCTCTACCTCCTTCCTTTCCACTGGGCGACCACTGAAACTCCTTACGCTCCGACCCATCTCCCCACTTGCCCTCTGACGCCGTTTGCCCAACACACTTGCCCAGCAGGCCGACGCATTGGGATCATCTCTGTCTCACCCCTCCTCTTCTACTCGTTCACCACCAGTGCCTGGCTTGCAGACAATGCCGGTGCGTATGGTTTCCTCTCCGGTGGCCACCACCCACCACCCTCTCTCTCCCTTGATAGCCTTCACGGGTGGACCCGTTACCATTGCTAAGCCCTCAATTCCTCTCTGTCTGATCTATGAAAATACACATAGATCCGACCATTGAATTGATCGCTAATAACTTAATCTGTGACAGATCTAGCCCTTGATCAGCCACCTAAAACCTAAATTAACAACAAATCTAAGCCTTCATGTATATATGACCATAGATCTAACATGGGACGATTTGATATGTTACTGATCCAATCTTATACTAGAATTCCATAATTCACCACCAATCCTCACTACGTGAGAAATGAAACGTATCATCCATTTCAGTCATTGGTGAAGATCCAACGGTGATATGAAGCGACAATAATGTACGGTCACAATCATTTTGATCTATGATCAATTTGACCATCCACCATCATCTAGTCCATGATCTATCACCTAATGAACAGATCCATGATCAATTCCACAAATGGCCACATGATCCAACTGATAATCAATCACTAAAGCTCAGATCTACAACTGGTCTGACCTTTTTACCACGATTTAACCGTCAATTGTCCACTAGAGGTTAGATCAACAACCAATCCATCCTTTTAAGATGATCTAACCCCTGATCAACTACCTAACACCTGAATCAGCCACCGATTTGAGCTTCCATCTAGATATGACCATATATCTAACACTTGATCTAAGCCATTCATTCTCAAATTTTTGATCAAATGTGATCAAACCCGATCATGCCACATCAGACACAATGTCATACATCAATTTAAGCGATCAGAGCTAAGATCACTCTCGAGTCTTATTTAAATTATTTAAATTTATTTTTATCTTAGTTATGCCTAATAAATTATAGAAAATTTAGAAAATAAACAAGATTAGAATAGATTAAACCTTAGGAAGAACAATTGAGCTATTTATATTATAAGTTAGATTAATCTAATAGTTAGATTTTTCTAATGACCTTTGATTCAAAGATTTGATGTTAAGATGACTTGAAACTATTGATCTGACCAATCAAAATTTAATCTAACTCTCAGATCAATAGATCAAATATTGGGAATTGAAATAAACTATCTATAAGTAATAGATTTGTATAAATTGAGGACAATTAGATGATCTAGATCATTTATATTTTATCAAGGGTCAAGATTTGTTATTATGACAAAAATAAAGACGAATACCTATGATCAAAAAGTGGTAAAGGCAGGATCATCATGTTAATGGTGATGGTGATCAAAGACTAAATAAGTCTTAACTAAGAAATTGTAAGCAAGATAAATGACATTGTAATGTATATGTGTTGATAGAGATGCTAATTTTTATGAAATAAGCTTATTGATCATTTTGGGGATTGGGATAACCGTGTTCGAGGTGGATAGTTTTAAAAACTATTTACCATTAAGATTTTGAGCATGTTATCAACTTTACTAAAATATATAGATTTTAAATAATCAAATCATTTGATTATCATGCTTTCGATTGAGACTACTTTACTATCACAAAACTAATATTTTGTCATGTTGCATTATTTTAGCTTTTAAAGAATATAATATTTGCAAATGAGGCATGTGAGTTATATATATATATATGTACCTTCATAACCATGATGCATACTTTTATATAATAATAATAATAAATGAAAATGATATTGCTCATTTTATGACAGGTAATTATATGTTTTTAAACGAAATGATTATACTTGAAATTGCATCAATCTCACACTTTAAGATGAGTTAAAGAAATGCATAATTTTGCATGAGATATATGTTTTATGATATATTGACATTTGTATTGAGATATATATTTGTTCAAGCTAACTATGCTAAGAGGTTGTATGAGTTTTGCCTTCCAACCTCTAACCACCAAAGGTGGTAGGTATTCGTGCCCAAAGAGACACTTATTTTTCTCTACTATTGTTGTAGGAATATGACCATCCATAGTCGTCGTGGAGGCTGTGGTGGCTGGTCTCTAGATACCGGAGACACGATTTCAATGAGCTAGTTATGAGTATAGTGTTTCATGAGATTTATGTTTTGAGATACTATGTATGATGAGATTGATGATGGTCTTTATATGACTAATCATGACCAATCAACTAATGTGTTCACTAGGTGTATATGTGCACGTGATGTTGTCTGTTTGAAATTGTCGACATTCGTGGTTTAACTTATTACTATTTTAATATTTTGAAGATCTTATGGCATTTGATTTATCAAGTTAGATGATGAATTTTGCACATAGTTTAGAAGTTATGCACACATGTGATTTTATGACATATTATTTATACAATTTATGTGAGATTACCATGAAAATTTAATTATTTGAAAAATATACATTTAAAGTTATACATGTTTTATATTGATAGTACCTAAAATATTTTAGCATCAAAACTGTAAACTGAGGTTGACATGCCATTTCAATTGTGGTTCATGTCTTTATTTGATCATTATATTCTTTAGAATTGCATGAAAAATTATTTGAAATATTGGTTATTGAATTTCAAAATATGATATAATAGATGTGAAACTACCTACACAAGTGCAAGCTTACTGAGATATTCTAAATTGTTTACAATATCTTAAGTCTTCGAATATTTTGACTTGAGGAATTGCAAATCGAGGTGGATGCAAATCTGGAAGAAGAGATTAGGGTAACATACTATAATCAATGTAAGTATATGACTTATCCTTTTTGAACATGTATATGCATTTATTACAGTTGAACTATGAGCTATGACTGACTAGATATGGGATGCATGTAATTCTATTTTAGTTTTATAATAAAAAAGAAATCTAGTTATTTTGTTTTCTTCGAAGTAAATGACACTCAGGGTTTTTTAAATGAATTTAAAATAAAAAGAATCTTCTACTGCATTGCTTTATTTTTATATAAAAAATTTCAAATAGGATTGATCCTGCATTAGGAATTAGTTTTCCATTTAAAAATGCATATGAAACCCAAATCATCACAGTGGGTATCAGGGCCTGGGTTTATCCTTTCACAACCAGTCCTACATGTCCAATAGTCTGAACAAATTGCCTAATATATTAGTCATAAGTTTGACTAGTATGGGAAATTGTATAAGATGAAAAAGAGATACATCATAAGTAAGTTGGCTAAAAAAAGAGTTGGATTTAACAAGAGCATAGGCATTGGAACATGTGAACCCTATCAAAATCAAGTATAAATTACTTAAGGTCAAGAAGTCATGAGTAGTAGAGTAAACAAGAAAACTATTAACCCTTATAGGTATAAAAATAAATAAATAAATAATCTTATAAGATTAATATAATTATGAGGGTGAAGAATGAGAATATAAGATCATACTAATGATATCTTTAGTAGAAAGCCCTAACTTATACTAGATCTACTAAACTAATAATTTTGGCCAACTTAGCTCAATCCTGGATGAATTACATGGAACTTTGTGAGAAGTAATTGCTATATTATAATATCAACTAGAGTAGACATAGATTAGAAAATAATTACAGTAAATGAGATTTTATGTGATTAAGAGGATCATGACATGAGTATGAACATGTTAGTGGATGTAAAAGACTGAATTTGAGTGGTACTAAAAGGAATTTGTTGAGAGCATAGTTAATAGAAGATTTAGATGTTAATCTACTTAAGGATATTTTATCTGTGATGATAGATTAATCATGAAATTTAGACAAGAAAAGGAATGAGCTTAAAAGGTAGACAAGCTTAGTGTGGAGGTAATAGACTAAAAATTCAATGAATTTCTTAAGATATTATAAGGATTTAGTGGAAATATAGACATTTGAGGATTTAGATGTTGTTATTAGAGAAGTCTAATGTTATTTGGAAGTATCTTATTGATAATAGCAAACAAAAGTGTACACGTGGTGTCTATTATGTGCAATAAATCAAATGGAGACATTAATCCAAGTGGACAAAAAGGAAGAATTTTACTCCAAGGAAACATAAGATATAAGCAATCATATTTGGCAGACATTGAATAGTTGAAGCAAGAAGACCATGAATTTAACGTAGTTAAGAAAGATAGACATAGATTAAGTCCAAACATCAAAGATTAAGGATCTTGAATTGTTTTTTCAAATTGAAAGATTAAACAAGAATCAATTAAGTTATTTTTATTACTAAAGGATGCAAAAGAGGTAAAATAGGGGAGTAAAGTAGATTTTGGTAACAATAGAGTGCTGAAACTAAGGATAGTGTATTTTAAAGAATTTTTAGAATTACCATAAAAGAATTGTATTCAATGAGGAATTGAACTCTAAAATTAGTTTTACTTTAAAATTTTATTATTGTAGGATGCTTACCTAATTGAAAAATCTTAAGAAGATGATGAGATTAATTGTTGAAATTAGAATTTCAAAAGACCCATTGTTTTTACTAAGAGATACCAGTTATTCTTGTCAATAAGAGGACAAGTTGATAACACCTTACATTACTATTAAGTGATTGAATCGAGTTATAATGAAGAATAAGAAGTATATATATTCAACATAAGCGACTTCATCCAATCAATCTTCACCAACTAGAGTATTATCAAGGATCAACTTAAGGTTTTGGTATCTTAGATGAGGATCAGAAGAGGAAATATCTCAAGGTCATTACGTAGCAATGGATTTAAGTATCATGACCTTAGAATAATGCCATTTAGGCTGACAAATATTTCAACTAAATTTATAGGTTACATGAACTAGCTATTCCAACCATTTCTTTTTAATAAACTTGTTAGTATATTAGTAAACAACATCCTAAACTATATAATACATTAAGAGGAATGTCAACGATACTTATACATGAGTCTTCATTAAAGGAAGTCGGCCTACTAAGCCAAGTCATTTTCGAATTTATAATCGCCTTAGATCCAGCGATAGTTGAGGCAAAAATGACATAGGAAAACATCTAAAACAATGACTGAACTATAGAATTTCCTAAACTTTACTAGATACTACAATAGCATATTGAATTATTATTACTGTATTGTTAATTAAGATAACAATTGAGGATATAAGATGGGTATGAGGTGACACATGAGAGGCAAAATTTTAGAAATTGAAGGAACCAATCATTGCACTTATACTTATGCCTCCTTATAATTGAGGTTGAATGGTTGTTGATGATGGCTCTAATGAATAATTGACAAATGTGCTGATATAGGATAAGAAAAGAGAAGACATACTTTCTGAGAGGTGAAAAGAAGTAGCTTGAAACAGGCAAAGTGGTAATGTGGTAAAGCATTCAATACAAACCTAGCAGTGACATCCATCATAAAAAATACTTTAGGTGCAGACATATAATGATTGAGCACAAGCTTGGGTTGAGGAATCAAGTCTTGTATGAAAAGTAAAAGACATCATTCGAATACATTGAACACTGTAGTGTCAATAAATGTAAATAATAATATTATTATTATTATTAGTAATAGTAATAATAATAATAATAATCAAATGTTAAAGATATTAACTAAAGATTTACACGATTTGAAATAAAATGAAAGAATAAGTAAGATCTCTTAGGTGAAATATTTGTTGTAAAATCATTTAATTGAAATTTTGAAAATTGAAATTGATGGTAAAGTAAGAAAGACATAGGCATAATTATTTCAGGAATGACATAGAAAGAATTTTCATGGGTGAAATCTCTTTATAGGGGAAAGGATGTAATAACCCAAAATTTGAAAGCTTATTTTATGTAACTTTTATTAAAAAAAGGATAAAATAGAATTTTATGAATGAGCTTTTTATAGAAGTCAAATAAAGTATTGAAACATTAATAATTAGATTGTACTCAAAAAATAGAATTCAATTCAGATGAGAAAGTTATATAGTTTTTAATAGCAGGGACATTTTAATAATTTTATAAATAGCCCCGTTAATATGTTTTAAAACAAAAAATATTTCTAAAACACAAGGGCTATTTTTATAATGGAACCAATGCCTCTTTTCCCAACCACGTTTTTCTCCCATTTTCCCGTCGGCAACACGGGTATTTAATACACGCAAGCCGACTGGTGTAAATGTCAGGGCCACCAGCGTTGAAGGCCACCCCATCTTCCTCCTCTCGTTTCACTCCTCCCCTCCCCCTCCCCCAACTCTCTTCTCTAGCATACCCCACCAGCCATCTTCCCCCTCTCTATGCTCTTTCTCCCTTCTACCAGTGACCCATAGGGCACCCACCTTGTCACCCACTGCTTTTCTCCTTGCCGGCATCGCTCAGGGCAAACCAGTCAATGATGCCCCTCAGAACTCTCTCTCACTCTCTCTCTCTCTGCTTCCCATTTCTCCATTGATCGACGCCTGAACCAGCCCCTCGGTTTCCCCCTCTCCTGCGTTTTCTTCTTCCCGCACTGACCGATGTAGTCCCATTTCTTCCTCATCTCCAATATTCTCCGATCAACGATGGTCAAAGCCCCCCCTTTTTTGATCTATTTCCTGGCAACCAGAAAACCCCGAAACCCCAGATCTTGCTCTTCCTCATCCCCCTCTCCAGCTTGCCATTAGCGAGCTGCTTCTTGTTGAAACCGACTCCCAATCTCCCGATGTCTCAGTGGCTCGCTGTCCACGACCCACATGGTATGCAGCCACCCTATTCAACAATTTTCCCTTCACCTCCTTCCTTTTCACTGGGCGACCACCGAAACTCCATATGCTCCGACCCATCTCCCCAGCGCCGTTGACCCAACGCACCTGCCCAACAAGCCAACTCATTGGGATCATCACTGTCTCACTCCTCTTCTCCTCGTTCCCCACCAGTCCCTGGCTTGCAGACAAGGCCAGTGCGTCTGGTTTCCTCTCTGGTGGCCACCACCCACCACCCTCTCTCTCCCTTGCCAGCTTTCACGGGTGGACCCGCTATCCTTGCTGAGCCCTTGATTCCTTTCTCTGTCTGATCTATGAAAATACCCATAGATTAGACCATTCATCCAAATCTGACCATTGAATCGGTCGCTAATAACTTAATCTGTGACAGATCTAGCCCTTGATCAACCACCTAAAACCTAAATCAACCACCAATCTAAGCCTTCATGTATGTCTAACCATAGATCTAAAATTGGACTATTTGATCTATTACTAATCTAATCTTATACTGGAATTCCATAATTCACCACCAATCCTCACTACTTGAGAAACGAAACACATCATCCATTTTAGTCATCGGTGAAGATCCAAGGTGATCTGAAGCAACAACAATGTATGGTCATGATCATTTTGATCTATGACTGATCTGACCATCCATCATCATCTAACCATGATCCATCACCTAATGTTAGATCTGTGATGATTTCCACAAATGCCTAAGTGATGCAATATTTAATCAATCACCAAAACTTAGATCTTCAACCAATCTGACCTTTTTATCATGATCTAATAGTCAATTGTCAAGGAGATGTTAGATCAGCAACTGATCCATCCTTTTAAGATGATCTAACCCATGATCAACTACCAACACCTAGATCAGTTGTAGATTTGAGCTTCCATTTACATTTGACCATATATTTAAAACTTGATCTGAGTCGTTGATTCTCAAACTTTTTATCAAAGGCGATCAAACCCGATCAGGCCACATTAAACACAATGTCATACATGGATTTATCTTAGTTATGCCTAATAAATTATAGAAAATTTAGAAAATGAACAAGATTATAGTAGATTAAACCTTAGGAAGAACAATTGAGTTATTTATATTATTAATTAGATTAATATAACTGTTAGATTGTTCTAATGGCCTTAGATTCAAAGATTTGATGTTAGGATAACTTGGAGCTATTGATCTGACCGATTAAGATTTAATCTGACTCTCGTATCATAGATCAAACATTGATATATGAAATAAACTATCTATAAGTCATAGTTTAATAGAAATTGAGGACAATTAGATAATCTAGACAGTTCATCTTTAATTAATGGCCAAAATTTGATATTATGACAAAAATAAAGAGGAATACCTATGATTAGAAATTGGCAAAGGTAGGATCACCATATTGATGGTGATTGAAGACTAAATAAGTCATAATTAAGAAATTGTAAGCAAGATAAATGATATTGTAATATACATGTATTGACAAAGATGCTAAATGGTATGAATTAAGCTTATTGGGCATTCTGGGAATTGGGATAACCATATTCAAGGTAAGTAGTTTTAATATCTATTTTCCATTGAGATTTTGAGCATGTTATCAACTTTACTAAAATATGTAGATTTTAAATATTCAGATTATTTGATTATCATGCTTTCGATTGAGCCTACTTGATTATTATAAAACAAATATCTTATCATGTTGCATTATTTTAGTTTTTAAAGAATGCAATATTTGCAATGTTACTCATTTTATATGGAAAATGAAAACAATGTTGCTCATTTTATTACACGCAATTGTATGTTTTTGAAAGAAATGATTATATTTGAAATTACATCAACGCCATGATTTGAGATGAGTTAAATAAATGCATAATTTTGCATGAGATATATGTTTTATGATTTATTGACATTTGGATTGAGATATATATTTGTTCAAGCTAATATCCCTAGTGGGTGTTGTACTGAGAGGTTGTACGAGTTTGACCTCCTGACCTCTAACCACCAAAGGTGGTAGGTATCCATACCTAAAGAGGCACCTATTTTTCTCTACTATTGTGGTAGGGAAATGATCATTAGAGGTATTCACGGCACCCTTTTCGAGACATATCCACACCTACCATAGAGGATGTGGTAGTTGGTCTCTAGATACTGGAGACACATGATTTCAGTGAGCTAGTCATGAGCATAATGTTGCATGAGATTTCTATTTTGAGATACTATGTATAATGAGATTGATGATGGTCTTTAGATGAGTACTCATGATCAACTGGCTGATGCGTTCACTATGGTGCATATGTACACATGATGATGTTGTTGGTTTGGGATTCTTGACATTCGCGATTTAACCGATTACTATAATGTTTTGAGGATCTTATGGCATCTGATTTATCAAGTTAGATGACAGATCTTTCACATAGTTTAAAAGTTATGCACACATGTGATTTTCTGACATATTATATATTATAATTTATGTGAGATTACCGTGAAGATTTAATCATTTGAAAAATATACATTTTAAAGTCACGCATCTTTTATATTAAAATTATATGAAATGTTTTAGCATGAAAATTGTAAATTAAGGTTTTCATGCAGTTTCAATTATTATTCCTATCTCTATTTGATCATTATATTCTTTTGAAATGCGAAAAATTATTTGAAATATTGTTTAGACTTGGATTTCTAAATGTGGTATAGTAGATGTGAAACTACCTACACAAGCACAAGCTTTCTAAGATATTATAAATTGTTTACAATATCTTACGTCTTTGAAGAATTTGACTTGAGGCAGAGCAAATTGAGGTGGCTGCAAATTTGGATGAAGACAATAGCGTAACATACTATAATCAATGTAAGTATATGACTTATCCTTTTTAGACATACATATGTAATTATTATAGTTGGACTTTGTGCTATGACTGGCTAGATTTGGGATGCATGTAATTGTATTTCAGTTTTGTAATAAAATGAAAATCTAGCTCTTTTTTTTCTTGGAAGTAATTGACACTCGGGGTTTTCAAAATGAATTTAAAAGAAAAAGATTTTTTAACTACACTGCATTGTTTTTATAAAATTGTTTTCAAATAGGGATCGATCCCACACTATGAATTAGTTTTGCATTTAAAAATGCACATGAAAACCCTGGTCATCACATGACACCTCCTCCATTGTTTGGATGCTTAATTCAAGTGATTTCCTAATTAGGAAACCCCTAAATATCTTCATTCAACATATCTCAAAACCTTCGATCTTTTTTTTTAAATTTTTTCTACATTTGTTCATCACCATAGATATTTCTTTTCTACCATTCAAATTTCACCTAATTAGAGGGGTTGGAATTCCACCCACCATCCTAAGAAAATGATGCCTTCCCCACTTTTAAAATAGGAAGCCAGCCATGTCATCTCTTATGTCATCCTTGATTACAACATCTTCCTCCTAACTTTCCTACTTCAATCCCTAGGTAACTTTCCTAATTGAATTCCTAGATCTAGAAACACCACCATTTCCTATAATGTGCCTCATTCAAAGTTGAAACAATTTATCTATAAATGCCCATGGTTTCCACATTTTTAACCAAGTATAGGTTGGGCGAGACAACCTTGAAATATTGCACTCTTTGCTTGGTTATCTTTGGGGCTAGACTTTGGTTTTCTTTGGTGCTATTCTTCCTTTGAATTTTTAGTTATTTCTTTGGTTTTTTGCTCTCCAATTTAGGTTAGCGGTTTTCTTTTATTGTTTTAGTTTCATTGCCTTAGTTTCCCATTATTTTGCTTTCAAGTTTTTCACTCATATTTCCACTTCGCCTTCCCTCTTTTCTTTGCTTCACTTTCATTAGTTTTTCTTTCTTATTCTCTTAAGATTCAAGTTAGTTCTTCTCTAATAGTGACAGTCAAGAGAAGAAATAGCTTGCATCCTTGCTCTTTCCCTTAGGAATTTTAATTTTTTTCTCCTTTAATTCTACTTAGGTTTAGGCTTTTTTTTCATACTTAGTTCACCCAATTAGCCATCTTCTCTCTTGAATTCCTTTCTAGATTTTATTTGCATATTAGCTAAATTTAGTTTACAATTATTAGATTGGATTTTGGTGTTGTTTAGATTAGGATTTAGACCATAGTTTATTGCATAATTTCCAAAATTTTGCACTTGTTTATGGATAGAAATTTTGACTTAAGGTGGCGATAATTCATAAGTTTTCTTGAGGATTCTTGTTATAGAATGTTTCTTTCATCAAAGTACTTAAGAACAATAAAGTTTTTGTTTCAATTGATTTATTATGCTTGACTTGGTTAATGTTCTTAAGTACTTGAAATCTGGAAATTTCTCTCCTTAATCTTTGTGCTTTTTTTCAGCCATCAAAATACTTTATTTGCTTGATCCTTAGGAACCCATTTAGATTTTTAAGTTTTTAATTCATTACCTAGCATTAGGTTGCATAGTTATTTATGTTTAAATAGTCAATTCTGGTCACTTTTGCACCCATAAACCATGCGTCATCCATGGATCATGCGCATGGTACATATGGTGATTCACCTTTGATTCTTGATTCATTCATCTGCTTTATCTTGCTTGAGTAATTTTTAATTAGTTGGTTGCATCTTAGTTTAGGGTTAAAAAGTTTTCTTTTTTATTTTTGAAATGTTCTATCTTTAGAAAGTTTTAGGATAAGAAAGTGTTAAATTTAGAAAGACCCTTTAATTGTAGTTTCCATTTACATGTGTGTTTCTTATTTTTTGTTAAATATAATTAGATCTCATTAGTTACTTGATTTTACATGTTACTTTAGTATTAAAAAAATTTCTAATTTGGTTTTAAAAAGTTCTATTTTAGAAAGATTCTAATTCTAGTTTAGGAAATTGTTAATGTAGGAAAGTTTTCATTTTAGTAGTTTTCTTAAGTTAGTTGCTTAGTTTAATTCATGCTTTTTTTGCATTAGTTTCCTTTAGTTAAATGAATGTTAGATAGGTGAGTTTCTAATTTCATAGCTAGTTTTAGTTTTGGTAAGTTTCCTTTATTTCTAGTTGTTAATTTCATGCATGTCTCTCTTTTATACACTTTAATTTCCTAATTCAACCAAATCAATACATCTCTTTGGCTGAAGTTAAGAAATTTAAATAAGATCCATCTAACATACATATTTGTGAGATTCCTCCTGACATTGACCTCTCTCATGTGTAGTACTACTTTGATTCATGCGCTTGCGAGTAATATTAAAGCTACACCAGATATATTGTACTTGTGTTTTGATAGGTACACCAGATTGTACGGACAAGAGAGGTTAAGTACTCTTAAAGATTATTTCCTTATTTTGAGGTAGGTAATAACTATTAATTATGGGCATGTATCTATTTTGAAACTTACATATCTTCATTGCATCATCTCAGTATTTATAATTGAATGTCATGAATATATTATTATACTATGATTCTTATTGAGATATTGATTTCATCTATGAGTGATGCATACACATGATTTCATTAATTATCATTTTTTCATAGGCTATATGATTTGACTTTGATTTAGTCATGTTTTATAAGTGATAGTGATGTTACATGATTTTAATATGTTTTTCATGACTTATGAAGTCATTAAATGGTGATTATATTTACTATTACATATTGAGGGATGTGGACGCCCTATTTTATAGCTTATTTTTTCATGAACTTGGTGGATGAGGCTTGGTGGCTAGTCCTTGAGAGGATAATCCTAAGATGAGGGTAGTACCTTAGGATGGCAAGCCATAAGTACTCCTAGTTTTCATTATTTCACTAGAGAATTTTATAACCATTTCATCGACCTAGTGATGTCAGCGATTTCCATGATTTTGTGGATTTTGATGGGTTTTTCTACCCAGCGGATGCTATGCTAGGAGTTTGGGCTAGCCACCTACTCTCTGACTTTATGAGATGATAGACACCCGCCCCAAAGATGGGCAAACCTTGTAGGGAGTGGTGTCATTGGTAGTCCACACTATGCATCCGATCGGCCCCCATGCATGATGAACACTTAGTCTCCCATTCTAGTGTTGATGGGGAGTGGTAGTTAGTAGACCCTGGGGTTGGTTATCACTACAAAATGGCAATCCATATAATTGTTATGTGTTTTCATGCAGTGATGTAAGCACACTAAGATAGATAGATCCTTGTGTACCCACGGCATGACGATGCCTAGAAGAGTGGTATGAGTACTCATAACTAGAGATTTGAGTGTATGGGACACTCAAGGGACCCCCATGTGGGGTGCCCTTGTTGATGACAAATATTCCCCAAACTTTTGATGCTCTGTATTAATGTGGTTTTAGCATATTTATGAGCCTTAGAAGCTCTGTATATTCAACATGTTTTTAAAAATAAGCAGATAGCATGGTTGCATTGCCTTGTCTTAGCAGATCTATGAGCTTTGGTGTCTTGGTTCATTGCACGTTAATGAGATGGTTTTGCGTTATATTCATTCTATATTTCATCCTTGCTTACCTTTATTGTTGTGATTGCGATTGTGATTGAGTTGTTTTCTATGAGAAAGTTGATATTGCATGCCCTTAGATTTGATGATTAGACTGTTCATTATATATTAAATGTTCAAGAACTGTTGTTATTATTGTCATCACCTACATAAGCATGGCTTGCTGAGGCATTGCAATATTTTGGAATGCCTAACATATTGAGAGAGACAGTAAGAAAGGCAAGTAGACCAAAAGCAACTAAGGTGTAGGTGGTTTCTTACAGCTTACAAAGGAGATCTAATCAATGTATGAGGTTTGTTAAACCCCACCGTTGAATATTGTAGATAGACTACATATGCATGTCTATGAATTATACTTTTGTGACTTGAACATATGAATGCATCTATGATGGATGTGATGGCTATGTATGGATAAACCCTAGTAATGTCCTTATTTCTCTCGAGTTGTACTTACTGTTGAGGTATATGGTTTATTGAAATCAACAAATGTAGTGGATGGATGATTATGGAGACTAGATCTCTCAGATTTTGTATTTGAGGTATTTACCAGATTTTCGATATAAATGGAAAGCTCATTGTATCATTAAATCCATACATCCATGTTCAAGCATAGGATGGTGATAGAAAGAGTGGTAGTTCTTTGGGTGTGTGCCTTGTGGGTGATGTTTACGCTACTTGTTGAGTGACACAACAAGTTGGAGAACATGATTCATATGATGATTGGAGGCAGTTTTGTAACTATTAGTTTAGCTTCGAGTGGACCATAGTAGACGCCCTTTTTGTTGCATGATTAGATTAGTTGTACTTTTTTTTAAAATTCATGTATTAACATTCATGCAATTCTCTAAATTTTAGTTTAATGGAAGTTTTGCTTTTATTTCATTAGTTAGTTAATAATTGTTTATTCATGCTTTAGATGTATTTTTAATTTTCTAGGCTTTACTTTAGTTTTCTATTATTACTAGTTCATGTTGTTTGCTATTTAGGTTGAATTTTTATATTTTAGCTTTAGTTTTAATTAGAAAGTTGTTTAATAGTTGTTTCCATTAGATTATTGCTTAGAATATGTCATTAGACATTCAATCTTAGTATAATATTAAAGTTTAATATGAGTAGCTAGATTTTTACTTAGGGTTATAATGAAACCACACTAAAAAAAAAAGAAAAGAAGCACATGTTCATGCTTAAGTATATCTTAGTATTAAAGTACTAAAACATCAACCTTAGTATAAGCAAGTTAATTTATACAGTTCATATTCTTTTTGATAAGTGTTCAAATTTTCATAAAAAGTACCTAATTAGTAGCCACATGTTACACAATATAGTGTTAATTCTAAGGTTTTTCTGGAATTTTTGTAACACATGCATTTTTGACCTAATAAGTCAAAAGTTTGTTATGTTGCAAGTTTGAAGGCTAATCTAAAGCATGTTAATAATCATATTTTTCTAGAATTTAATTAGAGTTTTTTACCTTTTGTAGGAATCAAGATGGTAACCCAACGACCAAGATTGGTTGAGATAAGAATTGGAACCATTCATGAGGTTTCCTAATTAGAAGGCTAATCTGATGTAAGTATATGAATAATCATATTTTTCTAAGATGTAATTATTATTTTTTACCTTTTCTAGGAATCAAGATGGTAATCCAATTGTCGAGATTGATCGAGATAAGAATTGGCACCATTCATGAGGTTTCCTAGTCTAAGTAGGAAACCTAAGCAAGCTAAGGCCTAAATGTTATCAATCCAAAATGTGAGCAAGGATCAAGATTATCTCTAAGGCAAGCAAAGGATACAATTGGAAGAGCTAAACAAGATTAAAATGGGCTTATGCATGAGTCATGAATTTCCACCACCTTTGCATGAGAACCTGTAATGACTCCAGTTTTGTAATATTGAAATTCCAACTTTAGCAATGAAAAGTTCAGTTTTAAAGAAAAGGGCATTTTGGTCATTTCACTAGTCTCCTTAACTAAACCCAGGAATTTGATCCTAAAAGTGATTCCATTAGATGCGTCTCAGAAAAAGGAATCCAACGAGACCAAAATCACCCAAAACGGAGTTAAAATGAGCAAGATATGGCCCTTTGAAGTTCAGGGGCAAAATTGTAAATTTCACAAAAACGACTTAACCTGAAAAACACAGGTGCCCATTTTGATACAGGCACCCCGTCGTCTTCAACCTCTAGAGGGCTCTAGAACGGCAGTGATTTGAGGAGAAATCACCGCCATTCTGGAGGTTTCTCCACGACCATTCAAAGGCAGTGAGAGCCCCCTCCAGAACCCTCCCTTAGCTCTATAAATAGAGCTCTTGGGTGCCTCTAATGGTAGCCCAAAACCTTGGAGAAAACCATTCGTGAAGCAGTGACCTAGAGGGGAAAACGAGGAGAAAAACCCAGCAACAAGCCAAGTACGTCCGAGATCGCTCAAAACCCATCTCCCCCATAGTTCCAAGGTCAATTCCCCTAAGTTTTTGCATGAAAAACCATGCAAAACGAAGCCTGGGAGAGCCACCAAGGACCCTGGGATGTCCCCAGGGCCGCACTGGTTCGACAAGGTTGAACCAAGGTGACCTGAGGATGACCCAGGTCTCTAACGAGCGGGACGATCCAATAGGAACGTCCCACGTCGACCTCTATTTGAAAAACCAAATGGGCGCGTCCAGGGACGCGCCCGCTAAAGAGCCAGACGAGCGGAGCGTACCGCGCCTCTGTAGACGCGCCCGCTGAGGCACACGCTGCAGATGCGCAACACACTAGCGTGCGTCGACTTTTTGTTTTGTTAAAGAAGCCAGGGCGCATGAAGCTGACGCGCAGCGCCCTAGCATTCCGTATTTTAATACTTAAGGGTCATGTGTACATACAACACTAAAACGCTTATAACTTGAGATCTAGAGCTCCGATTGAGGTGCCGCAAAAGGCATTGTGTCCATGTCAACGACGCGGACACATCTAAACCATAAAATCCCTAATCAAGGCCCAATCGAAGGAGGGCATGACCCTTAGAATAGGATGGTGGCACGTGGCCACTAGAACTTTGGAAAACTGAGGATACCAAGGCCCAATTAGGACCTTAGGACACCCATAGGCATAGGGATGGACCCCTAATGCCTAAGTAATAAGACCAACTGCTCTAAACCCATAAAAGATAGGTTAAACTAACCTTGAGTCCCCAAACCATGTTCAGGAGCGTACGAGGACAAAAGGGTTAACGCGACCTAGCCAGGTAGGTACCCTATCACTATTAGATTCTTTTAAAAGATCTATTATTGTTTTGAGAACATATGTTATAAGTATACGACTTGTTTAGCATGACTTGATTCAGCATGCATATGATAAACGTTTTGTACATAGACATGTTTCGTAAAAGATTGCATATACATTATGCACACATGTTTTGTAAACAAGTGCATACATTGCATGATTTAAGTTGTGAGGGACCCAAAGAGGACTGGTTTTGAATAGAGGTTTTTGACTTATTTGATCGTACATGATTTGGGCTTGTAAGCTCGTGGGTGCTATGCCGAGGGGTGTGGGTTGGCCACCCAGCCTCTACCACTATTAGGTGGATGGGTACCACGCCCAAAAAGGGCATGTCCCTGCTTCGACTCCATGTGGTACAGGGGGCTACCACTGGTGTCACGGCACTGGGTCAAAGTGTCATATGCCCCGTGGAGGTATATGATCCTGTGTCCCTAGGTACCCGGGGACCACACGGCGGTGAGGTCGTGGGCATAGTGAGACCTTATGGTTTCATGGATTTATGTGCATTGCATATGGCATGATATGAGGTTGGTCGACCATACCATACTAGAGATCCATGAGTTGGACTCCATGAAGCATCTTATGCATATCATGATGTTATGATATATACGTATATAATACTTTTGATTTTGGATTATGTGATCTTTTAAGTCATGAGTATTTCAGTTTGATTATGGATTCTTATACTGATATTGAACTCGAGTATTCAAACATACGCATGTTTTGAATGAGCATATGATTTTGAAACATCTCATGCCTTTATAAAACTAGTAGTGATAGGCTCCTACTGAGTATATTATATACTCACCCAATCCTCAACATTTTCCAGATACAAAGTAAATACTTAAGGGCAAAGAACGTTTAGGAGACACAAACTAAGTACAAGTAAGTAAACCTCTATCTTATCTTTCAATGTTACTTGATTATAGTTACTCTCTAATAGCTGGGGCTGTGACTAACACTTTCTTGGGAATAATATTGATTTAAACTTTGCCATGGCTAAATTATTAGAGAATGTGTTTTCATACTCAGGGTTTTTATGAAAGATTGTTTTCCAAAAGAAAAGGATTTTCATGCATCTCATACTTATAAAACAAGAGATCTCGCCTTTTTATCAAAATTGCATCATATAAAAACCCAGGTCGTGACAGAGCCATTCATGTCACCTTAGCCATGTAAGCTATGAGAGAAGATGACAAGCTAAGGAAGTCAAACCAAGCCATCAAAGCCACAGGAGCCAATCCAAATGAGCCCTCAAAGTGAGCCATTCAAGCAACTTAAGCCAATGCTACATGGAGTGATGCTATTGGAGGAGAATTTCACTAAGCTAAAATTGGATTTTCAAGAGGATAATTAAGAGATATTTTAGTGAAAATCAAATTAGGGAAGTATGCATGTGGACCAATAGAAAGAACGCACAGCCCATATTTTCTTTTCCACTTTTTTCTCTCTCCACCTCACCTAGAATCATCCAACGATTTTCTTCAAGGGGTACATGCACTCTCCTAAAAAAGAGGAACCTCCCTCCTTCCTAAACTCTCACTTACCCAATCACCCCACTTCTATTTCACAATTTTTACAAGGGAGAGATGTCCCCTCCTAAAAAGGTTCGCCTCCCACCTTCTCCCCCTCTTAGGTGTCACCTTAGTTGTCTTAAGTTTCTAATTTGGTTAACCAACCTCTACATGACGCCTGGCCTGTCTCTAACCCCACATTTGATACATATTAGGGTTCTTTTAGAAGGCAGACACCACACATAAAAACCTTAAGGAGTTCAACATGAACTGCATATGGGAGAAGGAGAAAATGAACCCTCCTAAGAAGGAGGCATCTCCACCCTTCTTCCCCTCTTCAAGTTCTCAACATAAATGCCTTATGGAGCAATCATCTTCCATGCCTTTTCTCTTTTAGTTTTTACCTCTCCTTGAAGTCCTTCAAGTTCAGGTGGGTTTTCTTCCTTAGCTATTTGTTTGTTTGCTTCCCATTGTTGCTTTGTTTGTTCTTTGATTCTATGCTTTAGATGTTGCCTTGATTCCTTTTCTTTCTTTTATTGGTTACCTTTAGTTTAGTTTGCTAGATCCTTGAATATAAAGACTACAACTCTCTTGTAGTGACAACTAAGAGACCAAGTTCCTTGCCTCTTGAAGTCCTAAATCTCTTTGCCCATCTCTTACCTTTTTTTCCCTCATTTTTCCCCTTTGTTTTTCCTTAGATCTCTCTTGGACTACATGCTTGCTAACTCTTTAGTGATTGTTGGATAATTGAATATCTTTACTTTTGATTGTATTTTGGAGCATTGAATGGTGTGCACACTTCATGGAGAGTGAGCACCGCACTTGTCTACAATTTTAGCTCAATAAAAAAAATTATTATTTCAATGGTAATGGTGCAATGTTTGTGGCTGTTTTATGTTCTTTATATTTAGTTTTTCATGGCTATTAAGACATCCATTCCATTCTTAGATTGCATGTACATCATTCTAGATTAAAGTGCATAGAAATTTCACATGAAGCACACACTTGTTGATGGTTGTGAGATGTGGTTCCTTAAACTAGTTGTTTATCATGTTTAGATGTCCATGCATTCAATTCATGCATTTTACCTAGGTTAATTTGCACTTAGTTCCATGCTTTAGGTTTCATGTCCATGTTAGGCTAAATTGCATCCTAGTTCATACATACTCTCATATTCGATTCATGCATCATAATTACTTTTTTTATGCTTTCTTTTTAGCTTAATTCCATGTACATCTCTTTGTTTAGTTGTTTCCTTAGGTTTTGCATATTTTATTGTTTAGCTTAGTCATGTTTAAGGTTATTTGAGCATTTTTCAATCTTAGTTGCATGTTAGGATAATTTTAAGTTAGTTTCCATGTTTAGATTTAGAAAGTTCTAAACTTAGAAAGTTTCTAATTTCATGCATTGTTAGTTTTCATGTTAATTTAATTCCTTAGTCTATGTCAAAACCATCTCTTTTGGATAGGCTAGATGAATTAAATAAAGATCCATCCAACATACACTTCTGTGAGAGTCCTCGTGGGATCGTGTAATGCCCGAGCAATTTGAGCTATTTTTAACAAAAATTGGATATTCTATGAGAAATAAACTGTGTTAAATGTTTTACTTTATTTAAAATATTAAACAAAGGAATTTGTAAGAAAACTTGGTACCAATAGATTTTATTCGAAAAATGGAATCCAACACCTCAAAGAATGCCAAAAACGGAGTTCGTATGAAGAAGTTACGGTCGTTTAAAGATTAGGGGCATTTTTGTAATTTAAATTAAAAACGAAAAAGACAGAAAATGCAGGGGGCTATTTTGATAATGGCACCCCATCTTCTTCTTCCTCTAGATTTCTCCAGAAACCCTAGTTTCTAAAGGTTTCTGCCACCGCCATTGGCAACATCGTCATAGCAAGGCTATAAAAAGCCCTATTCCCCTCTCTTCAAAACACGATTTTTTCGGTCATTCGGGGCTGGGGTTTCTGGCAAAAATCGAAAACCCAGTTTCCCTGCAATTTCCAGCAACGGCCAGGACCGTCAGGCCGGCCATTCCCCTTCTTCGTCTTCCCCATTTCTTCCTTGGCATCACCCAAAAACTGGGTTTTTCCCTTCGTCGAGTTTTCCGGTGGCATGGAGTTTCAGAACCGAAACGGGGGTCTACCACCGGCGATAGGCGCTCCCTAGGCTACCTAAGTAAGCCTATCTTTCCCTCTCTCTCTGGTTCTTCCTCCTTCCATGCTAGATCCGTGTTGGATCTAGCGTTTCCAGCCGGAAGACACGCCAGGGAAGCCGGTTCCAGTCGGCTCTGTGCGAACAAGGTGTCCCAGGGACGCCATGCTTCACATGCGCTTGGGATGGGTTCCAGGCATACGACAGTGCGTACACTGTCCCTAGTGCGGCCTTCACGTGCGCACACGATGTGGGGCACGGGTCCTGGCTCGACCGGGATGCACGGGATGCCCTGGGAGCTAAGACGCGCCATGCTACACCAAAGGTGCATCCATGCGATGCCATCTAGGATGCGCGTCATAGCACATCGCTTGAGCATGCATGTGTGCGTGCAAAATGCGGTCCCTGGCAAGGCCTTTGGGTGTGCAAGCACGTGAGGCAGTCGCAATCAACCAGGATGCACAGGTGTCCTGGGAACTGGGACACGCGGACCTAATGAGACTATAAAGTTAGGATCATAGGACAATTTATAGAGTTAACCATTGAATAGTAGATCCACATCATAGGATCTAGCCTGCCAAATGACCCATGGACCCTAAAAGGCAAATCTAGTGATCTAATTTTTAAATAGATCGAAATTGATAAGGACTCCTTGTATACATTCATATCTAGGAGTTTATAAATGAGACCCAGGGTCTAGTTGAGTGATGAAGGACGTGACTCCAGGAGACTTCGAGGTAGGTGCTCTATCGCTACTAGACTTTTAAAAAGAACCCACGATTGCTTTGAGATTGCATGTTTTAAGTTTTAAGTTACATGACTTGTTTAGCATGAAGTAAGCTCATAAATGAATTCAGCATGCATATGACAAATACATTATGCATAGACATGTTTTGCAAACAATTGCATATATTGCATGATTTGTGAGCATTGAGTTTTTGAAAAATTGCATGTCCTTGAGGGTTACCAAAAGACGCTAAAGTGCCCAAAAGACGCTGGGTAGGTAGTTGTGAGGGCCAGGCAGTTGTGAGGGACCTAAAGATGATAGGTTTTGAAAAAGAGGTTTTCGCTTGATTGATCGTATATGATTTGGGCTAGTAAGCTCGTGGACGCTATGCCGAGAGGTCTGGGGTGGCCTCCCAGCCTCTACCACTATTAGGTGGAAAGGGTACCACGCCAAAAAGGCATGTCCCTACTTCGACTGCATGTGGTACAGGGGTCTACCACTGGTGTCACGGCACTGGGTCGAAGTGTCATATGCCCCATAGAGGCTATGACCCTGTGTCCCTAGGTACCTGGGGACCACACGGCGGTGAGGTTGTGGGCATAGTGGGCCCTATGTTTTGAGGATTTACTTGCATTGCATATGGCATGACATGAGGTTGGTCGACCATACCATATATCCATGAGTTGGATTCAATTAAGCATCTTATGCATATCATTATGTTTATGATATATATATATATATGATACTTTCGACTTGGATTATGCGATTCTTTAAGTCGTCAGTAGTCCAATTCGATAATGGTTTTTAATATCGATATTGAACATGATTGTTCAAACATGCACATGTTTTAAAGAGCATATGATTTTAAACGTAGCATGCATTGTAAAACTAGTAGTGATAGACTCCTACTGAGTATAGTATATACTCACCCAATCCTTAACATTTTTCAGACACAAGTAAGCACTTAAGGACAGGATACGCGCGTGACAGAAGACACCCAAATATATCATTTTTCAGGACAACTCCACTCACGAGTAGAAGACGCCTTAGGAGTAAGTATGTAAACACTCTACCCTTTGGACATGTATTTGTATTTATTTACAGTTGGGCTGTGAGCTATGATTGGATAGACCTAGGAAAACATTTATGATTTCTAAAGTTTTTCAAAAACTACTTTGGTTGTTGTGAAAGAAAATGACACTTGAGATTTTCAAAATGAGTTTAAAGCAAAAGATTTTCCGCTGCATTGTATGGTTTTTATAAAAATGGTTTTCAAATAGGGATGCATCCCACCTTAGGAATTGATATTTCATTTAAAAATGCATGAGAAAACCCGGGTCGTCACAGTTGGTATCAGAGCCCAGGTTTTATCCTTTCAATGATACTAAGGATGATAATAGATTGATCCTAACATGAACTTGTAAGAAAAATATAGCATGATCAAAACGTCAATGTCATTATTAAGACATTGTATGAATTTTATTGAGGCTATAGGCAATTGAGGATTTCAATGATCTTAAGACAGTTTAGAATTTCTTAGAAGCATTCAGTTTATCATATCTGTTAAGTAAAGGAGTAGATGTAGTATTGATTATATGCAACAAAGCACATGAAGACATTGATCTAGGCAGACAAAAATGAGGATTTTGAAGAAAACAAAGAAAGAGATAGAGATGTAACTACCTGTATTCAATGAATATTGAATATTCAAAAGAAGAAGATCATGACTTTATGAAGATACATACAAATCTTTCATCTTGAATCGAGTGGGAAGATAAACCAATCAACTTCGAAGGAATGATGATAGATGAGTTGGTGATCTTATTGTAAAAGAGTATAAAAGAGAGAAAGCATATGGGGTTTAAGACTTTGAGTAGAGTATCGAATTTCAGGAGATTATGCGACAAGAAATTTTTGAAGAGGAATGGTGACCAACTAGAAATTAAATTCTACAAATGGTTTGATATCAATTATTACAATTAGATTCTTATCGGGTCCATTACCTTATGGGGAACACCAATGGATATAATCCATAAAAAGGAAAATTTGGTAATATCCCACCTTGCCAATAAAGTATATTGAAAAAGGAATTAAGCCGGGATAGTGACTTGTCCATTTAGCAAGTAGGGTACCATCAAGGATCAAATTGAGGTCTTACTATCATAGATTGGAAGACCAAAAATCTTAAGACCATTATTTAGTCATTACCTTTAGAGTACTATTGACTAAATAAAGGTATCCCACCCTAATTAATCAAGTATGTTAGTATCCATGAGTTAGTAGTCGAAGTTATATACTCAGAGGGATATTATAAGTATTTGGACATGAGTTTTACCTAAAAGAAGTTACTTGTTAGACTAAGTCATTTGAGGGTATGAGGTCAGTTGATTAGGCCACATCATGAAGTTTATTAGGCCACATCATGGAGGAGCTACAAGTACAATAAATACAGTAACAACTAAGACAGAAGAAAAAATAAGGAGCGATCTCCCCCAATGAGACAGACTTTTCCAAACTTGAATAGATACCATGACAAACCATAGAAATCACTGTGGGTCTAAAAGATGCTGGTGACTTGGATTGAAAAGAAAGGCAAATAAGCACTGATTGCTTTAGAGAGACCGTTGAGCTTATTACCTATACGTCTGGATAGAGATCAATAGGTAATCGAATAAATTCTCTTTATATGTCTATGAAAATGTTCCATGCTTACTTGAGTGTTTTTCAAATTTGATGATTTAACAGCTTTAGCATAACTTGATGTAGTAGCTATTGAACGAGAACTGCTATTATAAGCTAAGTATGAGGAGGCACTTGAAGGATCAATTTTGAGGAATTGAGAAAATCACTACTTATAAGGATACCTCCTGACAATACAGACTGCATGGTTGACGATAAAGCCTTGATAAAAGATTGCACAATATATTCACATAGGGGATGGAAGGAGAAAGGGTGAGATGGCTAGCACACTATAAGGTGAAGATTTAATGTTACGTTGCCTTTAGACAAATAGTTAGTTGTTATGAGCATATACCAAGTACGAAAAATCAATTGAAGGAATTTCCTAAGGACTAACCCTATTGGATTGAGTATAGAACTTTTGGACTAAAAGGTTACGAAGAAAACCATCAAGCAAAGAAAGGACAAAGAGGACGATGACAAAGGATTCAACCATGACCTAGTAAGGGTACTCGGTTATGAATAAGAGACTTTTTGCATAAATGGGAACATTATTAGAAATCCTAATGACAAATTGATGTGAATAGTGAGATAGGCCTCTGGACGAGAACATTTGACCCATGATGATGAATTAACCATAAAACATTTGACATGAGTTTGCATAAACGCTTCACGGAGAAAAGCATTTAATGAATTCAATAATTATGAAACTGGGTATAGAGTTAGGACATTTTACTTTCAGTATATGATAAGGTCCTCGATGGAAGATGCTACTAATTGGCTTTCATGATTTTATTTTGAATGTAACTTTGGTCGAGGAATCAAGTCACATATGGAAAACAACAGACAATTGAAATTCGAAGTTAATCAAGGGTTTGGCTGTAGAGCACATGATACCATGTCAATTATTGAAGTATCTTGGGGACAAATATAAAAGATAAGAAGCAAAGTTAGACGCAATAGAAGGAAGGTAATTTTTTTTGGACTCTTACTAATGACATATAACCAACCATTAGAAGGAGATGTGGACGATGAAGAGATCACTAGATGAAAGACAAGAAGAAAAAGGGATTATCCTATGATATTCAAAATGAAATAGGAGAAATAAGATCATATGATCTTAAAGAAGTATGGAGTAATTTATACATGAATAAAGAAGCATGATCCTACGAGGAGACTATCCTATACATGATGAGAAAAGTATAGGCATCTAAGGATTTCGAGATAGATGAATTACAGCTAGAAACTGGTATTGTTAAACTGGCACGTATGGGAGTATGCATCAGAGTACACAGAGAAAGCGGCCCTTATAGGTAAGGCCTTATAGAAAGAACAATAAAAATGATAAATTGAGGTTGAGCCTAGATTTGATTCCTAAGGGGAGAATGCATTCACCAAGAAGTTATCTAAGAGACAAAATACCTGGAAGATGATAATTTATGGAATTTCGAGGGCGAAATTCTTTTAAGGGGGTAATAATGTAATGCCCGAGCAATTTACACTATTTTTAACAAAAATTGGACATTATATGGGAAATAAACTGTGTTAAATGTTTTACTTTATTTAAAATAATAAACAAATGAATTTGTAAGAAAATTGGTACCATTAGATTCTACTTGAAAAATGGAATCCAACGCCTCAAAGAACGCCGAAAATGGAGTTCGTATGAAGAAGTTACGGCCGTTTAAAGATTAGGGGCATTTCTGTAATTTAAATTTAAAAAAAAAAACAGAAAACGCAGGGTGCCGTTTTGATAATGGCACCCCATCTTCTTCTTCCTCTAGATTTCTCCAGAAACCCTAGTTTCTAAAGGTTTCTGCCACCGCCATAGCAAGGCTATAAAAAGCCCTATTCCCCTCTCTTCAAAACACGATTTTTTCGGTCATTCGGGGCTGGGGTTTCTGGCAAAAATCGAAAACCCAGTTTCCCTGCAATTTCCAGCAACGGCCAGGACCGTCAGGCCGGCCATTCCCCTTCTTTCTCTTCCCCATTTCTTCCCTAGCATCACCCAAAAACTGGGTTTTTCCCTTCGTCGAGTTTTCCGGTGGCATGGAGTTTCAGAACCGGAACGGGGGTCTACCACCGGCGATAGGTGCTCCCTAGGCTACCCAGGTAAGCCCGTCTTTCTCCCTCTCTCTAATTCTTCCTCCTTCCAGGCTAGATCCGTGCTGGATCTAGCGTTTCCAGCTGAAAAACGCATCAGGGAAGCCGGTTGCAGCCGGCTTTGTGCGAACAAGGTGTCCCAGGGACGCCATGCTTCACGTACGCCTGGGATGAGTTCCAGGCGTACGACAGTGCATACACTGTCCCTGGTGCGGCCTTCATGTGCGTGCACGATGTGGGGCATGGGTCCTGGCTCGATTGGGATGCCCTGGGAGCTGAGATGCGCTATGCTACACCAAAGGTGCGTCCATGCGATGCCATCTAGGATGCGGATCATAGCGCATCGCTTGAGCATGCATGTGCGCGTGCAAAATGGGGTCCCTGGCACGGCCTTTGGGCGCGCACGCACGAGAGGCGGTTGCAGATCAACCAGGATGCACGGGTGTCCTGGGAATTGGGACATGCAGACCTAATGAGACTATAAAGTTAGGATCAGAGGACAATTTACAGAGTTAACCATTGAATAGTAGATCCACATCATAGAATCTAGCCTGACAATGAATTAGACAAGGACCCATGGACCCTAAAGGGCAAATCTAGCGATCTAATTTCTAAATAGATCGAAATTGATAAAGACTCCTTGTATCCATTCATATCCAGGAGTTTATAAATGAGACCCAGGGTCGGGTTGAGTGATGAAGGACGTAACTCCAGGAGACTTCGAGGTAGGTGCTCTATCGCTACTAGACTTTTAAAAAGAACCCACGATTGCTTTGAGATTGCATGTTTTAAGTTTTAAGTTACATGACTTGTTTAGCACGAAGTAAGCTCATAAATGAATTCAGCATGCATATGACAAATACATTATGCATAGACATGTTTTGCAAACAATTGCATATATTGCATGATTTGTGAGCATTGAGTTTTTGAAAAATTGCATGTCCTTGAGGGTTACCAAAAGCCGCTGGAGTGCCTAAAAGACGCTGGGTAGGCTGTTGTGAGGGCCAGGCAATTGTGAGGGACCCAAAGAGGACAGGTTTTGAAAAAGAGGTTTTTACTTGATTGATCGTATATGATTTGGGCTAGTAAGGTCGTGGGCATTATGCCGAGAGGTCTGGGGTGGCCTCCTAGCCTCTACCACTATTAGGTGGAAAGGGTACCACGCCAAAAAGGCATGTCCCTGCTTCGACTCCATGTGGTACAAGGGGCTACCACTAGTGTCACGGCACTGGGTCGAAGTGTCATATGCCCCGTGGAGGCTATGACCCTGTGTCCCTAAGTACCCAGGACCACACAGCAATGAGGTCGTGGGCATAGTAGGCCCTATGTTTTGAGGATTTACTTGCATTGCATATGGCATGACATGAGGTTGGTCGACCATACCATATATCCATGAGTTGGATTCAGTTGAGCATCTTATGCATATCACTATGTTTATGATATATATATATGATACTTTCAACTTGGATTATGCGAGTTTTTAAGTCGTCAGTATTCCAATTCGACAATGGTTTTTACTATCGATATTGAACATGATTGTTCAAACATGCACATGTTTTAAAGAGCATATGATTTTAAACCTAGCATGTATGGTAAAACTAGTAGTGATAGACTCCTACTGAGTATAATATATACTCACCCAATCCTTAATATTTTTCAGACACAAGTAAGCACTTAAGGACAGGATACGCGCGTGACAGAAGATACCCAAATATATCATTTTTTAGGATAACTCCACTCACGAGTAGAAGTCGCCTCAGGAGTAAGTAAGTAAACACTCTACCCTTTGGACATGTATTTGTATTTATTTACAGTTGGGCTATGAGCTGTGACTGGATAGACCTAGGAAAACATTTATGATTTCTAAAGTTTTTCAAAAACTACTTTGGTTGTTGTGAGAACAAATGACACTCAGGGTTTTCAAAATGAGTTTAAAGCAAAAGATTTTCCGCTGCATTGCATGGTTTTTATAACAATGGTTTTCAAATAGGGATGCATACCGCCTTAGGAATTAGATATTTCATTTAAAAATGCATGAGAAAACCCGGGTCGTCACAGATCAACCTCACTCGCGTGCATCTTCTATAATAGATTCATGCGCTTGTGAGTAAATTAAAACATACACCAAGTTTTTAGTACCATTGCAAGGGAATCACAACATATTTGTGATTGGATCTTTGATTAGATTATTTCTCTCTAGTCTTGGTTTAGGTTGCATTAGATTAGGATTATGCATCATTTTTTCATTTATTTTTTAATTCCTAAAAAGTGACCAATTTTGTTTGATTTTGTGCGAGGGAAAATTGGTAAAGGAGCAACGGTGATCTTGTGGGCCAAAGCTTCATCACATTTGATTAGGGTTTTATTACTTTCTTAGATTAGGGTTTTGAGTAAAACTTATAGTGAGGCACCATCGTAATTTGCACTTTATTATTCAATTTCAAATGGGTTGTAATAATATAGGGCAAGTGTAGGGTATAGTGGCCCACACTTAATCTTCATCAGAAACCCCACTATGAATATCCCTCACTCTTTTTATTTCTCTAGTTTAGTTGCATTTAGTGTAATCTTGGATTATGGAAGGTAGGATAATTCATATAGATTAGGGAATTCATCTTACTTGTTGCATTTTATTTAGGGATGTTACATTAGTTGTGCACCTATTTAAGAAAAGTTAGCCTGAGCTCGGGTATAACGAAGCATAGGCTGTGTGGTTATAGTGACGTGTCTATTAAGATGTTTGACCCTTTGTTAGATAACATATAGGTAGGAATTAGTTTGCTTTCATTGTATTGCATTGCTTCATTAAGTGTTTTATGGTGGAATGGATCATAATGATAGTAAGGGCCCCATAGGAACTCTCATAAGATAAGGACTAAATTTCATCACTAAATTCTTGGCCCACCTGGGTAATCAATCAAATTTCGTGTATGTTTGTGATCCCAGCCCTTGAATATAATTTCAAATTAGGTAGATAATAGACTTAAGGTTTCGAGCTCGTAGGAACCTTTTTGAAGGTTTAGATCAATTGTCACTCTAGTGGTTTCTAAGCATTGTGGTTATAATGGGTATCTAAAATCCAAGTGATATTGTCATGCCTTTCGTTGATGTTAGTTAAGGTCTAAATGCCTCCCAACATGGGAATTGCATTAACCACTTTAGAGTAGAACCTAACTGGTAAGCAATAGTCAAGCCTAAATAAGAGGAGGAGCTATCGATGTTTAGGTCTAAAAGCTACCACCCTACACATTAACAAAGATCATCAAATCTAGCTTGATTAGCAAATCATTAGGATTGGTTGCGAAAATTTAGATTTAAGACTAGCATTTAGCTTACATCATATAATTAGGGTTGTTTATTAAAAATCACATAAAAAAGTATTCATTCATTGTATATAACTATTAGTTTCATTGTATATAAAGTTGAGTACAATAGCCTATCAAGAGGGATGGTCTAAAACCATTGTGATACTATTTCACTACTAAGCCATTACCTTATGAGAATATGTATGAGGTAGAGATAAGATTTACACTTGATCTATCCAAGAAATTTGACATTGTGATTGATAGGATGAATAGTACACTGGATAGGTTAAGTGCTTTAGGAAAAAATACTGAGTCATATTAGAAACCTCAATACAATTGCTCGATACCCCACTTCATAGGCATCAAGCTCCAATTACAATGGTTATCATCAGAAGTCAATGGATGCACCAACTGCATTCACACAACCTAGCAATCACTATTATCCTAAGACTGACTACCAAGATTTTAATGGATGGGCTAAGCATCATGCACAACCATGGTCTTAGGATTAGTAATATTAGGAAGAACCATATGTTTCACCCTGATCTATCCTATCAAAACTATCCAAAATATCAGGGACAACCATCATGGTTTCAACCTACTCAACCCTTTTTTAGTACCCAAATGCCACAGTAATACTAGCCTTATGAGTTGTTTCCATTTAAATAGGAGGAATAATCGTTACAAGAGATTCAAAAGCTAGAAGGTATGCAACGACTTAGTGAATAATGGATCAAAATCTCATTGAAATTATAAAAAGCACTAAGGAATGAAACAATGATGGAGGAGAGTGAAAAAATACTTAAAGGACTTTCTAGATGGGAATTACCATATATTCCTACTAAACCTTAGATTTATTCACCAACCTTGACACATTGATACTAATAATAGGATTGAAATTGCTTATGATCATTTTGAGCCACAAAGTCCACAACCATCCGTGCACACCTCCAACTTCTATCCACTCAAGTCATGTCCTACTCCTTGTTACGATTATGAGGAAGAAATATCCATTGATAAAGAGAATGAATCCTTAAAAAAATTCAAATCCACTTAATTTGTCATGTTTATTTTTATGAATTTGAAGAAGATACATCCATTGAGGTGAAGAAATTGTTGGAGACTGTGCCTTTAATGGATACTTCTCAGTGGCAAGATTGAGTAAAACCCCCTACAAAGCCTAAAATGCAAATTGAGCATTATAATGTAGAAGACATGTCCAATTGGGACCTATAGACCTTATTTGAACAATTATAAGAGAGTAATATAGGCTCATGTGAAACCTTACTTATGTCGGCAGAATAGGAAGAAAATAAATCAATTAATGTATTGGCTGTACATCAACCAGTCTAGGGTACACATTAGAAGATACTAAGGGTTTAAAGCCAACCATGTCCTTGCCTCCAATAGTACAAGGAAAACCTTTTAGGGAAGTACAAAGTTAACTTTATACCCCAATTTCAAGAAAAAGTAAGGGAGAGGGAAGCAAAAGATGAACTTAATACAATGGTTATAATTATTCCTCAAATTGGTAAAAATGAAGATCATTCAATTCTATATGGTCCAACAAAATTTAAATTCAAGGTAGTTCATGATGTCATTGTATTACCACCACCTCAAAACACAATGTGGAAGAATTATATTGACTACTAAGAAATTTTGAAAATGGGGGATCATCACTTCCAATGTGGTCCCAGTGAATTTAAAATTTTGCTAGTCTATTGTGTTATATTGTCATCACCTCAAAATATTTCAAGGTGGAGACAGTATATAGACAACCATGAGATTTTAAAGTAGTGTGAATTTTTTTTCCATTTCTTTGTTAGGGTTAGAATTAAGTTTAGAAAGTTAGATTAGTTATAGGCTATGTTTGGCTGAAGACGTCAAACTTAATGCTCACTTGGAAGCAACCAAGGGTTTTTAGAGTCTTAGTGTTCCGCATTACCTATTCATCATATAAGTGTCCTATATTTCAAGACATTGATGACAATGTTAGTTCAAATTGGGGGGTAAGGATATGCAAGAGATTTTTTAGTTTTTATTTTATTTTTTATGATTAAAATTTTTTATGATAAGTTCCTTTGCAAACATGAGAATCTAGACTTTCTAAATATTTAGCTATCTTTTGAAATTTAGCTTATTAATAGAGTTGCATACAATTATTTCACTATTTTATCCTTTTTTAAAGTGTTTTAATCTAGCCTTGAGGAAATATTTCTTTTCTAAGGTGTACCTAGACTAAATCATCTTCAATCTTTTCTTGAGACGGTCAAATAGTTGGGATGTTTTTAACTTCTAAATTTTCATCTAGCACTAATATGGCATTGGGATTAAGATGTATGGTTTCTACTTCTTCGAGATAATCTAATTGCTTTCACTCGCCTCTTGCTGGGCAATCAACTTTAGAATGAGTATGCTCTTGTCTTGATGATGAGAACTTTTGAAGTTTGTGAAGCTTGATGTCTACTTGATTTAAGACAACTCCTCAATCACCTGATTGAAGACATGTGTAAGAGGGAGCAATGATAAATAAGCATCTTTCTCAGTCAACTATTCATTTATAGATACAAGCAATCATTTCATGCAGTGATAAGAGTAATATGTTTTCTTTAGACATCAACACTCTTTTAAGATCACTAGTGGTGCTGTTAGATACATTATAGTACATATGCCACTTTTGTTTGGAGGTAAAAGATCATATTCATTGTCATCAGTTGAAAGAAGAAATTCATCACTAATCCCTTCATCTATAAAATCTAGAGCATTCATCTTAGATCCAGTAATGTTGAAGCCTCATGAACTTTGGTTTGGATTTGATATTATTCTTGTTGTAAACGTGCTCAGTCTCTTTTTAAACCATTAAAGAACAAGGAATGGTTTGCTCTTCCAGCTCCACCATGTCACACTTTAACATAAGGTGTTCAAATTTAGAAGTATATTCTTCAACACTCATGGTTTCTTGCTTTAAATTTTTTATTTTTAAAAACAAGTCCATCAGATAATTTTCGAGCAAAAATCTTCTTTTTGGCTCTTTTTCCAACTTTTAACCTCACTTCTTCCTTCACAATCTCTTTATTTTTCTAAATTCTCCCATTACAAAAAAGCATACTTTATAAGTTTAAGAACAACCAACTTTACCTTATCATCCTCTAAGAATTACTTGAATTCAAAAATACATTCAATAGTATGAAGCCAATCTAGGAATTCATTAGCCGGGTTGCATTCTTTCTTCAAACTTAGGAATGTCCACATTCACATTTGAAAAGTAAAAATCCCATTACCTTCTAGGAGCATTTTTGTTTAACGATCTTTTCAGACCATGACTTCTTGTAGAGAAAGAGTGAGAGTCATCTACACCACTGTTAAAGGATTCAACGTTTAATTTTTCACCTCCTCGATCACCATGGCTACTACATTGATCATATTGCTCTAGACGTTGTTGGAATCATTTGGTTTGTCTCCTTAGCTCATCCATCTCCAAGTCACGAATATCATGTCAAAAGTACCCATAGGCCATGCTTCAGACTCCACGACTGTGCTCTCATACCAATGTGATATTGGATAATGTGATAGAATAAAATAAAATGGGATAGATTAAAATAGTTCCCCAGTCTATGGATATAAAAGAATCACCGCCATAAAAATATAAAACTAATTGATAGAACTAGCTCACCACTTTAAGGATACAAAAGAGTCACCACCTTAAAGATACAAACTAGGCACCTCACTATGCTAGGATTCCTCTAAGAGATAGAGAAGACAAAAGAAAGCTCAGATTTATTCATACTTCTTCAATAAATAAATAAATAGATAAAGCTAATTCACTATGCATTGGTTCATGCTACAAGGCGTATAAATAGATGAGAACACACTATAAAATTCAGGAGGAACACTTAAGTCATCTTTGACAAATACTTAATACTTTACGAGAATAGTTGTACAAGATTATAAAGAAGTACAAGTTCTTCACCAACAGCATTATCTTCATGATAATAGAAGCTTTCATTGCTTCACTTCTTTCTATTAGTGATGCATCAAAGATTTCAGCACAATCATCACTCCAATCATAGAATGTTTCTAGGTGGAAATTTCAAGTAGATAGAGGAAGCACAATGGAGCTTTGAACTCATCAAACAAAAGGTAATCAATAGTCCTATCCTTTATTTACAACTTTGGATGTATAGATGAAGTTAAATGTGATGATTCCAATGTGGGAATCTATGCCATTCTTAGCCAAGAAGGAGAGCCAAATGCTTTCTTTTACAAAAAATTCAATGATTCTCACCCAAATTTCTCAATTCATGATAAGGAGTTCTATGTTATTGTGAGAGTGTTAGAACATTGGAGCTAATACTTACTTCCACATTCATTTGCACTATTTTGAGATCATGATGCTCTAAGGTTTCTTTAGAGTCAATAGAAGCTAAGTAGAAGAATGTTACATTGAGTTGATTTATTCAATATTTTAGTTTTGTGATCAAGCACAAATCAGGTACATAGAATGTGGTTATAGAAACCTTGAGCAAGAGGCATTCTTTACTAAAGAAATACCAAAGTTGTTGGTTTTGAAATAGTTAAAGACCTTTATGCATGTGATCCCTACTTCCGGAAAATGTGAAACAATTGTGAATATGGTTTTTATCATCGATTTCTAATGCAAGGTGGGTTTCTCTTCAAGGGTAGTTTCTTTTATATTCCTAACTGTTTTCTTAGACAAGCAATTATATTTGAAGCTCATGATGGAGGCCTTGCTAGACACTTTGGAAAGATAAAACTCTTACCTTAGTGAAAGACAGAATATTTTGGTAAAAAATAGCAAGGGAAGTTTCTAAACATGTGCAGCAGTAGAACATGTCATCTAGCAAAAAGTCAAGTCCATGACATAGGTTTGTTTACCCCACTATCTATTCTTAACTATCCATGAGAAGAGGCAAGTGTGGACTTTGTCATTAGGCTACCAAGAACACAACGAAATTTTTTTTTTGTTATTGTAGTTTTTTACTATTTCTCAATTATGATGCATTTCATAGCCTGCACTAAGACTATTGATGCTTCACATGTGATGGACTTATACTTGAAAGAAGCCATTAAACTTTATGGCATCCCAAACTATCACATCAAATCAAGATCCCAAGTTTATGAATCACTAGATGAAATTTAGTTCTTCTTGCCGTCCTTGAACCAATGGGTAGACCAAAATTATTAATAGAAGCTTGGAGAATCTACTACAAAGTTTTGTGGGAAAGAGGATCTACAAATGAGATTATTGTTAACTCAATCTGAATATGCTTTTAACGATTCTTATAGTCAAACTACAGGTTGTATTCCTTTTGAAGTGGCATATGAAAAGAATACTTTGAATCAAATGAATTTAATATCCCTACCATTAGCCAATAATTTCAATGGAGATGCTGAAGAGAGAGCTAAGCAAATTAAGAAGATGGATGAGAAGATCCAAGCAAAGATTGTAAGATAAAATGATAAGTATAAAGAACAAGTAGATAAACATAGAAAATTTGTTAAATTTTAAGAAGGAGATTTAGTATGGGTGCATGTCAAAAAAGACCGATTTCCTCAAGGACAACGCTTTAGCTCAAGGCAGGAACAGTAAGTCCTTATAAGGTTTTGCAGAAAATTGGTGAGAATGCTTACAAGATTGAGCTACCCATAGAATTTGAAGTTTCAAACACTTTCAATGTAGCTAATCTTTCATCATACAAGAGAAAGGATGTTGTAAACAACTCATGAATGAGTTCTTTCAACATGAGGAGAATGACACGAGAGTGTCTCAAAATTTCAAGATCAATGGTGGATCAAGAAAGATCAAGGATGATCAAGCAATATCAAGATCATCATCAAAGTATTTTGAATATCTTAGATCGTGGAGGAGTGGATAATTTGAATCTTGAAAGAATAAACTATTTAGATTGGCTGAAAGAGGCATCTTGGAACCAGAATAAAAAAATGCCTAAATTATATGTTGAATGGACATCTTGGATTAAATGGAGGGCATCCTAAATTATCATAGATAGACGTTGAAGATCACACAATGGCAGGTGTCACATGGTCCACCCTAGCATTTCCTAATTCTCCATGGTCAAAAGACCTATATTGACTTCCTAATTCCATGGTCTAAACATTTCTAATTACTTTCCTTGGTCAAGGAGTATTGAGTATTCAAATATTTTAAATCAACCAAGATTACAGTAAGTTCTTGCATGGGAAGTTAGGGGATTAGGAACTTGTTCATTTGTAATACATAAGCATAAAAATTCTTTGGATATGCATAGGCAACTACTCAATAATTAGAAAGAGTTATTTTTAAACTCCCAAGTTCAAGAAATTGTTGTTGGGCAAGTATCTAATATTTAGAAAATATTCTTTGGCCTAGAAAACTACTGTTTTCAATATTTGATTAGCGAGGGTTTATTTAATGGCATATCTTTGGCATTTTGTTGGCACATCTCCTGCGATATCTTCTATGATATCTTTGGTGTTTTGTTGGCACATCTCCTGTGTCATTTGTTCTGTGATATCTTGTATGATATCTGAGATATGTGATATTTGTTGTGTGATATCTCTGGTGATATCTTTGGTGATATTTTTGATGATATTTGAAATATGTCATGAGAAACATATGCCTCAGATATCACAATTAAATTAGCTACATTTTTTAGATATTCCATGATATCAGCTAGCACTGTGCCAACGGCCAAAAGCTCAGTATTAACATTGAAGAGAACTTGGGAACCCCAACATTGCCAACCACAAGAGTAGACAGTGAAAGCTCCACAAATAAGATGGCTACATATGGATATTAAGCATTAGCAGTGGCTTCGGGTGCAACTTTAATGCTGTTCATGGCTTAATAGATTTTTCTTTTTAGATAGAAGGTTCAATGGATTATTATAGGACTAAATTTTGATCTTTCTTTGGAATGTAATTTTGGATAGGCTCCATTTTATACAACTGCAAATCAATTTTTTTGTCATTCTTTTGAATGGAAAACATATTCATGTTCTACCAATATGCAAATACAATTTATTTGTAGTAGTGATAAATTCATTAGATATTCATATCTTACTATGTTACATGCAGTGAACAACATAATGCACATTGCAGTTCTCAAATAACAATACCATTTATTCTTGAGTGAAGTTCATGACAACCACTTTAGTATGCCTGATGATTGGTCTATGCCTCTTATTTTCTTAATAAAAGTTTATATTTATAATTGTGAGAAAGCTTTGAACAACTTTATGCTGTGAAAAAGCATGAGGATGGAGAATCTAGGCCCTCTGGAGGAGCTGTCCCACTTATTCATGCCATGGAAACATGAGGCTATCCTCCTGTTGCAATCCACGAAGATATCAATATTAATCTAGACCTTCTAGAGGAGCTGTCCCACTTATTCAAAGCAAACATACTTCTATGTGAATCTGTGAAGTCATACTTCTATCTATGAAGATATCGGTTTCAACTTGATTCTTGGCTACTAATTCAACTGGAAAGGAAGATTTATCAGTGCCATCTTTGCTTAGGGACACAGCTCTCCTGCTAGATGAAGAAGCATGTTCTTTGTTACTAATTTCTTTGCTGGAGCTACTCCTATTACAGATGGTGAGAGATGTACAAGCCTCTACAGCTACCTCCAAAAGTTGCAGCTCTTCCAGCTGAATAAGATCAGCAACATCTATGTCTATAGGTGCTTCATCATAACCTATAAGGCTCTTAGTTTACATATACCAGTCACCATCTATGTTGAGAGATGTGCAAGGCTCTTAGTTTATAGTAGAAGCACTTCACTAAAATCCCAAATAATGGTCGACTTCTAAAAGAATGCTTGTTTCAATTGATTCGCTTCATAATTGCAATGCCAAAGTAGTTAAGAAGCAATTTAAAATAGCTTATTGATTAGTCAAAGATAAGTTCCTGATAAAAGATAATAATAAAAATATGATGATAATATTCTCTCTGAAAACAAAGAAAAAAAAACTTCAAAAAAAAAAGAATAAACACAAAAATACAAAGTAATCAACAGATCTCATGTGATAGTGTCTACAAATTCTCTTAAATTCATGTTTCCAACAAACTCTTCTTTCCACTCTCTAATAGCATTAAGCCAACCCATATAGAGCAAAAGAATTTTTATCTTTCATTCAGCACTAGATGGTTTAGAAATTGATTTGTTACAAATAGATCCATCCAACATAAATGACTAGATTAATCTAATAACTATTTTGCCTATTGAATTTCTCTTGGTAGGCACCCCATTTGCATCTAGACCAGCAGAAGATCCCTTGCCACTATAGCAGCAATTCCTCTCTTTGCTATCAGATCCATGTCTTCCTTCCTTATCTGGTGAAGGCACATCCAGGAAGAAAATGGTTAACAATCTTATATTCCAATAAAAGTAAGAAAACTAACAATGTCCAATGATTGGTGGAGTGAGAATGAAAACCAATCTTTACTACAAAGAAAACACCTAGTTGGAGAAACCTGGCATATCATGCTTGCAAGGCCTCACCTTGTATTACTTGAAAGCAACAAAATATACTCATGAAAGTTGGATGAAAAGTGAATAGAACTAACGTATGGGTATGGCCACCAGCATTATGTAGCCAATATATCTCCTACGCAGCCTAAGCTTAACTGTCAAACAAAGCCTACTAAGATGTTGGTAGAAGTTGTTGAAGAAAATTATGTAGCCATCTTCTTAAGTTGTTTACAATTGCTATAATGGTTAACAAGTTGGGGCTGTCAAGTTTAGTCTTTCCATTGACTGAGGCAATTTCATTTAGCCATTGCTGTTTACAACTAAAAATGACATCTAGATAACACTGAGCTACTTGTCACTTGGCCTCTGCCATGCCCTATACCATGTGTCACCCATGCTACGCCCTCGTCTTTAGCCCTGAGTCAACTTAACCTAAGCTCCTAGCCTGCATTATTCACTATCAAGAAGAGAGGATAAAAGCACACTCAAGTTGATAAAAAAAAAGAGAAGGAAACTCTTTCCTTATCATTCCACCTAGCCTACTCATAAGAACTAATGTAGACTACTTTCACTATTTTTGGACTATTCTTAGATTATTCCAGAACATGATATTTACAAGGATTCTTCCATATGCATCTTATAAACTAAGCTTCTCAGAGCCAGACCTTGCTACTCTATATCGACTTAATTGCTTAGGCTAACCTCCACAGACCTTCCAAACTTCGTCCACATCTGACCTCAAATTTTGCCCAAGTCCACAAGCCAAAATGGGCCATCTCATAAACCCAAAAGCCTCAATCCTCTCCTTGAAAAGCGATGGGAAAACCTCCATGGTGTCAATTCGTGACATGCTGCTAGTGTTTCCATTACAGGAATTGCAAGGCAGCAGGTTTTATTCAAGAAAAATCCACGTAGAAGACATTGGCGGAAGTCCATAACCATCTGTTTTTTCAAGCACTTTTAGTATTCCCACGAGGTACATCCTATATTTTTGCTGGAAATTGATAGGGAACAATTCAGTTGGAGCATTTTCAAAAGTGGAAAACAAATCCTTATTTCAACTTCCAAGAATTAAGGCAAGCTCACTCGACTAGTTTTTGTCCACAACTAAAATGACATCACAATAACACAGGATTGCTCTCCATGCCTAAAATCCTACAAGGTTAGCCTCTAATTGAAGCTTTTTTAATACAAAAATTCTAAGGACAGTTGTCATGGTACAAAAACTGCTAGATTCTCAAAACTAGTGCTATTCCTGCAATGAATGAGTGTCCTATCATTTTAATGGAAATTGGCAGAGAATGTTGAACTCAAGTGAAAAATTCAATTGGAGCATTTCTAGAAATGGAAAGCATATTCTTGTTGACTTTCAATTACATCTCTAAAAGATAGTAAATTGAATGTAACCCAAATCAAAAGCAGTACTACTATGCTAACCCTCAAATTGCACAATTCTAACTGTTCGAGAGAAATAATAACAAAAAAATGGGCTAATAGGTAGTGCTTCAAGGTCATTGTCCAACACAATTGAAAAAAAAAAAAAAAAAAAAAAAAAAAAAAAAAAAAAAAAAAAACATCAGCAACAATCTCCAAAATAATACTTTTGAAGCTCGCATGATTAGAAGAATTTCCTGGGGATGATTGATGGACTAGATTCATCATACTCTGCCTTCGCAATCCACATTTGCAAGTCATACAAAACCTCCAATCAGATTAAGTACTTGTAACTAAATTTAACAAGAAAAATGGAAACATGGATTCATCCCTTTTCATTGAGAGTAACTATGAGATCAGTTAGTCAAGCATTGAGTGATGTAGTCATCTATATATATATATATATATATTATTGGCTAATGGGAGGTTTCATATGTGTAAGTCTCGTGAAAGAGAAGAAAGGAGCTTTACACACCTGCTGGAAAGTATTGAGTGATGCCAAAATGAATCCTCCAATCTAGACACTTTATTTCCTCTCAAAAGGAGCCACAACCTTGATCTTCATGTTGCTCGGTGCAAGAGCAGTGATTTCCTTGCTCATCCTGTCAGCAATACCAGGGAACATGGTGGATCCACCACTAAGGACTATGTTACCATATAGATCCTTCCTAATATCAACATCACACTTCATGATGGAATTGCAAGTTGTCTCGTGAATGCTAATAGATTCCATCCCAATCATGGATAGTTGGAAGAGCACCTCTGGGTGTCGAAAATTTCCAGTAAAAGTAAGAAAACTAACATTGTGGCTCAATGTCAACTTACATAATGCAATCCAGAAGACGAGATTGAAAAAAAGAGAGTAGAGGAACAGAAGCACCTCCTAATCCATGGCGTGCCAGAGGAAACTATATATAAGATGGATAGAAAACATACTAGAAGTACCTCCTAATCCATGGAGCTCATATTCTACACTTACAGACATAGGCATGTCCAGCACTGATAGAAAAAGAAAATCATAGAAGCTAGATTAGCCAATACAGTACACAACATATTGTAAGATGGGAGTAAGAGTAGTAAAAATAGAAAACAATATGATACTGGCCAAAGAAAGACAAGGGGAGTAAAGGCAACATGTCCAATCATAGCATCTAACAATTCCAATCATCTAGCACCCTCTTTTGAAGAGCTAACACTTTCCTCTTGCTTTTTTTCAGCTTCAATGCCTAAAAATGACAAGAACACAAAACACAAAATTACTTGGATCATTAATAGAATATGTGTGCAATAGCTCCAAAAACTTATTTTTTGGCAGTACTTCAAAACCATCAACAATGGAGAGACAAAATGCAAGAGATATACTAGGCTGATGGTAAGCATTGACATTGACACATCCATATGGAGTCACACTTCAGAAACTCCAGAAAAAAGGATCTAAAGGTTTGATATAATGGCAGATTATAAAAATTGTTCACATGATTTGAGGAAGTGCTCAATATAATGCAATATTATATTTCTACATAAAATTTCTAGTAAAAGTAAGAAAACTAAAAATGTGGTTCAATGTCAACTTACATTATGCACCCCAAAAGA
The DNA here is from genome assembly GCA_035236585.1 of Warburgia ugandensis. Taxonomy (NCBI): domain Eukaryota; kingdom Viridiplantae; phylum Streptophyta; class Magnoliopsida; order Canellales; family Canellaceae; genus Warburgia; species Warburgia ugandensis. The sequence continues at coordinate 68,207,494 of CP141126.1, read as the reverse complement.
CAAGATTAAAAAAAAAAAAAAAAAAAAAGGTAGAACAGAAACAACTTGTGTTTGACCAAAGATTCCAAAAATACTTAGTTTCCAAAAGCACTATTTGGTGTTGTATGAGACATGCCAGATTAGTCACAAAAAGCTCAGCAAAATGAATAAAGACAATAAGGATCCATTAATCATGAAAAACTCAGCCATGTCAAAGTCCCTTATATGAACTTCAAAGAAGAGCACTGATTAGGAATTGAGGGACTTGATAGAAAGAGAATGATCTCTCTCTCTCTCTCTCTCTCTCTCTCTCTCTCTCTCTCTCTCTCTCTCTCTCTCTCTCTCTCTCTCTCTCTCTCTCTCTCTCTGTTGTATACCAAGATTCTCTCCAAAGATTACAGCAAACCAAATAATATCACACACACACACACACACACACACACATGTTCTTTGAGAAAGCAACTTTACCATATGTATACATAGTTAGAAATCAAATCCATTAGGAGGCAGTGAGCGAAAGAAATCATAGTTTCACATAAACATAGATACAATCATAAAAATGATAATTACAAGTAGAAGTTCACCAAGGACATATGCTATTGCATTGAATGATGAGGAAGGGGCATTAAATACAAGGGAGGCACAGCCGCTCCCTCCATCTTGTAATGTGTCAACAGACTTCGACACCACATTTTGAATGAATCTCCCATCAAACTGCTCCCTTCAGCGCATTGTCATCCTAATTGGTGGTAAGGGTGGTAGCTCAACTGGCATGTACTCATCAAGCCAGATAAACCATCATGTATGTTGTTCATTGGCAAGACAATGAAAGTACCACTTGCCACAATTGAGCTTCGAACACACCTGGAGTAGCAACATAGGCCCTCGACTGCATGCACATAAGGGGTGGGGGTTTTGCTCCATTCCTGTAAGAAGATATAATGTGCATATATTTTGCACTATAAGAAGTACATAAAATTAATGTAAACATTCAAGCAGCAGCAATCAAGTAGTACATCCTAAAAGAAGAATTTCAATACAATATTTTTTGTGTCATGAATGCGCATCTATTGGCTATTTCTATGGACATAATCGAACCATAGTTTCTATGCTATGGAAGCATGCCAAGTAGCAAAATCTCAATGAGCGGACTCCTGGGTAGGGCATAATTACATGCTCTGTGAATTATCTTCACTCATCAGGACTATAAACCCTACATCTCCATCTCATCCTGATGTAGCACTTGCATACCGACATTCACCCTCTCCAAGTCTACATTTGTGACAACTTCATCCTTTGAATCATTACTCAAGTTGCAATTGTCATCGTCACTTTTAGACTCAGGATTGTCTCCCATATCCTCTATCGGCCACATCTCATCAATGCATTCCTGGCGTATAAAATTGTGCATTGCACATAGTGCCTTCACAAGAATAATCTGTGTCCTAAGTGGGAAGGAAGGCACAGTCTTGAGAATGAGAAATTTGGGAACACCAAATGTTCACTCTATTATGTTCCTCAACTGTGCATGTCGAAGGTTGCATAACTCCCCAACATTTTGTGGTTGTTGCATTCCCTAGGCAAACTCCTTCAAATGATACCTAATCTTTCGATAAGGGGCAAGAAATTGTTGCCTATTTGCATAACCCCCATCAAGCAGGTAGTATTTCCCTGTACCATAACGCATGTGCGATTAATGAACAAGCCATCACCGTAGAACCTACAAATGTAAACATAATAAACACATAATGGATTTACCGTTAGGAATTGTCAACCATGCTCCTTCTCTTATAAGAGCCTCTTTCAGCATGGTAGAGTCATGCGCAAACCCCTCAAAGCCAGCAAGCATGTATGTGAATTGCATGTCAAAAATTGCAACACGCAAGAACGTTCTATGCAATGAACCCTTTCCTATTACGCCACTTTGACAAATCGTGAGGAACCACACCATAAACCCTAACTGGGACCAATGTCCCACCTACAGTTCCAATGCAACCTTGTCAACAAAATGACATATTGAATGTTAAGTCTACAATGTCCCAATCTATCATATTGAATATTACAAAAGATAGATAGAGTTAATGTGAAATGTTTATCTCTTTGATAATTGTTTGAAATCTTTGGGTGGTCCTTTGTTGCATTAGGAGCCATTAGGTGACCGTACAACCACAACATTGCATGAAGGACCTTGTGGAAGTTGGTACTGATGGTATAAATGGACCTAAAAAGATCCTTTGCTATTAGTTCGTACCTCAAGTCCTGACTGACAATCATTAAGAAGGTTGCCACCATCTCCTCCACCATCACCCAACGGTGCTAAATAAGAGGCCGGCGATCTGGAAAATATTAACCAGCTTATCAAACTAGAACTGATGCATTCTATACAATTTTTGAAATCTCATCCCCGTTTCTTCATAAACTAGCCAAAATTCCTCGTAACCTTGATTACTTTTTTTTTTGCTTGCATAGGCTATGGCATTTGCACGTGCAACGCAACATCCTCCTCAAGTTCTATAATTTGTCTAAGTATGTGTGATGCAGTTGTGCTTACCACATTATGCACTTCATGAAGCACTTCATCGTTACATGCAGAGCTACATTGTCCCTCTTTGCCCATTGCCCTATATTATTGTAGGTGAAAGTAGTGATGGGTAAATGCAGCATATTGTTGTGCCAATATTTTGCTTATATTTTGTCAAAATTTTGGCAAAGTCTCCTTTGTTTGTTGGACAGTTCACAATTTACGATTGTGAGGCGTTACACTTGATAATCAACATTTACGACCATGGAAATTATATATTCTGGTATGTATATCAATGCATCACCGATTTATAATTAAAGGTTGAAATCATATAATGATAGAAAAATAAAAGTTTGATTAAATATTCACAGTCGCAACGTATGGAATAATATATGACTAATCATAATAAATAATGCCTAAAGTGGTCCAATATAAATATACACTAAAAAGTTTCATACAACATTAACCAGAAAAGTGGTTCAAATCAAACACCATAGGTTTTGTACAAAGTGCAATAACTTAAAGGTGCATCCTCACATACAATAGTTGTCTCTTCTGCGACCAACAAGCAAAACCCTCCCTGAAGCCTAGGTTCATTTTTAGCAAAATACTATATGCCTTAACTCTCTCTATCTTAGTCACCTTCAAAAGTATCCAATGTAAGTCATCCACAAGGTGTTGTCAATACCTACGAGTTTTTCTAACCTTGATATAATGGAAGGATCAATAAATGGAGGGGGATCATTACATGTTAAGGATGTTGCTTGACCAGCTTACTTCCCTTTTCCCCTCACTCACCGCGGGTTAACAGTCCTAGAGGAGGGAATTGAGGATGATGTTGCGTGGCTAGTTTGGCGGAGAAGGGGTTGTGGAAGGTGTTTAGATGGATCTTGAGGGTGCAATCCATCATTGTCCCCTTGTAATTCCTCCCCATAATATGGGACCTATGAGTCAAATGCATCAATATCCACATTTGACATATCTGCTTTGTACACTTCCTCAACTGGTTATGTATATTGACTGTCATCCATGCTTGATTCACAGAGTGCATCATCTTTTGCAAAATTATTAATCCCTGAGCAGAATTCCCCCACGGCACTGCTCCCTCCAAACACCGTCCCCAGTTGTTCATAGATCCATAAGTTCCTCCCAAATAAGCAACAAGCCTCCAAATTCAACTGTACATACACAAACATTTGTAAAGCATTATAAAGGTGATATATATTATTGTAGAATTGGAGTAGTACATTACTTGCAGGTGGGTATTCATGATCTCTAGAGTTGTATGGAAACAATTTCTCTTAGCATCCCACCCTAATCCTGAGTCTCCATTCCTCAACTTTGCAAGTGTAACGTACTTGCTTTTGAAAAGCCTTATTTTTGTATTCAACTGCTTCATCGTCAAATTAACTCCAAATTGCATTTTGAAGCAAAGCAACAATTCCTTAATCACCACACTGTTTGGCATACTCCTAGTTGTGATGATTCTACCCTCTATTATTTCATCATAGAGTGTTTCTAGGATAAATCCCTCTTGTTCCTTAGTCCATTTATTGTAAGGTCCCTTGTCTCCATCAACTATGTCTTCAAACACACTGTCCATATCTTCACCATCAACCAGACTAGGTGTCACAGGGACTCTATCCTTTCTTTTGTGCTGCATCTGAAAAATGTCTCCAATAGATCATACAAATTGGAGGATGCATCAAAATAGTACAATTCAAAGCATAATATCTTGTGATGATTATACTTGTAGTAATTTTGTATAGTTGGTCGGCTTTGGAAGTTTCAATGTATGGGGTTTTTTTTTCAACATCAAGGATAAACTGTAGCTCATTCAAAGTTAACTCAAAATAGAAGCAGTGGTAAAGTACAAAGTTAGCAAAAATTCAAAAAGTCATGTCTCTCACTCGGTCTTATAGGGGTAAAAGTACTATAAGATGTAGTATGCATTCTTTTGAAATTCAACATATAAAGCAAAGCACATCTTATAGAAACATACATGATGTGAAGTTCATGTCTTGCAAAAAATTCAACAATAAGAGTAGTAAGTCTAATCTCCCTCATCTTGAATCAAAGAAGAACATTAAAAGCAAACAAATTACAATAACAATACCAATAGCTAAAGCAAACCAAAAAATCAGCATGGAAATTCACAATCCACTAACAATTCCACTCAAGTTAAAACTATTTAACAACAAAATTCACAAGAAAGCAATACTTTCTACTTGATCCATTTGCAACCAAATACTAATTGTTTCACCAAAATATTCTAAAAAAGCTAAGCATGCACACACTAATAGAGATTGATCACATAAAAATGAATGCAACTAACTCCATTCCTACCCATTTCCAAGTTCTACAATCAACGATCCAAGAAGTACACTAAAAGCAAATAATATAGTTTGTTTTTCATGTCATTATCCTATGCTAAGCTATGATCTGTGAACATGGGCTTACATTTTGTAATAGTCCAAAAACTGAGAAACCTCTGCACACACTAGATGTTTGTACATTACACAAATTTGGATCCTCATCAAATTGTCATAGAAACTGTCTTATTCATTTAATAGCCTGAGAGTCTTAGGAAGAAGTAATTGCAAAAAATATAAGATCCATAATTGGTGAAAAGCGGCCTTTTTGACAACTGGCTAGGCAACATGTGCAAAATTAAAAAACTCAAGAACATATATACAAGATTGTTTAAGTAAAAAAATGCAAGGATATTTAAACTAAGACGCTGAGAGACTAGATAGAAACTAGAAAATAATAAAATGAAGTGTAAGCCAAATGATAATATAGTTGCTTCATTAGATGAAAGGAAACTTTTTGTTGTGTGTTAAAGTTCCACATGATGGCCATGTTTTAGGCTGGAAACTCCTTCATATATCTTAAAGTATTTGAACAAGCATCTGAATGGGTATCAATGTCCAACATGCTTGTTGAGAGAAATTGTAGCAGAAGAGTTACTTAGGTTGATGCTAGGGCTAAGGAGAAAACTTTGGATCTACTGATTAGGAGACCAAGCTAGTTAAGAGAGAGACAAAATATGAGAGTATTGAAAACATATACATAATGAATCTTTGAAGCTATAAAAGATTGGGATATGAATCCCTTTTTTCGCTAGGTCATCCTCTTCAATGTCTGTTATTTTGAGAATGTGCTTGAAAGCTACATCTCCTCTAGACGGCATATTAATTAACTCATTCATAAGGTCATAAATCTCCATGTTATATTGGTTGGATCTCTCATCCAGGTGATGCCATTTTCACAGTCCTCCTGAAGAAATGAATTTCTATTAGATATCATGCTACCAACATTCCTTGCCTACTTTAAGTGTTCTGACTCCTCCTTTTTTTTAAATCTTTTATTCCAATTGGACCAGAGAAGGCTCTGATTGTTGACCATTCATGATCTCTGAAGATTCCATGCATTCCTTATGACCTGGGTTTCCTAAGCTTGATCTAGTTAATTATTCCAAACAGGTGCTTGTACATGTTTTTGGTGATTTAATATTTGGTAATTAATAGAAGATATACAACTAGTCACTATTGTAGATAGGAAGAAAATTGCTTACCTAAAAGTGTGAGGAATATACCTTTCACCCTATCTGATGATACTCATGTGTTATATCAGTAGTTCTATTTTATTTTATTTTTAGGTAAAGTGGTGGACTTGAATCCATATCAACTATGTTGTTAACATTACTTGACAGTAGACGTAGTGCCAAGGGAAAATATGTTTTTAAGTATCTAAACGTGGCACAAACTAAGAAGGCTTCTATGCAACCTAAGTTTAGGTTTTTGAGTCAAAACAAACTAAGAAGATCCATTTCCAACAGTTTCAAAGAGAGATCAACATAACTACTTCCATCCGATCATTTCCAAGATCTACAATAAAAAATCTAGGAAAAATGCTGGAATTAAACAAAATACAAAAAATTACAATAGATTATGCTTCCAGCTTATTAGAAAAAACAAAATTTAGCAGAGAAATCCACAATTCACCAACAATCCCACCAAAAAAGCTCAAAAATAAATAAATCGTGTAGCTAATTCCATTCTTAAGATAAAAGAGTAGCAAACATGCAAATGACAAATAAGAAGGAGAATGAGAAACATACCAGAGTAGAACTAAGCTTGAGAGAGGACAACCATAATCAACATTCTATTGTAAACTTCTAATCAATATAAATCATGTCAACAAATAGATCAAAAACCATAACCAAATACTCTAAAATCAAATATACAAACAACACATACAAAACACCCAAACAAACAAACAAACAAACTCAAAACCCTACTTCCTAATTACTTGAACAAATACCCAAATGAAACATGCATTCACCAATGAGAAATGGGAAGAAAAGCTATGATATTTGAGTAGACAAAAGAGTATCCAAGCGTGATGAGTTTACCAGTGAGAAATAGGAAGAAGATTATGGAATATGAGTAGACAGAGTATCCGAGCATGATGAGTTTACCAATGAGAAATAGGAAGCGACCTTCAACAATGCCCAGATGCAGAGTGCATGACCCTCTTACCTTCACCGAGAATGTTGCATTCACCAGTGATAAATGGGAAGAGGACTTCAGCCGTAGAACACTTGCACGACCTTCTTTGGACACAAACCTGAGTTCACCAGTGAGAACTAGGAAGAGATGTCGTCAAATGATAAAGTCATCAAAAACCCTAGCAACCTTGAAAGTTTCGATCGAACAACAAAAACCCTTGGGTGAGCAAGCTTCGGTCCAACAACACAAACCTGAGTTCGCCAATGAGAACTGAGAAGAGATGTCGTCGACATCGAAAACCCTAATAGCCTTGAAAGTGTTGGTCTAACAACAAAAGCTCTATGATGAGCAAGCTAAGGTCCAACAACACAAACCTAAGTTCACTAGTGAGAACAAGGAAGAGATATTGTCGATATAGAAAACCCTAATAGCCTTGAAAGTGTTGGTCCAACAACAAAAACCCTACGATAAGCAAGCTAAGGTCCAACAACACAAACTTGAGTTCACCAGTGAGAACTGAGAAGAGATATTGTTGACATCAAAAACCCTAATAGCCTTGAAAGTGTCAATCCAACAATAAAAACCCTACCGTTAGCAAGCTAAGGTCCAACAACACAAACCTCAGTTCACTAGTGAGAACAGGGAAGAGATGTCATCGATATCAAGAACCTTAACAACCTTGATAGTGTTCGTCCAACAACAAAAACCTTAGGGTGACAAGCTTTGGTCCAACAACACAAATCTGACTTCACCCTGGGAAGAGATGTAGTCAACTAATAAACCCTAATAGCCTTGAACGCATCGGTCCAACAACAAAAGCCCTAAGGTAAGCAAGCTTCGATCCAACAACAGAATCCTTAACAGCCTTGAAAGTATCATTGACTAATCAAAGGAGAGAAGAAAGAGGAGCCCATTTCTTCTCTCACTAAAAAATATGTTTGAAATGCTTTTTTCTCTCTCTACAAATTACACTACAAGGAGAGCCAGCGTATCTTAGATATCAACAAACATATCAATCCATGAAAAGTTTAAATAAACCTGATATCTTAGATATGCCAAACATATAGCTGTTAAATAAACCTGATATCTCATAAACGCTGAAGATATCACTGTTAAATAAGCATGATATCTCAGAAACGGCAAAGATATCATAGTTAAATAAAGCTGATATCTTACATATGCCCAAGATATCGTTGTTAAATAAGTTGCACATCTCAGATATGTTGTGATATCTCAGAAACACCCAAGATATGCCGTTAAATAAACCCCCCTTAGTAGTTTGTACATTGCTTATTTGGGTGGGTTGTTCCCATTTATTTAAGCCCCTTTCTAGCATGAGTACTAGAGCATAGCATAGTTGAATTGGACATTTTTTTTCTTTTTCCATTATGAGAGTTCTAGTATATCTCATCTTTCTTACGTTTTCTTTCTCTTTGAGGGGTCTAAGTGTGGTGAGGCACCTAATTCTGTATCTTTAAGATGGTGACTAATAAATATCTTTAAAGTGGTAAACTAACTTCTACCTATAGTTCTGTATATCTTTAGTGATATTTCTGCATTCAAGGAGTGGTTAGCTATTACTACACTTTAGTTCTATATCTCTATGGTAGTGATTATTATGTATTAGTAAAGTAGTGATCTATTTCTATACTTTAGTTCTGTATCTCTATGATGGTGAACATTCTATATCCATAAAGTGGTGAATAATTTTCAATTTATCCTATTATCTTCTATTTTATCCGATTATTTGATATCACTATCCAACATGGGAGATCCTCATGATGTAGAAATCAATGTAGCACTTCAAGGTATTTAGATGTGTGTGGCTCTCTCAATCACTGATGTAGTGATTGAACGAGACTCAGGGAATTTGGTCAAGGGCATTAGTCAAGTGAAGCAACCGGCATGGAGGTTTTAGGAGACACTAGATCACATTAACATTTAGCTAAGAGATCTAAATGCTCAAGCATGTGCTAAGGTCTGCTAACTCTATTGATGATCAACTTACTAAGGAAGGGACTAAACTAAATGAACTTATAGTGAGATTCTTCTGAGGTTGTTGGAGTAGTGTAAATAGCTCTCTAATTTCTATTTTGTGCTTTTATTTTGGATTTTGGTGCCTCCAGTAGTTTTACTATAACAGCCGAGAAGACTGGGATGCAACATTAGGAGATTTCATTGGTTGTTACCTGGAATTGGCCTCCCCTACTTGGCTCCGCAGAATAGGTGCCCAAATTCATGTCGATATTTAGTGTTGGTTAAATTATCTATAAAAGGGGAATGATATATTCCCCCCGTCCACTTAACCACATTCCTACCATTCGTAGTTTTTGGGTCATGCAGTGGCTACTTTTGGATCTTGTAATACAAAAATCAACCGTTAAGTGCGTAAAATACCAAAAACCCACAAACGGGGGGAAGTATGTTAATTATAGTGCGCAATTCAAATTATATAGTCTAGGGTTTAAGCCTTATACCCGAGTCATATCGGTGTCCATCACCCTAGGATCCATTGAAAACCCTAGCTTCTTTTTGGCAATTCAAATTCAGAGACTAGACGAAGAAAGATAGCAAATCATTTCGGAGCAGGCGAGTGCCCCACAGAGCTAGTCGCCATCACTGCACTTTCAGCTTCAGTTAGCTGGATGGATATTAGATGAGGGCTCTAGGTTGGTTAGTTTAACCATTTGCTAAACGTCACGGTTAACACTGATACAAGTCCAGCAAATATTAACGAATGAGGGCTTTAGGTCAGCTACATGAACTTGTTGATATATGGAACAGTAAACACCAATACAACAAGTCTAGCAAAATATTCAAATACTAAAGGGCAGTTAAGGGACTTAAAATTTTGAAAAGAGAATATTCCAGTGTTTAGCAAAATATTTGAATTGCCTTCCAAATAACCAGTAATTATGGACAATATTCTCTCTTCAAAATATTTAAGTCCCTTAACTGTAAAATCAAATCCCCCTCAATAGTACCAGCACCAAAACTGAAAGATCCATCCGACACACCTTCCAAGCTCAACAGTACAAAGACAATAAAAATAATAACCAAAATAATAACACAGTGATCTACGTTTTCTCCACCTCACCTAAATTGTTCCAAAAAGTTCTCTTCCCTCCCACACTCTCTTCTTCTCTCTTAAGGAGGGGCTTTGCATATGACATAGTTTGTGTCACAAAGATAATTAAAAAAAAACCAAAAAAATAACACAGTGATCTATGATTTCTCCAACTCAACTAAATTGTTCCAAAAAGTTCTCTTTCCTCCCAAACTCTCTTCCTCTCTCTTAAGGAGGGGCTTTGCATTTCACGTAGTTTGTGTAACTTACCTGGGTGTACTCAATTACTCAGATAGGGGAAGGGGGCACGTCGAGTTAACTCCAGCTTGAATCTGGCCCCAACCAATGAGACGCCAATGTTTCTCAACCCACCTGCTGAGGGCAACCTTCTCCCCTCTGCTGGTGCACACGGGTGATGTTAGCTGCAACTTGGCAAGATCATTCTTCACTGCAACTACTCTAGCTCCTGTCGACATGGACCCAATGTTCAACATCAGGATTTCACCTTTGGACAGCTTGGACACCTTACCCTGCTTCTCTGAACCCTTGATCCTGACTTCAAGAAGCTGCCGGAGCAGGAAGAAGTTGACCTACAAAATGAAAAGTGTTTTGTCTGGTGAGGTACAGGAAAATGCAGAAAACACATTCCCTGATGAAGAAAAGCTAAAGAAAAACCTATAAAAAGCAGTCATGAAGCACTGCTTCTTCTGCAGAAAATATCATACTGTGCTTCATAAATGAGTAAGATGATCCAAAGACTTGCTAATGGCAGTAGCAACTTGCCTGGGTTGGCCGGGGCTAGAGGCTATGCACAGGGATCGGTGTGTGTGTGTGTGTGTGTGTAACTGTTTTTCATAAATGAGTAGGATGATCCAAAGACTTACTAATGGCAGCAGCACCAGGAGTCTCTCACGTGGGTCAGCCAGGGTTTGAGGCTGTGTGTGTGTGTGTGTGTGTGTGTGTCTACTATACAAAAAACAAATATCATTGTACATAAAATGAATTATACACATCAGGGAGGTTCTATATAGGGGCCACTTTCTCCAACAACCTAAAATCCATACAGTTTGTCTCCTCGGACCCTAAAGGGTCTTCAGTTCTTAACTATAGTGACATGCAAAATAGACATCCAGTAACTATCCTTTATCCAGAGTAAGACACAGTGAAATAGTTGTGGATCAGAAACTGGTTGAGGATAAGAGACTCTCATAAGAAGTTTGTGTTGGCCATTTCTCCCTGAAAAGTTATCAGCTGACACCACACAATACTCTTTAAGCTCTTAAACCTAATCTGGCTGCAGCTCTTAATCAAAATCTACCCAGATAGATGACCTAAGTAACCATTTGGAGCAATTATCACTGAATATAAAAATCTCACCTCAAGCTCCACAAAAACATCAGGAAGTGACGCAACCTCTCCAAGGACCTGACCTACCAGTCTATCTGCTCATGTCAATGTGGGGTCCATTGTAGTGCCAACTCCAATGAGACCCCCAGGAACAGCAAACTGCAGCGCATTCTGCTCCGCATACAATGAAACTATTCTAGAATATATTGGGGTGCACATAATGTTACCACTCTCATCTTTTACAACAATACCAGAGCGAACTTCAATGAACTGGTTCACTTTCAAAACACCCTGCACAAGCATCGAATTCAAGGAGATCAGGTTAAATAAAGCAGCACGAATAACTGAGTAAACAACTCTGGAAAAATATGAGTTACTATAAAATGTTAGATAGGTTTATGAGGACGACAAAAAGAAAACAAACGCAACCAGTTAGAAGCACGAGCACAGTCAGCATGGGTGAAGGCTGTCAAGAAGTAAAATTGCATACTCACAGAACGTAAGAATTCTCTCCACATGAGTCGGAATCCACGAAGTTAAAAATTCCAAAGTGAAATCCACACAAAGTACAAAATCACAATTCACGTGCTCAAGATAGACAACTATGATACCTATAGGTGAGATATAAATGCAAATTTTGATTAAAAAGACACCGGCAAGGTAACTTACCCTGAGTATGCTTCCACAGCGACACCACCCTTTATCTCGTCAACCTCAGAACCAGGCTTGTTCACATAAAAAGAACGAATTACTATCATGTTTGGGGGTGAGACAAAGTCTCTCTCTGGGATAGGGATTTTCTTAACAATATATTAGCAAACGACATCAACATTATATTTCAACTGTGCAGAAATAGGTACTACTGGTGCTCCAATAGCAATTGTTCCCTGCATAGCAAAGTCACAAATTAAATCAACTGACATGAAAATGATACCGCCAAATAAACTCACTGAAAAGAAAAAAAAAACCATCCCATCATGTAAATACTTCAAGAATTCTACATGATATACAGTCTAAAAGCAACTGACCTGAATAAACTTCTGAATTGCTTCATGCTGATTGATGGCTACACTTTCTTGAATAAGATCAATTTTATTTTGCAAAATGATTATATGCTGCAGACGCATGATTTCAACAGCAGCTAGATGCTCAGAAGTCTGAGGTTGCGGGCAGTTCTCATTACCAGCTATAAGAAGCAATGCTCCATCCATGATAGCTGCTCCATTAAGCATCGTAGCCATCAGAATATCGTGACCCTACTGGCAAAGAAAAGAAAGAATTAGAAAAGGAGAAGAAAGAAAAACAAGAAATAAAAATTTGCAGCCATCATGAGAATAACCAGAAATTTGCCCCGAAGGCAGTCAACTAATAAACAGAACATTGCTTCATTAACTGATGGCAGTCAACTACTAAATAGAATATTCCAACTTAAGAATAGTTGTCAACATAAAAGCAAAATTACCTAAATACTCTGGTGGAACAGCTTTAAATTTAAGTCAAGCTCCATCAGGTAGCAGGTTGCTAAAGAGATGATAAAATTGTTCTCAGAATGCAGAAAGCTCAATTACAAAGAGAAGAAAAAGAAGAGTATCAGATGCTTTTGACAAAAAGCATATTCATAAACTTCTAAACCATATGATCACATGCTTTTGTGAAAAAAGCATATTCTTGCACTTTTAAAACATACGAAAACAAATGATTCTTGAGCATAAGCCAAGTACGGCAACCTTTTCTGAGTGCTTCTGGAAGCTAAGGCAGAAGAGTGACAAATAGGTTTATTGACAACCTACTATGCTATGGCATCAAGAAAAAGGAAGAAATGTATCTCCAGAGGATTGAGGAAGTCTGAAGATGAGCAAAATGGAAAACCCTAATAATGCCCCAATATCAAGAAGAACCAGATGACAGCAGAAGTCCCATATTCTCTATTTTTTCTTTTAATATGGAGAATTTGTCCACTTCATCATAGAGAAAAATAGGCAGGTATGTAGTTACAAGCAAGTGTTACTTATTCAATAATCAACATCTACTAGGCCTTGCGATGGAAGGGACCCTGAATTTGTGGATGCATGGATGGTCAAAATTAAAGGGAAACGCAGTATATTCATTACCAAAGCGTCAACATATCAAAAGGATTAGAATGATCTACCAAGGGAGAATTTCATCACGGCTCATTGGCGGCACAAATTAGCAGATAAGTTGTCTGGCTAATTTAACAAATGGTGCCGAGGGTACTTCAGCCCCCTCATTTTCATCCAAATATGGCATCTGCATCACATAACAGCTCTTACAGGAAGGCCCTAGGTATTATCCAACATGAATTTCCTTGCTTCTAACCAAGTATATAGAAATCCCCTTATATCAACCAACTGGATTTTTTGTTTTTGGCCAATAGGAAACCTTGCTTACCTGAAACAAAAATAATGGACTAATTCATGAGAAAGCATATTCAGGTGCGCAAGGTTTCCAATTGGTCTCATGAATCAGTCTATTATTTTTGTTTCATATTCATTAGACATGTCTCTGTAAGTATGCATCACTTTTAAGCAATCCAAACATACGTGTTCCCTTGGATATGTAAAACACTACATATAAATGTGGAGACAGAGGCATAGAGATCAATTATCTTACTGGGCAGTCCACAAAAGAAACATGCCTCAAGAGTTTCATCCTGGCATTCTCAAATCCTGGCACATCACATAGAGGACTGTCTTCTTTTCCACTTCCATAGGCCCTGCAAGCATACAAAGAAGAGATGTCACACAAATGAACCAAAAATGGGAAGAACCTGAAAACAAGAAAAGCATTTCTTGACAATTTATCACACTTGTAGCATGCTGGTCTAGGACACCGTTCGTCTTCACATTTGTATATTTTTCCATTAGCATATCCCAACTTGATAGTAATGTCACGTTCCAACTCATTCTTAAAACGAACAGTCTCATCATCATCATCATCATCAAGACCTTATCCCAATTAGGGGTCGGCCACATGAATCTTATTCCTCCATTCCACTCTATTAAATGTCATGTCTTCATTTAGTCCCAAAGTTTTTAAATCTTCCCTCACCACTTTTATCCACGTTCTTTTGGGCCTTCCCCTTGCCCTTTTAAAACTTTCTACTTGTATTGCCTCACTTCTTCTAACCGGTGCCGTTGTTGGTCTCCTTTGAACATGTCCAAACCATCTAAGTCTAGTCTTCTTCATCTTATTACCTATTGGTGCTATCCCTAAATTTCCTCGAATATTTTCATTTCAAATTCTATCTTTTCTTGTCTTACCACTCATCCATCTCAACATCCTCATTTCTGCGACGCTCATCCTATGAGTATGATGTTCCTTAACTGCCCAACATTCTGATCGATAGAACATGGCCAGCCTTATGGCCATCCTATAGAATTTTCCTTTTAGTTTGAGTGGCACTTGTCGATCACACAAAACTCCAGATGCACATCTCCATTTGTTCCAACCCGCTTGAATTCTCTGGATAACCTCCCTCTCAATCTCTCCACTCTCATGAATTATTGATCCTAAGTACCAAAAGTGGTCTTTGACTGGGACTTCTTGGTTATCAATCTTGACTGGTGTTCTACTCATACTCTCCTTGTTAAAATTACATTCCATATATTCTGTCTTAGTTCGACTAATTTTAAATCCTTCAGATTCTAATGCTTATCTACATAATTCTAGCTTTATGCTTACACCCTCCCTTGTCTCATCAAGTAAGACTATATCATCTGCAAATAACATGCACCAGGGAATCTCCTCGTGCAGATGTTTTGTTAGCTCATCCATAACCAATGTAAAAAGGTATAGACTCAATGCCGATCCTTGGTACAATCCTATAGTGAGAGGAAAATCACCAGTCACACCACTAGTGGCCTTAACATTTGTTACCTCTCCCTCATACATATCTTTAATTATGTCTATATATCCTTGTGAAACCCCTTTACCACCCAACACTCTCCATATTAACTCTCTAGGGACTCTATCATAAGCTTTCTCTAAATCGATAAAGACCATGTGGAGGTCTTTCCTCCTCTCCCTATATTTCTCTACTAATTGTCTTAGTAAGAAAAATAGCCTCCATGGTAGACCTCTCAGGCATGAAACCAAACTGATTCTCCGATACATTTGTTTCATGACGCAGTCTCTTCTCAATCACTCTTTCAAAAAGTTTCATAGTGTGGCTCATAAGTTTGATCCCTCGATAATTAGTGCAGCTCTGTATGTCTCCTTTATTCTTATAAATTGGTATAATAGAGCTTTTCCTCCACTCATCAGGCATTTTTTTTATTTTATAATCTTGTTAAACAACTTGGTCAACCAAACTACCCCAATGTCTCCCATATGCTTCCAAACCTCTATTGGTATACCATCCCCCATGGCCTTTCCTGATTTCATCTTTTTCAAGGCCTCTTTTACTTCAGGTATTCTAATCCTACGTTCATACCTATAATATCTAATGTTATTTTGATTTATAGTATTTTCAATCCCTATATTCTCAGGGCCATTGTCATTTAACAATGTTTGAAAGTATGTTTCCCACCTTTGTTTGATCTCATCATCTTTGACTAATACCCTTTGATCATCGCTTCTAATACACCTAACATGATCTAAGTCCTTACCCTTCTGTTCTCTTACTTTTGCAAGTTTAAACACATCTTTCTCACCTTCGCTTGTTCCTAATCTATTGTAGAGCTCATCATATGCTTTAAGTTTAACCTCACTTACTATTCTCTTAGCAACGTTTTTAGTATTCTTATATTGCTCATAGTTTTCATTATTTCTAATCTTCTGCCATAGTTTAAAACGCATCCGTTTTTCTTTAATAACTTTTTGAACTGTTTCACTACACCACCATGTTTCCTTTGCTAATACCCTTTTACCTTTAGATACTCCTAAGACATCTTTTGCCACTTTCTTAATGCACTCAGCCATATCAGTCCACATAGTATTTACTTCTATTTCATAGTTTCACTTTCCTTCTACCATCAACTTATTTTTGAAGGAGGTTATTTTCTCTCCTTTTAAGTTCCACCAATTAGTTTTTGGGTGTGTATTAAGTTTAGTTCTTTTACTCCATCACCAGGTATCACCTTACAATCCTTACATGTAGATTGTTCATTATTGCTAAGTAGAAAAAAGTCTATTTGGCTTTTATGAAGTCTACTTTTAAAGGTTATTAAATGTTCAGCCCTCTTCTTAAAAAGTGTATTTGCAATGGATAGGTTATATGACAAAGCAAAATCGAGGATATTCTCCCCCATCTCATTTTGTTCACCTATACCATATCCACCGTATATTCTATCATATCCTTCCTTATCTTTTCCTACATGGCCATTTAAGTCTACATCTATAAATATCCGCTCAGTGTTGGGAATTTCTTGCATGACTCCCTCCATATCTTCCCAAAACTGTTTCTTGATTATCTCTTGTAACCCTACTTGTGGTGCGTATGCACTTATAACATTTATAATCTGCTCTCCTAGAACAATTTTGATTATTATAATTCTATCGTTGATTCTTTTAGCATCCACAACTTTATCCTTTAATTCCTTATCCACTATTATTCCTACATCATTTCTGTTATTTTCCTTTCCTACATACCATAATTTATACCCATCTATTTCTCTTGCTTTAGCCCCTTTCCACTTAGTTTCTTGGATACAAGCGATGTTGACTCTCCTACGTTTCATCGCTTCTACTAACTCCAAACTCTTGCCAGTTAGTGTCCCTATATTCTATGTGGCGATACAAATCTTATGTTCTGGTGATACCCTATTTACTATTGCCTTTCTAGACCTCCATGGTATGAACCCATGTCCACTTTTCACTGCACCTGGGTTCTGATGCAGCGCGTCGCTTCCGAGGGGACGCTCTAGCAGCCCTTGCCCATTTTTCACTACACCCGAGATCCGATGTAGCACGTCGCTTCTGGGAAAACGCCCTAGCAACCCTTGCCTATTTTTCACCGCACCCGGGATCCGATGCAGCTCGTCGCTTATGGGGAACGCCCTAGCTTGAGGGAATGTCTGTTTTCGATTCATGTCATATTTGGGTTGCCGTATTTCTTAAAAGCTGAAGATGATTTTCATTTCTTCCTTACAAACTAATATAAATTCATTTGCAAGCAAAAAGAAATAACAAAACCATCTTCAGCTTCACCCTTGCAAGCTGGCTACCTGCGCAAGGGTTGCCATATTTAAGAAGAGGGAGATGATTTTCATTTCTTCCTCACAAACTAATATACAAATGCATATTCATTTGTAAGAAAGAAATAACAAAATCATCTTAAAACGAACAGTCTGTAAACAAATAAATAAATAAAAGATGAGGCAGTGTTTCGAACGATTTGTATTTCAACAGTTGTATAGCAATTGATAATTTGCACCACATTTATCTGGAAAGTGGTCCATGTGCTCTGTAGACTTACTATAGTTAATAGATATGTATTAGCTTGCAAAGTTAACTATCTGAAACATACTAATGTGTGATATTAGACATCTTCAAACATAGATTATTGATACCCAAATCAGCCTAGAAACAGGCTTAAATAGGCTGTGTCCATCTTCCTTCTTTGCTCTAATCTCTAAAATCATATTATTAATAGTTTTATAATATTCAGCTAATGAGAAAGCCAAACGTATGAGGATTGCAATTTTGGACTTCACCAAAAACATAAAAACAAACAAACCTGAGCTAAAGCATCCAACCAAGCAACCAATACAGGTTACCTGAACACCAGATATTGCTTTGACAACAGTTGATTTCCCATGTGCCACATGACCAATAGTACCTAGGAAAATATTTGTTGCAAACAAGTGAACTTGTAATTGGTAATGGAAGGAAACGACCAAAGCCCAAAGCATAGAAAAGGAAAATATTTACAAAGATGGAAAAAATACAATAGGCAAATCCGACTGTGGCTTATGTGAATCTCATTATAGAATACTCAATTAGAATGGTATATCTGATATCAAAACCTGAATGCCCCATTCAAGTCTTCAGGAAAGAAAATATGCAACATTTAGCCTCATTTGCAGCAAGATCATTAAATAAATTCCTTTTAGGTCAACAGAAATATCATTGACCAACAAATCCATTGTCAAGGTGGCCTGATCCTTAGATGATTCATACATCAAGATGTCTGTACACTTGTTGGATCATAACCACAAGAACAGAATAAAGGATACTATAATTAGAAAATTTGCAAGTACTACTAGCTTTTTCTCTCTACTCACTGGCAATATTATGCATAAAAAAGCACCAAGGTTCACGCAAATTTGTATGTTTCTTACCCCAAAAGTTGGCCAACCCCCGAGGGTTGGTACTTGATAAAAGTGGCAGTTTGTTGCTTAGGTAACTATTTAAACAAATCCTTCTCAGTCACACCAAGCAAGCAATGTTGTGGTCATGTGGGCAGTGGCATAGGTGTCAGATGAATGCCAAGCAACATGCAGTAAATCAAAGCATCAGGTAAAAGAGGCATATTTATTTTTTTTCTCTGAAGAGTAAATCAAAGTAGAAGCAGAAGAGATATATTTATTTTTTGCTCTAAATAGCATGGTATAATTATATAGCTTTATATAATTGTGTGTGTGAAGTACTAAATTCTACTGGTTAATCAGAATTACTAAAAGAATACAAGAACTACATACACGCATATGTTGTATCATCGTTGTCCAGACCTTATCCTTATTGGGGATCGGTCAAGTGAATCTCGTTCCTCCATTTCCCTCTATTGAGTGTCATGGCTTCATATGGTGCCAACGTTTTTAAATCTTTTGTCACCGCTTCTATCCATGTTCTTTTGGGCCTTCCCCTTGCTCTTTTGCTACGTTTGATTTGAATTGCCTCACTCCTAACCGGTGCCATTTTTGGTCTCCATTGGACATGTCCATACCATCTAAGTCTAATCTCCCTCATCTTGTTACCTATTGGTGCTATTCCTAAGTTTTCTCTAATGTTTTCATTTCTAATGCTATCCTTTCTTGTCTTGCCAATCATTCATCTCAGCATCCACATTTCGGCAACATTCATCCTATGTACATGTTGTTCCTTAACTGCCCAACACTCTGATTCATAGTGCGAACACCTTTATAGCCACCTTATAGAATTTTCCTTTTAGTTTAAGTGGCATCCTCTGATCACACAGAACTTTAGAGGCACATCTCCATTTGTTCCAACCCGCTTGAATTCTTTGAGTAACCTCCCTCTCAATCTCTCTACTCTCATGAATTATCGATCCTAGGTATCAAAAGTGTTCTTTTAGAGAGACTTCTTGGTTATCAATCTTTATCGATGCCCTACTCCTACTCCTCTCCTTATTAAAATTGCATTCATATACTCCGGCTAATTTTAAAATCCTTTAGATCCTAATGCATCTCTCCATAACTCTAGCTTTGTGTTTATGCCCTCCCTTATCTTATCAATCAAAACTATATCATTTGGAAATAACATGCACTATGGAATCTCCTTGTGCTGATGTCTTGTTAACTCATCTATAACCAATGTGAAAAGGTATGGGCTTAATGCTGATCCTCAGTGCAATCCTATAGTGATGTGAAAATCATGGGTTTCTCCACTAGTGGTCCTAACATTTGTTACCACTACCTCATACAATATCCTTAATTATGTCTATATACCCCTGTAAAACCCCTTTCTCACCCAACACCCACCATATTAAATCTCTGGGGACCCTATCATAAGCTTTTTTTATGTGAATAAAGACCATGTGAAGGTCCCTCCTCATCTCCCTATATTTCTCTATCAATTGTCTAATCAGGAAAATAACTTCCATGGTAGACCTCCTAAGCATAAAACCAAATTGGTTTTCTAGCACACTTGTCCAATGTCATAGCCTCTTCTCAATCACTCTTTCAAAAAGTTTCATGGTTTGATTGATGTAGGACTACATGCAAAATGACCTAATCTATATGTTGAGATCATATCAAAATTAACATAAATTAAACTACGACGAGCATGAAACCAGTCTTAATCAGCATGAATAGCTTACATTGAGTTACAAGATTTGCACACTGCCCAGATTTTTACCGATTAAGGTAAGATCAAAGTTTCAATCTGAATCATCCCTCTAATTGACGAACAGCCCTAATTAAGCTTCGGATTTATAGTTCAGGAATATAATGCAAGATAAGAATTCTAGACTATTACTAATGCAAATCAAGTAACCACATGCAACTCAAAAATCATCCATTAAAAGACAAGGTAGAAAACACTAACTTACAGAACAAGTTGAAACAATAGTAATTTAGCCTTGTACTAAACATGGCTTCATGCCCACAGGAAGGAAGCTAGAACGAGGAATCCACTAAGTCTAACAAAATTCTCATTCATCCTTCATCCAGAACTCCTTACGCAAAAGAGAAAAAGATCTTAAGTAGGCAAAATCCAACCCTAATCTATGAAAAAGACAAAATTGCCCCTATTTAATTTATAACACACTAAGAAACAATATGATTTTATATTTTTTTTCTTGTTTTTGTAGCAAATGTGTAAATGTCAGATTAGAATGCTAACAAACAATTGATTCATGGACTCCATTGATTTTTTTTTTTTCTCCCTTTCTTTTTTCGTTATTTGTTAATAAAAATAGTTTAAAAAAATAAGTTTTATTTAGTAATTTGTTTTTGTAACATATGTGTAAATGTCACTATTATAATACTAAAAACAACTAATTCATAGAATCCTTTGATGTTTTTTCTCTGGTTTTTTTTTTTTTTTGTTATTTTTCACTAAAAATAGTTTACAAAGGTAAGTTTTTTATTTAGTAATTTGTTTTTGTAGCAAATGTGTAAATGCCATCATCATAATGCTAAAACCAACTGAGTCATGGACTCCTTTGATATTTTTTCCCCTTTTTCTGTTGTTTTTTACTAAAATTTTTAAAAACAGTAAGGTTTTTTATTTATTAATTTGTTTTTCTAACAAATGTGGAAATGTGACCATTATAATACTAAAATCAATTTATCTATAATTTTGTTTTCATATTTTGCATGTTTCTTTTCACTTTTCTTAAGTTTTGTTTCCATAACTTTCTTGCTTTTCAATATTTCTTACTTTTGTACTATTATTTATTTTATTTTTTGGTTAATTTACTTCTTTTATTTGATTGTAGGGTTCATCTTCTAATTGTTTGATTAGTTTCCATACCATTCTACGACTGTTAGGAACAATGCTTCTAGATTAATGGATCCAGGGTAGGAACATGGAGAGGCAAGGGATTCAAATGACAAAATTTTAGTATAATGCAAGCCTTGTGGAAATAGGTACAGCGACGAAATATTCAAATTTAAACAACATTTGACAGGTGAACATAAGAATGCCAAAAAATGCGCTCTTGTCACTCCTGAGATATCTAAAAAAAATCTTAAATTATATGAATGAAGAAAAGAAGAAGAAAGAGAACATAGAGAGAATAACAAATGGAATAGCCCAAAAATTTATTTGGCTTGCATGATGAAGATGATGATGACGAGGCCGATATAGAGGAGATTAATAGTACCAGGGCTGCTGGTATTTCTATTGGGGCAAGAGGCATAAGATGCCCACTTAACAAACAAAGGGGCCTATTGACTATATCTTTGCTCCCAACTCTGAGGCCTAGTGTAATAAGGGCAAGGCACTAGTGCAGCAAACAACAATGACCAGAGCTTATAAGGAGTTTAAGACAAGCATGACATTACATTGCCTCTTGGTTCTATGAACATAGCATTGAATTCAATGCTGCTCGTAGTCGTTCCTTTCAAACATGCAATTGTGAAATATGGTCCAATATATGTCTTATATTTTTAATAATTAATAGTTTAATACTTGCTTTATCCTTTTACCTAATCGTACATCTTATAATCTTATGTGACCAAGGTTTCAAGACACCCTCATATCACGAGTTGAGGGTGAGTCTTCTTCAAAAGCAAGTAGAGAAGAGAATAATACATTAATTAGCATAAAGCTTATTAGATTAGGTATGTATTCAGTGTTCTTTTTCACACCCTTGTATTATTGTATATTCTTCTCAAGTCTCAAGGTGGCACTGATGGCAAGGGCATTCCATTATGCTTTTATAGGTAGGTGCTCCATTATGTGGGATTGGTGGATCGATAGTAAGAGTCACACACTTGTCAACTTTCTGGTGAGCTATTCAACCAGAACATTTTTTTTAAAATCTATTGATGGGTCTGCACATGTCAAGAGTGCAAACTTAATACTTGACATGTTGGAAAAGGTAATTAAAGAAGTTGGAGAGAACAATGTAGTATAGATAATTGTTTAGTTTTATATCAATAATCTATTGAGTATTAACTTGTTTATGATGCAAGTTCACCTTATATAATTTCACCTTTGTCTATTTTAGGTCATAACTGACAATGCCTCGAACTACGTGGCTTGGGAAAGGAGTTAATAGCGAGGAGGTCACATTTATATTGAACCCCTTGTGCGGCACACTACATAGATCTTATGTTAGAGGACATAAGTAAATTACCAGTTGTGAAGAAAACTGTGGTGGAAGCTAGGGCGATGACTGTGTTTATTTATAACCACATACATATCCTTCATCTTATGAGAAGACTTACGAATAAAAAAGATTTGGTCTGAGCTGCAATGACACGCTTGGCCATCAACTTCTTAAGTTTAGAAAACACTCACAACTTGAAGACAAAGTTGAAGCCAATGTTCTACTATTTGGAGTGAATGAACAATAAACAGCAAAAAACGCTTGAAGGCAGAAGAGCCGAAAGAATTGTGTCATGTCCTAGCTTCTGAAACTACATCCTCTTTTGTTTAAAGATCATAGCCCCACTTATTGAGGTTTTGATCGTGGTAGATAGTGAGGCAAAGCCAGCAATGTGATACATCATCGAGGTCATAGTCAGGGCCAAACAAAAGATTCAAGCCAATCTAATAGGGGATAAGCGTCAAGCCACCTATATTTGGGGGATCATAAACAATAGATGGAGTTATCTGCTTCACCAGCCTTTGCATGAAGCTAAATATTACCACAAACCATCCTTCCACTACGACCATGGCATTGAAATTGAGCGCAATAGTATCAAGAATGGTTTAATGCATGACATCAACAGGCTATATGATGGAGAGAAAGCTGACATGGTGGTAGATGAGATATCCACTTATGGACCTGCTAGAGGCTTGTTTAGCAATGAACTGGCAATACGTAAGAGAAAAAACCTAGCCCCTTATAAGTGTTTTATGTTGTTCTATGTTTTAACTTTTAAATTCTAAATTTTATTTTTATACTATTCTAATTCTGTTTATTTTTCAAATTTTAATTTTCTTCAACTTTTGTAGGTTAGTGATGGATTAACGTTAAGGCTGAAGCCCCATATCTTCAAACATTCACCATTAAGGTCCTCTCCCAAATATGTAGTACACCTCCTTGAAAGCATAACTAGAGTGTCTTTGAGAACGTAAGCTACTTAAATACTAAGATTTAGTACTCATTAGTTATTAGTTTATTTAGTTATTATCTTTACATTCATTATATTCTAAATTTATAAGAACTTTTCCTTTTTGGATCCAAACTAAGAAGAGGAATAAGCTACATGCTAAGACATTGAACGATCTAGTATACGTTCAATACAATCAACGCCCCTAACGTCGACATAAGGATCATTTGAAAATGCAAACATATATAGATTCTATTCTATTACGAGAGGTTGACGAAAGTGATGAGTGGATTGTTCAGAAGATGCTAGAGATGATCTGGTACATCCAGGTAATGACCTCACCTGGTTAGATGTTGAGCTTGCTGAAGGATCAAGTGAACGCAATGCTCCGTCTAATAAGCAGTACCAAAGGCAGGTGAGGGGGCAGAGGGGAAGCTGCATTCTTAATCTCAACAAGAACAAGAGGAGGATGTTGGAGAAGAGTAGGACGATGAAGTCAATAAAGAGACTGACGAGGATGTTTATATCTCTCAAGGAGATGATTATGACACGATCTTCCTGATGAGGAAGAGTTGCATGAAGATGACTCTTAAGTCTTAATAGTTAACTCTAACATTTGCTTTAATTTATTTATGTAACCATTGTTTGATTGTTTATTGTTCCTAGCTTTACAAGAAGATCGTAGTGATGGTGACGAGGCCACAAGGGATTGAGGGAGTAGCAAGGAGACTAGTATTATGATAGCATCACTATCATTGTATTTGTATGACTCTAAATTTACTTCTTTATGTCTAATTGTTTGGTTTAACCTTAAGTTGTTGTTGCTAACATGTTGATTTATTACTTAAGAATTTCATTTTTCTCATTTGAAAAGTATTTATTTATATCTTTATATTTCCATGTTTTCTTATTTGTTTTGAATTTTTTTGTAATCTTTGGGATTTATTTTGAATTTTTTCTTTTTAAAAAAATTAAATTACTTATTCTTGCACCTTGTCACTTAGTCAAGCGAATAGGCACACCTAGTCCCTCTAGGCAGAAGTCACACCCCTTGCACCTAGGTGAGCCTTGCACCTATGACTACAAAGCACCACATGCAACTATGTTGTTTCTTTTATGTATCAAATATTGAAATTACTAATGAGCAACAGATTTATAACATAAATTTGATTAATATGCCTATTATAGCTTAATAGTCATTCACTTATGTATACATAAGTGTGTATCTATGTAAAAATAGATAGATATATAGAGAAAGATACACACATGAACTCCGCCAATGCCGGTCCCAAGCTCGGATGAAAAAGGAGGGTCTTGCGTCAAGTGCTAGCCGGAAAGGGGAAAGTTGAAGACGATTCTGTTATTTCTTTCTTACAAATGAATATGCATTTGTATATTAGTTTGTGAGGAAGAAATGAAAATCATCTCCAGCTTCTTAAAATACGGCCACCCTTGTGTCAGGTTGCCAGCCAGCAAGGGTTTAGCTGAAGATGATTTTTGTTATTTCTTTTATGCTTGCAAATGAATATGTATTTGTATATTTCTTTGTGAGGAAGAAATGAAAATCATCTTCAGCTTTTTAAAACTACAGCAACCCAAACATGACATGAATCGAAAACAAACATTCCCTCAAGCTAGGGCGTTCCCCATAAGTAACGCCCTGCATCGGATCCTGTTGAGTATTTTCCGCAAGTGCACAGCTGTTGTAGTATAGCTATCCAATTACGGGTCGATTTCCACAGGGACTCAACTTAAATGTGGAGTTTACACAAATTCCAATTAATAAAAATGCAAATAACAGAAATAAACTAACAATAAAAGAAAATTTCATATTTATTTAACTGCTACAGTGTATATAATTATTTATTCAAAAGAAAACAGAAAATAAAACTAAAAGCCATCCTGGATAAGCCTGTCTCTGGATAGTCAAAATGGGAATAATGTAAAACCAGAATAGCACAGGGACACAGAAGCAAATAAACTAGGGACCCAAACGGTATTAAACTAAGGACATGGATGGTATTAAACAGAAAGGACAGAGGTGAAATTTTTTAGATCTTCTAAGGGCAGAAACGTAATTTTTCAGGGGTTCTGGTTTTTAAACGAAAAACTAGGAAAACGTTTTAGGAGAAAACCGAGGAAAGTACTGTTCATGAATAGTTCCGGAGTACTAATCATGAATAGTAACCGGAGTTACTGTTCATGAATAGTAAATCGAAGCAGCTATGGGGAGAAGAAAAGAAGAAGGAAAGGGAGAGGAGGATCTGGGGGGGAAAACCCGTTTTGGGTTTTCTTTCCCCAAGACCGTCCGATTCAAAGAAGAAGAAGGAAGAGAGAAGTGGGAACGCGGGAGTTGAAGAAAAAGGGGAAAACAGAGATGGGTTTGCAAAAAAAAAACGAAAAATGAGAGGGGTTTGCCAGAAAATGGGGAAGAAAAGGAAAACGCAAGAGAGAGAGAGAGAGAGAGAGAGAGAGAGAGAGAGAGAGAGAGAGAGAGAGAGAGAGAGAGAGAGAGAGAGAGAAGAGGAACGTTCAAAGAGGGAGAGGAGGTAGGTATGGTGCGTGAGAGAGGGAGAGCACGAAAGAGAGGTGGAGAGGAACAATCCTTCCACCTCTTCTCTCTCAAAAGGAGAAGAAAGAAAAACGAAAACGAGAAAAATGGGAAGAGGAGAAAAGGGAGAAGAAGAAGGGGAGGAAAAGAAGAGGAAGAGATATGGGAAAGAGAGGAGAACAAGGGAGAGGTGGAGAGGAAGAGTCCTTCCACCTCTCTCCTCAAGGAGAAAGAGTGAAAAAGAAGAGGAAGCCCTAAATCCAACCCCTCCTTCCTTTAAAAGAGGATTTGCCAAATTTGCCATCATTGCCCAGATTTGGTCAAATTTGCTAGATTTGCCATCATTGGTCAGATTTACCCAGATTTGTGGCATGGGACCCATCAAACTAAGTTGATCTGAACCGTCCAACGTACTTTGGCTTATCTGCAAAAACAAAATACAAGATTAGAATTATCTTATATGGATAATTAGCTATAATGATCATCCAATCGTTAACTTTTCAAATTAATGGTTGGATGATTGATTATAGCTAAAATTAATTTAAAATCACAAAATTATCTTATTAAATTATCTAATAAAATAGTAATCTAATGTTATTTTTGACAAAATTAAGGACTCAACAGATCCCGAGTGTGGTGAAAAATAGGCAAGGGTTACTAGGGCGTTCTTCCAGAAGCGACGCGCTACATTGGATCCCAGGTGTAGTGATAAGTGGGCAAGGGCTGCTAGAGCATCCCCTTGAAAGCAACGCACTACATCAAAACCCAGGTGTAGTGAAAAGTAGACATGGGTTCATACCATGGAGGTTGAGAAAGGCGGTAGTAAATAGGGTATCTCCAGAACATAAGATTCGCATCGCTACATGGAATATAGGGACATTGACAGGCAAGAGTTTGGAGTTAGTAGACACAATGAAACGTAGGAGAGTCAACATCACTTGTACCCAAGAAACCAAGTGAAAAGGGGCTAAAGCTAGAGAAATAGATGGGTATAAATTATGGTACATAGGAAAGAAAAATAACAAAAATGGCGTAGGAATAATAGTGGATAAGGAATTAAAGGATAAAGTTGTGGACGTTAAAAGATTCAGTGATAGAATTATAATAATAATAATTGTTCTAGGAGAGTAGATTATAAATGTTATAAGTGCATACGCACTACAAGTAGGGTTACAAGATATAATCAAGAGACAGTTTTGGGAAGATATGGAGGGAGTCATACAAGAAATTCCCAACACTGAGGGGATATTTATAGGACCAGACTTAAATGACCATGTAGGAAAAGATAAGGAAGGATATGATATAATACACGAAAGGTATGGTATGGTGAACGAAATGAGATGGGGGCGAATATTCTCGATTTTGCTTTGTCATATAACATGTCCATTGCAAATACACTCTTTAAGAAGAGGGATGAACACTTAATAACCTTTAAAAGTGGACTTCATAAAAGCCAAATAGACTTTTTTCTACTTAGGAATAATGAACGATCTATATGCAAGGATTGCAAGGTGATACCTAGTGAGAGTTTAACCTCACAACATAGGTTAATGGTTATGGATATCCATATTAAAAGATGGAGTAAAAGAACTAAACTTAATACATATCCAAAAACTAAGTGGTGGAACTTAAAAGGAGAGAAAATAACCTCATTCAAAAATAAGTTGATGGTAGAAGAAAATTGGAACTATGAAACAGAAGTAGATACCATGTGGACTAATATGGTTGAGTCCATTAAGAAAGTGGCAAAAGATGTCTTAGGAGTATCTAAAGGTAAAAGGCTATTAGCAAAGGAAGCATGGTGGTGGAGTGAAGCAATGAAAAAAGTTATTAAAGAAAAACGGATGCATTTTAAAGCTTGGTAGAAGATTAGAAATAATGAAAACTATGAACAATATAAGAATGCTAAAAACGTTGCTAAAAGAATAGTAAGTGAGGCTAAACTCAAAGGATATGATGAGCTCTATAATAAATTAGGAACAAGAGAAGGTGAGAAAGATGTGTTTAAACTTGCAAAAGTAAGAGAACAGAAGGGTAAGGACTTAGATCATGATAGGTGTATTAGAAGCGATGATCAAAGGGTATTAGTCAAAGAAGATGAGATCAAACAAAGGTGGAAAACATACTTTCAAAAATTATTAAATGACAATCGCTCTGAGAATATAAGGATTGAAAATAATATAAATCTAAATAACATTGGATATTATAGATATGAACGTAGGATTAGAATACCTGAAGTAAAAGAGGCCTTGAAAAAGATGAAATCAGGAAAGGCCATGGGGCCTGATGGTGTACTAATAGAGGTTTGGAAGCATATGGGAGATATTGGGGTAGTTTTGTTGACCAAGTTGTTCAACAAGATTATAAAATCAAAGAAAATGCCTGATGAGTGGAGGAAAAGCTCTATTGTACCAATCTATAAGAATAAAAGTGACATTCAGAGCTACACTAATTATCGAGAGATCAAACTTATGAGCCACACCATGAAACTTTTTGAAAGAGTGATTGAGAAGATGCTACAACATCAAACAAGTGTATAGGAGAATAAGTTTAGTTTCATGCCTGAGAGGTCTACCATGGAAGCTATTTTCTTGCTAAGACAATTAATAGAGAAATATAGGAAGAGGAGGAAAGACCTACATATGGTCTTTATCGATTTAGAGAAAGCTTATGATAGAGTCCCTAGAGAGTTAATATGGAGGGTGTTGGGTGGTAAGGGGGTTTCTCAAGGGTATATAGACATAATTAAAGATATGTATGAGGGAGCGATAACAAATGTCAAGACCACTAGTGGCGTGACTGGTGATTTTCCTGTCACTGTAAGATTGCACCAAGGATCGGCATTGAGTCCATACCTCTTCACATTAGTTATGGACGAGTTAACAAAACATTTGCATGAGGAGATCCCCTAGTGCATGCTATTTGCAGATGATATAGTCTTACTTGATGAGACAAGGGAGGGTGTAAACATAAAGCTAGAGTTATGGAGAGAAGCATTAGATCTGAAGGATTTAAAATTAGCCGAACTAAGACAGAATATATGGAATGTAATTTTAACAAGGAGAGTAGGAGTGGAACACCAGTCAAGATTGATAACCAAGAAGTCCCCGTGCAAGACCTTTTTCGGTA
This sequence comes from Warburgia ugandensis, assembly GCA_035236585.1. Taxonomy (NCBI): domain Eukaryota; kingdom Viridiplantae; phylum Streptophyta; class Magnoliopsida; order Canellales; family Canellaceae; genus Warburgia; species Warburgia ugandensis. The sequence continues at coordinate 68,177,958 of CP141126.1, read as the reverse complement.
CTTAGGATCATTGATCCATGAGAGTGGAGAGATTAAGAGGGAGGTTACCTAGAGAATCCAAGCGGGTTGGAACAAATGGAGATGTGCATCTAGAGCTTTATGTGATCGGCGGGTGCCACTCAAACTAAAAGGAAAATTCTATAGGATGGCTATAAGGCCGGCCATGCTCTATGGATCAGAGTGTTGGCCAATTAAGGAACATGATACTCATAGGATGAGCGTCGCAGAAATGAGGATGTTGAGATGGATGAGTGGTAAGACAAGAAAGGACAAAATTAGAAATGAAAATATTAGAGGAAATTTAGGGGTAGCACCAATAGGTAATAAGATGAGGGAGATTAGACTTAGATGGTTTAGACATGTCCAAAGGAGACCAACAACGACACCAATTCAAAGAAGTGAGGCAATATAAGTAGAAGGCTCTAAAAAGGGCAAGGGGAAGGCCCAAAAGAACGTGGATAGAAGTGGTGAGGAAAGATTTAAAAACTTTGGGACTAAATGAAACCATGGTATTTAATAGAGTGAAATGGAGGAATAAGATTCATGTGGACGACCCTTAATTGGGATAAGGTCTTGATGATGATGATACACACATGTGACACAATTGCCAAAATTTAAATACAATTTAATTGCAATCGGTGCTCATTACTACAAGCATATTAATATATGCACCTAACCAAATACAATTTGCTATCATCACCTTACCAACTCAACTCCATAGAAGTTCTGTTTCAGCACCTTATCAATGCTATTAGCATGTGAAATGAAGAAATGAAGTAAATAAGGCACCAGAATGAGTCAATGAGTACTATGCCCAGCAGGAAATGCGGTAATTTTCTATGCACAAAGTATTCTTTAATCTTTCTTTTTCTGGTAGGCGATCTTTTGTCTTCCAACCATAAGGTCCACAGCTCTCTTCAATTGACATAAATATGGAGAAAGCAATTGACAGGAAAACAAGTAGCACATCTCTGTTTCCTTATTTTTCATCATATGGTTCCATAAAGCTTGTTGTCAATTTGGATGGCAAAGCAATGAAATGGATTGGAAGGTTACCTTCCTGTAATCTAAAATGCCAACAAGAAAAGGGTTCCCCATTCCAACCCCCAGCCTCCTATTTCCCCCTTAGTAAAGTCCACATGCACCTCTTATATAGTGGCAAAAGGGAAAACAGATGACTGCCACCTGTCATGTGATAAAGCTAAGCAACCAGCTTTGTCCTTCCCCTTTACATTCATCTTTCAGTTCAGATACTAGACCCAACCAATAGCAATCTCTTCTCCTTACTTGGTTTGGCTATCCTGACCAAACAAAAATTTTCAGTAACTTTCATCAAGCAATAGCACTCTCTCCATTTCCCATTTAAATAATCATTTGCATATTTTTGTTTTTCAGATTGCAGTACATTTTTTGAACAAGTTAAGAAGAAATATTAACAAAGAAGAATAAGTATTTCAGTTTCCTCCTATCACATTATCACCTATCCTATTATTTCTACAAAACTATCCCCTTGTGAAAATGAAATAAATCCCTTCTAGTTGAAAGAAAATGACTTCCTAGCCAACACAACCAAGTGTACTCTAAACCCTTCCGTCATTCCCTAATGATACCATACATATACAAATATCATGAACAATGGAGCAACAAAATGATGAAAGAAGGAATATCAACCCAAACATCAAATGAAAAGGACACAAAAATATGCTTAAGGACTTACCAATGTTAATTGTAGCCTGACGAGAGAGAACTTCTGGAGAGAGTGGATGTAGCTTTGTTACATCCAGTTTATTTAGGTCTTGCTCCATTAACCCTTTTCGAGACATTTTTGTTGCAGTTACAGGGCCTTGTTAATCTTGAGAAAATGGAAAACGTATTATTTCTTGCTACAACAGACATAATGAATTTTCATGAGAGAAGTGTATGTAGAATGAGAAAAAATCTTTAATAACTGACTAAAGACACTGAGACGTGCCTACATATTCCAATAGAGATAACAAGTGAAAAATAGCTAGAACAGAATCAGTGCCATTGTAAAATGCCTGAGTGACTGAAGTTGCATAATGTAGCAATAAAGGTCAAAGCAACCAAAGTATGAAACAACAAATAAGAAATTTTACAGCTGCCGTTCACCAAAAAAAAAATGGAAGAAGAAAAAGACTAATACAGGCACCAGTTCCAACTACATCACATCATCCTCTTGACAATAGCTATTGGGAAACATTCCTTTTTATACCAATAAATGGTAGTGAATTTATCATTAAATAAAGATCATACTTGGATCACACCAAGTAAGAAAGGTTAACATATCTGTTCCATCCAACAATCTCCCTCGAATACAAGCATGGGAGCACACTTCATCCATTGAAAAGCCATCAAATAAATACCAAGATCTGGTAATGGTGAAGCTGCAGCATGATGTTTTCATGCGTTTGAAAACCTATTAATCTGTGCCAAACAAGATATTCTCACAAGGGCTCTGCATAATCCAAAAGGTTTCAACATAATCTACTCCAATCAGGAATCAGATTTCGGCATCTAGCCTTTGTAGCGTAGTATATGTCTTTTTAAGAGTAATCATAAAGCAATAGAATTATGCCAGGTCATGTCATCATCTAATGCATTACTCGTAAAATGCAAATGAGGAATAGGTGTAAGACAGAACCATCATACAAACTACAATGCTATAAATTAGCACTGCCTCACATCTAATGGATGTGTCACATGGTGCCTCCAACCAACACTAAGAATATCTTCAGGTGGCAGCAAGGGTACCTCAGGAAGGCAATCTTATGATTTACAAACACATCCAATAAGTAAGAATAGGTAGTTCGGCGTAATATACTCCCAAAAACACAGTACTAATCTTTCTGTAGAGCTTTACCCAAATCAAACCCCTCTTTCTCCGAATTCCTAACTAAAAACTCTTTACTTCTGTTTCATGCAAAAAGTATTGTCTAATCACATATCCAACTTCATGAGGGGTTTTGGCAGCTTTATCTGGTGCTTCACAAGAGATACCAACAATAACCAAACCACACCTTCTCAAGAAAAAAGATCACAACAAGTTGCTTTAGGTTTTCTGATATCACATTAATTTGTGTACTGAATGGACCATTGGCTATTACTTTCACCAATTGTTCTTGAGAAAATACAATATTAAATTTGAACTAGGCAGTCCATTTGTTATTTTGGGATCCTTCTTCTATTTAGTAGTTTCATGATCATGTGAACTGTTTTGGGTTCAACTTTCAGCTACTTGCGTGCATAGATAAAAACTTCAAGCCACTTGCACTTATTTCATTAGTTGAAATGGCTGTAACTTAGAATTACTGGCAGATATTTGCTATCCTTTATAAAATATGCTACTGTGTGACTCAAGGACTTGACATGACAGAGGCAAGCAGCTAAAAGACTTCATAGAGCCTTTCTCCATGCGGAAACCTAAATTAGCACCAACAGTAGTTGGTTCCGTAGAGGATTTTCTTAACCCCACAGGCTTCTGAGTGAATCACAAGAGCCATTTCAAAATGTCTCACTACACGGACTTTCTTTTCTGCATATCTTACAGCTAAAGGCTAATCCATCTGGAGGTCATCATACATGGGATTTGTCTCAGAACTTCCCCCTTCATTCTTCTCAGTATTTCATCATAACTTTCTTTTTTCCAGTGCAGTTAAGTTAATTTATCAAGATATAGGAAAACCTAACACCAACATAAAGAAGAAAGAGAAACAAGTAACATAAACAAAGTTTTGCTCCTGCTACTTGGTCAATCAGCAAATCCTAACTAAATTCAGTGCCATTACTGTGTAGGCACGAAAACAAAAAAATAGACATCATACTATCCCAAAGAAATTTAGATTCATCTAGACAAGGCGTTGCAAGTTTTATTTTCCTAGGAAAGCCCACTAATGCATCAATACTAAAACCCACTTTATTTTTGTAAGCTAAATCATCTATACATGTACCCTATGTTTTCCCTCATCAACCTCTACTCTGCACTGGAAATTTCAATCTAGGAGTTTAAGAAATAAAAGAAATCATCTACATATAAAATAAGAAAAAAAAAGGGGGCGTGAATAAGAAAGGTGGACTCTCCAAGTAGCATAAATCTATTCAAAAAGAAAGAAAAAAAGGGACAGCATTGGCCAAGATTGAATATGGAGAGATCAGCTGAAGTAAGAAAACAGAAGGAATTGAAAAGTAGAATGTTAAGAAATCGTCGAACTTTACCAAAGTATATGGCAACAGTGGCGGGAAAGGGTTTCTGGAAATCTTCTTGAAGCAGCTGAAAGCGAGTAGAGAAGATTCGCCCTTTACCTTTGCTTGAATCTATTCTACTCTTACCCTTAGTTGTGTATTGTTTTTAAGCTCGCGCGTAGCCGACGATGCAAATGCCCGACGCTGAGAGTAACGCTAACAAGGTGTAGAGGTTTAAGGTTTTCACGGTTGGGAGGGTTGTATGGTGATATTAGAAAATTTGGTCGAACTTCCACGTTACTAGTTCTAAGTTTAGCTTTTTATCGATTTTTACAAGTTCATATTTCATGAAAAATCATGTTCCTGGTTTAAAAGCTAAGAGACTATGAAAACCATAGCTATAGAAATTCAGATATTTGGTAGCGTAAAAAAAGCTGAATTTCTAGTAAAATAAAAAACCATTGAAGGAAGTTGGTTTTCTAGGAAAGAGCTGAATTTATATTGGTATGATTTTAAAGTGCTAGATTTTGTGCTTTGGTCATTGAAGGGTGATACTAAAGCTTTTATCAATTTTCACATTAAGGGTGATAATAAACATGGATATGTATTAGCTTTAAACATGGTCTTTATTTGTTGCTTTTGCCGAATTATGAGAGGCTGACAGCAAAGCTTCTAATTTCGGATGCAAATTAATTTTAGGCTTGTGATTCACTAATTTAGATGAACCAAATCTAGCTCAAATTGTTATTTGTTTGCACTAAAGAACAATATCGTCATGGCCCCCACTCAAGATCAATGGTTTAGATTATATGATTGTGATTGTGTGATGCTCGTAATGGCCCAAATACTCTCTCTCTCTCTCTCTCTCTCTCTCTCTCTCTCTCTCTCTCTCTCTCTCTCTCTCTCTCTCTCTCTCTCTCTCTCTCTCTCTCTCTCTCTCTCTCATGCATAATGTCCAGTTTTACTGCAATGCATATTATATGGATGGTTACAGGTACAAGTGGCCCCATTCTTACAACTGAGAGACATAAGAGTTGCAATCAATAAGATAACTGGTTAGATCAACCTATTTCCACATGTAGACACAGGTAGAGAGACATTACTATATAAAAATGAATAGTTTTAAATATTTATGGTCTGCAAGAGTGGACTTCTATAGCATACTTCAATTGCCTATTTCCCAAAGAGCAATATCAATATCAATTGCTCTTCATTTAGTAGGCTAAAAAGATCAATATCAATTAAGAGTAGTGCAAATGGGGTTATCAGTTAATATCCATATAGTTATTATACAACTACAATGACAGTAAAGGCTCCAATTGTGTGTTAGCTTTAGTAAAAGCTTGTAACACACTAGTTTTAAGCAAACCAATGTAAAAAACCAGTTGAAAATGCTAGATTGTCATGTTCTCTAGTTAACTATATTGATTTTTGGGTCATTAAATCATTCAATTACCCAATCAAGGTCCAAAGGAAAAGCTCATAAGAAAAAAGGCCCAATAGAAAAGCCTTAAAGAGGTTCAATAAAAGCACAAATGAAAACTCAAAAGAAAAGATAGTTTGCCATAACATGTTATTCATTTTAAGTGGGCCAATGTCAATTCTATTGGTTGTTTTTTTTTGTTTTTTTAATTTCATAATATTTCAAGATATATATGTCAAATTCCATATTTTACCATATAAAACTTCAAAATGAGTAGAAATCCATCAATATCAATTTTCATGAAAACTCATCAAAATCTCCAACCACTATACCTATAAATTTTATAGGCAGCTCCTCCATTGCATGTGTAGCTCAATGTGTAGTGTTCTCTTGTATTGGCAAAGGTTCACATTTTCTTTTTCTCTTTCAAAGGCTAGACTTGTCCAACCATCATTGTTTTAGGATATGAGATATTGATTAAGCAAAGGTAGAGCTAATATCATTCAATGCATACCATGTAGAAGCATTTTAACTCTACTGATATGGCAAGGCTATACATGATCCTATGAGGTTTGAAGTTGTAGTTCCAAAGTGACTCCATCTCAACTAGTTTATTTAGATTTGTCTATCATAGTGGAGTAATAATTTGTTTGATTTTTCAAGGAATAGCAACCCTTTAAGATCTAAAAAGTTGTTAGTTGATATCAATTTTGACCTAGTAAGTAGTTGTGTTATTTATCTTGTTATTTGATATCTTGATTTAGGCTATCCTTGTTACCTTTGTTGCTTATTTTTTTGTGTTCTTGTCAAGTTGGAACAAGTTTACTGAACCTAGTTGTTCCTTATAGTTTTGGATTTGAAGATTTTGTTGACTAATAAAGTGAAAATGAGACCACAGAGGAGGTTTTGAATTGGATGTCTCCTAAACATTAGTTTATGGATAGGCCAAGTGCAATTGACTCTCATATATTTAAGACTAAATTAGTGGATGGTGATAAAAAGTTTGTGATGTTTGATGATGATTTGTGATACAAAGTTGAAAAAAGTCTTGATTGGAAAACTTATTCAGAAGAACTTGAAAGTTGCTAACTTATTAATGCTTTTAGAGAGATGTAGGAATGACAAGGGCTAAATCAACATCATTGACCTTGATAATCACCTATTTGCAATTAACTTTCATTGGAAAAAAGATTTTTAGTCTATTAAATTAAATAGCCTGGGAGATTGTGGGTTCTTTGCCATTGAGACCATGGATCATGGTTAAAAGTGGAAGAGTTTAATGAGTTTCTCTATCGAATTTGGATAAAACTTCATCATCTTTTTTGAGTTCTAGTCAAGCAATTACCATTCAAAATTGCTTCCCAAATTGGTACATAATTGAAAGTATGATCACTAAACTAGAAATTTGATCTTGAACCATGCTAAAGAAATATTAAGAGGCAAATATGCTAGAGTATGCATCAAGATGAATATTACATAATGGTATCTCTCTAATCCATCACTCTAAGCCAATGTGGCAACCCATTACTTATGAATCATTTTTTGTTGTTTGTTGTTTCCATGGGTCTCTTTCTTGTTTTCTTTAAAGATTGCATTAAGACCTAAATGTCATTTGGTTGTAACTCAGAAATGCCTTATGCTATTAACTTACATGATAATGATTCCTCTATTTAGTATTCAGCTTATTGTGAGGAAAGAAATGTTATTATTAGTCAAAGGGTTTATTTTACTGGAAATGATTGTCTTGTTATAGATCTTTATCTAAAATCATCTTGAGGAATGGAAGTTTCCTTTCATGGATGATTTTAAGTATTGATCAATTTATACGGTTGAGTCTCCCTTTTGCATTGAAGGGGAATAAATTCTTTTATGATTGTGTTGGAGTTGATATCTTAAATGAGGAACTACAACTAAATGATTATATGTTTATTGGTTGCAACCTACCTCAAGAGACAAAAAACACTGCGGTGGATTTAGGTGAGATGTTTTACTCAATGAGTTAGATCTATGATTCTAACTCTTATCATGCTACAAATGAAAAGAGGCTCACCATGAAAGATGACAAGACTCCCTATTATTATCTATTTGTATCGACATACAAGCTTGCAAGGAGAAGGTGTCGAGTGAGTGGGTTTGGACTTTGAAGGTTCATACTTAAGCTCAAATGTGACTTCAATACATATTGACAAATCTTGGGAAAGTAAACTATAGTGATCATAACTCATGCAATGGAAGGCTACTTTCTTATCTCTGTCAACAAACTAATGAAAATGAGAAGATCAATCCACCTTGTGAAATTATGAAGAAGAAGAAAATTAGGTTTAAACTAAGATTGAAGACTCTTCTAGTAGTTTCTCTCTCCAACAAACATTAAGAAGTCACCTCAAATGTTATCCCTTCCATTCCCACTCTTTGTAACTCCCATAGAAACAACATGGTTGCCAATCCAGGTAGCACAAAAAGATATAGAGAGGAACCTTCTGACCTTTCTTCTTTTACTTTTCCTAGAAATATCACTTTTGCTCACCAAAATGTTTTCTACCCTAGCCCCATGAATTATAACACTACTCCTCTTTATTCTCATTTTATAGCAGCTAGGCCGCCTATTTAGAAAGTAACCTAGAGGTGATTAAAATTGCAAAATTTTTAGCCTTATGTACTTTGCAACATTTGAATTCTCTTAATTCAAAACAAAATAAATCAAGTACCATCTCCATCTTGTCTCTAACAGGCTTCTCATGGTCGTGCACATACAAACCATTGTTTGAAACATAATTAGAGGATTTCTCATCATCAAAATCAAGGAGGGTTGGACAATACAACCAAGTACAATGGCCCCATCTTTATATGAATTTCAAAATGTTTTTCAAACCCCTTTTGAAAATATTTTACATTAGGTACATATAATAAAAGTTATTTGATAAACATTTTATCAATCACTACTAAGGCTTTGGGTTTTTTCAAGTTTAGCAATTAGATGGTCCCATATTGAATATATTTCTCCATAATAAGAGGGTCCCATGTTGAACATCCTATATTCATCATGAACTTAGTAAATGTCACGACTCACATAGAATCAATCATGGATAAACTTTATCGTGTAATTCATCTAAAATAAAATGGTAGGTCTCACTTGGATATATAGATGTATCAACTCTAAGTGTATTTGTGGTTATATTCATGTAGTGATAATTCATCTATATATTGTGTCCACTAAGTGTTTTGAATATGACCTTATATACTATGTGTGAAACATTTTCACATACCTTAATGTATTTTTTGAGGTCCCTACCTAGGATGATATGAGAATTGATCATCCCCATCTAATGGCAATATCATATTTGACAAGTGCCACAGAATTGTGTTTCCCATTCCAACTTGAGGACTATTTAGGTTTACAAAGAATTGGAATTGTATTTCTTTAATTATGATTCTCGATGATTTTATCATGGAATTCATATTATGTTACTTAAGGTTCTGGAGGTCATCCCATGACTCTCTAAATATGTGTCATCTCATGACTAACTTATTCTTGGTACACCATTACGTGGTATTTGCAAACTATGATTGTATTGAGTTAATTCATTCATTAAGATAATCAATAGAACATTGCATTAAATGTCAAATGATGACTTTGCATAACATACATTTCCAATAATTTTCATGTCCCTCATTCTAAGGTTATATATGCGTGTCATTTTGCTATTCATATAAATTAGTCATGCATTTTACAATATTGTACTCAAGATGTCCAAAAACTGCCTTATTCCATCCTGATAAGAAAATTATTTGTTCATATGATCTAATTTTCTATAGAATTATAAGCATTTAGCCTAGCTAACAAAGTTTTCTAACCAACTTAAACCATCTTTGAGAAATTTGGATGTTCTATCCACATGTTTTGAAACTTGAATTGCTTAAATACGTTATTAGAATCCAACTTATTATGGAGCAGAAAGGGTGCATTATCTAAAGCTAAACTTAGAAGATCCATAACAGTGGAATTTTGAAATTAAATTCTCCATTCAAATATTGCAAGTTCTCTTTCAAGCCTTTGTTTGATTAAGTTTTTAACATGTAAAGGGATTACCCGAAGTTATCAACATTAGATCATTTATAGCCATAGCTATCGATTCTGTTTTGCTCCAAACGGAATTCCCAAATTGATTTGTTCTATGTAAAAAAATGGAATAATGTTTTGAATTTCCCATACAACTATAAAATCTACTGCATTTAAATTTCATTCATTAATTTCAAGTGTTTTGAAGTAGAATTCAGCCCATTCAGAAAATTGGTTAAAAGATTTGGTTATAATATATTACCAAAACATCCTACTTTTAGCTTGTATTAAAATGTAACTTGCAAGGGACATATTTTTCTATCCATAAGTGTCACTTCACCTTTCTTAGAATGATTAAAGAAAAAATTTGTAAAAAAGAAACTCTCTTTTCAAGGGTTTTCTTAGATATTGCAATTATAATTTTAAAAGAAGGGGGAAAACCTACGTAAAGAGAAATTGAAGATGATGGAATAAGAAAATGGCTATTCAAAGATAGATTGAAGATAATAGGAGAAGAGAAAAACCTCTATAGTGAAAGAATGAAGTCCATAAAGAAAGATTTATAGTGGATTTGTTGCTAATCTATAGTGAAAGATTGAAAAAAGCTCTAGTAAGTATTTGTATCCTTTATTTCTTCTTCTTCTTCCTTTTCATCCTCCTCATCTTCTTCTTGCTCTTTCAACCCTCTCTCTGTGCATCTTTGTCATTATGCATATCTCTCTCTTTGTAGGCATTTCTCCCTTTCTATGCATATATTTGTTCTTAAAGCATTTGTTTGTCATAGACTCATAGTTGTAGAAAAAATTGCATTATGTAGAGAAATTTATATTCTCTTTGTACGCATATGTATGTATATGCTCTCTCTTGAGAGATAGAATGTAAATACAACGGCTACAATTGCTATAGTCAAATTTACATTCTATTTCCTACTTCAGAAGCTATAGTCCTTGTACTTCAACACACCATGTCGTATTAATTCATTTTTTGGCTTCTCTTTGCTCATGTTAAAGCTAATTGTCCTTGTACTAATCAACACCTTGGAGAGCATTCCTCACGCATTAACTTATTAGATGAGGCCCTCATTGCCAAGTTCCTATGTTTGCACAACCTACAGGTTATCAACAAATGGTTAAAAAAACTATGACTGGACTTCATATTTCATTTCAAGACAAGAACTTTTCTTACTTGTTCTATCTGACCTTGTAACTATAATCTAATTTGAACAAACTATGTCTCATATTTCTTTCTTCTTCTTTTTATGATGAAGAACCAATACATAATCAACATAAATTTAGCTATGTCTAACTTTTTTCGGCATGTAATATGTTAAAAAGTTGTTTGAAATTTTGAATGTCCTTCTTTTTCATGCTAAAAGGGAAATTTTTTACAATCCATACAGAAGTGAAACTGCCTTCTTCATGTGCTAGTTTCACAGTTCTTTACATGTTTCTAGGTCGGTAGAGACAAAACTCAAAACATTTATTGGATATTCATAATCAAGCACGCATGTATTCTAACTTTTCTTTGCCTATAATATTAGTAATTTCATAATTCTATTCATAAATTATAAGTGATTATCTGAAAAATGGGTATTTCTTTTATCATTTGACCATTGACTAAATATTAGAATATGCAATTTTACACCTAAGTGAGAGTTTAATAAGTACTTATGAAAATGGATTAAAGAAGATTAAAAGGAGAGTGTATGGGGGTGTAAGGAAAATGGGTTGGAGAGTCTAAGTAAAGATGGATAATGTGGTCACTTGAAGGAGAACTAGAGTAGACCCAAGTGAAAAATCGCAAACCTAGGTGGATCATGCAAGGATATACATCGGCATATGATTAGGAATTATAGGTGAAGTAATACATGAAAGCATGAATCTTATTTGGGAAAAGGTGACCTAAGTTACAACTTATGAAATGAAGTGAAATGAACTTACATTAAGGTAAGTTGCATGGTTTTAACGTGTGAGAGTGATAGGTAGCGGTGGTGGCTGGCACTATGGCAGCTCATACACTTAAATGAATATAAAATGAGGAGAAGCATGATGTTGCACGCATGGGGTGGTGGCTGGTCTTGCGACAGTCCACGCATGCATGTAAACAAGATGTGAACATGTGTAAAGGAAGCTAGCATGGGGGGAGCAGCTACCTAAATCCATCCAACTCATCATTTGATTAATGGAGGAATGGAACAAGCATGCATGGGAGTACCTGGCCCAAGGCAGCCCTCCACTCAACCTAAGTAAATGACTTGGGGAGTGACGCATGAGAACTTCCCAAAGCCATGTGTACCATGCGTCCTACATTAGAATGAAAGGAAAACCTGTCAAAGGCGAGGGAAGGAAACCAGAGAAAAACCAGGTAAGAACAAAGGAAAATGGAGGAACATCTGAGGAGAAACCTAAGGGGAGAGCTGAGGAGAAATAGAGATGAGATTAAGAGGCGAAGGAAGGAACCGTTTGAGAGGAAAGAAGCCCAACATTGGGGAAGCAATGCTGCTATTTGGAAGCTGAAGTTCCAGTAGCAAATATCCAAATTTTGGAGAGTTCTTCACCAAATAGGAGGCTAATATGATCTATGGTTGGATTTGAAAAACTGGCATGTTTTGGTAGAATTTTAACCGAGCTTTCTTAATTTTCTATGTTTCTACTTGATTTGTTGATTCTTATGCTTCCTGATCAACATGCATGTTGCAGCTTGCAATCTATCTATAGTTTAGCATTTATTCATGTTAAGAATATAGTTGGAAAGATGATGCATGTTGATGGTAAAAGATGCACCATGTTGCATGCTTGAAGGGCTGAGACATAGGGTCCTTCTCAAGCAGAGAATGCACCCTATATCTTACCAATTTGAAGGGGACTTTTTGACTAATCTTAAGAGTATCATATAGGCTACTGACCAGGCATGATGTTGCTTTAAAATGGCAAGGAAAATCTGATGTTATGCATACTTGAATGATATAGGGAAGAAGTAGTCAATTTTTTGAATGTTTTCTGCAGAATATTTCCTTTGTTTGAGGTATATTGATGTTAAATTGTAACGGGACTACTTGGGTTATTTGATCTAACTGTAATCATATTTGTTAACATGCATTTTATCCAATGGATTACTTGAAATGGTGAAAAGTTTGGAGAGATATCAAGTGAGAGGCATTGCTGTTCACTGCAAAACGCAGCAGAGAGATGCCTAAAAGTATTGATGTTTAAGACACTGAATGCTTGCTAATTTTCAGAAGTTTTTTTATGTGTTTTTATGCTCCCTTTATGCCTTATGGCTTCTAGTAGTTATGGCCCATTAATGGTGTAGAAATGTAATTCAAATCGGTTCGTTTCTACACTTCAAATGTGACGTATAACTTCAGCCTATTTGTAGTGTAACATTTGGTTTGGAAACATGTGCATGCTGTTAGGTATACCCTTTGATGCTTTATTTGAATGGATATTAAAGGGATAAAAGTACCTTTAAATTCTAAATGTTGGATTGGCTAGAAGTAGCATGAAACAGCCCCTACCAACTGCCATCTTTAACCAATTCGACGAATGAATTCTAGCAATCAATTGAAAGACCATTAGCATGACTTATCGTTCTATTTAGTTACTAATATCTAATGGAAATGTCAGCCTATCATTTCTGATATATATGGCATGGAAAATATAATTATTTTTATGGTTTAAATACTTGAAATGAGCATGAGTTTTATGGATTTTGGAATGCCAATAATGCTATACAATGTGTTATTTTTCACATGCATCATGGACTCTTTTTAGGCATGATTTTACGACTGTTTTGAGTAGCTTATACTCAATTGATACATATGTATGCATACTTATCTCATGAATGAAATCACTACTAAGAACGGCAACCTTTGACATTAGCTTAAAACAACATTATTTAGCATGTCATTGGTCATTGTTTTGCACTTTCATAGCTTTCTTATGTTTCACATATGTGATTTGATCTTTAATACACTACGGGAATGGTTGAACACTTTTACACACATGCTTTATTGCTATTTGGTTTTGAAATTCTTTAGGGTGTTACCATGTATCCTGGTTATTGAAAGAAAGTCAAGATTTGACAAATGATGTGCAATAACCCCAATTTTTGTAAATACATTTGATTGAATGAATATATGAGTTGAAAATTTTGAAAATGAAATTGGAATTTGAGATTCCAAGAAAGCAGACCTTTTAATGGAATCAGAAGTTCAAATATGAATATTTGGATTGTACTTGAAAAATCGAGTCCAACAACATAACGAATACTAAAATCTGAGTTTAGAAGAAAAATTCATATTTTTCTCAATTTTTAGAATTTAATTTCATTAAATAAGGGCAAAATGGTAATTTTACTTTTATGTAGGCTGTGCAAAAAGTTAGGTAGGCAATCAAGTATAAGAATCTATAACAATTATAATTGTAATCATGACTCTCTATGAGTTTTTCCTCAAACTCTCTCCCTCTTCCCTCTTCCATCTCCATTTTCCTTCCCTTTTCTCCCTCTTCTTTTTCTTTCTCTTCTCTCGCTCCTCTCTCCTCTCTCTTGCTAGGAGACTCTACCAACATGAGGCACCCGGAAGGAAGATAGGCACATCCACTAGCATTGGAACAAGCTCCCTTCCCCTTCTCTTACTTCTCCCCCATTCTTATTTCCCTTTTCTTTTCCTTTTTCCTCCTTTCCTCTCCAATTTCCCTCTTTCCTTTCCATTATCTAGCAACCCAATTCACCAGTGGCATAGAAGGACATCTAAACCCACTAGAGTCACTGACCCTTCTCTTTTCTCCAGCTATTTTAGGTAACTCTCTGTAATACCCAACCAATTTACGCGATTTTTAACAAAAATTGGACATTTTATGGGAAATGAACTAAGTTAAATGTTTCACTTTATTTAAAATAGTAAATGAAGGAATTTGTGAGGAAACTTTGTGCCATTAGATTCTACTCAAAAAATGGAATCCAACGGCTCAAAGAACGCCGAAAACGGAGTTCTTATGAAGAAGTTACGGGCGTTTAAAGATCAGGGGCATATCTGTAATTTAAACAAAAAACGTTTAAAACGAAAAAGGACGAAAAAAGCAAGGGCCCATTTTGATAACGGCACTCCCTGTCGTCTTCCTCCTTAGATTTCTGCAGAAACCCTCAAGTCCTGATTTTTTCAGAGAAATCTGCCACCGCCATAGCGGCACCGCCATTGAGGGGCACTGCCTTCTCCCCTCTATAAAAGCCCCATCTCCCCCTCTCCAAAAACACGTTTTTCGACTAGTTTGGGACTGGGGTTTCCAGCAAAAATCGAAAACCCGTCTCAAACTCGTCCCTCTGTGTTTTTCGGCAATGGCCAGGCCAAGTCTGGCCGGCCATTCCTTTACCCATCTCCCCATTCCCCTTTTCTTCATCTGGTCGCAACGGAACGACGGGATTCCCCCTTCATCGAGTTTTCCCAGTGGCATGGGGTTTTCAGAACCGGAACGGAGGACTACCAGGCGGGAGGAGTGCCATCTCCGGCTGCCCAGGTAAGCTGTCCTTCCCTTCCCTTCACTCCATTTTCAGTTCCCCCTGGCCAAGATCCATGCTGGATCTGGCCTTTTCCCAGCCATTTTCCAGCCGGGTTTCCTGACTGGAAAAAGCTCCAAGTCGGCTTGGGCCGGCCTTGTGACGACTTGGGTTTTCTCATGCATTTTTAAATGCAATATCTAATTCCTAAGGAGGGATGCATTCCTTTGAAAACCATTATATAAAAACCATGCATAACAACAAAAAATCTTTTGTTTTAAACACATTTTGAAAACCTCGAGTGTCATTTGCTAACCAAAGTAGTTTTTGAAAAACTTTAGAAATCATAAGTGTTTTCCCAGGTTTATCCAGTCATAGAACACAGTCCAATTGTAAATAAATACAAATACATGTCCAAAGGGTAGAGAGTTTACTCACATGTATAGTTGTCTCCTTTGTTTATTTACTTGCTCGTAGCACTAATGTCCCTTGAGACGTATTCTATTTGTGAGTGGAACTATCCTGAAAAATGTTAAGGATAGGGTGAGTATATACTATACTCAGTAGGAGTCTATCACTACTAGTTTTGCAATGCATGCTATGTTAAAAATCATATGCTCTTAAAAACATGTGTATGTTCGAACAATCATGTTCAATATTGATATTAAAAACCACTGTTAAATCGGAATACTGACGACTTAAAGAAATATCATAATCCAAGTCAAAAGTATCATATATCATAACATAATAATATGCATTAGATGCTCAACTGAATCCAACTCATGGATATCTGGTATGGTATGGTCGACCACCTCATATCATGCTATATGCAATGCAAATAAGTCCACGAAACCATAGGGTCCAACTATGCCCAGGACCTCGCCGCCGTGTAGTCCCCGGGTACCTGAGGACACTCGATCATAGCCTCAACGGGGCCTATGACACGTCAACCCAGTGTCGTGACACCAATGGTAACCCCCTGTACCACATGCAGTCGACGTAGGGACGTTGCCCTTTTTGGGCATGGTACCCATCCACCTAATAATGGTAGAGGCTGGAGGCCAACCCAAACCTCTCGGCATAGCGCCCACGAGCTCATCAGCCCAAATCATATTAGATCAAACTAGCGAAAACCTCTTTTTCAAAACCCGTCCTCTTTGGGTCCCTCACAGCTGCCTGGCGCTCACAACTGCGTACCCAACGTCTTTTGGGCACTCCAGCGTCTTTTGGTAACCCTCAAGGACATGCAATCTTTTAAAAACTCAATGCTCACAAATCATGCAATATATGCATTTGTTTGCAAAACATATCTATGCATAATGTATATGTAATCATTTGCAAAACATATCTATGCATAATGTATATGCAATTATTTGTAAAACATATCTATGCATAAAGCATTTATTATATGTATGTTGAATTAAGTTATGCTAAACAAGTTATATAATTTGTACTTAAAACATACATAAAACAATCATGGCTCTTTTAAAAAGTCTAGCAGCGATAGAGCACCTACCTCAAAGTCTCTTGGAGTCGCGTCCTTTAGTACTCAACCCGTCCCTGTGTCTCATTTATAAACTCCTAGGTACAAGGAGTCCTTATTAATTTTAATCTATTTAGACATTAGACCGCTAAATCTGCTGTTTAGGGTCAATGGTCCTTGCCTAATTCATTGCCAGGCTAGATCCTATAGTGTGGATCTACTTTCCAATAGTTAAACTCTGTAATTTATCCTATAATCCTAACTTTAAAGTCTCAATAGGTCCGCGTGCCCTGGTTCCTAGGACACCCGTGTATCCTGGTTGAACTGTGATCGCCTTACGTGCGTGCATGCCCAAAGGCCGCGCCAGGGATTGCGTTTTGCACGCATACATGCATGCTCAAGCGACGTGCTATGACGCGCATCATTGCATGGATGCACCTTGTAGCATGGCGCGTCTCAGCTCCCAAGGCACCCCGTGCATCCTGGTAGAGCCAGGACCCGTGCCCTATGTCACATGCGCACCCGAGGGCCGCACCTGGGACAGTGTATGCACTGTTGTACGCTCGGAGCCCATCCCTGGGACCCAGTCCCAGGCGCACATGGAGCAAGGCATCCCTGGGACGCCTGGCTCGTGCAAGGTCGTCTGGACCTGGCTTGGGGTTTTTTGTTCATGCAGGGCCAGTCCAAGCCGGCTTGGGCGTTTTTCGGTTAAGAACCCGGTTGGAAAACGACTGGAAAGGACCAGATCCGGCATGGATCTGGCCTGGGGGAAGCAAACTGAGAGTAAGGGAAGAGAAATGGCTTACCTAGGTAGCCTGGCGATGCCCTTTTTCCAGTGGTTGTGCCTACTCGCAGGAAGTTCGAAGAAGGGGGTAAACCATTATTTCGTTACGACCAGATGGGGAAAAGGGGAATGGGGAGATGGGTAAAGGAATGGTTGGCCAGACTTGGCCTAGTCATTGCCGGAAAACACAGAAAAACTAGGTTTGAGACAGGTTCTGGTTTTGCCGGAAACCCCAGTCTCAAACAACTGGAAAAAACCCGTTTTGAAGAGGGGGGAAGATGGGGTTTTTATAGAGGAGTGAAAGGCAGTGCCCCTCAATGGCGGTGCCGTCCTTTCCCCTGGTATTTTCTAGAGAAATCAGGATTTAGGGTTTTCTGAAGGGTTCTTGAGGTTGAAGATGACAGGGGGTGCCGTTATCAAAACGCCCCCTGCGTTTTTCATCCTTTTTCATTTTTCTGTTTAATTTCCAGAAATACCCCTATCTTTAAATGACTGTAACTTCTTCATACGAACTCCATTTTGGGTGATTTTTGAGGCGTTGGATTCCATTTTTTGAGTAGAATCTAATAGTACTAAGTTCCCTCACAAATTTCTTCATTTAATATTTTAAATAAAGTGAAACATTTAACTCAGTTTATTTCCTATAGAATGTTCAATTTTCGTTAAAAATAGTGTAAATTGCTCGGGCATTATAGGCCTTGCACGAACTAGGTGTCCCAGGGATGCCATGCTCCACCTGCGCTTGGGACTGGGTCCCTGGCATGGGTTCCAGGTGTACGATAGTGCGTACACTGTCCCAGGTGCGGCCTTCAAGTGCGCGCGCGACATGGGGCATGGGTCCTGGCTTGACCAGGGTGCACTGGGTGCCCTGGGAGCTGAGACGGGCCATGCTACAAGGTGCATCCATGTGATGATGCATGTCATAGTGCGTCACTTGAGCATGCATGTGCGCGTGCAAAACGAGGTCCCTGGCACGACCTTTGGCGCGCATGCACGTGAGGCGGTTGCAATTCAACCAGGATGCACGGGTGTCCTAGGAATTGGGACACGCGGACCTAATGAGACTTTAAAGTTTAGATCAAAGGACAAATTATAGAGTTTAACTACTGAATAGTAGATCCAGACCATAGGATCTAGCCTAACAATGAATTAGGCAGTTGAATAGTAGATCCACATCATAGGATCTAGCCTGACAATAAATTAGGCAAGGACCGATGGACCTAATAGGCAGAGCTAGCGATCTAATATCTAAATGGATTGAAATTAATAAGGACTCCTTGTATCCATTCATACCTAGGAGTTTATAAATGAGACCCAGGAATGGGTTGAAGTGATAAAGGACACGACTCTAGGAGACTTTGAGGTAGGTGCTCTATCGCTACTAGACTTTTTAAAAGAGCCATGATTGTTTTGAGAATGCATGTTTTAAGTATAAGTATATGACTTGTTTAGCATGACTTAATTCAGCGTACATATGATAAATGCTTTATGCATAGATATGTTTTGCAAATAATTGCATATACATTATGCATAGATATGTTTTGCAAACAATTGCATACATTGTATGATTTGTGAGCATTGAGTTCTTGAAAAATTGCATGTCCTCGAGGGTTACCAAAAGATGTTGGAGTGCCTAAAAGACGCTGGGTAGGCAGTTGTGAGGGCCAGGCAGTTGTGAGGGACCCAAAAAGGATAGGTTTTGAAAAGAGGTTTTCGCTTGTTTGATTTGATATGATTTGGGCTGATAAGCTCGTGGGCGCTATGCCGAGAGGTTTGGGTTGGCCTCCAGCCTCTACCACTATTAGGTGGATGGGTACCACGCTCAAAAAAGGGCAACGTCCCTATGTCGACTGCATGTGGTACAGGGGGCTACCACTGGTGTCACGGCACTAGGTCGACGTGTCATATGCCCCGTTGAGGCTGTGACCGAGTGTCCTCAGGTACCCAGGGACCACACGGCGGCGAGGTCGTGGGCATAGTTGGACCTTATGGTTTTGTGGATTTACTTGCATTGCATATGGCATGACATGAGGTTGGTCGACCATTCCATATATCCATGAGTTGGATTCAGTGGAGCATCGTATGCATATCATTATGTTTATGATATATGATACTTTTGACTTGGATTATGCTATTCTTGAAGTCGTCAGTATTCCAGTTTGACCGTGGTTTTTAATATTGATATTGAACATGATTGTTCGAACATGCACATGTTTTTAAGAGCATATGATTTTAAACATAGCATGCATTGCAAAACTAGTAGTGATAGACTCCTACTGAGTATAGTATATACTCACCTTATCCTTAACATTTTTCAGGATAGTTCCATCCACGAGTAGAGGACACCTATGTTAGTGCTACGAGCAAGAAAAATCAAAAGGAGACAATTATACATGTAAGTAAACACTCTACCCTTTGGACATGTATTTGTATTTATTTACAGTTGGGCTGTGAGTGTGACGACCCAAGTTTTTATATGATGCAATTTTGATAAAAAGGCGAGATATCTTGTTTTATAAGTATGAAATGCATGAAAATATTTTTCTTTTTTTGGAAAACAAGCTTTTGTATAAAACCCCGAGTGTCAAAACACATTATCAAATTATCTAGCCATGGCAAAGTTTTAAATCAACATTATTCCCAAGAAAGTGTTAGTCACAGCTTCAGCTATAGAGAGTAACTACAATCAAGTAACATTGAAAGATAAGGTAGGGGTTTACTTACTTGCACTTAATCTGGGTGTCTTCTGTCACAAGTGTTCCTTGCCCTTAGTATTTACTTTGTGTTTGAAAAATGTTGAGGATTGGGTGAGTATATACTATACTCAGTAGGAGTCCATCACTACTAGTTTTATAATGCATGAGATGTTTAAAATCATATGCTCTTTCAAAATATGAGCATGGTTGAACACTCACGTTCAAGATTAGAATTAAAAACCATTGTCAAACTGAAATACTAATGACGTAAAGGATCACAT
This sequence comes from Warburgia ugandensis, assembly GCA_035236585.1. Taxonomy (NCBI): domain Eukaryota; kingdom Viridiplantae; phylum Streptophyta; class Magnoliopsida; order Canellales; family Canellaceae; genus Warburgia; species Warburgia ugandensis. Next base: position 68,157,535 of record CP141126.1, on the reverse strand, counting down.
AATCCAAATTGAAAGTATCATATATATATCATGACATTATGATATGCATAAGATGCTTCATTGAATCCAACTCATGGATATCTAGTATGGTATGGTCGACCATCCTCATATCATGTCATATGAAATGCAAATAAGTCCACGAAACCATAGGGTCTAACTATGCCCATGACCTCACCGTCGTGTGGTCCTCGGGTACTTGAGGACACTCGGTCATAGCCTCAATGGGGCTTATGACACGTCGACCCAGTGTTGTGACACTAGTGGTAGCCCCCTGTACCACATGCAATCGACGTAGGGACGTTGCCCTTTGTGGGTGTGGTACCCATCCACCTAATATTGGTAGAGGCTGGAGGCCAACCCAAACCTCTCGGCATAGCGCCCACGAGCTTATCAGTCCAAATCATAATCATATCAAACAAGCAAAAACCTCTTTTTCAAAACCTATCCTCTTTAGGTTCCTCACAACTGCCTGGCCCTCACAATTGCCTACCCAGCATCTTTTGGTAACCCTCAAGGACATGCAGTCTTTCAAAAACTCAATGCTTCACAAATCATACCATGTATGCAATTATTTGCAAAACATATCTATGCATAATGTATATGCAATTATTTGCAAAACATATCTATGCATAAACATTTTTCATGTGTATGCTGAATTAAGTCATGCTAAACAAGTCATATACTTAAAACATGCATTCTTAAAACAATCATGGCTCTTTTAAAAAGTCTAGTAGCAATAGAGCACCTACCTGGTTAGGTTGCACTAACCCCTTTGTCATCGTATGCTCCTGAACATGGTTTGGGGAATCAAGGTTAGTTTGCCCTATCTTTTATAGGTTTTAGAGTAGTTGGTCTTATTACTTAGGCATTAAGGGTTCATCCTCATGCCTATGGGTGTCCTAAGGTCCTAATTGGGCCTTAGTATCATCAGTTTTCCAAAGGTCTAGGGGCCACGTGCCACTATCCTATTCTAAGGGTCATGCCCACCTTTTATTGGGCCTTGATCAAGGATTTTATAGCTTGAGTGTGTTCGCATCATCGACACGGACACAACACCTTTTGCAGCGCCTCAATCGGAGCTCTAAATCTCAAGTTATAAGCTTTTTAGTATCACATGTACATAAGGCCTTTAAGAGTGAAAATGTAGAATGCTAGTGCGCTGCGTGTCAGTGGCATGCGCCCCAGCGGCTTTAAGAAGTGGAAAATCTGGTCGACGCGTTTCATTCTGGCTGGAATGTCTCGTTCGTTGGGGGACCGGGGCGTCCTCGAGACGCCTTGGTTTGATCTTGTCGAACCATTGCGGCCTAGGGATCGTCCCTGGGTCCTTGGTGACTCTCCATGGCCCATTTTTGCATGATTTTTCATGCAAAAACTTAGGGAAACTGAGCCTAGGATTACTGTGAAGACGGGTTTTGAGGGATCTTGGGCTTACCTAGCTCGTTGCTGGGTTTTTCTCCACATTTCTCCTCTTGGTTGCCTCTCCAAAACAGATTTTTATCAAGCTTTTGGGTTGCCATTAGAGGTGCCCAAGAGCGCTATTTATATAGCTATAAGAGGGTTTTGGAGGGGGCTCTCATCGCCCTTGAATGGCAGTGGAGAATCCTCCAGAATGGTGGTGATTTCTCCTCCAATCACCGCCATTCTAGAACCCTCTAGGAGGTTGAAGATGAAGGGTGCCCGTATCAAAACGGGCCCCTGTGTTTTGCAAGCTAAATCCGTTTTTTGTGAAAATTATATTTTTGCCCCTAAACTTCAAAGGGCCATAACTTGCTCATTTTAACTCCGTTTTGGGTGATTTTGGTCTTGTTGGATTCCTTTTTCTAAGACGCACCTAATGGTACTATTTTTAGGACCAAATTTTTGGGTTCAGTCAAGGTGATTAGTGAAATGACCAAAATACCCTTATTTCCAAAAAGTGAACTTTTCATTGCTAACTTGGGATTTTAATGTTACAAAATTGGAGTCATTACAGTGAGCTATGACTGGAATAGAGCTAGGAAAACATTTATGATTTTTGAAGTTTTTCAAAGACTACTTTGATTGTTGTGAAAGCAAATGACACCCGGGGTTTTCAAAATGAGTTTAAAACAAAAGATTTTCCGCTGCATTGCATAGTTTTTATAAAATGGTTTTCAAATAGGGATGCATCCCACCTTAGGAATTAGATATTGCATTTAAAAATACACGAGAAAACCTGGGTCGTCACACTCTCTCACTCGCTCTCTTTCCATTTTCCCTTTCTCTTTCTCTTTTTGACTTGCCTCTTCGAGTTGGTCTCCCCAGCTAGCGGTTTATTGGTGAAACAAACCCAGTGGAACAGGATGGAAACTACCTCAAGGAAAACTTAGATGGAAGATGCGAGAATTCGTGGGACACCAAAAACCCCAAATCTATAAAATGAGTAAAAATATAAAAGATCTAGGTTGGGGATATAAATAGAAAATAAATAGACCATTGGGATCACATCGTCTAAACAGTTTTGATCTGATCTACAACTTATATGCACTTCACAGATGCACAACGAGAATGCACCCACCTGACGTGTTCTCACGTATGCATAGCTCATGTGGAATGATCATAGATCAACCATGATGCTGTTGCATCTTGGAAATAAAAACGCAATCTAATGTGTTTTAGTCACCAAGACACAATGGTGCATTCTGGAATGCGCGTCACTTTCCAGTTAATCTCGGTGACATTTGTTTACTATATTATTTTAGTAGATTAAATCTTGATCATTTAAAAGATTTGAAACACAAAATCTTAAATTTAGAGGCCTATACAAATCTAATTTTTGAGCGAAAAAGTCCATTGGATTTGTTTTGATGATGCAGACCTATTAATATAATAAAATTTAGGATTAAGAAATATTTTAAAGTAATCAAAACCTAGAAACTATAAAATTACTTAAATTAATCAAATCAATGGTGATCAGATCCTAAGAAATGATTAATTACATAATATAGTAGTTTATTAAGACTGATCCAATAATCAGATCATTCAAATATGTTGAAAAGTATGATCTGAACCATTGATTTAGATAAAAATCATAGATCTGACAAATCAAAATGTGATCTAACTGTTAGATCAATATAGAAGTTTTAGATGTGTAATTAAACCATTTCAAATATTGAAATTTAATATAATTACATCTAATTTAGTTATAGATTGAACAATTAAACCAATTTAACAGTTAGATTTACCATTGACATAGATAAATTAGAATTGACATAGGAGATAGTTAGAAACCTTAAATATGACTAATCAAAAGGTAATCCATAGTTAGATTTATAGATTAACAATTTTAATATAAGAAAAACTATATGTAAAAGATAGATTAGTTAAGTAGAAGAGATATCAAGCAATCAAGACTATAAATTGTTAATCAAGGATTAGAATTTAATGAATAGACAAACCATAAAGAAATATGACTATGATCAGGGAAGATCAAATGCAAGATCATCTAAATTTATGATGATTAAGAATAAAATAAATCAAATGTATTACTAAAGAAAGAAAGTAACCCTATATTAGACATGTAATTCGACAGATATAAAAAATTACACCGATAAAAAAGGAATACAGTTTTGAAGGGATTGGCTACTCATTACGAGGTAGGTTGAATCTTAAGAATGCATATTTCTAAATTGCAAAATCTGTATTCTAAACATGATCTTATTTAATATTATGAAATTTATAAAATTGAAATTATTCATAAAAAAAAATGATTTCAAAATAATATGCTTTAAATGTTTAAGATAAATAATGAATTAGTTAGAATGATACGATGAGTTTATGCTTATATGATCATTTTCTAAAAAGCATGATCTAAAATTACAATATCTATATGTCCATGAAATTATATTCATGGTATACGGGTAGCAATTACATTATTTGTTTATTCATGAATTTAGATTGATAAATTACATCCTTAGTACACGAGTACCCAATAAATGAGGATGATGATATTGTTATGAATTTTATATATAGACAGGCAAATAGCTTGCTAGTATTATTGTTTTACATCAGGACATGGAGGCCTATGGGTTTTTTTTTTTTACAGGCACAGGCCTAGGGATGCTATGCTAAGAGAGTTATAAGGGTTTGGCCACCCACTCTCTGAAAGTGATGATATATGGATACCTTACCCAAAAGGGTCTAAAAGTCAGAGGGGCAGTTATTGGAAGATCACCACTGTGAAAGTCCTGTCTCCTCGTATAAGTAATGACATTATGTATTTCTACCATGGTATCAGTAGATTATTTGGTAGTGATCCCAACACACAGGTTTGGATTGCATTGTAGCATAATAGTCCTTTATTTTCTACATTATGGTGTTGATGGTATGGCATGATAATATGGCAGGTATGAGCTCATCAGCGATATATGTACAAATGGATATGGACCAGCAAAGTTTGGATGAATATGAACCCCATATAATTAAGGGCATGGTTATTATTGATGTTATTCATTACTTTTATGATTTTAACTTGATTTATCTATATATATATATATATGTAGTGGTGTTATTATATCTAGATTAATGTGGGAACATGTTTATAGAGGATTGTAGTGAGAAGGATTATTGATAAAAAATTTATACATTGAATAGTTCATGGAAATTGAATTACTTTATTTAAAATGAATATGTTGGATATGAATATTTGAATTATTGAGGAATTATCAATTTATATCTCATATTCTAAATTTCATATGCTTCTTAAATTCCCTACCAAGCATAGCTTGCAGATATATTGTGAATGTTTGAATGCTTATAATATCTTAGATACAGATAGACAGGAGTGGAAGGATATATCTCAAGGATATTGGTAATATTACAACCGATCAAGGTTATATAATTAATTACATATATTTGTATTAAGACATGTATTGTTTAATTAGATGTTTGGATTGTAAGCTTTGGACATGTTATGTAATAAATACAAGGAGGCCGCGTATGTGAACCACTAGATGGATCTTACTTTCCAAATTTTGTTGAATATATATGTATATATATGTACTGAGAAGGTGAATGTGACAACTGAGCTTTTAAAAAAATGAATTTCAAAGAAAATATTTTTCCTTGTTTGATTTTCTACTTCTTTTGAAAACAAGGGCCCTACCTTTCTAAAATAAACAGGAAAAAGTGTTATAAAAACTTGGGTTGTAATAGTTGGTATTATAGCACAGTTCATCCAGTCACTTCCAGCCTCATGTGTTCCATAGTAAGTGTTAACAATCCAACTATAGGATAGGATAAAAGTGAGTTAAATGGTTAACTCATTTATGGATGTTGAACTTTGAGCAGGGAACCACTAATTCCATTGTTCAAAATAATACACAAGGGAATCAAGTGGCAAAAATAGTTACACAAGTATTGCAGAGCATTCTTCCCCATTTACAACACACTTAGACACTATTATAGCATGTAGTGGTGCAAAATACTCTGACTTAGGCTCAACATGAAGTTTTGTGGAATACCCCAACCCCAATACATGATCATTCTTCATCCATACTAAGTGCAATAGCAAGGAGGTCAAAAGGAACAAAAGATAAATTAGAAAAGATGGTGGAGAGATTTTAGAAAATGCTCTCAGCTTTTACAAGAAAAGGTGAAGCATAAATAGTTGAAGAATGGATCTTCTAAGTAAAGAAAACATTTGAAGTAATGCAAACTCTTGTGGAGGTGAGAGTCAGGGTTGCCACTTACATACTAAAACAAGAAGCAGCATTGTGGTGGTAATCAACAAAAGGGACATATTTCCCAAACCGACGGGACATTTCTTAGGAAGAACTTAAAGAAGTATTCAACAATAAGTACTTTCCTCTCTACATACAAACTATGAAGAAAAGGGAATTCTTAACTCTGTGTCAGGTGAACCTCACTATAGTAGAATACGAGTATAAATTTATTCAGCTGAAGAGATTTGAACCAACTATCTGCACTACAGATAAACAAACAATTGATAGATTCCTAGAAGATCTACACCCTAGATTGAGGACTAAAGTTCTAGGTACGAAGCCCACAACACTAGCTGAATGCATAGAAATGGCCTCTAAATTTGTGGAAGATTACAAGAAAAATTAGACCATGAAGCATAGGGAGATGGGAAATTATGATCCAAGGCCTTTCAAGAAGAGTAAAAGACCCATGATAGCATTCAAGCCACAAAGAAATTAGGGACAATGCAACATGACAAAATAGGAAACAATGTCTTAGATGTAAAAGATTCCACTCTGGGAATGTATGCTTCAAGCAGGGGCAACAACAGCAAAGACCTCCTATTCAGTGTTATAATTTTGGATAACTTAGACATATTGCTAGTGTATGGCCTAAACAACTAGCAGTTAAGGAAGTCAAACTAGTGAATATTCCTTGACTTTAAGGAAGGGTATTCACCATCACTAATGGTCAAGCATAGCCTTCTAATGCGGTGATAGAAGGTACACTACTCATCTCTAATAGCCATGCTAAAGTTTTATTTGATTCAAGATCTACACATTCTTTTATTTCTTATGCTTTTGCATCAATTATGAATTTACCAGTGAAAAAGCTGGGATTTAGATTAGATGTTATAACCCCAATTAGTGAGTCAATTAAAGCACAAGATTTCATTCAAGAAGCACCTATGAAAGTTATTGGGAAGAGAATAGACATTGATCTTATCTTACTTGACATGATATACTTAAATATCATCCTAGGAATAGATTGGTTAGCTAAATAGTCGGTAGTTATGGGCTGTTGCAAACAAAAAATCACATTTTGTATACTTGATGAGGAAGTAGTTGTTTTGCATGGGAGATAAGACATTGTGGTTGCTATGGATGTTGAACGACCTAAGATTGAGGAGATTGATGTAGTTAGAGAGTTTCAGGATGTCTTTTCAAAGGAACTTATAGGATTACCACCCCAATCAAAGATTGAGTTCACCATTGAATTACTACATAGTACAGCTCCAATTTCTAAGGCACTTTATAGGATGGCTCCAGTTAATTGAAAGAATTGAAGAGTCAATTATAGGAATTATTAGACATAAGTTTTATTCGGCCAAGTAGTTCACCTTGGGGGACACCAGTCCTTTTTTGTTAAGAATAAGGATGGATTGATGCGGTTGTGTATTGACTACAGAATGCTGAATAATGTTATCATAAAAAATACGTACCCTATACCACGCATTGATGATTTTTTTGATCATCTTCAACCAGCTAAGGTCTTTTCTAAGATTGATCTGAGATCAAGATATCATCAGTTGCGAGTCAAAGATGAGGATATATTCAAGACTGCCTTCAGAACTAGGTATGGACACTGAGTTCTTATTATGCCATTCGGTCTAATGAATGCACTTGTGGTGTTCATGGACTTAATGAATCGAGTCTTCTTAGACAAATTTGTGACTGTGTTCATTGATTATATATTGATTTACTCTGCCAGTGTCAAAGAACACCAAGAACACTTATGAATTGTGCCCAACACTCTCATAACTCATAAATTGTATGCCAAATTTAGTAAGTGTGACTTCTGGTTAGAGAAAGTCAATTTCTTGGGTCATATAATTGCTAAGGATGGTGTAGCAGTTGACCCTACAAAGGTGGAGGCAATGATGAATTGGGAAAGGCTTAAAATAGTCAAGAAAATTAGTAGTTTTCTTGGTCTTGAAAGATATTATTATAGATTGATTAAAGGTTTTCTTGTATAGCCCTACCTTTGACTAAATTGACCAAAAAGGGAATACATTTCATTTGGATAGATGAATGTGAGTCTAGTATTTAAGAGTTGAAGAAGATATTAACCACAACACCAATTTTTCCTCTTCCATGTGGAAGTGGAGGTTATGAAATTTACTGTGATGCTCTAAGAAAAGGCTTGGGGAGTGTACTAATGTAGCATGGGAAAGTCATAGCTTATGCTTCATGATAGTTGAAGAAGCATGAAGAAAATTATCCAGTACACGATTTGGAACTTGTTGTAGTAGTGTTTGCTTTAAAAATTTGGTGACACTACCTATGCGGTGAAAAATTTAATGTCTCCACCGATCACAAAAGACTTAAGTGTATTCTCACCAAGTTGACCTTAATATGAGACAACAAAGATGGATGGAACACATCAAAGAGTATGATTTCACCATCCAATATCATCTTAGAAAGCCGAACGTAGTTGCTAATGCACTGAGTAGAAAGTCAAGTATAGTACTTGCAAACATCACTATTAAATTAGCCTTTGTGGATCAGATATTAAAAGCTCAAGAAGATGATGCAATGACTGAGGAATTGTGTAAAAAGAGTGATTTTTACAAAGGTTAAGATGAAAGTATCCCTTTTTAAGGTAGACTGGTGGTTCCATCAATTACAGACTTGAGGAAAGAACTATTACAAGAAGCACATCAGTCAATGTTTTCTATCCATTCTAGAGGTACATAGATGTACTAGGATCTAAAGAAGAGCTTTTGGTGGGAAGGAATGAAAAGGGATATAGGTGACTTTGTAGCCAAATGCTTGACTTGTCAACAAGTGAAAGCAAAACATTAGAGATTGCAAGAATGTTACAAACATTGGAACTTCCTGAATGAAAGTGAGACCATATCACTATGGACTTCATGACAGGTTTGCCTAAGACACGTAATGGCCATGATATGATTTGGGTGATAATGGACAAATCGGCAAAGTCAGCACATTTCCTCCCCATTAGACAAAACCAATCAGTGGATAGTTTAGCTAAATTCTATGTAAAGGAGATTGTAAGCCTTCATGGAGTACCATTATCCATTATCTCAGACAAAGATGGTAGATTTACTTCTAGATGTTGGAAAAATGTACGAAAGATGGGGATATCACTTAGATTCAGTACAACATTTTGCCCCTAGACAAATGGTCAATCAAAAAGAACTATTTAGTTCTTGGAAGACATGTTGAGAGTATGTGTGTTAGATTGGAAAGGAGACTAGGATGAACATCTTAAACTTGTCGAATTTGTGGACAATAATAGTTTTCATGAAAGCATCGGTATGGCACCCTATGAGGCATTATATGGGTGATTGTGCTGATCATCGAATTTTGGGAGCGAGGTTGGAGAAAGAGGGTTAATGACATCAAAATTTGTTGAACAATGTGCAAACAAGGTTAAATTAATTAAGAAGAGGATATTAACTACTTATAGTCTGGAAAAGAGTTATGTAGATAGTAGGCGTAGGAACTTAGAGTTTGCAGTTGGAGACCACGTGTTTCTAAAAGTCTCATTAGTTAAAGGAATTATGAGGATTGGGACAAAAGGAAAACTTAGTCCTAGATTTATTCGTCCTTTTGATATTTTGGAGAGAATTGGTATGGTGGCTTATAGGTTAGCATTACCACCACAATTAGCAGAAGTACACAATGTATTTCAAGTTTCAATGTTGACAAAGTATATACCAAACTCCACACATGTACTTCAAAGGATGCCTATGGAATTGAAACTGGATTTAACCTTTGAGGAAAAGGCAATATGAATTTTGGTCAGGATGGAACAAAAGTTAAGGACCAAGACAAATCCTTTAGTCAAAGTACTATGACAACATCACTTGGTTGAAGAAGCCACATGGGAAATTGAAGATGAAATGAGGGAAACACAACCCGAGTTGTTTGCGTAATAATATTGTGGTAAATTTTGAGGAAGAAATTGTTCTAAATGGGGAAAGAATGTAATAACCCCAAATTTTGTAAATATATTTGATTGATTGAATGTATGAATTGAAAATTTTGAAAATGAAACTGAATTTTGAGATTCCAAGAAAGTTAATCTTTTATAGAAATGGAATCAAGAGTTGAAATATGAATATTTAGATTGTTTAAAAAAAATTGAGTCCAACAACATAAAGAGCACCAAAATCGAAGTTCGGATAAAAATCCATATTTTTTTTTTCAAATTTTGAAATATAATTTCATTAAATAAGGGAAAAATGGTAATTTTAGTTTTATTTGGGCTCCACAAAAAGTTAGGTGGGCCATGAGTCATAAGTATAAGAATATGTAAAGATTAAAGTTATAATCATGATAAATCCACTTTTTGATAAAATAATAAAAGTAAATAAAAGATAAAATAAATAAAAATAAATCTATAAATATGTGGCGATCTGGGTTTTTAAAATATATTTTCATAAATATTTGCAAAGGTAGGGCCCTGAATTTGAAAATTTTAAAAATACAAATAGTGAAAACATATTTTCTTTGAAATTGATTTGTCAAAAACCCAAGTGCCACCTCAAATTACTTATCATACATGGATTTTTGTATAAAATAAAATTTCTATTGAATATCAATAGAAATACTTTTATTAAAATTACAATCTATCTAGTGGTTCACATACACAACCTTGGTAGTCATTACATACCTTGTTCAAATATTACAATCCAAATTACAAAAAATCAATACAATCTTCCTCAGAGTAAATACCCTGAGCCATAGTTTGGTGACGATTATCCACAAGTCTTGAGCTTTCAATCTTTCTTGACTGCATCTGAGATATTGTAAACATTCAAACATTTACAATATCTCAGCAAGCTATGCTTGGTAAGGGATTTAAGAAATATATTCAATATATTTCAAAATCAATAGTTCATTATATCCATGATATAAATCAAGTTATATAATTGGATAACCCTTTTATCCTTCACTCATTATATGTATATATTACATATAAATAAAACCACTAAAAATCATGAATATAGTCAATATCATCAATAACATCTCATTTCCAATAATAATTCACATGCTCATTTGAATACATCATATTTATTCATTTTGGTCCATTAATCATTTTTTGATTTGTATTCATTTTTCATCCCATTAACGGTTTAGATCTTGATCTTTCATTTTTATTTAGATCTATCACATTCTTTTAATATGATATCATCACTAGATCATTGATGCATCTCATCATATGATCTGATCTTTCTTGATCCAACTGATCAAGAAGATCTTAAGTCAATTTATCCAAATCAAGGGCATAGATTTCAATCTATCCCAAATTAGCCACATTAGGCCATTCATTTCTCATGATCTTATCATTGGATCATCATCCATACTATTTTATAGTTTCTGATCATGCTTGATTAGTCAGATCAAGTAAATCCATGATCATTTTTTTTAGATTTCTCTTTCATTAAGGTTAAATTTCTTAATTCATCCTAGATCAGTCACATCTAACTCTTGATTCCATGTTCCCTCATCACTAGATCACTGATGGATCAGAAATCCAAGGTCTAATCATGTCAAATTTGACTAATCTTGGGAGTTAGTACCTCTTTTTATAATTTATAGATTTTTACAGTGATTAAAATATAAATTTTATGTTTTCATTAGATTCTACTCTTCACCAGGAATCTAGAGCTTCTTTCCAATCTTGATTTGGAGTTAAAAAATGAGCTTTGAATTGGATTTTTAAGATTTTAGATCAAAACAAGGGCGTAGGTTCAATCTGGGTCATAGATCGATGGATCGATTAGCGGCCCGCCCTCATTGCGTTCCATCGGTGATAGCTGGTGTATGTGGAGTGGTGACCTGGGGTAGCTCAAATAGTCCGATCCGGACCATCAGATCAGCCTTCCTCAGATCAAATTCTAGATCTTAATGAAATCTTACTGTGAACCTAGATATGTGGTTTTTGGGGTCCCACAATTCCATCCAACGGCTTAGAATCCTCATCTGAGTCGTTCTTAGGTGGTTACCATCTAGGGTTCACCAGATCTGCTTCACCGGTGAACCAGTCGCCAGTGAAGCAGATTCAATGGTGAATCCTCCCATTCTTGGTAGAAAAACAAAGGGGAAAAGGAGGTAACCTAACTAGATCCGATTTGGAGTAGAGAAATTAGCCAGAAAACATGGTTTCTTGCCAGATTTTGAAGCCCTAGCCGGGCAGGTAGGGTTTCTGAAATATTTTTTCCATCAGGTGCTTGTCGGTGCCGGGGAAGAGATATGGGAGAGAGGGTTTTGAAGAGGGGAGTGAGAGGTACTTGATTATGGGTTCCCTGAGATCTTTCTGGTGCTGGAGGAGGAAGATCAGTGATGATTTGGTTGACTGGGAAAAAAACTTAGTTGGCTTGTTTGTCGCAGGGGTCGAGTGGATGGCGTGTCCTGGGACACACTAGTTTCTGTGTCGGGTAGGTGTGGGGACCATCGCTATAGTTGGAAAGAAAAAAGAAACGAAAAAGGAAAAGAAAAAGGAGGAAAAAGAGAAAAAGAGAGGGAAAGAGAAGGAAAGAGAAAGGGAAGGGAGGGGGAGAGAGTGAGAGAGTCTAGGGGTCTGTGGGATTTTGTGCATTCTATAGGAGGGGTATTTATAGGGTTATTTTTGCCTTATTTTAATTAAAATTTTAATTATTTTTATTTTAAGTGATTTTTTTCTTTTTGTTATAAAATTAAAAGCATATTCCTCATCATGTTTATTCCTTGAGCTAGCTGTCCACCAGCTCACCTAACTTTTGTGGACCCCGCACAAAAAGTGAAATGACCATTTTACCCCTATGGGTAAATGTAAATTCACAAAAATTAAGAAAAATAGGGATTTTTCACCCAAGCTCAAATTTCAGCATGCTTACATTCATTTTGATTGGTTTCCTATGAATGATTCCAAATATCTATGTTCCAAGACGATTATTTTTCTAAAATTTAATATTATGTAAAATATAATATTTCACCTCGATTTTCATAAAAATTTCAATTAATTCCAAAAAAATTGGGGTTTTCACAAAATAAGTATGAAAAACCCTACAAAATTTTCCTTAGACTCTCTCCCTCTTCCCTTTCTCTCTCTTCTCTCCCTCCTCTCTCCTCTCTCTTGCTAGGAGCATCTGCTATTGTAAGGCACCCAAACGGAAGACAGGCGCATCCACTAACACTAGCACAAGCTCCCTTTTCCCTTTCTCTTTCTTTTCCTCCCTTTTTTCTTTCCCTTTTCTTTTCCTTTTCCCTCATTTCCTCTTTGGTTTCCCTCTTTCCTTTCCATTCTCCGGCGACCTGATTCACCGATGGGCACAGAATGGCATTTGCACCCATAGGGGTCATTGACTCCTCTCCTCTCCAACTATTTTAGGTACCTCTCTCACTCTCTCTTTCCATTTTTCCCTTTCTCTTTGCAGCTTCCTTCTTCGATCTATTCTCCTGGGTTGGTGGTCTATCGGTGAAATAGACCTGATGGCATGGGATGGAAACCACCTCAAGGATGACTTAGATGGAAGATCTGAGCCATTTGATGAATTCATGGGATGCAAAAAACCCTAGATCTATAAAAATAGTAAAAATATAGAAGATCTAGGTTAGAGATCTAAACATAAAATAGACAGACCACTAAGATTGCAATGTTCAAACAGTTTCGACCTAATTTGCAATGGAGACACACTCACAAATGCACAATGAGAATGCACCTAGCTGGAGCATTCTTGCATGTGCACAGTGCATGTGGAACGATCATGGATCAACCATGATGCACTCCGGTGCATTCTAGTCACCAAGACTCATTGGTGCATTCTAGAATGCATGTCACATTCTAGTGCGGCCCAATGACATTTGTTTATTGTATTATTTTAGCAAATTAAATCTTGACCATTTAAAAGACTTGAAACATAAAATCTTAAATTTAGAGGGCTATACAAATTTGATTTTTGATCGAAAAATCCCGTTGGATTCATTTTGACAATGCATACCTATTAATATAATAAAATTTAGGATCAAGAAATATTTTAAACTAATCAAAACCTAGAAGCTATAAAATTACTTAGATTGATTAGATCAAAGGTGATCAAATCCTAAAAAATGATTAATTAGATAATATAGTAGAGTATTAAGACTGATCCAATAATCAAATCATCCAAATATGTTGAAAAGTATGATCTGTACCATTGATTTAGATCAAAATGTGATTTGACTATTAGATCAATACAAAAGTTTCAGATGTGTAATGAAATCATTTTAAATTCTAAAATTTAATATAATTACATCTAATTTAGCTATAGATTGAACAATTATACCAATTTAATGGTTAGATATATCGTTAACACTGATAAATTAGAATTGACATAGAAGATAGTTAGAAATCCTAAATATGACTAATCAAAAGATAATTCAACCATCAAATTTATAGATCAATAATTTTAATATAAGAAAAACTATCTATAAAAGGCAGATTAGTCAAGCATAAGAGATATTAAGCAATTAGGATTATAAATTGTTAATCAACTATCAAAATCTAATGATCAGACAAACCATAAAGAAATATGACTATGATTAAGGAAGATAAAATGCAAGATCATCTAAATTTATGATGATCAAGAATAAAATAAATCAAATGCATTACTAAAAGTATGATCTAAAATTACAATATCTACATGTCCGAGAAATTATATTCTTGGTACATAGGTAACAATTATATTATCTATTTATTTTATATATGAATACGCAAATAGCCTACTAGTATTATTATTTTACATTAGGGCTTGAAGGTTTGAGGGTTTTGTTTTTGATAGGCATATGCTTAAGGATGCCATGCTAGGAGAGTTATGAGGGTTTGGCCACCCGTTCTCTGAAATTGATGATATATGGATACCTTGCCCAAAAAGGGGATAAAAGTCGAGTGGGGCAATTGTGAAAAGACCACCACTGTGAAAGTCTTGTCTTCCCATATAGGCAGTGATATTATGTATTTTGATCATGGTATTAGTGGATTATTTGGCAGTGATCCCGGCTCGCGGGTTTGGAATGTACTGTAGCATAGTACTTTTATTTTCTGCACTATGGTGTCGATGGTATAGCATGATATTATGCCTGGTATGAGCTCATTAGCAATATATGTACAAATGGATATGGACCAGTAGAGTCTAGATGAATATGAACCCCATATAGTTAGGGGCATGGTTGTTGTTGATGCTATTCATATGAGAAGGATTATTGATAAAGTTTCTATAGATTGAATAGTTCATTGAAATTGACTTACTTTATCAAAATGAATATGTTTATATGAATATTGATATTATTGAGGAATTATCAATTTGTATCTCATATTTTAAATTCCATAAGATTCTTAAATCCCCTACTAAGCATAGCTTGCTGAGATATTGTGAATGTTTGAATGCTTACAATATCTCATATACAGATGGATAGGGTGGAAGGATACAACATGAGGATATCGGCAATATTACAATTGATAAAGGGTATATACTTAGTTACATTCATTTGTATTGAGACTTATATTGTTTAGTTAGATGTTTGGATTGTAAGCTTTGGACATGTTATGTAATAAATAGAAGGAGGTTGTGTATGTGAGTAGCTAGATAGAACTTATTTTCAAAATTTTGTACAATATAAATTTGTATTTTCAAAATTGCGTATATATGTTTATATATATATATATATATATATAGTGAGAAGGTGAATGTGACAACTGGGCTTTTAAAAAAATGAATTTCATAGAAAACATTTTCTACTATTTGATTTTCAACTTCTTTTGAAAAGCAAGGGCCTTACCTTTCTGAAATAAACATGAAAAAGTGTTATAAAAACCTGGGTTGTCTCATGATGCATGCTGGTAAAAATTACATTCATGAACAAAACTATTTTGAATGAAAGAATATTTGTTTAGCACAAATGAATGATTTTAGTTTTGTGCATATTCGAGAAGCATGATGGGTGTAGTCATATCTTTGGTTGATATGGATTTTCTTCAAAAACTATTGGAAGGGCAATGAGTAAGTCCCTTGATGGACATTATGCTAGGAGGTGTAGTTCATCACTAACCTCTGAGATGATATAGATACTAGCCTGTAATGGACACGGTAGGGCAGTAGGACTAGGTTTTCATGGGAAACAACTTTGAGGTAGCCTGTAATCGCCATGAGGGCCAGTGAGTGTTAGACTGTGAGGTATCCATAGTCAAGCTTAGAGGTGATGGAAGTTACTTGGAGTAACCATAGTTGCTCTATGTGCATGGTAGTCCTTGTGTGATTGATGTTATGGCATGCATTGACATGTCAGTGACTCTTGAGAGTTCAAACCTGCTCCGTGGTAGTAGGATTGTATGCCACTTTTAGCTAATTGTACTGATGGTAGAATGGTATGCCACTATGGCCTTACATAGTGTTCATAGACTTGAGTGACGAGTCAAGCTAGTGATTCACGATACGCTTGAAATCCTATAGCTCTTAAGATTTGGGGTAGGTCTGATACAATACCAATGATGATTTACCTATTGGATTGCGTCTCTTATGATACCATGTTTTATTGTTGCATTCATCTATGATTTTATTGATTCATGATGGCATATGGATTTTGAAGAGCGATGTTCTTCCAAGAACTGATACAAATGGTTTTTGAAAAGTTAAGCATCATGAATGTTGTTAGTTATATGCCGTATAGGGAATGAATTGAACACCTACTAGTTATGAATGACTTTAGTCTTTACTTTGTTATGAATAACCTTGGGAAGACCATGCTTATGATGATGCATGAATTTAGTATGATCATATGCTTCCATGATATTAGACATGTGAAATGCCTTGAAGTTCTAGATTTCAATTTAACCATTGTATGGTAAACACATGTATTATTGGAAATGTAGCTTCAATTGCTAGTATATTTCTTAGTGACTTAGATTTATCAGACTGCATGATAGAAGCCTTAAACGTGTACATTTCACCAAATTCACGATTTAGCAAATTATTCACCTACTGTACTTGTGTGCCTTGTTTTTACTTGGTGTGGGTTGTCTAAGGGTTTTCCTATTGAGTAGTTGTCCTGACCTCACCAACTTTTTTAGGTGAGAGTTCAACTAGGATTAACACTAGCGACAATGGAAAGGGAAAGGAGATAGATAGTTGATCCTTGAGATGTATGAGTTTGTTTCGATTACTTAGTTAGTTTTGGGATATACTAGGATATTGAACACTTTCTGTATTTTTTTTAATAACACTATATGGATGATTTCTAAGACTTGGACTATTAATATTTAATGGCTTTGGACTTTGATGGCTACAGCTGCGAGCAGTAAGATATATGGCATGCTGAGCACTTTACTTTATTTACTCTGATTAGTTTACATATATGAGAAGGTTTAAGGAAATAACTTAGCATGAAGAAGGGGTTTGTGAATATATATATATATATATATGTATGTATGTATGTATGTATGTATGTATGTATGTATGTATGTATGTATGTAAAACTAGATTTTTACATGGGAATTTCGCTACTCTTATAAAAAGAATTTTCCAAAGACTTTCTCTATAGTTTCTATTTAACCTTTGGTTTTATTTTACATTAGATTTAATTCTAATGATTTTAATTGTATGCTACTTTCTTGCTTTATTGTATCTTTAGACTTAGTTGTGATTTATCCCTAGGTTATCATTGCTTGTCTTACATTTTTGTGACATCATTGTCATTCTCTTTATAGGTATGAGATTTATCTCTAACATCTCCTAATAAAACATAAATGGCTTTTGGAGGAGGATAAGATGGTCTTTCATTTGTTGGCTCTAATCTTGTTAGATCTAATGATCTAGCATGGGAAGATTGTATTGTGATGAATAATAAAAGCCAAAACACAATGCTTGCACTATAATAAAGTGATATCAAATGGTCATAAATGCTTGCACTACAATAAAGTGATATCAAGTGGTCTTATAACTCGTTTAACATAGCATCTAGCATGGATTGTAGGTGATGCTGTAGCTTATAAGAAAGTAATAGCTTATTTCAAGGGGCAAGTTGAGAAGTTGTTAGTAAATTATAGAAAGGAGAAGGCTAGAAAAGGAAGAGTAACAGGATAGATTGCTATGCCATACTTCAAGAGTTGAACTATATAATGTGGATGGTGGAATTTCTATAACAAGCACCCCTTCATCTATAGTAAGAGGGAATGAGAAAGAGAAGGTAGTTGGTAGAGGGACCAAAATAAAGGGATTTAAATTTTTTTCTTATCCTCCATGTGCTACCAGTCGATCATAACCAAACATAAGAAGTGCCCTAGTAGTAGAGAAACCGTTGAGAAAGTCAACTTGGAGGTTGGCATGCTTTGTTATGATGCTAGTATTGCGTTTAATAGCACAAATTCAAGATATTTCATCCTATGGTGGATGATTACATATGTTGGGATTGGTTATAAAGCTCCTTCTTACTAGAACCTAAGAGGGAGGATTTTATAGTGTTGTGCTTAATGTTAATGACTATCTTGAGTAGGTCCAATTTGCATGGAGAGCTGTAGGATGATCCTTCATGGCGGATGGTTGGATTGATACCTAGCAATGCTCATTAATTAATTTTTTCATATAATGCCCTACAGGTGTAGTCTTTATTAAGTTTACTAATATAGCAGTGATTAACAATAATTTTGAAGCTTTGTTTAAGATCTTTCGAGAAGTGTGATTTTGTTGGAGTAGAAAAGTAGTTAAATTTGTTGATGATAATGATGCTTCTAACTAAGTTCATCATCATCATCATCATCATCGCTGTCATCGTCGTTAAGACCTTATCCTAATTAGGGGTAGGCCTGAATCTTGTTTCTCCATTCCTCTCTATTAAGTATCATGGCTACATTTGGTCCCAAAGTTTTTAATCTTTTCTCACCACTTCTATCCATGTTATTTTGGGCCTTCCCCTTACCCTTTTAGAATCTTCCAATTGCATTGCCTCACTCCTTCTAGCCATTGCCATTTTTGGTCTTTGTTGGACATGTCCAAACCATCTAAGTCTAATCTCCCTCATCTTGTTACCTATTGGTGCTACTCCTAAGTTTCCTCTAATGTTTTCATTCCTAATTCTATCCTTTCTTGTCTTGCCACTAGTCCATCTTAACATCCTCATTCAAGCTACGTTCATCCTATGAACATGATGTTTCTTGATAAGTTTTTAATTTTTCATAAAAACCACCCAATTAGTACCCATGTGTTGCAACTTATAGTGTTAAAATAAGACTTTTAAACCAAAATTCATAACACATGCATTTTTTACCTATGAAGCAAAAGTTTGTTATTTTGTAGGTCTAGAAGCTAATCCAAGGTAAGTATGTGATTAATCAAGTTTTTCTAGGCTTTAATTAGGATTTTTCACTTTTTGTAGGAAGTAAGATGTTGATCCAACAACCAAGAAAAATAAGGATGAAATTGAAGATTAAGATCAAAAGATTGAGTCAAAGCCTCAAATTTATTACTTCAACATAAACCAAAGGCCAAGATCAGCTTATGGACTAGCAAGGGATGAGATTAAAGTAGCTAAAGATGGCCAAAGCAGGCTCATGAAGTAAGCCATGTATTTCTACCACCTTTGCATGGAAGCTACTTAAGCCACCTTAGCCATATAAGCTATGAAAGAATGTGGCAAGCTAAAGAATTCAAGCCAAATCATACAAGCCACTCAAGCCAAGGGTTGAAGCTAAGAAAACAAGCCAAGGAAGCCTCCTAAGCCAGCCATGAAGCTTAGCCAATGAAGCTTTCATTGTTACCCATCTAAGCCATCAAGCTAAGCTAAATGGAAGGAGATTCAAGAGAGTTATCCATTAGATAATTAAAGGAAAACTACTTGAAATAAGAGGGCATGCGGACCAATGGGATAAGCGCAACCTTTTTTGGTGTTTTTCTCACTTTTTTCTGCTTTTTCTTCAATTTTCACCTCACCACCAAAGACCACCACGAGTTTGACTTTCCATCCAAGAGTCCCACCATTCCATAACTCTTGCACCTTCCTAAACTCCTATCTTAACCACCCAACCAATCCCAAGTCTTTAGGAAACCATTCAACTAATAAAAAATTTCCAAATCATTTCACTTTCCTAAGTTTTCCTACACCCCTCTTTCCTCCCACTTTCCTTTCTTCTTCCCATCTCTTCTTCACTTTATCACTCCACCCCACTTTCCTAAATTTTAGGCCCTTCAATGATTTTTGAAGGGGTAGACATCCCTTTCCTAAATGTAAGGCATCTCCAACCTACTCCACTCCAAAAAAGGCAGCAACTTTCCCCACTTTCCTCCTTTGAAACCATAGTCTCCTACTCATCTTAACCATAAAAAATGTCTTGATTTCATCCCCACCATACCTTAATATTAGGATACCCTAGAAAAAATAGGAGAAAAGTATAAAACTCCACAAAAAGCATAAGAGTAAGGACAACTTTCACAAATGGAAAAGGACGCCTCCTCCCTTAGAAGGAGACATCCTCTTCCTTCTTCTCCATTCTCCTCTCTTTTGCTTTGTTTTGTGGATATTCTTTTGGTGCTACTTCTTTTCCTATGGTGTGAGGGATCTCTCCAAGCCATTCCACATCTGATTTTAAGGTGTTTGATCTTATTTTAAGGTTGGTTCTCTTCCATTGTTCTCTCTTGTGTGATCTTAAAATTTCTTGCTAGCTTTTACTTGTTTTCTTTTGATCTTTCCCTACCTTAAAAATAAGATTTAAGACTGGTTTTTCCTTAGAGTGATAGTCAAGGAAAATTATCTTGAATCTACTTTTCCCTTTTCTTTTCATAGCTTTTGAGTTCTTTTTCAGACTCCTTTAACTTCCAGGATTATTTTTCATTAGTCTCCATTGATCTTTGCTTATATGCCATAAGATTTCCTTTGAATATCAAGCTTTGTTGGAGGAGGAATCTTTGTTAGTATTTTTTTTTGGATTCAAGCTATAAGGAATAGTGGTGTGTTTCATTCAAAAGTGGACATCAATCTTCCATGTAATCCATTAATTGTTTGCTTTATGTTGATGGGATATTAAGGACCTGAATGTTTACTTCTGGAATTTCCAACAATTTAATTAAAAGACCTCTAAAACCATGCATCCAATCCAAGGATGGAACACATGATTAAGAGGCCCTTTAGTGCTGAAGTTGGAAAACCTTGTTTAATTGCTTGTTTACGTGTAGATCCATAGTTTAATATTCCATGTCCACAAATTTGAAATACATGTATCAAAACATGTTGGAACTATGCATGTAAGCCATGGCTGAATAGATTCCAAGTTATGGCATTCATTCAAGTAGGAAAAAGTAATTAATTTCATCTTGTTTAGTTTGTTGTTAGTAGTTAAAGTTCATCCTCTTGATTCCCATTGCATTCCTTAGACAATTGCATGATTAAGAAAGTATATGTTAAAGCATGGTTTCCATAGACAAGTTGATTAATTTCATGCTTAGGAAAGTTAGTTCAAGAAAGTTGTTAAATCTTCACTTAAGTAAAGTTTTCACTTTAGGATAGTTTTTATTTTAGGAAAGTCATCAAATTAGAAAATCATTAATTTAGGAAAGGTTAATTTTAGAAAGTGCATATTTTATGAAAGTTTCAATTTAACATGTTTCTTATTTTTGCATAGTTTCTAATTTTTATGTTATAGTTTTCATTCTTAGTTTAGGTTAAAAATCACTTGAATTTGGCTAGGTTAGATAGTTTAACGTAGGGACCACTGGTAGCATGTTAGTCCAACTCCTCGTGAGATTGACCTCACTAAACGTGCTATATTGCAAACGATTCGTGCACTTACGAGTTTATTTAAAACAACAACAAGTTTTTAGTGCTGTTGGCGAGGAGTTGCAACATTTGTGTAATGTTTCATACTTTCGATTATTTTCCTTTAGTCTAGGTTTAAGGTGCATTGGATTAGGGTTTTTGCTTTATTTTTTCTACATATTTTCGCATTTATTTGATATTTTCCTCATATTGATCAAATCTCTTTGATTTTTGTGCTAGGAAAATTGGCAAAGGAGTAGCGGAGATCCTGTGGGCCACAGCTTCATCATCTTAGATTAGGTTTTATTGCTTTCCTAGATTAGGATTTTTGAGTGGAACTTGTAGTGAGGTCCATTGTAATTTTTAATTTCTTTATTATTCAATTTAAATGGGTTTTAATAATATAGGGCAAGTGTGGGGCATGGTAGCCCACACTTGATCATCATCGAAAACTCCATTGTAAGTATCCCTCACATTCTTTTTATTTTTCAAGTTTAGTTGCATTTAGTATAATTTTGCATTTGGATGGTAGTGTAAATAATATAGATTAGGATCATTCATTGATAATTGTTGCATCTTTACTTAGGTTGTTGCATTAGAGCAAATATCTAACCTTGGCTGGATAGCATATAGCTTGCATTAGTTTCCTTTTATATTGTATTGCATATTTATTTGCTTTATGGTGGAATGGAATTAATGATAGTAAGGGCCTCACAAGAACCCTATAAGATAAGGACTGGATTTGATCACCAGTTCCTTGGCCCACCTAGGAATCAATCAATCTCCTTGTATGCCATGATCCCAACCCTTGAATATTAATTTAAAATTAAGTAAAAAGATACTTAGGGTATCGAGCTCATATGACACTTTTTAGAAGGACGAAATCTACTATTACTCTAGTGGCTTTTGAGCACTATGGTTATAGTGGGTGTCTTAAAATCCAAGTGATTTTTCCAATCCTTCTATTGATGTTAGTTGAGGTCTAAACACCTCCTAACATGAGGATTGTACTAATCAATTTCGAGCAAAACCTAACTTGTAAGCAATAGTGAAATCTGGATAGAAGGAGGAGCTATCTAGATCTTGGTCAAAGAAGCTACCACCTATGCACTAAACAAAGATAATCAAAACACTGCTTAATTAGTGCTTACTAGGATTTGATTACACATCATGTAAGTTAGAGTTAATATATAGATTAGGACATTTTAGATTAGGGTAGTTTATGCAAGGGTGTCGATCTTAGAACCTAGAGCTAATACTTTTCAACCTAGAGATTCAATGCAACCAAAGACGAGGGGAAAGAAACCAAGTTCCTATCCTCAAGGCTGAACCACTAGCAAAGGTCAAGCATAAAACAATTAGAGATTTCTATGTGCCTCTACAACTTAATACCCTATCATACATAGCTTTACCTCCTACAAATGCTGACCACTTCAAGTTAAAGTTGGGAGTCATTCAATTACTCTCCACCTTTTATGGTCAAGACTGAGAAGACCCTTACCTACATATTAAGGAGTTTCTTGATATTTGTGCCACATTTAGGTTTCAAATTTTTTTTGACAATTCTATTAGGCTTAGGTTATTCCCATTCTCACCTAAGGACAAAGCCAGTCATGGCTTAATTCTTTGGAGGTAGGTTCCATAAATAATGGGACCAATTGTTTAAGAAGTTTTTGAGCAAGTTCTTCCCTGTTCACAAAACAAATGTCCTTCATCATGAAATTATCAATTTCCAAAAAAGGGATGATGAACAATATTACGAATGTTAAGAACAGCATAATGAATTACTACAGAAATGCCCCTCATCCTAGATTTGAGAAATGACAGCAGATTTAATACTTCTATGAGGCATTGACACCTCAAAATAAACAAATGATAGATGCAGTGAGTGAAGGGACCCTCATGTTAAAGGATGAGAGTGAGGCTTGGGAGTTCTTTCAGACATTGGTCGATAATTTTCAGCAATGGGATTATTCAAATAGGAGAGAGAACTAACCAACCTATAAATAAAGGCGGTCTCTATGAGATAGGAGTGCATATTGATCTATCCCATAAACTTGATTCTGTAATAGCAAGATTGGACAAGTTCAATAGTAGAGTAGACAAACTTGAAACTATGTTTCAATCTTGCATGGCTGCTACTTTATCCCACAAACCTCTATAAGAGGTATGCACAACTTGTTCTAGTCTAGCTCATCTAACTTCAGCTTGTCCGTCCAATAAAGTATACCTTGAATATCTTGTAGACCATGTGAATGCATTCAATGCATATCACCAACCTTGCAACAACCCATTTACTAAGACCTACAACCCTGGATGGGCTAGGCATCCTAATTTTTCCTAGTCAAAGAATAATCACCAAGGGGGACCACCAGTGAACCCCCATACCCAAAATTTTCCTCCTAGTTCCTCAACAGCCACCCAGCTTTCAACAACCTCAGCAACTAAAGAAACCATCTTTAGAGGATAGAATTGAGAGCATGTTTGCAAAATAGAATGAAGAAACAAAAAGGGCTCTGAACCAATTTTAGAATGTCAATTCTCAAGCCCTAACCAAATTAGATATGTAGGTGAGCCAATTGTTAGTTGAACTACATAATAAAGGATACGATCAGTTCCTTAGTCAAACCATCCTTAACCCTAAGGGTGAATTTGAGATAGGGGCAAGTTCTAAAAAACTTAAACCTCATGAGCATGCCAAGTCTATAACTATCTTTAGGAGCAGTCGTCAGATTGATAACAAAGTAGGGCAGGTTAAGAAAACTACAGAGGATAAAGAGGCAACTAAAACTGTAATGACTCCAATTTTGTAATATTGAAATTCCAAGTTTAGCAATGAAAAGTTCAGTTTTTGAAGATAAGGGCATTTTAGTCATTTCACTATTCACCTTAACTGAAACCAGGAATTTGGTCCTAAAACTGGTTTCATTAGATGCGTCTCAAAAAAAGGAATCCAACGAGACCAAAATCACCCAAAATGGAGTTAAAATGAGCAAGTTATGGCCCTTTGAAGTTTAGGGGCAAAAATGTAAATTTGTTAAAAAAGAATATACCCTGCAAAAACACAGGGGCCCGTTTTGATACGAGCACCCCTTCATCTTCAACCTCTAGAGGGTTCTAGAACGGTGGTGATTGGAGGAGAAATCACCGCTATTCTGGAGGTTTCTCCACCGCCATTCAAAGGCGGTGAGAGCCCCCTCCAGAACTCTCTCTTAGCTCTATAAATAGAGCTCTTGGGCGCCTCTAATGGCAGCCCAAAACGTTGAAGAAAAGTCATTGAGGAGCAGTGACCTAGAGGAGAAAACAAGGAGAAAAACCTAGCAACGAGTCAGGGGTGCCCAAGATCCCTTAAAACCCATCTCCACCATAGTTCCAAGATTAATTTCCCTAGGTTTTTGCATGAAAAACCATGCAAAATGGAGCCCTGGACACTCACCAAGGACCCAGGGACGTTCCCTGGGCTACACTGGTTTGATAGGGTCGAACCAGGGTGTCCTGAGGACGCCCCAGTTCCCCAATGAATAGGACGTTCCAGTAGGAATGTCCCATGTCGACCGCGGTTTGAAAAACCAAACGGGCGCGTCCAGGGACGTGCCCGCAAAAGAGAAAGTCGGGCGGAAAACCCGGCACATCTGCAGACGCGCCCGCTGAGACGCATGCCGTAGATGCGCAGCGCGCTAGCGGTATGCAGGTTTTTTGTTCCTTAAGGAAGCCGGGGCGCACGTCGCAGACGCGCAGCGCCTTAGCATTCCGTCTTTTTATTTTTAAGACTCCTATGTACGTGCAACACTAAAATGCTTATAACTTGAGATCTAGAGATCCGATTGAGGCGCCACAAAAGGTGTTGTGTCCGTGTCGATGACGCGGACACATCCAAACTATAAAATCCCTGATCAATGCCCAATCAAAGGTGGGAATGACCCTTAGAATAGGATGGTGGCACGTGACCACTAGACCTTTGGAAAACTGAGGATACCAAGGCCCAATTAGGACCTTAGGACACCTATAGGCATAGGGATGGACCCCTAATTCCTAAGTAATAAGACCAATTACTTTAAAAATCCATAAAAGATAGGCCAAACTAACCTTGATTCCCCAAACCATGTTCAGGAGCGTCCGAGGACAAAGGGGTTAGCGCAACCTAGTCAGGTAGGTGCTCTATCACTATTAGATTCTTTTAAAAGAACTATTATTGTTTTGAGAACATATTTTTTAAGTATATGACTTGTTTAGCATGACTTTATTCAGCATGCATGTGATAAATGCTTTGTACATAGACATGTTTTGTAAATGATTGCATATACATTATGCACATATATGTTTTGCAAACAAGTGTATACATTGCATGATTTAAGTACTTGCAAAGATTGCATGTCCTTGAGGGTTTCCAAAAGACGCTGGAGTGCCAAGGGCCAAGCAGTTGTGAGGGACCCAAAGAGGACAGGTTTTGAAAAGAGGTTTTGGCTTATTTGATCTTATGTGATTTGGGCTAGTAAGCCCGTGGGTGCTATGCCGAGGGGTTTGGGTTGGCCACCTGGCCTCTACCACTATTAGGTGGATGGGTACCATGCCCAAAAAGAGGCAAGTCCCTACGTTGACTGCATGTGGTACAGGGGGTTACCACTGGTGTCACGGCACTGGGTCGACGTGTCATAGGCCCCGTGGAGGCTATGACTGAGTTTCCTCAGGTACCCGGGGACCACATGGCGAGGAGGTCGTGGGCATAGTGGACCCTATGGTTTGATGATTTATGTGCATTGCATATAGCATGATATGAGGTTGGTTGGCCATACCATATTAGAGATCCATGAGTTGGATTCCATGAAGCATCTTATGCATATCATGATGTTATGATATATATGTATATGATCCTTCAATTTTGGATTATATGATCCTTCAAGTCGTTAGTATTTCAATTTAACAATAGATTTTAACATCGATGCTGCACTTGAGTATTCAAACATACACATGTTTTGAATGAGCATATGATTTTAAAACATCTCATGTGTTATAAAACTAGTAGTGATAGGCTTCTACTGAGTATAGTATATACTCACCCAATCCTCAACATTTTTCAGACACTAAGTAAATACTTAAGGGCAAGGAAGGCTTGTGCTAGGAAGACACCTAGACTAAGTGCAAGTAAGTAAACCCCTACCTTATCTTTCAATGTTACTTGATTGTAGTTACTCTCTAATAGCTGGGGCTGTGACTAACACTTTCTTGGGAATAATATTGATTTAAACTTTGCCATGGCTAAATAATTTGAGAATGTGTTTTGACACTCGGGGTTTTTATGAAAGATTGTTTTCCAAAAGAAAAAGATTTTCATGCATCTCATACTTATAAAACAAGAGATCTTGCCTTTTTATCAAAATTGCATCATATAAAACCTGGGTCGTGACAAAAACACATGAGAAAGGAAAGAGACAAAAAAAACCTATAGAACCTACAATGGAGGCACCCTATGTGGCCAAAGCCCCTTTTCGTCAGTTATTGAATAAAGCTAGAAAGGGAACAAACTTTAATGAGTTAATGGAGGTATTTAAACATGTACAAATCAACATACCATTTCTCAATGCAATTAAAGACATCTCTGGCTATGCCAAGTTCTTAAAAGAGCTTTGCATAAGAAAAAGAAAGCTTTCCTTACCGAGCAGGTAAGCTCCTTGATTCAACACATGACCCCACTGAAGTTTAAAGACCTAGGATGTCCTACAATTACTTGCATCATTGGAGATCATGTCATAGATAGGGCACTTATTGACTTAGGGGCTAGTGTTAAGTTGTTGCCATATCTATCTATAAGCAACTAAGATTCGGTGAGTTAAAACCAACCACTACCACATTGCAAATAGATGATAGATTAGGCAAAATACCACATGGTTTAGTTGAAGATGTGTTGATACAGGTACACAAATTATCTTGTTGATTTCATTCTACTGGACACTTAGTCTGTATCTAATCCTGGTAGTCAGATTCCAGTCATCCTTGGATGTCCATTCTTAGTGATGTCCAATGCCATTATTAAATGTATGAATGGTGTAATGAAACTATCATTCGGCAACATGAAGGTTAAGCTTAATGTCTTTAACTTCGATCAACAACATTTAGACCTTGATGATTCATGTGATGTCAATTTGATCAAGAGTCTAATTAATGAGATTCATCCACCATTGTCCATCTCTAACCCACTAGAGGCTTGTCTCATGCAGTTTAATGGAGAATTTGATATAGACAAGTCCATTGAGAAGGTAAACAATCTTTTAGATGATGCATCAGTCATGGATACGTCCAAGTGGGGTCCTTATGTGGAACCACTCCCACCTTCTAAATTTGTCCCTATACCCTTAATAGAGAAACCACCATCTTTGGACCTAAAACCCTTGCTTTACAACTTGTAATATTCATAATTAGGGCCAGATGAAACCTTACCTATAATAATAGCATCAGATTTAGAAATGAATAGGAGGGTAAGCTTTTATTGTTATTAAGGAACATAAAACTGCTCTAGGGTGGATGATAGCAGACATAAAAGGGATTAGTCTAGCCATTTGCATGCATAGGATACATCTAAAAGAAAATGTAAAACCTTCTAGGAAACTCAAAGATGATTGAACCCCCACATGAAGGACGTGGTCAGATGAAGTCCTAAAGCTTTTAGATGTCACCGTCATATACATATCTCTGATAGTACTTGGGTCAGCCCAATTCAGGTTGTACCTAAGAAATTCGGGATCATGGTAGTAAAAAATAAGGATAACGAGTTAGTACCCACCCGATGACCACTGGGTAAAGAGTTTGTATTGACTGTCGAAAGTTGAACGTGGTGGCGAGAAAAGATCATTTTCCTTTACCCTTCATTGACTAAATGCTAGAGACGTTGGCCGGACATAACTACTAATATTTTTTGGATGGATATTCTGGTAATAACCAGATTCCTATAGCACCAGAGGATTAGGAGAAGATCACCTTCAGCTACCCTTTTGAAACCTTCACCTACTAACATATGCCTTTTGGGCTTTATAATGCTCAAGCTACATTTCAAAGGTGTATGTTGAGCATTTTCTCCAACATGGTGGAAAGGTTTCTTGAGGTGTTTATGGATGTCTTTTCAATATTTGGGTCATCATTTAATGAGTGCCTCCACCACTTAAAGTTAGGTCTTGTAAGGTGTCAAGAGAAAAGTCTTGTTTTAAATTAGGAAAAGTGCCATTTTATGGTATAAAGTGGAATAGTTTTAGGCCACATAATATCACCCAATGGGATAGAAGTCCATAAGGCAAAAGTGGATGTGATATCCAACCTTCCTCCACAAGGGACAGTGAAAGAAATATGCTCCTTTTTAGGACATGTTGGCTTTTATAGACGATTCATCAAGGATTTTAGCAAAATTGTCAAGCCCCTGCGTAATTTACTTACAAAGGAGGCCATTTTTTACTTTGATGAGGACTGTAAGAGAGCATTTGAGCGACTCAAGTTTGAGTTGACTTTTGCACCTATTATTCGACCACCAAATTGGAATGCACCATTTGAGATGATGTGAGATGCGTTGGATTATGCCATTGGAGTTGTTTTGGGGTAGCACATTGACAAACTTCCCCATGTAGTATATTACACTAGTAAAATACTAAATGATGTTTAACTCAATTACTTAACCACTGAGAAAGAGTTGTTAGCTGTAGTATTTGCCCTAGATAAATTTAGGTTAATCTGTTAGATACTATTACTAGAAGAGTTTGACTTAGAAATTCGGGACAAGAAATGTTCCAAAAATGTAGTAGTAGATCACTTATCCAGAA
This sequence comes from Warburgia ugandensis, assembly GCA_035236585.1. Lineage (NCBI taxonomy): Eukaryota > Viridiplantae > Streptophyta > Magnoliopsida > Canellales > Canellaceae > Warburgia > Warburgia ugandensis. Next base: position 68,128,284 of record CP141126.1, on the reverse strand, counting down.
TCATGGTGAAGCACATTAGTGATCATGGGCCTATAACTGAATCATTTCCAGATGAATAGTTATTACATATTTCCTAGTTACCTTGGTATGGTGATATTGTTAATTATCATGTTACAGTACAAATGCTTAATCATTGGACCAAATAAGATAAAAAGAGATTTTTAACTGAGATTCGATATTTTACTTGGGACAATTAGTACTTATTCAAGTACTGTCCCAACTAAGTAATTAGGAGATGTATACTAGATAGTGAACATAATCAAATAATCTCCTTTTGTCATGATCATGCATAAGGGGGCCATTTTAGCTCTAGAAAGACTACTACAAAAATTTTGTAGTGTAGATTTTATTGGCCTACCATATTTAAGGATGCACATGCTTAGTGCAAAGCATGTGCAAGGTGTTAAAGGTTAGGAAGTTTAAGAAGGAGACATATGATGCCCTTAAACCCAATCCCGATCACAGAACCTTTTGATGTTTGGGGCATAGATTTGATGGGACCCTTTCCTAATTCTTTCAAAAATCTATACATCTTAGTGGGACTGGACTATACAAAACCAATGATCACAAGGTTGTGGTACAATTTTTAAAAGAAAAATATTTTTACACGGTTTGGTACTCTAAGAGCCATAATAAGTGATGGGGGAAAACACTTTTGTAATAAAGTGTTTGAGAATTTAATGAAAAAGTATGGTGTCAACCATGGACAGCTACCACTTACCATCCTCAAACTAGTGGTCAAGTAAAGGTATCCAATAGGGAAATAAAGCAGATTTTAGAAAAGATAGTCAATCCAAGTAGGAAAGACTGGTCTCTCAAACTTAATGATGCTTTGTGGGCTTATTGTACAACATATAAGACCCCTATAGGAAGCTTCCCCCATCTCATTTTGTTCTCCAATACCATAGCCTCCATGTATGGTATCATATCCTTCCTTTTCTTTTTCTACATGGACATTTAAGTTTCCTCCCATAAATATCCCCTCCGTATGGAATTTCTTGCACGACTCCCTCCATATCTTCCTAAAACTGTCTCTTAATTATATCTTCTAATCCTACTTGTAGTGCGTATGTACTTATAACATTTATGATCTTCTCTCATAGAACAAGTTTTATTATTATAATTTTATCACTAAATCTTTTAACGTTTACAACTTTATCCTTTAATCTTTTATCCACCACTATCCCTATGCCATTCTGTTATTATCCTTTCCTACATACCAAAGTTTATACCTATTGATTTCTTTAGTTTTAGCCCCTTTCCTCTTGGTTTCTTGGATATAAGCGATGTTGACTTTTCTATGTTTCATTGTACCTACTAACTCCAGACTTTTACATGTTAATGTCCCTATATTCTATGTTCCTACAAGTTGTAGGAAAAAAATTGGGACTACATTATGTGACTTTATATTGGGCACCATGTGCAACCATTGTATTGATTTAATGTAAAAATTACTTAGCAACGAAGATGACTTTTAAGAAGTTTGGGAAACAAATAAGAAGGCAAAGGCAATTATAAGGTGTATATATAAGGTGTAGGAAATTTGGGGGCCTATAAGACACAACTACGAGTTGATTTGTTGATTATTAAAAAAAACCAAAAAATCCCTTACGATGGTAGAAGAGAAAGTCATTTAACATTAATGTTCATGCAATCAAATAAGAAATTAATGTTTTCAATTAGGGGACAACTGTTGCATCAGAGACTATTCAGCAATGCTCGTCTCTCCCTTCTTCCCTCTTCTCTATCTTTGTGAGCCCTCTAAGTCTCTCTCTCTCACTCTCTCTCTCTCTCTCTCTCTCTCTCTCTCTCTCTCTCTCTCTCTCTCTCTCTCTCTCTCTCTCTCTCTCTCTCTCTCTCTCTCTCATGTTTATATCTCTATCTTCTTACAAGTCAAATCTTTTGATAATAGTGGGGACACTCTCTAGGATTTCATCGACACAAAGAAGGAACAAGTGAGCTCGCCACTCCCCTCTCCCCTTTCTCTCTTTACAAACCCTCTAATTCTCTCTCCCCCCTTTGTTTCTATGGTAGTGTCTTACAGGAAAAATCCATTGTAATAGTGGGGACATTCTCGAGGATTTCATAGATGCAAAGAAGAAACAAGTGAGTGGTCCTTGCTGGATCACCCAAATTTCTAACATTTTGCCTATTTAGTTCATAGGTATTCTCCATCTACTTTCACATGTGCTTGTAACAGATAGAGTTGATGCTATCTAGGTTATGATTTGCTTCAAATTGATTTAGGAATGGGGTTTTCGAAGGAGCACATCTTTGGAAATTAAATTGTTGATACTTGTTGGAATGATCACCAAATCATTTAGGGTGCCATTAAACAAATTTAACTAGAGACTCTGGGTTCTTATTGTTTTTGTTTCAGAAGTAGGAGCTTGATATCTGTCATCCTTACAGTTAGTTGCAATTTTCCTCCAGCTTAATCTACCAAGTAGTATGGTTATTTAGATCTAAGCAGTTCTCTGTTGTTGTCACTCAATGATACTAATAAATGTTTAAAGTGGTCTAGTTATTTTAGTGGCTTGATCTAGAAGTTGTGTTGTTCTCATCTAAATGAGGTGAGTTTGGTTTCTGATTGCATCCTAGCCCTCATAAGAACTAAAAATTTTACATCATATTCTCACCTATAAAGGCCTTGCAATTTGACCATGATAAGTATGTTAGTTAACTAATGTTATGTTTTCACGATAATCCTTCACCTATATTTCTAACAGATAGTTGTATTTTCTTTCAAATAGCTTTGTTATTTATAGTTTGCTTATGATGTGTTTGTAAAAAGTCTCAACTTGTAGTTTCTTAGTGATGTGTTTGAGAAAATTCCTGAACCACTTTGCTAACTAGTTCAATATTGTAAACATAATGTTTATGATGAATTATACCCTGTACTAGGGCGCATTATTGACACGAGCCTATGATCAAAAGAATCGTAACACAATGTCGCATTAGTTGGAGGGTGACAGAAATGTAGGTTCAATAATTCATAACATTGCCATAAGTAATTAACGTAACATCTAATATGTAGACTTAACAAAGAATGAAGAAAATGGAAATATTGTTGCATTCAAGAATCCACAATGTATGGAAACATAGTTTAGAACAAATCAAAGCACCAATGCCGATATCTTCATGCAAAACCACCACCTTGTAGTTGTAGATGGAACTAACCAGTTGGTTGTGTTATTTCTGTTATTTGCTAATTAATACCTAATATTGCATACATAGTGATTATGATGACTTATACCTTGTACTCGAGCACACTATTGGCATGAGCCTATGACCAGAAGAATCGTATTGTGGTGTACTACAGTCCTATTACTTAGCTTCAATATGACCCAAGCAAACCAATAACGTTCCCATACTTGGGTAATTCTGGCTTGCAATTAGCACTTGTCAAATGTCAACTTCACCAAGTAGGGATGATCTAAAGCTAGTGCGTCATCTCAACTGAAATACTTGTTCTACTGGCCTTTCTATAGACTATGAAACATCTACGAACATCCCCTCACCACCAAGACTCAAAGTGCAACTGATGTGTCATGGAGATCAAGTCAATGGACAACTGATGAGTGTCATATATTTAATTTTCATTCTGTGCAGTTTACTTGTACTGGTACTTTTCAGATAAGTATGGAGGGAGAGGGATTGTAACTTGTTTTGGGCAATGTTGCTAAATTATTATACAGGTGGCATGTTCCTGTAAATATTGTTATGAACTATTTGAATGAATACACACTACTGAAATGTTGTCTCCACTTTTGTTCTCATTTCTAGTATCTGTTTTTGATGTGCGAATTATTTGCTCTCCTAACAGTATCATGCTTCACCTATAGAACTTTGAATTTGGATAAGGTAAAGTTCAATAGGTCATTTGTAATAGAATAGTTCATTTTCCTTTTAGGTACAATCCAAATGAAGGAAGAAAACCTAGGAAGAAATGCTTTAAGCCAAATGGTTCCATGTTTAGGAGCAATATTCTTTCTTGGTCTCAATATGTTATATGGTGAAGCAGTAGGGAATTCACTCATTGCTTAAGCGAAAAAATATCTTGTTTTTGATGCAAAGGCTTCTTATTTGCCAAAACCAATTTTGGAGTGGTAACAACACTTTCATTGTTATATATTAATGCTTATAAAATATCAAAATCCTACATAGAAAGAAAAATGGAAGTATCTCTAATTATGGTACACCAGGAACATTTTCATGCCTCTACTACACCTCAGTAGAGGTAGTTTATTTTGCAGGCTTACTATTGGACTTGGGCAATACACATCCTCAGATAATTTTCTCATATTGGTAATGTCACTACTAGTTTCATTGACTCATACTATCACACTCATGCCCTAAATAGTGGATTAAAATGTAAAAATCAAGAATATTAGGAATTAATAATGCGTTCATTAGACTGTGCTTAGAAAGAGCTTTCCAACGACACTAAGAATGCGGGAAACGGAGATTGGGAGCGAAAGATAAAGAACTTTACTATCAATGTGGAGGGGGTCCAAATTGATAATGGAACCCCCTCTAACAAGTGTGACCCAAAGAGCTACACGTGGGAGCGACTCTACACGTGGGAGTGGAACTCACCGCGTGGAGCTCTACTCCCACGCGTCTTCAAATAGGAAGGAGGAAAGGCCGGCTACCCTCCTCCCCTTGCAGTGTTCCGGCAGTCCTCCATTCCGAATTTCCTTGGTTTCCCCCCTCTTCTGATCTCTTTCCAGCAGGTCCCTCGTCCTCTTGCCTCTCCCCAGCCCCCACTCATAAGAAGCGTGACGCTAGCAACCAGGAAGCCAAAACCTGGTGATTTCTCCGCCATTTCCCGATAAGTTTTTGGGAGAACTCGAAACCCTCTTCGCATTATTTGTGCCATACCCTTGTTTTATAATTATGGAGTACTATCTAAAATGGAAATTGCATAAATATGTCGCATTATCTTCCAGTTTTCTAGGGTATTACAATTTTCCTCTCCATTCCCCATTCTTCTTCCGTTTTCTGACAAGTTGGCATGGTGAAAAATTTCGTCAGATTCACGTTATATAGGGAGAGAAATGGGATTGGATTGAAAATCCACCCGTTTAGGTTGTTCCTTAGATGTTTCTAAGTGAAACACCTTTGGTTTCATGAAGATCCGTAGAGAAACGACGCCGAAATCCTCAAAAACCAACACCTAGGGTAAGTTTAAAAACCCTTGAAAAATTCGGCAAAAAGTGATAGTTTTAGCAAAAATCGAAAGGGAAAAATGTTAGAAAACAAAAATTCAGGAAATTTTGAGCATTCCCATGAATTTTTGTTGAAAAATGATGTCACTTGAGTCGCCGGCGATGACCAGAATCCCATCATCTTCTTTGGCGACGGTGACATTTTCTGGCGACCCCCCAAAAAAAAGAATTGAAAAATGAAAATTTTCAGATATGGACGATTCGCGCATGATCTTTTCATCCGCGAAGATGGATTTTCGATCAGGAATCGATTGTTCCACAAAATTGCTTGTTAATGCATAGGGGAATTTTGAAACCTTAACATCCGACCGTTAAAAATGTGATCGGGAGGTAAATTTAGGTCAAATATAACTCCAAGTAACCATTGGTGATGAATTATCACAGAAATGACTGACTAATTATGGATAAATTGATGAGAGATCCTATCTGGCCGTCCAATACTCAATCAGCGAATGTCAAAGGTCAGGAAAGGATATCAGACCATGAATTATGGCTAAAAGCATTGAATTGAAACTTCTAGAGTACGCGCTTGATCTAGACCATCGATGCAAGACCAATGGTGCTAATCCTATTGGATAGTGACCCATTTGTTTGCAAATCCTTAATTTAGATATATGAGGTTAGATCAAGAACATTGTGAATATAGAGTTAGAATTGATTATAGAAAATGACATGAAATTCAAAAATTTACTTAGAACTTGTATTTGTTGTAGAGGTTTGATAGCAGTGTGAATGGTTCTAGTAGTAGAACCTTGAGTTGTACTTGGAGGGCAGGTAAGGACCCTGAACCCTTGCATTCTTTAAATTCTTGTTGTTATGTTCTCTTGAAATTAACTTTATGCATGTGTAAAATGTATATATTGTCACCTTGGTTCAATGGATGATAGAAATTGTAATTTCTTATTAAAAGGGTCATGTTATAGTATGATTTACTATGCTTAACTGTTGTGATGATGCAAACGGTTATAAAATGGTCAAGCCCAAGATAGTAAGCCCTGAGGGCCGCCCGGTAAGCTATGATGACACTTTCCAAGATGGTAATTCCTGAGGGAAAGGGCTACGTGGTTACTTGCAACTAAGGTGAAGCCGCCTAAGACAGTAAATCCGAAGGATTAGATTGTCTGGAATTGAGCCTCCCAAGACGGTAAACCTTGAGGGAAAGGGTTGCCTGGTTCTTTGGAATCATGGTGGAGCCGCCCAAGATGGTAAACCTTGAGGGATGAGCTGTCAGGTATTGAGCCTCCCAAGATTGTAATTGCTGAGCGAAAGGGCTGCCTGGTCTTTTGGGATCACGGTGGAGCTGCCCAAGATGGTAAACCCTGAGGGAAAGGGCTACCTGGTTGATTTCGACTAAGGTGGAGCCACCCAAGATGGTAAATCCTGACGGAACCTGACTTTGGCACTGCCCAAGATGGTAAATCCTGAGGGTCTGGCTGCCTTGATTATGAAACACATAGTGGGCCGCCCAAGATGGTAGTCCTTGAGGGAGGTGACTATTGAATCCTGAAGTAATGCTGGGCATGTTTAATATTACCAAGAAAATCATTAATGAGTATGCAGCTTTGTTGGATGTAATGCTTATGATTTGCATTTAACTTTAGAACGAGGTCCATGACTTAGTCACTCATCGATTGAATGTCCTGTGGTTAGACAGGAATGGGAAATCCTTATGGGGTGTGCTTGTTTGCATGCGATGACTGTTATGTCATATTTGAATTTGGGGAAAAACTGTAATTCTGCTGTAATACCCATAGGCCTTACTTGATAGCACATGCTAACTACATTATATATGACTAGTTAAAATGGAAAATGCATGCTCATGTTATACTGAATGTGTTTTTTTTTAAGCTTAGCAACGAGAATGACTGGATATGCATGGGTTTAGTTCTTTTCCCTTCCTGGGCTTCGCAGCTCACCTTATTATTTTGCAGGTACCAGTCAGACAGAGAAGAGAAAGGTCATTGAGTGAGTTGAAGAAAGCTTGCTTGAAGATGTTAAATTTTGAGTTGTATATATATATACATGTATATATGTGCTAATGCTGTAAACGAGTTATATCTTATTTTTGACACTGATCCTTATGCATCATGTATGTTTTATTATGATAGATAGTATGGAGACTGAGTCTCCCTTTAGGAAATTATGATTGCTATATTGTCTATTAGGTGAACCACATACCATGCGTTAAATGCATAAGTCCGAAAAACAGGGGAGATTGTCGAAATTTCGGTAGGACTCGGTTGTTAATGGAGAAAAATATTTTACTAGCAAACTGTGACTTGCATAGGACAAGAGCACCTAGATCTCTCAACACGTCCGCTGTGATGTAAATTGTGAAAAAAAGAAAAGAAAAGAAAGCAAGGGCACGTAGGCCTAGCTCGCCCAAATCATTAGACTTGATTAAGCTTAATCGTGGCCTTGGGGATTGGGGTCGTGACAACTTGGTATCAGAGCACGGCGATAGATCACTGGTGGTGAACATCTTTTATTATTGTTTGTGATCATAAAAATTTCAAAGTTTTGTGGCTTCTGAAAGTAACCTTGTTGATTGTTGACTACTTTCAGCATGGTTAATAAGTGACTAATCCTTATTGTTGATGTTGTGAAGGGCATAGTCATGGTGGAGACTAGGAGTGATGACTCGAGTTTTGCAAGGCCATCATTGCATGCGAGTGATCCAGTCCAGGATGCCATAGGACAGATGGCCTAGGCAATTGTTGATGCTATTGGCAGGGGAGCAGGAGGTCAGCCCTCAGCTGCACTCATCCCTAGAGCTCTTAGAGAGAGCATAAGCAGGGAAACACTTGCCTTGGAGAGTTTAGGAAGTTGGGGCCACCCAAGTTTGATGGGATGTCATATCCCATCGAAGCAGAGGATTGGTTAGAGCAGATACAAAGGATCTTCGAGGCATAGAAAATCGACGAAGATCTGAAGGTACGGGTGGTTACATTTTAGTTCATTGGTGAGGCTATTCACTAGTGGCAGGTGGCAAGAAGTGTTAGAGCCGATGAGGAGTGGACTTGGGAGCTTTTCAGAGAGGCCTATTTAGCAAAGTACTTTCCCAGTGCTCAGAGAGATGCTAAAGTGGCTGAGTTTTTGAGGCTCATGCAACGTGACATGACTGTGGGACAGTACGCTATTAGATTTGATCAGTTGGCATGATATGCACCATTGATGATCCCCACTGCTAGGGATAAGGCCTATCGCTTCATCTAGGGCCGAAGATCCTCTATCCAATAGTGCTTGGTACCTTTCAAGTTGCAAGACTATGCTGAGGCTGTAGATAGAGCGCAGCTGATTGAGTAGGATCAGGGCAGAGAAACCACTGCATCTGAGTTTAAGAAGAGAAGTTTTGGGAAATCTCACTCACAGGGTAGCAAGGATAAGAGGAGGAAGGGGTATTCTCCTTGGGCGCAGAACACACAGGCACGTTCTCTATCCTTGGGAATGGCCAGTAAGACTTGTTATGGTTGTGGACAGGAGGGCCATTTCAAGAGAGATTGACCTAAGCAGAAAGCCGCGCAAGGCAGTGTGCAGAGTAGCAATAGACCACGTCCTCAGGGTAGGCCACCAACACAGAGGGCAAATGCACCATTCAGAGGAGCACCTCCTATCTCTGAGCAGAGGACATAGGGCAGAGTCTACGCATTGACACAGCCAGACACCCCGCCTAACCGCACAGTTATAGAAGGTACATTTTTGTTGTTTCACACCTGCGTTAGAGCATTGTTTGATTCGGGTGCAACACATTCTTTCATTTCATCCTCAATTGTTCGTGACTTAAGCATGGAAACAGAACCATTGGACTCAACATTGCAAGTTGAGTTACCTATAGGGATGAGCATCACCTCCAATAGAGTGTGTCGAAATTGTGATATTGACATGGTAGATCACAGGGTGAGGTTTGATTTGGTGGCAATGGACATTAGTCCATATGATGTGATTGTGGGCATGGATTTCTGTCTAAGTACCATGCCATTATTGATTGCAGTCGAAGGAGGGTTGACTTTGTCCTACCTAGTGGAGTTCATTTTTATTTCTCAGCCACCAAGGATTATAGTTACCCACAACTTCATGTTGGTTACAAACGCCAGAAAGACTATGGTGGGTGGATGGCGAGCATGGTAGGGCGAGATGATGTTGATGCTGACATTGAATCCATGCCAATAGTAAGGGAGTTTGTTGATGTTTTCCTTGATGAGCTGCCAGGATTACCTCCAAGGAGAGAGGTCGACTTCGCTATTGAGCTTTTACCTGGAGTTTCTCCAATTTCAATTGCTCCACACCGCATGGCGCCTATTGAATTACAGGAGTTGAAGGTGCAGTTGGAGGAGTTGCAAGGCAAAGGTTTCATTCGCCCTAGCACGTCACCATGGGGAGCCCCAGTGTTGTTTGCAAGAAAGAAGGATGGCACACTACGGCTATGTATTGACTACCGGCAACTGAATAGGGTGACGGTCAAGAATAAATACCCCTTACCGAGGATTGACGACCTATTTGATTAGTTGAGGGGATCTAAGTGGTTTTCCAGGATTGACTTGCTATTTGGATACCATCAGCTATGGGTGAGGGACGAAGATGTCCCTAAGACGGCATTCAGGACGCGATATGGTCACTTTGAATTTGTCATGATGCCTTTTGGGTTGACGAATGCTCCAGCAGCCTTTATGAGCCTCATGAATCGAATTTTTCTCCCTTATTTAGATCAATTCATTGTCGTGTTTGTGGATGATGTGTTGATATACTCAAGATCTAAGGAGGAGCATGAACAACACTTGTCTATTGCATTGCAGATGTTGAGGGAACATCAGTTGTATGCGAAACTTAGCAAGTGTGAGTTTTGGGCATACAAGGTGAATTTTCTTGGACACGCAGTTTTTGGTGATGGGATTGCTGCTGACTCGTCAAAAATAGAAGCTGTGCTGAGTTGGGAAAGACCGAGGAACATAACTAAGATCAAGAGTTTTCTCGGGCTGGTAGGTTATTATAGGAGGTTTGTGAAGGATTTCTCATGGATTGCAGCATCCATGACAAGACTTATAAAAAAGGGTGTGGTATTTGAGTGGGATGATTCATGTGAGTAGTCATTTCAGGAGTTGAAGAAATGATTAACCTCGGCACATGTGCTTATCATTCCTGAGCGAGGTGTCGGTTATGTGGTGTACTATGATGCTTCACACTTAGGACTAGGATGTGTCCTAATGCAAGAAGGAAGAGTAGTGGCTTATGGCTCTCGTCAATTGAAGCCAAATGAGAAAAAATACCCTACTCATGACTTAGAGTTGCAGCGGTGGTGTTTGCATTGAAGCTTTGGAAGCATTATTTGTATGGTGAAAGGTTTGATGTCTTTACCGACCATAAAAGCTTAAAGTATATCTTCACTCAGAAGGACTTGAATCTGAGGCAGATCAGATGGGTGGAGTACTTGGAGAACTTTGATTTCACACTTCAGTATCACCCTGGAAAAGCGAATGTTGTTGCAGATGCACTAAGTAGGAAGTCTAGAGGTTTGATGGTTGGACTTCAAGGTTTCAGATGGAAGGTGCCTGAGTCATTGACCGAATATGACTTGCACTTCGATTCATTTGAAAGGGGTGCATTTTTGTATTAAATGATTGCTCAACCTTCTATAATAGGAAAAGTATTGTAGGACAGAAGGATGATGAAGAGGCTAAGAGTATTATAGCCTGAATAGAAGAAGGTGAGAGCGTTGAGCATTGGACTGTGGACACTTCTGGTGGGGTACGATATTTGAGTAGATTGATGGTCCCTCCAGTTGATGAGATTAGGAGAGGATTGCTAAGCGAGGCACACTGGTCTAAGTTTTCAATACATCCCGGTAGTACGAAGATGTATCATGACCTTAGGAGACACTTTTGGTGGAAGGGTATGAAGAAGGACATTGCTGAATTTGTTGCTCAATGTTTGATTTGTCAACAGGTTAAAGTAGAACATCAAAAGCCTGCGGGGTTACTACAGCCATTGCCAGTGGCGGAATGGAAGTGGGAGCACATTACCATGGATTTTGTGGTAGGTCTTCCACGTAGTAAGCAAGGTTGGAACAGCATTTGGGTGATTGTGGATAGATTGACCAAGTCAGCACACTTCGTGCCAGTGAAGGTCACTGATTCACTGGAGACATTGAGTCGGTTGTACGTACGTGAGATTGTAAGGTTACATGGGGTACCTTTATCCATTGTGTTAGATAGAGATTCGAGGTTTACTTCTCGGTTCTGGAAGAGGTTACAGCAGGCAATGGGTACAAGGCTGACTTTTAGCTTGGCATTTCATCCCCAGACAGATGGGCAGTCTAAGAGAGTGATCCAGGTGCTTGAAGTTATGTTGAGAGCTTATGTGTTAGACTTCCAAGAGAAGTGGGCCGAATATTTACCTTTGGTGGAATTCTCGTACAACAACAGTTTCCAATCGAGCATAGGGATGGCGCCATTTGAGGCTCTATATGGTAGGCCATGCAAATCCCCAGTTTGTTGGGCAGAGGTTGGTGAGATATCATTACTAGGCCCTGAGGTAGTTAGAGAAACCACAGAAAAGGCAAAGCAAATCAGGCAACGGTTGTTGACAGCTCAGAGTAGGACCAAGAGCTATGCTGATTGAAGGAGGCGACCTTTGGACTTTGAGGTAGGAGATTATGTGTTCCTAAAGGCGCGGCCAAGGCCAGGAGTGACATGTTTTGGCAAACGTGGGAAGTTGTCTCCTTGATTTATTAGACCGTTCGAGATTTTAGAGCGTGTGGGTGAAGTTGCATATCGGCTGGCTTTGCCTCCATAGTTATCATTGATTCATAATGTTTTCCATGTGTCGATGTTGCGAAAATATGAACGGGACCCTTCTCATGTTCTTGATTGGACAAGCCTTGCCATTCAAGAGGATGTCTCTTATGAGGAGAAACCAATACAGGTGGTTGACCATAAAGAACAAGTGTTGCGTCGAAGAGTGATACCACTTGTGAAGGTGGTATGGCAACATCACAGGACAGAAGAAGCCACATGAGAGCTGGAGTCTGAGGTTCGGCAAAAATACCCAAAATTATTTGAGGACTCAGGTATTTATCTAATTACGAGGACGAAATTTCTTTAAGTAGGGGAGTGTTGTCACACCCATGCCCTAAATAGTGGATTAAAACATAAAAATCAAGAACATTAGGAATTAATGATGCATTCATTAGACTGCGCTCAGAAAGAGCTTTCCAACGACACCAAGAACATGCAAAACGGAGATCGGGAGTGAAAGATAAAGAACTTTACTATCAATGTGGAGGGGGTCCAAATTGATAATGGCACCCCCTCTAACAAGTGTGACCCAAAGAGCTACACATGGGAGCGACTCTACACGCGGGAGTGGAACTCACCGCGTGGAGCTCTACTCTCACGCGTCTTCAAACAGGAAGGAGGAAAGGCCGGCTACCCTCCTCCCCTTGCACTATTCCAGCAGTCCTCCATTCCAGATTTCCTTGGTTTCCCCCCCCTCTTCTGATCTCTTTCTAGCAGTTCCCTCATCCTCTTGCCTCCCCCCACCCCCCACCCACAAGAAGCCTGACGCCAGCAACCAGGAAGCCAAAACCTGGTGATTTCTCTGCCATTTCCCGGTAAGTTTTCGGGAGAACTCGAAACCCTCTTCACATTATTTGTGCCATACCCTTGTTTTATAATTGAGTACTATCTGAAACAAAAATTGCATAAATATGTCGCATTATCTTCCAGTTTTCTAGGGTATTACGATTTTCCTCTCCATTCCCCATTCCTCTTCCGTTTTTCGACGAGTTGGGGTGGTGAAAAATTTCGTCGGATTCACTTTATACAGGGAGAGAAATGGGATTGGATTGAAAATCCACCCATTCAGGTTGTTCCTTAGACGTTTCTAAGTGAAACCCCTTTGGTTTCATGAAGATCCGTCGAGAAACGACGCCGGAATCCTCAAAAACCAACACCTAGGGTAAGTTTAAAAACCCTGAAAAATCTGGCAAAAAGTGATAGTTTTAGCAAAAATCGAAAGGGGAAAATGTTAGAAAACAAAAATTTAGGAAATTCTGAGCATTCCTATGAATTTTCGTTGAAAAATGATGTCACTTGTGTCGCCGGCGACGACTGAAATCCGGTCATCTTCTTCGGCGATGGTGACATTTTCCGGCGACCCAAAAAAAAAAGTGAAAAATGAAAAATTTTAGATATGGACGATTTGCGCATGATCTTTTCATCCGCAAAGACGAATCGTTCTATCAGGAATCTATTGGTCCACGAAATTGCTTGTTAATACATAGGGGAATTTTGAAACCGTAACATCTGACCGTTAAAAATGTGATCAGGAGGTAAATTTGGGTCAAATATAACTCCAAGTAACCATTGGTGATGAATTATCACAGAAATGACTAACTAATTACGGATAAATTGATGAGAGATCCTATCTGGCTGTCCAATACTCGATCAGTGAATGTCAGAGGTCAGGAAAGGATATCAAACCATGAATTATGGCTAAAAGCATTGAATTGAAACTTCTAGAGGTACGTGCTTGATCTAGACCATCGATGTAAGACCAATAGTGCTAATCCTATTGGATAGCGACCCATTTGTTTGCAAATCCTTAATTTAGATATATAAGGTTAGATCAAGAACATTGTGAATATATAGCTAGAATTGATTATAGAAAATGACATGAAATTCAAAAATTTACTTAGAACTTGTATTTGTTGTAGAGGTTTGATAGCAGTGTGAATGGTTCTAGTAGTAGAACCTTGAGTTGTACTTGGAGGGCAGGTAAGGACCCTGAACCCTTGCATTCTTTAAATTCTTGTTGTTATGTTCTCTTGAAATTAACTTTATGCATGTGTAAAATGTATATATTGTCACCTTGGTTCAATGGATGATAGAAATTGTAATTTCTTATTAAAAGGGTCATGTTATAGTATGATCTACTGTGCTTAACTGTTGTGATGATGCAAATTGTTATAAAGTGGTCAAGCCCAAGATAGTAAGCCCTGAGGGCCGCCCGGTAAGCTATGATGACGCTTTCCAAGATGGTAATTCTTGAGGGAAAGGGCTACCTGGTTGCTTGCAACTAAGGTGAAGCCACCCAAGACAGTAAATCCTGAGGATTGGATTGTCTGGTATTGAGCCTCCCAAGACGGTAAACCCTGAGGGAAAGGGTTGCTTGGTTCTTTGGAATCATGGTGGAGCCACCCAAGATGGTAAACCCTGAGGGATGAGCTGTCAGGTATTGAGCCTCCCAAGATTGTAATTCCTGAGGGAAAGGGCTGCCTGATCTTTTGGGATCACAGTGGAGCCGCCCAAGATGGTAAACCCTGAGGGAAAGGGCTTCCTGGTTGATTTCGACTAAGGTGGAGCCACCCAAGATGGTAAATCCTGAGGGAACGTGACTTTGGCGCTGCCCAAGATGGTAAATCCTGAGGGTCTGGCTGCCTTGATTATGATACACATAGTGGGCCTCCCAAGATGGTAATCCTTAAGGGAGGTGACTATTGAATCCTGAAGTAATGCTAGGCATGTTTAATATTACTGAGAAAACCATTAATGAGTATGCAGCTTTGTTGGATGTAACGCTTATGATTTGTATTTAACTTTAGAACGAGGTCCATGACTTAGTCACTCATCGATTGAATGTCCTGTGGTTAGACAGGAATGGGAAATCCTTATGGGGTGTGCTTGTTTGCATGCGATGACTGTTATGTCATATTTGAATTTGGGGAAAAACTGTAATTCTGCTGTAATACCCATAGGCCTTACTTGATAGCACATGCTAACTACGTTATATATGACTAGTTAAAATGGAAAATGCATGCTCATGTTATACTGAATGTGTTTTTTTTTAAGCTTAGCAACGAGAATGACTGGATATGCATGGGTTTAGTTCTTTTCCCTTCCTGGGCTTCGTAGCTCACCTTATTATTTTGCAGGTACCAGTCAGACAGAGAAGAGAAAGGTCATTGAGTGAGTTGAAGAAAGCTTGCTTGAAGATGTTAAATTTTGAGTTGTATATATATACATGTATATATGTGCTAATGCTGTAAACGAGTTATATCTTATTTTTGACACTGATCCTTATGCACCATATATGTTTTATTATGATAGATAGTATGGAGGCTAAGTCTCCGTTCAGGAAATTATGATTGCTATATTGTCTATCAGGTGAACCGCATAGCATGCGTAAATGCATAAGTTTGAAAAACAGGGGAGACTCTGCCGAAATTTCGGTAGGACTCAGTTATTAACGGAGAAAATTATTTTACTAGCAAACTATGACTTGCATAGGACAAGAGCACCTAGCTCTCTCAACATGTAGGCCTAGCTCGCCGAAATCGTTAGACTTGATTAAGCTTAATCGCGGCCCTGGGGATTGGGGTCGTGACACATAGTAAATTACCACCAATTTTTTTATCCTCTATATCCCAACATGCCACATACTAGCAAATACCATCCAATGATCTTTAGGAATGAAATGTTACTACAAGCAAGGAAAGAGGATTCTTAACACTTTTTCCTAAACAATCACCACCCATGAAAGAAAGAAGAATGATGGAAAAGTAATTAGAAAATGTTACTGCATTTTCCCTAAATAAAAGGCTCTTAAAAGAAAGAGGGCAACTTCGAAGAGTTTAGATAAAGAGGAGATTAGAGGTCATTTATTTTTAAGAAAGTTGAACTATAGAGGAGGCTTCCTTCCTCAAGCATGAAATAGAAGAAACAGAAAACAAATTAGTGACAATGGCACTTATTTTTTGACTCACCCATTCCTAACCTTAGGAGATGAAGCAAGAAATAAGTACATGGTGTATCTTTACCCTCCAACTTAAAGGCCTTTAGTAAGGAACCTATGCAGCTTATGGATGGATTTGCATGTTTTCTTAACCTTGCTTAAGAAATTAGAAAGTGCCCTTTTTTCTAAGAATCCTTTCCTTTTCCTTAGTCCAACTCAATAAAAAGAAACAAGAAAGAAGAGAAATAGGAATGATGCATGAACTAACTAACATGAATTATGCATGAATCTAAAATTAGAAAATGGGTGTGTATGGAATTAGAAGGAGGACAAAATTAGAAAGTGGATAGAATTAGAAACATGGTAAGAGGGTGTGTGAATGAAGAAAGGTGTAATGATGATAGATTAAGGGATGGAAGTGAATGAATTAATACTAATCTAGCAAGAAAAGTTCCATGCGTGTAATTAAGAATGTGTGTGTTTCTAATTTAGGAAAGTGAAAAGATGCTTATACTAAATGCAAGCTATTGTGATGTTATGCATGAAATTCTAACTTAATATTTCTTTTTAAATATAAGAAGATAATATGAATGAAGTTTTTAAACTAATCCTAAAAAGTAAGCAAAGGGAAATCTAAAAAGTCAAACATGGGTTTCTAAATTGGGTAAGTATTATTTCTAAGAATCTTCTATGCAATTACTTTCTAAAATATCTAAACTAATTTTAAAACATTCCTAAGATGAATTGAAAGCAAAATCAAAATTTTTTAAAACTAAAAAGCAAGAGATCTAAGTTTTAAGTATGAATTCTAAAAATTAAAGACTGCCTACTTCTAAAATAGGAAAGTGCTTAAAAAGATGGAAACTAAGCAAGCTAGATGGAAAACTATGCTACAACCTAAATCTTCTAAGTAAACCTAATATAGGGAAACAAAATTATCATGAAAATCTACCATGAATGAAACTTAAGCAATCTACTAAAGATGCCATACAAGTGAACATGAAAAGACACATCCACCAAAAATTGGTGGAATGTGTTGAAAACCTTATGGTTGTATGATTCTAAACCCTAATTGAATGTAATGGAAACATGGTATGCATCTATACTACTCTATGATGAAAAGAATTACCATGCAAAACTTGAAATACAAAGTAAGTAAACATAAGAGAATACCATGTAAAACTTAGGAAAAACCTCAACTAATTCATGCATGCAAATCTAAGTATGAAGGATGATGCATGCAACTACATTAGCAATCTAAATAAATAAAACCTAGATGAATGCATGCTTGAAGAACGTGAATGGAAAAGATAGATGATGATAGAAAAAGAAAAAAGAAAAATAGGCACAAAAATAAGTTGGATTAGTTTGAGACCCGACCTTTATCTCCAAGGAATTTGATCATGCAAGCTTGAAGGGAGCTTGGGTGAGGATGATCTTTCTCCCTTTGTTTCAACTCAAGGGAAAGTTAAAATATCCTTATGCTATGCAAAAGGCCTCTATTTATAGATTTCTAGCCTAAGGGTTAAGGGAATTCAAGGGTGGAAATCAAGCCATTTTAATTAGAATTAAGCCAAGGGCTAGATGGGGGACATGAATTTCAATTACGGAAGTGGGAGATGAGAATGGAAGAAATAGGTTAGGAATGGACGGAGAAAAGAATAAGAAAGCATATAGAAGAAGGGAATAAGAAGGAAATAGAAATAATTAGAAAGGGAGACTAAGAATGTAGATTAGGAATGAAAGAAAAAAGTGAAATCAAATAGGAAAGTGATTGTTGGAGGAGTGGCAAGGGGTTGATTTTCATTATAGGAAAGTGAAGGTGGAAAATGGGAGAAAATAAAAAGGAAAAAGAATAAAAAGATAAGGAATAAGTTGGAAAATAAATTGGTGGGACGAAAAGTGGAAGAAATGGAAATTTGGTGGAGTAGTCTATGGGTTTTTATATTTAGAAAGTCCTGAGGGTGGGGCATGGAATGCACATGAATGTGTATATGAGTGATTTAAAAACCCCAAGTTGTATGAATCCTTGGATGAGATTGGAAGGTTGAGATCTTCCTTTACTTAGGATTTTAGTTTGACTTTTCAACATAAGAAAGGTGACTAAGGTTTTGATCTTGTCAATACTTCATTCCTAGCCCTTAGATCATACCTATCCTTACTTGAATGGATGATATCTATTTATGACATGTAAACCTTCTTTAAACTTCATTTCTTCTCCACTGCTGGATTGGATTGCCAAAGGATAAATGACCTTGATTCTCGTAGATCTTCATATACTCATGTAGACCAATTGTTTTTTGGATAAGACATCTTCTCATTGGTTGATTCTCCATCCTTTTGGTTGAGTAACGGAGAGGAAATAAGAGAAAAAGTATTCATGTGGTCCCATTCTTCTTTGTCTTCTAAGAAGCCTTCATTGTATATAAATTGAGCTTCTTCCATAAGCTTCTAAAGGTGGTGACATGTGTGCAATTGTACTTGAATTTGAAAATTGCCACATTTTCACCCTCTTTTGAGTTGGAGTTGGACATAGGATTTTTTCCCGTTTTGATTTCAATAGGTCACACCCAGTGATTCTTTTGAACCTCTAAGACTTCATTTATGACATGTTTGACCCTTCATGTAATTATTCTTTCTAATAGAAAATTCAAAATTTTGTGTTTTTTTTACATTTATACCATGGCCCTGCAAGCAGTGAAACTAGCCTTGATTAGTGAGAATTAAGTGATTTTTAAGGTTAAAACATTCTAAATATAGCGATGTACATGTAATATATCTACACCCATCATTTTGAATTTAGAAAAGCCATGCAATTGAGGCTCACATGCCTCTCTCTCAAGCTCACATGCACAAGAGAACAATATTTTCTCCCTCTTATTTAGTGAGAAGAGAATGTGTTTCCAAAGAAGACAAAACATGTGTCATTGATGAGAAAACATGTTTTCACATGAGAATATGTTTTTCTCCCATTTTTTGACTAAGTGAAAACATATTTACAAGAGGAGAAAATGTGTTTTATTTTGGAGTTGGAGAAACAGGAAATTTGTAGTTTGAAGGCAACAAGCTAAGGGAGGAATCAATGGTTAGGATTGATGCACACTTAGGGCTCTCCTAAAATATATTGAACCTTTTTATTGGAAAAGAATTAGTTAGAGTGAAGATTCTTAGGAGAAGTTGGAGAGAGAAAAGCAAAGAGGAAAAAGGGGAGGATAGACATGGCCATCAAAGATGAGATTCTAAGAAAAATTTTAGGATCTAAGAGAGGCATTCAAGGAAAATATTTTAAGGTGGACCAATGGGAGTGTATGACAGAGGAGGAAGTTACCTAAGCAAGATAGGAGAGAGCGGCCTATTGTGGGAGAAAAGAAGATGTCTTTTTTTTTAATGTAAAGGAGAATAGTATGTATTTATTTTCAAGGAAATGCCATGGATTATTTTAAGTAGAAAAGAGGGATGATTTAAGGAATTAGGAGAAAATAAGTAAGAATGTATTTTATTGGGAGAGTCACTAAGGGAGAACCGCATTTCATATAGGGAACATGTTTTATTTTGATAAGATTAAGTGCATGGATGTTTTTCACTTAGGAAAGGCTTGAACATGTTTTGGAAGAGACGAAAGATGTGTTGTATTTGGACATGAGAGAGGAGTGTATACTTAAGGGAGATGGATGGTTATTCTAGCGGGCTGTTCTTATTTTGAGAAGAAGGAAAAGATGTCACTTATAGAGATATAGACAGTCTTCTAAAGATAAGTTTTTTAAGGTTTGAGAGAACCATAATTCACACAAGAGGATTAGCGTGTTTTATTTTGAGGAGAAGAGAGTACGATTTTTCATCGAAATTACATGATGCATTTAAGAGATAGTTTTTCCTAGGTTTTCTATATTGAAGTTATCTCTTCTTCTTAATGAGTGACACATCAAACAAGGGAGCTCTTAGCTAGTGAGGAGTGATCTTGGAGGTTGTAAAAGCTTGGTGCATGACACATCAAGCAACCTAGTAGGCATCCATCTCTAATCTACAAAAGTCTTGTTTTAGTTTTTCTTTTTAGTTTTATTATGTTCTTGTAATGAACAAAATGTGATTCAAATAAAATCCATTATCTTTTTGCTTAGTTTTAATATTTAGATGCTACCATTCTATTCTTTTTATTCCAACTGTTAGATGTAGATTAACTTTCATATTTTAGATTTTGTTCTTTCTTTTTATTCTAGCTTAGTTTAAGAAATATTTTGTACTAGTTTAGCTTAGGATTAAGCAAAAGTTATAGCCACTCTAGGATAGTTTTTCACTAGTCCTAGGTATAGCTAGAAATAGTGCTTATCTAAGCTAAATTTAGACAGCATTTTATAGTAGATCTAGGCTATCACTACTATACACAAGGCTTTTAAAGTAAGTATAAAGAAGTCATTATTTTGATTACAGACTTAGTAAATATTTCACAAGTAGTTTAGAAAAAAACAACATTAAAAGTCTGCAATTGGGAAGTTATTTAATTGAAAAATGACTTCTTTAGTCTGGCGTAAAGAGAAAATTTTACACAGGAATGGACTTTTAAAGCCATTTTCAGTAAACGATTTTAAATGTCTTTACCTTTGAAGTCATTTACTAGAAACGGCTTTAAAAATCATTGACTTTTGAAGTCATTTACTTATAAACGACTTTAAAAGTTAAGACTTTAAAAGTCGTTTACCTAAAATGACTTTATAAAACCATTCCCGCATGAAAAATTTGTCTTCCCACTAAACTTTTAAAGTCATTTGAATCAAGCAACTTTAATAGTTAAAACTTTTCAAGTCATTTTTTTTTTTCTAAACTACTTCAAAAGTCCTACTTTGTCTATAAAAGGTTGAAGTCATCTTATTTTTTCCTGAATCACCTGTTCATGTTCTTCATCTCATGGGTGGCATGACAGCCTCCTCCTCTAGTCCTTGTCTATCTCTCTCTCTATCCTGTTTCCCTCTTGCTTTAAATTTTGGATATTTTGATTATTTGTGGCATGAAAAACAATGTAAGTAAACCAAAATCTCTTTTTATTATGCATGAATTTTTCATTATCAACTCTCTTTGTTTATATTTTGTAGATCAAGTGGGTTTTGTCACTACAAATGATGGGGTTAAGAAGTGTATTAGATCGTTGTAATTTTACAAAAATTTTACTATTTAATTACAAATAACAACTGCTTCTCTCTCTAATCCTTACTATTGGAGAAAGGGAGAACATTACGATTTGTGGTTCTCATCCAAAATTAGGGTTTAATGAAGAGAAATGGTATCATCATGTGTCGAGGAAGTTGCAGCTTAAAGCTTTACCCTGTTTCCTCAGAGAATGGTATTAGCTAAATACTAGGGGTCAAATTTTGATGAAATCATTTTAAATTAGTTCTTTGATCATGATATTGTATTAATGAGATCAAATAATACATAACATTTGATATATGTAATAAAAGGATGATAAATGAGGAGTTACTTCAAAAAATACTTTGATTTCCTTATTCACTTGACTATTTATATATATGAGTGTGTGTGTGCAAAGAATGCTTGAATTGACTTAGACTATTATAAACAATCAATTTCATTGTGTATTTATGTAAGATATTGTAAAGTAATATAATATATATGTTTGAAGTGAAAATTTTATTAGTTTTTAAAGTCGTTTGCTATGAAAGACTTTAAAAGTGAACACTTTTAAAGTCATTTGAAGAAAATGACTTTAAAAGTTAGTGACTTTAAAAGTCATTTTCTGTAAACAACTTTAAAAGTTAATACTTTTAAATTCTTTTGAAGTAAATGACTTCAAAAGTTAGTGACTTATAAAGCCATTACAGCAAACAACTTTAAAAGTTAGTATTCTATTTTTAAGTATTATTTCATTGACTTTCACTTTGATTTTTCTAACTGTCTTCATCTATACACTAAATATTTTTTCATATTCATTGTGGCCATCCTCAATCAAATCCCAACTTTGGATTGGAACTATATTCACATATTCATGGTTGATATCAATTTTTAAGTCAGTGTTAGTATCTTTTTATTTGTCTCATATATATATATATATGCATATTTGAAGAAGTTTTTCATGGTTATGGTTAGAAACTAGACTTTTTAAAGTTAAATTTATTTTTGAATGTGTCTGCCATATTTTTCTTCTTTTTTCTTTATTAATTGAAAATTTTCACATGTGTGCATGCACATAATTTAGTTATTTTATATACTTATAATGTATGGTAAAATGTCTAACCTAATCTTTTCATGTTTAACAAGTCTCTACACATAGATTTGCTTCAATTTCTTGAGATAATAGAAAAATATGCTTGGATGACTATGATAAGAATATCAAAAGAATATGAGGAGGGAGCAGAAAATTTCATAGAGTTTGCATTTAGGGCAGGTATTGATCGTAATGGCATGCATTGTCCATGCTCAAAATGTGAAAACTTGAAAAAAGTAACCGTAGGGGTTAAGAGAACACTTGTGCTTCAATGGAATCTATGAAAGCTATGGCCCATGGATTTGGCGTGGAGAAGAACTTAATCATGGGCCCTCTATAAGGCCTAGATGATATAAAGATACTACAGGAAGTGTAGTAGACAGTACAGCTGTACTGATGTTTTGAGATGTATACAATGACTTCCAAGATGACCCTAAACAATTTTATACTATAATAATAGAGGAAGCTGATTAACAATTATACCCTAAGTCTAAAGATTGCTCTAAGTTGTTTGTAGTTGTAGAACTTTACAATGTGAAATCAAGATTTGGTTTTTCATATCAAGGTTTTATGAAAGTCCTAAAAGTAGTGGATAGGATGCTCTCGAAGGATAATAAATTAGCGAGGTCCACATGGGAGGCAAAGAAAGCCCTGGTTGCATTAGCGTTGAAGTATGAGAAGATACATGCATATCCAAATGATTGCATTTTCTACAGGAAAGAGCATGAGGATAAATATACATGCCCAACTTATGGATAGTCAAGATGGAAGTCCAAGAAAATTCAACTACGATGGTTACAGACATTCCAGCAAAGGTTTTATGGTATTTTCCCCTATTCCAAGGTTTGAAAAAATATTTCATATTACAAAAACAATGAAGAAATTAGTATGACATGTGAATGACAGAGTGGCTGATAGTTTTTCATGCCATCCAGTAGATAGCCCAGCATGGAAGCTCATAGACTTCATGTGGCCTAATTTTGGTAAAGAATATATAAACCTATGACTTTCATTATCTGTAGATAGGATTAATCCTCATGGTTCTATAAGTAGCAAGTATAGTTGTTGGCCCATTATATTAGTTTGTTGCAACCTTTTGCCATTTCTATGCATGTAGAGGAAGTTCATGATGTTAATTATGTCGATATCGGGTCCAAAGCAGCCAGGAAATGACATTGACTTGTACTTGGCTCCTTTGATTGATGATCTTAAGAGATGATGGGACGTAGGTGTTGAAGCATACGATGCATATAGGAAAGAGTCCTTCACCCTAAAGGCTATATTATTATAGATAATAAGTGACTTCCTAGCATGTGATAATTTGTCTAGTTGCACCGTGAAGGGATACAATGCTTGTCCTATCTATATTGATCAAACATGTACTATATGACTTAAAAAGGTAGGAAAATGGCATTTATTGGCCACTGAAGATGGTTGCGTAGAGACCATTGAAACCATATTAAAATGGGATAATTTAATGGTAGTGTAGAGACAAGGACACCTCCACAGATGTTGATAAGATGACAAGTATCAGAGCATTTGAAAACATTAATGTCTTGTGGGGAAAGAAGAAATCAAGTAAATGTGTAGGTAAAAACAATTGTAGAAGTTGTTGGAAGAAGAAATCAGTACTCTTTCACCTTGCATATTAGAAATCACTACATCTATGCCATGTGCTTGATGTCATGCACATTGAGAATAATGTGGGTGAAAGCTTGACCAGTACCTTGCTTGATATCCCAAGAAAAATAAGGATGAACTTGCAGCTCGAATGGATCTTATGAAGAAGGGTTTGAAGAGGAGGTTACATCCACAGGATAGGGGTAGTCGTGGAACAAACCTGCTTAAGGCAAATTATACACTTCATAAAGAGGAGAGAAGAATAGTGTTTCAAACCTTGTCCAAGCTCAAAGTCCCAAATGACTACTCTTCAAACTTTCAAAACATTGTCTCCATGGAAGAGTTGAAATTGTTGAGGATGAAGTCCCACGATTGCAATGCATTGATGCAATAGCTCTCACCTATAGTAATATATTTAGTGTCACTGAACAAAATTAGGGGAGCTATTACAAAATTCTATTACTTCTTTAATGCTTTGTGCAAGAAGGTGGTGGATGTTTAAAAATTATAAAAAATTTAAGGTAATCTAGTGACAACTTTATGTGAGCTTGAGACAATCTTCCTACCATCCTTCTTTGACATCATTGTACACTTAACAATGCACCTCATTGATGAGGTCAGACTCTGTGGGCCAGTTTACTTACAATGGTGTACCTGTTTGAGAGGTACATGAAAATTTTAAAAGTGTATGTACAAAATCATAATCGACCAGAGGGGTGTATAGACAAATGTTATATTGTAGAAGGAGCAATGGAGTTTTGCACATAGTAGTTATCAGGAGTGCATGTGAATGGAATCCCATGAAAGAAACAATTGGTTACATTTCACTATCCCAAGGTTAGTGAACCTCTATCAAGTGTTAATGTATCGACCATTGACTAGAAAGAATTGGACCATGTGCATCTTTATGTGTTGCGAAATGTTGATGAACTCCAACCATATATTGAGTAAGTTGATCATGCACTTACGTAAAAATTAATTATTAATGGTTATATTTTCTTTGATGTCTACATTAATTTGTGTGTGTAGTGAGCACATGGATATCCTCAAGGTAAAGAAACAAAAGTGGTTACAATTTAAGCATTGTCGCACTTTCAATACTTAGCTCCAACAGAAGGTAAAATGAAAGAATTCACACTTAATAAATTACATTATATATATAATGTTACTTGCAACAATCATATCCTACTTAATATAGGTATACATAGATTCAAGATCAACGAGAAGTAGAAGGCAATAGTATATCCAAATCCTTGGGCTGGATGGAAGAAGGGACCATGACTAGAAGTAATAAAATATGCGGCATATGCCACCAATGGTTATCACTTTTACACAAAAGGTAGTAATACTCAAGAGTGCAATAGAATATTGGGGTTAGCTTAATTACCAATGCTACATTCTTTTCTAGTTCAAAAGATAACAAACAAATAGTGGCAGATGATATTTATTACAGGGTTATAAGAAAGATATAAGCCTTGGATTATACTTGCAGAACTGTGGTTATGTTTAAGTGCGGTTCGGTGGAACACAACGAAGACAATATCAAAACCGATGCCCTTGGATTTACATTGGTTGACCTCAAAAATCTCTGTTATAAAAATGATCAGTTTATTTTAGCATCTCAAGAAAAATAAGTATTTTACATGCAAGACATACATGATAAGAGGTGGTCAATTGTTTTATCATCCTGTCCAAGGGATTTTTGTGATGAAGACAACCTAAGAGATACTAAAATAGATTACCCTTGCATTACTAAAACAATCCCATCAATCGAATCACTTGGTGAGAATGAGGAACATGTGAGTGATAATGGCGAGGAGGGTGCTTGGGCTGAAAACAATATGTGAGGGGGTATATGGATTGTATTAGTGAGTTGCAATATAATTCCATATCTATAATTAGCTCTATTATCATGAGCTATATGGATTGAAGTGTGATGGATACTATATATGTGACATTATATATACATATGTCATTGAAGACTTATTTGAAAAGTAAATTCTTTTGAATATTCATATATTTATCATGTACATAATGCTTGAATTAAGATCGACTATCATGAAAAATCAATTTCATTGTATTTAAGTAAGAGATTATAAGTGAAATAAATATATTTGAAGAGGAATATATATTATATTTTAGCTAGTGATTTTTAAAGTTGGTTGGTTCAAATGACTTTAAAATTCTTCACTTTTGAAGTCCTTTAGAACAAAACAACTTTAAAATTTTTAGACATTTAAAGTTGCTTAATCCAAACGACTTTAAAAATCCTTTCTTGCTTAAATTTTTTGTCTTCCTACTAAACTAAAGAAGTAATTTTTCTGTTAAATGACTTGTTAAGTGAGACTTTTAAAGTTGTTTGAATTAAACGACATTTAAAGTAATAATTTGTTTTCAATAATTTTTTCATTGACTTTCATTTTGTTTTTTTTCAACTATCTTCATCTACACGCAAATTGAAGCTCATATATGTGTGTTGGCTTTCATTGTGGGTGGACCAAGTCCCAAGTGGGAAGTAAAATTATATTTATATATTCTTGATCAATATAGATTTTTGATTCTTGGTTAGTATCTCTTTTGTTTGTCTTGTATATTATATATATTTACATTATATATGTAATAAAAGGATGACAAATGAGGAGTTATTCCAAAAAATGCTTTGATTTTGTTGTTCACGTATTTGTTTCTATGTGTGTATGTCTATGTGTGTTTGTAAAGAATGCATGATTCAACACTGACTATCGTAAAAAATCAATTTCATTGTGTATTTATGTCATATATTGTAAATACCAATATAAAAAAATATATTTTTGTAGTGAAAATATATTACTTTTTAAACTTGTTTGTTGTAAATGACTTTAAAAGTTACAAATTAAAGAAATTGTTTGATGTAAAGTAACCATTTTTAAAGTAGTTTACAGTAAACCACTTTAAAAATAGTGATTTTTAAAGTTGTTTAATGTAAATGACTTTAAAAATCATAGACTTTTAAAGTCATTTACAGCAAATGACTTTAAAATTACTACTATGAATTGTAGCTATCCTAAGCCATTTCTCAACTATGAATTGGAACTAATTCACATATTTGCAGTTGAATATCGATTTTTGATTGTTGGTTAATATCTCTTTGTTTGTTTGTCTGTTTGTTGGTTAGTATTTATCATATTTGTCTTCTTTTTTCATTCGAGCAAGGTTGATCCGATGAGGAATCTCACAAATTTGCAAGGCATTGGATTTTATTCAAATTATTTGGCTTTAGCCAAAAGAGAAGGGTTTGGGTTGAATTGG
This sequence comes from Warburgia ugandensis, assembly GCA_035236585.1. Taxonomy (NCBI): domain Eukaryota; kingdom Viridiplantae; phylum Streptophyta; class Magnoliopsida; order Canellales; family Canellaceae; genus Warburgia; species Warburgia ugandensis. The sequence goes on along the minus strand of CP141126.1, from coordinate 68,101,203 downwards.
GAGATTAAAGTACTCAAATTAGAAACATGTATGGAATTAGAAACTAAAACTAATATGGAAACTTGCCTAAATTAAAACCAAACAATGAAAATGGAAACTTACCCAACTAATATGCACTTAACTAAAGGAAATTGCAGCACTTTAGAAAGATTCAAACTAAGCAATGAAACTTAAGGTAACTACTAATTAGAAACTTTCCTAAATTAAAACTTACCTAACCTAAAACCTAATGAAAAGGAAACTGTCTAAAATGCAAAAAGGAAACTTTCTAAACCTGAAACAATATCCAAATAGCTGATTAATAATTTCTGAAACAAGGTCATGCAACTAACTTATCCAAAAATCAAATAAGCAAGTGGTTTAATACCACGGCATGGTCCATGGACTACATGCATGGTTCTATGGGCTAAAAGATGGCTATTTTTCATGATTTAATAGTAAACTAACTGTGGAATCTAATAAACAACCACAAAATCTAAATGGGTACCTAAGGACTCAAGAAAAAACAATGTTTAGATGGTTGGAAATAAAGCACAAAGTTAAGAAAAAAAACTATTTTCAAATTTTAGCACTTAAGAACATTCAACAAATCTCACATTAAAAAGCTACTGGAACAACAGCTTCTATGCAAGGAAATAACCCAAATCTTAGATACTTTGACAAAATAATTAATGCATAATTAGAATTTCCAAAGAATTTTATTGCATCATGTTCAAATTACACAAAAAAAATAATAGACGCATAAAGCTGTCTACAACATATGTTAAGTCTACACTATTCTTACTTGCAAAAGTGATTCTAAACAACAACAAAGGGTTAAGTGGTTGAACTAACTAAGGAAAAGCTGCCCAAAACTAAGATGCAAAACAAGGAGAAAAATGTGTAGTACTAAGTAGAAACTCAAGGCTCTAGGCTATCTCCTCTCTTGGATGTCACTACCAGAGGGAAGTTAACTTAGATCTTAAAAGAATAAGAAAAGAAAACTAGAGATTTGGAAGCAATAATGAATGGGAACAAGGGTGGAACTAGGGGTGGAATTCAAAGAAGTAAAAACAACATGAAACAACCATGAAAGTAAGCTATGAAAGTAAATTACTAACGTGGAATTAGAGAGAAAATAACTAACATAATAATTAGGAAACCAAAATAAGAAAAGCACAAACAAAGTTCCAAAATCTAGCAACAATGTAAGCACCAAAGAAAAGTTAGAATTCAAGGTTGTGTCACTCACCATCTACTTTTAAAATTGATATGGAATACATGAGTGGTTTCATAAATTAGGAAGGGGTGAAAACATGAGAAAAGTGGACCTAGGGTTATGGTATTGAATGATGCAGGTTACATGAGATATGAATTAGCAAGATGATGTAAGAAAGAGGAGTGGAAAGATGACATAAGAGAGACATGATGGCTGGTTTATAATTTTTAACAAGGAGGGTGGGCATCTTTTTCATGCAAGGAAAGTGGAGCTCTTTCCTTCCAAATTTGATGATGTTTGGTGGATGGAAAGTTATGGAAGTGGTAAGGAATGGTGTTTAGGAAAGATGTGTAAAGATCTAGGGATTCAAAGTTGTTTGGATTGAAGTAGATCTAGGGTTTTCTATTCAGGAAACCCTTGATCAGCAAATAGCCCTAGGAAAAAGAGTGGAAGATGGAGTGGGAAAGTAGGGTTTCTCTCTTGATGGGTCCACCAATGCATAATTATCTTACTTCTTTTAAACCTTCTAATTAAACCTTGAAAATCAAAATTTAGAAAGCGGCTCGTTGTTTGAATTCTCCTCCGATTGTATGACTCCATGTGGCATTTGGCTTAGGTGGCTTTTGTGGCTCACTTTGAGGGCCCATTTGGCTTACCTTCATGGCTCACACACTAGGCTTTAATAGCTTGAATGGCTTGGCATGAATTCCTTATCTTGTCACCTTCTCTCATGACTTATATGACTAAAGTGGCTTGAATGACTCCCATGAAAAGGTCATGGAAATGCATGGTTTACTTCATGGGCCCACTTTGGCCACCTTTTGGCTCCTTTAATTGCATCTATTTCTTGATCTTGACCTAGATCTTATGTTGGACTGATGATTCTCAGGCTTTAACTCAATCTTTTAATCTTGATCTTCAATGTTCATCTTAATCGATCTCGGCCCATCGAATCACATCTCACTTCCTACAAAAAGTAAAAACCTCTAATTAAATCCTAAAAAATATAACTAATTACATACTTACCTCGGATTAGCTTATGGACGTACAAAATATCAAACTTTTGTTTCATTAGGTAAAAAATGCATGTGTTATGGATTTTGGTGAAAAACCCTAATTTATTCCCATAAGTAACATCACATGGGTAACTAATTGGGTAGTTTTTATGTAAAATTAAACACTTATTGTGCCCCCCCACCAACATTTTGCTACTCTAGAGAAAAACATGTGAAAAATTATTTTACAAAAACATGTACAAAGTTCTACTTTCGCACGTACTCACAGTTGCATTTAGCAGATGCAACAAGCCCTTAAATTTCTAGGTTATCTCTAGTGGATGAGTTATGTCTCGTGAGGGTTTGTAGTGAATATACCCACAAAATTTTATAAGGTTGAGTTCCCTATTTTATCTCAGAGAATCCTCATTTATTAGCACCTTACTAGTTTTTCACAAGTGAATGGAGAGGACTGACAATTCTACAAATTATACACACATTAAAAGACATCTTATTCAAATTATTTCTTGGGATGCATGTGTATAGCCACATAAGTCATAACTTCTAATTAGATATGCTCAAATTCCATTGGAACTATGTTTTGATGTAAAATCCTCTCAAGTATGCTCTCAGATAAGGGATTGAACATATTTCTCTCATTATGTGACCGTATTCAACAAGTGAATGGTTCATGTAAATCTTTAAGTGCTAATGAGATAAAGGAAAGTGATCCTTAAGAGTGGATGTTATTACTAGGAATAGTAGGGATCTTTTACCTTAATTCATTCTTTTTATATCCTCCCTAAGGCTATGTTCCACTAAAGATCCATAGGTTTTTAACTAGGACAAAATATAGGCTTAGTACAGGTTTAGAAAAGAAGGGTACAAGGATTTCAAAGGTTCAAAATTTGAATAGAGGTCTTATGTTTGATTGTTGGACAATTGATCCTTGACTATACTGAAGTGGATTCCCTTTGTATTCTTGTCTTTTCTTTCAATTCTTCTCATCTTTGTTTGATATCTCTTTCTTTTGGATTTTCTTTTTTTCTTCTTTTGACTGCTTTGAAAGAAAGACTTCTATTTTCACTTCTTTAACTTTTCTTCCTTTTTGAACTTTTTCTATTAACTCTACTCATTTTGAAAGTGGGTAATGGTTTTTTTTATTCTTCTTGCTTATTCTAGGTTAAGGTAATTGGGGTTAAAAAAGGAAAGGCTTAATAATAGGCTCAAGGGTTAGCTAGTGGGATACTATATTTGTTAGGTTTTATGTCTCTGGGCTGAACAAGGATGGCTTATTTCATTCCTTAGGTTTCTCAAAGCCTATTAGATTCAATAGACTTTTTAGAAAGATATCTATTACACCTATTTATTCTTGATAGTTAACCATAACAAGGATAACATGATCACAATAAAATATGCACATTGAAGAAACTATGGAATTGATTATAACTCTCTTGAAAGAAGACAGTCTTTAAGGATAACTATGTTATAGGTCTCCACTGATTTTTCTCAGGGTCTCTAAGTCATACCTTTCTATTAGTCGTCACTATGTGCTGTGTGTAAATATTTTTCAAGAAGTAACCTTCATAAAATGCTTCAACAAATGAGTAATATGGAAAACTAGTTATATACGCTTGCAATAAGAGGTGAAAACAATAGAATTACTAAGTTTCAAAAATCCAATTATCAACACAGTAAGGGAAATATACCTAAAAAAAAAACTATTTTTCAAGAAAGTCTAGAAAAATCCAAAACCTTTATGTATATCTGCACTCCAATCTAAATGAAACATTGTCCCCAATGTTTAAAAACATAGGACCCTATATGAAAATGGAAAGATGTAGAAAGTCGATTTTGAAAAATAGTTAGGTTGCCTCCCATGTAGCGTTAAGTTTTGTCTTTATCTAGATGTAATGATGAGTACAAAGATAATGAACATCAAAGTTCCTAGAAAAGTCTAAGGTGGGTCATGATAATGAGGTGTCTCTAAAAGTGTCTCTTCAATTTTTGGGTTAGGCAGTTCTAGGAAAGGTTTTAACCTCTAATCATTAAATTTTTGGATCTCACCATCCTTCTCAATCTTGATGGCCCATGAGGATAAACTATGTGTACTATGTATGGTCCAGTCCATTTAGAGCTGAGTTTGCCTCGGAATAGATGCAATCATGAATTGTACAATAAGACATTGTCCAGGGGAGAAGAATTTCCTTAAAATTTGTATATCATGGATAACTTTCATTTGGTCTTTGTATAGTCATGCAGAGTCATATGCATCTTTCATCAATTCTTCCAACTCATTGAGTTGAAGCTTACGATGAGTCCCAACTGCATCTAATTAAAATTTAGCTTTTTGATAGCCCAATATGCCTTACATTCTAACTCTACTAATAAGTGGCAAGCCTTGTTATAGACTAGGTTGGCACCATACATTTTTATTAGATTCTCAAATGCTTTATTGCATAAGTGTTTTCTCCCATCACTTATTATGGTTCTTAGAGTACTAATTCATGCAAAAATAATTTTCTTAAGAATCATACCACTACCTTGTGGTCATTAGTTTTGCATGGTACAGCCACCACCCACTTGGACACATAGTCCACTCCCACTAGGATGTAAAGATTCTTAAAAGAATTAGGAAAGGGTCACATGAAAACTATGCCCTAAACATTGAATGGCTCTACTACATGGATTTGGTTTAAGGACATCATGTGTCTCCTTCATAGACTTCCTAACTATTGACACCTTACACATGTTGTGCCGTAAGAATGTGCATCCTTAAATATGGAGGGCCAATAAAAATCACACTACAAAATTTTTGTAGTAGTCTTTCTTGATCTAAAATGGCTCCACATGCATGATCATGATGGAAGGAGATAAATTGATTATGCTTACTATTTGGTATGCATCTCCTTATCACTTGAATGAGATAGTACTTGAACAAGTATGGGTCGTCCAAGGTAAACTATCTAACCTTAATAAAAAAGTATCTAATAGAAAAGAATGCAGTTATAGGAACATTATCACTAGTGTACTCCACCACCAATCGGGATAAGTGGTCTACTATGACATTTTTAGAACCTTTCTTGTTCCGAATTTCTAAGTCAAACTCTTACAGTAGGAGTATCCATCAGATCAATCTATGTTTTGCATCATTTTTAGAACGGAGTACTTTAAAGCCACGTGACCCAAGTACACTACAAATTTATACCATAACAAGTAAGATCTAAACTTATCCAGAGCAAATACTATAGCTCACAACTCTTTTTCAGTGGTTGAATAGTTGAGTTGTGCATCATTTAGTGTTTTACTAGCATAGTATATCATAAGGGGAGTTTATCGATGCACTACCCTAAAATAGCTCCAATAGCATAATTTGATGCACCACACATAATCTGAATGGTGCACTCCAATTAGGTGGTTGGATAATGGGTGCAGAGGTCAACTCAACCTTAAGTCACTCAAATGCTTATTTATAGTTTTCATCAAAGTCAAAGGTAGCCTCCTTTGTAAGTAAATTACAAAGGGCATGACAATTTTGCTTGAATTTCTTTCATTGCCCTTAGTGGAGGAAGGTTGGCTATTAAATCCACTTCAGCCTTATTGACTTCTATCCTATTGTGTGATATTATATGGCTTAAAGGTATTCCACTTTGTACCATAAAATGGCACTTTCCTATTTCAATACTAAGTTTTTCTCCTAGCACCTTGCAAGGACTAATTTTAAATGGTGGAGGCACTCATCAAAAGATGACTCAAATATTGAGAAGTCATCCATGAACACCTCTAGAAAATTTTCTACCATATCATAAAAGATGCCCAACATGCACCTTTGAAATGTAGTAGGAGTGTTGCAAAGCTCAAAAGGCATACATTGGGTGTTATAGGAATCTAGTTATAACCAGAATATCCATCTAGAAAATAGTAATAACTATGTTTGGCCAACCTCTCTAGCATTTGGTCAATAAAAGCTAGAGGAAAGTGGTCTTTCCTTGGGACCCACATTCAATTTCCAATAATTAATGTAGACACTCCACCTGGTGATCATGCTAGTGGGTACTAACTCATTCTCCTCATTTTTAACTACCATGACCCCAGATTTCTTAGGTACAACCTGAACAGGGATGACCCAAGTGCTGTTAGAGATGGGGTATATGACACAAATATCTAGATGCTTAAGCACTTCCTCTCTGACCACATCCTTCATGTGGGGATTTAGTTGTCTTTGGGTTTCCCTGGTGGGTTTAGCATTTTCCTCCAGGTGTATTCTATGCATGCACAGGGTTGGACTAATCCCTTTTATGTCTGCTATGGTCCACCCTAAAGCTATTTTAAGCTCCTTAAGAACATCTAAAAGTTTACCCTATTGTTCATTATTTAAATTTGATGCTATTATAATAGGTAAGGTTTCATCTAGTATGACATCCCAAGTTTCCTATCACTTTTTCATAAAATCTTTTGCAATTGTGGGTCCCTGAGTTTGAAAAACTATTTAAAAACCAAATAGCGAAAAACATGTTTCATGAGAAGACCTTAAAAAAAATCTTGAGTATCATTTTTCTTTTTAAAATAAGGATTTTTAGAGAAATGAATGCTACATTTCTACAAAAAATCTAACAAAGTCTGCCTATATTTTGGACCCAACACATTTCACGCATTCGATGCGATAACATGACAAACATAGTGTATATGAAATCACAAAGGAGATTCCATTCTCCCTCCAAAATACATCCACATACACATATCTATTCACACACACACACACACACACACACACACACACACACACACACACACACACACACACACACACACACACACACACACACACACACACATAATTTCTATTGCCAAAAGGCTAGAAATTGAACAAACATCCCTAAGACCACTCTAGTCACAACCACATCACTATGACTCCAATTTACATGCCCCCATCTAAATAAAGTAAATTTACATTAAGTCAAAAGTTACGATAGTTCACAAGATCATCAACTACATTACAAACCTCTTTTCTATACATTTCATGCTCTTCTCTTTAGATCTCTATCGTAATCTTCTGTACATGTGCCTCATATTTTCAAATATGAGAAAATGTATACAATTTACAATGTCTCAAGAGGCTTGCACTAGTGTCATAGTTTCATCATCAAAATATGAAGTTTAATATAGTTTCAAATCCAAAAAGCATACATAATCACATGTTATGCTGTTGAGTGAAATATGACGCATAATGAGCAATAAAATAAAACTCTGAAATCTCAATCATGCTTTACAAATTAATGTCATGCTATACTAATTCAAATTATCAATTTCAATATCCATGCATATTGTTTTCAAAGACAGTAGTAGCCTTTGCGAAGTATTTTATAAGATATGAAGGATGTCACAACTAATGTCATGCATCATCTCATAAATATACTCATGCAAACTAGATAGTGAATCATCATAAAAAATCAATAGATGAAAAGCATTTAAACCATGAAATACTTAAATATGATTAATGTATCTCAATAAGTGTATATATATATATCTAATACCATCTAAACCTCCTCGAGATCTCTCGACTGTGGTAACACTCGTAATTCGGCCATTTTCCATTGGTCATGAGTACACATTATAGACCTGAAATCCAAGGGTGCCATGCCTATGCTATGTAATATCCTCAATTTTAATCTTAAATTAGTGATAAAAATAAATAAATTAAATTAAAAATTTTATGCATAGAAATTGGTTTTAAAAACTTAAAAACTAGAAAGTACACATTGATGGGATTCCAACGACATAAAGAATGTAGAAAACAAAGCTCAAATGAAGAAGTTATGAGCCATTGAAGTTGTAAGGGTAGTTTGGTACTTTGGAGGGGCCCTAATTGCAGGGGATGTTTTGATAACGGCACCCCTTCCATACTCCCTCATCAGATCCAATGATTTCGTTGGAAAAATCATTGAAGGGAAGGCGTATAAGGGAGGAGTTTCCCTTCCTCCTTCCTAAGCACGATCTCTCTCCCTTAGTCTGCTCCTCTCGTCATCTTCTCTATTGCGCCCTTTCCTTAAACCTTAACCTCTGCAAAATCATGTTTTTTGGGCAATTAGGGATCTGGTAGCATTAACAACTGCCCAGTTGCTCGAGGTAAGCCCCAACCCTCTAATCCCCCTTTACATGTGTGGTATATACATCAATGGCGTGCATGAAAGTCGAAAAAAATGATGAGGGTTTGTCATTTTCCTGCAAATCTATATATGCCATTGTTGGAACTCAAATAGGTTGATAAAACATCATTAAAAAAAAAGATTGAACCATTCATCTAGTGCATAAGAAACCCACGAACAAACCCTTTAAGTTTGAGGGAGATCCGACGATTAGTGATGCCAAAAATCATGAAAAATCGTGCTTAGAAAATTTTTAGGTACATGAGAAAATTGAGAAAAAATTCAAATTTTTGGAAAAATCATTCAAAGGGAGTGGTAAAAATGAAAAATACATGAAATTCTAAGCAAAATGGTGCAAAAATCACAAAATTTGGGCACTTGTAAGGTCACCTGCGATGACTGAACTCCGGTCGTCTTCACCGGCACTGGTTCTTACGTCACGCCGGTGTAACCCGATGTAAAACTGGGCTGCTGGTGTAAACTGGTGCAACCGGCCCCCCTGACCCCCTATAAATTAATAATATTAATTTATGAAGTATTTTCACAAAAAAACTTGATTTTGAGAGCTACAGAACTCCAAATCACGATCAGAAACATCCTTTGTGATCATCTTGATGATGCAGAACTAGATTTAGCTTGAAAACCTATATTTGACTCATTTTTAATTAGTTAAATTATAAAATATTAATTAATAATGTAGTACCGACTGATCAAAGGGTAATCAAACCTCAAAACTTGAACAGTGAGATAAAGGATGATAATAAATAAGGGTTTTAAGGGTCATATTAGTGTGACTACTCTAGAAATTGATCTAAGCCATTAGTTTGAACCAGATCTTGGGAAATTATTGATCTGAGGATGATCTAATCGTCAGATTAAGGTATAAACGTTAGATACAAACAAAAACGAACAGATGGACATGGGATGGGACTAAATTAAGAACCAAGTCATAATTAGAGATCTTAGAGGATGATCCAATGGTTGGATCACCATAGATTCCATTATAATAAAATAAATAACACAAAATAGTATTGTGGTACTGACAAGTACATCTGAACGTATAAGCTAAGAAGATTATATGCTTGAGTTGGGTGATCTCATGTAAAGGTAGGTGACGACATTTAATGTTTTATTTTGATTTTAAAACATTGCATTATCATAGCATCATGATTGATTGTGATTTAATTGCACTTATTATTAGTCTGTGATTTTATGAGATTTAGAGTTTTATGCTATGATCGATATTAGATTTCGATAAGGTATTAAATGGATTTATGATTGATGATTTCTTGAGATTGATACTCCATATTTAGGCATAATTAGAAATTTTCTTCCCTTATTGCATCATTGAAACTAATGGATTTTCATGAGACAGGAAAGTGGAGGCTTGGTGGCTGGTCCTTTTAGAGGCTAACCCCGGGATGAGGGGCGTGCCTTGGGGATTGTAAGCCACGAGTGCTCCTGGTTTTTGAGATACGTGTTTTTTGTATTTTGGGTTTTATAATGGGTGCTTTCACTTGGTGAATGCCATGCTAGGAGGGAGTAGGGCCGGCCACCCACCCTTTGAGATTTGTGAGGTGATTCTGATATGATAGACACCTGCCCACAGATGGCTTTCGATAGGGGTTTGGTAACATGGATAGTCCACACTATCGGTCCAAGCTTTTCCATGGGGCTGAACATTAAGTCTCCTGTTATGGTGTCGACGGGGAGCGGCGGTGGTTGCCACTGCGACATGACGATCCATACTCTTATTATGTATGCTTGCATGATGAGCATGGAGATGTGATTATATACCTGGGTGTGATGACACTTAGAGGTTGGATATGAGTACTCATGATCGGTGATACGAGTGTATGTCACGCTCGTGGAACCCATGTACCTTAGGGTGCCTTGTGATTATTGTATGCTCATTTACATTAGCTCATATCATGTTTTAAATCCATGAGATGCATGTTTTATACTACATGATGCTTTGAGATTATGTTGGAATTGATTATAATGATTTTATTTTCATAGATAATAGATCTTCTTATTATATCACCGCTGTCATTCGATTTGTTCCATCTTTATTACATTAAATGTCTATGTACCTACACAAGCAATAGCTTGCTGAGGCATTGCTTTGTTTTGCAATACCTTAGATCTCGAGCGTGATAGCAGGAAGGGCAAGGCCATTCAGAGACTGTGATAGCAGTGGGAGACTTCTTTACTTTGATTGATAGATAGTGATGTGAGTTAATAAATGGAGTACCACGTGACTTTCTTTATGGACTGTATACTTTTATTTTATGAATTTGATTATGGTAGTTATACATTTGATAGACATTTAGGCGTGATGTTATGATGGATAGACCTTGGGCCACGTTATTATTGTGTTTTGGATATTTATTGTTTTGAAAATAAAGGCGTCGATGATTTTGACGTTGATTTAACATGTGTATTGTTTCAATTGTATCACTGCAACAAATTAATTATGTTTTAAATTTAATTGTGATGTTTTGGGAAAAGAAAATAACACCCAGAGGTTTTCAATAAATGTTTTAATAAAATAAATTAATATAATCCTTTTAACATGGGATCTCGACTACGACTATTATTATTATATTATAAAAAAAATTGTTATAAAAATTCAGGGTGTCACATGCTATCACTCTATATACATATGAATCTCAAAAATAATGGACCCTTTATGTGTGGGCAAGACCCAATAAAGTCCGTAGCTATCACGTCGATACCAAGATGACTAGGCTCCCTACACCGTGTGCATGGAAAACACGGTACGCAAGGCCATGACCTACCCATGATGTCATCGACTTGAATTCGGCCTTTTGTGGCCAGGTATCATATATATATAATGTTTCAGAGGGGGATGATCAGTTCTCAACCTTCCTAGTATAGTGTCTATCGGGCCACCATATGCTCCCCATAACATAATAATACTAGGCATCATTACATGCAATCATAACATACAAAACCATAGAATTCCAAGCACTAGTGAAATCATGCAAATCGATCTCATGATATGATATAACCATGTAAAAGCAACCCTCACAAGGGTTGAGTATGAGATTCTTTACTCTTCATCATTTCATAAATCATAAACTCCATGCAATTTCAAATATATTTTCATGTACAAATTTTCAATTTAATAAATAAATCAACATGGTATTTCAAAGTGATAAGTTGTATGAAATACAAATATACTCACTATATAAATAAAAAATCTCCAAAATCCTCATTTCTAACTATTTTCAAACATGATAGAATAGTCATTAATAGTTTTCACGTTTCACAAAAGCATATCGAAGTTAAAATTACCTACCTTCTTTGATGTGTTTATGTCCCTTCTTCCACTCACTTGTCAATCAACCTTCTCTGTTGATATTCTAGAGTTCTTGTCAATGTTGAATCATAGATGAATAAGTACATAAAAGATTTGTTTTTAATTAAAGCCTGACAGTTGAGATCATCATATACCATTTAATTTTCCACTGATAACAGATTACATAGGGGAATGCATGGTCAATTTAGTCCTAAATCCACCATTGATTCACCAACTAGTGGTCTTACGGTTTAGGTTTGCATTTACAATTCAAGTAACCCTATTAATGAATGATTTAGATCTAAAAGTTTAGTCCAATAAGTCACGATGATGTTAGTGTTTCCAAGTTTGATCCTATGTTCTTTGAGTGATTGGATTGGTTATTAAGGGTTCAAGTTCATTAATTAGAACCTTGGAAAGGTTGCTCGAGTTCTAATAACTAACTAAACAATGTGTACATCAACAAATCAACTGTCCTTATTTAATCCATCAGTTTCCTAAAAATTAGTACCTGTGCTTAAAATTTTAGACTAGGTTTACTTAACAAAGGTCAGGGTACAAATGGTGGCTTTTGATCACCAATCAGATATTGTTAGGTCCTTATTCCTCTACTATTTGATCGGATGGTTCAAATTATTCACTCAATTTTCACTTAGATTTTTTAATTTCTATCATATACTAGTTAATTTAGTGTTCTAGAACTCATCCATGGTGTCTAATCATCGATTAGACATCAAGAAGTCACTATTTGAACAGTGACAAATTGGACGAATGAGATTATCTGATTGGTTTCCAGCCTAAATCGACAATCTCAATTAGATCTAAGCTACATTAGGTATGTATTTACCTATTTCTACGCTTGAATTAAGAAGTGGATCGCTGGATCATCTCAAAAACCAAAATTTAGCATAAACCATACAAATCTAACAAAGTATCTCAAATTAAGAATAGGGTTTTATAGATCTTATCTTCTGGGAGTGTTTCGTGCTATTCTGTTCCTAAATGAGCAGGGTTTAAAACTATGTTTCAACAAACTCCTTCGATTGTGTTGCATGCTGTTTAGCTCTTTGATTGACAGTTAAGATCATCTTGGATTCTTTAATAACATTGGGGTTTTTATCCTATCTTTGTGTTGAGTGAAATGATCAGCTTGGATTGTCGATCCGAGCCATCATCTTCTCCATCGACGGCTGCAACTTTGGCACCCAAAATCAGATTTTTCTCCTCCTTCATTGGCATGCTAGTTTCTCCAGCATGTAGTCTCTCCCTCTTTGCTCTCTCTCTCTCTCTCTCTCTCTCTCTCTCTCTCTCTCTCTCTCTCTCTCTCTCTCTCTCTCTCTCTCTCCCCTTCTTCCTTTTCTTTCTTCGTCTTCATCATCTTCAATGATGTTCTTTTTTTTTTTTTCCCCTCTGTTGGTCTGGCTCAAGAGGAACAGATTGTGTAGTCTGTTCCTTTTCACTTAAGTGAGGAGGGTGCTGATATCAATGTGGTCCCCCTCCTTTAGTAATGTTTTTTTTCCCCAAAATGCTCTCCATATTTTAAATCATCATATTTCTTCCATTTGAACTCTGATTTCAATGTTCTTTGTATGGTTAGAAATGTATCAAAGTGTACTTTTCATTTTTGATAGTTCTAAGTCCAAATTTTTTGTTTTCAAAGGGGTCACTTTCATATAACTCAATTTTACTGAATTCAATTCCTGATTTTTATCTCAATTAAAATATAATATATTGTATGAAAAAGAACTCAAAATTAAGGTTGTTACATTCTCCCCCTTATAGGAATTTTGTCCTCGAAATTCTTTCCACGTTATCTTTAGATGATTCTAAGAGCATTCTCATCTCATAAAATATAATAATTGTGCCAACAATTCCAAAGTTAGTATCATTAAGTGGGTTATTATTATTTTTATGTCATCTCGTTAGATATTAACTCATCATATAGATAGATACACATCAAATCATCTTGAATCAACAATTCATAATATACTTAGAACAAGTCATAATCACATATAATGCAATTAGCATAACCAAACTCCCATGCAAGATTTTGTCTATCTATGTACAACATTAGTATAGGTAAAATCACTATATCAATAAAAATTAGAGCATCTCAGATCAACAGTAGGCAAATCTATTATCAAGCACATCAGCTCACCAATTGCAATCTATGCAGATCAAAACCAGAGCATATCGGCTCACCAATAGGCAATCACATGCCAATCAAAGCCAATTCATAGCACATTCATACTATAAGCATCTAAAAGCTTGCACCTAAAAGCTAGCCACCTAGAAGCCTGCTAGTGCCTCTTGCACCCACCCTCATTGGCTGCCCTTTTTAGCCACTCACAAGTATATATCGTAAATCAAATTCTGATTACACTTAATAAAACATTCTCCTACAAGACACAGATTACTATCATACCTCTCATCTAGTGAGAAATTTAGTTTACATATGTACTATAAAAACAACCATTACCATATATCTATACCATTGTTATCATGGAGAACTCAATAAACCAGTGATAGCAATTCACAAGACTAAGGAAACTATGAATTTTAGTTACCAATTTGGCTAATCCCAGCCCATCATAGTTTTAATAAATTGCCTCTATGTCAATCAAGGTATTGTGGTCAAAGAAATTCACCCGCTTCAAACATAACCCACATTGATAGATAATTGCAAACAAGTGATGAGTTAGTAAGATACTTAAAACAATGAACAAGGATTTCTGGTGATCCACCTTGCTCAAGGGTTATATAAGAACATCATCCACTAACACAATCATGACTTATCTAAGTAACATTTGAAAACTCGATCCATTGTATTCATGAATATTGTCCATGCATTGGTCCCACCAACTGGTACCACTTAGAACTCGTAGCAATCATAACAAGTCCTAAAAATTGTCTTAAAGGCATCTTATTCTACAATCCTCAATTGTAATAACCAGATATCAGATCAATCTTGTAAACCACCTGCATTATTCACAGTTGATCAAATAGTACACGATGGGGGATAGTGGTTCTTCATTGTAGTGCTATCTAACCACAGATAATCTATGCATAGCAGTAAAGATCTGTCCTTCTTCCTCTAATTAGTGTTTAGTCCAATAAGTCACGGTGATCTACTTGTGTTTCCAGGTCCGATCCTATGTTCTTCAAGCAATTGGATTGGTTATGAAGTATTTAAGCTCATTAATTAGAACCTTAGAAAGGTTACTAGAGTTCTAATAATTGATTGAACCATGTGTACATCAATAAATCAACGCTCCTTACTTAATCCATCAGTTCCTTGAAAATTAGTGCCTTGATCTTAAAATTTCATAGTATGTGTACTTTATAAAGGTCAAGGTACATAATGGTGGTGTTTGATCACCAATCAGACATTGTCAGGTCCTTATTCCTCTAATGTCCGATCGGACAATTCAAATTATTCATTTAATTTTCATCTAGATTTTTTAATTTTTGTCATAAACTAATTAATTTAGTGTTCTAGAACTCATATGTGGTGTCTGATTATTGATCAAACAACAAGAACTCACTATTTGAATAGTGACAGATTAGACTGCTAAGATTGTTTGATTGATTTCAAGCCTAAATTGACAATCTCAGTTAGATCTGAGCTACATCAGGGATGTATTTACCTATTTCTAAGCTTGGTTTAACAAATGAATGGCTGGATCATCTCAAAAACCAAAATTTGGCATAAACTGTATGAATTTAACAAAGTATCTCAAATCAAGAATAAGGATTTACAGATCTTATCTCCTAGGAGTGTTTCCATGCTGTTCCCTTCTTAGATGAGCAAGATTTACCACTATTTTTCAACAAACTCCTTAGATCATGTGCGTGCCATTCATCTGTCTTATCAACAGTCAAGATCATCTCGAATTCTTCAATAACATAGGGGGTTTTGATCTTCTCTCTGCACTGAGTGAAATGACCGGTTTAGCTCATTGATTTAAGCCATCATCTTCTCTAGTGACAACTGCAACTCCGGCAACCAAAATCTTATTTTTCTCCTCCTTTGCTGGCATGCCAGGTTTCTTTCGTCCGTAGTCTCTTCGTCCCCTCTCTCTCTCTCTCTCTCTCTCTCTCTCTCTCTCTCTCTCTCTCTCTCTCTCTCTCTCTCTCTCTCTCCTTTTTCCCTTTCTTTCTTCTTCTTCCTCCTCTTCACTGGTGTTCTTTTTTTTTCCCCTCTATCGATCGGGGTCGGGAGGAGCAGACCATGCAATCTATTTCATTTCACTTAAGTGGGGAGGGTGCCGATATCAATTTGGCCCCCTTCCTTTAGTAATTTTGCCACCCAAAAAATGCCCTACGTATTTTAAATCATCATATCTTCCATTCAAACTCTAATTTTAGTGTTCTTTATGTCGTTAGAATTTTATCGATGTGTAATTTTTTGTTTCGATAGTTTCGAGTCCAAATTTTCTGTTTTCAAAGGTGTCACTTTCATATAACTCAATTTTATTGAATGCAATTGTTTGATTTTCACCTCAATTAAAATATAATATATTGTATGAAAAAGAACTTGAAATTGAGGGTTGTTACATTGGTTCTAGGTGAGTATACTTAAGATTGTCAGGTAAGGGTTTGAGGGCTGGAGAAGGTGGTTGCTCTATGGAGGGTATAGTAACAAACTCTTAAGGAGGAAGTGGCTCTACATAAGGGCCCCACTTCGAGGTATGCATAATTGGAGAAGCCTTTAGAAGGTTGTTTACCTCCTCAATAGACTTGTCTAAATCAAGATCTCCATTAAAATGCACAAGACAAGCCTCTAGTGGGTCAAGGATGGAAGATGGTGGTTGAATGTCGTGAGTTAAACTCTTCATCAAATTCACATCACAAGAATCATCGAGATCTAAATATTTTTTATTATTGTTAAAGACATTTAGCTTAACTTTCATGTTGCCAAACAACAATTTCATTATACCATTCCTACAGTTAATAATGGCATTGGACGTCACTAGGAATGGACGTCCGAGTATGATCATAAGTTGATTACCAAGATCAAATACAGGCTATGTGTCGAGAAATCAACTCGATAATCAAATTGGTCCACTTCTATCAACACATCTTCAACTAAACCATAGTGTATCTTAATAGACCTATCAACTAATTATAGTGTGGTAATGGTTGGTTTTAACTCATTGAGTCTTAGTTGCTCATAGACAGAGTATGGCAACAAGTTAACACTAGGCCCTAGGTCAGGTAGTGGCTTATCTATGATGTGATCTCCAATAATGCAAGAAATGATAGGACACCCTGGGTCTCTAAACTTTGGTGAGGTCTTGTGCTATATCAAAGTGCTCACCTGCTAGGTGAGGAAAGCCTTTTTCTTGACATTTAGCTTTCTTTTTCTAGTGCAGAGCTCTTTTAAGAACTTGGCATAGGCGGGGACATCTTTTATTGCATTGAACAATGGAATATTGATTTGAACATGTTTAAATACATCCATTAACTCGTAGAAGTTTTTTCCCTTTAATGCCTTTTTCAATAACTAAGGCGTTAGGCACAAAAGGTGCCTCCACTATTGGTTCTACAAGGGTTTTCTATTTTTTCTATTTCTCCTATGTTTTGGTTGTTGCTTTTCCTCTCCATTTTCCTTAGCCTACCCTACCTTGTTATCAATCTGATGACCGCTCCTAAGGGTGGTTATGGATTTGACATGCTCATATGGGTTAAGGTTTTGAGATTGACCCTCTCTCAAATTGAACTTTGGTGTTAGGGATGGGTTGACAAGGAAATTGGCCCTTTCCTTTATTATGCAGTTCAGTTGACAATTGGCTAACCTACCCTTTTAGCTTAGCGATGGCTTGAGAATTGATATTTTGCAATTGATTCAAAGACCATTTTGTGTCTTCACTTTGTTTTTCCAATATGAACTGAATCTTTTCCTCAAAAGATGGTTTCTTTGGTTGTTAAGGTTGTTGGAAGCCAGGTGGCTACTAAGAAACTATAGCTCTAGGAGGAAAGTTTTGGGTAGGGAGACTCATAGATGGCCCCCCTGGTAGTTATTCTTTGACTAGGAAAAGTTTGGATGCCTGGCCCATCCAGGATTATAGGTCTTAGAGTATAGGTTGTTGCTAGGATTAGGATATGCATTCAATGCATTCGCTTGTTCAACAAGATAGTTATTTTAAGTGCTCTATTTGATGGACAGGACATGGTCATATGGGCTGAGTTGGGACAAGGAGCACAAACTTCTTATGGAGGTTTAAGAGGTGTGACATCCATAAAAGGATTGAGACATAGTTTTGATGTTGTATGCTCTCCCATTATACGTGTCCATACTCTCTAGTACATAGTTGAGTTTATGGGATAGATCTATATGTAATTCTATCTCATGTAAACCCCCTTTCTTTGGAGGTTGATTGATTCTCTTTCATCGATTGGAGTAATTCCATTATTGGGAATTATTTGCAAATGTTTGAAAGAATCCCCAGGTCTGACTCTCATCTTTTAACATGAGGGCCCCTCCACTTGTAACATCTGCCATTTATCAATTTTAAGGTGTTAATGCCTCATAGAAGTATTGAACATGCTACCATTTCTCACCTCCATGATGAGGGCATTTCACCATTCCCAACATTTATAATATTGTTCATCATCGGTTTGTTAGAAATTGATAATTTCATTATGAAGGTCATTTGTTTTGTGAAAGGGGAAGAATTTGTTCCAAAACCTACCTCTAAGGAATTGAGCCATGACTTGGATTTATCCTTGAGTGAGAATGGGAATAGCCTAAGCCTAATAGCATCTTCCAAAAAATTTTGAAACCTAAATGTGGCACAAATATCAAGGAACTTCTTGACATGCAGGTAAGGGTCTTCTCGGTCTCGACCATAAAAGGTGGGGAGTATTGGATAACTCCCAACTTTAACTTGAAGTGGTTTATATTTATCAGAGGTAAGGCTATGCAGGATGGGGTGTTAAGTTGTAGTGACACTTGAAAATCTGTAATAGCTTTGCGCCCTACTTCTACTAGTGGTTCGGCCATGGGACAAGAACTTGGTTTCTTTCCCCTTGTCTAAGGTTGTGTTGAATCTCTGGGTTGAAAGGTGCTAATTCTAAGTTCTGAGATCGTTGCCCTTGCATAAACTATCCTAACCTAATTGTCCTAACTATATGTTGACACTAACTCTAAGTGATGTGCAATCAAATCCTAGTTATCATTAATCGAGTAGTGTCTTGATTATCTTTTCTTAGTGGATAGGTGTTAGCTTTTTAGACGTAGATCTAGACAGCTCCTCCTTTTATTTAGATTTGACTACCAGTTACCAGTTAGGTTCTGCTTGAAAGTGGTTAATACAATCCTTTTGCTATGAACTATTTAGACCTCTACTAACATCAATGAAAGGTGGGAGAAAATCACTTATGCTTTAAAACACCCACTTTAACCACAATGCTCAGAAGCCATTGGGGTTACAATAAATTGTGTCCTTTTAAAAGTGTCCTATGTGCTCGATACCCTAAGTCTCTTTCTACTTGATGTTATTAAAGTCCATGGGCTAGGATCGTGGCATACAAGGGTGTTGTTTGATTCCTAGGAGGGTCAATGAGTTGGGGATGAAATCCAGTCCTTGTCTTATAAGGTTTCCTATGGGGCCCTTACTAGAATTAATTTCATTCCACCATAAAGCTATAAATATGCAATCCAATGCCAAAAAAAACAAACTAATGCAACCTATTTGCTATCCAACTAAGTTTAGATAGGTGGTCTCTAATGAAACAACCTTAAATAAAGATGCAACAATTAAAATGAATGATCCTAATCTATATGAATTACACTACCAACCAAATAAAAATTACACTAAAAACAACCTAAACAAGGGAAAAAAATAAAAAGAAAGTGAGGGATACTTACAATTGAAATTGAAATTGAAATTGCAAGTTATAATGTGCCTCGCTACAAGTTTCACTTAAGGAAAAGAAAATCCCTAATACAAGAAACAAAAGTTGATGAAGCTACTCCTTTGCCAAATTCCCCTAGCACAAAACAAGTAAGATGGATTAATTTTGTGAGAAATTAACAAAATAAGTACTTATGATGCAAAACCCTAACCTAATACAACCTAAAATTAAAACTAAAGGTAAACAATCTAAATAAGGAACCAACCACAAATCCATTGCGGTTCCCTGGCAATAGCACTAAAAACTTGTGGTGATTTTAAAGTTAACTAGCTAGAGCATGAATCGGCTGTAGTATTCTCATGCGAGCAAGGTCGATCCCATAAGGAATCTCACAAAATTTGCAATGGATTGGTTCTTATTCAAATTATTTAGCTTCAGCCAAAGATAAGGTTTTGGGTTGAATTAGGAGATTAAAGTACTCAAGTTAGAAACATGTATGAAATTGGAAACTAAAACTAAAATGGAAACTTGCCTAAATTAAGACTAAATAATGAAAATGGAAACTTAGCTAACTAACATGCACTTAACTAAAGGAAACTACAACACTTTCGAAAGATTCAAACTAAGCATTCCTAAATTAAAACTTACCTAACCTAAAACCCACTAAAAAGGAAGCATTCTAAAATGAAAAAAGGAAACTTTCTAAACTTAAAACAATATTCAAATAGCTGATTAACAATTTTTGATACAAGATCATGCAACTAACTTATCCAAAAATCAAATAGGCAAGTGGTCTAGTACCATGCACATGGTCCATGGATTGTGCGCATGGTTCTATGACCCAAGTGATGACTATTTTTCATGATTTTATAGTAAACTAATGTAGAAAATAACTATAGAATCTAATAAACAATAAGAATCTAAATGTGTGCCTAAGGACTCAAGAAAAAACAATGTTTAGATGGCTAGAAATAAAGCATAAAGTTAAGGAAAAAACAATTTTCAAATTTCTGTACTTAAGAACATTCAACAAATCTCACATTAAAAGGCCATTCAAACAACAATTTCTATTCAAGGAAACAACCTAGATCTCAAAAATTTGATAAAAGAATTGACCATAATAAGAATTTTCAAAGAATTTTATTGCATCATGTTCAAATTAGACAAAAAAATAAATGCATAAAGCTGTCTACAACATATGTTATGTGTGCACTATTCTTTCTTGCAAAAAGTGATTCTAAGCAACAGAAAAACTTCAATATAAAGCTCCTAAGCTAAAGTAGAATGACATGTGAAGAAAACTCATAAATGAATTTAAGATAAACAAGGGTTAAGTGGTTGAACTAACTAAGGAAAAATTGCCCAAAACTAAGATGCAAAACAAGGAGAAAAATGTGTAAAACTAAGTGGAAACTCAAGGCTCTAAGCTATCTCCTCTCTTGGCTATCACTATTAGAGGGAAGTTAACTTAGATCTTGAAGGAATTAAGCAATGAAAACTAGAGATTTGGAAGCAAGAAAGAATGGGAACAGGGGTGGAACTATGCGTGGAATTCAAGGACGTAAAAACAACATGAAACAACTATGAAAGTAAGCTATGAAAGTAAATTACTACATTAGAATAAGAGAGTAGATAACCAATTGAATAACTAGAAAACCAAACTAAGAAAACCACCAACAAAGTTTAAAAATCCAGCAACAACTTAAGCACCAAACGAAAGCTAAAATTCAAGGTTGTGTCACTCAACCTCTACTTTTAAAATTCGTATGGAACATGCAGCTATATATATGTAACACCCAGGGCTGTTCTAACATTTTTTTTATTTATAAATATAATAATAATAAATGTAGTCAGAATCCTTGATAGAAAATTTTTTATTTACTAATTTATTAAAAACATTCAATTATTTTAAACAATAAGTATCTAGAAAACATAATAATGTGGCCCAAGGTCTATCCATCATAACATTCCACCATACTCAATAACATGTGCATAGTATATAAGTTCCATAATCAAACTCAACTATAAGAGTATACTTCCCGTAAAGATAATCTCAAATAGAGTCTATCTAACCACTCATGTTGAGCTATATATCAGCAAGATCAAGATGGTCCCCACTACTATAATTGTCCTTCCATGTATTTGCCTTTCTTGCTATTAGGCTCAGTATCTAAGGTATTGCAAAACAAAGCAATGTCTCAGTAAGCTATTGCTTATGTAGGTACATATACATTTAATGTAATAATGATTGTGGCAAAAAAAGAATAATCAAATAACAAATGCTGATATAAGTGTAGATCACAATATCCATGAAATACAAATGTCATAAATCATGTCAATATGTTTACAAGACATCATGTGTAATAAAACATGAATTTTATGGATGTAAAGCATGATATGGTAAAATCTCACATGAACACAATGTCAATAGGCAAGGTACCCAAGATAAGTGGGTTACATGAGTGTCCGTACACTCACACAATTGGTTATGAGTACTCATACCACTCCTCTGAGTGTCATCACACCTAGGCACACAATAATATCTCAATGCTCATCATGCATACACATAGAACAAGAGTATGGATTGTCATGCTACAATGGTAACCACACTTCCAGGTCTACCGACAGCCGCTTCACGTCGACACTGTAACAGGAGACTCGCCGTCTGTCTACTGGGTGGGACCGAACTGGTAGTGTGGATTACCCATGATACCAACCCCTACTGAGTGCCATTTGTGCATAGGTATCTCACATCCCATAAATTTAGAGGATGGGTGGCCGGCCCTAATCCCACCTAACATGATATTCACCAGGTGAGAGCACCCGTCATTAATCACAAAAACATAGAAATCACGTATCTTGTAAAACCAGGAGCACTTGTGGCTCACCATCCTAAGGCACCCCCCTCATCCTAGGGTTAGCCTCTCATGGACTAGCCACCTAGCCTCCACCATCTATTGTATGGAAATTATCCAATCTTAGTGATGCAATAAAGAAGAGAAATTTACAATTCATGTATAAAATCCATAGGTATCCATACCATAAAATAGATTGATCATAATAATCCATTAATTGAACTATCAAAATCTCATATCAAATCGCAGCATAAAAATTTATAAATCATAAGTATGCATAATAAAGAAACTATGTTACAAATAATCCCAATCAATCAAGATGCTATGATAATCCAAGATTTTGGAAATAATATGCAACTTTAAATGTTGTCACCTACCTCAATGAAGGAACAACCAAATTAGGCACATAATCTTCATAGCTCGCATGCTTTAATGTACCTGTCTATACCACATTATTATTTCGCATCATTTATTTCTCTCAATGAAATCCATTATAAGTTTTTCTCTTAAGTTGTGTCAATTTATATATCAATTTGTATAATGATCCCCTAATTTAGCTTTTGATCTAGATCATCTAATTTATCTTTATTAAATCAATTTTCATAACATTCAATACTCATTTGCTTCATCTGATCATTGGTCAAAGTTGTAATTTGCCAATTTAATGTCTCCTAATCACAAAAGGTTTAATTCATTCCATATCAATGGAATTCATGGCAATCCAACCGTTGGATCTTTCTTTAAACCCCCTATTTATGATTGAATCATTAATTCTAACTTTAATTATCA
Source organism: Warburgia ugandensis (assembly GCA_035236585.1). Lineage (NCBI taxonomy): Eukaryota > Viridiplantae > Streptophyta > Magnoliopsida > Canellales > Canellaceae > Warburgia > Warburgia ugandensis. The sequence continues at coordinate 68,078,035 of CP141126.1, read as the reverse complement.
CACATCAGTTCAATTTCATATTCATCTACTCATTCTGGTGTATATCCATAATTTATGTCTTGTTCTAATGGTCAAATCACTCTTTGATTGACAAATTCCAAAATCCTAGGTCAGATTGATGGTCTAGATGAATTTTTAAGATAAATATGATGATCTGGTCCTTATACAGCTCAATTCATCCATTGGATCATCTAATTATTCAAGTTCTATGGCCTGATCGCCCTCTAATTGGTCCAATCTAAGTAATTAGGTATTATTTTAAGAATTTGATGTGACTAGATGTGATTAAATCAGGATTCTAATGGTAAAATCATGTTCGTGTCATTCAGACAATTCCAATAGACATTTCGAATAAAAAATTGAGCTTATATAGCTCCCATAATTGCGAAATGAAGATTTTAGTTCATTTTTGGACGATCCACATCAAAATCCGGACTGGATGCCCTTTTTACACTGATCTACATAGGCAGAACCTTTTACACTGGATTAAACCGGCGTATACTAGCATCCCCGGGACGCACCATGTCAAGGATGTGTGGCAGAAGATGCCGCATGCATCCCGGTCATTGAGACACTCCCGCATGCATCCTAGTTTCCAAGACACTAGGCGTCCCACCTGATTGTGATAGCACGTGCGTCGTGGCCACTGCACACACATGCACTGCATGTGCATGTGTCACATTACACCCGGATTGCATCTAAGTGTCCTGTGGATGCATCTTGGGTGTGATGTCCATCAAGGACGATGCACCCAGACCGTCCACACTATTTTTACTTGATCAGAGTCCCAGATGATTCAATTTTTTTTCTTCTGTTTTCGCCATTTTTAAGGTTTTGAGGGTCCCTAAATCCAATGGATGGTTCAAATTATCCATCTAAGGTGTCTTTGTGATGGGTTTTCTACTTTGTCATGGTTTTTTTATAGATTCAAACCCTAACCTCATGAAATCTTTGATGTAAGTGTTGGGAATAATAAAAGGTAATGAAGGAAAGCCAATGAAAGGGAAAAAAAAGAAGAAAACTGAATCATACCTCTTAGATAGGTGAAAAACCCAATTTTGATGGTTTTACCCAAGAATGAGAGATGGAGGGAAAAAGGCATGATCGTGGCAATCTTCAGGTAATCCGTCACTGCCACTCTGTGGATGAAAGTATGATCCTTCTTTGGGATTGAAATCATTTAAATATGATCACATTTGATCATAGAAAAAGGGAAGAATCCGAGGAGAAGATGGAGTAGAATAGTGTTTGGGAAAGAGGGGTTTTTCCTTAAATATGATTAAGGTGATATAATCTTGATTTCTCATGCAATTGGTAGGATCCTAATATGTTTTGATCTATCTACATTCTAGGACTCACATAAGTGTACTGTGTGTCCCACTTGACAAATGAAAATTTTGCCTTTTGTGAAATAATTGGGTAATTTTTTTGCCCAAATTCAATTTGGGCATTCTTAGTGTTGCTGGATTCCATTTTTCAAGTAGAATCCAATTCTTAATGTTTCAGTCCTTGATTCAATTTACAAAATTTATAATTTTATAAATTCACTTTATTATTAAAAATTGAATATAAATTTTGAGGATATTACATCCTTCCCACCTTATAGAAATTTCGTCCTCGAAATTTCTGTACATAATACCACTATACAAATAGCTCCGGATGGGTCCGCCTCATCTCATCCTCCATCTCCCATGTAGCTTCTTGCACTAAGTAGTGTTGCAAGAGGACCTTGACCAATGGAATGGTCTTAGTCTTCAACTCATTGACCTTACTATCCAAGATTTGTATAGGTCACTCCTCAAATGTCAAATCAGGCTGCAACTCTCCTGGAATCTACTCAAGTATGTGAGATGGGTCTGGTATGTACTTCTTTAGCATTGACACATGGGAGATGTCGTGTACACTTGCCAACTATGGTGGTAAGGCTAGATGGTACGCCATCAGTCCAACTCTATGTAAGATCTCAAAAGGATTAATGTACTTGGGACTAAGTTTCCCCTTATCTCCAAACCTCATCACTCCCTTCATAGGGAAAACCTTCAAGAATACATGTTCACCCATGGTAAACTCTAAGTCTTTCTACCTCTTGTCAGCATAACTCTTCTAGTGGCTGTAGGCTGTCAACAGTCATTTTCGAATATGTTGGAATTTCTCAACACACTATTCCACCAACTTGGACTTCACTATGCATCTCTCCCCCACATCGTACCAACATAAAGGTGATCAACAAGGTCTGCCATAAAGTGCCTCGTATGGAGCCATGCCAATGCTCACGTGGTAGCTGTTATCATATGCAAACTTAACAAGTGGTAATGATCCTCCCAGCTACCCTTCCAGTCCATGACATAGGCCCTCAACATGTTCTTAATCATCTAGATGGTCCTCTCAGTTTGGCCATCTGTCTAGGGGTGGAATGCTATGCTAAACCTCAGCCTCAATCCTAAGGCCTCCTGCACACTCTGCTAGTACTTTGAGGAAAACTGAATGTCTTGATTTGAAATGATCGTCAAGGGGACCCTATGTAAGTTCATGATCTCCTTGACATATAGCTTTGCCAAGCTATCCATGGTTTAGTTCTATTTGATAGGAAGAAAATGAGTGGACTTGGTCAATCTATCAATAATAATCCATATCATGTCATGTCCATTAACAGTCCACGGAAGACCCACAATGAAATCCATAGTAAGGTGGTCCCACTTCCACTTGGGGAGGTCCAATGTTTGAAGTAACCTAGATTGTCGCTGATGCTCCGCCTCGACCTACTAACTAGTCAAACATCATGTCACGCACTTCGCAACATCCTTCTTCATCCCATTCCACCAAAAGTGTTGCTTGAGGTCCTTGTACAACTTCGTACCTTCGGGATGAATCGTATATTAGGACTAGTGTGCCTCTTGAAGTGACTCATGCTTCAAATCATCATCCACTGGTACTGCCAACCTTCCCCTAAACCTGACATCGCCATCCAATCCTCTAGTAAAATCGGCCTTGTCTGCTAGGTTCTAAGTCTCCGTATCCCTGATCTGTGCCTGTAGTATCCTATGAAGAAATCTGGATGGAGCTGACAGGTTGGCAATCATCACTCTTGACTTCCTGCTTAAGGCATTTGCAACAATGTTAGCCTTCCTTGGGTGGTATTGTATTGTGAAGTCGAAGTCCTTGAGATATTCCTTCCATTTGCATTGCCTTATGTTCAAATCACTCTGAGTAAAGAAGTACTTGAGGCTCTTATGATCAGTGAATACCTCAAACCTCTCACCATATAAATAATGTCTGCAGTATTTCAGTGCAAATACCATTGCTGTTAACTCCAGATCATGAGTTGGGTAATTCACCTTATGTGTCTTAAGCTACCTCGACGCATAGGCAATTACCTTCCCATGCTACGTCAACACTGCTCATAGGCCTTTACCAGATGAATCATAATAAACAACATAACCGCTTGTTCCTGAGAGTAAGGCCAACACTAGTGTGGTAGTAAGCCTCCTTTTGAGCTCATAGAAGCTTTTCTCACATACATCGGTCCAAACAAACTTGGTATCTTTCTTGGTTAGGGTAGTCAAAGGCAACGCAATCCTCGGGAACCCCTCTATGAAACAGCGGTAATACACTACCAAACTAAGAAAAGTACAAATCTCAGTCACCATTGTGGGTCTCTCCTAGTGTAACATTGCCTCCACCTTGGCTAGGTCTACAGCCACTCCATCCTTTGATACCATGTGGCCTAAAATTTACTTTCTAAGCTAAAAATCTCATATACTGAATTTCACGTACAAGTGACATCGACAAAGGGTGTCTAGCACTGTGTGGAAGTGCTCCCTATGTATCTCATAGCTAGGCAAGTAGATGAGGATGTTGTCGACAAAGACTGTCACAAACTTATCCAAATAAGCTTGAAATACTTGGTTCATTAAGTCCATGAACACTATCGATGCGTTGGTCGACCCAAAAGGCATCACTAAAAACTCGTAGTGGCCATAGTCACTCCTAAACGGAGGCTTTGAGATATCCTTCTCTCTGATCATAAACTGATGTTATCCTGATCTTAGGTCTATCTTGGAGAATACTTGTGCTGATTCGAGCTAATCAAATAAATCATTGATGCGAGGCAAGGGGTATTGGTTCTTCACAGTGACATTGTTCAGCAACTGATAATTAATGCACATCCTTAATGATCCATCCTTTTTCTTCATGAAGAGGACTAGTGCTCCCCTAGGAGAGCTACTCGGCCTAATGAAGCCCTTATCAATAACTCCTACAATTGAACCTTAAGCTCTCTCAACTCTACTAGAGCCATCCTGTATGGTGCCTTAGAGATGGATGCCGTACTTGACACTAAATCAATGCTAAAGTCAATCTCTCTACTTGGCGAAAATCCTGCTAACTCCTTAGTAAAGACATATGAAAACTCTCATACAACATGAATTAGAGGCTGCCTGCTGTCCTCAATAGTCACATAAGCAAAGAATGCTTCACAACCTCTTGCATAACACCATGTCGTTCTCATAGTAGAGATGATACATGCACTATCCATGCTCTTTCTGCCCTAAAACATAATCACTAGTTGCCCAGGTACATAAAAACAATATGCTTCTTACAGCAGCCCACGATAGCCTAGGAAGTGGCCAGCTAATCTATACCTAGAATGGCATCATAATCCACCATATTAAGTAAGATGACATAAGCATCCATCCCCTTGTTAACCATGATAGGAATGCTCGGGGGGTTTGAGTCTTTTCACACTAATCATGTACCAAGAGGATCTTTTTGCACTAGTTTAAAAGTATTTGTACTCCCTGTCATCATTATGTGGGATTTATTTCATAATATTTGAGTCCAAGGATTTTGAGAATTCCACTCTAAGCAATAGATGTGTTTCCACATGAAATTTCATGGTTCTCTTAAAACAATATACATCAAATTTCCCATTAACTCCTTTATACTTCTACTTTATATTGTGATTCACAACAACATGTACACGTCCAATCACATCAACTAAGTTAATTAATATATTATAGACTAGTTCATTCCATCATGGTAATATCAGAGTCTTCTATGTTCTTACAAAATTATCATCATACTTTTCAAGCCGTTCATTCTTAGCTAATAAATATAGTTGCAACCTCCACAATATATTCAAGGGACCCAACCTTGTAATAACAGTCAACTTCATTCATGATAGTGTAAAACTATTTTTGTCTGGGTTGCACTATCAACTTGTCCATTTTTCTATCTCCTGGCACAGTCTTGAATGAGATGCCCTACTATTCAACACTCATAACATCACTGCGGCTGCCCTTGTTCAGGTTTCTAGCATCGTTTGACTTGAGGACAAGGCTGGTTATGATGAGCTCTCCTACACCTAGGACACTGTTTCCTTTTAGGGGTTTTGTCCTTTCTGGTTAATTCTTGCTAATGATGGGGTTCTTGCGACCCATTGAAAGGAAGGGCCTTCTACTTGCACTAGCTTGCCCCACATTATTAATGCTCCACTTGCCTTTAGTGTTGTTTGATATAATCATGGGTTGGACCTGGACCTATTGTTGTTGTGGCTATAGATGTGGCAAAATGATCTATAATACTTGTGTCACAATCTCTACAACTTGACTGCCTGTCATTGTAGACTCGATAGGTGTAACAATAGGTGGAGCAGGGGTGGACTTAGTCTTCCTTCGAGGAGCCATCTACTGGGAATTCAAGTATCACTAAGTGTAAGTTATTCCTTCTTAGTTCTCCTTCAACAACGATTCATGGATTGTCATATACATATAAGTGGACGTTTGTAATGATTATGATGGAATAAACTGGGCTTTGATACTAACTTAACACCTCGAGTTTTTCTAACTTTTTTTATAAATGTAATAATAATACATGTAGTCGAAATCCCTAATATCAAAAAGTTTATTTACTAATATATTAAAAACATTCATTTAAAAATCCCCAAGTGTTATCCCATTTACAAAAAAATATCACCAACATGATTACAAAATTAATATAAGTATGTTGCAATAAATTTAAACCCATACCAATATCAAATGCAACGTCAAAACCAATGACACCTTTATTTTAAACAATATGTATCTAGAAAACATAATAATGTGGCCTAGGTTCTATCCATCATAACATTCCACCATACTCAAGAACATGTCCGCAGTATATAAGTGCCATAATCAAACTCAATTATGAGAGTATACAGCCCATAAACATAATCTCAAATAGAGTATATCTAACCACTCATGTCGAACTATCTATAAGTAAGATCAAGATGGTTCCCAGTGCTATCACTGTTCTTCCACATCTTTGCCTTTTCTACTGTCGCACTTAGTATCTGAGGCATTCCAAAACAAAGCAATGCCTCAGTAAGCTATTGCTTTTATGGGTACATGGAAGGGCTTATATGGTTTAGCTTCATGTATCACACTTTAGGCTTTAATGGTTAGAATGGCTTGGCTTGAATTCCTTAGCTTGTCACCTTTTCTCATGGCTTATATGGCCAAGGTGGCTGAAATGGCTCCCATGCAAAGGTGGTGGAAATGCATGGTTTACTTCATGGGTCCACTTTGGCTCTTTTAATTGCATCCATTACTTGATTTGGACCTAGATCTCATGTTGGATTAATGATTCTTAGGCTTTGAGTCAATCTTTTAATCTTGATCTTCAACGTTCATCTTGATAGATCTTGACTGTTAGATCACCATCTCACTTCTTACAAAGTGTAAAAACCTCTAATTAAATATTAGGAAAATATGATTAATTACATACTTACCTCATATTAGCTTTTGGACTTACAAAATATCAAACTTTGCTTCATTAAGTAAAAAATGCACGTGTTATGAATTTTGGTCAAAAATCCTAATTTACCCCTATATATTGTAACACATGGGTAATTAATTGGGTGGTTTTTATGCAAAATTAAATACTTATCATTTATAATTCTTATGGAGATAGTGTTTGGTAAAGTGCCTAACCTAATCTTTTGATGTCTATTTCTCCATTATATATAACTAAGATTATCTATCTTGGCTTAAAACTGATCGAACAAAACTTAGCTAGTAGATTTGTTATTGTGTAAATAGTATCTGATAATGCTTAATCAATGATCCAACATTACCAGTAGGTCACCCATCCCTAAATTGATATAATGAATCAAAATTTTTAAAGATCTAAACTGGGAAAATATGACATTTTAAATGAGGATCATTGATCTATAATTATGCATACTGATTAGTCAATGATTAGAACTCCAACAACCTTGCCAGAGTTCTAATCATTGAGTTTTAACCTTCAATAACAAATCTGATTACTCAAAATTGATGGATCATGAACAAAATTATTAAATCAAAATCTTTGATTGTCTAATCATGATCTTAAGCTTAGACCTGAACACTTTGAGTATAAAATTAGACTCTAAAATACTAATTCAGACCACTATAAACTATTGGATTCAAAGCTTTAGACTTAGATTATCCACCAATAGAACTATATGATTTGTAATATAAATCTAAACTGTTAGATCATTGACTTGGAGAATGGATGACATATCTGAGATGGTCCTGATCGTATCTCACCTATGTAACCTACAACCAGTGGAATCTAGATGGTTTATGATTGATCTGGATAGTCACAATAGAGTCACGGTGCTATGAGCTAGCGATAATCCAACACTTTTGGGAAATCTATTTGACAATGAAAGGTGTGGTGAGATTTGGAGTTAAGAGGAAGTTGAGTCGTCGATTCATTGGACATTTGATATCTTGAAAAGGGTTGGACCCATAACCTACCAGCTAGACTAACTACATGAATTGGCAAATGTTCATGATGTTTTTCATATATCAATATTGAGGAAATATATAGCAAATGAATGTAATAACCCCAATTTTTAAATTTCATTTAAATGATCCTGAAATTTATTTTGATAAAAAATTAAATTGTGTGTTTAGCTCCCATAGAATTGACCCTTAGAAAATCACTTAGTAGACCCATAAAACCTAAATAATTAGATTTTACTTGAGAAAATGAATCCAATAGTATAGAGAATGCTAAAATCGGAGATTGGAAGGAGATGTTATGAATTTATTAATGCAAGGATGTTTTAATAAATGAATAAATAATTAATTAAATAAAATTAAATAATTAAACATTAATATCTTTACTTAATGGGAAGGGCCATTTTGATATTGGCACCCCCGTAAGAGAATCGTGAAAAATACACACACACACACACACACACACACTTAAGGAAAGGGGACTGATTTAATATCAACAGTTCCCTTCCCTTTAAGACAAAAATGAAATAGACCATAATTTCTATTACTTGAAATAGAGAAAGAGAAAGAGAGAGTGAGAGAAGAAGGAAAGGGGAAGAGGAAAGAGGAGGAAGAGAAGAAGGAGAGCAAGAGGAAGGAGGAGAAGAGGGAAGAAACTCCCAATGCCAGGAGACACATCATGCCAATAAGGAGAAAGATGCATGCAGTCTTGCTAGAGTTACAAACCATCGCTAGAGGATTTCACCTCAAAATGTGATCAATCTAGCTCATCCAAGGAGGAACAAGCATGAAAACACATTTAAGAGGTGAGATCTCCAATACCCAACTTTTGATTTTTGGTTTGAGGTTGAATCTATGCGATTTTGTGCTAAATCTAGATTTCTAAGATAATCTAGCCAATGTTTTCATTATCCATGTTTAGATAAGTATAAAATAGGATTGAATTGCCTTAGATCTAGTTAGAAATTATAAATCATAGCTAGGAATTGATTAGATAATCTCAACCATTTGATCAAGCACTGTTGCAGACGATTGCCGGAGGATTTCACCGCAAAATGTGATCAATGCGGCTCATCCAAGAGTGGAAAAAGAATGAAACATGTTTAAGAGGTGAGATCTACAACACCCAACTTTTGATTTTTGGTTTTAGGCGAGGAAAAAGCATAGAAGCACTAGCTCCTTGCAAGCACAAATCTGTGTACTTTGCAGATTGCCTTTGATGTACTTGAGTAGAAGAATACATGTGCTTTGCAAGGAGCTAGTGAGTAATGGAGAAAATGGAAGAACTACCTTGTTTGTAATCATTATAGCTCCATATGTCAACTATCAGTTGGGGCTGTACACAATGCCTGCCATTTATTCCAATGTCATTAACCAAGACGCGTGGAATGCATTTGTATAGAACCGCATGTCTGTTGAATTTTAGGTATACACATAAACAATGTTTTATTTAATTAATTACATATAACATCCAATTATTACACTTGATTACTTATGTACAAATGTGCAGGCAAAGTGTCCAAGAGAAAGAAAGGTGCATGAAACTAATATGCATCACCACTTGTTTAGGTTGGGCTAAGCTTGTTTAGAAGAATGTGAAGTAAGCATTTGTGACAATTTATTCCTTTCAAATTAATGGTACTACAGTTATGTCCATTTTGTTCTCTAATTATAGTGTCTTGCTTGATAGCAAAAGAAAGCTGGAACTATGGAACCCATTGATCGCTCCATCCTCTAGAAGATGGCACATTCAGTGGGCCGCACTGGCCAAATGTTCTTAGATGAAACTATTGTAGAAATTTCTTTTCACATTGTAAGTGGTTCTACCTGTCTATCAATTTTGTACAATTAATTAGATGAAATGATCATGTCTTTCGAATTAATTTTTGTAAGACATTCTTACCCAAGAAAGCACCAGTACAAGAACTCTAAGTAGCATTGCTGCCAACAATGACATCTTTATAGGGTTATGGGCAATAAGAATGACCACCCTAGTTTGGTTAGGGGCATGGGGTGTGGTATTGTTCCTTCTAAATTCTTTGGTAAAAGTTTACCTACAGTTCAAGATGAGGAGGCCTACAATGAGTTAGTTGAGAAAAGAAAAGAAAAATATTTAGCTAGTTGCATGGAAGAGGTTTGATGATAGTTTCTCCATCCCTTGCACCTAATACTTGCAACACCCAAGTGCCTCATTCAAATGCTAGTTGCAATTCTCCATCTAAAAAAGATCATGAAGGACAAATGGGACCCCTCAAAAAGGAAATTCTGGCCAAGGAGGTCTATATATAGACAATACCAGAAATTTTCATTGTCCTTTTGTAATAATTCTCTATCTCAACCTCTTTATTGTATATCTAATTTGTAGGTAGGTCAATGCTAGTTGGCCCTAGATTTTGATCAAAACATCATAGCAATTGGTTCATGCTATGAGCATGAATCAATCATTTTGCACGGAATTAGTATGCTGCCACATACTAAGCGAGTGTTCATTACCATGGCTGTGGATGCAATGCGAGCCTACCATTCTCTTTAGAAATGGAAAATATTATGGCCATTGGGTAGCCAACTGCATATCACATTGTTTGACAGGAGGCATTAGTCATTCCCATAGAGTCCACGTATGTATCTTATCATATTACCTTCCTCATCTATAATTTTTAGCTAGAGACCACAATTTAAATGTTTATTAACTTTATATGGTTAATTAGCAACAACATGCGCCATTAAGGTCCCCTGCCATTGCCCCATCACTTATTGTTGCCCCAATGGAATAGGTACTTGTATATATGTTTGTTTTCTTTTCATCATAAATTAGATCCTCTTCATTGATTAATATTATTTAGCTAATTTTTTTTACATCTTTTGCAACAACTATCTAAGCATAGTGTGGAAGTCTCCCCTAACACTCCTCAATCCCCATGGTTAATATACAATCTCATCGATGAAGATCAGGCAATCAACCCTTTATGCGTCAAGGAGGGAGCTCTTACTGATGACGTTGTTGAAGTGCCACTTATGGTAGAGGACCTATTACGAGTTTGCCTATGGGATCAACTCGAGCACCCTCACATTGTCTCCTACATGGGGTATATGCACTTATTTTCTTATAAAATATTTGACATTACATGTCATATTTTCATCGTATAGGTGATAATTATTTCCTTTTATTTAGCTCCATGAATGATGTAACTAGTCTTTTTGAGGTTAAGTGTATACTTTACCAATTCCTTGACCCTGACATCATTTGTGAACTGGTGAAGCAATAGCCGATAGAGAGACATTTTCATGATATTTTACTAGGCTTCTTTTGGTGTTCTAAGGGGCAGAACTTAATAATTCCCTATAATAGCGAGTGAGTTTTAATTTTCTTGTTTTTTTGCCTACTTATTCTTTACTTAGTGATTGTCAACTTTAATTAAAATTCATATGACTGTTTGTATACGGCTCATTGGATGCTGCTTGTTTTGGATATGCATGGTGGGCAAGCTTTCATTTTTTATTCTTGTGGATCACACATCCATCCCACCCTCATAAAAATTATAAATAAGTAAGCTTTTATTATTTCCATGTTTATGTGTAGATAAATAATTTGTTATTTATTTATAATGCATTTGAAATTTAAATTTGTAGAGCATGGTTAGAATGGGCTAATCTGACTGAGACTGTAAAACTACTGAAACTCATTTGGTAGAATGACAAGGTATAGAAAACAATTAAATACTCTATTTTACCACTAATTTAGCCTATAATATTATAAATGATATTTATCAATTCTTTTTATTGTCCTTGTTGCACAGTGCCATAGACAACAGTCTAATTGGGAGTACAGGTACTATGTGCTGAGATACATGAGCACCCTAATATTCAATGGTGTTAGTATCTCCCAATTAAGAAAGGTTAGATACTTTTTACTTTTTATCATCTTATATTTTTCACAGTTTTTATGGATCTAGCTAAAAGAATGTGACCTAAATTAACTATGTTGCATTACAGGCTGCTATGCTTTTTGAGTAGGCAAACAAGAAGACCTACTCCAAAGTAAACCAAAACAAAATACGAAGCGAATGGGTTGAGTATGTACTGTGTTACAATTATAACACTTGATATAACTACATGAATGTAAAATACATAATAAAGTATTTTTTAGATTCACTTGTATGTGTCCTTTTAGTTTTCATTATTTTCTTTGAAGTATATATATATATATTTTAAGCGATGAATGAGTGAAAACTTGGAGAGTGGGAGTAAATGAGTATGGATGAAGTGAATTTGGAGTTTTTAAATGAAGTGAATATGGTGGTTGGTTTTCAATATATTCATTGAATTATATAACTTTTATGGGACAATGAATGAGGGTAATTAGAGTGTGAAGTAAATGCGAATGTGTATAGATTTACAAATGAAGTGAATGTGGATGTTCTAGTTATTGCGTGTATTGTAGTTTATTTTATGAAGTATTTTCAAGATAGATGTGGATGGATAATGATGAATTTAAATGTATTGTACCCAACGTGTATAAGGATTATAAGAAAATTATAGATAGTAGTGATTGCAATGTGAAAAATGAAAAAATTACTTTTGAAGTCATTTAGGACTAAACAACTTCAAATGTCCATTACTTTTGAAGTAGTTTACACATAAACAACTATAATTGCATATGAATTTTGAAGTTGTTTAGACCTAAAGACTTCAAAACTCTTGAACTTTTGAAGTCGTATAGAACTAAACAACTTCAAAAGCCCTTTTTTTTTTTTTTTTTTCATGTTTTAAAAGTGATAGACTTTTGAAGTTGTGTAGTTCTAAACAACTTTGAAGTCATTTAGATATAAATGGCTTCAAAAGTGCCAAACTTTTGAAGTTGTTTAGACCCAAATGACTTTTAAAGTTATTTAAAACTAAATGGTTCAAAGTCTAGTACTTTTGATGTTTTTTATCTATACAACTTCAATAGTCATGGTCTTATGAAGTCAGCTTGATAGAAGTCATTTTTTAACCGATTTCTATTATCATTTTTTACCAACTTTAAAATCCTTCTATGTAGTAGTATATATTTATATTAGTTTTACGTTGCGTTTTTTCATCACCATGAGCAACAAAACTTTTCATCTATGGTGAGGATGAAGCCTCATTATATCAATAATGTCATTCATATATGGGTTATCATGTGATTTAGAAGAGTTCAAATTATCAGTCTTTATGGTTTGTCATATAGTTGAGTGTGCATAATTACTACTCTTTTTGTTGAAACTATGATGTAATTTTCATAGTTTAAGGACTGATTATAGTACATTATTTAGATTTATATTTGAATGATAATTATTAATCTTTAGATAATTTGTGATCTTGATGGATACAAGTTTTGCTTTGCATACATACTGATTAAGCTAAGTAAATTATTTGAATTATGTTAAATTAGGACTTTTAATTCACACATCTTTTGTGTTAATTTCATCTATGTTATATTAATATGTTATTATTAAACCAACGATACTATTCATGAATGTTCATAACTAGCAATGTGGTGAATTCTAAAACCCTATATTTAATTTGGTGAATTTATTTATTTTTAGCATAATTTATTGTTACTTATATCATCTTTTGTATTTCACATTGCTTAGTTAGGTTAGGATAATTTCATTTAGATTTAAATGAATAATTTTAAGTTTCAAATCGAGTCCTCATGGTTTCAGCTTGTATTTGTTTGGTTCCTCAATTTATTTTGAAATAATTTTTCTTCAAATCCTTTTTGAAAATGTTTGGGTGGCTTTATATTTTTTTTGAAAAATTTAAAAGATAACATGCATACATATGTATTAATTTCCAAAAGCTAATTCTTCAAAGGCTGAGCATCACTAATAAAAAACTCCTCATATAATTAAAAGAAATTTTAACATATGAGTACATACAAGATTCAGTGATCACAACCACATCCAACTAAATAATTCATAAAATGCCACACATAATAATCCAAATGTCATTACATGTCCTTCAACAATATGTTTAAATGTGACATCAAATAACTAACTTCAACTAACTAAAAAAACTAATCTTTCTTCTTCATTTGTCCCCAGTGATCCTTTGTAAGCTATCTATGGTCTTATGAACCTCACTTGAAATGTTGGTGGAGGTGAGTATCACCATTCAATGCAAAATCCCTAAACTAGGTTTGAAAACCATAGCTATCACATAACTAGACATAATCAAACATGATTCTAATGAAAAACAAATAATAACTCAAATGAAAGCTACAATTCCAAAGATGCTCATACACACACGCACACATAATAACTAACAGATAAATCTGGGTAGTAGCATCCTTCCATGGGCCTTATAGGCAATGGTCTGAATTCTCAAGGATGACTGACATGTATATAATGTCTCACTTACAGAATGGCTAACCATGCACATAGAGGAATCATCTCCTAATTATGCTTGACCATGAACACTTGACGATCTACACTAGCTCTCATGGGGCTATTAGATCAAAATGGAAGTAGTCTTCCTATGATACATACTCCCATAACATGTAGGCCACCATATCGGCATGTATCTTTTTTGAAGATTAGGGGCCAATTTTAACCGTCCTAGCATAGTGCCATTGTGGTATTATAACCCTCTAATTGACTATCATAAGTCATTGATTATCATAGCACCATCATGCATTATCCAAGCTCTCATCGATATAGGGTCCAAGTATAAACACATTCATCAAGTATATGTATATATACATGAGACCTCAAAACTTTCATGGAAGCAAGATGAACTAAATAATTCTCTCAATTCCAAGTACAACATCCAATGATGCATCATTCACAAGCACATAATCATATTCCTTTGAAATAACAAAGAACTCATGAAGGTCACATTCACACATCATGATCATAGTAGTAACTTGCATAATAGTCAATAGACTTTTATTTTGCTAACAATGTTACGCGGTAGGTATAACAATTGGATTTTCAAATGTTCTTAGAAAGGTGATAGATGGTAAGATTGGTGTGAGACAACATAAATTAAAATGATTTAATCACCAATATGTTTATGTGGTTTGGTAGGCTTGAATGATTAAGAAATCTATGTGCATCTTTTAGCTACTACTATGTGTTTACTGTTGGTATATGACAATGCCCACCTCAATAAGATACCTCTAGAAGTGCCACAGTTGTCACGACCCCAATCCCCAGGGCCGCGATTAGGCTTAATAAAGCCTAGCGATTGGGCGAGCTAGGCCTACGTGGCCTTGCATTTTATTTTATTTTATTTTTTCATAATTTATATCACAACGGAAGTGTTGAGAGAGCTAGGTGCTCTTGTCCTGTACAAGTCACGGATTACTAGTAAAACCTTTATCTCCTTTAACAACTGAGTCCTACCGAAATTTCGGCAGAGTCTCCCCTGTTTTTCGGACTTATGCATTTAACGCATGCTATGCGGTTCACCTGATAGACAACACAATAATTATGAATCCTATAAGGGAGACTCCATCTCCATACTATCTATCATGATGCATTCTTAACACCTGCTTACCAACTAGGAGTTTAAGTGGGTCTCATACATGCCCTATCAAACAAAATAAAACCCATAGGATGCATAAGGATCATGATGAAATAAGATATGACTCATATTCAGTGTCAGCACATATATACATAGATATACAATTCAAAATGTTACATCTTCAATCAAGCTTTCTTCATTTCACTCAACCCCCTTTCTCTTCTCGACTTGACTGGTACCTGCAAAATAATACAGTGAGCTGCAAAGCCCAGTAAGAGAAAAGAACTATACCCATGCACATCCAGACATTCTCGTTGCTACGCTTAAAAACACATTCAATATAACATGAGCATTCACTTCCATTTTAAATAGTCATATACAACGTAGTTAGCATGTGCTATCAAGTAAGGCCTATGGGTATTAGAGCAGAATTACAGTTTTTCCCCAAATTCAAATATGATGCAACAGTCATCGCATGCAACAAGCACACCCCATAAGGATTTCCTATTTGTGTCCAGCCACAGGACATTCAATAGATGAGTGACTAAGTCATGGACCTCATTCTAAAGTTACATGCAAACCATAAGCGTTACATCAAACAAAGCTGCATACTCATTAATGATTTTCTCAGTAATATTAAACATGCCTAGCATCACACCAGGATTCAATAGTCATCTCCCTCAAAGATTACCATCTTGGGCGGCCCACTATGTGTATCATCATCAAGGCAGCCAGACCCTCAGGATTTACCATCTTGGGCAGCGCCAAAGTCAGGTTCCCTTAGGGTTTACCATCTTGGGTGGCTCCACCTTAGTCGAAATCAACTAGGCAGCCCTTTCCCTCAGGGTTTACCATCTTGGGTAACTCAATATGCCAGCTCATCCCTTAGGGTTTACTATCTTGGGCGGCTCCACCGTGATCCTAAAAGACCAGGCAGTCCTTTCCCTTAGGAATTACCATCTTGGGAGGCTCAATACTTGACAGCTCATCCCTCAGGGTTTACCATCTTGGGCGGCTCCACCATGATTCCAAGGAACCAGGCAGCCCTTTCCCTCAGGGTTTACTGTCTTGGGAGGCTCAATACTAGACAGTCCAATCCTCAGGATTTACCATCTTGGGCGGCTTCACCTTAGTTGCAAGCAACCAGGTAGCCCTTTCCCTCAGGAATTACCATCTTGGAAAGCGTCATCATAGCTTACCGGGCGACCCTCATGGCTTACTATCTTGGGCTTGACCATTTTATAACAGTTGCATCATCACAACAATTAAGCATAGAAAATCACACTATAACATGACCTTTTTAATAAGAGATTACAATTTCTATCATCCATTAAACCAAGGTGGCAATATATACATTTTACACATGCATAAAGTTAATTTCAAGAGAACATAACAACAAGAATTTAAAGAATGCAAGGGTTTAGGGTCCTTACCTGTGTTTGCAGTACGATTCACATTTCAATAACCAATGTTGCAATGTTTCCCAGCTTGGGCTTCCTATGTACCCTACAAGCCCACAAAAGTGCTCCCTAGATAGACACCGTAGGCTGTATGGGCATTCCCTTGATAAACTCATACACCTTGTCCACCATTCTAGCTTCCCCAACGAGTCCACAATACATGCATAATGCTCACACCCTGGCTCAATTCCATACTTCCTTTTCATCTCTTCAAAAATCCTCAATCCCTCCTCTACTTTCCCAGCCTTATTAGATGCTAATAGTACACAAACAAACATAACATATGTTGGCGACACTGTCATTTCTTCAAACAAAGCAATTGCCATCTCAGAATGACCATGGTTTTCATACCCACCTATGATGCTATTCCAGGTAACCAAGTTTCTCTCTATCATTTTATTAAAAGCTTTCTTAGAATTCATAATACTCCTGCATTTGCCACACATATAAACAAGGGGGCTTCCCACGTAGATGTTGTCCTCAACATAGGATTTAACAGCTAGAGCATGAACTGCCTTGCAAGTTCAAGCCTAACAAGCCCTACGCAAGTGTTAAGCACGCTGGAAACCATGAAATCAATTAGTTCACTGCCTTCCTGTCTCATCTGCTAAAAAGTCATAAGTGCGTTCTCTTCCTCATTGTTTTGTACACACACTGCAATCATCAAACACCAAGAGACTTTGTTACATAAGAAATTCCATCAAAGACCATTCCAGCATCAGTAATTTGGTGACATTTTCCTTAGAAGTCAATGTGCCCATTGGCAACGGGGACATATGTTTCCATCCCCAATCAAATAACGAAGCTGTATAATTGGGCCCCAAGCCAAAGGTCAGAATAGTCAAAGCAGGTATTCAGTAACATGCAGAATGTTATTGAATTTGGTTCACGACTAGTGCGTTGAAGTTTCAAAAAGGTAGCTACTGCATCAACCCCTTTACGTTCAAGGACAACATTAGTAATAAATGCATTCCAAGTAGCAATATTCCATTTGGGAATTTCGTCAAACAACTTCAATGCATCTTCTCGCATGCTAGTTTTAAAATATGTATCAAAGTCATTGCAGGTTATGAAGACATGAAAAGTGTGACTCACCTTGACAGCAAGAGTGTGGAGCTGTCTCCAGGTCATGGGTACGCGGAATGCAAAAGAGACTTCTCGCATTTGTACTTGTTGCTACCATCTAATATCTCTGGCTGGAAAAACCGCCGCATAGTTTCCTTTAGCAAGGTGCTGTGGAACAAATCCAGACTAATATCCATAATCTCATCGATCTTATTCGATTTCGTGCCACAGGATAGGCAGTTCACCTGGCTCTGCAGTGCCCCACCAAAGATCTCCTTCACAACTGTACCGCCATAATTCTCCACACCGATACGACTTCCATTCGGGTTCTTCGCTTTCTCACTTCTCTCCTTGAGCAATTTGAGACAGGTATTATGATAGGCATCGATCATGTACAGAAGGAATTCATGTGCGTCCTCCTGGCACCCTAGTGAAAGTGCTCAGCAAAAATCCTCAAAGAACTTTGGACCTTTAAAGGCGAATCGAGCAAGATATCAAGGCTGAGAGATTGTACGATCAGCTTTTCAAGTATGCAGAACGGGCAGTCACGTTTTCGTACAGCATTATAGGATTCACAGAGAGAGGAATGTTGGTTCTTGAGGCAGAAATTGGCGAGAGGCGGAGTATAGGTTAAGCATTGCAAGATGCTATTGAGATAGCAGGTATTGCCCAGATTCTTCAACCCTAGAGGAGGACCTGATTTTTGGGGGTGGAGATTTGGCTGCCAAATCATTTGCAAGGCCATCAACGATCGGCATCAGGAGTTCGATTCTTCCGCAATCGCAGATTTCTTGCCCGGATTCTCCTCTTCTTCTCTGCGTTCCTTGTCATCACAGAGACAGCTGGCGAGAGGGAGGTTTTACTCCAGAACAGGGACCAAGGAGGGAGAAAGAGGGCGAGAGATTTCTCCGACTATGTTCATGGCTGCTGGGTTTGGAACATGGGGAGAAGATGATCAGCCAGGCAAGAAATCTCCTGCTGATTCATGAGGGTAGGGGAGAAGGAGAAACGAAGGGTGTGGGGAGGAAAGCCATCCGGTGATGGCTCTCTCTCTCTCTCTCTCTCTCCTGTTACAGATCCGTGGGGGTGGAAGGGGCTGAGTCCGCATGGCAAGTCTGACTCCCACGCGTCGACTCGCTTCCCTATGACATTGTGTAGAAGAGTTAGTCAGGGGGTGCCATTATCATTTTGGACCCCCCTATTATTTGTAAATTTCTTTCGGATTTTTGAGTCCCATTCTCCGTTTTACGCGTTCTTAGTGTCGTTGGAAAGCTCCTATTGAGCACAATCCAATAATCAAACTTTCATTGCTAGATTTTAATATTTTTAGTTTACTTTATAATTACTTGAATTTCTATAAAATTTCCACTTTCAAATATGTTTGCTCACATTTTGCTATGAATCCAAATGAAATTTTAATTCATCTAATCCTTACGAGATATACAATTTAACAACCTCTAAGGATTCAAAATTTATCCAAAACTGTCTTCAATTTACAACTAGACTCATGCGGGCCCACCTACTCAATCCTCCCTTGGTTGTCTTGTTTCATAGAATCTGAGAAGATTAATGAGTTAATTCTTCTTTTAACCTAATTGTAGGACACGGGTGTGACAACAGTAGTATGACCAACTTAGTTGTTGATGAGGTCATTAGAGATTGCAATGGTTACAAGAAGAAATAACGAGGGTTAGGGGCAGTGCCCCCAAGGAGCAGGGTCTGGGGTGGTAGCCCTGACAAGGGTCCAAGGGGGCAACGCCACATGGAAGTATGCACTATCTAAAGGTTGTAGCTTGAGTTGTACTTCAAAAGGTGTCAAGTATGAAACCAGGAAGCTTCCTGCAGCCACCCTTTGTGTGAACATAGGAAGCTTCCAGCAGCCACTCCTTTGGCCCATTCTACAATAGCCATGTGTGAGGTGTGCTAAAAGTCCAATTCGATGGGCTAGTTGGTGAAGACTCAAAAGCTATAAATATGTATGCCACAAGCCTCTCAATGACACAGAAGTTCTTTATTAATTTGTAGTCCTACTTTCTTGTTAGTTCTTTTTGTTAGTCTAGAAGCCATTAAAGCTCTACTAGAGAGCACATGGTGGAACGATCATCTATAATAAGTTATCAGATTGAAAGTTTGAGTAGGGTTTTTCATCTTTTTTAGGTGTTGGGAAGATGATCCAATGGTCGACATCAAGTGAGATAAGATTTGAAAATCAATATAAAAAGAGGGCCAAAAACCTAAATTTCATCATTCCAAAGCTAAAACAAGGTTGAAGATCATCTTAACGAAACAAGAAGGCAATTGGAAGCATCAAAAGGTGACTAAATGTTCCATGTCAAAAGCCATGCAATTTCACCAAATTTGCATAAGAATTGGAGCCACGAATGAGGTTTTCTAGTCTAACAAGAAAACATAAGTAAGCCAAGTCTTTCAAGCCTTGAAGATAATGGACTTAGCCACTAAAGCCATTAAGCATTAATCCATCAAATTGAGCCAACATGCTATATTAGCCATGCCACATAGAGTCACACAATTGGAGGAAGATTTCAAGCAATTATACTATGCTATAATTAAGGAATTTCAAGAGGATAATTAGAAGGTAGTGGAACTCTATCAACATGGGTAGATAGACAGGCACATCTGGACCAATAAGAGAAGAGACCTATCTCATTTAAACTTTCTGTTTTTATATTCCTAGGGTCCACTTCTTAAGTCTCCTTGCCTTATAGAACTACCTTTCCCTCATCCATATCTTATCTTGTTTCCTTTCTAATTTCCACTTTCCACTCACCTCCTAGATGCCTTATCTTAACCACACTCTTTGATGACCTCCATCTTATATTACACTCATTAGGATTCTTTTAGAACTGGCAAAAAGCCATAAATACCAAAGGAACTCTATGCCTAAGGCATAGAAGGGTGAAGATACCTCCTTAGATGCTCCTCTTCAAGCTTCACCAAGCCACCTCCATGGGCTGGTTCTCCTTGTCTCCTATCATAGCTCCATGGTCCTCCATGCCTCCTTCAAGCTTAGCCGGTCTTCTTCCTTTAGTTTTCAAGTTTTTCCATGTTACTTGTTTTTTTCTTCCTTAATAATTTGCTTTGATTCCTTTTCTCATGCTTTTCTTGCTGTGATTCTGTTGTTTTCCGTTCTTGTTTGATTTTAGTTTAGAGTTTTAGATCCTTGTATTCAAGGGCCACAAATCTCTTATAGTGATAGCCAAGAGATTGTAGCCCATGGATCAAGTTCTTATTCCTTGAATTTCCTTGTTTTTCTTGTTCCATTCCATCTCTCTTTCCTTATCTTTTGTAACACCCCTAACTTTTGTAATGAAATTGAGGATTTCAAGGAAAAATTAGGCTGAAATATTAGGGTTATTAAGAATGACTTCTCATATAAGTACAATCAAAGGATAAGACAAGTATAATTGAAAACAAACTCAATGAACCCTTCAGAATGATTGTAAGCATGACTCATTCTGAATTCGGATGAAAAATCCTTATTTTTCTATATTTTTATGAACAAAAGGCTAAAATGGTAATTTTACACATAACCAAGGCCTAAGACATAAAAATTTGGAATGTACTTGGAAATACGAATCCAACGCCACTAAGTACGCTCAATTCCAAGCTCATGAGAATAAACCCCATTTTTATCCATAAAGGGCAAAATGGTCTTTTCACATTGTGTTCGGCCCACAAGGGACCCAAAAGGAATCCAATGGCAAGAGCACAGGTAATTATAAGTCAAACCACTACTACCTGCTAGTGGAGAAGGAGGTGGTAGTGGTAATCCTATGAACATTGAATAATCAAAAGAATAAAACATAATAATTACACATAATCATGAAAAAAGGTCAAAATGCCTATAAATACTTTAGAGAAAAATTCCCAAAAATGTTCAAAAAATTCATCACAAAATTCCCTAGCCTCCACCAAAATTTCATCTAAAAAACCCTCCCCCTTCTCTCTCTATTCTCCTTTCTTTCTCTCTCTTTTATTCCTTCTGTTAGCCCGTCCATAGACACACTAGGGGGAATATTCCTTCCTCGACTATTGGGCACATCTGGAGATGCATCGTACTCGACAAGCAGGGTTTTCACTTTTTTACAGTTTTTCAATTAACCATCCATTTCAGGCCGTTCAATTTCAATCTTAAACCATTAGATATGTTCGAAATGAGGAGACCTACAAAATCCCTATAATTTTATGACGATCAGTGGAGTATTCACTGGCCAAATCATTGAAAAATAGTAAGCTCTGGTGACTTACATACAAGAGAGGATTTTCTTATTTTTAGTCCAAGTTACGGACGGATCACTCCAGGTAGGTGCATCTGCCTCCCATGTTTACATTCAAGTAGTTAGGTAGTGTTTTTTGGCCTCCAGGAGATCTCCCTAGCCGTTGATTCTTTGGAGACAATAGATCCAGCAACAGCGTGAGATCCACCGTCTTGGATGGCTTAGATGAAATCTCTGAGTTGTTGGATGAATTCCTAGGGCCTAAAAACCCCATGATATGAAATTTGGATCGATGATGGTTTAAGATGGAGGAGATCTGGCCATGGGTGATCTGATGGTCCAAATCTGGACTGTCTCACCTATAGCCAGTCCCCTCCATCGACCACTTGGGATAGGCGGTAACAGGCATGGGTCCCTACTGTCCCACACCCATAGACCCAAATTTGATTTGGGTCGTCCAAAGTTTGAACTTGATCTTTGTTTTTACAATTAAGAGCTCGATTTAGCTCTATTTTTAGATCAAAAAGTTTCTATAGAATCCTTGTCATGTATATTAGATACTGAACTTATAAGATTAATGTTTTTAATTGAATTTAATGTGAAAATTACTAAAATCCATAATAATAGTATTGGATCATGATCAAGATGATCCAAAAATAGAAATCTGAATAGATGGATGTGTTCAGAGAGTCCCAAAATGTTAGGGATCATGATCATAGTCAAATTTACAGGTTTCTAGATTAAGTAAATCAACAAAAACAGTAAGATGAAAATTCAGCCCTTAAAACGGGCTAAAAACTTAAAATCTCAATTCTAATCTCAATTTAACTCTATATTGAGATTGAAAAGTTGGGATGGATTTCTTGTGTGAGTAGAACCTACTAAACCAATAAAATCATGATTTCAATTCATTAAATATTCTGAAATTAAGTAGAAAAGTGTACTAACATCCTTGATCTATAAGATCTACAAGATCTGGGATGATCAGACCATTCAAATTATGTTAGATGATAATCTAATCATATAATAACCTAAATAAATGTGTTATATGTAATTGAATTGGCAGATCTTGAGAGATCTAGCCTTAAAAGTAGTTAAAACCATAAAAATGAATGTAAATCTCCTTGATCAAGTTGATCAAGGATGTTTGGATAGTATGGATGTGTTTTGATGATGATATTAAGTTAATATCATATGGAATTATAGATTGGATGATGATGATTTGGGATAGATCAAGATCTATCCCCTTAAATTGGAGAAAAGGACTTAAGATCTTCTTGATCGGGTGGATCAAGAAAGATCAGATCATTGGATGAGATGCATCAATGATCTAATAATGAAATCACATTAATAACATATATTAGATCTAAAGGAAAATGAAATGATCAAGTCTAAACCCTAAAAGAGATGAAAGATGAATAATGACCATTGGATCATGATGAATAGTTAAGGCACGTTAGATTTCCATTTGAATTATTAAATATTATCATAATTGTCCTTTATTGCATAGTAGATTTAATTGTACATTTATTTATTCATTTATGCTTTAATGTTTATGTTATGAAAATTACCTTGAAAATGAAATTAGAGTTGAAAAGACATTTACATGAAATAAATGACATAGACTTAATTATAGTAAGGGCTATAGTTAGTAGGAAAATATAAGGAATATTATTTCCTTGGCCCAAATTAAGAGAATAATAAAAATCCATAAATGACATTTAAATGTTCATGGATTTAATTAAAATCAATTAGAAAGAGTACTTAGGGTTAAAAACCTCATAGGAACCTTATGAAAGGTTGAGTTAAGGACACCTTGGTGGATGATGAACATGGTGGTTAAGGGGGTTATCTAATAGAGCCTCTCTCTTCCCCTACCTTCCGTTGATGTTTGTGAGGTCTAAACGCCTCCTTACATGAGGATTAAAATAACGACTTTGTGTTCAACCATTCAGCTAGTAAGTCTTAGCCAATTGGACATAAGAGGAGCTGTCTAGACTTAGGATAGAATAAGCTATCCTCAACCAGTAAAACATTAATTGGTTGAGTAATAATAATAATAAGAGCATAAAAGGTTAGTAAATCATCTAAACCTCATAAAAATTGTAAATAAGATAAGGAAGATCAAACAAGATCTAAAAGAGACCTTGAAAGATCACAAATAAAAGGAAACAAAATATAATGTAGACTGTAGTATTTTTCTATGATTTTACTTACAGTGTAGATTGTGAACTTAGAAGATTTGAAACCTTGATCATATATGAATCAAGGAAAATTAGGACATCCCTTATAGGAATACATACTTGTATAGAGGAATAACGTGATACGTATGGTTTGACACATGTATGAATCAAGATCATGATGGACAATAGGGAGTGAATACCACTTGAGATGTATGAATCAAGAACTTGATACTACTTTGAGGTAGGTGGATGTACACGAATGTATTAAGATTCATGTGTATACATATATGATCTTTGTCTGTAATTATGGACCTTCATGACATAAGTACGGTTAGTACCTTAGCATAGTCATGATCTAACTACGTAAACCACCCCTATGATCTAACTAAGTGATCCAATCCATATGATCCAATTAAGTGCTCCAACCATATGACCTAACTAAGTGATCCAACCTTATAATCTAATTCAATTGATTCAATCTAAGGATCAAATCAAATGAGGTGAAGATAATGAGATGTGAAGACTAAGGAATCCTTAAGAATATGGCATAGAAAATATTCCAGCCTTAGTTAAATAGACACATCATCTAATACGTACAATGTATTTTACATACAAGCATGGTGGCTTGTGATTTTGTTTTACACAGAGCTAGAGACTGGGGATGCTATGCTAAGTTATGAGGGTTTGACCAGCTGCTTCCATAAACTTATATGATGGATACCATGC
This sequence comes from Warburgia ugandensis, assembly GCA_035236585.1. Lineage (NCBI taxonomy): Eukaryota > Viridiplantae > Streptophyta > Magnoliopsida > Canellales > Canellaceae > Warburgia > Warburgia ugandensis. The sequence continues at coordinate 68,053,103 of CP141126.1, read as the reverse complement.
CCAAAGAGAGGCTAAATGTCAGGTGGGGCAATAATGGGAAGGCCAACACTATGACAGCCATGTTCCACCCCATGAGGACATGGAATTGTATTTCCACAATTGGTATCAGTGGAGGATTATACAGTTACTGGGCATGTTGTACGGATTGAAACTGTGGCATAGTAGTCCTAATTAATTTTGCATTATAATACACATATGATAGGCATAATGTAATGCTATGGCATGATGAGATGCCGCAAAAAGAGTTCTTGGAAAGAAAATCCCCATATGAGAATTGGCTGAATATTGATCTTCTAAGTTGAAGTATAGCCAGGGGAAGGAACAAGGTTTGAGAAATTTTTACTATTTTAACTGATTTATCCTATACTGCACAAATAATGTATATACTCTATGTTAAGATAAATCACAAGTAGACAACCATGATGGAATGATAACCAAGGTAGGTATTCTTATATTAGTGAAGTGGTATATTTTTGTATCCCCTACCAAGCATAGCTTGCTGAGATATTGTAAATGTTTGAATGTTTACAATATCTTAGATATAGGGAAGGAGACTTACGGAAGTAAAGTTTGAAGACTTAGGAGCTCAAGACAGTAGAAGACTTGAAGAAAATAATCAAATAGGGTATGTCCCTTGAAGACATGTATTTTTATTTGAGAGCATTGTGTTATATTGAGAGTTTTTAATATAAGGTGAGGTTAGAACTTTGGATTATGTAATTTGGAGAATGGTTTGTAATTATAATATAGGGGCTGAATAAGAGTGAACTACTGGATGATTCTTGGAATTCAATAAAATTTTATTTTATACAAAATGTCTGTGTATTATGTATCTTGAGGTGAGACTTGGGTTTTGCTACAAACGAATTTAAAAGAAAAGAATTTTTGTTGCATTGTTTGTGAAATTTTTTTACCATTAAGGGCCTTGCCTTTGAAATTTTTTTTTGCAAAATGTGTTACAAAAACCCGGGTCCTCACATCTTTCCCCTGAGTTCTTCTTTGAGTTACACACATGCATCTTTTGGTTATTGGACAGTGAAGGTTGGATCTAATTTTGGGTAGATTTAGGACTTTGAAAGTTGCATAATTTTTTGTACTATGTTATATGTAATCACACACACAATTCATGTATCAATTTCAATCCAATAAAGCTTAAGTTTCATGCCTTGAATCAGACACAACATGTCTAGATCCACGTGCACCACTTTGATTTTATTTTATCAGCTTTGCATGCTTATTTGATTACAAGTTACATGATAGGTTAGGTTTAGTCCATGATTAGGTTTCTTTAATTGTAGTCGAGGTTTGTTGCATTATTAGATTAGTTTTAGAAAATTTCCTCAGTTTAGTTTTATAAATTCATGCATGTTTCCTTTTCCATGTTATTTACTTTCCTAGTTTAATCAAATACAATCTTCGTTTGGGTAGGATAGGTAATTTAAACAAAATAAAACTAATACACAAAACCATAGAATTCCTTGTGGGATCAATCTCACTTGCGTGAAAATTACTACATTAATTTGTACACTTACAAGTAATATTAAAGCTACATCAAGTTTTTGGCACCGTTACTAGGGTATCATAATAGATTTGTGGTTAGATCTTTGTTTAAATTGTTTATCTCTAGTCATAGATCTAAGATGCATTAGATTATGGTTTTTACACCATCCTTGCATAGTTTGCCAATTCCCCATGAATTGACCCATCTTTCTTTGTTTCGTGTGTGGGAATTTGGCAAAAGAAGTGGTTGTAATCTTGTGGGCCAAAGGTTTATCAACTTAATTAGGATTTTCTTGCTTTCTTAGATTAGGTTTGTGAGTGAAATTCTAGTGAGGCCCTAATATAATTTGTAATAATTTATTTTATTTAAATGGGTGGTAATAACACAAGGCAAGTGTGGGATATGGTGGACCACACTTCATCTTCATCAGAAACCCCACAGAAGCTTCTCTCACTCTCTTTCATTTTTCTAATGTATTTTGAATATTGGTTGGTAGTGTAATTCATATATTTTAGTGTCATTCATTATACTTGTTGGGTAGGCAGTTGTGAGGCAAGAGACCTTAAGAGTTAGTCTCACATCACTAAGGGGAAAGTGGCTGGGCTGGTTATAAGGGTTCAAGGAACTCTACCTATCAAGACGCATTTTCCATGGGAACTTGGTTTTCAGGGGGGAATAAAGCCGTGACTGTTACTGGTGTATGGGCACCATTAGTGGAAAGCGGACAATATCTTGACAGTTGGGCCCTTAGGGTGTTATAAATGGTATCATAGCTAACCCTTGACCTGGTGTGTGGCTGGCCAGTAGACAAGGATGTCTGTTCCCTGGTGGGGGTAAGGGGTGAGCCAAGAGACATTGGGCAGGTAGTTGTGAGACAAGAGAACTTAAGAGTTAGTCCCACATTGCTAAGGGGAAAGTGACTGGGTTGGTTATAAGGGTTCAAGGAACTCTACCTGTCAAGATGCATTTTCCTTGGGAACTTAGTTTTCAAGGGGGAACAAAACCGTGACTACTGCCGATGTATGGGCACCGTTAGTGGAAAGCAGACAATATCTTAATAGTTGGACCCTTGGGGTGTTATAAATGGTATCAAAGCCAACCCCTTGACCTGGTGTGTGGCTGGCCAGTGGACGAGGACGTTCGTTCCCTAGTGGGGGTGAGGGCTTAGCCAAAAGATGCTGGGTAGGAAGTTGTGAGGCAAGAGACCTTAAGAGTTAGTCTCACATTGCTAAGGGAAAAGTGATTGGGCTGGTTATAAGGGTTCAAGAACTCTACCTGTCAAGACACATTTTCCTTGGGAACTTGGTTTCCAGGGGGAACAAAGCTGTGACTACTACTGGTGTATGGGCAACGTTATTGGAAAGCAGACAATATCTTGACAATTGGACCCTTAGGGTGTTATACATTTGGAGATGAATGGTCCTTTTCTTGACCAAATTGAGGGATAACAGTGACCATTGTATTTAGTTTATGTTTTTCTTTTGTTTTCCTAACCTTGTCCTGAATTAGGGTAATATGCTGACTTTGCCCTTCCCTAAAAGATTCTTCTTATATTGTTAGAGATGGGGACAAGGTTTGACTTAACACCGAGTTATCTTCTAATTTGTACCCTAGAGTCGGTTGATGTAGGGCTAGTACATCAATAGACTCTTTCTCATCCCGTTCTTTTGGTACAAGCAAGATTTCAGATGGACCGAAATTACTGTCTAATGGTTGCTCAAATAAGGTCTGTAGGTCCCAATCAGGTAGATCTTCTACATTATAAGGCTCAATTGGAATATCAGGCTTTGCAGGGAGTTTTACTCTAGTTTTCCATTGAGAAGTGTCCATCAAAGGCACATTATCTAAGAATAGATTCACCTCTTCAATAGATTTGTCTTCATCAAAGTCATAAAAATGAGCAGGAGTTTTTGGGTTGGATGTTTTTGAAACTTTATTTTCTTCATCAATGGAAGTCTCTTCTTCATAATCATAAGGAGCAAGACATGGTTTGAGTAGATCTGAGTTGGAGGTTTCTAATGATGATTGTGGACTTTGTGGCTCAGGAGGATCATAAGAAATTTTCATACTATTATTAGTAATAAATGGATCTTCATTATCCCTAATTTTCTTTATTTCCTTAGTCCTTTTTATAATTTCAACAATATTTCTATCAGTAGTTTCCCATATTGGTTTCATTTCCTTTACACATTTCTCCATTTCACATCTCATATCCTTTTAGCTGGTAACTATGCCTTGTTCTATTCTCTCAAAAAATTGTTGCTCTTCTAATGGTGGTTCTTCATGTTGTGGAGGAAACGACTCATAGGGTTGGTATTGCTGTGGCATTGGGGTATTGAAAAGGGTTGAGTAGGTTGAACCCGTAATGATTGAACCTGATATTCTTGATAATCATGATAGTGTTGACCAGGGTGGGACCATTGTGGTTCTTCCTAATATCAATAATCTTGAGACAATGGTTGTTAGTGATGCTTAGCCCATCCATTATAGTCTTGGTAATTTTTCTCAGGATAAAAATTGTTAGGATATGTGAATGCATTAGGTGCATCCACTGGCTCCTCATAGTATTCATTGTATGTGGAACTTGATGGGGCCATGAAGGAGTGGAATAGGGATGTTCAAAATTGGTATAGTTATTATGCTATTGAGGTTGTGGCACAACTTGTTTAGAAGCTATTATCCTAAGCAATTGACTTTCCATAATATCTAACCTATCCATCAATGCATCTAATCTATGAAATTTATCCCCTTCTCTACAAATTGTTGTCCTCAACTTTGTATACAATGAAACAAATCATTGTATACAACAAATGAGGGTTTTCTTTTTTCTTTTTCAAAAGGAAAAAAAAAACTAATTGGTAAGCAGTTGTCAAGCTTGGATAAAAGGAGTTGTGTAGATATAGGTCTAAAAGGTACCACCCTACCCATTAATAAAGAATATCAAAATTGCTCATTAATGAACCATTATGGATTGATTGTGCAGATTTGCATTTAGTTAGGTTGCATCATATAGTTAGGGTTTTCCTTTAATTTCAAAAAGGAAAAATGATGCTCAATTATTGTATACAATAGTTTGTTTCATTGTATATAAAGTTGAGTACAATGGCATGCCAAGCAAGGGGTAGTCAACCACCACTTTCATACTATTTCACTCCTATACCCTTAAGCTATGAAGATATGTATGAGACAAAACCAACATATAATCTTGATTTGTCTAATACATTTGATAGAATGGTTGCTACGACAAATATGAAGGAAAGTCTAATGAATAAATTAAATGCTTTTAGTCCAGATACTAAGTCCTATCAACAACCTCAGTATAATAATGATTACACTTATTCTGAACCACCACAACCCATTATTTCATGATCATCAAGCTGCACCTACAATGGATATTATCAGTAGTAGGTGGATGCACCAAGTGCATTCCCTGAATTAACAATTATTATCCTGCGATAGACTATCAAGACTATAATTGATGGGCTATGCATCAGGAGCAACCATGGTCTCAAGAATATCAACCATATTAGGAAGAACCATCATGGCCCCACCCTGATCAATCCTAGCATGATTATTAAGACTATCAGGGACAACCATCATAGTCCCATCCTTATCAACTTTTTCTTAGTACCCCAATGCCACAATATTATGAGATATAAAAGTCTAAAGAATCATTAGAAGAGACCCTAGTCAGAGAAAATATGGAGTTGATATCATTTTAAATGGAGCAAATGTATCCTGATCTTATATAGTGGGGTGAAAAAATGAAACAAATTAAGGAGGAGAGTAAGAAAACCCTTGAAAGAATCACAAGGATGGAAATACCATATGTTCCTTCTAAGGTACAAGATTTCCCACCATCCTTGGAATCCTCTAATACATATTCATTTAAGTGGTGTCCTACTCCTTTTTTCTAGTTATGATAAAGAGACCTCCATTGATGAAGTGAATGAGCATTTGGACACTGTGCCATTAATGGACATTTATCAATGGCAAGACCTGGTAGATCCCCCTATATTTCCTGATATTTAAATTGAGCCTTGTAGTGTAAAAGACATACCTAATTGGGACCCATAGACTTTATTTGATCAAACACCAAATAGTAAACTAGGACCAACTGAACTATTAGTTGTACCTACAAAATAGGAAGAAGAAGAGTCAATTGATGTTCTGACACAACATCAACCAACTCTAGGGTACATTAAAAGTCAATAAGAATTTAAGCCCCACCATTACTTTGCCATCATAAAAGAAGAACAACCTTTTAGGGAAATACCCCATCAGCTTAATCCCCAATTTTGGGAAAATGTAAGATTGAAGGAGGAAAAATATGTACCGATTGCTATGGTCACTTTCATTCTTAAATTTGGTAAAAAATGGGGCCATTCATCTTGAATTGGTCCCAAGAAATTTAAAAGCGTGGTGGTCTTTCATGTTATATTGTTACCACCACCACAAATTTCAAGGTGGAGAATGTCTATTGACTACCGTGAAATTCTTATGTGGAGTGAGAAATTCTATGTTAAAGTTAGGATTAAGTTAATCAATTCGGTTAAGTGTAGATTAGTTAGTCTAGTATGAGTGAAGATGTTAAACTTAGCACTTATTGGCAGGCAACCCAGGGTTTTTTTAGAGAGTCATTGTTCTATAGTTGGCATTTATCATATAGGAAGTCATATGTTTCAAAAAGTTAGGGACAATGTTTAGTTCGGGTTGGGGGTGTAAATATGCATGAAATTTCTGATTTTTTCCTTTTTTTTTCAAAAAAAGAAGAAGAAAGTAATTTTTTTGAGTTTTTCAAAAGTTTTAAGGATGAAGTTCCTTTATTGTGATGAGAATAGGAATTTTCAAAGGCTAGTATTTCTCCTACTTTAACATCTTAATAGAAATGCATATGGTTAATTTTGCATTTTATTCATGTCCTAAAGTGTTTTATGAAATTGAGTTTGGGTTGGTTTTATGTCTTCTCCTATTTTTCCTAGGATACCTAATACTCAGGTGTGGTGTGGATTAAAGTATGTCAAATTGAATAGCTAGGATTGGGAAAAAGGGTAGACATCAAATAGGAAAGTGTGGAAGGGGGTGGCTTCCTTAAGGAGGGGAGTAGGTGGGAGACACCACCATTCTAGGAAGGGCGTCTCCTCGCTTCTGAAGTCGTGGTAACCTATTTGTTTTAGGAAAGTGGGTAGGGAATGGTTGGAAAAGAGGTGGAGGGTGTTAGTTGAGATATTTGGTTAGTTGGGGAGTTCCCTAAGAAGTGGAATGAGATAGACTTTGAAAATTCGTAGTGCATCTTAAAGGTGAGGTGGAAATTAAGAAAAAGTGAGAAAAACACTAAAAATTGAATGGTCTTATCCCATTGGTCCACATGCCATCTTATTCTAATAGATTTTCCCTTAATTATCCTCAAAATATCTCATGGATAAGTCTCTTGAATCTCTTCCAATACCAGCCTTCCATTTAGCTTAGCTTGACGGCTTAGATGACTAACTTTGAAGGTTCAATTGGCTAGGCATCATGGCTGGCTTTGGAAGCTTTCTTGGCTTGACTTGAAGGCTACATCCCTTGGCTTGAGTGGCTTGTATTTAGCTTGAATTCCTTAGCTTGCCACCACCTTTCATGGCATGTATGGCTAAGTTGGCTTAAGTGCCTTCCATACAAAGGTAGTGGGAATGCATGGCTTACATTATGGGCCCACTTTGGCCATTTTTAGCTCCTTTAATCACATCCATTACTGTCCAAAGATGATTCTTGCATTTGGTCAATGCTCAAGTGATGATTTTGAGGCTTTGACTCAATCTTATTTTTTGATCGTGATTGATCTTGGCCATTAGATCACCATCTTACTTCCTATAAAAGCAAAAAATCTTAATTAAATCTTAGAAAAAACTAATTAATCACATACTTACCTTGGACTAGCTTCTAGAGTAACAAAATATCAAACTTGTGGCTTATTAGATAAAAAAATGCATGTGTTATGGATTTTAGTCTAGAAACCCTAATTTACCCTTATAAGTTGTCACACATGGGTAATTAATTGGGTGGTTTTTATGAAAAATTAAACCTTTATAATGAAAAGTGTATGAGATCCAAAATATTGAGGAAACTCTATGAATTTATGATACAAATATAGTGCTCATTTCACTGAAATTCCTTGTTTTTATAAAAAGGAAAAATGACACTCAGGATTTTTAAAGGTCTTCTCATGAAAAATGTTTTCTGCGGTTTGTTTTCTAAGTAGTTTTCAAAACTTGGGAACCCACATTTCAAAAAGAATTATGAAATTGTATTATAAAATCCCGAGTTATCACAATTTAGGACTTTGAAAGCTGCAAAATTTTCTTTTCTATGTTACCTACAATCATGCACAGAATTCATGTATCAATTTCAATCCAATAAAGCTCATGTTTCATGCCTTGAATCACACACACCTTGTATAGATTCGTGGACACCACTTCAATTGTATTTTATTAGCTTTGCATGTTCTCATTTGATTAGTTAGCCACTTCAATTTTATTTTATTAGCTTTGCATGTTCTCATTTGATTAGTTAGTTACATGATAGGTTAGGTTTAGTCAATGATTAGTTTCTTTAATTATTGTTGAGGTCATTGTTAGATTAGGTTTAGAAAATTTCATTAGTTTAGTTTCTAAATTCATGCATGCTTCCTTTTCCATTTTATTTACTTTCCTATTTTAATAAAATAATCTTCCTTTGGCTAGGATAGGTAATTTTAAGAAAAATCAACTAATATACTAACCGTGAAATTCCTTGTGGGGTCTACCTCACTAGCGTACAAATTACTATAATAATTCATGCGCTTGTGAGTAATATTAAAACTACACCACTAAGGTATTCCTTATTGATTATACTTCATTTTCAAATGGTTTTTGGCCATTTCAGGTACTTAGAAGTCATTTGGTACCTCAGAACTATCTCTTAGATTGTTTGTAGAATTCTGCATCAATAATAAGTTACCAAAACGTCCTCATTCCCAACCAAAAACCATGGGATTTGAGACAAAAATTTTCATTTGAAGGAACGTTATTAAATTTAGGTTAAAACTTCATTCTTTTTCTTACATAACAGTAAGCAACAACATTAGCAGTGTTTTAATGCCTATGTAGGAAACAATAAGGATGGCTTGGATTTAGAGGAAAATATCATAGATTGAGTGTCAACCTGATTTCTAAACATTCTCTGTTAGTTCCCCACTTGTTCTAATAGTTTTGTTTTCATTGGGTTTCCTCATCTCCATAAGACTCTTTTAGTTGTGTAGATTTGTGATATATGGTAAAAGGATAACACTTCTCATTCGAACTTGATTTGTATTAAGAGTACTACATCTAGTAGGTATCTCCCATGTTTTCAACCATGTGGGCTTGGGAAGCCCTATTTGGAGATAAGTTTTTGATAAAATGTCTCACATTAGGCCTATGATTTCTAATCCAAATGGGCTTCATAGCTTGGGCCTCTCTTCAACCATTATCATTCATTCACCACTCCTTGGTTGTAGCTCTCCTATAGCCACTAAATTTTTTGTGTTTTTCTACCCTCCTAAATACATGGTGCCTTGCCCAAGGAAGACATCCAAAAACCAACATTTAAATCCCTTAAAATAAGGTGCCTCCTTGGTATTTAGAGTGTATACTATGCTTTCTGAACCTATAGTTTTTCATCTTGTGAGCTTTGCTTCACACTCATTCTCTTTCTTACTTCTAGGACAACTCATCCTAGCCAACCATACCTTAAATGTCCTAACATTCTCCTGATTCATTGAATCTATCTAGGCTTGAGATCACTTTGCTCTTGCCAAATCTAATAATCCATTCTTTCTAAGCTTTTCATGGAAAGAAAGTAAAAAACATGTAAATGGTGTTTTGAACTCTAAACCGATGTCTCTAATACACTTAACATTACTACTTAGGCATCTCAAATTCACCCATAAAGTTAAGCAAAATGATATCCTTATTAAAGTACATGGCAGGATTACATCTTACCCACCTTATATAAATTTTGTCCTTAACATTTCATGGTCACTCGGTGAATGATTCAGGAAACATCTACTTCATGTCGTCTTCTATCTCTCATGTAGCTTCTTTTGCTGAGTGATGTTGCCATAAAATCTTAACCAAGGGTGTCCGCTTACTCCTTAGAATCTTTTCATTTTTGTTCAAGATTTGTACTTCTTTTTCCTCAAAATTGAGGTCTAGCTCTATTGATCATTGCCCATGTAAATGTATATACTTTTGCAACATCAGTACATGAATTACCTTATATACTTCATCTAATTATGGAGGTATGTCTAAATAGTAAGATATTGGGTCAACTCTCTCAAGGATTTTAAAAGGTCCTACAAATTTGGGGCTCAACATCCCTTCCACACCAAATCTCATCACACCTCTTGTCGACGAGATCTTCAAGAACACATGATTTCGTACCTTAAACTCTAGATGCATGCCCTATTATTTGCATAGCTCTTCTATTTGCTATGTTTTGTAAGTAGTTTCTTTTGAATTACTCTCACAATCACTGCACATTACTCTATCAACTTCGGATTTACAAATTGATACTTTCCTACATCAGTCCTACAAGTGGGCATGTGAAATGTTTGGCCATGTAATGCTTCATAAGGTACCAAGTTGATACTACTGTCATTATTGTAGGTGATTCTACAAAAGGAAGAAGTTTATCCCAGTTTCCTTTCATTTCAAAGTGCATGCCCATAGAATATTTTTAAGCATTGGTGTATATATATACATACATACATACATATGTGTATTACATTCTGTTGTGTTTTTAGCAAGTGCATGGGCTATTGTAGTATAGCATATGCAAGTACGAGTCGAACCCACAAGGACTTGCTTTAAAAAATTGGAGTTTAAATAAAATATAAATCTTCAAAAATTGAAATTATATGATAAAAATTAACAAAAAGTGCAATTAGACTTTAGATGTATTTAATCAATGAAAATTACATAAATCCAATTAAAAAGGACAACAATTTAACTAAAGAAACATGAAAAATCTACTTCCCTAGATCGATTATCATCAAATTCTTCAAATATGGTCTCTTAAACTTCAATCAGCCTTTATTAGTCTCTTCTTAGTACTTTTGATTCATGATCCACTAGATAGATTATGTAGATTGCCAAAAATTAGAGAGATCTGGGCAAAATATGGATTTTTTTATTTGGATGGTTTAGATCACTTTCTAGATTTTAGATTTAAGATCAGAGACATTAATCAAGCCAAGAGATGTCTTAAGAATGTAATCTAAAAATTAACTAAAGATCTGAATTGAAACATATGAGAAATAAAGAGATCTTCACTATTAAGGCTAACTTGTTGATTAGGTTAAGCCTTAATTAATCTAGCTTGGATTGCGCAATTCTGAGATAAGTAGAATATAGATAAAAAAAAATTTGGAATAGAACAGGGACACAGAGAGAATTAAAAATGGGGCATATAAAGAATTTAAGAAAAGTGGCATGGATAAAAAAGGAATTAATAGAATTTTTATTTTTTAAAAAGGAAAGGAAATTGATGGAGAAGAAGGAAGCCAAAGGAGGAGGAGAAGAGAAGGAGGGAGAGATGTACAAAGAAAACCTAACACGGGTTTTCTCTTCTCGATTGATTTGTGAAGAAGGCTTGTTGGGAGGTGAAGGAGAAGCTAGGAAGGGGGCAGGGCTATCCAACGATGATAGATGAGCCACCGGTGTGACAAAGGTGGCTCTATGGTAGTGAATGAATGGGAGAAGGGAGGAAGATGATGCCGAGAGGAAGACAGGTGGTGCTGTGAAGGGAGCTTGGCCATTGGAGTAGAGAGTGACCGAGAAGCAAAGAGAGTAAAGAGAAAGAGGGCAGGAATAGAGGCTTGTCTGGCCAATGTTGGATTTGTGTGGTGAATTGACCAGAGCAGGATGATGATGGTTGATGTGTTGTGCGTGTTAGAACAAAGAGAGATGGTGGAACTGGGCATCACAGATGAATAGGTGGAGATTGAGAGCTTGGGTTCGTGTTGCTGGGTCGGTGACGGTGAAGATGGTAGAGCATTAGAATAGAAAGATGAGAAGGAGGGTGGCCAGAGGTAAGGGAGATGGAGGTGTTGCAAGTGACTAGATTGGGCAAAGAACTGGGGGTTAATTGGGTGAAAAAGCGATGGGGGAAGAGCAAGGAATTCTAAGCCGATGGCACAGAGGCAAGACATAGTGGAGGGGAGGGAAAGAAACAAAGGGAATAATAGGGAGTTGGGAAAGAAAGAAGATGGAGGTGCCATTTGGTGGCAATGAATGGTAATGAAGGTTCTGGAGATTGATGTCTTCTAGTGGAGAAGTTGACAGAGATGGGAGTAGGGAAGCTAAGACAATGAAGAGGGTAGATGGTGAGAAAAACAGAAAAAAAAAATAAAAATGACCAGCTAAAATGAAATAACTGGAAAGCAAAGTAAAATAGTAATGGTAAGTAGTTGAAAGAATGTAAACAGAGAATAGTGGAGAGGAATTGAACGAAAAGGAAAAGGAGAAGAGAAAAAGAAAAGGAGAGAGAAGAGGAGAAGAGGAGAAGAGAAGAAAAGGAAAGGGGGTGGTGGTCTTGCCTCCTACAGTCCAACCCAAGGGGGGAGAAGAGAGTAGATAAGAGAGAGAATAGAGAGACATTGGGGAGATGGAGCTATAGGTGGGATAGTTTCCTTTGTAAGAGGAAACTCAAGAGAAATTAGAAAGAGAGGGACTGGTGAAGTAGGAAAGGTGTAGTGGAAAGAGGGGGAGAATGGAATGGGAAAGAAGGTGGTAGCTTACCTCCCACCAACTTCTAATTTTCCTTCTAGCTTGCTTTCTTCTAACTATTTGGGCTTTCCAAAATTTCTCCATGTTTTCCTTTAAAACAAAGTTTCCTTAAAGAATTCATTCCATTTGCACCATTGAATCTTTGTTGGGTGATCTACACCGTTGAAATTCTATCTAAATCATCTAAGCCCATTTTGGTTGATCTACAAGACAAAAGGCTAGATTAGAGTCATTTAAACTGCAAATTAAGCATCTGATTAGCTTGGATGATTATCTGACCATTAATTTTGACAATTTATGGTCGGATGGTTAATTTGAGCTAAATTTCATATTTTATCTAAAAATAATCCAATTGATAAGTTAGATGGTCTAAATAAATGCTAAACTAAGGGTCTTTTGGCCAAAATTAAACACTTAACACCCCCCCCAACTAGCAATCTACTAGTCCCAAGCAAAACATGCAAAAATTGATACAAGGTGCCACTTTTGTAGGTACTCACAATTGCATTTATCATATGCAACAAGCCTTTGAACCCCAAGGTTACTCCTAGTGGACGAGTTATGCCTTGTGAGGGTTTACAGTGATTATACCCACAAAATTAAATAAGGTTACATCCCCTATTTTATCATTGAGAATTTTCATTCATTATCAATCTACTAGTTATTCACAACTTAATAGAGAATATTTGACAATTTTACACATCATATACATATTAAAGGCATTTCATTTGAGTTATTTCTTGTAGTGCATGTGTGTACTACCACATAAATCTTGACTTCTAACCAGATATGCTTAAATTACGATTGGAAATATGTCTTGACCTCAAATCCTCACAAGTATACTCTCAAAAATAAAACTCTCAGATAAGGGGTTAAACATATTTCTCTCATTATGTGACCAAATCCAACAAACTGATGGTTCACATAAATCTTTCAAATGCTCATGAGACAAAGAAAAGTGATCCCTAAGAGTGGATGTTATCACCAAGAATATTAGGGGTAGTTTACCTTAATTCTTTCTTTTTATCTCCTCTTTCAGGCTATGTTCCACCTAAGATCAATAGGTCTTTAACTAGGACGAAACGTAGGCTTATGATAGGTTCAAAAAAGAAGGGTATAAGGGTTTCAAAGGATTAAAATTGAGTAGAGGTCTTCAATGAATATTTGTTTGGACAACATTTCTTTTGGTTGTACTTGAAGTGAATATCTCTTTCATATTTTTGTCTTTCTCTTTCTTTCTTTCTTTTCTTTTTCTTTGGAATAAAGATGGCTAATTTTCACACTTCTTTGACTTTTTGTCCTCTTTTTGAACTTTTTCTTCTAACTCTACTCATTTTGACGATGGGTGATGGATATTTATTTTACTGGCTTGTTCTGGGTTAAGGTAAATGGGGTTAAGAAAGAAAAGGCTTAATAATAAGCTCAAAGGGGCTAACTGGTGTTAAGATTTACTGGGTAGGCTTTATGTCTCTAGGCTAAGCAAAGATGGCCTGTATCATTTCCTAGGTTTCCTAAAGTGTATTAGATTTAATAAATTTTCTAGAAATAAAGGTATTACTCCTATTTATTCTTGATGTTTAACCAAAACTAATAGGATCACATTAAGTTATATATGCTGAAGAAATTGTGGAATTACTTACAACTCTCTGAAAGAAGATAGTCTCTAAATCTCACTAGGTTATAGGTCTCCACTGATCTTCCTCTAGGTCTCTAAGTCATACCTCTCTATTAGTTTTGACTATGTGTTATGTGTAAATAGTTTATGAGAATTAACTTTTATAAAATGTTTCAACATATGAATAATATGCAAAACTAATCATATGCATTCCCATTAAGAGATGAAAACAGTGGAATTACTAAATTCTGAACATCCAGTTTTCATCACAGTAAAGGAACTCTACCTTAAACAAAATTTTCTTTCTTTCAATTTTTTTTCAAAAGAATCAAGAAAACTTAAAAAAAATCAAAATCAAAATTTCTATATGCATCTATAGTCCCCAACTTGAATGAAAAATTGTCCTCAATGTTTGGAAAACATATGATCCTATATGGAACAACGTAGAAGATGAAAATTTGAAAAACATCTGGGTTGTCTCCCAAGAAGCATTAAGTTTTACGTCTTCAGCTAGACATGGCCTTACCTAACGTTCTAAACTTAGAGCTAGCTGGGTTGGCTTATTTGTCCTAATCCTAACCCTATGATGAAATGGAGAGATTTCTCACACCACTTTAGAATCTCCAAGTAATCTATATATTACCTTCGCCCTAAAATTTTTGGTGGTAAAATTAAAACAACGAAGATCACCATGACTTTTTATCATGGGGAATCATATTGGTGATCTCTCATCTTCAAAATTTCACGGTAGCCAATATAAATCCTCCACCTCGAAAATTGAGGCAATGGAAACATAATGACTTCATGTACTACTATGCATTTTGTTGGACCATTTTATAACACCCCAAGGGTCCAACTATCAAGATATTGTCCGCTTTCCACTAACAGTGCCCATACACTGACAACATTCATGGCTTTCTTCCCCCCTTGAAACCAAGTTCCCAAGGAAAACACATCTTGACAGGTAGAGTTCCTTGAACCCTTATAACCAGCTCAGTCAATTTCCCCTTAGTGATGTGGGACAAACTCTTAAGGTCACTTGCCTCACAACTACCTACCCAGCGTCTCTTGGCTCACCTCTCACCCCCACTAGGGAACAAATGTCCTCGTATACTGGCCAGTCACACATCGGGTCAGGGGTTGGCTATGATACCATTTATAACACCCCAAGGGTCCAACTATCAAGATATTGTCTATTTTCCACTAACAGTGCCCTTACACTAGCAACAATCACGGCATTGTTCCCCCATGGAAACTAAGTTCCCAGGGAAAATGTGTCTTGACAAGTAGAGTTCCTTGAACCCTTATAACCAGCCCAGTCATTTTCCCCTTAGCGATGTGGGATTAACTTTTAAGGTCTCTTACCTCACAACTGCCTACCCAGCGTCTCTTGGCTCACCCCTCACCCCCTTTAGGAAACGGTCGTTGGGTAGGTAGCTGTGAGGCAAGAGACCTCAAGAGTTATTCCCACATCGCTAAGGGGAAAGTGACTGGGCTAGTTATAAGGGTTCAAGGAACTCCACCTGTCAAGACACATTTTCCTTGGGAACTTGGTTTCCATGGGGGAGCAAAGCCGTAATTGCTACTGGTGTATGGGCATCGTTGGTGGAAAGCAGACAATATAGTGACAATTGGACCCTTGGGGTGTTATAAATGGTATCAAAGCCAACCCCTGACCCGGTGTGTGGCTGACCAGTGGACGAGGACATCCGTTCCCTAGTGGGGGTGAGGGGTGAGCCAAGAGACATTGGGTAGGTAGTTGTAAGGTAAGAGACCTTAAGGGTTAGTACCACATTGCTAAGGGGGAAAGTGATTGGGCTGGTTATAAGGGTTCAAGGAACTCTACCTGTCAAGATGCATTTTCCCTGGGAACAAAGTCGTGACTGCTACCTGTGTATGGGCACCGTTAGTGGAAAGTGGACAATATCTTGACAGTTGGACCCTTGGGGTGTTATACATTTGGAGATGAATGGTCCTTTTCTTGACCAAATTGAGGGATAGTAATGATCATTGTATTTAGTTTATCTTTTTCTTTTATTTCCCTAACCTTGTCCTGAACTAGGGTAATATGCTAACTCTGCCCTTCCCTAAAAGGTTTTTCTTGTATTGTTAGAGATGCGGACAAGGTTTGGCTTAAACCTGGGTTATCTTCTAATGTGTACCGTAAAGTTGGTTGATGTAAGGCTAGTACATCAATAGACTCTTTCTCATCCTATTCTTTTGGTACATGCAAGATTTCAGATGGACCTAAATTGTTGTCTAATGGTTACTCAAATAAGGTCTGTAGGTTCCAATCAGGTAGATCTTCTACATTATAAGGCTCAATTGGAATATCAAGCTCTATAGGGCGTTTTACTCTAGTTTGCTATTGAGAAGTTGCCATCAAAGGCACAGTATTTAAGAATAGATTCACCTCCTCAAAAGATGTGTCTTCATCAAAGTCATAAAAATGAGTGGGTGGTTTTGGGTTGGATGTTTTTGAAGCTTTATTTTATTCATCAATGGAAGTCTCTTCTTCATAATCGTAAGGAGCAAGACATGGTTTGAGTAGATATGAGTTGGAGGTTTCTAATGATGGTTGTGGACTTTGTGGCTTAGGAGGATCATAAGAAATTTTCATATTATTATTAGTAATAAATGGATCTTCATTATCCCTAATTTGCTTTATTTCCTTAGTCCTTTTTATAATTTCAACAATATTTCCGTTAGTAGTTTCCCATATTGGTTTCATTTCCTTTACACATTTCTCCATCTCTCATCTCATTTCCTTTTAGCTAGCAGCCATGCCTTGTTCTATTCTCTCAAAAAATTGTTGCTCTTCTAATGGTAGTTCTTCATGTTGTAGAGGAAACAACTCATAGGGTTAGTATTGCTGTGGCATTGGGGTGCTGAAAAAGGGTTGAGTAGGTTGAACCCATGATGATTGACCCTTATATTCTTGATAATCATGATAGTGTTGACCAGTGTGGGACCATTGTGGTTCTCCTAATATCAATAATCTTGAGACAATGGTTGTTAATGATGCCTAGCCCATCCATTATAGTCTTGGTAATTTCTCTCTAGATAAAAATTGCTAGGGTATGTGAATGCATTAGGTACATCCACTGGCTCCTGATAGTATTCATTGTATGTGGAGCTTGATGGGGCCATGAAAGAGTGGAATAGGGATGTTTAGAATAGGTATAGTTATTATGCTATTGAGGTTGTGGCGCAGCTTGCCTAGAAGCTATTATCCTAAGCAATTGACTTTCCATAATATCTAACCTATCCATCAATGCATCTAATCTATGAAATCTATCCCCTTCTCTATAGGCTGTTGTCCTCAACTTTGTATACAACGAAATAAATCATTGTATACAACAAATGAGGGTTTTTTTTTTTTTTTTCCAAAAGGAAAAAAAAAACTAACCTGCATAATGTAACCTACCTAAAATGATGCACAAATAAAGGGCACAATCAAATAATCCTTAGGCTAATAAGTAATATTTTGAGTTTCTTGAATTTTTGCAGGGACAATGCTTTTAATTTAGCCTAATCAAGCACTCCTCTTCTCTTTCAGATTTGACTATTGCTTACCAATTAGGTTATGCGCAAGGTCGTTAATACAATCCTCATATAAGTGGGCATTTAGACCTTAACAAATGTCAACAGAAGGTGTGGGAAAATCACTTGGATTTTAGGACACTCACTCTAACCACAATATTCAGGAGCCATTAGAGTGGCAATAGATCACATCTTAGTAAGAGGGTCCTACGAGCACGTAATGGTCCTATAAGTTTCTTATAATTAATTTTAGATTAATTTGAAAGGTAGGGTTGTGCACGTGTGGTGATTATCCTAGGTGGGCTACGAATTGGTGATGAAATTCATCCTTGATCTTGTGGGGTCTGGTGCCCTTACTAATTAATTTCCATTCTCCATTGTAGTTTGATCAACATATATATCACCTTAAGGCACTAAACGTGCCCTATGAGTGCAATTGAGAGCAATAAACTAATTCCTAAAAATGCAATAATTATCAAATATGCTTTCTATATGCAATTATTCTACCAAATAGTGCAAAATTATTCTAAATGCAAACCCTAATCTAGGAAGTAAAAGGAGTGAGAGATACTTACAGTGGGGTTTCTGATGAAGATCAAGTGTGGGCTACCTTATCCCACACTTGCCCTGTATTATACAACCGTTTTAAAATTGAAATTGAAATGAAAATTGCAAATTATAAAGATCCTCACTACAAGATTCACTCAAAAGGAAAAGAAAATTCTATTCTAGGAAAGCAAGAAAATATCTATTTTGATAAAGATCCACTTGCCAATTTCCTCTACTTTCTAATTTCTTGAAAAAAAAAAGATAGAAATAAATAACAAATTTAGGAAATAAGGTGATTATGCACTAAAAAAAATACACCTAAAAAGACTAAAATGCTAAAAGTATTCAATTCTTAAAATGACACGGGTTTTCTCTTCTCTTCTCGATTTGTGAAGAAGGCTTGTCAGGTGATGAAGGAGAAGTTGGGAAGGGGTAGGCCCGTCCAATGATGACAGATAAGCCATTGGCGTGATAGAGGTGGCTGTGTGGTAGTGAAGGAACGGGAGAAGGGAGGAAGACGACGCCAAGATATAGATAGGCAGTGCTATGAAGGGAGCTTAGCCTTTGGAGTAGAGCACAACTGGATAAGCAGAGAGAGTAGAGAGAAAGAGGGTGATTAGAGTAGAGGCCCAACTAGTCAGTGCTGGATTGGTGCAGTGAATTGAATTGAGCAGGATGATGATAGTTGATGTGCTGTGCATGCTAGAATAGAGAGAGATGGTGGAATTAGGCATTGCTAGTGAACAGGTGGAGATCAAGAGCTCGAGTTTGTGTTGCTGGGTTGATGATGGTGAAGATGGAAGAGCATTAGAGGAGAACGGTGAGAAGGAGGGTGGTCAGAGGTGAAAGGAGATGGAGGTGTTGTAGGTGACTATATTGGGTAGAGAACTGGGGTTAACTAGGTGAAAAAGCAATGGGGGAAGAGTAGGGAGTGACAGGCCAATGATGTAGAGGCAAGACAGAGCATAGGGGAGGGAAAGAAATAGAGGGAACAATAGGGAGTTGGAAAAGAGGGAAGATGGAGGTACTGTTTGGTGGTGATGAAAGGTAAATGATGGTGCTGGAGATTGATGTCGTCCAGTGGAGAAGTTGACAGAGATGGGAGCAGTGAAGTTGAGACGATGAAGAGGGTAGATGGTGGGGAAAAAAAAAAAGACTAATTGAAATGAAATAACTGGAAAGAAAAGGAAAATAGTAATGGGAAGTAGTTAAAAGAATGTAAATAGAGAGGAATTGAGAGGAATTAAACAAAAGGGAAAAGGAGGAGAAAAAGAAAAAGGGAGAGAGAAGAGGATAAGAAAAGAAAAGGAAAGGGAGTGGTGGTCTTGCCTCCTACGGTCTAGCCCAAGGGGGGAGAAGAGAGTAGATAAGAGAGTGAGTAGAGGGACGTTGGGCAGAGGGGGTCATAGGTAGGATGGTTTCTTTTGTAAGAGGAAACCCAAGAGAAATTAGAAAGAGAGGGAGTGGTGAAGTAGGAAAGGTGTGGTGGAAAGAGAGGGGAGAATGGAATGGGAAAGAAGGTGATAACCTACCTCCCACCACCTTCTAATTTTCCTTCTTCCACTTTCCTTCTAGCTTGCTTTCTTCTAACTATTTGGGCTTTCCAAATTTTCTCCATGTTTTTCTTTAAAACAAAGTTTCCTTTAAGAATTCATTCCATCTACACCATTGAATCTCTGTTGGGTGATCTGCATCGTTGAAATTTGATCTGAACCATCTAAGCCTATTTTGGTTGATCTACAAGACAAAAGACTAGATTAGAGTCATCTAAACTGTACATTAAGCATCTAATTAGCTCAGATGATTATCTGACCATTAATTTTGACAATTTATAGTTAGATGGTCAATTTGAGCTAAATTTCATATTTTATCTAAAATCATTAAATAGATAAGTTAGATGATCTAATTAAATGATAAACTAGAGGTCTTTTGGCCAAAATTAAACACTTAACACATACCCTATATTTATCATGTTTTACCCTCAAAATCACTTAATCATCACTGATTAGGGTTAAGTCTTTTTTTTGCAGGTCTAGGGTACAAATAATATAAAAAATACACAAAATTTATAAATTTACCCTTAAAAGAGGAATCTCAAATTTCAAGCTATATCATAAGCCACACATGTCAAAAATAAAGTTTTGGAGGTTCAAAATAATCGTTGGGTGTTACTATCAAAGTAGTATGCACAACTACTCAAATGAAGGTAAAAAGGTGATAAACTCTCCATGCATGAATGCATGCATTTCACCACCTCATGAATCTTGTGAGAGAAGTTAAATTCACATCCAATAAAAGCTTATTAGAAATAAAAGAAGAACAAGACCCACATGAAGACTTTTTACTTATTTTCTCTCTCCTACTCAACCAAAGTAAGAAGATTATCCAATGAATGGATATCATATCCATACAAAGGTCGTGGGGTCTACTTAGTCCTCCACATGAAATATAAGAAGAAATCTCTAAGGAGTCAGGGCATTCATTCTATGACAATCCAATCCCAATAGTGGAGAGAAAATAAAGGTTAAGGAAGATGTACATGTCATAATTGATCCCATCCATTCAAGAAGGTGTGAGCATGATCTAAGGGCTAGGAATAAAGCAAAGGAAAGAAGGAAACTGTAACGACCTTTCCCATGTTAAAATGCCAACCCAAAACCCTAAGGAAAGATAGATCTCAATTAACTATGCTCATCCAATGATCCTTGCATTGTAAGGGTTTCTAAACACAATGTCCACACACACGCGCACACACACACACACACACACACACACACAAACATATCCATATGTATTCTAGTCTCCCCTTCTTAGGTCTTTCTAATTTTGAAACCTCCTTGATTCTCTCCACCTACTTTACTTTCTTTCCTATTTCCTTTCTATCTCTTTCTTTACCTACTTATTCCCTTTCCTCAGCCTCTTTCCATCTTAGTCCTTTCCACCTTCCATCCCATTTCCTTATGTGAAAAAGATGCCTCCCCCATTGTGCCCTCCATTCCATTCTAATTAAGTTGTCTTAATCTCAACCATTGATGCATCTTGACTTGCACTCTGAAAACATATAAATAGGGGTGTTATGAATGAGGTTAAGATCTTTCGACTTTCCTTAGAGTTCAAAGATAAAGCTAGGAGAAATAAGGGGTCAAAGATCATCCTCACCCAAGTTCCCTTCTAGCATTAATGCCCAATACTTTGGAGATAAAGGTAGGGCCTCAACCTTTTCCAATTTCTTTCTTACTCATTTTCTTTTTATCTCTTCCATATCCATTTTCTTTCATGCATCATATTGGATTACAAGCATCTTCAATTTATCCTTGCATTCCATCTTAGGCTCATTTGAGATGTAGCTAGTGTTCATTTATCACTTAGTTTTGTATGCAATTTCCTAAATTTCATGGTATACAATTTTGATGTAGCTAGTATCCATTTATCACTTAATTTTGTATGCACTTACTTATTTTTAGATAGTTTCTAATTTTAAGCATAGCACTGGGTCTAAATGCATTCTACATTTTGTTTCTAATAGAGCAAGCATCATAGATCATTATTGTGGTTTAGAATATCTTTCATCATAGTTGTAGTACATGCTTTTAGCACTTCCGAAATTTAGAACAAGGGTATTTTCTAATTTTAGATTTACAAGTTTAGATCTTAGATTCCTTTTTTCTGGCTTTGGTAACTTTCCATTTTTCTTCCATACATCTTAAGGTTTCTTTAGGGTTACTTTAAGACCATTTTAGGAACTCATTGCATGTTAGATTCTTAGGTTTAGCACTTTCCTAGTTTAGAAACATGCACTTTCCTAATTTAAAAACTACTGCTTGGATTAGTTTGACTCTTTAATTTTCCTTGCATACATTCTAGGATTAGTTTAGAAACCTCATACATATTAGTTTCTTACATAGAGAATGCATTACCACTTTCTAATCTCATGCATAGTATTGTAGTTTTATATTAGTTCCACTTTCCAATTTCATAAACACACACACACACACACACACACACACACACACACACACACACACACACACACACACACACACACACACACACACTTGTTTAATTACATGCATCGAACTTTCCATGCTAGGATTGCATCCACCATCCTCTATTCCATCTCTCACTGCCAATTTCCTTCACTTTTGTACATACTCTTACCATCTTTCCTTATCCATTCACTTTCTAATTCTATAATAAGCACACCCACTTTCTAATTTTAGATTGCATGCATAATCCATGATAATTAGATAATGCATTCATACATCATTCTTCTACCTCTTCTTTCTAATTTCTTGTTTATGGAGTTGTAATAAGGAAAAGGAAAGGATTCTTATGTCTTTTTATGGTAACAATGGAACTTTCTAATTCCATAAATAAAGTTGAGAAAACATCCAAGTCCATCCATAAAGCCACCTACATTCCTTGCTAGGGCTTCATGTTGAAGGGTAGGAGTACACCATGTACCTATTCCTTGGTAAGAATTAGTGAGTCCTTATCCTATGGCCACTGTCTCCCTTTATTTTCTTTTCTTTCATTTCATGTTTAAGTGAGGATGCCTCTTCTATGGTTCACCTTCCTTAAAAATGAATTACCTCTTACCTCCTCTCATTCTAATTCCTTGAAGTTACCCTCTTTTTGGAGTTTCTAGCTTCGTAAAAATTCCATAACTTTCCGTACTTCCATTTCCACCATCTTCTTTCTTTCCTAGGGTGGGGATAGTTTAGGAAACATGTTAGGCTCCTCTTTATTGGCTGCCCTAAGAGTTTATTCTTAAAGATCATTGGATGGGATTTGTTTTGGTTTGTGGCATGTTGGATGAAACATATGAGAAAAGCTTGGTGGTAAGTTTAGTGTATTTTGAGTTGAAGAGAAGTATACAGGCTTCTATTGATTCACACAACATGAGGTCCTACAGCAGAATTCAAGCCTAGATTTGAAGGACTTTTACTTGCTTTGTTTATTACTTATGTAACAAATGCTTGTAATTCTTTTCAGTAATGAAATAGTTCTTTATTTTCTTAGTTATTTTGTTACTTAAATTCTTAGTTAGTTACATTTTAAAAAAGTTTCCTTGATTATTTCCGTACTTCTTTATTCACATAGTTTTCTAGATTCCTTAATTGTTTTCTTTCTTAATCATATTTGCATTCTAGTTGTTTAGCATATTGGGTACTTCTTAGTTATTTGTTTCCTTCTTAGTTAGTTCTTGGCTTAATGTTTAGTTCTTTGGTCCTTCTATTGAATGCTTAGCCAGGCTAAAGTAAGATAACCTAAATTTTATTTAGCTCCATTTATCAAATGGGTCCTCTTGGGATAGACCCATATTTGTTGACTCTGTACTTCATTAGAACCATACACTTACTGTATTTAGCTCCATTTATCAAATGGAACAATTGCCGAAGACTCGCAACTGAGTTTTAATTAAATTTGGGTTATAATGCCTTACCACTAGTTGTAGACTAATGATTGCTTCCATTTTTGCATACTTTCCTTATTCTTGAATAATTTGATGCTTTTCTTTGTATTTTTGAAAGAATTTGGACAAGAGCAAGGACTTGGAGGAAGACATTAGGATAGTTTCTATTTTTATTTTGAGTGGCTTGTAGTGAGGATGAAACTATGATTTGTTTACACATAATTCATTTAAAAGGGTTATAATAATATAGGTCAAGGCTGGGCCATCCTAACTTGGAGGAGGAGGTGGCCTGAAAATGGACCCACCTTTTTAAGAGAAGTTTAGTTCTAAGACCCCACTATGAGCTATCCTAACTTCTTTCAATTTCCTAGATTAGTTTGCATTAATAAAGTTGCATTGTGGATGGTATTTAAAGAAGCATATAGAAAGCATTTCCTTACTTGTGGCATTTTGGGGCTTGCATTAGATTTACTACTTTCCTTGCATATGAGAGCACATTTACATGCTTTAAGTTGAACATGTGTTGATCAAACTATGTGGGATGCTAAATGAATTAGTAGGGGCACTTACCCTAACAAGATCAAGGGTGGTTTTGATTACCATCTCATGGCCCACATAGGTTAAAACATCACCCTACACACAACTCTAGCCTGAACAATTTAATTAAAATTAGTCTAGAAGAGACCTTAGTAGCTTATGAGCTCATAGGATCCTCTTGGAATGAGGTGACCTCATGTCCCCTACTTGATTAGCTCTGCTAGTATTTAAATAAGTATCTCTGCTAACACATTCAATGACCGAGATCATGTAATAACCCCAATTTTTATGAATATAATTGAATTATTAATATGTAAAAGTTGAAATTCTAAAAGTGGAACTAGAACTTTGAGTTCTAGGAAAATTCATTTTTATAAAAATAAAATAATTACTTAAAACTTGGATATTTGTAATGTACTAAAAAAACTGATCAGAATGACTGTAAGTACGTCAAAATCTGAGTTCAGATGAAAAATTCATATTTTTCTCCATTTTTATGAATAAGGGGCAACATAGTAATTTTACTCATAACTAAGACCTAAGACATCAAAATTTGGAATGTAGTTAGAAAATCAATTGAAATGACACTAAGTACGCTCAATTTTGAGTTCATAGGAATAAACCCTAAATTTCTCCAATTTTGGAATAAAAAGGGCAAAATAGTCTTTTTCACAACTATTTGGGACCCACAAGGTGGGCCAATGGTTTGGAAGACCACCATCATGAGTCAAAACACTACCAGCTACTAGTGGAGAATGAGGTGGTAGTGGGATTCCAATGACAATTTAATAATAAAAAGAAATGAAACATAATTATGACATGTAATCATGGAAAATTCAAAAATCTCTATAAATAGCCATTAAATTTCCCAAAAATCCCTCACGAGGTGCCCTAGAATCCCCTAAATTCCTAGCTCCAAACTCCTCCTCCATCTTCCCCATTTCTCTCTTCTTTTTCCTCTTGTTTTTTTTTTTTTCTGGCACTCCAGGCTCATTGGAGATGTCAGGTGTGTCAATTGACACGTTGTCCCTGATGAACCAAGGTTTTCACCTAGGAAATCCTAATTCAATTAGCCATGGAATTCTATCCCATAGATCCAGATCCCCATTGTTGGATTTGTTCGGGCTAAGGAGATCTACAAAAGTCCTAAGGTCCTATGATGATCCACGTCTTTGATCACCGGGAAACTCTGAATGAAGACAAGCATGGTACTGGGTACCGTCTCCAGCTATTAATCCTTGTTATTTTGGTCAATCTGGCCATTAAAAGTTGATCTAAAACTATTAGATCTCTTCAGTGCATGGTGATCTACAAAAGCCCCATGGTCTTCAATCTTCTCCGGCTATGGCACCAGAGAAATCACGGATTGAATGT
This sequence comes from Warburgia ugandensis, assembly GCA_035236585.1. Taxonomy (NCBI): domain Eukaryota; kingdom Viridiplantae; phylum Streptophyta; class Magnoliopsida; order Canellales; family Canellaceae; genus Warburgia; species Warburgia ugandensis. Next base: position 68,027,781 of record CP141126.1, on the reverse strand, counting down.
ATCTTCAGGCATATAGGGTCATTTTTTGGCTTTCTTTATTTCTCTGGTGTTATTTCTCCTTCTCTGGTGAAAATCTTTCACCAATTGGCACAAGTAAGTGGTTCCCTCCTTCCTACATTCATTCCGGCAACTTACCTTAAGTTCTCCAGCCTCAGGAGGATCTCCTGGGTAGTTGATCCATCAAGAATGATGGATCTGGCAACAGGGTGGAGATCCTTACCATGGATGGCTCAGATTGAAATTCTAAGCCATTGGACGATTTTCTGGTACCCAACAAACCCAAGGGATAAAATCTTAGGCATAGATCTTGTAAGATGAGGGAGATCAGGGAATGGGCGATCCAACAGTCCAAATCTGGACCATCTCACTTATCATTGGTCACCCATCCCTGGTGATGGGTAATCCTAGGTAACAGGCATGGGTCGACCTCGCATTTGTCCTTTTCTGTTGGAATGATCTCAGTAGTCCATTTATTGAACTGATATCTTAATTCTTCAATTAGGAGCTCATTTTAGCTTTGATTTTAGATTTGAAAACATTGATGCATTCCTTATGTTATGTAAAATCTATTGGAATTATGAGATCTATGTTTCTAATTGTTTTTATGAGAGATAATTGCCAAAATCCATTGTAACAATCTTGGATCATGCCTAAGATTATCTTAAAATGTAAATCTAATATGATAGATGGATCTAGGACACCCAAAAACCTTAAGATCAATAATCACAGTAAAATTTATGGACATCTAGATCAAAGAATTAGGTTGTTATAGATTGGATCAATCTGAACCCTTAAAAATGCCTAAAATCTTAAAATTTTGATTCAGATCTTATTTTAAGTCCAAATTTAAGTATGATAACACTAATGGATTTTTTTATGATATGTAGAATCTTATGGAATCATGATATTATGTTTTTAATTATATTTATGTAAATTATTTGCTAAAATCCGTAGTAACAACCCTGGATCATGATCAAGATGATCTCAAAATAGAGATTTGAACTGATGGATGCATTTAGGAGGTCCCAAAACCCTAAGTACCATTATCATAGTAAAATTTAAGGATCTCTAGACCAAATAATCGAATTAAAATAGTAAAGATCAATATCAGCCGTTAAAACTGGGTGAAATCTTAAAATCCAAATTATGATCTCAATTTAACTCCAAATTGAGATTGGAAAGTTTTTTTGGATTCCTATTTATGAGGAGAACCTAATCAAACAATAAAATCATAAGTTTAATTCATGAAATGTTCTGAATTTAAGTAGATAAGGGTACTAACATCCTTGATCTACAAGATTTGGGATGATCACACCATTCAAATCATTTTGCATGATAATTTAATGATGTAATAACTTAAATAAATGGGTTGGATGTAATTGAATTGGTAGATCTTAAGATCTTGACCATTAAAGGTAACTAAATCCTTAAAAATACATACTAATCTCCTTTATTGGACTGATTAAGGATGATTAGAGACTATGAATAAGTGAGGATGATGATCTTATGATAAGATCATAGGAAATGAATGGCATGATGATGATAATTTGGGATAGATTAAGATTTATGCCCTTAAATTGGCTAAAGATCTTCTTGATCGGTTAGATCATGTGATAAGATGATATCAATGATCTAGTGATGAGATTACTTTGAGAAAATGAGTAGATCTGATAAAAGTAAAAGATTAAGATCTAAATCCTAAACAGGATGAAAGATGATTAGAAATGAAAGATGACCATTGGATCATGATGATATGTTAAATGTGTTTATCTGAATTATTAATGTTATTGTAAATGTCTTTTATTTCTTGTAGGTTTAATTGTTAGATTTAATTAATTAATTATACTTTAATGTTCATATTATGTAAATTACATGAAAAATGTAATTAATGAAATATATATATATATATATATAAATGGACATTCACAAAGGACATGGACTTAAGTATAGTTAAGGGCAATAGTTAGTAGGACAATATAAGGCTTATCAAATCCTTGGACCAAATTAGGAGAATAATAAACCCCATGAATGACATTTTAAATATTCATAGATTTAATTAAAATTAATTAGCAAGAGTACTTAGGGTTAAAATGCTCATAGGAACCTTGTTAAAGGTTGAGCTAGTGCCACCCAGTGGACTCTCAACATTATACAAGAGCCAAGTGCTTTTTTCTCTCCTCCCATTAATGTAAGTTGAGATCTAAATGCCTCCTTACATGAGGGTTGTATTAACCACTCTTTGAGCAGACTTTAACTGGTAAGCATTGGTCAATTTTGATATAAAGAGGAGCAGTCTAGACTTAGGATGAAATAAGCTATCTTCAACCAGTAAAACATTAATTGGTAAAATAATAATAATAATAAGATCATAAAAGGTTACTAAAATATTTAATCTTAATAAAAATGGTATGTTAGATAATCAAGATCAAACAAGATCCATAAGGAGATCTTGAATGATCAAGAACAATAAGAATCATAACATTGTATTATACTTAGTATGCATGTTTATTAGTATGTATGTTGAGATCAAATTTAGATAATTACATTAGATAATCCAAACCCTTGATCAAATATGATTCAAGGAAGAGAACTAGGTTCATCCTCCTTAGAGATAATCAAACAACTGAACTTAGATCAAAGAAGAACTAGATGATAGAAGATCTAGGCCCTTGATCTTTATCAACAAGTATAAATTGTTGATCAAGGGATCTATGAAAGATCAAGATCAAAGACTTAGAGATAGAAAATACTTAGATCTAAAAGATTAGAAGATCATTTTAACCGTAAGATCTATTGATCAACATGATAAAATACTATTTGAGGAACATAGATTGTATGGATGATAGGAACACAAGACAGATCTAGATCCTTTATATTAGAGGACAAGATTAGATAAGGAATATAAATATGAGATTATCTAAGTTGTTTAGATAATGATAGTATGTATGTATTTACAGATTACATACTCAATCATGGAAGATTTGAAGGGATGGATCACTACATGAAAGTAGGTGGAACTTTATGAATACAAGACCTATGGTCTATAGAATTGTTGTTATACATAAACCTTATAATGCTTAAGGATGATACATTTGAATCATAATTCATGTATATGAGATAGTGATAAATGTTCAAATTAGATGGAATACATAATTAATACTTGCGTATCATTTATGATTACCCTAAACTTAGATAAGAACATAATAATAATGGATATCATTTGTGTCAAATGAGTATCCTTACACTTAATAACATTTAGTATATGATACCAAATTAAAGGAAATGGGGATTATTTATAATAAATGATTAATCCCTAAAATTATATAAGCATGGGTATCATTCATTGTAAATGAGGATCCCTAAATCTAGAAATGAAATTATATCCTTAGTATGAGGATATTGAATACAAGGATAATAATATAAATAGATAGATAGTCTGAGATGTCTAAGAAGTATTTTAGATACAAGCATGGGGGCTTGTGGTTTTGTTTTAAATAGGCATAATCCTAGGGATGCTATGCCAAGGAAGTTATGAGAGTTTGGCCACCTGCTTCCTGAAATTTGATGATATTATGATACCTTGCCCAAAAAGAGGCTAAAAGTTAGATGGGGCAATTATGGGAAGGCTCCATTGTGAAAGTCCTGTCTCCCCATATGGGGAGTGACACAATATTTTCCACTGTGGTATTTGTGGTGAATAGGCAGTTATCCGAGCGCTAGTATGGATCAAGCTTCCGCATGGTAGTCCTTGAGTATTTTGCATTATTATGCATGGTATAGTGATATGCTGATACTGCCCTAATAAGGGAGAATTTTCTGAGCAAAAGTCTAAATGACTTATCAAATCAGTATGTCTAAGTATGATTATTGATGTTTGAGATATTGACTATTTTCAAAGTTTTTTGACCGTATATATATACATATAATATAGTGGTGAGTGGTTTGGAATTAGCATAGTAGATGATACATGATAAATTACATGATAGATTATATATGGTATGGTTCTTAGAAATTGAATGATGTTACTCATGTGGAATATGATAAACTTGAATACTGTACTTTTGAATTATATGATTCTATATGTTCTTGAATCCCCTACCAAGCATAGCTTGCTAAGATATTGTAAATGTTTGAATGTTTACAATATCTTAGATATAGAAAGGAAGGACTAAAGGGATATGACAAGGGAATAGGAAGACCATACTGTTGATCAAGACTATGTACATTGTGAAAGGATTGGATTGTATTTTGATTAGTGTATTTCGGAGATAAGATGTAATAAAGGGGCTTGTATGTGAACCACTAGATCGATCTTGCAATTTTAATAAAATGAGTTTCTTTGGAAACATATGTTGTATACAAAATTATGTATGTATATGTGAGTGAAATGTGGCATTTGGGTTTTCTGAAAATAATTTCAAAGAAAATTTTATTTTTACTAATTAAGTTTTCAAAACATTTGCAAAATTGGTCAACCAGCATTCGAAAATAAATAACAAAACTGTATTTCAAAAAAACCTGGGTAGCCACAAATCATCTATAAATGATTGAAGAGGGTGTAAATTGGTTGAGCAAGGTAGGATCTAAGTAGTAAGTAGTAGGGAAAACCTGAAAGAGAGGAGGAGCCACCTATGTTAGACATAACCTAAAAGCTACACTCCCATAAAGAAATTCAAGAAAAAGAAAACTTTTGACTTGTTTGAAAGAGGGTTAGAATATTGTGTGTGCCTTTTGTTATTTATCATTTAACATTTAGGTTGCATTACTAGTTTAGCTTTTCCTAGACTAGATTAAAAAAAAGTACTCTCTTGTTGTATGTAATGAATATCTTTTGTTGTATACAAAGTTGAGTCAACTTAGGCAAGGGTTACACACTCAAGTAAATCTCATTAACCCTACAAAAAAAATATGGCCAATAAAGTAAGGATAGAAAGCAACTGTCATACTATTTCACTCCCTGACTCTTATGCTATGAAGAAATGTATGAGGCAAAGATAAGAGATAACCCTGATTTATACAATGCAATGGATAGATTGACTAATAACAAGAATAGTGAATTGAATAGGCCAAGTGCTTTTAGCTACACCAATGAGTCATCTAGGTAGCCTCAGTATAAGAATTTTATAACTATTCTTGGTCAACATATCCCAATACTTCATGACCATCAAGCTCCATCAATAATGCAGATTATCAGGACTAAGTGAATGCACCCAATGTGTTCCCAAACCCTAGCAATTATTCATATGATGAGATCGACTATTCTAGATAGGCTAGACATCCCAAACAAATTTAGTCTCAAGATTATCAAGGAGGACCATCATCATTCCACCCTGCTCAACCTAGTACCCCAACGCCACAGTAGTATGAGCCATACCAGCTATCTCCTTCATAATAGAGGGAACAATCATTAGAAGAGACACTTCCTTTGTATATACAGAATACACTAGAATTCTAAGAAGTAAGTAGACAATTTTGTGTGCAGATGAAATTTCAAAAGGGTTAACTAACTAATGACTTTGTAGAAAGGGCCAAGGAAACTAAACAAATTGAGGATAATGAGAAGCCTAATAATAACTATATAGGGTTCAAAATATCATCAGAAGATCCTACTAAGATAAATAATCTCGAATACCGTCCTCTAGTAATTATACACTTAGCGCATGTCCTATTTATTTTAAGTTTGCTTATGATACATATACCTCCGTGGATGACGAGAATACTTAATGGATACTAAGCCATTCATCGATACTTCTCAATGGACATTCCGAATAGGACCCCCTTACATCTTCTAAGATTTTATTTGAGCCATTCAGTGTGGAACTGATTTGAACCTATAGTCTTTATTTGACCATTCACAAGATATATGTATATTCATTTGAAACCTTCTCAATTATGACAAAATAGGAGGAAGAGTACATTAACATTGTGGTTGAACATCAATCAATTCTAGGGTGCACATTAAAAGATACTGAGGGGCTAAACCACATTAGTTCCTTGCCTTTAGAAAAATAAGAACAACCTTTTAGGAAAATGCAGAGCTAGTTTAACCCCCAACTATATAAAAATGTGAGGGAAGAGAATGAATATTATATACTATTTGTTGTGGGCACTATTATTCCTCACTTTAACAACTATTGGGACTATTCATATGAAAATGATTGATATATAGAGAAATATTTCATAGAATATCCCTATATTTAGTAGTTTTAGTGCTCAATTTAACTTAAATATCACTAATTAGGATTTCCTTTACAATTTTGTAGGTCCAAGGCATAAATGAGAAAAAGGGTATTTTGATAATTTTACCCCTAAAGATCAAATTTAGAAACAAAACATTGTCATGGGCTCACATACCATAAAGATGAAGTTTTGTAAGTTTAGAGTGTCGAATGGGTATTATTATCAACTTTAGAATCTATATTAAAGAGGATGTCATTATCAAAACATAAGGTGGAAGACTTTCCATAAATAAATACATACATTTCTTCACCTTTGAAGAGCTTCTAAGTGAAAGTCAAAGGTTATGTATGTCAAAAATTCCAAGCATAAGAAGCACTTAAAGTCCGAGGCCAACAGAAGCATATTCCACTCACATTGTCTCTCACATCACTTTAAGAGGAGACCATCTAAAGGGGGTGCACGAATTTTTCATGCATGGGAAGATGCAAACCCATGCAAGGTATGCCTTTACATGAAAATTCTTCAATAATTTTTAATTTGAATAAAGAGGAAAGAGAAAGAGTTGATAAGGAGGAGAGAGAAGAAGAGAGATAAGGAGGAAGGAAGCTTTGTTAACTTAAAAGTCTCTCAATGTATCCACATTCGTATGTGCTTTGAATGAAGAGAGAGAGAGAGAGAGAGAGAGAGAGAGAGAGAGAGAGAGAGAGAGAGAGAGAAGAGAAAGAAATGGAAAGGAGGTGGAAAGATAAGATAAGACAGGATGAGGAAAGGAGGGAGTTTCCTTAAGGAATCACCCACCTCCTTGCTAAGGTGGGTCTGGTAGACTAGTTCCTCTAGCAAGGTTTCTTCTACTTTAGGGTTTACTAAATCTAAATAGATTTTTGACCTTTGCCCATTTGCTTTGAAAATCTCTCCATCCTTTTCTATCTCGACAGCCCCATGAGGGTAAATAATACATAATATGTAGGATCCAGTCTATCGAGATTGAACTTTTCCAAGGAATAGATACATTCTAGAATTATACAAAAGGACTTTTTGTAATGGGGCGAAGGACTTTCATAAGATATTTTTGTCATGATGGTTTTTCATGTAGTATTTGTATATCTTAGCAGACTCATATGCATCTTTCCTTAGTTCATCTATCTCATTGAGTTGGAGTTTCTTATGGGTCCCAGAGTATCTAGGTCAAAATTGAGCTTTTTAATGGCCCAATATGTTTTTATGCTCAAGTTTTACTAGGAGGTGGCAGGCCTTTCTATAGAACAAGCAATAGGGCAACATGCCTATAAGGGTCTTGTATGCAGTATGATAGGCCCAAATAGTGTCACTAAGCCTTAAAGACTAGTCTTTCCTATTTTGATTAATTTTCTTTTTCAAAATTTGTTTTGTCTCCTTATTTAACGCTACATGGCCACTAATGTGAGGATGATAAGGGATAGCAATCCTATGGGTAACGCCATATTTCTTCATTAAGTTCTGAAATACGCTACTGCAAAAGTGTTTCCCTCCACTAATTATGACCCTAAGAGTACCAAAGCCCTCAAATATATTTTCTTTTAAAAACTTAATCACCACCTTGTGGTCATTGGATCTTACACACTGTGGCTTTCCCCCACTTAGACACATAGTCCACTCTCACTAGGATGTGCAGATAACCAAAAGAGTTAGGAAAAGGTCCCATAAAATCAATGCCCTAATATCAAAAAGTTCAATGATAAGAATGAGGTTTAGAGGCATCATATTTCTTGTGCTCCCTAACTATTGACATCTAACACATGCTATACAGTAAGCATGTGAAATCCTAAAAATGGTAGGCCAATAAAAACCACACTACAAAATCTTTGTAGCTCTATTTTTAAGACTAAAATGACCACCACATGCATGACCGTAGCAAAAGGAAATAATTTTATGATGTTCACTATTTGGTATACATCTCCTAATGACCTAATAAAGTCATTCATTAAACAAGTATAGATCGTCCTATGTAAAGTGTTTTAGCTCAATAATGAATCTTTTCCTCTCTTGTTTTGACCAATGATTAAGCATTTGACTTCTGACAAGATAATTAACTATATATGCATACCAAGGAAACTAGAAAATGTGCGACAATATTCATCTAAAATTGTTTTTGTTATAGGCACATTCTCACTAATTGACTCCACAAGTGGTCAACCATAACATTTTTAGAATCTTTCTTATCCTAAATTTCCAAACCAAGCTCTTATAGAAAAGTTTTCATTGGATTAGCCTAGGTTTATCATCTTTCTTTGAAAAAAGGTATTTTAATGCTGCAAGGTCAAAATCGACAATGACCTTAAATTCTAGCAAGTAAGATCTAAACTTATCCAAGGCGAATACAATTTTTCAACAACTCTTTTTCTATAGTGGAATAATTGAGTTGGGTATCATTTAATGTCTTGCTAGCATAATATATCACATGGGGTAGTTTATCAATATACTACCCCAACATAGCCCCTAATGCATTGTCTAAACATCACACATTATTTCTAATGGTGCATTCCAATCTAATAGTCGAATAATAGGCACAAAAGTTAATTCATCCTTTAGGTGTTCAAATGCCTTCATACAATCATCATCAAAGTTAGAGGTTGCCTCCTTCTTCAGTAAAATACATAGGGGCTTAGTAATTTTACTAAAGTCCTTGATCAGTCATTTATAGAAACCAGCATGGCCTAAGAATGAGCAGATTTCCTTCACTATCCTTAGAGGAGGAAGGCTAGATATTAAATCCACTTTGGCTTTGTCTAATACTATACATTATATGATATGATGTGAAATAGAACGATGCCATTTTGTACCATGAAATGACATGTTTCCTAGTTTAACACTAAATTGTTTTCCTCACACCTAGCAAGGACAAATTTTAAATAGTGCAAGCATTCATCAAATGAAGAACTAATCACTAAAAAATCATCCATGAACATTCCTAAAAACCACTCCATTATATCTGAAAATCTACTTAACATATATCTTTGAAAAGTAGGTGGAGCATTACAAAGTCCAAAAGGCATACAATGTAGGTGAAGGTCCCAAAAGGGCAAGTGAAGATAGTCTTCTCTTGATTCTCAAGTGCTATGGGGATTTGATTATAGCTAGAGTAGCCATTAAGAAAGTAGTAATAACTATGATCATTTAACCTTTTTAGCATTTGGTCAATAAAGGGAAGAGGAAACTGGTCTTTTCTCATGATCTAGTTTAGTTTTTGCTAATCTATACAAACTCTCAACTTGGTGGTCATGCAAGTGAGGACTAACTTGTTATCCTCATTATTAATTACTATGACTTTGGAGTTTTTGGGGACAACCTGAATTGGGCTGACCCAAGTGTTGTTAGATATAAGGTAGATAACACCAACATTAGGAGTTTAAGTGCCTCGTCTCTCACAACCTCTTTTATATTAGGGTTTAATCTCCTCCGTGTTTCCCTAAATGGTTTAGCATTCTCTTCTAGGTGAATTCGATGCATACACATATCAAGGCTAATCCATTTAATGTCCACTATGGTCCACCCCAAGGCTATCTTGTGTTCCCTGTGAACATCAAGAAGCTTTCCTTCCTATTCTTTATCTGGATTTGAAGCTATGATTATAGGCAATGATTCATTTGGTCCTAAAGAAAAATATTTTTGATTTTTAGGTAAAGGCTTAAGGATCAAGGTAGGTGATTTTTCAACCAATGGTATTAAGACAAAATTGGAAGGATGAAGTAGTTCCACTAGAGGTCCCCATTTGGAGGTATTCATGATAGATGCAGCATCCAAAGATTATTTATTTCTATAATAGACTAGTATATATAAAAAATATAGTTAAAGTGTGCTAAACATCCCTCAAGTGGGTCTAGGATAGACGATGGTGGATTAACATCACGAAGTAGACCTTCAATTAAATTCACTACATATGAATCATCTAGGTCTAGATGCTGATGATCGGTGTTAAAAACAATGAGCTTAACTTCCATATTGCTGAGAGATAACTTTATCACACCATTTCTACAGTTGATGATGGCATTGGACATTGCCAAAATGGACATCCAAGAATTATCAGAATCTGATATTGGCTGGGTGTCCATGATAATAAAATCTAAAACAAAGTAAAACTGCTCCACCTGTATTAAAACACTCTACCATACCATGTGGAATCTTTACTAATCTATTTGTTAAGTGCAATGTGGTATTGGTTGGCTTAAGGACTTGCTCATAGACAGACAATGGAAATGGGTTTACGCTAGCCCCTAAATCAAGAAGTGCCCTATCAATGACATGGTTTCCTATAACACAAGAAATGTTAAGACAACCCAGATTTATGAACTTATGAGGTCATTTGTGCATTTCTACTTTAGCAATAGCTTGAGAATTTCCAATTGATCTCTATCTACTCTCATTTTGGATATTGTGTAAGGCCTCATTAGTCACCTCTTGTTTCTTAAGGAGCAACTCTATATTTTCCTCAACTGATGGTTTCTTTGGTTGTTGAGGAAGTTAAAAACCAGGGGATTGTAGAGGAACTAAAGATTTAGGAAAGTTTTGTGTAGGGGGATTCATAGATGGACCTCCCTAGTAATTGTTCTCTAACCATGACAAGTGAGGATGCCTAGTCCATCCTGGATTATAAGTCTCAAAGTATGTATTATTAATAGGATTGCAATATGAATTCAAAGCATTTCCATTTTCCAAAAGATGTTCAGTGCACACACTATTAGACGGACAAGTTGCAGTTAAGTGTACCTCGTTAGAAGAAATAACACAAACCTCTTATGGAGGTACCAGCCATGAAGGCATCAAGTTTGGCATCAATTTTTTAAAATATATTTTCTACTTTGTCCACTCATCCCTGCAAGGAGTCAAATTTATAAGGTATATCTATGGTCACTCCTCTTTCATAAGTCCTTCTTTCTTTTGAGTTTGGGTATTTCTCTCTCTACTATTAGAATAATTCCATTGTTAGTAATTTTCAACAAAAGTATGTCTCATTTTTCAACATGAGAGCCCCTCCACTAGTTCATCTACCATCTATTTATTTTGAGGTGTTAGTGCCCCGTAGAAGTATTGAACTTCCTGCCATTTATCAAATCCATGATGAAGGTACTTTTACAGTAATTCATTCCATCTTTCCTAGCATTCATAATATTGTTCATCATCTCTTTGCTAGAAATTCATATTTTACCTAAAAAGGGCATTGGTCTTATAGAAGAGGAAGAATTTGTTCATAAACCTTTTAGACAATTGGTCCTATGTGGCAATGGAGCCAACCTCTAAAGAGTTTAGCCATGATTTGGCCTTATCTTTCAGTGAGAAAGGGAACAACCTAAGTATAATAGAATCATCCAAAATAATTTGAAATCTAAATATAGCACAAATATCAAGGAATTGCTTAATACGTGGGCATGGATCTTCTTTCTCTTGACCATAAAATATTGGGAGTAACTGTATAACTCTAAGTTCAAGTTAAAAGTGGTCTGCATTGGTGGGTGGTAAGGTGATGCATGATGGGGTATTTAGTTGGAGTGGCGCATAGAAATCTCTAATGGCCTAATGCTCAACTACTACTTGTAGATTTGCCATGGGGTTAGGAATTTGATTTCTCACCCCTTGTCTATGGGAATATTCAATCTCATGATCTAATGGTACTAACTTAGTGTTTTGAGATCTATGACATTGCATGCATTATAATGAAAACCTATCTAATTGAATGCTAAACTAGGGGTCTTTTAGCCAAAATCAAGCAATTAACACACCCCCCAACTAGCATTTTGCTAGTCCCAAGCAAAACATGCAGACAACTAGTTTATACAAAACTGGTACAAGGTGCCACTTTTGTAGATACTCATGGTTGCATTTAGCACATGCAACAAGCCCTTGAACCTCTGGGTTACCCCTAGTGGACGAGTTATGCCTCATGAGGGTTTGCAGTGAATATACCCACAAAATTCAGTAAAGTCGGATTCCCTATTTTCTCTCAGAAAATCCTCATTTATTAGCAAATTGACTAGTTTTTCACAACTTAATGAAGAGGATTTGACAATTTTACACATCATACACATATTAAAGACATTTTATTTGAGCTATTTCTCAGAGTGCATGTGTGTGTACAGTCACATAAATCTTGACTTCTAGTTGGATATGCTTACATTCCATTGGAAATATGCCTTGACCTAAAAAATAACTCTCAGATAAGGGTTTTAACATATTCCTCTCATTATGTGACCGAATCCAACAAACTGATGGTTCACATAATTCTTTTTAACGCTCATGAGACAAAGAAAAGTGATCCATATGAGTGGATGTTAACATTATGAATGTGAGGGGTCTTTCACCTTAATTCTTTCTTTTTATCTCCTCTTTAAGGCTATGTCCACCTAAGATCAATAGGTCTTTAACTAGGACGAAATGTAGGCTTAGGACAGGTTTAGAAAAGAGAGGTATAAAGATTTCAAAGGTTCAAAATTGAGTAGATGTCTTCAATGAATATCTAATAGGACAACTTTTCTTTTGGGTTTGTTCTTGAAGTGAATTTCTCCTTCAGACTTTGGTCTTTCTTTTCTTTTTTCTTTTTTTCTTTTTTCTTTGGAAGAAAGACATTTAATTCTTTTTCTCACTTCTTTGACTTTTGTCCTATATTTGAATTTTTTTCTACTCTACTCATTTTGAAGATGGGTAATGGTTATTTATTTTAATGGGTTATTCTGGGTTAAGGTGAATGGGTTTAAGAAAGAAAAGGCTTAATAACAGGCTCAAAAGGCTAACTAGTGGTATATTATATTGGGTAGGCTTTATGTCTTTGGGTTGAGCAAGGATGGCCTATATCATTTCCTAGGTTTCTTAAAACCTATCAGATTTAATAAATTTTTGGAATTAAAGCTATTACTCCTCTTTATTCTTGATGGTTAACCAAAATAAGGATAACAGGATCATACTAATGTATGTACGCTAAAGAAATTAGGGAATTACTTATAACTCTCTAAAAGAAGATGGTCTCAAGTCTCACTAGGTTATAGGTCTCCGCTGATTTTCCTTAGGGTCTCTAAGTCATACCTCTATATTCGTCTTGATTATGTGCTGTGTGTAAATGGTTTTCGAGAAGTAGCTTTCATAAAATGCTTCAACTCATGAATGATATGCAAAACTAATCATATGCATTCCCATTAGGAGGTGAAAATAGTATATTTACTAAATCTTGAACATTCAATTCTCATCACAGTAAGGGAACTCTACCTAAAAAGACCTTTTGTTTTTTCAAAAATTTTGTTTTTTTTGTTTTTTTCAAGAAAACTCAAAAATCTCTAATGCATCTACACCCCCCAACCTGAATGAAACATTGTCCCTAATGTTTGAAAACATAGGATTCTATATGAAAGTTGAGAGATGTAAACTCTAAACCCTTGGGTTGCCTCCCAAAAAGCGCTAAGTTTAACGTCTTCAGCCAATCGTAATGATGAGTGCAATGATTATATGTTGTAAGGCTCCCAGAGTGGTACTTTAAGGTGGATCATGGTACTCGGGTACCTGTAAAAGTGTCTCATCAATTTCAAGATCAAGCAGCTTGAGGAAAGGTTTTAACCTTTGACCATTGACCTTTTGGATGTCTCCATCCCTTTCAATCTCGATGGCTCCATGAGGATAGATTGTGCGTATTATATATGGTCCAGTCCATCGAGATTGAAGTTTTTCTGGGAACAAATGCAATCTAGAATTATACAGTAAGACCTTTTGACCTGGTGTGAAGGATTTTCTTAGAATGTTTCTATCATGTATAGCCTTAATTCGGTCTTTGGACAAACGTGCAGACTCATATGCATCTTTACTCAATTCCTCCAACTCATTGAGTTGGAGTTTTCTGTGGGTTCCAATAGAATCTAAGTCAAAATTTAGCTTTTTGACTGCCCAATATGCCTTGTACTCTAATTCTGTTGGTAAGTGATAGGCCTTTCCATAGACCAAGCGGTAAGGTGATATTCTTATAGGGGTTTTATATGTTGTGCGATAAGCCCATAAAGCCTCAATAAGTCTCAGAGACTAGTCTTTCCTATTTGGATTGACTGTCGTTTCTAGAATTCGCTTTATTTCCCTATTGGATACCTCTACTTGACCACTAGTCTGAGGATGGTATGGGGTAGCTATCCTATGGTTAACACCATACTTTTTCATTAAATTCTCAAACACCTTATTACAAAAGTGTTTTCCCCCATCACTTATTATGGCTCTTGGAGTACCAAACCTTGCAAAAAGATTTTCTTTTAAAAACTTTACCACAACCTTGTGGTCATTGGTTTTGCATGGTATAGTCTCCAACCACTTGGACACATAGTCCACTCCCACTAGGATGTACAGATTTCCAAAAGAATTAGGAAAAGGTCCCATAAAATCTATGCCCCAAACATCAAAAGGTTCTATGATAAGGATTGGGTTTAAGGGCATCATATGTCTTCTTCCTAAACTTCCTAACCTTTGATACCGTGCACATGCTTTGCAGTAAGCATGGGCATCCTCAAATATGGTAGGCCAATAAAATCCACACTGCAAAATTTTTGCAGCTGTCTTTTTAGAGCTGAAATGGTCCCCACATGCATGATCATGACAAAAGGAGATGATTTGATTATGTTCACTATCGGGTATGCATCTCCTAATTACTTGGTCAGGACAATACTTGAATAAGTACGGGTCATCCCAAGTAAAATATCTAACCTTGGTTAAAAACCTCTTTCTATCTTGTGTGGTCCAATGATTAGGCATTTGTCCTGTAACAAGATAATTAACAATATCTCCATACCAAGGTAATTGTGAAACATGCAATAACTGTTCATCTGGGAATGACTTAGTTATAGGCCCTTGATCACTAGTGTGCTCCACTACCAATCTAGATAAGTGATCTGCTATGACACTTTCTGAACCTTTCTTGTCTCGAATTTCTAAGTCAAATTCTTATAGTAGTAGTATCCAATGGATCAACCTAGGTTTGGCATCCTTTTTTAGAAAGGAAGTATTTTAAAGCCGCATGATCAGAATATACTATAACTTTAGACCCTAACAGGTAAGATCTAAACTTATCCAAAGCAAACACTATAGCTAACAACTCTTTCTCAGTGGTCGAATAGTTGAGTTGCGCATCATTTAGTGTTTTACTAGCATAATATATCACATGGGAAAGTTTATCAATGCACTGCCCCAAAACAACTCCAATGGCATAATCCGACGCATCACACATTATTTCAAATGGTGTGTTCCAATCTGGTGGTCGAATAATAGGTGTAGAAGTGAATTCAGCCTTGAGTCACTCAAATGCCTTCTTACAGTCCTCATCAAAGTCAAAATTGGCCCCCTTTGTAAGTAAATTACAAAGGGGCTTTGCAATTTTGCTAAAATCTTTGATGAATCGCCTGTAAAAGCCAGCATGTCCTAAAAAGGAGCGAATTTATTTGACCGTCCTTGGTGGAGGAAGGTTGGCTATTAAATCCACTTTTGCCTTATCCACTTCTATCCCATTGGGTGATATTATGTGGCCTAATACTATCCCACTCCGTACCATAAAATGACACTTTTCCCAATTTAAGACCAGATTCTTCTCCTGACACCTTACAAGGACTAACTTCAAGTGGTGTAGGCACTCATCAAATGATGACCCAAATACTGAGAAGTCATCCATGAACACCTCAAGGAATCTTTCTACCATGTCTGAGAAAATGCTCAACATACACCTGTGAAATGTAGCTGGAGCGTTACAAAGCCCAAAAGGCATACGTCTATAGGCGAAAGTTCCAAAAGGGCAGGTGAAGGTGGTCTTCTCCTGATCCTCTGGTGCTATAGGAATTTGGCTATAACCAAAATATCCATCCAGAAAACAATAATAGCTATGTCCGGCTAACCTTTCAAGCATTTGATCAATGAATGGTAGAGGAAAATGATCTTTCCTTGTGACTGTGTTTAACTTTCGATAGTCAATACAAACTCTCCACCTGGTGGTCATGCAGGTGGGGACTAGCTCATTATCCTCATTTTTGACTACCGTGATCCCAGATTTCTTAGGTACAACCTGAATGGGGCTTACCCAAGTACTATCAGAGATAGGATATATGACGCCAACGTCTAAGAGTTTTAGGACTTCATCTCTAACCACGTCCTTCATGTGGGGGTTCAGTCGCCTTTGAGTCTCCCTAGAAGGTTTTGCAGTTTCTTCTAGATGTATCCTATGCATGCATAAGGCTGGACTAATCCCTTTTATGTCTGCTATTGTCCACCCTAGAGTAGTTTTATGTTCCTTAAGAACATCTAAAAGCTTACCCTCCTGTTCTTTATCTAAGTCTGATGCTATTATTACAGGTAAGGTTTCATCTGGACCTAAATATGAATATTTCAAGTTATCAGGCAAGGGTTTTAGGTCCAGAGACGGTGCGTGCTCTATTGAGGGTATGGGGACAGATTTAGATGGTGGGAGTGGTTCCACATAAGGACCCCACTTAGAGGTATCCATGAGTGGTGCAACACCGAAAAGATTGTTCACCTCCTCAATAGACTTGTCTATATCAAATTCTCCATTAAAGTGCATTAGACAAGCCTCTAGTGAGTATGAGATGGACAATGGTGAATGACTCTCATTAATTTGACTCTCAATTAAGTTGACATCACAGGGATCATCGAGGTCTAAATGTTGTTGATCGGCATTAAAAGTATTATGCTTAACCTTCATGTTGCCGAATGAGAGTTTCATTACACCATTCCTACAGTTAATAATGGCATTAGAGGTTGCCAAGAATGGATGCCCAAGGATGATTGGGATTTGACTACCAGGGTCTGATACAAGTTGGGTGTCTAGCACGATGAAATCAACAGGGTAATAAAAATTATCCACCTGTATCAAGACATCTTCAACCAAACCACGAGGTATCTTGATAGATCTATCAGCTAATTGCAGCATGGTAGTGGTTGGTTTCAACTCACCGAGTTTTAGTTGCTCATAAACAGAGTATGGAAACAAATTAACACTAGCCCATAAGTTAAGAAGTGCCCTGTCTATGACATGATCTCCAATGACACAAGTGATTGTAGGACATCCTAGGTCTCTAAACTTTGGTGGGATCTTGTGTTGAATCAAAGAGCTCACTTGTTCGGTGAGGAAGGCTTTCTTTTGCACATTAAGCTTTCACTTTGTTGTGCAAAGCTCTTTTAAGAATTTGGCATAGGCCGAGATGTCTTTAATTGCATTGAGCAATGGTATATTGATTTGTTCATGTTTAAATACTTCCATTAACTCATTGAAGTTTGATCCCTTCCTAGCTTTATTCAATAATTGGGGAAAAGGGGCTTTAGGCACATAGGCTGCCTCCACTATAGGTTCTATAGGGTTGTTCTGTCTTTTCTCTGTTTTCTGTATTTTTGTTGCCTCTTTTTCCTCTACATTTTTTGTAGCTTGCCCTTCTTTGTTATCAATTTGACAACCATTCCTAAGGGTGATTATGGACTTGGCATGCTCATGAGGGTTATGGTTTTGATAACTTGACCCTATCTCGAATTGACCCTTAGGGTTAGGAATGGGTTGACTAGGAAACTGACCCTTTCCTCTATTATGTAATTCAGCACACAATTGGCTTATTTGCACCTCTAACTTAGCTATGGCTTGAGAGTTGACATTGGCTGACTGTCTACTTTCATTTTTCAATTAGTGTAAGGCTTTTTTAGTGTAATCATTATCTTTTGCACATTGGTCCATCCTGGTGTGGATGTTTTCCTCTAAATATGGTTTCTTTCGTTGTAGAGGTTGTTGAATGCTAGGTGGTAGATGGGGAATTGTAGTTCTAAGAGGAAAGTCTTGAACAGGGGGATTCCCAGATGGTCCCCCTTTTTGGTGATTCTTTGACCAAGATAAATTGGGATGCCTAGCCCATCCAGGGTTGTAGGTCTCAGAATATGGGTTGTCGTTAGGTTGGCAATATGCATTCAATGCATTCGCTTGGTCTACAAGATATTCATGGAATGCTTTATTAGATGGACACTCAAAGGTTAAATGGGCTGGACTCGAACAAGTGGCACATACCTCTTGTGGGGATTTTTGAGATAATGTAACAGCTATGAAAGATTGAAACAATGTTTCAAGCTTGTCCATTCTTCCATCTAATTTTTGAGAGACAAAGTCGAGCTTATCAGATAGATCAGTATGTGCTCCTATCTCGTAGATCCCTCCTTTCTTAGTGGGTTGGTTAGTTCTTTCTCTCCTATTTGAATAATCCCATTGCTGAGAATTATCTGCTACAGTTTGAAAGAATGCCCAAGCCTCACTTTCATCTTTTAACATGAGGGTCCCTCCACTCGCTGCATCTATCATTTGTCTATTTTGAGGTGTTAACTCCTCATAGAAGTATTGAACTTGTTGCCATTTCTTAAATCCATGGTGAGGGCATTTCTACAGCAGTTCAATCCACCGTTCCCAACATTCATAATATTGTTCATCATCCCTTTGTTGGAAATTTATAATTTCATGACGCAAGGCATTTGTTTTGTGAACGGGGAAGAACTTATTCAAGAACTTCCTAGAAAATTGGTCCCATGTATGTATAGAACCTACCTCCAAGGAATTAAGCCATGACTTGGCTTTGTCCTTAAGTGAGAATGGGAATAACCTTAACCTAATTGAATCATCCGAAACATTTCGGAACCTAAATGTGGCACAAATATCAAGGAACTCCTTGATATGTAGGTATGGGTCTTCTCGGTCTTGACCATAAAAAGTGGGGAGTAACTGAATTACTCCATGCTTTAACTCAAAGTGGTTAGCATCAATTGGAGGTAATGCTATGCAGGAGGGGGTATTAAGTTGGAGCAGTGCATAAAAATCTCTAATAGTCTTACGCTCAATCTTTATTGGTGGTTCAGCCATAGGGATAAGAACTAGGTTTCTTTCCCCTTGGTTTTGGATGTGTTGAATCTCTGGGTTTAACTATAGTAGCTCAAGATTCTAAGATCGACGCCCTTGCATGAACTATTCCTAATCTAAAATGTCCCACTTCTAAATGCTAACTCTAACTCTATGTGATGCAAGCAAAATGCACATTCAAACACCTTAGGCTAATAAGCAATATATTGATTTTCTTGAATATGTGTGGGGACAATGCTTTTAATTAGTCTAATCTAGTGCTCCTCCTCTCCTTCAGACTTGATTATTGCTGACCAGTTAAGTTCTTCGCAAGGTGGTTAATACAACCCTCATGTAAGGAGGCATTTAGACCTCACAAATGTCAACAGGAGATGAGGGAAGAGCAAGGCTCTATTAGACAACCCTTAATAACCATAGTGCTCCAAAGCCACTAGAGTGACAATAAATTGAGTCTTAGTAAGAGGGTCCTACAAGCATGTGATAGCCCTATAGGTCTCTTCTGATTGATTTTAATTTGAATTGAAGGCTAGGGTAGCACGCTTGAGGTGATTATCCTAGGTGGGCCAAGGAGTGGTGATGAAATCCACCCTCAATCTTATGGGGGTAGGGTGCCCTTACTAATTAATTCCACACTCCATGGAAATTCGATCATCAAATATATCACCTTAAAGCATTAACCGTGTCCTAAGATGCAAATAAAAGCAATAAACTAATGCAAAACCTAAAAATGCACAAATTATAAGAGGATGCTGTCTATATGATTTATACTACCAAACAATGCAAATTTACTTTAAATGCAAACCCTAATCTAGGAATTTAAATGAGTGAGGAGACTTACAGTGGGGTTTCTGATGAAGATCAAGTGTGGGCCACCTTATCCCACACTTGCCCTGTATAATACAACCCTTTAAAATGAAAATAGAAAGTGCAATTTACAAGGGTCCTCGCTACAAGCTTCACTCAAAAAGAAAAGAATCCTAATCTAGTAAAGTAGGAAACTTTTCATGTTGATGAAGATTTTCTTGCCAATTTTCTCCGCTTTCCTATTTCCCTGAAAAAGAAAATTTAGAAATAAGTACCAATTTCAGAAAATTAGGTGGTTATGCACTAAAAAAAAATTGAAAAATGAACCTAAAATGCAATTCCTAATATTTTTTATTTTTCTAGATTTATATATATATTTAATTAAACTTTATAAAAACTCCTTTGCAAGTCCTCAGCAACGGTGCCAAAAACTTGTTGATGTTTTCTGCAAGTGTACGGGCTATTGTAGTATAATTATGCAAATACGGGTCAAACCCACAGGGACTCGCTTTAAGTGGAGTTTTTAATAAAATTTAATTATTTGAAACTTGAAGAGAATAACAAAACTAGCCTAACCATTCAAATTTGTTCAAATGATGCACTTTAAATAACTTTCAATTCCAGAAAACCACATAAAACTAATCAAAACATCTCTGAATCACACTGTCCGTGAATGGCATTGTCCTTGGATAACACTGTCAAAAGATGGATAAAATAAAGCTTAAATGGAATAGGGACACAGATGTAAATAAAATGGGGATACAGATGTCATTAAACAGGGGACGCAGATGTAATTAATAGAATTGAACAGAATTGTCATTGCATTTAAAGATGAAGGGCAAAACCGTCATTCTGTTCAAACTCTGGTTTTTAACAAAAACTAGGAAAACCCAACGAAGGAGAAGGAGTCGTAGGAGAAAGGGGAAAGGGTAGCAATGCAGGAGGAAACCCAGTTCAGGTTTCCTTCTCAGAGACGTCTGGAGGCAAGAAAATCACCGAACCCGTCTAGAGTAGATGGGTTTCTAGCCCGATGACGGCGGTGAAGAGGTGGCTCATGTCCGGTGATTTGGGTCTAGTGGTGTCGCCTGGTGCAGTGGGAGTAAAGAAATGCCGAGACAGATGTTGATGACAGGCTCTGGCGTGGTGGAGTGGACAGACGACTCTCAGGAAGAGGATGCTATACAGGGGAGCTTGGGCATGTTGTCTAGGCACGATGGAGGATATGGAGAAGCGGGCGGTGCGACACACAAAGAGGAAAATGGCCGACTGGAGCAAGGCTGATAAAGGTTTGAAGCGGATGCCGATGGGAGAGATGGGGCAGACATGATGAAATGGTGATCGAGAGAGAGAGAGAGAGAGAGAGAGAGAGAGAGAGAGAGAGAGAGAGAGAGAGAGAGAGAGAGAGAGAGAGAGAATTGGGAAAAACTGGTGGAAAGAATGAAAAGGCAGACGACGACCTTAGTCTGGGCATCAAGGAAAGATGACATCCAGGCTGCTGGGTGTTGGGTTAAGATGAGGAAGTGGAAACTTTGGTGCATTGGAACAATGATGATGAATAGAAGCAGGGGCAAAGTCGGTGGAGAAAAGTTGGACTGGGTGACTGGTGATGAGGGAGTTAGGATGATGATGCGGTGTTGGCTGATAGGGAAGGTGAGGTAAAAGAGAACGATGATGGAATGAAATTGAAACAAAGATAGGGGGAGGGAGCTGGGCGTGTGAGGTAGAGAGAAGTTAAAGATAGTAAACAAAGGAGACTCCAAGCAAACAAGGAAGAGGAAGTAGTACGAAACAACTAAAAAAAAACTCCCCTTCTCTCCATATGGCTCTCCTATTTATAAAAACTGCTCTTCTCCTTTTCTTCCTCAAACTCTATCCTTAAAGAGTTAGAGTCCTGTTTGGAAACTTTCTTCTCCTCCAATTAGAACTCCATCCCTTTTAGGAATCCTCATCCTTTTACAACTCCTCTTCCAACTAGAACACTTCCAATTAGGACTCCTTGTTGATTAGGACTCTTGCCTTTTTGATCTGCACCATTGATCATAGAGTTGAGCCGTCCAACCTTCCTTCAATTGATCTGCAAAATAAAAGACTAAATTAGAATAATCAAACAGTACATTAATCCTTTAATAAGCTCGAATGATCATCTAACCATTGATTAAGGTCTAGATGGTTAATCAAGCTAAAATTTGAAATTTGGATGATTAGATAATCTAATTGAATTTTAAACTAAGGGTCTTTAGCCAAAATTAAGCAATTAACAATACCCACTATAACCACAAGATTAGAAGCTACTAGAGTGATAATAGATCTCCTCCTTCTAAAAGGGTCCTGGAAGTTCAAAATCCTAAGTCTCTTGCTACTTGATTTTAACTTAAGCTTTAAGGGTTAGGATCATGAACATACAAGGAATTAATTTGATTACTTAGGTGGGCTAAGGATCTGGTGATAAATTTCAGTCCTTATCTTTCGAGGGTTACTATGGGCCTTTACTATTTGTGTTCCATCTACCATAAAGTAATAAACATGTAATGCAATACAAGGAAATGAAACTAATGCTTACCTATATGCTATCTAACAAAGTAACCTTGTTAAATAGGTGTAATCTAATGCATCAACCCTAATTAAAAGGCAGCAAGTATAATAAATGACCCTAATTTATATGAATTATACTACCAACCAATATGCAAGACTACACTAAATTCAACTACACTAAGAAAATAAAAGAGAGTGAAAGAAGCATATAGTGGAGTTTTTATGAAGATTAAGTATGGGCCACCATACCCTACACATGGCCTATATTACTACAACTCATTTAAAATGAAATAATGAATTCCAAATTACAATGGGGCCTCACTACAAGTTCACTCAAAAACCTAATTTAAGAAAGCAAAGAAATCTTAATTAAGTTGATGAAGCTTTGGACCAAGAATCACCACTACTCTTTTTGCCACATTCCCCTAACACAAATAAAGAAAGATTTGGTCAATTTATGAGGAATTAGCAAAATATACAAGAATGATTCAAAAATCCTAATCTAATGCAACCTAAAACTAAGACCAAAGATAAACAATCTCAACAACAATCCAACCACAAATCTATTGTGATTCCCTAGCAACTCGCCAAAAGCTTGGTGTAGTTTTAATATACTCACAAATGAATGAATCAAAGTAGTAATTAGCTGCGAGAAAGGTCGATCCCATGAGGTATCTCATAGAATTTTTAATCGATTGGATCTTATTTAAGTTGTTTATCTTAGCCAAAGAGAGATGGTTTTGATTAAATTAAGAATTTAAACAACATAGAGTGGGAAACATGCATAAAATTAGAAACACAATTTAAACAACATAGAGTGGGAAACATACATAAAATTAAAAAGACAAACTAAAGGAAACTTTCCAAAAATAAAGATTTTTGATGGAATTAGAAACTTTCTTGTGGAAACTTGATAAAAATGACACTTTCCCAAACCTAAAAATTTCTAAAATTATTTTAAAAAAACTTTCTAAAGCTAAACTAAGATGCAAATAACTAGAAAAGTAATGCTAAACTAACATGAAACAAGGGAACAATAACCCACTTAAAGGAAAGTCACCCAATTACCATGTGCATGACCCATGGAGTTGTGCACATGGTTCATGAGTGAGAAGATGGCTGGATAGCATGAACTAAAAGCTTGCTAACATGGGATCTAATCAAAATAGTCACTAAAATAAGTAAAAAGCTAAATGGGTTCTTAAAGAATCATGCAAATAATGTGTATGGACTGCTGAAAATTTATGTATGAATCATGAAAGGTAAAATTCCAGAAATAACAATCTCATGAAACTTAAATCAAACAAGGCATGGACTGATATGATGTGCATGATTCAAGGCACAAAATATGATCATAAAACCAGAAATTTAATGAACTTCAAGCATGGAAATAACAAAGAGAAACTTTTCATGAATCATAAACTTTATTAGATGAAATTAGCCACATGAATTGTACACATGTACATAGAGAATAAAACTGAAAATTGTGAACTATTCTAATTCCTAGAAATTTTTTCAAAAAAAAGCTTAACTACAATCCAATAATCTCAAACTAATATCTAATGTCATGCATGTGAAACCCAAAAAGAAATCAAGAGAGTAAGAGCATGAAGATGGGAAAGAAATCAATAAGACCTAGTCCTAAATTTAAGTGAGAAACAAGGAAAAGATGAATCAGAGACAGAGATTCATAGCTAATATCCTCTTGGCTATCACTATAAGAAAAATGATAACTTTAATCTTGAAGAATCAAGCAATAAAAGTAAGAGAAGTGGAAGTAAAACTGAAAGGAAAACAAAGAGGAACTTATGAGTAGGAAACTTAAACAACAAAGAAAGCAATAAACAAGCCATGAAACCAAGGTACCAATCTAGAATTGAAGTGCAAAAACAAAGAAACAAAGCAAGGAAATAGTGTGGAAGACAAGGAAAAGCAGTCAAGATGTTGAAGTCCAAAGCTCTAATATGATCTCCAAGTTGATGTGCTTGATTTCAAAGAGTTAGAAGCAACCCCTCTACTTTAATTAGGTGTGGAATGCATGAGTATTTATGTAGTTTTGAGTTTCCAATATGCTATGATCCTATCCTAGAGAAAATAAGGAGAATTAGAACTAGGACTCAAGGTAGGAAAGTTAGGTGGTGATTGGAGATTGAAGATTAGAAGGTTAGAAGGTTAAGTGAGGTGGTCGAGTGAGAAATGGATTTAGAAAGGGGACTAGTGGAGTGGGTGGAATTAGAAGGGGGTGGCGGCATGGAATTCCCCTTTCTAATTATCTAATATAGTGAGTAGGAAAGAGAGAAAATAGGGGAGGGGAAGGGAAGGGGAAGAAGGAAAAAATTGTGAAAAATAGGCTTGGTTTCTCTTATGATTGATCCATCTATGCATGCATATTTACCATGTTGATTATCACCAAAATTCATTTCCAATTATTTGTTGAAATTCACTATTTAGCATGGACAATTGCTTGATAAGTCTCCTCCAATAGTGTGACTCCATGTGGCATGGTTCTCATGTGGCTTGGTGGCTCACTTTGATGGCTTAATGATCGATAGCTTGTATGGCCAAGTACTTTGGCTTCAAGGCTTGAATGGCTTGGCTTACTTAGGTTTCCTTGTTAAACTAGTAAACTTCATGTATGGCTCCAATTCTCATGCAAAGGTGGTAGAATTGCATGCCTTTTCCACAAGCCCATTTTAGTCATCTTTGATACTTCCAATTGCTTCCTTGGACTTTATTGCTATAAGATGATCTTAACCCTTGATTTTGCTTTGAAATGTTAAAATTTAGGTCTTTGGCCTTCTTTTGATCTTGAGCTTCAAATGTTATCTTATTTGATCTTGGCTATTGGATCATCTTCTCAATACTTAAAAGAGTAAAAAATTAAGTACTTTTTTTTTTTTTTTTGACAATTCACAAATTTACAATGGATTAACTCCTGAACTTGCAAAATATCAAACTTTTCAATTATTAGGTAAGCAATGCATGTGTTATAAAATTCTAGAAAAACCCTAGAATAGTGCTTATAATTTATAACACATGCACTACTAATTAGGTACTTTTTATACAAAATTGAACATTGATCACTCCTCTCAACTCCTATACAAACTCAATAAAAGGACATGTTTTTCATGTTGTGGTGGAGGTTTCTAAATTGATTTGGCTATTCTTCAAGGAATCTTGAAGGAGAAAATTAAGTATTTAGCCAATCTCTTTCTTACTTTCATCTTCTTCCTTCATACATTCAAATTTCTTCTCTTTTGAAGCTTTTATCCCATCTTCTACCTTCATGAACATATCACAACACCCTATCCCTTCTCCCACCTATATCCAATGCACCCCCCTCCCCCAAAAAGCCATATTCTTCCCTCTCTCATAAAGCATAGCAGCCCACTTCTCATCTATTCATTCCCACTTCCTTCCACATGCTAACATCAATCTCATATTCCTATATTCTTCACACCTCTACCTCTCATATTTCATACACACTTCTTCTTAGTAGCCCACTTCTATCCCTATTTTTCCTTAAAATTCATAACATTCATCTTCCCAACCTTTTTATCTTCATATTTTTCATTGGTTGGTTGAATGTTTCTCCTTAAGGAAAAGTAGTAAGTAAGGTAATGCTCTATAGCTTTGTTGAGTGACACAACAAAAGCCAAGTTATTGTGTGGTGGAGGAAAGCAAGGTGATAGCGTGCGTTGGAAAAGTTTCAAAAGTAGTCTTCTTGAGTGACATAGGAATTTCTATGCATTATTTTTAATTTTTATTCATGTAAAATTTTCATTCATAGTGAAATAAAGTGTACTCTTATTCTTAAGCTAGTAAGTTGTTTACTTTGCATTACTTTTACTTTGCTTGCAATTAGCCTTAATATAGTTAACATTAATTTCAAAGTAACTTAATAGTGGTCATAGTCAAATAATAAGATTAGAATAACTTTTGATATGCTAGGCTGAATTTTCATTCTAGAGTTAGGATGAAGTCATAGTAGGTTCAAGTATATTCACTTAGGGTATCATAGATAAAAGTGTGCTTAATTATCAATTTAGGAGATAGCAAATTGACTTATATATTTAGTATTCTTTTATGGGTTATACCATCTATATCATATAGTTTAGAAACTAAATATTATAAGTTAATTAATTAGTTTGGAGAATTTTAGAAAATTTGTGCCCTAAGAAGGTAAGTTGTACTAGAAATAATAAACTACAGTAAGCAAAATCCTAAAATTAAGAAAATATAGAGCTTAGGTCTCTTTAATAGAAAAGCCTAAGTTACTTGAATGTGATATGTTTAAATTGAATATGATGGATTCCAAACCCTAGACCTTAGTTAATTGGTTGAATTTATATCTCTTTAGTAGTTAAGTTTAATTGCTTATTTATTTCTTCGTTCATCAGCTAGTTTAAGATAATTTCATTAGATTTTTATTAAAATTCCCAATATTTTAAATTTGAGTCCTCGTGTGATCAACCTGTACTTCCTTGATTCTATACTTCATTAAATCCATGCACTTGTGATTATAATTAGAACACTTCATTGATCCCATGAAATTAAGAATTACAATGGTCTTTCATGTTCTTATCTTATTTCCACTATACATCTCTAGGTGGAAAACTACATTGATTACCATGAGATTTTGAAATGGAGTGAGTTTTCCAAACACTCCTTCATAATTACTTAGGGTTAGGGAAGAATAGTTTAGTTAGGTTTAGGTTTAGAAATGTATTAGTTAGTTTAGATTAGTTGCATTTGCTTGCATTATATATAATTGTCCATGTAAATAGATACATGCACCTATCACGCTAGTGCAGGTACTATCCTTCTAACCCTTCCTCTTTACTTAGTTTTTCATTTATCCATGCTTTTATTTGGAAACATTGATGATGAAGTTTAATTTAAGTTTGAGGGTAGGATATTTTAAATTTTGATATGTTCAATTAGGTTTTAGAGTCTTTTTAGTAATCATTTTGAAAGAATTTTTTTTTTTTAATTTTAAAATTTTTAACAAAAAATTTATGAAAATTCCTTTACAAGGATGGGAATTTTGATTTTTTTACTATTCAGTCTATCTTTCAAAATTTTGTTTATTAATAGATTTGTATACATTTAGTTCATCATTTTATCATTTTTCTAAAGTAGTCCATGCAAACTTAAACTCAAAATACTCATTGCACAAAATAGCTATATATGTATATAGTTTAAGTTGAAGATAAAATATAACTTACGAATCTTGAAGAAGATAAGTGGAGACTGTTAACTCATGGGAACTTTATAGCCATTCCTTCTTTATGAAGGTTATACATAAATTCTAAATTTTTCTTTAGCAGAGAATAATTTCCTAGTTGGTCTCAATATTCTTTACCTCGGTCAACTATTAAGAAAACATTTGACAAGTCTATACCATTTATCTCTTGAGTTTATGCTCAATTTAAGTCATATGAAACCTAAGAAATGATTGAGTCCATCCATGGTAAACCTAGAGCCTTTAGTCTTCTTAAGTTATTTTTCCACTAATTATACCTTTTGAGCCTTTACAATAAGCCTTTTTCCTTGTGAACAATTAACCATTACCCTTATTAACCCTTATAATATATCAATTACCTAATTGTTCAGGGAATATGTATAGACGGTTGAAGAATTATGTTGAGAAAAGAATGAGCAATACATGTCAAGATATGAACATCCAAAAAGGGCTAAAAAGGAGAAAAATTAAAAGAAAGGATGTACAAGTAAAAAGTGGAAAAAATAAAGTCAAGAAAAAGATAGCCAATAAAAAGGAAATGTTCACTCTTATGAGTAGAAAAGAAGGTCTTGAATACACTACTAGAAGAACTTTACATATCTTATAGACAACCTTTGTTTGTCCTTATACTCATTCTTTTGATAACCCTATCCTAAGGCCATGTTTTGTCTTAATAGAAGTCATGATTGATCTTAAGAGAAGTATGACATGGATATGGTTATGAATGAGTGGGGAATTTGATAGAGTGTAATATTCCTAATAGTTAATATCCTGTCATGAGACTATTATCAGATTCTTTCTAAGTTATTGTTCTTGTGTATGGAATATATGAGAATTTTGGACTTGATGAACATTATTCTACATATATTAATGAGAGATTTACACCTTTCTAAGTGATTTATTTTTTGAGTGTCAAAGTATATCCTATGAGATTTGAAGGAATAGTATACATTTTTATGGTAATATATATTATAATTTTCTTGTAGATTGATAATTGTATATATACTAGTTCTATCACACACTCACATTCTGAGCTTTGATGAATTAAGGATATATCTTTAGCATAAGGGTAAGATTTGTACTATTGTTCATTTCTATTAACATGCTAAAGTTAGGAGTTAATATAAGCTGAATATAAGAAGATTCTTCGAGATACATGAAGGACATTTTCATAAAAATGTTTGAAAATGTTTATGGGGATCATTTATGGAAAAGCTTATGAGACTACAACTCATCCACTAGTAGTATGCTAGGGCTATAAAGGATTTTGCACATGCTAAATGCATACAAGAGCACCATGAAAAGTGGTTAGGATTAGCTTTTAGTTTTCTTCATTTCCATTTTTGTAGCTTTGCTCAAGGACTAGAAAAGTCTAAGCCTGTGGCTAATTGGTATATGTAGAAATATTATATACATATATATATGTGTCTGTGTGTATGTATGTATGTATATATACCTCTATTTAGAATGTTTTAGCCTTAGAAATTACTTAATCATCACTAGTTAGGGTTAATTCTTTGTTTTGTATGTCCAGGATACAAATGATGAAAATACACAAAATTTATAATTTTACCCCTAAAAGAGTAATTTCACCTTTCAATCTACATCATGTCCACACATGCTGAAAATAAGGTTATGGAGGTTCAGAATAATCATTAGGGGTCACTGCTCCAATGAAGGTAAAAAGGTGGTAAACTCTCCATGCATGAATGCATGCATTTTACCACCTTAGGAAGTTTATGGGAGAAGTTCATTTCTTACACAATGGGATCATACACAATGAAAGGTTTTTAAAAATAAAAGAGGAACGGGACTCGCATGAAGACCTTTTGCTCATTTTCTCTCTCCAACTCAACCAAAGGAAGAAGATCATCTAATGATTGGATATTTTATCCATACAAAGGTGGTGAAGTTTACTTGGTCTCACATAAACTACATGAAAACATCTCTAAGGAGTTAAGGCCATTCATTCTAGGGCAATCCAATTCAACAGTGGAAAGAAAATGAAACTCTAGGGAGATCAACATGTCATAATGGATTTCATCCTTTCAAGATAGGGTGAGCATGATCTAAGTGCTAGGAATAAAGTAAAATAAAGAAAGAAACACTAGCCACCTTTCCCATGTAAACCCAAAACCTTAAGGAAAGGACAATCTCAACCACCCATCCTCATCCAATGGTCCGTGTATCTTAAGGGTTTCTAGAAACAACACACACACACACACACACACACACACACACACATGTATTCCATGCTCCCCTTCTTAAGACTTTCTAGCTTTGAAATTGTAATACCCTAGGTCCCAATAGTGTGTATATCATCCGCTTTGGCTGAATCCTCACACTTTTGCTCTTCCTCGTATCGAAAAATAACTATACATTAAGAGGGATGTCCAAGTCTTACAATTAGCCCAGCTTCTTCTCCCGTGCAATGTAGGACTAACTCTCAAGGTCCTTTCCCATTTGGAATTGGCTTACCCAGGGCCACTTCCAGCACCTGGCCCCATAGTCACTCTTAGGGGATGTGTGTCCTCACGTGGCTTAGCCTAGTGGCAGACCACGTGGGCTAGCCCACCATCATGAAGAGAACTAGTGCTAATACCAATTGTAATACCATGGACCCCAATAGTGTGTATATTATCTATTTTAGTTGAAGCCTCATGATTTTACTCTTCCCCGTAGGGAAAGCACTTCACACCTAGAGGGATGTCTAGGTCTTATAACTGGCCTAGCTCCCTCTCCCTGGGTGATGTGAGACTAAATCTCAAGGTCTTTCCCTATCTAGGATCAGCTTACCTAGGGTTGCCTCTAGCACCTGGCCCCATAATCTTTGAAATGTATTTTTGTTGTAGACATGACACCTGATTTTTGTGTAAAAATTTATATTTAAAAATGACTTTGGCTATTTGCATTTCAAAGAATTATGAAAAGTGCTATAAAATTCTCGGTTGTCATAGATGGTATCAGAGCCCAATTAATCCTTTTATAGCTAGTCCAACATGTCCAAAAGTCATATTCAGTCAACCAATGAGTGTCGGTTAATTAGGTATGAGTTACAAAGATAGCTCATATATGCAATGTTTACTAATGAGAAATAGATGTCACCTATAATGGTTGGCATGCTTTAAATAAAAAAAGGAGAATTTGGACCTTGTATGAATAAGAGTATTCTCATGAGATTAGTATAGTTCTTAGAGAAAAGAACTAGAATATAAGACTATATAAATAGTATCTTCAATTGAAAACTTAGATAAATATTAAAATATGTGAAGTCAAGTGATATAATTGGATAATCCTAATCATGAATTTGGTTGACCTTTGAACATTTTACTGAATGGAACATTTTGACCTTAAGTTAGAAAATATGGTGATAAACAGATAGATTGAGGCAGACAAAAGAAATAAAATATGATCTTGTATTATGATAATTGAAGAAGCATGTGGTGAATTATGTTACTCATGATTGAAAACTGACAATTATTATGTTCACCTTAAAGATTTGGAGGCCTTACCTATATAAGCAAAAATTACATAACAATGTTGATGTGTTAGCAAGCAAAGGCTGAGTACCAAAGGGCATAGCAAAAGCAACTTTTTATCACTTAAAGCATATAGAAAAGTAACTAATAAGCGGGACAAAAGTTTAGAGTTTGAAGTTGTGAATCACATGATTTTTAAGTTCTTATGAGAACCTAAACTTATGATGAGATGAGGATGGATCTAAAATTGTTTGAAAGATCACTTGAAAAGAACTTCGAGGATGAAATTCCTCTAAGGTAGGAGGAATGTAACGTCCCTAATTTTTAAATCTCAATTTAAATAAAATTTGAATTATTTATGGATATCAAATCAAGTGTCAAAACCTTAATATTTGGATTGTATTCAGAAAAACAATTTCAAAGATACTAAGTATGATGAAATTGGAGTTTGATGAATAAGTTGTGACTTTTCTCAAGAAGGGCAATTTGATCCTTTCACTATGGGCCCCACTTGTAGAAATCCACTTTTGGCAATCAAGAAACATTGGAAACCCATTTTGATATAAGCATTTAAGCATAATAAAATAAAATAATTTAAAATATAAAAGAGGGGGCCATTTTGATATAAGCATCCCCTCCCCCACTTAAGTGAAAACGAAAGTAGACTTATTGGTCTATTACCTGAAACTAAGAGAAAAAAGAAAAGAGAAAACAAAGGAAGAAGGGAAGGAGAAGAAGGAGAAGAAGGAAGAAGGAGAAAAAGAAGAGGAAAAGAGAGAGGAAGGAGAAGAGAACCCATCCATTGGGGAGCCCAATATACCAGCAAGGGGAGAAAAAGAAGCTACAAGCATCTGAAGTTATAGGAAGCTCACCAGATATGACAAAGGCTCATATCGTTGATCCAAGCTGTTCACCTTCTTTAGCTCAAGTCCATGATAAAAAACCCCATCATTTCATCATGATCGGTGGAGGAATGATGCGGGACTGAAGGGAAGAGTGGCATGCTTGGAACTATTGCAAAAGAAATTGGCATGTAATCTCTTACTTAGCAATGATTGTAGACAGTGAACACATCACCAAGGTTAGACCATACACGATTCTCCATTTCTCCTTCAAATTTGATGAGAGCTAGTAGATCTAGGGTCTTGCAATGTAAAACCTGATCTTGTTTCAAAACCCAATCATACCATTGATCTCATCCTGTATAATGGAAAGAGATTGATAGGAACTTCGACTTCCCTACTTGAGTTCCAATTATCCATTTGAAATTTGGAAGGTGATGATCTGATCCTTAATTTATGTTAGATTCCTAAAATCTTAATCAAAATTTCATAATTTTTGTTATCATTGATGATCAAAGATTGATCAGAGCTTTGATCAATTGGCCTGAACTCCAATCAACCATCTAATCTTTAAAATTTATACTGATCAAAATTAACAGTCTAAACCAATAAGTAAATTATAGGGGATCCTTGATCAAATGTTAGAAGTTACTAAATTAGGCTTAAGTTTAAATGGATCAAATGAGAAATTTGATCTGGAACAGAAAATAGATTGAACGATCTCGAGCTTCCAATTACTTAGTACTAGAATTTTGATAGGGCAATGTTTGATCGATGATCAGACATTGTCATTGCATTCTTTATCCTTGAATAACTAATCCAATCATGAGAAAAATATGGATCATGAGAAAAATCATTAATTTAGAACCTTTTATTTTCTAATCATGGCCATAGAGCTTAAACCCAAGCATTTTGATTTTGGATTAGATTGTAACATACTAGATTAGAATTTGTGATCATTGGATCAAGAAATTAAACACTTGATCAGGCTTATGTATTGGAAGATCATACTACTATTTTATCAAATGGGGTATTATTTAATTGTAAGATGTTGATCAAATCCGCATTGGAAGTGTAAATAAATTTAATGGTTTGACTATCTGGGATGATCTGGACCACTAGATCATAATTAGATTTAAAATCTGAGTACATGTATCTGTGTGTTAGAAATTTAACCTTTACACACTATACAGATTTAGATGTGGTTGGACTAACTTAGAATTAAGTATACAGCCAAATGCTAAGGGAAAAGCTTGTGGGAACAAATGACCTTGTCCCACGAGGTAAGTTGTTCTAACATCTTTAATTTATCTATATATTCAAATTATGATTAGATTATTGGTCTAGTCAAATTAACATGTATCTGATCAAATATATAGATAGATTTTTCATAAATAGATTAATGATATGGTTACAAATTAGAAATACTTTAGTCTTTATGGATGAAATGAGTGATGTATTTCTTTTCTTGATGATGATAATATTAGACAATTACTGTAGTATGAGGATATGATTTGAGATATGTGAATTACAATGATTTATGGATATTATTGAGACATATGAATGATAAGGATATGGATATGGAGTATCCAAAATCCTTGGTTTAGAATTACTAACGCATACATTTCATTTATGCATTTTGATGGATTTGATTCATCATTTCAGTTTGACGCATTATCATGATTTGGCACATGATTTGTATTTCATTGCTTTTTTATCTTCTTGCATGTAATCAAAGTTTAAATCACAATTTATGCTTGTGGGAAGCTGATGAGAGCTACTAATGAAGGTGCTAGATGAGGACAAGTGCAAGAGCCACTGATAGGCTTCTAGGTAGTAGGCTTCTAGGGGACAAGACTTTTGGATGCTTGCCGTATAGTTGTGGTTTGGGCTGAGATCAACTGTGAGATATTTTTGCATGCATGCATGATTTGATTTGAAATTTGATTTTTGGCATAGATTTTCTTATTGTGAGATGATATGCTCTGGTATAAATTTTGCATGGCTTTGCTATGATGAGCTCATATGCTGTGATATGGATTTGACATGGATTTGCTTATTGGTGAGCTGATATGCTTTGATTTAGATGACATATGGATTTGCCTATTATTGAATAGAAAAATTATTCAATTGTTTTACCAATTTATCACTGAATTATGCATTTTGATAGTATGGATTATCCTTCATATGGATATCTTATGATTTTACATATACTGCTATCAAACATAGATTAAATCCTGGATGGGATTTCTATTATGCTAATTGCATTACATATGTTTATAATGCGCTCTAAGTAGATTATTAGCTATTATGTTCTAGGATGATTTGACATAGATTTGTCTATATCATGAATTGATAAATTATGAAATGATTTGATGTGAAAATATCTACATTATTAGCTAATATATTATGAGATAGATTGACATAAATTTGTCTACATCATAGTTGATATTAGATAAGATGCATTTGATATGAGTATTATCACATGATTAAGACTTCATGAATGTATACTTCCTTATAACATATTCATAAATGACTCAGATGTCCAATTTGTATTTGGCATTATCTAAATTGCCAAACTCAATGTAAAAAAAAACCTACCAAGCATAGGCTTGCTGAGACATCGTAATTTTTTTTATAATGTCACATGTCTAAAGAAGTTGATTTAAAAAATAACCAATTAAAGCTACAAGGAATATTGGACAAGGACATGAGTAACATAGGACTGTATTGACAATATAGTATATGACTTAGATTTGATATTTTTGGACATGAATGTATGTACATTTATAGAATTGAACTTTGAGCTGTGACTAGATAGAATCCTGGAAAATATCAAATATAAACTCATCACATTTTAGAAATTTTGAAATGTATTTTGGTTGTAGAGATGGAACTTGGGTTTTGTGTAAAAATTTATATTGAAAATGTCTTCTATTATTTGCATTTTAAAGAATTTTGAAAAAGTATTATAAAAATTTGGGTCATCATATATGGTATAATGCTCATTTAATCCTCTTATAACCAGTGCAAATGTCTAAAAGTCATATACAATCAATTCTTCTCATGGTGTGGGCTAGCCACACACTACTAACCAAAGTGGTTATGTGAGGACGCGTGTTCCCTAAGGGGGATATGGGGCAAGGTGCTAGAGGTAGCCCTAAGTAAGCTAATCCTAGTTGGGGGAAGGACCTTGAGAGTTTGTCCCACATTGCTTGGAGAGAGGAAGCTAGGCTAGTTATAAGACTTGGACATCTCTCTTAGTGTATATGCATTTTGAGGGGTGTTTGTGGAAGCCCATCAGACTCCAAAGGAAACAAAACCTTGAGAGCCTAGGTGTGGTCCTAAATAAGCTCGTTTGGTGGGGCATAGGACCCAAAGAGGACAATATAATCTGCTGTGCACTTTGATACGCAGGAAGTGTTTTTCATATAAGGAAGAGCAAAATCATGAGGCTTTGGCCAAAGTGAATAATATACACAATGTTGGGGCCCATGGTGTTACAAGATTGACAATTTGATTAGGTTTTGGTTGTGGATGGGGTTTTACATTGTCAAAAACCCTAGATCTAGTAGCATTCATCAAACTTGAGGGAGAAATGGAGAATCTTGTATGATCTAACCTTGATGATGTATGCACTATCTCTAATCATCCCCATGTAAGAGATTACGACAATTTCTCTAGCAATAGTTCCATTCATGCCACTGTTCCCTTCTATCCCACGTTGTTCCTCCACCAATCATGGTGAAACAAGAGGATTTTTTATTGTGGACTTGAACTGAAGAAGGTGAATGGCTTGGATCAATGATCCAAGTTGTTGTCATCTTCGATTAGCTCCTTGTTACTCTAGCTGTTGTAGCTTATTTTTCTCCCCTTGCTGGCATATCAAGCTTCTTGGTGGATGTTTCTCTTCTCCTTCTTCTCTCTTTTCCTCTTCTTCTTCTCCTGTAATAACCCTAATTTTTGTAAATTGATTGAGAAAATCAATTTAGTTTGAATTTTTAGAAATTTTGAGCGAAAATATTAGGTTACTAGAAATTATCTTTTTATAGGTATTAAAACATGACTTAAAACTTACAAATTATTAATGTACTTGGAAATACAATTCCAATGCCACTAAGTACATTCAATTTTGAGTTAAAATAAAAAATACCTAATTTTCTCCATTTTTATGAATAAAAGGGTAAAATGGTAATTTTACCCATAACTAAGATCTGAGATATTAATATTTAGAATGTACTTGGAAATACAAATCCAACGCCACTAAGTACGCTCAATTCCGAGTTCAGTAGAATAAAATGAAATTTTCTCCATAAAAGGGCAAAATGGTCCTTTCACATCCCTGTGGGGCCTACAAACGAATCCAACAGCCAGAAAATGTGTAATTAGTGGTCAAACCACTACAAGCTGCTAGTGGAGAAGGAGGTGGTAGTGGAGGATCCAATGTTAATTTAATATTTAAAAGAATTGAAACATGAATTAGGCACTCTGTTCCAAAGAATCTTACATATCCCACCATCCATACAATCCTAGAGTACCTAATCTACAAAACCCCCAAATCAATTTCAAGATCCAGCGGTGCAATCAACGAAAACTCATTAAACAAGTGACTATTAGGCTATCTTATCATCAAAGGATATTTATTTCAAATTGAGCTTCAAATCTATGTTTTTCTCCAATCAAGTAGGTGGGAACACTTCTCATACTTATTGCATGTCATTTTATTTAATTTTTATTTTTTGAAATTAGTTTTAGATTAAAGTTTATAAAAATAAAGTAAAGACCAGAACCCTTCAATTCTGGATGATGGAGGGCTCAGATGAAAATTTTGAGTGGTCCAATTGATCTAGAAGGGTCCAATACCCTTAGGGTAGAAATTTCAAAAAAACTTATTAAGTTTTGAGCCCTAAATTGAAGAGGATTGATTGGACAGTCCAAAATGGATTCTGTAATCTCCCAAATCAGATCGGCTCTCAAGACACGCTGTGAAAAGCCGCACGAAAATGCACCCTATGGGAGCATTTTCACATGTACGCACCACGTGCAACACCATTCTAAAGGAACTGCTATGCGACAATGCCGGAACTAGGGGAGCGCGTCATGCATGCTTCCTGGTGACGGGCATGCGGTGGCCATTCTGCTTGACTGTTCCACCTTATTGATGTGGGCCGTCTGTTCCGCTGTGCCTAGATCAAATCTGGACCCTAGGAACGACTGTGAACTTCATAGTTCAATTGTGGAGTCATCTGAACTCCAAATTGAGATTAGAACAAAGCTATGGAAAGCTTATAACATTTATTTTCTTCTAAAACCATAATATTGATCAAAACATTCAAAAACCTTTCTATTTTCAAGAATTAAGTTTCTAAATTTCACGATCTTCAAGATCTGAGATGATCAGATCTTGGGGATCTGATTTAATGATGATATAATATTAAAATCAAGTGATATCCATAATTTATTTGTACAGATCTAAGATAAAATGACGGATCTACCCTTTATGGTAGAAAAACCATAAAAATACAAAGGAACCCACTTGATCAATAAGATCAAGTATGATCAGACCCTTGGGATGGATTGAATGAATGATATTATGATGGAATCCATTGAAATCATGGATTGAATATGACAAAAAACAAAGGAATATGATCTTGTACCTTAATGGAGTAAAAGCCCTAAAATTAATTAAAACCTTAATTTAAAAGGAAAAGATCTAAGACCTAATGATTGGATCATAAGTAAAGGTTTCTAATAATCTTAATCTAATTAGTTTCATTGTCTTTTATTTGATAATAGTATTGTAAATGTGATTTATGTTATAAAGCATGATAGTTCTAAAATTTTAGCATGCTATGTCTATGTGTTATTAGATAGTTATATTAGGCTGATAGATTCAATTATATTAGGGCCATGTTAGTTTAAATTTGAAGTTTAAGCATGATTACATTAGATTAGTAGTAAAATTTCATGTATTTTTTAACGTAGGATCCATGTTAGTATATTAGAGTATAAATGCCCTTAGAATGACATAGATGTATAATTCTCTTATGATTTAAAGTATATGATTATTTGAATTGTCAAAGTATAGTATAAGCATCTTAATTGTCTTTAAGTTAGTAGATATAATTGTTTAATTAGTAGTTATATCTCAATATTCATAAATCACCAAAAATGAAATCTAACAAAACAGAGATTCATGGACAATTAAGATGAGTGGATGACTTGGACTTAATATTAGTAAGGGCTATAGTTAGTAGGACAATATAAGGATTATCAAATCCTTGGCCCAAACTAGGAGAATAATAAACCCCATGAATGACATTTTAAATGTTCATGGACTTAATTAAAATCAATTAGAAAGAGTACTTAGGGTTAACATGCTCGTAGGAACCTTATGAAAGGTTGAGCTAAGGTCACTCTAGTAAATGTTGAACATAGTGGTTAAGGGGGTTTTCTAATAGAGCCTCGCTCTTCCCCTACCTTTCGATGACGTTTGCGAGGTCTAAGCACCTTCTTATATGAGGATTGAAGTAACCACTTTGTGTTCACCCATTCAGCTAGTAAGCCTTAGGCAATTGGAAATAAGAGGAGTAGTCTAGACTTAGGCTAAAATAAGTTGTCTTCAACTAGTGATACATTAATTGGTTGAATAATAATAATAAGAGCATAAATGGTTAGTAAATTATTTAATCCTAATAAAAATTGTAAGTAAGATAAGGATGATCAAACAAGATCCATGGGATCTTGAATGATCAAGAACAATAAAAAGAAATCAATACTTCTTGATGATGATATATATGTGTATAGATATTGCTTACAACTTAGATTAAATAGAATAGAAGATCTAAACCCTTGATCAATTATAATTCAAGGAAGAGAACCAAGATCATCCTCCTTAGGGATGATCAAACAACTAAACTTAGATCAAAGAAGAACTAGATGATAGAAGATCTAAGCCCTTGATCTTTATCAGCAAGTATAAATTGTTGATCAAAGGATCTATGGAAGATCAAGATCAAAGAAAGAAATACACAAAGACTTAGAATAGAAAATGCTTAGATCTGAAAGATTAGAAGATCATTCTAACCATCAGATCTATGGATCAATAGGATAGACACTATTTGAGGAAGATAGATCATGATAGGTCAAAAGATCTAGATCCTTTATATCAAAGGACAAGATTAGACAAAGAATATAGATAGGATAAAAAATATAGGATTATTCAAATTGTATAAATATTGACAATATGTATGGATTTATAGATTTCATACGTAAATCAAGATCATGGAAGATTTGAAGAGATGAATCACTACCTGAAGGTAGGAGGATTTTATGAAGGCATCAACATGAGAAGTACATGTTGTATACATGATCTTATATTTGGAAATGTTGACAAGTATAATGTAAATACTTGTATTGAACCCATTGAAAACCCTTATGATCCAACCAAAACACCTATGAAATGGTTAAGTTAGAAATGAGGAAAACTTAAGTGAATAAGGATCTAGAAGGTATTCTAGCCCTAGATAAACAAATAGATTGTTTGATAAGTATAAAATCAATACATGGGAATCATTCATATAGAATGGTGATCCCTAAACTTGTATGAACATGGGTATCATTCATTGTAAATGATGATCCCTAAGTTTGAAGTAAAATTCTATCTTCAGTATAAGAATACCAAAATATGAGGATGATTATATAAACTGACAAGATGTCTGATAAGTAAAAAGATTACTTTACATACAAGCATGGAAGCTTGTGGTTTTTTTTAAAAAAAACAGGCATAGGCTTGGAGATGCTATGCTAGGAGAGTATTAGGGTTTGGCCACCCGCTCTCTAAAATGTGATATATATGATGATACCATGCCCAAAGAGAGACAAAATGTTGGGTGGGGCAATATGGGAAGGCCACCATTGTGACGGTCTATCTACCCATATAGGCATGACGTAGATGATTTTTTACACTTGGTATCCGTGGAGTATGAAAGCAATTATTCGAGCGTGATGGTATGGATCAAACTGTAGCATAGTAGTCCTTTGAGTATTTTTGCATTATGATGCATGGCATAGTGAAATGCCTTATGATATGACATTATGAGATGCCGGGTAATCATGGATTACCGATACTACCTAAATGAGGGAGTATTTCCAGCAGAGTCTGGATGAATTATCAACTCAGCATAAGCTTGATATGATTATTTTTTGAGACATTAACTATTTTTTTATGGTTTTGACCGTATGTATATATCTATACACAGTATACCATATGAATGTGTAAGGATGTACATATATGACAAAGTAAAGAGATTGATTCATGAGTATGTTATGACTATGGGATTATGAAGTATTAGGATAATACTGCCAAAGTATTATGCTTCTTGAATCTCCTACCAAGCATAGCTTGCTGACATATTGTAAATGTTTCAATGTTTATAATATCTCAGCAACAGAGAAGGAGAATTAGGAGCTTAAGACTTTAAGAAGATTTGAAAGAATAATCAATCAGGGTATATCCCTTGAAGACATGTATTTTTATTTTTATTTGAGAGCATTATACTGTATTGAGAGTTTTTAATGCATGGTGAGGTTTGAAATTTGGATTATGTAATTTGGACAAGTATTGTATTGATACTCGAGCTGTACTATGAGCCACTGGATGGATTCTAGAATTTAATAAAAGTATATTCCTTCAATGGAATTTTACCTTGTGCAAAATTCTACCTATATTATGTATGAAGTGATAACTTGGGTTTTTCAAAACAAGTTTTAAAGAAAAGAATTTCCACTGCTTTGTTTTGCAAAAAAATTTTACTACTAAGGGCACCCTACCTTTGGAAAATTATTACAAAATGTGTTGGAAAAACTAAGGTTGTTACATTTCCTTCCTCCTTCCCTTCTTCTTCCTTTTTGTTTTATCTCATAGTTTTGGGTAACAGACCAAAAGG
Source organism: Warburgia ugandensis (assembly GCA_035236585.1). Classification (NCBI taxonomy): domain Eukaryota; kingdom Viridiplantae; phylum Streptophyta; class Magnoliopsida; order Canellales; family Canellaceae; genus Warburgia; species Warburgia ugandensis. The sequence continues at coordinate 67,986,871 of CP141126.1, read as the reverse complement.
TCTATTTTCACTCTCACTTAAGTGGGAGGAGGTTCCAATATCAAAATGGCCACCTCCTTTCTATTTTAAATAATTTTCTTTTATTATATTAAATGGTGTAATTATGATGTTTTCAGACATCATAATTTTGATCAAAATAAGTGAGTGACATTCATGATGGGTTTTCAACATTCCTTGACTATTCAAAGTGGATTTTTACAAGTGGGGGCCAATTAATAAAATTACCAAATTGCCTTAAGTCAATACTTTTTTGTCTAAACTCTGATTTTATCCTACATAGCATTGTTAGAATCGGTTTTTTGAATACAATCCAAATATTGAGGTTTTGACACTTGATTTGATGTCTATAAATTTTTTATTTCTGGAACTCTAAAAATAGGAAATTCAATATTCTATTTCCATACAGATTTAACATAAACCAAAGCTTATTTAAATTGAGATTTAAAAATTAAGGATGTTATAGAAACCCCCTTGATTCCCTCCACTGACTTTCCTATCTTTCCCCTTTCCTTTATATCTCTTTCCTTTCCCACTTTTTCCCTTTCCTCTTTCTTTTTCTTTTTCTTTTTCTTTCCATCTTATTACCTTCCATCTTCCATCTCATTTCCTTATATAAAAATGATGTTGCCCCCATCTTGCCCTCCGTTCAACTCTAATTAAGTTGGCTCGGTCTTAACCATTGATGCCTCTTGACTCCCTCTCTAGAAACTTATAAATAGGGGCATTATGAATGCATTTAAGATCTTTCAAGTTTCCCTAGAGTTCAAAGATAAATATAGAAGAATAGAGGGAGGACAATCACTCTCACCCAAGCTCCCTTCATGAATCTATGTCCAACCTTTGGAGATAAAGGTAGGGTCTCAAACTATTTCAACTCTTTTCTTACTTATTTTCTCCTTATTTCCCTTTCATCTCCATTCTTTTGCATGCATCATATAAGACTACGAGCATCTATAGTTTATCCTTGCATTCTATCTTAGGATCATCTTAGATCTAGCTAGCATTCATTCATCACTTAGTTTTATATGCACTTTCTGAAATTGCACGGTGATTTCTATTTTTAAATTGTTTCTAATTTTAGGCACATCACTAGGTTTGCATGCATTCTACACTTGTTTCTAGAATAGCAAGCATCATAGATCATTGCTATACTTTACAATATCTTTCATCATCATTGTCATTCATGTTTTGAGTACTTTCCTAATTTAGAAGTAAGGTAGTTTCTAATTTTAGATTTACATGTTTAGATCTTATATTCCTTCTTTTTAGCATTAGAACTTTCCAATTTTCTTTCTATATATTGCACAATTACTTTAAGACCATTTTAGAAACTCATTGTGTGTTAGATTCTTAGATTTAGCACTTTCCTAGTTTAGAAATGTGTACTTTCCTAATTTAGAAACTTAGCTTAGTTTGATTTTCTAATTTTCCATGCATACATTCTAATATTAATTTAGAGATCTCATAAATATTAGTTTCTTAGATAGAGCATGCATTACCACTTTCTAATCTGATGCATCGCATTGTAGTTTCAAGTTAGTTCCACTTTCCATTTTCATAATTATGCATATACACTTGTTTAATTACACATGGAACTTTCCATGCTAGAATTTCATCCATCATCCTCTATTCCATCTTTCACTATCACTTTCCTTCATTTTCCCACATACTCTTAAGATCTTTTCTTATCCATTCACTTTCTAATTCCATAATACACACACCCACTTTCTAATTTTAGATTACATTCATGATCTATTTTAGTTAGATCATGTATTCATACATCATTCTTCTACCTCTTCTTTCTAATTTCTTGTTTATGGAGTTGAATAAGGAAAAGGAAAGGATTCTTATGGGGACTTTCTAATTTCTTTAGTAAGGTTGAGGAAACATCCATAAATCCACCTACATTCCTAGCTAGGGATTCATGTTGAAGGGTAGGATCACACCATGTATGTATTCCTTGCTTCATCTCCTAAGGCTAGAATTGTTGAGTCCTAATCCAAGATCTTCTATCTCCCCTTTGTTTTCTATTTCTTTCATTTCATGTTTAAGTTGTGAAGCCTCTTCTATGGTTAACCTTCCTTAAAGATGAATGATCTCTTAGCTCCTCTCATTCTAATTCCTTAAAGTTACCCTCTTTTTAGAGTTTCTAGCTTAACAAAAATGCCATAGCTTTTTTTACTTCCATTTCCATCATCTTCTTTCTTGCTTGGGACGGGGATTGTTTAGGAAATGTATTAGGCTCCTCTTTATTTTCTGCCCTACTACTTCATTCCTAAGGATCATTAGATGGGATTTGTTTTGGTTTATGGCATGTTGGGTTAAGTAGATGAGAAAAGCTTGGTGTTAACTATAGTGTATTTTGGGTTGAAGAGAAGTATACATGCTCTTGTCAAGTGACACAACAAGAAGGCCCTTACAATGGAATTCAAGCCCAGATTTGAAGGACTTTTACTTGCTTTGTTTATTGCTTATGTAAAAAATCTTTGTAATGTTTTCATTAATGAAATAGTTCTTTCTTTTTCTTAGTTACTTTGTTCCTTACTTTAATTCTTAGTTAGTTATAGTTCTAGAAAGTTTCCTTGTTTATTTCATTGCTTTTGTATTTAGATAGTTTCCTAGTTTCCTTAATTTCTTTCTTTCTTAATTAGAGTTTATTTTCTAGTTTCTTAGTTATATAGCTTAATGGTTACTTCTTAGTTAGTTCATTGTTTAATGTTTACTTCTTTATTTCTTCTCTTAAATGCTTGACTAGGTTAAAGTAAGATAACCTAAATTTTAATTAATTCCATTTTTCAAAGAGTCTTTGTGGGATCGACCCATGTATACCAATTCTATACTTCAATAGAATCATGCACTTGAGGTAATTATTAAGACATACCAAGCATCTATATGGTCCTTACTGATTGTTCGTTAGTTTTTGGGTAAAAAGATGTACTAAATCTCAAAGAAGTACTTAAACCCTCTTGTACACTCTATAGAAGATGGGAAGTAAATCTACTATTTCTATTGAATATGGTATTTAAGGGCACACCTTGTAGACTCACAATCTCCTTTATATATAATGTCGCTAAACTCTTCAGTGATTACTTATGCCTAATGGGAAGAAAATGTGTGGACTTGGTCAGTCCATCCACAAGCAACCACATAGCATCGTGTCCACTAAAAGTCCTAGGTAGTCCCACTATAAAGTCCATTGTGATGTGATCCTACTTCCACTTCAAAAGTTCCTATGTTTTTTATAGTCTTACTACTCTCTAGTTCCTTGCTTTGGCCTTCTAACAAGTTAGGCATTTAACCACACAATCGCAATGTCCCTTTTCATAATAGGCCACCAAAAGTTTTTTCTCAAATCTTGATACATCGTGGTAAAATTTTAAATCTGCAATAGCATGGGCCCGCTATAGTAAAGACACAAAATACATGGGTCAATCCCACGACGACTGCAAATTTTAGGAATCTTAATTAAAAACCTATTTTAATTACTTTAACTTAGCCAAAATTCTAATTAAATCTAAAATTTGGTAAAATTTATGAAATCACTTATAAACAAAACCCAAGGTCTAGAATCCATTACAATACAATCAAATAAGCCTATGACCCAAAAATTCATTTAATATTTTTCTTTAAAGCACTATCTAAATATTTTCTTATTTTAAAGAATTAACATAGATTAACATATTTACTCAATGCATAGTCTATCTTTCGAGGGTACAATTTGTCAAAGTTTTTCATTTATTAATCTTTACTAATCCAACATATTAATATCTCTACCATATTAATTATAAGATAAAACATATGTAGAAATTATTAACTATTTGAATTAGTATTAATTTCCTTAAGATAATATTAAACACAATTATTATTCCAAGTTTTACTTAATAAAAAAATACATTTTATCACACCTTAACTTCATCCTAAGCCTAAGAAAGAAAATTTACCTCCTCATGCTAGAAAATTAAATCACTAAAAATTTAAAACTAGTAATTATTCTATTTCACTGAGTAAAAATTACACAATTCTAACTATTCTAACTACTAAGTAAAAATTCAATTCAACTACTAAACAATTGAATAAGAACTTCTCATTAATTAAAATAAATATTGTAATGCATACAACTCAAAGAAAAGAAAAGAAAAATAATTCTGATGATAAGGAAACAATTCACCATTTTATCACCGTGTTGCTCAGCAAAAACTACTTCAAGCTTGCCTTCTTGCATTACCACCGATCTTTCATCCTCCAAGAAACACCTTACTCTTATTGTGTCACTAAATAAGAGTATACAATATACAATGTTTACCAATGGCCAACATCCAAAGTAGAATAGAAGTGAAATTGTAAGGATTATACTTGTAAAGTAAGAGAGAAAAAAATCTAAGAAAATGGAATGTTTCTTATATGATCTTGGTGAGATAATGACACGGGATGATATTGGATAGGATGAGGATTAGGGTCATGAAAATAAAGTGAATATGAGAAGTGGAAAATTTTAGAAAAATCAAACAAGATAGAGATGAAAAAGGATGCTTAAAAGATAGGGTGCTCAGGTGCAAAAATGGATGATGGAAAGAAATAAATAGAGATGAAATTTTAGACAATATTTCTTGTAGTGATAAGGTATAGGATGAAATGTTAGGATCTTGAATTTCCATGATATATGAGGTGTATAAAAAATTAGAAAAATAGAACACTAGAAAGGGGAAAAACATGCATGAAAGTGAAACTATAGAATAGGTGATGGAAAGAAATAGTTAGGTAATGAATTTTGAGATGAAATTTCGTGGGGGAATAGATTATTATATGAATATTCCAGAGAGTGAATATTAAATATGGCTCTCATATAAAAAATAAAATAAAACGATAGAAAGAATGGTTTGTAATGGAAGGATTAATGCAGACACTCAAGAAAACTCACCTTTTCTCAATGAAATACACGCACAACCCCTTAGAACCTTTTCTCCTCTTCTTATCCAAAGATCTTAAGGTTCCTCCATCTCTTTGATCTAGATGCTTTGGTTTAAGAAATTATGAAAATGCTTGGATGAATTGGACGCCCCCTGCTTATTTCCTCACCTTCCATTTTCAACTTAAGATCATGTTTAACCCTAGAATGGATAGGTAGGATTTTGTCCACCATTCATCCTAGAAAAATATGTTTTTTAAGCTCCTTAGAACAACCCCTTTGTTCTAGACCATTTTTCCTTCCTAAAAAATCTCCATAGTTCATGATTTTTCCCTCTAGTCAATTAAATTTTAGTTTACATCTCAACCCCCTATATTTCCTCCAAGGAAACACGTCTTCTCCCCTTATGAAAATGTGTTCTTCCTTGAATTTAGGTGGGCATCCCATAGAAAAAGTCTCCTCCAGTGAGATTTGAGATTGATCTTCTATGCATGGTTTCTCCTCATTTATCTACCTGGGTTCAAGTATTTTCTTGTTGGTCATTTAGGCCAGCTTTGATGCATAGACAATTCTTGGCCTTTAACCTTTCAAAGTTCAAGATGAACAACGACTGTGTATTTCCACTTTTGCACTTGACCCTTACACATTTTTCATCATGTTCCTCCTATATTTTCTCCATGTCAAACATGTAATTAAGCTTGCAATATATCCTCCCTTATTTCAAAAACGTGTCACATAGTGTGGGGTCCCTTCTTGAATAAGTGAGAGAGAGAAATAGTGATTAATAATCTTATGTCAATGGATCCATGTTCTACTTGGCTACTGATGCACATGTATCTTCAGTATATGTGAATTTAACTTCTCTTAGAAGCTCTCTAAGGGTATGGAATTCATGCATGCATGGGAAGCTTGTCACCATGTGTTTTAATAAAAACTCTCTATCTTGCATTGTTTTAGTCTATATTCTCTTATCTAGGAAAACATTTGTATAACCCATGGATAGTCCCATCCATCAATCCATTACTTGGCATCAATCTCTAGTTGATCCACTATACTTAAGCTTCACTCTAGTTCATTTTCCTCACACTTCCATTCAACTTTTAATATACTGCATTCATGATACTGAATGAGAGCTATAATAAACTAAAATAAAATTACTCTTTTTTTTTTTTTTGTAATTGTACTTGTTTATTCATTGTAAATACCATGTCCCAATAGTATATTTACTATCTTCTTTGGCCTAGGCCTCATGATTTTTCTTTTCTCCATAGGAAAAATGTGCATGTATTGAGAGGGATACCCAAGCCTTATAACTAGCCCAAACTTCTTTTCTCTAGGTAATGTGGGACTAAAGTCTTAGGATCATTTGAAGCCAGCCACCCTATAGCTCAACATCCTCCCTTCAGACTACCCATCAAGACAGCCCTCTAAGCTCCCACTCCAATAGTAACAATATTGTCTACTTTGGCTGAAGCCTCATGATTTTGCTTTCCTCTATAGGGAAAATGCATTGTTACCATTAGAGATACCTAGACCCTTGTAACCAGTCTAGACATTTTCTTCCCATGCAATGTGAGACTAAAATATCAAGATCACTTGAAGCAACCCATCCTGAAGCTTGACATACCCATTTTGGACCGCCCACCATGACTACCCTTTAGGCTCATGCCCCCAAGGCTTTTGACCATGCTAAATTTGAAAATTGCACACCCTTGGCATTCTAAATTTTTGGACTTCATTATTTATGGTATACAAGTCCATGATAATGCTTGAATGGTAGTTGGACTCTCTGTTAGGCTTTTGAGTTGCTAAAAATAGTAATTTTCTCAATTGTACTCTAATCCTGCTAAATGCAAAATAAACGCTAACTAGTAATATTTGAGTGAAATCAATGTCAAAACTACTAAATTTAGTGTTATTATATGTAATATTTCTATATATATCAAACACCCTCAAACTTACATTTTTCTAGTCCTTGATTAAAACTACAGAAAGAGAAAAGAAGGAAAAAATATAAAAATCCCAACAACTTTAACAAGTGATGTGGTCTAGATTTAGCATATGCTAAAAGCCTTTAAACCCATACATTACCCTAGTGGATGAGTTATAGTCTCATAAGGTTTTCATAAATGTATCTATAAACATTTTTTCAAAAACATTCTCATTGAAATTACTTTATTTTTTTTAGAGAATTTTCTTATTTTCCAATGTTGAATAAATACCCAACTTTAGTACATTAATATAAATGAATAGAAGTTCAAGATCCTATCCTTCTACTAAATACCTTCCATTACTAACTAAGCTTTGGAGTATAAGTGTGTAAATATAGCCAATATACATAATAGTTAGTCTCTAAGTAAAGTATAACCTAAATTACCATCAAAAGTATGCTTTGACTTCAAATCTCATAGGAAATACTTCACACTGAGAAGCGGATAACACTCTCACTAATATGTGAGGAGAATAAGTATGAGAAGATTTTATCTAAGACCCCAATGTAAGCACCCTAACTCCTTACATTACCAAGATTAGGAATTTGCATGTTAAATTAGCTTGCATTTATGAATGGTAGTTTAATATCATATGGGATGAATGCATAATTAACTATTGCATTTTAACTATGACTTTGCATTTGTTACACCTCTTAACAAGGGATAGCTTAAGCTAGACTATAACTAATATACATAGGCTATCTAGGTTATATTGTCATGTCTATTGAGGTCTAGATCTTTTGTTAAGTAGCATATGGGTATTTGCATTAGTTTCGCATTTTCCTACATTTTTAGGACACGCATATTACTTTAAGGTGATATATGATTAATCTAATTTCTATGAGAATGATAAATTAATTAGTAAGGGCAACAACCCCTACAAGATCAAGGGTGAATTTCATCACCACTTCTTGGCCAACTTAGGTTAATCATCAGCTGATGCACACCCTTATCTTCCATGCATTAATTTAGAATCAATTAGAAGAGACCTATAGTAGTCCATGAGCTCATAGGACCCTCTTGGAAGGAGGTGGATTACTATCACTCTAATGGCCCCTATCTAATGAACTACATTTGTATTTAAATGATTAGCTTTGCCATCACACTTGACAACTTTGATTACCTATGGCTAATTGGGGAGGGTGTGAAGCAATTGATTAAGTGAGGATCTAACTGTTAAGTAGTAAGACAAGTTGGAAAGAGAGGAGCTATTTATGTTAGTATTAATCTAAAAGCTATTACTCGATAGAAATTCAAGATAAATAAAAATTTCAACATGTTTACATTAGGGATATATTATTATGTGTCCTTGGATGTGCATCATTATTGTATATAGGTTGCCTCATTTAGTTTAGGTTTCCCTATTCTAGTTTAGTGAAAAGAAAAAGAGTATTCTTTCATTATGTAGAACGAATACTTTCATTGCATGCAAAGTTGAGTCCATTGCACCACTTTCTAGTGTATGCATGACTATTGATCATTGACCCTAGGTTTAGTATTTTTGAAACTTGAGATTGACTAGACCACTAGATAAGGGTTAAGAAATCATCTTGATTTAGATAGCCCTACAATGGTAAATAAAGTAGTAGAAGTTAAATCATTCGAAGACTACTCTACCCCTGTTCAATTTGACTCACCATCATGTATACTGCTACGTGCGACTAACGCAAAACATTTTGAGTTAAAACCTATAGTAAACCAACCCTGATATACTTAGAATATGACATGTAATATCCCTATATTTAGTAGTTTGAACCCTAAAATTAACATAAATATCACTAATTAGGATTTATTTCATAGTTTGCAAGATTAAGGTATAATTGAGAAAAATGCATATTTTTTACATTTAAAACACTAAAAGAGAGAAAGGCTACTGTCCAAGCAATGTCATGGACGCACATGTAAAATATGAAGTCTGAAAGTCTAGAATGTTATGGTGATGTCATTATCATATTCAACACTCTCAGAAACCCTAGAGCATCAACAAACTTTATCCATGCAATAGGGTATCCTTATCAAAAGAAAAGTTGGTAGGCTTCCCATGAATTCATGTAAGCATCCCACCACCTTGGGAAGCTTCTAAGTGAAGCTCAAATAACATAATTGATACATACATATGTACGCACACACATGATCTTTTTCTGAAACAAAATAAGCTAGAGACTAGGGCTCGCTTGAAGACTTTTTCCATTCACTTTCTCTCTCTTTACATTCCAAGAGGGGATCACCTAAAGCACCACATGATTTTTTGTGCAAGGTGGTGAGTCATACTCCATTCTACATTTTTACATCAGAAAATAAAGAAGGAATATTAAGGGGAAAATGTGGTGAAGAGAGAGACAATTTGTGAAAAATCTACTATTGACAAGAATATAGAATTTTGAAGGAACAATGGTTAGAGCTATCCTCACGATTATCTTAAGAACCCAATGAAAACTCACTTAAACAAAGATGAACCAAAAAGAAACAAGATTGCAAGGAAGACTAGAATTAAACCCCATTGCTAGAGAATTTTTTTTAATGGGCTGTCCACCTTAATTTGAGAAGTAAAAACTATTTCTCCATGGAAGAAGACGTGTTTTTCCCTTAAAATTTATTGGTTGGAGAAAATAATATGGGTTGGGAGAGAATCCAAGAGAGAAAGATATTTGGATAAGAAAACCTCAAAGGGAACCAAGCCTTCACTCTAGGGCATACTTAATCCAATGGTTGAGAATAAAGGAGCTAGAAAACATGATCTCTTGGACAAGGAATCTTCTAGCCAATCACAACCACTTAATCCAGGGTGAGGTATGATCCAATGATGAGAATTGAAGAGGAGCTAAAGCCTAGCCCTAGCCACCATGTTACATTCCATATAAGGGAGATTCAATCTATTCAACTTGGGCAACATGGGAGATGACATCATTTCTCAAGGTGGATTTCACTTTGATTTTTACATAATATTTGGAGGAAACTTCCTAAGGAATTCCATGATCTTCATTCTCTCATCTCCTCCATTTAAGGAAGAAAGACACTCATCTAACCATCCATCTATATAGCCCATCTAACCTTTCCCAAACTCCATGTGATTCTCCCTTACCTCTTTCCATTCTCCCTTGTACCCTTCATTCTTCCTTCCTTATCCTTTCCTATCTCATTCCTTTCTTCCTATTCTATCTTTCCTTCCCATCCTCATTAAGATCCCACATCCAATCTCCTTCATATTTCCTCCATTCTTCAAATCTTATGCAGCCACCTTCCCCTCCAAGCATACCATGGCTCTTCATCCTTTTATTCCTTCTATTCTTCCTTTCATCTCTACCACTTCTTACTTCCTCATTCTTATAAGGTAGATATATACGATGATTGAATTATCATGGGAATGCTTAATTGATTAGTAAGGGCAATCACCCTTGCAAGCTCAAGGGTGGATTTCATATCTAACCCTTGGCCTACCTAAGTTAATCATCACCTTATGCACAATCCTAACCTCTTCCATTTAATTACAAGTTAATTAGAAGAGACCTATAGTAGCTTACAAGATCAAAGGACGCTCTTGGAAGGAGGAGATTACTGTCACTCTAATGGCCTGTACTTGACCAGCTATGTTGGTATTTAAATGACAAATTATTTCAACACCCTTAACGACTCAGATCACCTATGGCTGACTGAGAATGGTGTAGAGTGGTTGATCAAGGTAGGATCTAACTGGTAAGTAGTAAGACAAGTCTAAAAGAGTAGAGGATCTAATTAAAAACAATCCAAAAGCCTCTTCTAGTACATAAATTCCTAATAAATAAATCTTACCTTATTTTTCCTTAGCGATAGACTTCATGTGTCTTCCTTTGATTGTGCATCGTTTACATATAAGTTGCGTTATTTAGTTTAGGATACCTTAGACTAGCAAAAAAAAATAATCTTTCATTGTATGCAACATCTTGTTTTCATTATATATAAATTAGAGTCAACTATACCACACATTGGTGTATGTACGGCCACAGATTCCTCAATCTAGATCTATTACTTTTAGACCAGGAGAAAGAATAGACCACTAGGCAAGGTCTCAGGAATAAAGAAGACCTAGGAAACATTGTCCAAGAAAGGGCCAATGAAGGAGTAGAGGTCAAGCCATTGAAAGATTACTCTAATCCCATCCAATAAAACTCACCATCCTATATAGCTTTAACTTTAACTAACACAGACCATTTTGAGTTAAAACTAAGGGTTCTTCAACTCTTGCCAGCTTTTTATGGGCTAGATAAGGAGGATCTATTGTGATGACCCAGGTTTCATATGATGCAAATTTCATAAAAAGGCAAGATCTCTTGCTTTAGAAATATGAAATGCATGAAAATCTTTTGTTTTGGAAAGCAATCTTTCATATAAAACCCCGAGTGTCAAAACACATTTTCAAATCATATAGCCATGGCATAGTTTTAAATCAACTCTATTCCCAAGAAAGTGTTAGTCACAGCCTCAGCTATAGAGAGTAACTACAATCAAGTAACATTCACTAAAAGATAAGGTAGGGGTTTACTTACTTGTTACTTATACTTAATTTGGATGTTCTCTATCACAGGTGTATCCTATCCTTAAGTGTTTACTTGTATCTGAAAGATATTAAGGATTGGGTGAGTATACATGTGACGATTCGGGTTTTATATGATGCAAATTTGATAAAAAAAGGCGAGATCTCTTGTTTTATAAACATGAAATGCATGAAAATCTTTTTGTTTTGGAAAACAATCTTTTGTATAAAACCCCGAGTGTCAAAACACATTTTTCAATTATCTAGCCATGGCATAGTTTTAAATTGAATCTATTCCCATGAAAGTGTCAGTCACAACCTCAGCTATAGAGAGTAACTATAATCAAGTAACATTGAAAGATAAGGTAGGGGTTTACTTACTTGCACTTAGTCTGGGTGTCTTTTGTCACAAACGTTCCTTACCCTTAAGTGTTTACTTTGTCTGAAAAATGTTGAGGATTGGGTGAGTATATACTATACTTAGTAGGAGTCTATCACTACTAGTTTTATAATGCATGTGATGTTTAAAATCATATGCTTCTTTCAAAACATGTGCATGTCTTAACACTCATGTTCATTATCGAGATTAAAAACCATCATCGAATTGGAATATTGACGACTTAAGGAAATCACATAATCCAAGTTGAATGTATCATATATATATCATAACATAATGATATGCATAAGATGCTTCATTGAATCCAACTCATGGATATCTAGTATGGTATGGTCGACCAACCTCATATCATGCCATATGCAATGCAAATAAGTCCACGAAACCATAGGGTCCAACTATGCCCACAACCTCCCCGCCGTGTGGTCCCCGGGTACCTGAGGACACTCGGTCATAGCCTTAACGGGGCCTATGACACGTCAACCCAGTGTCGTGACACCAGTGGTAGCCCCCTGTACCACATGCAATCGACGTAGGGACGTTGCCCTTTTTGGGTGTGGTACCCATCCACCTAATAGTGGTAGAGGCTGGAGGCCAACCCAAACCTCTCAGCATACCGCCCACGAGCTTATCAGCCCAAATCATAATCAGATCAAACAAGCGAAAACCTCTTTTTCAAAACCTGTCCTCTTTGGGTCCCTCACAACTGCCTACCCAGCATCTTTTGGGCACTCCAGCAACTTTTAGTAACCCTCAAGGACATGCAGTCTTTCAAAAACTCAATGCTTCACAAATCATACAATATATGCAATTGTTTGCAAAACATATATATGCATAATGTATATGCAATTATTTGCAAAACATATCTATGCATAAAGCATTTATCATGTGTATGTTGAATTAAGTCATGCTAAACAAGTCATATACTTAAAACATGCATTCTCAAAACAATCATGGCTCTTTTAAAAAGTCTAGTAGTGATAGAGCACCTACCTGGCTAGGTCACATGAACCCCTTTGTCCTCGTACACTCCTGAACATGGTTTGGGGAATCAAGATTAGTTTGGCCTATATCTTATAGGTTTTAGATTGGTTGATCTTATTACTTAGGCATTAAGGGTTCAACCCCATGCCTATGAGTGTCCTAAGGTCCCAATTGGGCCTTAGTATCATCAGTTTTCCAAAGGTCTAGTGGCCACACGCCACCATCCTATTCTAAGGGCCATGCCTACCTTAGATTAGGCCTTGATTGGGGATTTTATAGTTTGGGTGTGTCCGCGTTGTTGACACAGACACAACGCCTTTCACGGCGCCTCAATCGGAGCTCTAGATCTCAAGTTATAAGCTTTTTAGTATCATGTGTACATAAAGGCCTTTAAGAGGTGGAATCCTAGAACGCTGACGCGTTGCGCGTCAGCGGCATGCGCCCCAGCAGGAGTGTCTACAGACGCACTGGATTCTCGCCCATCTTTTTCATTTGCGGGCGCGTGCTGGTTTCTCTTGAATGCGGACGACGTGTTTCGTCCAATGGGGAGCGTTTTGTTCGTTGGGGGACCGGGGCATCCTTGGGTCCTTTGTGACTCTCCAGGGCCCGTTTTTGTATGAATTTTCATTCAAAAACTTAGGGAAACTTAGCCTAGGGCTAATGGGAAGACAAGTTTGGAGGGATCTTGGGAATACTTGGCTCGTTCTTGGGTTTTTCTCCCCGTTTCTCCTCTTGGTTGCTTCTCCAAAATAGGTTTTCCTCAAGCTTTTGGGCTGCCATTAGAGGCGCCCAAGAGCTCTATTTATAGAGCTATAAGATGGTTCTGGAGGGGGCTCTCACCGCCCTTGAATGGCGGTGGAGAAACCTCCAAAATGGTGGTGATTTCTTCTCCAATCACCGCCATTCTAGAACCCTCTAGGAGGTTGAAGAAGAGGGGTGCCCGTATCAAAACGGGCCCCTGTGTTTTGCAGGCTAAATCTGTTTTTTTAGTAAAAATTACATTTTTGCCCCTAAACTTCAAAGGGCCATAACTTGCTCATTTTAACTCCGTTTTGCTTTTGGTCTTGTTGGATTCCTTTTTCCAATACGCACCTAATGGTACCTTTTTCAGGACCAAATTTCTAGGTTCAGTCAAGGTGAATAGTGAAATGACCAAAATACCCTTATCTCTAAAAAGTGAACTTTTCGTTGCTAACTTGGGATTTTAATGTTACAAGATTGAATTCATTACAATACACTATACTTAGTAGGAGTCTATCACTACTAGTTTTACAATGCATGCTATGTTTTAAACCATATGTTCTTTAAACCATGTGCATGTTTGGACACTCATGTTCAATATCGATATTAAAAGCCATTGTCAAAATAGAATACTGATGACTTAAAGAATCGCATAATCCAAGTCAAAAGTAACATAGATATCATAAACATATACTATGATATGCATAAGATGCTCAACTGAATCCAACTCATGGATCTATGGCCGACCAAACTTATGTCATGCCATATGCATGTAAGTAAATCCTCAAAAACATAGGGCACACTATGCCCACGACCTCAGCGCCGTGTGGTCCCCGGGTACCTAGGGACTCTCGGTCATAGCCTCCACGGGGCATATGACACTTTGACGAGTGCCATGACACCTCCAGTGGTAGTCCTCGTTTACCATAGCAATCGAAGTGAGGACAAGCCTTTTTGGTGTGGTACCCTTTCCACCTATAGTGGTAGAGGCTGGGAGGCCACCCCGAACCTCTCGGCATAGCGCCCACGAGCTTACTAGACCAAATCATATACTATCAAGCAGGCAAGAACTTTTTTTTTCAAAACATGTCTATGCATGTATCATGCAGACAAGAATCCTTTTCCAAAACATGTCTATGCATGTAACACATGTCTTGGCAATATATGCGCAATGTATCTTTCATATGCATGCTAAGTTCATTTATGAAATCAATTCATGCTAAACAGGTTATGTGCATAAGGATGTAACATAAGTTTATATGATATACGCATAAAGATAGGACATGTAACTTAAAAACTTAAAACATGCATTAGAAAAGCAACCATGACTCAAAACATGCATTCTCAAAGCATCATGGGTTCTTTTTAAAAGTCTAGTAGCGATAGGACACCTACCTGGTTTGATCGCGCTAGTCCCCTTGTCCTTATACATTCCTAGACATGGTTTAGGGGAAAAAGGTTAGCTTGGCCTATTTCTATATGTTCTAGAACAGTTTGCCTCACTACTTAGGCATTAAGGGTTCATTCCCATGCCTAAGGGCCTCCTAAGTTCCCTAACTGGGCCTTGGTATAGTCAGGTTTGCAAAGGTTTAGTGGCCCCACGCCATTATCATGGTTTAAGGGTCATGTCATCCTTATATAGGGGCTTGATCGGGTATTTTATGGTTTGGGTGTGTCCGCGCCGTCAATACAGACACAACGCTTCTTGCGGCACCTCAATTGAAGTCCTAGAACTCAAGTTATGGGTATTTTAGTGTTAAGAATACATAGAAGGCCCAAAACAGGCCCTATGTCACCACTCCTGGGACGCACCTACATCTCGGTCGAGCGGCTACCGGCTTGCACGTGTGGTCGCATGCTCCCGGGAGTCATCAGGCTGCGCGTTCTGCTTACGCGGAACACACAGCATCACCATCGCAGGCCCACACGAGGTGGGCGCTCGGGATGCTAACGCGTCCTGAGTCAGCAGCGCGCATCCCACAGGGCGCGTCCACCGACGCACCGGGCCTCTGCCCCTTTTCTCGTTTGCGCACGCGTCCACGGACGCACTCATCGGTTTCCCTTTAATGCAATGGGTGCATTTTGGTTCTGTGGTGACCTGGGCATCCTCGGGACGCCCTAGTTCAACCCTATTGAACCAGAATGCCCCAGGCACTTGCCCTGGGTCTGTTGTGGCTCCCTAGAGCCTCGTTTTGCATGGTTTCTCATGCAAAAACTTAGGGACATTCAACCTAAGACTGAGGGGGAGATGGGTTTGGAGTTGTTTAAGGCGTACCTGGTTCGTGGCTGGGTATTTTTCACAATTTCTCCTCTTGCCTGCAACTCCAAGATTGGTTTTTCCTAGGGTTTTAGGCTGCCATTGGAGGTTCCCAAGAGCTCTATTTATAGAGCTTAAGGAGGGTTCTGGATGGGGGTTTTCACCGCCATGGAATGGCAGTGGAGAAACGTCCAAAATGGCGGTGATTTTCCCCCGCACACCGACATTCTAGAATGTCGGTGATGTAGTATGTTTGGGAAGAAGGAGGTGCTCGTATCAAAACGGGTCCCTTTTTTCTCAGGCCAATTCGTTTTAAATTTAATTACAATTTTGCCCTTGAACTTCAAAGGGCCATAACTTGCTCATTTTAACTCCGTTTTAGGTGATTCTGGTCTTGTTGGATTCCTTTTTCTGAGATGCACCTAAGAGTACCATTATAAGGACCAAATTTCTGGGTCTAGTTAGGGTGAACAGTGAAATGAGCAAAATACCCTTATCTCAAAAAGTGAACATGGGATTTCAAGGTTACAAAAATGGAGTCATTACATCTATACCACCATATCAAGGAATTTCTTGACATTTATTCCAAATTTAAATATTGTAGTTTTTTTAGGACTCTGTTAGGTTGAGACTATTCCCCTTCTTTTGAAGGACATAACAAAAGTATAGCTCAACCCTGTAGAAGTAAGGTCCATCACCAAATGGGATAACTATCCAAAAAATTCTTAAATAAGATTTTCCTGATCCATAATACCAATTGCCTTAGGAGGGGATAATCAATTTTCAACAAAAAGAGGGAGAGCATTTCTATGAATGTTAGATGTCAGAATGTTGGAAGGACTTTTGAAATGTCCACACAATGGCTTCGAGAAGTGGTAGTAGGTCCAATATTTCTAAGATGATTTGACCCCCATAGAACTAACATATGATTGATGCCACAAGCTATGAGGCTTTCATGAGTAATGTGATGTGAAGGCTAGGAATTTCTTTGAATCACTTTTTGAAAACTCCTAACAATGGGATTACTACACTAGAATAGAAAGGAATTCACAACCTCCAAATAAAGGTGGTCTATATGAAATAGGGTCACTCCAAATTTATATAGGAAAATTGATATGTTGGCCCATAAAGTAGATAAGATAGATGATGTTCCTCAATGCTTAGATGCTTTATGATGACTAATAGATCATGTATGCAGCCTCAGTGTGAGGTTTGTTCTATTTGTTCTAGTGCCACATATCTTACTACTTCATGCTCATCAAGTTCAACTTATCCTAAAATAATTTTAAGCAAGTGAATGTATTAAATGCATTCTGTAACCCTAGCAACATTCCCTATTCAGATACCTAGAATCCTAGATGGGCTAGGATCATGGTCTTAGAATATTAAAAATGGAGGACCATCTGGCAGCCCCTACTCAACCTGTCCCTAGAGCCCCAGTGCACAACAACATGTACCACAATAGTTGTTTCCTACACAATAAAGGATACAATCTTTAGAGGAGACTTTTAGTTTATTTATGCATAGTTATTTAGAATTCCAAAATGATGCTAAACAAACAATGCAAGCCCATACACAATCTATTGCAAAGTTCAAGTACCAAATGGGTCAAATATTTGCTACACTTATTGAGAGGGAAAAAGACAAATTTCCTAGTCTACATGTACCTAACCCTAAGGGCTAGTGTGAGATCGACGTAACTTCTAGTTAGATAAAATCTCATAAACAGGCCAAATCCATAACAACCTTTACGAGTGGTAAAATAATAGATAATCGTGTAGTTTTGACTAAGGAATCCCCAATAGTTGAGGAAAAAGAGATCCTTGTCAAGAATTAGAAGGGAAAAGAGAAGAGTCATTAACCTTCTACTTCTACTAACCATAATCCTAAATCACATTATATTCCAAAAGCTCCATATCTTCAGTGTTAAAATATGGCTAAGAAGCCTACTACTTTTAATAAGATAATGGACGTTTTTAAACATGTAAATATAAATATTGAATTACTCAATGCAACCATGGATGTACCTTGTTATGCTAAGTTTTTAAAAAATATATGCACAAAGAAGAGAAAACTTCAGGTGCAGAAAAAAGCATTTCTCATCAAGCAAGCAAGCTCAATAATACAACACAAAACCCCACTAAAGTATAGAGATCTGGGGAGCCTTATTGTCTTGTGTGATTGGGGAACACACAATTGATAGGGAGCTACTTGATTTAGGGTCAAGTGTTAGCCTATTGCTTTATTCTATATATAAGCATTTAGATTTAGGTGAGAAAGACTACCATCATGCTGCAGTTGATATATAGGTGGATCCAAATTCTGTGGCGTGGTAAAAGATGTTCTAGTGCAGGTTGACAAGTTTTTATTTTTGGTTAACTTTCTAGTCTTAGCTACACAACCTATAGCAGACCTTGGTAGTCAAATTCTAGCCATTTTGGGTCATCCATTCTTGGCCACATTGAATGTCAGTATCAGTTGTAGGAATGGTACTATCAAGTTGTCCTTTGAGAACATGGACATTAAACTTAATATCTTTAATGCAGGACAACCAAACTTTGTAGATCTGTTTGAAGTAAATATGATAGAGAGTCTACCATCCATATAGTCCTCCAATGCTAATCCACTCGAGGCACATCTCAATTATTTTAGGTTCAATTTTGATGTTGACAATTCTATTGACAAAGTGAATGCGCCATTGAATATGACACCCTTACTAGATACTTCTCAACAGAAAGCTTGAGTTGGACTTCTTACACTTTCTAACATTATTTTTGAGCCTTTCATTGTAAAACAGACCTGATTTGAACCTACCACCTTTACTTGATATTTCCCAATGTGAGAGTTTAGGTTCATCTGAACTCCTGCCTATTACTGCAGAATAGGAAGGAGTGTCCATTGATGCTTTTGTAGAACATCAACAAACTTTATTTTACACAGAAGATGATATACAAGGTGAAAGCTCCACTATTCCTCTACATCAAGAGGTATTTGAGCAATCTTTTAGGGAGATGTAGAGTTAGCTTTTCTTACCATTCAAGAAGATGTAAGAGATGAAGAAATTTTTAGCTTTTTAATGTTGGTATCATATGTACCCAATTTGAAAGTTGTTGGGACAAATCACATCAAGTTGTTTCCAAACTATTTTCATTCACAGTAATTCACCATGACATCCTACTATCCCATCCACAAATCACTGGGTGGAGAATGTATATCGATTACTATGAAATTCTAAAATGGAGTGAGTTATTCTAGAAACTCCTTCATGGTAAGTGTATGTTTACAGTTTAGTAGATTAGTTAGTTAATCTAGTTTTAGTCATTTGCATTCACATGCATTGTATATTTTGTATTATTAGCCACATCAATAGATTCATGCACCATCTCTAGCATGCACCTACTATCTTTCTAACCCTTCTCTCTCCACTTAGTTATTTCATTTGTCCATACTTTTATTTCAAAACATTGGGGACAATGTTTAATTTACGTCTATGGGTAGATTATTTGAAAAAGTTGGTGTCCAGAGTCTTTTTACTTATTTTTGGAGTCATTTCTTTAAACAAATAAGAAGAAGATTTAAAATTATGAAAAATTTATGTTAACATCCTTTATAAGGATGAGAATTCTGATTTTCTAATATTCACTATATCTTTGGACTTTAGTTTATTAGTAGATTTGTATACAATTAGTTCATTATTTTATCTTTTTTCTAAAGTTTTTCATGAAAATTGAACTTTGAAATAATTAATACACAATAACTGTATATATATTTAAGTTGAAGAGGAAGTATAATTTAGAGACCCTAAAGAAAATTAGTATATATTTATTACCCATGTGAGATTGGAATCATTCTTTCTTTGTGAGGGTTATACATAAATTTAAAATTTACTTCAATGTATATAAATTCCTAGTTGGTCTAAGTATAATTTGTCTTGGTCAACTATTAAGAAATCTTATTAAAAGACTATACCATAAATGTCTTGAATTTATAGTCATTTTCAAGTCATATGTAACCTAGGAAATGATAGAGGTCATTTTTCAACAACCTAGAGCCTTTAAGTTTACCTATGTTATTTTTGCCAACCCTTGAGCCTTTATATTAAGCCTTTTCTTAGACAGACAATTCATGATTACCTATTTTTAACCCTATAAGATATTCACTAGGTAGTTGATTTGGAAATATGTAGAGATGGTTGAAGGATTATCTTGAGAAAAAGTATGAACAATAAAATTTAAGAGATGAACAACGAAAGGCTAAGAAAAGAAGAATTAGAAAAAGAGAAAAAGTTATAAATAAATAAAAGTAAAAATTTGAAAAAAAAAGAAAGAAAGATAGCCAATGGAAAGAAGAATGTTCACTCTTATGAGAAAAGAAGAGTGTGAATGCAACTTAAAAGAACTTTACATATCTTTCAAAATAGTCTTTGTTTACCCTTTTATCCATTTCTTTGACAAACCTGTCCTAAGACTTTGTTTTGTTTTAGTAAAAGTCTAGTCTAATCTTAGAAATAATATAGCTTGGATGTGGTTATGAATGAGTTGGGATTTTGATACAATGTAACAAATTTTTTAATAGTCGATATCATTTCTATGAGACCATTTTCATTTTTTTTTCTTCTTTCTATGTTATCATTCTTTTGTATGAAATATTTGAGAATTGGCTTTGATGAATATTATTATACTCACATATTGAGAGAGATTTACCCATATCTCAGTAACGTCTTTACCAGTGGTAAGAATATCCTATGAGGTTTGAAGTTAAAGCATACTTTTGGATGATAATTTAGGGTATAATTTTCTTGGAGACTGATAATTATGTATATAATGGCTATATTCATGAACTTACACTCCTAGGTTTGATGAAATAATGGAATATCTTTAGCATATTGACTGATTTTTGAACTTTTGTTGATTTTTATTAGCATGCTAAAGTTAGGAGCTCAATGAAAGAAAATTATTTAACATAAATAAATGCTTATGGGGGATATTTCTTGAAACCCCTATGAGACTATAACTCATCCACTGCGGATAACGTAGGAGTTTAAAGGCTTTTTGCATATGCTAAATGCATACAACAACACTTGCGAAAAGTAGTTAAGATTTTTTAGATTTTATTTTGAAGTTTTGCTCGAGGACTATCAAAATGTAAGTCTGGGGGTGTTTGACATACTTAGAAATATGACATGTAATATCCCTATAATTAGCAATCTATAATCTTAGAATTAACTTAAATATCACTAATTAGGCTTTATTTCACTTTTAGCTGGATTATGGTACAATTAAGAAAAATGGGTATTGTTGGCAATTAAAACCATAAAAGAGAGCAAGACCATTGTCTAAGCAATGTCATGGGATCATATGCCAAATATGAAGTCTAAAAGTTCTGAATTTTATGGGGTGTCATTATCATATGCAGTATTGTCAGAAACCCTAGAGCATTCGCCAACTTTATCCTTACAAAATAGAGTGCCCTTATCCAAAGAAAAGGTGGCAAACTTCCCATGCAAGCATTCCATGACCTTGGGAAGCTTCTAAGTGAGGCTCAAACCACATACAATGGATACAAACGCATGATCTTTTGCTAAAACAAATAAATCAGAGAAGGCACAGGAAGACTTCTTCCATTCACTTTCTCTCTTATTACACTATAAGAGGGGAGCAACAAAAGAACCATATGATTTTCCCATGCAAGATGGTGAGTCACACTCCATTCCACATTTTTACGTGAGAAAATAAAGGAAGAATACTAAGGGAGAAATGTGGTGAAGAGAGCCACAATTTATGAAAAATATACTAGTGACAAGCATCCAAACTTTTGAAGGAACAATGGCTAAGACCTATCTTGCTCATGGCTATCCTAAGAACCCAATGAAAACTCACTTAAATAAGGATGCACCAATGATAAACAAGACTATAAGGAAGTCCAAAACTGAGCCCCATTGCTAGGGATATTTTCGGTGGGCTACAGACCTTGATTTTAAGAGAACAAATTATTTCTCCATCAAAGAAGATGTGTTTTTCCCTTAAACATTCTTGGTCAAAGAACATAATGGTGGGCTGAGAGAAAATGAATGAGTGAAAGAGATTTGGATAAGAAAACCTCAATAGAATCTAAACCATTAACTCTAGTGTGTGCTTAATCAACAGGTGAGGGTAAAGTAGCTACAAAACATGATCTCTTGGACAATGAAACTTCTAAGCAATCACAATCACTCAATCCAAGGTGAAGTACAATCCAATGGTGAGAAATGAATAAGAACCAAAGCTTAGCCCTAACCATCATCTTACATTCCATACAAGGAAGATTCAATGTATTCAACATCAGCAACATAAAATCAGACATCACTTTTCAAGGTGAATTTCACTTGATTTAGAGATAAGATTTGAAGGAAACTTCCTAAGGAATTCCATTATCTTCTTCCTTTCTTCTCCACCATTCATGGAAGAAAAATGTTCATCCAATCATCCATCCATGCAGCCCATCTAACCTTTCCCAAACTTCGTGTGATCCTCCTTTATCTCTTTCCATTATCCTTTATGCTCTTCATTATTAATTCTTATCCTTTTCCATCTCATTCCTTTCATCTTATCCTATATTTCCTTCCCATCCTAATCAAGACTCCATGTCCAATCTAGTTATAGTTCCCTTCATTCCTCAAATACAATGTAGCCACCTTCCCTTCCAAGCATTCCACTCCTCTTCCTCTCTTTATTCCTTCCATTCTTCCTTTCATCTCAGTCACTCCTTACTTCATCATTATTATAATCTTAACCATCCATTTACTAGGTCTTCCACTCTAAATGTCTATAAATATAGGTAAGGAGAAATGAAGAAAGATCTCTTACTTTCCCTAGAAAACTAAAGCTAGCATCTTAAAGAAACAGAGGGAGAGAGATCATAATCAACATCTTTCCCATAGTTCCTCAACATCCACACAAATACTAAAGAGAGCATATGAGAGCCATCTTCCCATCTTCCCATCCTTGTTCTCCCTCTTCTTGTTGAATGAGATGTAAAATAGTGAGAGTAGGAGTGGACGCACCCCTCTTTGGTGCGCTCCTCTCCCTCTCTTCAAGAAGTAGTGTGAACCCCTCTCTAGGCATACCTTTCTCCCATCCATTCCACTTCTCCCTGAGGGTAGTACACTCCCTTCCCCTTTTCCTTCAAGGCTATCCCTTCCCCCTTCCCCCTTCCCCCCTCCCCCATCTTTTCTTATTTCTCTTTCATGCATCATTCTCCCTCATGCCATATATCCTTTCCTTCCACGCCGCACCTATCCTCTAGCCTTATGCACACCATCTCCTATCATTGGGTTTGGGAACACTTGCAAAGTAAAATAGATTCATCTTGTAACTTTTATCCATGGAAATCAAGGTCCCTCCTTCCTAAAGGTTGTTTGGATGATTCTTGCTTTGCTTGTCAACTACAAATATAGAGCTTAAACAGGTTGAAGGAACCAAATTAAAGATAGAAACCTGGCAATAAGTTTAGTGTTTGTTGGTTGAAGTGAAGTGTAAAGACCATTGTTAAGTGACAAAAATAGGAAGTTTACTTTAACTACTTGCTTTGTTTCTTTGTTTCTTTATGCACTCAATTTCATTGTACAAATTTAATACTAATGAAGTTCCTTTCTTTATTTCAATTTCTTGGTTTGTTTTAAGTTCATGCTTAAGTTTTAGTTTATTCACTTTAATAGTACTTCTATGTTTTTTAAAAACTGTTGGCTAGGTTAAAGTAGATTAGCTTACATTTTAATTGAATTTTCATTTATTAAAAAGTCTTTGTGGATCAACCCATATTTTCTAAATCTATGCTACAATAGACCCAGGCACTTACAAAGGTAATAATTTAAAACACATCAAACCCTTATCACCATGACATGGAATTTCTAGACATTGGTGCTACATTTAAGTGTTGCAATTTCTCAAACGATTCCATTAGATTATTGCTATTCCTCTTCTCTCTAAAGGATAAAGAAAAGACATTGATGAACACTTTAAAAGTAGGGCTTATCACAGCTTGAGAGGAATTATCCATGAAATTCCTGAATAAATTTTTCCCTATCCACAAAAGCAACATCATTTGGAGAGAAATCATAAATTTTCAATAGAAAGAGGGTGAGCATTTTTATGAATACTAGGAAAGGTGAAATTTCTTAGAGACATTATCTGAAACTCCTAGCAACCTCAGAAGAAAGGTAGTTTATATGAAATGGGGGCCACTCCAGACCTATATAGTGAGATAGACATGTTGGCCTACTAAGTTGGTAAGATAGTCTATCACAATGGATAGATGCATTTATGTTGGCCAGTGGATAGTTTATGCAACCTCTACTTGAGGTTTGTTCCATTTGTATTAGTCTAATGCATCCTACTACTTTGTTCCCATCAAACTTTGCTTTTCCTGAATATTTCTTAAAGCAAGTGTACACATTAAATGCATTCAAAAACCCTAGTAATAACCCTTATGCTGAGACCTACAATCCTAGATGGTCTAGGCATTCCAATTTATCATGGTCAAAGAATAATCATCTGGGAGGATCAACTAGGACCCTCCTTACTTAGCCTTTTTGTAGAGCCTCAGTTCCATAGCAACCTCCACCTTCACAATAGTTTCCTTCATAGAGGAAACAATCTGTAGAGGACACTCTTAGTTTGTTCAATCAAAGTTCATTGGAATTTCAAAATGATACAAAACAAACTTTGAATGCTCACTTACAATCTATAGTGAAACTAGAATACCAAATGGGTCAAATCTCCATTGCACTTGCGAAGAGGGAAAGGCAAATTCCCTAGTTAGCATGTACTAAACTCTAAGGGGTAGTTTGAGATTTAGAACTCATCAAAAGAACAAAATTTTTACAAACATGCCAAATCCATAACTACCCTTGAGAATGGTGTAATGCCCCAAGCAATTTATGCTATTTTGCATCCAGTTAACACAAATGAATTGGACATTCTATAGGAAATGAACCATGTTAAATGTTTTACTTTATTTAAAATATTAAACAAAGGAATTTGTAAGAAAACTTGGTACCATTGATTCTACTCGAAAAGTGGAATCCAATGCCTCAAACAAACGCCGAAAATGGAGCTCGTATGAAGAAGTTACGGCCGTTTAAAGATTAGGGGCAATTCTGTAAATTACAACTAAAAACGAAAAAGAACAAAAACATAGGGGGCCGTTTTGATAACGGCACCCCTTGTCTTCTTCCTCTCAATTTCTCTAGAAACCCCAGTTTCTAGAGGTTTCCACCACCGCCATTGGCAGCACCGCCATAGTAAGGCTATAAAAAGCCCCTATTCGCTCCTCTTCGAATCAAGATTTTTTTGGCCATTTGAGGCTGGGGTTTCTGGAAAAAATCAAAAAACTAGTCTCCAGCTTTCCCTGCGCATTCCGGCCAGGCCCGAGTCAAGCTGGCCATTCCCATCTCTCCACCTCCCCTCTTCTTCCTCTGGCCTCATCGGAAGTTGGGGTTTTCCCCCTTCTTCGTGGGTTCCGGCGACA
Organism: Warburgia ugandensis; assembly: GCA_035236585.1. Lineage (NCBI taxonomy): Eukaryota > Viridiplantae > Streptophyta > Magnoliopsida > Canellales > Canellaceae > Warburgia > Warburgia ugandensis. The sequence goes on along the minus strand of CP141126.1, from coordinate 67,961,581 downwards.
TGGGGTTTCAAAGCGAAAAAGGGAGCATCTCTGGCTACCCAGGTATGCCCCCATCTCCCTCTTTATTTCCCCTTTTTCCCAGACCAGATCCATGTCGAATCTGGTGTTTCTAACCAGTGTTTCCTAGCCGAAGATCGTAGGGAAAAGGCCGGGTTCCATCTGGCTCTATGCGAACGAGGCGTCCCAGCGACGCCATGCTTCATGCGCACCTAGGACAGGGTCCCTGGGATGGGTTTTAGGCATACGATAGTGCGTACACGGTCCTTGGTGTGGCCTTTAGGTGCGCGCAAAGTGGGGCATGGGTCCTGGCTCGACTGGGATGCACAGGGTGCCCTAGGAGCTGAGACGCGCCATGCTACGCCAAAGACACATCCGCGTGATGCCATCCAAGACGCGCATCATAGCGTGTCACTTGGGCATGCATGTACGCGTGTGAACGCGATCCCTGGCACAGCCTTTGGGTGCGCATGACGTGCAAGCATGGGTCCTGGTTAAACCAGGGTGTGCACACGTCTTGGAAACCATGATGCGCGGACCTAATAAGACTATAAAATTAGGATCAGAGGACAAATTATAGAGTCTAACCATTGAATAGTAGATCCATATCATAGGATCTAGCTTGACACTGAATTAGGCAAGGACCCATGGACCCTAAACGGCAGATCTAGCGATCTAATTTCTAATGAAGGATGCGACTCCAAGAAACTTCGAGGTAGGTGCTCTATCGCTACTAAACTTTTAAAAAGAACCCATGATTGCTTTGAGAATGTATGTTTTAAGTTTTAAGTTACATGACTTGTTTAGCATGAATTGATTTCATAAATGAATTTAGCATGCATATGATAAATACATTATGCATAGACATGTTTTACAAACGATTGCATAAATTGCATGATTTGTGATTATTGAGTCTTGAAAAATTGTATATCCTTGAGGGTTACCCAAAGACACTGGAGTGCCCAAAAGACGCTGGGTAGGCAGTTGTAAGGGCCAGGCAGTTGTGAGGGACCCAAAGAGGATAGGTTTTGAAAAGAGGTTTTGCTTGCTTGATCATATATGATTTGGGCTAGTAAGCTCGTGGGTGCTATGCCGAGAGGTCTGGGGTGGCCTCCTAGCCTCTACCACTATTAGGTGGAAAGGGTGCCACGCCAAAAAGGCATGTCCTTACTTTGGCTGCATGTGGTACAGAGGACCACCACTGGTGTCATGGCACTGGGTCAAAGTGTCATATGCCCCATGGAGGCTATGACCGCGTGTCCCTAGGTACCCGGGGACCACACGACAATGAGGTCGTGGGCATAGTGTGCCTATGTTTTTGAGGATTTACTTGCATTGCATATGGCATGATATGAGGATGGTCGACCATACCATATATCCATGAGTTGGATTCAGTTGAGCATCTTATGCATATCATTATGTTTATGATATCTATGTTACTTTCCATTTGGATTATGCTATTCTTTAAGCCGTCAATATTTTATTTTGACAATGGCTTTTAATATTGATATTGAGCATGATGTGTCCAAACATGCACATGGTTTAAAGGACATATGTTTTAAAAACATAGCATGCATTGTAAAACTAGTAGTGATAGACTCCTACTGAGTATAGTGGATACTCACCCAAATATATCATTTTTCAGGACAGCTCCACTCACGAGTAGAAGACGCCTCAGGAAATGTTAGTGCTACGAGCAAGTAAATAAAAAAGAGACAATTATACATGTAAGTAAACCCTTTACCCTTTGGACATGTATTTGTATTTATTTACAGTTGGGTTGTGAGCTTTGACTGGATAAACCTGGGAAGACATTTATGATTATAATATTTTTCAAAAACTACTTTGATTGTTGTGAAAGCAATTAAATGAAAAGATTTTCCGCTGCATTGCATGGTTTTTATAAAATGGTTTTCAAATAGGGATGCATCCCGCCATAAGAATTAGATATAGTATTTAAAAATGCATGGAAAAACCCGGGTTGTCACAATTGGTATCAGAGCCCAGGTTTTATCCTTTCACAACCAGTCCAGCATGTCCAAGGGTCATAGACAATCAAGAAAATTAAGAAGTAGTAGAAATAGAAATAGTAGAGATGACTAGCATATTAATGCTCAAGGCATTTCCCCATAAACAAATAGGTGAAAAAGGAGATGGGTCTTGCAAATACTTAGATATTGGATAGCTCAAATCTTATCAATAAGGATTGTTGTGCAGTGGTGCAAATAGGGAAACTCATATATGGTTCAGATTATGATAAGAATGATGAAGGAAGATGTTAGTGAATGTGTTAGTAGATAATTCTAACCTGTAATAGATCAATCTCACCAAAGATGAGAACATCATGGCTATCTTACCATCATAAAGAATATCAGAATATAAGTACACTATCATATGATATATGATAGGGGATGTAGAAGACAGACTTTGAGAAGATTTTGATGATAATCTAAGAGGGATGAGAATGCAAGATGATATTAGGAGATAACTGTGACTCGTACATGATTAAGAGGAATATAACACGAATATGATGGGGAACTGTATTCGACAGTGTTACCAAAATATTTTGACGATAATATTAGGGATGATAGATCTGTGATAATAGATTGATCCTAACATGAACTTATAAGAGAAGTATAGCATGACCAAAAGATCAATAACATTATTAAGACATTGTATGAATTTTCTTAAGGCTATAGGTAATTAAGGATTTCAATGATATTAGAAAACTTCAACATTTCTTGGAAGTATTAAGTTTCTCCTGTTTGACAAGAAGATCAAGTATATGCAACAAAGCACATGAAGACACTGATCTAGGTAGACAAAAGTGAGGATTTTGAAGAAAAGAGAGAAAGAGATAGAGATGTAACTATAAGTATTCAATGAATATTGAATATTCAAAAAGAAGAAGATCATGACTTTATGGAGATACATACAAATCTTTCATCTTGAATCCTATGGGAAGGTAAATCAATCAAATTCGAAGGAATAATACTAGTTGAGTTGGTAATTTGCTTGTCAAAGTAAAAGAGTATAATAGAGATCAAGCAAATGGGATTTAAAACTTTGAGTAGAGTATCGAATTTAAGGATATTATGCTACAAGAAATTTTTGAAGAGGAACGGTGATCAACTAGAAATTAAATTCTACAAGTGGTTTGATGGCTATATTAACTGTTCCATTAATGTATGAGAAACACTAGTGGTTGTAGTCCAGAAAAAGGAAAAGTTGATAATATCCTACCTTGTCACCACATGAGTGAATAAAGTTATATTGAAAAAGGAATTAGGCCAGGACAGTAACTGGTCCATCTATCTTTCTTCAGCAAGTAGGGTACCATCAAGGATCAAATTGAGGTCTTGCTATCATAGATTGGAAGAGCAAATATCTTAAGACCATTATTTAATCATTACCTTTAGAGTACTGTTGACTCAATAAAGGTATCCCACCCTACTTAATCAAATATGTTAGTAGTCAAAGTTATATACTCAGAGGGATATTATAAGTATTTAGACATGAGTTCTACCTAAAAGAAGTTACTTGTTAGACTAAGTCATTTGAGGGTATGAGGTCAGTTGATTAGGCCACATCATGAAGGAGCTACGAGTACGATGAGGACAGTAGCAACTGAGATAGGAGTAAAAATAAGAAGTGATCTAAACCAATGTGAAAGATTTTCCAAACCTTAATGGCTAACATGACAAGGTGTAGAAATTACTTTGGGTTTGAAAAATACTGCTGACTTGGATTGAAAAGAAAGGCAGATAAGTACTGATCACTTTAGAGACCCACCTAAGTGTTTTTCAAATTTGATGATTTAACAGCTTCAGCATAACTTGATGTAGTAGCTATTGAACAAGAACTGCTATTATAAGCTAAGTATGAGGAGGCACTTGAAAGATAAAATTTGAGGAATTGAGAAAACCACTACTTATGATGATGATACCTCCTGAAAATACAGACTGCATGGTTGACGATAAAGCATTGATAAAAGATTGAACAATATATTGATATAGGGAATGGAAGGAGAAAAGGTGAGATGGCCAGCACATTATAAGGTGAAGATTTGATGTTACGTTGCCTTTAGACAAAAAGATAGTTGTTATGTGCATATACCAAGTACGAAATCAATTGAAGGAATTTCCTAAGGACTAACCCTACTAGATTGAGTATAGAACTTTTGGACTGAAAGATTACAAAGAAAACCATCAAGCAAAGAAAGGACAAAGAGGATAATGACAAAGGATTCAACCATGACCTAGTAAGGGTACTCAGTTATGAATGAGAGACTTTTTGCATAAATGGGAACATTATTGGAAATCCTAATGACAAATTGATGTGAATAGTGAGATAGGCCTCTGGACGAGAACATTTGACCCATAATGATGAATTAACCATAAAACAATTGACATGAGTTTGCATAAACTCTTCAGGGAGAAAAGCATTTAATGGCTTCAACATCTATGAAACTTGATGTACAGTTCGGATATCCTAATCATAATATGAGATAGTATTAGTGATGGAGGATGCTATTTGAATGATTTTATTTTGAATATAATATGGGTTGAGGACCCAAGTTATAGTAGAAAAGTGACAGACAGATGAAATTCAAAGTTAATCAAGGGTTTGGCTGTAGGGCACATGATACCCTATCAGCTATTGAAGTATCTTGGGGGAAAATATAAAGTGAAGAAGATAAGAAGAAAAATTAGACATACGGGAAAGAATGTAGCTTTTTAGGACTCTTGCTAACGACATACAACCAACCATTAGAAGGAGATGTTGATGATGAATAGATCACTAGATAGAAGACAAGAGTAAAAAGGGATTATCCTATGCTATTCAAAATGAAATAGGAGGAATAAGATCATATGATCTTAAAGAAGTATGAAGTAATTTATATACAAGTAGGAGAATATGGTCATCTAAGGAGACTATCCTATACATGATCAGAGGAATAATGGATTCGTCAACAACAGAGGTATGGGAATAAAGCACAGGAATTTTCTTAGTTTGAGTTTTAAGGGAGTCTTCAGGAAGAATATGTCTTATCAAGAAGACAACTAACTTAAAGGTAAGGATTTGTGGAATTTCGAGGATGAAATTCTCTTAAGGGGGTAATAATGTAATGCCCCGAGCAATTTATGCTATTTTGCATCCAGTTAACACAAATGAATTGGACATTTTATAGGAAATGAACCATGTTAAATGTTTTATTTTATTTAAAATACTAAATGAAGAAATTTGTAATAAAATTTGTACCATTAGATTCTACTCGAAAAATCGAATCCAATGCTTCAAAGAACGCTGAAAACGGAGTTCGTATGAAGAAGTTATGGTCGTTTAAAGATTAAGGGCAATTCTGTAAATTACACTTAAAAACGAAAAAGAACGAAAACGCAGGGGGCTGTTTAGATAACGACACCCCCTGTCTTCTTCCTCTCAATTTCTCCAGAAACCCTAGTTTCCAGAGTTTTCCACCACCACCAATGGCGACACCGCCATTTGCAGCATCACCATAGTAAGGCTATAAAAAGCCCCTATTCCCTCCTCTTCGAATCAAAATTTTTTCGGCCATTTGAGGCTGGGGCTTCCGGCAAAAATCAAAAAACCCGTCTCCATCTTTCCCTACAAATTTTGGCCAGGCTCGAGTCAGGCCGGCCATTCCCATCTCTCCACCTCCCCTCTTCTTCCTCTGGCCTCATCGGAAGTTGGGGTTTTCCCCCTTCTTTGTGGGTTCCGGCGACATGGGGTTTCAAAGTGGAAAAGGGAGCATCTCTGGCTACCTAGGTACGCCCCCATCTCCCTCTCTATTTCCCCTTTTTCCCAGACCAGATCCATGCCAGATCTGGTGTTTCCCAGCCAGTGTTTCCCAGCCAGAAAACATCCTAGCCGGAGATCGCAAGCAAAAGGCCGGGTTCCATCTGGTTCTATGTGAACAAGGCATCCCAGGGACACCATGCTTCACGTGCGCTTGTGATAGGGTCCCTGGGATGGGTTCCAGGTGTGCGACAGTGCGTACACTGTCCCTGGTGTGGCCTTCGGGTGTGCACGACGTGGGGCACATGTCCTAGCTCGACCGAGATGCATGGAGTGCCCTGGGAGCTGAGACGCGCCATGTTACGCCAAAGACGCATCTGCGAGATGCCATCCAGGACGCGCGTCATAGCGTGTCACTTGGGCTTGCATGTGCACGTGAGAACGCAGTCCCTAGCACGGCCTTTGGGCGCGCATGACGTGCAGGCATGGGTCCTGGTTTGCCCAGGGCACGCACACATCTTGGAAACCATGATGCGCGGACCTAATAAGACTACAAAATTAGGATCAGAGGACAAATTATAGAGTCTAACCATTGAATAGTAGATACATATCATAGGATCTAGCCTGACACTGAATTAGGCAAGGACCCATGGACCCTAAACGGCAAATCTAGCGATATAATTTCTAAATAGATCAAAATTGATAAGGACTCCTTGTTATCCATTCATATCCAGGATTTTATAAATGAGACCCAGGGTCGGGTTGAGTAATGAAGGATGCGACTCCAGGAAACTTCGAGGTAAGTGCTCTATCGCTACTAGACTTTTAAAAAGAACCCATGATTGCTTTGAGAATGCATGTTTTAAGTTTTAAGTTACATGACTTGTTTGGCATGAATTGATTTCATAAATGAATTTAGCATGCATATGATAAATACATTATGCATAGACATGTTTTACAAATGATTGCATAAATTGCATGATTTGTGATTATTGAGTCTTGAAAAATTGCATATCCTTGAGGGTTACCAAAAGATGGAGTGCCCAAAAGACGCTGGGTAGGCAACTGTGAGGGACCCAAAGAGGACAGGTTTTGAAAAGAGGTTTTTGCTTCCTTGATCGTGTATGATTTGGGCTAGTAAGCTCGTGGGCGATATGCTAAGAGGTCTGGGGTGGTCTCCCAGTCTCTACCACTATTAGGTGGAAAGGGTACCACGCCAAAAAGGCATGTCCTTACTTCGACTGCATGTGGTACAGAGGACTACCACTGGTGTCACGGCACTGGGTCGAAGTGTCATATGCCCTGTGGAGGCTATGACCATGTGTCCCCAAGTACCTGGGGACTACATGGCGATGAGGTCGTGGGCATAGTGTACCTATGTTTTTGAGGATTTACTTGCATTGGATATGGCATGACATGAGGATGGTCGACCATACCATATATTCATGAGTTGGATTCAGTTGAGCATCTTATGCATATCATTATGTTTATGATATCTATGTTACTTTCGACTTGGATTATGCGATTCTTTAAGTTGTCAATATTCTATTTTGACAATGGCTTTTAATATTGATATTGAGCATGATGTGTCCAAACATGCACATGGTTTAAAGGACATATGTTTTAAAAACATAGCATGCATTGTAAAACTAGTAGTGATAGACTCCTACTGAGTATAGTGTATACTCACCCAAATATATCATTTTTCAAGACAGCTCCACTCACGAGTAGAAGACGCCTCAGGAAATGTTAGTGCTACGAGCAAGTAAATCAAAAAGAGACAATTATACATGTAAGTAAACCCTCTACCCTTTGGACATGTATTTGTATTTATTTACAGTTGGGCTGTGAGCTGTGACTGGATAGACCTGGGAAGACATTTATGATCACAATATTTTTCAAAAACTACTTTGATTGTTGTGAAAATAAATGACACTCGGGGGTTTTCAAAATGAGTTTAAATGAAAAGATTTTTCGCTGCATTGCATGGTTTTTATAAAATGGTTTCCAAATAGGATGCATCCTACCGTAGGAACTAGATATAGTACTTAAGAATGCATGGAAAAACTCGGGTCGTCACAAATGGTAAGATAATCGATAGAAATAGAACACCATGAGGACAATGAGAAGCCCATAAATACTCAGAATGGTAAAGAGAAGTCCCCCACCTTCTCTAAGAATAGTCGTGAGGCATATTATATTCCAAAGGTTCTATATCCTCAGCATTTCAATATGTCTAAGAAACGAACCAATTTTATTGAGATAATGAATGTATTTAAACCTGTAAATATTAGTATTCCATTACTCAATGCTATTAAAGAAATTTCCTCTTAAGCCAAATTATCTCTAAAAATTGAATCAATGGCTTGATGTGCAAAAGAAAGCATGTCTCACTAGCAAGTCAACTCAATAATTTAATACAACACCCCACCGAAGTATAACAATCTGGAGTGCTCCACTATATCTTCTGTCATAAGGAACACACAATTCATAGGGCATCACTTGATTTGGGGTCAAGCATTATCCTATTGCCATATTCTATTTGTACAATTAGGTTTAAGGGAGATGAAATTGACCACTACCACATTACAATTGGCAGATAGATCATTGAAAATTCTGCTTGATGTGGTTAAGGATGTTTTGTTATAGGTGAGTTTTTATTTTTAGTTGACTTTCTTGGCTTAGATCCCTAACCTATATATAAATCCCAGAAGTCAAATTCCTATCATTTTGGGATGGCCATTCTTGGCCACATCAAATGCTATTATCAATTGTAGAATATATTATGAAGTTGTCCTTTGGGAACATGAAAATGAAGTTCAATGTTTAATACAGTATAACCACACTTAAACTTTGATGATCCTCTCAGGCATATCTATCTCATTTCAGTTTCAATTTTGACATAGAGAACTCCATTGATGAAGTGAATCCATTACTTGATAGTATACCATTAATTGACATTTCATAATTTAAAGCTTGAGTAGGATCTCATACATGTCCTAAGTTTGCATTTATGCCATTAATTGAAGAACCATTTGATTTGGACCTCACAACTATGCCAGATAATTCACAACATCAAAGTTTAGGTTCATCTAATACCTTGCATGCTATCACTACCCCAAACCTTCAAAATGAATAGGAAGGTAAACCAACTAATGTTATTGTAGAACATCAACCAACTCCATACATGGGAGGATAAAGAGGATATAAGCCCCACCATTTCTCTGCATCAAGAGGAGAATGTACTTGATTTTAGGGAGATGCAGAGCCGGATTAAACCTAGCATTAGGAAATTTTAATGGAGGAGGTATTTCAGCTCTTCAATGTAGGTTCCATATTTTCCCAATTTGATAGTACTTAGGACAATTCATCTATACTTGTACCCAAGAAATTTAGAATCATGGTAATCAGCAATGTTATTCCATTGTTGACTCCCCAAATCATAGGTTTAGGTTCTAGTTAGTAGTTAGTCTTACATTTGCATATGTATTAGTATCATTGTACTTTATTTTGCATCAGAATGTTCATATCAAAAGTTTGTACACCATCATGAGCATGCAGGTATGCTTCTTTGTACTTTTCCTTAGCTTGGTTATTTTATACCATTGTATTTAATTCTAAACATTGAGTAAAATGTTTAATTTAAGTTTGGGGGTGGCGTATTTCAAATTTTGATGTGTTCATTGTAGGTTTTTGAGTTTTTATTAATTTTTCAAAATTATTATAATTTTTTTTTACTTTTCTCTAGATTTTTGTGCTAAGTTCCTTTGCAAGGATGAGAATTCAATTTTTTTGCAAACTTAGTGTTATCTTTGAACTTTGGCTTACTAATAGTTTTCATACAATTAGTTCATTTCATTATTCTTTTCCTAAAGTTTTCCATAAAAATTAAACTCGAATCAATTATTGCACAATAGTCATATATACATAGTTTAGGTTGAAGAGTAAGTATAACTTAAAGATTCTGAAGAAAATTAGTAAAAACTCATAACCTAGGTGAGATTAGAGCCATTCTTTTTATTTAAGTGTTATACATAAATTTTGATTTTTCTTCAACAAAAATTCATTAGTATTTAGTCTCATTATTCTTTGTTTTGATCAACTATTAAGAAATCATAGTAAAGACTATCATATATATCTTGAGTTTGTATACATATTTAAGACATATAAAACCTAGGAAATAATAGAGACCATCTTTGACTAAACCAAAGCTCTTAGACTACCATATGTTATTTTGTGCTAGTTAGCCCTTTTGAGCCTTTATATTGCATCCTTTTCTTGTTAACCAATTCACCATTACCCATATTTGACCCCTTATTAAATTCATTTCCCATTCTATTTTGGAAATATGTAGAGATGGTTAGAGAAATATCTTGATGAAATAAGTATGAGCAATATAGTTTAGGAGATTAACATCATAATGCTTCAAATAAGCAAAATTCAATAGTGGAAAATGCTATGTTCAAAATTAAGTGAAAAAGCAAAGAAAAGGATACCCAATGATAAGGAAAATGTTTACTCTCATATGTGAAAATAAATTGTGATTAATTTAAAAGTAGACCTTTACATATTTTTTAGAACACTTTTATTTACCTTTATAGCACTTTATTTGATAACCTTATCCTAAGCCTTACAATTAATCCTAGTGAAAGACTTAACTTGATTCTAGGAGTAGTATGGCTTGCATGTGGTTATGAATGAGTGGGGATTCTAGTTGAGCATAATAATTTTAATAGTTGGTATCCTTTCCATGAGACCATTTGTTATCTGTTCTTTCTGAGTTACTGTTCTTTCATATGCGTAATCATTTCACTTAGACATACATTATTTTGCTCACATATTGATGAGAGTTTTACCCGCTTCTAATGGCTTCTTTCTGAGTGTCAACTAACATCTTTCGAGATTTGAAGTCAAAGCATACTTTTGGACAATAATTTAAGTTATAATTTACTTAAAGACACACACACACACACACACACACACACATTCTGAGGTTTAATTAATTTCAGCTATTGTTCATTTTCTTAACATGCTAAAGTTGGATACTTAGTGAACACTGAGTGGAAGAAAATTCTCTGGGAAAAATGAAGGAATAGCTATGTGTGTATTAAAATGTTTATGGTTGTCATTTTTGGAAACCCTTATGAGACTCTAATTCATCCATTAGGGGTGATCTAGGGGTTTAAAGGCTTTTTACATACACTATATGCAAACAACAACACTTATAAAAGTGGTTAGGATTTTTAGATTTTATATTCATTACTTTTTATTTTATAGTTTTGCTTGAAGACTAGCAAAATGTAAGTCTGTGGGAATTTAATATAAACATAAATAGTACAAATAAGATCCCTTGAATTATCATTTTTAACCATGAATTTACTTAATTTATCACTAATTAGGGGATATTCTACATTTGGCAGAATTAGGGAAGAAGTGAGAAAAGTATATATTTTTGATAACTTGAAACCTTAAAAGAGAGCTATCCCACCATTTGAGAAAAGTCATGGACCCACATGCCAAGAACCATGAAGCAAAGAAGTTCAAAATGCTACGGGTGTTATTAAACTTAGTATAGTTAGAAACCCCATGCATGTGACCAACCTTATCTGCACTAAAGAGGGTGTCACTACTAAAAGATAAGGTGGCAACTTCTCATGCATGAATGAGTACAAAAACACCACCTTGGGGAGCTTCTAAGTGAAGCTAGAGTGCCATACAAAGAGTCACATTGTATGATCTTTTTCTAAAACAACAGTCTTACTTTCATGCTCATTACTTGGACTAGAGAGAGACCCACATAGCATGCACATTTTCTCCCATGGAAGAGGATATTTTACACATTTGAAAACATGTTTTTACATGTGAAATTCAAGGAAGAAAAATGTGTATTGGAGAAGAGAATTAATGGGAAATTTATAGCTCTCTTTCATCCGACCTTTTAAGGAAGCAAGGGTTGAGATTCATCCACAATTAGGGCTATCCTAGAAGCATCTAGTGAGATGTATTTTCCATGAGAGAATCAAAGAAATTTCAAGGTGGACAAATGAGAATGAAGCATATAAAAAGATAGAATTGATTGTTATTGGTGGAGAAATTTTCAATGGGTTGTCCACAATTTTGTAAGGAGTTTCAACATAATTATAGGAGGAGCCTGAAAATGTATTTTCCTAAAGAAAAAATGGTGACTTGAGGAGAGAATAAATGAAGATAAAAATACATGTTTCAAAAAAGATGAATAAAGCAGAGTTTTAACATGAAAGTGACTTCAACAAAATCTTAGTCATTCATCTTATGGTAAGAGATAATCCTAAGGCTAGAAAGTGAGATAAGGAAAGAGAAAAATAAGAGAAGGAAAGTGAGTTGTATTAAATTCCATTCTATTAGAGTGTTAACATGGAATGGAAGGAAGATGCTCCAAGGAAAGGAATCCCACTATTCTAGGTGATCCATTTAGAAATGAAAGAAGGAATGAAAGGAGGAAGGTTCCTAGAAGGAAACTCCCATATCCTTAGGGTTTCACATGAAGCATAAAAGAAAGAGGGTAAGGGATGGTTTAAGGACTTCAATCCCCTTGTGCTTCAAAGCAAGATAAGAAGAGAGAAAGGGAGAAAGAGTGGTGGAACTCCTATCCCCAAGATAGACATGAAGATATCTTCAAGAGGACAAGAGGATTCCGAAAGGAGATCAACTCATCACCCCCATCATCTTTTCCTCTCCCTATCTAACACATCATATCATTCCATCACCTTTCCATCTTTCTTTTCTATCATTGCACAACCTACAATCCTCCCTTCCACACTTTACTGTCAATGCATTCTCTCTTTAGCACAATAACACAACTCATCCCATCGTCTTTTCCTTCCATCTTTCTAAGCCAATCAAGCCTCATCTCTACCATTATTTCTTTTAGCTTTACACACCTTATTCCTCTCCAGTTCTTCTCTCATTTTAATGCATCCATCATCCAATATCGTCTCTTATAAAACAAGCATCATCCAAATATCTTCCTCTCTCTTTGTTATTCAGTGCACTCACATAGCGGGTTGTGTAGTTTGTGCGGGTTATGCATTCTATACTTCAATAGACTCGTGGGCTTATGGTTAATTTTAAAACACATCAACCTGTTCCCAAGGATGTCATCTTGTCAACATCTTTGAGTGTATCCTTTGTCTCTACACAATTTTTAATTCCCCCCTTCTTAAAATAGTATGTATGGTCTTTAGGCAATCATCTTCTACGAGCAAAGAATACCATTTTGTTCTAAGCATTATATCATTCATGGTGCATCCAAACAAATTACCATATGCAAGGAAGTTGCTTATTGTCCACAATAGTATAGCCTTTAGGGTGAAAGAGTCTTTAATTGTATGGAACCTAAGCTTCAACCCCTATGTCCCATAATGTTTTAAGATCATTGATGAAGGGAACCAAGTGCAAGTCAATCTTGGTTACTTTGGACCGATATCAATATATTAACATCATGAACTTCCTCTTATGTATAGCATCAATAGGAGGCTGCAACAAACCTTGATAACAAGCCAATAACTATACCTTCTAATTACAGAACCATGAGGATTAATCATGTCTATAGATATTGCAAGTTGTGAATTTCTAAGTTCATCTTGATAAACTTAGAAAGATTACATCTAATACCTCTATATTTAGTAGTTTCTAACCCTGTAATTCACTTAAATATTACTAATTACGTTTTATTTCACATTTTACAGGATTAGAGTACAACTAAGAAAAAGGAGTATTTTTAGCACTCAAGAACCCTTAAAAAGAGCAAGACCACTATCTAAGCAATGTCATGAGCCCACATGCCATAAAATATGAAGTTCATGAGTTCAGAATGATAAGGGGGTGCTGTTATCAAAGTCAAAGCAATTATAAATTCTTAATAAAGGGCTAATCTTATCTATACTAACGTGGGTGTTCTTATCTAAAGTGAAGCTAACAGACTCATGCATGCATACAAGCATTCCACCACCTTAGGAAGCTTCTAAGGGAAGATCATATTACATACATAAGACACAAATAGTTAAGAGCTTTCTTTAAAACAAAGACTGGGACTCGCATGAAGATTTATTCCACTCACTCACTTTCTTACTCAACCAACAGAAGCAACCATACTAAGAAGTACACAATTTCCATGAAATGTGTATACCACCCTTCATTCCATGCTTTCAAGTGAGAAAAATAAGGAAGAAATAATGAGAAAATAAAGGAAGTGAAGGAAGAGACAATTTACAGGAAATCTATTATCACCATTCATCCTTATTTTTGAAGCATTAAAAGGCCAAGATCTATCCTTGTCTATGGATATCCTAAGCACCCAATGAGAACTCGCTCAAGTAAGGATGGATTAATGAGAAACAAGACTACAAGGAAGATTAGAATGGAACCCCATTAATGGAGATATTTTTGGTGGCTATCCACCTTATTTTTAAGAGAAAAACGTCCTTTTCCAAGGGGGAGACATACTCCACTCCTAAAGAGTGTTAGCTAGAGAAAAAAGTGGTGAGTTGGGAGAGAAATAAGAAGGAGACTAGAGTGGATAAGGAAATCTTAATGGGATCCAAGTCATTCACTCTAAGGCATGCTAATCCAATGGGTGAGAATAGAGGAGCTACAAAACATGATCCCTCAGAGAAAGAAACTTCTATGCACTATTAAAATTAGGATTTTATAAGACAGCAAAAAAAGATAGTTTAAGCACAATCATATTATTAAAAATAAAAAAAGATGATTTCTGAAAACAATCTTATAAAGCAAGACATTATAAGACAGTATTTTTGTTTCTAAAAAATCATCTTATGAAAAATGTTTCTAAGATGGTTCTTGGAAATCATCTTATATTCTTTGTGACTATAAGATAGTTATTAAAAACCATCTTATAAAAAAAGTTTATAACATGGTTTCTGAAAACCGTCTTATATTCTATGTGACATTATACGACAGTTTTTAGAAACTATCTTATATTCTATGTGGCATTATAAGGTGGTTTTCAGAAACTGTCTTATATTTTGTATGAAATTATAGGATGGTTTTATAAAACCATCTTATAAACGTTTTTTATAACATGGTTTTTAGAACATTATAGGATGATTTTAAAAAATCATCTTATATTATTCAAATAAAACTAAGGTAGAGAGATTGAGTAGGAAAGATTTACAGATAACATAGGATAGTTTTCAATGAACCATCCTATATTTAGTTACTATATATAAAATCCCACCCCACCCCCATTGGAAAAAAAAAAGCCTTCCCTCACCAAATCAAAACTCAAGAGGAGAAGAAGGAGAAGACAGAGAGACAGAGAGAGAGAATGTGCATGCCCCACCTCTACTACCTAACATAAGGAGAGAGAGGGAGGAGAGAAGAAGAAGAAGAAGAAGAAGGAGAGGAAAGACAAAGAGATAGAGAGAAAGAGAATGCATGAGGGTCCCCACCTTGCTCGTTAGTGTTTTACTCTCTTTAAGTACTCTCTCTCTCTCTCTCTCTCTCTCTCTCTCTCTCTCTCTCTCTCTCTCTCTCTCTCTCTCTCTTTATTTTTTATGTGCATGATTCTATTTTTTTTAGAACAATTTGTGCATGATTTCCCACTTTTTTAGTTAATGAAAATCTCTAAAATTTATTATGCTAGATATGAGACATTGAAAATAAGAAGACCCAAGCCTTGTATTTTTAATTTTCATTCAAAAAGGCGTCCAACTAATAACTTAAAATCTGTTACTTGTTGTTGTTAGTATAAACAGTAATAATATTTTGCTTATGTTCAATAGCACTTTGTACATGATTTTCCTCTTCATCAATCAATGAAAGTAGATAGAGGACAATGAGAATAAGAAAATCTAGGTCTTAGATTTTTAATTTTCATTCAAGAAGACATCCAATGTAGAGCCTAAAGTCTACTACTCATCATTGTTCATGTGAATACTAACATCATTTTTCTTATGTTTAAGAGTACTTTGTGCACAATTTTTAGCTTTTTTAATCAATGAAAATTTGCAAAATTAATTGTGCTAGATATAGGACATTGAGAATAAGAAGACCCAAGACCCAAGTCCTAGTTTTTCAAAAGGGTATACAACATAGAGCTTAAAGTCTACTAGTTGTTATTCATTTGAATAGTAACAACATTTTGCTTATGTTCAAGAACACTATGTGCATGATTTATTGCTTTGTTAATCAATAAAAATCTCATTGTGCTAGATAGGGGACATTAAAAATAAGAAGACCCAAGTCTTTAGATTTTCAATTTTCATTAAAAAATGCATCCAACATGTAGCTTAAAGTATGCTACATTTTGTTATTCATGTGAAAAATAGCAATATTTTACTTATGTTCAAGAGCACTTTGTGCATGATTTCCTACTTTGTTAATAAATAAAAATCTGTAAAATTTATTATGCTAGATAGAGAACATTGAGAACAAAAGCCCCACATCTTATATTTTCAATAATCCTCAAAAAGGCATCCAACATAGAGTTTTATAAGATGATTTTGCAAAAAACCATCTTATATTTTCATAGTTTTATACGGTGGCTTTTGAAAAACCATATTATATTTTACAGTTTTATAAGATAGTCTTTTAAAAATCATCTTATATTTTCATAGTTTTATAGTTTTATAAGATGATTTTTATATTTTCACAGTTTTATAGTTTTATAAGATGGTTTTAAAGAAACTGTCTTATATTTGATAGTTTAATAAGATGGTTTTTTAAAATCCATCTTATAATACTTTTAATATAAGATGGTTTCAACAATCATCTTATATTAGATGTATTATAGGACGGTTTTAAAAACCATCTTATATTTGTTTTCATTTTATAAGATGCTCCGGTATAAGACAATTTTTTAACTATCTTGTATATACTTTTTTAACTATCTTAAAAACCCCTCGCTGTAGTAATGAAGCAATCACAGACATTAAATCCTAAGTGAAGTATGATCCAATGGTGAATGAAGGGAGATGAGTGAAAGCTCAACCCTAGCTACCATCTCCCATTCTATTCAAGGAGATTCAACACATATAGCATGAAACAATGAAGGAGATGTCTTTTTCCTTAAGGGAATGACACTTGATTTGAGATAGAATTTAGAGGAATCTACCTTAGCCATGCTATGATCCTTATCCTCCCATGTCCACCATCCAAGGAAGAAGGGAATTTACCCAACAATCCATCCATAACATCCCATCTAACCTTTCCCAAATCCATGAGATCCTATCCTATCTCTTTCCATTCCCCTTTATCCTTCCATTCTTCCTTCCTATCCTTCCCTAGCTCTTTCTTCTTTCTTATCCTATCTTTCTTTCCCATCCTTATCACTATCCCATAACCAATCTCCTAATTCCCTCCATCCAATGCTGCCACCCTTTCCTTAATGAATTCCACGCCCCCCTCTTTTCAATCCCTCTTTCTTTCCTTCTACTTTCCCTTAAATCTCATCCATTATTCACTCCTTTCTCCTCATGATCTTAGCCATCCATTCCCTAGAGATTCCACCTTAGAAATTTCTTAATTGAGATGAAGGAGAAGGATAATGTATCTCTTACTTTTCTTTAGAACATTAAAGCCAAACTCTGGAGAAACAGTGGGAGAGAGGTCACTCTCACCATCTCTCCCTTATAACTACACGTCCACACCACTGGAGGAAAGGTAGGAGTCTCAAACCATTATTCTTGCATCCTCTCTCATCCTTTCCCCATTCCACCCTTAGCTTTACATGCCCTCTCCATTCTACCCCTAAACTTGTACACACCACTCTCACCTACATGCCTTTCCCCCCCTTGCTTTTGCATACACCCTACACCTTTTTCAATCACCTGCGCACCTCCTCCTTACATGCTTATTTATTCTAAGCCTTCCACCATTCTCTTTATTGGGATTTTAGGAACATTTGATAAGGAAAAGAGACAAACCATGTACTACTTTCCATGGCAGCTAATGATTCTTCTTCCTAAAAGTGGTATGGTTTGAGGCTTTCTTTTGGGTATGTGGCATCTTGAGAGATTCCTTCTTTGCTTTTCAACTACAAGTCATATGCCTAAATAAGTAAAGAGAGTTGCATTGATAATGTTAGCTAGGTACAAACCCTTATTGAGTAAGACAACAAAGGAGTTGTAAAGCAGAAGTTCAAGCCCAAAAATAGGAAGTGGATATTTTTTAAACACATCACATCTCCAAAATCAGGCCACATGAAGTGTACTAGTTTTTACGATGGGCTATCTACTAGATGTCATGCGTAGTTATCAACTACTCTCCTCAGCTTGATATACTATTTTCTTTACTATTATTGTAATATGGAACATTCTTTTAAATCTTAGAATAGGGGAAAAAAATATTATAGGATCTTTGCAGGCACGAATTTCATCTGCTTAATTGAAGTCTTCTTAAACTTCCATCTTGATTGTTCACAAGTTAGGCATATAGTCATATCCTTGTGCTCATTCCTGTTCAACATACAGTCATTGGGACAAGCTTGTATCTTCTCATAATTCAAACCTAGTGCTGCCATAATTTTCTTTGCCTCCCATGTGAACCTTACTAGTTTGTTCTCTTTCAATAACATTTTACCCATGAATTAAGAAACTAAAATAATGAGACTTTCTAAAGCCAATCTAAGATGCAACTAAACTTAAACTACAACTATGGAAACCTAAATACGAAATAAATTAATCTACAAAACATGTGAAACTAAGGGACAATCAACAACATGGTGCTCATGATTCAATTAAGGAATTGAGCATGGAATATTACACATGAAACATGATAATTTATAGAAGTGAAATTCGTACAAGATTTTGTGAGCACATCATATAGAAAATGAAAAGGAAAATTGGGTATATTCAAAGATGAAAATCTAACCCAAAACTAAGTTTAACATTCACTATCCAATAGCCAAAGATGCATGCATGAAATTAAAGGGATTCAAGAAATGATAAGTTAATTCAAGGACTATAATCTCTTGGCCACCACTACAAGAGAGTTGTAGTCCTTGAATACAAGGATCTAAAGGTAAAACCAATATGTAAACAAGCAAGGAAAACTAAGGAACATAAATAAGGAAGACAAGGCAACAAGGAATAGACTTAATTAAGGAAACAAGGGAAGAAATAACAACACACCAACATAGAAATTAAGTGTAAAACCCAAAGGAAAAGTTGTGCTGAACTTGAAGGAGGTTGGAACAACTTGAATAAGGCTTGAAGGATTAGAACCATGCATGATATCCACGTGGAGGACCAGCCTAAAAAATGGGCATGGAACTCCTTGAAGTAAATTAAGTTCTATTTATATGAAGTTTCAACCTCTAAAGAGGCCTAATGGGAAGGGGAAAGTGGGATAGAGATTTGGAAAGTAGGATAGTTGGGTGAGGTAAGTAATCTAGGAATGTGAGTAGAAGGAGGAAAGAGATGGATTTAGAAAGTGGGATAAGGTGAACTTTTAAAAAACAACCAAAGGGATGGGGATAAGATAGATAAGATAGGAAACTTAGGATGAGAATTAGAAGCAGGACTCTAGGATAGAAAAGTTAGGTGGTTGATTGGAGATGGAAAATTAGGAGGTGGGATGAGGTGGAGCTCTAAGGATAAAATTAGAAAGGGGGGGGAGGCACCATTTTTCAAGGGGAATTGTATGGAACTCCCCTCCTTAAATGTGTTTCATGTGAAAAGGTAAGAAAAAGAGGAAAGGGGAGGAAAGAGAGAGAAGGATAAGAAAATATAGGGACAAAGAGAGATAGAGAGAAAAGAAAGATAAAATATAAGGACTCTTCTCCCAGTGGTTCACCTTAGAATGCCATGAATCCTAGTTTGGCAAGTCATCAATCCTTCTAATTATCCTTTTGATTTTTCATGGAAATTATAATTATCCTCTTGATTTTTCATAGAATAATTACTTGAATACTTCCTCCAATCATGTGGTTCCATGTGGCATGGCTGTGACGACCTGGGTTTTCCCATGCATTTTTAAATGCAAGATCTAATTCCTAAGGCAAGATGCATCCCTATTTGACAACCATGTTATAAAAACCATGCAGTGCAATAGAAAATCTTTAGTTTTAAACTCATTTTGAAAATCCCGAGTGTCATTTGCTTTCACAACAACCAAAGTAGTTTTTGAAAAAACTTCAGAAATCATAAATGTTTTCCCATGTCTATCCAGTCACAGCTCACAGCCCATCTGTAATTAAATACAAATACATGTCCAAAGGGTAGAGTGTTTACTTACATTTTTTATTGTCTCCTTTTGATTTACTTGCTCGTAGCACTAACATAGGCATCCTCTACTTGTGAATGGAGCTATCCTAAAAAATGTTAAGGATAGGGTGAGTATATACTATACTCAGTAGGAGTCTATCACTACTAGTTTTACAATGCATGCTATGATTAAAATCATATGCTCTTTAAAACATGTGCATGTTTGAACCATCATGTTCAATATCGATATTAAAAACCTTTGTCAAATGGGAATACTGATGACTTAAAGAATAGCATAATCCAAGTCGAAAGTATCATATATATATCATAAACATAATGATATGCTTTAAGATGCTCAACTGAATCCAACTCATGGATATCTGGTATGGTCGACCAACCTCATGTCATGCCATATACAATGCAAGTAAATCCTCAAACCATAGGGCCCAACTTTGCCCACGACCTCGCCACCATGTGGTCTCCGAGTACCTGAGGACACTCGGTCATAGCCTCCATGGGGCATATGACACATCGACCCAGTGTCGTGGCACCAATGGTAGCCCCCTGTACCACATGCAGTCGATGTAGGGACATGCCCTTTTTGCGCGTGGTACCCATTCCACCTAATAGTGGTAGAGGCTGGGAGGCCAACCTAGACCTCTTGGCATAGCACCCACGAGCTTATTAGCCCAAAGCATATAAGATCAAACAAGCAAAAACCTCTTTTTCAAAACCTATCCTCTTTGGGTCCCTCACAACTGCCTACCCAGCGTCTTTTGGGCACTCTAGCGTCTTTTGGTAACCCTCAAGGACATGCAAATTTTCAAGAACTCAATGCTCACAAATCATGCAATATTTGCAATTGTTTGCAAAACATATCTATGCATAATGTATTTGTCATATGCATGCTGAATTTGTTTATAAGATTAAGTCATGTTGAATTCGTTTATAAGATTAAGTCATGCTAAACAAGTCATATAACTTAAACTTAAAACATGGTTCAAAACAATCATAGGTTCTTTTTAAAAAGTCTAGTAGCGATAGAGCACCTACCTTGAAGTCTCCTGGAGTCGCGTCCTTCATCACTTAACCTATCCCTGGGTCTCATTTATAAACTCCTGGGTATAAATGGATACAAGGATTCCTTATCAATTTCAATCTATTTTAGACATTAGATTGCTAGATCCACCTTTTAGGGTCCATGGTCCTTGCCTAATTCATTGTCAGGCTAGATCCTATGGTGTGGATCTACTATTCCATGGTTAACTCTGTAAATTGTCCTCTAATCCTAACTTTATAGTCTTATTAGGTTTGTGTGTCCCAGTTCCTAGGACACCCGTGCATCCTGGTTGAACCGCGGGTGCCTCACGTGTGTGCACACCCAAAGGCCATGCCAGGGACCGCATTTTGCACACACACATGCATGCTCAAGTGACGTGCTATGACGCGCGTCCTGAATGGCATCGCACGGACGCACCTTTGTTGTAGCATGGCGCGTCTCAGCTCCCAAGGCACCCCGTTCATCCTGGTCTAACCAGGACCCGTGCCCCGTGTCGCGCGCACACCCGAAGGCTACACCAGGGACAGTGTACACACTGTCGTATGCCTGGAACCCGTCCTAGGGACCCAGTCCCAGGTGTAGGTGAAGCATGGCGTCCCTGGGACGCCTTTGTTCATGCAAAGTCGGATGAAACTGGCTGGGTTGTTTTCTGGCTAGGAAGACCGGTTGGAAAAATCGGCTGGAAACTCTAGATCCAGCACGGATCTAGCCTGAAAGGAGGAAGAACCCAAGAGAGAGGGAAGGACGGCTTACCTGGGCAGCCGGAGATGTCTCTCCTCCCGCCTGGTAGACCTCCGTTCTGGTTCTAAAAACCCTCTGTTGCTGAAAATCTCTATGAAGAGAGAAACCCCAATGCCAAGACCGGAAAAGAGAAGAGAGGGGAATGGGGAGAATGGCCGGCCTGACTAGGGCCTGGCCGTTGCCGAAAAATGTAGGAAACTGGCCTGAGAGGGGTTTCCAATTTTTGCTGGAAACCCCAATCCCAAAATAGCCAAAAAACTCGTGATTTGGAGAGGGGGAGATAAGGCTTTTTATAGCCTTGCTATGGCGGTGCTGCCAATGGTGATGCCGCCATTGGCTGTGGAAGATTTCTCTAGAAACTAGGGTTTCTGGAGAAATCCAGAGGAAGAAGTCGATGGGGTGCCGTTATCAAAACGGTCCCCTGTGTTTTCTGTCTTTTTCGTTTTCTATTTAAATTACATAATTGCCCCTGATCTTTAAACGGCTGTAACTTCTTCATACGAACTCCGTTTTCGATGTTCTTTGAGGCGTTGGATTCCATTTTTGGAGTAAAATCTAATGGTACCAAGTTTCCTTAAAAATTCATTCATTTACTATTTTAAATAAGGTAAAACATTCAACACAGTTCATTTCCTATAGAATGCCTATTTCAATAGCGTAAATTGCTCAGGGTATTACAATGGCTTGGATGGCTTCAAGGCTCACTTTGATTATTCATTTGGATTGGCTTTATGACCCATACCCTTGGCTTTAATGGCTTGAAGAGCTTGGATTCTCCTTGACGATTTAGGTGGCTTGAACGCTTGGTTTGTACATTGGCCCATTCTAGTCACTTTTGACTTCTTCAAATTGTTTCCTTGCTTGTCCTAAGATGATCTTGAACCATGATTAAGCTTGAAAGTATTGGAGATTATGCCTGCTCTCTCTTTTGATCTTGATCTTCAAATCTCATCTTAAGCACTCTCGGCTGTTGGATCATCTTCTCAAGACCTTGAAACTATTAAAATCCTAGTTAAATCCTAAAAACTTATGAAAATTCAGATACTCCAGGGCAGCCCTAGAACCTGCAAAACATAAAACTTTTGAATTATTAGGTCAGAGTTGTATGTGTTATGAATTTTGGAAAAATCTTATGATAAAGCACTATATTTGTAACACATGGACTACTAATTGGGAACTTCTTATACAAAATTAAACATTTATCATCCCACCGCTTTTAAGACTTCTTTAAAATCATGATACAAAAACCCAATTCTTGATTTCACATTGTAAAGTTTTACCACTATACACAACTTGATATAATTTGCACACCCAACATACAATGGCTCATCAACTTCCTCCAATGTAGTCTAGAATTGTTTAGGGTCATCTTGAAAGTCATCTTATGCATCTCAAAAATTAGTGTAGTTGTACTAGCCATGACACTTGCTATAATATCTTCATAATCACATCTTCTCGCCTTTTAGAGGGCCCATGAGGTAGGTATTCTCCATGCCAGATCCATGGGTGGTAGCTTTCATTGAGTAAATTGAAGCATAAATGTTTTCTCAACTCACCTACAAATTACTTGTTTTAGGTTTCCACATCTCAAACAAGGACAATACATGCAATTATAGTGACCCCTTCCCCTAAGTGAGAACTAAGTGAACTTTTACATTCCCTTATACTCTCTTGATGTTCTTACTATGGTCATCTAAGCATATTTATCCATTTAAAAAAGAAAATTTGAGCTCAAATGTGCCAAGACTTTTAGACATGAAAAGATTAGTGAACTCAAGTATTTTACCCAACACTAGGTGTATGAATTATGAAATGTTGGAAAAAAAAATAAATTATTAGATATTTTCAAATTAACAGAAAAAGGTGGATGCAAAGCATGAAAAATAATACACGAGAAGGGAAAATTAATTTTAAGTAAAGAACTTTCTAACCATAATCATGTAAATGTGGAAAACACATAACAAAACAAGAAAGATCCTTACACTCCAATTGGTCGATATAGACCAAGAATACACACATATGTAATTCTAGTTCAGCCATGGTGTTGTACTTGAAGCTTTCTAGAGCAAAAATACACTAAGATGATATTTAGGCTTCATACATAGTCCCATATACTACTATATAGATGAAGATCAAAAGTTCTAAGACTTCATATATAAGCTAGATTCTAAAGATGGTTTGAAAAAATCGTCATTAAAAAATAAAATTTTAAAGATAGTTCTTCCAAACTGTCTTCTTAAATTTTTGAAGAAGGTTTGGGGAAATTGTCTTAGATTATTTTTACAAAGACAGTTTACTAAAAATAGCGTGTCTTTTTCTTTTTTTTTTTGTCGTTAAAAGCCCCAATTTTGGTAGTGCACCAAGGCTACCGGTTCTAGATCATCGATAAGATAATCAACCTCAAGCCTTTTCAATTGTCATGAAGCATAAACAATCACATTTCTATTATGTGTTAGTAAACATCCCAAACCTCTGACTAATGCATCACTAAAAACCCTATCGCCTAAGAGTAAGTTAAGAACTAGTGTAGTGGTTAGCTTCCTCTTTTGTTCTTAGAAGATTAATTTACATGCATCATCCCATACCAATCTCACACCTTTCTATGTTAACTTAGTTAGTGGAAAAATAATTCATGAGAATGTCTCAATGAATCTAGGGTAGTATCCCACAAATCCAAGTTAACTCTATATCTTTGTCACTATTTTAGGTGTTTCCCACTTCTCTACGGCCTCCAACTTTGCTAGGTCAACTTTTGCTTCATTGTTTGGAAATAATGTGGCCTAGAAAGTTAAGTTTTTCCAACCAAAAATCATGTTTGTTGTATTTGGCATATAATTGGTGTGTTCTAAGTGTGTTCCAATACTATACGCAAGCGTTCCCATAACTCATTCTTCAACATTTTAAGTTCTTCTAGGGCTATTCTATATGGTGCTTCAGATATAGAAGTTGTGCCAAATATTAGTTCAATAGTAATGTCTATCTCAATTTAGATGGTAGTTCAAATAGATATTTGGGGAAAGCATATAAAAATTCCTAGAATATTGCCATCTCATTCAGGCTAGGTTTACTATTTCTCATAATCCCAACTTTAACCAAAAAGATCTAGCATCCCTTAGCAATGTGTCTAATCACCTTCATAGGAAAAATGCCACATGCCCCTACATAGTCTTGTCTACCTTGAAAAGAGATTGTCACTTCTCATGGAATATCAAAAGTGACTTTCTTCTTATGGTGGTCTATAGTTTCCCAATGGAAAGCCAACCAATCCATTGCTAAGATGACATCAGAGTTCATAATATTTAGGAGGTATTTATGTGCACATAAGGACTCACTCATGGAATTCATCACTTCTAGACAGAACATAAATTTTGGTCAAGGACTATTCACAAACAATGCAGTATCATATGGTATAAGGAGTGTGTAGAATCTAAATTAGAAAGGATTGTTGGTAAGTTTGTCATGAATAAGAATTATAGTTTTAACCACAACATTTAATGATTGTGCCTGCCTAAAGTGATGGCAAATACTTATCCTTGGCTTTTAGGAATTTTCTATTTTTGAACTTATCATTTCTACAAAAAATCCAGTAGATTTGCACTATTTTTGGGACTTACGGATTTAGTGCATGCTCTACAATTTACTTGATAAACATTCATTTCACATTTAAAATACAAAATGGAGACTCAGTCTCCCTACCATTGTATTCAAAACTTACCCATTTCAACTTTATATTATGACATAAATTAAAGACACTAAATGTCCAAGTTCACGACCCAAAGTCATATAAATATCATAGATTAAACACTTCCATCTAAAGTAATATAAAAAAAACTCTTAATGTCAACATTTCCATTGAATCCTTATAATAGCACAAGGAATCAATTGAAAATTTCAAGTAGCATGTTCATACTTATGAATTAATCTCTTGACTCTGTTGGATTCTTTTACTGTGGTTACTTCTGATCCTTTTCCATATTTCTCAAACTATTATTGTAGAATGGCAATTATGCCCTCAGGAGTTCTATGTACTTTATTCAAGTAAAGATAAAGTCTCAAGAGGTTACCATGTATATAGATCTCCTATTAATTAGGGATACTAATTTGCATAATCATTTACTCTAATCCTTTATCCTAAGAACCATACCAATCCCATGTGAGTATTTTGTCTTAATCAACAAGGACCAAAACCTTCCTTGTTTTGTTGATTATTCATAACTTCCATGTATGTGAGTGACATAAAACTGGGATTTGATAGCAACTATGGCGATCTAGGTAATTATCTTCTTAAATTCCTTTCAATAGGTTGGGCTCATATTTAAAAATTCATTTAAAAAACAAAAGATGTAATAAAAACATTTTCATTGAAACTGATTTCCAAAAAATTTTGAGTGTTAACCAACCTTAATATGCACATTAGAAATTCCAAAACTCATGCTTGAGTTTCATCAAAATCCATTTCATTTTTCAAAAAGTATGCCCAAGGATTATCAATCATTATAATGTAATAGCCAAGTGAATAGAATTACATTCATAATCAACAAGGTAACATAAGGAAGATAAATATTAAATAGTCTTATGATTCACATTTCTTCTTTAGTTTCCTTTCTGTGAGTGTTTTACTGCTTGGTCTTATGCTTTTGTCAACTACTCTTCACATTTATTTTTGTTTGATTATACATCATAACTAGTAGATAAATCCAAGCCACAAAGTCAAAAATTGTTGCATCGAGCAAACACACACTTTAAAAATAATGTTTTTCAATGTAGTAAAAATCTCATGAATATCTTACCTTAGTCATTCCATTCTGTGCATTTACTAGCATTTACGAGTATTCATATATCATCAATTCATAGGAATAGATAATCACATTTAATAAGTCATGTAAATTATGATTATCAACATTTGTAGTAAAAACCATGGCATTGGTACTCTAGCCAACATATATCTCTACCCTTTGGCACCTTAGCAAGTATGTCTGCCAATTGGTCATGAGAACTCATATAATGATTGTCTTAGGTACATCATACATAGAATCCTATTTCATCTTACATGAAACCATGTGCCTGCTAGTATCCAAGAGGAACTTAACTATATCCTCATAAGGCCCGTGGATCCACTCAAAAGGGTGATGTGTAACCTATAGTGGAATCACCACTAGTTGAGTATAGTACAACTTTTTAGCATTGGATACCATCCACCCTTGGTGTTAAGGGGCTAGGAGGCCAACCTATACAACCCCTTAGCCTAGAGACCACTAGGCCCTTTAGCCTGCCAAAAATAAATATCTAAGACATCATCATACCTAATATCTCATCTCAAAATCTCATCAAATATGATTTGCAAATCATTTCTTTTTCAAGCATTAAAATCCCATCTCAGTCGTCATATCAAAATAGTTCTAAATCATATTTGAAAAAATATCTCATTTTAGGGATTTTCAAAACTAAATTTAGCTAGTATCATGGAATAACTAAAATTTACATTTTTAAAAATGCATAGTGGCCATTAAAACAACTCGTGCTATTAGTCACACTCTGCAAATATATTGAACACGTAGGAAAACCATTTCTTTCAATAAATTCATAAATTTTCAATTTATCTTTTGAAAGGCCAAAATATCACTTTAAAGCATATCCACATATTTGAAACAATTTTAAACTAAATTCATTAGAAAATCCTACATGGTATTTCAAATCATGAAATCAATCTCTCATAGCAATCGTCATGCTAGAAAATTCTCTCATTGCATTGCAATCACAATCATCCAAGGAAGAAATGCTCAGGATCCTTGTCAAACTATTACTTACACGTATAAATCATTCTAAAATGTCAAATACATGGGTAGTATTGCAGTACTCCATTTGCCATTGTTCAATAAGTATGCATTAGCAATTTCAAACCAATTAGATACAAAGTTCACCAACATGATAAATAGTTTACAAGTCATGCCATATTCTACATGCTATGTTCCTATTATCCATCAATTTATCAAACACATTGGTTTAACTAGTATGCATTAAATTGATCTAATTAGTGATGTTAGGGAATACCCAGATCATGCAGAAAGTAGTCATCACCAAGACCTTATCCCAATTAGGGGTTGGCCACATGATTTGTGTTCTTCCATTATCCTCTATTAAGTACCATGGTTTCATTTCGTCCCAAAATTTTAAAATATTTTCTTACCGCTTCTATCCATGTTCTTTTGAACCTTCCACTTGCCCTTTTAGACCCTTCTACTTGCATTGCCTCACTCCTTCTAACCACTGCCATTTTGGCTCTCCTTTGAACATGTCCAAACCATCTAAATCTTATCTCCCTCATCTTGTTAACTATTTGTGCTACCCCTAAGCTTCTTCTAGCACAAAAAACTTAGGGGTAGCACAAATAGGTAACAAGATGAGGGAGATTAGACTTAGATGGCTGGGGGTTAAAAATTAGTTGAAAAACCAACATGACATGTAGACTACAACACATTAGTAGGAGGCACATGAAAGTTACTTCTTTCAAAATATTTATTTAAGTATATAAACATGCTGAAGATAATCTTAGAAATACATTTACAAGGTTTCACCATTCATGATTACAATTGATATGTAATAATAAATGATAGTGACTAAATGAAATAAATTCATTTACTGTCTAACAAAAATCAGACAAGAGATGTTATGTTCTCAAAATACTTTTATATATGATTCTAAAACAACATCTATTTTCAAGTTTTAAGAACACAAAAAACTTGCAGCCTAGATCAATCCACCTCTTGTGGTGATTTCTAAAATCCATTCACATTTCTTCTTAATATTTGATACTCATATTACAAACCAAATCTAGATCCCATGTTAGACCCTAATTATGCATCAATGCCTAAATCATACATTAAAACTTAGATAGTAGATGAAAATATATATTGCATTTGAAACATCCAAAGTACACCTCATAACTCAAATCATGTGTTTAATATAGGATATGCATCGCAACTAGATCCAAATCCAAAATTTAGGTGGCACATCCAAATTTAGCTCCTGCATTCATAGGTTCAAATAAAAGGGCAATCCTGGTGCATGAAGCTCCCGCTTATGCTAGGTTCGGGGAAGGGCCAAACTATAAGGGTCTATAGTATGCAGTCTCACCTTGCATTTTTGCAAGAGACTATTTTCACTCCTTGAAGCCGTGATCTCAAGGTCACACGACAACAACTTTGTCATTGCACCAAGGCTCCCCTTCATTTATAGGTTTAAATCTAAACCATAAATTAATATATTACTAAATGGAAGAACAATTCTAATGCAGTAACAAATGAAAATTCAAGGGTTCAGGCATAAATAAAATTAGCCCTCTGACACCAACTAATGAACAGGGTCACAAGATTTTGGATTGTCAGAGTTCTTGATCAAGCTTTCCAGTAATAAATCAATAAGAAAATCTTAAGTAATTGTTGGAAAACACATATCTAATTTGTCAATTTTTTGATTGATCATCAACATCAAAGTACAAGAATCATCATTACTAATTTGTTGTTTTCAACCATAGATCATCAAATCAGAAGCTAAAAGAGGCAAATGGAATCCTTGGATTGACTTTTCAATTGTTAAATATACATAGAGTAAAAGAAAATAGAGTAGAGTTTTGCCAATCTATTTTCTAGTCACTGATTGATGAATCATATTTCTAATAGGGTGTTCGGAGTTCAAGGTCTAGCTTTTTTTACCATAGATCAAGAAGAAAATGAAGATGGTTCATTAGAAAACCTAGATCTATTCTTCCTCAATATATCGGTAACTAACCAAGAGAAAACAAAGAGAAATGGAGAAGAACCTATGTCTTTGATGTTTATTTACCATTGATCATTACTAGATAGCATGATTTGAAGAGATTTTTGGTGCCAAACTATTGCAATCACTATCAGTGCTATTTGTCTGACCCAATCACTATACATTTTAAAATCAACAAAGGGCATCAATATTCTCACCGAAGAATTGGATAATGGTTGGTGCAAGCATTTTTATAGTTGTCATCAATGATTTTATGCTGAACATTTTTTCTCACCATCAGTTAACCCACCCTTCATTTTGCTTTGTCTTTGATAATGGCTAGTTCTTTCGAGTGAAATGGATCAATTTCTCCTTTGTTAGCATGTATCAAAACTCTTGGTATTGAAAATCAAGAGAGGGAGAAAAATCGATTAGGAAGGGGGTCAGCTGTTCTTCCCTTTTCCCTAAATCATTTGATTTTGTCTTTTCCTTTTTTCATTTCTTATATTTATCCATTTATATTTCATAAGTTATAAATCTCTCAATCCTAATATCATCTTATATCCAAATATGTTTCCTAATGGCACCCATTTTTCTTTTTTTTTCTCTTATTTGCATCAACTAAAAATGTCTTATATTTTTTAGCATATTTGGACTCTTTTCTTAGCTAGAGGTTGACCATTCTAATGTTCTTAGGCACCAATTTAGAAAGGGGTGCCATTATTAATGCAAAAACTTGTTTTCATCATTATTTAGCTCTTCACTATTAGATTTTAGCTAGCTCAATGTTGTTGGATAGTTCTCTCTGAGATCTATACATTTGTAGAGAACTCATTTCCAAATTATTTAGTTTTCTAAAAATCCATATTTCTAAATTTTAGATACTCTTGATTTTTATTGATCGTAAAAAATGGTATAAAATTTTGTGCTACACAAAGTCCATAAACAAATAATTGTCATTTCAAACAGTAGTAACATAATAATTTTTAACCTAGGGTAAGATAGACCTTCTTTGAACTTGTTGGCACCTAAAAAGTACCCATAGGTTTTCTTAGTGACTTTGGCAGGGACATCCCCTACTTTGTGATTCCTTTCACAAGTTTAGAAACCTAGGAATAGGATTCAAAAGGTAATTAAGAAAAGAATTAGATATTTCATTTATAATATATTGTTCCATGTTCACTTGATTGCTCACACACACTTAGGTATGGGAAGAAGCATTAAATTTTTCACACAAATCACTCGTGCATATGCATATTCATAGGATTCATATTCTAGATACCCTTTTTCTATCAAACTTAATAGTTGTTAAACTAATATTGTACTTGACATTACAAGGTACTAGAGGAAGAGTAGGAAAGCTTCAACACTTAACCTTGTGCTTTGAGTGTATCAAAAGGAGTAATCATGTACCACTAAGGAAAGGCTTTTATGAGATTGTGAATTCACTAATGACTAGGTATATTATTTACGAAATCACTACTAAGTTACCCAAGCCATAAATATTATAATGCCTCATGAAGATCATGTGCACTTAATCAAATCCTAGAGGGCCTTAGGATGTCGCACAATGGTTAGGGACTCATACATAGACTTTAGGATGTGCTCTTCCAATTCTAGGATCCTCCGCACATCAATAAAATTGCCATTCACATGACCCACTTCCTCTTTTCTCAAATCTTACTCCTCCATTCCCCTCTATCAAGTGTCATAGCTTCATCTAGTCCAAAATTTCTCAAATCTTTTCTCACCACTTCTTTGCATCTTTATGGGTCCTTCCTTTGTCCTTTTAGAGCCCTTGACTTGGATTGACTCACCTCTTACAACCGATGCTATTTTTTATCTCCATTGGACATCTTCAAACCATCTAAGTCTACCCTCTCTCATCTTTTTACCTATTATTGCTACTCCTAAGTTTCCTCTAATGTTTCATTTCTAATTCTATCCTTTCTTGTCGTGCCACTCATCCATCTTAGCATCATCATTTTGGATACTTTCATCCTATGTACATATTGTTCCTTAACTATCTAGCACTCTAATCCATAGAGCATGGTTTGTCTTATAGCTATCCTATAGAATTTTCCTTTTAGTTTCAGTGGTACCTACCGATTACACATAACTCCAAAGGCACATCTCCACTTGTTCTAGCTTGCTTGGATTTTCTAGGTAACATCCCTCTCAAGCACTTTGCTCTCATGAATTATCAATCCTAAATATTGAAAGTGGTCTTTTTTGGGAACTTCTTGGTTATCAATCTTTACTGGTGCTTCACTCCCACTTCTATCCTTGTAAAATTACACTATATATACTCCATTGTAGTTTGGTAAGAATCCATATCATAAGTCTACAACTCTAGCTTTATATTTATGCCTTCCCTTATCTTATCAATCAACACTTTGTCATTTGTAGATAACATGCACCAGGGATTCTTCTCATGCTAATGTTTAGTGAAGTCATTGATAACAAATGTGAAAAGGTATGGGTTCAATGTTGATCCTTGGTGAAATCTATAATAATAGGAAAATCATCGGTCTCCCCACTAGTGGTCCTAACATTTGTTACTACTCCGTCATACATATCTTAATTGTGTCTATATAAACCTGTGAATTCCCTTTCTCACCCAACACCCATCATATTAACTCTCTAGATACCCTATTATCTGCTTTTTCTAAGTCAATAAAGACCATGTGAAAATCCTTCCTCCTCTCCCTATGTTTCTTTATCAATTTTATAAGTAGGAAAATAGCTTCCATGGTAGACCTCTGAGGCATAAAACCAAGCTGGTTTTCTAATACACTCGTCTCATACCATAACCTCTTCTCAATCACCCTTTTCCATAGTTTGATGGTGTGGCTCATAAATTTGATCGCACGATAATTAGTGCAACTCTATATGTCTCCTTTATTCTTATCAATTGGTACAATAGAGCTTTTCCTCCATCCATTTGACATTTTCTTGAATTTTGTAATCTTGCTAACAACATTGTACATCAAGCTACTTTAATATCTCTCATATATTTCCAACCCTCTATTGGTATACCTTCGTACCTTAGCACCTTTCCTAATTTTATCTCTCTTGGCCTCCTTGACCCTAATCTATTGTAGAAATTATCATATGCCTTGGGTTTAGCCTCACTTAGTACTCTCTTAGCAACCTTTAAGCATTCTTATATTGTTCAAAGGTGTCATTATTTCTAGTCCTCTATCAAGTTTAACGCACACCCATTTATCTTTAATAACTTTTTGTACTTTTCACTCTGCCACCAAGTTTCCTTTATTAGTTGCCTTTTTCTATTAGATACTCATTGAACATTTTTTTCACTTTCTTAATGGACTCAGCCATACTAAACCACATGGTGTTTACTTCCATTTCATTGTTCCACTTTCCTTCTACCATCAACTTGTTTATGAATAGTATTATCTTCTCTCCTTTGAAGTTCCACCACTAAGTTTTTGGACACCTATTAAGTTCATTTACTTTCTTCTATCTCTTAATGTAAATATCCTAACCATTAAACTATGTTATGTGGATAAACTCTCACCAGGTATCACCTTACAATCTTTAGACATTAATCGTTTGGTATTCCTAAGTAGAGAAAAGTTTATTTGGCTTTATATGATCCATTTAAAGTTTCATGAGTTTCATCCCTCTTCTTAAAGTATGTCTTTGCTAGAGCTAGGTTACATGCCATAGAAAAATTGATGATAGCTTCCCCCATCTCATTTCTTTCTCCAACACCATACCCTCCATCTACCTTATCATATTCTTCATTTTCTTTTCCTAAATGACCATTTAAATATTTCCTATGTGTTGCAAATTTCTTGTATTACTCTCTCCATGTCTTCCCAAAATTGTCACTTCATTCTATCTTCTAACCCCACCTAGGAGGCATATACACTCAAAATATTATGATCTTCTCCCTACAACCAATTTTATTAGTATAATTATATTACAACTTCTAACATCAATTAATTTATCCTTTAATTCTTTATCCACCACTGTCCATACTAATATGTGTTGTGTGTGCATGTGTATTATAGAAATATTAATAACATACCTTTATATAGCATATTTTAGCCGAGAACATTCTATAAATATCACTAATTAGAGTTAATTCTATAGTTTGTAGGTCTAGGGTACATGATAAGTAGTCAATTTTACATAAAAAGTACATGATTGGTAGCTCACGTGTTATAAATTTTAGGCAATGTCTTAGGATTTTTTCAAAAATTCATGACAAGCATTTCTGAGCTAATGATTCAAAAGTTTGATATTTTACACATTTAGAAGCTAATCTAGAGTAAGTGTGTAAATTGTCATAATTTGTAGGTATTAATTAGTGTTTTTTATCTTTTGTAAGTATTGAAAGGATAATCCAACTGCCGAGATCACTTTAGATGATGATCAGTGATCTAGTTTTTCAATCTTTACAAAGATTATGCAAGGGTTAGGATTATTCCTATACAAGTAGATTATCCCAATGGAACATTTGAAAGAGTTCAAGGTGAGTAGAATTGGCCCATGCAATTCCAACACCTTTGCATGAGATTTGGAGCCATGCAAACCACCTAAGCAACATGATCCATGAAAGAAGGCTATGCACAGCTAAGCCATGTAAGCCGTTTAAGCTAGAAAGAAGGATCTATCAAAGTAAGCCATCAAACCATCTTAGCTATGCCACATGGAACCATGTGATTGGAGGAGAATTACATGCAATTATCGACATGCTAAAACTGTGATTTTCAAGAGATAATTAGTAAGGAAATATGGTGATTATCACATGATAAGATATGCATGCAAGGTGGACCAATGAGAGAATAAATTTTGTCACCAAAGTTCCATCTATCTTTCCACTTTATCTCTCTAATCTCTTCCTCTCTCTCCAACCTGTTTCACTTAGAGGGAGATCACGCATGATGTCATGTGATTTCCCCTTCCCACTTGCTAATACCACATCGCACTTCTAATTCCTTTCATGGAATCCTACTTTCTCTCTTATCCTATTTCACTCTTATCCTTATCTTTTCTTTCCATCTTCCTTAGAATAGAATTATTGAAAATTAGAAAGTGCAACCATGTATAAATTACCCAAGAATTCCATGCATAAGAGATAAGAAGGGAGATTATGCCTCCTTCCTAAAAAAGTGGTGTCTCTTTCTTTTGCTCCTCTAGGGTTTCAACACATCATTCAAAAGGTGATGTCCATGTGTTGTTCTTCAAGTCTTCAAGCCATCTTCAAGGGAGTTCCAAGCCTTTTCTTCTAAGTTTTTATGCAATTTCCAAGTTGGTTCCCTAGTTCTTCCTTTAATTGCTCTTAGTTTCATGCATGATTTTTCCTTTGGTGTTTTCTTTGTATTTTGCTTATAGTTTTGTGCTTTAGTTTCACTTGATCCAATGGCCAACTATCCCTTGCAGTGATAGCCAAGACATATCAGTCTTTGAATCACATGCATGCCTTCTTGAATGCATTTTGATGAAGCTTAGTTAGATTGAATGTGAGTTGAGATTTGGCGTTGTGTGCTCCCATTATTTACATGTTTTACTTTTGAATGTACGTTGTGTACCATGTTGTAATGAAGTTCATTCAATAATGAATTTGATTCCATATGCACTTTGTTTTCAGATGATTTAAGTTTATTTAATCAGGCACATAATCCATATGATATTGCACTCAAATATAGTTTCATGTGCACTATGCTTTCTAATTTCCATTCTAATTCCATGTGAAAATTCCTTCTTAAGTTTAGTTGCTTCTTAGATTAGTTTTAGTTAGTTTCTAAGTTTAGTTTTAGAAAGTTTCTTTAGTTTAGTTTCTTTTTTCATGTGCCTTTAATTCCTGAAGTAGTTCAAAGTACAATCTTCCTTTGTATAGAATAAAAGGTTTTAAAAAATTCCAATTACATAAAAATTCATGAGATTTCTCATGGGATCGACCTCACTCATATACATTCACTACTTTGATTTGTACACTTGTGAGTAAAATTAAAGCTACACCAATTCAAATGAGAAAAAAGGATAATTTTGGGAATTATAATTGTAAAAAGACTAAGACTATTTTCTAAGATACATCATGGGCTCACACGTGCTAAATATAAAGCCTAAGAAGTCCAAACTAAGAAAAGGGTGTTATAATCAAAGTCAGAGCCGTCAAAAACCCTAGATGGAATATCAACCTTACTTGTACTAAAGAGGGTATTTGTATCAAAAGTAAGGTGATAGAACTTCCTATGCATGCATGCAAGCTATCTACCACCTTGGAATGCTCCTAAGAGAAACTCAAAGTATATACATTGGAATCATATCTAACAAAAGCTTCTTTAAAATAAAACAAGTCAAAAGACCATGGCCCACATGATATATATTCCCTACATTCTCTCTCCTACTCAACCAAATTTGTAGACCACCTAAGGATCCACATGAATTCTTCCATGTAAGTTTACAAGTTATACTCAATCCAATGTTTTTACATTAGAAAAATAAGAAATATAAGTGGAGAGAATAAAGGAGAAGAAGAGAGAAACAATTTATGGGAAATCTATGATTGGAAAGCATCCTTACTTTTCAAGCATCAAAGGCCAAGATCTAACCTTGTTCATGCATACCATAAGTAACTAATGAGAATAGAAGTAAACAAGGATGGACCAATGAGAAGACACAATACAATGAAAATCAGAACCAATCCCCATTGGTAGAGATATTTTTGGTGGGCTACCCACCTTAAAAATAGGACAAAAATGTCCACCTCATGGAATGGGACATCCCACCCTCCTTACATGTCATTGGCTGAAAAAATTATGGTGGGCTATGAGAAAAAGATGAAAAAACCCAGAGTGGATAAGAAAATCTCAATGGAACTAGATCATCCACTCTAAGTTATCTGGACCCATCGGTGGAGAGAAAAATGCCCTTGAAGAAGATCTATTTAGATAAGAACATTCCAAATGAATCTCATCCACAAAACTAAGGTAAGGATGATCCAAAGGTTAGGAATTAAGTAAAGAAAAGCTACAAACCCCAGTCACCTACCCACTACATGAGAAATCAAGATTAAATCCTAAGAATGAAAGAATTCAATCCAATTCCTCACATTGATTTCAAACTTTCTTAAACTTCCTATACAACCATATTGAATCCCATGCCTCCTTTCCCATATCTTTCAATTTCCCACATTTTTCTTTATTTTGTCACTTTTCTTCCCATCTTCCTTCCCAACCTAGCTTATCTTCTTTCCTTCCACCTTATCCCCATCCTTCCCCATCTCCATATCTCATCCAAATGTCATACACTTGCAATCTCACGTCCCATACTCTCCCCCATAGAGGATTCCATGCCCCTTCCTTTCTCTGTAGTCTTCTCCCATCTTCATTCCATCTCAACCCTTCTTCCTTTTATCTCTTCCATAGATCCTAGCTATCCAAGCCTTAGGGCTCCCACTTTAAAACTCTATAAATAGAAGTAAAGAAGAAGGCTACGGGTTCTCTTACATTTCCCTAGATCTTGAAAGCTAAACCTAAGAGAAACAAAGGGAGAGAGACCATCCTCACCAGGCACCCCTAGATCCACATGTCCAATCATTTGGAGAAGAGGTAAGGGACTCATCCATCCCCACTTCTCTTCTTTTTTTACATCCCCTCATCATTATTTCTTTCTTTCATGCATTACAAGTACCCTAAGACTGCACACATCATTCATTCCCCATTAGATTTACTTGCATGATCTTCATTCTAAGCATTGCATGCAGCACACCACTCCATCGTGCCCTAGTATCCACTCTCCACCTTTGCATTCCTTGCAAACTTCTTCAATTGTCCACATTTTACCTCGCAACCTAGTCTTTGCATGCATGCCTCCTACACATCCTTACACACACCTCGCTCCCTTAAGCCTCCACATGTCACTTTCCTTCCACATGCCATCTTCCTTCCTTTTTTCTATTACATGCACTCCTTCATCCCTCCATTTACTTACATGAATTCTTCTCATTTCTTATTCTATTTTCTTTTCTTATTGGGACTTGGAAATAAAGGAAAAGTAAGAGAAACCTTGCGCCCTTCTATGGCAGCCAAGGATTCCTTCTAATTCCTAAAGCATGGTTGAGGAACCATGTCCTTCCATAAAGCCATCCATATTCTAAGCTAAAGGAATGATGTTGAAGAGTAGGAAAACTTTCAAAGGTAAGCACCTAGTTCTTTTCTCATCTCCTAAGCTAAGGGTCACCATCTCCCTTTTCTTTTTCTTTTCTTGTAGTTCATTCTTCAGGTATGAAGCCTTTTCTATGGCTAACTTTTCGTTAAGATGAATGACCTCTAATCCCCTATCTATGACTCTCCTAACTAAAGCTACCCTCTTTTATAAGAGTATCTAGCTAAGGAGATGTAAAAATTTCTTTTACTTCTACCACTCCATATTCTTCTTATAAGGGTGGTGGTCTTTTTGGAAAAGTGTTAGATACCTCTTTTCTTGGCTACCCTACCACTTGATTCTTAAGAATCATTGGAAAAGGATTTGAATTGTGGGTTGTGGCATGTTGGGTTAAGAGTATGAGAAAGGCATGAAGGTAAAGCAGTGTAATATGGGTTGATGAGATGTGTCCAAGTTCCTATTGAGTAACAAAAAAAAGGCCCTCCAGCAAAATTCAAACTTAGGTTGAAGAAGTTTTAATTGCTTTCCTTTATTTGCTTTGTATCATTGCCTTGTAATAAGTCAATTAATGAAATAGTGTCTTTTAATTATTAGTTAGTTTAACCGGTTTATTCCATAGTTAGTTTTCTTTTTTTCTTTTTTTATTTACTTGCTTTCTTTTAGTTACTTGTTTTAGTTTACTTGTTAAATTTTAATGCTTAGGTTTCTTTGTTCCCTTTAAAAGATTGGCTAGGCTAAGGTGCACTAACCTAACTCTTAATTAAAACTCCTAAAAAGAGTCCTCATCGGATCAAACCATATATGCCTATCTATACTACACTCGAACTATGCACTTGTGGTAATTAATTAAAGTACATCACCTATGCCATGGCTATTACTGTTCATTCATATGTACCAAAGCTTATACTAATCAGTTTCACTACTTTTAGCCCCTTACCATGTGATTTATTGGACATAAGCTATGTTGACTCTCCTATATTTCATCATATCCACTAACTCCATACTCTTGAATGGCAATGTGCCTACACCCCATATGCGATAGGAATCATATTTTCATGAGTTAAGTCTCTTTACCCATGCACATCTAGAATGGCTTGGGAACCCCTACCTACTTCCTGTTGCACCTAGGTTCCAATGCAGTGCATCACTTTTGAGGGAATGCTCTAGCATCCCTTATCCATTTCCCATTCAATGCAGCATGTCACTTACAAGAGAATGCCCTAATGGCCCTTGCTTATTTCCCACTACATCCAAGCTCTAATGCACCATGTTGCTTACAAGGTAGGCCCTAGCCTAAGGGAATTACATATTGAAATTAATGCTATTGGATTTTCCAAAAGATTTTACACCGATTAGTAATTGGACACAACCCTCCTTTATTTAGGCTTAGAACTAGCTGGAAGGTCGTGGAACCAAATAGGTAGAGTGACTTTCCTTCTCCATACTTGTTTATCCAATATATATATATATATATATAAACCATTTCCCAAAATTCATTAAATTCCATAAAATGAAAAGTTCTTCCAAATTAATAAAAAGTATCCCTACTTTTCCTAAATTTTCCTCAATCTTCATTTTCAAAAAAAAGAAAAAAAGAATGAAAAAACAACAAAGAGTTTATTAATGCTCATGCATAATCATTTTTAAATAAAGTTCTTTTTGTGGTTCTAAACTACTTGTGGTCATAGGTAAACATAGCTCATTGAAAGCAACTTGTCTTTCCCATCTTATCATCAGCAAGAATCTACGATCCCTCTAAACCAACCTTCCAAACATAGGCTTCTTCATCCAGTCCATCCAAGTCTTCAATTCAACCTTCCTCGCTAGAAGCAATGGAAAATAACAATCTACCTAATGCTAAGCTGCTAGTTCTCCAAGCCAATCTCTTTAATACCCTTGCTCACATTTATCAACTTACCACCTAAAATGAGTCTTCATATTGCCAGAATTCCCCAAATCCCAAACTTGAGATGGGAAGTTCATCCATGTAGGTAGAACAACCACCTCCTAGCAATGCCATTGCAGTAATAAAGGAGCAAAAGATTTGGCAACTAGAGAGCATATTTTCTCAACACTGGAAAGACTTTTGACCTAAAATTTTCAATTCTAATCAAATGTTGCAATTATGACCTAAGAACATAGCACTTGTTTGTGTGGGGTCTAAGTGAGTGATGGTTCTCATAAAAGAGGCCTACTCAATAATCTTTTAGTATCATGATAGGTGGCATATGAAAAAGTATTGAGTCAATGACTTACCATTTTAACTGTTGGAAAACCAAAGGTACTATACTGCCCAATTTAGTGAAGTGCTTTTAGAAAGGTTTCTTATCTATGTTCTCTAGGAAAAATCTAAGACCAATAGTCATGAATAACTGTTGTTTTCCATTAGCATGTAGAAGATGGTTTTAGTGATTAGTGACCTTGTTAGTAAGTTTATTAACCTTGTTATTGGTTCTAATGATTGTCCCCTATTCCTTCGAGGTAATTTTCTAGAGTAAGACTAGGTGATGCCAATGTGTCAAATTCATAAATAATGTTGGAAGAGATGAAACTATCAACCATGTTCACTTCCAAGAACTTTGGCTTAGTTTCAATCATCCTTTTGGGTCAACTCAAGGAACCTTGGCTTAGTTTCAATCATTCTTCTAAACAGTGACAATACTCCTCCCACTCCTTGATGAGATGATTTTTGTAGTATTCCCATTTTTCCCCACAATAGACATCTTACCTAATCGGCTTTCAAATCTATCTAAAACACTCCCAATTGCGAGAAGCTCAATTTTCTTAATATCTTGAAAGCATGCTGGGCCATATCACTGATGGGAGTTCCTAACTTCGAAATACCTATGGTGATTACCAATCAACAAAAGGGATAGGGTTATCTAGGCCTAGATACTCTTCCTCCATGTTACAATGAATTGTGTGATTCGATGGATGAGGTATGAAGTGGATATTGCCAATGTTTACTTCTTAGAACCTTGTATCAATCTCAATCATCCCCACACGATTGGGAAGATGATTATTAGCTGCATTTTGTGTAGATGTTCTATTGATAAGCCCTTTCTCAAACACTTGCTTAAGACCCCTTTTAGTGCCCAACAATCCTCTGTGTCATGTCCAAGGCTATATAGTAGTCAAAGTATTGGTTGGAATTTTATCATTCTAGTGGTTTGGTTGGCACCAATTTGGTTTAGGAAAAGTGATTGAATTATATTTGAGGGTCCCCTATAATGCCTTCTTGTGGTAGATACCAACTAGGGTGTAGACATCTTGGTTCTTTGAGTTGACTGCTTAGTAGCCTGCACCTCATTCACTTCAACCATGGGCATACTAGAACTACTAGCACTTCCCCCTCTACTTAAGAAACTTTCCCTATTCCTCTCTTATATGGAATAAGAATTTTGGTCAAAAACCTATACTCAATCCTATGCTCTATGGTTTGAGAGCTTCCATGTCAACATGCAAGGATTGATAGTAAGTGCTATTCAAGTTTTTGCAAATGATCAACATTGTTATTCTATTCTAGAGGTTTGACTCTCATCTTAGCTACTTTCTCTTTGAATTGGACATGGAATGTGAAGAAGGTTTCCATAGTCTCCTGTCTAACCATATCGAATGTTGTACTAAAATCAGGTGACAAATACATTAGCATCCTCTGAAGTTCTAACTAAAGCCCAAACTAGAGTCATGAGCCATGTCATTATTTACTAATGTGGGACTAATGGAAAAGATTGGCTATTGGTTGGTGAACTCAAAGCAATCCAGGTTGTTCATGTACATACATAAATGAGTTATATAGCACCCCTGCCATTGTATTTATTGAATTTGGGCATCTTATAGTCCTTGAGGACCCTTGCATTATGAAGCAACCTAAGAAACTAAACACCAACCTTGTAGCTTCTTGTAGCTTTCAAATGCCTCAACTTTGTTTCATCTAATCGAGCTCACTTAGTGAATCCCTAGGGTAGGTGTGGTAGCCTGAACAATTGCTGCTTGAAGTGGAAGTGGCATATGTGTAGGGGTAGTTTGGGGTGTAGGTTTACGGTGAGATTTCATTGATGTTTCTTCTTCATCATCTTGACCAAACCTAGGTGGTTCCTAGAGTTG
Organism: Warburgia ugandensis; assembly: GCA_035236585.1. Lineage (NCBI taxonomy): Eukaryota > Viridiplantae > Streptophyta > Magnoliopsida > Canellales > Canellaceae > Warburgia > Warburgia ugandensis. Next base: position 67,919,812 of record CP141126.1, on the reverse strand, counting down.
TTTCTCGATAATAGTATTTTCCTTCAGAATTTTGTCATGGCTAACCTTGTATGTGACATTTCATTGGTCATCTTGTTCAAGAACTCTTCAAGGAAGGGATTCTAAGAGGTTCTATCATCATTGGGCTCAAAAAGGTTGATTGATGATTCTAGATCTTTAAACATGGAGGTTGAGGCACATGATAATAGTTAGGATTCTAGATGGATTAGTAATAGAGATGGTGATGTAAGTTCACTCCTTAATCTTTTTCCCTTCCAAGGTCTTCTCCACTTCTTTTCTCTACATCTCTTCTCCCCAAAAGGAAGCTGGTGAGTGCAAATCAATGACTCTCACTCTCACTCACTCTCTCTCTCTCTCTCTCTCTCTCTCTCTCTCTCTCTCTCTCTCTCTCTCTCTCTCTCTCTCTCTCTCTCTCTCTCTCTCTCATCATCTGTTAGCAATAGTGAATCAGACCCACAGGCTTCTTGAGCTGGTTGCCTCACACCAACTCATACCAACACCAGTCACACTATTCCCTACTCTAGATTTTAGTCCTAAAGGGTCTGCAATCTTAGAATTTTATGGATTCTAAATGTTAAACACATGTATATGAGGCTCATGAGGGATATGCAATACATTAAGGCTAATGGCTCCTTCCACACAATGCTACCTTTATACTTCATGGTAGTTCACATTGGAATGCGTAGAAACCCACATCGACCATATGTGGTGTTCTCTATTTGACACTCTTCAAGAGTGTTGGGCTGATGGTTGAGCTTTTTGTCAGAATTCTCTTTGGTTCTAGCTGCTAAGTCATGATCTCTCATGCAACATTTATGGAGATTCATCAATCTACTGAGACTTAGGGGGTAAAGGGTATGCAAGTATGCTATTCATGATGTATAAGTAATGAGTGTGTGCAAGCAAAGCAGTCCATCACTTATTATTAGTGTATATGTTTCACCTCCATGTAATGGCTTGCAAATGGATTCCTTTATTAATTGGTTCAAGAGTGTTTCTTTTATTCTACCTTTATTAGGTATATTATGAAGGTGATGACTTCATGATTTGTTGAGTCAATAATTTTTTGGTTTTGATGATAACAAAACCCTTGTGTTATGATTTAACATGTTTACTTACGTATGCAAGTGTTTATATGATCACCACAAGCTATGACAAGAGAAATTTCATGTGTTCTCTAGTATTCAAGAGGATTCAAATGATTATTATTGAAGAACTCATATAATCAAAAAGTGACATGTCATTTGATAATACCTCTATATTTAGCAGTTTCTACCTGAAATTGACTTAAATATCACTAATTAAGGTTCATTTCACATTTTTCCAGATTAAGATATAACTAAAAAAAATTTTAATTTTAGCACTAAAACCCTAAAAATAGAGCATGACTACTATCCAAGCAATGTCATGGGCCCACATGCCAAATATAAAGTCCAGAGTTCAAAATGATAAGGGTTACTATTATCAAAGTTAGAGTAGTCAAAAACCCTAAAGCATTGCTAGACCTTACCCATACCAAAGAGGATGTTGTTATCAAAAGTAAAGCTGACAAAACTTGCAATGCATATATGCAAGTGTTCCACCTCCTTGGACCTCACGAAGACTCATTTCACTCACTCACTCACTCACGCACTCTCTCTCTCTCTCTCTCTCTCTCTCTCTCTCTCTCTCTCTCTCTCTCTCTCTCTCTCTCTCTCTCTCTCTCTCTCTCTCTCTCTCTTACTTAACCACAAGAGAGTAGCACTAAAGGAGTTAGACTACTTTCACGTGCAAGGTGGTGTATCCCCCTTGATTTCATATTTTCACATGAGAGAAATAAGGAGAAATTAAAGGAGATGAAGAGAGAAAGAGATAGAGATAGAGATAATTTATGAGAAATCAATGGTCAACATTCATCCTTATTTTTAAAGCATTCAAAGGCCAAGATCTATCCTTGTTTATGAATATCTTAAGCATCCAATGGAACTCACTTAAACAAGGATAGACCAATAAGAATCAAGACCACAATGAAGACTAGGATGGAACCCCATTGGTGGAGATTTTTTTGTGTGCTGACCACCATATTTTTTAGGAGAAAAATGGCATTCTCCAAGGGAAAAACTACCTCCACTACTTAAACTTATTGATTGGAGAAAAAAATGATGTGTTGGGAGAGAATCAAGAAGGAAACCTAGAATGGATGAGAAAATCTCAATGGAAACCAAGTCACTCCCTCTAAGGCATGTTGATCCAACAAGTGAGAACAGAGGAGCTATAAAGTATCATCCTTAGGATAAGGAAACTTCAAAGTAATCTCAGCCACTTAATATAGGGTGAAACATGATCCATTGAGCAAAAAATAAAGAGGAACCAAAGTTCAACCATATCCACCATCCCATACAATGGAATCAATATGAGGTAAGAAGAAAGAAAATCCAAGGAAACTTCCAATCCACCCATGTACCCACAATCTCCTCCCATTCCTATCCTACCTTCCCACATTCCCTTGTAAGGAAAACACACCCCCACCTTCTTTCCAATCTCTCTTAGCTCCTCTCTTATCTCTTTCCATTCGCCTTTATTCCCTTCATATTTTCTTCCTATCCTTCTATCATCATCCAAATCTCCTTCCAACACAATCTCATGTCCCATACCCTTACTAGTTTCCATTCTCCCTCTCTTCTTCTTCCATCTCAACCACTCCTCAATCCCTTCTCCTCATGATCTAAGGCATTCATTCCTTAGGGCTTTCTTAGAACTCTATAAATAGAGGTGAGAAAGAAGGAGAATGCATCTCTTACTTTTCCCTAGAAATTTTGAGCAAGCATCTTGGAGAAACAGATTCAGAGAGATTATTCTCACCTTCTCTCCCTCAGATTTATATGCCCACATCATTTGAAGGTAAGAGCCATCTTCCCATCTTCCCATTCTTCTTTTCTTTCTTTGTGTTGAGTGAGAAGTGAGATAGTGATAGTAGGAGTGGACGCACCCCTCTTTGGTGTGCTCCTCTCTCTAATACTCCCTCTCTTCAGGAAGTGGTGCACACCTGTCTTGAGTGCTTCCTTATCCCATTCTTTCTTCTCCTCTCCAAGGGTAGCACATTCCATTTCCTCTCCAAGGGTTGATTTGATCATTTTGAAGGTCCAGAGTGCAAATAAAAAACACACAAAATTTATAAATTTACCATTGTAAGAGAAATTTCACCTTCCAAGCTACATCATAGGCCACTTTTCCAAAAAATCAACTCTTAGATGTTGAAAATAATCATTAGGTTTCATTATCAAAGTCAAAGCAGTTAGAAATCCTATGCACAACTCTGAATCAAATGATGGCGAAAAGGTGACAATTTCTTCATCCATGCATACTTGCATAAATTTAACCACCTTGAGAAGCTTATGAGAGAAGTTCAATTCACATACAATAAGATCATATACAATGAAAGCATCTAAAAAATAAAAGAAAAACAAGACCCACATGAGGACTTTTTTCTTACTTTATCTCTCTTACTCAATTAAAGAAGAAGATCAACCAATGATTGGATGTCTTATCTATGCATAGGTGGTGAGTGCACTTGGTTGCACATGAAATACATGAAGAGATCCCTAAGTAATCAAGACCATTCATTGTGGGGTAATCCAATCCAATGGTGGAGAGAAAATGCACCTTGAAGAAAATCTACACATTCTAAAGGGATTTCATCCATTCAAGGGTAAGCATGATTTAAGGGATAGGAATGAAGCAATGAAACAATCAAACCTCTAACCACCTTCCCACAATGAAAATTCAACCCAAAACCTTAAGAAAAGGAAGATCTCAATCACCCATCTTGATCTAGTGGTCATTTCATCTTAGGTCATTAAAAACATCACACACATACACATATCTATTCCATGCCCTCACTCTCCTCCTTGGACTTTCTAAATTTGAAAAGCCCTAGATTCCCTCACTTCCTTTCCATTTCTTTCTCTTTCCTTCCCATCTATTTCCCTTTTCACTTATTCTTTACCTTCCCATTAGGTTATTCCTTCTCTTTCCACATTATCTCTTTCCTACTTCCAGTCCACTTCCCATATATGAAAAAGACACCCCCCAAACCTAATTACCTTCTAATTTTTGCCAAGATGTCACATAAATCCTAGATTCTCCTAATCTTCCTTGTTTCCTTCCCTTTTAGCTCTTGTCCTATCCAATCTACTTTCCTAACTTCCTTCCTTCCCCACTGTTTCATTCCATTACATATTCAAACTTTGAATTTAAGTCAAACACTTTCTGATTATGTATTCCACCCCCACCTACCCTTAGCTTACCTTTCTCCCATCAAAATCCCAACCATTCTTTCTTCCCTTCTCCCTTAGATCTTAGCCATCCATCCATAGGGTTTCCACTTCTTAAAATCTATAAATAAGAGGTGATAAAGAAGAATTTTTTTTTTTTTTTTTATCTCTTACCTTTCCCTTGACCACAAAGCTAAACTTGGGAGAAACAAAGGGAGAGAGATCACCTTTACCAAAGCTCCTTCAAGCATCAATGTTCAAATCCTTTGGAGAAGAGGTAAGGAAGCTCTTCCATACTTAGTTCCCTTTCTTTCTCGAATCTTCTTCTTCTCCTAATCTTCTACTCTTTCTCCCTTGCACTCTCTTTGCCCTCCCACGTAGCACCCTTCATCATCTCACATCTCTTTTCCATGAAATTCCCTCCTCCTTCCATTTTATAATTGCATGCACACTTCCCGTTCTCCTTTCACATTCTTTTCTTCTTTAGGATTTTGGAATCTAAAGAAAATGGAGAAAGTCTTGTGCCCTTCTATTGTAGCTAAGGTTAATTCCAAATACTAAAGCATGGTTGAGAAATTCATTGGGTTTGTGGCATGTTGGGGTTATAATGAGATGAGAAAAGCTTGGTCTTTGATTAGTGTAGTTTGGGTTGAATATAACTGTATAGGTCCTTATTGAGTGACACAACAAGAAGACTATAAAGTGAAGTTCAAGCCTAAAAAAGAAGAAGAGGATGCGTAAATAGCCTAACACAATGAAGGACACCTATAATGGCAACTTCAAGGAAGTCTCTTTATTTGCTTTGTTTTGTTTATTCCTTACATTCTTTATAATTATAATGAAGTTTATTAATGAAATTGTCTTTTCTACTCCTTAATTAGTTTTATTTTATTTTATTTATAGTTATTTTAAATATTTTTATTGATTTCATTTCATAGCTTGGATTATTTGTTTTGATTCAGTGATTACTTTTAATTAGTTTCCTTAATTGCCTTTCTTTCCTTCTTGTCCAGGTTAGAGTGAAGCAACTCAAGTTTTAATAAACACTTTTTTATCAAAGAGTCCATGTGGATTGACCCATACTTGTGCAATTCTATACTTCAATAAAGTCATGCAATTGCGGTAATTATTAAGACACATCAAATTTTTAGCACCATTGCCAGGACTCGCAATGGAGTTTGATTAAAATCTAAGTTTCCTTTACTTCACAACTAGTCATAGTTGTAGGATTACAAATAAAGTAGTTGCCTTTATTTTTGCATACTGTCCTTATTCTAGAAAGAATTTGATACTTTTCTTTTATTTATGGAGGAATCTAGAAAGGAATAAAGACTTGGACGAAGACCTTAGGATAGTTTCTATTTTTTATTTGAGTGGATTATAATGAACGCGTGCATGTAAAAACTTTTGCAAACCTGAAAATTACAGATGCTCTATTGGTAGAAACTTAACTAATAGCAAATATACAATAATGAACACAATGATTTATAGTGGTTTGGCCTAATCTTGGCACCTATATCCACTCTCTCAAAGCCAAAACTAGATTTTAATCACCTAAGATTAACCCTACCTTGAGGTTCCACTAAATCCTTGCAAGGTTTACACCACAAGTTCACATTGTGCTGGCACACAATTTGGAACATAACACTTGCAAAAGTTCTTCATTTTGTAAGCCTTGGAAAACAATCCTTTCCAAGTAATTTGAGAGTTGCAGTACTCTCACTAGAGAAACACAACTCTTAAGGGGATGATTTTAAAAAATAGTCACATCTCTCCTTAAGAGTCACAACACCTCCACAAAGATTGTAGAGAGAGAGGTTTATGATTTTATAATAGAAATAATTAGCATAAGAACTTGAACACTTGATTGATATGTGATCTTAGATTACTTGATTGATGATTCTTCTTCTTTTTTAGCTTATTTTGTCTTTGAATATTCAATAAGCTTCAATTTGTAGTCTTTAATCCAAAATAGTCATTGGACCTAACTTTCTAGCCATTGGGCTCTAAATAGATCCATTGAACACTCAAAACAATAGAATTTGAAAATAGTTAACACTTTGATGGTGACATTTTGACTAATTGATGCGTAGTTTCCTAAAGGATTTCACTTAATTGTCAGGCCATTTTGTTCCAATATTTGGTTGAAAAACAGAACTCAGTTGAAGGGATTCCTTTAATTGATTAGTTGTACATGCTATCTAAGAAAATTTGTTCTTTTCTTTTAGTCAATTGATAGTGGCACAAATCAATTAGCTTCATTCCAAGTGAAGTTCCCCTTCTTCTTAAAGTTTAAATCTTTCATCGGTTAGTTGATCAACTTCCATTGACTAAGTGAAACTACTAGTAATGTCTAAGTATCTCATCACACTATGAGCAATTAGTTGGTTTGTGCGTTGACTAATTGATTTCTTTGCTCAAGTTGGTTTCCACTTTGAGTTAGGTAATGTTACTTTTCATTATTATCTTTCCAGCATTTTTTCTTTATAGCATTAGATTTAATTTTTACAATTTGTGGGATGGGGATTGTAATCTCAACATCAATTACTTTTCAAATAAAATAAAAAAATGAAATAGATAAAAGTCTCCTTCTTGACTCGTTTCACAAGACAGTAAATGGCTTGGATTCTTTAACCTCGGGCCTCACCAGTGAAATCGAAGGTACTCATGGTAGAGGGACTTCCCTAGATGCACAATTGATCTCTTTACAATGTTCAATTGTGGTAGCTAGTTAAAAGATTGGCCATTGACTGATTGGTAGTACTTAAGCCATTTTCCATTTGTGTGAGAGATTCTATTGACTAGATCATTTGGCTATTAACTGGCTAGATGTGCTTGAACTTCATTAAATCTCCCTTGTTTGCCAAATATAACTGTTTTGAGAGCTTAGACGTCTTTAAACACACAAAAAATTGTTTATCTTCATGAGATTGAGATGAGTTCCTTTGCACTATTCTAACCATTGTGTCTAAGTCATAATTGATTACCCTTACACATACACAAGCATGTTTAGATTAAAAAGATTAAGGTTTTGTTATCATGAAAATAAAGAAGGGCTTATGCTAAGAAACTTAAATCCTATCCTTTCCCTTTCATCTATGTGATACTTATGCTCTACTACTCTATACTAGTATCTGGGATAGCAGGAAATTTACAAGGGAAAATAAGAAAGCAACTCCAAAAAGAAAAAAACTACTCCAGGAAGGTAGTAAACTATCCTAAAATTCTACTATGTATGCAAAGCTTATCCCAAAATACAACAAAATTAGAAATTAAACATGAGATAGGAAAGAAACTATACCTAACTAGGAAGAAAGAGAAATAAAGAGAAGTTTGGATAACCAAATAATACTTTAGAGAAACTTCAAGAGAATTCTCTAGAAGGATGAGAAAGAAATCTTGAATTGAACTCCCCTTTGGTAGTACCCTAGCAAGATCATCACACTTTTACTCTTCATAGACTTTCTAATCTTCAAGATCTCTAAAACATTTTTAGAAGAGATTTTCAAGAATGAAGCATTCTTACCATAAGATTTGATTGCCTTCACTCTCAAAAGGCACCCTTTTAGGTAGGACTCTAAGGGATACATCCAACTAATCAAATTGCAACACGATTTTTTACACCTGTACAGGGTCATGCAGTCACATGACCTTAAGTCATGTAGTTGAATGGCTATAGCATCTCTCATCTTTTAGAAGGGAACATGTGCTTGTGCAGTTGCAAGACCTTTGATGGTCATGTGGGTAGATTATTCCATAATAATATACATGTCCTTGTTGTGCAGTAGCATAACAAGGGTCATGTAGTGGATTACCTCTTTTCCCTCATTCACTATTTTCTAATACTTTTGGTTTGATTCACTTTGAACATGTACATAACTAAGATGTCCAAGATTAAAAGTAGATCACTATCAGGATCTTTTAATTGAATTTGTGATGATCAAAGTGGGGAAAAATTAGGTATTTACACTCCTCAATTTTATCCCTCACTATTCTTGCTGTTACATGGGAATAAATTCTATTGTGGCTTTGTAATGACTCAAACATTTGACACTATTTTCGCATCACTTCTACTAAATTGAGAGAGAAATTGATTAATTTGGAAATTTATATAGAATTAAATATATTAAATGTTCTATTTTAAATAAAATATGAAACAAAGGAATTTGTAAGAAAAAATAGCACCATTGATTCTACGCTCAAAATGGAATCCAATGCCTCAAAGAACACTAAAAACAGAGTTCGTATGACCCAGTTATGACCTTTTAAAGATGAGGGGTAGTTTTGTAAAATGCATTTAAAGCATGGAGGTCATTTGATAACGACACCCCCCCCCCGCCCCCATGCATCATCGTCTTCTTCCTCCCGCTAGGCAGTGCACAGCACTGCCATGGGCAGCACTACCTTCGCAGGGCTATAAAAAGCCCATTCCCCCTCCTCTCCGATCATCCCTTCTCCTCCTAATACAGATGCTTTGAGCTAGGGTTATAGTAAGGTTTATGTCAAAAAAACCCCTCCTCCAGCTTCCATCGCAATTTTCCAGCACCGGCCCAGGTTTTTCCTTCGGGCCGACCGTTCTCCTTTCCCTTCTTCTTCCCCATTTTTGCTCTGGTTTCACCAAAAAACCAGGTTTTTCCTTCTTTGTGTTTTCCAGCATAAAGGGTTTGGGCGACCTAGAGAGAATGAGGAAATTCTGCCCAGGTACCCCTCTTCTTCTCTTTCCCTCTTTCGCCTTGAATTCCCCTCTTTTTCAGCCAAGATCCATGCCGGATCTGGTATTTCTTGGCTAGAAATCACTAAAGAAAGCCAGGTTCAACCCGACCCTACTCCATATGAACCAGGCATCCCAGGGACGCTGCACGTAACCCACACCCAGGATGCACCCCTGGGATGGACTTCGGGCATGCGCAGCAAGCGGGCATAGCGTACGGGCACAGCGTGCTAGCAAGGGTCCCGGTTTGACCAGGGCGCGTGAGCATCTTGGAAGCCGAGACGGTTCGTGCCTACACTAAAGATGCGTCTACATAATGTGCGACCGCAGTCGGGACTGAACCAAGACCAGCACGCATCCTGGGAACCACAATGCGCGGGCCCTACACGATGATTCTGGTTCATCCGTTAATGCGCAGCATTAAAAATGCAAGTACGGAGGCTGTAGGACTCCGATTGACTATTGGAAAGAACCATTGCATCCGTATTGATGACACGCACCTAATGAGACTATAAAAGTTAGGATTAGAGGACTATTTAGTATGACTATAGCCTAAAAACTACAGAGATCTTCTAGATCTACCAGATCAAAGATGATCAAACCTCATAGATTGGTCTATTGGATCTATTGGAGGATCAACATGCCTAGATCTACTCTAAATTTCATATATTAACCCTTGAAATATAGATCTGACCATCCAAGTCAAGTATAAACCTATTCTAAGCATAAGGATGGGCGATCTGACCATCCAATTACACAATTTTGATGACATAAAAGTTAGTAAAGGCAATCTACCATTTATTATATAAGCTCTACATGAGATCAAGCCCGGCGGTGAGATCTAGCCTGGAGATGCACTAAGCAATGATCAAAAAGGCAGATCTATTTGTTAATCTAGAAATCTAAATAGTAATCTATAAATGGATAGAAAATGACATTTGAATCTTTATTATCCATTAATATCTAGGGTTTCACAGACGTGATCCATGGTCGAGTAGTGAAGAACGCGATTTCAGGAACATTGAGGTAGGTAGTTTGATACTGCGAAGTCTTTAAATGCATCTTAAACTTTGACTTGCCATTATTGTTGTTTTTCGCATGCTTTTGAAATATGATGTTCTTATACGAGTATGCAAACTTGTCTTCATAATTTTATGGCCTTGAAGCACTTGAATCTATCACCGTATTTGGGATCCTTTTGAGATATGTTCTTATACGAGTGTGCGGAATGGCCTTCATGTTTTATAGCTTTGAATGCGATATTGGCATGAACTGATTTTATGCACTGCTTGCATGGTTGAAAATAAATGCATAAATTGCATGGTTTCGATGATTGAGAATTGAATAATTTATATATGCTTTTTGGGCTATTGAGCCTGGTGACCATTATGCTAAGAGGTTAGTATGTACGGGGTTGGCCTCCCAGCCTCTACCACCAAAAAGGTGGATGGTATCACTGCCAAAAAGGCTTGTCCCTTCCTCGACTACAGTGGTAAATAGGGATGACCACTCGAGGTGTTCACGACACACTTTTCGAGGACAGCCATAGTCGTCATGGAGGCTATGGTGGGTTAATCTCTAGATACCGGAGACTCCAGCTATGTGTTGATCATGAGCATAGTTGGCCCTATGATTTTAGTGTGATCAATATGCATTTAGCATTAATATGGTTGTATACGAGTACTCATGACCGGTCGATTTTATATAGTTACCGACCCATCAACTTGAGTTCTAAGTGGGCAGATCGTAGAATGAGGAGGCTTGCAATGGGAACGAAACCGAGAGACCATGTGCATGATACTTATAGTGATGCCAGCATCTGCTTGGAATGATGACTATTTTAAGAGTTTCATGATTATTATATTTGATTCACTGGTTTGATGTGTTTGCCGAGATATTCATGGATCCATTGATTTCTCTTTTATGATTCTGGTCATATTTACATCGTTGAATATTAGATTTTGGTAAAGGATTCCATGATTGAAATTGCATCAATGAGCTTATGTTTTAGGCTTTATGCATAAATATGCATGTTGATACAAAAAGAAATGACTAATGTTTTACATGAAAAGCTATTGGAATTGTGCATGTTGCCAGCCGTGTTTTCAAGATAGTAGTATTAGATCACCTACTAAGTATGAGAAATACTCACCCAAATATATTATTTTTTAGATTAGCTCCACACAAGAGTAGAAGAAGCATCAGGGAATGTTAGTACTACGATCAAGCAAATGAAGAAGGGACAAGCATGATTGTAAGTAAACACTCTACCTTTCGGACATGTATCTGTACTTATTACAGTTGGGCTGTGAGTTGTGACTGGATAGACCTGGGAAGACATTTATGATTTTCAAAACTACTTTATTCATCATTAAGGCAAATGACACTCAGGGTTTTCAAAATGAATTTAAAATAAAAGATTTTTTTGCTGCATTGCATAGTTGTTCTAAAAGTGTTTCCAAATAGGGATCGATCCCACCTTAAGAATTAGATATTGCATTTAAAAATGCATATGAAAACCCGAGTCATCACAGGCGTTATGTTTCTAATTTTGACTGAAAGACCCCTAGGTTAGCATTCAATTAGACCATCTAACTGTCCAAATTGCAAAATTTAGCTTGATTGACCATCCAAATCATAATTTTCTCAAAATCAATGGTTGGAGCTTATTAGAGGATTAATGTATGGTTTTGATGATTCTAAATTAATCTTTTATTTTACAAATCAACTAAAGGAGGGTTGGATGGATCAAATCTAACTTCAACGGTACAAATCAAGTGGAGAAAAATAAGAAAGAAAAAAAATATGAAGAGGGGAACCATATGAGTGGGGAGGGGAGTCTTTTTGAAGTTTTGGATTATTAGGTTTTGTCTTTTACTTCCTTATTCATGTTTTTGTTCTCCTACTTCCCACTCCTTTGTTCATCATCTACTTAATTTGTCTCCTATTTTTAGTGCATTTACGAGACCTTCCTTCTCTACATCGACCATTTACTCCATTGCTCACATTGCTACTGCCCCATCTTCATCTTCTGTTGTTTTTATTTGTTACCAGCACCCATCATCTATCTCTCGTTCTTCTATCTCTTTCCTGTAGTCTAGATTCCACTCCCTGTTCTTCATCTTACCTTCAACCCAACATACTCAGTCCATTTTCTTTTCCTTACTTGATTTCCAACAGGAAACCGAGTTCCAATCTTCGTTGCACCCGCTTCTCCATATCCCAGTCGCACCCTCTACTCTCCTTCTCCATCCACGTTCCCAAACTCTTCTTCAATCCATCTGATTCAATGCCCCGTCTCACGCACCTATTCTTTCATGGCTCCCCTCTCTGTCACTATCATTTGCTTCATAGTTCAACCCACCTGTCATCGCACCTCAACACCATCACCTCCACCAGCCAGGCACGAGCCAGATCAGAACCAGACAGCCATCTGCCCCGCTCCTGGATAGTGCGACGCCTAGAAAGGGCATCATTTTTCTCTAATCAGAAGAAGCCTCTACTAGCTAGAAGCAAGCTAGGCCAATCCAGCCTAACCGTGTGACACTGAGACCACCACCAGCCCAAGCGTCATCATCCCTGACATCACCAGTCCAAGCACAGCACACCAAACCTTCCTGCTTTTCCATCACACTTGGATCTTCTTTAGTAGAGTTCCACTTCATCGCCAGCAGGCCTAGAGGAGGAAACCCAAGTCGGGTTTCCCTCAATTTCCCCTCCTCTCTTCTCCTCTTCCTTTCCCCCTTTCTCATCCGGTCTTCTTCTTCGTGGGCTTTGTCTGCTTTTTGTTAAAACCAAAATTTTAATTAAATTTTGGTTTTGCCCTTCCTGTTTAAATGCAATGACATTTCTGTTCATTTCCATTAATTACATCTGCATCCCTGTTTAATTACATCCGTATCCCCATTTTATTTACATATGTGTCCCTATTCCATTTAAGCTTTATTTTATCAATCTTTTAACAGTGTTATCCAAAGACAATGCTATCCACGGACAATGTAATTTAGGAATGTTTGACTAGTTTTATTTTATATTTTCTAGACTTGAAAGTTATGTAAATTGCATCATTTGAATAAAGCTAAGTAGTTATGTTAGCTTTGTTATTTTCTTTAAGTTTTAAAGAATTAAATTTTATTAAAAACTCCAATTAAAGTGAGTCCCTGTGAAATCGACCTGTATTTGCATAACTATACTACAATAACCCGTGCACTTGTGGAAAACATCAACAAGTTTTTGGCGCCGTTGCTAGGGAAGTTGCAAAGGAATTTTTATAAAATTTAATTAAAAAATCCAAAATTTCAAAAATATTTGGAATTGCATTTTAGGAATTTTTAGGTACATATTTAAGTTTTTTTAGTGCATAACCACCTAATTTCCTAAAAACTGGTACTTATTTCATTAGAAACCCCACTGTAAGTTTTCTCATTCATTTAAATTCCTAGATTAGGGTTTGCATTCAGAGTAAATTTGCATGGTTTGGTAATATAAATCATATAGAAAGCATCCTCTTATAATTGTTGCATTTTTAAGTTTTTGCATTAGTTTATTGCTTTTCATTACATTTTAGGACACAATTAGTGCTTTAAGGTAATATATATGTTGATCGAACTGCCATAGAGTGTGGAATTCATTAGTAAGGGCACCTTACCCCTATAAGATCAAGGGTGGATTTCATCACCACTCCTTGGCTCACCTAGTATAATCACCTCAAGTGCGCTACCCTACCCTTTAATTTAAATTAAAATCTATTAGAATAGACCTATAGGGCCATCACATGCTCATAGGACCCTCTTATTAAGATGTGATTTATTGTTACTCCAGTGGCTTTTGAGCACTGTGGTTATTGAGGGTTGTCTAATAGAGCCTCGCTCTTCCCTCACCTCCTATTAACATTTGTGAGGTCTAAATGCCTCCTTACACGAGGGTTGTATTATCTACCTTGCGAAGAACCTAATTGGTAAGCAATAATCAAGTCTAAAGGAGAGGAGGAGCGCTAGATTAGGCTAATTAAAAGCATTGTCCCCACACAATTTCAAGAAAATCAATATGCTGCTTATTAGCCTCAGGGATTATATTGTGTCCTTTGTTTGTTCATCTTTCTAGGAAGTTAGGTTGCATCATGTACGTTAAAAAGAGAGAGAGAGAGAGGGGTGGGGGGGGAGAGCCTTTCAAGAAGGGGCTAGATTTCATAGATTAGATGCATAGATGGATCAGTTAGATCTTATGGAAAGTCACTTGCTTAGGTTAATAGCTTCTAAGCAAGTTATGCCACAACCTCAATACCATAATGACTATACCTATTTTGAGCATCCCTATTCCACTCATTCCTAACCCCCATCAAGCTCCACATACAATGAATATTACCAGGAGCTAGTGGATGCACCTAATGCATTCACATACCCTAGCAATTTTTATTCTGAGACAAATTCCAATGGATGGGCTAGGCATCATGAATAACCATGGTCTTAGGATTACCAATATCAGGAAGAACCACAATGTTCTCACCCTAGTCAGTACTACCATGATTATTTAGAATATCAGGGTCAGCCATCATGTGTTCAGCCTGCTCAGCCCTTTTTCAGTACTCCAATGCCACATCAACACCAACCCTATGAGTCATTTCCTCTACAAGAAGAACCACTATTAGAAGAAATATATGCAGCATATGTGTGAACTCATAGCACAAGGTAATAAGGAAATAAGACAAATGATGGAGGATTTCGCTAAGGAAATAAAACGAGGGACGGAGGAATTTGAGGAAAAATTGAAACAAATTAGGGATAATATAAGGGATACTATAGAGCCAGGTATTTTTGATACTAGGATGGGAATTTTCTATGATCCTTATGAGTAACAAAGTCTACAACCATCCTGAGAAAGTCTCTTTTCCTTAAGGAGTGGCGGCAAAACTCTTGATTGATCAACGCAAGTGAACTGTGCTTAGACGCTTCGTAAAACCGCACCGCATCTACGAGAGGGGCTCATGGATGCCCCTCTCGATTCACGGAATGTGATCCGGGACACGATGGGAGTTTGCGTGCCTCGGTAGGCAAGAGATCACCGGAGTATAGCACAAGATCGCCTTTTCTTGCTGCCATGGGGTCAACCTGTGAACAAGGTAAACCCAATGGGATGGGAACCAAAAAACGGGAGGGTACCGCATTGGGCAGAAGACGATCCAAAAAGCGAAGGCTCACCCTTCCAAGTGCCGGGTGAGATAGGCGACAGGTAGCTTGCTTCCAAGCCGATAGGATAGGCGGCGGGCCGAGCGTAGAAGCGAGTCGCCAGAAGCTTTCGGTAGCTTGCTTCCAAGCCGGCCCGGCCGCGAGGAATCAATAGATCTTTGCCGGTGCTGACTTGGATCTCGGGTGACGGAATAAGGCGGCCAGAAGCGACGGGCAGTCGCGGTCGAAGCTTGGCTCTAGCCGAAACGGCTAGCAGTAAGCTTGGCTACAGCAAAGCGCTTACCAAGCGCGAAAGAACAAGGGCCTTCGCCACTTGAGCCGTATGCGGGGGAACTCGCACGTGCGGTTCTTAGGGGGGGAGAGCTTGTAGGAGCCATCCCATCCCAATAGCGTATATTTGGAGCTCAATATGAAATCATATTTTCTTGCAAGACCCGTTCGGATAAGGGCAAACTCCAGAGATTGCTTCGAAGTCAGATCCTTGCATTGACCCTTTCCTGAACCAGAACCGGGGAGGGGAGTGTCGGTATTGGAAACGTCCCTAGTTCCCCGTGGCAATCCATATTGGCTTGGCATAACATCACACTGATGCCATTTTTTTGCCCCCGCTTTAGCCTATTAGCCTTTATTAGTATACTCGATATGCCCGAGGAATGTGGAGAAGAGGAATAGACGAGGAATCCAGGAAATAGCGAAGGAAAAGCGTGACGAGAATTCTCGACTTTTGATGTTAGAAGGTGCAAAATCAATAGGTGCCAGAGCAGCTACAATTGCTTTAGCGGGAGCTGCTGTCGGTATTGGAAACGTCCCTAGTTCCTCGATCCATTCCGTGGCGCGAAATCCATCATTGGCTAAACAATCATTTGGTTATGCCATTTTGGGCTTTGCTCTAACCGAAGCTATTGCATCGTTTGCCCCAATGATGGCGTCTCTGATCTCATCTATATTCTGATCGAAGAAAGGAAGTTTCATTCTTAGGAAAAGAAGGCCATGGTCGAATAGGTGTTACTAAGCCAGTCAAACGCCCTCTGAAAGGGAATCAGTTTCACATGCGTTTGGCCATGGGAAGGGGAGAGGTGAGGCGGGCCCTTTCACTAATAGAAAGACTCATCTCTAATTCGACTAAGAAACGGGTAGTTTAAATAAGCCCCGCTCACTAAGCTAAGGGGCCCCTCTCTGATAAGGAAAAAATAAAGAATCCCAATTTCATGACTAATCTGGTTCGATGGCTGTTCTCCGTTCTCTTGAGGGTTTCTCTTTCTTTAATCAGATTCTTTTTTTTCTGGTTTTTTTTCGATTCAAATCAAGAAGTTGGCCAACCTGCTCTGCAGGAGCAACCAGAGGAGAGTGTCGCAAGCAACCACACTAACCCAAACAACGCTCAAAATGCGCCCGCTCTTTCGGATAATGACCAGGCTTCTCAATCTGGTTCTTCCCACAGACAAGGCTGGGAAGCCGTGGAAGCCCTTTTGAACGTAAAAAAGAGTTTGAATGAAACTTTAGATAGACTCTTTGACCAAATCGGTGACCCGCTCAAAGATGAGTCGATCATTTTCGATATAGCGGAAAAGATCGTCGGAGGGTGACCCCGCGTCTAGAGAGGTCAACCATAGTGGAGATATAAATTATATAAAGAAAATTATCTAGGATTTGCAAGTAAGGGGAACAGAGAGCAATTGGTTTTCTAAAGCCTATTCGTTCAAAGAAGGCATGGACACTTGTATTTGGATGCAGGTTTGCCCTATTTAGTAAGGGGCTCCGAGGAATAAGAAAAGGGTCGTCAACTTCTACTAAGAATCTAACAGAACTTTTCCAAATGAAAAAAAAAGTTGTGCTGTGAAGGAGCTCGTTCAATTGGTCCTCCGTTTGGATCAGTTAATTCGTTCTCTTGAATAGCTGGAGAAGGGTCTTGATGAGGGTCCAACTGTAGATACCTAATTTCCTTGTCTTCTTTCGCCATGTATCTTTTGTTTGATCCGTTCCGGCATCTTCTTTGCTCTCTCTGTCGTGCGTGCTATCGCTATGGTCTCATTGTGCCGTCGCTATAGTATAGGTCTCAGGTTAATGTCTGAGGGAGCTCAACTGAAAGAGCAAGTAGATTTTGGCGAGAGTGCAATTCGTCATTTGTGGTCAGTTCCGTACTCAAGCGGTAGGTCTCACTCTAGCAGGTATCAATCTATCCGTTGTGCTGTCCCTGCCGTGTCGTGTCTTGCCGTCCCTCCGGTCTTCCCCTTTATCTGCCCTAACGTCACAGCCCTAAAAAGCAGGAGTGATCTACTCTTGTAGTCGAGTAGAATCCATCTTAAGTTACTATTCCTTATGGCGAAGCATGAGGGGGGAGGGAGGTGTTCTCCAGTGGTCATTAGTAGTTCACTTTTTGGTCGTCTTTCATGACTGGCGAAGCATGAAGGGAGAGGAACAGAGAGATTCACAACAGAGGTACGGCGTCCCCTTCAGGGGATACAGAAGGGGTGTTCTCCTGTAATCACTCTAATCTCAGTATTCTCTTTTCCTTTTGGCGAACTCATAGCACAAGGTAATAAGGAAATAAGACAAATGATGGAGGATTTCGCTAAGGAAATAAAACGAGGGACGGAGGAATTTGAGGAAAAATTGAAACAAATTAGGGATAATATAAGGGATACTATAGAGCCAGGTATTTTTGATACTAGGATGGAAATTTTCTATGATCCTTATGAGTAACAAAGTCTACAACCATCCTTAGAAATCTCCAACTTCGATATACTTGAGCCATGTCCTAATTCTGATAATGAAGAGACTTTAATTGATGAACAGAATAAAGCTTTAGCAAAATCCAACCCTGATCCTCTAGATGCATGTCCCACCTATTTGTATGACTCTGATGGCAACACATCTATTGAGGAGATGCTTGAGTTGTTGGATATTGTGCCTCTAATGGACACTTCTCGATGGCAAGCCAGAGTATATCCTCCTATAAAGCATGAAATTCAAATTGCGCCTTTTAATGTAGAAGATGTACTTGATTGGGACCTAGCAGCCTTATTTGAACAAACATCAGATAATGTGGGCCCAATTGCTACCGTACCTGTGCTTATCAAACAGGCAAAAGTAGAGTTAGTTGATATGCATCAACCTACTTTAGGGTACACATCCAAAGATAACCAGGGTTTAAGAAAAACTTTGTCCCCACCTCTAGTAATACAAGAACAACCTATTAGAGAAGGCCAGAGTCAGGTTATTACCCTAATTCAGGACAATGATAGGGACACAGAGGAAAAAGATAAACTGAATAGAATGGTCATCATTATCCCTCAACTTGGTCAAGACAAGGACTATTTGTCACCATATGGTCTAAGGAAATACACAGTAGTTCATGCAGTCATTGAGTTACCCTCATCTCAATTTTTGTGGAGCAATTATATTGACTACCATGAAATCTTAAAGATGGAGGATCATCAATATGGTCCCACTACTTTTACAATTGCGGTGATCTACTATATTATATTCATATCACCACTTAGAATTTCAAGGTGGGGGCCATGTATAGATTACCGTGAAATTTTGAAGTGGCGTGAAAATTCTCACCATGTCATCTTAAGGTTGGGATTAGGACAAATAAAGTTGACCCAGTTAGCTCTAGGTTTAGAAAGTTAGGTTAGGAAATGTTTGGCTGAAGACGTTAAACTTAGCGCTTATTGGGAGGCAACCCAAAGGTTTAGAGTCTATATCTCTCAACTTTCATATAGAATCCTATGTTTTCAAACATTAGGGACAATGTTTCATTCTAGTTGGGGGGTGTAGATACACTAGAGATTTTGAGTTTTCTTGAAAAAAAAAAAAAAAAGTGAAATTTTTTTTAAAACAAAAAAAGTTTTTAAAGTAGAGTTCCCTTACTGTGATGAGAACTAAATGTTTGAGATTTAATAAATATACTATTTTCACCTCTTAATGGGAATGCATTTGATTAGTTTTCCATGTCATTCATGTGTTGAAGCATTTTATGAAAGTTAATTCTCGGAAAACCATTTACACACAACGCATAATCTAGACTAATATAGAGATATGACTTAGAAACCCTGATGAAAACCAGTGGAGACCTATAACCTAGTGAGAGTTTGAGACTATCTTCTTTTTAGAGAGTTATAAGTAATTCCACAATTTCTTCAATGTGCATACATTAGTGTGATCCTATTATCATTGTTTTGGTTAAACATCAAGAATAAATAGGAGTAATAGCTTTAATTCTAGAAATTTATTGAATCTGATAGGCTTTAAGAAACCTAGTGTGACGACCCAGGTTTTCTCATGCATTTTTAAATGCAAGATCTAAATTCCTAAGGCGGGATGCATCCCTATTTGAAAACCATTTTATGAAAACCATGCAATGCAGCAGAAAATCTTTAGTCTTAAACTCATTTTGAAAACCCCGAGTGTCATTTGCTTTCACAGCCACCAAAGTAGTTTTTCAAAAACTTCAGAAATCATAAATATTTTCCCTGGTCTATCTAGTCACAGCTCAGAGCCCAACTGTAAATAAATACAAATACATGTCCAAAGGGTAGAGTGTTTACTTACATGTATGATTGTTTCCTTTTGATCTACTTGTTCGTAGCACTAACATAGGCGTCCTCTACTCGTGGATGGAACTATCCTGAAAAATGTTAAGGATAGGGTGAGTATATACTATACTCAGTAGGAGTCTATCACTACTAGTTTTGAAATGCATGCTATGTTTAAAATCGTAAGCTCTTTAAAATACGTGCATGTTTGAACACTCATGTTCAATATCGATATCAAAAACCACTGTCGAATTGGAATATTAACGACTTAAAGAATCGCACAAACCAAGTCGAAAGTATCATATATGTCGTATATCATAAACATAATGATATGCATAAGATGCTCCACTGAATCCAACTCATGGATATCTAGTATGGTCGACCAACCTCATGTTATGCCATATGCAATGCAAATAAATCCTCAAACCATAGATTTCATAAGCTCTTTAAAACACGTGCATGTTTGAACACTCATGTTCAATATCGATATAAAAAACCACTGATGAATTGGAATACTAACGACTTAAAGAATCGCACAAACCAAGTCGAAAGTATCATATATGTCGTATATCATAAACATAATGATATGCATAAGATGCTCCACTGAATCCAATTCATGGATATCTGGTATGGTCGACCTACCTCATGTCATGCCATATGCAATGCAAATAAATCCTCAAACCATAGGGTCCAACTATGCCCACGACCTCACCGCCGTGTGGTCCCCGGGTACCTAGGGACACAGGGTCATATACCTCCACGGGGCACATGACACTTCAACCTAGTGCCATGACACCAGTGGTAGCCCCTTGTACCACATGCAGTCGAAGCAGGGACATACCCATTTTGGGCGTGGTACCCATCCACCTAATAGTGGTAGAGGCTGGGAGGCCACCCCAAACCTCTCAGCATAGCGCCCACGAGTTTATTAGCCAAAATCATATGCGATCAAACAAGCTGAAACCCTCTTTTTCAAAACCTGTCCTCTTTGGGTCCCTCACAACTGCCTACCCAGCATCTTTTGGACACTCCAGCAATCTTTCAAAAATTCAATGCTCACAAATCATATAATATATGCATTTGTTTGCAAAACATATCTATGTATAATGTATATGCAATTATTTGCAAAACATATCTATGCATAAAGCATTTATCGTATGTATGCTGAATTAAGTCATGCTAAACAAGTCATATACTTATACTTAAAACATGCATTCTCAAAACAATCATGGCTCTTTTAAAAAGTCTAGTAGCGATAGAGCACCTACGTGGCTAGGTGGCGCTAATCCCCTTATCCTCGTATGCTCCTGAACATGGTTTAGGGGAACAAGGTTAGTTTGGCCTATCTTTTATAGGCTTTAGAGTGGTTGGTCTTACTACGTAGGCATTAAGGGTTCATCCCCATGCCTATGGGTGTCCTAAGGTCCTAACTGGGCCTTGGTATCATCAGTTTTCCAAAGGTCTAGTGGCCACGCGCCACTATCATAGTCTAAGGGTTGTGCCCACCTTAGATTGGACCTTGATCAGGTATTTTATAGTTTGGGTGTGTTTGCATCATCGACACAGACATAACGCCTTTCACGGCGCCTCAATTGGAGCCCTAGATCTCAAGTTATAGCCTTTTTAGTACCGAGTGTACATAGAGGGTCAAACGAAACGAGGTGAGAGCCTGGGACGCTAACGCGTCCCACGTTAGCAGCATGCGCCTCAACGAGCGCGTCTATAGATGGCTGGATTCCCACCCCATCATTCTCTGTTGCGGTTTTCTCAATGTACAGCATGCGTTTCAATTTGACGGAGACCCGGGCATCCTAAGGACGCCTTGGTTCGACCCTGTCAAACCAGTGCACCCCAGGGACCGTCCCTGGGTCATTTGTCGCCCTCTAGAGCTCTGTTTTGCATGATTTTTCATGCAAAAACTTAAGGAAACTTAGCCTAGGACTAAGGGGAAGACAGGTTTGGAGGGATTTTGGGCATACCTGGTTCGTTCTCGGGTTTTTCTCCACGTTTTCTCCTCTTGGTTGCTTCTCCACGATGGGTTTTTTCCAAGCTTTTGGGCTGCCATTAGAGGCGCCCAAGAGCTCTATTTATAGAGCTATAAGAGGGTTCTGGAAGGGCTCTCACCACCATTGAATGGCGGTGATTTATCCTCCAAACACCGCCATTCTAGAACCCTCTAGGAGGTTGAAGAAGAGGGGTGCCCATATCAAAACGGGCCCCTGTGTTTCTCAGGCTAAATCCATTTTGTAATAAAAATATATATTTTCGCCCCTGAACTTCAAAGGGCCATAACTTGCTCATTTTAACTCTGTTTTGGGTGATTTTGGTCTTGTTGGATTCCTTTTTTTGAGACGCACCTAATGGTACCATTATTAGGACCAAATTTCTGGGTCCAGTTAGGGTGAATAGTGAAATGACCAAAATACCCTTTTCTCCAAAAAGTGAACTTTTCATTTCCTATAGAATGTCCAATTCATTTTTGTTAAATAGCGTAAATTGGTCGGAGCATTACATTATTACCCCCTTAAAAGAATTTCATCCTCAAAATTCCATAAATTATCATCTTCAAGGTATTTTATCTCTTAGATAACTCCTTGGTGAATGCATTCCCCCCTTAGGAATCAAATCCAGGCTCAACCTCAATTTATCATTTTTATTGTTCTTTCTTCAAGGCCTTTCCTATAAGGGCCGCTTTCACTACGTACTCTAATGCATACTCCCATACGTGCCAGTTTAACAATATTGATTTCTCGCTGTAACTCATCTTTCTCGAAATCCTTAGATGCCTATACTTTTCTCATCATGTATAGGATAGTCTCCTCGTAGGATCATTATTCTTTATTCATGTATAAATTACTCCATACTTCTTTGAGATCTTATGATCTTATTTCTCCTATTTCATAGGATAATCCTTTTTCTTATTGACTTTCACCTAGTAATCTTTTCATTATCCACATCTCCTTCTAATGGTTGGTCATATCTCAGTAGTAAGGGTCCAAAAAAAATTACCTTCTTTCTATTGTGTCTAACTTTGCTTCTTATCTTTTATATTTGTCCCCAAGATACTTCAATAATTGACATGGTATCATGTGCTCTACAGCCAAACCCTTGATTAAATTCGAATTTCAACTGTCTGTCGTTTTCCATATGTGACTTGATTCCTCGACCAAAGTTACATTCAAAATAATTCATGAAAGCCAATTAGTAGCTTCTTCCATTGAGGACATTATCATATATTGAAAGTAAAATGTCCTAACTCCATATCCAGTTTCATAATTATTGAATTCATTAAACGCTTTTCTCATGTCAAACGTTAATCGTCGATTCTTCATTATGGGTCAAATGTTCTCATCCAAAGGCCTTATCTTACTATTCACATCAATTTGTCATTAGGATTTCCAATAATGTTCCCATTTATGCAAAGCAAAAAGTCTCTTATTCATAACCGAGTACCCTTACTAGGTCATGGTTGAATCCTTTGTCATCATCCTCTTTGTCCTTTCTTTGCTTGATGGTTTTCTTCGTAACCTTTCAGTCCAAAAGTTCTATACTCAATCCAGTAGGGTTAGTCCTTAGGAAATTCCTTCAATTGATTTTTCGTACTTGGTATATGCTCATAACAACAAACTATTTGTCTAAATGCAAAGTAACATTAAATCTTTACCTTATAGTGTGCTAGCCATCTCACCTTTTCTCCTTCCATCCCCTATGTCAATCTATTGTGCAATCTTTTATCAAGGCTTATTGTCAATTATTCTATCTGTATTGTCAAGAGGTATCCTCATAAGTAGTGATTTTCTTAATTCCTCAATTTTTATCCTTCAAGTGCCTCCTCATACTTAGCTTATAACAGCAGTTCTTGTTCAATAACTACTGCATGAAGTTATGCTAAAGCTATTAAATCATCAAATTTGAAAATCACTCAGGTAAGCATGGAACATTTTTGTAGACATATAGAAAGACTTTATTTGATTACCTTTTGATCTCTTTCCAGATATATCTTTGTCATAAGCTCAAGGGTCTCTAAAGTGATCGGTACTTATCTACCTTTCTTATCAATCCAAGTCAGCAGTATTTTTTAGACTCAAAGTAATTTCTTCTCCTTGTCATGGTGGTCATTAAGGTTTGAAAAATATTCCACATTGGTTTAGATCACTTCTTATTTTTGCTCCTATCTCAGTTTCCACTGTCCTCATCAACTGACCTCATACCCTCAATTGACTTAGTTTAATAAGTACTTCTTTCAAGGAAAACTCAAGTCTAAAGACTTATAACATCCCTCTAAGTATATAACTTTGACTACTAACTCATAGATACTAACATACTTGACTAATTAGGGTGGGATACCTTTATTTAGTCAACAGTAATCTAAAGGTAATGACTAAATAATGGTCTTAAGATATTTGCTCTTCCAAATCTATGATAGCAAGACCTCAATTCGATCCTTGATGGTACCCTACTTGCTAAAGAAAGACAAATGGACAAGTCACTATCCCGACTTAAATCCTTTTGTCAATATACTTTATTGGCAAGGTGGGATATCACCAAATTTTCCTTTTTATGGATTATATCCATTGGTGTTCCCCATAAACTAATGGATCTGATCAGATTCTAATTACAATAATTGAAATAGACATCAAACCATTTGTAGAATTTAATTTCTAGTTGATCACCATTCCTCTTTGAAAATTTCTTGTCGCATAATCTCCTGAAATTCGATACTCTACTCAAAGTCTTAATCCCCATATGCTTTCTCTCTTATAATAAGATCACCAACTCATCTATCATCATTCCTTCGAAGTTGATTGGTTTATCTTCCCACTTGATTCAAGATGAAAGATTTCTATGGATCTATTCTTTCCTTAATAAAGTCATGACCTTTTTCTTTTGAATATTCAATATTCATCGAATACTTATAGTTGCATCTCTATCTCTTTCTCTCTTTTCTTCAAAATCCTCATTTTTGTCTACCTAGATCAATGTCTTCATGTGCTTTGTTGCATATAATCGATACTGCATCTACTCCTTTAACAGATATGATAAACTGAATGCTTCTAAGAAATTCTAAACTGTCTTAAGATCATTGCAATCCTTAATTGCCTAGAGCCTCAATAAAATTCATACAATGTCTTAATAATGTCATTGATCTTTTGGTCATGCTATAATTCTCTTATATGTTAGGATCAATCTATTATTCACAGATCTATCATCCTTAGTATTATCAAAATCTTTTGATAACACTGTCGAATTTATTTCCCTATCATAGTCATGTTATGTTCCTCTTAATCACATAATACATCACTTGTATACATCTTCTGATTTGCTCCATAATACTAAGGTAGTTATTATTCGATAGTACTTCACTCTTTATAAGACTCTAATTTAAGGTATCCAAATTGAGCTAAGTCCTTCAGGATCCATACCTTTGCAATCTAGTACGAACCACAGTTATTTCCTAATATCATCTTGCATTCTCATCCCTCTTAGATTATCATCAACATTTTCTCAAAGTCTATCTTTTACATCCCCTATCATACTTATATCATATCCTGGTGATAGTGTACTCATATTCTGATATTCTTTATGATGGTAAGATATCCATCTAGGTTCTTCAATTTTCTCACCTTTGATGAGATTACTTTATTGTAGGTCAGAACTATCTACTAACAAGTCCACTAACATCTTCATTCATCATTCTCATCATAATATGATCCTTATATGAGTTTTCATCTTTGGACCACTACACAATCCTTAATCCTTAAGTTGTCTTAGACTAGATTTTGGATAAGGGTTGCACTATCCTCTGCCTAATTATTTGTTAGAACAAGCTGTGTGTTCTCCTATTTATTTATGGTGAACTGCCTTGTGCATTAATATTATAATCCTCAATTAGAAGTAGTCATCTCTACTACTCCCATTTATACTACTTCTCCTTGATTTTCTCTATTGTCTATGACCCTTGGACATGCTGGACTGGCTGTGAAATGATAAAACCTGGGCTCTGATACCAACTGTGACGACCTGGGTTTTCTCATTCATTTTTAAATGTAAGATCTAAATTCCTAAGGCGGGATGCATCCCTATTTGAAAACCATTGTATGAAAACCATGCAATGTAGCAGAAAATCTTTAGTCTTAAACTCATTTTGAAAACCCCGAGTGTCATTTGCTTTCACAACCACCAAAGTAGTTTTTGAAAAACTTCAGAAATCAGAAATATTTTCCCAGGTCTATCCAGCCACAGCTCACATCCCAACTGTAAATAAATACAAATACATATCCAAAGGGTAGAGTGTTTACTTACATGTATGATTGTCTCCTTTTGATCTACCTATTCGTAGCACTCACATAGGCATCCTTTACTCGTGGATGGAACTATCCTGAAAAATGTTAAGGATGGGGTGAGTATATACTATACTCAGTATGAGTCTATCACTACTAATTTTGAAATGCATGCTACGTTTAAAATCATAAGCTCTTTAAAACATGTGCATGTTTGAACACTCATGTTCAATATCTATACTGACTCCAATTTTGTAATATTAAAATCCCAAGTTAGCAATGAAAAGTTCAGTTTTTGAAGATAAGGGCATTTTGGTCATTTTACTATTCACCTTGACTAAACCTAGAAATTTGGTCCTGAAAACAACTAGGTGTGTCTCAGAAAAAGGAATCCAACAAGACCAAAATCACCTAAAACGGAGTTAAAATGAGCAAGTTATGGCCCTTTGAAGTTTAGGGGCAAAAATGTAATTTTTACAAAAAAGGATTTAGCCTGCAAAACACAGGGGCCCGTTTTGATACGGGCACCCTTCATCTTTAACATCCTAGAGGGTTCTAGAACGGCAGTGATTGGAGGAGAAATCACCACCATTCTGGAGGTTTCTCCACTGCCATTCAAGGGCGGTGAGAAGCCCCTCCAGAACCCTCTTATAGCTCTGTAAATAGAGCTCTAGGGCGCCTCTAATGGCACCCCAAAAGCTTGAAGAAAACCCATTTTGGAGAAGCAACCTAGAAGGAAAACAAGGAGAAAAACCCAGCAATGAGCCAGGTATGCCCAAAATCCCTCAAAACCCATCTTCATAGTAGTCCTAAGCTCAGTTTCCCTAAGTTTTTGCATGTAAAATAGACCCCTGAAGAGTCACCAAGGACCCAAGGACGTTCCCTGGGCTGCACTAGTTCGATAGGGTCGAACCAGGGTGTCCTGAGGATGGCCCGGTCCCCCAAATGACCAAAACATCCCACCCGGATGAGACCCGTCGACCGCGTCTGAGAGCACCAAACGAGCGTGTCCAGGGACGCGCCCGCAAAAGGAACAGACGGGCGGGAAACCCGGCGCGTCTACAAGAGCATGCCGCAAACGCGCAGCGCGATAGTGATACGGGATTTTTTCATTTCTTAAGAAAAGGTGGGCGCATGCCACTGACGCGCAGCGCGCTAGCATTCTGCCTTTTCACTCTTAAGGTCCTTATGTACGTGTGACACTAAAAAGCTTATAACTTAAGATCTAGAGCTCCAATTGAGGCACCGCAAAAGGTGTTGTGTCCGTGTCAATGACACGAACATACCCAAACTATAAAATCCCTTATCAAGGCCCAATCAAAGGTGGGCATGACCCTTAGAATAGGATGGTGGCACATGGCCGCTAGACTTTTGCAAAACTGATGATACCAAGGCCCAATTAGGACCTTAGGACACCCATAGGCATAGGGATGGACCCTTAATGCCTAAGTAATAAGACCAACCACTCTAAAACCCACAAAGGATAGGCCAAACTAACCTTGATTTCCCAAACCATGTTCAGGAGCATATGAGGACAAAGGGGTTAGTGCGACCTAGCCAGGTAGGTGCTCTATCGCTACTAGATTCTTTTAAAAGAACTATGATTGTTTTGCAAATACATGTTTTAAGTATATGACTTGTTTAGCATGACTTAATTTAGCATGCATGTGATAAATGCTTTATGCATAGACATGTTTTGTAAATAATTGCATATACATTATGCATAGACATGTTTTGCAAACAATTGCATACATTGCATGATTTGTGAGCATTAAGTTCTTACAAAAATTGCATGTCCTTGAGGATTACCAAAAGAAGCTGGAGTGCCGACGACCAGGCAGTTGTGAGGGGCCCAAAGAGGACAAGTTTTGAAAAAAGAGAGGTTTTCGCTTGTTTGATCTGATTATGATTTGGGCTGATAAGCTCGTGGGCGTTATGCCAAGAGGTTGGGGTGGCCTCCTAGCCTCTACCACTACTAGGTGGATTGGGTACCACGCCCAAAAAGGGCATGTCCCTACGCCGACTGCATGTGGTACAGGGGGCTACCACTGGTGTCACAGCACTGGGTCGATGTGTCATATGCCCCGTGGAGGCTATGACGCTGTGTTCCTAAGTACACGGGGACCACACGGTGGTGAGGTCGTGGGCATAGTTGGACCCTATGATTTTTTGGACTTATTTGCATTGCATATGGCATGATATGAGGTTGGTGGACCATATCAGACTAGATATCCATGAGTTGGATTCGATGAAACATCTTATGCATATCATAATGTTATGATATATATGTATCTGATACTTTCGATTTTGGATTATGTGATCCTTTATGTCGTTAGTATTTTAGTTTCACAACGGATTTTTATATCAATATTGAACTTGAGTATTTAGACATGCACATGTTTTGAAAGGGCATGTGATTTTAAAACTTCTCATGCATTATAAAACTAGTAGTGATAGGCTCTTACTAAGTATGATATATACTCACCCAATCCTCAACATTTTTCAGACACAAAGTAAATACTTAAGGGCAAGGAATGCTTGTGATAGAAGACACACAGACTAAGTGCAAGTAAGTAAACCCCTACCTTATCTTACAATGTTACTTGATTGTAGTTACTCTCTAATAGTTGGGGCTATGACTAACACTTTCTTGGGAATAATGTTGATTTAAAACTTTGCCATGGCTAGATAATTTGAGGATGTGTTTTGACACTCGAGGTTTTTATGAAAGATAGTTTTCCAAAACAAAAAGATTTTCATGCATTTCATACTTATAAAACAAGAGATCTCGCCTTTTTATCAAAATTGCATCATATAAAAACCCGGGTCATCACAATATCGATATCAAAAACCACTATTGAATTGGAATACTAACAACTTAAAAAATCGCACAAACTAAGTCAAAGGTATCGTATATATCATATATCATAAACATAATGATATGCATAAGATGCTCCACTGAATTCAACTCATGGATATCTGGTATAGTCGACCAACCTCATGTCATGCCATATACAATGCAAATAAATCCTCAAACCATAGGGTCCAACTATGCCCACGACCTCACTGTCGTGTGGTCCCTGGGTACCTAAGGACACAGGGTCATATACCTCCACGGGGCATATGGCACTTCAACCCAGTGCCGTGACACTAGTGGTAGCCCCCTGTACCACATGCCCTTTTTAAGCGTGGTACCCCTGTGCCACCCCAGACCTCTCAGCATAGCGCCCACGAGCTTATTAGCCCAAATCATATGCGATCAAACAAGCCAGAAACCTCTTTTTCAAAACCTGTCCTCTTTGGGTCCCTCACAACTGCATACCTAGTATCTTTTGGGCACTCCAGCATCTTTTAGTAACCCTTAAGAACATGCAATCTTTCAAAAACTCAATGCTCACAAATCATACAATATATGCATTTTTTTGCAAAATATATCTATGCATAATGTATATGCAATTATTTGCAAAACATATCTATGCATAATGTATATGCAATTATTTGCAAAACATATCTATGCATAAAGCATTTATCATATGTACGCTGAATTAAGTCATGCTAAACAAGTCATATACTTATACTTAAAACATGCATTCTCAAAACAATCATGGCTCTTTTAAAAAGTCTAGTAGTGATAGAACACCTACTTGGCTAGGTCGCGCAAATCCCCTTGTCCTCGTATGCTCCTGAACATGGTTTAGGGGAACAAGATTAGTTTAGCCTATCTTTTATTGGCTTTAGAGTGGTTGGTCTTACTACTTAGGCATTAAGGGTTCATCCCCATGCCTATGGGTGTCCTAAGGTCCTAACTGGGCCTTGGTATCATCAGTTTTCCAAAGGTCTAGTGGCCACGCACCATCATCATAGTCTAAGGGTCGTGCCTACCTTAGATTGGACCTTGATCAGGTATTTTATAGTTTGGGTGTGTCTGCGTCGTCAACACGGACACAACCTCTTTCACGGTGCCTCAATCGAAGCCCTAGATCTCAAGTTATAGCCTTTTTAGTACTGAGTGTACATAGAGGGTCAAACGAAACGAGCTGGGAGCCTGGGACACTAACGCGTCCCGCGTCAGCAGCATGTGCCTCAGCGAGCGCATCTGCAAACGTGCTGGATTCCCACCCCATTGTTCTCTGTTGCTGGCGCATCCACGGACGTGCCCGTCCAGTTTTCTCGATGCACAGCGTGCGTTTCAGTTTGACGGAGACCCGGGTGTCCTAGGGACGCCCTAGTTCGACCCTGTCGAACCAGTGCGCCCCAGGGACCGTCCCTGGGTCCTTTGTCTCCCTCTAGAGCTCTGTTTTGCATGATTTTTCATGCAAAAACTTAGGGAAACTTAGCCTAGGACTATGGGGAAGACGGGTTTGGAGGGATTTCGGGCATACGTGGTATGATGACCCGGGTTTTTATATGATGCAATTTTGATAAAAAGGCGAGATCTCTTGTTTTATAAGTATGAAATGCATGAAAATCTTTTTGGTTTGGAAAACAATCTTTCATAAAAAACCCCGAGTGTCAAAACACATTCTCAAATTATCTAGCCATGGCAACATTTAAATCAATATTGTTCCTAAGAAAGTGTTAGTCATAGCCCCAGCTATTAGAGAGTAACTACAATCAAGTAACATTGAAAGATAAAGTGGGGGTTTACTTACTTGCACTTAGTCTGGGTGTCTCCTAGCACAAGCGTTCCTTGCCCTTAAGTATTTACTTTGTGTCTGAAAAATGTTGAGGATTGGGTGAGTATATACTATACTCAGTAGGAGCCTATCACTACTAGTTTTATAATGCATGAGATGTTTTAAAATCATATGCTCTTTCAAAACATGTGCATGTTTGAATACTCAAGTTCAATATCGATATTAAAATCCATTGTCAAAATGAAATACTAACGTCTTAAAGGATCACATAATCCAAAATCGAAAGTATCATATACATATATATCATAACATTATGATATGCATAAGATGCTTCATTGAATCCAATTCATGGATATCTAGTATGGTATGGTCGACCAACCTCATATCATGTCATATGAAATGCAAATAAGTCCACAAAACCATAGGGTCCAACTATGCCCACGACATCCTCTCCGTGTGGTCCCCGGGTACCTGAGGGCACTCGGTCATAGCGTCCACGGGGCCTATGACACGTCGACCCAGTGCTGTGACACCAGTGGTAGCCCCCTGTACCACATGCAGTCGACGTAGGGACATTGCCTCTTTTTGGGCGTGGTACCCATCCACCTAATAGTGGTAGAGGCTGGGTGGCCAACCCAGACCCCTCGGCATAGCACCCACGAGCTTACTAGCCCAAATCACACAAGATCAAACAAGCGAAAAGTCTCTTTTGTAAAACCTGTCCTCTTTGGGTCCCTCACAACTGCCTCGCCCTCGGCACTCCGGCATCTTTTGGTAACCCTCAAGGACATGTGATTTTTGCAAGAACTTAATGCTCGCAAATCATGCAATGTATGCAATACTTTGCAAAACATATCTATGCATAATGTATATGCAATTATTTACAAAACATGTCTATGCATAAAGTATTTAT
This sequence comes from Warburgia ugandensis, assembly GCA_035236585.1. Classification (NCBI taxonomy): domain Eukaryota; kingdom Viridiplantae; phylum Streptophyta; class Magnoliopsida; order Canellales; family Canellaceae; genus Warburgia; species Warburgia ugandensis. The sequence continues at coordinate 67,888,291 of CP141126.1, read as the reverse complement.
CACATGCGTGCTGAATTAAGTCATGCTAAACAAGTCATATACTTAAAACATGTATTCTCACACAATAATAGTTCTTTTAAAAGAATCTAGTAGTAATAGAGCACCTACCTGGCTAGGTCGCGCTAATCCCTTTGTCCTTGTATGCTCCTGAACATGGTTTGGGGAATCAAAGTTAGTTTAGCCTATCTTTTATGCATTTTAGGATGGTTGGTCTTATTACTTAGGAATTAGGGGTCCATCCCTGTACCTATGGGTGTCCTAAGGTCCTAATTGGGCCTTGGTATCTTCAGTTTTCCAAAGGTCTAGCGGCCATGTGCCACCATCCTATTCTAAGGGTCATTCCCACCTTTGATTGGGCCTTGATCATGGACTTTATAGTTTATATGTGTCCGCATCGTCGACACGGACACAACATCTTTTGCGGTGCCTCAATCGGTGCTCTAGATCTCAAGTTATAAGCGTTTTAGTGTCGCACATACATAAGGGTCTTAAGAGTGAAAAGGCGAAATGCTAGGGCGCTGCGCGTCAGCGGCATTCGCCTACCTTTTCTAAAGGAGGGGAAAATCCTTGCTTGCTAGCATGCTACACGTATGCGGCATGAGCCTCAGCGGACGCGTCTGCAGATGCGCCGGGTTTTTCGCCCGTCACTCTCTTTTGCGGGCGCGTCCACGAACGCGCCCATTTGGTTTTTTCCAAACAGGATCGATGTGTTACATTTCGACTGGAACGTTCTGTTTGTCTGGGGGACCGGGGCATCCTCAGGACACCCTAGTTCAACCCTCTCGAACCAGTGCGGCCCAGGGAACATCCCTAGGTCCTTGGTGAGTCTCCAGGGCTCCATTTTGCTTGATTTTTCATGCAAAAACCTAGGAAATTGATCTTAGAACTACTATGAAGATGGGTTTTGAGGGATCTTGGGCATACCTGGATCGTTGCTGAGTTTTTCTCCTTGTTTCCCCTCTAGGTCACTCCTCCACAATGGGTTTTCTTCAACCTTTTGGGCTGCCATTAGAGATGCCCAAGAGCTCTATTTGTAGAGCTATGAGAGGGTTCTGGAGGGGGCTCTCACCGCCTTTGAATGGTGGTGGAGAAATCTCCAGAATGGCGATGATTTCTCCTCCAATCACCGCCATTCTAGAACCCTCTAGGAGGTTGAAGATGAAGGGTGCCTGTATCAAAACGGGCCCCTGTGTTTTGCAGGCGAAAGCCGTTTTTTGTAAAAATTACATTTTTGCACCTGAACTTCAAAGGGCCATAACTTGCTCATTTTAACTCCGTTTTGGGTGATTTTGGTCTCGTTGGATTCCTTTTTCCAAGATGCACCTAATGGTACCATTTTTAGGACCAAATTTCTGGGTTCAGTCAAGGTGAATAGTGAAATGACTAAAATGCCCTTATCTTCAAAAATTGATCTTTTCATTGCTTAACTTGGAATTTCAATATTACAAAATTGGAGTCATTACATTCATACACCCTTAGGGGAATTTTGCCCCCAAAATTCTACTATATACAGTCAAAAGATCTCGGGGTACTTTTCTCGCATTTCTGACTCCGGTTCCCAAGTCTCTTCTTCCATGTGCGCATTTCTCCACAAAACTTTGCCTAAGGGTATGTCCTTGTTCCGCAGCCTCTTACTCTTACGATCCCGGATCTCAACTGGTCTTGTCTCTAGCTTGAGATCCTCCGTCAACTCTATAGGTACCTGGTTGATGACACGAGCGGGGTCAGGCACGTACCTCCTTAGCATAGATACATGGAATACGTTATGCACTTCAGATAGCTGAGGGGGTAGTGCGATCCTGTAGGCCACTTTTCCCACTTTCTCCAAGATTTCAAAAGGTCCTATGTAACGTGGACTAAGCTTGCCTTTGATATCGAACCTCATAACTCCTTTAGTGGGAGATATCTTCAGGAAAACGTGCTCTCCTATGTCGAATTCCAATGGTCTCCTCCTTCGATCAGCATAGCTCTTTTGGTGGCTCTGAACTGTGAGGAGGCGTCTTCTTATGAGTTTGACCTTCTCGACACATTGCTCTACCAACTCGGACTGGAGCACCCTGGACTCTCCAACTTCACTCCAACTGGTGGGTGATTGACAAGGCCTCCCATAGAGCGCCTCGTATGGAGCCATGCCAATGCTTGACTGAAAGCTATTGTTGTACGCAAACTCAACTAGCGGTAGGTTTTCATCCCAGCTCTGCTTCCAATCGAGGGCACAAGTCCGCAACATATCTTCGACTATCTGGATTGTGCGCTCTGATTGTCCATCAGTCTGTGGATGGAAGGTTGTGCTATAGTTCAAGCAAGATCCTAAGGATTTTTGGACAGACTTCCAGAGTTGCAAAGTGAAGCGGCTATCCCTATCTGAAGTGATACTAAGGGGTATACCATGTAGACTTACTATCTCTTTGATGTATAGCTGAGATAGGCTGTCAGTGGATTGGGTATGATGTATAGGAAGGAAATGAGCTGTCTTAGTTAATCTATCAACAATTACCCAGATCATGTCATGACCCTTGGAGGTCCTAGGTAGCCCTACGATGAAGTCCATTGTAATATGGTCCCATTTCCATTCGAGTAATTCAAGGGGTTGTAACAATCCCGCAAGTCTTTGATGTTCAGCCTTTACTTGTTGACATGTTAGACATTTTGCCACAAATTCCCCTATGTCTCTTTTCATACCATCCCACCAATACTGTTTCTTTAAGTCTTGATACATCTTAGTTCCTCCTGGGTGTATAGTATACTTAGACCGATGAGCCTCTTTTAAGATTTCTTGTCTTAAGTCTTCATTAGCCAGTACCACTAATCTTTCTTGCATGTAAATGCTACCATCTTCCCTTTTTGTAAACACTGGTTTTCCTATGAAAGCTTGTATATCTGGATCTCCTTTCTGTTCTTGCTTAACCTCTTCATTAACAGCTGACTTTATTGTTAGTCCTGCCATGATGATCTTGTGCTTACTTATGTCTGGTTTCCATGTGATTACTTCTTGTAGTAGCTTCCATCTCTTAGCTAATAAACTTGCACACATCCCTTGGGTTTTTCTGCTTAATGCATCAGCTACCAGATTAGCTTTTCCAGGGTGATAATGAATGGAGAAGTCATAGTCTTTTAAGTATTCCATCTATCTTCTTTGTCGCATGTTTAAGTCTTGTTGGGAAAAGATATATTTAAGACTCTTGTGATCTGTAAAAACTTCAAACTTTTCCCCATATAAATAATGTCTCCATATTCGCAAGGCAAAGACTATGGCCGCTAATTCCAAGTCATGGGTTGGGTAATTGACTTCATGCTTCTTGAGTTGCCAAGAAGCATAAGCAATCACCTTCCCATGTTGCATAAGTACGCAGCATAGTCCTCGTTGCGAGGCATCACTGTATATCTCAAATCTGCCACTTCCTGAAGGTAAGGTAAGGTGAGGTCAGGTGTTATAGTTAACCTTCTTTTTAGTTCCTGGAAGCTTTCCTTACATTTATCAGTCCATTCAAATCTTGTGTCTTTCTTAGTCAGCTTAGTTAGAGGTAAAGCAATTTGTGAAAAACCCTCGATGAAACTCCTGTAATATCCGGCAAGTCCTAAGAAGCTTCTTATTTCTGTGACTGTCTTAGGTCTTTCCCAATTCTGTACTAATTCAACCTTAGTGGGGTCAACTGCTATGCCATCTTGAGAAATAATGTGTCCTAAGAAATTAACCTTTTCCAGCCAAAACTCACACTTACTGAATTTTGCATATAACTTGTGTGCTTGTAGGGTGCTTAATGTTATCCTTAGATGTTCCTTATGGTCTTCAAGAGTTTCAGAATATATTAAGATATCATCCACAAACACTATGATGAATTTATCTAAGTACTCCTTGAACACCCTATTCATAAGGTCCATAAACACAGCTGGAGCATTAGTTAAACCAAAGGACATCACTCTGAATTCATAATGGCCGTATCGAGTCCTGAAAGCTGTCTTGGGGATATCTTCTTCTCTGACTCAAAGTTGATGGTACCCAGATCATAGATCAATCTTAGAGAAGACTCTGGCTGACTGAAGTTGATCGAAAAGATCATCAATTCCGGGAAGGGGGTACTTATTTTTAATGGTGACCCTATTTAACATCCAATAGTCTACGCACAATCTCATGGAGCCATCCTTTTTCTTAACAAAAAGGACTGGAGCTCCCCATGGAGATAGGCTAGGTCGTATGAACCCTTTGTCAAGTAGTTCTTGTAACTGGGTCTTAAGTTCTTTTAGTTCTGCAGGAGCCATTTGGTAAGGAGCTTTGGAAATGTGGGAAGTACCAGGTATAAGGTCAATGATAAACTCAATTTCCCTTGGTGGAGGTAGACCTGGTAAGTCCTCAGGGAATATGTCAGGAAATTCTCGGACTATCTCAACATCCTCTAACTTTGGTTGGGTACTCTCGACAGATTCAATCTTGGCTAAGAAGAAGGGGCATCCTTGAGTAATGTGCTTAACTGCTTTCATGGCAGAAATAACACACGCTCCAGAATAATCCTTTCTTCCTTGGAGGGTGAAAGTATCTCCATTAGATAGGGTAAAAGTGACACGTTTTTGGCAACAATCAACAAAGGCTTGATGAAAGGCTAGCCAGTCCATACCTAGGATGATGTTGAAGTCATTCATATCTAAGTGGATAAGATTGGCATGTAGCAAATGGTACTTAATCAAAATGGGGACATCCTGGAGATAAGAATAGGTGGGAAGTGCTTGGCCTACAGGAGTCATGACTTCTAGAGTGAAGTCTAGGTCCTATGGTATAATGTCCAAGGATGATGCAAATTCCCGCGATATGAAAGAATGAGTGGAGCCTGTATCAAATAGAACTTTAGCAGGTGTATCATAGATAGAAAGAATACCTTCAACAACTGCATTTGAAGCTTGGGCTTGACTGGAAGTGAGGGCAAAGACACGTCCTTAGCTTTTTGGAACTTGATCTTCTTTACGCTCTTGTACTTTCCTTTTTGGACAGTTACTAGAAAAATGTCCTAATTCTCCACAACTATAGCAAGTGATGTTGAAAGTGGGACATGGTTTGCCTAGATGATTTCTGTTACACCTAGGGCATGCCTTCTAGTCTGGTCTTCTTCCTTTGTTTTCAAACGGCTTCTTGAAAGGTGGCCTAGGTCCGGATGACTGAAATGGTCTCTTTCCTTTATTTCTCATGGTGTTGATGTTCTTAGTTTCTCTTATTGCTTGGTTCCTTTGATAATCTTTTTCGTATAGGGAGGCCATCTCTACAGCTTTGGCTACTGTGGAAGGTTGGATACCTAGAACTCTGTTCCTGAGTCCTAGGTTGAGTCCATCTACAAATCTTTCTGCCACATCTTCCTCATCAGCACAAGCACGTGGTGCAAATCTTCGGAGGCTAATGAATCTACTTTCATACTATTGGACAGTTATATTTCCTTGTTCTAAGTCTATAAATTCCTTTTCCTTTTGTTTTCTTATGTGTTTAGGATAATATTTTTCATTAAAGAAATTTTTAAATTCTTCCCATCCTATTGTTTCTCACTGCTCTAAATGAGTTCTTTCTGCTGTTTCCCACCAAAAGGTAGCCTCTCCCCTAAACAAAAATGTGGCCATGGGTACTTTTCTTTCTTCAGCTATGTTCATGGCTTTAAATATCTTTTCAATGTCAATTAACCATTTTTCAGCTGTAGATGCTCCATCTTCTCCTGTGAATGAGGGAGCTAATTTCTGAAACCTTTCTAACTGGACCTCAGTCCTATCTATTGCTTTATCAGGGCAAGGATCTCGGGTGGTAGGAGTTTGGCTTTGACTATTCATGTATTGTCCCATATTCTGCAAGAATTGTTGGAATAACTCAATCATCCCATTGCCCGACCCAGTGGAGTCCACTGGCGAGGCTTTAGGTCTTGGAGCATTGCTTCCTTTCTTCCTAGGCATCTGTAATCACAAGGTAATTCACCAAATCTCAGTTTGTGTTATCCTATTACCCCTTACTCTTTCATGGATGAAACTTGATTATAAGTTATTCTCCTCATAACTGGGCTGTGAGTAACGTTAAACCGTGCTTTGATACCAACTATGATGACCCGGGTTTTTATATGATGCAATTTTGATAAAAAGGCGAGATCTCTTGTTTTATAAGTATGAAATGCATGAAAATCTTTTTGGTTTGGAAAACTATCTTTCATAAATACCCTGAGTGTCAAAACACATTCTCAAATTATCTAGCCATGGCAAAGTTTAAATCAATATTGTTCCCAAGAAAGTGTTAGTCACAGCCCTAGCTATTAGAGAGTAACTACAATCAAGTAACATTGAAAGATAAAGTGGGGGTTTACTTACTTGCACTTAGTCTGGGTGTCTCCTAGCACAAGCGTTCCTTGCCCTTAAGTATTTACTTTGTGTCTAAAAAATGTTGAGGATTGGGTGAGTATATACTATACTCAGTAGGAGCCTATCACTACTAGTTTTATAATGCATGAGATGTTTTAAAATCATATGCTCGTTCAAAACATGTGCATGTTTGAATACTCAAGTTCAATATTGATATTAAAATCCACAGGGCCTATGACACATCGACCCAGTGTCATGACACCAGTGGTAGCCCCCTGTACCACATGCAGTCGACGTAGGGACATTGCCTCTTTTTTAGCGCGGTACCCATCCACCTAATAGTGGTAGAGGCTGGGTGGCCAACCCAAACCCCTCGGCATAGCACCCACGTGCTTATTAGCCCAAATCACACAAGATCAAACAAGCGAAAAATCTCTTTTGTAAAACCTGTCCTCTTTGGGTCCCTTACAACTGCCTGACCCTCGGCACTCCAGCGTCTTTTGGTAACCCTCAAGGACATGCAATTTTTGCAAGAACTTAATGCTCGCAAATCATGCAATGTATGCAATACTTTGCAAAACATATCTATGCATAATGTATATGCAATTATTTACAAAACATGTCTATGCATAAAGCATTTATCACATGCGTGCTGAATTAAGTCATGCTAAACAAGTCATATACTTAAAACATGTATTCTCAAACAATAATAGTTCTTTTAAAAGAAACTAGTAGTGATAGACTCCTACTGAGTATAGTATATACTCACCCTATCCTTAACATTTTTCAGGATAATTCCACTCATAAATAGAAGACGTCTCAGGAGATATTAGTGCTACAAGCAAGTGAATGAAAAAGGAGACAGTTATACATGTAAGTAAAATCTCAACCCTTTGGACTTGTATTTATATTTAATTACAGTTGGGCTGTGTGCTGTGACTAGATAGATCTGGGGAAAACACTTATGATTGCTAAAGCTTTGCAAAAAAAAACTACCTTGGGAGATTAGATATTGCATTTAAAAATTCATGAGAAAACCCGGGTCGTCACACCTAGTTCATTGCCGGGTTTTTCTCCACGTTTTCTCCTCTTGGTTGCTTCTCCATTACAGGTTTTTCTCAAGCTTTTGGGCTGCCATTAGAGACGCCCAAGAGCTCTATTTATAGAGCTATAAGAGGGTTCTGGAGGGGGCTCTCACCACCATTGAATGGCGGTGGAGAAACCTCCATAATGGTAGTGATTTCTCCTCCAAACACCACCGTTCTAGAACCCTCTAGGAGGTTGAAGAAGAGGGGTACCCGTATCAAAACGGGCCCCTGTGTTTCTCATGCTAAATCCTTTTTTAATGAAAATTACATTTTTGCCCCTGAACTTCAAAGGGCCATAACTTGCTCATTTTAACTCCGTTTTGGGTGATTTTGGTCTTGTTGGATTTCTTTTTCCGAGATGCACCTAATGGTATTATTCTTAGGACCAAATTTCTGGGTCCAGTCAGGGTGAATAGTGAAATGACCAAAATACCCTTTTCTCCAAAAAGTGAACTTTTCATTTCCTATAGAATGTCCAATTCATTTTTGTTAAATAGTGTAAATTGGTCGGGGCATTACACCTAGGAAATGATATAGGTTGCTCAGCCTAGAGATATAAAGCCTACCCAATATAATATACCACTAGTTAGCCTTTTGAGCCTATTACTAAGCCTTTTCTTTCTTAACCCCATTCACCTTAGCGATAATAACCCAATAAAATAAAGACCATTATCCATCTTCAAAATGAGTAGAAAAAAATAAAAAATAGGACAAAAATTCAAAGAAGTGAGAAAAAAGTAGTTGTCTTTCTTCCAAAGAAGAAACAGAAAAGTGAAAAAAAAATTGAAAAAGAAAGACCAAAATTTGAAAAAGAAATTCACTTCAAGTACAAACCTTAAAAGAAAAGTTGTCCTAGTAGATATTCACTAAAGATATCTGCTCAATTTTGAACCTTTGAATTCTTTATACCTTTCTTTTCTAAACCTGTCCTAAGCCTATATTTCATCCTAGTTAAAGACCTATTGATCTTAGGTGGACATAGCCTTAAAGAGAAGATAAAAAAAAAAGAATTAAAGTAAAAGACCCCTAATATTCTTGGTGTTAACATCCACTTTTATGGATCACCTTCCTTTGTCTCATGAGCATTAAAAAGAATTATGTGAACCATCAGCTTGTTGGATTCATTCACATAATGAGAGAAATATGTTTAAATCCCCTATCTGAGAGTTTTCTTTCTGAGCGTATACCTGTGAGGATTTGAGGTCAAGACATATTTCCAATGGAATGTAAGTATATCCAATTAGAAGTCAAGATTTATGTGGCTATACACACATATGCACTCTAAGAATTAGCTCAAATAAAATGTCTTTAATATATGTATGGTATGTAAAATTGTCAAATCCTCTTCATTAAGTTGTGAAAAACTAGTCAATTTGATAATGAATGAGGATTCTCTGAGATAAAATAAGGAACTCTACTTTATTGAATTTTGTGGGTATATTCACTGCAAACGAGGCCTAACTCATCCACTAGGGGTAACCCAGGGATTCAAGGGCTTGTTGCATGTGCTAAATGCAATCGTGAGTACCTACAAAAGTGGCATTTTGTACAAGTTTTGTAATATAGTTGTCTGCATGCTTTGCTCAGGACTAGCAAAATGTTGGTTGGGGGTGTGTTATGTTTCTAATTTTGATTAAAAGACCCCTAGTTTAGCATTCAATTAGATCATCTAACCGTCCAAATTGCAAAATTTAGCTTAATTGACCATCCAAATCATAATTTTCTCAAAATCAATGATTAGAGCTTATTAGAGGATTAATGTACAGTTTTAATTATTCTAAATTAATCTTTTATTTTGCAGATCAACTAAAGGAGGGTTGGATGGATCAAATCTAATTTCAACGGTGCAGATCAAGTGGAGATCAAGAAGAAGAGTCCTAATTGAAAGAGGATTCTTAAGTGGAAGAGTCCAAGATAGGGATAACAAGAGTTTGTTGGAGAAAAATAAGAAAGGAAAGAAATATGAAGAGGGGAGCCATATGAGTGGGGAGGGGAGTCTTTTTGGAGTTTTGGATTTTTAGGTTTTGTCTTTTACTTTCCTTATTCATCTTTTTGTTCTCCTACTTCCCGCTCCTTTGTTCATCATCTGTTTAATTTGTCTCCTATTTTCAGTGCATTTCAGAGACCTTCCTTCTCTACATCGACCATTCACTCCATTGCTCGCATTGCTACTTCCCCATCTTCATCTTCTGTTGTTTTTCTTTGTTACCAACACCCATCATCTATCCCTCGTTCTTCTATCTCTTTCCTGTAGACTAGATTCCACTCCCTGTTCTTCATCTTACCGCCAACCCAACACACCTAGTCCATTTTCTTTTCCTTACTCGGTTTCCTATTGGAAACTGAGTTCCAGTCTTCATTGCACCTGCTTCTCCATATCCTAGTCCCACCCTCTACTCTCCCTCTCTAGCCACGTTTCCAACCTCTTCTTCAATCCAGCTAATTCAACACCCCATCTCATGCACCTATTCTTTCCCGGCTCCCCTCTCTATCACTATCCTTTGCTTAGTAGTTCAACCCACCCTCCATCGCACCTCAAAACCATCACCTCCACCAGCAAGGCATGAGCCAGATCAAAACTAGACAGCCATTTGCCCCACTCCTGAACAGTACGATGCCCAAAAAGGGCATCATTTTTCTCTAACCTTAAGAGCCCTCCACTAGCCAGATGAAAGCTAGGCTAGTCCATCTTGGCCATGTGATGCCCAGACCACCACCGGCCTAGGCGTCATCATCCCTGACATCACCAGTCCAAGCACAGCTCACAAACCTTCCTGCTTTTCCATTATGCCTGGATCTTCTTCAGCAAAGTTCCACTTCACTGCCGGCAGGCCCAGAGGAGGAAACCCAAGTCAGGTTTGCCTCAATTTCCCCTCCTCTCTTCTCCTCTTCCTTTCCCCCTTTCTCATCTGGTCTTCTTTTTCGTGGGTTTTGTCTGGTTTTGTTAAAACCAGATTTTTAATTAAATTCTGGTTTTGCCCTTCCTGTTAAATGAAATGACATTTTCTATTCATTTTCATTAATTACGTCTGCGTCCCCTGTTTAATTATATATGTATCCCCATTTTATTTACATCTGTGTCCCTGTTCCATTTAAGCTTTATTTTATCCATCTTTTGACAGTGTTATCCATGGACAATGCTATCCACGAATAGTGTAATTCAGGGATGTTTGATTAGTTTTATTTTATGTTTTCTGGACTTGAAAGTTATGTAAATTGCATAATTTGAATAAAGTTGAGTAGTTATATTAGCTTTGTTATTTTCTTTAAGTTTTAAAGAATTAAATTTTATTAAAATCTCCAATTAAAGTGAGTCCCTGTGGAATCAACCTGTATTTGCATAGCTATACTACAATAGCCCGTGCACTTGCGGAAAACATCAACAACAGGCTTATTCCACCTAGTGTTGTGATATAGATCAATCTTTGATTGATATTTCTTAAACCTTCTTTGGTTAAACTCTTTCTTCAAGACCAACATTCTATTCTTACTTTTGCATCATAGGCACTTTTTTTCTACTAGCTTGAGCTCAAGTCTTCTTCACCCATTAACCATTCTCAAGATCAAATCTTATGTCTTTGATTGTTGCTTTATTGATCAAAAGATTGTTAGATAGTAGTTTGGAGTTTTATTTCCCAACATGCACTCCATTCAAAATGGTGAGATAAGGAAATCATTAGTCTCTCCTCCTTACTCTTGCAATTCCACTTCTCATGAAGAATTAGTTATGTAGCATATATCTTCATCCTATTAGCAATCCTAAATGTAAGGTACAACCTAAGATTACTTGTGCATGTCAGACTCTCAATTTTGGAAAAGAAGATTTGGCACGCATACATAAAACCTAATCTCAAGATTTAGACCACTTATCTTAAACCTAATCTCAAGACTTAGACCTCCTTTCTAAGCCTAAGCCTAAACACTTCTTCTTTGCAATTATCCAAGGAAACTACTCTGAATGCATGCCATCATAGTCAAAGTGAAGGTTTTGTCCAAGCTCACTTGTAGTGAGCGTAAAAGTCCTACCATGTGCATAAGTCTTGAGAAATCCATATGAGAATCTCTCCATGTTAGAGTCGAATGCTCAAACTGAAGCATCATAAGTTGCACTTTTTACTTCAAGTCTCATCCTTCAAGCTACTGCCAATTCTCTAATTGGGACAATTTATGTGAGTCTAAAAACTCATGAACCATAAAATTTCAAATTTTTATGCTATAAATAAATTGTTTGTGTAAGTTTACAACAAAAGTAAGTTGTCTCACTTGTTTATGAGTTAGAGTGTGCTAGATTCCACACTAGGGTTCAAAACACCAAACTAGCAACTTCTATATTATTATTTTCAATATTGATAATGCTTAAATGGATGCTTAGATTGCAACAAATTAAGAGTAACCTTGATCATTGAGATTAACCCACAGTAAAATGATTAAAGGAAGTATCAGCTCATTTTAAATAGTAATAGATGGATGAGATCAATTATAATCTTATTTTTATTAAAAAAGAGAGGATGGATGGTTAGGATTCATCCTATCATGATAATTATCTAAGATAATCATGATAACTAAATGGATTTAAATAAACAAATGAGTGGTAGTGATTGGTCTGCACAGATTGTAGATAACAGACAACTAAGTGGCTCTCATCTCCCACTTTCATAGCTCCTACACATCCAAAATTTGAGATATGTTGGCTGTTGTAGAAAGAGAGAGAGAGAAATAGAGAAAGGTGTGGAAGAGAGGAGAGAAAGGGACAGGAGAAAGACATGAAGGAGAAGGGGAGAAAGGAAAAGGAAAAGGAAAGGAAGGATGAAAAGAACAAGAAAGAAAGGAAAAAGAGGAAAGAAAGAAAGGATAAAGAATGAGAGAGGAAAAGAATCTAACAAGGAGATTTCAACAGAGAAAAATTTCTCTAGGTAGGTGAAAACTCGATATGTTTATGATTTTAACATGAATGATATTAGTGATAATCAGATCTATAAATCTGATTAGTTTACTAGTTTTCTAAGAAGTAATGATGTGTTCTGATACTTACCACTAAAAACTATACTATAAGAATGAATAGAACATTGGTTGTAAGATCTTTAGATGAGCTTTTAACCATATTTATGGACTACTATCTATTATGCTTTATGGGTGAAAGTGTAGTGGATATTTTTCTTGTAAAAAGATGAGTTTTTATTATCATATTTATGGTCTCCTATCTACTGTACTTTATAGCTAAAAGTATAGTCATTATTCTTTTTTATCAAAATATGAGATTTTAAACATGTTTTGGGCTATTATCTACTATGCTATATTGGTAAAAGTACAGTTACTATTTTGCTTATGAGTTTTTCAACATTTTTTGGACAACCATATACTGCTATATAGCTGAAAGTATAGTCTAGCTTAGGGCATCTAGGTAGTTGTTTTAGGAAACCAATGATGTTTTGACACCGAGAGAATAACTATCATCATTGTCAAGTTGGTCATGAATGCCCTTGCAAATGTCTAGTACTAACAGTTTGGGAAGACTAACCAATGTACCTATTGAGACCAAGTTGAGGGAATTCTTGAGCCAGTAGTGGTGGGGGCAATTTTGTATTTTCCATCTAGTGCAGTTATGTAACTGCCTCCTCTAATAGGTGTCAATGAGGGAAAAGCAAAGTGGTACCGGACACTCTCATTTATATGGTGCTAGTTGATTGATCTAACTAGACTTACTAGTGTTAGTCCAAGGGGAGTGGCCAATGCCACCACTTGCCCTAAACTAGGGTCGACTAGTACTACCCTGTGGCTCAAGGTAGATCGACCATACTACTCTAAAAGGAAATATATTGGTGTTGCCTTGTGGGAGATTAAGAGATATAGGTGTAATATTTTATACATAGATGGTCATTATTTCAAACTAAATATTGAGATGGTGATATCTCTATAATCTAATATTTAGTTAACTTGAGTCTTCTTTCATTGGAAATATAACAATGAGAAGAATATGTAATATCACAAGTAGTGTACCATTTTTTAGATTAAACAAAAATTCAAAGTTTATCCAAAATGGAGAAGTAAAAAAATAAAAAATTAAACCAAATAGTTTGGCAATGAGACCTGTATGAGTAGACAGAGCTTAGAAAGAGCTATCCAACAACACTAAGATAGTTAGAATCCAATAGTAGAGATATAAGTAATGAACAAAACAAGATTATACATTAATATTGACACCCCTTTCTAAATTAATGCCCAGAATGTTGGGTTAGTAGGATGCACTTAGCTACCAATACTAGGAAACTAAGTTAACTAAGTGATATATTTAGAAATATGATATTCCCTATATTTAGTATTTCCTAACCTATAAGTTTCCATAAAAATCATTAATTAGGGATTATTTTACATTTTGTAGGAATAGGGGACAGCTGAGAAAAATGCATATTTTTTGCGATAAAGACCCTAAGAAGAGCATGGCCAATGTCCAAGATTATCATGGGCCCGCATTCCATAAAATATGAAGTCTAAGAGTTCACAATGATTAGTGGGTGTCATTATCAAAGTCAAAATAGTCAAAAAGCCTAAGTTGAAGACTGACCTTATCCTTTCAAAAAAGGGTGTACTTATCAAAAGTAAATTTTACAGAACTTCCCATGCATGCATGCATGCAAGCTATCTACCACCTTAAGAAGCTTCTAATATAGGCTCAAATCACATACATTGGATACACATACAATGAGAGCTTTTCTAGAACAAAACAAATTAGAAGACCGAGGCCTGCATGAGACACATTTGACTCACTCTCTCTCCTACTCAACCAAAAGATGGGACCAAACTAATGATTGAATGACTTTATCATGCAAGCATGTGCAATCCCCTTAATTCTACTTTTTTACACAAGAAAAATAAGGAAAAAAGTTGGAAAAAATAATGGAGGAGAGGTGAGAGATTTAAAGGTGAAGATCTATCCTTGTTATGCATATCCTAAACAACCAATGAAAATTAACTCAAGGATGGACTAATGAGAAGCAAGACTGCAATGAAAACCAAAACTAATCCCATTGGTGGATATCTTTGTCGATGGGCTTCCCACATAAATTTTATGAGTAAAACATCCCATTCTACGCGTGGGCACATTCCATCCTCCTTGAAGCTTATTGGTCAGAGAAAATAAAGGTGAGCTGAGAGAAAAATAAGGAGAAACCTATAGTGGATGAGAAAATCTTAAGGGAATCTATATCATCCACTCTAAGGCATGTTGATACAAAGATCGAGAGAAAAAATAGTCATAAAAGAGATCCTTATCGATAAGAAAACTTCAACAGAATCTCATCCATTCAAGGTAGGTGAAACATGATCCAATGGACAAGAATGATGTAGAGGAAAGTTACAAACTTCAGCCACCACCCCTTTCATGAGAATTCAAGGTAAAACCTAAGGAGGAAAGATTTTCAATATCCATCTATATCCAACGAGCCACTTTTCTTTCAAACTTTTTAAACTTTCACCACCATTGTATCCCATCCATCCTTCCTTATCCCATTCCATTTTTCCACATCTTTTCCTTTATTTTTCCACTTTACTATCTATATCTTTCCTTTCAACTTATCTTCTTCCCCACTCACCTTTATTTCCTTCCCTTCCACCCCTTATCTCTATCCTCCTAACCTATTCATATCCATTCAAATCTCATTACACTTAGCATGACACGTTCTATGCCTATCTGCCATTACATTCCATGCTCCCTCCTTTTTTCTCTTATCCCCTTCCATTCTTCCTCACATGTCCATCACATCTAAACCACTCCTTACCTCCTTATCCTCATGATCTTAGTCATTCACTTCTTAAGGCTTCCACCTTAGAAATTTATAAATAGAGGTGAGATAAAAGAAGAAAGGTTCTCTTACTTTTCCTCAAAGTACTATACATAATTCTTGAAGAAATAGAGGGAGACAAATCACTCTCACCATCTCTCCCTTAAATCTCAACATCACCTCAAGGGGAGAGAGGTAAGAGTCTCAACCATTGATTCCCCATCCCTTCTGTCTTCTCCCATCTTCTCCTTCTCCTATACTCGCTCCTTTTTTACTCACATGCAACCTTCTTTGCATGCACTACACACGTCCATCTTCCTTGCATCCTACCTTGCATGCATAGCAGCCTTACCACCATAGCCTTTGCATGCACTAACCCCCTTCCACACCATTCCACCTTAGAATCACATGCACATTTCTCCCTCCTCTCTCTTACTTGCACAACCCTTTCTAGCCTTCCATCATCTTGTCCTTGTTTAATTGAGTTTTGGGAACAATAAGGAAAGGAAGAAAACTTTGTGCCACTATCCATGGCAGCCAAGGAATCTCACCTTCCTAAAGTATGGTTTAAGGACTACTTTGGGTCAGTGGCATATTGGGTTCCATATGAGAAAAGCTTAGTGGTAGTTTTTTATATATTTTGGGTTGAAAAGAAGTCTATAAGCCCTGGTTGAGTAACACAACAAAGAGAGTTGTAAAGTGGAATTCAACCCTAGGAAAAGAAGTGAACATGCAAAGATCCTAGTTGGGTGAAACAACTAAGGCATTCTATAGTAGACACTTTAAAGAAAGTTTTTACTTTATTTTCTTGTTCCTTTCTTTCTTATTAATGTATTTTATTTTACTGTAATTCAATTCCATTAATGAAAGTAAATTATTCTTAGTTAGTTCACTTTCCTTGCTTTATTTTAGTACCTAGAGCTTATGTAACAACCCTAAAATTTTACTATTCCATGATCAGGTTATGAGTTTTCAAGAAGTATATTTTTAATAGGACAATAATTTGAAACTAAAACTATAACCATTACATAGTACTCATAAAATGGAATTCAACGAGCCAAAGAACGCTGAAAACAGAGTCAGAATGAGGAAGTTATGGACTTCAAAGTTAGGGCTATTTTGGTAATTAAAAGTTTAAAAAAAAACTTAGAACCCTCATTGATACGAATCCAACGTCACTAAGTTTGTTGAAATCAGAGATTAGACGAATAAATGGTAATTTTCTTACAAAAGGGTATTTTAGTAATTTTACCAGTGGCCCCCACTTGTAGAAATGCGGGTCCGATGGTGATGAGGTGTTGGGTGCATAAGAATCATACACGTTGACTGAACTTAGGCTGAGTAGAATGATGAGGAAAAAATACAATCATTCTAGGTTTAATATATAAAAGGAAAAGGGAGAAAAGAAATGAGTTAAATAACTAAGTGAAGGGGGCCACATTTGATAATGGCACCCCCCACTTAAGTAAAACAAGAAACAGGCATTAGGTATGTTTCCCAAACCTAACGCAGATGGGAAAACCCGAGGGAGAAAGACAAAATGGGGAAGAAGAGAAGAAGAGAAGAAGAGGGAAGAGGAAGGAGAAGAGAGGAGAGAAGGTGGAAGGCCAACCTGCACGCCAGAGACGTGCAAGTTCGCCTGAGAAGAAGAAGAAAAGTAGATTTTTAGGCGGTTTTTCATGTCGAAAAAGGAAGGTTAATTCGGCCGCCATTTCACTCTACAATAGGGGGCGATCAAAAGCCCTTTGATCCTGTCGCAATTGGAGGAGAATCAAAGCTGGATTGAGAGGGGAATAGTGCACGTAGCTAGCGATGGAGTGTTTCACGGCAGGTCAAAGCCGATCTAGCATGCCTAGGAAGGGGAAAACCACGGTCATGCCTCCTTTAGGTCAGATCTACAAAACCTTGTTCTTAATTTGGTGATATTTGTTAGATCTATGAATTTCTATCCTAGATCTAAATTTAAGGATGATCCAACTATCCATTTCTTAATTTAAGTTTATGGATAGGTAGAAACATGGTGAAAAACCTTAAAATCAACTCAGATTACAGATCTAGAATATAAAACCAATCAAACAATCTCAGCCGTTAGATCAAGTACTGTTCATACAGTAAAAATTTGATGTCTGATCACTGATCAGACACCATAAATGAATTAAAAATCCTTGAAATTACTATAATATAGGAGGAATTGATGAATTTAGATGTAAATTGACTGCAAACAAATCAGACGGTCTCAACTATCCAATCAAGTACTGTTCACATAGTAATTTTGAAGTGTCTAATCAATGATCAGATACCACGGATGAATCCTACAAGCCTGAATTAGCTAGGATGTGACTAGAATGTTATAATTTGGATGAAAACCTAATAAGAAACCTCAGTTGTCCAATCTGTTTATAATAATCCCAATTTTTGTAATTGATTAAGAAAATCAATAAAGTTTGAGTTTCAGATATTTTGGGTTGGAATATTAGGGTTATTTAGAATGTACTTCTTATAGAAGTATAATCAAGGGATAATACATGTATAATTGAAATTGAACTCAGCGAACCCTTCACAATGACTATAAGCACGACAAATTCTGAATTCGGATGAAAAATCCTTAATTTTCTTTATTTTATCAACAAAAGGGTAAAATAGTAATTATACCCATAATCGAGATCTGAGACATTAAAATTTAGAATGTTCTGAGAAATACGAATCCAGCACCACTAAGTACGCTCAATTCCAAGATCATGGGAATAAACCCTAATTTTTATACATAAAGGGCAAAATGGTATTTTTACACTACGTGGGGCCCACAAGGGACCTAAAAAGGAGTCCAATGACTAGGCCACATGAAATCATGGGTCAAACCACTGCCATCTAGTAGTGGAGAAAAAGGTGGTGGTGGAGAATCCAATGCTAATTAAATAATAAAAAGAATATATCATAATCATTACACATAATCATGAAAAGCACCCAAAATGCTTATAAATACACCCCCAAAAATCCTCTAAAAATTTCCATAAAATTCTCACGAAATTATCTTGACTTCCCCTATAAAATCAAACATAGATCCATTCCCAAAATCCCAAAACTCCCAAAAGATCCCTTTCTTTCATTTTCTCCCTCCCCTCTCTAGATTGGAAGAAGAGACCTAAATTCAATTAGGCACTTTGTTCCAAATCAAATATCATAGATCGCACCGTATAAAATTTCCTACCATACCATAGCTACAAAACACATAAAGAAATTTCAAGACCCAACAGCTAAAACAACGAAAATCACAAGACAAGTGGATCTTGGGTTATCTTATCATCAAACTGGTATTCTCTTAATTTGGACTATATAACCGACGTTTTTCTCCAATTAGGTAGGTGGAACTACTTCCTAGACATATTTATTATTGTTTAAAGAAAATTTTATTTTACTGTAATTTGATTTGGGTGAAAAATTGTAAAAATAAAGTAAAGATCAGAACCTTCAATTCATGATGATTGAGGGCTCAGATGGAAAATCTGACCCTTCCAATCGATCCAAAAGGATCCAAAACCCATATGGTAAAAGTTTCACGAAATTATTAAGTTTTGGACCCTCAATTGAGAGGGATTGATTGGACGGTCCAGAACGAACTATCCTATCTCTCGATCGAATTGGGTTCCCTAGGACGGCGTGCAAAATGCCATACGAAAATGCAGCACACGACAGTGTTTTCGCGCATGCACCGTGCGTGTGACGTCGTCCCAACGGGATGATTGCGCTAGAGCTCCGATTATCGGGTGAGCATGTCACGCATTCGTCCCGGTGACAGAGGCGCCACCTAACCAATTCTGCCCAACCCATTCCTCCCGAACGATTTGGGCCGTCCGTTCCGATGGGCCCAGATCATATATAGACCCTAGGAATGGACTGTGAACTTCCGAACTCAATTCAGAAGTCATATGAACTCCAAATTGAGATTGGAAAGAAGCTATGGAAATCTTACAACCTCTAGTTTCTTATGAAATGATAAAATAGAGAAATATCTAATGAAACTTTCTATATTTAGGAAATAAGTTTTCAATTTCCAAGATCTTCAAGATCTGAGGTGATTAGATCTTGGTAATCTATTTTAATAATGGTATACTATTGAAATAAAGTGATATATATGGTTTATTTGGACATATCTGAGATATATTAAGGGATCTACCCATTATGGTAGAAAAATCCTAAAAATACAAAAGGACCCACTTGATTAATGAGATCAAGTGTGATCAGATCCTTGGGATTGATTGAATGAATGATAATATAATGAAATCCATGGAGATCATGCATTGAATATGACAATAACAAAGCAATATGATCTTTGGACCTTAATGAAGAAAAACTCCTAAATGTATTTAAAACCCTTAATTAAAAGGAAAAGATCTAAGATCTAATGGTTGGATCATAAGTAAAGGTTTCTAAAAATATTAACGTAATTAGTTTCATTTTCTATTATTTGATAATAGCATTTTAAATGTGATTATTTTATAAAGCATGCTAGTGCAACTTTTAGACTTTAGCATAATATGTGATTAGATTGTTATAATAGGTTGCTAGATTTAATTATCATAGGGGAACGTTAGTGTGATTTTATGCAAGTGTAACTTAGGACCAAGTTAGTATGATTTCATGGCCATTGTAACTTAGGACCATGCTAGGATTTCATATATGATTATACTATAGTATGAGATTGTACCTTAGGTCCATGTTAGTTTAAATTGAGTTATTAAGGTATATTAGTTGAAAATCATGCTAGTGTAATTTTAAGTACCTTGTATCATTATCATTAAGTTGTTCAATTATGTAGTTTTATGCTTTGAATTTATAATTCATTTATGATTAAATTTCATTAGTAGATCTACTTATTATGAGATAAAGAGCATAAAACACCAAAAATGGAATCTAATGAGAAAGTAGAGTTTCATGACACAAATAAGAGTGGATTATTTTGGACTTAATTAGTAAGGGCTATAATTAGTAGGACAATATAAGGATTATCAAATCCTTGGCCCAAACTAAAAGAATAATAAACCCCATGAATGACATTGTAAATGTTCATGGACTTAATTAAAATCAATTAGAAAGAGTACTTAGGATCAACATGCTTATAGAAACCTTATGAAAGGTTGAGCTAAGGTCACTCTAGTGAATGTTGAACATAGTGGTTAAGGGGGGTTGTCTAATAAAGCCTCGCTCTTCCCCTACCTTCCGTTGATGTTTGTGAGGTCCAAATGCCTCACATGTTATGTTATAGATCAAATCTAGATCATTAGATTAGATAATCCAAACCCTTGATCAAAGATGATTCAAGGAAGAAAACCAAGATCATCCTCCTTAGGGATGATCCAATAACTAGACTTAGATCAAAGAAGAACTGGATGATAAAAGATCTAGGTCCTTGATCTTTATCAACAAGTGTAGATTGTCAATCAAAGGATCTATGAAAGATCAAGATCATGGAGATGGACACACAAAGACTTAGAGATAGAAAATACTTAGATATGAATGATTTAAAGATCATTCTAAACATTAGATCTAGTGATCAATAGGATTGTTCATAATTTATATATATTAACAGTATGTATGGATGTATAGATTACATACATCAGTCAGGATCATGGAAGATCTGGGAAAAGAGATCACTACTTGAAGGTAGGAGGATTTGATGAATGCATTTACATGGGATGTACATGATTGAACCCATGACCTTATGTTGACAAGAGTAATGTTAATACTTGTATTAAATCTCCTGAAACCCTTATGATCCAACCAAACACATATAAAATGGTTAAGGACTAGACTCTAAGTAAATAGGGAACTAGAAGATATTTCATCCCTAAGTAAATAAATAGATTGTCTAATATGTATGAAATATATTTTACATGCAAGCTTGGAGGCTTGTTATTTTGTTTTAATAGGCATAAGCCTGGGGGATGCTATGCTAGAGGAGTTATGAGGGTTTGGCCACCCACTTCTTAAAATTTGATGATTTGATGATACCTTGCCCTATGAGAGGCTAAAAGTCGGGTGGGGCAATTATGTGAAGGCCACCACTGTAAAAGTCATGTCTCCCCATATGAGTAGTGACATAATATTTTTCACTGTGGTATCAGTGGTGAACATGGCAGTTATCCTAGCACGCTAGTATGGATCAGACTGCAGCATGGTAGCCCTTTGATTATTTTGCACTATGATGCATATGAGAGTAGGCATAGTGAAATGCATTATGTTTTAGCATAATGAAATGCTAAGTAATTGTATATTACCAATATTTCCCAAGAAGGGAAATTCCTAGTGTAAGATTAGCTGAAATATTTAATTCTCATAATGGAGAGAATTGATTAGCTTAATTGGGAATGATATTTGACTACTTTCATAAATTTAACTGATTTACCCATGTATAGTATGTATGTATGTATGTATGTATGTATGTATGTATGTATGTATGTATGTATGTATGTATGTATGTATGTATGTATGTATGTATGTATGTATGTATGTGGATGTACATATATTACAAAGTAAAGAGTAGAGACATGAATATGTTTAGGGATAACGGGATTATGAAGTATTAGAATTATATTGTCAATTATTATGATTCTTGAGTCCCCTACCAAGCATTGCTTGCTGAGATATTGTAAATGTTGCAATGTTTACAATATCACAGATATAGGGAAGGAGAGTTAGGAGCTCAAGACGATAGAAGACTTGAAGAGAATAATCTTCGAGGTATATCCCTTGAAGACATGTATTTTGCTTTGTTTGAGAGTATTATATTGTAATGAGAGTTTCATTGTATGGTGAGCTTTGAGTTTTTGATTATGTAATTTGGACAAGTATTGTAATGGATTTGGCTGTACTATGAACCACTGGATGGTTTCTGGTATTTAATAAAAGTATTTTCCTTCAATGAAATTTTATCTTGTACAAAATTCTACTTATGTTATGTATGAAGTGATGACTTGGGTTTTACAAAACAAGTTCTAAAGAAAAGAATTTTTGCTGATTTATTTTGCAAAAATTTTTTACTATTAAGGTCCCTGCCTTTCAAAAATATATTAGAAAATGTGTTACAAAATCCAGGTCAGCACAGTTGGTATTAGAACCATTCATCCAGTCGCAGTACAGTACAAATATGTCCAAAACAGATATTATAATCCAAGTCTAGATTAAGATAGTAGTTGTATAGAGGATTGATAGAAATTTTGGTTTATGAGCAGATGCCACCAAAGAGAGTCATAAGGCAAGCAACTCAAAATACTCCAGAAGACAATATAGAGACAGTAACCATGAACAATGTGGAAGAGATGGTGACAAGGGTGTTGAGGAACCTCCTTCCTCACCTACAACAAACCCAAGGTTCATCACCACCCGTAGAAATACTAAGTAAGCAGGCTCAGGTTCAGCCTGAAGTGAGACATAATACACCAACACCAACACCAGCTACTCCCACACTAGTACAAGGGCATTCTTCCCTTGTACCAAGTGAAGAAGTTAGAAAATCTCCATTAGCACTAGAAAAAGTTGACAAAATTATGGAGAGATTTCAAAAGATGACTACAATGTATAAGGGCAAGGGTAAAGCTGAGAAGGCTGAGGAATGGATATATGAAGTAGAAAGGACTTTCAGTGCACTACGTACTCCTCCAGAGTTGAAGGTGAAATTTGCCACCTACTTATTAAAACAAGAAGCTGCATTTTGGTGAAGATCAACTAACAACACCTTCTTCTTAAATTCTAAAGATACTACATTGGAGGAATTTAAGGAAGTATTTAACCACAAATATTTCCCTTCTCATGTACAAGAAAGAAAGTTGATAGAGTTTTTGGACCTAAGACAAGGGAATATGTCGGTGGTGGAGTATGATAACAAGTTCACACAATTAAGGAGATTTGCGACTCATATGTGTAACACTAAAACACACACCATGAATCGATTCATTGAATGGTTGCACCTAGGGCTAAAAATAAAGGTATTGGGTACTAAACCCACTACCTTGGCAGAATGTGTGAAAATGACTTCCAAGTTTGAAGAAGAATACAAAAAGAGTCAAACTACTAAGTTTAGTGGAGGAGGAAATAATAACTTAAAGCCCTTCCAGAAGAATACATGGCCTTGGAACAATTTTAAGCCCCAAAGAAATCAGAGGAACAATGCACCAAGGCAAAATAGACAACCATGTCCAAGATGCAGAAAATTTCACCAAGGCAATATCTGCCCTAGACCTATACAACAACAACCACAACAATTTCCAAACAAGTCCCATAATTGTGGGGAGTATGGACATGTCGCCACCTACTGCATCAAACCATTGGCAGTCAAGGAGGCAAAACTAGAAATTGCCCCTCGACACCAAGGAATGGTCTTCGCCATCACTGACAGCTAAGCTAGACCATCCAATGATGTGATTGAAGGTACACTACTTGTAATGGACAACTATGCCAAAGTACTATTTGATTCTGCATCTACGCATTCCTTTATATCTTGCGAATTTGCATCTAGTATACAACTGTCAATGAAAAACTTGGGATTTAACCTAGATGTAACAACTCCATTTGGAAAAATAGTTAAATTACAAGAATACTTACATAATGTACCTATAGAAGTATTAGGCAAAAGAATGGACATATACCTCATTTTATTGAACATGGTGGATTTTGACATCATACTGGGTATGGACTGGTTAGCAAAATTCTGGGTAATTATGGACTGTCACAAGAAGAAAATTAGATTTGGTATACCGGGTAAGGAAGTATAAGTACTGTATGGGAAACACAAAGACTTAGACAAATCCATTATCTCAGCTATGAAGGTAGTCAAACATATGTCCAAGGGGTGTCAAGCATTTCTAGCAATAGTGATTTCCTTAGATGTTGAACAGCCCAGGATAACAGAAATTGAAGTAGTCAGGGAATTCCAAGATGTTTTTCCTAAAGATCTACCAGGATTACCCCCACACAGAGAAATCGAGTTTACTATTGAAGTAATTCCTAGTACAACTCCAATTTCTAAAGCACCTTGTAGGATGGGCCCAATAGAGTTGAAAGAGTTGAAAGGTCAATTGCAAGAATTATTAGACAAAGGGTTTGTTAGACCAAGTAGTTCACCATGGGGAGCACCAGTAATACTTGTGAAGAAGATAGGTCTATGAGATTATGCATTGATTATAGAATGTTGAATAGTGTCACAAGGAAAAATAGGTATCCCTTACCTCGCATTGATGATCTCTTTGATCAACTCCAATCTGCTAAGGTCTTTTCCAAAATTGACCTTAGATCAGGATATCATCAATTGCATATTAAGGATGAAGACATACCCAAGTCAGCATTCAGAACTCGATATGGGCATTACGAATTTCTAGTCATGTCTTTTGGGCTGACCAATGCACCAGCAGTGTTTATGGTTTGATGAATAGAATCTTCAATGAATTTTTGGATAAATTTATGATTGTATTTATTGACGATATACTAATTTACTCTACCAGTATCAAAGAACATCATGAACACTTACAAATTGTACTAAATACCCTCAGAACACATAAACTATTTGGTAAATTTAGTAAGTGTGAATTCTGGTTAGAGAAGGTCAATTTCTTAGGTCATGTAATTTCTAAGAATGGAGTAGAAGTGGACCCCACCAAGATTGAAGCAGTAATGAATTGGGAGAAATCTAAAACAATAACAGAAATAAGTAGTTTTCTTGGACTAGCAGGATACTACTGTAGATTCATTCAAGGATTTTCTTGTATAGATCTTCCTTTGGCTTCCTTGACAAGAAAGGGGGTACAATTAACTTGGACAGAAGAATGTGAAAATAGTTTTCAATATTTAAAGAAGAAACTAACTACAACACCAGTATTGACTTTGCCATCTAGAAGTGGAGGATATGAAATATACTGTGATGCTTCAGGCAAGGGTTAGGGGGTGTGTTGATGCAAAATGGGAAGGTCATTGCTTATGCATCTAGACAATTGAAGAAACATGAAATAAATTACCCAGTACATGACCTAGAATTAGCAGCTGTAGTTTTTGCATTGAAAATTTGGAGACATTATTTGTATGGAGAAAAATTCAATGTATTCACAGATCATAAAAGTCTTAAATACATCTTCACTCAGGCTGATTTGAACATGAGACAAAGAAGATGGATAGAGTATATCAAATACTACGATTTTTTCATCCAATACCATCCTGGAAAAGAAAATGTAGTAGCTAATGCATTAAGTAGACAGCCAAGAGCTTTACTCACAAACATCACAATTAAATCAGCTTTTGTAGAAAGAGTCCTTAAAGCCCAAGAAGAAGATACAATAGCTCAAGAATTGTGTAAAAAGAAAGGATTTATTAAGGGTGCAGATGGGGGTTTACATTTTTAAGAGAGATTGGTGGTTCCTTTAAATACATACTTGAGAAAGGAACTAATACAAGAAGCCCATCAGTCAAAATTTTCTATACACCCTGGGGTTACAAAGATGTATCAGGATTTAAAAAGAAACTTTTGGTGGGAAGGCATAAAAAGAGGGATAGGAGAATTTGTGGCTAAATGTCTAAATTGTCAACAAGTAAAAGCTGAACACCAAAGACCAGCTGGAATGTTACAAACATTGGAACTTCCATAATAGAAATGGGATAATATCACTATGGATTTTGTAACAGGATTGCCAAGGACCCGAGAGGCCATGACATGATTTGGGTGGTTGTGGATAGGCTAACAAAGTAAGCACATTTCCTTCCAATTAGGTAGAATCAATCAGTTGACAGTCTAGCTAAGTTATACATCAAAGAAATAGTAAGTCTTCATGGGATTCCACTATCCATTATCTCTGATAGGGATGGAAGATTTACTTCAAGATGTTGGAAGAGTGTACAACAAGCCTTGGGAACCTCACTTCAATTCAGTACAACATTTCACCCCAAACAGATGGTCAATTAGAAAGGACTATTCAAACCTTAGAAGATATGTTGAGAGCATGTGCATTAGATTGGAAAGGGAGTTAGGGATGAACATCTTCCGTTAGTAGAATTTTTGTATAACAACAATTTTCAAACAAGTATTGGTATGGCACCATATGAAGCATTGTATGGATGGCCATGTTGATCACCAACCTGTTGGAGTGAAGTTGGAGAAAGAAAGTTGATAAAGTTAGAACTAGTAGAACAGTGTATAGACAAGGTTAGATTGATACAGAAGAGGTTGTTAACAGCACATAGTCGACAGAAGGTTACGCAGATAAAAGACGTAGAGACCTGGAATTTGATGTAGGGGAGCACGTATTTCTAAAAGTATCACCTATCAAAGGAGTAATGAGGTTTGGAAGTAAAGGAAAACTTAATCCTAGATTCATCGATCCATTTGAAATCCTAGAAAGAGTTGGTTAAGTGGCCTACAAATTAGCCTTACCACCCCAACTCTCAGAAATACATAGTGTCTTTCACGTGTCTATGCTAAGGAAATACCTCCAAGATGACACACATGTACTTCAAAGGGTACTAGAAGAGCTAAAGCCATACCTAACCTTCGAAGAGAAGGCAATACAAATTTTGGACCGCAAGGAACAGAAGTTAAGGACCAAAAGCATTCCGTTAGTCAAAGTCCTGTGGCAACATCACTCTATTGAGGAAGCCACGTGGGAAACAGAAGTAGAAATGAGGAAGACACACCCTAGTCTATTTGATTAAGTATTGTATTACAAATTTCAAGGACGAAATTATTGTAAGGGGGGAAGATTGTAATAACCCCAATTTTTTTAATTGACTGAGAAAATCAATAAAGGGCCCTGCCTTTCAAAAATATATTACAAAACGTATTACTAAAACCCAGGTCATCACACTAAGAGACCAATCCTTACAATTTGGATTTACAATCGTTTGAAGATTTTGTTTTATAGCCTGATTAGATACTTCTACTTGTCAACTGGCTTTTCAATGATACAGTGTTGCAAATTTATGGATGATGTTATATTTTTTCATGAGTGCTTCAAATGGCTTGTTGCAAAAGTGTGCACAGTTATCATTTATAATGGCCTGGTGCAAATGGCCGGAATCCTTTTCCAGGTTTCCTATAATCTATCATATTCAATGAGCTTCTGGAAATTTTAAAGGTAATATTCTATTAATTCAAGAAATTGGCCAAATTTAAAAATTGGTGGGATCAAATTTATTTTAAGCACCCTTATGAAAATTAGGAACATTTATAACCTCTCAAAAAGAATGAATGGCTCCAAAATCAAATTGATTATAGGTCTGCACTAAATTTCTTCAGGATCTCTAAGTTATAACTACTTATCAATCTAGACTATGTGTAATGCCCGAGCAATTTACACTAAATTGGACATTCTATAGGAAATGAACTGAGTTAAATGTTTGAATTTATTTAAAATAGTAAATAAAGGAATTTGTGAGGAAACTTGGTACCATTAGATTCTACTTGAAGAATGGAATCCAACGCCTCAAAAATCACCCAAAACGGAGTTCGTATGAAGAAGTTACAGCCGTTTAAAGATAGGGGTATTTCTAGAATTTAAACAGAAAACGTTTAAAACGAAAAAGGATGAAAAACGCAGGGGGTCATTTTGATAACGGAACCTCCTATCGTCTTCCTCCTCAGATTTCTCCAGAAACCCTCAAATCATGAATTTTCCAAAGAAGTCTGCCACTGCCATGGCGGCACCACCATTGAGGGGCACCGCCTTCACCCCTCTATAAAAACCCCATCTCCCCCTCTCCAAAAACACATTTTTCTAGCAACTTTTGGACTGGGGTTTCCGGCAAAAACTAGAAACCCGTCCCTCTGTGTTTTTCGGCAACGGCCAGACCAAGTCTGGCCGGCCATTCCTTTACCCATCTCCCCATTCCCCTTTTCTTCATCTAGTCGCAAAGGAACAACGGGATTCCCCGTTCTTCGAGTTTTCCCGGTGGCATGGGGTTTTCAGAACCGAAACGGAGGACTACCAAGAGGGAGGAGCGCCATCTCCGGCTGCCCAGGTAAGCTGTCCTTCCCTTCACTCCGCTTTTAGTTCCCCCAGGCCAAGATCCCTGCTGGATCTGGCCTTTTCCCAGTCGTTTTCCAGCCGGGTTTCCTGGCCGAAAAACGCTCCAAGCTAGCTTGGGCCGGCCTTGCACGAACCAAGCGTCCCAAGGACGCCATGCTCCACCTACACCTGGGACTGGGTCCCTGGCACGGGTTCAAGGTGTATGACAGTGTGTACACTATCCTAGGTGCGGCCTTCGGGTGCGCGCGCGACATAGGGCACGGGTCCTGGCTCGACCAGGATGAACAGGGTGCCCTGGGAGCTGAGACGCGTCATGCTAGAAGGTGTGTCCGTGCGATGATGCGCGTCATAGCGCGTCACTTGAGCATGCATGTGCACGTGCAAAAAACGGTCCCTGGCATGGCCTTTGGGATCACACGCATGTGAGGCGGTCGCGATCCAACCAGGATGCACAGGTGTCCTGGGAACTGGGACACGCAGACCTAACGAGACTATAAAGTTAGGATTAGAGGATAAATTACAAAGTTTAACTATTGGAAAGTAGATCCATATCATAGGATCTAGCCTGACAAATGAATTAGGTAAGGACCATGGACCCAAAAGACAAATGTAACGATCTAATGTCTAAATGGATTGAAATTAATAAGGACTCCTTGTATCCATTCATACCCAGGAGTTTATAAATGAGACCCAGGGACAGGTTGAGTGATAAAGGACACGACTCTAAGAGACTTTGAGGTAGGTGCTCTATCTCTACTAGACTTTTAAAAAGAGCCATGATTGTTTTGAATGCATGTTTTAAGTATAAAATTATATGTCTTGTTTAGCATGACTTATTTTATGGCTTGTTTGGCATATAAATGAATTCAGCATGCATAGGATTAAATACATTATGCATAGACATGTTTTGCAAACAATTGCATATATTGCATGATTTGTGAGTATTGAGTTCTTGAAAAATTGCATGTCCTTGAGGGTTACCAAAAGACACTGGAGTGCCCAAAAGACGCTGGGTAGGTAGTTGTGAGGGTCAGGCAGTAAGGTCATGGGCGCTATGCCGAGAGGTTTGGGTTGGCCTCCAGCCTCTACCACTATTAGGTGGATGGGTACCACGCTCAGAAAGGGCAACGTCCCTACGTCGACTACACGTGGTACAGGGGGCTACCACTGGTGTCACGGCACTGGGTCGACGTGTCGTAAGCCCCGTTGAGGCTATGACCAAGTGTCCTCAAGTATTCGGGGACCACACGGCGGAGAGGTTGTGGGCATAGTGGGGCCCTATGGTTTCGTGGATTTACTTGCATTTCATATGGCATGACATGAGGTTGGTCAACCATACTATACCATATATCCATGAGTTGGATTCAGTTGAGCATCTTATGCATATCATTATGTTTATGATATATGATACTTTCGATTTGGATTATGTGATCCTTTAAGTCGTCAATATTTCAATTTGATAGTGTTTTTTTTATATCAATATTGAACGTGGTTGTTTGAACATGCACATGTTTTTAAGAGTATATGATTTTAAACATAGCATGCATTGCAAAACTAGTAGTGATAGACTCCTACTGAGTATAGTATATACTCACCCTATCCTTAACATTTTTCAGGATAGTTCCACTTACAAATAGAAGATGCCTCAGGAAATATTAGTGCTACGAGCAAGTGAATAAACAAAGGAGACAACTATACATGTGAGTAAACTCTCTACCCTTTGGACATGTATTTGTATTTATTTACAGTTGGACTGTGTGCTATGACTGGATAGACCTGGGGAAGAACATTTATGATTTTTGAAGTTTTTCAAAAACTACTTTGATTGTTGTGAAAGCAAATGACACTCGGGGTTTTCAAAATGAGTTTAAAACCAAAGATTTTCCACTGCATTGCATGATTTTTATAAAATGGTTTTCAAATAGGGATGCATCCCACCTTAGGAATTTAGATCTTGCATTTAAAAATGCATGGGAAAACTCGGGTCGTCACACTATGTATATGCAGCTACATGTATAGATGTGATCTTAGACTTAGCTTTCATGAAATACTTTAGAAAAGGAGTAAAATAATGAAATAAGCATATTGAATTTCATTCATAAGCTAAAGTAATCTAGACTATGCTTTAGAAAATTCAATTCTCATCATAGTGTAGAAAGTGATCTAAAAACTAAAAATTTCAATTTTTTTTAAATTAAGGAACTAAACTAAAGAAAATTAAAAACAACTAGAATTTGTTCGAATTCTACACTCCTCAACCTGAGAGAAACATTGTCCTTATTTTTTAAAAAGTAGGACCTAAAATGAATATGTGTGATGCAAAAAATAATTTGAAAATAAAGATATGGTATCGAGGGATCAGATCCACTCAATCCTGATAAATAGGATCCTCCAGTGTTGTGGACTCAACTTCTAGATTCTCATATTGTTGGAAAGGCTTTAAATGTTGACCATTTACTTTAAAAGTATGGCCAGTCCTAGCATCCTCATTCTCGACGATCCCATATGGAAAAACTTCTTTAACTGTATATGGACTGGTACATCGAGATCTAAGCTTACATGGAAATAGGAGGAGCTTAGAATTATAAAGCGAAACCTTCTTGTTTAGAGTAAAGGACTTTCTCATTATGTTTTTATCATTAAAAACTTTCATCTTTTCTTTATATACCCTATTACTCTCATAACCTTCTTGCCTGATCTCCTCCAACTCATTGAGTTGTAGTTTCTTATGCGAACCTGCATTATTCATATTGAAATCAAATGTCTTTATTGCCTAGTAGGCTATATGTTCGAATTCCATAGGCAAATGACAACCCTTACTGCATATAATACAATAGGGAGACATACCAATCAGCGGTTCGATGTACAATCCTATAAGCCCAGATCGCATCTGTCAGTCTAAGAGACCAATCCTTACAATTTGGATTTACAATTGTCTAAAGAATTTGTTTTATCACCTGATTAGATACTTCTACTTTTCCACTTGTTTGTGGGTGATATAGTGTTGCAACTTTATGGGTAATATTATATTTTTTCGTGATTGTTTCAAATGACTTGTTTCAAAAGTGTGTACTATTATCATTTATTATGGCTCATTGCAAATGGCCTAAATCCTTTTCTAGGTTTCTTATCATTTATCTGATTCAATGAACTTCTCAAAAATTTGAAGGTAATAATCTATTAATTCATGTAATTGGCCAAATTTAGAAATTAGAGGGATCAAATTTACTTAAAGCATGCTTAAGAATAATTGGAACATTTACAACCTCTCAAAAAGAATGAATGGCTCTAAAGTCACATTGGTTATAAGTCTACACTAAATTTCTTCAGGATCTCTAAGTTATAACTTCTTATCAAGCTAGACTTTGTATATGTAACTGCGTGTATAGATGTGATCTTAGACTTAGCTTTCATGTAATACTTTAGAAAAGCAGTAAAACAATGAAATAATCATATTCAATTTCATTCATAAGATAAAGTTATCTAGACTATACTTTAGAAAATCCAATTCTCATTATAGTGTAGAAAGTGATCTAAAAACTAAAAATATCAAATTTTTTTAAATTAAGGAACTAAGCTAAAGAAAATTAAAAAAAAAAAAAAAAAAAAAAAAAAAAAAACAGAATATGTTAAAATTCTACACTCCTCAGCTTGAAAGAAACATTATCCTCAATTTTCAAAATGTAGGAACTAAAATGAATATGTGTGATGCAAAAAACAGTTTGAAAATAAAAGATATGGTATAGAGGGATCAAATCCACTCAATCCTGACAAACAGGATCCTCCAGAGTTGTGGACTCAACTTCTAGATTCTCATATTGTAGGAAAGGCTTTCAATGTTGACCATTTACTTTGAAAGTATGGCTAGTCCTAGCATCCTCAATCTCGACAGTCTCATATGGATAAACTTCTTTAACTGTATATGGACTGGTCCATCGAGATCTAAGCTTTCTTAGAAATAGGTGGAGCTTAGAATTTTAAAGCAAAACCTTCTAGTTTGGAGTAAAGTACTCTCTCATTATGTTTTTATCATTAAAAACTTTCATCTTTTCTTATATATCCTATTACTCTCATAAGCTTCTTGCCTAATCTCCTCCAACTCATTGAGTTGGAGTTTCCTATGTGAGCCTGCATTATTCATATTGAAATCAAATGTATTTATTGCCTAGTTGGCTGTTTGTTCCAATTCCACAAGCAAATGACAAGCCTTACAGTATATAATACAATAGGGAGACTTATTAATCAGGGGTTCAATGTACAATCTTGTAAGCCCATAGCACATCTATCAATCTAAGAGACCAATCCTTACAATTTGGATTTACAATCCTTTGAAGAATTTGTTTTATAGCCTGATTAGATACTTCTACTTGTCCACTTGTTTGTGGGTGATATAGTGTTGCAACTTTATGGGTGATGTTATATTTTTTCATGAGTGCTTCAAATGGCTTGTTGCAAAAGTGTGTATCATTATCATTTATAATGGCTTGTTGCAAATGGCCTAAATCCTTTTCTAGGTTTCCTATAATCTATCAGATTCAATGAACTTATAAAAATTTTAAAGGTAATATTCTATTAATTCAAGTAATTGGCCAAATTTAAAAATTGGTAGGATCAAATTTACTTTAAGCACGCTTAAGAAAATTAGGAACATTTATAATCTCTTCAAAAGAATGAATGGCTCTGAACTCACTTTGGTTATCAGTCTGCATTGAATTTCTTCAGGATCTCTAAGTTATAACTACTTATCAATCTAGAATATGTATATGCAACTGCGTGTATAAATGTGATCTTAGACTTAGCTTTCATGGAATACTTTAGAAAAGGGGTAAAACAATGAATTAATCATTTTCAATTTCATTCATAAGCTAAAGTTATCTAAACTATACATTAGAAAATCCAATTCTCATCATACTATAGAAAGTGACCTAAACACTAAAATTTTCAATTTTTTTAAATTAAGGAACTAAGATAAAGAAAAACTATAAAAACTAGAATTTGTTAGAATTCTACACTCCTCAACCTGAAAGAAATATTGTCCTCAATTTTTAAAAAGTATGACCTAAAATGAATATGTGTGATGCAGAAAACAATATGAAAATAAAATATATGACAAGGAGGGATCAGATCCACTCAATCCTGATAAACAAGATCCTCCAAAGTTGTGAATTCAACTTCTAGATTCTCATATTGTAGGAAAGGCTTTAAATGTTGACCATTTACTTTAAAAGTTTAGCCAGTCCTAGCATCCTCAATCTCAACGGTCCCATATGGAAAAACTTCTTTAACTATATATGGACTGGTCCATTGAGTTCTAAGCTTACTTAAAAATAGGTGGAGCTTAGAATTATAAAGCAGAACCTTCTGGTTTGGAGTAAAGGACTTTCTCATTATGTTTTTATCATTAAAAACTTTTATCTTTTCTTTATATATCCTATTACTCTCATAAGCTTCTTGCTTGATCTCCTCCAATTCATTGAGTTGGAGTTTCCTACGTGAGCATGTAGTATTCATATTGAAATCAAATGTCTTTATTGCCTAGTAGGCTATATGTTCCAATTCCACTGGCAAATGACAACCCTTACTATGTATAATATGATAGGGAGACATACCAATCAAGTGTTCGATGTACAATCCTGTAAGCCCAAAGCACATATGTCAGTCTAAGGGATCAATCCTTACAATCTAAATTAACAGTCCGTTGAAGAATTTGTTTTATAGCCTAATTAGATACTTCTACTTGTCCACTTATTTGTGGGTGATACAATGTTGCAACTTGATGGGTGATGTTATATTTTTTCATGAGTGCTTCAAATGGCTTGTTGCAAAAGTGTGTACCATTATCATTTATAATGGCCTAAGAGGCCCCAAATCTAGAAAAAATGTTTTCTTTTATGAATTTATCAACTATTTTATGATTATTATGCCTACATGAGATAGCCTCAATCCATTTGGATACATAGTCTACAGCTAATAAGATATAAATGTAGCCAAAAGAAGGTGGGAATGGCCCCATGAAATCAATGCCCCGTCAATCAAAAACCTCAATAATAAGGATATAGTTTAGAGGCATCATAATTCTATGGGTTATTCCCCCTAACTTTTACCATTAATCACATGATTTATAAATACATGTGTGTCTCTAAATAATGACAGCCAATAGAAACCACACTGCAAAATCTTTACAACAGTTTTCTATATAAAAAAATGTCTGCCACATGCTTTTGAATGACAAAAGGAGATGATGCTATGTTGCTCTAAGTTGGGGGCACATCTCCTAATTATTTGATCTAGGTAGTACTTAAACAGATATGGATTATCCCAGAAGTAGTGCTTAACATTAGAAAAGAATTTTTGCTTTTCTAATTTGTTCCAATGTTTAGGAATCTTCCCTGTGACTACATTATTTGCAATATTAGGAAACCATGGAGGATAGGAGACATGAAAAAGTTGTTCATTAGGGAAAGTATTCGTAATTGGCAACTCATCTAAAGGTTCTATTAGGACTAGGTGAGATAAGTGGTCAACAACAACATTCTCTACTCCTTTTTTATCTTTATCTCAATGTCAAACTCTTGGAGTAAAATAATCCATCAAATTAGTCTAGGCTTAGTATCTTTCTTGGAGGAAAGATACTTAAGGGGTGAATGATCAGTGAAGATACTATTTTTGCTCCAACTAAGTAAGACCTAAATTTGTCCAACGCGAAGACAATTACTAAGAGTTCTTTCTCCATAGTGGAATAATTCATTTGGTTGCTATTTAGGGTCCTACTTGCATAATAGATGACATATGGATTTTTCTCTTTTCTTCATCCTAGTACAACTCTTACATCATAGTCACTAGCATCACACATGATTTCAAAGGGTAGGCTCCAATCAAGTGGCTACATGATAGGTGCACTAGTTAACTTATCTTTTTGCTTTATAAAAGCTTTCTAACAATCATTAGTCAACTTAAAAGGGGTATCCTTTGTAAGGAGGTGATACAATGGTCTAGATATAGCACTAAAATGTTTAATAAACCAACTATAGAATCTTGAATGACTTAAGAATGAGCGAATGTCCCTAATAGATTTAGGGATGGGTAAATTAATAATTAGGTCAACTTTGGCTCTATCTACCTCTATACCTTTGGATGACACAATGTGGCCAAGGACAATTCCCTTCGAAACCATGAAATGACATTTCTCCAAATTAAGCACTAAGTTCTTTTCTTCACAATGGTTTAAGACTTTTTTTAGATTTTCAAGGCATGTGTCAAAGGAATCACCAAAAATAGAAAACTCATCCATGACAACTTCTAAAATTATCTCCACCATATCACTAAAAATGCTCAACATGCAGTATTGATATGTGGCAGAAGCATTACATAATCCAAATGGCATTCTTTTGTAAGAAAAAGTGCAAAAAGGACATGTAAAAGTGGCCTTTTCCTAATCCTTGGGTGCAACTTTTATTTGGTTATACCCTGAATAACCATATAGAAAATAGTAATACTAGTGTCCTACAATCTTTTCTAACATTTGATCAACAAAAGGCAAAGAAAAATAGTCCCACCTAGTGACAGCATCAATGTACTTATACCAACTAGTAGTAACTCTAGTGGGGATTAATTTATTGTTGGCATTAGTGATCACTATCACTCCAGACTTATTTGGAATTACCTGAGTAGGACTTACCCATTTGCTATCACTTATAGGATAGAGATTCCCACATCAAGCAGTTCAAGGACTTCTATTCTAACCACATCTTTCATATTAGGATTTAACATTCTCAACAATTGACTACATGGTTTAGCATCATCTTCTAAGTAGATTCGATGGGTGCATATTAAAGGACTAATACCTTTAATATCAGTTAGGGTCCATCTATTGCATTTTTGTGTTTCCTAAGGGTTTTGATCAATTGTTCCTCTTAAGATTTTTCCAATTGAAAGTCAATTATAATAGGAAAAGTTTCTTCATCTCCTAGATAGGAACATTTGAGTTTAGAAGGCAGAGGTTTCAAATCTAGCTTAGGAGGTTCAACTGAGGATGGAATGGGAGTGGACTCCCTCAATAAAAGTTCCTAGAAATGAGGTTTCCATCTTTTTGTGTATATAGGGGGCACAAAATCAGGGAATGCATTAACTTCCTCTATTAATGTGTCATCATTAAATTCACTGAAGTGAGCTAAACAAGCCTTAAGTGGGCTTGATAAGGAAGATGATTGAAAATGATCTTGCATGACTGAATTTGTCATATTGACATATTGCAAGTAATCTAAGATTTCTCCTGGTTGCTTACAGATATCAAAGATGTTCAATTCTAATATCATGTTACTAAATGAAAGCTTCATGACACCATTTCTACAGTTTATTAAGGCATTGGACGTAGCCAAAAATAGATGTCTAAGGATGATAGGTATTTCTTCCTACTCATTCAACACTAGTTATGTGTCCAAAACTAAGAAATCAACTGGGAAAAAGAATTGTTCTATTTGGACTAACACATCCTCTATTACACCCCTAAGTATTACCACTGGTCTATTAGCTAGTTAAAGTGTAGTGGATGTTGGCTTAAGGTCTCCTAGTCCTAGCTGAACATAGATTGTATATGATAACATATTAACCCTAGATCCAAGATCTAATAAGGCCTAGTTAATCTTATGGTTGCTAAGGATGTAAGTGAGATTGACGCAACCTGGATCCATGTATTTCTGGTGTGTATGGTGCTAAAGATTTTAACTTACTTGTTAAGTCACAAATACCTTCTTTTTACACATTTAATTTTCTTTTGATTGTGCATAAATCCTTCAAAATTTTAGCATATGATGGGATTTTTTTTATTATGTCTAAGATCTGTATGTTGATCTTGACTTGCTTGAATATCTCCATAATCTCATCATTAGCACTACTCTTTATGACTTGACGCAACCTTTGGGGGAATGGAGTAGGGATTAAACATGGTTCAACAAGTGGAGTGGGGTCCCTTTCTTAGGATTTTTGTTTATTTTCATTGGGTCTTTCTACCTTATAAGTCTTTTGGGGCTCATCTTTCTCAATTATTTTGCCACTCCTAAGAATGGTGACAGCCTTAGTCTCTTCCATGGTAGAGCTTGATGATGCATTAAGTGTATTATTGCTAACTACATGTACACCCTTAGGATTTGCTTGTGGTTGAATTGGAAACTTTCCTTTTTACATATTTTGCATCCATTGACTCATCATACTTTTTATTTCATTCACAGAATAGTTGGTTTGTTTTAGTTGAACTTCTAATTGGGACACTCTCTTCTCTTGGTTTTGAATGTGTTGTTTGATATTATCCTCTACAAGCCTTTTGGGTCGGGCCAAGTAAAGTCCAAAAGGAGGTTGGTGAGTTCGGTATGGGGGTGAAGCAAGTATTCCTTGGTTTTATTGATGAGGCTGGTATGGGCCTGGTTATGAGACATTAGCAGTTGGTCCATTTCTCCAACTAAAATTTGGAGGGCTTCTCCAATTGGGATTATATGTCTCTAAATATAGGGAAAAAGTTCTTTTGTAAGTGTTAAGTGCATTAGTCTGATCATGAAGTACCTCTTGAAATGCTGGAATGGTAGGACTTTTTCTAGTAAGATAGGCAGTACTTTAAAAAATGCTACACGCTTATTCATCCTTATTTGAGTTTTTCTTTCCCATTTATACGGCTTCTACTTTTCAAGCTATGGTTGCTACTCTGGCATTAAGTTTATCTTTCTCAGACATGGCATACATTCCTCCCTTAGTAGATGTGGTAGTGGGCTTAGGTCTATCTGGATGTTCTACCCTCTCTAAGTCAACCCAGATTTGTGCACTTTCAACTAGCCATTCTAAATACTCTTATGCCCCATCTCATTGTTTATTCAAAAAGTTGTCATTGCACATCATCTCTACAAACTAATGCATGTCAAAATTAAGTTCTTCATAAAAGAAGCTAATAATGCACCATGGTTCATAGCCATGATGTGGGCATGTGAGTAATAAATCTTTGACCCTTTCCCAGTATTGGTAGAATCATTCTTTATCTTTTTAGGAAAAGTTCATTATCTTATAGCAAAGTGTATTTGCTTTATGTGTAGGGAAAAACCTTTTCAAGAATTCCCTAGTCATTTCATTCCAAGTCCATATGGAACCTGCCAGAAGTGCATTAAACCACATTTTTTTTATTTTTCCTTTAAAGAGAAAGGAAATAGTTTAAGCCTTATAGTATCTAGACCAATGTTTTATATTCGTTAGGTACTACATACCTCATTAAACTCTTAAAGATGTAAATAAGGACTTTCACTATCTAACCCATAAAATTTGAAGAAGTTGGACTACTCCCATTTTTAATTATAATGCACTAGCATTCTGAGGGAGAATAACACAAGATGGTGTATTAGTGTGTGTAGGCTAAAGATAATCTCTTAAAGTTATTCCATGAAGATTTTGATAGACATCATTGTCTCCATGATCACTTAATTAGTCCCAATCCTTATTTCCATTCCTTCTCTAATCTCTTTGCATTTCTATATAATTATTCCTCCTTGGTGGAGGTTGATATTCATCATCAATTAGAGGTGGTGGGTCCTCATTCATGATGAGTGGACAGCTTTGATCACCTCTAATATTACCACGGGGTGACTTACCCCTTGATCGTTTATCATTCATTGGTTGTAACTAATCTGATTGTATGTCTTTTTGGTTGTACTTGACTAACCTCCCAATTTTTCATGTACCCAAAAGTGTATACAATGAAAGATTCTTTTGTTTTGATTTGATTTAAAAGAAGACTATGATAAATGATACAATAATGCACAATCAAAGGGCACAATAAACAATCCCCTAAGGCTAACAAGCAAAAATATTTTGATTTTCTTGAATTTATGTGAGGCGATGCTTTTAGATTAGCCAATTTTAATGCTCCTCTCTTTTAGATTTGACTATTGCTTACCAATCGAGTTCTGCTCTAAAGTGGTTGATACAATCCTTGTGTCAGGAGGCATTTACACATCAATAGATGTCAACGAGAAGCATAGAAAAATCACTTGGATTTTAAGACACCTACTATAACACAATGCTTAGAAGTCACTTGAGTGATAATAGATAGTGTTCTATTAAGACGGTCTTACGAGCATATGATGGACTTTATAGGTCTCTTCTAATTAATTTTAAATTAACTAGAATGTTTGGGATGCGCGTTTGTGGTGATTATTCTAGGCAGGCCAAGAGGTGGTAATTAAATCTACCCTTGATCTTGTAGGGTCGAGTGCCTTTACTAATTAATTTTCACACCCCATGACAGTTCGATCAACATATAAATCACCTTAAAGCGATAAACTTTCCCTAAAATGCAATTTCAAACAGTAAACTAATGCAAACCCTAAAATGCAACAATTATAAATTGTGCTTTCTATATGAAATTATGCTACCAAACAATGCAAAAGTATTCTAAATGCAAACCCTAATCTAGGAATTTTAATGAGTTAGGATTTCTCACAGTGGGATCCTAAATAAGATCTTCTCATACAAGGGTAAGACCATTTACATTCCATCTCCACTTCTAGGTAATGATGGTCCACCCATGACCTGTATTATTAAAAATCTATTAAATGAATTGCAATTAATGAAAAATACAATGCGTCCTCACTCTAAGTCACTCAAAATAAAATATAAAAAATTTGGCTATCCTAAATGAACTCCTCCTTGAATTCCTCTTTTTCCAATTTTAAGCAAAATAAAAGTAGTAATAAGTACCAAAATTCAGGAAACATAGCAATTATGCACTTAAAAAAAAAAATACACCTAAAAATTTCTAAAATGCTAAAATAATTCAAATTCAAACTTTTTTTTAATTTTTCTTCTTTCTTTTTTTGAATTTTTTGTTAAATTTTATGAAAACTCCATTGTGCGTCCTCGCCAATAGTGCCAAAAACTTGTTAATTATTTTTCATAAGTGCACAAGCTGTTGGAGTATAGCTTCTACAAACATAGGTCAGTCTCAACTTAAAAAGGTGAATTAATTGTCTAGAAATTAAAAAAAAAAATGATGAAATGTAAATAACAATGGACTTTAAACTAAAATCTATTTAACCAATGAAAATTACAAAAATCCAAATTCAAAAAGATAGAAAATTAACTAAAAAACAATTTAAATCTTCTTCCTTAGCTTGATTATGAAAAAAATTCTTCAAAACTAATATCCTCAACATCGATTGGCCTTCATTTATCTCTCACTAGTAATTTTGATTAAATATCCAATGGCTAGATTGAGCAGATTCCCCAAATTTTAGATTATCTAGACTATAGAAAAATTTTGGGTTTTGGACGACTTAGATTTAGTCTTTGGATTTTAGATTGAAGATCAAAACTTTTGACTCAACTAGGAAATGTATTAAGAACATGATGTAAAGATTAATTGAAAATACAATGAGAAAGAGATCAGGAATTGAAGTGATTTTTTTTGTTAAAGCTAAACTGTTGATTAGGTTTAAGCTTTAATAAAATAGCATTGGATTACATAGTTCCTAAATAGAAAGAACAAGGATTAAGAAAAAATGAGATAAGGATAGGGATATAGATGTAATTAGATTAGGGACACAACAGGAATTAAATTTAAAGGCTAAAGGGTAATAATGGAATTTCCATTTTTCTAATTTTAGCCAAAAATAGAGAAAACCAATGGACAAGATGATGTAGGGGGAGCCGGAGACAAGGTGGAAAGAAGAGGAGGAGAAAGAGAGGGAAAAGGGTCAGGAGATGGCTGGTGTGTGAACATTGGCTAGAGAGAGAGAGAGAGAGGGTTACGACATCGTGTGTGGTCCGGTAGAGAGGACGGAGCACTGATGGGTGTGGGAAAAGAGAACAAAAGGAGAGGTGCTGGCTCGTCTGTGTAGTGATGTGATAGCTGGTGGCTGGCCGGCAGAGAGGGGAAAAGAGAGTAGTGACTGGGGGTGTAGCAGGTGGGCGCAATGCAGTGCAGGAGCAGAGGAAGGAGAGAGGAGAGGTGCAATCCAGTTTCCTACTAGAAATTGAGGGAGAGAAAAGTGTAGGAGGCAATGATGAGGGAGTTGTAATAGCCCCAATTTTTGTAAATTGATTGAGAAATTCAATAAAGTTTGAGTTTTCAGAAATTTTTTGCTAGAATATTAGATTATTAGAAATTCTCTTTATATATAGATTAAAACATGATTTAAATTTTATAAATTATGAATGTACTCAAAAAACAGATCGAAAGGA
This sequence comes from Warburgia ugandensis, assembly GCA_035236585.1. NCBI lineage: Eukaryota > Viridiplantae > Streptophyta > Magnoliopsida > Canellales > Canellaceae > Warburgia > Warburgia ugandensis. The sequence goes on along the minus strand of CP141126.1, from coordinate 67,846,891 downwards.
CACTAAGTCCGTTCAATTCCGAGTTAAAATGAAAATTCCCTAATTTTCTTCATTTTATGAATAAAAGGGTAAAATGGTAATTTTATCCATAACTGAGATCTAAGACATTAATATTTAGAATTTCTCAAAAATATGATTCCAATGCCACTAAGTACGCTCAATTCCGAATTTAGGAGAATAAAATGGATTTTTCTTCATAAAAGGGAAAAATGGTCCTTTCACACCCCGTGGGGCCCACAAACGAATCCAACACCCAAAAAACATGTAATGAGTGGTCAAACCACTACCGGCTGTAGGTGGAGAAGGAGCTGGTAGTGGAGGATCCATTGTTAATTTAATATTTAAAAGAATTAAAACTTAATTATCACATGTAATTATAAAAAATGCAAAACACCTATAAATATCCCTCCAAAATCCTCCAAAAATGTTCATTAAAATTCCCACAAAATCATCTTGCTTACCCTAAAAACCCATATCTAGATTCCTTCCCAAAATTCCAAAACTCCCAAAAATTTCCCTTCTTGCACTTTCTCTCTCCTCTCTCTAATTGGAACAAGAGACCTAAATTCAATTAGGCACTCTATTCCAACTTGAATGTCATAAATCTCACCATCCATATAATCCTAGACTACCTTATCTACAAAACCCCCAAATCAATTTAAAGATCCAATAGTGCAATCAACAAGAAATCACAAAAAAGGGACTATCGGGCTATCTTATCATCAAAGGTATTTATTTCAAATTGGGCTTCAAAACTACGTTGTTTCTCCAATCAGGTAGGTGGAACCACTTCTTAAACTTATTTCATGTTGTTTTATGTAATTTTTATTTTTCTGTAATTAGTTTTAGTTTAAAATTTATAAAAAGAAAGTAAGGACCAAAACCCTTCAATTCTAGATGATGGAGGCCTCAAATGGGAAATCTGACAATCAAATCGATTCAAAAGGGCCCAAAACCCCTAGGGTAGAAATTTCAAGAATTTTTATTAAGTTTTGAGCCCTTAATTGTAAAAGGATTGATTGGATGGTCCAAAATGGACTATCCGATCTCCCAAACCAAATCAGGATGGTGGGATGCAAAAAAAATGCAGTACGGAGACTCGCCTTGTGGCAACATCTCCACGCGCGTGTGCCACATGGGACATCGTCCCGACAGGACAACTGTGCAATAGCACCGATCCTGGGTGAATTGCGTCACGCTTGCATCCCAATGATGGAAGAGCGACGACCTTTCTACCCGACTGGCCCACTCCTCCTGATCAATTAGGGTCATCCATTCCACTGGGCCTAGATCAAATCTAGACCCTAGGAACAATTGTGAACTTCACAATTCAATTGTGGAGCCATCTGAACTCCAAATTGAGATCAGAAAGAAACTATGGAAAGCTTATAATATCTATTTTCTTTTGAAACCATAATATTGATAAAAACATTCCAGAAATTTTTTGTTTTCAAGAATTAAGTTTCTAATTTTCATGATCTTCAAGATTTGATATGATCAGATCTTTGAGAATCTAAATTAATGATGATATAATGTGGAAATCAAGAGATATCCATGATTGATTTGCACAGATCTAAGATAAATTGAGGGATCTACCCTTTATGATAGAAAAACCCTAAAAATACAAAGGGACTCACTTGATCAATAAGATCAAGTATGATCAAACCCTTGGGATGGATTGAATGAATGATGTTATGATGGAATACATTGAGATCATGGATTGAATATGACCAAAAACAAAGGAATATGATCTTGGACCTTAATGGAGTAAAAGCCTTAAAATTAATTAAAACCGTTGATTTAAAAGGAAAAGACCTAAGATCTAATGGTTGGATCATAAGTAAAAGCTTTAATAATGAGAAATGGGTTAGCTTGAGTTATGCATTGATTTTATTTGATTTATTTCATGAATATAGGATCCATGATAGATTATTTTAGTATAACTTCGTTTTAAATGTCCATAAAATTATTCATGAATGATGAATTATAACTCAGGACCATGTTGGTATGATTTCATGCAATTGTAACTTAGGACCATGCTAGGATTTCATGTTAGATTAGACTATCGTATGAGATGGTACCTTAGGTCCATGATAGTTTAATTTGAGTTTATTAGATAAAGTACATTAGTTAGAAATCATGCTAATATAATCTTAAGTACCTTATACCATTATCATTAGGTTGTTCAATTATGTAGTTTTTTGCTTTAAAGTTATAATTCATTTATGGTTAAATTTTATTAGTAGATTTAGTTGTTAAAGTAGTTATGAGATAAAGAGCATAAAACACCAAAAATGGAATCTAATGAGAAAGTAAAGTTTCATAACACAAATAAGAGTGAATTATTTGACTTGGACTTAATTAGTAAGGGCTATATTTAGTATGAAAATATAAGGATTATCAAATCCTTGGCCCAAACTAGGAGAACAATAAATCCCATGAATGACATTTTAAATGTTCATGGACTTAATTAAAATCAATTAGAAAGAGTACTTAGGGTTAACATGCTCATAGGAACCTTATAAAAGATTGAGCTAAGGTCACTCTAATGAATGTTAAACATGGTAGTCAAGGGGGTTTTCTAATAGAGCCTCGCTCTTCCCCTACCTTCCGTTGATGTTTGTGAGGTCTAAACGCCTCCTTACATGAGGATTGAAGTAACCACTTTGTGTTCACCCATTCAGCTAGTAAGCCTTAGCCAATTGGAAATAAGAGGAGTAGTCTAGACTTAAGCTGAAATAAGTTATCTTCAACTAGTAAAATATTAACTGGATGAATAATAATAATAAGAGCATAAAAGGTTAGTAAATTATCTAACCCTAATAAAAATTGTAAGTAAGATAAGGATGATCAAACAAGATCCATTGGATCTTGAATGATGAAGAACAATAAAAAGAAATAAATACTTCTTGATGATATATATATTGCTTCCAACTTAGATCAAATAGAATAAAAGATCTTAAATCAAATAGAATATCTGAACCCTTGATCAAATAAGATTCAAGAAAGAGAACCAAGATCATCCTCCTTAGGGATGATCAAACAACTAAACTTAGATCAAAGAAGAACTATATGATAAAAGATATAAGCCCTTGATCTTTATCAACAAGTATAAATTGTTGATCAAAGGATCTATGAAAGATCAAGATCAAAGAAACGAATACACAAAGACTTAGAATAGAAAATACTTAGATCTGAAAGATTAGAAGATCATTCTAACCATCAAATCTATTGATCAATAGGATAGGCACTATCTGAGGAAGATAGATCATGATAGGACAAAAGATCTAGATCCTTTATATCAAAGGACAAGATTAGACAAAGAATATAGATAGGATTATTCAGATTGTATATGTATTGACAGTATGTGTGGATTTACATATTTCATACACTAATCCGGATCATGGAAGATCTGAAGAGATGGATCACTACTTGAAGGTAGGAGGATTTATGAATGCATCTACATGGGATGTATATGTTGAACCCTTGACCTTATGTTGACAAGTGTAATGTTAGTACTTGTATTAAATCTCTTGAAACCCTTATGATCCAACCAAACACATATGAAATGGTTAAGTTAGAATTAAGGACTAGACTCTACGTGAATATGGAACTAGAAGATATTCCAGCCCTAAGTAAATAGACAGATTGTATGATACGTATGAAACCTATTTTACATGCAAGCATGGAGGCTTGTGGTTTTGTTTTAAATAGGCATAAGCCTAGGGAAGTTATGAGGGTTTTGCTACCCGCTTCCTGAAATTTGATGCTTTGAAGATACCTTGCCCTATGAGAGGCTAAAAGTTAGGTGGGGCAATTATGGGAAGGCCACCACTATGAAAGTTTTGTCTCCCATATGGGCAGTGACACAATATTTTTCACCGTGGTATTAGTGGTAAACAGGGCAGTTATCCGAGCGCGTTAGTACGGATCAAACTACAGCGTAGTAGTCCTTTGATTATTTTGCACTATGATGCATATGAGATAAGCATAGTGAAATGCTTTATGTTTTGGCATGATGAAATGCCAAGTAATTGTATATTACCAGTATTTTCCAAGAAAGGAAATTTCCAATATAGGACTAGCTAAAATACTGCTTTCTCATAGTGGAAAGAAATAATCAGCTTAGTTGGAATGATATTTGACTACTTTCATAAATTTGACGGATTTATCCATGTACAGCATTTATGTATAAGGATGTACATATATTACAAAGTAAAGAGTTAGATACATGAGTATGTTTATGAATAATGGGATTTTGAAGTATTAGAATTATACTGTCAAATTATTACGCTTCTTGATGACATCTCCATATTGTAGAAGACTTGAAGAGAATAATCATCAGGGTATACCCCTTGATGACATGTATTTTGTTTTGTTTGAGAGTATTGTATTATAATGAGAGTTTCATTGAATGATGAGCTTTGAGTTTTGGATTATATAATTTGGACAGGAATTGTAACGGATTTGGGCTATACTGTCAACCACTGGATGGATTCTGAAATTTAATAAAAATATATTCCTTCAATGGAATTTTATCTTGTACAGAAATTCTACTTATGTTATGTATGAAGTGATGAGTTGGGTTTTTCAAAACAAGTTCTATAGACAAGAATTTTTGATGCTTTGTTTTAAGAAATTTTTTTACTACTAAGGGCCCTGCCTTTGAAATGTAATACAAAATGTGTTACAAAAACTTGGGTCATCACAGGAGTAGAGAAAAAGAATAGAGAGGGAGAAGGGAGGGAGATGGCAGTGAGGGGGTCTGACCAGCTGGTGACAAAGAAAAGGGAAGGAGAGGAAGGAGCACGGTGCTGTGAGCACTGTGCGTACTACTTACAACACCGAACAGAGAGAGAGAGAGAGAGAGAGAGAGAGAGAGAGAGAGAGAGAGAGAGAGAGAGAGAGGTGGAAGGTCTTGTGTGGTGCTATGCTCATGCCGGCCAGCAAAGAGGGAATGATGAGAGAGTAGAGAAAGAGAGGAAGAAAAGAACAATAGGGAGAGATGCAAGAGAGAAGGAGGGTGATAGAGATAATAGAAAAAGAGAAGGAAAAGAGAGGGCAGTACGAGAAATAGGGAAGATGAGGAAAGGGGGGGTGTGCCAACTAGTTGGCACTATAGAGAGGGAAAAGGAGAGGGAGCAGAGAGGAGAGGTTTGTGTCAGGCATGGTGGAGAAGGTGAATGTGAGAGAGGGAGGAGAAGGAGAAGGTGTGGGTGAGAGAGGGAGAAGAGAAAGAGAGAGGGGCAGGGGGCAGGGGAGAAACAAAGCAGAGAGAGAGAGGGAATGAGGGATTGAGAGAATTATTACCACTTCCAGCCTTCTTTTTTTTTTCTTCAACCTTCTACCCGTTTTTATAGATTTTCCACAGGAATTTGATTCTCTTATCCAACTTTGGTAATTATTTTTATGATTATCTTCAATTTCTTTTCTTTCCAAGTTATTTCCTCCTTTATGATCTGGTCCGTTTGATTTTAAATTTGATTAATCTCCACAAAATAGGTCAAAATTAGAATCATTTAAACCTTACATTATATATCTAATTAGCTCTAATGATCATTTGACTGTTAAATTTACAAATTAATGGTTTGATGGTCAATTTGAGCTAAAATGCAAAAGTTTAAAATTGATTGATGAGGTGATCTAATTAGATGCTAGATTAAGGGTATTTTGGCTGAAATTGAACACTTAGCATGCTTACATGTGAATATCAACTAGGTGGACAGGATGTTCTTATCTAGAGTTTTACACGTTGAAATCACATAAGGAGGTGGAAAGATTGTTAGTTGTTGTTTGGGCTTTAGCTAGGAGGAGGTGGAGAGTGCTTACTTGGAAGAGAGGTGCTTTCTTAGAATTTTATACATTGAAATCCAAGAAAAGTAAGAGTGTGCATTGCATTCCTTGAAGAGAGGTAAGCCCTATACTCTAATTTATTCAAGGAAAACAACAAAAGAGGTAGCCACTTGCTTGTTTTGTCCTCATCAAGCACCTTCCCAAGTATCTCATCATCATCAAGACCTTATCCCAATAAGAGTTCGGCCACATGAATCTTGTTCCTTCATTCCCCTCTATTAAGTTCCATGATTTCATTTAGTCCCAAAGTTTTTAAATATTTTCTCACCACTTCTATCCATGTTCATTTGGGCCTTCCCCTTTCCCTTGTAGAACCTTCTACTTGCATTACCTCAATCCTTCTAACTGGTACCATTTTCGGTCTTCATGGGACATGTCCAAACTATCTAAGTCTAATCTCCCTCATCTTGTTACCTATTGGTGATACCCTTAAGTTTCCTCTAATATTTTCATTCCTAATTCTATCCTTTCTTGTGTTGCCACTCATCCATCTCAACATCCTCATTTTTGCTATGCTCATCCTATGAACGCGATGCTCTTTAATTGCCCAAGGATCTATTAGAGGAAATAAATTGATGAGAAAATAAAGAAGAGGGCACTTTGAATGCATGAAGAAGAGAGCTACTTGAATTCAATGTTAATCTTTGGGCTTTGGTGGAAGGTCCTTTAGTGGTGTTTTGTTTTCTTTAAGTAGCTGCCTAAGAGCAGCTACTTAAGCTTATATTGTTACTTGAAATACCAAGGTAAGAAATTCTTGAGTGGTGCATGAAAAACAAAAGAAATAAGGACATGACCCTTGCGCATGAAAGGTTGGTGAGGAAGTGTCTTTACTAAGTGCACTTTCGTTCATCCTAGACAAGCAAACCTTGTGCACAGAACTATATGTATATGCTTGTGTTGGTAATTGTGTGAGTAGTCTCTCGAGTTAGTGGCTGTTGGGTGGTGTGCATTGTTCTTGTTGAGTGATACAATAAGAGCAAGGCGTAGTGTAGATGCTGAAAGAAGGTGGTAGTGCCATTTAGAGCAAGTTCAACAAAGATCTCATTAAGTGACACAATAGGAAAGTTAGTGATATCTCTTTCACTCCATAGGGAATTTTAGTTTCTTTGAATTTTAGTTTCTTTTCATTTTTTTTTTCTTTGTTTAATTCTTGTATTTAAATTCTTCTAATCTTTCAAAGTTGAAGTAATGAAAGTTATCTTCTCTTCATTATTAGTAAGTTCTTTATTTATGCTTATCTTATGCATGCTTTTGTTAGTGTTAGATGTATTTTAGTTTATTTATGCTTTTTTGTTAATGTGAAATAAAGTGCTTTAATATTATGATTATGTGACTCTAGGTTAAACAAAAGTGCTTTAATATTTATTTCTTTTTGAGTATCACCATACATGGTGCATTAAGATGGTCTTAGACGAGTACTCGTGACCAATTGGCTAATGTGTTCACTAAGATACCCATGTGCATAAAAACTACTGTAGTGTTGGGATATCTAGCATTGGGTCTTATCGATTACTACTTTGAGAAATTAGTAATATTCATACTGTTATTGATCGATTAGCTTTGTTGAAAATTTTATTACTTGAAATATGTGCAAATTATTTATGTAAGAATACCCATGTTTATCTAAGATGATTGCATGATTTTATTACCTGAAAAACCCTTCTTAAATTTATACATATTGCATGCCATTTTTTCAAATTAGTAGTATCTGCTCACCTGCTGAGTATGTTAACTGCTCAACCAAATACATTATCTTTATTGATTAGCTCCAACAGGATTAAAAGAAGCATCAGGAAACATTTGTATTACAATAAAGTGAGTGAAGATAAAGAATAGTATGAATATAAGTATATGACTTATCCTTTGGACATATATATGTAATTATTATAGTAGACTGTGAGCTATGACTGTCTAAATATGGGATTCATATATGTTTGTCTTAGTTTTAAAAAAAAAAAACTATTTTGTTCTCTTGGAAGTAAATGACACTCAAGTTTTCAAAATTAATTTAAAATAAAATATTTTTCTACTGCATTGCTGTTTTTATAAAAGTGTTTTTAAATAGGGATCGGTCCGCATTAGAAATTAGTTTTGCATTAAAAATGCATATGAAAACCTGGGTCATCAAGGTGCATGGTTCTTACATAGAAAAATGGCTAGATTTTATGCTTTAAATTCTAATATCGTGCAACAGAAGCTATGCTCTTAATAAACAAACTAAAAACCTAAATGGGTTCCTAAGGATTCAAGCAATTAAGATATTATGATGGATGGAAACAAAGCATAAAAATTAAGGAGAAAAAATTCATCTTTCAAGTACTTAAGAACATCAACATAATCATATAAAGGAAGTGAAACAATAATTTTTATGCAAATTACAACCCAGATCTAAAGTACTTTGATGGTAGAAATATTCTATAACAAGAATTCTCAAAGAATTTTATTAAATCAATGCTAAATTACAACAAAATTTCTACACATAAAACAAGTGTATAAATCTTAAAATTACACAAGAAACTAAGCCACAAAACCTAATCTAAACAACAACAAAAACTCAATATAATGCTTTTGAACTAAAGTATGGTGACATGAAAAGAAAATCTAAAAAGGAACTTAGAAGAAAAGATGTCTGGGATGATGAACTATGGAAAAAACACATAAAACTAAGTGGAATCAAAGGAGGAAAACATGAAATTCCTAAGGGGGAAAGCAAGGATGCTAGCTATTTCTTCTATTAATTATCTCTACTTAAGAATAACTAACTAGAATCTTGAGAGAATAAATAAGAAAAACTAATGAAAGTGAAGCAAAGAAAAGAGGGAAAGCTAAGTGGAAAGATGAGTGTGGAACTAGAAAGCAAACAATAAAAGAAATTTACTAACCTAAATTGGAGATGAAACAACTAAAGAAATAACTAAAAATCACAAGGAATAAAAGCACCAAAATAATGACAACACCAAAGGAGAGCTATGTTTCAAGGTTGTCTCACCTAACCCCTACTTGGAAAAAAAAAATGTTGAACTTCATGGGATATTTATAGATGATTTGGCTTCCAATTTGATGAGTGTTCAATCTAGGAAAGGGAAGGAGATCTAGATCTAGGGTTGAGCTGAATAATATGGGAGGCAAGTTAGGTGGGAGGTAGGTAAGCAAGGTGATGTAAGAAAGAGAGTTAAGTTGGCTAGTTCAATAAATTAGAGAAAGAGGGAGGCTTCTCTTTTCTTGGATGGAATGTGAATCTCCTTCCCTTCTATTTAGATAATGAGTGGTTGATGGAAAGAGTGAGAAAATAGAAGAAAAATAGTAAGGAGGGATGAAGAACAATGTAGGGTTTAATTTTCTTTGAATGGACTTAGATCTAGGGGTTTTCTAATTAGAAAACCACTTGAAATTGCCAACTAAACGAGGGGTGGCATCCTCTTCTAGGAAGGTGGCTCACTCTCTAAGTAAAAAATGTGGAACCCTAGGGTGAAGGGTAGATTAGGGGTGGGAAATGGATTAATAAGGTGGAGGTTTCTCTCTTATGAGTCCCTTAATGTATGATCATCTTACCTTTTCTTTCACTACTACACATGAGGCTTTTCAAGTCGGTATAAAGAAGTAGTTATATTGACTGCCAACTTTATAAATATTTTACAAGTTGTTTAGAAAAGAATGAATTTAAAAGTGTAGATTTTAGAATTTGTTTAATCAAAAATGACTTCATTAGTATGGCGTGAAGAGGAATGTTTTCGCAGGAAAGGACTTTTAAAGTCATTTGATTAAAGCAACTTCAAAAGCGTGCATTTTTAAAGTCATCTATATCTAAATGGCTTTAAAAGTGATTATATTTTGAAGTCATTTAGTCCTAAAGGACTTTAAAAGTATAACCTTTTGAAGTCGTTTGAGTCGAACAACTTCAAAAGTATACACATAAGTTTGGCACAAAGAGTTAGACCTCCTCTTTTATTTTATTCTAATGATTGAATATTTTCAATTTCAATTTCATAGTGAATTTTTCTGTCAATTATTTGAACATAATTATATATAATATTTAATGAATATTTTTATTCATTTTTAGTGAACTTTCCATGTCATTCATATTATTTTAATTAACTTCAATTATTATTATATTGAATATGAAAATATTCTTTACTTTTTTGTATAGAAATAGAAACCTGAGGCAAAGAGACAAAGTCTTATTTGTATAAGAGCATAAAAATGTCTACACTATATCTATATGAATCAAAGTGTAAGTTGGATGAATCTTGAGATGAGATATAACCCCCAGCAAACAAACTCAATTATGTGGTTTGATCAAAATTGTTGTTTCGAACAAACAGTTATGAATGAATTGACAATTCTAATTTAAATTGACTAACTTAGTATATTCCACATTCATAGGAGTGCATCTATGTTTGTGCTTTATGAATATGATATTTTCTAGGCATTTGTAATAATATCAAGCATTAATCCTATTTTGGCATTTCTAGTTTCCAAAGTTTTAGCCCCAACTAGTGAAGGGAATGAGAAACTCTCTAATTATGAATCAGGTATAGAACCATGGGGATGCTTGGTTGCAATTTTGAATCTCCTATTACATGTTGGCTCTAGTTTTTACTGTTTTTTATGTTGAAATGGTCTTTCTTTATCCTTGGGTAATGAGTTTCGATGTATTGGTTGTATCTGTGTTAGTGGCTTATATGCCACGGGAAGGCCACAATTCTGAAGATGCAATACTCATTAGTTAATATCTAGTATATGGAGATATTTATACTTATTTTCACATCTACAAATATGAAATTTAGACTCGTGTGACAAGTCAAGGCTCGGAAAGAATCACTAATGAAATACCGCATTTAGAAGCTCATTTACTTTGCAATTTAAATAGAAATGGAATCACGCGGCTATGATCTTGGATAGAAATAGGTGATATTTTAGTAGGTAAATTAACATCTCATGTAGCAAAAGAATCATTGTATGCCCTAGATGATAGATTATTAAGATCCATACTTAGAATTCAGGTATCCATTACAAAGACAACTTGTCTAGAACTACCTTTAGACTAAACGGGCAAGTTATTAATGTCATATGGGGGGCTTCTAGTTATAATCCAAAAAAAGATTCATGCATATATTTCATGAAATCAAAATAGGTGATAAAGTAGTTGGAAGACATGGGAATACAGGTATCATCTCTAAAATTTTGCATAGACAAGATATGCCTTATTTGCAAGATGGAACACCAGTTGATATGGTCTTTAACCCATTAAGAGTACCTTCACAAATGAATGTGGATAGATATTCGAATGCTTGCTCAGGTTAGCATGTGACTTACTGGACAGACATTATAGAATAGTACCCTTTGATGAGAGATATAAGCAAGAGGCTTCGAGAAAACTAGTGTTTCCTAAATTATATTCAACTAGTAAGCAAATAGCAAATCCATGGATTTTGAACTCGAGTATCCAAGAAAAAGTCAAATATTTGATGGAAGAACATGAGGTCCTTTTAAACAACCTATTCTAATAGGAAAGTCCTATATCCTAAAATTAATTTATCAAGTTGATGATAAAATCCATGGATGTTCTAGTAGACATTATGCACTGGTTAAACAACAACCCCTTAAAGGAAGGGCCAATCAAGGGGAACGACGAGTATGAGAAATGGAAGTTTGGCCTCTAGAGGGGTTTGTTGTTGCTCATATTTCATAAGAGATGCCTACTTCTTATAAATCTAATCATATTAGAGCTCATCAGGAAGTACTTAGTACTACAATTGTTGGAGGTACAATACCTAACCCTGAGAATAATCCAGAATCATTTCGATTACTTATTTAAGAACTACAATCTTTGGCTTTGGAACTAAATCATTTCCTTGTATCTGAGAAGAACTTCCAAATTCATAGGAAGGAAGCTTAATAGGAATGAACCATGATTTTTCTTCAATGATATGATCAACTAGTATAAACATCAACAATGTCAAATTGAATCAATTTCTCATTAACAAATAAGTGCTTGGGCTAACAAAATACTACTTAATGGAGAGATAGTTGGGGAGGTAATAAAACCCTACACTTTTCATTACAAAACCAATAAACTAGACAAACGTGGATTGTTTTGTGAAAGAACTTTTGGACCCATAAAAAGTGGAATTTTGTGCTAGAAATTATCGAGTGTTTGGAGATGAAAAAGAAGACTTGGAAATTTGTGAACAATGCGGAGTCAAATTTGTTGATTCTCTTATACAAATATATCAAGTGGGATACATCAAATTGGCATGTCTAGTGACTCATGTATGGTATTTGAAACATCTTCATAGTTAAATCAACTAATCTTTTAGATAAACCCCTTAAGGAATTACAAAGTCTAGTAAACTATGATGTGTGATTTGGTGAAAATTATAATTTTTTAGATTCAGAATGAGAAACTGCCATGCCATTCAATTCGATTGGGATGCCCCTGGCATGTCTCATGGGAGAGGAAGAAGAACATGAAGTTCAGAATTATGGGTGTATTCAATACTTCCAAATGAAAGAGGAGTAGATGCATGGTCACTTCCATAACAGATAAATAGGAATTGCTAGTTGTACCTCATGGAAAAAGACTTCTTTCATGGAAATAACCAATCCATTTCTTTTAGATAGAAATTCTATTCACGTAAACAAATATGACATGGTTACAAAAGTCTATCCATTGCATATATGCTTCAAAGGACTTCATGGCATAGCATTCAAGGTGAAGGACTTAAGAGATCTAATGGAACGATACATAGACAAGTAAATCTCTTATGAGTTCCAATGTATTCCTTTAAAGTAAAGGGATTCACCATTTGAAGGGAAGTAGACCACTCAATAATTTCCCATTTCGTTTATGTCATAATTGAATAATTAATAAGTATTTCAAAAAAGAAAAGTAAAAACAAATCAATGAAATATATGTTGGTCCTCACTAAGAACTTGAGTAAAGAGTAGATCTTTATGGGGTTTTCTAGAACAAAATTGGCAAGTGAGAAGCCCTTTATTTATTTAGTTTGGTATAACTACTTGAGCCAATTTAGAGGAAATCTCACATACAGTTTTTAGTGGGGTAGGGGGGGAGGGGGGGAAGAATCCAATAGCAACCTATCCCAAATTTTCTTCTGCTAGGCTCATAGCTACAAAACCTACTTTCTTATTATTACAAGGTTCATTTGAATATAAAATCCAATCTTGAAAATACATCATCCCACTTTTTTTTTTTTTTTTTTTTTACTAATCAAGGTTTCAATACATTTCAAAATCAAGAAATCTTTACTAGAGCAAGTGCGATCAGAAAACAATTAACTGATCCAGATTTGCTTATTATTACAGACCATTCATTGGCGGAATGGAAGGAAATTAGGGGAAGAAGGGTCCATTAAGAATGAATGGGAAGATTCAAAATTTGGAAGAAGAAAGGATTTTTTTTATTAGATGCATGGAATTAGTTGAATACTTTATTCAAACAAATGTAGAACCAAAATGGATGGTTTTGTGCCTATTCCCAGTTCTTCCTATCGTGTTGAGACTAATCATTCAGATAGATGGGGGTAAACCAATGAGTTCGATTATTAATGAACTCTATCGAAGAGTTATCTATCGCAACAATACTCTTACAATCCATTACCAACAAGTAGATCTACACCAAGAAAATTAGTAATGTGTCAAAAGAAATTGGTGCAAGAAACCATGGATACACTTCTTGATAATGGGATCCATAGGCAACCAATGAGGATCAATCATAATAAAGTTTACAAGTCATTTTTAGACATAATTGATTGCAAAGAGGGAAGATTTCATGAGACTCTATTTGGTAAACGATTGATTATTTGGGGCGTTCTGTCATTGTTGTGGGCCCTTTGCTTTCACTACACCAATGTAGACTGCTTCAAGAAATAGCAATAGAACTTTTCCAAACATTTGTAATTCATGGTCTAATCAAACAACATGTTGCTTCCAACATAGGGATTTCAAAAAGTAATATCCACGAAAAAAGAGCCAATTGTATGGGAAATACTTCAAGAAATTATGTGGGGGCATCCTGTATTACTGAATAGAGGACCCACCCTACATAGATTAGGCATACAAGCCTTCCAGCCCATTTTAGTGATGTGCTATTTATTTACATCCATTAGTTCATCCGAGATTCAACGTACACTTTGATGGGGATCAAATGGCTATTCATGTACCTTTATGTTTGAAAGCTCAATCAGGGGCTCATTTACTCATGTCTTCTCATATGAATCTCTTATCTCCATCTATTGGGAATCCCATTTCTATACCAACTCAAGGTATGCTTATTGGACTCTATGTATTAATGATTAAAAATCATCATGATATTTGTGCAAATAGGTATTATTTATGTAATTACAAAAACTATCAAAATAGATGGTGAGTGCCTGATCGAATTGATTAGGTCATGTAAGAACAAGGTTCAAATCTCTCAGTCTTTTAGGATGCCTCAGTTGCATACATTGCTGCACTTCCACTTGACAACTCTCGTGATAATAAATGGCTCCTCTTTCCATGACCACTTCTGTCGCTCCATCCTCTCAAGGATAGAGAACCTGTCATAGCCTCAGCTGTGCTACTTGAGGCTTTGGGGAGAGCACTCATCTTAGGGTGGGCTTACTACTTAAATGCTTTTAGCATTTAACTGCTACACACTTAGCTCTCCAATCTTTACCATGGGCACAATAACTGGTACACCAGAGGTGCATCCTTCCCAATCCTCTCTTACTAGGGAAAGGTCTGCTCAATTCTCTAAAGCCCACACCAGATATGGTCCAAACTATCTAACGACGTTTAGAACCTAACTCATGTACTGCTTTAATGGGAAAATAGCCTAACCCTTGGAACATACTCTAGCCTCAGGTGGCGAAGAGTTGACATCAAGGTGCCAAACCTTCTTGTCTATGTGAACTATTGTGGAAGATTAGCCTATTATCCTTAGAGTAACTTTTATCAGTTGAGCGATGGCCCTTTTACTCAGCACTGTTGCATCACTAAGGCCAACTTTTGTCCCTACTCAATGGGCGGGTCTTGCAGTCAAGCTCCCTTCTACCTTTGCATTCAAGGGCCAATCTCTTTCTAGCTTGAGGAAACCTTTGCACCCTCTGTTACCTCTTGGGAGGCCTATGCCTCATAGAAACTGTCTACTTGAGGCTATCCCTCAGACCTCAAGTCTTGACACAAGGTTAGAATTGTAGATCTTCCAGAGTAATATCTCCTTAATGGCTCCGTCTCCACCTACCCCCACCTCCCTATAAGGAGGCCTTCTTCGCCTTCCACCTAATCTATGCAAGAAAGGTCCAAAGCCAATCCTAAGGAATAGTAAAGCTTCATAGGTTCTCTTTGTCTAGGTGTAGGTAGTCTGCATCTTCACAAACATGTCTATTTCACTAGGCCTCTCTCTGAGATAGTACCCAGATCATTACACCTTTCATGAGGGTTGAAACTTACTAGATAAGGAATTCACTACCTTAGGACCGTTATGGTTACAACTACTGTTCACAAGGGCTTTGGTCACTGGCTCCCCTATCTTAGGTCACCAACTTCCTTGACCTTCCGGCACTGGGCAATTGCCAGCCCCATACATGGTCTTACGACTTCGCCAAGACCTGTGCTTTGGGAAAATAGTCACATGGGTTTGTCAATGCGACCTGCTTTGTGAGGAGGCACACTGGGCTATTTTGCCAATTTCTTTAAAGAGAGTTTTCTCATGCCCCTAGGTATTTTCTACCTACCCACCTAAGTCAATTTTGGGTATAGGTGCCCTTTTGTTGAAGGTCATTTGAGCTTTTCCTGGAAGTATGGCATGGTTACTTTAGCGTCATAGCGCCTAGTACTTAGACATTGGCTCGAAGCATTCTCTCTGCCCCTTCTTACTCTGCCCTAGAAAAGTAAGGTCATCTTGCATCCTTAAACTAATAACCACCTTTTGGCTAAGCTAGCCTCTTCCATCCCTTGGGACTAACAAGGGGTAGTACTGAAATATTCACCTATTGTCCATCAACTACACCATTTAGCCTGATTTTAGGCCATGACTCACCCTCCATGGATGAACCTTGTGAATGAACCCTTTAAGTTTTCAGGGCATTGGATTCTTACCAATGTTTGCATTACTCAAGCCGACATTCTCACTTTCTCTTCATCCACACCCACTTGCATGGGAACATCCATCGAAGGGGAATGCTCCCTAACCAATCCATTTTGACATCCCATAGTAGCCTCATTCATCTTCGGTGCATGAGTGCTCAATCAATGAGCTATTACACAATCTTTCAAGGGTGGCTGCTTCTAAGCAAATCTCCTAGTTATCTTTGTACCCCTACCTCCTTTGTCACTCAGCAATCATTTAGGGGTCTTAGCTAGTGATCTAGGTTATTTTCCTCTCAAGGATGAAGCTTATCCCCCATTGTCTCATTGGTTGATGTTGACCCCCATTACTTTGGGGTCATATCTAATATTCAGAGTTTGCCTCAATTTGGTACTACTTTTGTGGCCTGCACTAAAACATTGATTTACCTCTAGATGTCTAGTAAACTACTGTGCCTCAATGCATTTTAAGGAGAACCAACTAGCTCTGGGTTTGAGCAGCTTTCACTTCTAATCACAATTCATCTACTGATTCTTTAACATCAATCAATTTGGACCTCCACTTAGTTTCACCTAAGCTTAATCCTAGTCATGGATAGATCACCTAGGTCCAGGTCCATAAGCAATGACAATTGCCTTATGAAGACTTACTTTTACAGCTCCAATGGGTTCCCTTAACCAAGCCACTGCCTATGAGTCATCCCTCATTCTTCAACAAGCACATGGTCAAAGATCATTCTTCTTCCACTACTTGGGAGCTCACTATTTCATGTTCTATTTCACTCCTCGATGGGAGTTCTTTTCACCTTTCCCTCACAGTACTACTTCACTATCAGTCACCTAAGAGTATTTAGCCTTGCAAGGTGGTCCTTACTGATTTACAAGGGATTCCACGTGCCCCATGCTACTCGGGTCAGAGCATGAGCTAATGATGCTTTCGGCTACTATACTCTAACCATTTAGGGTGCTTCACTCCAACACTTCATCTAGCAGCATGAAAATTATATTGCTCTCCCACAACCCTGTTTTCACGGTTTAGTCTGCTCCCATTTTGCTTGCTACTACTACATGAATCACTTTTGCTTTCTTTTTCTCTAGATACTAAGATGTTTCAATTCACCAAGTGTCTCTTCCCTGCCCATGGATTCAATAGTAATTTGAAAGGTTAACTTATTCAAGAATCTCTATATCTCTACTTATTTTCAACTTCCTGAAGCATTTCATCACTTACTATGCCTTCCTCGTCTCTGGTGCCTAGGTGTCCACCATAAGCCTTTCCTTGTTTGAACCTTGCCATTAACATTAAGGCAATGCCATCCTAAGGTGTTACTAAATGGAAGCATCTTATCAATGTCCATGAATAAGAAATCCTATACCAAACTGTAGAATCAAAAAAATTGGGTGCTATCATATACCTTTGTATTAACTAAGGTCACGAGTTGGAGATAAGTGGACTTAAACCTCTGACATCCTCCATAGGGTAAACCACTGCCTATTAGGTCTCCCCACATGATTCTACCATAGAGACCAATGATAGACAATAACTATCCCCCCACACCACCACCCCATGAACACAGCCAAAAGGTGTTGAGTTGGAATCCCATTTTAAGAATTCTTTTGTTCCAGAGGACCTAGGTATATGAGAACCAAAAACAGAGAGCTCTCTCCCTTTTCACACTTGACTCTTTGGTCTTAAGAATATTGGTTCTAAGAATGAGTGATTGCCCTTCTCTGACCCTTACTACCCAACCAAAGATCAAATAGCTAATACATTCCACTTATTGAACAGAATCTATGGTTGGTTTGTGATCCCTACAGTCAAGGATAGGCATCCTACATCTAAACTAAATTCTTTCTAGTTAAAGAATCTCTTTCTAACTGATTCTAAGAAGAGAGAGGAGACAAGCAGTAGCTTGGTCATACACAGGAAAAAATTGCCATCAGAACTTATTGGTTAAATTACTTGTTAAAATAAGGTTATAATAGAATCAAAGATGTTTAATAGTTAGCTAGCTTATCTAGAACTAGCAAATACTTAGAATAGTAGTAATTGGATTAGGGACAAGTAAAATTAGGTGGATTGTTTTGGATGTGATCTACCTTTAGTATTTGAATAGAGGATTGTCCAAATGATTTATGATTCAAATACATATCAAGTAAGTTACTAAACACACAGATATAGTAGATAAAGATATGATAGGAAATCTGAACCTTGGATATTAACTATACTTTAAGTACTAATGATAGATTACTCAACTATAAATAATGAATAGATAATATGACTCTTAGATTATTAAACTTGTAAAACCAATATATCCATGAATGAGAACACCTAAGCATATAGAAAATGTACATAAACATCATAACCTAACTTTATAATGTATAAGTTGAAACTATTCCCCACGAATCCATCCATGACATGGTATTGTGAATCTTGAGTTTTATTTCTGCTTTTATGAAGTTATTGCTAATAGCTTGAGATTTTGAATACTTGAACAGATAATATGACTCTTAGATGATTAAACTTGTAAATCCAATATGTCCATGAATGAGGACACCTAAGCATATGGAAAATGTACATAAACATCATAACCTAACTTTATAATGTATTAGTTGAAACTATTCACCAAGAATCAATCCATGACATGGTATTTGTGAATCATGAGTTTTATTGCTGCTTTTATGGAGTTACTACTAATATCTTGAGATTTTCAATAGTTGACTCTCATGATTCCATGGATGGTGATGATGTGCATGAGTATCTTTAATATGCTCTTGAAGTTGGATATTTCTATTGTCTTGATTTGCCTTATGCTATGTTATGAGATGGTATGTTTATGATCATGCTCATATTATGATTATGTTGATATGTGAACCATTTGTGGGTGAGATTGGGATATGAACTAAGTGTGCTGAGATGTCTAATAGTTAGAGTTGATGGACATGTAATAATTTTGAATTATAATGTGTAGTACAATTTTATGGATTTTATTAATTGGCTGTAGTTGTGATCAGTAGGTCTTGAATGTTCTCATATAGTACAAATTACTTTTATGATATGAGAATCTTTCTATCAGGAACACCCATATTTGAAGAAGTGGTTTTGGAAATCAATGTACATGAATGCTTGTTTCTTTTCAAAATGTTTATATATATATATATATATTCAATGGCACCCAAACATTTTGAAAGATATTTCTGAGGAAATATTTCAAAAAACCCAAGTCGTCACCAGTAAACCTAGGTTCATGTCCTAGGAAACCCATTAGCATACATAAAATACAAAATAAAAAATAAAAAAGAGTTTAATAGGAGTATGGAAGAAAGGGGAACTTGCACACTTAGAGAGCAAGTTACTATTTCACCAGTTGAGTCATAGGTACCTCACATATTCATGCCTAACAATTTTTAATACAAAACATGAATAACCAAACCTATTTCTTAATTCAATTAAGGCCCAAAGAAGTTAATAGGGTACACAAATAATGATAGTTATGTAAAAAGTAGTATCTTTCTAATTGGTCATTTTCTATGGAAAGTTAATTAATCATCGTACAATAATAGGAAAAACAATGGAGGAGATAGTTCACTAATAGACCAATGGATAAGTAATTCAACTAATTTGCATGTGCTTTCCAACTTGTGCTTCTTAGCAACTATTTGGCATTGGGTGTATTAGGACCTTGAAATATTTTGTGATGAGCTTACAAAAAACCCTCTTTAGATATGCCCAAAATCTTTGAAAATCTTCCTATATCTAATATATGCTTGGTAAATCCATTGACTATCATAAGAGGGGTGCTTGCTTTATATATGGTATAGATTAGAATTAGGAAATGGAGAATATTTTTGGGCATGTTCCCTATCTAAGATACACAAGATGGTCACTTAATTCACCAAACATCTAGGTCATTCATGTTTTTTAGCTACATATGCATCAAATGAGGAATGTTGAACTAGAAGTGTTATGTAAGTGCTTGGAACCCTCTAACCTTTAATTTGCATGAAGGGCAGGCCTTCACATGATCTGAGTTTTTCTATCCAACTACCTCTAGAAAAGATTTTTTCCAAGGAAAAACTAAAATAGAAATATTAACATCTTAAAATTATTGTTTTGGTTGTTGAATCTAGAATATTGGTATTTCAAAGTTTCCACCCTCCATTTCTTATGATAAAAGGATCAATAATCTAGATATTAGAATCATCAAATCGAATGAACCATGTGATACACTTAGAAGTGTTACATATAAGAGCCCTAGGTTTAGCAATTTTAACCCTTAATTTTACTTAAATATGACAAATTATGATTTATTTCACATTTTGTAGTATTAGGGTACAACTAAGAGAACTGTAATTTTTAGCATTTCAAAACCCTAAAAAAGAGTCCAACCACCATTCAAGCAAGTCATGGTCCTGCATGACATAATCCATGAAGTCAAGAGTTCATAATGCCAAGGGAGTATGATTATCAACTTCAACACTATCAGAAACTCTAACAACATCAACATACTAAAACTATAAAATGCAAGAGAAGGTGTATGTATCAAAATACAAGGTAACAAGCTTCTTATACGTGCATGTGTGCAGTCCATCACCTTATAAAGCTTCAAAGTGAATCCATGCAAACACAAGATGTGTCACATATTTGCACCATGTCTAAAGACAAAAGATTATACATATGTGTCCTACATATAGATCCCTTGCTCACTCTCTATCTCATCATCACATAAATCAAGGGCCCACAAGAATTAAACATGTTATCTTTAAAGGGTTGCACAATATATATGTTGGGACGTCTTTATTCATGGAGTGAATTTAAGGTATCTAAAAGGTTGGGCTACTAGCAGAAAGGACGTCTTTTACATTTAGAATGGAATCTAAAAGATCAAAACACATTCCACTAGTTTAAGACGCTTCTAGTTAGCTGGAGTAGAGGACATCTCTATTGGGGAAGGTTTCTCTTAGAGATGTTTTAAACAAGAAAGCATTGCTCTATCTTGGACAATCTCTCTCTTGGATTGGTGGGGGTTTTGGTGTTATTAGTTTTGGGGTGTGGTTGCTGGTGGTGCAGGTAACTTGGATACCTGTGGTGCTATCATAGAAGGAAGTGATACCTCTCTCTTGCTGTCAAATAGGTAATAGGCTGGTGACATGTTATACATTCCTAGTAAGTTGGAGAAACGGTTTCCTAAATAGGAAACTATATCTATTGTGTGAACATGATTTTTCAGGTTGCTAAACTTGGATATGATGATATCTATATAAGAATAGGTTGGCTTTTTAAAAGGAAAGAAACGTTGAAACTTTTTGGGAGATTTGAGGGATGTGCATTGTAGGCTGGGGTTGGAGAGAATAACTACACGATGTCATCATAAGGGTTGGAAGGGAGGAGATGCCAAGGCATTTCCACTAGTGCTTTTTCATGTTTATATACATTGGGGAGGAAGCTCAGTTGTGCATTTAAGGCTGGGGGAATCCTTGGTGGAACATGTTGAGAAGAGGCTGCTAATTGTTGTTCTTATCTTTTGCTAGGAGGAGCTGTTTGCTTGGTGAGGTGCTTGCTTGGTTTCATGTGGGATCACAAGGAGCTTTGGATGATGCTTGAAAACATTGGGCAGAAGTGAGTAACATGAGATACATGGTTGGTGAGTTTCTTTCGGGTTTGCAGCGATTGGGTGGTGTCTCATGTGCCTGTTAAGTGACATAACAAGTACAAGGCACTATGTAGATGATGAAAGCAGACAGTAGCATGATTTACGGTTGGTTCAATGATGATCTCTTTGAGTAATACAATGGGAAAATTGGTGATAACTCTTTCATTTCATAGGAAAGTTTAGTTTCTTTTCATTTTTTATTTGTTTAATTCTTGTATTGGAATTAATTCTTGTAATCCTTTAAATTTAAAGTAATGAAAGTTCTCTTTTCTTTTTATTAGTTAGTTGTTATTTGCTTTAGTGGATGCTTTATGTTTTCCTTTAATTTATGTTATTATTAGTTTTTGGTAGTTGTTAATTGAAGTTTGAGATTTAAATTTTAGAATTAGATATGTTAGGCTAGTTTTCACCTTACAATTATGATGAAACCACATTAGATTTAAGTATACGCATGTTCTGTAATTTTTGGTTTAAGAGTGCTTAATTATCAATCTTAGGTCTAGCAAATTAACTTATGTAATTAATGTTCTCTTTAAGTAGAGATACTAGTTATGTTGGGTTAATTAATTTAGTATAGAGAATCTTAGACAATTTGTGCCCTAAGAAGACAAGTTGTACTTTGAATAACATACTAAATTAGATAACCCTAGGATTGAGAAGATCTAGCAATCAGGCTTTTTGATGATAATATCTTTTGTGTTTCTAATTCATTGAGATTTAGTAACATGTGTAGTGTAAAAATCTAGTTTGCTTAAATTTTGAATATATGTTAATTTAATATGGTGGATTCTAAATCCTATATTTAGAAGTTAGGTTAATTTTACCTCTTTTATTGTTTTTAAGTTTATTTATTTTATTTTCTTAAATTCATTGGTTAATATAAAGTTGTTTAAAATATATTTTAACTAAAATTCTAACATTTCATAATTTGAGTCCTAATATGATCAACCTATACTCATGCAAAACTATAGTCTCATAGTCCCCTATGCCTATGGATTTAAAACACATCACAATGCACAAGATGAACAAGGCAGATCATTGCAATGCAGGCATCTTGAATAAAAATGTTAGACGGCTTGGAGTCGAAGCGCTCTAGTTTAAGCATTGTCTACACTATATATAAAGAAGCTCCCTAGTCAATGATTGGCCAACTTAGTAATTTATAATATAGTTTAACCCTTCAAATAAAACCTCTATTATGGTAAGCTATAATAACTATATAATAGTTTCAAGTTTTAACAATAAAATTTATTCATTTTATTTCTCATTTTGTAGTAATTATTTATCCTTTTTGGAAAGACTAAAAGTCATCACTCTCTCATAAGAAGATATTAGTGGGCGGGGGAGTTTAATAGAAAGCCCCCTCCTCTCTCTCTCTCTCTCTCTCTCTCTCTCTCTCTCTCTCTCTCTCTCTCTCTCTCTCTCTCTCTCTCTCTCTCTCTCTCTCTCTCTCTCTCTCTCTCTCTCTCTCTCTCTTGTGACCACCTCTTCTCACTTTTTGAAGGATCCACTCCATTTATCCAATTCGCCACCACCAAAGATGATTGGTGCCAAAAATCTTATATTTTGGGTGTTGACAACCACAACATCTTGCAGATAATTAATAAACCAGGCTTAAGGAATAATTAGTAAAGTTATAAATACCATATTTACTTTTTTATTTACTTTCTTTTATATTAAATATATTGTTAAAGCAAATAAATCATCAAAGTCATACTTTTTCAAGTAAATATTAGTAAAAAAAAAAAAATCTTGGATATACAAAAACTTGAAGACAAATTCTCAAATTTTATTATGTTTGAATTGGGCAATATTCAAGCCCTAAAATGTTGAAGAAAATATAGTGATTTGGCCACCCAAAACCTATATATTAAAATCATAATTACATCAATAGTTTAGACATTTCACAAAGGAAAAAGAATGAAAAAATAGAAAACTAACATATCTTCATGGGGAGGTTGGTTTTTAACTCGAAGTGGGGAAGGCAAAAACAAAAAAAGATGGGGTCCCTTCCAAACATTTTTCTTTCTTCTTTGTTTCATCATCATCCACCTTTGAATCTCTTGGAGAAGTTCACAAGTAAGAAAAAATGTTCAGATCTTGGAATCCAACTAATAGAATCTACATCTTTACAATATTGATTTATTATCAAAGGGTAATGTATGTATGTATGTATGTATGTATGTATGTATGTATGTATGTACATGTGTGTGTGTGTGTATATATATATATATATATTGAGAGTGAGAGAGAGAGAGAGAGAGAGAGAGAGAGAGAGAGAGAGAGAGAGAGAGAGAGAGAGAGAGAGAGAGAGAGAGAATTTCCACCATGACTATAGTATAAAATATCTTACAGCAGGATATATTGGCTATAATCCCTTAATTACAGCCTATCTTAACATCCCCCTCAAGCTAATACAAATATAATTTTGGCATCAACTTGTCTATTAAATACTGCAATTGAAGGATTGCTTCCTTAATAATTGACTAAAGAGAATAATCTCAAGTCAATCCAGACTTTCGATGTCCTCCGCAATGAATAGATCTTGATTGCATCTGGATAAAGAAAAATCCATGGTAATGGGCATTATATCCTTGAGCATTGATTACGAAATTGAATGGCAATTAAAGTGATTCAAGACAATCTACAAGAATATGAAAATGATCAATGATAGCTTCGATGCCTAATCCACCAAAAGATGTTGGATTAGAGGCTTTTCAAACAACTTTCATGAGATTGATCCCTTGATAAGGAAATCAAATGACACAACTCCCTTATTTGAGCTGCGATCCCTCTATGTGGGCAATCGATCTGAGAAATTGGTGGCTTGGGCATCTTGGGGGTTCAAAGCGCAGCGACCTTCAGATTGAACAGCACATGGGTGATTGTCGATCAAGGTCGATATTGATGGTGGGCTAGGCAAATTGAGTGAGCTCATTTGTGGTCGAGGCAAACCGCCCAAGATCAATGATGAAAGGAAGAGAATAAAAGATCAGCAATTGTAGATGAGATCAACAAGATTGGAGATCGATGATCGTAGATCATAGATCATAGATGTGATCATGAAGATCTGAGATTGGTCATCGTAGATGAGATGGACAAGATCTAAGATCAATGATCGTGGATGTAATCGACAAGATCTGAGATTGGGGACCATGGATGTGATAGATAAGATTTAAGATCAATGATAGCCTACCCTTGCTTATAATATGGCCTGTTGTAACACCCCTGGTTTTTAATACATTTTATATTACAATAAATAATAATATATATGATTTTATATTATAATAAATAATAATAGATATGAAATAAATAAATATAGTCGGGATCCCTTAGTCAAAATTTTCATTTCTTGATAATTTAAAAACATTCATTGAAAACCCCCGAGTGTCACAACACTTCCAAAACATCATCAAAACTATTACAAAATTTATATACATATGTTGCAATAATTTAAACCAAATGAATATTAAATCCAACGTCAAAACCATTGGCTCCTTTATTTAAAACCCTAACATCCAGAAAAACATAATAATGTGGCTCAGGGTCTATCCATCATAACATTCCACCATACTTAATAACATATCCATAATGCATAAATGTCATAATCATCTCAAGTGTAAGTGTATACAGTTCATAAATAAAATCTAAAATAGATCCTATCTCATCACTTACGTCGAGCTATCTATCGATACGGTAAAGGTGATCCCCACTGCTATCATGGCCCCACCACAGCCTTGCCTTTCCTACTGTTGCGCTCAATATCTGAGGCATTGCAAAACAAAGCAATGCCTCAGCAAGCTATTTCTTGTATAGGTACATAAACATTTAATGTAATAACAAATGAAACAACAAGGCAAAATCGAGTACAATGCTGATCAAACTGTAGTTCAATTATCCATGAAAATACAAGTATCATAAGCAATGCCACTATAAAACATCAAATGTGATGAAACATGAACCTCATGAATGTAAAACATGATGATCTCATGAATGCAAAACAAGATGTGATCCAATCTCAATGAGCCTGCAATAACAAGTAGCGCACCCTAAAGTATAGGGGTCCCATGAGTGTCTCACACACTCGTTCAATATATCATTAGTACTCATATCAATCTTCTAAGTGTCATCACACCCAGGCACAAAATAACATCTTCATGCTCATCATGCAAGCATATACAACAAAAGTATGGATCGTCATACTACAGTGGCAACCACACCCGGATCTCAACCACTGCCTCTCCCCGTTAACATTGTAACAAGAGACTCGCCGTCCATACCCATGGGTAGGTCTAGACCGGTAGTGTGGACTACCCATGTTACCAACCCCTACCGAATGTCATTTGTTAGCAGGTGTCTATCATCTCATAAATTAAGAGGGTGGGTGGCCGACCCTAATCCCTCCTAGCATGACATCCACGGGGTAGAAGCACTAGTCATAAATCATCAAATGTGAAACCACGGATCTCGTAAAAACCTAGGAGCACTCATGGCTCAAAATCCCCAAGGCACACCCCTCATCCTAGAATTAACCTCTCAAGGGCTAGCCACCAAGCCTTCATCATCAATTCAATAGAAATCATCTAATTACAGTAATGAAATAAAGAAGAGATTCTACATACAAGATCCATCATCAATTTGATAGAAATCATCTAATTAACTATGTTCAAATCAAGGTTTAGAAATTAAATTCAAGTCAGCGTCATCTAGACGATTCCAACGGACCTTTCAAATAGAAGATTGGGCTTTTGTAGCCTCCAGAATCTCAAAAAAAACATTTCAAATCACAAACAACGGTTCAGATCAAAATCTAGCCAGAATTCCCAGTGTACATCGGTTTGCACTGGCGGAACAGTTTACACCTGTTTAAATCATCTGAACTCATTTTATACTAGGTTAAACTGGCAAAACTCTTCACTAGCAGAACCCCTTTACACCGGACTACACCGGCATCCATCGGGGACGATGCGCCTAGACCATCCATACTATTTTTGCTCGATCAAAGCCCTAAATGATCCATTTTTCTATCTATTTTTGCCATTCCTAGGGTTTTTAGTTCCAAAGATCACATTGGAAGGCTCAGATCTATCATTTGAGCTGTCCTTAATGTGGGTCTAACCATGATCCACGGTTTTGATTTCTCAGGCCTTCCAACAACCTTTGAGACCAAATTCGGCCTAGATCTGTGAGGGAAAAGCAAGGAAATAAGGAAAAGAGCAAACTAGAGAGTGTGGCCTACCTGATTTGAGCCAGAGAAGGGAGATCAGAGTCCTCCAATGAGTGTAGGAGTCGGATGGGTTTGCACAGAGTGGAGCAAAGAAGGCACAATCCAAGGCTGTTTTGCATTGGGAATAAAGAGGAAAGCTTGCTTTTGTAGTTGGGGATTTGATTTCCTTACAAGGAAAGAGGATCACCGCCTTCCTCCATTAGAGATAGAATCAGAATGGAAAGAGGTGCCATTATCAAAATGGTCCCCTCTAATTTGGGTTCCTTACTAATTACCAAAATGCCCTCAGAACTTAAAATGCCCATATCTCCCTCATCTGAACTTCGTTTTCTGAGTTCTTTATATCGTTGAAATCCTATTGACACGCACTTTATGATTTTTATGATGTCAAAATTCTATTTATCAAATTTTTAATTTATTAATTCACTTTGTTACCAAATTTTTAGAAATAAAAATTGACGATATTACATCCTTCCCACCTTAAAACAATTTTGTCCTAGAAATTTTCGTACATACCTCTATCCAAATAGCTTTGGGTGAGTCTGCCTCATCGCATCCTCCATCTCCCAAGTGGGTTCTTGCATTGGATGGTGTTGTTAGAGGACCTTTACTAATGGGATGTTCCTAGTCCTCAATTCTTGGACCTTTCTATCCAAGATATGTATAAGTCTCTCTTCAAATTTCAAATCAGCCTATAACTCCCCAGGGATCTGCTCAAGCACATGTGACGGGTCGAGTATATACTTCCTCAACATGGACACATGGAAAACATTGTGTACACCTGTCAACTACGGTGGCAAGGCTAACTAGTATGCCACCTACCCAACTCTGCGCAAGATCTCAAAAGGGCCAATATATTTGGGACTAAGTTTTCCCTTGTTTCCAAACCTCATTACTCGTTTCATGAGGAAAACCTTTAAGAATACATGCTCGCCCACTGCAAATTCTAAGTCCTTCCACCTCTTATCAGCATAACTCTTCTGGCAACTATTGGTTATTAGTAGTCATTTTCAAATAAGCCAGACTTTCTTAACACACTCAACTCGGACTTCACTGTGTGTCTCTCCCCTACATCACTCCAACATAAAGGTGACCGACATGGTCTGCCATAAAGTGCCTTGTATGAAGCCATGCCGATGCTCACATGGTAGCTATTATTATATGCAAACTCAACTAGTGGTAAATGATCCTCCCAACTACCCTTCCAGTCCATGACGCAAGCCCTCAACATATCCTCTATCGTCTGAATGGTCCTCTCTGTCTGGCCATCAGTCTAGGGGTGGAATGCGATGCTAAATCTCAGCCTCGATGTAATGACCCCAATTTTTGTAATATTAAAATCCCATGAAAAGTTCAGTTTTGAAGATAAGGGAATTTTGGTCATTTCACTAGTCGCCTTGATTGAACCCAGAAACTTGGTCCTGAAAATGGTACCATTAGATGCATCTCAGAAAAAAGGAATCCAACAAGACCAAAATCACCCAAAACGGAGTTAAAATGAGCAAGTTATGGCCCTTTGAAGTTCAGGGGCAAAACTATAATTTTTACAAAAACAGATTTAGCTGCAAAACACAGGGGCCCGTTTTGATACGGGTACCCTTCATCTTCCACTTCCTAGAGAGTTCTAAAATGGCGGTGATTGGAGGAGAAATCACCGCCATTCTGGAGGTTTCTCCATCGCCATTCAAAGGCGGTGAGAGCCCCCTCCAGAACCCTCTCATAGCTCTATAAATAGAGCTCTTGGGCGCCTCTAATCGCAGCCCAAAACGTTGAAGAAAACCCGTTGAGGAGCAGTGACCTAGAGGGGAAACAAGGAGAAAAAAATGGGTCGTCACAGTTGGTATCAGAGCCCAGGTTTTATCCTTTCACAGCCAGTCCAGCATGTCCAAGGGTCATAAACAATAGAGAAAATCAAGAAGAACTAGTAGAGATGACCTACTTATATTTGAGGACTAGCATATTAATGCTCAAGGCATTTCACCATAAATAAATAGGTGAAACGTAGCTTGGTTTAACAATTAATTAGGCAAAGGATAGTGCAACCCTTATCCAAAATCTAGTCTAAGACGACTTAAGGATTAAGGATTGTTGTATGGTGCAAATATGAAAACTCATATATAGATTATATTATGATAAAGGAATGAAGATGTTAGTGAACTTATTAGTAGATAGTTCTAACCTGCAATAAAGCAATCTCAACGAAGGTGAGAAAATTGAAGAACTTAGATGGCTATCTTACCATCATAAAGAATATCAAAATATGAGTACACTATCATAAGGGATATGATATGAGTATGATAAGAGATGTAAAAGAAAGATTTTGAGAAAATTTTGATGATGATGCTAAGGATGATAATAGATTGATCCTAACATGAACTTGTAAGAGAAGTATAGCATGACCAAAACGTCAATGCCATCATTAAGACATTGTATGAATTTTATTGAGGCTATAGGCAATTGAGGATTTCAATGATATTAAGACCGTTTAGAATTTTTGAGAAGCATTCAGTTTACCATATATGTTACTTAAAGAAATAGATGAAGTATCAAATATATGCAACAACGCATATAGAGACATTGATCCAGGTAGACCAAATGGATATTAAAGAAAAGAGAGAAAGAGACAGATATGTAACTATAATTATTCGATGAATATTGAATATTCAAAAGAAGGAAATCATGACCTTATGAAGATACATACAAATCTTTCATCTTGAAGATAACCAATCAACTTCAAAGGAATAATAGTTGAGTTGGCAATGATACGTATAATAGAGAGAAAGCATATGGGATTTAAGACTTTGAGTAGAGTATCGAATTTCAGGAGATTATGTGACAAGAAATTTTCAAAGAAGAATGGCGACCAACTAGAAGTTAAACTTCTACAAATGGTTTGATATCAATTAGATTCTTATTAGATCCATTAGCTTATGGGGAACACCAATGGATATAGGCAATAAAAAGAAAAATTTGGTGATGTCCCACCTTGCCAATAAAGTATATTGAAAAAGGAATTAAGCCAGTACAGTGACTGTCCATTTAGTAAGTAGGGTACCATCAAGGATCAAATTGAGATCTTACTATCATAGATTGGAAGAGCAATATCTTAAGACCATTATTTAGTTGAAGTTATATACTCAGAGGGATGTTATAAGTCTTCAGACTTGAGTTTTCCTTGAAAAGAAAAGTACTTGTTAGACTAAGTCAATTGAGGGTATGAGGTTAGTTGAGGAAGACAGTAACGACTGAGATAAGAGCAAAAATAAGAAGTGATCTAAACCAATGTGAAAGATTTTTCAAACCTTAGTGGCTACCATGACAAGGTGAAGAAATTACTTTGAGTCTGAAAAATACTGCTGACTTGAATTGAAAAGGAAGGCAAATAAGTATTGATCACTTTAGAGACACTTGAGCTTATGACAAAGATATATCTAAACAGAGATCAATAGGTAATCAAATAAAGTCTTTCTATATGTCTTCAAAAATGTTCCATGATTACCTGAGTGTTTTTCAAATCTGATGATTTAATGGCTTCAGCATAACTTGATGAAGTAGTTATTGAACGAGAACTGCTATTGCAAGCTAAGTATGAAGAGGCACTTGAAGGATGAAATTTGAGGAATTAAGAAAATCACTACTTATGTATGATTGACAATAAAGCCCTGATAAAAGATTGAACAATATATTGACAAAGGGAATGGAAGAAGAAAAAGGGATCATCCAATGATATTCAAAAACAACTATGAGAAATAAAATGATATGATCTTGAAAGAAGTATGGAGAAATTTATACATGAATAAAGAAACATGATCCTACGAGGAGACTATCCTATAAATTATGAGAAAAGTATAGGCATCTAAGGATTTCAAGATAGTTGAATTACAGCTAGAAACCGGTATTGTCAAATTGGCACGTATGAGAGTATGCTTCAGAGTACGCAGCGAAAGCAGCTCTTATAGGTGAGGCCTTATAGGAGGAACAATAGAAATGATAAATTGAGGATGAACCAAGATTTGATCCCAAGGGGGAGAATGCATCCACCAAGAAGTTATCTAAGAGACAAATACCAGGAAGATGGTAATTTATGGAATTTCGAGGACAAAATTCTTTTAAGGGGGTAATAATGTATTGACCCCAATTTTTGTAATATTAAAATCCCATGAAAAGTTTAGTTTTGAAGATAAGGGCATTTTGGTCATTTCACTAGTTGCCTTGACTGAACCCAGAAACTTGATCCTAAAAATGGTACCATTTGATGCGTCTCGGAAAAAGGAATCCAACAAGACCAAAATCACCCAAAATGGAGTTGAAATGAGCAAGTTATGGCCCTTTGAAGTTTAGGGGCAAAACTATAATTTTTACAAAAACAGATTTAGCTGCAAAACACAAGGACCCATTTTGATACGGGCACCCTTCATCTTCCACCTCCTAGAGAGTTCTAAAACAGCAGTGATTGGAGGAGAAATCACCGCCATTCTGGAGGTTTCTCCACCGCCATTCAAAGGCAGTGAGAGCCCCCTCCAGAACCCTCTCATAGCTCTATAAATAGAGCACTTGGGCGCCTCTAATGGCAACCCAAAACGTTGAAGAAAACCCTTTGAGGAGCAGTGACCTAGAGGGGAAACAAGGAGAAAAACTCGGGTCGTCACAGTTTGGCTAGCCTTGGCCGATGAGGGCGGGCTAATGAGGGCGGGCCTGGAGGGCTGGCAGGCTTCTAGGCTAGCAGGCTTCTAGGCAAGGTGAGGCTTGAGAGTTAGTCCCACATCGGTTAGGGAAAAGGTTCATGGGCATTGATAAGGGTCTGGGTGGGCTTTGCCAGTAACGACTCGTTTTACCCCGTCGTGGGTGAGAACAAAACCCAGTGTAACTGGGACAATATCGTTACCGAGGAGCCCAGACCCAGGGCATTACAATGGTATCAAAGCGAGACCCCGACCCCTAGAGTGGATGGCTAACCGCATGTGGGCGCTCGGCGTGTGACACGCGGGGACGCGTGTCCCCTAAGGGGGAGAGGGCTAGCCTTGGCCGATGAGGGCGGGCTGATGAGGGCGGGCCTGGAGGGCTGGCAGGCTTCTAGGCAAGGTGAGGCTTGAGTATCACGACCCGGGTTTTTATATGATGCAATTTTGATAAAAAGGCAAGATCTCTTATTTTATAAGTATGAGATGCATGAAAATCTTTTTCTTTTGGAAAACAATCTTTCATAAAAACCCCGAGTGTCAAAACACATTCTCAATTTATTTAGCCATGGCAAAGTTTTTGAATCAACATTATTCCTAAGAAAGTGTTAGTCACAGCCCCAACTATTAGAGAGTAACTACAATCAAATAACATTAAAAGATAAGGTCGGGGTTTTACTTACTTGTACTGAGTCTGGATGGTTCCTAGCACAAACGTTCCTTGGCTCTTAAGTATTTACTTGGTGTCTAAAAAATGTTGAGGATTGGGTGAGTATATACTATACTCTGTAGGAGCCTATCACTACTAGTTTTATAATGCATGAGATGTTTTAAAATCATATGCTCATTCAAAACATGTGTATGTTTGAATATTCAAGCGCAACATTGATATTAAAATCCATTGTTAAACTGAAATACTAACGACTTAAAGGATCATATAATCCAAAATCGAAAGTACCATATACATATGTATCATAACATCATGATATGCATAAGATGCTTCATAGAATCCAACTCATGGATCTCTAGTATGGTATGGTCGACCAACCTCATATCATGCCATATGCAATGCACATAAATCCATGAAACCATAGGGTCCCACTATGCCCACGACCTCACCACCGTGTGGTCCCCGGGTACCTAGGGACACAGGATCATATACCTCCACAGGGCATATGACACTTCGACCCAGTGCCGTGACACCAGTGGTAGCCCCCTGTACTACATGCAGTCGAAGCAGGGACATGCCCTTTTTGGGCGTGGTACCCATCCACCTAATAGTGGTAGAGGCTGGGTGGCCAACCCACACCCCTCGGCATAGCACCCACGAGCTTACTAGCCCAAATCATGTACGATCAAATAAGCCAAAAACCTCTGCTCAAAACCGGTCCTCCTTAGGTCCCTCACAACTGCCTGGCCCTTGGCACTCCAGCGTCTTTTGGCAACGCTCAAGGACATGCAATCTTTGCTAGTACTTAAATCATGCAATGTATGCACTTGTTTGCAAAACATATATGTGCATAATGTATATGCAATCATTTACAAAATAGTTCTATGTACTAAACATTTATCACATGCATGCGGAATTAAGTCATGCTAAACAAGTCATATACTTAAAACATATGTTCTCAAAACAATAATAGATCTTTTAAAAGAATCTAATAGTGATAGAGCACCTACCTGGCTAGGTCGCATTAACCCTTTTGTCCTCGGACACTCCTGATCATGGTTTGGGGAATCAAGGTTAGTTTGGCCTATCTTTTATGGGTTTTAGAGTAATTGGTCTTATTACTTAGGCATTAGGGGTCCATCCCTATGCCTATGGGTGTCCTAAGGTCCTAATTGGGCCTTAGTGTCCTCAGTTTTCCAAAGTTCTAGTGGCCACGCACCACCATCCTATTCTAAGAGTCATGCCCACCTTTGATTGGACCTTGATCAGGGATTTTATAGTTTGGATGTGTCCGCGCCGTCGACACGAACACAACGCCTTTTGCGGTGCCTCAATCGAAGCTCTAGATCTCAAGTTATAAGCGTTTTAGTGTCGTATGTACATAGGAGTCTTAAAAATAAAAAGACGGAATGCTAGGGCGCTGCGTGTCTGCGACGTGCGCCCTGGCTTCCTTAAGGAACCAAAAAACGACGCACTGCTAGCACGCTGCGCGTCTGCGGCGTGCGCCTCAACGGGCGCGTCTGCAGACGAGCCGGGTTCTCTGCCCAACGGTCTCTTTTGCGGGTGCGTCCCTGGACGCACCTGTTTGGTTTTTCAAACGCAGGTCGACTGGTTTTTCTTCAACGTTTTGGGCTGCCATTAGAGGCGCCCAAGAGCTCTATTTATAGAGCTAAGAGAGGGTTCTGGAGGGGGCTCTCACCGTCTTTGAATGGCAGTGGAGAAACCTCCAGAATGGCGGTGATTTCTCCTCCAATCACCGTCGTTCTAAAACCCTCTAGAGGTTGAAGATGAAGGGGTGCCCATATCAAAACGGGCCCCTGTGTTTTGCAGGTAAAACCATTTTTGTAAAATTTACAGTTTTGCCCCTGAACTTCAAAGCGCCATATCTTGCTTATTTTAACTCCGTTTTGGGTGATTTTGGTCTCGTTGGATTCCTTTTTCTGAGATGCATCTAATGAAACTATTTTTAGGACCAAATTCCTGGGTTCAGTCAAGGTGAATAGTGAAATGACTAAAATGCCCTTATCTTTAAAAACTGATCTTTTCATTGCTAAACTTGGAATTTCAATATTACAAAATTGGAGTCATTACATTGAGAGTTAGTCCTACATCGGTTAGGGAAAAGGTTCCTGGGCATTGATAGGGGTCTGGGTGGGCTTTACCAGTAACGACGCGTTTTACCCCGTCGTGGGTGAGAACAAAACCCAATGTAACTGGGACAATATCGTTATTGAGGAGCCCAGACCCGGGGTATTACACTCGATCCCAACGCCTCCTGCACATTGTGCTAGTATTTCAAAGTAAGCCAAGTGTCGCAATCTGAAATAATCGTCAAAAGGATCCCATGTAAGCTCACGATCTCCTTGACATACAGCTTTGCCAAGCTGTCAACACTCTGGTTCTGTCTAATAGGAAAAAAATGAGTGGACTTGGTCAATCTATCAACAATAACCCATATCATGTCATGTTCATTAGCAGTCGTCGGAAGCCCTACAATGAAATCCATAATAAGGCGGTCCCACTTCCACTCGAGAAGATCCAGTGTCTGAAGTAACCCAGATGGTCACTGGTGCTCTGCTTTGACCTGCTGATAGGTCAAGCATCGCCCCACACACTCTCCAGCATCCTTCTTCATCTCATTCCACCAAAAGTGTCTCCTGAGGTCCTTATACATCTTTGTACCTCTGGGATGAATTGTATACCGGGACTGGTGTGGCTCTTAAAGTAACTCATACCTCAATCATCATCCGCCGGTACCACCAACCTACCCTTGAATCTGACACCTCCTTCTAGTCCTTTCATAAAAGTGGTCTTGCCTACCAGATCCTGAGTCTCCTTATCCTTGCTCTATGTTCATGAAGTACACAACAATACTATCTATTAACAAAATCATGGTTCATAAAAATAACATTTGAAGATTCAATCCATCATATCCATACATTCTGTCAGTGTCTTGGTTCCACTAATTTGTACCATCTAAAACTAGTAATAATCATAGCAAGTTCTAAAAATCATCTTAAAGACATCTTACTCATAATCCTATGCTGGTTGTAACCACGTCTCAAATCAATCTCTACAAATACTATGTACCATCTAAGTTAATCAAATGAATCATCAATATATGATTAAAAATATTAGTTTTCTACTGCAGTATTATCAACAATTGATAATCCGTGCATAGCAATAAAGATCTATCTCTTTTCTCATGAAGAAGATTAATGCACTTTATGAAGACTCACTAGGCCTGTCAAAACCCTTATCGAAAGCTCATATAATTGGAACTTTGCCAACTCAAACAAGATTATCCCACATGGCATTCTAGGTAAGTAATGCTATACCTAATGCCTAATCAACATCAATATCAATCTCTTGTGGCAAAATCATGAAAACTCCTTAGGCAAAACCATGAACTCTTGCACCTCACCTTTGTGCTCATTTCATGGTCACTCATGGTACCCCATTGTCACACAAATAAGAAATATTTGGTACCCTCTGAAAAATACCGTACTGCCTTTAAGATAAAAATAACAAAAACCTCAAAGATGCCTTTTCTTACACAAGTGAGGCCAATAGTTATCCAGGTACACCAGAAGTAACCTTCTTCTCATAGAAATCAATTATCTCCAAATCATAGAATCCATCCTAAGGATAATATCATAATCAATCATATCAAGTAGGATGAAATCAACATTCATCCTCTAGCTCATTTTCTCCACTAATAGTCCCTAAACAGACTTATAAGTTTCCATAACCCTTTCACTAGTCTCATAACTTTTGATCCTAGATATTGTCATATATTCGTAAATATATTCATCAAAGGGTTAATACATAAAGTCCAAAATCACTGGATCCTAAATCAATAAGTATTCCAATATGTTTACCAGAAATCTAGAAAATATTTTCTACCATCCAAATCAAGGTATATACTTTCCTCCAAGTAATGAGAAAAACTCATCACTGCTAATGTGGAGTCATTTCTGCCCCATCCCCAATGTCTGTCTGTCTGACTCATAGTCTTTTGGAACAGTCTATATCGAATACTATGACTCCCCATAGTCAAACATTTAAAGGATTGTCGCTAAAATGTCAGCTGCTAATGTTATTATCGTTGTTGCAATGATCTTCTAACTCCAAGACATAGCTATCCAGGTGCATGTTTTTGCAGTAGTGTACCTTCTCTTGTTCACATCTCAATCCTGCCAAATCAATGTCATTGGCTTAGTGGCCTCTATAATTATGTCAATAAAAAGGGTCTCTTGCCCTTATTGGACTGAATCAAACTACTCATGTCCTAGTCTCTACAATCAGCCAGAGCCCTAAGAGAATATCTCTCTATAACATAGAGGCCAAATCTAATGTCTTTGTTACCAATGTAGGAAGCACTATCATCACCTAATTTCTCACTCCAGGCGTCAACATAACATAATCTATTTGTAACCTCCTTACCCAACGTAAAGAAGTTAGAGACAAATCAAATCAATTGCATATTCCAGTTCAATACCGTTGAACCATTTAACTTCTCTGCTCTATAGCAACAAACTCTCACCGTATCACCAATTGCTCATAAGACGAAGAAACTGATCATCACTGGCCTTTCTAAGAGCCTTTCATATAAAAGTCTCAGCAATGGAGGAACATGTTCTCCCAATCAACCATAATTAGAATTCTCATAATTACATTTTTGGTGTTCTCACTTCCACTATTTCATTTCTTTTAACCAATCAAATATTCCATGGTTATATCTATCAAAATCATTTACAACTGCCAACCTCATATCCAATGTAATTTATTTTTTATAATGACTTTCTTAGCCATTTTAGACCACATTATCATCAATATTTAATAACTATTCTCATACAACAGTTATCGCATCCTCTAGGCACTATGCACCTTCAAATCATAATTAAAATCCCAATAAAATTCATAGCATTAACTTTTCACCAAGCTCTGGCTATCAGTATTTTTTTTTTTTTGTGCATAAGAACTTATAAATTTTTAATTCATAGATCAATTAATTCATCCGTAGAATATTAAATATTGTTCCATCAACTTTCGATGATTTACATTCATACTACAATTCATTCTTCAACTAAATCCACTTCCAATTTAGATTAATACAATACTTCTTTAATATTATCGAGTTCTCATTTGTTGTAACCCTCTCTGATCTTTCTCAATTGTAGCTACAATAGCCTTTATACTCTTTCAAAATTTTATAAGCACAATCCAAGTTATAACTTGAATTCTCAAAAGTAATTTATATACATATATCTTCTATCATATTGTAAAGTTTTCACCCAAAGAAACTAATTCATAATCTTTATTCTAATTCTTTAGTCATAATTAGTCAATGTACTCTCCAAGGCTTCATACTTAATATTCTCACATTAGAAATTATATTCATAGTAATGAAATAAAGAAGAGATATTCTACATGCAAGATCCATAATTAATAATACCATAAAACTCGATCGAATAAAATTCATTAAAAGCATTATAAATTCTTATGCCGATCATAGCACAAAACTTGTAAATTTCAATGCACATAATAAGGAATTCAAACTACCACAGTCCGAATCAGACAAGATGTTATAACATGTTGAGATTTTAGAAAACATATGAGCACTAAATGTCGTCACCTACCTCAATGAAAGTACAACCAAATCAAATCAGACGCATACTCCTCTCATACCGCACGCTCTGATGCATCTGTCAACATTGTAGTATTATTTCACATTATTTATTTCATCTCCACAAAATCTATGGCGATCAAAATGTTGGATTGTTCTTTAAGACCTCTATTTATGATTAGATCATTAATTCTAACCTTACTCATCATTAATTAGTGGCATTTCATATTCATCTACTTATTTTAATGTGTATCTAAAGTTTACACCTTGATCCGATAGTCAAATCAATCTCAGATCACTCTTAGATCAACAATTTTTAAGATCTGATTTAAATCAATGGTCCATATCAATTCTAAGATGAATACTCCTAATCCATTCTTTAGATTCATCAATTCATCTTTTAAATCCTTCAATTGTTTAAGTTCTAAGGCCTAATCATCCTCTGATCAGCCTGATCCAAGTAATTGAGTACATTTTCTTAGGTTTTATCAACTAACTATGCTCAGATCAAGGTTTAGAAATTAAATTCAAGTCTGCATCATTGAGGAGATTCCAACGAACCTTTCAGATTGAAGATCGGGCTTCTATAGCCTCCAAAATCTCAAAAAAAAACAAAAAAAAACCATTTTGGATCACAAACAACAATTCAAATCAAAATTTGGTTGGACTTCCCAATTTACACCAGTTTGCACTAGTAGAATAGTTTACACCGGTTTAAACTAGCAAAACTCATTTTACACCAGGTTAAACTGGCAAAACTTTACACCGACAGAACCCCTTTACACCGAACTACACCAGTGTCCATAGGGGATGATGCGCCCAGACCATCCATACTGTTTTTGCGCGATTGGAGCCCCAGATGATTAAATTTTTTATCTGTTTTCACCATTCTTAGGGTTTTTGGGTCCAAAGATCACATTGGACAGCTCAGATCTATCATTCAAACTGTCTTAATGTGGGTATAACTATGATCCATGGTTCTGATTTCCCAGGCCTTCCAACGGCCTTTAAGACCAGGTCAAACCCAAATCTGTGAGAAAAAAGCAGAGAAATAGAGAAAAGAGCAAGCTAGAGGGTGTGACTTACTTGATTTGAGCCGGAGAGGGGAGATCAGAATCATCCAATGAGTGCAGGCGTCGAATGGATTTGCCGGAGAGCGGAGCAAAGAAGGCACAATCCAAGGCTATTTTGCATTGGGAATAAGGAGGAAAGCTTGCTTTTACTGTTAGGGATCCGATTTCCTTACAGGGAAAGAGGATCATCGCCTTCCTCCATTGGAGATGGAATTAGAATGGAAAGGGGTGTCATTATCAAAACAACCCCCTCTAATTCAGGTTCCTTTGTAATTACCAAAATGCCCTCGAAACTTAAAATACCCATATCTCTCTCATCCAAACTCCGTTTTTGGAGTTCTTTATATTGTTGGAATCCTGTCGATGCGTACTTTCTAATTTTTATGGTTTCAAGTCAAAATTCTATTTTTAAAATTTTTAATTTATTAATTTATTTTATTACCAAATTTTTAAAAATAAAAATTGAGGATATTACACCTATGGAGCTACGGTGATTTGTTGTGAGCAAGTCAACATGCCATGTGGTAGTCAAAAGTCATGTCAGGAGTTGAGATCTAATGGCCATAAGACATTTTGACATAGATCTCAATGGCACATCAATTGCCAATACCTTTGATCAGAGAAGGACAAAGCTTTAACAGCAACAATTAAATAGTGCTTCTTTTTTTTGGCCCTATGTGCGTAGGATCAAGAAAAGGATCAGGGATTAAATCCGTATAATCAGAACCCCACTCAAATAGCACACAAATAGGACAAGGAATGGAGGGTGGCTTTCAAAATGATGGAGGGTAAGAAATGTCACCTTGTTCTGTTATCGCCGCCTCCCCCCTCCTCTTTTTGCCTCTTATCTTGTTTGTGAACATCATCCAATAGAATCCCATGGACTACGAATCTCACAGCAAGGCGGTGTGGTTGATCAAATGAAGCCCGCAGAGTATGAAGCTCATTAAAATGTCGGTGGTGGTTGATCGAATGGATTAGACTACAATTATAACAAAGTTGTCTTTTGGTAAGCTCGAAGCGGCGAAAGATCATCACAGTCACCATCGCCACCATAAAATCCATCGGCACCAGAGCAAACATGAAAAGCACGAGTAAGACAGCGATCTTCCTCTTCCCGTTGCTGTTGCTGTTGCAAATTCTCTTGACCTAAATGTCCGAAACAGATCTGGATTTGGTGGTGGTGAAGAAACTGATCCAGATGACGGATTTGAAAGCAGCCTTAGCTTTGGCGAGTTACCGGCCAGATGTGTACGCTGGATCAGTGTGAGTTCATCACTGTTACCTACTTTCTCGATGAAGAAGAAGATGCCAAGATCTAAGACGCAAAGGAGACGTTAGAACAGAACCATCACACCACTGCAAGAAACAGTCATGAAAGTGGCATAGTTAGAGCTAGACCGATGTCAGTCTGAAAGGCAGTTCTGAGTTGATTTCTGATCAAACGCTCTTGGGAACTACACATACAACCTGAGGAACACCATCGAGGATGAGACGATTGGATCCAAACTTGCTGCGGCTATATATATATATATATATATATATATATACCATAATCCCGTGCACCAACAACGAAATTGTGAAGGAAAATAGAAGGAAAAAGGTATATCTCGATTTGGAGAAGAATACCTGTTAGTTTTCTTTGTTTTTGTTACATCCAAGTTTCCTTTAAATGTTTTGAAAATGGGTTTCTCTAGATGTGAGGATAGGATGTGATTTCCAAACAATCGGTAGAGGATGGTTGAAATTCAGCCTAGGTTTGTTCGGTTTGGTATGATAGATGGGGTTTTTGAAATTTTCGTTTGTGCTGGTTGTAAGGAGGGATTTTTGTCCTCCATGAAATGGTGTTTCACCAAATAGATTTAGGGATGTCTAAACTTAGGAGTTGTTTATTGGGCCAATCTACGTTTTTCCCCTCGACCACAAGTTTGTTGCTTAAACCCCATAAGTTAGTTGCTGTTTATGGTTTGAGTTTAGAGGTTTATCATGTATATTCGGGTTGTACCAGAAATTATGCTAAGTTTCTGGTTTTTTCCTCTTGGATTCCACGTTTGCACCATAATCTCTGCTGGTATCTATGTTTAAAACAATGTAGGAAGGCTATGCAAGATAAATTCCAGAAAGGGATTACCGTTGATTTATATTTGATCTACAGCAATTAACATGCACGTGCGTTTAAATTTGATATGAGGTGTGATCATTACTGATGTGGAAATGATTTTATGCAAGTTCGGTTTCAACTCTCTAGGGCTAGGATCCATGGGTATACTTAATCTATTGATGAACTACCATGCATGAATGATGCTTGGGTGCAATAAGATGCTAACCAATTCTGAATCTATTTAGTAGTTGTGTTAAATTTTGAACTAGAATAGGCCTTCAGTTTAGAGCATGGAGCTGCCACAGTTCTAATTTGTATAGAAATTACCAAGGAATATTATTGATTTGGCTGGGTAACAGCCAAATGATAGATCAATTTATGGCATGATCCCACTGCTGACCATAATAATCTGCGGTAGTAGTATTGCTTGATCAAAATTTTAGTATGAGAGTTTACTGCTGGTTTAGTTTTAACATGATTGGCATGGGTGGCGGCTAGTCATGAGTTAATTGAAAGGGAGTTGTGTACTGTTTTGTTTGGATTTGTATGGTTTAACAGAAAATTGAAGTATGAGTTCAAGCATGAGAGAAGCCAGGGGGGAATTATTGGGAGTTTTGTTGTTTAGGCGTGAATTTTCTGACAGAAACTCGCACCTATGGGCCACCAAGAGCAGGGTGCGAAAAATGTAGTTCTCGAGTTGTTTTCTTCAATAGTTGGATCTGATGTTTACTCGAGGATCTAATGGTGCAACCTAGTTGCATGGAAGGGTGAAAGACCAATGAAGAGTGGCGAAATTTCTAATATATACCATGGTTTTACTTGGTCAAATTTCATAGAAGAAGGCTAGATGATTGGGGATTATCCTTTCGTTTGAGGTGAGCTGTAACATGTGTAGGTGGATTAAAACCACTTTCATATCCTTGTTTTAGACTGTCTGAGATGTGAATCATTGGTTAACAAAAATTACGCTACGTAACCATGAATCTAGTATTGAAATGATTCTGAATGCTTGAAACAAGCTTCGAGTCATTTTGGTCTATGTCAGAATTTCACAAGGATTTTACCCATTGTTCTATAATCTAGCTGTTACTTCCATCAGCAACGTGTACTGTGGTTTAGAAATTTGTAGAGCACTTTATAGTAGTGCCACGAAGTGATTTCTGTAGGTTATGCTTTTACTACTATATTTTAGCCTTTAGTTTCATCGTAACTTTGAGTTTAAGTTAGAGATGCTTCAAAAGTGCTCTGAATTAGTCATTGAATCATGTTTCTACTTATTTACTGTACACAGTCTTTGCAAAAAAAATTGATCCTATCTAGTCAATGGGGTTCTGTATCACCGAGGATATTTCTGTAACCTATCTAGTCAATGGGGTTCTGTGTGAGCCTCTGACCGTGTGGTTGTATTTAAACCATTGCTTGATCAACGATGGAATTCGGACTTGGGCCGAGGTGGTAACAAGTGTTATTTGAACCACTAGGATTTTGTAAATCGGAATCATAAACCAAATGTTTTTTCTAAAACGTTGTGATTCATGTATGGTCTCTTTACGAGGTATTTCTGATTTGGATTTGAACAACAAATTTTTATTTATTGGTCTAAAATTGATATATCTTAAAGTCGTTGAGTTCGAAGTTGAATGTTTTGTGGACCATCATATGTTAGTGTACTTTTGTCCTTGTGTTAAGCCTTTTAAATGACAATTAGTTACTGAGCTGTGAAACTCACCCTCGATTGTTTGACTATTTTCAAAGTAGAGGTAAGACTGAGGTTTGAATCTTGGGAAGGATCACAAATCATGCTTAAAGTTGTGTTAGATATTTTGTTTTTCTCGACTTTTTTCTTCTACAGGTAAATGGAGTGCAAGGAAGACGTTTTGTAACAAAAAAAAAAAAAAAAAAAAAGGTCTCTTGTACAAGCTGAGTCTTTTTGGAAAGGACTTGTAAATATCAATTGTTAATATACTTTTTACTCCACCTCTTACTTGAAGTCTCTTGTTTATTACCTGTTTGCAGAAAATTTTTCTCAGAACGATCTAAATGCCTAAAATCTATAGTGCCTCAATCAATCTTGAGAGTGGAGTTTTGAGGCCTAAGATTGGGATCCTCTAAGGGCCCCTCCCCTTTTTCAGTTGAGAAATGGATAGTATTTTTAAGAAAATGGAGTTTTTCTATTGTCACCTTCCATTTTCCAATTAGAAGCCATTTTAGAGGTCTCCAAAAGAAGCCATTATTGGTACCACCCCATCTCTTGAGGCTTGAATCCGATGAACTGAATAGATCATTCAAAAACTTGGGAGAAGTGAGTCCATTCGCATGAGGCAACAAATTCAAAGATATTCTAACATGGAATTATTTAATCTTAATTTCAGTCAATTTGGGACAAATTTGACCAATCTTGCTATTGTTATTAGGCTAGATCATTGTTAATCTAACCTCAATAGGCTGATTTTCTTGACTCTCGCTAGCTCATCATTAGTCCATCATGAGCTAGGCTGATTATTGTCTTCGCTTTTGAAACTCATTGTTCATCCATCTTGAGCTAGCAAGAGTGTCATGAAACTTGGCATAGCTCATTATTAGTAGAAGAAATCTCAACTTAGCTTATTTAAGATGAGTCCATGATGGGCCCAAGAAGCT
The DNA here is from genome assembly GCA_035236585.1 of Warburgia ugandensis. Taxonomy (NCBI): domain Eukaryota; kingdom Viridiplantae; phylum Streptophyta; class Magnoliopsida; order Canellales; family Canellaceae; genus Warburgia; species Warburgia ugandensis. Next base: position 67,803,270 of record CP141126.1, on the reverse strand, counting down.
ATTCACACACATTTCAAATAAGAAACTAATTACATGGTAGACCCTAAAAGCTATTTACACCTATTTCAAATGAAAGCTATTTACATGTTAGGAACTAATAGCTATTAAAATATATTTTCAAGTAAGAAGCTATTTACACTGCCCTAAAGGCTATATACACTTATTTCAGATGAGAAGCATTGCATGGTAAGGCTTAGAAGTTATTGACACATATTTTCAAATAAGTTGTTTACAATGTAAGCCTTAGAAACTATCAACATCATTTTCAAATTAAAAGTATGGAAGGCTCACATATGTCATGGTGGACCAATAAACAAGCTCCGTCTTGAGTAAAGAGGACCACCAAATAGGCTTCATGGTATGGAAGGAGGATGATAAATATGCTTCATGGCATGCATGGAGGGCCTTAAAAAAAAGGTTCCATGACACACAATGCGGCCTACAAATGTGTTCTTACTAGAGGTCCTTACATTACCCCCACATAGGATTCATAAGAGTTGGGCCTACATGTAGATTATTTTAATATTATATCTTTATATAATATTTCAATCAAACATGATCAAACACATTTTTGCCCATGTCAAACTTACCCTACATTGTCCTAACATTTTTTCAAATCTGACTAGCTCATGTAGCACAATATATGGCAAGATCAAGTGAAATAAGATTTTAAACTCAATATCTAAGTAGATCATGCTGGCTCTAGGGAAACAAAGATTACGCAAACTTGGGTAAACAAAGTGATTACAAACTTGGATTAGTAAGCAACTATTTAACAAAGGTTAGCCTAAGCTCAGCTATAACCAAGGCATAAGCGGTCTGGTTATAGTGTGTCGTTTGTTGAGGTGTTTGACCCTCTTAAGTAGCATATAAGTAGACATTTTTATGCTTTTGTTTTGCATTGCACATTTAACACTTTATGGTGGAATGGATCATAATGGTAGTAAGGACTCCACAGGAACCCTCAAAGATAAGGACTAGATTTCATTACAAAATCCATGGCCCACTTAGGAAATCAATCAAATTCCTTGTATGCCACGATCCCAACCCTTGTGCAATTAAATTAAAATCAAGTAACAAGAGACTTAGGGTATCAAGATCATAGGAACCTTTTAGAAGGAAACGATCTATTATCACTCCAATGGCTTCTAAGCATCATGGTTATAATGGATGTTTTAAAATCCAAGTGATTTTCTCATACCTTTAGTTGATGTCAGTTGAGGTCTAAATGCCTCTTAATACAAGAATTGTATTAACAACTTTAGATTATAACCCAATTGGTAAGAAATATTTAAGTCTAGAAAAAAGGAGGAGCTATCTAGATTTAGGTCTGAGAAGTTGCGCCCTATACAATAACAAAAGATAATCAAAATAGCTCCATTAAGGATTTATTAGGATTGATTGCACATCAAAGTTGGAGTCAACATATAGTTAGGTTATATCATTTAGTTCGGAATTAGTAGTGTCTTCAAGGGCATCAATCTCAGAACTTAAAACCTTTTGACCCAAAGATTGAACGTACACTTAAGCAAGGGGTAAGACAAGAAGTTCATATCCCCATGGCTAAACCTTCGACAGAAGTCAAGTGCAAATCTATTAGATATTTTTATGTGCCTCTTCAACTTAATACCTCATCATGTATAGCATTACCTCTAACAAATGCAAGCCATTTTGAATTAAAGCCAGGAGTCATAGAGTTACTCCCTACTTTTTATGGTCGGGAGCGAGAGGATTCATACCTACATATCAAGGAATTCTTTGATATTTGTGCCACATTTAAGTTTCAAAAATTTTTGAATGATTCAACAAGGCTTAGATTGCTTCCATTCTCACTCAAGGATAAGGCCAAGTCATGGCTAAATTCCTTGAAGGTAGGTTCCATCAACACATGAGATCAATTGTCTAGGAAGTTTTTGAATAAATCCTTTCGCGTCTCAAGACTATTGCCCTTCATAGGGAAATCATAAATTTTCAAGTAAGGGATAATGAACAGTATTATGAATGCTAGGAACAATGGAACGAACTCTTGTAGAAATGTCCTCGTCATGGCTTTGAGAAGTGGCAGCGAGTTCAGTACTATGAGGCATTAATGCCTCAAAATAGATAAATGGTTGATGCACTGAGTGGAGGGGACCTCATGCTAAAAGATGAGAGAAGGCCTAAGAGTTTTTTCAAACATTAGCAAGTAAATCCCAGCAATGGGAGAGAGAGAGAGACAACCAACCTCCAAAGAAAGGAGACCTATATGAGATAGGAGTAAACACAGAACTATCATACAAGCTCAACTCTATTATAGAAAGAATGGACAAGTATGGTGGAAGAGCATACAAGCTTGAAACTATGTTTCTGACTCTCATGGCTACTACTTCCATTAAGCCTCCATAGGAAGTTTGTGCTCTCTGTTCTAGTCCTGCCCATATGACCATATCTTGTGCATCAAATAGAGTGCTCAATGGCTATCTTCTAGAAGAAGTGTATGCCTTGAACGCATATAGCAATCCTAGCAATAACCTCTATTTTGGGACCTATAATCCTAGATAGGCTGGGCATCTCAAATTTTTATGGTCAAAGAACAACTACTAAGGGATCATCTGTGAACCCCCCACCCAAAATTTCCTAGCTTCCAACAACGTCAACAACCAAAGAAACCATTTTTTGAGGAGAATATACAATCCCTTATAGAAAGATCTTTGAAGGAAAATGAAGACATTAATAAGGCCTTACACCAATTGCAGAATGATAGTCAACATTCTACACATGTCAACTCTCAAGCCATAACTAAGTTAGAAATGCAAGTAAGCCAGTTATTTGCTACATTACAAGATAGAAGAAAAGGCCAGTTTCCTAGTTAGCCCATCCCTAACCCTAAGGGCCACTTTGAGATAGGGTGTAGTTCTCAAACCCATTATTCTCATGAGCAAGCCAATTCCATAACGACACTTAGGAGCGGGGGTTAGGTTGACAACAAAGTGGTGTAGCCTAAGGAAACTGTAGAGGAACGTGAGGCAGTAAAAACATAGGAGAAAGATAAAAGGCAAATCTCTTGTCGAACCTATAGAGGAGGCATCCTATGTGCCTAAAGCTCCATTTCCTTAATTACTGAATAAATCTAGGAAAGGAACGAAATTCAATGAGCTAATGGATGTTTTCAAGCATGTACAAATCAACATTCCATTACTCGATGCCATTAAGGATGTTGCCGCCTACGCCAAGTTCCTGAAAGAGCTCTATACAAGAAAGAGAAAGCTTAATGTACAGAAGAAAGCTTTCCTCATTGAGCAAGTGAGCTCTTTGATACAACACCAGACTTTGCCCAAGTTTAGAGGCCCAAGGTGCCCTACAATTTCATGCATTATTGGAGACAATATCATAGATAGGGCATTGCTTGACCTAAGAGCTAGTGTTAACTTGTTGTCATATTTTGTTTATGAGTAACTTAAGTTCGGTGATCTCAAACCAACAAAAACCCAGCCTATATCCAACCCCGTTAGTCAAATTCCAATTATGCTTGGATGTCCATTCTTAGTGATATTCAAAGCCATTATAAACTGTAGGAACAATGTGATAAAGTTATCATTTGGCAACATGAAAGTCAAACTCAATGTCTTTAATGACAACCAACAACATTTAAACCTAGATGATTCTTAGAAGTCAATTTAATCAAGGGTCTAATTCAAGACACTGGTCCACCATCATCCATCTCCGACCCACTTGAGGAGTGACCAATGCACTTTGATTGTGATTTTGATTTAGACAGATCTATTAAGGAGGTAAATAATCTTTTAGATGCAGCCCCAATCATGGATACCTCCAAATGGGGACCTCTTGTGAAACCACTCCCTCCCATCAGAGTTTGTTTACCTACCCATCATAGAGCAGCCACCTTCTATTATTCTAAAACCCATACCTGATAATCTTAAGTTCTCTTACCTAGGACTAGACGAAGCCTTACCTATCATTATAGCTTCAGATTTAGACCAAGAACAGGAAGGAAAACTTCTTAATGTTTTCAAGGAACATAGGTCTGCTAGAATGGACTATAGTAGACATTAAGGGGATTAGTCCAGTTGTGTGTATGTGTAGAATCCACCTGGAAGAAAACTCTAAACCATCAAGGGAGACTCAACGAAGACTAAATCCCCACATGGAGGATGTGGTAAGAGATGAAGTCCTTAAGCTTTTAGATGTTTATGTGATATACCCCATCTCTGACAACACTTGGGTCAGCCCCGTTAAGGTTATGCCCAAGAAATCCGGTGTTATGGTAATAAGAAATGATGACAATGAGTTAGTTCCCACTCACATGACCACCAGGTGGAGAGTTTGTATTGATTACCAAAAGTTAAATACAGTCATGAGGAAAGGCCACTTTCCTCTCCCCTTTATTGACCAAATGCTTGAGAGCTTAGCTGGTCATAGTTATTACTGTTTTCTAGATAGTTATTCCAGCTACACCCAGATTTCTATAGCACATGAAGATCAAGAGAAGACCACCTTCACATGCCCTTTTGGGACCTTTTCTTACCAACATATGCCTTTTAGACTTTGCAATGCTCTAGCCACTTTCCAAAGGTGTATGTTGAGCATATTTTCTAACATAGTGGAAAAGTCTCCAGAGGTGTTCTCTGATAACTTCTCAATTTTTTGTTCCTCTTTTCATGAGTGCATGCACCATTCAAAGTTTGTTCTTGTAAGGTGTCAAGAGAAAATTTTAGTATTGAATTGGGAAAAATGTCATTTTATGGTGCAAAATGGCATTGCTCTAGGCCATATTTCACACAATAGTAAAAAGGTAGATAAGACCTAGGTAGATTTAATTGTCAACCTTCCTCCACCAAGGACGGTGAAAGGAATCCCCTCTTTCCTAGGCCATGCTAGGTTTTACAGGAGATTCATCAAAGATTTTAGTAAGAATGTTAAGCCCCTCTGTAAGTTACTTACAAAGGAAGCCTCTTCTGACTTTGATGATGATTACAGAAAGGCATTTGAGTGTCTAAAGGCCGAACTAACCTCTACACCTATCATTCGACCATCTAATTGGAGTGCACCATTTGAGATAACGTGTGATGCTTCAAACTACACGATTGGGGCTATTTTGGGGCAGCGCATTGACAAACTTTTCCATTTGATATGTTATACTAGTAAAACACAAACCGATGAACAACTCATATATTCTATCACAGAGAAAGAGTTGTTGGTTGTTGTATTGCGCAAGATAATTTTAAATCTTACTTGTTAGGATCTAAAGTTCCAGTATACTCAGATCATGCAGCTTTGAAATATCTCCTTTACAAAAAGGATTTAAAGCTAGGCTGATCTAATGGATATTACTGCTGCAAGAATTTGATCTTGAAATTTAGGACAACAAAAGGTTTTGAAAATGTTGTAGTAGGCCACTTATATAGACTAGTGGTGGAGAATACTATAAAAAAATGCACCTATTACAGAAGCTTTTTTAGATGAACAATGAATACACATTTCCTAATTACCTTTGTTTGGAGATATAGTTATAGGCAAATGCCTAATCACTGGACCAAATAAGATACAAAAAGATTTATGACCGAGGTTCGATACTTTACCTAGGATGACCTATACTTATTTTAAGTATTGTCCCAATCAAGCTATTAGGAGATGCATACCCAACACTGAGCATCATGAAATCATCTCCTTCTGTTGTGATCAGGTTTGTGGGAGCCACTTTAGCTCTACTACTACAAAGATTTTGCAGTGTGGTTATATTAGCCCATGATTTTCAAAGGTTCACATGCTTACTGCATAGCAAGTGCTAGGTTCCATTGGTTAGGAAGTATAGGGAGGAAAAATATGATGCCCTTAAACCTCATCTTGATTTTAGAACCTTTTGATGTTTGGGGCATAGATTTTATGGGGCTATTTTCTAATTCCTTTGGATATTTGTACATCCTTGTGAGGGTGGACTACATGTCCAAGTGGGTAGAAGCCATACCCTATAAGACCAATGACCACAGGGTGGTGGCCAAATTTTTAAAAGAAAATTTATTTTCCAAGTTTGGTACTCAACATACCATAATTAGTAATGGGGAAAAACACATTTACAATAAAGTGTTTGAAAATTTAATGAAAAATTATCGTGTCAACCATAGAATAACTACCCCATATCACCCTTAGACCAGTGAGCAAGTAGAGTTGTTGAATAGGAAAATCAAGTGTATTTTAGAGAAGATGGTCAATCCAAATAGGCAAGGCTAGTATGTAAGACTTACTGATGCTTTATGGCCCTGTCACACTACTATATGACTCTTATAGACATATCACCCTATCGCCTAGTCTATGAAAACGCCTACCACTTACTAGTAGAATTGGAACATAAGGTATATTGGCTATTAAAAAGCTTAATTTTGATTTAGATGCTGCTAGAACCCATAGAAAACTCCAACTCAATGAGTTGGATGAGTTGAGGAAAGATGCATACGAGTCTGCACGACTATACAAAGATTGAATGAAGATTAATCATGATCAACAAATCTTAATGAAGTCCTTCACCCCAGGACAAAAGGTCTTTTTGTATAGTTTCAGGTTGAATCTAATCCCAAGGAAACTTAGGTCTCAATGGATAAGACCCTACATAGTACGTACAATACATCCTCATGGGGCTTTTGAGATAAAAAAGGATGGTAAAATATCAAAGGTTAATGAACAAAGGCTTAAATCTGTTCTAGAATTGACCAACCCTGAGGTAGAGGAAATGTCATTAAAGGCATCGATCTAGCATGACCCACCTTAGAATGGTCCAGAACACCCTACACACTCAATTTATTTCACTCATCATCATCAGTTCTGGATAAAGGTGTAAAACTTAGTGTTCACTGGGAGGCAACCCAAAAGTTTTTTTTATTCTCAGTATTCTACATTATTCTTTCATCATATAGGGTCCTATGTTTCTAGCCATTAAGGACAATGTTTATTTCAAGTTAGCACAAAGGCTTCTACTTATTCTTATATTTAAAAAAAAAAAAAATTAAGGTCAAGTTTCTTTACTGTGATAGAATTGGATTTTTAAAAACTTAGTAATTCCACTATTTTAACCTCTTAGTGGAAGTGCATATGGTTAATTTTACATGTTACTCATGTCTAGAAGCATTTTATAAAAGTTAAATCTAAAAAAATACATACACACAATACATATTCTAGACTAATAGAGAGGTATAACTTAGAGACCCTGAGAAAAATGGTGGAGATCTATAACCAAGTGAGTTTTAGAAACTATCTCCTTTCTGAGAGTTAAGTAATTCCATATTTTCTTCAACATAACTAACTTTTTGTGATCACGTTATCTTTGTTTTGATTAATTGTTAAGAGTAGATAAGGGTACTAGCTTTCTTTCCAAAACATTTATTAAATCTGATAGACTTTAAGAAACCTAGAAAATGATATAGGTCATCCTTGTTTTAACCCAGAGGCATAAAACCTACCCAGCATATTATACCACTAGTTAGCGCCTTGAGCCTATTAGTAAGCTTTGTCCTTCTTAATCCCACATAAATTAACCTAGAAAAACCAAGTAAAATAAACAATGGTGGAATCTCCTAGTTCTTCTTATTTGACCCAAAACCGATCGATCTAGCCATGAGCAGGTTGAAGAGAGCTCTCATAGGCCTTGACAGACCAAACCCACATATGTGGCAAGATATGGGGATGACTTGTAGCTAGTCATGAAAGGCCAACCAAGATCGAATATAGCTGGTTTTCTACGCAATCTATTTCAATAGTGAGTATGATGTCGATGACCGAAGGTAGAGCAATCAATGGGCTAGGGTGGCCCCATTTCGCCTTACCAACCTAAGGAAACTATGAATGCAGGCCTAGATCGTTTGTACAGACAAACTTTTTGGGTTGAAAGAGTGTGTACTAAGTGCCCGGTCCTTGACACCTTCTTCTTTAGCCTTGAAAGCCCTACTTGCCTTGCCTACTCCCTTAGCGAATGGTGATGAAAATGAGGAAATTCCTCTTGGTTGATAATGAAAAGGTACTTAGGATATCTCAAACCTGATCCTAGTATTGTTAGGGGAACCGAGAAAGCTAAGCGCTACTCCTAGGATTGGTGTGGTGTGTGCTACATAGCCTTTTGGACCTAACAAAAAGGACTCTAAGCCTTCACCCAAGCAAGCACAAGAGAAGCAAGTAAAGTTGAAGCTTTGCCAAAAGTAAGACGAGGAAGCAGAGTTGTTGTAGAAGCTTCACTTCTGGGACGAAGCCAAGCCTAAAAGATGGAGAAATTTCCGTTGTAGGCCAACTTAGAATAGAAATAAAATAGCCCTCTACTTTAGGTCAAATGGCATAATTGAGATTGGATTTAAGAATGGAACAATTACCTATTTTCAAAAAATAGTAGAGATGATAGAAAAAGTTCAAAAAGGACAACAAGTTAAACAAGTGAAAATTACCAAATTTATACAAAGAAAAAGTCTTTCTTTCAAAGAATTATAAGGAAAAATGAAAAGAAAAATATATCAGAAAGGCAAGAGTATAAAAGATATTCACTTCAGTATAGTCAAAGTTGTCCAACAATCAAAAGAAGACCTATACTCAATTTTGAAATTTTGAATCCTTGTACCCTTCTTTTCCAAACCTATCTCAAGCCTACATTTTGTCATAATTAAAGACTTGTTGATCTTAGGTAGAAGATAGACTTAATGAAGATATCAAAAGAAGGAATTAAGCTAAACTACCCATGCTAGTCTTAGTAATAACATTTGTACTTAGGGATCATATTCCTTTGTCTCTTCAGTGCTTAAATCTTGTGTAAACCATTAGATTTGTTGAATTCAGTCACATAATGAGAGAAATATATTTAACCCCTTTCTTTAAGACATGCTAATGAGAGACATATGTTTAACCCCTTTCTCTAAGACATGCTAATGAGAGAAATATGTTTGACCCCTTGAAGGTGCTGTAGGGATGAGGGAAAGTGGTTAAACATATTTCTCTCATTAGCTTTGTTCGATTCGGTCACAAAATGAGAGAAATATGTTTATCCAAAATCGCTTATTATTTGAGGTTTGAAAGACTAGTTAGTTGGAATTGAATTCTATTAATTTTACAACTTAGGATAAGTAATTAAAAGATAAACAAGGAATATCTAAAGTAAGTTCTTTATTAAATAAAGGAAGAACACACACTCACATCATCCAAAGATACCAATCACAAGAGAAACATATGATTCTAATGTATGGAGATGAATTTAATGAATGAATATATTCACATGCTAGGAACACATTCTAAAATAAGACCTAGAAACATATAATGCATACTAAATTGGAACTAGAAACATGTGATGCATACTAAAAATATAGAACATTAGACAAATGACTTGTGGTGAGAATTGACAACATCCTTTTGGAAATCAAAACAAGAATCATCAAACATATCTTATATTACAAAACAAATCTATGGACTAAGAGCATGGAAATACATTACGAATACAAATGATGCTTGAACTATAGGCTAGATATGTAGAATGAAGGTAAAATATTAGAAAGTGACTAAAACATTAGAAACATGGACATGAAGCTAGGACTGCAAATGAAATAGAAACATTCTTTGCGCTACAACATAGAACAAACATGATAGAGGAATGAACTTCACGCAACAAAAATATTATAAACTATAAATGTAAAAATAGAATAATTCATTATATTCAATCTAGATAGGATGCCTTAGAAGAGAATAGAGAAAAAATTGTTTAGTTCTCAAAAGAAATCACTCTATATCAAAATTCATGGCACTGAATTCTTTCTTCCTTGAACTTTATCTAAGAAAGAACAAGAAAATTCTGAAAAATCAAGTTGTTTCATCAATGGGAGTCATTGACATAGATCATGCTAGACTCTCCTTTTAGAAGTTCTTCACTTTTAAAGTGCTTCCTCCAAAGAAAACATCGTGGGAAAGGATATTTCATCATTCTTTCACCTTCAAAAATCACAAGTCAATGTAAATTCGAAGTTATGAAAAACTCCCAAGGATCTAACCACTGATTCAAGAACCCTCATCCTTGAGTCACAACTATCTTAAAACAAACCCACAATCAATATTCCTAAAAACTTATATTTCTCTCATATGGATACTAAGAATTTCATCCTTGATCTTTCAATTTCAAGAGAGAGAGTACGAAAGAGGAAAAATAAAATTGATAAAGTGAAGAAGCTTATTTATGAAAATAAACTTGCGAAAAATAAACACTTGCTCCTAGAGTTGAAAATTTCACTTTCATTTTAAGAGAGGATTAGAAATTCTACTTTTAGAGAACATATGGAGAATCCATTAGAAAGCCCCTCTAGAAATTTTACTAAAGAGGAATTCTAATTGAAAACCCTAAATTTGCCATCAAAATGCAAGAACGAGTATAAAAAAGGTAAAAAGGGATTTCCTCTTCTAGGATTGAGAATTGAATTTCCTAAGCTAGAAATTCCACTATCTTTGATGGAATTCAATTCTTGTTCCCAATATAGTATAGGAGTTACGATTCTTTCTTTGGGAAGGCCTCTAGATAAAGTTTTCCCAAATTAAAATCTTCTCTCTAATTCTATATGCAAGAGAAAGTGAGGTGATACAAAAATGGAAAGATATGTAGCTAGAATATAAAATCTTACTATTCTTGAGTTTTTCATGTTTGAAATGATGTAAGAACTCTCTTATTTATAGAGGTCAAAACTGAGAAAGGTAGTAATTTCATGCACAAGCAAGGGCATACTTGAATTCTCACTTTTTTAGGTTTTTGGTTCATAAGGTTCACTATCGAGATGTAATGGGCTCTAAGGCATGATCATGTATACATGTTGGGTAGTTATAGTGTAATGGCCATAAACTTCATGATGGGCTCTAAAGTTCTTGATCATGAAATCCAAGTGGTCACTTTTATAAAAACCTCAATTATAAAGCGATTAATGTCCCATATTTGGAAAAACCAAAGGGCTTAGATTTCTTATAGGTGGACTTCATGATCATGAAGTTTAGTGGGCTTAAACTTCAGAATCACGAAGTTTGTGGATTTTTTCTTGAAAATTTAATTTTTTCATGGTTTTGATGCAAAAATTAAGTTTTTTTGTGGCTTTTTTGAAAAAAAATTTAAGTGTTGCATCCTTGATGAGTCAACTGTAGTGTGGGCCCTTAAAGATCATTATTGGATTAAAATTCAATGTCTAGACCACACTAAAACCATGAAGAAAGAGAAAGGATAATAAAACATTGCCCTGAGTCTAATCTCATCACATTGGTACAACACTAATACATGCTACATAATTTCTAGTTGATGGTTAGTAAATAATGACATTATGTAGTTGACTTTCCAATATACATTGGTTCACATCGAGCACCTTTGTTTCATAGTTTAAAAACTTGAAAACTCGACTCGACTTGAAAGTGGGACAAGTTGAGTTAACTCAAAGCTACATGACTTGAAATTACTTGAGTGGAATTTTCAATTCAATAACATTTTAATTTACTTTTGGTCATATTTAGAATATTTACTTTCAATGCACATGTAACTATTTGGTGATTTGGTTAAGATGTGCTATTCTAGTGTTGGAGGTCTTAGGTTTAGATTCCAAAAAGAAAGAAAGAAAAAAAGCATTTTTGCTACATATGGAGTCAACATGACAAGTTACTTAGTTTGCTACCGAGTCAAATAATCAAATGGTTTTTGAGTCAACTAGCAAATTTTAGAACTACACTCTTCTTAGCTGGTGAACCTACATGTAAATTCCTACTTCTAAAAACCATGCTTAAGTTTTCATCCACAATATCTTGAACATGTCTAATCATATGCATTTGCCTATTTTTGAAAGAGAATCTATAGTTTACCTTCACTATAGAAAAATATATGTCAACATGAAGTAAAATGCAATCTTTTCATAGAAAATGTGTATTTTCACCCTACTATTATTCTTTTGCTCTATTATTAGGTTTTACTTTCATGGTTTAAAGGAATTAGGTGTCTACATTTTGTGGATGTTAGTGAAATAAAGATGATTTGCAATCTATATTTGTTTGACGTGATTTATGTCATTCCATATGTATCCCTTTCTAGTGTTTCTTTTATAATGTTTACTCTATAAATAAGATATTAAGTCACTCTCTCAAGGAAAGAATCATTTTTGCACATTTGTGGTGTTAGAGGAGGCAAATCTTGGTCACTATATCTCTTTCCATTTGCTAAAAAGGCTTTCTATTCTCACATTTCTTATCTTCGTATTTCATAGTATCCCTCCTTTCTCTTCCAAAACCTTTCAACAGAGCATTTATTTGCCACAATCAACTCTACACAATCCTCATCATAAGCCACTTGAACTCTTCATACACTTTCTATCTAACCCATAATGAATTGCAATAGTACAAGACATCATCAACAAGTGTAACTCACATCCAACTACTCGCTTTGAAAGATGTAGTTTTTACCTATCTTATAGTTCATTAAAATTACTGGTTTAGCAAAAGGCACCAATGTGTCTCCACCAACAACCATTCCCTCTCCTTCTCATTCAGCTATTAAATTTCCCAATCCAAACTACCTATCTTGGCATAGAAAGGATCAGCTTCTTCTAATTTAGATTATTTCATGAATTTCTGAAGAGATTCTCACATATATCTTTTGATATCACATGGCCCATTCTACTTAGTTAGGCCTAGAGTAATCATTTTGGAATAATAAACCACACATAGCTCCTTTAGGCCTACATGCAACTACTAAATCTATGAAAAAGTGAGGATTCCATGATCACATATCTTCATAAAGAAAAAATGCTCACTGATAAGCTTTCTACCACTGTTCAGCTGATATCTTCACATGAGTTTAATTCAATAATCTACAACAACTTGGTATCAAAGTACAATGACATAATTGCAGCTCTCTTTGTCAGTACAAAACTTCTCCCCTTTCATGGGCTTCATTGCATCCATCAAAGTCATGAGATGCAGGACAAGGACACGCTAGCGTTCCATGCCACAACAAACTATGCACATAAGAGCAAGAAAGAGAAAGGAACTCATGAATTCTTCTCCAAAAACTCCAATGACACTTTCAGTGCAACTTGTTGTTCTACAAAATTGAACAAAAATACATTTACACCTTGCAAATGTTATAATAGAACCAATCATCATTGTATTGCTTCCATAGACCAAAAACCAGCCCACTCCTACCCCATTTTGTGCAAATTATGCTACTTATTCTCACGTCCATCCATCCTAGGAGACTATGATATTTTGTACCTTAACACAGGTGCATCTCACCACATTACTTAAGATTTTTTGTAATCTCCAATGTGGATCAACTAAGATTAGGCAGCATTGAAGGTTTGAAAATCAATCATACTTGCACTTCTTTAATTTCTTCCAAAATCCACAATTTTAAACTCAATAACATCCTTCATGTTACTAGAATCCAAAAAACCCTTTTCTTTATACAAAAAGTCCATTGTGATAACAAGTTACCTTTTGAATTTATTGAGTGTGAGTTTGTGGTAAGGAAAAGATTACAAGGGTCCTACTCCTCCAAGGAATCATCAATAATTATCTTTACAAGCTCTCTTCAACAGCTCGAATTCATCTTTGCATTAATAAGGCAGCTCTCCTAGGTTAAAAAGTTGGTATTGATTAGTGGCATGCTCATTTAGGGTACTTACACTCTTGATCTACCCATCAAATCCCTACAAAAAAATAACATCTCCTATGGTGACTTTAAGTCTCAATTGAGTCATATCATTCTTTTAACAATGGGAAACTCACAAAAATTCCTCCAGTTTCTACTAGATCAATCGCTCAATGTCCTTTATATTTAATTTTAGTGATGTTTAAGGGTCCTCCCTTGCTCTTTCTCCTAATGAAAGTAGGTATTTTGTTATCTTTAGTGATTACTTTTCTAAGTACAATCAACTGTGTCCTAATGCAAGAAAAATGGCCATCATCATCATCGTCATCAAGACCTTATCCCGATTAGGGGGTCGTCACATGAATCTTCTTCCTTGATTCTCCTCTATTAAGTGTCATAGCTTCATTTAGTCCCAAAGTTTTTAGATCTTTTCTCACCACTTCTATCCACGTTCTTTTGGGCCGTCCTTTTGCCCTTTTAGAACATTTGACTTAGATCACCTTCCTCCTTCAGATAGGTGCCTTTATTGTCTTTGTTGGACATGTTTAAACCATCTAAGCCTAATCTCCCCCATCTTGTTACCTATTAGTTCTACTCCTAAGTTTTCTTAATTTTTTCATTCTAATTCTATCCTCTCATGTCATACCACTCATCCATCTCAACATTCACATTTTGGAGATGCTCATCCTATATACATGTTGTTCCTTAACTACCTAACACTTTGATCCATAGAGCATGGCAGCAATAAAGCCATCCCATAGAATTTTCCTTTTAGTTTGAGTAGCATCTTCTGATCACATAAAATTCTAGAGGTGCATCTCCATTTGTTCCAACCCCCTTGGATTCTTTAAGTAACCTCACTGTCAATCTCTCTACTCTTATAAATTATCGATCCCAAGTATCAGAAGTATTCTTTTAGGAAGACTTCTTAGTTAACCATCTTTACTGGTTCTCCACTCATGCTCTTCTCCTTGCTAAAATTGTATTCCATATACTCTATCTTAGTTCGACTAATTTTAAATCCTTTAGATTCTAATGCATCTTTGCACAGCTCTAGCTTTATGTTTACGCCTTGCCTTGTCTTATCAAAACTACATCATCGCAAATAACATGCACCATGAATCTCCTCTTGTAGATGTTTTGTTAACTCATCCATAACTAAGATAAAAAGATATGGGCTCAATACAAATCCTTGGTGTAATCCTATAGTTATAAGAAAATCATCGGTCTCTCCACTACTAGTCCTAATGTTTATTATCGCTCCTTTATACATATCTTTAATTATGTCTAAATACCCCTGTGAAACTCCTTTCTTTACCAACACCCACCATATTAACTCTTTAGGGACCCTATCATAAGCTTTTTTAAAGCCAACAAAGACCATGTAGAGGACCTTCCTTATCTCCCTATATTTCTCTATTAATTGTTAAGCAAGAAAATAACTTCCATGATAGATCTCCTAAGCATAACACCAAACTGGTTCTCTAATACACTTGTCTCATGTCATAGCCTCTTCGCAATCACTCTTTCAAAAAGTTTCATGGTATTACTCATAAGTCTGATCCCTCAATAATTAGTGCAACTATGTATATCTCCTTTATGCTTATAAATTGGTACAATAGAACTTTTCCTCCATTTATCCAATATTTTCTTCTATTTTTCAATCTTGTTAAACAAATTTGTCAACCAAACTATTACAATATCTCCCATATACTTCCAAACCTATATTGGTATACCATCAAGCGCTAAGGCCTTTCTTGATTTCAACTTCTTCAATGCCTCTTTCACTTCAAGAATTCTAATCCTACGCTCATATCTATAATATCTACCATTATTTGGGTTTGAGGTTCTTTCTCCCTATATTCTCATGGTAATTGTCATTTAGCAAGTTTTGAAAGTAACTTTTCCATCTTTGTTTGATATCATCATCTTTGACTAGTACCTTTTGCTCATCACTTCTAATACACTTAATGTGGTCTAAGTCCTTACTTTTCTTTTTCCTTACTTTTGCGAGTGTAAACACATCTTTCTCACCTTCTCTTTATCCTAATCCATTATAGAGGTCATCATATACTTTGAGTTTAGCCTCACTTACTACTCTTTTAGCATTCTTATATTGCTCAAAGTTTTCATTATTTTTAGTCCTCTACCATGCTTTACAATACACTTGTTTCTTTTTAATAACTTTTAGTACCTTTTCACTCAATGACTAAAAGCTTTTCTTTGTTGGTTGCCTTTTACCTTTAAATACTCTTGGGACATCTTTTGTCACTTTCCCAGTGAACATGGCCATATTAGTCCACATGGTTTTTACTTCGGTTTCATTGTTCCAATTCCCTTTTATTATCAACTTGTTTGTAAATGATGTCGTCTTCTCTCCTTTTAAGTTCCACCACTTAGTTTTTGGACACTTATTTAAGTGCATTTCCTTTCTCCTATACTTTAATGTAGACATCCATAACCATTGATCTATTTTGTGAGGTTAGACTCTCACTAGGTAACACCTTATAATCCTTAGTATTCCTAACTAAAAAAAAGGTCTGTCTAACTTTTATATGGTTGACTTTGAAAAGGTTATTAAGTATTCATCCCTCTTCTTAAAGTATGTATTTGCTATAGCTAGGTTATATGCTAAGGCAAAATCAAGTATCGCTTGCCCATCTCATTTCTTTCTCCCATACCTACCCTCCATGTACCCTGTCACATCCTTCTTTTATTGTTCCTTTATGACCATTAAAATTTGCTCTTATAAATAACCCATCTATGTTGGGAATGACTTAAATGAATCCCTCCATATCTTTCGAGAACACTCTTTTCATTCTATCTTCTAATCCTACTTGCAATGCGTAGGCATTTATAACATTTATGATCTTCTCTCTTAGAACAAGTTTTACTAGTATAATTCTATCACTGATCTTTTAACATTTATAACTTTATCCTTTAATTCTTTATCTACCACTATCTCAACTCCATTTCTATTATTGTTCTTCCTGTGCATCAAAGCTTATACATATCTATTTCTCTAGTTTTAGCTCCTTTCCACTTGGTTTGCTGGATATAAGCGATGTTGACTCTCATGTTTTCATCGTATCCACTAACTCTAGACTCTTACATGTCAATGTGCCTATATTCATGTAGCAATATGAATCTTGTTCTCCATGACCTAACCCCGCGCACTTATTGAACAACATGGGAACCCATGCATACTTTCCACTACTTGGGTTGTGATGCAATGCATCACTTTCAAGGGAATGCTTTAGCTGCCCTTGCCTATTTTCTATTACACTAGGATATGATACAACATGTTGCTTCCAAGAGAACGCCCTAGCATCCCTTGTCCATTTTTCACTGCATATGAGATCTAATGCAGTGTGTCTCTTGGGGGGAGCGCCCTAACCCTATGGAATGTAAAAAATTGATTCATGCATGGGGTTTACCATGGGTTTTACTTGCTGGCTGGAAAAAGTCTCCTTTATTCTAGTTTAGGATTGGCAGTGGTGGAGTTTGGAACATTTGTTTCAAATTTCATCAAATGGTTGAGTGTTGTCAATTGCACATTAAAGGAAAGAATTTCAATTTGATTGGGAGGAAAGTACCAATCACTCACCTCCTACTTTCAAAAATAAGGCATTATCCCCTGTCGATCATGTCCCCACACATATAACAAATGGGGCTACCAAAAGGAAAATCCATCATGTGGTAGATACCTCCCTTTCATTAGTGGCTCACTCATCCATGTCATTTAAGTATTGGAATCATATCTTTACTACTATTGTCTTCCTACTCAATCAAATGAAAAATTCACTAATCAATTTATTGATTATTAAATTCATCGATCAATTTTGTTCCCCATTTAAGCAATTATTTTAGCAAGCCCCAAACTTTTCCTGTCTCAGAATTTTTAGTTGTCAAGTCTTTCACTTATTAAGATCTTATAATATCAAAAAATTCAGCCACTATCCTTAACTCTATGACTCCATTTATTTATTGGTCAAGGACTTGACTCCTTTGTTTCTTTCCTAGTGACAACTAAGATGATGGCATAATAAATATCTCATGCAAACATAAACATGAACTCCTTACACACTACAACCTATGTAAGCTTAAGTCTCTTGCTTTAGGAGATAAAACTCATCACTTAGCTTAAAGTGTTAAATGACTAATAAAAGGTCTAGAACTTTCTTAAATTTGAAAATAGTACTCAAAAATGTAGTTTCTGATCAAACTTGAATCTTGTGTTTTGTGTTTTATTTCACAAGAAGCAATAAGATACATACATACCTTGTTAAGATCACAATTACAATCTGTCTAGTTGATCAGCCACTATGAAGAATCCACACTCATAGCCTTCTTATTTTTCTTCTTCTTATCCAACTCTTGTGAATTATAGAGAGGAAGAGAGTTTTAGGGTTTTCCCAACTAGAGAGGACCACCAAATTTCTCTCCTCTAAAGTGGTTCCTATATAAAGAGGAAAGGAACCCTATGCCTCAAATAAAAAACTTTAAATCCTAGTTAAACTCCAACAAGCTTAATTGGTGTAATCTACTAGTTACCTTCTTAAAATGGTATCTCTAGGTTTCCTATTTAGGAAGCTCTTTTTCAAAAGAAGTAAGACTTTTCCAACTCATTAGGGGTAATTTCCTACCATCTAAAGAGATGATGTGATTTCAAGTAAATTCACCCACCAATAATTACATGTATCTCACATAAGATGATAAATTACATAGGTACCTTATAAACTATATACCATTTTACCCTTTCACTATTTCATATTTGTATGTGACACCTATATGAGGCATGTGGATTTATTTGCCTCTAGGTATGTCACATTAGTACACTTAAATACAAAGAGCCCCATCTTTAAATGAACATCAAAATACTTTCTTTTGAAAATATCCTGCTTTAAGTACATATAATAAAATCAATTTGATAAATATTTTATCAAACAACACCAAGTCCTTGGGTTTTCTCAAGTTTATTACTAAATATCTTTCGCCATAAGAGATTAGATCCCATGTTGGACATCCTATATTTCGTATGAGGTTAACTAATGTTTCAACACACTTGGAATCAGCCATATATAGACTTCTACATGTAATGCATTAAAAATAAATATTGGGTCTCCCTTGGAAATATTGATTCCTCAATTCCAAGGGTATTTATATTTATATTCAAAATAACATTTCAACTATTTAGTGTCCACTAAATGTTCCAAACAACTGAGTTCATGTCTTATGTGTAAAACAATTTCACACACTATAGTGTATGTTTAAGGTCCCTACCTAAGATGATTTGAGAAGTGATCATCTCCATCCAATGGTGATAGTACATCAACAAGTGCTACAAGATTAGGTTTTCCTTTCCTCATTTTTAGATAAGGAATTTTAAGATTTACAAACAGTTGGGATTACATTTCTGCTTGACTATGATTTCAATTATCTTGTCATGGAATTCCCAGTATGTTATTTAAGGTTCCAAATGTCATCCCATAAGGTTGTAAGTATGTTGTCATCTCATAATTAACTTATATTCTTAGTACCCTATTATATAGTATTGGCATAACATAATTACATAAGTGAATTCACCCATTTAAATAATTAATAGTCATACAATGGCTTTATAAGCCATATATTTGCAACACTGAGTTCCTATGATAGAAAATGAATGAAAGGTTTTGATGGGTTTTTGTTTTTGAAGCTTTCATTTTTTGGTAGGAAATGATCCCATTTGATTGATTGACACCATCGCCATCCCATTTGTTCCAATTTTCCATTCACAAATCAACCCTCAAATTTGAGTTCTTCACTAGAATAATATACGATTCTTCCATTATAATATCATTCATCAATTTTTTTTTCCAAGGATGATGCACTTAGTAATGAATTTCCAATTAAATTGTTTCAATCTACCTTAACTTGGGTTATTATTTGAAAGATGCTTGTGAAAGCTTCCTCTTCACTATCATCATTTGATTTTACTTTGGCTTCTTGTCTATAAGAAATTCTAAGTTATTTTCATCTTGAGAAAATTACGAGGTGAGACATCATCAGCAAGTATTGGGTTGCCTAGGTATGCTGATTTACCAGGCTCCATGGCATTAGTTTCACGTACATGATTCTTCAAGAAATGCCTTTTTGAAACATGTTGAAATGCATTTATAACTGTGTTATTTATCTATATCATTTTTGGATGCATTCTAAAATGCTTTAAGGACCCCCTAAATCATACAACTCTTTGCCAAGTCGATGTGATGATAACTAAATATCCACCTAAATGACAAATCATATTAAGTGAACTATGAGAAGCCATGCCAAGCAATAATCACTAGTCAGCAAATTTTCATATGTGAAAGTTTGCCAAAACATCTTTAATTTTTAATCTAAATCCCTACCAATATCATCTTTGTTAAATCAAACTAAATACAAATCTTCACATAGAACAAATTGATTGATCTTCTAAATCCAATTTTAGCTACCTATTTTGTCTATTCATCTATATACATAGGTTTGCTACTATCAAAAGCTATTTTTGAGAGAAGATTCATCCTCATATTCTATCAGAAGATGAGGCAGTCTGACCAACAGATAAACAAATCTCAAAATCCTAGATGAAATATGTTATCAAAGTGAAATGAGCAAGCGTGCTCCATTAATCATCCAACAACTTTTCAAGACAACTTTGACATAATCAATTCTATTATCAACTAAAAAGGTGAAAATCCTTTCACCAAAACTCTCATCTTTGGATTCTTGATGTTCTAAGCCTTGTAACATATTTCAAAACATGTTGTATCTAAAAATTTTAAAGACAAAAAGTCCCACAATACAAAAAATTTGTGCCAAGCTCCTCAATCTCAAAAAACACAAATTCATCATCATGTCAAGGCACATAAGGACTGGTATTAAAAGACTAAACTATTGAAGTCCAAGGATTTTATTTACATTCTTCCCATACCCAATCCAAATAAAGAGCATTATTAAAGACTACATCTTTTAACCAAAATGACACAAATAATCAAATAGTTGCTTACACATTAGTAGACCACCATAGATCAAGAATATATCATTAAAAGGGGCATCAAACCAAGTCTTCTTCCTATAATACCTTAGTGGTTTCTTTACTTAATTACTAGATGGCACCCCTATTTTGCCAATTCTCTATAATTGTTAAGAATGGAGTAGCAATTAAGAAATTTATTGTAAAACAATATTGATACATCAAAGATTTCTAATATGATCTTTAAGAGACAATAACTAGCATCATAAACCTATAATATATCCTTAAGAAGATTTTTGCAATTTGCCTGAAGTTATTTATTGAAGAAATCAAGTTCTAACCCAAGCTCAAGTTCTTAATTTTCCTTTCTAGTTTTAGCTTCTTGATTTAAGTCTTCTCATACCACGTAATCCAAGAAAATCATATGTATAACTCAAGTCTACTTACTGATTGTCACTAATCAAGAATGTCTACAAGATCTCTATGGATTCAACAAGAAAATCCATTGAATGTTAGCCTCCCAACTTGCACTGCCACAGTCTAGGAAATTTGCTTATAAAAGCTTAAATGAAAGTAAAATTGAGAATAAACATTAAACATTATGGAAGCACCAAAAAGACTTTCACATTTGCTATGTCATGAGAGTGCATTAGCTGAAAATATTAGAGATCAATCCGATTGTTTGTGCTTTGTCTATTGTTGGTTCAGCTTAAGGATTCACCATCTCAATCTTCATATATATTGGTGGAAAACTAATAGTAGGAGCCAACAATGTCAAGAAAATATGATTTAAAGTTGCCCAGATGCCATGCAATAGAGCTAGGATTGATCTATTTGTTTGATTGGGCTTCAATTGTTTGAAAATTGAAATCTTTTGCGTTAGGAATTGGGGAAGGTGGTGGTTTTTTGCACACTTGAAATTGAATTCCTATTTAGGAATCGGATTTTCTTGAATTAAACTATAGTGATTGTGAAATTACATGCACCTAAAATGAAACTCCCTTCATCTTGTAATTAAAAACAACTATTTATAGGTGAGGAGTTCACTTCTCACAAAAGGTGAGTATCTAGTCCAACTTGTTTTCACTTAGGTGCTCTTTTTGGTAACCAAACTAATTATATTAAAACATAAACATAAGTTCTCCTAGGCATCCATTGGCAATTATACTCATCCCTAGTTGAGTTAACTATGAACTTGATAAGGATTTCAAGCCAAACAATATGACTCTGCGAAGTTATAGCAAATTTAGCTAAAAGATCATTCACTAGGGTTCCATCATTATGAGAGGTCTTTGAGTATATCCATGTCTTGATATCTTCCTGCTCTCCTCCTCCATCATCTGAGTTTACCATAGTGATGAATCGTCATTCTTAATCATTTTGATCACAATATCCATTTTCTATTGCACATCCAAATTTGGATTATTATTAGATATTGCTAATTTGAGTCCTTCCAATAGATTAGTTCTACAAAGTTTCCTTATTATATCGGTTTGGCTCCACTTCACAAGGATGTTCTAATCTTTCTTTGCAAAAGCAGAGTTTGCATTGCTTATTTGAAACTCCAATCTCATCAACCTTCGATTCACTTTGTTAAGTAAATGAGAATTCTAATGTTTATTCTAAAAAGTATCTCAATTTCATTCTTCCATACATGCTCAATTGGATAAAATGGGCATTAGCACGTAGAGTAGTTCTCATTCTACCCTTTGAAGAGTATTTTGGAAAACTATTCTAGATAACATCAAGCAAAGAGGATAAACAATCATTTTCTGTCCTGAAATTTGTTTGCAAAGTCCTCATAAAGGATACATAGCAAGGCATTGTAGAGCAGCACGAGGAGATTCCTCATGATTATAACATCTATGACAATTTTATTTGTTCCCTCTACAAGGCATATATATTGGATAAGGTTGGAGTCTATTATTCAAGTTGTCAAGATAAAATCCTTAACCTTATGGTCCATATATTTTTCCATGTCCTACTAGAAGGAGAGAACTGCTTTTGAATTTCCATTGAGACCGTCTTGTTATATCATCTCCACATCTACATATCCTTATGTTGCCCAAGTTATAGATGATTTTGTCTTTGTACTATATCCTAGCATTAAGGATAAACAAACTCTAAACTATGTCAAATATATTCGGTGCATTTTTAGGAAATGACTCAAACTCATACCTGAGAGGATATTTATTTGTCCTATTGTTTATCTAAAGCTTTATATTAGAACCTGAACAAATAGTCCATACGACGCCCTTGGATCGATACTTTCTAGCCTTTAATATGACCTTCCACATTGAAAAGTCCATCTTGTGGTAACCCTTTAAGAAATGAGTCATGTTTCAGGTACCATTGTAACAATTGCTACCACGGAGAATATGAATTCTGTGACAATCTCCAACCTAATTTTAAAATGAAAACTTTTGGAGCAAAGGAACAATGTGGAATAAAGAATAGATAGGGGTGCTCTTCCAGGCACCAAGACTAGCTCTTCCAAGCTAGATTCAAACTCTTTCAGGTTTTAAAATAAGTTCTTCAAGACTTCCAAAGAAGAATATATTCTTCATTAGTTTTGTAAAAATGAACTGCTAGTTTTCCTCCTTTCTTAAGGTTGTTTTCATATGACAAGAAACAGAAATCTAAAGCACTATTTGGTCTCAGCCATTCAATCTAATGGTTGAGATTGAGAATAACTAAAGCAACTTATAATGGAAACCTAAGTAACTTGAAGTAAATAAGTAGCATGCATGGAATGCTTTGCATCAACTTTTGTTAACGGCCGAAACATCTCTAAGAGACCTTCCATTCCTCAGAGGTTTATGCCTCCTTCTAGTTTATAAGGTGCTTACCCCTTTTACTGTGGAAATGTTTTCCAGAGATACTCCCTCTGGGCTTCTTCGCAATACTTTCAGGATTTTCTTTGGAAATGTAAGAGCAATCCTGGCACAGTACAGGATGGCTGAAATCAAAGATTTAAACAAATCTAAGAGAATTGACTGTGAATAAGTTTTCCAACAAAGCAGGGGAGAAACGACTTTTTCTCCTTGGTTGGAACTAGAAACTATCTTCTAAAGGGATATAAAGGTTTCTTGAGATGTTAGAATATAGTTCTGATGCAGATTTAGATGGACTGATAGTCAATCCTTATTCCTTCCAAAATTGTATAACATTCTTTTTATAGTTAGTTATTTTTGTACAACCAAAAGAATGTTTCTGACTTGAATTTTCACGTCTTTTTGTTGGTTTAACCAAAACAATGTTCTTGGAGAAAGGAGTTCTAAGTGCAAAATGCCACCCCACTTCGGAAGACAAAGACGTAGGCACGAGGATAATAGATGGTGGACCAGATTATACCCGAATAGTTTGGCAGCCCTAAAACATAAGACAAATATGTAATATGTATGCTTTAAGTCTGCAAATAGCAGGGCTAAGATACCCGTCGACAGATAGTTTCGTACCTGGTTTGTTATCCAAATGCCAAACAGACTTAATAGCACAGAAGAGAAAATGTAGGAGGCAAGAACAGAAATTAGTCAACCAAGGATTATATTCTGACTTCATAAATCCAAGATGATTAGAAAGCTAAATATGTCATATTCAGGAAACAGTGTGAAATTTACAGATTAAGGAACGAAAGAGATGTCTTGATAGAGGTTTGCGTTCCAAAATCAATTAATACAATCTAGTCGCTATTATAGCATCATAATGATCAAGTAATAATCATCTCAGCCTCCTTGTCATTACGGCCATGATCAACCAGACTTGAATAACAAGATTGCCTTTTGATCCAAATAAAAATAGACAAAGTGGTTTGTCTCATGAGTCACATATGAACCTGCAAAAACAGAAACAAATAATGAGTAAACCGTGATAGTAACTGGATTGGCAATATTGGTTGTTGTACATATGCTTATGAGAGATGACAAACTGAATGTGATTATAATGGCAATAAATTCCTCAAAGAAACGTATATTAAATTCCCATTAATTTTTTCAAATGTGGTTACATAGCTCCCCCTGGTGCACGAAGCTCCCACCTATGCGGGGTCTCCAGAGAAGGGGCGGACCACAAGGCTCTATACTATGCAGCCTTATCTTGCATTTTTGCAAGAGGCTGTTTTCCCGCCTTGGACCCGTGACCTCAAGGTCATACGACAACAACTTTATCGTTGCGCCAAGGCAAATGTGGTTACATAGCTACAGTGACAATTACAATCTTAATCTTTTGGGTATTGCCAACTAAACAGTTAGACAATAGTTATCAATTCTAAAGGCAACTCAACATATAAAAGTCCAAGCATATTACTTGGTTGTAACTGATTACTAAATACATATGGAATGCAAGTTTAGCAAGGAGAAGAGTAGGAGTGGAATACTAGTTAAAATTGATAACCAAGAAGTCCCCGTAAAAGATCACTTTCAGTACTTAAGATCAATGATCCATGAGAGTGGAAAGATTGAGAGGCTGGTTACCTAGAGAATCCAAGCGAGTTGGAACAAATGGAGATGTGTATCTGTAGTTTTGTGTAATCGATGGGTGCTCAAACTAAAAGGAAAATTCTATAGGATGGCCACAAGGCCAGCCATGCTCTATAGATCAAAGTGTTGAGCAGTTAAGGACCATCATGTTCAAAAGATAAGCGTCGCAGAAATGAGGATGTTGAGGTGGATGAGTGGCAAGACAAGAAATGATAGAATTAAGAATGAAAACATTAGAGGAAACTTAGGAGTAGCACCAATAGGTAACAAGATGAGGGATATTAGACTTGGATGGTTTAGACATGTCCAAAGGAAACTGAAAACAGCACTAGTTAGAAGGAATAAGGCAATGCATGTAGAAGGGTCTAAAAGGGCAAGGGGAAGGCCCAAAAGGATATGGATAGATGTAGTGAGAAAAGATTAAAAAACTTTGGAACTAAATGAAGCCATGGTACCTAATAGAGAGGAATGGAAGAATAAGATTCATGTGGCCAACCCCTAATTGGGATAAGGTCTTGATGATAATGATGATGGTGCTGATGACTTTTACAAGCAAAAAGTGCTATTGCATAAATCATAGCGAACCAGTTCCTAAATTATTAATTCCTTAGCAACCTGTGCATCAGCTGGAACTAGATGAAGCTGCTCATCAGCTGAGTTGGTAAGTGGCAAAAGAAGACAAAATACTTGCAAAGAATGGACAAGTTAGTAAAGTCATGGAAACACTCTTTTATTCATTTGGACTTTAGCTCCATGGAACAATATGCTTAATTAAGAGGGTTCATCAAGTCAAACCAAATTAGGGCTCCCATCAATTCACACCAAAACACTATTTAACTCTGTCTTGCAAGTTTAATGGTGCTTCAATGGTGCAGCATTTAACATGCTAAACAACAATGTTATGGCCCTCAATGATCCTTACACTTCATCAAGATCATTAATGAACCTGCAATGAGTATCTTATAGGATAAGTTCAATGATGTGATGTATCTCTCATCATACTTGGAAATGTAATTTTACCAAAAAAATATTTTCTACTGGATAAAACTCCTATACTCTAAAAGAACAGAAAGATCCATGGAAGGTATGAAATTTCCAATCACCAGTACCTTTTCTAAGAAGTACTTGATTTAGGAACTACTCCTATCTCAAGATAACTATTGTCAATCAAACAAGGCATATGATATCAAGTTTAGCTTTTCATCTTATTCACATCAATTTTATCTATATTCTCTTTTTCAATTAATCACCAGAAGTGGGATTACATTCAAGTTTATGTGGCAACAAAAGATGACATGCATCATAAAGGAGACCACATCATACTCTCTTTGTAAGCAGATGCAATTAGAATGAAACTAGGCAATGAGTAGAAACAAATACCTCTGCCCCATTCTGAATCATTTCATTTGTATGGTTTCTGATGTTGTTTATTTTCTTCAGGTCGTTATTTTATCTACCTAACAGCTCCTTGGAAGGACATCTTCATCAGATTCTCCATGATAGTGAGACTAAACAGTTTTTGGTTCAAAAGATGTCAAATAGTTAACTTTGGGGATCTAGTATTGTTAAGTGTTTAATTTTTGGCTAAAAGACCCCTAGTTTAGCATTTAATTAGACCATCTAACTTATTAATTTGGCAATTTTTTGGATAAAATATAAAAATTAGCTCAAATTGACCATCTAACAATAAATTGTCAAAATTAATGGTCAGATAATCATTTGAGCTAAGTGGATTCTTAATGTATGGTTTAGATGACTCTAATCTAGTCTTTGGTTTTGCAGATCAACTTAAGAAGGGTTGGATGGCTTAGATTTAATTTCAACGGTGCAGATTAGTTTGAACATCAATATGGCAAGGGATTAAGGGTTCATAAAAGAAGCAGGTGTCTTAATAGAAGAGGAGTCCTAAATGGGAAGAAGACGAAGTTTCCTAATAGGAAACTAACTCTTCAAGGAAAGGAGGAAAATTAGGACGGGAAACCTTATAAAGAGGGGGAATCGTAAGGAGTGAAGGGAGTTTCGAAGTTTTTCTTTGGAGTGTTGCTCTCTTGCTTTCATCGTTACTTATGTTTCCAAAAAAAAAAATTCTAAGCCTTTACTATCCATTCCTTATTATCTCCTCAACCTAGACCACCGTCGCCCAACCATCTCCAACACCCTCAGTTTTGCGTCCACTACACCCATCTCCCTCTTCAGTCCATCGCACCTTGTCTCACATTATCCCCTGCTTCCCATTGTATTCACCTTACTTGCTCCACTTCCTCACCACAACCCAGACGACCCTGTTTTTTTACCACATCATCCACCGCACCAGATCCTCAAACCGAGTTCCAGTCTCCATTCACCGCACAAGCCCCATCTTCCCTTTCTACTGGTCACCCCACCCTCCATCACACCACCGCATAAAACCCTTTCACTTTTCCCTCTCTCTTTCACGTTCACAACCCAGCGCGCCCTTTGCATCAGCCTACAGTCCATCACCGCTACTCTCCTCCACGTACCAAACCAGAGCACTGGTAGGCCAAATGGCGTCATGCTTGGGCCCTGCTCGCATCTACAAATACTGGACGGACAGGATACGGAAACCCAATCCGGGTTTCCTATCTCCTCCAAGTCCCCTCTTCCCTTCTTTTCTCTTCCCTTCCTCCTCTGCTCCACATATCATCTTCACCAACTCTGTTCCAAACGACAGCCAAACGATCCAGCATCTCCGCAAATCCAGCCCAGCTACTCAACCCAGTCCAACACGCCAACACTGGTCGACATCTGCCCAGGTCGCCTCCACCTTCCAAATCAACAACCTCTACTCCATACGAACCAGACGATGCCCCATCCTCAGAAAAGGCATCGTTTTCCACAGCACCAGCCATCTCCAGTGGCTTCCTCCATCTCCTCCGGCAATCTTCTTCTTCGTCAAAAATTTATCTTTTACAGGAGTTTTAAGGAAGTTTTAGGACAAATTCCATATTTGCTCTTATTAGAATATCTCAATTTACATGTTCTGTCCTGTTACTGTTACTATTCATGTTTTATGTTATTCCCATTTTGGTTATCCACATTCTATGTTATTCTGTAGTTAATCCAGGAACTATCTTATCTGTTCCTGTTTAACGAAATCAAGAGTTCTGGTTTAACCACAAAAAAACTCTTATTTCTTGTCTGTTTTAATTCAGAATTTCAATTAAATTTTATAACATGTTTTTAGGATAGTTTCTAGTTTAATTATTGTTCCTGATCTTCAATTTGGGTTCTAAAAACAGATCTAAGCCATTAATTCTTAAATTCCTTAATTCGATTAGATCTCTAAAAATTTGAAGAATCTGACAAATTCCTCTGTCAGATCATTAATCCAGGACATGTTAAATATATTGATAGAGTCTGATCAAGGTTTGTGATACCAGAATTGAAGAATTGGACAGTACTTAAGCTAGGGAATTAGATTTTTATTAATTTTTTTCTAGTTTTAGTTTAGTTAAGGTTTTATTGTTTCCTTTTTCTGTTCTTTATGGAATTAGACCTCTGTAATTTCACTGTTAAACTGAAGATGAAGTCTGATTTCTTTCTGTTAATTTTTGTCAATTAATTTGAATTTTAAATAATTAAATTTTATTAAAAACTCTAAAATCTTAAAGCGCATCCTATGGGATCAACCCGTACTTGCATTAGCTATACCACAATAGCCCGTGCACTTGTGGAAAACATCAACAAGTATCCTGAAAGCATGCCTTTTGAACAGCAGAGCACATGTATAGCTGACGTACTCAATACCAATAGATCAACAACGCTACTTCCGAAGGTATAAACTTGCCCATGATCCTCATGTAGTGGTACCTTCACGTCTAAGTCGCAACTAGGTCCCTTCAATCCTACAATTTAATCCTTAAACATTTTTTTTGCTGATCTTCATTATCATTTTCCATTCAGAATTGAATACCAGAGGTATCACGTTGATAGTGTTGGTCAATGCATCCTCCACAACTTCCAAGCAACATGTTTCTGTTCCCTACATTGTCCAATCCACTGAATCTATAGCTGGAGTACAATTTCTATTCTATGCACTTTTATGCTATGAAGTCGATATTCTGGTTTTCAGAAAGAAATATAAATGGCCCTATACATCTCCAACAGCACTGATTACATGCCATCTTATCTCAATAACCACACACCTCCTCTAATATGGTGCAGAGTGCAGACAGTCAGTTATGTTTAACACCTAGTAATGGTATATGTAGGCTACACTAGACAAGTAAATGAAACTAGAAATAGAAAAGATTTAAAGGGCAAAGAGAAAGAATACTACTTCCAGGCCAATGCGAGAACTACTGGCATTTGCTTGAGTACAAGTTATAAACCATACATATAACCAGCACTAGCCATCTAGCGAGGCTTTGATGAGAGTTCAAAGGTTATACAAATAAGTGGAACAAAAAAGGCAGCAGTCAGAAACAAATGAGTCATTACATTCCCAATGAGAGATGAGAGACAAAGAAAAGAAAAGGCAGTGCCAGTATTTAGGTTTACTAAGGGAGCAACTCAGAGCAAGATATGAGGAAGCTGCATAGCAGCAGGAGCAGCTGTCACAGTATGTTACGGAGAAGTTTCTCTGCCTGGTACAGAGTTTGATGAGCAGCAAGAGATGTTGCATATTTAAAATGAGAGAGAACATGAGTGGAATTGGATTAGAGGATGCACGTAGCCTCGCAAACAAGACAACAGAGGCCATCCCGTCACTGCAGACCTCACTGTCATTGGAAACAACCTAGACGAGTAATCTTTTTTCCTAAAAGCAAGAAATATTTCTTCAAATAACCAAGGAGATAAGAGAGAAGTCATTCAAAAAGCATGGGAGTATCTGAGACCCTGAGTACAGTGGTTCGCTATTTTTGATGGATTTGGCTTGCTGATCCGCCATGCCATTAACAAATACGACTGTAGCAAACTCTGAACCTAGCAAATCATGAATCTATGTAGTAGTACCCAAGAACCTCTAAGGATCCAAGGGCTTCTTAAGAGCCCAAGAGATGGCATGTCATGAATCTCTCTCCCTGGAAACATGATTAACCCAAAAGTGTCGGTGAGAGTGAAGACATTCCAAAAGAGCACAAATTTCTGCTTCACTAGAGTCAGCTAAACCAATAGGCGGCAGAATATTTGTGGAGTATATCATCCCCATGCACTCTAATCAACCCATAATTCCAGCCCTACCAGGGTTACCATAAAATCCACCATCACTAAGCTTTGACATCCTATCTGGTGGTACTTTCACTTAATTTCCTCCACTTTTACTCCTCTACCCAATATTATTGAGCACCAGCATCTAACACATCATGATCACCTCAAGGTGTCTACCAGAGTGAAGAACTGCCAAGAGCTCATATTTCTGCTTCATTAGAGTTAGCCAAGCCCATAAGGGCCAGAATAAGTGTTGAGGATATCAAGCCCATGGGCTCTAGCCAACATCACAATTCCAACGCTGCCATCATTAACATTACACCCACAATATTTAAGTATAAACATCCTATCTGGTGGTTGCTTCAACTTAATCTTTCTCCCTCTCTTTCACCCCTCTACCTAAATATCACAGAGCAGCAGTGTCTAACACATCTTGAATTGAGCACAGTCTGAATTCTTTCCTAGCAGTCGGCACTCAATAATAAGACCCAAAGCTTCCTGGTAACACCCACCCAAGATTATTATCCAAGTCTTCAAATGCTTTCCTGTCTGTTTGCTTCAGAATCCAAATCACAGAAGAAGTGACCATCTTACACAGAATTCTTCCCTTCTCAGTTAGATGTGATCATCTCCAGCTATCACAAAGGCTGCAGAAGGACTTTAAATTATCCAAGCGAAGACTTATTGTTCTTGCACTTGGCAAGGCAACAGTTCTTGCACTTTAGAATGTCCAATTTATCATCTTCTCTCACCTAACGGAAAGCTTGGCTCTTTGGAAGCAGTAAGGGAATCCAAGCCTTTTTGGAACTGAAGAAATTTCAGAACCACGAGGCAAAGAATAGCTGTATCGAGCGGAAGACCAAACTCTTTTATCTTCTGTCTGCAAGGAAATGTAAGTACTTTCAAGTACTGGGAGGATGTTAAGAAACAAACAATCTTTGACGCTTAAAGGTTCTAAACTCTATACACAAGACAACTTTAATCCCCACATTTGGTGTCTGTTAGTTATTGACCTCGTCCATACAAATCTTATAATTCATTACATTATCAATTACAATTTAAAGTATATTTTCTTCACCAATGCCTACAACAAGCTTATCTATGATATTGGAGACAGTCTGTGTCCTTCACTTTGTTTAACAAACTAATGGACCTATGGCAGAGGACCCAATGTTTACAATAGACCATAAAGTCAATCATAGATCTCATGGCGTTTCAATCCAATTATTCTATCTTAATGGACAATTAAAGGTTCTAATTTATATTCCATACCCTCATCCATGTATTTGATGTACACCTCAAGTACTAAGTATAACACCAGCTTGAATTACAAATCCATGTCTCTCTATTCTTCCTCTCCCAACGGCCTCCTTCATTGTGGCTTCTCAAGGCACATAATTGTGATAATATGAGAGCATTGGTTTTACAACTCCACCAATGCTGGTCCCAAGCCCAAATAAAAAAGGAGGGTTTTGCATCAAGTGTTGGCAAGTAAAACCTTTTTGAAGAAATTGAAGATGATTTTGTTATTTTCTCTTATTACTTGCAAATGAATATGCATATGCATATTCGTTTGTAAGTAAGAAGAGAAGATGATGAAAATCATCTTCAGCTTCATCAAAGTATGGCAACCCTAACATGACATGAATCGATCACTGACATTCCCTCAAGCTAGGGCATCTCCTGTAAGTGAAGGGCTGCATCAGATCACGAGTGCAATGAAAAATAGGCAAGGGTTGCTAGGGCATTCCTCAGAAGCAACACACTATATAGGATCCCGGATGTAGTGGAAAATGGGCAAGGGCTGCTAGAGCATACCCTCAAAAGCGACACACTGCATCAGAATCCAGGTGCATAGGCATGGGTTCATGTCATGGAGGTTGATAAGTGCATGGGTAAATAGGCTAGCTCAAGAGCATAAGATCTTATCGCCACATGGAATATAGGGACATTGACAGGTAAGAATCTAGAGTTAGTAGACACAGTGAAACGTAAAAGAATCAACATTGCTTATACCTGAGAAACCAAGTGGAAAGGGGCTAAAACTAGAGAAATCAATAGGTATAAGCTCTAGTACGTAAGAAAGGACAATAATAGAAATGGCGTAGGAATAGTGGTAGATAAAGAATTAAAGGATAAAGTTGTAAATATTAGAAGACCAATGATAGAATTATAATAATAAAACTAGTTCTAGGAGTAGGGCAGCCCCGGTCCACGAAGCTCTCGCCTATGCGGGGTCTAGGGAAGGGGCGGACCACAAGGGCCTAAAGTACATAGCCTTACCTTACATTTTGCAAGAGGCTATTTCCACGCCTTGAACCCGTGACTTCAAGGTCACACGACGACAACTTTTACAATTGCACCAAGGCTCCCCTTCTAAAACTAGTTCTAGGAGTGCAAATCATAAATGCTATATGTGCATACGCACTGAAAGTAGGGTTAGAAGATATAATCAAAAGATAGTTTTTGGAAGATATGGAAGGAGTCATGTTAGAAATTCCCAACACAGAGGGGATATTTATAGGAGCAGACTTAAATGATCATATAGGAAAAAAAAAAAGGACGGATATGATAGGATACATGAAGGATATGGTATCGAAGAATGAAGTGAAATGGGAGAAGCTATCCTTGATTTTGCTTTGGCAAATAACCTGGACCTTGCAAATACATTCTTTAAGAAGAGGGATGAATACTTTATAACCTTTAAAAGTGGACTCCATAAAAGCCAAACAGACTTTTCTTTTACTTAGAATGCCAAAAGATCAATGTATAAGGATTGTAAGGTGATACCTGATAAGAGTTTAACCTCACAACATAGGTTAATAGTTATAAATATCTACATTAAAAGATAGAAGAAAGGAAATGAACTTAATAAGTATTCAAAAACTAAGTGGTGGAACTTAAAAGGAGAGAAAATAACTTCACTCACAAATAAGTTGATGGTAGAAAGAAACTGGAACAATGAAACAAAAGTAAACACCATGTGGATTAAAATGGCCAAGTCCATTAAGAAAGTAGCAAAAAATGTCCTAAAAGTATCGAAAGGTAAAAAGCAATTGGTAAAGGAAACTTGATGATGGAGTGAAACAGTGCAAAATGTTATTAAAGAAAATGGATGTGTTTTAAAGAATGGCAAAGGACTAAAAATAATGAAAACTATGAACAGTATAAGAATGCTAAAAAGATTGCTAAGAGAATTGTAAGTGAGGCTAAACGCAAGGCATATGATGATCTTTATAATAGACGAGGATCAAGAGAAGGTGAGAATGATGTGTTTAAACTTGCAAAAATAAGAGAACAGAAGGGTAAGGACTTAAACCACATTAAGTGCATTAGAAGTGATGATCAAAGGTTACTAATCAAAGATGACGAGATCAAACAAAGGTGGGAAAGTTACTTTCAAAAATTGCTAAATGACAATTGCCTTGAGAATATAGGGATTAAAAGTACTATAAACCTAAATAACATTAGACATTATATATACGACCGTGGGATTAAAATACCTAAAGTGAAAGATGCCTTGAAAAAGATAAAATCAAGAAAGGCCTTGGGCACAATGATATACCAATAGAGGTTTGGAAGCATATGGGAGATATTGGAGTAGTTGGTTGACCAAGTTGTTTAACAAGATTATAAAATCAAAGAAAATGCCGGATGAATGGAGGAAGAACTCTATTATACTAATTTATAAGAATAAAGGAAACATACAAAGCTACACTAATTATCGATGGATCAAACTTATGAGCCACACTATGAAACTTTTTTAAAGAGTGATTGAGAAAAGGCTACGACATGAGACATATATCGGAGAACTAGTTTGGTTTCATACCTGAGAGGTCTACTATGGAAGCTATTTTCTTACTAAGACAATTGATAAGAAAATATAGGGAGAGGAGGAAAGACCTCCACATGATCTGTATTGACTTAGAGAAAGCTTATCGTAGGGTCCATAAAGAGTTAATATGAAGGGTAATGAGTGAGAAAGGGGGTTTCATGGGGCATATAGGAATAATTAAATATATGTATGAGGGAGTGGTAACAAATGTTAAGACCATTAGCGAAGAGATCAGTGATTTTCCTATCACTATAGGATTGTACCAAGAATCAACATTGAGCCCATACCCTTTCATGTTGATTATAGATGAGTTAACAAAACATCTGCACGAAGAGATTCCGTGGTGCATGCTATTTGCACATGATATAGTTTTAATTGATGAGACAAGGGAGGGTATAAACACGAAGCTAGAGTTATGGAGACAAGCATTAGAACCTAAAGGATTTAAAATCAGCCGAACTAAGAGAAAGTGTATGGAATGCAATTTTAGCAAGGAGAGGAGTGGAAGTGGAGCACCAGTAAAGATCGACTGAAAGAACCTTGCTTGCTTACTGAAAAACTCCATAACAGCACTAATGCGGTACAGCTTTAAAGCTGTAGCTTACTAATTGGTGGTTTTTCCATCATCCAATCCACAGCAAATCAAATAAAACCTAGTGAAAAAGAAGTGAATACTTGGAATGAAGCTTCATATTTGTTTTTCTTCAAACCCCCAATCTGCTCCCACTCACCACTACTAATGGGGTCTCGGTTGATTTCCCTTCCTTTAGCTACTCAGATGTTTCAGTTTACCAAGTTTAAAAAGTCCAAAGAGCACAAAATAGCCACGGAACTTAGATACGGTTTCCCGATCAGAGATCCATGGATCATAGACGGTATCTCCCCATGGCCTTTCGCCTTTAAAAGCATCCTTCCTTTGATCAATAACTAAGAAGTCCCGGCAAAAGACAACTTTCAGTGCTTAGAATAGATGATTCATGAGAGTGGAGAGATTAAGGAGGTTACCCAGAGAATCCAAGCATGTTGGAACAAATAGAGAAGGAAAATTTTATATGATGGCTATAAGGCCTACCATGCTTTATGGATCATAGTGTTGGACAGTTAAGGAACATCATGTTCATAAGATAAGCGTAGTGGAAATGAAGATGTTGAGATGGATAAGTGGCAAGACAAGAAAGGTTAGAATTAGAAATAAAAACATTAGAAGAAACTTAGGCGTAGCACCAATAGGTAACAAAATTGGGGAGATTAGAGTTAAATGATTTGGACATGTACAACGAAGACCGAAGACATCACTGGTTAGGAGTGAGGCAATGCATGTAGAAGGCTCTAAAAGGGCAAAGGGAAGGCCCAAAAGAATGTGGATAGAAGTGGTGAGAAAAGATTTAAAAACTTTAGGACTAAATGAAACCGTAGCACTTAATAGAGGGGAATGGAGGAACAAAATTCATGAGGCCAACCCCTAATTAGGAAAAGGTCTTGATGATCATCATCATGATCATGATTAGTTTTATGTGAACACAAAAGCATGCACTGGTCGGACAACCTACGCAGTGTAGCTGCTTTGAGCTAAACATTCCTCAAAATGAACCTCATTTTGTGGGGAGAAAATCAGGGCAACAATTTATTTAAGTAAGCTGCCTTCCCTCGACCCCGCATATGCGGGAGCTTCGTGCACGAGACTGCCCTTTTTAAGCTGCCTGCATCACCATTTACATGCAATCTAGAGAGTTGACTGCTGTCCGAAATTATGGTTTGTGTTCCAAAATCATCCTTCCCAAACATACTTGGACATTATTGATTTCCCTTACTAATTTGAGGAATGCTTCAATTTCACTTTTTGTGTGTCCTTCACAGAAATCCCATTGACATTTTGCCAGCTGACACACTTTATCTGATGTTTGGAGTTGGTCCCTTACAAATTTGACTTATAGGTTGGTCAACAATGTCAGATTGACCATCTCATACTTGGTACATTCCACCCAAATGGTAACTAACAATAATCTTAGACTCAAATAATTTTATTTATGAGACTGATTATGGAGTGCAGCATGTGCATGTGGGACTTATGGTAGAACATGATGGATGAGGTATATGGCTGTTGTTAGTTGCATTCACTCACTAAATTTGGTGCTTTTTTAACCGAATGCGACATAGGCAGAGCTTAATGCGGACTCGTGGTCATGTACATACAAGTTTTGCTTTACTTTAATGCAAAGGCATTTGGGGTGCACACAACCAACATCCATAGTTCGGTCACCAAAATGATTGATTGCCTCCACTAACACTTGTTTATATGCCATTCTGGTTCACTTTGCTCCATACCAATGGACCGGTCCAGTACAATTGACAAGGGAATGATAACCATGAGAAGCGACTATGTAGCTCCACCACCCAATCCCCCAGTAAATTTATCAGAACCAAGTACCTAATAGACCAGTTGGTGCTCTTTGTGGCAGTCCAACTGGGGGCCAGTTACCAATTTTTGACAAGTATGATTTTGTCTGAATGTCACATCAATGCACTCATCTACTATTCACAAGGGATAAGCCTTCTGGTGCATAGGCCCACCTTGCCGAGTTTTTTATTGCTAGGCATAACTTCACTCAAGTCAACAATTGAGTCGTCTGTCCTTTTAAGTCTGAAATCAGATTTTTTACTCATCTTTCATATCTTTGGAAATTTTGGGTGCTTCCTAACAACATCTTAATCAGCCACTTGTCTTTTCAGTTTTGACTTGTGTGGGTCGTTTCCCTATGACCCCTGGCTCATTAATTACAATTTCGTAGGCCACCCTTCAGGGTGCATGTGGGGTAGGCTTCATTTCTTTTATCCAGGCATTGTCATCTGCCCATAACGAACAGAGTTGGACAGCTTTGGACTCTCAAAAGGCCAGCTCTCCAATTGATTGGTTTGAATGGCGAGTCTCAGTTCCATTTGAGTGGCAAGCTCTCCAATTCATTGGTTTGAATGGCAAGTACCGGTTCCAGTCTGGTGGCAAGTAATACTGGTCTCCCTTTTCCCACCAGGTTCAATTTCAGTCCATCACAGAAAGGAATGCTGTGTTTCTATCTTGGACCAAAGAATAAAAACAGCTGCTATGGTGCCCAGATGGTGTCAATCCCCTCTTCCTGACACTGGTGTCATTGAAAAGTTCAATAATTTTTTACCATGATCATTGTGACTTATGAAGTGGGCTCATTACTTAATTTCCCACCCATAGATAAAAATGATTTCTCACCCAGTCATCTACTGATGTCAAATAACTCATTCATTGGCACTCGGTACCCATTATATTAGCCATGCTTTTAATTTCAGTACGTACATTCAATGGCGAAACCTGAAATCCAAGACAAATAAACAGCGAAAGGTGCGCCTGATCAAAGCATAAGCCCTGCTTCCACAAGTCAGTCACAGGAATCCCCTGTGTAACAACTCAACTTCCTTACTTGACATATCTCACATGCAATGCAGGCTAGGGCAAATAGAACTATTCCTAATGGGATACAGAGCATTGAGCATTTCTTGACCGTATTAACATAGATCATAGAAAACATGGGCAGATACACAAACCTGTATCTAGGGCCACCTAAGTCCTACAAAACATTACCTAAGAGGAAAAAGAAGTTGGCAGTTCTCTATTGGGAAAGACTGAGAGATAGGTAGGGACTAACTTCCGTGAAACAGCTGGAATAGGAATCCTCCCTAAGTCTTTAGAATAAAACAATTATGTTAACCTTTTACTAGTTATTTTTCAGAAAACTTTTAAATGCTTTTTACATTCTTATATAACTCTGATAAGCCCGTGAAAAGGTAAAACTAGAAAACAATAAGAAAAACATCTAAGTGCCCATCTGCTTTCTTTGTTGGAGGTTGGCATGTGTAAGTACTAATACCTCATGTACAAAACCTATTATGTGCCAAGTGTTAATTTCCTTTCCTTCTCCCTTTGATATCTATCTACTATGAAAAGATAACATACTACAGAACGTAATGGAGATTATCAAGGGGTACATAATGGCCTCAGTCATATGATAGTGGTTAAAAGCATCAAGCACTGAGTTCCCCATCTGCAATTATAAAGCATGCCATGTATAAAGGACAACCAATTACATGCATTAGTTTTATAGCAAAAATAAGTATGCATATGCCCTTGAAGTGCAGGTAAATTTTGATTCCAAATAAATTATCGCGTCACAAGCCAACCCTAGAAAACAGCACATCCAATAATTAAGATATAAGAGCAAATTGGTCATCTTAAGATGCAATCAAGGGAATTTAGCTAGGTAATGTCTTTATAAAGAATCTTGACATTGCAGAAGCCATCAAGGACACATATTATTTCTTTATTAACTTCTCCTTGCTTGTTGACCTTGATTTCATTTATTTTACATGACCTGGAAAGAACATTCAAATTAATAAATTTATATATGTATAACACCTTCGTTTAAAGATAAAGGGGCACCCCGGTGCACGAAGCTCCCGCGTATGCAGTGTCTGTGGAAAGGGTCAATAGCATGCTGCCTTACCTCTCATTTTGCAAGAGGTTGTTTCCATGCCTTGAACCTGTGACCTCAAGGTCATACGACGACAACTCTACCATTGCACCAAGGCGCCCCTTCACCTTGGTTTAAAGATCTAAAAGAGATTTTGATATCCACCAAATAACTATGCTCCACAGCATCAAAGCATTCGTCTTGATTAATATCATATAGACACCCTTACAACAAAAGCAACCATGAGCCTCACCATTGAATACAGTTACTATTTCGCTTTGTAATCAAAAGATTCATTAAATCAGTGGGTGCAACAACGAGAACAGTCACCACCCACAATCTTACAGGTCATCTAAGACGTTTTAACGAACGCATAGAATGCACTAACTACAAGAAAGTAAAAGAACGATCAACAAACTGATCATTACCAGGCAGAATTCAATCATAAAAGACAACAAGAAAGAAACCCATACCAAAATTACGCCCAACAATGCAATGCCAAGTGGGTCCATGCTTCTTATCAAATTCCTTCTTGATATACTCGGCAATGTCTTTCTCAACACCATGCTTTTCCAAAGCCTAAAAAATCATTCATTTTCAATCAAAACCCAGAACAAAAGCACAAACAGAGAGAGAAAATAGAAAAGAGAAGGGGAAATGAAGAAAATATGGAGAATTGCAACTTTTACCGCAATAGCACAATCAATGGCTTCCTTTTGCATGTCATCCTTCATATCTGCACTTTTGACGGTGACCTTCTTTGCACTGGTGGACGGAGCTGCACCGGAGGAGAGTTTGGTGGGTCCCCCTCCGGTGCCCTTTCTGCTCTCCTCCGCCATTTTGTTCTAACTTCTCTCTCACTCGCTCACACTTTGCAGAAAGCTGAAGCTCCTAGTGCTTTCCCAGCTATCTCCTTGCTACCATTGGCTCCCTCGTTTGTAGCTGTGTATTATAACTTCTCCGCTTCTAACTGAAATGGGTGCTAATATCAAACCGAGGGGGCGGCAGGAAAACCATCACCCGAAACACAGGCATTGCCCTTGAATTAGATGCTCACCTACGATGTTTGCCCGTATAGACCAGTGTTTGGTAATGTAAACGGATGGTCGATTCGCTGAAATCTTAATCGTGAGATGACATTGATCATAACTTTAGGATTTATCTGCCTCTTTTCCCAAACCCTATTAGCCGTCATTGCTTAGTATTAATAGTCCCGGTATGGAGAAAGTTGTACGCGCCTATTCTTCCATTTAAGAATAAATTATCATATTTTTTAAGCTACAAAAGTAGTTACTGTGGGCGTGAAATTTGAGTCATAAC
The DNA here is from genome assembly GCA_035236585.1 of Warburgia ugandensis. Taxonomy (NCBI): domain Eukaryota; kingdom Viridiplantae; phylum Streptophyta; class Magnoliopsida; order Canellales; family Canellaceae; genus Warburgia; species Warburgia ugandensis. The sequence continues at coordinate 67,763,351 of CP141126.1, read as the reverse complement.
CAACCAGTGCCACTCCTAATATTATAAGCAGCTTAGTTTTACTAAATGTTCTTTCCTACAGTGGAAATATTTTCCATGGGCGTGCACGTGTGTCTGCTCTCGAGTCCTATGCTTAAACGGCCTGTTTATATACAACCAAGATGAGCAGTTTGATCACCATCTTCCTGGTCCCACAAGTAAATTCTCAGCGTATACTGATCTACACGGTCAGACATCACAATTCACAAGGAAAGAAAAGAAAAAGAAAAGGAGAAGTAATACATCTTTATTCTTGTTGTGAGCGAGCGGGGAGGGGTGGGTGGGGCGTGGACGTGGGCGTGGGCGTGGGCGTGGGTTATGAGCGTGTAAGAAAAGAAAAAGAGAAGTAATACATCTTTATTCTTGTTGAAATCTTTAGGCAAAGGTGCTGCTCTTTTTCTTTTGTTTCAACTTCAGATGAACAGAATGCATTTTGAAAAAAAGAGAGGGCAGCTGCAGAGAATATTGTGGGCATTTGTCCTTGGCAGAAAAGGTTAGGGGGAGAAACGCTGTCCCGCCAATTCCTGCGTCGGTGATTGGACTATTTGAAGTCAAAGCTGGTTTTGTGGGGGACCCGCCAACCATGCTAAAATTATGTGGCGCGGCCATCAGAATACAGAGCAGCGTTACTGGAGGTCGGGCTTGTTTTGGTGCTTCTCCGCCCTCCACTTGAGTTTCTAATTTTTGTCTCCTACAAGGCCATTAAAGCAGAAAAGTTGTGAACTGAAAGTAACAGTCGGTAAGGAACCCGAACGAGCATTTAGGAATGCCCTCAGTCAAGGATTCCGTGGAGGCGCATGTTTTCACTTGCAAATTATCAGTGCACTAAAATACAAGCTATGCAGTGGTAGACGCAAGGAGTGCAACTTGTGCCTAGAGGGACTAGGCCCGCCTAGTCGCGCAACTAGGTGTCAAGGGGCAAAATTAAGTATTTTAAATTTTAAAAAATTATAAAATCAAAATAAAAAAAATTAAGAAAACATAGAAATTATAAAAATATGAATAAATAAGTAAAATAGAATTCTTAAATAATAAATCGACATGTCAAGTGTCAACAACAACAACCTAAGGTTAAATCAAGCAATCATACATAAAGTAGTAAGTTCATAAACACACAAATACAATGATAGTCATAAGAGTAGTCTCCCTAATCCCTACTACTCCCTCAATCCAATGTGACCTCGTCATCATCGCCATCATCTTTCTGTAAATTCAGAAAAAATAAACAAACAAACAATAGTTATATAAATGAAGTAAAACAAATGTTAGAGTTAACTGTTAAGACTTAAAAGTCATCTTCCTGTACCTCCTCCTTATTGAGATGATCAAGATCGTCATCAAAATCATCTCCCTGAGAAATGTAGATATCATCCTCTGCAATCTCCTCATAGTCCTGCTCTTCTCTAACATCCTCATCTAGTTCTTGATGAGCTTGAGACTGAGAAACGCACCTCATCCTCTGCCCCCTCCCTTACCTCTGGTATTGCCTAGTAGATGGAGCATCATTGATCATTCAACAAGCTTAACATCTAACTAGGTGAGGTCACCACCTAGATGCACCAAATCATCTTCAGCACCTTCTTGAACAATCCACTCATCACTTTCGTCGACCTCTTATAACATAATAGGATTTGTATACATTTGCACTTTCAAACAATCCTCATATCGACGACAAAAGATCTGATTGTATTTAAATATACTAGATCTTTCAATGTCTTAGTGTGAAGCATATTCCTCTTCTTAGTGTGGATCTGAAAAGAAAAAATACTTATAATTTAGAATATAATGAACGTATACTAAATTATTAATAACTAATATGTACTAAATCTTAATATTAGTAGCTTACGGTGTCAAAGACACTCCAGTTATGCTCGCAAGGAGATGCACTGCATATCTAGAAGAGGACCTTAATGGCGAATGTTTGAACATGTAGGGCTTTAGCCTGAAAGTTAATTCACCACCCACCTACAAAAGTTGAAGAAAATTAAGTTAGAAAAATAAATAAATTTAGAATATTATAAAATAACATTTGAAAGTTAAAACTTAAAACATAAAATAACATAAAACACTTACATGAACATAAAACACTTACAAGGGGCTAGGTTTTTTCTCTTGCATATTGTCAGGTCAATGCCAAACAATCCTCTAACATGTCTATAAATGGATATATGATCTACCACCATGTCAGCCTCCTCTCCATCATATAGCTTACTGATGGCATGTATTAGACCATTCTTCATGTCATTGTTGACGCTCAATTTCAATGTCATATTTGTAATAGAAGGATAAGTTGAGGTAATATCCCACTACATGCAAAAGCTACTAAAGATGAGAACTCCATCTACTATTTATGATCCCCAAAATATGAGTGGCCTGACTCTCATCCTCTACTAGATTGGTTTGAATATTCTCTTTGGCCCTAGCTCTAGCCTTAAAGATGTATTTCATCACCGGCTTCTCACTATCCACCACTCTGAAAACCTCTACAAGTGGAGTCATGATCTTCAAACAAAAGAGGACATGGTTCTAAAAATTAGTACGCAACACAATTCTTTTAGCTCCTTTCCTTGCAGGCCTTTTTGGTCATGTACTATTCATCCATTCTGAACAGTGGAACATTACCCTCAACTCTGTCTTTAAGTTATTAATGCTTTCTAAGTTCAAGAAGTTGGTAGCAAATCACATAACTGCAAGTCTGAGCAAATATTTTTTTTCTTCATAAATCTTCTCATAAGATGAAAGAAATGTGTGTGGCTATATATAAAAATTGTCATCACCCTAGCGTCTGCCACAATTTTCTTCACAATTGGCAATTTGCCTATGTCCTCTAGCAACTCCCTTCCTGCAGTCATGTAGTTGGAAATATTGTCAGTTATGACCTAAAATATATATTAAAAAAAGGTAAAATTATATAGGATAAACTTGCATCATAAACAAGCAAATACTTAGTAGATTGTAGATATAAAACTAAATAATTACCTAAACTACATTGTTCTCCCCAACTTCATCAATCACCTTCTCCAGCATGTCATGTATTAAGTTTGCACTCTTGACATGCTTAAATCCATCAATAGATTTTTTTAAAAATGTCCCAGTTGGATAGTTCACTAGAAAGTTGACAAGGGTTCGACCCTTACCATTAATCTACCAATCCAACATAATAGCACACCCATACCTTAAAAGCAAAAATAAAATCTCCTATAAGTCATTCAATTACTTTGGTGTTACCTTGAGAGAATATACAAGGGTGTGAAAAAAAACACTGAACACGCACCTAATCTAATCAGCTTTACTCTATTCTATGTATTCTTTTGTCTTCTCTACTTCTAAAAAAGACTCACCCTCAACTTGTGATACAAAGTTGCCTTGAAACCTTAGTCACATAAAATTTTAAGATTGTAAGAATAGGTAAAAGGCTAAAACAAGTATTAAAGTATTAATTATTTAAAGTGTAAGATACATACCTAGACCATGTTGCGCAATTGCCTTTAACATGGTCTAAAAGGAAAGACAATGAGCATCATTGAATGCAATGCTCTTTTCATAGAACCAAAAGACAATGTAATCGCACGCTCTTATCTTATACCCCCTATAAGCTCTATTCATTATCGTTTTGTTTGCTTCGTGGGTGCCTTTCCCTTACCCTAAGCCTCAAGGTTAGGAGCAAAAAGATAGTTAATAGGCCTGTTTGTTGTTTGTTGCGTGAGTGCCTTTCCCTTACGCTTCTTGCTTCCAATGGAAATACCACCAACACTAGTACTATCAATCTCCTCCATCTTGTCATCATGATCATTGTGTAAGCCAAACAAATTTTCTGGCCTCTTCATCTCCTTTATTATTCTCTCTCTATTATCTTGATTCTTCTTTAATTTATTCATATAATCTAATATCTTCTTAGATATGTCAGAAGTGACAAGAGAGCATTTTTTTGAATTTTTATGACTACCCATCAAATGTTGTTTCAATCTAAATATTCCACTACTATACCTATTCTCACAAAGCTTGCACCAAACTAATTTTTTATCAGTTGGATCCCTTGCCTCTCCATATTCCCATCCTAGATCCGTTGATTTTGATGATGTATTATTGGAACCCCTTGATGGAGACATATTATAGTCTACGTCTTGTGGAATGGAAACCTATGTTGAACCCTGTAAACAAAGTTAACAAATATAAGAAATTAACAAAGTAAAAAAATAGTTAAATAAACATAAATAATATGAAAAATATGTTGTGGGTTTATCACTTTTTAGCATCAGAATGGAAACAATACACATTTATTTCTTTTATTATATAAGAAAGTAAGAAATAGACTATAATTCATGAATTTTAGAAGAAAATAACAAAAACATATAAAAATAATAAAAGAAACATACAAATTATGAAAAGGATGATGTGGAATTATCATTTTTCAGCATTAGAATGATTTTTTATTATTGCTACTAAAATTAACAAAAAAACAGTAGTGTATTTCATGAATTTTATAAGAAAGTAACAAAAACAAAAAAAAATACACATTATGAAAAGGATGATTTGGAATTGCCAATTTTTAGTATTAGATTAATTTTTTTACCATTAGTATAGGAATTAACAAATAAATAGTGATGTATTTCATATTTTTTTAGAAGAAAGTAACAAAAACAAAAAATAATAAATTGTGACGACCCGGGTTTTCTCATGCATTTTTAAATGAAAAATCTAAATTCCTAAGGTGGGATCCCGATTTGAAAAATAGTGCAATGCAGCATAAAAGTCTTTTGTTTGAAACTCATTTTGAAAACCCCGAGTGTCATTTGCTTTCACAACAACCAAGGTAGTTTTTGAAAAGCTTTAGAAATCATAAGTGTTTTTCCCTAGATCTATCCAAATACAAAGACATAGCCCAATCAGAATAAATACAAATACATGTCCAAAGGGTTGAGAATTTACTTACATGTATAATTGTTTCCTTTTTTATTCACTTGCTCGTAGCACTAACATAGATGTCCTCTACTCATGGATGGAATCATCCTGAAAAATGTTAAGGATAGGGTGAGTATATACTATACTCAGTAGGAGTCTATCACTACTAGTTTTGCAATGCATGAGATGTTTGAAAATCATATACTCTTTCAAAACATGTGCAAGTCTGAATACTCAAGTTCAATATCGATATTAAAATCCATTGTCAAACTGAAATACTAACGACTTAAGAATCTCACAAATCAAGTCGAAAGTATCATATATATCATAACATAATAATATGCATAAGATGCTTCATTGAATCCAACTCATGGATATCTATCATGGTATGGTCGACCATCCTTATATCATGCCATATGCAATGCACATAAATCCACGAAACCATAGGGTCCCACTATGCCCACGACCTCATCGCTGTGTGGTCCCCGGGTACCTAGGGACACAGGATCATATACCTCCACGGGGCATGTGACACTTCGACCCAGTGCCGTGACACCAGTGGTAGCCACCTGTACCACATGCAGTCGAAGCAAGGACATGCCCTTTTTGGGTGTGGTACCCATCCACCTAATAGTGGTAGAGGCTGGGTGGCCAACCCACACCCCTCGGCATAGCACCCACGAGCTTCCTAGCCCAAATCATGTACAATCAAATAAGCCAAAAACCTCTTTTCAAAACCTGTCCTCTTTGGGTCCCTCACAACTGCCTGGCCCTCAGTACTCCAGCGTCTTTTGGCAACCCTCAAGGACATGCAATCTTTGCAAGAACTTAATGCTCATAAATCAATGTATGCAATAGTTTGCAAAACATATCTATGCATAATGTATATGCAATTATTTACAAAACATGTCTATGCATAAAGAATTTATCACATGCAAGTCATATACTTAAAACATGTATTCATGAAACAATAATAGTTCTTTTAAAAGAATCTAGTAGCGATAGAAAACCTACCTAACTAGGTCGCGCTAACCCCTTTGTCCTCGGACGCTCCTGAACATGGTTTGGGGAATTAAGGTTAGTTTGGCCCATCTTTTATGGGTTTTAGAGTAGGTGGTCTTATCACTTAGGCATTAAGGGTCCATCCCTATGCCTATGGGTGTCCTAAGTGAACGTACTTAATGTTGGTACGATCAGTTTTCCAAGTACATCCATAATTTCTATTTTTTTAATTTATAATATAATCTCTATAAAAAGAGAATTTTCAATAACCTAATATTCCAGCCCAGAATTTCTAAAAATTCAAACTTTATTAATTTTCCTTAATAATTTACAAAAATTCGGGGTCATTACAATATCCATTATTTCAGCTATGAAGACTGTCAAACACATGTCCAAAGGGTGTCAGGCATTTTTAGCAACAGTTGTTGCTTTGGATGTGAAACAGCCCAAGATAACAGAAATTGACATAGTCAGAGAATTCCCAGACGTCTTTCCAGAAGAACTTCCAGGAGTACCCCCACGTAGAGAAATTGAGTTTACCATTGAAGTAATTCCTGGTACAACTCCAATTTCTAAAGCACCTTATAGGATGGCCCCAGCAGAATTGAAAGAATTGAAGGGTCAGCTACAAGAATTGTTAGACAAAGGGTTTGTTAGACCAAGTAGTTCACCATGGGGAGCACCAGTAATATTTGTGAAGAAGAAGGATGGATCTATGAGATTGTGCATGGACTATAGAATGTTGAACAATGTCACAGTGAAAAATAAGTATCCCTTACCTCGCATTGATGATCTCTTTGATCAACTCCAATCTGCTAAGGTCTTTTCAAAAATCGACCTTAGATCAGGATATCATCAATTGCGTATTAAGGATGAAGATATACCCAAGTCGGCATTCGGAACTCGGTATGGACATTACGAGTTTCTAGTCATGCCTTTTGGATCGACCAATGCACTGCGGTGTTTATGGATCTCATGAACAGAATTTTTAAGGAATTCTTAGACAAATTCGTAATTGTATTTATTGATGATATATTGATTTACTCTACCTAAGTGGAAGAACATCAAGAACACTTACAAATTGTACTAAATACCCTCAGACTTCATAAACTGTTTGGTAAATTTAGTAAGTGTGAATTCTGGTTAGAGAAGGTCAATTTCTTGGGTCATGTAATTTCCAAGAATGGAGTAGAAGTGGACCCCGCCAAGGTTGAAGCAAGAATGAATTGGGAAAAACCTAAGACTGTAATGTACATACGTAGTTTTCTGGGTTTGGCAGGATATTACCGTAGATTTATTCAAGGATTTTCTCGTATAGCCCTTCCTTTGACTTCATTAACTAGAAAAGGGGTACAGTTCACTTGGACTGATGAATGTGAGCATAGTTTCCAAGAGCTAAAAAAGAGGTTAACTACAAGACCAGTATTGACATTGCCATCAGGAAGTGGGGGATACGAAATATATTGTGATGCTTCAGGCAAGGGGTTAGGGAGTGTATTGATGCAAAATGGGAAGGTCATTGCATATGCATCTAGACAATTGAAGAAACATGAAATAAATTATCCAGTACATGACCTGGAATTAGCAAATGTAGTGTTTGCATTAAAAATTTGGAGACACTATTTGTATGGAGAAAAATTCAATGTATTCACAGATCATAAAAGTCTCAAATATATCTTCACTCGACCGATTTGAATATGAGACAAAGGAGATGGATGGAATACATCAAAGACTATGATTTTGCCATCCATTACCATCCTGGAAAAGCAAACATAGTCGCTGATGCATTAAGTAGACAAACAAGAGCTGTAATTACAAACATCACCATTAAATCAGCTTTTGTAGAAAGAGTCCTCAAGGCCCAAGAAGGGGATACAGTAACTCAGGAATTGTGTACAAAGACAGGGTTTTGTAAGGGTACAGATGGGGGTATACGTTTTCAGGAGAGATTAGTGGTTCCTACAAATACGGTACTTGAGAAAAGAACTATTACAAGAAGCCCATCAATCTAAATTTTCTATACACCCTGGAGGTACAAAGATGTATCAGGATTTGAAAAGAACCTTTTGGTGGGAAGGCATGAAAAGAAACATAGGAGAGTTTGTAGCTAAGTGTCTGAATTGTCAACAAGTAAAAGCTGAACATCAAAGACCACCTGGAATGTTACAAACCTTGGAACTTCCAGAATGGAAATGGGACAATATCACCATGGATTTTGTGGTGGGATTGCCAAAAACACGGGAAGGTCATGATATGATTTGGGTAATTGTGGACGGATTAACAAAGTCAAGACATTTTCTTCCAATTAAACAAAACCGGTCGGTTGACAATCTAGCTAAGTTGTACATAAAAGAAATAGTAAGTCTTCATGGGATTCCTTTATCCATCATCTCTCGATAGAGATGGGAGATTTACTTCAAGATGTTGGAAGAGCGTACAACAAGCATTGGGAACTTCACTTAGATTCAAGACAAAGATTTCATCCCCAAACAGATGGTCAATCGAAAGAACTATTCGGAATCGGAAGATATGTTAAGGGCATGTGCATTAGATTGGAAGGGAAATTGGGATGAACATCTTCCATTAGTGGAATTTGCTTATAACAACAGTTTTCATGCAAGTATTGGTATGGCACCATATGAAGCATTGTATGGGCGACCATGCCGATCACCAACTTGTTGGAGTGAAGTTGGAGAAAGGAAACTAATGAAGTCAGAACTAGTGGAACAAAGGTACGGACAGGGTTAAAATGATAAAGCAAAGGTTGTTAACAGCACACAGTCGTCAGAAGAGTTACGCGGACAAAAGACGTAGAAATGCGAATTCGATGTGGGAGAGCATGTGTTTCTAAAAATATCACCGAGTTAAAGGGGTTATGAGATTTGGAACCAAAGGCAAACTCAGTCCTAGGTTCATTGGTCCATTTGAAATATTAGAAAGGATTGGTCTAGTGGCTTATAGATTAGCCTTACCACCACAACTCTCTGAAGTACACAATGTATTTCATGTATCCCTGTTACGAAAATATCTACAAGATGATACTCACATACTTCAAATAATACCAGAGGAACCGAAGCCGGATCTAACCTTTGAAGAAAAAGCGATACGGATCTTGGACCATAAGGAACGTAAATTAAGGACCAAAACAATTCCTTTAGTCAAAGTCCTATGGCAACATCACTCTGTCGAAGAAGCTACATGGGAAACAGAGGTAGAAATGAGGAAGACACATCCGAGTTTATTTGATTAAGTTATAGTATTACAAATTTCGAGGACGAAATTATTGTAAGGGGGGAAGATTGTAATGACCCCGAATTGTTGTAAATTATTAAGGAAAATTAATAAAGTTTGAATTTTTAGAAATTAGAAATTTGGAATATTAGGTTATTGAAAATTCTCTTTTTATAGAGATTATATTATAAATTAAAAAAATAGAAATTATGGATGTACTTGGAAAACTAATCGTACCAACATTAAGTACGTTCAATTCTGAGTTAAAATGAAAATTCCTTAATTTTTCCATTTGGGGGTAAAATGGTAATTTTACCCATATCCCATATCCAAGAAATAAGACCTCAATATTCATGAAGTACTTAGAAATACGATTCCAACGCCACTAAGTACGCTCGATTCTGAGTTCGGACAAATATTGCCTATTATTCTCCAATTTTAGAGTTAAAAAGGGCAAAAAGGTCTTTTCACATAAAAAGTGGGGCCCACAAAGTGGGCCAAGGTTCTACAAAGTGGAGATTGTAGTGGAGATTGTAGTGGAGATTGTAGTGGGAGTGGAGAATGCATTAGTAATTAAAAATTCTAAAGTAATAAAATATCTTATCAAAAGAAATGATAAAAAATTCAAATTTGGCTATAAATATGTCCCAAAAATTTCCAAAAATTTTCACAACCTTAACCACGAAATTTCCAAACCTTCCCTGGAATTTCAGCCCCAAATTCCCCTTCATCCCTCCCCAAACTCTCTTTTCCTTATTTCTCTCTCCTCTTTCTAATTGGAACAAGAGACCTAAATTCAATTAGGCACTCCGTTCCAGGAAGAATCTCATCAATTCCACCGTCCATAACATCCTATACTACAGTATATACAAAATCCCCAAATCAATTTCAAGATCCAACGGTTCCAACAACAGAAAATCACAAAAAGGTGGATAATCAGGCTATATTATCATCAACCGGTAATTCTCTCAAATTGGGCAGCAATTATATTGTTTTTCTCCAATCAGGTAGGTGGAATTACTTCCCATTCATATTTATTATGTTTTAGTATAATTTTTATTTTTCTGTAATTTAATTTGAATGAAAAATGGTAAAAATAAAGTAAATACCAGCCCCTTTAAATTATGGTGATAGAGAGCTCAGATTGAAATTCTGAGCTTTCCAATCAATCCAGGAGGGTTAAAAACCCCTAGGATACAATTTTCAAGAAAATCTAACAAGGTTTGGACCCTCAATTGAGAGAGATTATTCTAGTGGGCCCAGATCAAATCTAGACCCTAGTAATGGCTGAAAACTTCAATTTAAGATTGTGGAGTCATATGAACTCCAAATTGAGATCAGAAAGAAGCTATGGAAAGCTTGTAATGTCTAGTTTCTAATGAATTCATAATATTTATAAAATTTATTTCTGTATTTTTCTGTATTTTTCTATATTTTGGAAATAAGTGTCCAATTTCTAAGATCTTCAAGATCTGAGGTGATCAGATCTTGAAAATTTATTTTAGTGATGATATAATAATATAATAAAGTAATATATATGGTTAATTTGGACAGATCTTGGATAAAATAAGGGATCTACCCTTTATGGTAGAAAAACCCTAAAATAAAAATAAAAATATACAAAGGGACCCACTTGATCAATGAGATCAAGTATGATCAGATCCTTGGGATGGATTAAAGGGGTGATATGATGATGGAATCCAGTTAGATCATGGATGAAATGTGACAAAATCAAGTGGATATGATTTTTGGATCTTAATGGATTAAAAGCCCTAAAGGTAATTAAAACCCTTAATCTAAAGGAAAACACCTAAGATCTAATGGTTGGATCATATTTAAAGGTTTATAATAATCTTAATAAAATTATTTTAATTGTCTTTTATTGGATATATAAGTTTAAATGTGATTTATGTTTTAAGTTTTAATTGTCTTTTATTGGATATAGAAGTGTAAATGTGATTTATGTTCTAAGTTAGAAAGCATGATAGTGTAATCTATAAATTTTAGTATGATATGCCCTAAATGAGTAATTTTTTAGTAGATTTGATTATCTTAGGATCATGTTAGTGTAAATTAGGATTTAAACATGATTTCATTATGATAGAAGATGTGTTTCATAACTTAGGATCATGTTAGTTTTATTTCACTAGCTTAAGTTATATTCGTAGGAAGAATGTTAGTACTTAGTTGTTAAATTTATATTTGATTTATGCTTTCAAGTTGATGATTTACTTATTGTCATATTTAATTCAATTGTTAAGTAATTGTTAAGATATAAGGAGCATAAATCACCAAAAATGTAAACTAATGAAATATAGAAATTCATGGACAACTAAGATGAATGAATGATTTTGACTTAGTAAGGGCTATAGTTAGTAGGACAATATAAGGAATGATTTATCATTTCCTTGGCCCAAAATAGGAAAATAATGAACATCCATGGATGACATTGTGCATATCCATGGAAATTAATTAAAATCAATTAGAGAAGGGACTTAAGGTAAAGAGCTCATAGGAACCTTGTCAAAGGTTGAGCTAGTACCACTCAAAGGGACTCTGAACATTGTGGTTATAGGGGTATACAAGAGCCAAGTGCTTTTCCCTCACCTCCCATTGACGTAAGAAAGGTCTAAACGCCTCCTTACATGAGGGTTGTATTAACCACTTTTTGAGCAGACTTTAACCGGTAAGTACCGGTCATCCCGAAATAAGGAGGAGTTGTCTAGTGATAGGAAGAAATAAATTATCTTCAACCAAGTAAGACACTAACTGGTTGAATAATAATAAGAACATAAAAAGATAGCAAATTATCTAACCCTAATAAAAATAGTAAGTGAGATAAGGATGATCAAACAAGATGAGATCTTGTATGATCAAAAACAATAAGGAAAAAGAAACATCTATGTAAATTAGATTGTTATGTATGATATAGATAGTATTTGTATAGATGATATTAAACCCATGGATATAGGATATTCAAGGAAGAAAGATTCAGATCATCCTACATAAGGATGATCAAAAGATCATGTAGTATGTACCATTGATTACAAAAATGACATTATACATATGATTTGGACAGATATATGTTGATCGAGACTATGGAAGATTTCAAGGAGTAAGAATACCTTATTGAGGTAGGTGGATTATTAAGAATGCCTTTACATGAAGATACATGTCTAATACATGATCTTATGTTTTGAAGTATTGACATGTATGATACCAATATATTAAGGTAAATACCTCAAATTGAAATATGATCCAACCAAATGATGAGGAAAATAAGTATTAAATGGTCAAGTTGAGAATTGAGAACAACCCTAAGTGAATAGGAAAGTAGAAAATATTCCAGTCCTAGATAAACAGACAAATAGTCTGATATGTATAAGTATTATTTTACATACAAGCTTGGAGGCTTGGGGTTTTGTTTTAAACAGGCATAAGCCTGGGGATGCTATGCTAGGAGAGTTAAGAGGGTTTGGCCACCCACTCTCTGAAACTTGATGATATTGAATACCAAGCCTAAGAAAGGCTAAAAGTCGGGTGGGGCAATTATGGGAAGGCCACCACTGTGATAGCCATGGTCCTCCCATATGGACATGGATATTGTAATTTCCACTGAGAATGGTATAAGTGGATTATTGAACAGTTATCCGCGCCATACGGATCGACCGCAAGCATAGTAGTCCTTGATTATTTTGCACTATGATGCATATGAAATTGGCATAGTGAAATGCCTTAAGGGATGGCATGATGAAATGTCAGGTAATTGTATATTACCAATATTTTTCCCAAGAAGGGAAATTCCTGTATAGTAATTGGCTGAAATACAAATCTCTTATAATGAAAAGAGTTGATCAGCTTTGTATAGAAATGATGCTTGATTATTTTTACATTTTTAATGGATTTGTCCTTATACAATATGTATGTATAAAGGTGAACACAAATGACAAGGAAATGAGATGTCTTTATAATTACTAGTTATTAATGAATGTGTTTATGATAGAACGAATTATGGGATACTTGAATATTGAGATTATACTGTCAATAACTTACATTCTTATCCCCTACCAAGCATAGCTTGCTGAGATATTGTAAATGTTCGAATGTTTACAATATCTCAGATACAGAGAAGGAGACTTAGGAGCTCAAGATTTGAAGAACAATTGAAGAATAAGTAATCAGGGTATATCCCTTGAAACATTGTATTAGAACATGTATTGAATTTTGAACTTTGTAATTTGGATTGTATATTTGGACAAGTATTGTAAGGATAAAATGGGCTGTGTACTGTGAACCACTGGATGGATCCTGAAGTTTAATAAAAGTATATTCCTTCAATGGAATTTTATCTTATACAAAATTCTACTTATGTTATGTATGAAGTGGTGACTTAGGTTTTACAAAACAAATTCTAAAGAAAAGAATTTCCGCTGCTTTGGTTTGCGAAAATTTTTTACTCTAAGGGCCCTATCTTTACAAAATGTATTATAAAATGTGTTATAAAAACCTGGGTCGCCACACTAAGGTCCTAATTGGGTGTTGGTATTATCAATTTTCCAAAGGTCTAGCGGCCACACGCCACCATCCTATTCTAAGGTTCATGCCCACCTTTGATTGGGCCTTGATTAGGGATTTTATAGTTTGAGTGTGTCCACGTCGTCGACACGGACACAACACCTTTTGCGATGCCTCAATCGGAGCTCTAGATCTCAAGTTATAAGCATTTTAGTGTCGCACATACATAAGGGTTTTAAGAATGAAAAGACAGAATGCTAGGGCGCTGCGCGTCAGCGGCATGCACCCGTCTTTTCTAAAGGAGCGGAAAATCCCAACTGCAAGTGCACTGCGCGTCTGCAGCATGCGCCTCAGTGGGTGCATCTACAAACGAGCAGGGTTTTCCCGCCCGTCTCTCTCTTTTGCAAGCGCGTCCCTGAACGTGCCCGTTGGTTTTTCTCAGACGCGTTCGATGCGTCATGTTCCGACTAGAATGTTTCGTCGTCTGAGGGACCGGGGTGTCCTCAGGGCACCCTGGTTTGACCCTGTCGAACCAGTGCGGCCCAGGGAACGTCCCTGGGTCCTTGGTGGGTCTCCAGGGCTCCATTTTGCATGATTTTTCATGCAAAAACCTAGGGAAATTGATCCTAGGACTATTGTGAAGATGGGTTTTGAGGGATCTTGGGCATACCTGGCTCGTTGCTGGGTTTTTCTCCTTGTTTTTCCTCTAGGTCACTCCTCCACAACGGGTTTTCTTCAACGTTTTGGGCTGCCATTAGAGGCGCCCAAGAGCTCTATTTATAGAGCTATGAGAGGGTTCTAGAGGGGGCTCTCACCGCCCTTGAATGGCGGTGGAGAAACCTCTAGAATAGCGGTGATTTCACCTCCAATCACCGCTGTTATAGAACCCTCTAGGTGGTGGAAGATGAAGGGTGCCTATATCAAAACGGGTCCCTGTGTTTTGCGGCTAAATCCGTTTTTGTAAAAATTACAGTTTTGCCCCTGAACTTCAAAGCGCCATAACTTGCTCATTTTAACTCCGTTTTAGGTGATTTTGGTCTTGTTGGATTCCTTTTTCTGAGACGCACCTAATGGTACCATTTTCAAGACCAAATTTCTGGGTTCAGTCAAGGTGAATAGTGAAATGACCAAAATGCCCTTATCTTCAAAAACTGAACTTTTCATTGCTAACTTGGGATTTTAATATTACAAAATTGGAGTCATTACATAAATAAAACATACAAAATATGAAAACATTGATATAGGATTGTCGATTTTGGTATTATAATGGAAATATTTACACATTTATTACGAAAGAAAAAACCCAACTATATACTATGTTTTGCGGTTTTCACTAAAAAGTAATGAAAAAAAGAAGAAGAAAAAAGAGGTAAAAAAAACATGAAACAATACCATGGAATTGTTTATTTTAGTTATATAATGCAAACCTATGGATGCATTCTACAAAAAATTAGAGAAAAAATACTGATATATATATATAGTAATTTTAGGTAAAAAATACAAGAAACTGAAAAAATAGTAAATACTACATTAAATCTATGAAAAGAAATGGAAATTGATGAAATGGAGCTTTTTTGTTTAGCAATAGAGTGTAGATATGTTGACATTTTAGACAAAAATCAAGCATTGATCATTAAAAAAGAAAAAATGACACTTTTTATCAATTTTTTTAGAAAACAAATAATAAATAAATACCCAACAAAAATCTATAATTTCTTACCTTTAATCACTTCAAATAAGCTTCAATTGCTACTAGAAGATGAGGATAGTCACCAAAAGAAGAAAGGAAGTCTGGAAAGGAAAAGAAGAAGAAGAAAGGAAAAATTAAGGGCTTTTATATCACTTATGGTGCACCTAGAATTGGGGCCACAGAAAGTTGTGTGATTAGTTGCACTACACCTTAAACCTACCACGCCTAGCCTTAGTCAAGTCATAAGGCTCCGCCTAACAACTAGTCGTGCTTGCGACTACATAGAATACAAGTGAGATCTACAATTTCCATGATCTCAACCATTCATATCATTGGGTGTCCGCGATAATTTTAGCAAGCATGTGCAGCCTCGAGCAATAGCTACAATGTGATTGGTCCAAATTAAAATATACAATTTAGGGAATTTCAATGTACTGTTTATCTCCTTAAATAAAAATATTATTTTCAAAATTAACCCAAGAGTTGTTGTTGTCAATTGTAGGCCACATCTTATCAGCCCCTACAAGAAACTTCTCTCTCTCTCCCCACCCAACAGATAGCTTGCAACTTCTCCCAACAAAACCATCTTGCCTTTCTAATAGAAATCTATCTCTTTCTCTCTCCTTGCAACTCCTCATGTTGGATACTATTGTTCTTAGCTAAAAAGCTAGTTTCCATGTTCTAGGGTTATCATCACTTCTTTTAGGTTTCTTGATCACATATATGGATTTACTTTGGTCTTGCTTCAAGTTGCTTTGTTTTAGTAGATGATATGATGTTCTTCATGTTTGTGTAGACAAGTGAAATGGTGTCTGATGAGGCTTTTGATGTTGTGCTGTTGTCACTCATCTAAATATGTACTGCAACTGCATGGCAAAGACTATGTTGAATACTAATAATTTCTTGTACATCATGATGACCTATAATTTTCAATAATGCATGATTTTCTAAATTACAGCTACAATTTTAACTTTTATGTATCTGGTCAATAATTTTCAAATTCATCCTTAAAGCAATTTTTATATTGAATAGATTTGCTAGCACTTTGATGATTGTTCATATTGTGCTCCTCAGTTTTTGTTCACTGTAAATGGTGAAAGTAAGTATCGAATGGATTTGCTAGCATCTGATGATTGTTCATATTGTGCTTCTTGCAGTATGTGTTCATTGTAAATTTTATAAAGTAGGCATTTGAATGTTTTGTATTTTTATTTGAGAGAAGTCCCAAATGAGCCTGCTGATGATGTGTTTGGGAATAGTCTCAAACTAGTTTACTAGTGATGTGTTTGAGAAAATTCCCAAACCACTTTGCTAACCTATAGAATATTGCAAACATAGTGATTATGATGAATTATACCCTGTACCAGGGCTACCTTTTGTCAATTGAAGGTGTGTAGAAATCCACCATAGTAGACTAATGCGTGCATGTTATAGCATATCCTACTTCCATACTTTTGATTATTTGAAGTACTTGTTCAGTTGGTCTAACTGTAGACTATTTCTCTTGATGATTATAGGTTAATTAACAATTGTATGTTTGTGCAGGGTGAAAATGTATGTGGATATTTTTTTAATGGGTTGATCATGTGTACTAAAGAGATTTGGACAACAAGAAGCAACCTCATCAATGACTAGAGGGCTTACAGTAGAGATATAACCATTGACAAACATCCCATCACCACCAAGACTGAAAGCATAATGATGCCTTCTAAAGATCAAGTCAATGGACAACTGTTGAATTTCATATACTTACTTTTCATACTATGCATTTCACTTCATTTGCACTTTTGAAATAATTATGGAGGATAGGCATTGTAACTTGTTTTGGGTCAATGTTGTTATTTGTTATGTAGGAGGCATGTTCGTTATTATGAACTATTTGAATGGAATCACATGTTCCTATAAATGTTGTTATCAACCATTCGAATGTTTCTATAAATTTTGTATTATCCACATTATATTGATGCTTTTCAAGCTTCTATATTGTGTCTCTTTATATCATTTCTCTAATGGAATACATTCTTTTCAAGAAAATAAATAGAAAAAGTCATATCACCTGGGTCTAACTCCAATCCTCCATATACAGCAAGTAGAAAGCTCAAAACTTATTGTAATTCTCTAAAGAAAAATATCTTTGATTAGTAATGGTCATAGGTTAACAAGTTTATACATTGTTAGCAAGCATTTGTTACTCCTCTTCTGGCTCTTTTTCTTCTTGTAAAAGATTTCCTCTATTGTCATGAACCCATAAGCCGTGAACGTCTATAAGCATATTGGCCATTGTTCCTTCTTGTTTACAGGCAAGAAGATCAACAATAGTGATCCAGAGAGGATCAACTCGTTTCACTATATCCTAGATTTAGTCCCTTACATCTTCAATGCACAACTAATAGTTTCAACCCTCTATCCACTTTTGGTGTACATCTCAAACTGTACATCTTTGCTTAATAAATTAGTAATTATCTTTATATCCTTCAACAAAACTAAAAAATGCCCTCCATGGCTCTGGAACATCAAGTCACAAGTATATGTATCCATAACAGGTATTAGATACAAAAAAACCAAGGACCACACAAAATAGGTCAAGCAACAGCAACTCTAAGAACCCCCATTATAACTTTGAAATGGTGGCCAAAGCTATCAGTTACAAGACTAAGATATTGATACTCAACATCATCAAAAACTAAAATTTACTATTATTCAAAGCAGCATAATTTTGATGTATGGGAGGAAACTATTATGTAAGACACCAAACAGGAATAGCATGCTCAACAAAGAATAAACAAAATGTTGTTCAGGCAACCACAAAGTTAGCTTTAGGCAATAACCCCTATTAGGAGATCAAGTAGACTGAGCAAGAATCATTGCCAAGTCAATATTGCATATACAATCATAATAAAGTCATGCATATACCTCCGAAATGTCAAGCTTAGATAATGCATATACCTCTAATGTGGGGTTTCTCCTTCACCGAATCTATAGTGCATATAAGGTAGTCAATCACAAACATAAAGATGCAACACAAACATCTACACATTTGATCACAAACATCAAGATGCAACACTAATAATTAAAATTTATTCGTATATCAAAAGCTATTGAGATTACAAACTTGTTTCCACACTGACACACTAGAAGTAAGAAAGTAAGCTTTCTTACTCCTGTTCTATTACAAAATAGTTTACATGAAGTACATATTTGAATACAGTAAGAGTACTTAAAATGATAGTGAGATTACAAGTTTTTTCCACAAGAAGTACATATTTGAATATAGTAAGAGTATTTTTTTTCAACTCAGTAAGGGCACAATAGGAGTACTTTTTTCCTTCTAAGGGCTCTTGGTTATTCAGAGCAATATTCAATAGTGCAGGATATACAGGATGCTATGTTGCATATGTGGATGTTGATCATGCAGTGGAAGTAGCTTCTTTTGTTAGTAATGAATGTTGTAAGCTTCAGCTAGAATAAACCAACCAACTCAACCATTATATGGCTGTATTGATCTGTAAATCAAGGAAGAGCAGTAATTTCTTGTGCAGTAGCTTTTAAAAATTGTCATCTACTGTGACCAACATAGTTAAAAAGGAAACTTGCCAAACTCATAGGTGAAAGCAGTAAATCCTTGTGCAGCACCTATATTATTTCCAATTTAGTTTGTCCTATTAGAAAGACAACCTAGCAAATTGATAGGTAAAATCAATATATCCTTGTGCAACACTTGTATTAATTCCAATTCAATTTCTCCTGTTACTAAGGCAACCTACTAAATTCACAAGTGAAAAGCAATAAATCCTTGTGAAGCACATCTATTAATTCCAATTCAGTTTCTCCTATCTTGGCTATATGCATAGTATATATTCCCTAAAGCCAAGTCCTATTACTTTACAAACTCCATTATGGTTGTTTTCCTATGCACGTACTTGTTAAAAAAGAATTTATACCAGTGATCATTTCAACAAAGAATGTGTGGAAAACATGAACCCATTGTTTACAGTATTCAAAGTAGGATCTACTATTACATTTTAAATTTTAGTACCTTTCATTTCAAACCTTACAAACTCATTTTTAGACAAATTGATGTCAAGGTTTCAATTCTTGTAGTGGTCATGGAAGAGGAAAAATCATATGTAAGTGTATAATACAATTATTCCAAAAACAAAGTGGGAGATCTATGTCATCAATGTGGGTTAGATGCTAGCAGTCACTAAACATAGAAATGTTCTAATTACCAAGAATAACAAAACTAATTCTAGAGGAGATAACAACATTTAGTTTATAAGTGCAATATTATATTCAGAAAAAGATCTTAATTATTAGCTAGGATCTATCCAGAAGCATTTGTCTAAATTAAACCATTACTCACAGGCTATCTGTTAGTGGGTGAAGTTTCCAACCTTCCAAGAGCAACGAGTAGAGTTACAAGGAGTTACGGGCTTTTTTAGGTCTGAGAGAGAGAGAGAGAGAGAGAGAGAGAGAGAGAGAGAGAGAGAGAGAGAGAGAGAGAGAGAGAGAGAGAGAGAGAGAGAGAGAGCTTATGGACGAGGGTGAATCCAACTTGTAGGAGAAATAGGGTTTGGCAGACCATAGAGAGAGAGTGAGAGATTTCTAAAAGAGAGACTGTAAGGAGGGAGAAAGAGAGAGATTTCTATGATAGAGACGAGTTGTAGCCTATTTGTTAGGTCTAGGGGGAAACAGAGAGAGAGAGAGAGGTGAATAGATAGAGAAAATGTTGATTTTGCATTGCATAGTGGCCAGATTTTTTAGATAGCAAAAACCCAAATTTGCACTATATTTTGCCAGATTTTGCATTGTAGCGAGATTTCTTACAAAGGAAAAAGCCCCAATTTTGTATTGTATTTTGCTAGATTTCTGAGAAAGCAAAAACCCCAATTTTTCATTGTATTTCATCAAGTTTCTTAAATAGCAAAAACCTTAATTACACATTATATTTTTCCATAACTTTTTGAAAGAAAAATCCCTGATTTCATATTGTATTTTGTCAGATTTCTCAGAAAGCAAAAACCTTGATTTCACACTCTAGTTCATCGGATTTTTCAAAAAGCAAAAACCTTGATTTTGCACCATATTTTGCAACAACGAGGGAGTGCGTTAGATTTTTTTTTTTTTTAGAGCAAGAGATAGCAAACAGTGAGAAAGAGCTGCATGGAGAGAGATAGCAGATTTCTAAGAGAAATGAAAAGGAGAGAGCTGTTTCATGTAGGGGCTGATCAGATGTGGCCAACAGCTGACAATAGCAGCTCTTGGGTTTATTTTGAAAATAATATTTTTTATTTAAGGCATTAACGTTAGCTTTGAATGATATGTTAAAATTCCCCAAATTTGTATATTTTAATTTAGACCAATCACATTGCAACTACTCCTTGTGGTTGCACATGCTTGCTAAAATTACCACTTCCCTATGTATGTATGTATGTATGTATGTATGTATGTATGTATGTATGTATGTATGTATGTATGTATGTATGTATGTATGTATGTATGTATGTATGTATGTATGAAAGTTACCTAGTGTTATATGATTATAAACCTTTGATACTTGGTATTGTGGTGATGAATGTAAACCATCTAAAATCTATATAAAAAGGAAGAAGCAGGCAAGATGAAATTAAGGTACGCTTAATGCGGACAAATTTTTCAACCTTCTTACCAAATTAACTATGTTACTTCTGGCACAACGAATATCACCTAAGCCAAAAATCAAATGGATGCATGAGCTTAGCTTCCCAGAAGTCATATTTTTTTGGACTTGAATTGAACCATTGCTTATATAAAAGGCCTATTGGTCATTTGCAGCTAACCATCCATTCAATCAATCAAAATATCTATTAGTCAGGATTGAGTTTTTCTATAAAAATAGTTACTCCTAGTGGTAAAATAAAACATTAACTGGTTTTTTTTTTTTTTAAGACAACCTAACCAAGTTGGCATTTAAAATAAAATTGAAGGAAAATGAACCAAAGGACCTAGGCTATTTGTTATTTTCTAGGGCTTTTTGCAAAATTGCCATTACTTTATGGCATTTTTGCAAGAAAACACAACATTTTCACCATTTTGCGAATTTGCCATTCTTTAAGGTTTTCATCCTTTTTTTGTTGTTATTTTTTACCAAATTCCAATATCGCTCTTGTTCTCTCCAGCAACCCTTCTTTTTGACATATTTTTCAGTGCCTCTATGCCCACACTGACAGCGGATGCCAGCAAAGCATAGTTGACCTCGGGGGGGATCTTCTTATTATCCTAGTGCAGGGAGCGAGGGTGAGGGTGGGGGAAGGAGCGTTAGCTGGGGAAGCGATGAACTAGGTACCATTGCGGGGGGGAGGGTCTTCTAGTACCAGCCAAGAGGGGGACGGTCAAGGGGCCCCAAAAATCAAATGGATGCATGAGCCTAGCTTCCTAGAAGTCATATATTTTTTGGACTTGAATTGAACCATTATTTATATAGAAGGGCCTATTGGTCATTTGCAGCTAACCATCCATTCAATCGATCATAATATTTGTTAATCAAGATTGGGTTTTGCTATAAAATTAATTACTATTAGTGGTAAAATAAAGCATTAATGGATTTTTTCCAAGACAACCTAATAAAGTTGGCATTTAGAATAAAATTGAGGGAAAATAAGCCAAAGGTCCTAGCCTGTTTTTTATTTTCCAGGGTTTTTTACAAAATTGCTATTACTTTATGGAAATTTTGCAAGAAAACCTAATATTTTTACTATTTTGCAAATTTGTCATTAAGTTTTCAGGAACTTTGCAAATCTGCCATTCCGTTAGGTTTTCATCCTTTTTTTACTATTATTTTTACTAAATTCTAATATTGCCCTTGTTCTCTCTAGCAACCCTTCTTTTTGACATTTTTTTGGCACCTCTGTG
The DNA here is from genome assembly GCA_035236585.1 of Warburgia ugandensis. NCBI lineage: Eukaryota > Viridiplantae > Streptophyta > Magnoliopsida > Canellales > Canellaceae > Warburgia > Warburgia ugandensis. The sequence goes on along the minus strand of CP141126.1, from coordinate 67,741,102 downwards.
CCCCCATCAACAACGAATATTGATAGGGCACAGTGGACCTCCTGGGGGATCTTCTTACTGTCTCAGTGTTGGGAGCGAGGGGTGAGGGTGGGGGGAGGAGCGTTGGCCAAGGAAGCAATGAACTGGGTGTCATTGTGGGGGAATGGACGGCCTGTTAAGGGGGAGGGTCTACGAGCATTGGCCAAGAGGGGGAGAGCAAACTGAGCACTGGGGAGAGGAGGTGGAGAATTATGGTTTGTTGGTTAGTTTCCTAAGTAATGGATAGTGGTTAGGACGGAATTTTGGCATTGTGATAGAGTTTTAGAAAGATGCAACTCCAAAATAGAATTTGAAATTTGTAGTGCTTGAGGTAGAAAGTGAGGAAAAAGGAGAGAAAAGTGAGAAAAACACCAAAAATAGAAGACTCCCATCCTATTAGTCCACATGTCATCTTATCCTAATAAGATTTTTCATAATTATCTTCAAAATATCTCATGGATAATCCTCTTGAATTTCCTCCAATCTTAACCTTCCATTTAGCTTAGCTTTATAACTTTGATGGCTAACTTTGAAAGCTCCATTAGTTAGATTCATGAATGGCTTTGAAAGCTTCCTTGGCTTGGCTTGGTTATTGGCTTGACTCCTTAGCTTATCACCTTGTTTTATGGCTTGAATTTGGCTAAGGTGGCTTAAATGACTACCATGCAAAGGTGATGAAAATGCATGGCTTACTTCATGAGCCCACTTTGGCCACCTTTAAGTCCTTTGATTGCATCCATTGCTTACCCTAAGATGATCTTGACCTTTGGATTAATGACTTTTAAGCTTTGACTTAATCTTTTGATCTTGATCTTTAATTTCATCTCGATTGATCTTGGTCATCAAATCATTATCTCTCTTCCTACAAAAATTGAAAAACTCTAATCAAATCCTAGAAAAATATGATTGATCACATAATTCGCTTAGGTCAGCCTCTGAACCTATAAAATATCAAACTTTTGAGTCATTAAATTAAAAATACATGTGTTACAAATTTTGGTCTAAAAACCTTAATTTACCACTATAAGTTGTAACACATGAATAATTAATAGGTGGATTTTGTGCAAAATTAGACACTTATCACCTACGTTCCCTCTTCCACCTATTTTCAGTCATGATGAAATTAAAGAAGAAACAAGAGACTAGTGGCTTGTAGTTGTAGTTGTAGTTGTAGTTGTAGTTGTAGAGATGGAATATGATTGTTGTTAACTTCGTTTAGAAACTTGGGTCACAAAGCCAAATCTATCTACATAAGATAGATATGATATTAATTCATTCATTTATGTACAGCTAAAAAGTTTGACAAAGTGGGCAAGGTGTAGTTTGCAATAAACAAAAAAGAAAAGGGACATTGACAAACCAAAAGTAAATATGCTAACTTCACTGACAAACCAAAACTCATTCCATTTGAGTTTTATTTCACCTTTCTTTCAACACAACACATGTAAATGAAGATCTATACTCAAATTGATCAAAATATATGAAATATATACCTAAGATGACCAACATTAACCACCATATACATGTATATTCCAAAAAGTAACACATGTGCATGAAGTTGTATAACAATTACACCATGTTGCTATACATCATATGCACCCCCATATACATGTTAACCCCAAAATTAATCCCCATAATTAACGCCATGTCTAACCTCTTCATTCTAGAGCTACTACCACAACCATGCCTCTTTCAAAACATTGCATTCCCAATGGAATTGACTAATTAGTAGAGGATTGAGATCTTATCTTGAGTACTTTGAGTCTATGGAGCATCCTCAAAGTTGTTTGTGACAATAGTAGTAGCAAGTTCAATTCCAGCAACAACCCTTTGTTGATTGTTTAACCGCAAGTGCAAGTATGGGTCGATCCCACGAGGACTTGATTTAAAATGATGGAGTTTTAAATAAAATTCAACTAAAAGAATAAAAACAAAGAATATACTAGAAATAAACTAAAATCTAGATTTATTCAATTGTTCCAATGTTCACAATTATTTATTCCAAGGAAAACAGAAAATAAAACTAAAAGGCATCCTAGATAAGCTTGTCCTTTGATTGCACTTTCCCTGAATTGCACTATCCCTGGATAGTCAAAATGTGAATAAAACAAAATTGGGACATAGATGTAATTAAACTGGGGACTCAGTTGGAATTAAATCGGGGACATGGATGTAAATAGAATAAGGACCCATATGGAATTAAATCGGGGACTCAAATGGTATTTCTTAGATCTTCCAGGGGCAGAAATGTAATTTTGGGGGTTTCTAGTTTTTAACGAAAAAAACCAGGAAAACGATGAAAACCGGAAGAGAAGGAGGAAGAAGGAGAGGAGGAAGAGAAGGACGAGAGGAACGCGAGAGGAAACCCGACTTGGGTTTCCTTCCCCAAGACATCTGGTGATTGTGGAAGTCGGCAAAGAAAGAGGAACCAGATGAGAAGATGGGGAAGAAGAAGAAGGCTCTGGGGGAAAAACCGTTCTGGGTTTTCTTCCCCAGGACCGTCCGACTTGGAGAGGAGGGGAGAAAAGCTGGGGAGAAAACCCGAGTTGGGTTTTCTCTCCCTGGGCATGCAATCCGGAGCCGACCGGCAATGAGAAAAACACCGGATCGGGCAGAGGCGGAAAAGGGAAGAAGGAGGAGATGAAGGGAAAGAGGGAAGAAGCATGGAGGCGCCGGGAATGGAAACCCAGTTCGGTTTCCTTTCTCCGGGTCGTGCGGTGAAGGAGAAGGACGCCGGAGATGCAGGGGGTGCGATCCAGGATGGGAGAGAGAGAGAGAGAGAGAGAGAGAGAGAGAGAGAGAGAGAGAGAGAGAGAGAGAGAGAGAGAGAGAGAGAGAGAGAGAGAGAGAGAGAGAGAGAGAGAGAGAGAGAGAGAGAGAGAGAGGGGAGCAGGAAGTAGAGGTGAGGGAAAGTAAAACGAGAGAGAAGTGGGAAGCTCGGTTCCTGCTTCCAGCCCAGCCTAGGAGACGGAGACGGACAAGAGAAGAGAAGAGCGTTGCATGGAAGAGAGAGAGAGAGTTTTGATCTACCTCCTATGGTGATCAAGGGGGGAGCAGTAGAGATGGGTACTGGCTAGTGATGGAAGACGGTGGGAGGAAGAGGGAACGTAAGAGAGAGGGGGGTTGAGAAAGAGGTAGGGGGACTGCCTCCTATGTACAGCCAAGGAAGAAGAATAGAGAGTGGAGAGAAAAGCAAGAGGAAAAGGAAAATAGGAGAGAATGAGAGAATGAGAAAGAGAGGGAGAGGGAGAGAATGAAAAGGAAGAAGTGGGAGAGTTAGCCAGCCAACCCCCCTTAAGGAGAAAAACCGTTCCTTTGGGAAGGAAGAAGGATGCAATTATAAGAAGGGGGAGAGAGAGACGTGAAAGAGAGAGGAGGATAATAGGGAAAGAGATAGAAAAGAAAGGAGAGAGATAAGAGAGGGAAAAGAGAGAGAGAGAGAGAGAGAGAGAGAGAGAGAGAGTGGGGTCCACTAGAATTCTAGACTTGCTAGAACTCTGCAAGTCTTCAACTTTGTCCTGTCCTAGGACTCTTCAAATTCCATCTGATTTCCTTGAAACTTCATCCTCTTCATCTAATATCTTTGATTCGATCTAGAGCGTCCACGTCTGAGTCAATTAATCTGCAATGCACATGATCCAATTAGAATCATCTGAACCATTCATTATTCATCTAATTAGCTTTGATGATCATCTGACTGTTAATTTTAAAATTCAACGGTTAGATGGCTAATTAAAGCTAAAATAGAATATTTTACGTAAAATCTTGAAATTAATGGCCTAGATACTCTAATTGAACACTAAATTAAGGGTATTTTGACCAAAATTGAACACTTAACGCAACCCCCAACCAGCATTTTGCTAGAAATCAACTCAAAATTTTTTATTTTTCAGGTCATCTCCACTTTTTTTCTCAGAGAATTATCTTCAATAAATCTATCAACTTTAGAAAACTAATAAAGATGACTGAATAATTCAAAACCTTACCCATATGCTAAAAATATTCCACTTCAACTCAGATCTCAGAGTGAGTGTGTGCATATACAGTATACACATAGAATAATCTTTATCTCTAAGTAGACTTTCAACTTTTGAACTCCATCTGAAATATGTTTTGACCTCAATCCTTACTAATGACATACTCTCAGAAATAAAGTCTCCCAGATAGAGGGTTCAAATCATATATCTCTTTTGAATATGTGACAAGAGTCAATGATAACAAATATATCTCACATATACTCATGAAGAACGGGAGTTAATAAGGAATTTAATGATTTTTATCCCTTTGGAATAGATGTCATTACCTTTGAATATTTAGAAATACTACTCTTTTACTCATATCTATTCATTTCCTCATCAAGACTATATTCCTCCTAGAATCAATAGGTCTTTAATTGGGATGAAACATAGGCTTAGGACAGGGTACCAAAGAAAGGGTATAAGGGTATTCAAAGTTTCTTCAAAAAAATAAGTAGAGGTCTTCTACTAAAGTTGACAATTCTTCTTTTCTTTGCTTTTTTTTCTAAAGTGAATATTTTTGTTTCCATTTTTCTTTGTATTCTTCAAACTTTTTTTTTTTTCAGAATCTTTTCTTTCTTTTTCAGTACTTTTGACTCACTTTGAAGAATATTTCTTTTCTTCATATCCACTTTTCTACTTTCATTGCAACTAAAAGGTATTCTTTTATTCATCTCTACCTTATTTTTCAAAGAAAATGGGTAATGGATAATCTATAGTGGGTTAATATGGGTAAAGGGTAATTTGGGTGACACAAGAAAAGGCATAATATAAAAGGCTCAACTTGGCTGACTAGTGGTAAAATACTTTTGGGTAGGCTTTATGTCTCTAGGTTAACAACAAGGATGGCCTAAATCATTTTCCAGATTTCCTATAATCTATCAAATTCAATGAACTTCAAGAATTTTAAAGGTAGTATTCTAATTATTCAGGTAATTAACCAAATTTAAGAGTTTGGGATCAATTTTCTTTAAGTATGCTAAAGAAAATTTAGAAACATCTATAACCTCTCAAAAAGGATGAATGGCTCTATAACTCACTTAGGTTATAGGTCTCCAGTGAATTTCTTCGGGGTTTCTAAGTTATAGCCACTTATCAATTTAGATTATCTATATGCAACTGCGTGTATAGATGTGATCTGAGACTTTGCTTTCATGGAATACTTTAGAAAATGAGTAAAATGATGAATTAATCATATTCAATTCCATTAATAAGCTAAAGTTATTTAGATTATACTTCAGAAAATCCAATTCTCATCATAGTATGGGAAATTACCTAAAATTTTTCATTTTTTTCATTTTTTTTTTTTTGAATAACCAAGGAAAGCACCTAAAAAAATCTAAAAAAAACTAGAATTTGCAAGAATTCTACAGCCCCCAACCTGAGAGAAACATTGTACTCAAATTTTAAAAAGTATGATGATGATAATGCATTAAGAAACGCAAAAAAAAATTGAGAGATATAGAAAAAAATCTGAAAAAGAAAAATAAGAAAGTAAAAACTACGCTACATACTTTATTTTCAAATGAAAATTTTCAGAGGAAAAACATTACGAAGTTCGAAACTTCCCTCGGTTCCATACGAAATAAGCTGGACGAGCCTCTAAAAAGGAATGATGAATAAATTTATCTTGCAATTTAAAATTTTGTATTTTATTACAAGGCAAGATAAATTTATCTTCAAGCTACTTCACATAATTAGAGACAATTGGAGTTTGATGCAGCCTTTTTGGAAATGAAGCAAGGATGTCATATTGCTCATTGGGCGTGACATTTTCTTGATCAATAAATTCATCTCTTTTTCTGACCAATTTATATACTATTTCAGCCTTTTTAGGACCAAATTGCTCAATTATGTTACCATTATGAATAATGGTAGCTGCATTTGTTTGTTCCATGTCTATAAATGAAGAATTAATCTCATCTCCTACATCCATATCATCAAGATATCCATTTGGTAGAATAGGACATTCCTCTTTATCAATGGTCTGTAGCATTTGAGACATCATGTCCTTCAATTCAGTCATGGAATTTATATTCTCTTTTAATTGGGCTTTAATTTGAGCAATTTTCTTCTCCTGGTATTGCATGACTAGATGAAAATTATCCTCCACTTTCCTCTTATGTGGAGGAAGGTAAGGTCCAGGAATAAGTGGTCCTTATTTTTGGTAATAAGGTTGGTGTTGGGGCTTCTGCGAAGCACTATATTCATTTGTGACAGTAGAATGATTACTCCAGTTGGAACTATATGTCTCGAAAGGGGAAAAATGTTGCTCATAAGAATGTGTTGATTCATCATCAATGGGACATTCCTGAGTGGGGTGTGTATTACTTTCACAAATATCACACTCCTGTTCAACTTTCTTAGAGGGACATTTTTCCATTTCCATGGCCTCAACTGTTTTATCTATGGATGTTATTTTTATATCATCTTTTTCAATCATAGCATATATTTCTCCCCTAGAGGATGTGGTGGTGGTCTTAGGCTCGCTTGAAAAACCTACTTTTTCTAAATCAGCTCAAGTTTGTGCACTCTCTGCCACCCATTCCAAATACTCTTGTGCTTTTTCAGGTTGTTTATTTAAGAAATTACCATTGCACATCATTTCAACAAATTGACGCATATTATATTTAAGTCCTTCATAAAAGAAGCTAATGATATGCCAAAGTTTGTATCCATGATGTGGACAAGTCAGTAATAATTCCTTAAATCTTTCCCAGCATTGATAGAAAGTTTCATTATTCATCTGGGTAAAATTCGCTATATTTCGACGAAGAGCAATTGTCTTATGTCTAGGAAAGAACTTATTCAAGAACTTCCTAGTCATATCTTCCCATGTTCGTATGAAACCTAGTGGCATTGAATGAAACCACATCTTAGCCTTTTCCTTTAAAGAAAAAGAAAATAGTTTGAGTCTTACTATATTTAAGTTGATGTTTTGTGTATGTTGAGTCATGCACACTTCATCGAATTCTTTTAAATGCATGTAAGGACTCTCACTATCCAACCCATAGAATTTGGGAAATGAATTACTCCCACTTTTAAGTCAATCATACCAACATGTGGAGGTAAAAGGATACATGAAAGTGTGCTGGTATAATTAGGTTGTAAATAGTCTCTTAGTGTTTTCCCACAAGAATTTTGGTTATTCTCATGTGTTTTATGTTGGTCCTTTCTCCTATTTCTATGTGGTTGAAAATGATTCCTCCATTGACATATATCATCATTAAATAAAGGTGGAGGATCATCAACATCAAAGAGATGATTGCTCGTCCATGAGGAAACATCATAATTATCAAAGATGAAAGGTAGTTCATTATCATTAAAGAGTGGATTGTTTCCCCATGGGGAAATATCTTCTCTATTAATGCTAGGGTGTAAATTACCCTTTTGATCATTGTTTAAATTATTCATTAAGTGCAATTGATCATGTCTTCTCTTCTTCTTTTATTTTTTTATTTTTTTAAAGACTATCCTAAATGATGCAACCTAAATGCCTAAAATGATGCACAATCAAGGACACAATCAAGCAATCCCCTTAAGCTACCAAGCATAGATATTTTGATTTTCTTGATTTTCTATGGGGACAATACTTTTAATTAGCTTGATCCAATGCTCCTACTCCTTTTAGGAGTTGACTACTACTCACCAGTTAGGTTCTAACCAAAGCAGTTAATACAACCCTCGTATAAGGAGGCGTTTAAACATCACAAATGTTGATAGGAGGTGGGGGAAGAGCGAGGCTCTATTAGACAACCCCCAATAACCACAATGATCAAAAGCAACCGGAGTGACAGTAATTCGTGTCCTATTAAGAGGGTCCTACGAGCATGTGATAACCCTATAGGTCTCTTCTGATTGATTTTAAATTAATGTGAATGGTAGGGTTGCGCGCTTGAGGTGATTATCTTAGGTGAGCTAAGGAGTGGTGATAAAATCCACCCTTGATCTTGTGGGGGTAGGGTGCCCTTACTAATTAAATTCCTCACACCATGGCAATTCGATCAATATATAATCCACCTTAAAGCGTTAGACGTGTCCTAAAATGCAATTGAAAGCAATAAACTAATGCAAACCCTAAGATGCAACAATTATAACATATGCTTTCTATATGCAATTAACTACCAAACAATGCAAATTATTTTAAATGCAAACCCTAATCTAAAAAATAAATGAGTGAGAGGACTTACAGTGAGGTTTCTGATGAAGGTCAAGTGTGGGCCACCTTATCCCACACTTGCCCTGTATTATTACAACCCTTTAAATTTTGAAATTAAAAATGCAAATTACAAGGAGCCTCACTACAAGATTCACTCAAAAATAAAATTCCTAATCTAGGAAAGCAAGAAAAATCTATCTAATTGATGAAGCTCCACTCCAATTTCCTGAAAAAGAAAAATAATAATTAGTACCGAATTTAGGAAATAAAGTGGTTATGCACTAAAAATGCCTAAAGATGCACCTAAGAATGCATAAAATGCAATTCCTAATTTTTTTTTATTCTTTTTCTAATTTTTTTATTTTTTTGGATTTTTAATTAAATTTTATAAAAACTCCATTGCAAGTCCCCAGCAGCGGCGGAAAAAACTTGTTGATTATTTAACCGCAAGTGCACGGGCTATTGTAGTGTAGCTTATGCAAGTACGAGCCGATCCCACGATAACTTGATTTAAAATGATGGAATTTTAAATAAAATTCAACTAAAAGAATAAAAACAAAGAATATGCTAGAAATAAACTAAAACCAGATTTATTCAATTGTTCCAATGTTCACAATTATTTATTCCAAGGAAAATAGAAAATAAAACTGAAAGGCGTCCTAGATAAGCTTGTCCTTTGATTGCATTGTCCCTGAATTGCATAGATGTAATTAAACTGAGGACTCAGTTGGAATTAAATCGAGGACATGGATGTAAATAGAATAAGGACCCATATGGAATTAAATCGGGGACTCAAATGGTATTTCTTAGATCTTCCAGGGGCAGAAACGTAATTTTGGGGGTTTCTAGTTTTTAACGAAAAAAACCAGGAAAACGATGAAAACCGGAAGAGAAGGAGGAAGAAGGAAGAAAAGGAGGAGAGGAACACGGGAGGAAACCTGACTTGGGTTTCCTTCCCCGGGACGTCCGGTGATTATGGAAGTCGGCAAAGAAAGAGGAACCAGATGAGAAGATGGGGAAGAAGAAGAGGGCTCTGGGGAAAAACCCGTTATGGGTTTTCTTCCCCAGGACCGTCCGACTCGAAGAGGAGGGGATGAAGAGAAAGAGGGAAGAAGGAAGAAGGAGGGAGGCGCTGGGATTGGAAACCCAGTTCAATTTCCTTTCTCTGGGTCGTGCAGTGAAGGAGAAGGATGCCGGAGATGCAGGGGGTGCGATCCGGGCTGGGTGCGAGAGAGAGAGAGAGAGAGAGAGAGAGAGAGAGAGAGAGAGAGAGAGAGAGAGAGAGAGAGAGAGAGAGAGAGAGAGAGAGAGAGAGAGAGAGAGAGAGAGAGAGAGAGAGAGAGATGATGTGGGGGTGATGCAGTCGAAGAGGAGGTTATGAGCATGTCTAGCCAGGCTACCTGGTTTGGTCTGGGCTATGCTAAAGAACTGGGAAGAAGAACGAGAGAGAGACAAGGAGAGGAGATGGGGCACGCCAGAGGCAGAGAGAGAGAGAGAGAGATGGGTATAGGAGTTGGTGAGAGACGAGGCAACAAAGAGGGAAAGAGAAGGAGAGGGGAGTAGGAAGTAGAGGTGAGAGAAAGTAAAACGAGAGAGAAGTGGGAAGCAGGGTTCCTTCTTCCAGCCCAGCCTAGGAGACGGAGACAGACAAGAGAAGAGAAGAGCATTGCAAGGAAGAGAGAGAGAGAGAGTTTTGATCTACCTCCTATGGTGATCAAGGGGGGAGTAGTAGAGATGGGTACTGGCTAGTGATGGAAGACAATGGGAGGAAGAGGGAACGTAAGAGAGAGGGGGGTTGAGAAAGAGGTACGGGGACTGCCTCCTACATACAGCCAAGGAAGAAGAATAGAGAATGGAGAGAAAAGCAACAGGAAAAGGAAAATAGGAGAGAACGAGAGAACGAGAAAGAGAGGGAGAGGGAGAGGGAGAGAATGAAAAGGAAGAAGTGGGAGAGTTAGCTAGCCAGCCCCCCCTAGGGAGAAAAACCGTTCCTTTGGGAAGGAAGAAGGATGCAATTATAAGAAGAGGGAGACAGAGATGTGAAAGAGAGAGGAGGATAAGAGGGAAAGAGATAGAAAAGAGAGGAGAGAGATAAGAGAAAAGAGAAGATAAGAGAGAGGGAAAAGAAAGATAAGAGAGAGTGGGGTCCACTAGAATTCTAGACTTGTTAGAACTCTGCAAGTCTTCAACTTTGTCCTGTCATAGGACTCTTCAAATTCCATTTGATTTCCTTGAAACTTCATCCTCTTCATCTAATATCTTTGATTCGATCTAGAGCGTCCACGTCTGAGTCAATTAATCTGCAATGCACAGGACCCAATTAGAATCATCTGAACCATTCATTATTCATCTAATTATCTTTGATGATCATCTGACTGTTAATTTGGAATTCAACAATTGGATGGCCAATAAAAGCTAAAACAGAATATTTTATGTAAAATCTTGAATTTAATGGCCTAGATGCTCTAATTGAACACTAAATACACTTAACACCCTTTTCTGAGAGATGACAAATAACTTCTCTCTTCTATCTCCTCTTTGTCTTGTCTCAGATCTATTCTCAAGTTCCAACTCTGACTTCCTCTTCTCCCTCCTTTGCTTAGCCTTGGCTACGTCTCTCTTTAGCATAGATACTCTTGTTGGATTTGTAGGGACACTTCTTTTATACATCCTACTAAACCACAAATAGTATATCTCATTACAATTCTACCTTTCCTCACCCTATTAGGATGAACAGGTTCATTTACTTGTCTCACCCTATTCTTTTTTGGCCTTCCAGGTTGCCTAATCAACTTTTGTGGCAATATATCATTTCTTGTGCTTCTTTGCCACTCTTCATGACCTAGGATTGGATAGATTTTGCTATGACATGGGTCCACATTGTTTTCATACCTATACCAACCATTAAAATATATGGCAACACAAGCATGGCTACATGGTATCCCAAATCAAGTCCTAACTTCTACAAGTCCATGTGTGATCTACCAGATCCACCACCTTCTGCTCATCTCTTGCATGTGCTACCAAGAATTTGTTATTACTCCTTCAGTGGCATGCACACTCAAAGGCCAATAGTTTTGCCTTCTCCTACTTTTTGATTCTTGGGTTATTAAGCTACTCTATAATTTCATACCCTCCTTCATATGGATCTCTTCATGAGTTTCATTATGATAGTCTCCATCATAGTGGGAATTGGCTTGTCCCTTGCCTCTTTCACCCAAGCATTGAAAAATTCAACCACATTGTTTAATAATATATCACTTTTGGCTATTGGATTGAAGTGAGACCTTGTCCAAAGAGTAGGTTATAAGTAGACAGTAACCAATCATGACCCTCCTCCATTGCTTTTGTCCATTGGTTAATGGTTGCAGCCCTTTCACATTTCCAAAAAGCCCCCCAAACTAATGAAATATGATGAATTGAGATGGTATTTTGTAAATACGTAATTATCTTGAATATATCAACCATTTCTTTCTTTTTTTATTGCCTAGATTCTACTCCTACTCTTGCAAGAACAAACTAATAGGTTAGCTAACTAGCCAACCTTCATAATTAAACGCCATCACTATATGTATAAATCTTATTGTGAAAAGACCTATTACTAGATAATTCATGGGTAGAGTCAAAAAGTGCGAACTGTGCAAGTTACCAAAAACTTTGATTAAACGAGGGAAGGGCTTCAGTCTTCCCAGACCATCTTTTCTTCATGTTTGACCAAAGATGCCCAGTACATATGTTTATGTCAACTCTAAATGTCTCCTACTTGATGGTCTCTACTAGTACCTACAATCAAAGACAAGACAAAAGACATGTCTATTTGGTTGGTCATCTCTTCTAGATGAACAAGTAAAGAGAAACAAGACATAACATAAATACATTGTGTACTTTATTCTACCAAAATGGCAAGGCAATAGGTGTAGCATGTGGTCTTAGCATCAAGGTAAAGAGAGTACTATCCTTTTCCTAATCTAACATGAAGGTCCAATAGTGATCTCTATCAGTCCCGATATCTCCCATTAGAAGTTAAATTAAACCATGTCCAGCTTGATTTGTTCTTCATCTCATTGACAACATGTATTGTCATTCCCATCCACTCCTATGGCAGCCTTCATCTATCCCCCATAAACTCATTCAAGGAAACATGTATCCAAACCTATTATAAGTCCACACCCAACCAAAATACTCTTCTACAGCCATCTAGACAAACTTACATTCTCTAAAAGCATGGTGAAGGTTCAAGTTTCAACTACACTATGGAACCAACATTTCACTTCAAAATGGCCTCATAATACTCTCCTAATCTAGTATATTGTTCTTTGAGGGAACCTCTTAAAGTGCTTACAACCTTAATCATTGCAACTATGCAGTTATGAATTAACACTTCGTCGTGGGGTTCTCTCGGAACTTGTGCTTGAAAATGTGTAAGATTCCAATTTAAATCATCCTTGAAGTTATCTAGATACTTCTTACTAAGCCATGTAGATGTGGCTCTCATGTTCTTAACGTGCCTACTACAATTGTGTTTATTGGATGAGTATTTCTTTATCTAGTAGGCATCTCTTCTATTAATCCAACTGGTTCTTATTTTCCACCACATTGTCTCTTGCACTTTGCTACAATCCTTTTAGATTCATTCTTCTTGAAGGTGTGATTAAAACCCTTTCAAATCACATACTCCATCAAGGTCTCTCTAAATATTGTTGGATTTGAGAACTTGTTCCTCACTTTCAACTCAAAAGGTCTCTTCAAGTTTGTCTTATCATTAAATTCTTCATATTCATATATATTCTCCTCAACCTCAAACCATTAGAAGAGTACAATCCATCACTATCAAGTTCCATTGGAAGTCACCTTCCTTAATATCAACCTCTCTCATTTTAGTTCCCCTTGGGTCATTATCCACACTCAACAAGGTCATCTTATATCCTTTTGTCAACATTTTGGACAAATAAGCCATCATCATGTTGGTCACTTCTCTCAAACTCAAACAAATGATCCTTACTTTCTTCATTGTCTTCATCCACACAGACACCTTGCAGTTCATTAAGATCAATAGTCTCCTCACATGTTCAACATGCACCTCATCAACTTAGCCACCTTGCATCTAATATGTTTGGACTCCTTGCTCACGATCTATGTGGTCACCTTGGTCATGAATTGTTTTCCCACTAAACTCATGATTTGCTATTTCAACTTGATCTTGAATTGTTTGCCTAGCTTCTGCTTCCCAACCTTGCATCTCATTTGCTTGGTCATTTTGCACCTAACCTCCATCAAAACTTATGTCTTCAATAGCACAATATTCAAGCACTGTAGGAGGATCCATCCTATTTAAAGGTTGTAAGGAGTCACGCTCTACATAAATGTGGAGCACTTTCTCTTCAAGAAGGTCAGGAAGGTTCTTGGTCCTTGTGATTATATTATTTTCACAACTAAACAAAGTCAATCCATCCTCCATAATACCTTTGTAGTACCTATAATACAAGTTCTTCACAATGTAACCCTCATTTTCTACCTCCCACAAGTCTATCACTAACAGCAAGTCAAGATATTGGTCTAGAGTCATATCCACAAAGCCACCTGTAGCTGACACTTGCTATGTCTCCCAAATTACTATCACAATGAAGTATCAAGATTATATCACCAATCTATATAGAAAAAATAGATAAATTTGTCCAATATCACATTAAACTATCCAATTGAGAGGACCAAATGCTACTACCTACCAATTAGGGACCACAACCACAAGACAATATGCCAAAGAAGTTACTACTAAATGCATGTATGCTGTTTTGAGAATTAGAATTTGGGGCCAAAAAATAAAGAAGTTACTATATAGAGTAAGGACCAAGTGCCAAACAAGTTACTAGAAATAAGATAGAGCTCATTAAGAAATTGGAAAAAAAAAAAAAAAAAAAAAAAAAAAAAAAAAAAAAAAAAAAAAAACATCAATGAGTTAGGGACCTATACTTCATAAAAATCTAGCACTAGTAACCCAATAATCATGAAACATGTATCCTAGCCTACCAAGAATGTAAGCAACCCTAATTCCAACTATGACTTTAGACACAATTATGATTATTCTATACACACACTAAAAAATGCAAAGGGGAGTCTTGGCGCAATGGTAAAAGTTGTCGTCATGTGACCTTGAGGTCATGGGTTCAAGGCGTGGAAACAATCTCTTGCAAAATGCAAAGTAAGGCTATGTACTTTAGGCCCTTGTGGTCTGCCCCTTCCCCGGACCCCACATAGGCAGGAGCTTCTTGCACCAGGGCTGCCCTTTTACACCTAAAAATGCCTTTCACACATGAACAAGATAAGACTAACAAAACAAGCATGCTTTTCATACATGAACAAATTCCCACCACTAAAATAAGAGAGGGAAGCTAAAAACTACAAAGATATCGAAAATATGGCTTCAATCTTACGTTCAATGCTTCAGTTTCTATAACATCCACAAACTCTACCATGAGATGACTAATTTCTACTTCAATCCTAAAAAATGCCGTAGGGGTTATCACCTTTTGATCCAAATTTACAAAGGGGCGCAAAGAAAACCCTACGATTTGTTCATTTCTATTTCAATTAGCGATAGAAAACCAGCTCCGCTGTTGGAACCACCAAAACCCTATCAGAGCTCTTTTCCCTCTCTTAATGTACATTAGTTGGCGGGGAAAGAAAATGATTAGTGGGCCCCACAAAAAAATATGTGGACTGAAGTACCTTTGGTTATGCAAGAACGGGAGTAAATGGATTCCACTTAAGCCCCAGTTACCAGTTCCTTCGAGGGATTGTATGGAAGCATTGACGAATGGGCCAAATTGATTAGCGATGGTAGTTGGGTCCACCAATCTCTCAGATTGAAAGTAGGGCAGCAGTAGTATACTTGTTATGGCAAGGGTGGTTTGGTTTGTCTACCGCATTTTCCCTCAAATATGAACTTCCTTTGGCAGGTGTTGTTGAGTACATGTTGGTCCGCGGACCAAAAGTACAATGTTTGCGCTGCCAACTAATCATTTGATTGCCCAAGATTGTTACGTCACTATCGCTGGAGTTTTTGAGCCAATTCTTTTATCCCAATTTCGGATAAAGATTGAAGCAAACTATTAGAAAAGAAAAAAGATTGTGTTATCTCTAGCTGCATACAAGTTGCTGCTGTTTCTTAGAGGTAAAAGAGGAGCCTAATGGATTCCCTTGGCCGAGTGTGTGCACTTTATACACACGTGCATTCCGGTGCTTCTCCCAAGTTTCTCCAACAACCACAGCAGCCGTATACTGTTTCTACTACTTTTTCACTGTGCCTCTTCATCGGAGTCCTCCACGACCTTGATCATTTTTGCCTTCTTGCTTTTAAAAACCATGCTTTGATCTTCACCATCAGATCCAGAATCCTCTAATGCTCCAGCCGTGTTGGACTCGGGTGATACTGCTACAGCTTCCTCAGACCCATTTTCTTCCTCGCCTACAGATTCCTCACTTCATTCTGAGATGCAGTGGAATTAGCCTGGTTAGACCCAGGCTCTGGTAGCGCTTCTTGTTTGGTCTTCTTCCTTGCATCGAGTATCTTAAAATCCCTAGCTGTGCTGCGTTTAGCATGCCTTAACAAATTGATTTTGCTCATTTTAGTCAGCTGGATGAGATACTTCTCATAATCTTCTATCTGGAATATCAGGTCAGGAATGCATCTGTTTTCTTTTCTGATCTTCTTGATTATTACCGTATTCCTCACACTCTCTTGTTGATTCTGCGTATCGAAACATCATTAGTATTAAAACTACTGAAAGTAGTGGCGTCTGTGTTTCTTTAAGTCACACACAGACACAAGCAGACATGCACATGCATGCACGCACGTACCCGACCCCACACATATATAGGAGTGGTCCGTGTTTTGGGGAGCTGATTCTCAAAAGCCTAAGTACGCCAGTTTTTATGGGATCTAAGCCATTCATCATTTAGGTCGTCTCTTAAATAGGCAACAACCATTGGATGTTTCTAACCACTAGATTTTTTAGTTGGAAAAAATCAGTGGATGTAATTTTACATCACGAAGAAGCATGCACTAAGATCATCCAATGACCATGGTTTTTTGTAGTAGCCCTCTTGGTTCTAATGTTATCATCACTTGATCTACGTAGTCCATTCCATATGCAATATCCCGTAAATATTTGGCTACTGGACTTCAGTTGGTTAAGATTTGTTTACTTCTTAGGTGTATGACGAGAAATATAATGGTTATGTCATCTGACAGATTTAGTGTCAGTGGTGCTTGAGATCAAATAAGCTGACTTTACTTGACATGAGATGAGATCTAGCTTGAGATTAATTTGAGACGGGTTAAGATGATGTAAATTTGGCATGAGATGAGGTAAGGCACCCAAAAATATCACTTAAGCTGGGTTGAGATGAGTTGGAGGAGATACTTGAGATGACATGATATGGCTCATTTCCATCTCAAGCAAAACACAGGTTGGGATGAATTTTGGGATGAGAAAGAAATGGCTCTCTCTTTCCACTAGGAATTGAGATGACATGGATGAGATGAGATGAAATGGCTAGAGATGGAAGTGATATGCAAACCATCAACAGTTAGCTAAGATGAGATTTAGGATTTCCCATCTCATCTCAAGCATAACTAATAATTAGTCAGGATGAGATTATTTTCATTTCATGTCATCTGAAGCACTACTAACAGTAAGCTAAGATGAGACAGTTTACATCTCATCTCATCTCATCTCAAGCACCACCAACAGTGAGATGAGGAGATTGCTTCATCTCAGCTCAGCTCAAGCACACCAGCAGTAAGATGGCCCATATCATCTCATCTAAAGTCAGTTATCTCATCTGAAGCACCACTAACACCCTGAGTGATACTTCTTGGTGCAAGACACGTCCGTAAATATGGTCGTGGGGATAACCAAGTTCTGGGTCCAATACTTTTTAGTGTGTATCCTAATCAAGTAGTGATTTATACGTGTTCACTAGGACACATACCAATAAGCATGCTCACGCATACATTGATGGCACATGAACATAAAGACAAATATATCTTTGAATCTGAGAATACACGAACGTATTATATGTAAATATATTTATTATATTTGAACCTGAATATAATGACACAAGATTAGTAGTAACTAACATGAGGGGAAAAAGGTGGTAGAAGTCTTCCATACCTTTTGCATCAGAGCCACAAAGTCATAGAGTGGAACTGTGAGCTTTTTGCAGGTTACTTCCACTAGCTTCTGAAACTTTTGTCCCGTTAAAGTTTGTTTGCATCCTTTAGGAGCAATCCTAAGCTTTGTCACACGAGCCAAATGTTTATAAAACCGTGCAGCCAATTTTAGTAAGTGTTCTGCTTGAGGATCTGCACAAGTGAATAAAGTCAAAATTCTATAGAAAAATTTTAGGACCAAAATTTCATGTGTGAGACTTACCCTTCAGACTCATCGTGGCAAAGCATGATAGCAAATTGACCAGTGCTTCTGACCTGGAGTAGACTGCTTCTTCCAGTATCAGTCCAGGTGCTCTATCCACAGAATGATCAGTAATTTCAAGCTCCATTCTTTGATGACTGACGGCAGACAAAGCCTTGAGCCTGGATGTAGCCCAATCTAAATCAACAAGTACAGATTCAACTATTTGCAATAACATAGAAGCTATTGCATTAGCAGTTGATTGATTTATGATAGGATAAGTTTCAGACTTCTCTATGGGAGCTGTCTCCTCAGATCCCATAATTTTCAAGAGCTCTGAAGCCATGTCTAGTGATACCTCTAAATCACTTGGTGATGATCTTAAATATATTGCAAGTGCTACAATACTTCGTGCAGATCTTGAAGTTGCTACTCTACTGCTTCTGCAGATAAAAACAGCCCAAGTTCCATGGTAATTCTTCAACTTCTCTGGCAATTCATCCCCAAGCATTAATACCACTTCAGAGAGAACCTGTGAAGGTAACTAATAAATGAGTTTTACAGTCTAGACAAGTACAAAATAATTTTGAACCAGCCCCATGAGCTATAAGCATAACTTATTCTCAAAAAATGGCTATAAGCATAACTCTGATGTGGCTATGGTAGAACCTTTGTATCCCAGGGCTCATGATTAATAAAGAAAGGTAAATTTAGCAAAGCTGTAATATTTTGTGGCATAAAGAGAGGATGAGATAAAAAAGGTGAGCGGAGAGGTCATTTACAATAGGTTCGACTGAAATTCAAACAGACAACCCAATATGTTGATGTATTGCCGGGCCTAAGAACGGCTTAAAGTTGGTTACAAATGCAATAATCTAGGTCAAAACTTTAAGACCAATATCATGTGAGAACTCATCTATTTTGTGTAAAAAAAAAGTCAAAATACTAATATAAGTATCAAATAAGCACATAGTAAAAACACAATCCGATGAAATTAATATGAAGGAAACAGGAATCAGATAACACACACTATGTTGATGCAATTGTTCTTACGTTTGCATGCTTAGCAGGCCATGAACCACATGACCACCTTATCCCCAGTTACACCATATCACAATTGCTTCTAATAGTTCAGAATTTTTCCACCATTCTTGCAACTTGTCTTGCAACAGAGACAAAAATAAAGCAAGATATAAAAGGAGAATTGCTCAAGCACACTTGATCCTCTAGGGTTTTCTTTTAGAGAAGAATTATGAAGCAAAATACCTAGATCCTATTATCTTAAATTCTAAATCCACTTGAAATCTCCCCAGCAAAGGGGAAAATGCCATCTCAAACCTCCAACCAGGTGTAACGAAGAGAGGTGCCTTGTTCTCTGCAACCAATTGTACTAAACACATACACTACACACACACACAAGACACACACACACACATGTGTGGGTGGGTGGGTGTATATGTATGTATGTATGTATGTAGATACAGTCATGGGGTCCGCAGACATGTCAACCCAACAAACACTATTTACGTTTTTCTTTAAATCTAAACCATTCATCTTGTTCAAATGGTCTTATAAAGGCTACAAGCCAAAAATCACGGCATTTAGATGATTCTTGTTAAAGTAGAGCCAAGAGAGAGAGATAGAGAGAAACCCTTAGAATGGGTGAATGTGTGTTGGTGATTTTGCACCTCACACTTACCACATATATATACTAAACAAGGATAGTTACATGCTCCTAACTGTACAATGTGGGACTAAAAATAAAACAAAACTAAGACTAAGGCTAAATAAAGCTATACAGTACTATGCTATATTCAACACTCCCCCTCAAGCTGGCTGGAGCATATAAGTCATATGCACCAAGCTTGTTACAAATGAATTTAATTCGAGGTCTTCGAAGAGATTTTGTGAAGATGTCTGCTAGTTGATCATTTGAATTGACGAAGCTAGTAGCAATACATCCCGACAAGATCTTTTCTCTAATAAAATGACAATCCACTTCTATGTGTTTGGTCCTTTCATGGAAAACTGGATTAGATGCAATGTGTAAGGCTGCTTGATTATCACATATGAGCTTCATACTTCCATCCTCTCCAAATTTCATCTCCTGGAGTAGTTGTTTTAGCCAAATAAGTTCACATGTTGCCATAGCCATGGCTCGATACTCAGCTTCTGCACTTGATCTAGCAACTACATTTTGTTTCTTGCTTTTCCAAGATACTAAGTTACCTCCAACAAAAACACAATATCCGGAGGTAGAACGCCTGTCTGAAGGAGAACTAGCGCAGTCAGCATCTGTGTACCCAACAATTTGAGTGTGGCCTTTATCTTCATATAACACACCTTGACCTGGTGCTCCTTTAATATATCGAAGAATGCGAACCACAGCATCCCAATGACTATCACACGGTGACTGTAGGAATTGACAGACTACACTGACAGCAAAAGAGATATCTGGTCGAGTAATGGTGAGATAGTTCAGTTTACCCACAAGTCGCCGATATCTTCCAAAGTCCGCTAAAGGCTCCCCTTTTCCTGGTACAAGCTTAACATTCGAGTCTGTAGGTGTGTCTACGGGTTTACAATCTAACATACTAGTTTGGGTTTTCAGTACTTTGTAACCTTTATTGACGATTATTCTCAATGTACGTGGTTATTCCTTATGAAGAATCGATCTGAATTATTCTCAATTTTTAAGCAATTTTGTGCTGAAATTCAAACTCAATTTAATGTTGCTATCCATGTTTTACGTAGTGACAATGCACGAGAATATTTTTCTGCACCTTTTTCTTCTTTTATGTCTCAACAAGGAATTCTTCACCAATCATCATGTGCCCATACTCCTCAACAGAATGGAGTCGCTGAACGCAAAAATCGTCATCTCATAGAGACAGCTCACACTTTACTTCTTACAGTCATGTTCCTTTTCGTTTCTAGGGGGATGCTGTTCTCACTGCTTCCTACTTAATTAATCGTATGCCTTCTTCTGTGTTGCATGATCAAATTCCCTATTCCATTCTCTTTCCCACACCTCTTTATCTTCTTCCTCCTCATGTTTTTGGATGTACTTGTTTTGTACACAACCTTGCACCTGGGCAAGATAAGCTTTCTGTTAAGGCCACAAAATGCATCTTTTTGGGATATTCCAGGCTTCAAAAGGGGTATCGTTGTTATTCTCTTGACACTAATCGATATCTTCTCTCAGCAGATGTAACTTTCTTTGAGCAATCACCATTCTTCTTATCCACTGTTGAGCCACTGTCCATTTCTGAAATTTTACCTCTTCCCTATATTTCCACACCTGCGGATGATGTCTCTCGTCCTCTTCAAGTTTATCATCGCCGACCTCCTCTTGAAACTGTTGCAGGTTCCACTAAAGTCCCTGATGACAATCTCCCTGTCCCACCGGCTTCACCTACTTCGGCCCCACATTCGGTTGACAGCTTGCCTATTGCTCTTCGAAAAGGTGATCGATCTACTCGTAATCCTCATCCTATCTATAATTTTTTGAGTTACCATCGGTTATCTTCACCCTATTATGCATTTATTTCCTCCTTGTCCTCTATTTCTGTCCCAAAAGCACCATTTGAGGCTCTTTCACATCCTGGGTGGAGACAGGCCATGGTTGTTGAAATGAATGCTTTGCATGCAAATGAAACTTGGGGCTTGGTTCCTTTGCCACTTGGTAAAATGACAGTGGGTTGCCGTTGGATATATACTGTTAAGATGGGTCCTGATGGACAAGTTGATCGACTTAAAGCCCACCTCGTTGCTAAGGGCTATACTCAGATTAATGGTCTTGACTATGGTGACACCTTTTCCCCAGTTGCGAAGGTTGCCTCTGTTCGATTATTCCTCTCCATGGCTGCCATGCGGCATTGGCCTCTTTACCAACTAGATATTAAAAATGCTTTCCTTTATGGTGATTTAGCAGAGGAAGTTTATATGGAGCAACCGCCTGGCTTTGTTGCTCAGGGGTAGTCTGGTTTAGTGTGCAAATTGCACCATTCTCTATATGGTTTAAAACAATCTCCTTGAGCATGGTTTGGAAGATTTAGCTCTGATACCATGTTAAAGTAGAGCCAAGAGAGAGAGATAGAGAGAGAAACCCTTAGAATGGGTGAATGTGTGTTGGTAATTTTGCACCTCACACTTACCACATATATATACTAAACAAGGATAGTTACATGCTCCTAACTGTACAATGTGGGACTAAAAATAAAACAAAACTAAGACTAAGGCTAAGTAAAGCTATACAGTACTATGCTATATTCAACAATTCTAACCACTGTTATTTTTTTTTCTAAGAAATCAGTATTTGTGATTTTCAAATAAAAGCAACACATGCTAAGATCAACCAATGGGTGTGCTTTTTGGTGTATAGCCTATCTAAGACATGCCGAACATGATGAATGACTTAGTTTGAGTTTGGGAAACTTATTTTTATTGTTTTCTTTCTATTTTACAGTAGACAAGTAAACTGAGTTTCTACTTTGAAAAAAAAAAATACAATAAAAAACAAGTTTCCCAAACACGCACTTGATTTTGCAAAAGTCATGCCTACATGAAAAAAGGGTCTGCCAAGAGCCATAGGTAGTTGCTTTATCAATTTTTTGTATTTTCTCATTGTTGATACCTTGCATCATATCACCTATAAGGGATATGAATCTCCTAAAAGTTCTAACTTGCTTGCAACTTCAAGCAGACTCCTTTAGGCATTTGTCTATGGATAGCAGGACTCATGTGTGTATACATGTATAAACATCTTCAACACTGATACCCCTAGGAGATTTAATCCTCAAAAACCCCTTCAATAAATTGCTTTACTTCCATTTACCAAACAGGCATGATTTTTGGTGTGTAGCCTCTTGTGGTCCGCCCCTTCCCCAAACCATGCGTCTACCAGCCTCTTGCAAAAATGCAAGGTAAGGCTGTATGGTATAGACCCTTGTGGTCCGCCCATTCCCCGGACCCCACATACGCGGGGGATTTGTGCATCAGGACTGTCCATTTTTTTTTAGCCTATCTAAGACATGCCGAACAAGATGAATGACTTCAATTTTCCAAAAATCATGCCTACATCATGGAAAAATGGCACATGCCAAGCAGACTTCTTCAGGCATTTGCCAATAGATACCAGGACTCATGTGCATGTGTGTATATACATCATCAACACTGATACCACTAGAGACTTTAATCCTCCAAGTCCACTTCAATGGATTGCTGTACTTCCATTTATCAACCTCCATTTCTTGCTGTTGGGTCTGGCAATATTTCTAACCACCACCAGGCAACAGGATTTTAACCTGAATTTCCATTAGATATAAAGACAGCTATCTTCAGTCAAATCAAAATACCACAGAGCATGGGCACCCATATGCTAAACTTCAAACCTGAGTTGAAGGGCACTAAGATGAGCCTTCATCAAGTGATCTCACATGACACAGACATGCTAGCATGAACATCATCGCGTTTTGATTGCCAATATCCATAAAAAGAAGAACTCAGATATAGATGTGATTTCATGTTAAACCTGTCTAACATTTCTTCTCTGTCTGATCCAAGAAGAGAAAAATGATTCGTGTCAGCCATGCTAGCATGACCATCATTGTGGTTTGATTTCCAATATCCATAAAAAAGAGAACTAGGTGACAGATGTGATGTCAAGTTAAACCTGTCTAACATTACTGCTCTGTCTAATCAAGACTCAAAAATTAATTCATGTCAGCAGTTTGATTTCCAATATCCATAAAAGAGAGAGCTTGGTGATAGATGTGATGTCAAATTAAACCAGTCTAACATTTCTGCTCTGTCTAATTCAAGAATAGAGAAATTGATTCATGTCACAGCAAAATGTAAGAGTTCCTCTCTTAAAATTGGATCCATTGACAAGCAATTAGAACATGATATCAAAAGTGACTTATAGCAAGATAAATCACTTAACCATCAAAAAGAAATCAGTAAGCTAATTTTGAGATACAATATTGCTAAACAAGAAAACTAGCTGAAATAACTTGTGAACATAATCAATGCATTTTATGTACTACACTTGATCAACACAACATTTGCTTTACAGATATCTCCTTTCATACTGTTCTAGATGAAATTCCTATTTCACTTGACATTAGTTTCATGTTCAACTGATCTCCAGCATAAATATTCAAAGGATTTCTTCATAACTCGTATTCCTAGGGTGTATGACATCGGATAGAAATTGTATTCTTCCATTCAGGAGATCTTTGAAAATATTCATGTCATATTTGAAATGATAAAGAAAAAAAGGTTTTCAAGATGGAATCAGTTGACTGGTAACGAGAGATTCATGCAATTACATAACACATCTTATAAGCTGAGGGCTAAAAGAGAAAAAAATTTTACAAATAATCTTATAAGAATATACATCATATGAAAATGATGCAATTACAGTACAAACTTTTATTAATGATTCACCCACATGATACAGCGAGTACCTAGTCAATCTTACAAAAGCAAAAGGGTGAAAGGTTGCAGAACAAGTAAACATATCTTATAAGCTGCGGGCTAAAAGAGAAAAAGATTTTACAAATAATCTTATAAGAATATACATCATATGAAAATGATGCAATTACAGTACAAACTTGTATTAATTATTCACCCACATGATACAGCAAGTACCTAGTCAATCTTACAAAAGCAAAAGGGTGAAAGGTTGCAGAACAAGTAAACATATCTTATAAGCTGAGGGCTAAAAGAGGAAAAGATTTTACAAATAATCTTATAAGAATATACATCATACAAAAATGATGCAGTTACAGCACAACCTTTTATCAGTGATTTACCCACACGATACAGCAAGTACCTAGACAACCTTAAAAAAGCAAAAGGGTGAGAGGTGTGAGTAGAACAATTAAGGATGCTGTGGAGAAAGCACACTCAATATTACCTCAGATTCATGGAAAAGAAAATGCCCAGGGAGCTCATAGAATAGCGGCTTGATTACTTTTTGTAGGAAAAAATGCCTACTACTCACATCCTCATCGTTACTTGTTGAGAGAAGTTCACTATTGTCATCAGTACCAGCATTCCTATCTTCTTCCAAGTTCAAGTCAAGTGAGGAGACAGACATCAACTCCTCAATCAAACCAGTCAAATGAGGGCCATGCAAAAATATTTTAAACAATTCACACAAGCAAATCAAGCATAACTTGATCTGCTCAGCTCTATCTTCCACAACTTTCTTTCCCTTGGTTTCCTTTTTCTTTTGATCTCTCTCCATCTTTGACCCTGACTTGAGCACCAACAACAACTTCAATAGCGGGGATCCCAACACTTTGATATCACCATATATCAAGGCTTTCAATGGATTGTCATTTTCTATGGAAGAAAAAGATTTCAATTGATGAAGACAAGCCTTCAGCACAAAGGACATTAGATTAGTGCACTGAAGTGAAGTCTTGCATAAAGATGATTGCCTATTCTGAGATACTGCATGGAAATTAGAATCACCGGCACTAGATAACTTCAGTGCAGCCACTAAAAGCTGGCGGAGACTAGAAGTTCCCAAGAAAGGCCTTTTTGCTGGTGAAGATTTCAGAATGGCAGAATGAGGGTATTCCTTTGCATTATGATCAGCCCTATCCCAGGTATCCTGAGCAGTAGATCTCATAGAAATCCTTATTGGACCATTCCCCTGTTTAGCAATAGATGCATCTTTCTGTAAACGGTCGTGCAAATCAACAAGCTTCATGACTTCCTTCTCAAGATCTGCCTTTTCTGCAGCTTGTGCTTTCTCTAACTCTGCTCCAACAGCATTTAACATTACCTCAATGATCCCCAACCAAATCTGAACACAGTAACCGCATTTCTCTCCTTCAAGAGACCGAGACTCTGAATCCTCAATTGTAGTTACAACATCTGACCTAGCATTGAGAGGAAACAGTAATTAGTGAGAAGGTGATGGGTTTTGTGACACCCTGATCTATGAAGTTCAAAGTGACTTGCACTAGAGGCATAAAGAGTATTCTTTCACCAAATTCGACCTTCTAGATGGCCATTGCTCAAAAACTTCCGTATTCTGGTTAAAGCATTTGAGAAAGACTCACTAGAAGACATTCTTCCACCCTGCAATAGCTTTAGAGAATCAATGCAGTAACACCTTCAGATCCCCATATAATTCATTGAAGGAATGACTAAGATACCTTGTTCTCTTGAGAAAGGGAGAACCCAAAGCATGTCCATGACTGAGAAGGATCATCAATTTTGCCTTGTGGCTGAAGGAGAAGAATCCAGGAGACACACGATAGAAGACAATCTAGAGGCTCTTCAAGGTAAATCTTGCCATTCTCTTGTTTAAAGCAAGCGCTAACTCTAAGCTGGTTCACTTCATCCTGTGAAACAATATGCCTCAATATGAAATTATGAAGTGCAGCAGTAATGGAAAACATGGCAACAAAAACATTAGTTCAAACTTCAAACTGTTCGAAAGAGCTTATCACTTCTGAGCAAAAGTTAGAACTAGACTCAGTACCTGATGATAAAAGCGAAGGAAGTGAAGCCAGAGAAAATCAAAAATTGGCCCAGGCATAGTTGGGTCCAGCACAACAAGTTTGACAAGCCCCTCGTACAAGATCTCTTTGACTATAGCCTGATTGAAGTAAACTAACCATAAAAAAAGAGGGTGAAAAATCTAAAAGAGATACCAGAATGAATATGGAGAGCTTTACAAAACACCAGACCTGTTGAGAAAGACACCTCCGGAGCAACCCACTTAGCTCTTGAAAGAGACTTGCTCCCATGCCACAGGGTACATCAGCCTGTTGGCTGCAGCTAGCTTGGCTAGATGATTCTTGCAGGGAAGTTAGGTCATTACTCTTACATCGTATTTCCGCCAACATCAGATTAATAATAGCACTAGTAGCAGCAACACGAACTGTGCTTTCTCTTCTAAACATGGCTTTCCTCACAACCAGAACGGTGTAATCCTGCAGAAATGACATATAAATAAAAACTGAAATGCTATATATAGAGACTTTCAGTGCATAAGACAGCAGAAGGTGAAGTACCAGAAGGTTGCGACTGAATTTGATGAGTGGCAGTAAAGCAACAATGAGAGACGTGGCAGTTTTGTCTTGAAGGAATGTGAAATAGTCTAATAGTTCCTTCAGCTGTCCAACATATTCCAGCATGGGATAGGGATAACTCCGAACCAGATTCCACAGCAATCTGCAGAGCCAATACACAGGATAACATTACCACTATAAACACAAGTAGTAGTATTCTTGCTCTTGAATTGTTGGCTGTATTTACTTGATGATTGCTAAGCTTTGTTGAGGTTTCAGAGAAAGGATACGATATTTGCACTGCTCAATTATCTGCAGCCAGTGATGAAATGAATCATCATGTTATTTTGAAGTAACAGAACTGAAAGCCTTCCAATTAAAAACAAGAGCGCAGGAACATCTATACTTATGACAAACTGCTAGGAAAATAAGCCATGACAAAAATCTGCAGAAACCAGATAAGGAACAAGAAATAAGGAGTTGAGTAGCTTTATAGTAAGACTGGTAATAAAAAAGAAGAAAATAGTACATGAACACATGAACAGAAATATAAGAAAGCATAAAGGGAATGGGTAGTTATCAGCTTTTCCATATTTTCTAGAATGAGGGCAGTTGCCTTAAGATAAGGAAACTTGTTCCCACTAGATTAGGCGTGGACCATAAGTAATCAAATAGCTTTACATTGAATCCTACACTTAGTGCATTTTCGGTAACTATGAAATACCTTCCTTCAGTTCTAACCAATGTTCTAGAACCAACCTCACTTCGTGCCATGTCATGGACCTCAAAAAGGGTTTTCATTGTTTGGATGCCAAGCTCCTTAATGCCCATTAAACCATCGGAACTGCAAAGTTTTTCCCTGTTGCTGCTATCCGCTGATTCTAGCAATACAAATCCAAATTGGACGATACAAGGCAAGACATGCTCCCTCCCATAGTTGCTCTCATTAATCTACAAGGGAAAAAAAAAAAAAAAAAAAAATTTAATTGTCATAACAAAAGTTGCATATGACTGTTTGTGTAATTGCAAATGCTCAGTTCTTTTCCTTGTGCATATTTCTGATTTTTAAGCTTAATTCCACACAAAAAGCAAGGAGATACTTACAGCTTGTATCACATCCTTCTCTATTCTTTTAACTGCTTGCTGACAATCTCCTCTCAAATTATCCGGCACCCATTTACAGTCTCTGCAAGTTTTGAAAAAACAAATTAAAACTGACTTATAGGATGACAAAAGCAAACCGTGAATTGGCAGAATTGGATTTTTCGCTCAAGCATATCAAATTTAGTTTTCCCACTTCCGAGATCTCATCTTCACTGAGCTGTTGAAGACAAATTTCCACACTTCCTAGCTATCATCTTCACTGAGCTGCTAAAAATAAGTATCAAAGATACCCAATCAAGAGGCCGCAAACATACCTGGAAAACTGATAATCACGATATGCTACAACCACAGCCGCTTTCAGAATTGCCATCACATTCTCATTAAATCTCCTTATCCTGGCAATTGATAATAAAATTGCAATAGTAAAATGATTACAAGCAGTAAGATCAGACTTCACAATCGCCAGAACCTCCTGTCCTAAAGAAGGATCCTGCTTCACAGAAAAATTGACATGTAACAATACAGTCCCTTCAACCTGCCGGATTATAGCCGCCGACTTCTTTATGCCCAAATTTGCCCCAAAAAACCTCATAATTCCTTCAATCACTGCTCTCTTCTCAAACCCTTTAGAAGCCAAAACCAACAACTGATATGTAAGCGCTGGAAGATCCAGCAAATCGACATCTTTCATTCCGACAAACATCTTATCAAGAAAATCAGTCGCTCGATTTTTATCAATAGGAGGGAATTCTCGAAGAAGATATGCAATTTTCACTACCAAGCACTTAGACCAGGCAACACTGAGAATTCGATCGAGTACTGAATCAATATACTCCGCAGGTCTTTCGATCTCATCGGTTGATCGGACGAGGTCAAGTAACCGAGGGAGGAGATCAAGGGGTTGGGCATCATCTGGATCAATAATTGAATCAAGATCCGAGATTATCGAGTCGATGACCGAAGGGATTAGGGCTTTTGGAAGAGCTTGGAGGTGGGGAGAGAAGAGGTGGAAGAGGGAGGAGGAGCTTTTGTCGCGAGGGGTAGTTCGGGTATGGAAGAGGTTGAGGTAGGAGAGCAGAAGGGAGGAGAGAGTAGGGTTTGGATAGGCAGTTTGGGAAATGAAGGAGAGGAAAGAGGAGAGGTAGTGAGAGAGAGACAGTGGAGAAGAAGTGGAGAGAGTTTGGAGGATGGAGATGAGAGAGGAAGGGGGTGCGCAGGATAAGAGGGAGGAAGGTATAGGAGCGCAGGTTTGGGCGAGGCTTAGGACAGTGGTTTCTATTACGTGCAGCGGCGGAGGAGGGTTGGAGGTTTCGACCTCCATGCTTCTCCGATTCTGCAGTTAGGTGGGTTTTGGAATAGGAAGACGGAGATGGGTTTGTTTGTTCCCTGGATGTTTGAAATTGTAGAAATGGGAAATGATTTTCGGTTTGCGCGGGAGAGATGTTGGGAAAAGGAGACATTTTTAAACACAGACCCGCGGACGAAAATGCCCCTTGTTTAGGGTTAAATTTTCAAGAGGACTGTTTCATCTTATACGGCAACGGAGTGCAGAACCACTAATAGAAATCATTCTCCGATTGTTGTCACAAAAGTGGAAGTGTTAATAAAGATCTCAAGTTCGGCGACTTTTCGCATTTCGCAACTTGGACTCGCTATATTTTGCCGAGTTAAGGGAAAAGAGTTTTGCCGATGGATATTTCTTGACAGCATATTAAATTATATTTTTACAATTTTTTTACATTAATCTCGAGTCAACTTGCTTATTCAAAATCCGCATTTTGAGCTTTGACATCTTGTTCCAATTTTCATCCATCACTCACCCGTCTCTAGACTCTCTACCACATTATCATGATTTCACTTCTTCCCAGAAAATACAATTCCATCATTCTAAAAAACTGAACAGTTCATCTCTTGCCAACCATTTTTTTGCATCTACAGACCTAGTTCATTTCTCACCAAACATAAAATGAAAAAATATATATACTTACAATTTTCACTAGCACTAGATGGGTGACTAAGCTCAAATAATATTGTATCCATCATTGGATTCTATTAGGATTGTAGGCGTTATTGCCAAATGTGGGCTACTCTTAGCCCACGCTAAATGTGAGGTGGCAACTTGTTGTACCTTGTCCCGCCATCACCTTTTTGCTTTGTCCCACCAATGAATCATCACTATGAGTTTGAAAACATTTAATTCTCTTTGGGCCTAGAGCCTTTTAGCTTTTGTATTTTATGATGTATAAAAGCAGGTGCTATAACTCAAAGTGTGCCTTTAGTCACTAATTCCTTACATCCTTTCAAGTCATTTTATTCATCTCATCCATTTTATGATCTGAGTGCCCTGAGCAAACTTATAGGTTAGTATTAATGATACCATTTCTATTTCAGATTCCTTCATCTTCATCATTTTGATAGTCCTACCATTATTCTTTTGTGGCTGTTGTTAATCGTTGATAATTATTCAACCTGGTTCTATTATATGATAATTACTCTTCCTGCTAACATTTCATGTTTTCTTGTTTTAAAATTAATCATTTTTATCTCAAACCGAAATACCATATTTAATAGTACTAGAAAGTGTGACGAAACCTAACATAGCTACACCTTTGGCTTTGTTAACATTGATATCTTACTAGGTCATTGACGCGCTATGTCTTATTGACTACAAAAATTAAGAAAGTAATTCTAATTGAAGATTAAAATTTTAGATGGAAACCATTACTAAATCCATAAATCAAAATCCCATCTTTTGTATTGTATTACAAAGGTATCAGCTCTCTCCTCCAGCATCTCCCTTCATCATCTGATCAAACTCCTAAAGGTTAAAACAAACCTCTAACCACCGCATTCAATCCACTATCACTTATGATCATCCAAGTACATATTTCGCGTCCAATTCTTCTTTTTGACTATGCAATTAGTGTCTACAATTCCTAATAAAAAAAGGAAGAAAACAGTAAATTTATGGAAAGCATGTAAATCTTAAGTTACCCTTATATGGGTGATTTATTTTTACCTTCATGATCCTAATTTCATAATGGGCATAGACTATATTAGCTTGTCTTTAGCTTTCTTTTTTTTCCATAAGCCATGGAAAACAAGATGATTCCAAATACATGAAATTTTTACCAATAAAAGATTACCCAACTTTCTTCTCTTGTAATATTGCACCTTCAATGGCTACATAATGTTGGCTTCTCGTGACAAAGTAGATAATGATGTTTGATGATCCGAGATGATGGAACTTCACTCATGCCTCTCTGGCATCAAGTTGACCACCACCACCCCCTTTATGTAATAGGGTGATTTTATTACTCATGCTTTACACAATTGGGGTAGGACCCTCCATTCTAGTTGGTAGATCATGAAAAAAATAGAAAATAAAAAAATTACACGATGCACACTACTCTCTCCCTTGCCTCGATGTTTGCCTACTTTTGCCAACAAGAGATTAGACCCATACCCACTATATCTCTTGACAATAACACCCTTCTGATGTCTATTCTGTTTATAGCTTTCTAGCTAATAGAACCAACTTTCGTATAAATTTGAATTCAATTTTCAAAATCCATAATCTTAATACAATCTGGTCTGAGCAGAAATTTCACTTTACTTTTATGATCATTAACTCAATTCAATTTCCCTTGAAATTATAATTGTCAAGGGCCGATCCACATAAGTTTAGTACCATAAGATTCTTATGCAACCTAGAAAGATAGAAAAAGTGAAGATTTTGATTTTGTAGAATTTGATTCATAGAATCACAAGTTTGGAAAGTGCTGCATTGGCTTTCATTTGAAAATCTTACCTTTGGTTAATTTGTTATCATTATATATAAGTGGTTTAGTTTATCGTCATGTCAAATCACCCAAACTTGTAGGTGGAGCTCCTATCCCAACTAATGTTCTAAAAAATTGCATAATATTTTCTATAAAAACTACCCATTTCATGATGGATTTTTCATGTAACTATTGAAACTGTTTCAAGTTTAAAACAACACCTAAACTGGCATTTAATTTTGGTAATTGGAAATTTGAAATCGATTTTTCTAATTTTGGAGGAAAATCTAATTTTAGTTTAAATTTAAAACTATAGTGTAAATAGACTATAGTTTGATTTTTGTTTTTGACAACCAAGTTTGAAAGTTTATTCCCTCATTGGAAGAGAGAAAAGGATATCTCTCCTTATAAACAATCTCTTCACACTTCACATTACTTTCAAGGCTCACTCTTAAGATGTACACCAAGCTGTGTGTGTTTGTGCAATTGCGCTTATGTGCATTAGTGCGATCTTAGCATGATATTATCCCCAGTAGCTACTTTAAACCAGTCTAAATTCTTTTGATGAGTCCAAGCCCATGGACTAGAAACAAGATTGTGTTTGTATGTGGTAGTTCCATCAATGGAAGACTACGTGGTTAGACCTAGCAAAATTTGATTAGCAAGCTCAAGTCTCAAGCAAACACTTCATCAAGCAAAGATCTAGAATTCAGTGGGTTCAATCGACAATTTTAAATGGTTTGACTTTAGAAAATTTATTCCATCATGTATGGTAAGTTTTAGTTGGCTTGCTTGATATTATTAGTTGGATAAATTCCCATGTGAGCCAACACACTCTTGATCTTCAAGTTGGATTCTAGATTCACCATGTCTTCACCTAGTTAGTTGGATTTAAGCTTCTCCATGTTTCTAAAAATTTAATTAAGATTGTTAAAGACACTTGATTAGCCAACTCAAGCTTAGGAAACTCATTTTAATTGGAAGTTCCATAGAATAGTGAGCTACATATTAAGGTAATTAACTAGATTTCCCAAACCATACAATCAGATTGAAACTTATCTTGGAATTCCAACAGGCTCGGTTTTTAGATATTTACATTTTTGGATGAAAAACTTGACAAATTTGACAATTTTACTCAAACTTGCACAAGCACAAATATATAAAAAACATACAATTTTAGGCCTTATTATCATCAAAGTACGAAGACTTGAGTTACTAGCTAGGGCTACCTAAAGCAATTTCTGGAGAAGCTAGAGGACCAAGCCGAGTGCCTTGCCCACCGAGCAAGGCTTCCCTATTAAAGAGGCACCCCCTAATCCATTCTTACACCTTCTTCATCTTCTCTCCATAGAATTTTAAGAGAGACTATATTCTAGTTCTTTAGAATATGCTTGTATTGAGCATTTTGTATTATGTTTCTTTCAAAGTTTGCTCATTTGGTGCATTCTCTTCTTTTTAGTGTTCTTTCACTTGCAAAACTCTCTGGTTCTAAAGTTCTAGCTAGAAAGATGATACTTGAGAGTATCGATCTTCTAGTACTATATTTTCTA
The DNA here is from genome assembly GCA_035236585.1 of Warburgia ugandensis. Taxonomy (NCBI): domain Eukaryota; kingdom Viridiplantae; phylum Streptophyta; class Magnoliopsida; order Canellales; family Canellaceae; genus Warburgia; species Warburgia ugandensis. The sequence goes on along the minus strand of CP141126.1, from coordinate 67,708,019 downwards.
GAGTTTCTAACCTTGTGAAGTTATTTTTTTCTTTATTAAAGTTTATTTGGTGGCATTCTCTTTCTAGTCTGTCTCTTGTTTTGAGATTCACTTGTTTCAAATTCTCATTGAAACTTTAGATTCTTGATCTTTTGACCTTGTTTATGAAGATATTTTGAATATAATTGTATGTAGCTCATCCCTGGACTCTACACCATGTATTTGCGATTCATTGATCACTATTCTAATAGGACTGAGAATTGATTATTGTTATGGTTATGGTTATTAAGACATATAAGTATCATGATTTTCAAGAACAAGGTTTTGATATATTTGAGATATTTTTATTTTTAAGGCATTCATTGGTGGAGACAAAAGTAATATGTAAACTTGAGAGTGCAGCTCAATTTATAAATAGATTGAGTTTGGCTTCATGGCATCATAGTGATAAAGCTGCCATAAAATCCCTTGCCTTGGGAGTCCTTGACTTTCTCTAATAAGATGCTATAAGTGCACTTTATTTCTGGTTCAATGAATTCATAGTAGTTCAAGCATTACACTACATGGTACTTATTTCCAATAGTTACAAGAGAACACTAACTCCATTTCTCAAAATGTTATAAAATTTTCCATTCCCATATTGAGTAAGACACTAGAGTTGATGATGATGTAACGACCCGGGTTTTTGAAACACATTTTATAATATATTTTTCAAAGGCAAGGGTGTCCCCTCAGTAAAAAAAATTCGCAAAACAAAGAAGCGAAAATTCTTTTCTTTTTAAACTTGTTTTGAAAACCCAAGTCACCACTTCATACATAACATTAGTACAATTTGTGTACAAAATAAAATTCCATTGAAGGAATATGATTTTATTAAACTTCCAGGATCCATCTAGTGGTTCACAGTACAGCACGATATCAGTACAATACCTGTCCAAATTACATAATCCAAAATTTACAAACCTCACCATACATTAAAAACTCTCAGTACAATACAATTCCCTCAAATAAAATACATGTCTTCAAGAGGAGGTATCTTGTTTGATTATTCATCCACATCTTTTTAAGTCTTCTATAGTCTTGAGCTTCTAACCCTCCTTCTCTGTATCTAAGGTATTGTAAACATAGAAACATATACAATACCTCAGCAAGCTATGCTTGGTAGTGGAATACAAAAACACACTACTTCATCAACATAAGAGTACATACCTCAGTCCTAATTTCATCATAGTTATCCATTCATAAGATATCTCCACATAGGGTACATACGTTATTTATGTAGTACATGACAAATTAGTTAATATAGTGAAGATTGCTCAAAACTTGTTACTTTCCCTGGCTATACTCCCACTTAGGAGAGCAATACCTAGCCAAAGATTATTCAACACTTGTTCCTTCCCCTGGCTATACTCTCACTTAGGAGAGCAATACCTAGCCAATCCTTATATGAGGTTTTTATTCTAGGAACCAATGTAATAGCATATCATCATGCCATACTTGTTCCTTCCCTTGGCTATACTCCCACTTGGGAGAGCAATACTTAGCCAATTATCATATGGGGTGTTCATTCTAGGAACTCATGTAATGGCATATCATCATGCCATGTCATCATACTATGCTTATCATATGTGCATCATAATGCAAAATACATTAGGATTACTATGCTTACAGCCTCAATTCTAACACCAACTGTGGAATAATCAATCCATGTCCTCATAGGGTGGACCATGGCTGTTACAGTGGGGCCTTCCCATTATTGCCCCACCCAACATTTAGCCTCTTTTTGGGCATGGTATCCATCATATAAATTTCAAAAAGTGGGTGACTAAACCCTCATAACTTCCCTAGCATAGCATCCCCAGTCTCTATCTCTGTGTAAATCAAAATACACAAGTCTCCATACTTGTATAGAAAATATATTGTACATATCAGACGATGTGTCTGTTTAACTAAAGCTGGAATATTATACATACCCTATTCTTAGGGTTTCCTTAGTCTCTATATCTCATCATTTTCACCTCATTAAACTTGATCAATAAATTTGATCAAGTGGATTAGATTATGAGGTTGGATCAATTTGTTTGATCCTTTGGTTAGATCACTTAATTTGATCATATAGTTTTGGATCACTTATCATATGCTTTGGATCCTTTAATTGGATCACATGTTTTGGATCCTTTAATTGGATCACATGTTTTGGATCCCTTAATTGGATCACATATTTTGAATCCCTTAATTGGATCATATGTTTTGGATCCCTTCATTGGATCATATGTTTTGGATCCCTTAATTGATTCATATGTTTTGGATCACTTAGTTGGATCATGTGTTTTTGGATCACTTAGTTGGATCATGTATTTTGGATCATTTAGTTGGATCATGTATTTTGGATCACTTAGTTGGATCATCTGTTTTGGATTATAAGTTTTGGATCACTTGTTTGGATCATGACTATGCTAAGGTACTAAGCATACTGATATAATGAAGGTCTATATTTTTAGACAGATAATCATGTATATCTATACATGAATCTCTAATATATCATTGTATATCCACCTACCTCAAAGTAGTATCTTGATTCATACATCTCCAGTGTATTCTTCTACAATGTCCATCATGGTCTGGATTCATCCATCTGTCATACCATATATATAAGGTTATTTCCCTATTCAAGTATGTATTCCTATAGATGATACCCTAATTTTCCTTGATTCAAATTTGATCAAGGGTTTGGGATTCTCTATCTATGTTCTTCTGCATATGCATACATGCTATACAATACTACATTAGTATTTGTGTTTTTATCATCCAAGATCCTATGGATCTTGTTTGATCATCCTTATCTTGATTTTCAATTTTTATCAAGATTAGATGATTTAGTACATTTTATGCTCTCATTATTATTGCTCAACCAATTAATGTTTTATTTGTTGAGGGTAGCTTATTTCATTCTAAGTCTAGATTGCTCCTCTTATGTCAAATTGGCTAAGGCTTACTAGTTAAATTGTTGAACATAAAGTGGCTACTTCAATCCTCATGTAAGGAGGCGTTTAAACCTCACAAACATCAACGAAAGTTGGGGGAGAGCGTGGCTCTATTAGATAACCCCCTTAACCACTATGTCCATCATTCACTAGCTTGACCCTAACTCAACCTTTCATAAGGTTCCTATAAGCATTTAATCCTAAGTATTCTTTCTAATTGTTTTTAATTAAATCCATGAATTAAAATGTCATTCATGGAGATTTATTATTCTCCTAAGTTGGATCAAAGAATTTATATTCCTTATATTATCCTACTAACTATGGTCCTTACTATCATTAAGTTCATGTCATACATTCCATATGAATATCCCTTCCTTCTAATTTCATTTAATTTTTATTTCAATGAAATTACAATTACTTAAGCATTGAAGCATAAATTTAAAGCATGAATAAACAATTAACTAAACACTTAAATAAACAATTAAATAACCAATTAAATAAATAATTCAACTAAGAAATGAAAGAAAATTATCATAATGTTCAATAATTGAAATAGAAATCTAACATGTTATCATGATCCAAGGGTCTTAATTGATCCATAGTCATCCTTCATCTTTTTAAGGTTTAGATCTTGATCCTTCATTTTATTTTAGATCCAACATATTATATTGATGTAATTTAATTATTAAATCATGAATTTATCTCATCCATTGATTTGATCTTCCTTGATCTACCTGATCAAGGAGATCTTAGGTTACTTTGTACCATTTAAGGGCATAGATCTTGATCTAGCCCAAATCCACATCATCCATTTATTAAATCCCTATGATCTTATCTCAAGATCATCATCAAAATACATCCATGCTGTCCAATCATCCTGGATCATCTTGATCTAGGAGATACTATTCAATTTCAAGGGTTTTAGTAACCCTTAAGGCTAGATCTCTTAAGATCTGCCTAATAAATGCAATTTAATCCACTGATATTATTTATTATGGTATAAAATAATCATCCAATAAGGTATTTGTGGTCTGATCATCCTAGATCTTGTAGATCAAGGATGTTAGTTACTTATCCACTTAATTACAGAAATTTTAATTAATTAAAATTAAAATTTTATAAGTTCAGTCCATTTGGATTATAACAAGAAATCCATCATAACTTTCCGATCTCAATTTGGATCTCAATTGAGATCGAAATTGAAATTTTAAGATTTCAGCCCTTTTCAAGGGTTGAATTTCACCTTACAGTTTTGAGTTGATTGGACTGATATAGAGACATAAAAATTCTATTTTAAACATGTATATTAAGGTTTTTGGACCTTATGAACACATCTATCGGTTCGGATTTCATGTTTGGGGTTATGTGGGCCATGATCCATGATCAATGGCACGGATTTCATAAAATAGATCATGTAGATACTAATTAAAAACATGATCTAAAATGTTAAGTGTATTATTAACATCAATATGAATCTTATGAAAGTTTTAGATCTAAATTTAAAGGTCAATTACCTTCAGAATTAAGATTTTAAGGTTTCAGCCCGTTTTAAGGGCTGAATTCCATCTTTACTGTTTTTGATCAATTAATTCATATAGAAGAACATAAATCTGATTGTGAACATGATCCTAAGGTATTAGAGTGTTTGTGAAGACATCCATCGGTTCCGATTTGTCTTTTAAAGTCATCTGATCTATGATCTATGATCATGGATACTGATTTTCACAAATAACATATATAATCATAACTAGAAACATGGATATAATATATTTAATATATAGATCAAGTGACAAGGAATCTGTAGAAACTTTCTGATCTAAAATCAGAGCTATATAGGGCTCTGAATTGAAGAAATAAAATTTTCAGTTAACTGAATGGACGGCCCAGATTTGATCTGGGTGTGGGTGCAGGTACAGGTACGGGACGACCGGCGTCCCGCTCCTGTGACCGCCTATCCCAGGTGTCTGGGCATAGGTGACCGGCTACAGGCGAGACGGTCCGATCCGGACCGTCAGATTGCCTGTGGCTGGATCTCCTCCGTCTGTTAACATCTAAAGCCCAAATTTCATCTCCTGGGGTTTTGGGACCCCAGAAAGTCATCTAACGGCTCAGAAGTTATATCTGAGCTGTTGATGGATGAGATCTCAACCCTTAATGCCGGATCCATTGTCTCTGACAGATCAACGACTGAGGAGCTCCCATCTTGGCCAGAAAACCCAAACTACCTGTCGAAAATGAAAGAGGGGAGTGAGAGTGGCCTACCTGAGCCGGTCTGGGGGAGAAATATCACCGGAGAAAGAAGAAAAACGCCAGAGAAATAGGAAACCCTAGCTTTTGCCAGAAATTCATATACATACGGGATTTTTCCCTTTTCATTGCCGGATAAGGTAGAAATCCATAGGGCTTTAGTAGATATCACCCTTACAGAACTTATCAACGGTGAAAGATCACCAATAACTGGCCAGAATTTTTGGAATACAAGGAAAAACCTGCCGAAGACAGTAACCCTTACTGGGTTGAACTTTGTTATGAGTTTTTCAAAGATCCAGGAGTTGGATCATCCTAAAACCAAAGGGATTTTGTAAATGGACCTTGTCCAAACATATCCAATGGTGAAGATGGGGTTTCAACGGGTGAAAATCGATGCTCAATTGAAATGGGATTTCCTGGGCAAAAACCCAGTTCAATTGGGGACGACGCATCCCTGGACGAGCCAGACGTCTCCACTGAGTCTGGAGAGACTAGTGTGTCGATGGACGCTCCCTGAGTGAAAAAAAATAAGAGAAGAAGAGGAAGAAAGTTGGGGGAGTTTGGGGAGGTTTCTAGATCTGAAATTTTGAAGCATACTAGGGGACCTCGTGAATGATTTTATGAAGATTTTTTTAGAATTTTTCTGAGGTATATTTATAGGTGTTTTGAGTGGTTTTCATAATAACATGCAATAATTATGTTTTCTCCTTTTTATTATTTAATGTATATTAGATTCCCACTACCACCTCCTTCTCCACTAGCAGGTGGTAGTGGTTTGACTAATGATTGCATGTTTTCTAGACGTTGGATCCCTTTGTGGGTCCCTTGTGGGCCCCACATGAGTGTGAAAAGACCAAATTGTCCCTTTTATGGAGAAAAATCCATTTTATTCTCCCGAGCTCGGAATTGATTGTACTTATTGGCGTTGGATTCGTATTTTTGAGTACATTCCATATTTGGATGTCTCAGGTCTTGATTATTTGTGAAATTACCATTTTGCCCTTTCATTCATTAAAATGAAGAAAAATACAGATTTTTCATCCGTATTCAGAAATTGTCATGCTTCCAATCATTTTGAAGCGTTTGTCACATATGTTTTCAATTATACATATCTTATACCTTGATTCCACTTCTATGAGAAGTACATATTTTATAACCCTAATATTCCAACCTAATTTTCATTGAAATTCTAAATTTCAATATTTATTTAATTTCATTATAAAAAATTAGGGGTGTTACAGATGAAGACCTTGGAACTCTCATCTCATCACCACTCACTGAAGAAATCATCGGAGCAAGGGTGATTGCAGGAAAGTTGGAGAGAGAGAGAGAGAGAGAGAGAGAGAGAGGATTTGTTTTAAAACAAATTATTTTTATAATGGGACATGTAACCGAAAATTAATCAGAGTTAAATCACACTTCACTTGGCCAAATGCTAATTCATTACATTGCAACCATGTAGGACATCAATGTTAGAAAAGTGTAATGGTGTTAGGTTTTGTCACACTTTTAGGTGTTATTGAACATGGTATTTGAGTTTAAAATTTTAATAATTTTTTTTAGGCTAGAAATAAGAAAACACAGATGTAGAGGGGTTATTTCATAAATTTTCTAATAGTTGAATGGTGCCATTTGTGTTGTTGGATTGAAATTTTTATTCTCCTCTAAAAGCAATAGTTCGCTCAAAAAGTGATCCTAATTCACTAGTGGCCTTTACAAAAGTATGTTTGATACTCCCAACCATACTAGCATTTTGGATTGTTTACGTCTTTATGACTAAAAGCACATTTTAAAGGGCTTATGAGTTAAAAATGGCAAGGTTGTTTCTATCACCTTTTTTCTTTAAAAAAATGAGTCTACTATAGAATTGATTAAATACCCAGATTGCTAGTAAAAGAAAATGTAGATTTTTTCCCCCCAAGAAATGATGGAAAAAAGGTATCAAAGGGGCTTTTCTGATAAAGTGAGGCAAGCAGCAAAGGAGATTTTTTCTCACAGTTGCTTACCTTTTTCTAGGCCAGTCTAATATGTGGGCTCACCTATTTTATAAGTGTTTCAATGTGAGCCTAATTTATTCTTACAAGTTGCCTACTATTGGGCCCTTTAAATTCTAGTATTGAATAGATGATATTCAAATCTAACATGTGGGTCCATCAATTTCTATAGATATTTGAGTGTGAGTCCATGCACTTATACAAGTTTCTCACAGGTTTCCCACCACTAGGCCAACTTAATATTAGCATTAAACAAGTGATATTTAGGTCAAATATGTGGGCTCATTTATCTACATAGGTGTTTCAATTTGAGAAACATGTATTTATTGTAATGACTCAAAATTTTAAGATATTCCTGTCAAATAATTGTAACCTTCTTTCAATCACAATCAATCATAGTGTTTGTAATTTACAAAATTTTTATATCTTATCTTTTTTGGAAAATATTTATATTGGATGGGTGGATAAATGTTCTATTGATTCTACTTAAGAAATGGAATCCAATGCCTCAAAGAACACTAAAAAAGGAGTTCGTATGAAAAAGTTATGAGCGTTGGAAGATGAAGGGTATTTTAATAATTAAAAGAAAAAACGCATGGGGCTGTTTTGTTAATGGCACCCCCATTACGTCATAACTATGTCATCCATGCATCATCACCTACATCAGCATGGTGCCGGGAAAAATGGTAGCACCACCACAGGATGGCACTGCCTTCACAGGCTATAAAGAACCCTCTCCTCTCTCTCCACGATCATCATCTTCCCCATCTTCAGCAAAAACCCCTCTCCTTCCACTCCGATTTTCCCTACTTCTCTATGTTTTCAGGCGACACAGGGTTCTGGCAAAAACCTAATCGGAAAACCCTTCTTCCATTTCCTTTAATGCACATCCAGAACGTGCACTCTGGAGCATCCTTCGGGCACGTGCGGGCATATGGGTGTGGTCTTAGTTCGACCGAGACGCACACACGTCCTGGGAACTATGACGCGTAGATCCTATTTTGTAAAATCTAGATTATTTATCTGACCTACAACAGTAAAATTGTAATTAAGAAGACTATATAACTTCGATCAACAATCCAAAACTACCGTTGCATTTATCTTGACCATGCGGACCTAATTATATAATCAAATTTAGGATCAGATGACTATTTAATGTAACTATAGCCTAAAAACCATAGAAATCTCATATATCTACAAGATTAAAGATGATCAAATCTCATAAATTAATCCATTGGATGCATTAGAAGATCAATATTCTAAGATCAACCCTAAATCACATAGATCAACCATTATAAGTGAGATCTAGCTTAGAGACACAAATTAGAGATCTATAACCTAAAGAATAGATATAGTCATTGATCTGTAAATCTAATTGATGATATATAAAGAATAGGAAATAATACTTGGATTCTTATTTCCAAATAATATCCAGGGCCACACAAAGGTGATATAGGACTCAAATTGAAGAGAAACACAGTCCAAGAGACATCGAGGTAGGTAATTTGATACTACTAAGTTTTCAAATGCATTCCAAAATCAAAATGATTTACTTGACTCCATTACCGTGTTTAGTATGCTTTTTAAGATATGATATTCTTATAATGAGCATGCAGATTGTCCTCATGATTTATGATCTTGAATGCGATTACTTGCATATTTCATGCATAGTCTTTATATATGCACTACATACATGTTTTGAAATTAGTTACATAAATTGCATGATTTATAACGATTGAGATTTGGAATATATGTATATTTTCTGGCTAATGAGCCTGGTGGGCACTATGCTGAGAGGTTGTTTATGTACGGGGTTGGCCTCCCAGCCTCTAACAACCAAAGGTGGTAGGTATCACTGGGCAAAGCGGCATTGTCCGTTCCTCGACTGCTTTGGTAAACAGGGATGACCATCGGAGGTGTTCACGGCACCCTTTTCGAGGACATATTCATAATCACCGTGGAGGCTATGGTGGGCTGGTCTCTAGATACCAGAGACACACTATTCCAGAATACATTATGATCGTGCGCATAGCTGACCCTATGATTTCGGTTTGATATCGATATGCATATAGCATTGAGATGGTCGTAGATAGGTACTCGTGATCAGTCGGATTGATATGTTTGCCGGCCCATCGGCTTGATGTGTTCATCGAGATATCCACATTCATAATATCTATCGTTGGGTTGAAATTCTACCATGTGATTTGATCGATTACTACTTAAGATTTTTAATAATTATTATGATTGCATGAATTATTGATTTTGAGCAGTTGGCTTGATGTGTTCACCGAAAATTCTAGTGCATGAATTGTTTGACTGCTACTATTTTTAGTAATGTTTATATTGATGGATTCAATAAAAGTTCCATGGTTTGGAAATGTGTAAATGAGTTTTATAATTTATGCATAAATACCCATGGTTACATAAAACAAAATTGTATGATCTTATTACTTTTCTTAAAAATTACACCTCTTGCACGCCGTGTTTTTAAAGTAGTGGTATCATGTCACCTATTGAGTATGATGAATACTCAACCAAATCCATTATTTTTTAGATCAAACAAAGTACAATTAGAAGGAGCTTTAGAGAGTGTTAGTGCTACAGTCAAGTGAGTGAAGGTAAGGCTATGTGAGGAAATAATTGTACCAGATTTCATACTAAGTGATCCTTTTAGTATTTGATGTAAAAATTGGTTGTACATAATTATTTGTAACTTGGGCTGTGATTAACAATCTTGGGAATGGTAATTATTCAATTTATATTTTGTCCAAAAATTTCCATGGCATGATTCATTATCTGTCCATTGAGATTAATTAATGACACTCGGGGTTTTCGTGAAAAAGTTTTAAATAAAAGAAAATTTTCGCTGCATTCATTTTGACAAATTATTTTAAAAATAGAGATCGATCTCTCAAGTAAAAGCTTGTTACTTTAAAATTGCATTATAAAAACCCAGGTCATCACATTTATACATGTTTTCTTATAGGTTGTCCAAAATTGGGTCCACTAAATACTATTATAAAATAAATGATATTTAAGTATAATATATGGGTGTACCTTTTTCTATAGGTATTTCTATGTGAGGCCCTTATATTTATACAAGTTTTCTTATAAGTTGACACCATTAGGCCCAAATTAGAATAACTATTTTAGTAGGCCTCAATTGTATGTTAACCAATTAGGCACCCAAGCAAACAAGCAATACTATAACACAATACAAAAAAAAGAGTTGTGAATTGTCCAAAGTAGTCTTTTCTTTTTAAACAAGACATAAATAGAAAATGGAAATGCCTAATTTTTTTTTGAAAAATATATATAAAAAGCCACGTGACAAAAAAAATAAATCAACAAATAATTAAAAAGATCAACAAAGAAAAGATCAAGAAGGCAACAAACCACTTTGAGTAATAGGCTCTAAGAATGCAAACTTATCCAATATGCACTATTTTAAGACCAATATTCATTCACAACTAGAAAAATAAAATGAACATTGAAGGGGTTTTCATAGGTGGGGTATTGTTAAAAGTGGGGAGTTGTATGACTATCGCGAGCCCGAACCCTAAGGTTGCCGTTTAAAGTAATCAAACATAGCAGTTGGCACATGTAAAGCTTGTGTGGCTCTTTATATGTATGTATGAATGTATGCATGCATGCATGTATCTATGTATTTATGCATGCATGCATGCATGTATGTATATCGCATTGGAAATAACAACAAAGCCAGATGCTCTAGTCCTATGTAGGATATGGTTTAAATGGTTGAATCACTGAATCAAAAAGCTAATATAAGGCTTCAAGGTTCACCATCTAGATACTAGAAAATCTCCATCTTCTAAAATATTGAACTCCACGCTACTCTTACTTTCAACCTATTTATCTTTCTTTTCTAATTCTTCAAATTTTGAGACATTGTAAATGATTACAATGTCTCAGCAAGCTTGCACTTATGTAGGTAGAATAAGTAGCTATTTTTCCATACAGTTCATAATTTACATAAATCGATGCATTTAAGAATATATCATGCTTAAGTAAACCTCATGCCAAAATTATAAATCCTAAATCATATAATTATGGACTTTGTTTACATGTGTAATTCATTATAGCTGATGAATCACAATCTATCATGATTTCATTGAATATCATTATTGCCTTAACTTTTCTTGAGGATTTAAGCATTCTAAGCTTTTATATCTTTATGCAATTTCAATGAATATTATTATTGCCTTAACTTTTCTTGAGGATTTAGGCATCCCAAGCTTTTATCTCTTCATGCACATTTAATTTGTACTATAAACCCTTATGGTCTGCCCCTTCCCTAGACCCTGCATATGCGAGAGCTTTGTGCAGCTAGGCTTCCATTTTTGCACATTTAATTTGTACTAAGATCAATTTCCATTAATAGACACAAGTATTTTGTATTTTAGCCATGATATATAGTTCTTCAAGATCATTCATCACACATGATTTATTCAAGTTATCCTTATAAATGTCTAAGTTGTTTATCTTCTGATAGTTAAATCAACTTTCAAAGAGTGAGGTATCTAACTTCCTCATTATCATGTGTAAAGGTAGATATTTAACATCTTTTCTTGATAAACCCAGTGCAATTTCATATGCAAGAATAAATCAGTATATGATCATGAAAAAATCACTCATAATGCTTGAATAATCTGGCACTTTAGTAAGCTAACCATGGTAAAAAAACATCGGTTAAGGAAAAATAAACATGAAATATAATACTAATGGCAAAGTCACTAGGTAGGTAAGCATCAAAGTACAGTTTCAATAAAAGATGAAGTCAGTCGATAATGTCAAATAGTAAACTATATGCTCAAAGTCTAGTCATCAGCTAACCAACATTTGATAAATCTTCAATCTAGCAAAACTAAACACTGTTCATGGTTTTCAAAGCATAATCAATCAATTTATAAGTGCAATAACTCTTTCTGCATCGAATCAAACTAAAATCATAAATGTGAAAGTAGGTCTCATACACATGAGGTGAAAATCCACAAGGAAAAACTGGTGATCTCAAATCATCCACAATGTTTAAAAGAATCTAATAAGTTTGTCCAAGCAGTGTGTTCAAAATAGATGAAGCTGAACCAAGGTGCATAGCCGTCAATCCAAAATGCACAAATCAATGCCACATTACAGTGGAAAGTTGATCACTCCCATCACAGTAGAATACAGTTCTACCACCCTAGGCGAGGTTTAAACTCTTAAGAAATGACCCATATAACATCAACACACAGACATTTAGGCTTGTAGGGCCTTACCATCACCCACTAGCGACTATCGTGGCCTTTATGTCTGGTCGTAGATACTTGCATGAACCATGACTCGTCGGACCTCATGGGGACTACCCGGCTACCTCTCAAAGGACTTTCCCATAAGAAAATACTCATACTACCTGTAGTCTCCATCTCAGGGAAAATATCAATATGATCTCAAAGGTCAGTGGCCAACTGCACCTCCTAGCATAGGGCCTTCAAGAGTTATAACGGCTCGTAACATGCCTACCTCCAAGTCTTACTACCACCTTGGGCGCACAAGCCTCTAGGTCTTAAGGCACTCGTAGAGCATGTGCTGAGCGATCCGAGATTTAAGGCACTCTAAGAGTGACTACCAAAAATATCAATAAAATCCATATCCTCAAGGACTTATAGCTGCTCATAGAGCGCTTACCTAAGCATCAACAAATCCACATCCGTTAGGACTTACGGCTACTTGTCGAGTGCCCACCCAAATCATATGTCATACACATCTCCAAAATTATTTCATGAAAATAAAAGTGCTATCCCAAAGTTTTATGAGAAACCATTTAAATCTATTCATTTGCGACCCATATTCTTAACAAGTTGTAAAAACATATCTTCATGAGCATTTGAAACATGCATTCTTTATTCATATATTAGATAATGCATTTTAGTTCCCAAAAGTATGCATCCAATGTAATGATTACAAAAGATGAATCTTTGAACAATATCTTAAAAGCACTTATCACTAGGTAGATCATATTTAAACTAGTGATAAAACTTTGATCAGTAAAGACACATATATTACAAATTAAGGCCATAGGTTGTAAATATCTATTGCATGTCCATAGCATTACAATATTCTTTCCAAGTTTAAATGTGAATCATTTCATGTGATTATGATCATTTCTAGTCCCACATATTAATAGCTGATTCCATTTCAACGAATAGTAGTTTAATCATGTTAAAGTGAACCTAATTAAGGGCTACTGTTTACACAATTTCTATTCTATCTCTTGGTTTTGAAGACCTTAGGATTATTCCCTCAGCATCTGTTCATAAATACATACTACGAGCTAAGATATTAAATTCTATCTTGGAACCAATCATTTCATCATTCTCGAAATGTAACTTACAAGTATGACATCTTCTAGCACATTTGCTTAGGTTTTCCTATAGTTCAAAAATCTTATGAGCTACTCTGAAATCTTTACTTTATTGTTAATATAATTATTAATGTTTCATACTATTCGAGGCATTCCAAATATTGTAGTATCAATATACAAGTCGTTATGTCTTAGTGACTTGCATAAGATCAAACTTTGTTTAAGGGATTACAATGCCCACTTGAAGTTTAAGTTCAAAATTAAGGCAGGCAGTCCAATTACTTGTATGTCCTAATCTTATATTTAGGATAAAATAAGTGTTTTAAGTTCATTTCATATCTATAGTTGATCTAAATGTATTCATGTTTCTAAGTATTATCATGTCGCCTAAATGTTATATATACTAAGTTCTAGTCATTGAGTATGGTTTCCGTTATTTGTTTGGGTGTTACAACTAGGGTAATAGTAACATCTTCTATTTAAATTAATCATTCCATTTCTGATTTGATAATTTAAAAGGTGTCACAAGATAACTTCTACATTTATTATATGCTTCCATAATTTGAGTAATTAAAGACAACACTTTGTAGATCATCATCTACATTCAACCATTCTTATAAAGAGATGACAGTTATTAAACTTTCCAAAATAGCAATCTTAATCCCCCGACCTCATATGGCATTTATCCTCAATTCTCGTGTGTACCTCCTTTAGCTTGATCTATCGATTGACCAATTCATAGGTTTCGTCATTTTAAAATTAAATTCATTAAAAATATTTTTTGATGTTTTGTTTTTGAAACTATTTTTCAAAAATTGGGGCCCCACCTTTTGAAAGGATTTGTGAAAAAGTGTTGAAAATCCCGGGTCATCATAGTTGGTATTAGAGCCAATTAATCCACTCACAGCCAGTCCGAAATGCCACAGTTGAGATGACACCCCAAGGTGAGAGTTATAGATGGTATGAGCGAAATGATTATAAATCATCTAGGAATTTTTGAAATTTGAATAAATAAGACTTCGAGGAGTTGATGGTGGAGCTAGAATTTGCAAAGATAGAGTGAAAATCATATATGAATTATATTCATATCATTAATGAAAAATGACTTAGTTAGATGTCATGAATAGTCAAGGAAAAAGGAAAATGATTAAATAAAAGATGAGTAAATTCTTATGAGAATGGAAGAGTTCTTAAAGTAAGAAATCAGAGTATGGTGTATATGAGTTAATGTTTGTAATTGAGAATATTATTATTGATTGATGATTTATTAATGGAGAAAACCTACCTTGAGTACAAGTTCTAATGTGAGAACAATACGTGTAAAGCCTTGGAGAGTACATAGATTATTTATGAGAAAAGATCAAAAGTTGGTCTTAATCAATGAGTATTTTAAAATTTAGAGGATTATGATCATGAGTTTTGTCTAATAGTAGATACCTCTCATTGAAAAGTTTATGGCATGATGAAAAATTGATAAAGAAAATATGAATGCTGTTATAAAGAAATACTTATTTATAGAAATGATTTAATCTTGGACCTTGAATTCAAATACAATTAAGAGTAAGTCATTGGGATAGAAGAGCACAGTGTAGAAATAGTATATGACAACTAAGTATTTGATATAGAGAAATACAATATGAATGTTGCATATATTATGAATGAGAATGGAGGATTCCTTAAAAATTATTATGAGGATCTTATAGGAGGGTAGAAATATCTATTGTTGTTATGTTGAAAGGACCTAGTCCATGATGTATTATTCTACTTAGTTGATGGAATTACATATGTGCAGGGAGGAATACAAAGGACTTAATCGGTGATTGGATGTATATTAATTGGTGATTGGATGTATTCTTTTATCAGAGAGTAAATTTTCACGTGGAAGCACTATATTGTTTGAGATAGGATTGTCAAATATCTCTGGATTTGAGTTCTATGTAATCAACCGCACATGGTGATCACACCATGTACAAATAATCCTAAACTAGTACAGAGAAATACTCTTAGCATGTGCGTAGTGAGAAAGGACTCAAACCTCTTTAACATTTTCGTTATAATGTTAGAAGCACACCTAAATTACGAATGATTTTATTGTGAAAGGTAAGTAAGAATTCAATCAGAAGAGTGGACAAGTTGGAAAGTAAAGAATTGAAAGAGGACGTATATGAATGTTGGATAGTTATAAAGTATTATCGACTTTGGTGCATAAGAAAAGATACAATATTGATAGCATTTCATGAATTGAACAAGGTGATTGACTAAAAGGAAGGACTATTAATGAGAATGACATATAATGAAACTCATTGCATGTGATTAGTACAAATAGTGGATTAGACAAGTGATCTGTAATGACTAGAACAAATTACATCAAGATTTTATGAAGCAAGTTGATTTAGAATCATAAATAAACTACAATAATGACTTTTGGTAAGTGTGATCAAGAATGAATCACTTATTATATATAAAACTTAATGATGAGAATGTGAATGTATAAAGATGATAGTGGAGATTCAATTGACCTAATTTGGCCATTATTTTCAAGTTGAAAGTGTTATGTGTTATGTGTTCTTTTGAAGTATTAAATGATGATTCATGAAGAGTGATAGAAGATCGTGAAAGGAAATAGTGGGATCCAGTTTTAGTGATCTTATGTCTTAGTTAAAAGAGTTTGAACAATAAATTCTGAGGTTTGAAAGGATTAATGTCTGAAATATTGGAATAAATAGAATGATGTAAATGATCATTAGAATCAATTGGAAGGAAAAGTATTCGTAGTGGAATTAATAGTTGGGAATTAGTTCCACCTTGAGAATTTCGCGTCAATGAGACATGCAAGGTTGAGAAATCTATCAGATACAACAAGTTGTTAAGGTGCATGAACAATTATAGTGAAGTTAGTAAAAAGACAAGAATAATGCACAAGCATTGACCTGGAAGTCCAAGTATTACTTAAGAAATGAAAACTAGTATTCCTATAAAGAAAAGCTCGTGATAGTAATAAATCTCAAATTGAAATAAGAAATTCTTGTATAGACATATCAATCACATTATGAGGATTCATTTAAGAGAAATAAAAAAGTTCAAATACTCAATATGGTTGTGTTGAGATAGTATAAATGAGATGAGAAAGTGTATGTGGCAATATCTGATGTGTTATCCATTTCAAATTAAGAAGGAACATTAACCAAGAGGATGAGAGAAAGTTAACCATTTGTATTTTCAATAAATCCTATTCAAGGAAGTAAATTGACATTTGACCATTTGTAATAGGAATTTAGAGATATTACAGATATAAAATACAAGATGATGTAGAATTATTTAGGAATGGTGTTCAAAAGAGTTGTGCAATTAAACAAGAGAGATCTAGTTGTCTAGATATGAAGTATAAATGCAATTGAGATACGCTATACTAATAGAAGAGAAAACTAATGATGCCTATGAAGGTTAACATATTTTAAGAAAATCAAGAGACTTTGATTTTGATTTAGTAAAGAGTGTTACCATGCTAGTAGTGAAATTTCTAGATAAAAGAATTGCAATGTAAGGGTATGCAATGAGTATTCTAATGGAAAATTTTAGACAAGCAATTAAAAGTATGGAGTTTAGTTTATACAAGTATGTGAAGTATAATTTTATAGATTTAATTGTGGAATTTGGCGATCTTTGAACTTTTACCTAAAAGGAGTTGTTTGACTTTAACTTGAGAATTATGTTGATAATGAGAAATTTTGGTGGACAAAAGATTGGGAAATAACAAAACATTGTGAATTAAGAATGAGGTGTCGAAAATAAAGGGGATCATACTTAATCAATTATGAGCAGTGAACGATTTCAACTCCTACTAATTGTGGAGGGAGCATGGAATAAATAAATGACAATTGCTATGTGGATATAAAATCCTAGAGACATGCTTATGTGGTATGGAATAGCAAGCAAGGATGATTGTTAATAAGAGGGGGTTGAGCTTCAGAGTTTGCAATGGAAGCGAATCTTATTGCTTGGAGGAAATAGAAGAGTTACACCAGTGAACATTATGATTTTAAGGAGTTTTCATTGAAAGTTCTATGTTTTGAGAAGTATGAAAACTTAAATATACAATAAAATGAAGATGCATTTAGAAGTTTTCAAAAGAAGACATAGAAAGAATTTTAAGAACTTGGACATGCATTATGATAAGAATGAGATGAGTAAGAAACAACCTAAGTTAATTGTATAAAGATGCATTGAAGAAAAATTTAGAGGATGAAGTTTCTATAAGGAGGGAAGAATGTAACAACCCTCAATTTTGATTCATATTTCATATATTTATATTATAATTTAATTGGTAAAATAATCAAGAATTGAATTCCATGAAAAATTTGAATTATACAAAAGTGACTGCTTTGAAAACTCAAAAATTGGAACTTGAAGCCATTAGATTTGGAATGTACGCATCGAGACGATTTCAATAGCATAGAGCACTGAAATTGGAGTTCAGATGGAGAAGATATGATGATATTTACTAAAAGGGAGGGGTTGTTTTTATAACAACACCCCTTCTTTAAGACAAGTAATAGTTGATGACTTTTACCCGAGGACAACAGAAATAGAAACAAGGGAAATGAGAAGAAGGGAAAGAAGAAGAAGAGAGGAAGAAGGAGGGGGAGAAGGAAGAGAGGAAAAGGAGAGAAAGAGAGAGCGTGAGGGAAGATGCTGGTGGTAGGGAAACCACTGGTGACGCTGACGAGGAGGAGAAAATAGAGAAATAGAGTGCATGTGGGGAAGACGATGTTGCTAGAGAAAATGGCAGTTCAAATCAATCACTAGAGCTGACCATCTTGCTTGGCGCGGAGAGGCAATCAAGATCCATTATCCATTTTGTTGACCTAGCCACGTATAGCAGAAAAAATCGATGATCAAACTTCGTCAAAGAAACCAACAACTTAGATCGATAGTTAGAGCCGTTCATCTTCTTTAACAAGGTGAAAGGAACAAAAGCCCTAAGCTCCCTTTCCAATCTAACTACGTTTCACCAGAAAATTTGAAGAAAGAAGATGAAGCAGCTGACTAGCAAAATCTAATGACCAACACCCTTTTTTTTTTTTACATTTCCTCGGCATCAAACGACATCAAATCTTCACCAAATTGCAAAGGAATGTAGGTGAGACTCATATCTATAATTTCCTCAAGATTTTTTTTTTAAATCCATTTAGAAATGGGTCGCTAGCTATGATTGCACCTTTCACCTTCTCCAGCTACGGTTGTCAATGCTGGCGACCTGGTGAAATTTAGTGAAAAACATGCCTTAGGTGTATTTTGGCATGATCTATGCCATGGGATGGTCAGATCTTTGGGAAATCTACGATGTGAGAGATCTATAAGATCTAACCATTCATTGTGATCCTCATAGCAAGTAGATCAAGATTTGTAGCAGAGATTTTTGATCCTCAGCATGATTAAGGTGATCTAGTCGATCTTGATCAATGGTTGAGATCAATCAATAATTCGGTATGAAATTGGGTCAAATTCAATGATCCATACCATTCAAATGATTCATTGAGATTAACTAATTAGAGTTACTAATTTATTCTTTGATCTAGGATAATAGGGTGATGGTCATATTCTGATCGTTATGGATGGTGCATATAGGATATCTTCAAGACGATCAGTTGACGATCTGGGCATGCATATAGCCAGATATAACTAAGATTGACCTACGCAAGGTAAGATTACTACTCTAACTCTTCAATTTCACTGATTTGACTATAATTAGCCATAATTGAGTAAGATTAGATGTTGTGCAGCCTAGATCTGTCAATCATAAGTATTCAAGCATTAATAAACAACTAAATTAATGATATAATGGTTAGATTGTCTTAGTAAACTAAGATTTATAAACTTGGACCATAGGATGAGATGAGAAACATAGATAAGATCGATCAAAGCAAGATCTGATCTTCAAATCTCAACAAGAGCTAGTGGGAGGGAATTGAACTATAAGAAACCTAAAAAATACATTCAATTAAGTTTGATCAAATCTCAAAATGGATAATTGAACTAATCTAATGATGAGATTATTCCGATTGCCTTAGCTTAGTAAATTAAACATTAGGATGATCAAGGACTATTGGTCTGATCGATTAGAAATTGATAGACCATTGGATCAATAGATTAAACATTGAAATATGAAATAGACCATAAATCAGTCTGAGATAAATAGAAGTTGAGAATGGATGGATGAACAGATCATTGATCATTAATCAATGGTCAGAATTTGAGGATATTACAAAATAAAGAGATATACCTAGGATTGGAGGTTAGTAAGGGCAAGATCAGCCTATTTAATGATGATCAAAGACTAGATGAGTAATAAATGAGAATTATGAGTAAGTGACTAACCTAAAATATACATATGACTTGATAGATACCTCGATTGATATGACATTGAGACTATTGGACGTTCTAAGGATTTAGATAGCTGTATTTGAGGCAGGTGGAATTTAAGATGCTAATTTTCATGAATTGCATGATCTTTTGACATAGTAATGATGTGGTTTTGATAATTGCATAAGATTTGAGTTGCATGAATTATTTATAAGATGCGATTATTGTGCGATATTATACATGCATATTTATGATATGATTTATGAAATTAAAGGTCTATAGTACTATATATGAAAATTTATCACATTATGGTTCTAAGGATTGAAAATTCATGTCATTTATTTAAAATGCATGATTTAAAAATGTGTTGCATGTTTTATACTCGCATGATTTGATTTGATAACCAGGTGGGCTTAATTTTGGTATGCGGTACCAATTATGCATATGATATGTTATTTCTATGATTTGTTATGAGATAGGCATATAGCCTAACAATTTTAAGATATCCAAGCATGGAGGCCTGAGGGTTTTGTTTTAAACAGGCGTGTGCCTAGGGACGTTATGTTAGGAGGGATATAGGGTTGGCCACCCACCCTTTGACTTTGCGAGATGATTAGATACCCACCCCATAGAAGGGTAAACTGTGACGACCCAGGTTTTTAAAATACATTTGTTCAAAGGAAGGGCCCTTAAATGTGTAAAAAATAATAATTCACAAACAATGCAGTGGAAATTCTTTTCATTTAAATTCATTTTGAACAAAACCCAAGTCTCATTGGAAGATACATAATACACATAGCCATTTCTTATCAAATAAATTTTTATTGAATACCAGGATTCATCCAGTGGTTCACTCATACACAGCCCTGTGTTAGGTTACAACTCATTGTCCAAAATTACATAATCCAAACTTCAAACCTCACCTTACATTAAAAACACTCAATACAATACACTCTCAAATAAGGAAAAATTATATATCTTCAAATACATAATCTGATTTTCTTATTTTCTTCAAATCTTCTACTGTCTTACTCCTAGATCTTCAAGCTTTAATCCTTTCAGTCCTTTATGGCCATGAGCTTCTTTCCCTCCTTCTCTGTGCCTGAGGTATTGTAAACATGGAAACATGTACAATACCTCAGCAAGCTATGCTTGGTAGGGGATACAAAAATATACTACTTCATCAATACAAGGATACTTACCTTAGTCATTAAGCCCTCCTGAGTCATCTCATACTCATATATAGAGGATATACATTATTTATGTAGTATATGATAAATTAGTTAATATATTGAAGAATACTCAAAACTTGTTCCTTCCCCTGGCTATACTTCTACTTAGGAGAGTAATACTTAGGCAATTCACATATAGGGGTTTTCATTCTAGGAACTCTTATAATAGTAAATCACTATGCCATGGCATCATACTATGCCTATAATCTGTGCATCATAATGCAAAATACATTAGGACTACTATGCTCACAATCTCAATTCGTACAACGCGCCCGGATAACTGTATAATCTTCCACTGATACCAACTGTGGAATAATCAATCCATGTCCTCATGGGGTGGACCATGGCTGTTACAGTGGGGCCTTCCCATTATTGCCCCACCTAACATTTAACCTCTTTTTGGGCATGGTATCCATTATATAAATTTTAGGAAGTGGGTGGCCAAACCCTCATGGCTTCCCTAGCATAACATCCCCAGTCTCTATCTCTGTGTAAATCAAAATTCATAAGTCTCCATACTTGTATGGAAAATACTTTGTACATATCAGACGATGTGTCTGTTTAACTAAGGCTGGAATATTTTCTACACCCTATTCTTAGGATATCCTTAGTGTTTATATCTCAGTACTTTCACCTCATTAGACTTGATCATTAGATTAGATCCAATGAATTAGATTATGAGGTTAGATCACTTTTTTGATCATTTGGTTAGATCCCATATCTTGGATCACTTTGTTTGATCATTTGGTTAAAACCCTTAATTTGATCATATGTTTTTGGATCACATGTTTGGATCTGTGTTTTGGATCACATGTGTTGGATCATATGTGTTGGATCATGACTATGCTAAGGTACTAAGCATAATTACATCATAAAGGTCTTATAATTACAAACTAAGATCATGTATGTATACACATGAATCCTTAATACATTCTTGTACATCCACCTACCTCAAAGTAGTATCTTGATTCATACATCTCCAGTGTATTCTTCTACAATGTCCATCATGGTCTGGATTCATCCATCTGTCAAACCATATGTAGAAGGTTATTTCCGTATTCAAGTATGTATTCCTATAGATGACACCCTAATTTTCCTTGAATCAAATTTGATCAAGGGTTTGGGATTCTCTATTTATGTTCTTCTACATACGCATACATACTATACAATACTACATTAGTATTTGTTTTTTATCATCCAAGATCCTATGGATCTTGTTTGATCATTCTTATCTTGATTTCCAATTTTTATCAAGATTAGATGATTTAGTACATTTTATGCTCTCATTATTATTACTCAACCAATTAATATTTTATTGGTTGAGGGTAGCTTATTTCATTCTAAGTCTAGATTGCTCCTCTTATGTCAAATTGGCTAAGGCTTACTAGTTAAATGGTTGAACACAAAGTGGCTACTTCAATCCTCATGTAAGGAGGCATTTAAACCTCACAAACGTCAACGTAAGGTGGGGGGAGAGCGTGACTCTATTAGATAACCCCCTTAACTACTATGTCCATCATTCACTAGCTTGACCCTAACTCAACCTTTCATAAGGTTCCTATGAGCATTTAATCCTAAGTATTCTTTCTAATTGTTTTTAATTAAATTCATGAATTAAAATGTCATTCATGGAGATTTATTATTCTCTTAAGTTGGACCAAGGAATTTATATTCCTTATATTATCATACTAACTATGGTCCTTACTATCATTAAGTCCATGTCATACATTCCATGTGAATGTCCCTTCCTTCTAATTTCATTTAATTTCCATTTCAATGAAATTACAATTACTTAAGCATTGAAGCATAAATTTAAAGCATGAATAAACAATTAACTAAACACTTAAATAAACAATTAAATAACCAATTAAATAAATAATTCAACTAAGAAATGAAAGACAATTATCATAATGTTCAATAATTGAAATAGAAATCTAACATGTTATCATGATCCAAGGGTCTTAATTGATCCATATTTATTTTTCATCTCTTTAGGGTTTAGATCTTGATCCTTCATTTTATTTTAGATCTAACATATTATATTGATGTAATTTAATTATTAAATCATGGATTTATCTCATCCATTGATTTGATCTTCCTTGATCTAATTGATCAAGGAGATCTTAGGTTACTTTGTACCATTTAAGGGCATAGATCTTGATCTAGCCCAAATCCACATCATCCATTCATTAAATTCCTATGATCTTATCTCAAGATCATCATCAAAATACATTGATGCTGTCCAATCATCCTGGATCATCTTGATCTAGGAGATACTATTCATTTTTAGGGATTTTAGTAACTCTTAAGGCTAGTTCTCTTAAGATCTGCCTAATCAATACAATTTAATCCACTAATATTATTTACTATGTTATAAAATCATCATCCAACAAGGTATTAGTGGTATGATCAGCCTAGATCTTGTAGATCAAAGATGTTAGTTACTTATCCACTTAATTACAGAAAATTAAATTAATTAAAACTATAATTTATAAGTTTAGTCCCTTATAATTATCACAAGGAATCCATCATAACTTTCAGATCTCAATTTGGATCTCAATTGAGATCAGAATTGTGATTTTAAGATTTCAGCCCGTTTTAAGGGCTGAATTTCACCTTACTGGTTTGGATCAATTTTACTGATCTAGGGACATATAATTTCTACTATAAACTTGTTTCTTAATTTTTTTGGACATTTTGAACACATCTATCGGTTCCAATTTCAATTTTGGGGTCATCTTGGTCATGATCCAAGATCAATGGCACAGATGGTGCTAAATAGATCATATAAATACTAATTAAAAACAAGATCTAATATGTTATATGATTTAATAGCATAAATATGAATTCTATGAAGGTTTCTGATCTTAATTTTGTGATCTATTAAACTCAGAATTAAGTTTTTAAGACTTCAGCCCGTTTTAAGGGCTGAATTTCATCTTTAAGTTTTTTGATCAATTCCTTCATATATATGAATAAAAATCTGACTATAATCATGATCCTAAAGTTTTAGGGGGTCTCTGAAGACATCCATCGGTTCAGATTTTCCTTTTAAAGTCATCTGGTCCATGATCTAAGATCATGGGTACTGATTTTACTAAATAACTTATGTAAATACAAATTAAAACATGGATCTAATAATTTCAGTACATGGTAAACTACAAGGAGTCCATAGCATTTTTCTGATCTAACATCAGAGCCATATCAAGCTCTGAATTGAAGAATTATGATTTTCAATTAACAAAATAGTCGGCCTAGATCAAATCTGGGTTAAGGTACGGATCTCCCCCATCCAGTAAAACCAAGAATCCAGATTTCACATCCTGGGGTTTTTGGGCCCCAGGAATCCATCTATCGGCTCAGAAGTAACATCTGAGCTGTGGATTGATGGGATCTCAACCCTCAGTGCCCGATCCATCGTCTCTAACGGATCAACGGCTGGGGAGCTCCCATCTTTGTTGGAAAACCAAACTAACCTACTGTAAATGAAATAGGGGTGCAAGTGCACCTACCTGGAAGAAGATATTCGGAATCTATGCCGAAAAAACTAGAAAATCCACTCCTTATAATATAGGTCGTCGGAGCTTCCGTTTTTCGATGATTTATCCATGAATACTCCACGGATTATGGTAAAATCAAATGAGTTTTGTATATCTTGATATTACCCAACTATCCAATGGTCAAGATTAGGTTTCAATGGATGGAAATTAACGTATAGCTCAAAAATCGTAATAGGGTGAAAACCCTTCTCGTTGGGATGACGTGTCTGTGGAAGCGCCTGATATCCAGAGGAGGAATATTTCTCTGGGTGCTTCTGTGGACACTCTAACAGGGGGAATAAAATGCAAGGAAAGGGAAGAGAAAAAAGGGAGAAGGAGGATGAATTTTGGTCTGAGATTTTGGCAGAGTCTAGGGGACTTCATGATATATTTTTGGGAATTTTTCTGATGTCTATTTATAGGGATTTTTAGTGTTTTTCATCATAACACCTAATTATTATGTTTTTTTCTTTTTTCTTTTTAATATTTATTTGATTCCCACTACCACCTCCTTCTCCACTAGTTGGTGGTAATGGTTTGACCCATGATTGCATGTGGTCTGGTCATTGGATTCCATTTTGGATCCTTTGTGGGCCCCATGTGGGACCCACATGTATAAAAAGACCATTTTGCCCTTTATGTATAAAATTTTGAGTTTACTCCTACGAACTCGGAATTGAGTGTTCTTAGTGGAATTGGACTCGTATTTTTGAGTACATTCTAAATTTAATGTCTTAGACCTTGGCTAGGGTAAAATTACCATTTTACCCTTTTGCTCTTAAATAGAGAAAATAAAGGTTTTCACTTCGAATTCAAATGCACCGTGCTTACAGTCATTCTGAAGGGTTGGTGAGATATGTTTTCACTTATGCATATCTTTATGCCTTATTTGTGCTTCTGTACGAAGTACGTTTTTGCTAAACCTAATATTCCAGCCTGATTTTTCCTTGAAATCTTCAATTTCACTATTATATTTTTATTACAAAAAAAAATTAGGGGTGTTACATAAACTGTGTAGGGAGTGATATCATGGGTAATCCACTCTATGTATCCGATCAGTCCCCATGCATGATAGACACTGTATCTCTTGTTCTGGTGTTAGCAAGGAGGGCAGTTAAAAGACTTGGGAGTTAGTTAGCGCTACAGCATAGTAGTCCTTTGTTTATTTTGCATAGTGCTACGAGCATGACGAGTGATAGTATGTGTGCTTGGTTTTCTTTGGAGATTTGGTGTTGCAATCATGATTGAGTGAAAGTGGCGTGACTATGTGAACCATGATTGAGTGAAAGTGCCGTGACTATGTGGACCGTGATTGAGTGAAAGTTTCGTGACTATGTGGACCGTGATTGAGTGAAAGTGCCGTGACTAGGGGTGTGACCACTGATGACTAATTTCACTAATTTCACTAGTTTAACATTCTTTAATTGCTTAGTATCTTTATTCGCTATTTGGACCTTGATTTGTATATGACCTTACATTATTGGATCTATTTATGATGTTTACATCTATTCATAAAGTTTACTTGAGATCTTGATTATGATCTGAAAATGATATTCGCTGTTGGATTTATTCTTGATATTTACATAAAATGCTTTAAATTTTGATATTTTAAAGTTTTAAATTATCTTAAATTTAATTATGTAGATTATTGATTCAAAATATTTTGGTGCATTAAAATGATTATTACATTATGAAAGCAAATAGTTTATTTCAATTTTCATAAGCATCTTATTCCCCTACCAAGCATGGCTTACAGAGGCATTACATTGTTTTTGCAATGCCTTAGATTCTAAAGGCCTAGGTTTTTCAAACACTTTTTAATAAAACTTTTTGAAAGGTGGGGCCCTAATTTTTAAAACAAAACCAAAACAACGATAAACAATTTTCAATGAATTTCATTTTAAGAAAAACCTTGAGTGTCAACCATCGACTCATGACACAAATATTTCACTTTTAAAAAGTTAAATAATTTTTTTTATTTTTCAAGTAAACCTTTTCAAAACAAGTTTACTTTCTCAAGACCCATCCAGTCAACAGCCACATTCCCACAACATTATAAACAAGTGCAAATAATCTGGATGTACATACACAGTCCAAGTAGAATTAATAACATACCTTTAAATGAGATATTTTGATCAACAACTCATCTAGCTCCTCATCAGTCATATCTATCTCTTAATATCTGAGACATTGCAACAATAACGCAATGCCTCAGCAAGCAATGCTTGGTAGGGGAATAAGATGCTTATGATAATCAAAATATAACATATGCTTTCATGATGTGATAATCATTTCAATGCAAAAAATATTTTACATTAATAATCAATAATATGCATGATTAATCTAGAAATAATCCAAGATTTTAGAATGTAATTTTTCAAAGAATTTCATATGAATATCATGAAGAAATCGAATAATGAAATATTATATCCAAATATCAAATCAATATCTCCAGTAAACTTATGAATAGATGTAAACATCATAAATTGATCTAAAAATGCAAGATCACACCCAACCACAATTCAAATCACGAATAAAGTATAGAATGTGCAAATGAGTTAAACAATGTTAAACTCATAAACTAGTGAATATAGTCATTAGTGATCACACCCCTAACCATGCAAGGTCCACAGTACTCCAGGCAATACTGGCTATCCATAATGGTCATGAGCTCATACCTGGCATATCACTAGGCCACAAAATCATCAATGGTCACATCACACTGATCTCATAAGAAAAACCAAGCACCCATGCTGTCACTCATCTGTGATCACAGCACTGTATGTAGGAATACAACTGTTATGCTGCAGTGATAACCAACACAGGGTCTATCGAGTGCCGCTCCCTACTGACACCGAAACAGGAGACTCATCATTTGTCCACATGAGTGGGACTGGACTGGTAGTGTGGACTACTCATGATACCAACCCTTATTGAGTGCCATTTATGGGCAGGTGTCTATCATCTCATAATCTCAAAGGGTAGGTGACCGGGCCTATACCCCTCCTATCATAGCATTTTCCACACAATAAGCTTATCAAAAACTAAATCCTCAGGCCTCCATGCTTAGATATAAAATAATAGCATCAAGCTACATGCCTGTCACATATCAATCCATGAAAAATACTGTATCATATACGTAGTTGGTACCCCATTCTAGGCCAAGCCTACATGGCTTTTACATCAAAATCATGAGGTAGTAAAACATGTAATGCACCATTAAAACATTCCTTTTAAATGAATGGTGTACATTTAAAATCAATGGAGGTATAATCATAGTATAACAATCCTCAATATAAAAACCATGTCCTTTACATTTCATAATTCATGTCATAAATATTGCATGTATACTGTAATATAATAATCACATTTTATAAATAGTTTATGCAATTCAAATCTCATGCATATATCAAAATCATATCATAAGTGCTCAAATAGATCATGCAATTTATGAAAATTAACGTCTTAAATTCCACTTACCTCAGACGAAGAATCACTCCTCTGTATCTCTCAAACCAGTCAGGACTCTAGTCTAGCTTAGTTTGCCTCGGTCCCACCACCTAGATAAACATCACATCCAGGTCACACTTAGAATCCAAATGATCTAAATTGGATTCTTAATTATAAAATACGTTATATCTCTATATCTCAATATTTGTTATTTCAATATAGTCCCATGGCTACTAGCCATGGGATCTCAAGGTGGGGCTTGCCTCATTCGGCTAATAATCCAAATCATGATGATCTGGTCCCGCCTATAATCATCAGACTCTTTTTGTAATTACATCATTATGCATTCTAAAGCTATCATGCTCAGATCATATCAATCTCAAGAAATATATTGATAAATTGACCAATCGTGCACTATTACATGCAATTCATGCATAATATTATATAATTATTGCTAAATCAAGAGGTTAGGATGATAATCCTACCTCATTAGGTCCATCTGAAGGACATCCAACTATCCGCGTCATTGGATTATTAATCGATCACCTCGAATGTGCCCGATCAAAGATGGCCATACTATTCTGATGACATTTCTCTACCTGATTAATCATAGCTCAAGGAATAGATCAATAACTCTATTAACATAATCTTAATAATTCATTTGAATGGGATGGATCATCAAAATCGATCCAATTCCACACCAAAATCATCGATCAATCTTAGTCATTGATCAAGATCTACTAGATCGTCTCACAAAAATCTCAAATCTAGTATACCTCACATGTATCTTGATCTATGCATCATAAGGATCACCATGGATAGTTCATATCTTAGGATCTCATCTCACAGATCTTTGATCTTACTCGCATCCAAATTGAACAGTCAAATGATCCCCGATCAATGATCTGACCTTTTCACGGTGTAGATCACATCAAAATATACCTAAAACATGATTTTCACATCATTCCAATGAGTCATTAGTGTTGATAGGCCATTGCCGGAGAAGGTGACAGTGTGATCATCGCCGAGGGCCCATTTTTCATCGGATCTCAAATTCTTCAAAAGGGTTATAGATCATGTTCTTGCCTTCACTCTCTTAAAATTTGGTGGCAATTTGATGTTGTTTGATGCCGAAAAATAAGAAGAAAAATTGTCGGTCGTCAGATGTCTATCATTCGTGGGCATCATTTTCAACGGCTTGATTCTCCCTCGTCACTTGTCTGATCGCAATGATTCTTAAGTTGTTTTGATCATAAGATCATGAAGAATAAAATGAGTAGTTTGGATCATCATTCTAAGCTACCGTTTTCTCCTAGTGATACCCTGAAATTCTGTGACACCCCGGGTTTTCTTCCCATAAATAATAATAATAATTTACAAAAATAGTAGTCGGGATCCTTGAACAAAAATACTTTAATTTCTAAAGTGATCAAAATAAAAACTTAAATAAAAGCATTATTGTCAAACTCCGGGGAGTCATACAACCTCAAAACTACGGATTTAACAGTGAAATGAAATACCATTTCTACTGAAAATCCGACAGAGTTTTCTCTATAATTTGGACCATTGCACATGACCAGTGCAATACAAAATCACTTGATAAATAATGTATAATACATATCATAAGGGAGACTCAATCTCCACGCCCATCCACAATCAAATGTTGTTTTCAATAAAATATACTCCAACAATGGATAAGAAAATATAGCCATTATCAAATACCCAGGGTCCCTCCATACAGCCGTCACATCCAACATAATCCACATTCTGACATCCAGGTCACATTACATTTTAAACTAAAGTACAGCCCATACTCAAAACCCAAAGTGAGGTCTTGAACAAACCTGGTCATCTCTGAACATCGTCTATGCTTAGCTAGAAAGTTGTCATCGCTTTTACCTGCTCTGTCAGCACATTAACCTATTGTCGCTCTCTGTATCTGAGGCATTGTAAATCAAAGCAATGCCTCAGCAAGCTATGCTTGTGTAGGTGATATACATTCAAATTAAACTCAATAAAAACAAAATCACATAGCGCAAGGCATAAAGATCATAAAATGATCAAACATAATATAAAGCAGCAAATCACACGATAAAGGACATACCATGCCCTTGCAATAAATAAGATATCATCTACCACGATATCAAGACATGCACAATCCGAGAAAATCTAAAAACACATGAATACATGTCAAAAGTATCAACATCATACACAATCAAGCCCTATGAGTGTCTTACATACACTCACGGCAATGTGAGGTTAGCTCTCTGTTCCATCCGCTTTCACCCTTTCACCCTTGCACCCTCATGGGTACTCAGGCACTCGCAAGAACTACGTGCACTACTTTCACTTTCACCCTTTCACCCTCACAAGCACTCAGGCACTCACGAAAAGTCGCGTTGCACACCCGCTTTCACCCTTTCACCCTCACGGACACTCAGGCACTCACGGTGTAAAAAATTGCATCCTACCACAGGATCAATAGTCTTAAAATCAAGTCATAGCGACTCCCACATATTAAGAAGACAAAAAATCAAGTGAATATCACGAACAATATCAAAAACAGTGCATGCAATGACCACCAGAAAGATAGCACGCACATGAGAAGCTACATGCTGAAATCAATCTCACGCATATGGTAAGGCATAAATCACATGCCTCAAAAACTCAAATCACCAAATTAACATGTGAGAATCATGGAAAAATTGTGAATGAAATCACCTACCTCGTGTGGCGGGTTCATCCATTGTCCACTAGTTGATCAATCCCGTACGCTTCAATCTATACAAGACATAAAAATTCTTTTCTTAATAACTTCACTTACATATAGTTATGATTTAACTATATGGTCTTATGTCCTTATATCAAGGGTTAAATTTATGTGAGCCTCTAAATTTAGTGTTCTCCACAAGATGACAATGACTGATCAACTATTTATAAATGATCCATATATTAAGATTGGCTAAAGATGGTCTAATCCACATTTTTCAAGTAATCCGATGGTCCACATTTACTAAGAGTGGTCAGATCTACCTTTTTCAGGCAATCTGATGGTTAAGATCTACTCTAATTGGTCACATCCAACTAATTTAGGGTTGTAGAAGTCATCTGTAGTGTCTGATTATCCATCAGACGTTCATAAGTTACTGTGTGAATAGTAACCGATCGGACGGTCCAGATCGTCTAATCTATTTTCTAGCATCGATCATGAATTCCATCAAATATGACTTATCTCAGGCATTGATCTACCCATTACTAAGCATGGATTAACAATTTAACGGTTGGATCATCTTTAAATTTAGATCTAAGATCAAAACTCACGAATTTATCAAAATTTCAACAAATCAATATCTGGGTTTTGTATATCTTACCTAAAGAATGTGTAACCGTGCTTTTTCCCTTCCTAGGCGTGCTAGATTGGCTCCGATCTATTGTGAAACGATCCATCCCTAGCTGTGCGCACTGTTCATGGCTCAATCCACAGTCATTTCTTCTCCGATCGTAGCAAATCCAAAGGGGTTTTGCTCACAACTTCATGCTGAAGAGAATGAATGGGTTGGAGCACCAATCCATGCCGCCATTTTCTCCGGCGACCTCTGCAACTCCAAAAAAAATAGAAACCCTACGTTTCTACTCCGTCATGGCTAGGCTCTATTCTTCAGCGCACAATCTCTCTTCTTCTCCTTTTCATTCTTTTCTAATCTCTCCTCTCTTCCCTCTTCTTTTCCTTCTTCTTCGTCTTCTTCTTCCCCCTTTCTTTTCTTCCCATTGGTTTCCCCCTTTTCAATGAGGTTGGGAAACAAACCTACATCTATTTCTCAATTTTGTTTAAGTGAGGGGGTGCCGTTATCAAACTGGCCCCCCTCCCTTTAAAAAAATTAGACGATGTTACAAATTCGATGCCTGAAAACCCATTTTCTTCTCTCCTCACCGACGTTACATGCAGTCGTTGATGTTCACGTCGTTACCAGCAACTACCTCTTCCTCCCTCTCTCTCCCTCTCTCTCTCTCTCTCTCTCTCTCTCTCTCTCTCCTCTCTCCTCTCCCTCTTTCTTCTTTCTTCTTTGTTCAGTTTCGGGTGACATTCATTGACTGCCACCAAACAAAAGGGAAGGTGGGTGCCATTATCAAAACATCACCTCCCTTTTTTAATCTCTTTTTTTTGTACTATATGTTCAAAATTTCATATCTTTTTCATTCGAAATCTAATTTTAGCAAAATTTGTGTTGTTGGAATCGTCTTTCCTAATATTATCCATTTATGGAGGTCTCAATACTTGATTTAATGTATATCAAGTTTTTTACTCATAAAACTCCAAAAATATGAAATTTCACTATTTTCTTTTATCCCAATTTAACTTTTTTCAAAATTCACTCAATTTGGGGTTTAAAAAATACGGATGTTACATTGAGCGATAGACTAGATTGATGAGAAGTCCCACAAGTAGCTGATTGAGACATCATTGTTTGAGGGTATGTTTTAATGTTACTTGTACTATATATGTACATCTGTAATATTTGGAGTTGATTCGTAATCATGCCAGGACTATGGCTATCAACTGGATGGGTCCTGAAGAAGTAAACTTGTTTTTAAAAAAGTTTGCTTAAAAAAATAAAAAAATAATTTAAAATTTTAAAATTTAAATATCAAACTAAATCATAAATAATTAAGTAACGAGTTGATCATTGACACTCGGGATTTTAAAATAAAATTCATTGAAAATGTTTTCTGTTGTTTTATTATTGAAATTAATTTAAAAAAATTAAGGCCCCACCTTTCGAAAGGATTTGTGAAAAAGTGTCGAAAAACTTCGGTTGTTACAACACCTGTATGTATGTGAGAGAGAGAGAGAGAGAGAGAGAGAGAGAGAGAGAGAGAGAGAGAGAGAGAGAGAGAGAGAGAGAGAGAGAGAGAGAGAGAGAGAGAGTAAAACCTTTAAGACAAAAATTGACATTTTACACTTCTACTTTTGATTAACTTGCTCAAGCAAGTTAGTCAGTAGCTTCTTATCATTTTGTACTTCTGTAAATTGAATGGTAAACAGTCTAATTGTGGTCTAAGAACCACGAGGATTAGATGGTTTTAACCTGGGGTTAATGGTGCTTGAGATGAAGT
Organism: Warburgia ugandensis; assembly: GCA_035236585.1. NCBI lineage: Eukaryota > Viridiplantae > Streptophyta > Magnoliopsida > Canellales > Canellaceae > Warburgia > Warburgia ugandensis. Next base: position 67,674,749 of record CP141126.1, on the reverse strand, counting down.
GAGTAGGCTTGAGATGAGATGAGATTTAACTTAAGTTGGATTGACATTGCCCAAATATGACATAAGATGAAGTGAAATGACAGAAAATTCAACTTAATAATGAGTTGAAATGAAATGATTTCTAGGAGATCACACTTCATCTTATCTCATCTCATCTGAAGTATCATTAACAGTGATATGGCCCATCTCATCTCAACTCATCTCAAGTCAGCTTAGTACATCTAAAGCACCAATAACAACCTATAATATATGTATAAAAATACATCAGAAATGATATATTCGCCTCCAATTTTTCTTCATTAGCCCCTTACAGAATGGTACATATAAGTTCTAGTGGACTCACTTTTGCAAACAATAATGCTCACAAATGTTATATTTGGCTTAGAAGGTTCATGTTTCAAAAATACCATCCATGGCATGATACTATTACTGGAATTGTAAATAAATAGTGCATAGTTTAACAGTTCGTTTTACAACAAAAAGCAATAGTTGCAAGGATCATTTGTTGGATGAGAATTCAGAGCAAAGCATGGTCTAAGTTAAAGACAACATTGTAAACATAGATCCTTAAAAACTTTGAGACCACCTAGAGTTAAAATCATCCATATCATTTAGTAATGGACTTATAAAGAAATATAAAGGGCAAACATTGGTTTTTTTGTAAGGTAATATAAGGGGCAAATATATCATTTCTGAAAGGTATTTTCACAAGCTTTTATAAGTAATGCTCCACATTCATGGTCAAATACATTTTTGTTAGAATCATCCAATCCTCATGTTCTTTAACTACAAGATACCTTGAGTTGAACAAATCAAATGAACGAGCCAAATTAATCAAAGGTGAATCCTTCGTGCAAAAAGGGGATGGGGGTGCTTAGGGGGCAAGATTATACTTTCCATAGGAAATAGATTTAGATTGGGCTTCTAATTTTTTTAGGATTACATGAAGAAAGATGGATGTAGATCCAATATGCTAGAGTTCTAGCCTAGACTTGGCACTTTACACTAAAAAGTTCACTATTAATTTCATATGGCTTAATTTAACAATCTTGGATAATTTCTCACATTTCACATTTTAACACATGGTAAGTGTGCACTAAAGGCTGACTTAGCTCAATACTATTGAAGTAGATGATGAAAAGAAACAAACCACTACCAGATGGTTATTCAACATCTATGTTCTGTAGGGAGATCTTATATGGAATAATGCAATTACTTAGAGGTTTGGAATTTTGTCTAAGGCATTGTTAGACCTTCTTCATCTCCATGAATATCTTCTAACATGTTATGTCCATCAATAGTACAAAGACTGGGCTTCCTGAAGCTGTAATAACCTCAATTTTTAAATTTCATTTCAAATGATTTCTGAATTATTTTTGGATAAAATGAAATTTTGAAATTCCATGCTTTAAGTTCCACATAATTGACCTTTAGAAAGACACTTAGTTGACCCTTGAAACCTAAATAATTTGATTACACAAAAAAAAAAATCCCAATGACACAAAGAACATTAAAATGGGAGTTCAGATGGAGAAGTTATGACTTAAGGAATATAGAGGATATTTTAGTAAAAAAAAAAGAGATTCACTTTAAGGAGTCGACACTTCCCTCCCCTTAAAGGAAATTGAAACATATCATTTGGTCTATTACGTAAACTTGAGAGAGAGAGAGAGAGAGAGAGAGAGAGAGAGAGAGAGAGAGAGAGAGAGAGAGAGAGAGAGAGAGAGAGAGAGAGAGAGGAGGAGGAGGAGGAGGAAGAAATGACACATCCTCCATTGGCCATCGTCTTCACTGATGGTAAGAAGGGGAGATTGACGGTGGGAAAAACACATCGGTCTCTAGGATAGACAAGGTGAATAATGGCACAAATCAATGATCGAAAACTTTTCCCCATTGTCTTCTAGCCACCACGAGCAAAACTCCTCTGATTGCTTATTGATCAACCAAGGATGGACACAGAAATGGAGGAAATAGATGGACAAGCATTTATGACTGGTTAGCAATGGGAGATCAACGCTGACGAGAGATGAACACTAAATCGTCTTCTCTAGTTACTATTTGATGGAAAAATGCATTGCAAATAAGAAATTCCATGATTCTACATTTATATTTTGATTTTTGGGGAACTGCAAACCTATATCTAGGGTTTCCATAAAAAATTGTTAGATCTCTTTCTAGCTAAAAATGAAAGATTAGTCCACGGATAGCAAGATCAGATGATTGTTAGCTGTCAAATGACTTAGATCCATATGAATGATCCATGATCCATCAAATTTGACCATGCACTATTAAATTAGGAGTTAGATTTCCATTAAAAACATCAACTAAAGGCCTATAACAATGATTTGATAAATTTTAACAATCAGATCATCGTTAAACACACAAATCATAAATTGTAAGTACTGTTCTGTGTAATGAATTAAAATTTGACCATTAATTTCTTGTGAAATTAAAAATCCTAACCTTATATGTTGATCTAGATATAAGAAATGATAATTTGTGACCTGTGACAATGATTTGATCACTCTGGACCATCAGATCACGATAAGATGCAGGAATTGAGAATTATATTACTTATTTTATGTGATATGATAAGATCTAACCATAGAATGGTTTGAGAATTCAAAACAAGATTACCATCCAATGATTGGAACATGAGGATACAAATCTAGATCGTTGAGCAATAATCAACATCATAGATTTGGCAATCCAAAACTTGATGGATGTTGGATCAACAATCCATGAATGGAAACTAAGATCAATAGCCCAAATGGCTAAGATTTGCAATTTTAATGATTGATTGGTGATGAATTGTTAAAATCTAATGGTCCATGAATATATTTTATTATTATTAATTTTCATTTCTAGATCTTGGTTAAAAGACTTCTTTTGGAATTGTTAGTCTATGATTTGACATTGACAAGAAAATCTAGAATATCGACGGGTTGATCGGGTTAAATGAAAAGTTGAGTTGAAGAAGAAACATAATTGAACTGAGAATTTTGCCTAAGAGGTAGGTACTTTTAACATTGATGTGGTCTTTGGTAAAGGTGAAAGACTGCGAAAACTATTTCATTCAAAACAATAGCAATGTGACCGTGTGATTTCTAAATTGCACGCAATTGAGCGTATTTATATTTTATGCAAAATATCAGTTATGAAATATGACATAAGTCTAATTACACTATTGAAGACTTATTACATGAGACTGTATTTGAAAATACATGGATTTCATTATTTACTAAATGATAAGAATTGATATTGTTGTGTATAATCCTTGGATGCAACCCTTGTGAGGGTTGCCTTTACTTAGCCATGTAATGCCATGGAATTTGACTTGCATGATTTCATAGTGCCTAATTTTCAAATATTTTATATGATGTAAAGGCACATGATGATGCCTAACTATATTGCTTTATGACTGGTATATGAGACCCAGTGCATGCTGTGGTAGGAGTTGAGGACTGATCATCCTCCCTCTAAAATTTTATACATTTGATACTTGCCCGCACTAGGCCAAATCAGGTAGAGAGACATCATGGGTAGGGTCATGGCCACCCACTGTGTTTTGCATGCACACAGTGTGATCATTATTAGTTCTAGTATTGATGGGTAGTTTGGACTTGATGCAGTCTTCTCCTCTGCATAGATGGTCTATTATTTTTTAGATTTGAGACTCATATATATGTAGTATGATAGTGTGCGAGGTGCTCGACACCCTAAGACTTCCGGCTTATAATGAGTACTCATGACCAATGGCAGATAGCTAGATTTTGAATAATTTGACTCGTGTCAGACCTTGAGGAGGACATTCAAATGATATTGTCTACCTATGGTTTATGATATACATTGATTGTATTTAACCATGTTAGGAAATGCTTCTAGCCTATTTATTATTTGATGATGAGTTACTATCCATTTATGGATGATTATAGGTATGATACGATGTATCAGAAGAATATATTATGACCATGCATGGTTTGTGAAATACCTTGTCGTGCTTATTACTATTACTTTTGAAACAACATGTATGGATTTCTGAAATTGATAAATTGAGAAGGTATGGCATAGATTTACTGTGTAGAACATGAGATTTCAAAACTGCATGACACTTAGTTATAAATTTTTGTTGGATTTGAAATTGTGTAAATTATCATATTGGATGGTGAAACTACTTAAACAAGTGCAAGCATACTAAGATACTATACTTATTTACAATATCTTAGTTTTGAAGAAAGTTATAGAAGAATCCAATGAAGGTAATGTCAAAGTAAGGGTACATGTGCACTAAGGATTATTCAAGAATTTATAGAAAAATTTTGTATTATGACTTGAATTATTTCGACATGTAGACATATAATATTAAATCCTGAATGGGTGGCTGTAACTGCAATGATTATGGTAGAACTGGTTCAATTTCTAAGTCTCTTTTATATGACTAAACTTTGATTTTCCAAAACACAAGTAGACATGTATATAAATGTGACTGGATGGAGATGAAGTCTCCCTTTTTATTTTGTTGTATTGTGTTCATCAAGGACACATCATTGCATAAGTAAAATGCATGAGTCCTAAAAACGGAGTAACATCTATTAGATTTTTAGTAGAAATGCATCATTTATTTCGTTTAAAATCCTCATTTTTATAAAAGAAAAATGACACTCAAGATTATAAAGGTCTTTTCATATAAAGTATTCTTTTGCAGTTTATTTTCCAATACTCCTTTCAAACCTGAGGCCCCACATTTGTAAAATATTTTGTGAAAAAGTTGTGTAAAAACCCAAGGTGTCACAGTTGGTATAAAGAGGCCTTGGGATCGAGCCTGAGATTCAGCATTGCCTTTCATCTAAAAACAAATGGTTAGTCAGAGAGGACCATCTAAACAATAGAGGACATATTGAGGGCATGTGACATTGATTAGAAGGGCAGTTAGGATGAGCGCTTGCCACTAGTTGAGTTAGCATACAACAAGAATTTTCATGCAAGTATTGGCATAACTCCTTATGAGGTGCTTTATGGGAGACCGTGCCAATCACCCTTATGTTAGAGTGACATGGGTACGAGACATCTATTGAAATTCGAGCTAGTTGAGCAGTGAGCAAAACAAGTTGGGCTAATCCAAAAGCTACTTTTAGTAGCTCATAGTCGCCAGAAGAGTTACATTGACAAGGGGCTATAGAGATGTGGAGTTTGCTATTAAAGATCACATGTTCTTAAAGAGCTCTCTAATGAAAGGTGTCATGAGATTTGGCGTTAGGGGGAAGTTGAATCCCTAATTCATTAGGCTATTTGAGATCTTAAAAAGGGTCAGATTAATAGCCAATCATTGGCATTACCATCATATTAGATAGATGTTCATGATATTTTCATGTATTGATATTGCAAAAGTATATAGTGGATCCATCCCATGTGCTTGAGCAAGTACCTATAGAGTTAAGACCAGACTTGACCTTTGAGGAAAGGGCTGTTCATATTTTAGATTGCAAGGTGTAGAGCTAAGGAATAAGGCCATTCAATTGGTCAAGGTTCTTTGGCAACATCATTTAGTGGAAGAGGCCACATAGGAGATCGAGGAGCAGATGAGATGACACATCATGAACTTATTAAGGATTAACATAAAAACAATTTCAAGGACAAAAATCCTACAAGGGGGAAGAATGTAATAACCTCAAATTTTAAATTCCATTTTAAATAATTTCTAAATTATTTTTGTATGAAATACAAATTTAAAATTTCATGTTTTAAGTTCCATAAAATTTGACCTTTTGAAAGACACTTAGTTGACTCTTGAAACCTAAATAATTGGATGTACTCAGAAAATTATTTCAATGACACAAAGAATACTGAAATCAGAGTTCGGATAGACAAGTTATGACTTGAGGAATACAGAAGATATTTTAGTAACAAGAAGAGATTTACTTAAGGAGGGACTGATATGATATTGGAAACCCCCCCCCCCCCCCCCCGTCCCCCCCTCCGCTTAAAGGAAACCAAAATAGACCATTCGGTTTGTTACCCAAACATAACAAAAAGAGGAGAGAGAGAGAGAGAGAGAACATGTCCTCCACTATCCATCATCTTCATTGTTGGTGAGAAGGGGAGATCAATAGTGGGAAAAACATGTTGGTCTCTGGGACATATAGGGTGAATGGTGACACAGATCAATGATTGGACCTGTTCACCTTTGTCTTCTAGCCACCATGAGTAAAACCCCTCTAATTGCTTATTGATTAGCCAAGGATCGATGTAAAATGGAGGAAATAGATGGATATGCATATGTGACTAGCTAAAAATGAGAAATCAACATTAAATCATCTTCTTCAGCTACTGGATGGATGGAAAAATGTATTGCAGGTAAGAAATTCCACGATTCCACATTCGGATTTTGATTTTTGGGGATTGCATGCCTAGATCTAGGCTTTCCATAAAAAACTTTTAGCTAAAAATGAAGGATCAATCTGGGGATAGTGAGATTGGACAACTGTCAGCTGTTGGATGACTTGGATTTGTATGGATGATCCATGATCCATTAAATCCGACCATCCACAATCAAATTAATATTTGGATTTGCATTGAAAACATTAATTAAAGGCCTATAATAATGATCTAGTGAATTTAAACTATTAGATCATTGTTAAACACACAAATTAAAAACATTAAGTACTATTCATGTTTAATAAATTGAATCCTTCCCATTAATTTATCGTGAAATTAAAAATCCTAACCTTATACATTGATTTGGATATTAGAAATGACAAATCATGGCCTATGATGATGATCCGATGACTTTGGACTATCAGATGCATGAATTGAGAATTAGTATTACTACTTTAATGTGATATGATAAGATCTAACCATAGGATGGTTTGAGAATTTGAAATAAGATTACCATCCAATAGTTGGAACTTGAAGATACAATTCTAGATCATTGGGCAATAATCAACAGAGTAGATTTGGTAATCTAGAACTTAATGAATGTTAAATCGACTATCCATGAATGGAAACATAGATCAACAGCCTAAATGGCTGAGATTTGCAATTTTAATGATTGATTGTTGATTAATTGTTAAAATCTAATAGCCCACGATTAAAAGATGATATGGATTTCTAGATTATGGTTAAAAGAATTCTTTTGTAATTGTTAGTCTATAATTTGACCTTGACAAGAAAATCGAGAATATTGTTAGGTTGATCAGGGTTGAATGATAAGTTGAGTTGAAGAAGGGACGTAATTGAACTGAGAATTTTGCCTAAAAGGTGGTACTTTTAACATCGACGTGCTCTTTTATAAAAGTGAAAGATTTTGGAAACTATTTCATTCAAAATGGTAATAATGTGACTATGTGATTTCTAAATTACATGCAATTGAGTGTATTTATATTTTATGCAAAATATCAGCTAAAAAATATCACATAAGTCCAATTATATGGTTGAAAACTTATTACACAAGATTGTATTTGAAAATACATGGATTTCATGATTTGCAAAATGATAAGGATTGATATTATTATGTATACTCCTCGAATGCAACCCTTATGAGGGTTTCCTTTCTTAGTCATGGGATTTGACTTGCAATATTTTATAGTGCATGATTTTCAACTATTTAATATGATGTAGAGGCACATGATGATGCCTAGCTATATGATGTCATGATGGGTATATGAGATGTAGTAGATGCTATGCTCGAAGTTGAGAGGATTGATCATCCTCCCTCTGAAACTTTATACATTTGATACTTGGCTAAATCATGAGGAGATATCATGGGTAGGGTCATGGCCTGTACACTGTGTTCCCCATGCATACGAAGTGATTGTTACCCTTTCTAGTATCAGCGAGTAGTTTGGACTTGATGTGGTCATGTCCGTTGCACAGATGGTCCATTGGTGTCAAGATTTGAGACTCATATAATGTAGTGTAATAACACGAGAAATGCGAGGCACCCTGAGACTTCAAGTTTATAATGAGTACTCATGACCAACAGCAAATAGCCAGATTTCAAGTGATTTGACACTTGTGAGACCTCGAGGAGGATATTCAGATGATATTATGTACCTACATTTTATGAGATTCATTGATTGTATTTAAGCATTTTATGATTTCAAAGCTTCTAGTCTATTTATTAAATGGCGATGAGTTACCATCCATTTGTGGATAAGTATAGGTATGATATGATATATGATAGGAGTATGTTGTGACTATGCATGGTTTGTGAAATACCTTGTAGTATTTATTACTATTACTTTTGAAACAACATGTATGGATGCATGAAATTGATAAATTGAGATGCTATGGTGTGGATTTACTATGTAGGACATTCTTGAGATTTTAGTGTTTCTTTATATTACTTATTATTCACCCTATTCTTTAGAGCTGCATGTCACTTAGCTATAAATTTCTATTGGATTTGGAATTGTGTAAATTATTACATTCAATGATGAAACTAACTATACAACCACAAGCTTGTTAAGATATTGTACTTGTTTACAATGTCTTAGGTCCAAAGAAATAGAGCAAAGGGAAGGAAGCAGAAGATTTATTTGGGAGTTATAGAAGAATCCAATGAAGATAATGTCAAACTAAGGGTATAGGCGCACTAAGGACTATTCAAGAGTTTATAGCAAATTTTTGTATTATGACTTGAATTATTTGGACATGTAAACATATAATATAAAATCTTGAATGGGTGGTTGTGATTGGAATGATTATGGTAGAGCTAGTTCAGTTTCTAAGTCTTTTTGTTATGTATAAACTTTGATTTTCCAAGACACAAGTACACATATGTATATAAATGTGATTGGATGGAGATGGAGTCTCCCTTGTTATTTTGTGTTTATCAAGGATAGCGCATTGCATGCGTAAAATTCTTGAGTTTGAAAAATAGAGGAGACTCTACCGGGTTTTTAGTAAAAACATAGCACTCATTTCGCTAAAAATCTTTGTTTTTAGAAAAGGAAAATGTCACTTGGGATTATAAAGGTCTTTAATATAAAATATTTTTTTGCAATTTGTTTTTCAAAACTCCTTCAAACTTGAGGCCCCACATTTGTAAAAGAGTTTGTGAAAAAGTAGTATATAAACCTGGGTTGCCACACAAGCTTACTTCTTAGTTGGTCTGCATGCTATCTTTCACCCCCTCTTTAATCCAACAACTAACAAATGAAATCCATGCTCTATCAATAAAGTCCTCATGTTTAGACTTAATCTGAATTGCTTCTGATAAGTTTTGGAAGAATGGTCAAAGGCATTGAAAACATTTCTTGTGAAAGTAGGGACCACATGTTATGATTATCCCTTTTTCTTTTTTGTTTGGTAAGAGGTGGAAAATTTGAACTTAGCTACAACCTTTGGGCTATGAGACAAGGTGCATTTAGCCAACTCGAGTTGATGCTTGGGTTGTGTCGTTCTCTCTCCTTGTGCTCCTTCATTTGATTTGATCTTCTCATTACTTTCTCTTTTCTTCTTTTTCTACATGATGACAAGTTTTCATTTTTATCACAAATGTTGGATGTAAGTATGGGATGATTCATGTCGAGAACCATTGAAAAGGAATCTAACATCACCAACAATTCAATGAATAATCTCTATGGCATTCATATAAAAAAAGAAATAATCTGGTTGATTATGTTGATTCTCATAACAAAAAGATCATTACAGATTAGCAGTTGAAGTCTTGAAAGTGAAACCACCCTTAACTAATTAATCTGCCTCCTTGCCTCAAGTGAAGGGATCTATTTCTTCTTCCTTTGCCTCTTTCCCTTGTTCTTTTTCTTTTTCATCCTTTTTCTTTTTTAAGGGAATTATTTTCTTATTTGTCGGATCAATATTGCAAAATTGCAATGCATCACATAGATGGACGACATCCATTTGATGACATTTCTAGCATGTTAAGTGAATCTCTTGAAAAATGATGACTTGGCTATATAATCTACACCTGGATTTATCACTCCTATTATTCTTATTAGTCACAAATGAGAGGATTTACCATCGATGAGAAATCAGATGGATGGCTTGGATCAATGAAAAAGTACAAAAAAGTAAGGCTACAATCCATTTTCTTCTCATGAAGAGATTAATGGCTTAGATCAATGAAAAGTACAAAAAGTGGGCCAAGCTTCCATTGTAAAATTAATAAAAGTTAGGTACTTTTCCTACTTTTGCTTCTTAGTAATTGCTTTACCCAAAATGTCCTTTATATATTGGTATAATATTTTGGTTCTTCTAAGTTGATATTTTTCAACTAGGAGAGTTTCCTTTATGATGAATGCAAAATCAAAGCACTAGTACGTGCTTGGAGTCAAAGTGCTCTCACTTTTTGAATGGAGGGACCTACCTATAGACGATCTACCTATTTCATCTAATTTCTTTAGCTTTGGATATATGTTAGTCCAAAAATCCTACAATATCTAAGGAATTTTGTTCTTTAGGGGCCAATATAAAATTTGTAAACAGCCTTCTATATTCAGAAACAAAAGACACTATCTCATCACATGCCAATCTTCATGATTTTTATACCAGTGACATCCAAAGCCAAATCAATTAAATTAACTAGCAAAAAATTAGAACCTTTACTCACGTACTCACGCATTCCTCTTCTTTATATATAAATATAAGTTGAGCCTTTGGGAACAAGTGCTCACGATATTTTATTTTAGCATTCCACTTCATACATTATAGATTATTATTTTGGTAGAAGCAGCAAAATTACGAGGTAAACCCTCATCCCTCTCCTATCTCCCCCTGTGGTCATGTAGGATGCTGACAGCTCGACCAAACAGAGGATGCGCTTTACCCATCAGCAACCAAACCACCAGACAAGTGGCTTGGCTAATTAAACAAGCGGGCCCTTGTCTATTGATCTGCACGTAGGAGCAGAAAGTCATTGAAAAGTTTGATACCTTGGAAACATCACACTCACCCAAAGCCCATTCCTTCTGGACACTCTCTGACGTGGCTTGCTATTGCGGAAACGGGATTACATGGATTTCAACTTCCCAGAAGGAAATTCATTAGCTCAACTTCCTTGCCTACTCTACATAAACACCAGATGGGATAATCCAAATATCCAAGTCGCAGACGACCGTCTCGTACGTCACCAGCATACCGACGTTGATCCGAAAATTCTATTTGTTGATCTCAACTACTTTTCTTTCTCCTTGGATAATTATTAGCACCTTGCAAGCAATACCCAGATACAGAGAGAGAGAGAGAAGAGCGGAGGGAAGGAAGAGATCAGAGATGGCTAGCAGCAACAAAGGAAGAACCGAGATGGAGGTGGGAGCTGATGGCCTGGCTGTCCTTACTATTATCAACCCACCTGTGAATTCACTCTCCTTTGATGGTAAAATGTCCATTTCACCCCTTTGTCAGAATTCTCTGTTTGATCTTACTTTTTTGCCTCTATTTTGATAGATCTTTGGGGGAATAATATGTTCTGATGAAGCATGTTTTGGGTGTTTGTTGGGTTTGTTTCTTCGTTTTTATGTAAAGGGTTTTGGTATTTTCTTGGTTTTAGCTTTCTTTTATTGTATCATGTCTTCTGGGGAACTGGGTTGCTGTTTAGAAGTCGCACTATAATGGTTTCGTCTTGATTACCGCTCTTCTTGTGCCTGGTGGATTGAATCGTGTTACTTCCTCTACTGTTTACTGATGTATTATCTTACGCCTTTTTCTACGTACAACTTATAACTTCAAGGATAAGAGAAGAGAAGATCAATGTAGGATGTCAACAAATACATAGTCCCGATTCCACCCTTCCTCTTCAATGACCACGTAATTGCCACTCCTTCAAGATTGAGATATTTAATGATTGAAAATGCAGGAAATCCGTCTTTTGTTCCATGGAAACTGGAGCGGAATAGGGCATGAAGACATTATGTAAATTTTAACCAGATGCCTTTAGAAGCAGGCAAAATGTAAGGTCATATCTGGCGGGTAACATAGTCCGAAAATACTGGCTAAAAGATTTTTGATGCAGCAAAACTATTTGAAAGATCCTGTTGTCAAACGAGAACTTGGAGGGATTCCCACCAAGAATGGGGGAATTTGAGAGTAAGAGAATGACATATTAGGGATTTTTTTCTTTTTCATTTTTTAAAATAACACCACTTTTGAGATTAATGACAAATCCACCATGCCCCACTTAATAATTCAGCAGGGGTTGGCAGTGATACCACCAAAAAACGAACATATTAATTGTAGATTTGCGATGTTTTCATTGGACGTGTATGAATGCTGTGACAGAACTATCACATGAGTCTTGTGCTAAGGGGCCATAGCTATAGTGATGAAAGAAAAGAAGAAGGAAATTTACTAAGACATCAATATTGTATATGTTTTGCTTTGCAGTAGTGCATGGGAACCTAATGCTGCTACGGGCGAAGGAAGAAAGAAAGAGGCAGGAAAAAGGGTGCCAAATTGGATTCTAAACCACAATTATCCTTCCAGTGAATGTAAAAAGCATGGTTACAACACGGGTTTTTACAAGATGGGTCCAATTGTCAAGGCTTGTCCTTATATGAACTAGTTGCACTTTTTATATGGAGGCTTCGAATAAAGCTGGACAAGTTGTTTGTTAGTGGAGCTATAGGTGGTTTGAATCTTCAGCAAGACACTTGTGCTAGTTGGGTAAAGAAGTGAGTAGAGCTTCTTAACTTAAAAATCATTTTGGAGCTTCATGTTTTGTTGGATGATAGGTTTATTCTTGCTGTATAGAAACTTGGGAGTTATATAGGAGTAGCCTTTTCTTATAGGATGTATTGTAATATCACATTTCATTATAGAAATTTTGCCAAACCCTTGCCCTGCTCATGAATTTCTGGTGTTTAGTGTCCTTTTTTTGTTGATTTGCATTTTCATCCAAAAATGAACACCTGTTTTCAATTGCTTGAGAGTCATTGTTCACTGGACTCAAGGTGATGGGTCATTAGAACAGTTCCCATTGGTGAATCCTCACCTCATGAACTGACACTGTGACGGACTTGGAAACATTTTTATGTGGCATACCATATGAGTTATAATTACGTTGAACTTTTGCTCATGGCTGGATGAGGAGGTGATGATGGGGTTGTGTATGGCTGCAAGATGACAAATGGGCCTTAGTGAGGCATATGTAGTGGCAACAGGTAAAGGACATAGGAGGGTCCCAACAGGCCATGCCGAAAAGCTGTCAATGAGACAGGAGCAAGAGTGAGTTGATCTTTGCAGCTGTCAATGAGACATGGCGGAGCGTGATGGGGGATTAGTAAGCAATGGATTGCATGGTTTCTGTCAATAACTAGGGTGTTGGTTAGGAAAAGCTCTAATCCTCAGCAAAAAAGGTCAAATGGACCTTCTAGCTGGTAAGATATCTATTGGCAAAATATCAGCCGAGGGATTAAAGATCACAAGTCTCTGGCTGTGGAATTGAAATTAAAGGGTTGGGGTTCTTGTGAAGGGAATTTCCATCAAAGATAATGAGGACAAGATGATGGTTATTAGTACTCAACATCGGAGTTGATAGTTTGGCAATGCTTTTGAAGGGAAAAGCGAGGGGATGTTCTGGCACCATCGCTGTGTGACAAAAAGCTATCATTCCTGTCACTGGTTGATGAATGCGTATCCATTTAAGTTACATGTGGAGGTTAATGAGCAAAAGATTTAAACGAGAAAAGAAGGTGATCTCTTGGAGAATCTACTAGAATCACATGACATGACATTCTTAAAGAGTTGAACTTGCTGCAGCTGATTTCTCTTTTAGTTGGATGATGATGATGATACAAGGAGCACGTCGGTGCATGCGAGCTACATTTTGATTAAGCTATATCTTACTATTCAACTCTCTTTTGGGAAGCTTAGCTGAAATTTCTGACTTTCTATGGTGATTTTAGGGATTCTTGAACTAATTGGACTGTGTCAAGGTTTCAGGGATTTTATCATTTTTTATTGTTTTGAATTGGGTCAATAAATGCTTGTAGTGGGATTTGAGTGGGAAAATTTTGATCATCAATAATACAGTTTCTTTTAATGTTAGATGTGAAACTTCTGCTGAGAGATTCTCCCCTTTGCATCAAATAACTCATAAAATTCCTTCCTGTCCAGAAAAAACACCTGAATTTCACATCAAAATAAATAAACAATAATGCCTAGATGCTGTGGAGGTCTAAGATTTCAATTATTCCTAACTGGAAGTGTAAAATTTATGGGAAATCATATTCCCACCCCTTCAAATTACCAACCTCCAGCCCCTTCTCTTTATAACACATCCTTAAAGTAATTTATCTTACTGGAACAAAGTGCCCTTAAGTTAACTTTAAATTTCCGGCCATGTATCATTTTCTTTGTTTGTATGATCATAACCTTGCCTTGGCCATTTGTGGGCCCCTTCTCTTCTGTACCAAGTTCCCATCAATAGTCAGCCCTGTTTATACTGTAACGGGTGGTACTTTTGCCTCAACTTTGGGAGGGTTTGAAGCAGATAATGCTGGAGGGATTTGAATGCGAAGGGTAGGGTTCCAATCTCTTTGGAGCTCATGTACAAAATGAGGAGTCTGAACCCAAGAGTAGGCGGTCTCCTCTTATATTGTCAAAATCTGGAAGAGAAAAAGGCAGTTTTAGATGTTTAGATTCTTGTAAGAGTTTTGATTAAACTGATGACTGTTTCTTCTTTCTCTGCCCTGGCCTGAAATCTCCTCTCTATCTATCTATCTATCTATTGGAAGCTTCAAATTCCTTGTCAATGCGTTTGAGGCAGTGAATTAGATTTTCTAGAACTAGTTCATGACCCTCCTTCCATTCCTCTCTCTCCCCCTCATTGTGAGTGCCCTCTTCAGTGTTATTTTTTCCATTTAAAAGTTCTCATATTGTATAAGTTAAATTATCTTAAAAACAAAAGAAGACAGGAATTGGTAAATGAAGAGGCAGGAGTACCAATTTGCAGAATTATTCATGTATTTACTCTCAGAAGTTGTGGGATAGAACATGCAATCTTTGCTTGGGGATTGCCTCACCTTAGCATCCATATTCATGAATTGGCTCAAAGAAGATAAATTTTGAAAGTGGTAGCTTTTTCTTGACAAGTAGATGGGTGCTGATGCTCAGAGTATATAAAACTACTTCGTGGGGACCATCGTCCCTCATTTTTATGTTATGTTATAGTTTAGTTTACTTGGAATATTTACCACTAAGGGTATTAGGTTTCTTAGTATGTTGTGACTTAAGTAGGGGCAATTTTGTGTTTTTCTCTAGATTAGGGTTGGATGTCCTCTTTCAGTTCAAGTTTTTTTTTTTTCTCTACTTAAGTTTAGATTAGGGTGGGAAACGTACTTTCAAAAATTGTTAAACGACAATGACTATGAGAATATAGGGATTGAAAATACTATAAATCTAAATAACATTGGATATTATAGATATGAACTTAGAATTAGAATACCTAAAGTGAAAGAGGCCTTGAAAAAGATGAAATCAGGAAAGGCCATGGGGCCTAATGGTATACCAATAGAGGTTTGGAAGCATATGGGAGATATTGGGGTAGTTTGATTGACCAAGTTATTTAACAAGATTATAAAATCAAAGAAAATGCCGCATGAATGGAGGAAAAGCTCTATTGTACCAATTTATAAGAATAAAGGAAACGTACAGAGCTGCACTAATTATCGAGGGATCAAACTTATGAGCCACACTATGAAACCTTGTTGAAAGAGTGATTGAGAAGAGGTTGTGACATGAAACAAGTGTATCGGAGAATCAATTTAGTTTCATGCCTGGGAGGTCTACCATTGAAGTTATTTTCTTACTAAGATAAGTAGTAGAGAAATATAGGGAGAAGAGAAAAGTCCTCCACATGGTCTTTATCGACTTAGAGAAAGCTTATGATAGAGTCCATAAAGAGTTAATATGGAGGGTGTTGGGCGATAAAGGGGTTTCGTAGGGGCATATAGACATAATTAAAGATATGTATGAGGGAGCGGTAACTAATGTAAAGACTAGTAGTGAGACTGGTGATTTTCCTGTCACTGTAGGATTGCACCAAGGATCAGCATTGAGCTCATACCTTTTTACGTTGGTTATAGATGAGTTAACAAAACATCTACATGCGGAGATTCCTTGGTGCATGCTATTTGCAGATGATATAGTCTTACTTGATGAGACAAGGGAGGGAGGGTCTAAACTTAAAGCTAGATTTATGGAGAGAAGCATTATAATCTAAAGGATTTAAAATTAGCCGAACTAGGACAAAATATATGGAATACAAGCGGGTTGGAACAAATGGAGATGTGCATTTAGAGTTTTGTGCGATTGGTGGGTGCCAGTCAAACTAAAAGAAAAATTCTATAGGATGGCCATAAGACCGGCCATGCTCTATGGATTAGAGTGTTGGGTAGTTAAGGAACATCATGCTCATAGGATGAGCGTCGCAGAAATGAGGATGTTGAGATGGATGAGTGGTAAGATAAGAAAGGATTGAATTAGAAATGAAAATATTAGAGGAAATTTAGGGGTAGCACTAATAGGTAACAAGATGAGGGAGATTAGACTTAGATGGTTTGGACATGTTCAAAGGAGACCGACAACGGCATCGATTAGGAGTGAGGCAATATAAGTAGAAGGTTTTAAAAGGGCAAGGGGAAGGCCCAAAAGAACGTGGATGGAAGTGGTGAGGAAAGATTTAAAAACTTTGGGACTAAATAAAGCCATGATACTTAATAGAGAGGAATGGAGGAATAAGATTCTTGTGGCCGACCCCTAATTGGGATAAAGTCTTGATGATGATGATGATGATGATTTGTGTAAGTAGTTTTTTATGAAAGTCATGCTCTATGGATCAGAGTGTTAGGTAGTTAAGGAATACTATGCTCATAGGTGAGCGTCGCAGAAATGAGGATGTTGAGATGGATGAGTGGTAAGATAAGAAAGGATTGAATTAGAAATGAAAATATTAGAGGAAATTTAGGGGTAGCACCAATAGGTAACAAGATGAGGGAGATTAGACTTAGATGGTTTGGACATGTTCAAAGGAGACCGACAACGGCATCGATTAGGAGTGAGGCAATACAAGTAGAAGGTTTTAAAAGGGCAAGGGGAAGGCCCAAAAGAACGTGGATAGAAGTGGTGAGGAAAGATTTAAAAACTTTGGGACTAAATGAAGCCATGATACTTAATAGAGAGGAATGGAGGAATAAGATTCTCGTGGACGACCCCTAATTGGGATAAGGTCTTGATGATGATGATGATTTGTGTAAGTAGTTTTTTATGAATAATGAATGAAAATTTCATTAGACTTGGTGGATTCCTCGTTCTAGCTTCCTTTCTGTGGGCGTGAAGTCCTGTTCGATACAATGGCGAATCTCTTTTGTTTTATCCTATTCTGTAAGTTAGGTACTTTTCTACCTTGTCTTTTAAAGGACGATTTCTGAGCTGCGTGTGGTTACGTAATTTGCGTCAGTAATAATCTAGAATTCTTATCCTGCATAAAATTCTTGAACTCTAGATCCAAAGCTTAATCAGGACCGTTTATCAATCAGATGGACGATTTGGATTGAAACTTCGATCTCACCTTAATCGGTAGAGATCTGGGGCGGTTGGCAGATCCTTTAACTCATTGTAGGCTATTCATGCTAATTAAGACTGATTTTTTGCATGTTGAAGTGTTCGTCGTAGTTTAATTTATGTTTTCTTATTTAAGTTAATTCTGATATGATTGCAGCATATAGATTAGGTCATTTTGCATGCTGTCCTACATCACTACTGAAATGGGCACTTTTCCTGTCAGAGAAGAGAAGCTCAAGTTTAAGTTCAAGCAGAAAGAACAATTGTCCCATTTGATCAGAAAAGTTTAAGGTAGGTTCCCTGGGTATCTCTTCATCTGTTAGAATATCATTTTAATTGGAAGTAGTTACATCTTTCGAAGTAGTAATCTTTTGAGTAAGCATAACCATGATTCAAGTGGAAAGGAGATATGGATGGATAAGTACTCATTCTTCAATAAGTGTTTGGAATCTTCTTTCTAATCCTAAAGTAAGTACTTTCTGGTTGCATATAAGGTTGTTGGGTGAAGACAATGGGAATGTTGCAAGTTGTAAGCTGAAATCAGAACTAGCGGTTAACCAAAGATCAATAAAAGAACGTTTGAGTTAAGGGATGTTTACTTTCACAAATGTAACTTGTTAGTTTCTTTTGTAAAGAATGTGCTGGATGGATGTTGTAACACTCTTTTCAAACAATAGCCTAAAACAAATGAAGCAGAAAGGATTTGAGCACTTAGAGAGTTGGTTAAGTGCCTTATCTCATAACCAAGAGGTTGTGGGTTCCAATCTACTCACCACTGAAAAGGAAAAAGAAGAAGGGAGCAATAATTAAGTGAAGTTTGAACCAAGGTGGTTGTTTAAATTACAAAACTTATTTGATGGTCTTATGATTTGATGTTTAGTCTATCAAAGGGTGTGCTCTCATACTCAATGATGTATGTCTTTGATAGCAATTGGCGGAAGGGAATCATCTTCCAATATGCCCATTGTAACTTTTTCAGAACTATGTAAAGAACACTGCATCTAACATTCAGATTTATCTTGATCGAACTATTATGCCACTACTTGTTCAGTTATACATACTTCAGGCCACCGATATTGGTAGAAAGTAATCGAATGCCAATGGCATCATCTTAATGGGGTTACAAAAGGCAGGTGTATCCTTAGATTCATTACAGCAATTCCTGGTGACACATGTGATGACCTGTCGGGGCAAGATTACCTTTATTTACCTCATAGACTGGAACTTGCTTCCTCCTTGTATATCACAAAGCTTCACCTATAAGGAGATTCAAACAAGTTATGCCCCTGAAACAAAGTAGATTTAATTAATGATGGGACAAGAGTTTCTGGGCATGTGTGCTGGATCTGTATGCATTAGCGGAATACTAATTTAAATGTCGTTTCAGTAGAGCTCCTAATGCCAAAGGAAAGCTTCTAAATAAAGTAGATTTAAGTAATGATGGAAAAAATTTCCTGTTATATCTGCTGCAGTTGCATGCATAAGTGGAATACAAACTATAATATTCATTTCAATAAATGTCCTAGTGCCAAAGGAGAGCTTCTAGAAGGTCATTTGCCAAAGGACTATGATGGTACTTCAATACTTTATAGGCACACAGTTTGGGCTACCATTTTAAATTAATCAAGCTTGTAGGTACATGTATAAATGAGAGAAGTTACTTGAAGCCATTAACATAACCTTAACTACAGCAAGAAACAGCTAATCATGGAAACACTCCGATCCTCA
Organism: Warburgia ugandensis; assembly: GCA_035236585.1. Taxonomy (NCBI): domain Eukaryota; kingdom Viridiplantae; phylum Streptophyta; class Magnoliopsida; order Canellales; family Canellaceae; genus Warburgia; species Warburgia ugandensis. The sequence goes on along the minus strand of CP141126.1, from coordinate 67,655,498 downwards.
ACTAAAGTGCTGTTTTGCTGATGCTGATAGCTTGGTTACTAAAATGAAAGAAGTCCAAGTTCATTTTTGTGTTTTTCACTCTCTCTTTCTTGGTCATTCTATAGTACTCATTGAGATAACATGGCATAGGACTTTAGCATAGTACTCATTGAAATAACATGGCATAGGACTTTAGTATAGTACCCATTGAAATAACATGGCATAGGACTTAGTAGAGTACTGCTAGAAATAACATGGCATAGCAAGTCTTTGTGAATCTATGTCACTGTGGGTCATACTGTAAGAATCAGAATTATTTGCACATGTGCTAATTTTTTCATTTCATACGTAAAGCATATTCAGATTTACTGGCACTTTCTCACTGAAAGAAGAATTTTGGTTTAAGAAAGCTAGCTTTCTTGTCTGCCATCAAAGGACTCCAAATAAGGACCTAGTAATGTGCCCCTTTATAAACAGGATGACGATTGTATTGAGAAAGTAATTGGTTCATCACCAGTTTGAGCCAGCCCTGGGCATCAAAAAATTTCTTCTGGGCAGAAAACAAGGGACAATAGTTCTACTGAAACAAAACTAATTGTTTTACTTCCAACTTGAGCCACAGTCCTGGTCATCAGAAAGGTCTAACTGGGCAGAAAGTAAGGAAAAAAATTGGTTCTAGTGAATCAGAAGTAATTCCAAAATGTTACTTGCCAACTTTCAGATTTCTAAGGGATTTCTCAAAAAGCTACAATTGTTTAATCTCTGTTTATGAAATAAAATCTGCCATCTCAAAAGAAAAAAAAGCAGTTCTTTGAAAGTTTTTTAAGAATATATAAAAGGAGTATTTTTAGAAGGGGAGCCTTGGCGCAACAGTAGAGTTGTTGTTGTGTGACCTTGAGGTCACTGGTTCAAGGCGTGAAAACAGCCTCTTGCAAAATACAAGGTGAGGCACTATTGACCCTTGTGGTCCGCCCCTTCCCCGGATCTCGTAGGAGCTTCGTGCACCAGGGCTGCCCTTTTTTATATAAAAAGAGTATTTGTATCAACTTGACATTTTCTGAGAAGGAATGACTTGTTGATTATCAGGGGACTTCATCTCTCTCTCTCTCTCTCTTTTCCCTAGCAAAGAGTTTTTAGAAACTGTTGAAGAAGTTTAATCAATGGTGAAAGTTGAGCAATTTTTGATAGAACTAGATTTATTTGTTAGTACTGTTTAAAATTCTCTTTGAATGAAGAGTCCTTATGATTTTTAATCAAGTATCTTTATGTCATTCCCCACATTTTGATAGTGTTTAGTCCATGGTTCATCTTTCAATTTAAATATTTTTTTACAGTGGGAAGAGGAGTCCTCCAGTTTACATTTAAACATGGAACAGACACGGTGTATCTTTTCTTGTTGAACCTCTATGCCTAATATCATTTACAAATTCCATTTCTCTTTTAGCTTCACCTTTTTAAATCACTTAACAATCTCCTATCATTTCCAGTATTGAACAGTTTCAAGGAGAATTTTGAGCTAGCTTTGCAAAGAAATGACGTGAAGGCAATTGTTGTTACAGGTATTTTGTGAATCAGAATTCTTTTCATTTTGAGGTAGAAGTAGTTATAGAAGTCATAACCTCTAGAGTTAATTGAACAGGTGCAAGAGGGAAGTTTTCTGGAGGTTTTGATATAACATCTTTTGGCGGAATCCAAGCAGGACAGCGTAGGATTAATATTTTATATTCTGCAATCCTAATAATTTAGTAGCTCTTCCATTTGAAAGTTTAAAATGTGTATCCCACAGATGTGCAACCAAAGCCTGGGTATATCTCAATAGATGTTCTTACTGACACATTTGAAGGTAAGGTTTTCATCTGCTTTTACAGTGATTTGTGGTTATTGTTGGACCAGATAGTGCTAATCATTTCCTGTTATTTTACTTCATAGCTGCAAGAAAACCCTCAGTGGCAGCCATCGATGGCCTTGCTCTTGGTGGCGGACTTGAGCTTGCAATGGTATGTATTATGTTATTAATCTTTCATGCCATTGCGTTTACACTTGGGTTTGTGGTGTTTTGATGACTTGGCCTTTTTACCTTATCAGGCTTGCCACGCACGCCTTTCTACTTCTAATGCTCAGCTAGGACTTCCAGAACTTCAACTTGGAATCATTCCTGGATTTGGAGGTACTATTATATGAAATGCATGATGTTGAAGTTTCAGAATAATACTAGCTGTTGGTCACTGAGCAGTGCCAAGCGGGCATCCTTGATTTTCCGTCATTATGTCAGCTAATAGGGAAGCAACATCCATACACCTTGTCCACATCTTCAATATAAGATGGTACTTCTAATTTGCTGATTCTTCTGTTTGCATTAACATGTGACTTCTGTGTGATGGGGAAACCCAAGCAATGTTAAAGAATAATCTGAAATGTGCAACAACCTGATGGATGATGAAAGAGTTCTTCAACTAATATTGTACCAGTGATCAGGCTAGAGCTCTTTTTGTGTTTCTATTTTGAATAAAGTGGCTGTTTAGTTAACGGAATTTACATACATGAGTGATAGGGACAGTATTGGGCATAGAAGGCAACAAGGATGTAACAAATAAGTGATGCAGTCAGTCAGTTAGGATATACAGAGTTGAGTAGGATATGCTAAACAAACAAAGCAGTTAGTATCTAATCTGTTGAATCTGTTACAGAGTTAGGCAAGAATGTAATCAGTTGGTTAGGAAAATATGCAGTTAGTATCCAATCTGTTATAGGTATCCAATCTGTTACAGATTTAGGAAGATAGGGAAGATAAAAGGGAGAAGGCAGGGAGAGGCAGGAGGAAGAAAAGGAAGAAAGTAAAAGGGAGTGGGAAGTGCAGAGGAGGAACTGAGGTTCCTACTTCCTACTAGTTCCAGTAGTCTTTGTTTTGCTTGATTGATTGTAAGGTTCCCTGTAATTCATCCACTTCGTCAATAAATTGAGCTCCATTTCTTTTTGAACACTGCTTATTATCAAGTTTCATTTCTTGCTGGCCCAACAATGGTATCAGAGCGAGGTTATCTTGGGATTGGGAGGAACTAGGAGCATGGAGGCTAAGATGAAGGGTCTGCGAATGGAGTTTAGCATCCTTAAGGGGGATCTGGGGCAGATACAAGATAAGGTCACTGCCATGGGGGATTATCTGCTGGAGATAAGGAATTGGATGCATCAAAGGGAGGGCACTACAGGCATACCACTTCACCGAGAAGCAGGAGGAAAGGCACGAGTAATAGGGACGATGTTCCAGGCAGCTGAAACCCTTCTCAGGGGATTCCAACCGTTACATACCGATGATGACTACAAGGCACTCCTCGCTCTCCGGCAAGATGGCACGGTTGCCGATTATCGCCAGAGCTTCGAGCTCTTGTCGGGTCCTCTGGTAGACCTACCTGACGAGCTCCTCATGGGGGTCTTCGTGAACGGGCTGAAAGAAGAGATCCAAGCGGAAGCTAAGGTGTTCAGGCCCAAAACCCTTTCTATGCTTATGGATCTGGCCCATAAAATTGAAGAAAAGAACTGGGCTTTAGATCGGATACAGGCCCGCCCAGTAAGAACTTATGTTGGGCCAAGAACATTAGGGCCCATCCATATTCCTTTGAAGAAGGGATCAACGGAAGTGGGTTTGCAAGGGCAATTCCGTCATTTACCAGTCATCTTCTCCAATACAAATCGGAACAACCTCACCATGAAGTTGCCCAGATGGGGCAAGCAGATCTCCCTCTTCAGCCAGGCTATGTTGATTAAAGCCAAGTCCAAAACGGTATACGCAAGAGAACCCATGGTCATGGTGCTGTTAGTCCAAAAATTGCGTCACCATCTATTGGGTCGGCACTTCAATCTACGGACAGATCAGAAAAGCTTTCGTTTCTTCATGGATCAACGCATCTTGAACATCATTCACCCCAATTTTCGACTCCACCTTGAGGACAAGGTGGTTAAATTGGGGGGGAGTATTGATAGGGACAGTATTGGGCATAGAAGGCAACAAGGATGTAACAAATAAGTGATGCGATCGATCGGTTAGGATATACGAGTTGAGTAGGATATGCTAAACAAACAAAGCGATTAGTATCTAATCTGTTGAATCACATGAGTTAGGCAAGAATGTAATCAGTTGGTTAGGAAAATATGCGGTTAGTATCCAATCTGTTATAGGTATCCAATCACATGCTGATTTAGGAAGATAGGGAAGATAAAAGAGAGAAGGCAGGGAGAGGCAGGAGGAAGAAAAGGAAGAAAGTAAAAGGGAGTGGGAAGTGCAGAGGAGGAACTGAGGTTCCTACTTCCTACTAGTTCCAGTAGTCTTTGTTTTGCTTGATTGATTGTAAGGTTCCCTGTAATTCATCCACTTCGTCAATAAATTGAGCTCCATTTCTTTTTGAACACTGCTTATTATCAAGTTTCATTTCTTGCTGGCCCAACAATGAGCTTGTAGGAAGCTTGTTAAGACTCTTTCCCTATACAAAGAAAAGGTTACTGGTGATGTTGTTTCCAGGCTCCTGGCTGCTTCTAGAGAGTCATCAAATCTCACATGGTTTTTGATCACCAGTTGTTGTCTAGATGGGGGGTGGGGGGAGGCAGTCCTGTTTGCAGCATTGACATGGAAAAAGCATTCGACCATGTCAAGACTTGATTTACTTGCTCATGATATAGGCTTTGGGTGGGGGATGTGTAAGGGACAGAATCATTCATCAGATTTTCCATTTTTGTTACTAGGAGTTTGGTTAGTTTCTTTATAATCAGAATTATGGATGGGCCAAGTCATCTCTTTCCTTTTCCATTCATGCGTGCAGGAGAAGCCCTTAGTTTGTTGCTGACTAACAGCAAAAATGATGACTTTATTGAAGGCCTTTCTTGGGAAAGGGAAACCAATGTATTTGATAAGAACTTTGTTTCATGGATACATGCAAATTCTTATGTGTCAACTCAGAGGAAATTACCAAAGTTATTCTGATAAGAACTTTGGTTCATGGATACATGCAATGCCGTCTGCATCAATTTAGAGGAAATTAGTGTGGAATTTTTTTCTTCCATAGTTAGAGACATGTTGGGAAGGGGAGCCTTGGCCCAATGGTAGAGTTGTCGTTGTGTGACTTTGAGGTCAAGGGTTTGAGGTGTGGAAACAGCCTCTTGCAATGCAAGGTAAGGCTGTGTAAATTGAGCTTTTGGGTTCCGCCCCTTCCCCAGGCCCCGCACACGTGGGAGCTTCATGCACTGAGCTGCCCTTTTTAGTTAAAGACATGTTGGCTTGGAAGTCTATGTCAATAAGAGCATTCTTTGGGTTTGAACTATGAAGTACTACTGTACTAGGGGAAGGATGGCGGTGTCAACAAGAAATTTTGGATCCCGGAGAGGATTTCTCTAATAAGATCGAGAAATTCCAAAGAATTTTCTTATTAGGAAGGAGACAATAGGACTTGAGCAGTTGGCGAATTGAGAGCAATATTTCAGAAAGAGGAAACAATAGTGAGTGGACTTGGCTCAGCTCTGAAACTGCTTTGTGATTTGGTGAAAAGTTGGATCCAGTGCAGAAAAACTTGATATAGATGAGAACTCCGTCTACCTAAGCCCTTGTGGTCCTGGGCAAACTGAGTTTTGAGTTGGATAGCTGTTAGACAATGGCTGACTGTTTGCTTGGAGGAGGTTGGAATGATATTCTTCCCCGCAAATTTCATGCATCCACTCTTACAGGAAGAGTTGAAACTCTTGCGTGGTCAATAATCATAAAAAGGTTGTATGGATGCTGACTTTCACTTAAATAATTCTCTTTCCATGAGGTGCCAGTCAATGAGTATTTCTCACTGCAATGTAAAAGATGAAGCAAAGAAGAAAACTGATGATACAAATGTTAAAATCAATGAAGGACCAATTTAGAAAGAAGTACTAGGAGATGAAAGGATCAGGACCTATTTTTTTGAGAAGGTCTTTGGTGTCTAGAATGTCTGCTTTCATAATTTTCTTAATTTGGTTAACATATTCAATTATGTCAAGCCAACTGGCTGTGAGTACAAGGGTGCACAAGAAGGGTTACAAGCAGTTTTGGATTCTGGTCTTCTCAAGTTTTTCCTTTCTACCTAGATTGATGATTAGTTTGATACTTCTTGATGTTAATTGTAAGGTGGGCCTTTGGCCACACTACCAATCCTTGCTACGGCTTGAATTAATGTGGAGACAAGTTCGTTATACCTGATTCGTTTAAGAAGAGAAGAAATAATCTTTATCTTATCCGAGTTGGCCTGGTTGAGGAACGAACACATAGTTTGCTCAACTCTTTGTGCGGTTTCATAATGTGATAAAAAATTTCAAGATGAAAATGCATGGTCCCTACAGTTAATACCCCTTAAGTCTCAGCAGCAAGAGGAACAAGAGCAAGAGGAGGGGTATAGCTTTTATCAATAATACAAAGGGAGCAATCACACAAGGGACAAAAGCCTGGACGATAGGAGATTTTATTTGTTGGTGTCAATTAGGTGGTCTGTGGACTTTTGTTGCTCTTCATGGCGCTTTTGGACTAATTGGTTTCATTTTACATCAGTTAGAACTTGCTCGATCTGCTCAATTGTGACCTTATAATACAATCACATTATTTGGTCAAATTGCTGTTTTTGTTTCTTTATTCCTGATTTATCCACTAGGTCAGTTTGGGAATTCACTTTCTATTTAACTACTTAAGTATGAGGGTTGTAGTGGCATCTACTAAAGAACTTCAAACATTTGATATTGGTGATGGAATGTTTTTGGAGGTTTCAGGTATGAAGACTATGTAAAAGATGATATTTTATTATAGGAGAATAGGTTGATGAGAGTATGGAATGAATGTAAACAGTTGTGGATATCAAAATTGGTGTGGATGTTGAATTTGGTCCTATACTAAACATGGAGGACCTATTTAACATCTCAATGATAGTCACAAACCTTGAGCATGAGGAGTCTCGTATTGGTTAAAATCCAGGCCAACATTTAGAAAAGAACTTGGTCTTGGCTTGACATTGAGCGACACTTCAAATGATTTTTCAAGACTAAAGTCCATAGTTATTAATTCTATTCCATTCTGGCACATTTCCTGGACCCGTTCCACATGGAAGAATTGAACAAATCTAAGAATAACACTTCCCTTCCTATTTTTTCTTATTTCACAGTATGTTCATAATATTGTAGCGATATGATGTAACATAATTTCTATCCTGATATCTTTGAGATTTTTCTTGTTCTACGGAGATAAAAGCATTCACGAGATGCAAATTGTATCCAGTAAAAATTGATATTCGCATCTTTTTTGAATTTTTATTTCAAATTTTCTTCTGGAAAGTTTCTCCAAAATGAACACTGGAATGGCCAAAACAGAGGTATGTTCAGTTCCAGTGGGCAAAATGGACACCCACTCCAATGGAATTGACAGCTATGCTAAAGTATATAAAGTTCAACTTTAACACTCAAAATTCATTGTACATAAGACCATTTATAACAGTCAAACAAAGAGAGTTTACTTTCAGAACGTTCAAAATTAACCACAAAGATTTAAGGCCCAAAATTTCATAGTACAAATCTTAGCCCAAAATTTTCTTCTTCTGGAACCATTTTTTTTTTTGTGCACCAGGAAATAATTTAGCCAAAAAATTCAACCTGAAATTGCACTGTATATCTTCTAGACTGAACTTTTCTGGAGTGGTGAAACTTTTGGCTGAATTTTTCATTGATATTTGAAAATGGAAACTCTGAAAGTTAGGTGAAAAATGAAACTGCTCTTCTTCTACCTCTAGAAATATCCCACTCCTAAGCTCAGATTCAGCAGCAGCTAGTTGAGCTTAGATGAATTTTCAGCTTTGGAAAGTCTTTTCTTCTTGAGCTCAAGAGTCATCTTTGAAAAACATTTTGCAGTCTTTTCATGCCTCTAAAGATTTAGGGAGTTACATTCCTGAAGGATCCTCCATACTTCCTTTTCTTCCATTTTACAAGGGTATAATATTCTTGGCTTTCTTTCTTTTCTTAGTATTTATTCTAGCTCCGTGCTTTAGTTCCTTTGATAGACTTGCTTAAAAATAGTAAATTTTGACTGTATGATGAGAGCAATCTAGATCTAGTGTCTATACTCTCTATGGATCATAGCTTAAGCTATCTATGTATGTAGGGCTACCTTTTAAGAACATGTTCTTACTTATAAGCAGATCTTTGCACTTATATTTTGATGTATTGCATCAGTTAGTTTAGTATGATGATAGTCCTGTGAAATTTACCTTATAGTATGTGTTTCTTATTGTCTTCCTGTGGAAATGAGCTGCCAAAACTTACCATAGTTTTGGTGAAGCTTTGTGCTTAAATCTCTCCTCTTAGGTAGTGAATGCTTGTGATAACGTAGGTCCTGAGGCCTGTCCTCAGGTGGCGGCTCCAATCCTTCTTTGTCTTAGGATCTCTATTTCTAAGGTGGTTGAATGTTGCTTCGAAAAGATTTTAAAAAAGGTGTTATTTTCTAAATGAAAAGCTTTTAAAGGAAATCTCAGCATTGTTCTTGAACAACACATAAATAGCCAACGTGGTGCATTAAATTAGTCTTCTCTATCTGCAGTCTGATGCAAGAATTAGCTTTATTGAAAAACAAGTGAAAGAACAAAAGCATGATGCCTATACTATGTAAAGTATTGACCCAATTATGTCAACTCAAATGGATTTTTGTTCGACTGTGAATTTATACAGCTTATTTATGTGGAATAACTTAGCCTAACAAAATGAAGAGTGTCAGTACTCTGAAGAAATAATAAAATGGTCATAACTAACTGTTGTGAAATGAAAAGTGTCCAGTACCTCAGAAACGGCTAAAGAGGATGTTCTTATATGTCATTTAACAAATTATCCTGTGTTCTACAGTTGGCACCAGAGCTAATGAGTTTCCCTCGCTCTAATTCATCATTTTAATTTATTACTTATGTGAACCACTTATTTTTTTCAGGGACACAGAGACTTCCCCGCCTTGTTGGCCTTTCTAAGGCCCTTGAAATGATGCTGGTATGTTGTCATGGTTATTGTATGTGGTTGTCTTTTTCTACTAATTATTATTTAACTAATACTACTTTTGAAATCCTAAGAGTTTCTAACACCTTCATTCTGTTTCTCTCTGTATCTCCAAACAGATGTCAAGGCCAATCAAAGCAGAGGAAGCACATGTGTTAGGTCTTGTGGCTGCAATAGCTCCAACGAGTGAGTTGGTTATGGCAGCTCGTCGCTGGGCTCTTGATATTGTGGATTGTAGGAGACTATGGGTTGTAAGTCTTTATCGAAATGACAAGTTAGAGTCTCTTGGGGAGGCTAGGGAAATTCTGAAGTTTGCCAGAGCTCAAGCCAAAAAGCAAGCTGCCAATCTCCAACATCCGTTTCTAGACCCCAGTATGGGAAACTTCCTCCAAACATGGACTATTATGTTCTTTCTTTCTTAGCATTCTAATCTGCTTGACATCATCTCAGTGTACAAATGATCTGGGTTAACTTCTCCTCTTTTCTTCATTTTTCTTCCTCTTAGGTTCGAAGCATAAAATACTGCAAACTATTAGAATTGAAACTAGAAGGCATCAACCTCCTCAAAAGTAGCACCCAAAATGCTTGTACTTTATTTTATTCCATGGATAGCCTGTCTGCAAATTTTCTTTAGTGAAATTATTGTCAATGAATTCTTCTCGCTTGGATTTGCAAAAAGAATGTCTCTCTAACTTAGATCTGTAACACTAATAAATGGAACCTTGTCCTCTGTTTCAAAACTGAATGATATTTGGTATTTCCCTTTCCCATTTGGGGTGTTTGTGTGTCTATCTATCGATCTATATATATATATATATATATATATATATATATATATATATATATATATATATATTTGGTATTTCCCATTCCCATTTAGGGTGTGTGTGTGTGTGTATTGTATCCTTCCAATTGTGTTGCTATCATTGTACTATTACTGTTTTACAACTTAGACATGCATGCTTAAATATATGTGCACATGTGTGTTTGTATTGTGAAAAGATGCCTATGTATTTCTTGTATTATCACTAGTATGATACATTTTTTCTTCTCTTATGTCAACAGGTTCCTGGGATCACTGACCTGGGTTGGGTACCAAGGAAAATAACTAAAGTTGCTATTCTTGGGGGAGGATTAATGGGTTCAGGAATTGCGACTTCATTGATTTTGAGTAATTATCCTGTGATACTGAAAGAATAAATGAGAAGTTCTTAGAGGCTGGGATTGGCAGAGTCAAAGGTGAGCATCATATTAACATTCCAACAGGATTACTGCACCAAAACATCATACTTCATTTTTCTTTTATGCTCTTATTATGTTCAAGGAATAATAGCTTTAGCAAAGGAAGGAAGAAAAGTTAATCAAAAGAGCAGAGACATTGAGCAATGCACAGATCAAAAAGAATTTCTAACTAAAATCTGCTAATTAGTCTCCCACATAGATTTGCTAGAATACTCAACACCTACATGAAAAAGGCAAAAACCTGGGCTGCTTTTTCACTTTGAATGACGATATGATTAATCATATGTTCTTCTCTTTTGTTCTTGGACCATGTATTTGCTAGGAGGTTGAACTTGTATGTCAAAAACTTATCCACTGCTTCTGTCCTATAGATATATTCTATGGAAGAAAGGATGAGAGCCCCACAATTTTGGAAAAAGTGAACAGGTGACGGTTTATAGGGAAAGGCTTAACTGAGAAGAGTAACTATAAGACACCCCGCTATTCTTTAACCAAGTAACATTAAGATGACAACTTCATCAGAAACAGTCATTATAATTCAATTTTCGGTGGAGAAGCACTCTTACCTTCTAGATGTGATCTGTTTGCAGCCAACTTGCAAAGTCGTGTAAAGAAAGGAAAAATGACTAAAGATAAACTTGAGAAAACTCTCTCTCTTCTCAAGGGGGTTCTCGACTATGAAAGCTTTAAAGATGTGGACATGGTTATAGAGGTAAGGTTGGCTGGTCTATTTTGACCTATTTTCTTGTCTTTTCTTTTTCTATTCTTTGATCTTTACTGTTATATTGGCAACTTATTCAAGCAGGCTGTTATTGAGAATGTGTCTTTAAAGCAACAAATCTTTGCTGATCTTGAGAAATACTGCCCGTCCCATTGCATTCTTGCTGGTAATACTTCTACCATTGACTTGGATTTGATTGGAGAAAAGACCAAGTCTGATGATCGTATAGTTGGGGCACATTTCTTCAGGTAATGTGTGCTTCAGAACAATTCCTTAAATTTCTTTTACTTCTCACTTTAGATGTAACTGATGGTTTTCTGCTGCAGTCCTGCTCACATTATGCCGCTTCTGGAAATAGTTCGTACTAAAAGGACATCTCCTCAAGTGATTGTTGATTTACTAGATGTTGGGAAGAAAATCCGTAAAACCCCTGTTGTTGTTGGGAACTGCACTGGCTTTGCTGTCAACAGGATGTTTTTTCCTTATTCGCAATCTGCATTCTTAATTGTTGATTGTGGCTTAGATATTTATCAAATTGATCGAGCTATCACAAAATTTGGAATGCCTATGGGTCCATTCAGGTAAACAAGTCAAAGACTAAGAGTTTTAAGGTGTTATTTACCCCTTTTAAGAAATCATCGCTTTGGCACATCTTGAACCTAAACAAATTAAGAGCCATAAGTTCCAAGACCATAAAATTATGATATATACATTGCCTCTATACCATTAATCTTTCGTTCCTTGGAAGAAATGAGATGATTATGGGTCATTCCATTGGCACATTTTGAATTAAGTTCATTAGTCCCAAGTCCGCGCAATTATGATGTAGAATTTCTTTTCAATTTCCATGGAAGAAATGAGATGATTACCTTCGCTTTAGAAAGAAGATTTTCTTGAAGTTGCTCCATGCTAATGCATCTCTTTGTTCCTTAATGCAGAATGGTTGATCTGGTGGGTTTTGGGGTGGCAATTGCAACAGGCATACAGTTCATTGAAAACTTCCCCGACAGATGCTACAAATCGGCTCTGATGTCAGTCATGGCCGAGGAAAAGAGAACAGGTGAGAAGACATTGTAAAAAAGGGCAGCCCCGGTGCACAAAGCTCCCGCCTATGCGGGGTTTGGGGAAGTGGCGGGCCACAATGGCCTAAAGTAGGCAGCCTTACCTTGCATTTTTGCAAGAGGCTGATTCCACGCCTTGAACCCGTGACCTCAAGGTCACATGACGACAACTTTTACCGTTGCACCAAGGCTCCCCTTCAACTTTTACCGTAGGTGAGAAGACATTGTCATTGCATAAATTGGCAATGCTCTAAACAAGTTAGCTGAGCCTTTTTTTATTGCAAATTTAAAATTTTCAACTAATTGGTCTAACGCTTGTAATCCTGCTTTCCTACTGCTTATGTTGTCACTCTGGTTCTATCATCTCAGTTAAGGATATATTCTTGCACGTTAATAGCTGTTGTTGTTGCACGTTTATCAGTTGAAGCCAGTCGAAAGGGTTTCTATGTATATGATAATAAGCGCAAGGCTAGCCCAGACCGTGAGATAAAGAAATACATTGAGAAATCTAGGGAGATTGCTAGCGTCACTGCTGGCCCCAAGGTCCTTTCTCTGTATGACATATATTTATGGCTTTGTCTCTCTTTGTGCATGAGTGTGATTCAGACATAAATCTTTCTGTCAGTGAATTTGATAAAGTTATCTCCTTAACCTTAGCCGCGGTAGTGTTAGTTCCTTAAGTTGAAGCCATGTCTTTCTTGTAAGTTCTATTGGCTTTCTTAGGACCAAGTTTTGGTCCTTTGAAAAGAGTTCGGCCTTCCTGTGGGTCAAGAACTCTTTGTCACTGTGGTTATGTCAGTTGCTCTGATATTTCAGTGGCATTTTTGGTCTTGTTCATGAAGGGCACTGACGTTCTGCTATCATGGAATCATACATTATTCATGCTTTAGTAAACAAAAGAAAACAGAATAAATGCTTACTTGCTGTGCCTTCTAATATGATTCTCCCTAGTGCAATATGCCCGTGTCAACAGCTCTCATGGTTTTCTTCCCCAGTGGTTGGACCTTTATTCAAAAGTCTCAGTGGTCATATCTGCTGTGGTTTTGGGTGCAGCTAATGAGGTTATCAGATAAGGATATTGTGGAGATGATTTTCTTCCCAGTTGTAAATGAGGCCTGCTGGGTTCTTGCCGAGGGGATCGCTGTAAAGTCATCAGACCTAGACATTGCCTCGGTTATGGGCATGGGATTCCCAGCGTACAGGTTCTTTGGTTTTCCTTAAGAGCTATTTCATGACACCAAAATATATTTGACTCTCACTCTTATCCTGCTGTCCATTTCTTTGTGATTAGAGGGGGTGTCATGTTCTGGGCTGATTCTCTTGAATCCAGTTACATATCCTCAAGACTGGATGCCTGGTCAAAAGCATATGGCGACTTCTTCAAGCCTTGTAATTACTTGGCAGAAAGAGCTTCCAAAGGCATTTCTTTGGTAAGAAATACTGTTCTTCGTTGGAATACATCTTTATCTGTATATGGCATTTTCTATTTTTTTTTTTTTTTTTTTTCTTTTTAAATTTCAGTTATCTGACATTTGAAAACATTGTCCAGAGTGCCCCGGCGGAGCAGGTCAAGTCTCGACTGTAGACTATACATTCCATGTAACCTTTTCCTTTATAGTGGTTCTCCAAGATTGCTCAATTCAGGTTTGACGATGGAGGCCAATCTAAGTAGGCCACTAGGCAAAATCATTTGAATAATACGATGCTCTGCATCTCGAATCAAGCATTATCAGTTCTAACGCGGGCTTCTGAGCCTGTTGATAGTGGTCTCCTCTGGACAGTCTTTTGGAACCAGGATTGGGCTGATTCAATAATCAAGCATGAAATTTGGTTACATAGCTTGCAGTTCCTTTGTAGTTTCTTTCTTGGTTTAATATTCAGTGAAGCCTTGTGGTGCAGTGCCACAACAAGGAGTATCACCTTGGTGACTAGGGTTCGAGGCCATGCATCGTGTGCGCGTGCGTGCGTGTCTATTATTGGGAAAAAATATAATAAAGAATAAAAATTCTTCATGATCTCCACGCCATGCATATGAAGGCAAAGCATCTCTTTTATGCTATTTCTTCCAAAGGATGAAGAAAACTGAAACTGGATCTATTTATGTTGATATTTTGTGAGCAACTTGGGCATTTCAAATAAAGTCTTCTGTTGCTGTGTGGGTCTCCCATTGTGCACTTAAGAAGCTGCTATATGGATCAGAGTGTTGGGTAGTTAAGAAACATCATACTTATAGGCTGAGTGTCGCAGAAATGAGGATGTTGAGATGGATGAGTGGTAAGATAAGAAAGGATAGAATTAGAAATGAAAATATTAGAGGAAATTTAGGGATAGCACCAATAGGTAATAAGATGAGGGAGATTAGACTTAGATGGTTTGGACATGCTCAAAGGAGGCCAACAATGGCACCAGTTAGGAGTGAGGCAATGCAATTTGAAGGTTCTAAAAGGGCAAGGGGAAGGCCCAAAAGAACGTGGATAGAAGTGGTGAGGAAAGATTTAAAAACTTTGGGACTAAATGAAGTCATGATATTTAATAGAGTGGAATGGAGGAATAAGATTCATGTGGCTGACCCCTCATTGGGATAAGGTCTTGATGATGATGATGATGAATTATTTGCAACTTTACATCTGGAAATAATTTCTTTTATGAATGGTAGTTGGATTAAGATCGCAGATCTCCACCCACATCCAAACAACTTGAGGAGAACTTGTGAACAATCACCACAACAGGGCAGATTACAGAAACAAAATATTAGGCACTTAGCCCGGTTGAAAAAGACTGACACAAAGGTAAGAGAGGCTAATGCCTCTTTTGGGCAGTTCATATTGGGCGAATTGATGGTCAGAGTGCGGAAGAAGCCATCTGATTTCATCGAGCTTGTGGCATAATTGCCACGGACCCATAGTGATTGCGGATTCACCTTGGATAATGAATGGCTGAAAGTGATAGTTGGCCAACTGTGCCCCCATTCGTATTCAATTTGAAGCTTCCGTAGGAGGACACCACTGGCTTAGTCTTCTCCTTCCTCTTATTAGAACTGAAAATCTCGAACCAATTTCTTCGTAGTCCATCAGCCGATGTGCCGTTGAAATCTATTTGCAGATATACGCATCGACAGATCATCCTTCCGTTCTCTTGTTCTGGAAGAGCCTATGACTCCTCCGGAGCCATAAAGACCAAAAGATCGTACACAGGCCCAGATATCAAATAATCTTGAATCTTCTTTTGGTTTTGAATATCACCCACTGGTTAAGGGACGCAAATGCTGCGGAAAACAGTATCTGACATTGCAAAGGTGGAGAAACCAGAACCAAATCCCGTTAGAATTAAAACATCCGAACCACGTGTGTTCTATGCTTTCCAACTGCTAACAACAAAATTGGCAAATAGAAGGGTCGAACCTATTTAGGGATGGCAAAATGCGACACAACACGATAATACAACTCGAATTCGACATGGATTTAGTGGGTTAGGGTTGAGTCCTATTGTGTTCATGTCATTTATTGGGTCAACCCGGAAATGACACTCCCAAAATTGTGTCATGTTCGTGTCAGCCATGAGGACCTGTTGTGTTGACCCGTCTGATGAGCGACTTGCTAACCCTTCGTGTTGACCTGTATGCCATGCGACTTGTTAACATGTCGTGTTCACCTGTCATACTTGCGACCTGTTAAACCATCGTGTTGACACGTTTGACTCGCAACCTATTAACCTGTTGTATTGAGCTATCTGATTTTGTAACAAACATAACTTGATTTATTTATCTTACTAAAAAGGATGGTTACTGAAAACCCGTCCTTTATTCTTATTGATTTATATTGATATAGTACAGTTCCTTAAAAATTGTCCTATATTGACAATAAGTTGGTAAGGTAACCACCACTAATCAGCAAGTAAACTGATAAGTTTGATAATATAATTCATAAATTAAATATATAAGACGGTTCTAAAAAAACTGTCCTATATTATTACTAAATAATCGTCCTTTATTCTTATAAGACTGCCCACCAGACATTACATTAGTAACAACACGGTACTAATTGCCGTAGCAGTTACCACTAAGTTGTTACTTGTTAGCCTTTGAGAAAGTTATAAATAGATGGGATAGAGGACGGTTATTTAGTAACTGTCCTATATTATTTAGTAATATAGGACCATTATTGAGAACCATCCTATATTCTTATAGAAATATAGGACGGTTTTGAGTAACTGCCCTATGATCTTTAATATAAGATAGCTTTTAATTAACCGTCCTTTATTGTACACCTTTCTAATCTTTACCACTAACCAGTTTCTTTATTTATTTATTTTTTTGTTTTTGTTTGTTACCCGTACATTCTTCCTGCAGTTATATTTATCAAAGTACACTAATTCAACAATCATTATTGGAGTGTGACAAAATAACACATTCACTCCATTCTTTATGCTACATTTACAATCATTGTAGTTGTACACATTCACTTCCAACTTCCAACTTCCAACTTCCAACATTGCACATTCTTAACTTCCCCATACACTTGACATTGAATTAAACATTTGAACTAAAGAAAAAAGGAATACATTTACAATCATTACACATTTGCTTCCAAGTTCAAACATTGCACATTTAACTTCCTCATACAGTACACTTCACATTGAATTGAAAATTTGAGTTGGTGAACTAAAGAAAGCACACCCATACATAATACATTCACAACTCTACAATTCTTCTCCATAGATTACCCTATGTTTGGTTGAACACTCCAATCTTCCATCATTGAAATAAAGAAAGCACACACATTGAAACATACTTCAATCAAAAGAAAATGGAATACATCCATAGAAATGAACTTATGTTTTGTATTTCATTTGAGTAAAACGTACATTAATTCATCAGTCAATATGTGATAAAATAACACATTTACTTTTGTAACTTGTAGGCTACATTTACAATCATTGTACACATTCACTTCCAACATTCCATAACTTCTCCATACAATTCACATTGAATTGAACTAAAGAAAGCACACCCAATCATCTATACATTCACTCTTCTCAATAGACAACCATATGTCTAGTTCAGGACACCAACTTCCCATCATTGAAACAAAGAAAACACATATATTGACACATAATATACTTCAATCAAAAGAAAAATGGAATACATCTATAGAAATGAACTTATTTTTGTATTATATTTGAGTAAAAAGTACATATATGATTGATACATTCATTTACATCAGTGAACTATAAATTAAAATTTATAATATTATTTTGTCCATTCCATTCTAATATTGTCTAGATCCAATTGGGAGTAACTCTTTGTAACACCCCGGTTTTATTTATTTATTTATAATAATAATAATCGTAGTAGTCGTAATAGGGATCCCATGTTAAAAACTTTATATTAATTATTTTATTAAAAAATGATTGAAAACCACCGGGTGTTATTTTCTTTTCCAAAACATCACAATTATAAATTTAAAATATAATTAAATTTTTGCAGCAATACAATTGAAACAATACACATGTTAAACCAACTTCAAAATCATCGGCTCCTTTATTTTTCAACCAATAATTATCCCAAAACACAATAATAATGTGACTCAGGGTCTATCTAGCATAACATCCCACCTAAATGTCCATCATATGTATAACTATCATAATCAAATCCATAAAATAAAAGTATACAGTTCATAAAGAAAGTCATGTGGTAGTCCATTTATTTACTCATGTCATTGTCTATGAGTCAAAGTAAAGGAAATCTCCCATTGCTATCACGATCTCTTAACGATCTTGCCGTTCTTGCTGTTGCGCTCGAGATCAAGGCATTGCAAACAAAGCAATGCCTCAGCAAGCTATTGCTTGTGTAGGTATATAGACAATTAATGTAATAAAGATGGAATAAATGAATAAGAGTGGCAATAAAATAAAAGATCTATCATCTATAAAAATAAAATCATTATAACTCATGCCAACATAGTATCAAATTATCAAGTTCGATAAAACATGCATCTCATGGATTTAAAACATGATATGATCAATATAAATGAGTATACAATAATAACAGGGCACCCTAAGGTACATGGGTCCCATGAGCGTCCCATATACTTGTATCACCGATCATGAGTACTCATATCCAACCTCTGAGTCTTGTCACACCTAGGCATACAATCACATCTCCATGCTCATCATGCAAGCATACAGAATAAGAGTATGGATAGTCATGTTGCAGTGGCAACCCTCCAGGGTCTCAACTACTGTCGCTCTCCGTTGACACCATAATGTGAGACTTAGTGTCTGTCCCCATGGAAAGGCCTGGACTGGTAGTGTGGACTATCCATGTTACCAACCCCTACCAAAAGTCATCTACGGGCAGGTGTTTATCATATCACAATCATATTACATCACAGATCTCAGAGGGTGGCTGGCCAGCCCTCTCCCTCCTAGCATGACATCCACCGGGTGAGAGCACCCATCATAAAACTCAAAACACGAAAATCACGTATATCGAAAATCAGGAGCACTCGTGGCTTGCAATCCCCAAGCACGCCCCTCATCCCAGGGTTAGCCTCTAAAAGGACCAGCCACCAAGCCTCCACTTTCCTTCCTCATGAAAACTCATCAGTTTCAGTGATGCAATAAGAAAAGATAATTTTCTAATTGTGAATAAGTAGATAATCTCAATCTCATCAAAACCATCGGTCATAATCCATTCAATACATGATTGAAATCAAATAGCGATCATAGCATAAAACTCTAAATCTCACAAAATCATCGATTAATAATAAGTGCAATTTAAATCACAATCAATCATGATGCCATGATAATACAAGGTTTTAAAATCAAAACGAAACATTAAATGTTGTCACCTACCTAATGTGAGATCACTCAACTTGAGTGTATAATCCCCTACTCTTATATGTTCAGATGTACCTGTTAGTACCACAATGCTATTTTGTGTTATTTATTTCATCATAAGAGAATCTATGGTGATCCAACCGTTGGGTCATCCTCTAATATCCTTAATTATGATTTGGTTCTTAACTTTAGTCTCATCTCATGTTCATTTGTTAGTTTTGTGTGTGTATCTAACGTTTATTCCTAAATTTGATAGTTAGATCATCCTTAGATCATCAATTTTCCAAGATCTTAGGTAGACCAATGGTCTAGATCAATTTATAGAGTAATTACATCTAATTTACTCCACTTGCACTTCTTTAGTATCATATATTTTCTATTTGTTCAAGTTCTAGGGTCTGATCGCCTTTTGATTGGTCGGATCTAAGTTATTAATTAATAGTTTATAATTTAACTAATTTAAAAGTGGTCAATGGTAAGTTTCTAAGTTAAATCTAGGTCCATGTTGTCAAGAGGATCACAACGGATGTTTCCGATCGTGATTTGGACCTCTGTAGTTCTCAAAATCATGTTTTTTGTAAAAATATTTCATAAATTAATACTATTAATTTATAGAAGGTCGGGCGGTGCACCGATTTACACCAGTGCCCCAGTTTACATTGAGTTACACTAACGCCCAGTTTACACTGGGTTACACCAGCGGCCCCGGTTTACACTGAGTTACATCAGCGGCCTCGATTTACACTGGGTTAAAGCTGCGCGACGCGGAAACTGGCGCTAAGGAAGATGACCGGAGTCCCGTTGTCGCCGGTGACCCTACAAGTGTCCAAAATTTACAATTTTTTTACCATTTTGCTCAGAATTTGATGTATTTTTCATTTCTACCATTCCTTTGACTTGAATTTTCTAAAAACTAAGGTTTTTATGCAATTTTCTCCCCATGTTCTTAAAACTTCCCTAGCTACGGGTTTTGATGATTTTCGGCAACACCAGCCGTTGGATCTCTCTCAAATTTAAAGGCCTTGTTCCTGGGTTCCTTATGCCCTAAATGGATGGTCCGATCTTTGGTTAAATGATGTTTTATGCACCTATTGATGCTCCAACAGTAGCGTGTACATGTTCTAGGAAAAACAATGTTTTTCCATCGTTTTTTTTTTTAATTTTCCATGCATGCTATTGATGCATATGCACACATGAAATTAGGGAAATTTCAGGGTTGGGGTTTACCTCAAACGATTGATCACTCGTTGATGCTGCCGGATCCCTAGTCGCCGAAAAACTTGAGTTTTGCAGAAGCTAGGGTTTAGGAGAAAATTCGATGGAAACGAGGGAGAAGATGGTGATTAAGGCCAACTGAGGGAGATATAGATCATGCTGGAAAGGGGGAAGGGAAATTGTTCCCTTATACGTCTCCCTCTGACAATTTCTCCTGCAAAATCGTCGGATCTGATAAGGTAAGGTGGAAAGGGGTGCTGTTATCAAAACTGCCCCCTATTTCGGGCTCTGCCAATTTACCACTTTGACTAATATAATAGTTTTTTTCCTTAACTCCTTGACTTTCGTAGCTAGTATGCCCACAAGTCTCTCCTCAAATGTCATATTAGGCCGTAACTCTCCTGGGATCTGTTCCAACACGTGTGATGGATCTGATACATATTTCCTCAGCATGGATACATGAAAAACATCATGCACATTTGCCAATTGTGGTGGTAAGGTTAGCTGGTAAGCTACTGACCCAACTCTATGTAATATCTCAAAAGGTCCAACATACTTGGGGTTAAGCTTCCCTTTATTTCTAAACCTCATCACTCCTTTCAGGGGGGAAACCTTAAGGAATACATAATCACCTTCCGAGAACTCTAAATCTTTCCTCCTCTTATCAGCATAACTTTTCTATCGACTGTGAGCTGTCAATAATCTCTTCCAAATAAGTTGAATTTTCTTTGCGCATTCTTTCACCAACTCGGACTTCACTATTCGTCTCTCTCCCATATCACTCCAACATAAGGGAGACCGACAAGGTCTGCCATAAAGTGCCTCGTATGGAGCCAAGCCGATACTCGCGTGATGACTATTACTATAGGCAAACTCTATTAGTGGTGAGTGATCTTCTCAGCTACCCTTCCAATCCATAACACAAGCTCGCAACATATTCTTAATTGTTTGGATGGTACTCTCACTCTGACCGTCCGTTTGAGGGTGGAATGCTGTGCTAAATTTCAGCCTTGATCCTAATGCCTCTTGCACGCTCTTCTAGTATTTTGAGGTAAACTGAGTATCTCGATCCTATATAATCGTCAAGGGAACTCCATGTAGACTCACAATCTCCTTGAAATATAGTTTTGCTAGGCTGTCCACTATGTGATTTTGTCTGATAGGATGGAAATGAGCGAACTTGGTCAACTTGTCCACAACGACCCACATCATGTCATGGCCCTTAACAGTTCTTGGAAGACCCACAATAAAGTCCATGGTAATATGATCCCACTTCCATTCAGGAAGGTCCAATATCCGAAGTAGTCCTGATGGACACTGATGCTCAGCCTTGACCTGCTAACAGGTCAAACATCGTGCAACGCACTCTCTAACATCCTTCTTCATACCATTCCACCAGAAATGTCTCCTAAGATCCTGATACATCTTTGTACCTCCAGGATGAATTGTATACGGGGACTGGTGTGCCTCTAAAAGTAACTCACACCTCAATTCGTCATTTGCTAGTACTACCAGCCTACCCTTAAATCTGACTCCTCCATCTGGTCCCCTAGCAAAATCTGCCTTATCTACTAGATCTTGTGTCTCTTTATCTTTGTCCTGTGCCTCTAAGATCCTATTGAAGAACTTAGACCGAGTCAACAAATTGGCAATCATTACCCCAGACTTCCTACTCAGGGCATCTGCAACGACATTAGCCTTCCTAGGATGGTACTGTATGGTGAAGTCGAAGTCCTTGAGATACTCCATCCATCTACACTGCCTCATGTTCAAATCACTCTGAGTAAAGAAGTACTTGAGGCTCTTATGATCAGTGAATACCTCAAACTTCTCACCATAAAGATAATGTCTCCAGGACTTCAACGCAAATACCGCTGTTGCTAACTTCAAATCATGTGTTGGGTAATTTACCTCATGTGTCTTCAACTGTCTCGACGCATAGGCAATTTACCATCCCATGTTGCATCAACACTACTCCTAATCCCTTGCTAGAGGCATCGCAATAAACCACATAACCACCTGCATCTGATGGTAAAGTCAATACTGGAGCAGTAGTAAGTCTCCTCTTGAGCTCTTGGAAGCTCTCCTTGCAAGCTTCGGTCCATACAAATTGAATGTCTTTCCTGGTCAGGGTGCTCAATGGTAATGCAATTTTAGAGAATCTCTTTATGAAACGATGATAATATCCTGCCAAACCTAGAAAATTGCGTATCTCAGTCACTGTCTTAGGTCTCTCCCAATGTAGTACTGCCTTAACTTTCACTGGATCCACAGCCACTCCATCTTTAGATATTAAGTGGCCTAAGAACTGCACTTGATTTAACCAAAAATCACACTTACTAAACTTAGTGTACAACTTATGTCAACGAAGTGTGTCCAGTACTGTGTGGAGATGCTCCCTGTGTGCCTCATGACTAGGCAAAAAAATCAAGATGTCATCAACGAAGACAATCACAAACTTATCTAAATAAGCTTGGAAGATACGATTCATCATATCCATGAACATTGCAGGTGCGTTCGTCAATCCAAACGGCATCGCCAAGAACTCATAGTGGCCATAGCGACTTTTAAAAGTAGTCTTTGAGATATCCTCTTCTCTAACCCTCAGTTGATGATATCCCAACCTCAGGTCTATCTTGGAGAACACTCGTGCTGATTGGAGCTGGTCAAATAAATCATCTATGCATGGCAAAGGGTATTGATTCTTTATAGTAACACTATTCAACAACTGATAGTTAATGCATAGTCTTAGTGATCCATCCTTTTTCTTCACAAAAAGGACTGGTGCTCCCCATGGTGATCCACTCGGCCTGATGAAACCCTTACCTAATAACTCTTGCAATTGCACTTTAAGCTCTCTCAAGTCTGCTGGAGCCATTGGGTATGGTGCCTTAGAGATAGGTGATGTACCCGACACTAAGTCAATGGTAAAGTCAATCTCCCTGCTGGCAGCAATCCTGGTAACTCCTCAGGGAAAACATCAGCAAATTCACGGACAACATCAATATCGTCAAGCTGTGGTTGCTCCTTATCCTCAACAGTCACATACACGAGGAATGATCTACACCCTCGTGAATAAAATTGTGCTGCCTTCATCGTAGAAATGATGCATGTACTTGATGGACCTTTCCTACCATGGTACACTATTTCTGGTTGCCCAGGTAGAAGAAAAGTGACCCACTTCTTTCGGCAGTCTACAGTAGCCCAATAGTTGGCTAACCAATCCATCCCAAATATAACATCATAGTCAACCATGTCTAGTAAAATAAAGTTAGAGTCCATCCTCATGCCTGATATCTCCACGGGTATCTCTTGAAGAGACTCGGTAGTCTCTACTGTCTCTCCCACAGGTGTCATAATATCTAACCCAAATGCTAATTTATGCACACAAACATCAAGGCAAGATGCAAAAATGCATGATATAAAACAATGAGTGGACCTTGTGTCAAAGAGGACCCTGGCATGTCGGTCATAGACTAGAAGAGTACCTTCAACGACCTGGTGTGATGCCTGCACCTGTCTTGATGTGATGACAAATACTCATCCCTGATTACGCAGTACGGTAGCAGTCTTTGCACCCATCTCGGTCTGCCTCTCTCTCTGCCCCTTAGGACGTCTTTAATGAAATGGCCTACATCTCCAGAGTTGAAACACTTGTATGGCTATCTTTGGAAAGGTTCCTGGTGTTGTCGCTGTAGTTGGGGCTGCCTCTGTTGCTGTGGTCTGTCGAATCTATTGCACCCTCGCCTAGGGTACCAACCCTTGCACCTGTCGCATCTCTTCTTCTCTGTGTCTCTCTTAAGCTTGGTCTGCGGCTGATAACCTAGTGCTCTATGTGCCTGCATAGCATTAAAGGGCCTCTTGCCCTTAATGGGCTGGTATGTGCTCCCTCTAGTCCTAAGAGAGTTCTTCTCCAGCATGGATGCCATGTTCGCTGCATCTCTCACAGTAGTAGGTCGGGAAGTAATCACCCGATCTCTCAACCAGGGTGTCAGTCCATCCACAAATCTGTCTATTGCCTCCTTATCTGAGGCAAGTGCGGTAGGGGTAAACCTTCTCAGTTTGGTAAATCAGTTTAGGTACTACTGAACCATCATGTCTCTTTGCTCCAAGGTGGCAAACTCTTTCTTCAATTATTGTAATGCATGGGGTGGAAAGTGTAAAGGTTTGCCACCAAAAGCCTACCTCACCCTTTAGTAGGTAGGCAGCTACTCAGACTTGATCCTCTGGTGCAATCTTCATGGGGTCAAATGTCCTTTTTGCCTCGAATACCATCGCTGCGCATCCTCAGTATCACCATCGCCATAGAAAGGTGGCACCATCTTTTGGAATCTTTCTAATAGTTTATCTGACTTATTTGGATCACTAGTAGCATCACCCTCTGTGGTCTTAGGTGCTGGTGGTTCTTGTACGGGGTGGTGGAATGAACAGATGAGTCCATCGGTGCCAATGGAGGCAGTGTGACAGGGTTATGGTTCACAACCTGAATCGCAGTCCTAACTTGTTGCTGTATGAGCGGTATCAGCCTAACATTACCCTGTTCACCAACTCGGCATTGTGATCCCCTTGATCAGAGGACTCATCAGGTGGGGGAACTAGTGTAGAAGGGGTAGACCTTGTCCTTCTTCGAGGAGCCATTTGTCAAAGATTTAAATACCACTAAGTGTAAGTTCTTCTCTCCTAGTTCCCCTTCAATTACATTTTATGGATTGTTACTCACAAATAAATAGACATTTGTAAAGATTATGATGGAATAGACTGGGCTCTGATACCAACTGTAACACCTTGGTTTTTTATTTCATTTTATAATAATAATAATCATTGTAGTCGTAATCGGGATCCCATGTTAAAAACTTTATATTAATTATTTTATTAAAACATTTATTGAAAACCTCTGGGTGTTATTTTCTTTTTCCAAAACATCACAATTATAAATTTAAAATATAATTAAATTTTCGCAGCAATACAAATGAAACAATACACATGTTAAACCAACTTCAAAATCATCGACGCCTTTATTTTTCAACCAATAATTATCCCAAAACACAATAATAATGTGGCCCAGGGTCTATCCATCATAACAACCCACCTAAATGTCCATCATATGTATAACATCATAATCAAATCCATAAAATAAAAGTATACAGTCCATAAAGAAAGTCATGTGGTAGTCCATTTACTTACTCATGTCACTGTCTATGAGTCAAAGTAAAGGAAATCTCCCACTGCTATCATGGTCTCTTAATGGTCTTGCCCTTCCTGCTGTCGCGCTCGAGATCAAGGCATTGCAAACAAAGAAATGCCTCAGCAAGCTATTACTTGTGTAGGTACATAGTAATTAATGTAATAAAGATGGAATAAACGAATAAGAGTGGTGATAAAATAAAAGATCTATCATTTATAAAAATAAAATCATTATAACTCATGCCAACATAGTATCAAATTATCAAGTTTGATAAAACATGCATCTCATGGATTTAAAACATGATATGATCAATATAAATGAGTATACAATAATAACAGGGCACCCTAAGGTACATGGGTCCCATGAGCATCCCATACACTTGTATCACCGATCATGAGTACTCATATCCAACCTCTGAGTCTTGTCACACCCAGGCATACAATCACATCTCCATGCTCATCATGCAAGCATACAGAATAAGAGTATGGATAGTCATGCTGTAGTGGCAACCCTCCAGGGGCTCAACTACTGCCGCTCTCCGTCGACATCATAATGTGAGACTTAGTGTCTGTCCCCATGGAAAGGCCTGGACTAGTAGTGTGGACTATCCATGTTACCCACCCCTACCAAAAGCCATCTACGGGTAGGTGTCTATCATATCACAATCATATTACATCATAGATCTCAGAGGGTGGGTGGCCGAACCTCTCCCTCCTAGCATGACGTCCACCGGGTGAGAGCACCCGTCATAAAACTCAAAACACGAAAATCACGTATGTCAAAAATCAAGAGCACTCGTGGCTTGCAATCCCCAAGCATGCCTCTCATCCCAGGGTTAGCCTCTAAAAGGACCAGCCACCAAGCCTCCACTTTCCTTTCTCATGAAAACTCATCAATTTCAGTGATGCAATAAGGAAAGATAATTTTCTAATTGTGAGTAAGTAGATAATCTCAATCTCATGAAACCATCGGTCATAATCCATTCAATACATGATTGAAATCAAATATCGATTATAGCATTAAACTCTAAATCTCACAAAATCATTGATTAATAATAAGTGCAATTTAAATCACAATCAATCATGATGCCATGATAATACAAGGTTTTAAAATCAAAACGAAACATTAAATGTCATCACCTACCTTGATGTGAGATCACTCAACTTGAACGTATAATCCCCTTCTCTTATACGTTTAGATGTACCTGTCAGTACATTAATGCTATTTTGTGTTATTTATTTCATCATAAGAGAATCTATGATGATCCAACTATTGGATCATCCTTCAATATTCTTAATTATGATTTGGTTCTTAACTTTAGTCTCATCTCATGTTCATTTGTTAGTTTTGTGTGTGTATCTAATGTTTATTCCTAAATTTGACAGTCAGATCATCCTTAGATCATCAATTTCCCAAGATCTTAGTTAGACCAATGGTCTAAATCAATTTATAGAGTAATTACATCTAATTTACTCCACTTTCCCTTCTTTAGTATCATATATTTTCTATTTGTTCAAGTTCTAGGGTTTGATCTCCTGGATCTAAATTATTAATTAATAGTTTATAATTTAACTAATTTAAAAGTGGTCAATGGTAAGCTTTTAATTTAAATCTAGGTTTGCGTCATCAAGACAATCACAATGAATGTTTTTGATCGTGATTTGGACCTCTATAGCTCTCAAAATCATTTTTTTTGTAAAAATATTTCATAAATTAATATTATTAATTTATAGAGGGTCGAACGGTGCACCGATTTACACCAGCGCCCAGTTTACACCAAGTTACACAAGCGGCCCCAGTTTACACCGGGTTACACTGGCGCCCAGTTTACACCGGGTTACACCGGCGCAATGAGGAAACCAGCATCGGGGAAGACTACTGGAGTTCGGTTGTCGCCTGTGACCCTACAAGCGTCTAAATTTCACAATTTTTTCACCATTTTGCCTAAAATTTGATTTATTTTTCATTTCTACCATTCCTTTGACTTGATTTTTCCAAAATCTAAGGTTTTTATGCGATTTTTTTCCTATGTTCCTAAAACTTCCATAGCTACAATTTTTCATGATTTTTGGCAACATCAGCCATTGGATCTCTTTCAAATTTAAAGGGCTTGTTCCTGGTTCCTTATGCCCTAAATGGACAGTTTGATCTTTGGTTAAATGATGTTTTATACGCCTATTGACGCTCCAATTGTAGTGTGTACATGTTCCAGGAAAAATGATGTTTTTCCATCATTTTTTTTGACTTTCTATGCATTCTATTGATGCATATGCACACATGAAATTAGGAAAATTTTAGGGTTGGGGCTTACCTCAAAAGACTAATCACTCGTTGACGTTGCCGGATCCCTAGTCGCCGAAAAACTTGGGTTTTGCAGAAGCTAGGGTTTAGGAAAAAACTCGATGGAAATGAGGGAGAATATGGTGATTAAGGCCAACTGAGGGAGATATACATCATGCTGGAAAGGGGGAAGGGAAACTCTTCCCTTATACATCTCCCTCCGATGATTTCTCCTGCAAAATCGTCAGATCTGATAAGGTAAGGTGGAAAGGAGTGCTGCTATCAAAACTGCCCCCTCTATTTCGGGTTTTGCCAATTTACTAAAATGCCCTTATAACTTCAACGGCTCATAACTTTTTCATTTGAGCTCCGTTTTCTGCATTCTTTATGGCGTTAGAATTCTATCGATGTGTACTTTCTAGTTTCTAGAACCAAATGCTATACATAAAAATTTTAATTTAATTTAATTATTTTATCACTAATTTAGGATTAAAATTGAGGATATTACACTCTTGCTTCCCAAGTCTTCCCAGAAGAAATATAAAATAAATTAGTTTAGACATGTAATCTTTGATTCAGTAAGGAAATATACAAAATTGTAACATTGATTAGTAATTATCTTACCTTTCTCAATTGTGAGATTGTAAATCCATTGTGAATGAGGGTTCTCCTGTATCTAAGAACATAATCCCCACACTCCCAATCAGATTTTTGTTTAGGGCAGTGCACACCAATGTCACTAAACCCAATAGAAAAGGTTCAAATATCATGTCAAATAAGTTTAGGTATTAAATTATAGTAAAGAACCAGTAATTAGTAAACCTTACCTTGACCTTTTTCCAGTTGAGTTTTACAAGGTGGTTAATATGTTCCCGCTCAACCTATTTATGCCACGCACTACACATATATAATTGAAAAGCATTAGATTATGAGCAATATGATAGTTATCACTTATCAGGTGAGTAGATATTATAATGAAAAAAATAATAAAGACTTACTTGTTAATAATTTTCGTCAAGTGTTCTCGAATGTGCGCTCCACAAGAATTGAAAAACATTGTATGGCCACCATGCACATCCAAAGCTAGCAGCATCCAATGGGACCTATAAAAATAATAATTCAATTGTAAGATCTCAAATCTTAACTAATATAAATATTCATGTGTATGAAATTGAAATGACATAATTTAGCAACATATGTTGTAACTTATCCACTATTGCAGGGAATCAGTAAACCTTGCCCCTTCCCACAATGCATGAGCCTAGGTATGATATCTTCAATTTATTTCTTCATGGGCTAATGCTTCAATCGAAAGACAACAGCAGGGTTAATGAACTTGTAAACATCCTTGACCTCTAATCTTTGGAACTTATCGTGCAATGACCTGCATTAGTAATTTGGGTTAATGTCAAATAATTATCTTCTTCTTAAAAAAGCAAGTAAGGTCATTTGATTTTTAATAGAGCGATTACATGACATACTCGATATAGAGGGTGATGTGCTTGTATTCCAATTGAGCTATATTACATATAGTTAAGAGGTCCTCCTTCAAGAGTGAAACCTCAACCATGTCATCCGCAAGCACACCCACCTCTATCCTTATGAGGCTAATTTCCTTATCTTCATTGACCAGTTTGTATAGTCCCCTCATGAATGGAGGCATGTTAGGTGGAACCTCCGCCTGATCCCTACATTGTAGTTGTAACATTCCAAAAATTAGTAATGCATACATACATACATACATACATACATACATACATACATACATACATACATACATACATACATACATACATACATACATACATACATACATACATACATACATACAAAAGAAGAGAGACAGAGATAAAATTTTATCGTACAACTATACAAGTATATATAAATAACTGGGAAGGTTGGGATGGTGTTACGCTAGAATTTGCTGTCGAGGAGGTTGGCCTCAATGGCACCTTATGCTACTTTTAGTGACCTTACATGTCATATACAATATTAGTCAATTAACAATTTAGGAGAGGACTTAAAAAATGTAACTGAAAATGATGCCATGACACCATATACATACCTTGCATATCAATGGTTTGATAAATTTCTCTGGCCAAGCCACATGATATCCAATTGCATCCTTAATAGTTTGAATATCACCCTCTTGTATCAAAAATGGAAGGGGGACATCTAGTTGAATGACGGCAATAACACACACACACACACACACACACACACACACACACACACACACACACACACACACACACACACACACACGTGCGCGCGCGCGCACACACACACACTTAGTGTGTGGAAGCATCAACTTGCTATGCAAAGTGCTAGAAGTCATGGGATGAACCTTGTACAGTGTTGCCACAGCGACATAGTTCTCAGATGTTTGTAGTTGCAACATGCATTGACCCACCTGCAATTGAGAAATAACATATGTATATGTGTATATATATATATACACACACACACAATAATTAGTGATGAAAAGGTTACTAAATAATTTAACATTGCAAATGTAAACATGTCAATATACATACCTCACTGATTGGGAAATCACCTTCAAATACTTTCTTTGCCACCACTTCTTTGGATGGAGAAGTGTAGCTATTGTCAAATTGGGGTGGTTGAGGGACAATATCGTGAAATGAACTTCTTCTATGACTACAAAAGTCCATATGCAAATCATTCTTGACCTTACTATATATCTCCACCAAGGTTTTCTCCTTCCATGGTTCCAATTCTTCTAATGTAGGAGTCTTTTTTTTAGGGAAGAACTTGGAAGGAATGACATAGCGACCTTGGCCCCTTACTTGGCCAGAGTGCTCATCCTTATTGCCTATAACCCTATACAGGATGTCCCCCTTTGCAGTAGTGGTACTTAGAGTCCATGTAGTTATGGTTGCACTTTCTTGGGTCAACACTTTCAGTACATATAGTTATCATACCATAATCAACTCCATATCATATATGTAATATAATCCAAGAGATACAAAGGTAGGAAGTAGAGGCAATACTAGACACTTAAAAGTATAAAACCATTTACAATTCATGATGTAATTATTGTAGTTGTTTCGTTAGTGAAGGTTTAGGAGTCATGCCCTTTTTAATGTGCCATTTTTTAGAGAAGAGCAAGGTCAATAGGCTCCATTGTCCCAGCATTCTTTTGCTGTTAAGAGGGACATTAAGTCAGAGTTAACAAAATAAAAATCTACTACATTTAGACAGAGATGAATTGTCACATATACTTATTCTTTCTCTAACTGTGCGTAGCCAATCCTAAAAATATGGTGCTACATATGATTAGTTGCACACACTAGTTGTCCATTTATACACTTTGCATGGACATCAAAGTAATGTAATCAAAATACAATCAATTTTAATAATTAGAGGAATCACAATATGGCTAGGTCAAGTTGTAATTACCTCAAAGTTAGGTGAGAGCCTAAATTGTACAAATTGATTCCATGCTTTGTGGTCAATGACTCCGGAATACAATTTAAGGATGATGTTAAGGCTAGAAGGATCATTAACATTTGTAAGTATGTACTTCCTTGCAAGCTCACTCTTCCATTTCCTCCATTGTTCATCGGCCCCCAATAATGCCTGCTTCTTGCACTCATTAGAGACAGCAAAGGCAGGCTACAAAATAAAAGAAGAAGTAGGTTAGTCTATTGAAATAAAAACAATATCAGGGACATATTATGTTATATGTAGGAAGAATTTACATATCTTTACCATTTCCCATATTGCATCTTTGACTATTGGTGACATGTCTCCAATCAGTCACTAAGATTGGCACCATACTTCTAACTATGAAATATATGAAACTAGCATAAGAATGTATACTAGCACATATTGCCTTTCCTTTACTATTGAATTGTATAGTCTCTTTTATTCCCTTTGACGATCTTTTATTTATATGCTTCATTTTTTGTTAGCCCTCTGGCCTTTATCTTGACAAGTGTACATGTGCTCAATTGTTCTTCATGTTGTTCTTGTTCGTATTCTTCATGGTTCATGTTTGCTTCATAAGTGAAAACACTACAATTAGATTAGGAAATAATGGTAATTCAATCAAACAACAAACAAGTGAAGGTGAAAACCAGCTCACTAATCTAGGGTTATCTAAAAGCTATGTGAGATAGGTACAATTCTAACTAAATTGAGGTTAGAAATCAAAGAGGTTACATTTCAAAATGGTGTTAGTAAGCCAAAGAACTGAACATTAGTTGGGAATCTTGGGATGGTCTCAATTCCATGCCCATTAATTTAGGGTTATCTAAAAGTTGCATGAGAACACTACTATTTTGATTCTCAATTTCTCACTAAGTTTCCATGAGGTATGAGGTATGAGTCATGTGATAGACTGATAGTAAGCCTGTTCATACCATCTTCCAAGTTTCCAACTACAGACCTCTCTTGATAATATGAAAAAAAGCAAGCATTAAATTTCAAATAGGTAGTATTCTATTTTCATAGACATGCTAATAATGTCAAGCAATTTGGATGCTGCAATCACGTAAGAGACTCCATGCAGATGTAGATCACAGTTGCAGGCAAAGACATTGAGTTGAATGAGTTTAAAAGATCTATAACTAAAAAATATTGTTAATATTAACCCTATCTTGTTAGATGTATTGTAATAAGCCTATTACATAATAAAAATAAGGGTAGAAAATGGTGACATAGAAATTCCAAGAGTCGTTATGATACCTTCTTCCATTTCCTCTTATCCTTTTTCTTTTGTTTGTCTTATTCTTCTTCTTGCTTGAGGTATCAGTAGCACAGCCAGGCAGGTTTGCACTATTGGTTTCTCCTGCGCTCTCACTCTCACTCTCTCTCTCCTTCTCCTTATTCTTCTCTCTCCTTGCTAGCATAGTTTCTCTCTCCCTCTCCCTCTCTCTCCTTCTTCTTCTTTTTCTTCTGGTCAGGGGTTTTTATTCTGGTTGAGGGAGGTTTTGGATTTTGGAGAAATTTTGGTAGGGTGAATGGCAGAAGAGGGGTTTATATAGAAAAGAAATATAAGATAGTTCTAAGAGAACCATCCTATATTATGTAACAAATATAGGATAATTCTATGAGAACTATCCTATGATTATGAAATATAGGACAATTATCTATAAAAGGGCCTGTATTTATACTAATGATAGGACAGTTCTAAAATAACTGTCCTATATTAGCAATAATACATTACAATATAGTAATACATGTAAGATTTATAATATAGAACGATTATTTGATAACCGTCCTACAATAATCAAAAGTATAGGACAGTTGGTCCATGCCCATCTTATATTTTATAGAGTATATAGGACAGATATTTTCTAAATATAGGATGGTTATTCATAAACCATCCTATATTTAACTTAAGTATTTCTTTACTATGTTCTCTATAATAACAAATTATGAATGCAAATTAGCTAATGTTGCTATTATTTAGAGCAGATTTATGAAATATGAATGGCATGGAATTCCATTTGTAGTTGGCTATATATGTACAATTGTACATATAGTATATTCATATATTGCTAAAGACAAAAGTGGACATGTTGATACATGATGGAGTCTCAAACTCTCAATGTAGTTAATGTTTAGAGATATGATTAGATAGACATTTCAAATTTGGCTTTCCTCTTGAAGTTTTTTCTTACCAAACCGGTTTGACCTTAAGTTATAAACTATAAAGTATGATAACAAACAAATAAATTTAGTCAGACAAAAATATAGATTTAGAGACATTATTTATATCTCAAGGTCAACTAGTCAAACTTATCGCTAATGATCCAAATTTGATAATTGTTATATTCATCATAAACTTTTTGTGGAGACATTATTTATATATAAGACCTAAAATTGATAATTGTTAGCACCTAAAGGCCAAGTATCACTGTGCAGTAGTGCATAGTGAAATTGATAGTAGTTCCTTATTGCTTAAAGCATAAAGGGTACTTGGCTAAAGCAATAAGAATATAATATCCATGCTAACAAGTGAGTAAATGTTTGTACTTTAGAGTTTAAAGTTGGGAATCATGTAATTTTTGAGGATTGGTTTGATCCTAGTAAGTCAAGTTAATAATAATTTAAGTTGGCAAGACTTGACGACCTAAGCTAAGTGTAGCCAAGCGGTCCCTTTTACAACTTGTCAAGTTGAGGCATGGACTTCAAACGTCCTCCCTGACAAATTTTTATGCAAAGGAAAGGAAAATAATTATTTGCTATTTCTTATATCTTTTTTCCTTTTTGGAATGTTCTCATGGATCACGGCTGCCACACGTGACACGTTTGATGAGCATGGAGGCAGACCTATGGAGCCGGTTAGCCCGAGGAGGGAGAACCAGAGAAGGAATGAATGGGAACTGCTAGCTTGCTGCTGGCTGCCACTGCTCTGCTCATTGGAAGCCTGAGCCCTAGAAGTGGAAGGTCTGGAATAGCTTCAGGCCCTCAGTGATCTTGAAGATGA
This sequence comes from Warburgia ugandensis, assembly GCA_035236585.1. Classification (NCBI taxonomy): domain Eukaryota; kingdom Viridiplantae; phylum Streptophyta; class Magnoliopsida; order Canellales; family Canellaceae; genus Warburgia; species Warburgia ugandensis. The sequence goes on along the minus strand of CP141126.1, from coordinate 67,621,491 downwards.
AGGATTTTTAAGGTTTTCTCATGAAGAATACTCTCATAGTCCCACTATGACTGATATGATTGCTTTTTAGCATTAATGTCATTACAAACCTACAATGAATAAAAATTTAAACTGCTGCAACTTAACGACCTAAGATAAGTGTAGCTAAGTGGTCCCAACATCAACTTGTTATCATGAGGTCTGAAGTTCAAGCCACCTCATAGACAACCTTTTTAGTAAGGCAAAAACATAAACGACTGTTTCTTAAAAATCATCCTATATATCTAACAAATATAGAATAGTTATTTCATAACCGTCCTATATATTTAACCAAGTATAGGAAGGTTCTGAAATAGCTGTCCTATATTGTGTGTCCTTTCTTAAAAATTGTCAGTGATAGTGAGTTGGCTTCAGTGAAGTCCACTTTAGACCTCACGTGACGTTAACAAGTAATAAGTTCTTATCCTTGTAGTTGTTGTTGGAATTGGGAGACAATCCTTCTAAGTTTTGAAATTCTAAGTTCTAATTTAATGTAGTTATAATGAATAAAAACTTGATATGGTATGACTTGAAGACCTAAGCTAAGTGTAGCTAAGTGTAGCTAAGTGGTCCCAACAACAGCTTCTTAACGTGAGGTTTGGAGTTCAACCCACCTAACCGACAACTTTTTTAAGTAAGGGAAACAAATATAGGATGGTTCCTTATACCATCCTATATTTATCACAATATATAAGACGGTTCTTGGTAACTATCCTATATTTGTGTCCATTCATTAGTGAGGTGGCTTGTAGTCTAGACCTCCCCGTGAAGTTAACAATTAGCAAGTTGGAGTTGGGACAATTTTTTTGCAAATAAAAACAAGGACGGTTCATGGAGAATTGTCCTATACTTATCATAAATTATAGGATGGTTATTATATAACCATCCTATACTTATTATTAAAATAGGATCGCTATTCTTTAATCGTCCTATATTTTGTAATAATATAGGATGGTTCACGTTAACCATCCTATATTTAGTGATAATATGGGATGGTTATTGTTGAACCATCTTATATTATTGTATGTTTTCTTTTTCATTTTTTGTGGACATCCAAATTTATCAAATGCAATACAAAAGTCTAAAGTGCAGAAATGGAGAAGAAGAAGAAGAAGGAAGGACTGAAGGAGCAAGGAAAGAAGGAACTAGGGCTCCTTATGTCACGTGGGTTGTAACTTTGGAAATCAGAAGCCTTAGAAAAAACACCGAAACAGAGGATAACCTCGAAGTGAGAGGAATAGATTTAGAGCTTTTGTGTGGAAGCCCTAACAAGTTTTTCTTCCTAGATATCTTCAACAATTCTTACACAATGAGCACACCTATAGCACCATAGGTTTGTGTTTCTTATTTGTTCTTTCTTTAGCATTTTATTTCTCTCTTTATTCCTCACTCAAGTAATACATTTTTCTTTGCTTATTCGCCTATGATTCTTGTTTGTGTGATTCTTTATATAGTTTGATTTTTTCTTGTTTGATTCCATGTTTCTGTGCTTGTTCAATATTCTTATTAGTATGACCTTTAATGAAGTAATTGGTGTTTACTGTAAACTAAATTTTGCTTATCAATTGAAATATAGGCACAAGTTGGTTACAATAATGTATTTGATAATTTGACTCTGGTGCATGGCAATGAGGACAATGATGAGCTTGCTAATTTGGAGAACGTTGAGTTAGTTTCAAAATCAACAGAGTTAAAAAACATAGGAAGCTGATGTCTCTAGTTTGGAATTTTTTAAAACATCTTCTAGCATCAGAAGATGGAAGGTAAAGGTGTAAATGCAAGAATTGCTCTACGATATGTATTTGTGATAGAAAATTTGGTATAAGTAATTTAAAAAATCATTTTAAGATTTGCCAGTAGAGTTGCTCTCATGATATAGGGCAGTTGCTTTTATCTCAAAGTCAAGGGAGTATGTCACTAAGTTCTGAAAAGTTAGATCTTAAAGTTTTTCATGAGTTAGTAGCATTTGTAGTTGTTATGCATGATTTTCCTTTTCAATTTGTTGAGTATGATAGAATTACGGCTATACTAAAAATTTGTGTCAGATTTGCATTTGATTAGTAGAAATACAATAAAAGCAGATATACTGAGAATATATAGAAGAGAAAAAGGAAAGATAAAAGGGATGTTAGATTTGGCACTTGGTAGGATAAGTTTGACATCTGATTTGTGGACTTCTTATATTATTGATGGTTATATAAGTCTCACAGTACATTTTCTAGATAGTGAGTGGGTCTTACATAAGAGGATATTAAAATTTTGTTTTCTACCACCTCCAAATAATGAAATATCATTAGCAAAAAAAGTATATGCATTATTGGGAGAATTGGGGATTAAGAAAAAGATTTTTTCAATCACCTTAGACAATGCTTTTGCCAATGATTCTTTTGTTGAGCTATTAAGACATCAATTGAACGTAAAAACAGACTTGTTTATGGTGGAGGGTTCTTTCATCTTTGTTGTTGTTGTTGTTGTTGTTGTTGTTGTTGTTGTTGTTGTTGTTGTTGTTGTTGTTGTCATGTTTTGAATTTGATTGTGCAAGATGATTTGAAAGAAGTAGATGATGCTATTGAAAAAATTCGAGAGAGCATCAAGTAAGACAAAGCATCGCCAAGGTAGAAAACAAATTTTTTTAAAGTGTGTGAATCACATGTCAATTAAGACCAAAAAGGGCCTAAGGCAACATTGTCCTACAAGATGGAATTTAACCTATGTGATGCTTGAAAGTTCTCTTTGTTATCGACGTGCATTTTGTCACTTATAACTAAGTGACTCATATTATAATCACTGTCCTTCTATTGATGAATAGGAAAAGGTTGCAAAAAAATCAAAGTTTTTGCCTTTTTTATGATGCTACACGCATGTTTTCTGGATCCAAGTATCCTACAATAAATCTCTATTTTTGTGCAGCATTTGTAATTTATTTGAGTTTAACACAATACATGAGGAGATGACGACTATATGAAGAGTATGTCCACTCAAAAATTTGACAAGTTTTCAAAGTATTGGTCTAAATTTAACACCATTTTGGAAATTGCATGTGTGTTGGATCCTCGATATAAGCTCTCCTTTGTGGAATTCTCATACAAGAAATCATTTGGTAAGGGTTGCTTAGATTTTACTCTTGTTCAGGAAAAGTTATTCTCTCTCTTCAATGATTATATGGTTAAGAGTTCCCCTAATCCTTCCTTATCTTCCTCTATGGCTAGAGGTAGTGCGCTTAATGTTGATGATATACATAACTTGTCATATACTCAAGAGGGTTAGATGTGATGAATGTAATTATATTTATATCTTTCATATGTCACTTAAGATATTATAATTTATTATGAATTGTCTTACATTAAGTTGAATAATATAATTACATTTGCATTAGGAATTTGATTCATTTGAAGGTGAAGAATGTTCTTTGGCTATGAACAAATCACAATTGGAGCTTTATTTAGATGAACCAAGATTACAAGAGTCAAAGATGAACATTCTTTCATTCAGGAAAGGCAATCAATATAGTTTGGTTGATTAATAATCTCTTATCTCTTAAAAACAATATTTTTTTATAGTCTTACATTTATATTTGATGAAAATGTTGATTTCAGGTATCCTGAGCTTGCTCCCATGGCTCATGATGTCTTAAGTATTCTTATATCTACAATTGCATTAGAGTCTGCTTTTAGTGTTGGTGGTCGGGTTCTTGACCAATATAAGACTGTTTTAAAGCTTGATATAATGCAAGCATTGATTTGTGTAAGAGATTAGCTATATGGATCGAAAGGTAATGATTTATGATTCTATATTTGAACTATATTTTATTTGATACATACATATATATTGTATTTTTAAGAGTTAAGTCATGACTAATGCATGTTTATTCTAAATCATTGTAGAATATGCCATTATAGTTGCTATGGATGAGCTTACTGAAGATATTGTAAGCATAAGTAATAGTTCAGGACCACCTCAACCAATTGAAGACTTTGGAACAATTCAGTTTGATTAATTTATACTTGTATGATTTACATAACTTGTATTAATTTGCTATGTTTGATATTAATGAAAGTGGATTTCTCTCATGTGTTGGTTAGTTGCCAGTCAGTTACTATTGCAGTCATTTGATTCATTTGAATACTCTTATGCTCTTTTAGGACCTTATTAGTGGTGTAAACTATATTGCTTTTGTTTTTGAGGTACTCATGATCATATTTATTTAGATTCTCCATTTCTTAGAAATAGTCTTTGCATCTTAAGCTTGAACTTCAGTTTAGAAGGAGATCATGAAAGAGAAAGTATCAAATGTTTGCCATGTTTTGGAACGAGAGTAAGTATCATCTAGTGCTACTTCATGTTCGTATTTTACTAAGATAAGTCTTTCAAAACTGCATGTGTAATCATATGTTTTTCTTGATCACATTTCTAGGACAATATAAGATGAATACCAGTAACAAAGTTAGTAGTCGACCTAATGCTGTCATGCGTAACGAAGGTATTGCACTTCTAGAGGAGGTGTGAATGCTTGAGGAAGCTACCCTGCAAATGGTAGAACATTCTAGGAGCACCTCAACCAGCTATTTATTAGAGGAGGCAAATATGGTATGGATGAGCTTGTTGAAGAGTGAAGACATTACAAGTACAAGTAACAATGCATGAGCACCTTAACCAATTGAAGACTTTGGAACAGTTCATTTACATTAATTTGTACTTCTATATTTTTCATAACTTAGCAATGGGACATGTATGATGTTTAGTATATTTATATTCTTGGGTTACATTTTTTGGGTCTTTATTTCTCATTTCTTTTATTTTTTAAATAATTTGTATTAATCTATTATGTTTGCATCCCTTTTTGAAGTCTATTTTTGATTTATATTACTTTTATAAAGTTTTTATTTATGTGTTAGTAAGATGGTTGTTGAATAAAACATTCCAGGAATTTTATTGATATGGTATAGTAATACTAAATCATGTTGTGTTAGATGGGTCGTTCTGTGTCATGACGTGTTAGTCATTATTGTGTTATCGAGTCATGTCGTGTTAACACGTTTAATAAACAGGTTATGTTAATGAATCATGCTATGTAACCCAAACACAAATCATTTCCATAATTGTGTCACATGAGTTGTGTCGTGTCACCCAAACACGATCCATTAACATAATCATGTTACACAAGTCGTGTTGTGTCTACACATTCAATAATCGGGTCATATTTTCAAGTCATAGGTGCTTGACACGATTATTAATTGGGTCGTGTTTGTGTTGACCCATATAATCTACTAGGTCAGACTCCACTCGACATGGCATGAACACTACTCGCAGACACAATATGCCACCCCTACTCCTATCAATGACAATCAATTTAACGAAGGAAAGAATCCTATTCCGAACAAAATTCCACCTGAAAGCACTCTCAATTTGGATTAATAAGCAAAGGAGACCAAGAAAACTCCATCCCTCTTCAGGGTCCAAAAGGTCATATTCTTTTGGTTGGTATTTAGAAAGAAATTTTGCAATTATTAGGGTTAGGCATGAAATTGAGGCATCTAAAGTTGGAACATCTCCCTAAGCACTTAGTCAAGTCACTAACGTTGCATCTTTTGGTGGTTGCAGCTTTGAAAATCCTAGGAAATTGGCCATGAGAAGTAATTGGCCACCCCATGGGTCGTTTCAAAAGTCAATCTTCACTCGAGAATTTCACCAATTCCTTGAAACTTGCTAGTTCTTTCGAGATCTCCTTGATAACAAAGTAGCAATCATGCATTTTGGTTGTCTAATGTCCAATCCACCTAGAGTTTTGGGCAAGCAAATGAGGTTCTAGTCTATGAGATCGATCATTGTTGTCAGAACCCTTCCAAAGGAAAACCAGTATGATCTTCTCCGATTGATCTAGTACAGCCTTAGGGCATATGTAGAGATACATGTAATAGATGTGGAGGTTGAATAAAGTTGCATTTAGAAGGGTGATTCTGTAGTTAAGGAAGAGGCAACTCCTCTTCCATCCTAAAAGTTTTCTGTGAAATCTATCCATGACTGGTGCTTAGAGAGAGGCTCTTGGCTTTCCACCCCACAAAGGAAGGATCAGGTAGTTGAAAAGATCAGCATATTGAAGTACTAACTCCCTCTCATTGGTGTTAGGTAGTTGAAATCCATTCGTCAGTGTTAGGAAGTGAAATCCTTTGAAAATATCAGCTTGAACAACTTTATTGATGAGTAGTGCAAGGGATTTAGCCAAGATGGTGAAAAGGTAGGGTGATAAGTGTCATAGAATGTTGTTACTCAGTCCATGACCAAGGCCTATAGGCCTTAAGAGAGGCCCTTTTTGGTTCATGGAGTTGGTCAGAGGGACTTAGATCCATTACTGAAGATCCATTTTTGAAAGGCCTAGATTCTAGAATTATCCTTGTAAATATCCAGAATATAGAATGTGGTGGACTTTAGATATTTTGTACGAATGTTCTAGAGAATAATCTAGACCATATACATGTAGCAATCTCCACCATTCATTGAGGTGGTGGAAAGGGGGTGAGCACCTGCAAATAAAGGATCTCCCTCATTTGTAAGATTGTAACACCGCGGGGTTCTAATAGTCACAATATTGTCCGCTTTGGGGCGCCCATACACCTCTCACGGTTTTGTTCTTCCCCAATTTCCTAGGAAAAACACGTTGTGACCATTAGAGTTCTCTGAACTCTTATAAACAGCCCAGTTTTCTCTCCCCAAGAAATGTGGGACTAACTCTCTGTCCTTCACCCCAGCCTAGAAGCTTGCCAGCCTTCTCTTGGCCCGTCCTCATTGGCCCAGGGCTTCACATCTTCTCCCCTCAAGGAACAAGCGTCCTCACATGATAGCCATGACTAGGCGCCCGCGTATGGCTAGCCAGCACACCACAAGGGGAACTGACTCTGATACCATTTGTAATGCCCTTGGGTTCCAATAGTCACAATATTGTCCGCTTTAGGATGCCTATACGCCCCTCACGGTTTTGTTCTTCCCTAGTTTCCTAGGGAAAACGCGTTGTGACCATACACCCCTAGAAGCTTGCCAAACTTCTCTTGCCCCCCCCTCATCGGCCCAGGGCTTCACAAAGACGTATCCCCAACAATCTCAAAACTCATCCAAGAATTGTAAGCATCTTCAGCACAATAAAATTAAAGTTCTCTCCATGTCCCCTCTAGTTATTCTTCTCCTTAGAGATTCTAGTTAGGCTCACTTAGTTGGTATAGAGTATGAAGCCAAGCTAAGTGCCACATGAGAGTCTAAGAAGTTAAACCTGTGACATTTGGTATTAGAGCAAGTTAGGTATAGAGGTTTGCAAAGATATAGGTAGCCATAACCAACATCTCCACTCGGCTAGAGAAAGAGCACCCAAGGTCAGGGTCCCTGGAAGCTATAGTGAAAGATTCTAAAGGCGAGGGGAGGAAGAACTAAGCTCCATGAGGAAGGTAAGCCTTTGCGAAACCCCTGAGATTAATAATTCAAAACTAAGGAGCTATGCTAGTAGATAAAAGGTTATCCCATCAAGGCCATGCTACTTTTGTGACAAACCTCACCTCATGCAAGATTATCCAATGAGAAAGGCCTTACGAGACATGGTGATACACAAGGAGAAAGTGGAGGAACTTCAACTAGAGAATCTAGCACAATTAGGTACACCACCAAATTGTTTGACCATAGTTGAACTTGAAAAGACCGTGGACAACAATAGTGTTTCCACACATGATAGCATAGAAGGAAGCGTGCTACAATAGGAAGAAGTTATAATAAGTGAGGAGATGCTGTAACTCGATGCCACATGCATAGCAATGTCGAAACTAGCAAGGCTATGCTAGAAGAGTTTAAAAACATCATGAAACCCCAGGAGAAATTAATGGTTAGTAAGGATGTTACCACACAAGAGGACACAAGGAGATATGTCGTGCGACAAGAGAACTCTATAGGAAAGGTGGAGATGGTATAGCTAGGTACGTTGCAATGCCTAACTACCATAAGGGTGATAACAACTAAAGAATCCCAGGGGAAAATAGTGGTCAATAAGAGTGCTACCAAGATCGAAGGAATGAAGAGAAACGTGCTACAACTAGAGAGCTTAAGGAGCAGTAAGACCTGACATGAATGTGTAGGGGCTACAAAGCTTAGTAGTATCCATGAAAATGTGCAATGGTGTAACAGCCTGGGCCCCAGTGTGATATTGTCCACTTTGGGCCGAGGCCTGCACGGTTTTAAAACGTGTCACACTAGGGAGAGTCTACTGTGACTCTTATCAATAGCCCAGGAACTTTCCCCCTTCCGATGTGGGACTAACTCTCAAGCCTCACCTTGCCTAGAAGCCTGCCAGCCTCTCGGGCCCGCCCTCATCGGCCAAGGCTAGCCCTCTCCCCCTTAGGGGCCACGCGACCTCGCGTGGGGTTAGCCATCCACCCTCGGGGTCGGGGTCTGGCTTTGATACCACTGTAACAGCCTGGGGCCTAGTGTGATATTGTCCTCTCTGGGCCAAGGCCTGCACGATTTTAAAACGTGTCACACTAGGGAGAGTCCACTGCGACTCTTATCAATAGCCCAAGAACTTTCCCCCTTCCGATGTGGGACTAACTCTCAAGCCTCACCTTGCCTAGAAGCCTGCCAGCCTCTCGGGCCCCCCCTCATCGGCCAAGGCTAGCCCTCTCCCCCTTAGGGGCCACGCGACCTCGCGTGGGGTTAGCCATCCACCCTCGGGGTCGGGGTCTGGCTTTGATACCACTGTAACAGCCTGGGGCCTAGTGTGATATTGTCCTCTCTGGGCCAAGGCCTGCATGATTTTAAAACGTGTCACACTAGGGAGAGTCCACTGCGACTCTTATCAATAGCCCAAGAACTTTCCCCCTTCCGATGTGGGACTAACTCTCAAGCCTCACCTTGCCTAGAAGCCTGCCAGCCTCTCGGGCCCGCCCTCATTAGCCCCCCCTCATCGGCCAAGGCTAGCCTATGTTGTGAAGCCTTGGCCGATGAGGGTGGGTCAAGAGGGCTGGCAGGCTTCTAGGAAAGGTGAGGGACTGAGAGTTAGTCCCACATCACTAGGGGAAAAGTTACTGGGCTCTTGATAAGAGTGATGAGGACTTCTCTTGCAACGAGGCCTTTTCCTTGGGCAACTGGGGAAGAATAAAACCGTGCGGGGTGTATGGGCACTTCGGCATGGACAATATCGTTGCAGGGAGTGGGCGCTCGGGCTGTTACAAGTGGTATCAGAGCAAGACCCCAGCTCAGTGTGGGTGACTAGCCACACGTGGGCACTCGTGTGTGGTAAGACACACGGGGATGCTTGTCCCCTAAGGGGGAAAGGTTGTGAAGCCTTGGCCGATGAGGGCGGGTCAAGAGGGCTGGCAGCCTTCTAGGCAAGGTGAGGGACTGAGACTTAGTCCCACATCGCTAGGGGGAAAGTTACTAGGCTCTTGATAAGAGTGATGAGGACTTCTCTTGCAATGAGGCCTTTTCCTTGGGCAACTGGGGAAGAACAAAACCGTGCGGGGTGTATGGGCACTTCGGCACGAACAATATCGTTGCAAGGTGTGGGCGCTCAGGCTGTTACAAGTGGTATCAGAGCCATACCCCAACTCGGTGTGGGTGACTAGCTGCATGTGGGCGCTCGCGTGTGGTAAGACACGCGGGGATGCGTGTCCCCTAAGGGGGAGAGGTTGTGAAGCCTTGGCCGATGAGGGTGGGTCAAGAGGGCTGGCATGAGGGACTGAGAGTTAGTCCCACATCGCTAGGGGGAAAGTTACTGGGCTCTTGATAAGAGTGATGAGGACTTCTCTTGCAACGAGGCCTTTTCCTTGGGCAATTGGGGAAGAACAAAACCGTGCGGGGTGTATGGGCACTTCGGCATAGACAATATCATTGCAGGGTGTGGGCCCTCGGGCTGTTACAAATGGGCAGATAAAATAAACTGGGATTCAGCATAGTGGAAGTAAAACACCACAAAACAGACTTTGAAGTGCAAGGATAAGTCCATAAGACAACAAGGGAGATGCAAGTAGCACAAACACGGAATGTGTGACCCAACAAATTTTCCAATGTTATGTGTTTAACTTTGTCCAAAAGACCCCTACTTTAGCATTTAATTAGACCATCTAACACATCCAATTGATGCTTTTTAGATAAAATATGAAATTTAGCTCAAATTGACCATCCAACCATAAATTGTCAAAATTAATGGTCAGATGATCATCTGAGCTAATCAGATGCTTAATGTGTGGTTAAATGACTTTGATCTAGTCTAATATGTTCTAGATCAACCAGAATTAGGCTTGGATTGAATTTTAATGGTGCAGATCATCTTGAAGATCAATAAGGCAAGAGGGGATGGTTACCTAAAAGAAGAAGAGGAGATCAGGGATAAGATTTGGAAGAAGAGGAAGTTTCCTAGTATGAAACTAACTCTTAAAGGATAAGGAAAGAGGGGGAGAAGAGATAAGGAGGGGGGGGGGGGGGGGGGTTCGTGGAAATTATAAAAAGAGGAAATTGTGGGAGTCTTAAAAAGTTTAGTTTTTGCTTTGCTTTCTTTGCCTTTCCATTTTTTTATTGTTGTCATTTTTGTTCTTTCCACTTCATTCTGTTAATTGTTTTTTTCCCTTTCAAGCACCATCACTTGCCTTAGTTCAGTGTGTGATCTTCCCCTCACCTTCTCTGATCACGACTCAACATCTTAGTCACTGTTTTTGTGACACCCTGAGTTTTTCATGAAATTTTTTTGTGTTTATTTCCAAACAATGGCGATTCTCTAAATTTTAAAATACCAAAACATTGGAAGATTTTTCTTTGAAATTAATTTTCTCAAAAACTTGGATGTCACCTTTAGGCTCACATTATACATACATACATACATACATACATACATACATACATACATACATACATACATACATACATACATACATACATACATACATACATACATACATACATACATACATACATACATAGTTTTTCTAGAAGATGGCTATTCTCTTCTTAAAAACAGGACTCATCCAGTGGTTCACTTACACAGCCACTATAAACATCATATTAAGTGTCCAACTATCATAGTTCAAATGACTAACTACATAATACAAAAACTTTATCAAAGTGTATACCTAATAGCAAAAGTATGGTTGCTGGATTTTTCTTGTTGTGTACATCTTTTTCTATCTTTCTGTATCTGAGATATTGTAAACATAAAACATTTACAATATCTCAGCAAACTATGCTTGGGAGGGGAGTTTAAGAAGGATGTTAAATTTAAATATGAATTAATTAATTTGCATTATTCAGAATATTCATTCTCATAACATTTATATTGACTTGAATTTACAATACACTTCATAATTCATTAATCCATTGTTAAACCATGTATCAACATGTTTTATAATCTAATAATCAATTATTAGCATGTTTCATAAATATCAATAATCTAAATAAAGTATTTACAATTATCATTTAAATAAGATAATTCAATTCCCTAAACCATACTTTGCATAACAGTTCTAGCCATGCATATACCCTTATGAAAACTTATATGAAACTACGCCCTCGATCATATCTGCATGGGGTGGATAAGTCGTTGTAACATTGACTTATCCATCAATTGGAGTTATCATATCAACTCCATCCTTCAACTTTTCATTAACACATTCATATTTATCATGCTTATACATAATATAGAAATACACAATTCTTAATTTATCTAGAGTTTTGGTATGGATCATTAGTTTCTTAAACATATATGAGATTATACAGATAGGTATATTATGCATAATGTTTCATGATTAGCTTTGTCTTGAGTTTTTCTCCATTTTAGTAGTTATCTATTATGGTAATAAGTTTAGTGTCAAATACTTCAATTTTCTTAGATTAAAATATAATTCTTTCAAACATAGATTTTTCATATGTGATGTATGAGTCTTACTCAAGGACTCTGTCCTGATGAACTTTCTACCATAAAAAAATAAAATAAAAATTCCTTGAATTCCTTCAAGCAGGAGTGTCTCTACAGATTCCTTTAACCTGTAGTTTCAAAAATACTCATTTAGTCTTGTGTCATATGGTAGTTCAAACTCTCATTTCTATGAAAGTCTGCAATTCTTCTAAGCTTCCTTATATTGAACCTATCCTTTATCAATTGTTTCTATTACTCCTCTTCAATTTGTGACTCCTTAATTCACCTCTATTTCATCCTCTTCTAATACAAACCAAAGCTATGCTCTATATTTCTTGTGTAAACCTTTCTAATATATCATTTGCTTCTTTTCAAACTAACTACTCTTACACTTGGCCCACGTGACCAATGAGTATATACTTATGTTATGAATTCACATTGATACTGGGCATATTTTCTATTTAACCTTAAGCAGAAGCATTTTACACTACTATATGCTATGGTATTTAGGTACCTTAACAGGTAAAAGGATGTTTTACAACACTAACTTAGCCATTTCTACTAACTACTCTTTTGGTCCACTATTCACCATAATGGAATCGATAATTCCTTAAATCATTCTCCTAGTTGTCTTATTAGGGGCATCTCCTTATGGTTTAGTACCCCTCTGTAAGCTAGTTATACTAACTTACTCTTTCTAATACATAACTCATTCCATTCTAATTCGTTATCTCAACTCACTTATTTGGATTATTATCCTTTTTGTTGGACATAAAGGACTGCAAGTGACTGGATGAACTGCTCTAATACCAACTGTGACACCTTGGGTTTTCATGAATTTTTTTTTCAAAAGGTGGCATGCGTCTAATTTTAAAATTCAAAAATAGAAAAAGATAGTTTTCTTTGAAATTCATTTTTCCAAAAACTCGGATGTCACCTCAACTCCCATGCTATACATAATATAGTTTTTATAGAAGATAGACATACATTTTATGAAACAACAGGACCCATTCAGTGGTTCACATACACAACCCCTATAATCATTATATTAAACGTCCAAGCAACATAATCTAAATAACTAACTACACAATACGAAAACTTTAACAAAATATATACTTGAGCGCAAAAGTATGGCTGTTGAACTCCTCTTACTTGTGTATGTCTTTTCTTATCTGTTTGTATTTGAGATATTGTAAACATAAAACATTTATAATATCTCAGTAAGCTATGCTTGGTAGGGGAGAGTTAAGAAAACATGTTAATTACATATGAATTAAGAATTTTACATCAATTAAAATATTCAATTATCTGCAAGCCATTGATAAAGTAGCTATTTATAATTCTTTTTCATTGTATGCATATAATAATCACACTTTAGAGATTACACTTTACATGATATATATATATATATATATATAATCCACTAGTATTTTAAATATTTATCATTATGATTTTCCATATGATACCATACTCTAATTCTATGAATCATACTTTGCATAATATATCTACCCATTCACTTCCCCATTCGAAAACTTTTATAAAACTACGCCCTCCAAATATATATATATATATATATATAGGACTATATTATATATATTGAAATAGTTAAAAGTCATAAAACAAAGTTATGAACATAGTCTATAGGTTTTATAACTTCCATTCCCATACTATACTGGGTCTCATACATATACCCCATACCATATGAGGTTTACAAAACTCTAGCCGTTGCTGGTAACATTGTAAAAGGCATCTCATCATGCCATCACATAAGGCATCTCATCATGCCATCGTCATATAAGGCATCTCATCATGCCATGGCATTACACTATGCCTATAATATGTGCATCATAATGCAAAATACACAAGGACTACTATGCCGTAGTCAAAATTAGTACAGCGTGCCCAGATAACCGCATAATAATCCACTGATACCAACTGTGAAAATAACAAAATCCATGTCCGCATGGGGGGGACCATGACTGTCACAATGGTGGCCTTCCCATGATTGTCCCACTCGACCTTTAGCCTCTCATTGGCCATGGTATCCATCATATAATTTCAGGAAGCAAGTGGCCAAACCCTCATAACTTTCCTAGCATAGCATCCCTAGTCCTGGGGCTGGGAAAAACAAAATCACAAGCCACTATGCTTATATGTAAAATACTAATATACAAGTGCCTTGCCTGTCCATAATGTATATATGAATATCTCATCATAATCATAACATCCTCACTTATTTGGTGATTGCCCACCAAGGATGTAACTTAAAATCCTAGACTCATACATCACATATGATGTAATGGTACCCATGTACCATAAATATCTTTTTATCATAATAACAGTTAAGATATTTTTAAGAATAGATTGTGTGTATCCATTAATATCATTTAGTAGGCTTCAATTATAAGCATGTCATTCATGTAGCATTTCAAATCACAAATTCTCATCATTCACAAGTAAACATTTTTCATCATCATATATCATATGAAATGCAAAATTTAAATGATATAATATCTATCATAAGAATAAGATCATGTTTAAAACATGTATCTTACTATTAAGACATGCTTTCTTAATTCTCCACCTACCTCGTGTAGTGAGTTCATCCTTTCCACTAGCTTTAATTGCCCCTCTTTTCCACGGTCGACCTCGTGCATAAAAAATCTTTTCTTAATACATTCACATACATATAGATATTTAGATTTAATTATCATCATAATTTTCAGAATCCGATTCAATCCAAGGCCTGATCATCATTACTGTATCTTTACATGGACGATCAAGACTCATGTGAGTTGATCAGTGCTTCTGTGGATGTCTGTTCTTAGTTTAGGGTTGAGATCTATGGTTGGATATATGTGGACATCTAAATTGTGTTTTTCATCAGATTACATAGTCAGATTTAACTAATTTAAGGGTCTACCTTGGTCGGATAGACACTTCCAGTTTGGATTGATGATCAGGGTTCATCTGTGGGGTCTGATCGTTGACCCGATGTTAACAAGTCATTGTTTGAATAGTGACAGATCGGACAGCTTTGGGTTTCTTGCTAGGTTTTCATCCAAATTATACCATTCTATTCGCATCCTAGCTAATTCAGGGTCTTAGGATTCTTCCGTGGTGTCTGATCATCGATCAAAAACTGCAAAATTATTGTGTGAATAGTACTCGATCGGATGACTGTGATTGTCTGATCAGTTTGCAGTCAATTTACATCTAAAATCATCAATTCCTCCTATATTAAAGTAATTTTAAGGCTGTTTAATTCATCTATAGTGTCTAATTAGTGATCAAATTTTTTTTTTATTATTGTATGAATAGTACCTGACTGGATGGCTAAGATTGTCCGATCGATCTTACAGTTTAGATCGGCAATCTGAGTTGATTTTAGGGTTTGTCAACCATGTATCTACCTATCCATAAACTTAGATTAAGAAATGGATGGTTGGATCATCCTTAAATTTAGATCTAGAATAGAAATTCATGGATCTAAAAAATTTCACCAAATTAAGAACTTAGTTTTGTAGATCTTGCCTAAAGGAGGCATGACCATGTTTCTCTGCTTCTTAAGCGTGCTAGATCGGCTCCAATCTGCCATGAAACACCCCATCCCTAGTTACGTGCACTATTCATGCCTCGATCTACATTGGTTTCTTCTTTAATCGTAGTAAAACCAAAGGGGTTTTGCTCTCCTAGTGATGGAGGACATGAGGAATGGCTTGGATCTCTGAATCGAAGTCATCTCCTTCACTGTTCAACCCTAGAGCTGTTGGATTTCTCCTCATCATTGGTGTTCCTCCTTGAAATCCGACATAAACTCTCTAAATCGCTATCTAAGAGTCTTTCCCATGTGCTTCTCGTCAGAAAGAAGGGTGAAAGTTGCTGGCTCACTGCCATTTCCGTTGGCTATTCTCATGCACACCTTTCCCTCTTCAATCTCAAGTCATTCCTCCTCCAATCATGTTGGAACCAAGGGGGTTTTGCTTCTCCCTTCGTGCAGAGTAGAGTGGACAGCTCAATTTAGGAATCGTAGTAGCCCTCATCTACAACAAGCTCCATATTTTCTGCTGACACTAAAACCCCAAAACTCCTGGCTTTTTTGGCAAGCTTCATCCTCTCCTTTCTTCTCTCCTCCTCCTTTCTTCTTTCTTCCTCCTCCTTTCCGCTTCTTCCTCTTCTTCTCCTCTTTCCCCCATCGGGTTTCCTCTTTTCATCTGGTTTGGGAAACATACCAATGTCTATTTTCCCTTTTCGTTTAAGTGAGGGGTGCCGTTATCAATCCTGCACCCCCCTTTTGTTATTTTAATTTGTTTTCTTTTGCTTTTAATTATTTTATATTAGTTGTTAATCATGATGTTTTTACTATCTTAAACACTATGATACTAGTTAATGATGTTTTTCGACTCCATTGAGTGTCACATTCCAACTACAAGTGGGGCTCACTTAGTGAAATTACAAAAATACCCTTTTGTAAGAAAAATACCGTTTATTCGTCCAACTTCTAATTTCAGCAAACTTAGTGTCATTGAATTCGTATTGATGAGTAGAATCTAGATTTTATAATTTCAATTTGATGTTCTTAGTTTTTTTTTTTTTTAATGTTTTAATTATTGTATTGCCCCTGACTTCGAAGGCTCATAACTTCTTCATCTGGACTCTGTTTTTAGCGTTCTTTAGCTCGTTGGATTCCATTTTCTAAGTCATATCTTATGGTTTTAGTCTTAGTTCCAAATTATACCTCTATAAAAAATATATACTCCTTGAAAACTCATAACCTGCTCATGGAATAGTAAAATTTTAAGGTGAAATTCTTCCGAACTCTGATTTCAGTG
Source organism: Warburgia ugandensis (assembly GCA_035236585.1). Classification (NCBI taxonomy): domain Eukaryota; kingdom Viridiplantae; phylum Streptophyta; class Magnoliopsida; order Canellales; family Canellaceae; genus Warburgia; species Warburgia ugandensis. The sequence goes on along the minus strand of CP141126.1, from coordinate 67,604,763 downwards.
TTCTTTATACCATTGGACTCAAATTTTCAAGTACATTCCAAATATTCATGTTTCCACTCCAAATTCCATTTCTACATAAAAATTTATTTTCTTTGGGTCAAAATTCTATTTACATTTCAAAATTCTAATTTCACATAATAACGCCCAGAATAATATTTACTAAATTTGGGCTTGTTACACATATACATATAACATTTATCCACATCTATGGAAATTGTTAAAAGATGTAAAAAATTATGAATATACTCAATAAGTATAATAATTAACATTCCCAGACTATACTGGGTTTCAGAATCATACCCCTCATCATGTGGGGTTCATAATCATCCAACCTCTACTGGTATATCAATGTAATCCTCATGCCCCTCACTACATAGGGTCCACAATCCTCCAGCCACTGCTGGGAAAACAATATAAGGCATATCATCATGCCACATCATATAAGACATCTCATAATGCCGTCATATAGGCACCATAGTGCATCAAACATAAGGAGTACTATGCATGCGGTCTAAATCCTTACAGCAGGCCCGGATAACTGCTTAATAATCTACCTATACCATCCTTAGTGGAAATCACAATATCCATGTTCGTATGGGAGGACCATGGCTATCACAGTGACGGCCTTCCCATAATTGCCGCACTTGACTTTTAGCAATACATAGTGCTTGGTATCCATAACATAATAAATTTCAAAGAGTGCGTGGCGAAACCCTCATAACACTCCTAGCATAGCATCCCCAGACATATGTTTGCCTAAAACAAAACACTTAGGCCTCCATGCCCGGATGTAAAACAATCATAATAGCAGGCGATTTGCTTGTTCACATATTTCATAACAAGAATAACATCCTCACTTATTTGGTGATAATCCACCAAGGATGTATCCTATAAACCTAGACTCATGCATCACACCCACTGACATGGTACCCATGTACCATCACTTAATTTCACAATCATATAAGATGTACAAGTCTTAGTCATGTTTGTTAGATAGTAGGTGCACATTAAGCATGAATTATTAGCATGCCATCATTTTAAATAACTAATTTCCATCATTCACCATACAAGCACATTCAATGACAATTTTACTATTTCATTAGCATAAATTTCATAATATGAAATAAGATCATGTTTATAACATGAATCATATTATTGAGTCATGCTTTCTTAAATATCCACCTATCTCGTGTGACGCATTCTTCGATTGCACTAACTTTAATCACCCTCTTCTTCATGATCGACCACACGCACTTCAATCTATACAATGCATAAAATTTCTTTTCTTAATACATACATGTTAAGTGTTCAATTTTGGTTAAAATACCCCTAATTTAGCAATCAATTAGATCATCTAACCGTTCAATTTTACAAAACTTAGCTTGATTTTGAATTTAAATCCAATTGACCATCCAAACCTCAATTTGTCAAAATCAACGTTCAGATGATCATTAGAGTTCATTAAATGACTAATGTACGGTTCAGATGATTCTAATTTAGTCTTTTCTTTTGTAGATCAACCAAAGGACGCACGGATGACTAAGATCAAAAGTTAATAGTGCAGATCATCTTAAAGAGGATTCAATGGACCAGATCACCCATGAAGATGGATGTGATAGTTTCCTAAACGATAATTGAGCTCAAGTGGAAATCATGGACAAGAAGGGCAACTTGCACATCTGTAGGAGTTTCCAAAGTCAAGAGAGGGGACCTAATTTAGCAAGGAGCAAAAGGCAACCCCTTCCCCCACTTCTTTCTTTCCTTTTCTTTCTTTCTTTCTTTCTTTCTTTCTTTCTTTCTTTCTTTCTTTCTTTCCTTCCTTTTCTCTTTTCTCTTTTCTTTCTTTTTCCTTCTTTCCTTTTCTTTTTCCCTTCCTCACTCTCACGTACCCACTTTCCTTACTCTCTTTTTGGCCTTCCTTCTTAACATACCCAACTTCCCAATCTCACCCACCTCTTCTTCTCCTTTCTCACCATCCTATTCTCTCCTCTCCTCATCTTCCTCTCTTTCCTAACCGTACCCAACTCTCCCCCACTTCTCTCTTTTCCTCCCTCTCTCTCTCTCTCTCTCTCTCTCTCTCTCTCTCTCTCTCTCTCTCTCTCTCTCTCTCTCTCTCTCTCTCTCTCTCTCTCTCTCTCTCTCTCTCTCTCTCTCTCTCTCTCTCTCTCTCTCTCTCTCTCTCTCTCTCTCTCACGTTCTGATCCCTCTCTTCTTTTGTTTAGACCAACCCATCTTTCCACCTTTGCTTCCGTTTAGTTTCTCGTGTTTACTTCATCATTATTTTTTTCTTCTTCCTTTTTGGTTTCTCTCCTTCCCAGTCCACCCAGCATCATTACAATCGGATCTTCTCATCTATCTCGGTCTTCACCGCTCCAAGCTCACACCCAACAACTAAATCCCAGGACGGTCTGCTTAGTAGACGTCGTTTTCTTCTACCCAAACCGTGTTTTTTTTTTCTTTCCATTCTCTGTTTAAAACAGAAAACTGAGTTCCACCCTCCATAGCACACCGCATCTCCTCCATGCCCCAAACCAGAGCACCACCGACCAAGCCCTTCTTCCTCTGCTCCAAGCACCTCTTCACCGTCCAGAGAACAAGATGACGGCCGAACGATCTAGGACCGTTTGAACCAGTCGACGCCCCAGGCATCGTGTTTTTTTTCCTTCCTCCTATACCCCACGATCCGGCGTCGCCTTCACCACTGACCCAAGCGTCGACTACGACTGGCCCAGGGGAGAAAACCAGAAACGGGTCTCCTTTCTCCTCTTTCCCTCTTCCTCCTCTGCTTCATCCGGTCTTTCTCTGCATCACCGGACGTCCCGGGGAAGGAAACCTAAGTCGGGTTTCCTCCCGCGATCCTCTCTCTCCTTCTTCTTCCCTTCTCCCTCCTTCCTCTTCTCTTCTTCTCTCCTCTTCCTTCTCAAATCCCTCATTTTCCTTGTTTTTCGTTTAAAACCAGAACCCCAAAATTACAAGTATGCCCCTAGAAGATCTCAGGAATTACCAACATGTCCCTAATTTAATTCCTATTATGTCCTTTGTTGAAATTCCATTTGTGTCCCAAGACTAATTCCATCTGTGTCCCCGATTAATTCCAATTGAGTCCTTGATTTAATTCCAACTGTGTCCCTGTGCTATTCTGGTTTTACCTTATCTTCATTCAGACTATTCAAGGACAGTGCAATCCAGGGACAGTGCAATCCAAGGACAAGCTTATTTAGGACGCCTTTTAGTTTTATGTTATGTTTTCTTGGGAATAAATAATTGTGAACATTGCAACAATTGAATAAATTTGAATTTTATTTTATTGTTAGTTTATATTCTTTTATTAATTGAATTTTATTGAAAACTCCATCATTTTAAATCAAGTCCTCGTGGGATCGACCCGTACTTGCATAAGCTACACTACAATAGCTCGTGCACTTGCGGTTAAACAATCAATAATACACCATCATCATCATCATCATCATCATCATCATCATCATCATCATCATCATCATCATCATCATCATCATCATCATCATCATCATCATCATCATCATCAAGACCTTATCCCAATTAGGGGTCTACCACATGAATTTCATTCCTCAATTCCAATCTATTTAATACCATGGCTTCATTTAGTCCCAAAGTTTTAAATCTTTCCTCACCACTTCTATCCATGTTCTTTTGGGCCATCCCCTTGCCCTTTTAGAACCTTATACTTGTATTGCCTCACTCCTTCTAATCAGTACCGTTACTGGTCTCCTTTGAACATGTCCAAACCATCTAAGTCCAATCTCCCTCATCTTGCTATCTATTGGTGCTACCCCTAAATTTCCTCTAATATTTTCATTTCTAATTCTATCCTTTCTTGTCTTACCACTCATTCATCTCAACATCCTCATTTTTGCGACGCTCATCCCATGAGTATGATGTTCCTTAATTGCCCAACACTTTGATCCATATAGCATGGCCGGCCTTATGGCCATCCTATAAAATTTTCCCTTTAGTTTGAGTGGCACCCGCCGATTACACCAAACTCCAGATGCACATCTCCATTTGTTCCAACCTGCATGGATTCTCTGGGTAACCTCTCTCTCAATCTCTCCACTTTCATGAATCATTGATCTTAAGTACTGAAAGTGGTCTTTTAGGGGGACTTCTTGGTTATCAATCTTGACTGCTGTTCCACTCCTACTCTCCTTGCTAAAATTACATTTCATATATTCTGTCTTAGTTCTGCTAATTTTTAATCCTTTAGATTCTAATGCTTCTCTCCATAACTCTAACTTTATGTTTACACCCTCCCTTGTCTCATCAAGTAAGGCTATATCATCTGCAAATAGCATGCACCGGGGAATCTCCTCGTGTAGGTGTTTTGTTAACTCATCCAAAACTAATGTAAAAAGGTATGGACTCAACGCCAATCCTTAGTGCAATCCTATAGTGATAGGAAAATCACCAGTCACGCCACTAGTGGTCTTAACATTTGTTACCGCTCCCCCATACATATCTTTAATTATGTCTATATACCCTTGAGACATCCCTTTACCACCCAACACCCTCCATATTAACTCTCTATGGACTCTATCATAAGCTTTTTCTAAGTCGATAAAGACCATGTGGAGGTCTTTCCTCCTCTCCCTAAATTTCCCTACTAATTGTCTTAGTAAGAAAATAGCTTCCATGGTAGACCTCCTAAGCATGAAACCAAACTGATTCTCCGATACACTTGTTTCATGTCGTAGCCTCTTCTCAATCACTCTTTCAAAAAGTTTCATAGTGTGACTCATAAGTTTGATCCCTCCATAATTAGTGCAGCTCTGTATGTCTTCGTTATTCTTATAGATTAGTACAATAGAGCTTTTCCTTCACTCATCATGCATTTTCTTTGATTTTATAATTTTGTTAAACAACTCGGTCAACCAAACTACCCCAATATCTCCCATATGCTTCCAAACCTCTATTGGTATACCATCAGGCCCCATGGCCTTTCCTGATTTCATCCTTTTCAAGGCCTCTTTTACTTCAGGTATTCTAATCCCACGTTCATATCTATAATATCCAATGTTATTTAGATTTATAATATTTTCAATCCTTATATTCTCAGAGCCATTGTCATTTAACAAATTTTGAAAGTATGTTTCCCACCTTTGTTTGATCTCATCATCTTTGACTAATACCCTTTGATCATCGCTTCTAATACACCTAACGTGATCTAAGTCCTTACCTTTTTGTTCTCTTACTTTTGCAAGTTACACATCTTTCTCACCTTCCCTTGTCCCTAGTCTATTGTAGAGCTCATCATATGCTTTAAGTTTAGCCTCAGTTACCATTCTCTTAGCAACGCTTTTAATATTCTTATATTGTTCATAGTTTTCATTATTTCTAATCTTCTGCCATGCTTTAAAACGCATTGGTTTTTCTTTAATAACTTTTAGCATTGTTTCACTCCACCACCATGTTTCCTTTGTTAATAGCCTTTTACCTTTAGATACTCCTAAGACATCATTTGCCACTTTCTTAATGGACTCAACCATATTAGTCCACATGGTATTTACTTTTATTTCATAGTTCCAATTTTCTTCTACCATCAACTTATTTTTGAATGAGGTTATTTTCTCTCCTTTTAATTTCCACCACTTAGTTTTTGGATGTGTATCAAGTTCATTTCTTTTCCTCCATCTTTTGATATGGATATCCATAACCATTAACCTATGTTGTGAGGTTAAACTCTCACTGGGTATCACCTTACAATCCTTACATATAAATCATTCATTATTCCTACGTAGAAAAAAGTCCATTTGACTTTTATGATGTACACTCTTATAGGTTATTAAGTGTTCATCCCTCTTCTTAACGAGTGTATTTGCAATGGACAGGTTATATGACAAAGCAAAATCAAGGATATTCTCCCCCATCTCATTTCGTTCACGTATACCATACCCTTCGTGTATTCTATCATGTCTTTCCTTATCTTTTCCTACATGGCCATTTAAGTATGCTCTTATAGATATCCCCTCAGTGTTGGGAATTTCTTGCATGACTCCCTCCATATCTTCCCGAAATTGTCTCTGGATTATATCTTGTAACCCTACTTGTGGTGCATATACACTTATAACATTTATAATCTGCTCTCCTAGGACGATTATTATTATTATAATTCTATCACTGATTCTTTTAACGTCCACAACTTTATCCTTTAATTCCTTATCGACTATTATTCCTATGCCATTTCTGTTATTTTCCTTTCCTACGTACCATAATTTATACCCATCTATTTCTCTAGCTTTAGCCCCTTTCCACTTGGTTTCTTGGATACAAGCGATGTTGACTCTCCTACGTTTCATTGCATCTACTAACTCCAAACTCTTACTTGTTAGTGTCCCTATATTCCATGTGGTGATACGAATCTTATGTTCTGGAAATACCCTATTTACTCTTTCCTTTCTTGACCTACATGGTATGAACCCATGTCCACTTTTCACTGCACCTGGGTTTTGATGCAGCGCGTCGCTTCCGAGGGGACGCTCTAGTAGCCCTTGCTCATTTTGCACTACACCCAAGATCTGATGTAGCACATCGCTTTTGGGAGAATGCCCTAGCAACCCTTGCCTATTTTTCACCGCACCGAGGATCCGCGCTTATGGGGAACACCCTAGCTTGAGGGAATGTCAGTTTTTGATTCATGTCATGTTTGGGTTGCTATAGTTTTAAAACGCTGAAGATGATTTTCATTTCTTCCTTACAAACTAATGTACAAAAGCATATTCATTTGCAAGTAAAACAAGAAATAACAAAATCATTTTCAGCTTCACCCTTGCCGGCAGGGTACCTGACGCAAGGGTGGCCATATTTTAAAAGCTGAAGATGATTTTTATGTTTAAGTATGGTCTTGTTGATTCTTTAATCGCAAGTGCACGGGCTATTGTAGTCTAGCTTATGCAAGTACGGGTCGATCCCACGAGGACTTGATTTGAAGTGATGGAGTTTTAAATAAAATTCAATTAATAAAAGAATATAAACTAACAATAAACTAAAATCCAACTTTATTCAATTTCTGTAGTTTGCACAATTATTTATTCAAAGGACAACAGAAAATAAAATTAAAAGGCGTCTTGGATAAGCTTGTCCTTTGATTGCACTGTCCTTGGATTGCATTGTTCCTGAATAGCACTATCCCTGAATAGTCTGTTCTGGATTGCACTGTCCCTGGATAGTCAAAATGAAGACAAGGTAAAACTAGAATAGCACAAGGACACAGTTGGAATTAGTTTGGGGACACAGTTGGTATTAAACAGGGGACATAGATGGAATTTTCGACAAAGGACAGATTTGGTATTAAAACAGGGACTTAGACGGGATTTCTAAAATCTACCAGGGGCAATTTTGGAATTCTGGGGGTTTCTGGTTTTTAACGAAAAAAACCAGGAAAACGATGAAACCCGGTGAAGGTGGGAAGAAGGAAGAAGGAGGGAGGAAAAGAGGAAGGAGAAGAAGGAGAAGAAGAGGAAAGGGAGAGAAGAAAGATGGGAGTTGGGTTTTCTCCCCCAGGACTGTGCCACTCGGAGAAGAAGAGGGAAAAGTGGGCATGCACTCTGGATCCGACCGGCGATGAGAAAAACGCTGGATCGGGAAGAGGAGGAAAAGGGAAGCAGAGGAGAGAGAAGAAAGGGGAATAAGAGGAAGCAGGAGAAGATGGGGAGAAAACCCAATCTCCCTAAGCCGGTGGTGGTCTGGGCATTGCACAGTCCAGGAGCGGGGCAAATGGCTGTCTGGTTCTGATCTAGCTCGTGCCTGGCTGGTGTGCGATGGTGCAGTGAAGGGTTAGACAGAGAGAACTCAGGAAGATAAAGAGGGACTAGAGAGAACTGGGGTGCGAGCAGAGACAGGTGCTGGAAAGAGATGAGCTTGGGCAGAGCAAGAGAGGGAGATAGAGGAGCTAGGGAGATGTGAAGCAGGCAGCTAGGTGTGTCACGCACCTATGGCCGGCTAGGGGAGAGTGAAATGGAGAAGGGAACACCAGAGAGAGAGAGAGAGAGAGAGAGAGAGAGAGATTTGGAGAAAAGGAGTTTGCAGTGCATTTATGGAATCATGCGAGAGGGACGTTGGGAGACGGAGAGGAGAATGGAGAGGGGGATAATGTGGTAGAGAGAAAGGGAGACGTGAAGAGAGTTGTGGGAGGGATGAGAAGAGGAGATGGGGAGAGTTGGCCGGCCCCTCGCAAGAGGGAAAAAAAAGCACTTTTGGAGAGAGAGGGGAAGAGGTATAAAAAGGAGAGTGAGAGATAGAGATGGGAAAGAGAGGGAAAGGGAGATTGAAGAGAGATAGGAGAGATAATAGAGAGTGGGGTCCACTAGAAGTTTAGACTTGCTAGAACTCTGCAAGTCTTAAACTTTGTTCTGTCTTAGGACTCTTCAAAATCCACTTTTTTCCATGAAACTTCATCTGATCTCCATCTTGTATCCTTGATTCGATCTGGAGCGTCCATGCCTGTGTTGACCAATCTACAATGCACAGGACCCAATTAGTGCAATCTAAACCGTCTATTAGCTTTAATGATCATCTGACCATTAATTTTGCAATTTAACGGTTGGATGGCCAATCAAAGCTAAAACAGAATATTTTATATAAAATCTTGAAATTAATGGCCTAGATGCTCTAAGTGAACACTAAATTAGGGGTATTTTGACCAAAATTAAACACTTAACACACCCCCCAACCAGCATTTTGCTAGTCCCTAGCAAAAGACACGAAGAAATCAACTCAAATTTTTTTATTTTTCAGGTCATCTCCACTTTCTTTCTTTTTTTCAAAGAATTATCTTAAATAAATCTATCAACTTTAGCAAACTAATAAAGATGACTGAAGAATTCAAAACCCTACCCATGTGCTAAAACTATTTGACTTGAGCTCAGATCTCAGAGTGATTGTGTGCATATACAATCTACACATAGAATAATCTTTATCTTTAAGTAGACTTCTAACTTTTGAACTCCATCTGAAATATGTTTTGACCTCAATCCTTACTAATGGCATACGCTCAGAAATAAAATCTCTCAGATAGAAGGTTCAAATCATATCTCTCTTTTGATTATGTGAGAAGAGTCAATGAAAACAAATTTATCTCACATATACTCATGAAGAACGGGAGTTACTAAGGAATTTACTTGTATTGATCCCTTTGGAATGGATGCCATTACCTTTGAATATTTACAAATACCACTCTTTTAATCCTATCCATTCATTTCCTCATCAAGACTATATTCATCTTAGAATCAATAGGTCTTTAATTGGGACGAAACATAGGCTTAGGACAAGGTACCAAATAAAGGGTATAAGGATATTCAAAGTTTCTTCAAAAAATAAGTAGAGGTCTTCTACTAAAGTTGATAATTCTTCTTTTCTTTGCTGAACTGAATATTTATTTTTCCATTTTTCTTTGCATTCTTCAATTTTTTTTCTTCTTTTTTTTTTTTTTTTTTTCACTTTTCTTTCTTTCCATATTTTTGACTCACTTTGAAGAATATTTCTTTTCTCGATATCCACTTTTCTACTTTCATTGCAATTAAAAGATATTCTTTCATTCTTCTCTAACTTATTTTTTTCTAAAAAAAAGGGTAATGGATAATTTATATTGGGTTAATATGGGTAAAAGGTTAATTTGGGTGACAAAAGAAAAGGCTTATATTCAAGGCTCAACTTGACTAACTAGTGGTAAAAATACTTCTGGGTAGGCTTTATGTCTCTAGGTTAACAACAAGAATGGCCTAAATCATTTTCTAGGTTTCCTATAATCTATCAAATTCAATGAACTTCCAGAATTTTAAAGGTAGTATTCTAATTATTTAGGTAATTAGCCAAATTTAAGAATTTGGGATCAATTTTCTTTAAGCATGCTGAAGACAATTAAAAACATTTATAACCTCTCAAAAAGGATGAATGGCTCTAAAACTCACTTAGGTTATAGGTCTCTACTGAATTTCTTCAAAATTTCTAAGTTATAGCTACTTATCAATTTAGACTATCTATATGCAACTGCGTGTACAGATGTGATCTGAGACTTTGCTTTCATGGAATACTTTAGAAAATGAGTAAAATGATGAATTAATCATATTCTATTCCCTTAATAAGCTAAAGTTATCCAGATTTTACTTCAGAAAATCCAATTCTCATCATAGTATAGGAAATGACCTAAAAATTTTCAATTTTTTCAAATATTTTTTTTTTTAAAACCCAAGGAAATCACCTAAAAAGTAAAAGAAAACTAGAATTTGCAAGAATTCTACACCCCCAACTTGACAGAAACATTGTCCTCAATGTTTAAAAAGTATGATGATGATAATGCATTGAGAAACACACAAAAAATTGAGAGATATAGAAAAAAAAATCTGAAAAAGAAAAATAAGAAAGTAAAAACTACGCTACATACTTTATTTTCAAACTTAATAGATTTTTCATATTTCTTTAGTTAAATTGCCGTGTTTTTGAATTGGATTTCTGTAATTTTCATTGATTAAATATATCTAAAATATGATTGCACTTTTTATTAAAATCTATCATTTAATTTTAAATTTTGAATAATTAAATTTTATTAAAACTCCAAATTCTTAAAGTGAGTCCCTGTGGGATTGACCCATACTTGCATACATTATACTGCAATAGCTCGTGCATTTGTGAAAAACATCAAAAAGTTTTTGGCATCATTTTTGGGGACCTGCAATAGAGTTTTAATAAAATTTAATTAAAAAATCCTACAATTAAAAAAAAATAAAAACTCAAAAAATAATATATATATATTTTTAGGAATTGCACACTTTTAGCATTTTAAGTAGTTTTAGGCGCATTTTTTAAATTTTCTTAGTGCATAATTACCCTATTTCCTGAATTTGGTACTTAATTCTAATTTTCTTTTTTAGGAAATTGAAAAGTGGAGGAATTTGGCAAGTGGATCTTCATCAAAATAGAAATTTCCTTGCTTTCTTAGAATATATTTTCTTTTTATTTTGAGTGAATCTTGTAATGAGGATCTTGTAGTTTGTAATTTGGATTTCAATTCTAAAAGGGTTGTATAATACAGGGGAAGTTTGGGATAAGGTGGCCCACACTTGATCTTCATTAGAAACCCCAATGTAAGTATCCCTCTCTCCTTTTATTACCTTAATTAGGGTTTGCATTTAAGATAAACTTTCATTGTTTGGTAGAATAATTGTATATAGAAAGCATGTTTGACAATTGTTGCATTTTTAGGGTTTTAAATTAGTTTACTGTTTTAATTGCATTCTTAGGGCAAGCAGATATATATGTTGATCGAACTGCCATGGAGAGTAAAAATTAATTAGTAAAGGCACTCGATCCCATAAGATCAAGGGTGGATTTCATCACCACTCCTTGGGCCACTTAGGATAATCACCTCAAGCGCACAACCGTACCTTTCAAATTAATCTAAAATCAATTAGAAGAGACCTATAGGGCCATCACATGCTCGTGGACCCTCTTATTAAGACGTGATCTATTGTCACTCTAGTGGCTTTTGAGCACTGTGGTTATAGTGGATGTCTTAAAATCCAAGTTATTTTCCCACGCTTTCTGTTGACATTTGTTGAGGTCTAAATGCCTCCTTACGTGAGGATTATATTAACCACCTTACACAGAGCCTAACTGGTAAGAAAAGCCAAATTTGAAAGAAAGGAGGGGTCCTAGATTAGACTAATCTAAAAGCATTGTCCCCACACAAATTCAAGAATGTTAAAATATTGTTGCCTACTAGCCTCAAGGATTATATTGTGCCCTTTGTTTGTGCATCATTCTAGGAAGTTAGGTTGTATCATGTAGGTTAGTTTTTCCTCTTAAAAAGAAAAAAAACTCAACATTGTATAGAATGATTTGTTTCATTGTATACTAAGTTGAGAACAAAAGCCTATCAAGAAGGGGATAGATTTCATAAATTATATGCATTGATGGATATGTTAGATATTATGGAAAGTCAATTGCTTAGGATAATAGCTCCTATGCAAGCTGCGCAACGACCTTAATACCATAATGACTACACCTATTCTTAGCATCCCTATTCCACTCCTTCATGGACCCCATCAAGCTCTATATACAATAAATACTATTAGGAGCCAGTAGATGCACCTAATGCATTACATACCCTAGCAATTTTTATCTTGAGACAAAATACCAAGACAATAATGGATGGGCTAGGCATCACGACCAACCATGGTCTCAGGATTATTGATATCAGGAAGAACCACAATGGTCCCATCCTAGTCAATACTACCATGATTATTAAGATTATGAGGGACATCCATCATGGGTTCAACTTGCTCAATCCTTTTTTAGCACCCCAATGCCATGTCAATACCAAACCTATGATTCATTTCCTCTACAACATGAAGAACTACCATTAGAAGAGCAATAATTTTTTGAGAGAATAGAACAAAGAAGCCAAAAGGAAATGACACAAGAGATGGAGAAATAGGTAAAGGAAATGAAACCAATATGGGAAAATACTAACAGAAACATTGCTAAAATTATAAAAAGGACTAAGGAACTAAAGCATATTGGGGATAGTGAAGAGCTACTTATTACTGATAATAGGATTGAAATTTCTTATGATCCTTCTGAGCAACAAAGTCCTTAACCATCCTTAGAAACCTCCAACTCAAATCTACTCAAACCATGTCTTGCTCCTTATGATTATGATGAAGAGACTTCCATTGATGAAGAAAATAAATCTTTAGAAACATCCAACCCAAAACCACTCGCTCATTTTTATGACTTTGATGAAGACATATCTATTGAGGAGGTGAATTAGTTCTTGGATACAGTGCCTTTGATGGACACCTCTCGATGGTAAACAAGAGTAGAACCCCTACAGAGCCTGATATTTCAATTGAGCCTTGTAATGTAGAAGATGTACTTGATTATGACCTATAGACCTTATTTGAGCAACCATTAGATAGTAATTTAGGTCCATCTAAAATCTTGCATGTGCCAAAAGAATAGGAAGAGAAAGAGTCCATTGATGTACTGGCCCTACATCAACCAACTCTAGGGTACACATTAGAAAATAACCAGGGTTTATGCCAAACCTTGTCCCCATCTCTAACAATACAAGAAGAACCTTTTAAGGAAGGGCAGAGTTAGCTTATTACCCTAGTTCAAGACAAGGTTAGGGAAACAGAGGAAAAAGATAAACTAAATACAATGGTCATTTTTATCCCTCAATTTGGTCAAGAAAAGGACCATTCATCTCCAAATGGTCCAACAAAATGCAAGGTAGTACATGAAGTCATTGTGTTACCATCACCTCAATTTTCAAGGTGGAGGAATCATATTGTCTACTGTGAAATTTTGAAGATGGGGGATCAACAATATGACTCCCCACAATAAAAATTGTGGTGGCCTTTGTTGTTTTAATGTTACCACCACCAAAAATTTTAGGGTGGAGGATATATATATATATATATATAGATTACAGCGAGATTCTGAAGTGGCATGAGAAATCTCGCCATTTCATCTTAGGGTTAGGATTAGGACAAATAAGCTTACCTAGTTAGCTCTAGGTTTAGAAAGTTAGGTTAGGCCACGTCTGGCTGAAGACGTAAAACTTATGCTTCTTGGGGGGCAACCCAGATGTTTTTCAAATCTCCATCTTCTACATCCTTCCATTATCATATAGGATCCTATGTTTTCCAAACATTGAGGACAATGTTTCATTTAGGTTGGGGGGTGTAGATGCATATAGGGATTTTGAATTTTATTGATTCTTTTGAAAATAAAAATTGATATAAAAAAGTTTTTAAGGTAGAGTTCCCTTATTGTGATGAGAACTAGATGTTCAGAATTTAGTCATTCCACTACTTTCACCTTTTAATGGGAAGGCATATGATTAGTTTTGAATATTATCCATGCGTTGAAGCATTTTATGAAAGTTAACTCTTGAAAACCATTTACACAACACATAATCAAGACTAATAGAGAGGTATGACTTAGAGACCCTGAGGAAAATAAGTGGAGACCTATAACCTAGTGAGATTTTAAGACTATCTGCTTTCAAAGAGTTATAAGTAATTCCACAATTTCTCCAGTGTATATAATTTAGTGTGATCCTGTTATCCTTATTTTGGTTAAACATCAAGAATAAATAAGAGTAATAGCTTTATTTCCAAAAAATTATTGAATCTGATAGGCTTTAGGAAACCTAGAAAATGATATAGGCCATCATTGCTCAGCCTAGAGATATAAAGCCTACCCATATATTTCACCACTAGTTAGCCCCTTTGAGCCTATTATTATGCCTTTTCTTTCTTAACCCCACTCACCTTAGCCTAGAACAAGCTAGTAAAATAAATATCCATTACCCATCTTCAAAATGAGTAGAATTATTAGAAAAAGTTCAAAAGTAGACAAAAATTCAAAGAAGTGAGAAAAATTGCTGTCTTTCTTCCAAAGAAGCTAAGAAAAATAAGTGAAAAATGAAAGAGAAAGACAAAAATATGAAAGAGACATTCACTTCAAGTACAATCCAAAAGAAAAATTGTCCTAATAGATAGTCATTGAAGATCTCTACTCAATTTTGAACCTTTAAAATCCTTATACCTTTGTTTTTTGAACATATCCTAAGCTTACGCTTTGTCCTAGTTAAAGATCTATTTATCTTAAGTGGAACATAGCCTTAAAGAGGATACAAAAAGAAGGAATTAAGGTAAACTACCCGTAATATTCTTGGTGATAACATCCACTCACTTTCCTTTGTCTCATGAGAATTTAAAAGATTTATGTGAACCATTAGCTTGTTGGAATCGGTCACATAATGAGAGAAATATATTTAAACCCTTATATGGGAGTTCATTTCTTAGAGTATACCTGTGAAGATTTGAGGTCAAGACATATTTCTAATGGAATTCAAGCATATCCAGTTAGAAGTCAAGATTTATGTGGTTGTATAGACACACATGCACTTTGAGAAATAACTTAAATAGAATGTCTTTAATATGTGTATGATGTGTAAAATTATCAAATCCTCTCTATTAAGTTGTGAAAAACTAGTAGATTGCTAATGAATGAGGATTCTCTGAGATAAATTAGGGGACTCAACCTTAGTGAATTTTGTGGGTATATTCACTACAAACCCTCACGAGGCATAACTTGTCCACTAAGGGTAACTTAGGGGCTCAAGGGCCTGTTGCATGTGCTAAATGCAATCGTGAGTACCTACGAAAGTGGCACCTTGTACCAATTTTTGTAAAATGATTTTCTGCATGTTTTGCTTGGGACTAGCAAAATGCTGGTTGGTGGGTATGTTAGGTGTTTAATTTTGGCCAAAATACACCTACTTGAGCATTTAATTAGACCATCAAACTCATCCATTTGGTGCTTTTTAGATAAAATATAAAATTCAGCTCAAATTGACCATCTAACCATAAATTGTCAAAATTAATGGTTAGATGATCATCTGGGACAATTAGAGGCTTAATGTGTCATTAGATGACTTTGATCTAGTCTAATATGTTACACATCAACCAGAATTAGGCTTGGATGGATCAGATTGAATTTCAACATTGCAGATCATTTTGAAGATCAATAAGGCAAGAGGGGATGGTTACCTAAAAGAAGAAGAGTTCTAATAAGGAGATGAGATCAGGGATAAGATTTGGTAGAAGAAGAAGTTTCCTAGGAGGAAACTAACTCTTAAAGGATAAGGAAAGAGGGGGTAGAAGAGATAAGAAGGGGAAAATTATAAAAGAGGAAACCGTGGGAGTCTTAAAAAGTTTAGTTTTTGCTTTGCTTTGTTTGCCTTTCCTTTTTCTTTTCTTTCCTTTTATCATTTTTGTTCTTTCCTCTCATTCTATTAATCGTTTTTTTCCCTTTCTTAGTTCACTACCCGATCTTCCCCTCACCTTCTCTAATCATCACTCAACGTCCCAGTCACTATTTTTTTTACTATGCGCACCTCTTCCCTGCTACCCAAGTCAGAATCTCACAATTAGGAATCAGCTTCTTTGCTTCATCATCATAGATCCAACACTGCCGGCTCCCTTCTCTCTTCCTCTTCCTTCTCCAGTTAATGCCCAGATTCTCACGCACTCGATCCCTCTGCTCTGCTCCCATCACTGGCACCAGTCAATTGTGTCGTTGTTCCCAGTTCTCCAATCCACCTTAGCATCGGCTTTCCTCCTCCATCATCATGCAGACCAAAGCAGCCCACATCACACACACCTATCCCTCTCCACTCCCACTCCTGTCTCTGTTCATCAGCCTTTACCCCATCACTGGTCAATTTATCATGCCCAAGCTGATCGCATAGACCTAGGGGCGCACCACCTATTGTCCATGACGTTTGCCCCCATCTAAAACCCACTGGCGCGCCTCTGTCCCATCTGTCATTAGCTCCAGATCGCCCCTCTACCCTTGTCTACTCAACTCAGGAGACCGGCATCGTATAGCCCTACTGGCCACTCTCCCCTCCACTGCACTACTCCACTTTCATCGATGATCCTAGCTCCATTAGACCTCACTGTCATCACTGTTCCAGCATAGACAGGTCATTGGCATCTTCTTCAGCACCAGCCCGACACGCATCGTTGTCGACTTCCTCCATTTGATTCACTGGCTTCGTCTTAGTTCCACCTTCTCCTCTTCCTCTTTCTCCATCTTCCCCTCTTCCAGCATCTCCCTGTTTTGTCGGGTTCTTCACTGGTTTTCATTTAAAACAAAAAAATTCTAAAAATGCCATAAGCATAAAAATTGAAATCCCTCATACATCCTTCTTTATCTTTTAGTCTATTTTGTCTTTTTATCCTTGTTTTGTGTTATCCAGGTTTTGTTTGTTCTCAGATAATTGTAGAAACTAGATCTTGGTTGATTTAAGCATAATCGAATCAATGGTTTAGGTTAAACCAATAGGATTGATTCAGTTCTTCATCTGCTTTACATCAAAATTTCAATTAAATTTTAGGCCTTGTTCTTAGGACACTTAATAAATTATCCAATGCTCTTGATCTTTAATTATAACTTCAAAAATTAGATTTGAGCTGTCAAAACCCAAAAATCCTTATTTGGCCAGTTCTCTTAGATTTTATGGAATATGCCTAATCCATTTGGTGGATCATCAACTAGAAGCACCAGAGAGATATTGATGAAGGTTGATCAAAGTTTATAAGACCAGATTTGAAGGAATCGATGATAATTAGTCTAGGGAAGTAGATTTTTCATGTTTCTTTAGTTAAATTACAGTCTTTTTGAATTGGATTTCTGTAATTTTCATTGATTAAATACATCTAAAGTTTGATTCCACTTTTTGTTAATATCTATCATTTAATTTTAATTTTTGAATAATTATATTTTATTAAAACTCCAAATTCTTAAAGCGAGTCCCTGTGGTATTGACCTCATACTTGCATACGCCATACTATAATAGTCTGTGCACTTGTGGAAAACTCAACACCCAACACGAGGAAAGATGTGTCGATGAAGGCGTTGATGCTATCAAGTGGGGGAGAATGTCATAGATTGTTGCTACGTAGTCCATGACCAAGGACCACAAGCCTTAAGAGAGGCCCTTTTTGGTTCATGGACTTGGTCAAAGGGACTTAGGTCCATTATTGAAGATCTGTGGAAGAAGGTCCATTTCTGGAAGGCCTAGATTATAGAATTATCCTTGTAAATATCTATAATCTAGAATGTGGTAGACTTTAGATATTTTGTAGGAATGTTCCAGAGAATAATATGGACCGTACATATGTAACAATCTCCACCATTCATTGAGGAGGTGGAAAGAGGGTGACCACCTATAAATAGAGGAGCTCCCTCATTTGCAAGACATATCTCCAACAATTTCAGAACTCATCCAAGAGTTATAAGCATCTTTAGAGCAACACAACTAGAGTTCTCTAGTTGATCTTCTTCTTAGAGATTCTAATTAGCTTACTTAGTTGGTGTAGAGTGAGAAGCCAAGCTAAGTTAAGCTTGTGACATAAGGCATCCCCTACCTTACAACACATGTCTAGAGCTTGAACAACCTTATTGATGAGTAGTGCAAGGCCAAGATGGTGAAAAGGCATCCCTGCTTCACACCCCTAGATCTTCTGAAGAAGCCAGTGGGGAAGCCATTATTCATGATTGAGAATCTAGTTAAACAAAACCAGTTGAGCATCCATTTGCATCAAATTTCTAGAAATTGCATTCTTTTAACAATTTCCAATGGAAATGTCCACTCAACACAATCAGAAGTCTTCATCATGTCGAGTTTACATCCACACATTGAGAGGCAAAAAATAGTTCGTCCATGATGCTGCTACCAATAAGAGAGATGATGTGAGGCATGCATCTTTTTAGTCTATTAGCCAAGACCTTACATACCTTACATAGCGCCTTAAAGCCAATACTGACCAAACTTATAGGCCTAAAAGATCTAAGCTCTTTAGTCCCCTACTTCTTAGGAATAAGAAAAACAAAATTTGGTCCCCATATGAGAGTTAATTTTTTCCCCACCATGAAAGTGACCAAGAAAGTTCTTGAAGTCAGCTATCATAAAATCCTAGCATTCTTCAATAAAATGCATGCAGAAACCATATGGTCCATTGCTTTAAACCCTCACTCTAAATGACATTAGCTTCAATTTTCTCCATGATAAAAGGCTTCACCAAGTATCTTTTGCAGCTGTCAAGAAGATGGAGAAATTCAAGGTTGTTAGGAACACCACAAGGATGGGGTTGAGAAGAGTAAAGTCACTTGTAATACTCAACAACATGATTCAATATGGTTATATGTGTGGCCATTTTTACCCTAATGTAGAATTGGTGATTGGAGATGGTTTATGAAATTTATGTATTTGTTTTAACTTAAATTAGCCTTCTAGTTTTGGGCAATAGAAGTAACAGTTAACTTGATATTGATTTTATTTAACTATGTAACCTAGATTTATGTGAATTTAAGTAGATTCTGAGGGAAGTTGCCACTTAAGATAAAAGGAGCCCTAGGTTCCTAATGACACAAATAAGTCCACTAATTAAATATTTAAGTTTGTTAGCTCCAAGAACTAAAGTAATAAGAAGTGTAAGCAAAGTAAATACCATCGTTCTTCTAAGTTTAAAAGCCTAGTTAGTTCAAACTTATCTTTTACTAATTCAACAACCTAGATAAGCACTTAAAAGGTGCACAAAGTCATTTGAAGCAAGTTATTTAAGAAAAAGTGTGTGTGCACATGCGCGTGCACACCCACCCACCCACACCCATACTACACACTACTTAAAAGATTAATTATGAAGAAAAATCTACCATGATTGTAAAGAAATGAATTAGACATGATCGTATATGCTAAAACATGCATTGATATAGAAATTGAAAGCATACTAACATGTAATGCATACCTATAAACATATAGTGAATATTAATATGTAAAGAATATTAAGTGACAAGCAATAAATGCAAGAATTGGAAACATATGATGCCATATACTTATTCTAAGGAATAAAAAACTTAGTTTTGAGACTAGAAACATGGATGACTAATCATGAAAGAATACAGTATACTACAACAATAATAGTTGAGCTATATTAGAAACATAGAATGAATGAAGCTTTCTATGAAACTTTTAAAGGCTAGAATCATGGAAATGAAACTAGGAATGTAAATAATAATTGAATTGGAAATACTCTACAATAGAATATAGGATAAATATAAAGTAGCATAAACATAATAGGGGCAAGATAGTAAGCTACTAAATTCAAATGGATTGAAAATACCTATTGAATAATAATCAAACATAATAGAGATGTTAGATTGCCAACCTAGGAAATATGCTTATAAATAGGACACATTCTTTGAACTAAACATAATGAATGCTAGAAATGTAAACTTGACAACAATTAGGAATTGAACATGCAAGAAACTAATGCATTATATCTAGTTTATTTTGAAATATAAAATAGGATGCTTAAGAAAGGAAGAGAGGGAAGAAGAGACTTCTTCGCTCTCAAAAGAAGGTTTTTGTCATCAAATGTGATGAAAACAAATTTTTTTCTTCCTTGAAGATTTTTTAAAAAGCAAATAAAGAGAGAGGAAACCTTGTAAAAACAATTATGTCCTTTCAATGGGAGAATCTTCACATACATCATGCTATACTCTTTGAAAATGATAAATCGAACTAAATTAAATGTTGTAGAAATAAGGGATCTATATATCATTTCAATAATTTTCATCCTTGAATTTTAATTTTCAGAAAGCAAACCCATAAAGTTACAATCCTAGAAACCCAAATTTCTCCATTAGGATGCTTATAATTTTATCTTAGGGTTCAAAGAGAGAGTGAGAAAGAATAAAAATAAATAAAATTCAATTAAAGAAACTATTTTCTAAATAATATATTGAAGAAAACTAACTCTTTCTTCTAAGGTTGAAAATTTTCCTTTCACATTAGGGAAGAAGTAGAGATTCTACCAATTCTCTTCAATTGAAGAAAGATAAGATTCTCATGCCTAATTTAGAAAATACAATGAAAATTCCATTAAAAAACCCTCTAAAAATTTCACTAGAGAAGGATTCTAATTAGAAGTCATATTTGTCTTTTAAATATAATAAAGAGGATGAAAAAACAATATAATGAGGTTTCTTGTTTTAGGAGTGAGAATTGATTTTTTAGCATAAAAATTTTGCTACCCTATGAGGAATTCATAAGAAAAATTTTGCTACCGTAGAGGTTATCATAAGGAAAAGCTCCATTGTCCTCACTACAAGTAAGAAGAAACTGTGTGTGTGTGTGTGTGTGTGAGAGAGAGAGAGAGAGAGAGAGAGAGAGAGAGAGAGAGAGAGAGAGAGAGAGATATGGTGCGAGAGAGAGAGAGAGAGAGAGAGAGAGAGAGAGAGAGAGAGAGAGAGAGAGAGAGAGAGAGAGAGAGAGAGATATGGTGCAAGAATTATAAAAATTGAAAAATACTTAAGATGGGATTTTTCTCTATATTTTTTTCATTGCACAAATAAGTTAAGAAACCTCCCCCTTTTAGAAATCAAGGGTGGCCTAAGCAGTAAATCCAAGCATAAGTAAAGACAATGTCAAAACATGATCTTTTAGCTTTTGGCTATAAAGCATGAATGACTACTTGCACCTGCACGAACTGGTGAAAGATTTTGAATTCTTTTCTTTATGTGTTAAAATCTCCTTACTAAGAAAATGTGTTAGGAATAAAGAGAGCTACTCTCCTCTCCTTTATATTTACATGCGGGTTTACGAACAAAAATTCTAGACCTTGCATAGCCATTGCTTAATAGCTTTTTATTTCACTATTGTATACATTTTAGCATATAGAGTTTACGATAGTGAAGTTAACTTATCCTAATTTTGGAAACATTCAAAAGAAAGCTATTGATTGTACAAAATTAGGCAAATAATGCAGGGTTGAGATTACTTTCTAGGTGGTACTTTATGCTTGTATAATGCTACTTTTTGACTGTAAACTTCAAAATTGTAAAGTTCTTAGGTGCATTTTTTTTGAAAAACTTAATTTTTGAGAGTCTTAATAAAAATATTAGGGATTTTCAAGCTATTTTGAAACCCTTTTGAAATGTGTTTTTGTAAAAATAAGTAACATTCATTCTTGGAATGAACATAAAAATGTTGGACCTTATAAACTTTTAAAATGGTACAAAATTTGGTGTATGTAGTGTGGCCTTTCTCAAGGAAAAGATTGAAGAGGTTTAAGGACAAGGACCATATAACCCAATTTTGATGTCATTAAATGGTTTTTAAGGGCCCATGAATACCTCTATGATATTCAAACATTGTATGTTTGAATATCAAAGTTGGATAGCTTGAGATTTTAAAGTGCTTGGCATGATGGTTGATGAAGCAAATGATAAAGTGCCCTTTAGAACATGATCTATTCCTTTTAGCATGCTTTTCCATGCTAGAAAACATTTTAAAAACCATAACTTTTCTATTGGGAATGTTTTTGGGTTGCGATTTGAAAATTTAGTGTTTAGATAAATGTGATCCAAAGTTTCATAGAGTTTTGATGATGAGATTTGATCATCTCTAATTCTGATAGATTAGATGAAGAATCACTTGCAATTTGATGAACAAAGATGAAGGATTGCCTTCAATCCTTTCAATTTGAGCAAGGGTCACCTTAGATCCTCTGGATTTGATGAAGGATCATCTCCCATCATTTGAATTTGATAAAGGATCACTATCAATCTTTTGAATTTCACAAAGGATCACCTTAGATGTTTTAGATTTAATGAAAGATAATCTCTGATCCTTTGAATTTTATGAAGGATCACCTCCTTTGAATGTGATGAAAGATCACACTTAGTTCTTTGAATTAGATGAAGGAATTGGCAATATTTGAATAGATTGATGAGATCTAGACATTCACAAAAAATTGATGAGATCTAATGATATGATGAAAATAGTTGATCATATTGACAAAATTTGATGATTTAATGAAAATTTATAGTCAGATTGATGAGATTTGATGAAAATTAATGGTTAGATTAATGAGATATGATGATTTAATTGTAAATGATTGATTGTGATTAACAATGATGGGTTGGCATGCATGATTGGTAGAAAGGTCCAACACTGGTCTCATCTTGAATTCTTCATGAGTTTACGATTGTAAAGTCTGGTCATCTAGGACAATACAATCATGAAGGGTGGAATAGGTGGGTCACCTTAATTGGTCCAACCTTTGTCTTTGTCGACTTTATGGTCGTAGAGTCTAGGTTGCTTGGACTTTACTATTGTAAAGATTCTTGGGCCTCCTTTTGTGATAGCTATAAATAGGGATGAACTCTTCTCATTTTTCATTTGTGATATTTTGTGATGTTAAACAAAGATGAGGTTTAGGTTTTTAAGGGTTTTCTAGGTGTTTCTTTTTAGTTTCTTACTTGTTTTGTGAGTTTTGGAGGTGTTGTAGAGCTTGTACCATGGAAGAGAAATTAGGAGTGGTGGATTTACCAACCATCGTGGGGGCTGAGATAGGCCCTTTAGAGGTCATGGAGGTGGCTCGAAGGGCCTACTTGGATCATGAGGTAGGTTCTTCTGAGTTAAACATTGGGTTAGGGCTTTTAACGAGTTGGTAGGGTCCACAAGGTAAGTGGGGCATGGGAAGGAGTGGGCGTGCCAGAGTCACATTAGGACCTCATTGGACATTCAATGGTACTTATATTCCCATCTTTTATTAGTGCATGAGTGCCATATATCAAACGAGGCCCATGCTAAAGAGGTAAGTGATTTTTTCTTATCTTTCCTCTATTGTTTTCTAGAAACCATGTTTTTTTATATACATATGTATGTATAGAAATATTACATACTTACCTCTATATTTAGCATGTTTAGCCCCATAAATTACTTAATCATCACTAATTACAGTTAATTCCACAATTTGGCAGGTCCAAGTTACAAATGAAAAAAATAACAAAATTGACATTTTATCCCTAAAAGAGCAAGTTCACTGGCCAAGCTACATTGTGGACCCATACATGCCATTCATGAAGTTAGAGAGTTTAGAATGATCATTGAATGCCAAAATTAAAGTTAAAGCAATAAAAAACCCTAAGTGGAATACAGAGTCTTATCTATTCAAAATAGGGTGTTTGATTAAAAGTAAGGCTACAAAACGTCCCAATTAAGCATTTAAGTTAACCACCACCTTGAGAAGCTTCTAAAGGAATCCCAAATCACATTCAATTAGATCATATACAGTGGGAGCTTCTGAAATAAAATAAGTAGAAGATTGAGGCCCATGGGAGACTTATTCCATACTTTCCCTCTCTTACTCAACCAAAGGAATGGGCCACTAAAGGGGGAACACAAAATTTACATGAAAGGGTGGTGATTGTCAATCAATGATAAGTGAAAACCATGAAGCAATAAATTGATTGGTGGAGAAAAACAAGTAGAAGAAGTGAGAACTATTTATGAGAAATCTAAAGTTGAAAGTCATCTTACCCTTTACGCTCTTAAAGGCTAAGACTCTACTCTTGTAGATGCATATCCTAAGAAGCCAAAGAAGGCATTCAAGAAAGCATGGACCAATAAAAAGCTAAATTACATTGAAGACCAAAGTGAAAGTATATTGGTTGAAGAGTTTCCATAGAGCCACCTACCTAAATTCAAGGAAAGAAGATTCCTTAAAATATGAAAAACTTAGAGTGGATAAGGAAATCTCTAAAGAAATTAGGCTATCCAATCTAGGTAGTCTTGTCCAATGGTGGAGAGTAAAGAAGCCTTAAAAGAAGATCTATTTGGATAAGTTACTCTAACCAAATTTCGTCCATACAAGATAGGATGATGATGATCTTAGGGGCTAAGAAAGAAAAATTGAGGTGCTAAAATCGTAGCCACTTAGCTCTTGTTGAAAATTCAAATTAAAGTCCTAATATCTCCACCTTTAATTAACATCCAATGGATCACATTCACTTCAAAATTAGAAACTCAAGCACATTCCTATGGTTTTCATGCCTCTCACCCTATACAATCTCTAATACCACCTTTCTTAGATTTCCTCCGAATCTTACTCCATTCCTTGCCTCCTAAGCATGCTTATTTCCTATCTCACCAAAACTACCTTCCCAACCACCCTTATCCCTTTCCCTTCCATGCTTTCCTAGTCCAATTCACTTTGCATTGTGATTTCAAGTCAAATACCACTTCCCACTTGATTTTGAAGCCTCCTCCTCTCTCTTCTCCCCTCTTCATCATCCAAACCATCTCAACCTTCCATTCTTTCTTACTTTACCTTCCATTATTAGGTCTTCCTTCTCCTAAAACACTACAAATAAGAGGTTAAAGAGAAGGAGAACCCATCTTCTACCTTTCCTTAGAGTTCAAGAGCCAAAACAAGGAGAAATAGATAGAGGAAGATCACCTTCACCCAAGCTCCCTTCAAACATTAATGTCCAACCCTTTGGCACAAATGTAAAGGCCCTCAATCCTAGCCAATTTTCCTTCTTTTTCCTTCAATTATTCTTCTCTCTCTCTCTCTCTCTCTCTCTCTCTCTCTCTCTCTCTCTCTCTCTCTCTCTCTGTCTCTCTCTCTCTCTCTGTCTCTCTCTGTCTCTCTGTCTCTCTCTCTCTCTTAATTCATGTAATTTTCAAGCTTTCCTATCCAAACTTCTATCCTGCATCCATTAGTTCACATTTAATTTCCATGCACACTTCTTAGCACTTTCCTAGATTATACACATGATAGTTCTAGAATTCACATTCTTAGTACTTACTTTGTTACTTTCATGCATCTAAGAGTATTCAATGCTTTAGTCCATCTTAGAATTCCATCCTAGGACTCTCATCATAGTTTCACACATCATGCTTTAGATTGTTTTCCATGCATCATAAAAGCGCACACACCCATTAGCATTCTTAGGTTCCACATACTCTTCCATCTCTCATCTTCACTACCCCCTAGTTTCCACACGTCTTCACCCTCGCCCTTTCTATGCACTCTCATCTCTCACCATCCTACCATCTCACTTTACTTTCACACACTCACTTATTGGCATGCATGCTTCACTCTTCCATGTTTCTTCCTATTTCTATTCTTTTCTTTTTGATTTTTTATGGGATTTGGATCAAAGGAAAATGAAAGAAGCCTTGTACCATTATATGGCAGCAAGAAGACTTTTCCATACTAGGATAATAGTTGAGAGAAATAACCAATCTTACCATAAAGCCACTCCAATTCCTTGCTAAGGGCATCATGTAGAAGAGTAGGACCCCTTCCATGATAAAGGACCTATTGCCTTACTTCATCTCCTAAGATTGGAATTGGTGACTCCTAAGCCAAGGGCCACTATCACCATGTTAGTTTCCTTTTGCACTATTTCAATCTTAAGGTAGGAAGCCTCCTTTGTGGTTGCGCTTAACTTATAGGTGAATGACCTCTAATGCCCTCCTTGCCTCTCTCCTTAGGAGCAACCTTCTTTCATAAGGGTTTCAAGTAAGGAAATACAACAACTTATTTTGTACTTCCTTTCCATATCTTCTCTTTGCTTCTTTTAGTGGGTGGTGATCTTTTAGGAAAGGTATTAGGCACCTCTTCTCTTGGCTTCCCTAATACTTCATTCATAAGGATCTTTGGATAAGATTTGAATTTTGGGTTGTGGCATGCTGGGTTAATGACACGAGAACAACTTTGTGGTAACTTTAGTGTATTATGGGTAGAAGAGAAGTGCACAAGCTCCTATTGAGTAACACAACATGTTGGCCATACAGTGGAATTCAAGCTTGGGAAGAAGAAAGTTTTACTCATTTTCCTCTACTTTGCTTATGTATCAAATTCTTCTAAATTTTTTGTAAAATAGTTCTCTTATTTTCTTAGTGAAACTATTTCCTTATTTTGATTTTTAGTTAGTTATAATTTAAAAAGTTTCCTTATTCCTTAATTACTTTCACTTATTCAGAGTTTACTTTCTAGTTGCTTAATTTAGATGTTTAGTCTAATGGTTAGTTCTTTTTACTTTCCTTGTCATTAGCTTCAGTTAGAAAGTTTACTTCTTCTCTCTTTCCTTGAATTCTTGGCTAGGTTAAAATAGAACAACCTAAGTGTTAATTAAGTCAATTAATCATAGAGTCCTCATGGGATTGACCCTATTTGCCTATTCTATACTTCAATAATGCTGTGTGCTTGTGATAATTATTAAGGCACATCAGGTTTTTGGTACCATTGCAAGAGACTCACAATCAAGTTTGATTAAGATCTTGGTTATAATTCTCTACCATTAGTCATATATTAGGATTGCATATAATTGCATTTGCATACTTTCCTCATTCTTAAATGTTTGATACTTACTTATTCTGAGTGTGTCGGAATTTGGACATGAATAAAGCTTTGGAAGAAGACCTTAGGATGGTCTCCAATTATATATATTTTTATTTTAGTGGATTTTAGTGAGGTCGAAAGTGTATTTTTTTATATGTAATTCATTGAAAATTTAGGTCTGTAATAATACAGGTCAAGGGTGGACCATCCTAATTTAGAAGAGGAGTTGGCCTATATGTGAAACCACCCACATACAAGAAGACATATTCTAGGACCCTGCTATGAGCTTTCCCAAACTTCCTTTCAATTCCTAGCTTAGGCTTTGTATAAAACTTGAATTTCTTGCATTGCATATTTTTAGGACCCTTCCATTAGAAAGCAACTACTTAACAAGGATAGCCTAAGCTCAGCTATAACCCAAGGACATAGGCTGTCAGGGTTGTGGTACCTCCTTTGTTGAGGCCCCGAATCCTTGTTAGGCAGCATATACGTAGTTATATTAAATTTACAACTTTCTTGCATTATAGGACACATTTATTGCTTTAAGGTGCTTGTATGTTAATTGAATTATGTGATAATGCTTTAATGAATTAGTTAGGGCAGTTACCCTACAAGATCAAGGGTTGATTTTATCACCACACCTTGGCCCACCTAGGCTAATAATTACTTTACATGCAACCCTCAATTTTTGTTTTAATTTAAATTGAATCTAAAAGATACCTTAATAGATTTTGGAGCTCATAGGACCTTGTTGGAAGGAGGAAACCTATTGTCACTCCACTGGCCCTTGTTTAATCTACTGCATTGGTATTTAAATGACTAGCTCTGCTAGCACATTCTATGACTTAGATCATCTATGGCTAACTGAGGAGGGTGTGAGGTGGTTGATTCAGATTAGGATATAACTAGTAAGTAGTAGGAGGAATCTAAAAGAGAGGAGGAGCTACCTAGTATTACTAATAATCTAAAAGCCTATCCTTTATAGAAATTCAAGATAAGAAGCCTTTCACCATTGTTTGCCTTAGAGAATAGAATATTTTGTGTGCTTGTTTGTTCCTTTGTTTAAGCATTTAGGTTGCATATTCTAGTTTAGGTTTCCCCCAAACTAGAGAAATAAAGTTAAAAAAAAAAATCTCTTTCATTGTATATAACAACTTAGTTTCATTGTATATAAACAAAAGTTCCAATACATCATCAATTGGTGTATGCATGGTCATTGATCACTTAATCCTGATTTAATGCTCTTAGATATAGAGATCGAATGATATGTGAGGCAAGGCCAAAGGACTTATAAAGATCAAGAGATCCTTGTTGTAGAAATGGACGGTGAAATTGTAGTAGTGAAATTGTTAAAGGATTACTCTACACCAATTCAATTCAACTCACCATCTTGTATAGCTTTACCTACAAGCAATGTTGACCACTTTGAGTTGAAACAAGAGTTATTCAACTCCTTCCTTCTTTCTATAGGTTAGACAAGGAGGACCCATACTACCATGTCAAGGAATTCCTTGACATGGTTTCTACATTCAAATACTGCAACTCTAGAAGTAGGGTCTATCGCCCCATGGGATCAACTATCTAAAAAATTTCTAAATTTTTTTTTCTCGTTCCATAAAACCAATGCCCTCAGGCACGAAATTATAAATTTCCAACAAAAAGAGAGAGGACATTTCTATGAATGTTAGGAATGTTACAAAGACTTGCTAGTAAAATGTCCCCATCATGGTTTTGAAAAGTGGCAGCAAGTTCAGTATTTTTATGAAGGTCTGACATTGTAGAATCGATGTATGATAGATGCCACTAGTGGAGGGGCTTTCATGACTAAAAGCAATGTGGAAGCCTAAAATTTCTTTGAAAGACTTGTAGATAATTCCCAGCAATGGGATTATTCTACTTGCTTCGAAAGAAATTCACACCGCAAAAGAAAGGTGGAATACATGGGATAGTGATCACTCTAGATTTGTATAGTAAAATTGACATGTTGACCTAGAAAGTAGGCAAAATAGATAATCTAAACAATCAGTTTGATGCTATCATGATGAATAGGCCTCTTGTGCAACCTCAGTCTGAGGTTTGCTTCATCTGTTCCAATCCCAATCACTTTGCTCCATTGTGTCCAATTAGCTCTAGTTTCCCTAAGTTCTTTTTAGAGCAAGTGAATGGTATGAATGCATATCGCTATCTTAGCAACAATAACCCTTATTCTGAGACCTACAACCTTGGATGGGCTAAGCATCCAAACTTCTCATGGTCAAAGAATAAGCATCAAGGGGGTCCATCAGGGAACCCACCTCAATAACCTTTTCTTAGGAACAATATGCCTTAATAGCAATAGCGTCCTCAATAGTTTCCACCCCAGCAAAGGAAACAATCACTGAAGGAGACTCTAAATATGTTTTATGCAAGGAATAGTGCAATTTCAGAATGATGTAAAATAATTTCAACATGATACTAAGCAGACCTTGCAAACCAACTCGCAATCCATTGCAAAGTTGAATATCAGATAGGTTAGTTATCTGTTGCTCTTCCAGAGAGGAAAAAAGGAAAATTTCCTAGTCAGCCAGTATTAAATCCCAAGGGTCAGTATGAGATTAGTTTCACATCATCTGATCAAACCAAATCTACCAAAACCTATAGGAGTGCAAAACAAGTAGATAATTAGGTAGAATAAACTAGTACCTCACAATCTGAGGAGAAAGAAAATCCTACCAAACCTAAGAAAGGGAGAGAAAAAGTATAGCTTAGACCCTCTTCATTAGAACCCCTCCTTGATGCACTTTATGTCGCAAAGGCTCCCTTTGCTCAGAGATTGAGCATAGCCAACAAGGAGAATAATTATAATGAGATAATGGATATATTTAAGCAAATTAATATCAATATTCCATTACTCAATGACATTCAAGAATTCCCTCCTTATTCCAAATTTCTAAAGAACCTATCTACATTCAAGCATAAACTTAATGTGCATAAAAAGACCTTTCTCGTCGGTAAAACTAGTTCTATTCTGCAACACCAAACCGCTCTAAATTATAAAGATCTTGGATTCCCTACAATCTCATGTGTTATTTAGGAACAAAAATTTGATAAGCCACTCTTAGATTTAGGGTCCAATGTTAACTTGTACTGTACTCAGGCTATGAGCAACTAGGTTTAGGCAAGGTGAAGCCTACTGTTACTACCCTCCAATTAGCAGACCAATTTGTCAAAAATCCTAGAGTAGTAGAAGATGTCTTGATACAGGTAGATTAATTTCTCTTTCTAGTAGTCTTTATAGTACCAAATATAGGACCTGTATCAAATCTAGATGTTGAAATCCCTATCATCTTAGGCTGTCCATTTTTGACCACTTCTAACTCTATCTGCAACTATTAGAATGGTGTTATGAAACTATCATTTTGCAATATGAAACTTGAGTTCATCATTTTCAATTTTGTGCAATAGATGGACTCTAAATATTCTTGATAAGTGTTTGATTTGGGATAAAACCATCCAATTAGTTACTCATGTGTTACAATTTATAAGGGTAAATTAGGGTTTTTAGAGAAAAATTTGTAACACATGTATTTTTGACCTAATAATAATAAAATTGATATTTTGTAGGTTTAGAGACTAATCTGAGATAATTAGGTGATTAATTATATATTTTTAAGATTTAATTAGAAAATTTCACCTTTTGTAGGAAACGAGATGGTGATCCGACGGCTGAGATTGACTGGAATGAAAAATGAAGATCAAGAACAAAAGATTAAGTCCAAGACTAAAAATCATTAATCCAAAGGTCAAGATTATCTTAGGATTAGAAATGGATGCAATTAAAGGAGCTAAAGATGGCCAAAGTGGGTCCATAAAGTAAGCCACCTTTGCTTGGAAGTCACTTAAGCCACCTTAGCTATATAAGCCATGAGAAAAGGTGACAAGATAAAGAATTCAAGCCAAATAATGGAGCCATGAAGCTAAGCTAAGAGAGCCATCTAAGCCATCCATGAAGCCTAGCCAATAGGGATTTCAAAGTTAGCTATCTAAGCTATCAAGTTAAGCTAAATGGAAGGCTAGGATTGGTGAAAATTCAAGAGGATTATACATGAGATTTTAAAGAATATTTTAGAGATAATTAATTGAAATCTTATTAGGATAAGTTGCAATGTGAACCAATAGGATGAGAGCCTTCTATTTTTGATGTTTTTCCCACCTTTTCCCACCTTTTTATCACTTTCCACCTCACCACAAAATATCACTAAGAATTTGACTTTACATTGTGACGACCTAGGTATTATAATGGTTTTTTTTTTTTTTAAATAACAAGATTTCAATTGCTAAATTGATATCTATTTAAAACTAATTTGTAAAATAATGGCTGCAAAAAATTCTTTTTCTATAGACTTCAGTTATAAAGATCCTGAGTGCCATTGTTCATTTCAACACATAGATAAAAATCTAACATGCTTAACTAATGAAACATGCATATGATAATTTGAAAGATGACTATATATATCATGTTTCCAAGATTGTTAATCACAGCCCAAGTTATGAAAAGAGCCACTTTAAGTCAATTTACATCACATGGTAGAATAGTTCACTACTATATCTAAGATGACTATATCAAAACCTCACACTTACTTTCTCCTACTCAACTAGGGAACTAACACTTCCTAGTACTTCTTCTTGTCCTGCTTGAGCTAATTTGTGAAAAAATAGTATTACGTTGAGTATTTATCATACCTAGTAGGTGATCCAATGCTATAAAAATCTAAAACATGGCATTCAACATGTATAGTTTAAAGAAGGGTTTCATGCAAACTCGATGCAAGCATTTATGTATAAATCATTTACACATATCTATATTCCAGAACTAGAATCACTAACATGATTAAATAATCAATAACATATCAAATTAGATGCTGGAAATCCTAATCCTATGGTAATTATCATGCACATGGGCATCCCAGTGAACTCATCAGCTGACTAGTCACGATTACTTGTCTAAAGATCATCATAAGGCACTATATATGTAGACTCAAAAACAAAAATAATAGGGACAACCATGCTCACAACCAGCTCTCTAAATCGTCTGTCTTCGGTATTTAGAGACTAGCCACTACACCCTCCATAGTGACTGTGGATATGTCTCGAAAAGGGTGCCGTGAACACCTCAAGTAGTCGTTTCCCTACCACAATAGTCAAGAAAAATAGGTGCCTCTTTGGGCACAGATACTTACCACCTTTGGTGGTTAGAGGCTGGGAGGCCAAACCCATATAACCCCTTAGCATAGTACCCACTAGGCTCATTAGCCCAACCAATGCAGATATATACCTCAAATTCAAATATCCTAGAGTCACATAATGTTTAACATAAATTAAAATCATTAAAAATCTATGTGACTTATTTGAAAGCATGAAATTAATGCATATATGGAATTGTCCTATCAATCAAGGATTACAATTGACCATGGGAGATATAAGCAATAACATTTTCAAATAAAAGTATGAATCATGGTGATAAATTTGCATGCTCATTGCAAGAATGCCATACACTCAATTGTTTAAAGAATCACTGAACATAAGTTCCATAGAAATCATATATACTAAAATTATATGCATAGCTACCCTTACTCTCACATAAAAAACATATTAAACATGGAAATGATTTCAAAGAAACTATTTAAGTTTTGAAATTCAATTGAAACTTAGTGGCATCAGATTACCTACCTCAGACGATGTTACTTAGGTTTTGCTCATGTTTGTGACACCTCGGGTTTTACCCAAAAACTTTTCGCATTTATTTTGGAAAGGTGGTGCACCAATATTTTTAAAAATTCAAAAACAGTGAAAAACATGTTCTTTGAAATTCATTTTTTCAAAAACGATCATGTGACCTCAACTCCCATACTATACATAATATAGTTTTTATAGAAGATAGACATAGATTTTATGAAACAACAGGACCCATCCAGTGGTTCACATACACAGCCCCTATAATCATTATACTAAATGTCCAAGTAGCATATGCCTAATAACTAACTACACAATACAAAAACTTTTACAAAATATATACCTGAGTGTAGAAGTATGGCTGTTGAACTCCTCTTGCTTGTATATATCTTCTCTTGTATGTCTGTATTTGAGATATTGTAAACATAAAACATTTACAATTTCTTAGCAAGCTATGCTTGGTAGGGGAGAGTTAAGAAAACATGTTAATTACATATGAATTAAGAATTTTACATCAATTAAAATATTCAATTTCATCATAATGCTTATATGGGATGAAGTTTACAGCTTAGTTCATAATTCAATAATTTCATTAATAATTCAATTAACTGCAAGCCATTGATAAATTAGCTATTTATAATTTTTCCTACTTCATATGAATATAATAATCACATTTTAGAGATTACACTTTACATGATATATTTAATATATATAATTCACTGGTATTTTAAATATTTATCATTATCATTTTCCATATGATACCATGCTCAAATTTTATGAACCATACTCTGCATAATATACCTACCCATTCACTTGCTCATACAAAAACTTTTATGAAACTATGCCCTCCAGCATATACATATAGAACTATATCATATATATTAAAACCTTTAAAAGTGATATAAAATTATGAACATAGTTCATAGGTTTTATAACTTCTATTCCCAGACTATACTGGGTCTCATGCATATACCCCTTACCATACGAGGTTCATACAACTCCAACCGCTGCTGGTAACATCATAAAAGGCATCTCATCATGCCATCAAATAAGGCATCTCATCATGCCATCATCATATAAGGAATCTCAGCATGCCATCATATAAGCATCTCACCATGCTATTATATATGCACCATAGTGCATCAAATACAAGGACTACTATGCTGCAGTATGATCCATACCAGTGTGTTAGGATAATTGCATTCATACTCCACCGATACCAAGTGTGGAAAATCATCTACGTCATGTCTATATGGATAGATAGACCATCACAGTGGTGGCCTTCCCATATTGCCCCACCCAACATTTTGCCTCTTTCTGGTCACGATATCATCATACATATCACATTTTGGAGAATGGGTGGCCAAACTCTACTACTTTCCAATCATAGCATCCCCAGGCCTATGCCTATCTAAAACAAAACTCTTAGGCCACCATGCCTTAATGTAAAATAATAATATACAGGCGTCTTGTCTGTCCATAATATATATATATATATATATATATGAATATCTCATCATAATCATAACATCCTCACTTATTGGGTGATGGCCTACCAAGGATGTAATGTAAAATCCTTGACTCATACATCACATATGATGTAATGGTACCCATGTACCATAAATGTCTTTTTATCACAATAACAGCTATGATATTTTTAAGAATAGATCATGTGTATCCTTTAATACCATTTAGTAGGCTTCAATTATAAGCATGTCATTCATGTAGCATTTCAAATAACAAATTTTCATCATTCACAAGTAAACATTTTCCATCATCATATATCATATGAAATGTAGAAATTTAAATGATATAATATCTATCATAAGAATAAGATCATGTTTAAAAACATGCATCTTACTATTAAGACATGCTTTCTTAATTCTCCACCTACCTTGTGTGGCGAGTTCATCCATTTCCCACTAGCTGCTCGACGATGCTTGCAAAGTCTCACATATCCATATTGATATAGTCCTTGTTCTTCACTTGAATTTTCCAAATCAAGTACTCAATCAGTAATTTCTAACTGAATGGTCTAATTGAATAGGCATAATTGACCCGGATCATAGAGCTTGATCAATTTCCTTACATGGATCCTTGATTGATCTTGGCCAATGATCAAGATCGGAGAAATCTTCTCTAATTGAGCTTTTGATCCTAATTCTCTTATTAGATTCTTGATCTACACTTCCTAATAGTCATAATAGCCTATTTGGATTTGAAAAATGGAGTTAGATGATCACAAATCAGATGATTTGACCCTTGATCAATGGTTGGGTAAATTCAATGGCTGGATCTTCCTAGATCACAAATTGGAAAGACAAGTTTTGTCCTCACATCACAAGGACCACGTGGGTACTCTCGAATTTTCAAAACTCCTCCTGGATTGCTCAGAATCCAGGTTTGAAGGTCAAGGGTTAAACTAGGTCAACTTAGTCTTGTCCACCCGAGCCAGAGGCAAGTCGTTTTAGTGAATCAACTCTGCCCTAACTCATTTGAAATAGGAAAGATGGAGGTGGTAGTGGCCAAATTGGGCGTAGTTTGATCCTAGCCACCGAAAACCCCAGGTGGGAGGCAAAAACTTGGTGCCAGTCACCAGTGATCGTTGGGTTCCTTTGCTTGGACTCAATAGAGAACAATCACAGAGAGGGAAACCGTGGGGACAATCTGGGTATGCCAGCTGGTTGGCTTGGAGGCTTGGCCATGCTATGCCTTGCAGAAGACAAGAGGAAATGTAGAAAAACCCAAGTGGTTGGGGTTTGGGCACGTCGGCCGTTCATGGCCAGGCCATGCCTTAAGAATCTGATAGGGGTTTGGGTAGAGAAACCTGATTTGGGTTTCTTCTTGGTCGATGAAAGTCCAGAAGGAAAGGGTTTCACTAGTGAACAGATCTACCCAGGGAGACAAAGCTACAATTGTTGGTGTGGAGTGTGTGAGCACGCAGGTTCTGATAAATCTAACAAAGACGCCTGAAAAATGGGGATCTACCGTCGAACATGAGGGGGGTTGGGTTTTTGGCCTTGGGTGGCGAGGAAGATGCCGGAGAAGGGCGTTTTCTAGGTAGATCTAAGCATGTCAGCCATGGGTAAAGGAAAAACTGATTTGGGCTCACTAGTGATAATGGGGAAGATGACCTGGGTGTTTGGGTTTCCTAACTCGTTGGCCATAAATGGGAGATCTAAAGGAGGGGGTTTTGCCAGTGGCTTACCGGATCAACAGGTCTTCATCCTTGGATTAACATTTATAGCTTATAATTAGGAGATCCTAAACGATGTGCAGTTGGATCTATCCTATTAGCTCACTGATCAATGATCAGTGCTCTAATAGTTCTAGCAGAAACCTAATCCATTATAGGTCACACCTCCTTTAGTATAAATAGGGTATTAAGTTTGTTAAATTGAGATCCATTACAGATTGTCAGTCAAATCTATCCTTTTAGGTTGTAGATCATTGATTAGTGTGTTTCCAAGCTAGATTCTTAATTAATGATCCAATATTTAATGGTTAGATCACCCTTAACACCATTCATATCATCAAGATCTAGCAAATGAATGACTATATCTCATGGATCACATGTCATGAAT
Organism: Warburgia ugandensis; assembly: GCA_035236585.1. Lineage (NCBI taxonomy): Eukaryota > Viridiplantae > Streptophyta > Magnoliopsida > Canellales > Canellaceae > Warburgia > Warburgia ugandensis. Next base: position 67,568,714 of record CP141126.1, on the reverse strand, counting down.
CATAGATTGGGTTCACATATGATTTGAAAGGTTGGATGAGACCTGATTAGGGATCTGGCCTTCCCGTTGCAAAGATCAGGTTGCAAAACCTTAAAACCGAGAATTTCAGCTTGAAATTTTTTGTTGCCCGTGGTGACCGATCACTGCCAAAGAAGGTTATTGACATAGCCACCTCCAAAAACTTTTTTTTTTTTCTTTGTTAGATTGGCATATCATTAAAAGGGGTTGTAGATCGGGCACTTGCCTTCACCCCTATCACTTTTGGAGCCATTTCGTGATCATTGATGTGGAAGAAAGGGGTTTTCTTGTTAGACATTCATCAAAAAAATCACAGTCACTAGAATTAGAACCTTAGCCTGATCCCCAGTGAAACATCCTCTAACATAGAAATAGTTTAGGGGGTTTTTGATCATCCCTTCAAGGGGAACCCAAAGGCTATGTCAGATCATTGATCCACCACTATTTGAGTAACTGTTATTGAATTTGATAGTAACTAAGGTTACTGTCACCAAAAAAATAGAGGGAAGAAAGAGGAGAACAAAAGAGAGAGAGAGAGAGAGAGAGAGAGAGAGAGAGAGAGAGAGAGAGAGAGAGAGAGAGAGAGAGAGAGAGAATGATCAGGGAGCGGGGTGCGTGAGTTTGCCGCCAGTCAGTCTATCCTGAGTGTCACCGACAATGGAAACAAGAAGGGGGGAAGACTAGAGTTGGGGGGAAAGAGTTAAAAAGGAACCACAAGGAGGTGTGGGAGGTGCCCCTTATCACCGGTGGTCCTCCCTTCCTGCTGGTAGGTGCGTGATTGTTGGCCATGATGGCTTGTATTTTTGGTGAGAGCTATCAGAGAGGGGGGTGTCGTTGAAAAAAATGCCCCCCCTCTAAATCTAGCCTTTCTTATTGTTAAACTTGTAAATAGGGTCCCCGATTATGAAATTATTAAAATACCCCTATAATTAAAAATTATGTAACTTTCTTGTCTAAACTTCATTTTCAATGTTCTTAGTGTCTTTGGATTCTATTTTAAGGAGAATCCAATTATTAAGGTATGGTCACTTGATTTGATTTACATAAAAATTCCACTTGTAGGATTCGAAACTTTCAACTTCCTCAAAATTTCAAAAATACAATAAGATTGAGCTTAGAAATTTAGGTCGCTACACCATTACCTCGACAAAGAATTTCATCCTCAAAATTTAGTAAATCACTACTCACTAAAGAGTTCATATGTCCCTGATTTCCAATTCTGTTTCCCAGGTTTCCTCTTAGACAGATGCATTCCTCCATAGAATCTTCACTTGTGAAATTTCTTTATTTCACAACTTCTTGACCTTCTTATCTAGAATTCAAACTAGTCTTATTTCCAAAATTAAGTTTGTCTGTAGCTCGACCAGTACCCACTCAAGTACATGCTGAGATTCGGTATGTGCTTCCATAATATGGATATATGAAAAACATAGTGAAATTTCAATAACTGTAGCGACAAGGCTAGTTATATGTAGTCAACCCCAATCTTGTCCAAAACCTTGAATGGGAAGACAAACTGATGACTAAGTTTTCCCTTCATACCAAATCTCATAAAATCCTTAGTTGGAGAAATCTTCAAGAACACATGGTCTCCAACTTTGAATTCCAATTGTGTAACGCCCGAGCAATTTATGCTATTTTGGACATTCTATAAGAAATGAACTGTATTGAATGTTTTACCTTATTTAAAATAGTAAACAAAGGAATTTGTAAGGAAACTTGGTACCATTAGATTCAACTCAAAAAATGGAATCCAACGCCTCAAAAATCACCGAAAACGGAGTTCGTATGAAGAAGTTACGGTTGTTTGAAGATAGGGGTATTTCTGGAATTTAAACAGAAAAACGAAAAAGACAAAAAACGCAGGGGGACGTTTTGATAATGGCACCCCCTGTAATCTTCCTCCTCAGATTTTTCCAGAAACCCTCAAGTCTCGATTTTTCCAGAGAAATCTGCCACCGCCATGGCGGCCCTGCCATTGAGGGGCACTGCCTTCTCCCCTCTATAAAAGCCCCATCTCCCCCTCTCCAAAAACACGTTTTTTGGCTAGTTTGGGACTGGGGTTTCAGGAAAAAACCGGAAACCCATCTCAAACCTGTCCCTCTATGTTTTTCGGCAATGGCCAGGCCAAGTCTGGCCGGCCATTCCTTTACCCATCTCCCCATTCCCCTTTTCTTCATCTGGTCACAACGGAATGACGAGATTCCCCCTTCATTAAGTTTTCTCTGTGGCATGGGGTTTTCAGAACCGGAACGGAGGACTACCAGGCAGGAGGAGCGCCATCTCTGGCTGCCCAGGTAAGCTGTCCTTCCCTTCACTCCATTTTCAAGTCTCCCAGGCCAAGATCCATGCCGGATCTAGCCTTTTCCCAACTGTTTTCTAGCCGAGTTTCCCGGCCAAAAAAAGCTCCAAGCCGGCTTGGGCCGACCTTGCACGAACCAGCATCCCAGGGATGCCATGCTCCACCTGCGCCTGGGACTGGGTCCCTGGCACGGGTTCCAGGTGTATGACAGTGTGTACACTGTCCCAAGTGCAGCCTTCGGGTGCACGCGCGACATGGGGCACGGGTCTTGGCTCGACCAGGATGCACGGGGTGCACTGGGAGCTGAGATGCGCCATGCTACAAGGTGCGTCTGTGCGATGATGCATGTCATAGCGCGTCACTTGAGCATGCATGTGCGCATGCAAAACACGGTCCCTGGCACGGCCTTTGGGTGCGCATGCACGTAAGGCGGTTGCGGTTCAACAAGGATACAAGGGTGTCCTGGGAACTGGGACACACGAACCTAATGAGACTTTAAAGTTAGGATTAGAGAACAAATTACATAGTTTAACTATTGAATAGTAGATTCACATCATAGGATCTAGCTTGACAGATGAATTAGGCAAGGACCATGGACCCAAAAGGCAGATCTACTGATCTAATGTTTAAATGGATTGAAATTGATAAGGACTCCTTGTATCCATTCATACCCAGGAGTTTATAAATGAGACCTAGGGACGGGTTGAGTGATGAAGGATGCGACTCCAGGAGACTTTGAGGTAGGTGCTCTATCGCTACTAGACTTTTTAAAAGAACACATGATTGTTTTGAGAATGCATGTTTTAAATTTAAGTTATATGACTTGTTTAGCATGACTTAATCTTATAAATGAATTTAGCATGCATATGACAAATACATTATGCATAGAAATGTTTTGCAAACAATTGTATATATTGCATGATTTGTGAGCATTGAGTTCTTGAAAAATTGCATGTCCTTGAGGGTTACCAAAAGATGCTGGAGTGCCCAAAAGACGCTGGGTAGGAAGTTGTGAGGGACCTAAAGAGGATAGATTTTGAAAAAGAGGTTTTTGCTTGTCTGCATGATAAGTGTAGCCTTGGCCGATGAGGGCGGGCCAGAGAGAGCTAACAGGCTTCTAGGCTAGCAGGCTTCTAGGCTATCAGGCTTCTAGGCAGGGTTATGACTTTGAATGCGAGACTAGCATTGCATGCATGTTTTGCAACCGATTTCATAAATTGCATGATTTACGACGAAGGAAGTGTCATATGTCCCGTGGAGGCATATGACCCTGTGTCCCTAGGTACCCGGGGACCACACGGCGGCGAGGTCGTGGGCATAGTTGACCCTATGGTTTGAGGATTTACTTGCATTGCATATGGCATGACATGAGGCTGGTCGACCATACCATACCAGATATCCATGAGTTGGATTCAATTGAGCATCTTATGCATATCATTATGTTTATGATATATATATTCTTTCGACATGGATTATGCTATTCTTTAAGTCGTCAGTATTCAAATTCGACAGTGGTTTTTAATATCGATATTGAACATGGTTGTTCGAATATGCACATGTTTTTAAAGAGCATATGATTTTAAACATAGCATGCATTGCAAAACTAGTAGTGATAGACTCCTACTGAGTATAGTATATACTCACCCTATCTATAACATTTTTCAGGATAGTTCTACTCACAAATAGAAGACGTCTCAAGAGATATTAGTGCTACGAGCAAGTGAATAAACAATGGAGACAACTATACATGTGAGTAAACTCTCTACCCTTTGGACATGTATTTGTATTTATTTACAGTTGGACTGTGTGCTGTGACTAGATAGACCTAGGGAAAAACATTTATGATTTCTGAAGTTTTTCAACAACTACTTTGATTGTTGTGAAAGCAAATGACACTCAGGGTTTTCAAAATGAGTTTAAAACAAAAGATTTTCCGCTGCATTGCATGGTTTTCATAAAATGATTTTCAAATAGGGATGCATCTCGCCTTAGAAATTTATACATTGCATTTAAAAATGCATGGGAAAACCTGGGTCGTCACAAATTGTCTCCTTGGTTTATTGGCATAACTCTTCTTTCGACTTTGGGCTGTGAGAAGTCTTCTCCAAATAAGTTTCTCCTTGGTTGCACATTGTTCTACCAACTCTAACTGTATAACTATGTTTTCACCCACTTCATTCTAGCACATAGGTGAACTACAAGGTCTCCCATAAAGTGTTTTGCAGGGAGCCATACCAATGCTTGAATGGAAACTATTGTTGTATGCAAATTCAACTAATGGTTGGCTATCGTCCCAACTCTCCTTCTAGTCAATTGTGCTTGCCCCTCAACATGTATTCCAAAGTTTTGAATCGTTGATTCAGATTGACCATCTATCTGAGGATGGAAGGTTGTACTTTAATTTAGTGAAGATCCCAATGACCTCTGCACTGACTTCCATAAATGTGAGGTGAAACAACTATTCCCATAAAAAATGATACTCAGTGGTATCTCATGCAAAATTCACCACTTCCTTAATATATAAGTGAGATAAGCTATCATTGGATTGATTTTGTCGAATAGGAAGAAAGTGTTCCAATTTCATTAGCCGGTCCAAATCCACATGACATTTACGGCAAACAAACTAAAAGTAAATCAGATAAGACATGCATGAAAATAGAAACTTTCTAAAGGATATATATTTCTAAAATTAAACTTTCCTAAAACTAAACCTAGAAACTAATTTTTGTGATTATAAGTAAAGCAATGTTAACTTGCATGATTCTATTCATTGCATAGCACATCTATATACACATTTATTTGAATTCATATAAACATGATTGAAACAATCTAGCTTTATGTAAGCAACTATGACTACCATTCGACAATCAAGAGATACATCTTAAAGCATTTACTAGTAAGCCGGCATGTATGTCTTGTTGTGTTTTATTCATGACAATTTCTAAAAACGCATTATAAGTAATTCTTATCAAAATAATCAAGCATGTACTATGACCACTTGTCATTCTTAAGAATTTAGTTACCACTTGTCCTCAAGCACATACACACACCCATATTTTGTTCTTAAACACAGTTAGGTGAATTGGCATTTAAAAATCTTGAGTGTTGTATTTATTTTCTAAAAATCATAATTTTTAGAGAAAATTTCCCTTCTTTTCTACTAAAAATTCAGCAGTCTCCTTTGTTTTTTGGACTTATGCATTCCACACATGCAAATGCAATGTCCCTAATAAACATAGTTTAAATAAAAATAAATAAAGGAGACTTCGTCCCCATCCATTCACATAAACATACAATATCTAATATATGTGACAAACCAACCACAAGCAAAACAGATAAAGGATGCATGAAAATATAGGCGTACTTAGTATAGATATTTATAAAAGGGTTACAAATCCTATAGACATTTCACTAGTCTTTAAGTCCACTACTTTGAGTTCACATCTCTTAGTGGGAAAGATGCATCCCACACTGAGTCTGTGAACATAGCTAGGTTGTTAATGGTCACTCATAAGATTTCTCAAGGGTTTAACTTCTTAATTCTAAATGATTATATGCATTTGGTAACACAAAGCTTCCAAAGTTTACTTGCGCCATAAAATATTGTAGAAACACTCTTATAGAATTAAAAAAATGCAATAACCAAAGAAGTACAAAAACTGTAGTAATAAAAGAACTTTAAGCAAAATAAGATGATTAAATTATGAGGTGGGAAGTGTGTGTTAGCTTAAATTTCCTTGTCCATTTCATGAGGTGGGAAGTGTGTGTGTGTGTGTGTGTGTGTTGTGATCTTTCTCCTTAAATTTTCTTGTACATTTCATATACATTTTCATTGTTGTTTAATATTTTGATGATTGAACATAGATTAGAAATTGATTTTGGGGATTGTAATTAGTTCTAAGTATGGTGTGCACTCCCCTTGGAGGGTGTGCATCACCCTTGTAATTAGTTTTTCATGGCTGTTAGTTGTTCCTTTCACGCTTATATACTTGTGTTTTATCTCAGGTTCATGTTATAATCATGTGCTCCATGCTTTCCATTCTTACTTGTAATTCATGCATTATCAATGTAATGAATCATTCACATTGCAATTCAGATTAGTGCATATTAATTGGCTCTTAATACTTTATTTTACTTGTTTAGTTTAGGTTTCCATGCATTTCATGTTTGGTTAATTTACATCTTGGTTCATGCATACTTTTATGCTTAATTCATGCACTTCCCATGGTTGATGCTAGTAGTTTTGATGTGTTTCTTGTTAAAATTTTAGTTTGTTTTGGTTAGTTGTCCATGCATTTCATTTAAGTATTCTATCTAGGTTAGTTTGTAGCCTATTCCATGCTTTTAGATCCCATAATCATGTGCACCATGCTTTCCATTCTTACTTATAATTCCTGCATTATCAATGTAATGAATCATTTACCTTCCACTTTGGATTAGTGCATATGTATTAGTTGGATCTTAATACTTTATTTTACTTGTTTAGTTTAGGTTTCCATGCAATAGTCGATTAATATCATACATTCAATGCTTGGTTAGTTTACATCTTAGTTCATGCATGCGTTGCTTAATTTATGCACTTTAGTTTACTTTATTCATGTAATTCCCAAGTTTAAATCATGTATCCTGTTAGGTTTGCTTATATATCATCCATTTTGTGGGGTTATACCATTTATCATAGTAAAATATGCTAGGAAAGCCTATTCAATGTCCTCTTTAGCTGGTCTTAATAAAACATGCATCTCATCCTAATAAAATCATGTCTCATCTTCTTAAATCATGTTCATATATGCAAACAAAATTAGAAACATTCAATCATCCTCATCCATGCACAAATCTATCAAAACTATGAACTAGATTTGGAATATCTACTTAGAAAAGCTTTTTTTTTTTTCTTTTTCCTGTCATCCTCTTTCTTCCCCCCCTCCTCCTCCTCTCTTCCTTTTTTTCTTTCCCTTCTTCTACTTTTCCCTCTTTTCTTCTCCCCCTTCTCATTGTTGGGTTTTTTCTCACATACGCACACCTATTTGGGCATCGTCGGTGGCTTGATCGGATGGCACCTAGTTGGTCCTCTCTTCCTCTCCTTCTTCCCCTTCTTCTTCTTCTTCTTCCACTTTTTCTTCTCTCCCTTCTCTCCTCACAGCCGATCTGGGCATCTTGGTCAGGGTCGTCGATATCGGTTGGTGTCGGTCACTCCTCTCTTCCTCTTCTTCTTCCCTCTTTCTTCTCTCCCTTCTCTTCTCACCATCGATCTAGGCATCATCGATCAATGTCTTCAGCATTGATCTCCTCCTCTATTCCTCTCTGGTTGGCTCTGCTAGGGTTTTTTGTCTATGTCAGGTTTTTGAGAACATACTTATCTTTGTTTTTTCCGTCGACTAAGAAAAGAGGGAGGTGGATGCCATTATCAAAGTCGTTTACACATAAATGACTTTAAAAGTATCTACTTTTAAATGACTTTATAAATTCTTTTAATTCAAGTAAAAAATTATTTTAAGAGGTAGGGGTTCCATTATCAAAATTGTCCCCTCCTTTAGTTTATTTAATAAATTTAATTTTGAAAAATGGTACTCTTGAAAATTATATTGTTTTCACTACTTAATTGTTTAGTTATATAATTATAGTAAAAAATTAGATGAGAGCTACTCAATTCTCAAATTTCTGCAAGTAGGCTTGCTATGTGAAATTATCAAATTACCCTTTTTAAGAAAATTAAAACATATTCATTTGAATTTTGATTATAGTAAACTTAGTGTCTGTGACACCCCAAGTTTTCCATGAAAACTTTTCACGTTCATTTTCAAAAGGTGGCCACTCTAAATTTTTAAAATTCAAAACAACATTAGATTTTACATTGAAATTCATTTTTCCAAAAACCCAGATGTCACCTTCATGCTAACACTATACATACATATATATATATATATATAGTTTTCGTAGAAGATAGACATGGATTTCTTAAAAATAGGACCCATCTAGTGGTTCACTTACACAGCCCCTATAAACATTATATTAAAGGTCCAATATCACAATTCAAATCACTAGTTACTAAATACAAAAGCTTTAAATGAAGTGTATACTTGATCACAGGAGTATGGTTGCTGGATTCCTCTTGTTGTGTACATCTTCTCCTGTTTATCCATGTCTAAGATGTTGTAAACATAAAAAATTTACAGTATCTTAGCAAGCTATGTTTGGTAGGGGAGTTTAAGAAGCATGCTAAATCTTAAGATACATTAATTATTCCCTAGTAATTAGAATATTCATTTTCACAAAAATTATATTGAATTGGATTTATTATATGTTTCACATTTCAATAATTCATTTATAAACCAAATATCTACATGTTTCATAATCATTAACAATCCATTGATAAATCAATTATTAACATGTTTCATAATTATCGATATCTACATGTTTCATACTTATAAGTAATCCATTGATTTATCAAACATCTTTAATTATTATTTGTTATCTACATAAACTAATCCAATTCCATGAACCATACTCTGCATAACAGTTCTACCCATTCACATACTCATATGAAACTTATATGAAATTATGTCCTCAATCATATATATATATATATAGCATACGTACATATATATGGAAATTGTTAAAAGACATACAAAAATTATGAATATAATCAATATCATCTAATTTACATTCCCAGACTATACTGGGTTTAAGAATCGTTCATCATGTGGGGTTTATAATCATCCAGCCTCTGCTGGTATATCAATATAATCCTCATGCCCCTCACTATACGAGGTCCACAATCCTCCAATCATTGCTGGAAAAATAATATAAGGCATATCATCATGTCATATCATATAAGGCAGCTCATAATGCCATAATATAAGCACAATAGTGCATCAAATATAAGGAATACCATGCTGCAGTCTGATCCGTACTAGTGTGCTCGGATAACTACCCTATTCACCACTGATACCACAGTGAAAAATATTGTGTCACTGCCCATATGGGGAGATAGGACTTTCATAGTGGGGCCTTTCCATAATTGCCCCACCCAACTTTCAGCCTCTCATAGGGCAAGGTATCATCATATAATCAAATTTTGGGAAGCAGGTGGCCAAATCCTCATAACTCTCCTAGCATAGCATCCTCAGGCATATGCCTATATAAAACAAAACTCTTAGGCCTCCATGCCTGGATGTAAGATAATCATAATAGCAGGTGAATTGCCTATTCACATATTTCACAACAAGAATAAGATCCTCACTTATTAGGTGAGAATCCACTAAGGATGTACCCTACAAACCTAAACTCATACATTACAATTACTAACATGGTTCCCATGTACCATAAATGTAATTTCACAATCATACCAGATGTATAAGTCCTAATCATGTTTGTTAGATAGTAGGTGCACATTAAGCATGAATTATAAGCATGACATCATTTTAAATAGCTAATTTTCATCATTCACCCTACAAAGCACATTTAATGACAATTATACTATTTCCATGCTGTAACTTTCATAATAAGGAATAAGATCATTTTAAAGCATGAACCTTATTATTTGGTCATGCTTCTTAAATTTTCACCTACCTCATGTGACACGTTCATCAGATTCTACTAACTTTAATCACGCTCTTCTTCACGATCAACCATGCGCTTTAATATAATTCAAGTAATTCAATTGAGTTAGAATGCACACAATTGCTACAACAACAAAAGGAACAAAACATGTTTTAGGATAAGCAATTTGCCTTATTCCCTCTTTGCAACCTTTATGGCAATACCAATGGCTTTTATGCTAACAATTGTTAGTGAATCTGTTAAAGAACCGATGTCTAAGTAAACTAATATGTGTCCAACCATATTAAGGTTTGAAGTGTAGAACCATTGCCAGGACCATTGATAATGAAGCTACTGCATAAAACGTAATTTCAGGTAGAGTGGTTAGAGTCCAAGTCAATTTTTCCTTCTAATTCCAAATCTTATAGATACAATTCTGGAGACTGGAATTTCGTGGAACTAGGAAATTCTAAATTTTACACCTACAATTCTGGGGATTGAAATTCCAAGGAATTCGCGAATTTCAACTTTTACACACAGTTTTGGGGATTGGAATTTTGAGGAACTCGCAAATTCTAACTTTTACACATACAGTTTTGAGGATTGGAATTTTGAGGAACTCGCAAATTCTAGCTTTACGCATACACTTCTGAGGACTGGAATTCAGCAAAGGTTGAGAATTCCAACTTTACACATACAGTTTTGAGGACTGGAATTTCGAGGAACTCGTGAATTCCAACTTTACACATACAATTTTGAGGACTAGAATTCTGAGGAACTCGCGAATTCCAGTCATCTTCTCCCATACCCACTCGGCCAAAACCTTAGACCTAAATGCATATACACAAATTGAGATCAAAATGAAGATGGATTTCTAGGAATGGTGGAGATTGGAGGAAGGGTTTACCCAGAATAAGGGCTGTGCACTAGTGGGGGGAGAAACGATCTAGGCACCGGTGATTCCATAGAGGCAAAACCCAAGAGCAAAAACTTTCAACTTTACCATCCACCTCCTGCAAAATCCTGACATCATTATCCTCCTCTAAAACCCTCACATCATTTTCCTCTTTCAACTCCTTCAGAATTAGTTTATCAATACACTCGCAATCCATTTCCCCATTTGAATGCCCTTCTTTGCCTCTTTCTCTCTGAAGATACAAAGACTTGAATAGACTACGGAATTCGTCCACTGCTAAAACCCTTAAATCATTTCCATCTTCTGATTCCTCCAAAACATGTTTACCATACCCACTACAATCCATTCCACCAATTGGACCTCCTTCTCGTCTTCCTCTTTGAAGAGACGAAGAAATCGGGACCTTATCAAATTCGTCCCGCAAAACACTATGTTCATTTTCCTCCTCTTCAGAATCCACTAGAACTGGTATATCAGCTAACCTACCCCTGCAACCCATTCTCCCATTTAGATTTCCTTCCTTGTGTCTTTCTTTGTGGATAAGGGAGAAATTGGAAGACCATCGATTTCATCATCATTGTTGCAAATCTACATTGGCAATCCTCAATAAACCAACAAACATCCTTCTGCGAAGCTGAAGCCCCAAACCTTCTTTCTCCCATCGAGTTCTGTTGGGTTTTGGGAATAGACTTACGTATATTTCTTTTTTGTTTAAGTGAGGGGCTACTGTTATCAAACCTGGCCCCCCTTTTTGTTATTTTAATTTGTTTTCTTTTTATTTATTTTAAAGTTTAATAATAATGTTTTTACTATTCTAAACACCATGATGCCAGTCAATGCAGATGGTATGCCATACTAATGATGTTTCTCAACTCCATTGACTGCCTCATTCCAACTCCTACAAGTGGGGCCCACTTAGTCAAATTACAAAAATACCCTTTTGTAAGAAAATTACCGTTTATTTGTCCAATCTCTGATTTCAGTGAACTTAGTGTCATTGGATTCATATCAATGAGAAGAATTCAGATTTTATAAATTCAATTTCATGTTCCTAGTTTTTTTCTTTTAAGTACAATATTGCCCCTAACTTCGAAGTCCCATAACTTCCTCATTTGGACTCTGTTTTCAGCGTTCTTTGGCTTGTTGGATTCCATTTTCTGAGTACAATGGTGTTAATTATATTTTCAAATTATTATCCTATTAAAAGATATACTTCTTAAACACTAATAACCTGATCATAGAATAGTAAAATTTTAGGGTTGTTACAGTGTTGTTGGAATTATTGTTCTAAGTATAATCAAAATGTTGACTTATTAACAACATATTTCATGTCTATAAAATTTTCACTTTCTCCAAATAAAAAATTGAAAATTTCAAAATAATTTTCTTGTGGCACCGATTTCACATAATTCAAAATTTTTGCGAATTGTTATTTAAAAATTAAAGATTTTACATAATGATTAATTTAAATTTGGTTAATCTTTTTTTGGTGCTAAATTTGATTGTACATAAAGAAGTCATTTAGTGTAATTGACTTTAATAATGTCAACTTTTAAAGTCATTTACATATAAATGGCTTTAAAAGTCTCCACTTTTAGAGTCGTTTATTATTAAATCACTTTAAAAGTAAAATCTTTTATGGTTGTTCATACTAAATGACTTTATAAATTATTTTTAATTCAAAAAATATATATACCTTCTATGCTAGTACTTTACAATATCTAATAATTACTACACAATGAAACTAATTTTTTTATGATAGTCAATATTGATTCATGCATTCTTTTTACACACATATAGCTCACTTATCGATCCATATAGCTCATGAGAAAAGAGCTAATTATAAATATGGAAATATATATATATATATATATATTGCAACTCACTAATACATTCCACATAGCCCCAACTACATATAGTTTCCAAATCCAAGCACCCTCCTCACCATGTCATGCACATAAGTCTCATTCTCACCAAGTACTACTTCAATTGTTGAGATTATTTTAGTAATAGAAGGGTAATTTATTTCAGTATCTCCTAGGTCATCTTCATCTTGAAAATTTCTTAGACAAGATGATAAACCAGTTAACCATCTCTTATCACATTCATCTTGCACGTAAAATACATGTTTTGCTTGAGATGCCAAAATAAATTGATCATTTTTATAGCCAATCCTGTTGAGGTCAACCAATATCGATCCAAGGGCATCAGTTTTGATGCTGTCTTTGTTGTGTTCCACCCACTCACACTTAAACATAACCATAGTTTTAAAAGTACACTCTAAGGCCCAAAACCTCTTATAACCCCGTAATAAATATCATTCGCCACAATTGGCCTGTTATCCTTTGAACTAGAAAAGAATGTAGTATTAAAAACTAAGCTAACTCCACTATTCTATTGCACACTTCAGTTATGACGATCTTTCATGTAAAAGCAATAACTCTTGATGGCATATCCAGCATATTTTATTACTTCTAGTTGTGGTCCCATCGGAATCTAGCCCAAGGGTTTCTGATATACTATTGCCTGCTAGTTCTCTCTGATCTTAAATATGTGTATACACATATTAAGTAGGGTTAAGTAATATTATCTATATACATATAGATAGAATGTAGTTTTTAAATTAATATTAAGTGAGAATTCTTTTATTTTACCTTCTTACACAGCCAATTATTTAAAATGTAACAATGCTCAAATTGTAATGACTTCTGTTTCTTTGCGTAACTTGGATTCTTTGCCTTGAGTACATCCATGTGCTCACTACACACACACACACACACACACACACACACACAAATTGATAGAGTAATCAAAGAAAATGTAACAATTAACATTTAAATTTTACATAAGTGCATGCACGATCAACTTACTCAATGTATCATTGGAGTTCATCAACATTTCCCAACACATAAAGATGCACCTAGTCCTATTCTTTATAGTCAATGAATGATACACGACCACTTGATAGAGGTTGTCCAACCTTGGGATCATGAAATGCAACTGATTGTTTCTTTCTTGCAATTCCAATCGCATTCGCTCTTGTTAAGTACTCTGTGCAAGACTCCATTGCTTCCTCTGCAATATAACATTCGACTATACACCCCTTTGGGTAGTTGTGATTACATACATACCCTTCTAAAATTTTCATGTACCTCTCAAATGGGTACATCCATCGAAAGTAAACTAGCCCCCAAAGTTTGACCTCATCAATGAGGTGCACTGTTAAGTGTACCATGATGTCAAAGAAGGATGGTGGGAAGATTGTCTTAAGCTCACATAAATTTGCTACTAGATGACCTTGAATTTCTTATAATTTTCAAACATCCACCACCTTCTTGCACAAAGCATTAAAGAAGTAGTAGAAATTTGTAATAGCTCCCCTAACTTTATCTAGTAACACACAACATATTGCTACGGGTAGTAGTTGTTGCAGCAATGCATGGAAATCATGGGACTTTATCCCCAACAATTTTAGCTCTTCCATGGAGACAATATTTTTAAAGTTTGAAGAGTAGCTGTCTAGGACTTTGAGCTCGAATAGGGTTTTACACATTATTCTCCTCTCCTCTCCTCTCCTTTCTATTGAGCATATAATTTTCCTTAGGCAGGTATGTTCCTCGATTGCCCCTATCCTCTGGATGCAACTCCTCTTTAAACACATGTTCATAAGATCCATTCAAGCTGTAAGTCCAATCTTTGTTTTTTTTGAGATATTAAGCAAGGTACTGATCAAGCTTTCATACATATTCTTCACAATATGCATGATATCAAGCACATGGTGTAAATGCAATGATTTCCTGTATGTCAGCTGAAAGAATATTGATTTCTTCTTCCAACAACTTATACAATTACTTTCACCTGCATGTTTACTTGATTTCTTCTTTTACCATCAGACATTAATGTTTTCAACCTACTCTAATACTTGTCATCTTGTTAACATCTTTGGCTTCCTTCTTAAAATGATATAGATGGTCTCTGCACAACCATCTTCTGTGCCCAAGGAATGCATTTTCCCACCATTTTTAAGTTGTACAGTACATGTTTGATCACTACATATAGCGCAAGCATTGTATTCCTACACGGCGCATCTAGAAAAATTACTGTATGTAGGGAAGTCACTTATTGTCCACAACATTATAGCCTTTAGGGTGAATGACTCTTTCCTATATGCATCATATGCTTCAATGCCTATGTCCCATAATGTCTCAAGATCATCCATTAAGAGAGACAAGTACATGTCAATGTCATTTCCTGGCTACTTTGGACATGATATTAACATAGTTAGCATCATGAACTTCCTCTTCATGCATAGAGATGGTGGGAGGTTGTAACAAACTAATATAATGGGCCAACAACTATACTTTTTGCTCATAGAATTGTGAGGATTAATCCCATCTATAGATAATGCAAGTTGTAGGTTTTTGGGTTCTTCACCAAAATTAGGCCACATGAAGTCTACAAGCTTCCATGCTGGGCTATCTACTGGATGGCGTGAAAAGCTATAATCTACTATATCGTTGGCATTCCACACTAATTTATTTGCTATTTTCTATTATACAAAATATTCTTTTGATCGCTGGAATAGGGGGGAAGTACCATAGAACCTTTGCAGGAATGTTTGTAACTATCTCAGTTGAATTCTTCTTTAACTTTTATCTTGGTTGTCCACAAGTTGGGCATGTAGTTTTATCCTTATGCTCCTTCCTATACAAGATGTAATTGTTAGTACATGCATGTATCTTCTCATGCTTCAACCCTAGTGCAGCCAGGGTTTTCTTTGCCTCCCATGTGGACTTGGCCAATTTATTATCCTCTGGTAGGATCTTACCCACTACTCTCAAGATTTTTGTAAAACCTTGATCTAAAAAACCAAATCTTGATTTCACATTGCAAAGTTCTACCACTATAGACTAGTTGATATAATCTTTACACTTAGGGTATAATGGCTCATTGGCTTCCTCTAATATAGTTGAAATTGTTCAAGGTCATCCTGGAAGTTATCATATGCATCTTGAAACTTCGATATAACTGTATTGTCTCCAACACTTCTAATAGTGTGTTGATCATATCTTTCGGGCCTTATCAAGGGTCTTTGTGGAACTTCTCCATGGAAAATCCATGAGTGGTAGCTTTCATTTATTCCTTTGAAGCACAAAAATCGATATTGACCTCGAATTTTTGAATGTAGTTTCAATTCACAGGCAAGATTTGGTTTAGGGAAGTGAAATAGAAATCCGCCTTAGTTTTTGTGCATAGATCATAAACACAATCCAAAAAGGCATGGGGAAAGTTGAGGAAATAACACTTAAAATAAACGCACAATTGAAGTTGTTTGTTGTAAACAAATCTAAAAGTCCATACATTTAAAGTCATTTACATATTATTAGATCTTATTAATACAAGATCAAAGATCAAATCTGTTCTTTTGCATCAAAATCTAGCCTAGTATTTAGGGGACACCCATTCTATGGAGAGAGAGAGAGTGCACTGCAATTTTCTTGAGAAAAAGTTGATGGTATAACCACCACTCTTCATCAAACCCTAATCTTAGGTGAGAACCACAAATCGTAATGTTCTCCCTTTCTCCAATAGTGAGGGTTAGAGAGAGAAGTAGTTGTCATTTGTAATGAAATCATATGATTTTTGTGAAATCAGCACGATCTAACAAACTTCTTAACCCCATCATTTGTAGTGAGAAAACCCACATGATCTATAAAATTAAAAGAGAGAGAGAGAGAGTTAGTAACAAGAAAGCAATTCATGAGCAAAAGAAGTTATGGTTTACTTATAGTTTTTTTTCATGACACAAATAGTCAAAATATCCAAAACGGAAAGCACGAAGGGAAAAAGATAGAATCATAAGGACAAAGAAGGAAGCCATCAAGCCACCCATGAGAAGAAGAGTATACAAGAAAAAATGATACGCGGTCAGTTATTTATAAATGAACAACAACTTTAGAAGTCACTTAGTAGTAAATGACTTTAAAAGACAAATACTTTTGAAGTCATTTAGTACTAAATGACTTCAAAATTATACGTGGGAATGGACTTTTAAAGTTGTTTGA
Source organism: Warburgia ugandensis (assembly GCA_035236585.1). NCBI lineage: Eukaryota > Viridiplantae > Streptophyta > Magnoliopsida > Canellales > Canellaceae > Warburgia > Warburgia ugandensis. The sequence goes on along the minus strand of CP141126.1, from coordinate 67,551,871 downwards.
CTCAAGCGACTTCAAAAATAACTTTTAAAGTAGTTTATGACTAAATGGATTCAAAAGTTATTGACATTTGAAGTTGTTTTAGGTTAAATGACTTTAAAAGTCCATTCTTGAGTAATATAATCTTCTCACCAAATTTATTAGCATACTTTTGAAGTGTTTATGATAAACGACTTAAAAAATTGTTGACTTTTAAAGTTGCTTAGGTCTAAAGGGCTTTAAAAGTTATCAACTTTTGAAGTCGTATAATTGTAAATGACTTTAAAAGTCCTTCCGCAAAATTTATTCCTCTTTGCAATGTTTTTTAAAGTTGTTTATAGTAAAACAACTTTGAAAATTGATATTTTTAAAGTCGTTTATTTCTAACTGACTTGTAAAATATTTATGAAGTTGACAGTCAAATAAGCGACTTTTTTATGCTAACTTTAAAGGCCTCATGTGTAGTAGTGTTCTATCATCGACACATGGAAGTAGAGCTCCATGCATTGAGTTTGACTCCCATGTGTCAAGCCGCTCCATGTAACTCAGTTGGGTCACCAACAGGTAAATGCAAGGGGTTGTCATAATCAATTTCGACCCCCTCTTTTCATTTGTAAAAATTTGAGACTTTTGGGTTTTAGCCTTCATTTCACGTATTCTTAGTGTTGTGGGAAAGTTCTCATTGAGCACAATCTAATAATAAACCTTTAATCATCAAAATTTAGTTTTTTTAATTACTTAATTTATGATAAAATTTTCATTTGAAAGAAAAATTCCATGAAATTTGCTATGAATCTAGAATGAAATTTCAAGTAATTTGATTCTTAAGAAGATAAATTTTTTATTAAGTTATGAGGATTCAAAATTTTCCTGATACTACATTCCATTTACGACTGAACTCATGAAGGTCCCACCTTCTTAGTTTTTTCCTTGTTTGTCGTATTTCACTGAATTTGAGTCAATTAACAATTTAATTCATCTTTAACCTAATTTTAGGACATGGATTTGACAATACTTGTGATAATAACATCATACTTAGATAACAAACAAGAGGGTACGCTTTTAGATGTTCTCAAGGAATATATGACTGCTCTGGTTTGGACCATAGCAGGCATCAAAGGTATTAGTCCATCCATAAACATGCATAGGATACACTAAGAAGAAAATGACTAAATTCATGTTGTTGTTTTAAATAAAACTTGCTAGTGCATGAATTATTTGTAATATAGTACACTAGCAAGGTCGATCCCATAAGGAGTTGAACTAATGTGATGCTAGTGGTCCCTACTTTAAACTATTTAACCTAGTCAAAATTCAAGTAATATTTTTAACCTAAACTAGAATTCAAAAGTAACACATGAAATTGGAATATGATGACCCGGGTTTTATATGATGCAAATTTGATAAAAAAGCGAGATCTCTTGTTTTATAAATATGAAATGCATGAAAATTTGTTTGTTTTGGAAAACAATCTTTTGTATAAAACCCCGAGTGTCAAAACACATTTTTCAATTCTCTAGCCATGGCAAAGTTTTAAATCAACATTAATCCCAAGAAAGTGTTAGTCATAGCCTCAACTATAGAGAGTAACTACAATCAAGTAACATTGAAAGATAAGGTAGGGGTTTACTTACTTGCACTTAGTCTGGGTGTCTTCTATCACAAGCGTTCCTTACCCTTAAGTATTTACTTTGTGTCTGAAAAATATTGAGGATTGGGTGAGTATATACTATACTCAGTAGGAGTCTATCACTACTAGTTTTACAATGCATGCTATATTTAAAATCATATGCTCTTTCAAGACATGTGCATGTTTGAACACTCATGCTCAATATCGATATAAAAAACCATTGTCAAATTGAAATACTAATGACTTAAAGAATCGCACAAACCCTGGACTCTCCAACTTCACTCCAACTGGTGGGTGATCGACAGGGTCTCCCATAGAGCGCCTCGTACGGAGCCATGCCAATGCTCGACTGAAAGTTGTTGTTGTATGTGAACTCTACTAGCGGTAGGTTTTCATCCCAGCTCTGCTTCCAATCGAGGGCACAGGTTCACAACATATCTTTGACTATTTGAATCCTGCGCTCTGACTGTCCATCAGTCTGTGGATGGAAGGCTATGCTATAGTTCAAGGAAGATCCTAAGGATTTTTGGACGGACTTCCAGAGTTGTGAAGTGAAGCGGCTATCCCTATCTGAAGTGATACTAAGGGGTATGCCATGTAAACTCACTATCTCTTTGATGTATAGCTAAGATAGGCTGTCAGTGGATTGGGAATGGCGTATAGGAAGGAAATGGGCTGTCTTAGTTAATCTATCAACAATTACCAAGATCATGTCATGACCCTTAGAGGTCCTGGGTAGCCCTACGATGAAGTCCATGGTAATATAGTCCCATTTCCATTCGGGTAACTTAAGGGGTTGTAACAATCCCGCAGGTCTTTGATGTTCAGCCTTTACTTGTTGACATGCTATACACTTTGCCACAAACTCCCCTATGTCTCTTTTCATGCCATCCCACTAATATTGTCTCTTTAAGTCTTGATACATCTTAGTTCCTGCTGAGTGTATAGTATACTTAGACCGATGAGCCTCTTTTAAGATTTCTTGTCTTAACTCTTCATTAGTCAGTACCACTAATCTTCCTTGCATGTAGACGCTACCATCTTCCCCTTTAGTAAACCCTGGTTTTCCTATGAAAGCTTGTATATCCGGATCTCCTTTCTGTTCTTGCTTGACCTTTTCATTAACAGCTGACTTTATTGTTAGGCCTGCCATAACGATCTTGTGCTTTCTTATATTTGGTTTCCATGTGATTACTTCTTGTAATAGCTTCCATCTCTTAGTTAAGAAACTTGCACACATCCCTTGGGTTTTTCTACTTAATGCATCAGCTACCACATTAGCTTTCCTAAGGTGATAATGAATGGAGAAGTCATAGTCTTTTAAGTATTCCATCCATCTTCTTTGTCGCATGTTTAAGTCTTGTTGGGAAAAGATATATTTAAGACTCTCACGATCTGTAAAAACTTCAAACTTTTCCCCATATAAATAATGTCTCCAAATTCGCAAGCCAAAGACTATGGCCGCTAATTCCAAGTCATGGGTCGGGTAATTGACTTTATGCTTCTTGAGTTGTCGAGAAGATAAGCAATTATCTTCCCATGTTGCATAAGTACGTAGCCTAGTCCCTGTTGCGAGGCATCGCTGTATATCTCAAATCTGCCACTTCCTGAAGGTAAGGTAAGGACAGGTGCTGTAGTTAACCTTCTTTTTACTTCCTGGAAGTTTTCCTCACATTTATCAGTCCATTCAAATCTTGTGTCTTTCCTGGTCAGCTTAGTTAGAGGTAAAGCGATTTGTGAAAAACCCTCGATGAATCTCTTGTAATATCCGGCAAGTCCTAAGAAGCTTCTTATTTCTGTGACTGTCTTAGGTCTTTCCCAGTTCTGTACTGATTCAACTTTAGCGGGGTCAACTGCTATGCCATCCTGAGAAATAATGTTGTCACGACTCGGGTTTTCCCATGCATTTTTAAATGCAATATCTAATTCCTAAGGCGGGATGAACCCTATTTGAAAATCATTTAATGAAAACCATGCAATGCAGCGGAAAACCTTTAGTTTTAAACTCATTTTGAAAACCCCGAGTGTCATTTGCTTTCACAACAACCAAGGTAGTTTTTGAAAAGCTTTAGAAATCATAAGTGTTTTTCCCCAGATCTATCCAGTCACAGCACATAGCCCATCTATAAATAAATACAAATACATGTCCAAAAGGTTGAGAATTTACTTACATGTATAATTGTTTCCCCTTTTATTCACTTGCTCGTTGCACTAACATAGATGTCCTCTACTCCTGGATGGAATTATCCTGAAAAATGTTAAGGATAGGGTGAGTATATACTATATTCAGTAGGAGTCTATTACTACTAGTTTTGCAATGCATGCTATGTTAAAAATCATATGCTCTTAAAAACATGTGCATGTTCGAGTAATCATGTTTAATATCGATATTAAAAACTACTGTCAAACCGGAATACTGACGACTTAAGGAAATATCATAATCCAAGTCGAAGTATCATATATCATAAACATAATGATATGCATAAGATGCTCAACTGAATCCAACTCATGGATATCTGGTATGGTATGGTCGACCAACCTCATATCATGCCATATGCAATGCAAATAAGTCCACAAAACCATAGGGTCCAACTATGCCCACGACCTCCCCACCGTGTGGTCCCCGGGTACCTGAGGACACTCGATAATAGCCTCAACGGGGCCTATGACACGTATTCATCGTAAATCATGCAATTTATGCAATGCATAAAATCTGCTCATGCTAGTATTGCATTCAAAGTCATAACCCTGCCTAGAAGCCTGACAGCCTAGAAGCCTTGTCAACTCTCTCTGGCCCGCCCTCATCAGCCCGTCCTCATTGGTCAAGGCTACACTTATCATGCAATCTATGCATGTAGCACATGTTTTGGCAATACATGCACAATGTATTTTTCAAAACCTGTCCTCTTTGGGTCCTTCACAACTGCCTGGCCCTCACAACTGCTTACCCAGCATCTTTTGGGCACTCCAGCATCTTTTGGTAACCCTGAAGGACATGCAATTTTGCAAGAACTCAATGCTCACAAATCATGCAATATATGCAATTATTTATGAAACATGTCCATGCATAAAGTATTTAATCATATGCATGCTAAATTCATTTATATGCTAAACAAGCCATAACATAAGTCATGCTAAACAAGTCATATAATTTATACTTAAAACATGCATTCAAAACAATCATGGCTCTTTTTAAAAGTCTAGTAGCGATAGAGCACCTACCTCAAAGTTTCTTGGAGTCGCGTCCTTTATCGTTCAACCCGTCCCTGGGTCTCATTTATAAACTCCTGGGTATAAATGGATACAAGGAGTCCTAATTAATTTTAGTCTATTTAGACATTAGACCACTAGCCCTGCCTATTGGGTCCCTGGTTCTTGCCTAATTCATTGTCAGGCTGGATCCTATGATGTGGACCTACTATTCCATAGCTAACTTAGTAAATTGTCCTTTAATCTTAGCTTTAAAGTCTTGTTGGGTCCATGTGTCCCAGTTCCCTCACGTGCGTGCGCGCCTAAAGGTTGTGTCAGGGACCGCGTTTTTGCATGCGCACATGCATGCTCAGGTGACGCACTATGACGTGCATCATCGCATGGGCGCACCTTGTATCATGGCACGTCTCAGCTCCCAGGGCACCCCATGCACCTTGGTCGAGCCAGGACCCGTGCCCTATGTCATGCGCGCACCCGAGGACTGCTCCTGGGACAGTGTACGCACTGTCGTACGCCCAGAGCCCATCCCTGGGACCCTGTCCCAGGCGCACATGGAGCAAGGCATCCTTGGGACGCCTGGCTCATGCAAGGTCATCTGGACCTAGCTTGGGGCGTTGTATTCGTGTAGGGCCAGCCCAAGCCGGCTTGGGTGTTTTCCGTCCAAGAACCCGGCTGGAAAATGACCTGAAAGGACCATGGAAAGTGGAAGGGAAGAGGAGGAAAGGAAAATGGCTTACTTGGGTCACCGATGATGGCGCTCTTCCCACCTGAAAACTCTATGTTTGCCGAAAATCGTGAAGAGGAAAAGCCCATCGTCGTGCAAGGTTGGAAAAGAGAAGAGAGGGGAAATGGGCAGATGGGAACGGGATGGCCGGCTTGACTTGGGCCTGGCCATTGCCGAAAAACTCAGGGGAGATGGTTTGAGACGGGTTTCCGATTTTGCCGGAAACCCCAGTCTCAAATGGCTGAAAAAACACCGAAAAATCACATTTTTTGGAGAGGGGAGATGGGGTTTTTATAGACCGGCTATGGCGGTGCCGCCATTGGCTGTGGTAGATCCCTCTAGAAAATTTGGGATCGAGGGTTTGTGGGAGGGTCTAGAGGTTGAAGACAATAGGGGGTGCCGTTATCAAAATGGCCCTTGCGTTTTTCGTCCTTTTTCGTTTTTCTATTTTATTTTCAAAAATACCCCTATCTTTAAACGGCTGTAACTTCCTTATACGAACTCCATTTTGGGTGATTTTTGAGGCGTTGGATTCCATTTTTCGAGTAAAATCTAATGGTACTAAGTTTACTTAGAAATTCCTTCATTTACTATTTTAAATAAAGTGAAATATTTAACTCAGTTTATTTCCTATGGAATGTTAAATTTTCATTAAAAATAGTGTAAATTGCTTGGGCATTACAAATGTGCCCTAAGAAATTCACCTTTTCTAGCCAAAACTCACACTTATTGAATTTTTCATATAACTTGTGTGCTCGTAGGGTGCTTAATGTTATCCTTAGATGTTCCTTATGGTCTTCAGGAGTTTCTGAATATATCAAGATACCATCCACAAACACTATGATGAATTTATCTAAGTACTCCTTAAACACCCTGTTCATAAGGTCCATAAACGCGGCTAGAGCATTAGTTAAACCAAAGGACATCACTCTGAATTCATAATGGTCGTATCGAGTCCTGAAGGCTGTCTTGGGGATATCTTCTTCTCTAACTCAAAGTTGATGGGACCTAGATCGTAGATCAATCTTAGAGAAGACTCTGGCTGACTGAAGTTGATCGAAAAGATCATCAATTTGGTGAAGGGGGTACTTAGTCTTAATGGTGACCCTATTTAGCATCCGATAGTCTACGTAAAATCTCATGGAGCCATCCCTTTTCTTAACAAAAAGGACTGGAGCTCCCCACAGAGAGATGCTAGGTCGTATGATCCCTTTATCAAGTAGTTCCTGTAACTGGGTCTTCAGTTCTTTTAGTTCTGCAGGAGCCATTCGGTAAGGAGCTTTGGAAATGGGGGAAGTACCGAGTATAAGGTCAATTATAAACTCAATTTCCCTTGGTGGAGATAGACTTGGTAAGTCCTCAGGGAATACGTCAGGAAATTCTCGGACTATCTTGACATCCTCTAGCTCTGGTTGGGGACTCTCGACAGATTCAATCTTGGCTACGAAGAAGGGGCATCCCTGAGCAATGTGCTTAACTGCTTCCATGGTAGAAATAACACATGCTCCAGAATAATCCTTTCTTCCTTGGAGGGTGAAAGTGTCTCCATTAGGTAGGGTAAAAGTGACACGTTTCTGGCAGCAATCGACAAAGGCTTGATGAAAGGCTAGCCAGTCCATACCTAGGATGATGTCGAAGTCATTCATATCTAAGTGAATGAGATTGGCATGTAGCAAATGATCCTTGATCAAAATGGGGACATCCTGGAGATAAGAATAGGTGGGAAGTGCCTGGCCTACAGGAGTTATGACCTCTATAGTGAAGTCCAGGTCCTGTGGTATAATGTCCAAGGATGATGCAAACTCCTGGGATATGAAAGAATGAGTGGAGCCTGTATCAAATAGAACTTTAGCAGGTGTATCATAGATAGAAAGAATACCTTCAACTATTGTATTTGAAGCTTGGGCTTGACTGGAAGTGAGGGCAAAGACATGTCCTTGGCTTTTTGGAACTTGATCTTCTTTACGCTCTTGTACTTTCCTTTTTGGACAATTACTAGCAAAATGTCCTAATTCTCCACAACTATAACAAGTGATGTTGAAAGTGGGATATGGTTTGCCTGAATGATTTCTATTACACCTAGGGCATGCCTTCCAGTCTGGTCTTCTTCCTTGGTTTTCAAACGGCTTCTTGAAAGGTGGCCTGGGTCCAGATGATTGAAATGGTCTCTTTCCTTTATTTCTCATGGTGTTGATGTTCTTAGTTTCCTTTATTGCCTGGTTCCTTTGATAATCTTTTTCATATACGGAGGCCATCTCTACGGCTTTGGCTACTGTGGAAGGTTGGAAACCTAGAACTCTGTTCCAAAGTCCTGGGTTAGGCCCATCTACAAATCGTTCTGCCGCATCTTCCTCATCAGCACAAGCACGTGGTGCAAATCTTTGGAGGCTGATGAATCTATTTTCATACTGTTGGACAGTCATATTCCCTTGTTCCAAGTCCATAAATTCCTTTTCCTTCTATTTCCTTATGTGTTTAGGATAATATTTGTCATTAAAGACCTTTTTAAATTCTTCCCATCCTATTGTTTCTCGCTAGTCAAAATAAGTCCTTTCTGCTGTTTTCCACCAAAAGGTAGCCTCTCCCCTGAACACAAATGTGGCCATGGGTACTTTTCTTTCTTCAGCTATGTTCATGGCTTTAAATATCTTTTCAATATCAATTAACCATTTTTCAGCTGTAAATGCTTCATCTTCTCCTGTGAATGAGGGAGCTAATTTTTAAAACCTTTCTAACTGAACCTCAGTCCTATCTATTACTTTATCAGGGGAAGGATCTTGGGTGGTAGGAGTTTGGCTTTGACTACTCATGTATTGTCCCATATGTTGTAGAAATTGTTGGAATAACTCAACCATCCCATTGCCCGACCGAGTGGAGTCCACTGGTGGGGCTTCAGGTCTTGGAGAATTGCTTTCTTTCTTCTTAAGCATCTGTAATCACAAGGTAATTTACCAAACCTTAGTTTGTGTTATCCTATTGCCCCTTACTCTTTCATGGATGAAACTTGATTATAAGTTATTGTCCTCATAACTGGGCTGTGAATAACGTCAAACCTTGCTCTAATACCAACTATGACGACCCGGGTTTTATATGATGCAAATTTGATAAAAAGGAGAGATCTCTTGTTTTATAAATATGAAATGCATGAAAATCTGTTTGTTTTGGGAAACAATCTTTTGTATAAAACCCTGAGTGTCAAAACACATTTTCCAATTATCTAGCCATGGAAAAGTTTTAAATCAACATTAATCCCAAGAAAGTAACTACAATCAAGTAACATTCAAAGATAAGGTAGGGGTTTACTTACTTGCACTTAGTCTAGGTGTCTTCTATCACAAGCTTTCCTTGCCCTTAAGTATTTACTTTGTGTCTGAAAAATGTTGAGGATTGGGTGAGTATATACTATACTCAGTAGGAGTCTGTCACTACTAGTTTTACAATGCATGCTATATTTAAAATCATATGCTCTTTCAAGACATGTGCATGTTTGAACACTCATGCTCAATATCGATATCAAAAACCATTACCAAATTGAAATACTAATGACTTAAAGAATCACACAAACCAAGTCGAAAGTATCATATATATCATAACATAATGATATGCATAAGATGCTTCATTGAATCCAACTCATGGATATCTAGTATGGTATGGTCGACCAACCTCATATCATGCCATATGCAATGCACATATGTCCACGAAACCATAGGGTCCAACTATGCCCATGACCTCACGGTCGTGTGGTCCCCGGGTACTTGAGGACACTCGGTCATAGCCTCAACGGGGCCTATGACATGTCGACTCAGTGCCGTGACACCAGTGGTAGCCCCCTGTACCATATGTAGTCGACGTAGGGACGTTGCCCTTTTTGGATGTGGTACCCATCCACCTAATAGTGGTAGAGGCTGGAGGCCAACCCAAACCTCTCGGCATAGCGCCCACGAGCTTATCAGCCCAAATCATAATCCGATCAAACAAGCGAAAACCTCTTTTTCAAAACCTGTCCTCTTTGGGTCCTTCACAACTGCCTAGCCCTCACAACTGCCTACCCAGCGTCTTTTGGGCACTCCAGCATCTTTTGGTAACTCTCAAGGACATGCAGTCTTTCAAAAACTCAATGCTTCACAAATCATACCATGTATGTAATTGTTTGTAAAACATATCTATGCATAATGTATATGCAATTATTTGCAAAACATATCTATGCATAAAGCATTTTTCATATGTATGCTGAATTAAGTCATGCTAAACAAGTCATATACTTAAAACATGCATTCTTAAAACAATCATGGCTCTTTTAAAAGGTCTAGTAGCGATAGAGCACCTACCTGGCTAGGTCGCGCTAACCCCTTTGTCCTCGTATGCTCCTGAACATGGTTTGGGGAATCAAGGTTAGTTTGGCCTATCTTTTATAAGTTTTAGAGAGGTTGGTCTTATTACTTAGGTATTATGGGTTCATCCCCATGCCTATGGGTGTCCTAAGGTCCTAATTGAGCCTTGTTATCATCAGTTTTCCAAAGGTCTAGTGGCCACGCACCACTATCCTATTCTAAGGGTTGTGCCTACCTTATATTGGGACACAACGCCTTTCGCGGTGCCTCAATCGGAGCTCTAGATCTCAAGTTATAAGCTTTTTAGTATAACATGTACATAAGGGCCTTTAAGAGGTGGAAATCCCAGAATGCTAGTGCGTTGCGCATCTGCAGACGCGTTAGATTTCCCCCTGGTTTCTCTCGAACGCGAACGACGCATTTCATCTAGGGGGAACGTTCCGTTCGTTGGGGGACCGGGGCGTCCTCAGGACACCCTGTCGAACCAGTGTGGCCTAGGGATCATCCCTGGGTCCTTTGTGACTCTCCAGGGCCTGTTTTTGCATGATTTTTCATGCAAAAACTCAGGGAAACTGAGTCTAGGACTACTGTGAAGACGGGTTTTGAGAGATCTTGGGCATACCTGGCTCGTTGCTGGGTTTTTCTCTACGTTTCTCCTCTTGGTTGCTTCTCTAAAATGGGTTTTTCCCAAGCTTTTGGGCTGCCATTAGAAGCACCCAAGAGCTCTATTTATAGAGCTATAAGATGGTTCTGGAGGGGGCTCTCACCGCCCTTGAATGGCGGTGGAGAAACCTCCAGAATGGTGGTGATTTCTCCCCCAATCACCACCGTTCTAGAACCCTCTAGGAGGTTCCAGATGAGGAGTGCCCATATCAAAACGAGCCCCTGTGTTTTGCAGGCTAAATCCTTTTTTAGTGAAAATTACATTTTTGCCCTTAAACTTCAAAGGGCCATAACTTGCTCATTTTAACTCCGTTTTGGGTGATTTTGGTCTTGTTGGATTCCTTTTTCTGAGACGCACCTAATGGTACTATTTTCAGGACTAAATTTCTGGGTTCAGTCAAGGTGAATAGTGAAATGACCAAAATACCCTTATCTTCAAAAACTGAAGTTTTCATTTCTAACTTGGGATTTTAATGTTACAAAATTGGACTCATTACATGGAAATTAAACAATATTTTGCAAAAGAATTCAAGTAATATTTTTAACCTAAACTAGCATTCAAAGAGCTTACTTGCTCGGTGAGGAAGGCTTTATTTTGTACATTTCACTTTCTTTTTCTTGTGCAAAGCTCTTTTAAGAACTTGGCATAGGTAGGAATGTCTTTAGTTGCACTGAACAATGGAATATTGATTTGGACATGCTTAAACACCTCTATTAACTTAATAATTGAGGAAAAGGGGCTTTAGGAACATAGAGTGCCTCCACTATAAGTTGTGTAGGGTTTTTTCTATCTTTTCTCTTTCTCCTGTGTTTTGGTTGCCTCTTTCTCCTCTATAGTTTCCTTAGCCTGTCCTACTTTGTTATCAATCTAATGATAGCTCCTAAGGGTGATTATAGACTTGGCATGCTCATGAGTGTTCAGGTTTTGAGAACTTAACCCTATCTCAAATTGACCCTTCGAGTTAGGGATGGGTTGATTAGGGAATTGACCCTTTCCTCTATTATGTAGTTCAGCTAATAATTGGCTTACTTGCATATCTAACTCGGATATGGGTTGAGAGTTGACATGGGCTACATGTCTACTATCATTTTATAGCTGGTTTTTTCTATCTTTTCTCTTTCTCTTATGTTTTCATTGCCTCTTTCTCCTCTATAGTTTCCTTAGCCTGCCCTACTTTGTTATCAATCTAATGATAGCTCCTAAGGGTGATTATAGACTTGGCATGCTCATGAGTGTTCAGGTTTTGAGAACTTAACCCTATCTCAAATTGACCCTTTGAGTTAGGGACGGGTTGATTAGGTAACTGACCCTTTCCTCTATTATGTAGTTCAGCTAACAATTGGCTTACTTGCATATCTAACTTGGCTATGGCTTGAGAGTTGATATGGGCTACATGTCTCCTATCATTTTTAGTGTTATCATTTTCTTTTAAAATTTTTCAAGAATGGTTTGAATGTTTTCCTCAAAAGATGGTTTCTTTTGTTGCTGAGGTTGTTGGAAGCGACGTGATTGTTGGGGAATTGTAGCTTAATTAGGAAAGTTTTGGGCAAGGGGTTCACAGATGGCCCCTCTTAGTAGTTATTCTTTGACTAGGAAATGTTGGGGGTGCCTAACCCATTCAGGGTTATAGGACTTAGAATATGGATTATTGCTAGGTTGGAGATATGCATTTAATGCATTTGCTTGGTCAATAAGATAGTCGTTCAACACTCTATTTGATGGCAAGATGTGGTTATATGGGATGGGCTGGAACATATAAAACAAACCTCTTGTAGAGGTTTAAGGGATGAGGTAGCCATAAAAGATTGAAACATAGTTTTAAGCTTGTCCACTCTTCCATCGTATTTGTCCATTTGTGATAGTACAGAGTCAAGTTTGTGGGATAGATTAGTATGCACTCTTATCTCATGGAGACCCCCCTCTTGGTGTGCTAGCTGTTTCTCTCTCTTTTATTTGAATAATCCTATTACTAGGAATTATTTGCGAAATTCTGAAAAAGCTCCCAGGCCTCAATCTCATCCTTTAGCATGAGGGTCTCTCCACTCACTACATTTATCATTAGTCTATTTTGAGGAGTCAATGCCGCATAGAAGTATTGAACTTGCTACCATTTTTCAAATCCATTATTTGGGCATTTCTGTAGTAGTTCATTCCACCACTCTCATCACGCCTTTATTGGAAATTAATAATTTCATGATGCAAGGCATTTGTTTTGTGAACAGGGAAAAACTTGTTCAAAAACTTTATAGACAATTGGTCCCATGTATTGATGGAACCTACCTCCAAGGAATTTAGGCATAATTTAGCTTGGTCCTTAAGAGAGAATGGGAATAGCCTAAGTACAATAGAAACATCCATAAAATTTTGGAACCTAAATGTGGCACAAATATCAAGGAACTCCTTGATATGTAGGTACGGGCCCTCTCGATCTTGACCATAAAAAGTTGGGAGCAATTGTGTGACTCTTAGCTTTAACTCAAAGTGGTCTATGTTTGTAGGAGGTAAAGGTATGCAAGATGGGGTCCTGAGTTGTAATGGCCCATAGAAATCTCTAATTGCTTTGCACTCAACTTTTGCTGGTGGTTTAGCCATGGGGATCGAAACTTGGATTCTTTTCCCTTGTCTTAGGTTGAGTTGAATCTCTGGGTTTAAAGGTGTTAGGTCTAGGTTCTGAGATCAACCCCCTTGCATAAACTATCCTGCACTAAATGCCATAATCTAAATGCTGACTCTAACTCTACGTGATGCATAATCAAATCCTAGTAAGCACTAATCGAGCAGTGTTTTGATTTTCTTTGCTTAGTACATAGGTCATAGCTTCTTTGACCTAAATCTAGATAGCTCCTCTTGTCAAAATTTGACTACTAGTTACTAGTTAGGTTCTACTCAAAAGTGGTTAATATAATCCTCGCGTTAGGAGGTATTTAGATCAACTAACGTCAATGAAAGGTATAAAAAAATCACTTGAATTTTAAGACACCTACTATAACCACAATGCTTAGAAGCCACTAGAGTGATGATAGATCCCATCCTTCTAAAAGGGTCTTATGAGATCGATATCCGAAGTCTTTTTCTACTTGATTTTAAATTAATAATCAAGGGTTGGGATTGTGGAATACAAGGATATTGATTGATTCCTAGGTGGGCCAAGGAACTGGAGATGAAATCAAGCCCTTATTTTATAAGGGTTCTTGTGGGGCCCTTATTAACATTAATTCCATTCCACCATAAAGCTGTAAATATGCAATGCAATATAAAAGCAAACTAATGCAACCTATTTGTTATTCAACCAAGGTTAGATAGGTGCTCTAATCAAACAATCCTAAGTAAAAATGCAACAATTATCCTTGAATGGTCTTAATCTATATAACTTATACTAACATTCAAATGAAAATTATCCTAAAAATTAAAATTTGAGTGAGAGATACTTATAGTGAGGGGTCTAATGATGGTTAAGTATGGGTCACAATGCCCCACACTTGCCCTGTATTATTACAAGCTATTTAAACTTAAATAATAGAGAAATTGCAATTTACAATGGGCCCCACTACAAGTTTCACTCAAATCCTAGTCTAGCAAAGCAATAAAACTTAATCTAAGATTATGAAGCTGTGGCCCATAGGATCGCCGCCTCTCCTTTGCTAATTTCCCTCACTCAAAAATCAAAGAAATATGGTCAATATGAGGAAAATAGTAACAAATGCAAAAATTATGAAAAAATCCTAATCTAATGTACCCTAAACCTAGAGTAGAGGAAAATAACCTAAAGTATGGAACATTACACAAATTGTTGCAACTTCTTGACAACAACACCAAAAACTTGTTGTTATTTTAAATAAAACTCGCAAGTGCATGAATCATTTGTAATATAGTACACTAGTGAGGTTGATCCCACGAGGAGTTGAACTAATGTGATGCTAATAGTCCTTACTTTAAACTATCTAACCTAGCCAAAATTCAAGTGATATTTTTAACCTAAATTAGAATTGGAATGTAACACATGAAATTAGAAACTAAGAAAAAATAAGAAACATTCTAAATTGAAAACTTTCCTAAAACATGCACTTTCTAAAATTAAAATTTTCCTAAATTAAAAATTTCTAATTTTATGAATTTTCTACTTAAAAGCTTTCCCAAAATTCCATTTATCAACTTTCCTAAATATGAAATCAATAACTAATTTAAGGAAAGCATGCTTCAACTAACTACTTTCCTAATCATGCAAAACTAAGAAACCAAAACAACTATTTTAGCAAGTATGACAAATTTGATTACTTTTAAAACTAAGAAAGATGCAAAATAATGGAATATAACTACAACTAAACAAGAGAAATAAATGAAATCAATCACTAACAACAAAGAAGGGAAAACTACTCAAATAACATATATGTAACCATGGAATGATATGCATGATTCATTGGATAGGAGTGGATTTAATTGACTACTTCGGAAACCTAAGCATGCAATCTATTTCTAACATTAACTAATGTATTTAATAATCTAATTGATCTCTTGAAAAATCATGTGAACATGATTATATGGTGCTGGAAATTAACATACACCATTCATGCAAAGAAATTCCAGCTGTAAGGTAATTGAAACATTCAATGAATAGAATGTGTAAAACATGGAATTAATCACTTCTAATGCATTCAAACATTCAATAACAAAGATAATTGATGTATGAACACAAACATGAATTGGAAATTCCAACTATCTTCATTGAATGAAATCAACAGTTCATCAACAAAATACTCCATACATGTAATCAAAATATGAAATTTAAATGTTATTACAATGATGTTCACTTAATCTTAAAAACTTCTCAATGAGAATCCAATTTTTTCTTCAATTGTTCCAACATTCACTCATGAACAAGTATGCATGAAATTAAGGGAAAATCCTATGGAAAACTAAGGCAACAACTAATGGAACTTCAGCAACCAAAGCTGAAAAATCAAGAAGGTTGAAAGAAAACAAAGATGCAATGAAAGGTAAAGAGCAAAACTAGATTCAAGACGATTCTCTTGGTTGTTACTCCTAGTCAAACCAGCCTTGAATATTAGTTTAAAAGAAAGGAAAGATAAAGGAAAACAAGGTAAACTAACATGAAAAGAAGTAAATTCCATAAAAGAGAATAAGAAAGCTAACCAACCTTCAATAACAAATCAAACCCCAAAAATCCTAGGTTGAACACTTGATTAAGAAGTATACACCTTAGAAGGAAGTGGCAGCACCCAAAGATTTGACAAAACAACTAGCAAAACAAGTAAAAGTGGGTTGTAGAAAGTGGGCGTCAACTTCCAATGGAGGAGACCTCTTTTCCTAAGTTGAGAAGAGTGTCCCTTTTCCTTAAGTTTGTCTGGTTTTTATAAGTCTTCTCCTATTTTTCCTAGGTTACCCTAATACTAAGGTGTGGTGTGATTAAATTATGTCAAATTGAATGGATAGGGAGGGAAAAGGGTAGGCATCAAATAGGAAATTGTGGAAGGAGGTGGCTGCCTTAAGGAGGGGAGTTGGTGGGAGACGCAATCTTTGTAGTAAGGGGCATCTCCCCCTTTCAAAGTTGTTGAAACCTCTTTGAAATAGGAGAGTGGGTGGGTATTGGTTGGGAAAGAGGTGAAGGGTGTTAGGTGGAGAGATTTGGTTGGTTAGGAAGTTTCCTAAGAGGTGAAATGAGATAGAGTTTTGGAAATTCGTAGTGCATCTTAAGGGAGAGGTGGAAATTAAGGAAAAAGTGAGAAAAACACTAAAAATTGAATCCTTCTATCCCATTGGTCCACATTCCATCTTATTCTAATAGATTTTCCCTTAATTATCTTTAAAATATCTCATGTATAACTCTCTTGAATCTCCTCCAATCCTAGCCTTCCATTTAGCTTAGCTTGATGGCTAACTTTGAAGGCTCCATTGGATAAGCTTCATGGATGGCCTAGGAAGCTTTCTTGTCTTGGCTTCTTGACTTCAACCCTTAGCTTGAATGCCATATATGGTTTGGATTGAATTCCTTAGCTTTCCACCTTATCTTATGGCTTATATGGTTAAGGTGGCTTAAGTGGCTTCCTTGCAAAGGTGGTGTTGAATGCGGGGCTTACTTCATGGGCCCACTTTAGCCATCTTTAGCTCCTTAAATCACATCCCTGGTCCACAAGATGATCTTGTCCTTTGGTTTATGTTGAAGTGATGATTTTGAGGGTTTAACTTGATCTTGATCTTCAATTTCATCCCAATCGATCTAGACCATTATATCACCATCTTAATTCCTACAAAAAGTAAAAAATCCTGATTAAATCTTACAAAAACATGATTAATTACATTCTTACCTTGGACTAGCTTTTGGACCTACAAATAAGTTGTAATACATGGGTAACTAATTGGGTGGTTTTTATGCAAAATTAAACACTTATCAACCCACATAAAGGATGTAGTTAGAAATGAAGTCTTAAAGCTTCTAGATGTTTTCATGATATATACTATCTCTAATGGTACTTGGGTCAGCCCATTTAGGTTGTGCCTAAGAAATTCGGGGTCACGGTAGTAAAAAATGAGGAGAATGAGTTAGTACCCACCCGCATGACCACCTACTGTAGAGTCTACATTGAATACCGTAAATTGAATGAGGTCATGAGGAAAGATCACTTTCCTCTACCTTTCATAGACCAAATGTTGAGAAGTTGGCCAAACATAGTTATTACTAATTTTTGGATGGATATTCTAGTTACAACTAGATTCCCATAGCATGCGAGGATCAGGAGAAGACCACCTTCATATGTCCTTTTGGAAGCCTCGACTACTGATGTATGCCTTTTGGGCTTTGCAACACTATTTCTACATGTCAAAGGTGTTGATGGATGACTTCTTAGTATTTGGGTCATCTATTGATGAGTCCCTGCACCACTTGAAGTTAGTTCTTGCAAGGTGTTAGGAGAAAAATCTTGTATTAAACTGGAAAAAGTGCCATTTTATGGTACAAAGTGGGATAGTTCTAGGCCACACAATATCACCCAATGGGATAGAAGTCGAGAATGTAAAAGTGGATTTGACAGCCAACCTTCCTCCACCAAGGAAGGTGAAAGAAATCCACTCCTTTCTAGGACATGCTAGCTTTTATGGGAGATTCATAAAAGATTTTAGTAAGATTTCCAAGCCCCTTTGCAATTTACTTACAAAGGAGGCCATTTTTGACTTTGATGAGGATTGTAAGAAAGAATTTGAGTGACTCAAGGTTAAGTCAACCTTTGCACCCATTATCCAACCACTTGATTAGAGTGCACCATTCAAGATCATGTGTGATGGTCAGATTATGCCATTGGATTTGTTTTGGGGTAGTGTAAACACTAAATGATTCACAATTCAATTATTCAACCACTGAGAAAGAGTTGCTAGCTGTAGTGTTTTCTCTGAATAAGTTTAGATCTTTCTTATTACGGATACTTGAATCACACGACTTTCAAGTGCCTCCTTTCTAAAAAGGATGCAAAACCTAGGTTAATCCATTGGATACTACTGTTATAAGAGTTTGAGTTAGAAATTTAGGACAAGAAAGGTTTTAAAAATATAGTAGTAGACCACTTATCCAAATTAGTGATGGAGGACACTATCAATCATATTCCTATAAGTAAATCCTTTTTGGATGAGCAATTATTACACATTTCCTAGTTACCTTGGTATGGAGATATAGTAAATTATCTTGTTACAGGATAAATGCCTAATCATTCCATCAAACATTATAAAAAGAAAATTTTGATAGAGGTAAAATACTTTACTTGGGATGACCCATACTTATTCATGTACTGCCTTGACCAGGTGATTAGGATATGCTTACTCGATAGTGAGTAAAGTCAAATTATCTCCATCTATCATGATCATGCATGGGGGGCCATTTTTTGCTAGAGAAAGACAACTGAAAAAATTTTGCAGTGTGGTTTTTATTGACACCACAATATTGAAAGATGCACATGATTACTTCAAAGCATGTCGAAGATGTCAATGGTTAGGAAGTCTAGGAAGGAGACACATGATACCCTTAAACCCAATTCTTGTTGTAGGCCATTCAATGTTTGGGGCAAAGATTTTATGGGACCATTTTCTAATTCTTTTATCAATCTTTACATCTTAGTGGGAGTAGACTATGTGTCCAAGTGGGTGGAGGCTATACCTGTCAAAACCAATGACCACAAAGTTGTGGTAAAATTCTTAAAAGAAAATAATTTTGCACAATTTGGTACTCCAAGAGACATAATAATTGATGAGGGAAAATACTTTTGTAATAAAGTATTTAAGAATTTAATGAAAATGTATGGTGTCAACCATAGAATAGCCACCCATACTACCCTCAGACCAATGGCAAAGTGGAGGTATCCAATGGGGAGATCAAGGGCATTCTGAATATCACGTGGTGTTAAAGTACCTCCTTTCTAAAAATGATGCAAAACTTCAGTTTTGAAAATGTCGTAGCACGTCGCTTATCCAGATAAGTGGTGGAGCACACTAGCAGTCATGTGCCTATGACTAAATCCTTTTCAATGAGCAGTTACTGCACATTGACCTATTACCTTGGTATGGAGATATAGTAAATTATTTTGTTATAGCACAAATGCTTAATCATTGGACCAAACAAGATAAAAGAGATTTTGGATCGAGGTAAAATACTTTACTTGAGAAGGCCCATACTTATTCAAGTACTATCCCTATTAGGTGATTAGGAGATGTGTACCCGATAGTGAGCACAGTCAAATTATCTCCTTATGTTATGATCATGCATGTTGGGCCATTTTAGCACGAGAAAGACAGTTGTAGAAATTTTACAGTGCGGTTTTTATTGGCCTACAATGTTTAAAGATGCATATGATTACTGTAAAGCATGTGAAAGGTGTCAATGGTTAGTAAGTCTAGGAAGGAGACACATGATGCCTTTAAACCCAACCCTTGTTGTAGAGCCATTCGATGTTTGGGGTATAGATTTTATGGGTCCCTTTTCTAATTCTTTTAGGAATATTTACATCTTAGTGGGAGTGGACCACGTGTCCAAGTGGGTGGAGGTTATGTGCATCAAAACCAATGACCACAAAGTTGTGGTAAAATTCTTAAAAGAAAATATTTTTTCATGGTTTGGTACCCTAAGAGCCATAATAATTGGAGGAAAACACTTTTGTAATAAAGTGTTTGAGAATTTAATGAAAAAGTATGGTGCCAACCATAGAATAGCCACCCCATACTACCATCATACCAGTTACCAAGTAGGGGTATCCAATAGGGAGATCAAGCACATTCTAGAGAAGATAGTCAATCCAAGTAGGAAAGACTAGTCTATGAGACTAAATGATGCTTTTTAGGCTTATCGTGTGGCTTATATAACTCCTACAGGAATGTCACCCTACAGCATAGCCTATGGAATGTAACACCCCTAACTTTTGTAATGAAGTTGAATAAATAATGAAATTAAGAATTTCAAGGAAAAATTAGGCAAGAATATTAGGGTTATTAAAAATGCACTTCTCATAGAAGTACAATTGAAGGATAAGACATGTATAATTGAAAACATACTCAACAAACCCTTCAGAATGACTATAAGTACGACAAATTCTGAATTCAGATGAAAAATCCTTATTTTTCTACATTTTTATGAACAAAAGGGTAAAATGGTCTTTCACATCGTGTGGGGCCGACAAGGGACGAGCAAAGGAATCAAATGCCCAGAGCATGTGTAATCATGAGTCAAACCACTACCACCTGCTAGTGTAGAAGGTGGTGGTAGTGGGAATCCAAAGACAATTTAATATTAAAAAGAAATGAAACATTATAATTGCATATAATCATGAAAAATCCCAAAATGCCTGTAAATACATTAGAAAAAAAATTCCCAAAATTTTCAAAAATTCATCATGAAATTCTCTAGCCTCCCCCAAAATTTTACCCCAAAACTCCTCCCCCTTATCTTTCTTTTCTTCCTCCTTTTTCCCTATTTATTTCCTTCTGTTAGCGTTCACAGATGCACCTTGGGGAATATTCCACCTTGAACCATCAGGCGCATCTAGGGACGCATTGTCCCAATGAACCATGGTTTCTGCCTGGGAAACCCTATTTGAATTAGCCATCCATTTCCACCCATGCAATTTCAATCTTAACCATTGGATCTGTTCGAACTGAGGAGATCTACAAAAGCCCTAAGAAAGTTTGGTGATCCAACTCCTGAATCACCAAAAAAATAAAAACAAAAACTTGAATGGTACTGGGTACCATCTCTAGTAGTAAATCCTTGTTATTCCAGCAAATCTGATTGGTCAACCTTAATCTGGAATCGTTGAAACGCATCAGGGAGGGGTGATCTACAAAAGCCCCAAGGTATCACTCTATCTCTGACAACGTTGACGGAGGAATCAAAGTCTATATATTTTCTAGCGTCTAGGGTTTCTGTTATATCTCCAGCTTAATTTCTTCTTCTTCGGTGACCCTCTCTTTACCGGACTAGCATAGTAGGTGCATCTCCCTCCCCTCTTTCAATTCCAACATGTCTTTTGTATTTTCCAGCATCCAGGAGATCTCCCCGGTTGTTGATCCACCAGGAATGATAGATTTGGCAATAGGGTTGAGATCCACCATCATGGACAGCTCAGATGAAATCTCTGAGCTGTTGGATGGATTCCTAGGGCCCAAAAATCTAAGAAGATGGAAGTTTGGGCCGTTGACAGTCAAGGATGGAGAAGATCCGACCATGGGTGATCCGATGGTCCAGATTTGGACCGTCTCACCTATAGTCGGTCACCTCCATCGACCACCTAGGATAGGTGGTAACGGGCCTGGGCTGTTGGTTGTCTCGAACCCGTAAACCCAGATTTGATCTAGGCCATCCAAATTTTGAACTGAAACTTTATTCTTCCAATTAAGAGCTTAATGTAGCTCTGATTTTAGATTTGAAACCCTTGTAGATTCCTTATCACTTTTGTAAGCTATTGAACTCATCAAATGTATGGTTTAAATTGTATTTATTTGAGATTATAACAAAAATCCGTAGTAACAACCTTGGATCATGATCAAGATGATCCCAAAATTGAAATTTGAATCGATAGATGGGTTCAGAGGATCTCAAAACCTTAAGGATAATAATCACAGTAAAAATTTTGGGTTTTTAGATCAAGTAAATTAACAAAAATAGTAAGATTAAAATTCAGCCTTTAAAATAGGCTGAAATCCTAAAATCCCAATTTTGTTCTCAATTTAACTCCAAATTGAGATTCAAGAGTTGGGTTGGATTCCTTTTGATAAGTAGAACCTACTAAACTTAGGAAATTTATGTTTTGATGCATGTAAAATTCTGTTAATAAAGAAAAGTATTGCTAATTCTCATGATTAGTGAAATTTGGAATGATCAATCTCTATAATTCTAATCCACTAATGATCTTGTGACTGTGAGACATGGAATCAATGGTTATAAGTGACTGATCTATAATTAATTAAGAGATCTAGCCTTAAAAAGTAGTAAGATCCATTAAAATGAATGGAAATCTCCTTGATCAAGCTGATCAAGGATGATGGGACTATATGGATGTGTCTTGATGAAGTTATGAAGATAATCGTATGGAATTATGGAATGGATGATGATGATTTGGGATAGATTAAGATCTATGCACGTAAATTGGGTAAAATGACTTAAGATCTTCTTGATTGGTTGGATTAAGAAAGATCGGATCGTTTGATGAGATGCATCAATGATCTAATAATGAAATCACATCAAGAAGATATATTAGATCTAAAGGAAAATGAAAAGATCAGGATCTAAACCCTAAAAGAGATGAAAGATGAATAATGACCATTGGATCATGATGAATAGTTAAGGCATGTTAGATTTCCATTTGAATTATTAAATGTTATTATAATTGTTATTTATTGCTTAGTAAATTTAACATTAGATTTATTTATTTACCTATGCTTTAATGTTTATGTTATGAAAATTACCTTGAAAATGTAATTAGAGTTGAAAGGACATTTACATGGAATAAATGACATGGGCTTAATGATAGTAAGGGCTATAGTTAGTAGGACAATATAAGAAATATCATTTTCTTGGCCCAAAATAGGAGAATAATGGAACTCCATAAATGACATTTAAATGTTCATGGATTTAATTAAAATTAATTAGAAAGAGTACTGAGGGTTAAAATGCTCATAGGAACCTTATGAAAGGTTGAGCTAAGGTCATACTAGTATATGATGAACATGGTGGTTAAGGGGGTTCTTTAATAGAGCCTTGCTCTTCACCCACCTTTTGTTGACGTTTGTGAGGTCTAAACACCTCCTTACATGAGGATTGAAGTAACCACTTTGTGTTCAACCATTCAGTTGGCAAGCTGTAGCCAATTTGACATAAGAGGAGCTATCTAGACTTAGGATGGAATAAGTTATCCTTAACCAGTAAAACATTAACTGGTTGAGTAATAATAATAAGAGCATAAAAGGTTAATAGATCATCTAATCCTAATAAAAATTGTAAATAAGATACGGAAGATCAAACAAGGTCCAAGAGAGATCTTGAAGGATCACAAACAAAAAGAAAAGAAATATAATGTAGATTTTATTATTGTTCTATGATTTTACTTATAGTGTAGATTGTGAACTTAGAAGGTTTAAAACCTTGATCATATATGATTCAAGGAAAATTAGGACGTGCCTTATAGGAATACATACTTGTATAGAGGAATAACTTGATATGTATGTTTTGACAGATGTATGAATCAAGATCATAATGGACAATAGGGAGTGAATACCATTTGAGATGTATGAATTAAGACCTTGATACTACTTTGAGGTAGGTGGATGTACAAGAATGTATTAAGGATTCATGTGTATACATACATGATCTTTTGTTTAGAATTATAGATCTTCATGATATAAGTATGCTTAGTACCTTAGCATAGTCATGATCCAATCACATAATCCAGCTAAGTGAACCAACCCAAAGATCCAATTAAACTATGTAATTACTAATTAAATGAGGTGAAAGTAATGACATGTGTAGACTAAGGAAACCCTAAGAATAAGGCATAGAAAATATTCCAGCCTTAGTTAAACAAACACATCATCTGATATATACAATGTATTTTACATACAAGCATGGTGGCTTGTGGTTTTGTTTTACACAGTACTAGGATTAGGGATACTATGTTAGGGAAGTTACAAGGGTTTGGACACCTGCTTCCTGAAATTTATATGATGGATAACATGCCCAAAGAGAGGCTAAAAATCTTGTGGGGCAATAATGGGAAAGCCACTACTGTGACAGCCATGGTCCTCCCCATGAGGACATGGATTTATTATTTTCACAGTTGGTATCAGTGGATTATTCTATAGTTATCCATGCACATTGCACGGATTGAGACTGTGGCATAGTAGTCCTAATGTATTTTGCATTATGATGTACATATGATAGGCATAGTGGAATGCCATGACATGATGAGATGCCACTACATGAGTTCCTGGAAAGAAAATCCCTGTGCAAGAATTGGTTGAATATTGATCTTCTAAGTGGAAGTATAGCTAGGGAAAGGAATAAGTTTTGAGAAATTTTTACTATTTTAATTGATTTATCCTATACAACATAAATAACGTATATACTCTATGTTGAGATAACTCATGACTAGATCACCATGATGGAATGATGACTGAGATAGGTATTCTTGTATTAGTGAAGTAGTATATTTTTGTATCCCCTACCAAGCATAACTTGCTAAGATATTGTAAATGTTTGAATGTTTACAATATCTCAGATATAGGGAAGGAGACTTAAGGAAGTAAAGCTTGAAGACTTAGGAGCTCAAGATGGTAGAAGACTTGAAGAGAATAATCAATCAGGGTATGTCCCTTGAAGACATGTATTTTTATTTGAGAGCATTGTGTTGTATTGAGATTTTTTAATGTAAGACGAGGTTTGAACTTTGGATTATGTAATTTGGACAATGGTTTGTAATTATAATACAGGGACTGTGTAAGAGTGAACTACTAGATGATTCCTGGTATTCAATAAAATTTTATTTGATACAAAATGTCTATGTGTATTATGTATTTGGAGGTGAGACTTGGGTTTTGCTATAAACTAATTTAAAAGAAAAGAATTTTTGCTACATTGTTTGTGAATTTTTTTTACCATTAAGGGCCCTTACCTTTGAAAAATGTTTTACAAAATGTGTTACAAAAACCGAGGTCATCACATGGAAAGGCCTGTCACTTACTAGTAGAGTTAGATCACAAGACATATTACTATAAAAAAGCTCAATTTCAACTTAGATAATGTTGGGACTCATTAAAAACTCCAACTCAATGAGTGGGATGAATTGAGGAAAGATGGATATGATTCTACAAAGACCAAATGAAGGTTAACCTTGATCAACATATTTTAAAGAAATCCTTCACACCTGGACAAAAGATCTTATTGTGCAATTCATGATTGCATCTCTTTCCAGGAAAACACAGATCTAAATGGACCAGATCTTATATAGTATGTGCAGTATATCCCCATGGGCCATCAAGATTGAGAAGGATGGAGAAACCCAAAAAGTACATGGATAGTGGTTAAAATTGTTCTTAGAAATGCTTAACCTTGAGATTAAAGAGATACTGTTAGAGGCACCTCATAATCATGATCCACCTTAAACCACTTTAGGCCCCTTGTAGATTCATCCTTGCACTGATCATTATGTTTGGTTGAAGAGGTAAAATTTAGCACTACCTGGGAGGTAACCCAGACGTTTTTCTTAAAATCTCCATCTTTCCATAGAGGATCCTACGTTTCAAATATTGGGGACAATGTTTCATTCAGGTTGAGAGATGTAGATGCATATAGAGATTTTGGATTTTCTTTAGCTGTTCAAAATAAAAAATAAAATAAAAAATGAATTTTTGAGGAAGAGTTCCCTTATTGTGATGAGAATTGGATGTTCAAAATTTAGTAATTCTACTATTTTCACCTCTTAATGGGAGTGCATATGACCGGTTTTTCATATTATTCATGTGTTGAAGCATTTTATGAGGGTTAATTTTAGGAAAATAATTACACACAGCACATAGTTAAGACTAATAAAGAGGTATGACTTAGAGACCCTGAGAAAAATTAGTGGAGACTTATAACCAATGAGTTTATATACTATCTTCTTTTCAGAGAGTTATAAGTAATTCCATTGTTTCTTTAGTGTACACAACTTAGTGTGATCTTGTTATCCTTGTTTGGTTAACTATAAAGAATAAATAGGAGTAATAACTTTCTTTCCAAGAATTTATTGAATCTGATAGGCATTAGGAAACCTAGGAAATGATATAAGCCATCTTTGTTTAGCACAGAGACATAAAGCCTACCGAGTATATTCTATACCGCTAGTTAGCCCTTTGAGCCTATTAAGCCTTTCTTTCTTAATCTCACCTACCCTAATAAAAAATAAACTAGTAAAATAAATATCCATTACCCATTGTCAAAATGAGTAGAGTTGGTAGAAAAAGTTCAAAAAGGACAAAAAATTGAAGAAGTGGAAGACATTAGAAGTTTTTAAAAGAAGTCAAAAGAAAAAGAAGAAAAAGAAAAGTGAAAATAGGGAATACCAGAAATAGAAGAGAAAAATTGAAAGATAAGAATACATAGGAAATTCACTTCAATAAAATCAAAGAATAATTGTCGAACAATCAAACAGAAGAACTCTACTCAATTTTGAACCTTTGAAACCCTTATACTCTTATTTTTTGAACTTGTGCCAAGCCTAAGTTTTTTCCTATTTAGAGACCTATAAATCTTAGGTGGAACATAGCCTTAAAGAGGATGTAAAAAGAAGGAACTAAGGTAAAAGACCCCCACTATTCTTGGTAACAACATCAGCTCTTAAGGATCGCTTTACTTTGTCTCAGTAGTACTTAAAAATTTATGTGAACCATTAGCTTCTTGGATCTGGTCATATAATGAGAGAAATATGTTCAACCCTTTATTTGAGAGCTTCATTTCTAAGAGTATACTTAAGAGGATTTGAGGTGAAAACATATTTTCAATGAAATTTAAGCATATCTAGTTACAAGTCAGGACTTATGTGGTTGTATATACACATGCACTCCAAGAAATAACTGGAATAAGATGTCTTTAATATGTATATGATTTGTAAAATTGTCAATCCTCCCCATTAAGTTGTGAAAACTAGCAAATTTCTAATAAATGAGGACTATCTAAGATAAAATAGAGGATCCAACCTTAGAAAATTTTGTGGGTATATTTACTGTAAACCCACATAAGGTAGAACTCGTCCACTAGGGGTAACCTATGGGTTTAGGGGCTTGCTGCATGTGCTAAATACAATTGTGAGTGCCTACGAAAGTGGCACTTTGTACGTGTTTTTGAAACATGATCTTTTACATGTTTTGCTTTGGACTAGCAAAATTCTGGTTGGGGAGTGTGATGAGTGCTTAATTTGGCATAAAAATAATCTAATTAGTTAACCATGTGTTACAACTTAAGAGGGGGACAGTAGGGGTTTTAGACCAAAATTCATAACACATGCATTTTTGATCTAATGACTTAAAAATTTGATATTTTTTAGGTTTAGAGAACAATTCAAGGTAAGTATGTGATTAATCATATATTTTGAGGATTTAATTAGAATTTTTACTTTTTGTAGGAAACAGGATGGTGATCAAATGACCAAGATCAATCGGAATGAAAATTGAAGATTAAGATTGAAAGATTGAGTCAAAGCCTAAAAGTCATCAATCCAAAGGTCAATATCATCTTAGGACAAGCAATGGATGTGATTAAAGGAGCTAAAGATGGCCATAGTGGGCCCATGAAGTAAGCCATAAATTTCCACCACCTTTGCATGGAAGCCACATAAGCCACCTTAGCCATATAAGCCATAAGAAAAGGTGACAAACTAAAGAATTTAAGCCAAGGAATGGATCCATGAAAATAAACTAAGAAACTCATCTAAGCCAGCCACGAAGCCTAGCCAATGGTTCCTTCAAAGTTAGCCATCTAAGCCATCAAGTTAATCTAAATGGAAGGCTAGGATTGGAGGAAATTCAAGAGGATTATACATGAGATTTTAAGAGATATCTTGGAGATGATTAAGGGAAAATATTATTAGGATAAGTTGGCATATGGACCAATAGGATGAGAGCCTTCTATTTTTGATGTTTTTCTCACTTTTTGCCACCTTTTTTTATCACTTTCCACCTCACCACAAAATATCACCACGAATTTGACTTTTCATTAAAGAGCCCTATCATTCCATAACTCTTCCACCTTCTTAAACTCCCATCCTAATCACCCAACCAATCCTATGTCCTTAGGAAATCATTTAGTTAATAAAAAATTTCCATTTCACCTCTATTTCCTAAGTTTTTGCTACACCTCACTTTCCTCCCACTTTACTCTCACCTTGTTTCCATCTTACTATCTCATTCCTATCCCAATCAACCACCCCTAATTTTTAAGGTATTCAATGATGTGTGAAGGGAGAGATGCTCCTCCCTAAAAGGTGGCATCTCCCATCTACTCCTCTTCCTAAAGGCAGCCACCCCTTCACCCTTGTTTCCTATTTGAAAACCCTAACTATCCCCCTATCCTAACCATCCAAATTGAGAACTTTTCGTCCCCACCATAGCTTAGTATTAGGGAACCCTAGAAAATATAATGGTGAAACTATAAAACTCCACACAAACCTAACACGAGGGGACTTCTCCACTCAGGAAAAAGACACCTTCATTAGAAGGAGACAACCTCTTCCTAACCCTACCTTTTTCTCTCTTTTGGATTTCAACTCCTAGGGTGCTGACACTCTTTTCCTATGGTGTGAGGCATCTCTCCAAGCTCCTCCAACCCTAGTTTTAGGGTATTTGATTTCCTTTCAAGGTTGGTTCTTCTCACCTTTTCTCTTGTTTGATCCTAGACTTTTCATGCTAGATTTTCCCTTTATTCTTTCATAGCCTTAAAGATTAAGATTTAAGGCTAGTTTTCCCTCAAAGTGAGAGCTAAGGGAAATTATCTTGAATCCAAAATTTCCCTTTAATTTTCATTAGCTTTTGATGAATGAGCATGATTATTTCTTACTTGTTACATGTTGAAGATATCTTAAATTAGTATTACTTTGTCTTGAAATCATCAAACAATTCAATTAAAAGTCCCAAGGAACCATGCATTCAATCCAAAAATGGAATGCATGGTTTTGAAAGATTTAAAGGTTGAAGTTGAATGATGTTGGCAATTTGATTATTCCATTCATACTTGATTAGTTCATTGCTCATTTAATCACACATGAAAAACAATTATCCATTGCTGTTGAAACCATGCTTGCTGTCCATAAAGGGTGTGCATGGTTTTGAATGAGTTGGAGGAATGAAATCCAAGTTAGTTGCTTTCTTTTATGTTAGTTAGAGTAAGCTAGTTAGTGGTTGTTTGTTGATCTTCATGAATTTGTTTGCATGTTGTTGCTTAGGTTGTGGTTGTTAAAGTTTTCTTTCTCATAAGTTCAATTGCTTTATTTAGTAGTTTCATGATTAGGAAATTAGTTGTTTAATGTATGTTTCCTTAGGTTTGTTGTTAATTTCATGCTTAAGAAAGTTAAGTTATGAAAGTTGTTAAAATTGGATTTTAGGAAAGTGTGTTTTTAAGAAAGTTTTAATTTTAGGGTGCTTCTAATTTTTGCATAGTGTTTCCTTAGGTTTGTTGTTAATTTCATGCTTAAGAAAGTTAAGTTGTGAAAGTTGTTAAAATTGGATTTTAGAAAAGTGTGTTTTTAAGAAAGTTTTAATTTTAGGGTGCTTCTAATTTTTGCATAGTTTCCATTTCCATGTGCTATTTCCCATTCTTGGTTTAGGACAAAAATCTCTTGAATTTTGGCTAGGTTAGATAGCTTAAAGTAGGGACCACTAGCATCACATTAATTCAACTTCTTGTGGGATCAACCTCACTAGCATGCTATATTGCAAATGATTTGTGTGCTTGAGAGTTAACTTAAAATAAACAATAATTTTTTTTACTGTGAATGTCATAGAAGTATAGTTCATGACACTTTCCAATCATCTTCATATTACAATTCACTTTTGGATAAGAAAAGGTTCTATAGAGTAAGTGGACTTATTACTTGAAGCTACAGTGGTAGTGAACACTCCAAAATGGAGACCAAAGTAGAGCCCCTTACAACAGCTTCCACTACTCAGGAGCCGCCTGAGAATCACTCACATTAGATCCAAAACCATAGCTTGCAAGTTTAAAATATGCATTTTTAGATTCATCTAAAACCTTGCCTTTTATCATTGCTACTGATCTCAATAAAGAACAAAAAGGTAAGCTATTTAATGTACTCCATAGACATAAGACAACAATAGGGTGGTCCATATTAGACTAAAAGTTATTAGCCCCACCATTTGCATGCACTGAATCCATTTTGAAGTGAATGCTAAAACATCTCGGGAATCGCAATGGCAGTAAACCCTCACATGAAGGAGGTAGTTAGGGTAGAGATCCTGAAGCTGTTACATGTAGGTATCATATACCCCATCTCTGGTAGTGCTTGGATCAGTCCTATTCAAGTTGTTCAAAAGAAATTGGAGTCATGATAGTTGAAAATGAGAACAATGAGTTAGTCTCCACTTGTATGACCACCGGGTAGAGAGTCTGTATTGACTACCATAAGCTGAACTTGGGCACGAGGAAAGACCACTTTCCTCTTCCTTTCATAGACCAAATGCTAGAAAGGTTGGCTGGTCATGAGTATTACTATTTGTTAGATGGATATTTCAGCTGCAACTAGATTCCAATAGCACTGGAGGATCAAGAGAATACCACCTTTACTTGTCCTTTTGGAACCTTTTCTTACAGACGCATGTCTTTTGGGCTATGCAATGCATTAGTGACTTTTCAAAGGTGTATGATGAGCATCTTTTTTGATATGGTAGAGAGATTCCTTGAGGTGTTCATGGATGATCTTTTAGTATTTTGATCTAATTTTGATGAGTTACATTGGTATGTTGACATTGTCTATTATCTTGTTACAGATAAATTACTAGCACATTGGTCAAAACAAGATATTTCTAATTTTGTTGCTGAGGTCAAGTACTATATATGGGATGATCCATACTTATTCAATTACTGTCCAGATCAAATCATTAGGAGCTGCATTCTTGATAATTAACACAATCAAATCATCTCCTTTTGCCATAACCATGCTTGTGGGGGCCATTATAGTGCAAAGAACAACTACAAAAATTTTGCAACATGGATTTTATTGGTCCACAAATTTTCATGAATCTCACATGTATTATAAAACATGTGATCACTACCAGAAGTTAGGGAACATTGGTCATAGGGACATGATGCCACTTAACTCACTCTTGATCATCAAACTTTTTGTTGTTTGGGGCATCGACTTCTTGGGTGCCTTTCCTAACTCTTATGGAAATCTTTACATCTTAGTGGGAGTGGACTATGTGTTCAAATGGGTAGAGGCAATAGCATGTAAGACAAATGACCACAAAGTGGTAGTTGAGTTTGTAAGATATAATAATATCTTTTCATACTTCGGCACTCCATGTGCTATTATCAACGATGGAGGTAAACATTTTTGCAATCGGCTATTTGAGTAGTGAAGAAATATGAAGTTACACATAGAGTTGCATCAACTTACCATCCCCAAACTAGCTGCCAAATTGAGGTATCAAATTGGAAAATAAAGCCGTACTGGAGAAGACACTGAACTCCAGTAGGAAGTATTAGTCTCTTAGACTAACTGATGCACTATGGGCTTATATAACTGCATATAAGATCGCTATTAGAATGCCCCATACCACTTAGCCTTTGGAAAAGCTTAACATCTACCTATTGAGCTAGAAAATAAAGCATATTGGGAAATCAAATAGCTCAACTTTGATCATGAAAAAGCTAGGACTCACAGGAAGTTCCAACTTTAGGAGTTGGAAGAACTTAGGAGAGATGCATACAATAGTGCCAAAAGGTACAAGGATTATATGAAGATGGTTCATGATAAATCTATTCTGTGTAAAATGTTTGAACCAGGTCAGAAGGTCCTCTATAATTCCCATTTACATCTCTTTCTTGGAAAGTTACGCTCTTGATGGACCAGCCCATACATTCTAAATAGTGTCTATCCTCACGAGGCCATTGAGATTGAAAAAAGATGGAGCACATTTTAAAGTTAATGGTCAGCAATTAAAACCATATTTAGAAATGGGAAACCCTGATGAAGAGGAGGTACTCCTAGTAGAGGAGCTTATTTATCAGGACTAAGATCCACAGCATGTCATTTGTGTCATAGCTTAGGTATAGTTGTAGGTTTTGATGTAGCAATTTTTTTGTTTTGTCACATTCACAGATCATTGCACCATCTTTGGAGTTCTAGTAATATCATTCTAACCCTCTCTACTTAATTGTTCATTTGTCTCAAAACATTAGGGACATTGCCTAATTTAAGTCTGGGAGTAGGGTTTTTTGAATTTGATGTGTCTACCATTCTTTTAAGTTATTTAAATTTTTTTCATTATTTTGAAAATTTTTAAAAAAAAATTGAAACAAAAAAAGTGGATAAAAACTTATGACCAGTTCTTTGCAAGGATGACAACTTAGATTTTTCAATAATTCAAGTTATCTTTTGAACTTTAGCTTATTAATATATTTGTAAACTCAAAATATTTATTTCATAATATAGCCATGTCTATATAATTTAAGGTGAAGAAAATATAACTTAGAGATTTTGAAGAAGATTTGTGGAGATTATTAATCCATGTGAGCTTTAGAGACAAATTTCCTTTTTAAGGGTTATATATAAATTCAAAATTTTCTTTAGTGGAGAAAATTCCTAGTTGGTCTCATTATCCTTCATCTTGGTCAACTACTAGGAAATCATAAAAGACTATACCAATTATCTCTTAAGTTTAAGGTTATGTTTAAGTCATATAAACCTAGAAAATGATAGAGGCCATCCTTGGTAATACCTAGAGCCTTTACCCTTCCTATGTTATTATACCACTAGTTAGACCCTTGAGCCTTTTTAAATTAAACGTTTTCTTTTTTGATCCATTGAACATTATAATGTATCCATTACCAAGTTGTTTTGCAATATGTAGAGATGGTTGAGGAGTATCTTGAGAAAAGTATGAGCAATACGGTTGAAGAGATGAAAATAAAAAAGGGATGAAAAAGAGTAGAAAATTTAGAAGAAGGCCTATACTAAGAAGCTAAAGAAAAAGAGGGAAATGAAAAAGAGAGCCAATGAAAAAAGAAATGTTCACTGTTTTGTTCTAAAAGAAAATTGTGAATGCACCCTGTCTGAAGCCTATGTCATCCTATTAGTAGTTCTAACTAGTTCTTAGGAGAAGTATTATGGTTATAGATGAATGGAGAGTATGGTAGCGCGTAACATATTCTTTGATAATTGATATCCTTTCATGAGACTAGTATCATATTTTTCTAAGTTATCATTCTTTGGTATGAAATATGTGATAATTTGACCTTGTTAAACATTATTCTACTCACATATTGAAGAAAATGTAACCCACTGCTAAGAGACTTCTAAGTGTCCAGTATATCCTGTAAGACTTGAATTTGAAACATACATTTGGATGGTGATTTAGGTTATAATTCCTTGAGAAACCTATAATTGTATATATATTGGCTATATTCACACACTCACATTCCAAGGTTTAATGAATTAATGGGAAATCATTAGCATAAGGGTGGGATTTTTAACTTTTGATCATTTATATCAGCATGCTACAGTAAGGAGTTAAAATAAGCTGAATATAAGAAGATTCTCTAAGATACATGAAAGATTTTCATAAGATTTTTGAAAATGTTTATGGGTAGCATTTCTGAAAACCCATGTGAGACTATAACTCATCCACTAGGGGTAACCTAAAGGTTTAAAGGTTTTCTGTGTATGCTAAATGGAGATGAGAGAACTAGCAAAAGTAGTTATGATTTATTTTTAAAACTTCTTCTTTTCTAATTTTTATAGTTTTGCTGAATGACTAACAAAATCTAAGTCTTGGGTTATTTGATATATATATATATAGACACACATAAATATTATATAAATATCTCTATATTTAACATGTTTTAGCCCCATAATCATCCCTAATTGGGGTTAATTACACAATTTTGTAGGTCTAAGGTGTGACGACCCGAGTTTTTGTAACACGTTTTGTAATGTATTTTGAAAGGCAGGGCCCTTAAGAGTCTAAATTTTTTTCATAAAACAAAGCAGTGGAAATTCTTTTCTTTAGAACTTGTTTTGTAAAACCCAAGTCATTACTTCATACATAACATAAGTAGAAATTTTGTACAAGATAAAATTCGTTTGAAGGAATATACTTTTATTAAATTCCAGAATCCATCTAGTGGTTCACAGTATAGCCAAATCTATTACAATGCTTAACCAAATTACATAATCCAAAACTCATGCTCACCATACAATAAAACTCTCAACAAAGAAAAATACATGTCTTCAAGGGTATACCTTGAAGATTATTCTCTTCAAGTCTTCTATCGTCTTCAGCTCCTAACTCTCCTTCCCTGTATCTGAGATATTGCAACAATTACAATATCTTAGTAAGCAATGCTTGGTAGGGGATTCAAGAAGCATAATAATTGACAAGGTAATTCCAATACTTCATAATCTCATTATCCTTAAACATACTCTTTACTTTGTAAGTTATGTATATTTATATACATACATACTCTACATGGGTAAACCAATTAAATTTATGAAAGTAGTCAAATATCATTCCCAACTAAGCTGATCAATTCTCTCTATTATGAGAATTCAATATTTCAGCTAATCTTACACTGAGAATTTCCCTTCTTAGGAAATATTGGTAATATAAAATTACCTAGCATTTCATTATGCCAAAACATAAGGCATTTCACTATGCCTATTCTCATATGCATCATAGTGCAAAATAATCAAAAGGATTACCATGCTGTAGTCTGCTCCATACTAGCGTGCTCAGATAAGTGCCCTGTTCACCACTGATACCACGGTGGAAAATATTATGTCACTGCCCATATGGGGGGACAGGACTTTCACAGTGGTGGCCTTCCCATAATTGCCCCAACCTGACTTTTAGCCTCTCATATGGCAAGGTATCATCAAATCATCAAATTTTAAGGAGTAGGTGGCCAAACCCTTATAACTCCTCTAGCATAGCATCCCCCTAGGCTTATGCTTATTAAAACAAACTCACAAGCCTCCAAGCTTGTATGTAAAATGGATTTCATATATATCAAACCATTTGTCTGTTTACTTAGGGCTAAAATATTTTCTAGTTCCCTATTCACTTATAATCTAGTCCTTAACCATCTTATATGTGTTTGGTTGGATCATAAGGTTTTCAAGGGATTTAATACAAGTATTAACATTACTCTTGTCAATATAAGGTCATGAGTTCAATCATGTATATCCCTTATAAATGCATTCATTAAATCCTCCTACCTTCAAGGAGTGATCTCTTTTCCCAAATCTTCCATGATCCTGTCTGATGTATGTAATCTGTACATCCATACATATTGTCAATATATAAATTTGAGCAATCCTATTGATCACTAGATCTAATGTTTATATTGATCTTTAGATCATTCATATCTAAGTATTTTTCTATCTCTAAGTCTTTGTGTGTCCATCTCCTTGATCTTGATCTTTCATAGATCCATTGATACACTTGTTGATAAAGATCAAGGTCCTAGATCTTTTATCATCTAGTTCTTCTTTGATCTAAGTTCAGTTATTGGATCATCCCTAAGGAGGATGATCTTGGTTTTCTTCCTTGAATCATCCTTCATCAAGGGTTTGGATTATCTAATCTAATGAACTAGAACATGCATACTAAGTATAATATAATATTCTTATTCTTATTGTTCTTGATCATCCAAGATCTAATGGATCTTGTTTGATCATCCTTATCATACTTACAGTTTTTATTAGGGTTAGGTAATTTACTAACCTTTTATGCTCTTACTATTATTATTCAACCAGTTAATGTTTTCCTGGTTGAAGGTAACTTATTTATGCCTAAGTCTAGACTGCTTCTCTTATTTCCAATTGGCTAAGGCTTACTAGCTAAATGGGTGAACACAAAGTGGTTACTTCAATCCTCATGTAAGGAGGCATTTAGACCTCACAAATGTCAAAAGAAGGTAGGGGAAGAGCAAGGCTCTATTAGATAACCCCCTTAACCACCATGTTCAACATTCACTGGAATAACCATAGCTCAACCTTTCATAAGGTTCCTATAAGCATGTTGACCCTAAGTACTCTTTCTAATAAATTTTAATTAAGTCCATGAATATTTACAATGTCATTCATGGGGTTTATTATTCTCCTAGTTTGGGAAAAGGATTTGATAATCCTTATATTGTCCTACTAACTATAGCCCTTACTAATTAAGTCCAAAGTACTCCATTCTTATTTGTGTGATGAAACTCTAATTTCCAATTAGATTACATTTTGGTGATTTATGCTCATTATATCTCAACAACTACTTACATTTGAATCTACTAATAAAATTTGACCACAATTAAATCGTAAACTTTAAAGCATGCTTCCAATATAAATTTAACAAATATTTATACTAACATGCTCCTTATGAATGTAACTTAACCTAATGGAATAAAACTATACTTAAACTAGCATGATCTTAAGTTACAATGGCATGAAATCATACTAATTTGGTCCTAAGTTACACTTGCATAAAATCACACTATCATGCTCCTAAGATAATTAAATCTAGCAACCTATGAGAACAATCTAATCACATGTCATGCTAAAGTCTAAAAGTTACACTATCATGCTTTATAACATAAATCATATTTAAAATGCTATTTTCAATTAATATAAAATGAAGCTAATTACATTAACATTTTTAGAAACCTTCACTTATGATCCCACCATTAGATCTTAGATCTTTTCTTTTGATTAAGGGTTTTAGTTATATTTAGGGGGTTTTCTTTATTAAGGTCCAAAGATCATATTGATCCATTTTTGTCATAATCCATCCACGATTTCCTTGGATTTCATCATATGAACATCCATTCCATCCATCTCAAGGATCTGATCACACTTGATCTTATTGATCAAGTGGGTCCCTTTGAAATTTTTAGGGTTTTTCCTTCCATAGTGAGTAAATCCCTAAATATCTCTTAGATCTGTCCAGATAAACCATTTAGATAAATTCATTTCCTTATTATATTATTATTAAAACATATCTCCAAGATCTGATCTTGGCAATTGGAAACTTGATTCCTAAATACAGAAATTTGTATTACGTATTTTCTCTATTTTATCATTTCATAAGAAAATAGAGGTTGTAAGCTTTCCATAGCCTCTTTTCGATTTCGATTTGGAGTTCATATGACTCTAGAATCAGATCTAAAAGTTCACAATCATTCCTAGGGCCCATATTTGATCTGGGCCCAACAGAATGGATGGCCCAGATTTTTTGGGCAGAAACGAGCCGGGCGGAACACTCGGTTCGTTGGGCCGTCCGTCGTGGAGGTGATACCGACGCTCCCGCTCGGGACATCCATGGACGCGCGCGGGATGAGCGGAACGCTCGCTGTCACGTGCCCGTAACTGGGCCCCATCTGCGTGCAGTGTTTCCATGGTGCGTCGCATGCGACATCTTGGGCCCCATCTGATTGGGAGATCAGATAGTCCATTCTGGACCTTCCAATCAATCCCCTATCAATTGAGGGCCCAAAACTTATTCGATCTTTGTGAAACTTTTACCCTAGGGGTTTTAGACCCTTCTAGATTGATTGGTAGGGTCAGAATTTTTATCTAAGCTCTCAATCATCCTAAATTAAAGGTTCTGTTGTTTACTTTATTTTTACCATTTTATTACCAAAATGAAATTACAGAAAAATGAAAATTTCATAAAACATTAGCAAACATGTCCAAGAAGAATTTCCACCTACCTGATTGGAGAAAACCATTGGTTATATGTCCAATTAAAAAGAATACCCTTTTGATGAAGATATGGCCCAAGATCCACCTTTCTTACGATTGTCGTTGTTTGAACCGTTGGATCTCAAAATTTCTGCGGGGGTTTTCTAGCTAAGGCATGGTTGGAAGTTTTGGAGGTGGAATTTGTGATATTAGATCTGGAACAGAGTACCTAATTGATTTTAGGTCTCCTGCTCCAATTTAGAAAGAAAAAGAAAATGAAAAGAGAGAGATTTCTTGGGAGTTTTGGGTTTTTGGGGATGGATCTAGGCCTAAAATTTTAAGAAAAGTGAAGAAAATTTTGTGGGAATTTTATGAGCATTTTTTGAGGATTTTTGGGCTTGTATTTATGGGCATTTTGAGTCTTCTTTAATGATGAAATGTAATAATGATATTTAATTTTTTATTATTAAATTGGCATGGAAGTCTCCCATGCTCCATTTTTCTTCCCCAAGACCAGATGGTGTTGTTTGACTCATCACTTCATGTTGGATGCCCATAGGATTCGTTTTTGGGTCCCTTGTGGGCCTCATGTGGCCTCACATGGTGTAAAAAGACCATTTTGCCCTTTATGTATAAAAATTAGGGTTTTATTCCCATGATCTCGGATTTGAGTGTACTTAGTGGCGTTGGATTTGTATTTCTCAGTACATTCTAAATTTTGATGTCTCAGATTTTGATTTTTGGGTAAAATTACTATTTTACCCTTTTGTTCAAGAAATGAAGAAAATTTAGGATTTTTCATCCGTATTCAGAATTTGTCGTGCTTACAGTCATTCTGAAGGGTTTGCTAAGTTTAATTTCAATTGTAAATGTCTTATTCTTTGATTATACTTTTATAAGAAGTATATTCTAAATAACCCTAATATTTCAGCCCGAAATTTCTGAAACTCAAACTTTATTGATTTTCTCAATCAATTACAAAAATGAGGGTTATTACATAGGGTACAAATGAGAAAACAATAGAAATAACCATTTTATCCTTGAAAGAGAAACTTCACTAACCAAGCTATATTGTGGACCCATACATGCCATTCATGAAGTTAGAGAGTTTAGATTAGATGTCAAAAGTAAAGTTAGAGCAGTCAGAAACCCTAAATGGAATACCGAACCATATCCATTCAAAATGGGGTGTTTATATTAAAAGTAAGGTGACAAAGCTTTCTAATCAAGAATTCAAGCCAACCACCACAATGGGAAACTTCTAAAGGAAGCCCAAATTACATACATTGAGATCTTATACAATTGGAGGTTTTCAAATAAAACAAGTAGAAGACCAGGGTTGATGGGAGACTTATTCCCTTAAAATATGCAAAAAGCGACATCCCACTTGTGTGGAATACTATTGGCAAGTATAAAAACATGGGAAACCTAGAGTGTATAAGGAAATATCTAAGAAATATACGCTATCCACTCTAGGGTAGGCCAATCCAATGATGGAGAGTAAAGAATTGAAAGAAGATCAATCTCGATAAGATTACTCCAACAAAATTTCAGCCATATAGGATAGGATGTTGATGATCTAAGGGCTGAGAAAGAAACATTAAAAGGATAAAAACCCTAACCACGTATCCCTTGTTAAAAAATCATATCAAAGTCCTTAGATCTCCACCATTGA
This sequence comes from Warburgia ugandensis, assembly GCA_035236585.1. Classification (NCBI taxonomy): domain Eukaryota; kingdom Viridiplantae; phylum Streptophyta; class Magnoliopsida; order Canellales; family Canellaceae; genus Warburgia; species Warburgia ugandensis. The sequence continues at coordinate 67,512,740 of CP141126.1, read as the reverse complement.
TTAACCTATGGATCACATTCACTTCAAAAATTAGAAACTTCAACACATTCCCATGGTTTCCATGCCTCTCAGCTTATCTAATCTCTAATTCCACCTAACTTCCTAGATTTCTCTGCTTTATTACTAGATGGTTATATAGCATTTTCTCTTGCTTATAAGTAAAGAGAAGAGCTTTCTTTTCATCTTCTACTTGGCTTGTTGCATTAGGCTACCATAACTTTTTTGTGTCGGCAAGGCCGCATTTGGATAGTAAAGCCATTCATGATATTGCAAAACACGTCATTTTATTTGAGGAGGAGCATGTTAATGCAAAAATTATTTTGAGGATGGTGACTGATACATATAAAAAATGCTCATCCTCAAAGAAATAGAAGACCTAGATGGAACTTTTGGCTTGGAAGGAGCTAAGTTTGTTAGGAAGCCTAATAGGTTTACGAACATGGTTTAAGAACATGGTTTATCCACCATTAACATAGTGGCTTGTTGAGCATTTGACAAACTCACACCATCCATTTCAAATGGGATTTATCCTGTTGACACACAAGCAATCCAACTCATAGCATTTCCTTTCGCTCTTTCCATCTCACTTCTATAGGTTTTCTCCTTTCCTTGTGCCCATTCTCCATTCACACAATTCTGAAGGTGGAGGAAGTACCATTAGCCCTTTGTCCCACACATCTATTTAGAAGCAAGTGCAGTTCATTAGTTCCATCAAATGCTCCTATATCTTAGCAAAGATCATGTGAGTGTCTAGTTATTCTTTGGATGCTTTATTATAGAGTAGATAGGAAAACCAAGACAAAATAGAAGACATAAGGAAAGGGATCACCGACTGTATAAAAGAACTTCCAACGTTACCCGAGCTTAAATGCATTCTAAGATGGGGCCTTGCAAAAGTGCAAATATGCTACTACGGAAGGAATATTGAATGCAAGAAAAATCATGAAAACAAAGCAAAACTAGCTATTACAAGAAAGAGGGAGATGAGATGAAAGTCACTGTCATCATAGCTCCAAGAAGATAAGAGCTCCAATGGGCGCAGCAAGGGAATTCCCATCACGTTGCCCCCCTTATCGAAATCAAACCCTGCCCAGGAGACTCTAAGCTAGTACCACCATTCCAACCACCCCATAGTACGTAATTCCATTGAGATGAACATCATAGAAAACAAAAATAACACAAACCAAAAACACCAAATATCTAAGTATAATTGCAAGGATGAGAACCCAATAAAGGCAGTTTACTGCTCTGATAGCCTAGGAGTTTGCTAGACTCCTATTGGAGCTCCTACTAAAATAAGGGGGTAGGAGCCCCACCAGCAAGCTCCATGCACTGACCTAGGAAGAGAGCTTAGCCAACTTCAATTAGGGGACCTTCACTTTCTTTCTTCTAGTTTTGACACATTTCTATGAGTGGATCATTGTTTCTAATGCATGCTATGCTTTACGTATCAGGTGTGTGAGGCACTATCAAATTGGTGATTTTGAGTGATACGGGCTCTCTTGATCAGCTTGCCAAATGACTGAGTTGCTTATCCTTTTCACGAGGGGGAGGTCCAAACTCCAATCCTAAGACACTTACTAGCTTACTTTCATTCTAATTAGTTAGAGCCATCACTCTTTCTTTTCAAAAATGGAGATAAGAGCCTTTTATCTGTAATGGTGATAAAGATGCTCTATGGAGTAAGGACGGGAAGACAAAAAGAAAAGAGGAACTACAGGTAAAAAGACATAAGAAATCAAATTGCTACTAGTAGTTGTGAACCTATTTTAAGGGTAACTTCCTTACCATAGGCGGAAGCAATGCGCAATGCTAGGACGCGGGGATGCCAAAAGAAACTACATGGAAAAAAGAAATTAGGTTTCCTAAAGCTTCTCCATGTCCAATGAGATGTGCCAAAATTGGGATTCTTTACTTCCCCTACTTCATGAAACCAACCAATTATCTTATGCATGCTTGAAATGACTCAAACTTAAAGAGATGAACTCATGACAAAAAGGGTTCTATCTTTATCTTGAGGCTCAACTAAACACATTTAAATATTACTGACTAAGAAAAATGACTCCTATTCTTTTTTCACAATCACCATTTAGATGCTAGGAATCGATTGTAGCAAGAAGCCTCTCTTGGCTAAGAAGAAAGAGTTCCAATGAGGGCATAGTAGTAATAATCTTATCTAATCTTTTTACAAGCCATGGCCTATTGAGCACAGCTAAGCTAATATGCTTCGGAGAAAGCTAGATGCTGGATGTAAGCTCCATTCATCCCAGAGCATTAATTCCCCATAATGAAGAGCTCTATATGACCAACATAAGATTCCACTTGCTAGATATTATGGAGGTTCAATGAGTGCCATGCCAAATCTCCCTACCATGTGAGGGAAAGGTGAAAAGAACCCTCTTTAGGGAGTGCAACAAAGAACTTGAGATTTGATGCAAACAATCAGTTGGAGTAGAGCATTAGAGCCCTCTCAAGTAAGGGAGCACATCACTTTAATGGTATACCTTTTGCATGATGGATTGACGAGGAAATGGGAACAATGGCTTAAGCCATTTATTTTTGTTAGGTTTTAAAAAAGAAAAATGTGGGAATAAGCTTGATTATACCATCGTGCTTTGCTAGGCTATCGCTCCTTACTCGATAGAGTAAGTTTTGATAACAAAATTCATTTTTTATCTAGATCTAGAGTCTTATGGAAGAGAAGGGGTAGTAGGTTTTGATACAGGATAGATTTATCCTTGTAAGGAATCATACATTGAAGATTCTCAGGTTGCCCTTTACTCCATAGGGCATGGTTTGATGCCCTAGTATTAGAATATAGTAAGGGACCAGATGAAGAGTTGAGGGACATTGTAGCAAGCTCATGATTGAGAACCTCCTCCTAACAGTTGGGATCGTACCTCCTATCAAATGCTTAGATAAAGATGTCTCCAATTGTGCCAAAGGTTGTATCACAAAATACATTAGATAAAGAAAAGTTCTTCTTAATAAGAAAGCCTATTCTTAGTCTATTTGAATTTGACAAGTCACTCCTCGACTCTTTTCAAAACAAGATATAAAAAAAAAACCACTTTCGGGTGCTTGCTGTAGACTTTGGAACTTGACTTGCCCAAAACCCACCCCTGTAAATGTATTAAGGCCTTACACCCAAACAAGCAACTAGCCTTCCTCAACAAGGAATGGAAGGGTGAATGAATTGACATCAAATAAAATAAAGGAATTCAAATTTTCTTTTCAGCAATAACATGATAAGAGCATCCCTTTCAAAAAAACATAAGGATCTCCTCTCCCACCCCCTCCTCCACTCAGTCACTCAGCTTTTGTCTAGCTTTGGTGAAGGGTTTTCCTCAGTTTCCATCTCCAGAAGTCAAACTCCTTTCATCCCCAAATCTATTCTAAAAGAGGAGTTAGCCTCTACTACTACCATTGATGTTTCTTGTAAGGTAAGGATTGAGTATAAGGTTGTTGCTTCTAGAAGCTCTTTGGCATCATCCTTTGCAAAAGAGGTCATGTTTAGAAATAATGGGAATGACGAAAACACTAAAGGAAAATAGGGCAGTAGTTAGGTTGGGCATCAATGACCTAGGTTTTCATATGCATTTTTAAATGAAAAACTAATTCCTAATGCAAGATCGATCCCTATTTGAAAACAAATTTGTAAAAATAATGCAGCAAAGGAGTCTTTTTCGTTAAAATTCATTTTTGAAACTTCAAGTTTCATTTAGCATCCAGAAAGAAAAATTAATGAAATAATTTTTTTTTCAGTTATAAAATTTAAAATAGAAATACATGCATCCCTGATCTAGCTAGTCATATCTCATAGTCCAACTCTAATAATTACATACACGATGTAGAAAAGATATGTCACATACTTACATTGTTTAAACAATGTAATTAACCTTCGTCTTCATCCAAGATTTGCATCCACCTCGAATTGCTCTACATCAAGTCAAGTTCTTCGTAGCCTTGAGATATTGTAAACAAATTTACAGTATCTTAGGAAGCTTGCGCTTGTGTATGTAATTTCACATCTATTATACCAATTCTTTTAAAATCCAATTCTAAACAACATTTTAAATAATTTTCCATGCAGTTCTAAAGAATATAATAATCAAATTAGAGATAGAAAACATAATTTGAAACCACATGTCAATCTTAGTATACAATTTCATGCTAAAACATTTTAGACAATATCATATAAAACATGCATGACTTTAAATGTATGTTTTTCAAGTCATCTAAATCTCATGGTAATCTCAAATGAATCATAATATATAATATATCATAAAATCAAATATGTGCATAACGTTTAAACTATTTAAAAGATCCACCATCTAACTTGAGAAATTAAATACCATGAAATCCTCAAAATATTAAAGTAGTAATTGGCTCATCATGTGCACATATGCACCCCGATGAACACATCAGCTAGTTGGTGATGAGTACTCATTTAAAGACAATCAACAATATCATCACACATAGTATCACAAAACAAAAATATCATGGTACATTGTGCTCACAACCAGCTAATTGAATCATGTGTCTTTGATATCTAGAGACCGGCCACCATAGCCTCCACGGTGACTATGGATATGTCTCGAGAAGGGCGACTAAACACCTCTAGTAGTCGTTTCCTTACCACAACAGTGGATAAGAATGGGTGCCTCTATGGGCATTGATACTTATCACATTTGGTAGTTAGAGGCCAAGAGGCCAAACTCGTACAACCTCTTAGTACAGTGCCCACTAAGCTCATTTGCCTGAACAAACATATATCTCAATCAAAATGTCATCAAATCATATAACATGTCTCATTCAAAACGATGCATTTTTGTAACTCATCTCAAAGCATGGGATTGATGCACTTTCAAGAATCATCATTTCTTTCAAAACATACAACTGCATGTAATGGAATGGGCAAGATCATTTCCATTTTCACGACAAAAGTATGCATCATTGGTATGAATGTACACACACACACACACACACACACACACACACACACAACTCACATGCCTCATTTGTAAATATTGCATTCTTTAAAAGCTAAAATACTGCAACATGACAAGATATCAATTTTATGATAGTTAAGTAGTCTCAAATTGAAAGCATGAAAATTAAATGCTCAGCATGATTTGATTATTTAAAATTTACATATTTTAGTAAAGCTGATGACATGCTCAAAATTCCAATGGAAAATATACGTAAAAACTACATATTTCAAACATGGCTATCCCAATCCTCAGAATGCTCAATAGGCTCAATTTATACTAATTAGCATTTTTGTCAACACATATACATTACAATGTCATTTTCTTACTTACAATTTCTTAATTGTGACTTATTTAGCCTTTGGTCAACATTATCATGATGATCTGGCCTTTACTGCTCTCTGATCATAAGTATTCCTCCTTACTTTTTCTATAATATTAAATCTAGGTCTATTCTCAATTCCTATTGATCTTTAACTTACAGATAGTCCATTTGAAGTCTCAATTTGATCTATTGATCAGACAGTCATATTGAATTCTGATCAATTAGATCAACACTTTCCAATCATTCTTGCATCTTATTTTCTAATTTAAGGTGAATAGAGTAATTAAACCATTAGATTTACTCTAATTAATATTTTAAATAACCTAATTACCCCCTAGGTCCAATTCATCTTACACCTATTTTCTAAGTTTTTTATAATTTATTAGAAATGATATAAGTGCAAAATAAATTTAATTAATTCAAAATCCAAGTATGATAGAGTGTCTGAGGTTGTTTGATCGATTCTAATTGTCTTTGATTAGGTTGATCAAGGTCGTACCAAATCTCCACTATTAGATTAGTCCCTGATCTTATAATTTAAGCACTTGATCATTAATCAATGGTCAAATAGTGGAAAAAGGGCCATATATGTAATTGCTTTAGGGTTTTTGTGATGGATCTATGGTTAGATTAGGCTAAATACTTAGATCAATCATGAATCATGGTGTTATATCACTAATCTATGGTTGAATCAATGTGTGGGGTCGGATCAATCACATATCAAATGCTATGATGTTCAATCTAGGTTATATTTATTTGGAAGCTCCAATTGATCATAGATCTAGGTCCTTAGCAACTGATCAATGGCTAGATCATCTTAAAGGAATAGATCAGTAGTAGATCTAAGCATCTAGTGGCCCATCAATAGTTGGATCATGATAAGAGGTCAGATCGATCGCTGATTTGAGTGTTAGTGATTGATTAACTGTTGGATCATGTGGGGGTTTGTGGATTTGATCACAGATCAAACATTTGGTGTTAAATCAAGGGCTAGATGATAATGGATGGTCAAATTGATCATAGCTCAGCACGATCATGACTGTACACTATAATCGACTTCAGATCACCCCTGAATCTTCATCGAGGGTCAAATTGATTGATGGATTTTGTCCCTCACGTAGTGAAGATCATGCTGAACGGTGCAAATCTTGTAGATCGAACCTCACAATCTTAGATTAGGATTGCCTCCAATTTAGATGGTCAAATTATCCTTGATCAAAGTTATAACATTTTCATCACATAGATTAGGTCGAAAAACCATAGAATCATTCTTTTTAGCTAAAAATACAAGTAGTTGGAGGTGATTGATGGTCATTAGAGAAGATGACTGGCATGCTGGTCATCGGTGATGATTTTTATGTCAAAATGCAATTTCCTTTAAAGGTTTTATAGATCAGGTACTCACCTAGGCACCTATCAATTTTGGTGGCAATTTGTTGTTGTTTGATGCTAAAAAAAGGAGATCTCTCTGTCGAACTATCGTAGAAAAATGCATTGCCACTAGAGTTGGAATCTTCATTCGATCACTATTGAAATATATTTTGATAAGAGAATAACGAGAGGTATTTTATCCTTTCTTCACTTTGAATCCAATGATGGCATTCGATCTTTGATCTGTCTTTGTTTCGATGTCGGTCGTTGGAGGGGAAAACAAGAAGTAGGTGACTGTGAGTGAGGGAAAAAGAGGGCCTATGCAGAGAAGGGAGCAGGGGGAGTTTTTATCGCCAATAGTTTGGTGATCCCACTAATAGCACATGATAGTGCTGTGTTCCATCATGCCATTGTCAGCCATGATGGTCTGCACCATTGGTGGGAAAGAAGGAGAGGTATGCTGTAACACCCCTAATTTTTTTATAATGAAATTAAATAAATATTGAAATTTAGAAATTCAATAGAAATCAGGCTGGAATATTAGGGTTATAAAATATGCACTTCTCATAGAAGTGAAATCAAGGTATGAGAGATGTATAATTGAAAACATATGCGACGAACGCTTCAAAATGATTGTAAGCACGACAATTTCTGAATACAGATGAAAAATCTATATTTTTCTTCATTTTAATGAATGAAAGGACAAAATGGTAATTTCACAAATAATCAAGACCTGAGACATCCAAATCTGGAATGTACTCGGAAATACGAATCCAATGCCAATAAGTACGCTCAATTCCGAGCTCGGGAGAATAAAATGAATTTTTCTTCATAAAAGGGCAATTTAGTCTTTTCACACTCATGTGGGGCCCACATGGGACCCACAAGGGATCCAACGTTTGGAAAACATGCAATCATTAGTCAAACCACTACCACTTACTAGTGGAGAAGGAGGTGGTAGTGGGAATCTAATATACATTAAATAATAAAAAGGAGAAAACATAATTATTGCATGTTATTATGAAAACCACTCAAAACACCTATAAATAGACCTCAAAAAAATTCTCAAAAATCTTCATAAAATCATTCACGAGGTCCCCTAGTATGCTGAAAAATTTCAGATCCAAAAACCTCCCCAAACTCCCCCAACTTTCTTCCTCTTCTTCTCTTATTTTTTTCACTCAGGGCGTGTCCACAGACGCACCCATCTCTCCAGACTGAGTGGAGAAGTTGGGCGCGTCCCGGGACACGTCGTCCTTGATGAAACGGGTTTCCGCCCAGGAAACCCTATTTCAATTAGACATCGATTTATACCTGTTGAAACCCCATCTCCACCATTTGATTTGTTAGGACAAGGTCTAGTTACAAAAGCCCTTTGATTTGAGGATGATCTACCTCTTGGATCGCCGGAAAAATTAAAACGAAGGTCAACCCAGTAAGGGTTAATGTCGTCGGCAGGTTCTTCAAGCTATTACGGAATATCTGATGGTCCAAAGATGATCTTTCACCGTTGATAAGTTCTGTAAGGGTGATATATACTAAAGCCCTATGGTGTTCTACCTTCTCCGGCAATGAAAACGGAGAACATTTTGTCTGTATATGAATTTCCCGCAAAAGCTAGGTTTTCCTATTTCTCCGGCATTTTTCTTATTTCTCCGGTGATATTTCTCTCCCCAGACCGGCTTAGGTAGGCCACTGTCACTCTCCTCTTTCATTTCCAGTAGGTATCTTGGGTTTTCCGGCAGACGGATCTCCCTGTCGTTGATCCATCGGAAAAGATGGATCTGGCTTGGATGGTTGAGATCCCATCCATCCACAGCTCAGATGTAACTTCTGAGCCGTTGGATGGATTCCTGGGGACAAAAAACCCCAGGACATGAAATCTGGGCGTTTGATGTTAATAGACGGAGGAGATCGGGTTACAGGCGATCTGACGGTCCAGATCGGACCATCTCTCGCCTGTAGCCGGTCACCATTACCCAGACACCTAGGATAGGCGGCCTGTAACCCAGATTTAATCGGGACCATCTATTTTGTTTAACTGAAATTTGTATTTCTTCAATTCAAAGCTCTATAGGACTTTGATTTTAGATCTGAAACATTCTATGGATTCCTTGTATCATTTAACATATATTGAAATTATTAGATCTATGTTTTAACTTTTATTTACATAGTTATTTTGTAAAATCAGTATCCATGATCATAGATCATGGACCAGATGACTTTAAAAGACAAATCTGAACCGATGGATGTCTTCAGAGACACTCTGATACCTTAGGATCATGTTCACAGTCAGATTTATGTTCTTATATATGAATAAATTGATCAAAAACAGTAAAGATAGAATTCAGCCCTTAAAACGGGCTGAAATCTTAAAATCTTAATTATGATGGTAATTGACCTTCAAATTTAGATCTGAAACTTTCCTCAGATTCATATTAATTAGTATATACATGATCTATTTAATCAAATCCGTGCCATTGATTATGGATCATGGCCCACATGACCACAAACATAAAATCGGAACAGTTGGGGATGTGTTTATAAGGTTCCAAAATCTTAAAAATCATGTTCATAGTAGAATTTTTACGTCTCTATATCAGTAGAATCAACCAAAACAGTAAGGTGAAATTTAGCCCTTAAAAAGGGCTGAAATCTTAAAATTTCAATTCCAATCTCAATTGAGATCCAAATTGAGATCGGAAAATTGGTATGGATTCCTTGTGATAATACAAATGGACTGAACTTATAAAATTTTAATTCTAATTAATTAAAATTTCTGTAATTAAGTGGATAAATAACTAACATCCTTGATCTACAAGATCTAGGATGATGAGACCACTAATACCTTTTTGGATGATGATGTTATAACATAATCAATAATATCAATGGATTAAATGGCATTGATTAGGCAGATCTTAAGAGATCTAGCTTTAAGAATTACTAAAATCCCTAAAAATGAACAGTATCTCCTAGATCAAGATGAACCATGATTATTGGACAGTATGGATGTTTTTTAATGATGATCTTGATATAAGATCATAGGGATTTAATGAATGGATGATGTGAATTTGGGCTAGATCAAGATCTATGCCCTTAAATGGTACAAAGTAACCTAAGATCTCTTTGATCGGGTAGATCAAGGAAGATCAAATCAATGGATGAGATAAATCCATGATTTAATAATTAAATTACATCAATATAAAGTGTTGGATCTAAAATAAAATGAAGGATTAATATCTAAACCTTAAAGAAATGAAAATGACTATGGATCAATTAAGACCCTTAGATCATGATAACATGTTAGATTTCTATTTCAATTATTGAACATTCTAATAATTGTATTTCAATTCTTAGTTTATTCTAGAATTTCTTATTTAATTGTTTATTTAAGTGTTTAGTTAATTGTTTATTCATGCTTTAAATTTATGCTTCAATGCTTAAGTAATTGTAATTTCATTGAAATGGAAATTAAATGAAATTAGAAGGGAGGGACATTCACATGGAATGTATGACATGGACTTAATGATAGTAAGGACCATAGTTAGTAGGATAATATAAGGAATATAAATTCCTTGGTCCAACATAGGAGAATAATAAATCTCCATGAATGACAATTAGAATGAATACTTAGGATTAAATGCTCATAGGAACCTTATGAAAGGTTGAGTTAGGGTCAAGCTAGTGAATGATGGACATAGTGGTTAAGGGGGTTATCTAATAGAGCCACGCTCTCCCCCCACCTTCCGTTAACGTTTGTGAGGTTTAAACGCCTCCTTACATGAGGATTGAAGTAGCCACTTTGTGTTCAACCATTTAACTAGTAAGCCTTAGCCAACTTAACATAAGAGGATCAATCTAGACTTAGAATGAAATAAGCTACCCTCAACCAATGAAACATTAATGGGTTGAGTAATAATAATGAGAGCATAAAATGTAGTAAATCATCTAATCTTGATAAAAATTGGAAATCAAGATAAGGATGATCAAACAAGATCCATAGGATCTTGGATGATAAAAAACAAATACTAATGTAGTATTATATAGTATGTATGCATATGTAGAAGAACATAGATAGAGAATCCCAAACCCTTGATCAAATTTGATTCAAGGAAAATTAGGGTATCATCTATAGGAATACATACTTGAATAGGGAAATAACCTTGTATATATGGTATGACAGATGGATGAATCCAGACCATGATGGACATTGTGGAAGAATATATTGGAGATGTATGAATCAAGATACTACTTTGAGGTAGGTGGATATACAATGATATATTAGAGATTCATGTATAGATAGACATGATTATCTGTCTATAAATATAGACCTTCGTTATATCAGTATGCTTAGTACCTTAGCATAGTCATGATCCAAACAAGTGGTTCAAAACCTTTGATCCAAAACATATGATCCAACTAAGTGATCCAACATACATGATCCAAATAAATGATCCAGAACATATGATCCAATTGAGGGATCCAAAACATATGATCCAATTGAGGACTCCAAAACATATGATCCAATTAAGTAATCCAATACACATTGATCAAACAAAGTGATTCAAAATATGGGATCTAACCAAATGATCAAACAAAGTGATAAAAAACATGGGATCTAACTAAATGATCAAACAAAGAGATCTAACCTCATAATTTAATCCACTTGATCTAATTTAATGATCAAGTATAATGAGGTGAAAGTATTGAGATATGAAGACTAAGGAAACCTTAAGAATAGGATATGTACAATATTCCAGCCTTAGTTAAACAGACAGACCGTTTGATATGTACAATATATTTTTCCATACAATTATGGAGACTTGTGGATTTTGATTTACACAGAGATAGAAACTGAGGATGCTATGCTAGGGAAGTTATGAGGGTTTGGCCACCCACTTCCTGAAATTTATACGATGGATACCATGCCCAAAAAGAGGCTAAATGTTGGGTGGGGCAATAATGGGAAGGCCCCACTATAACAGCCATGGTCCACCCCATGAGGACATGGATTGATTATTCCACAGTTGGTGTCAATGGAGGATTATTGTAATGACTCCAATTTTGTAATATTGAAATTCCAAGTTTAGCAATGAAAAGTTCAGTTTTTGAAGATAAGGGCATTTTAGTCATTTCACTATTCACCTGGCCTAAACCTAGAAATTTGGTCCTAAAAATGGTTCTATTAGATGCGTCTTGGAGAAAGGAATCCAATGAGACCAAAATCACTGAAAACGGAGTTAAAATGAGCAAGTTATGGCCCTTTGAAGTTTAGGGGCAAAAATGTAATTTTATTAAAAAACGAATTTACCCTGCAAAAACACAGGGGCCCGTTTTGATACGAGCACCCTTCATCTTCAACCTCTAGAGGGTTCTAGAACGGCAGTGATTGGAGGAGAAATCACCGCCATTCTGGAGGTTTCTCCATCGCCATTCAAAGGGGGTGAGAGCCCCCTCCAGAACCCTCTCATAGCTCTATAAATAGAGCTCTTGGGCGCCTCTAATGGCAGCCCAAAAGGTTGGAGAAAACCGTTGTGGAGGAGTGACCTAGAGGGGAAAACAAGAAGAAAAACCCAGCAACGAGCCAGGTATGCCCAAGATCCCTCAAAACCCATCTCCACCATAGTTCTAGGATTAATTTCCCTAGGTTTTTGCATAAAAAACCATGCAAAATGGAGCCCTGGAGACTGACCAAGGACCCAGGGACGTTCCTTGGGCCACATTGGTTCGATAGGGTCGAACAAGGGTGTCTTGAGGACACCCCGGTTCCCCAACGAACAGGACGATCCAGTCGGAACGTCCCACGTCGACCGCATTTGAAAAACCAAAGGGGCGTGTCTGGGGACACGCCCGCAAAAGAGACAGTTGGGTGGGAAAACCCGGCGTGTCTGCAGACGCGCCAACTGAGGTGCACGCCGCAGACACGCAGCGCGCTAGCGATGCGGGTTTCTCATTCGTTAAGGAAGCCGGGGCGCACAACGCAGACGCGTAGCGCCCTAGCATTCTGTTTTTTCATTCTTAAGACCCCTATGTACGTACGACACTAAAACACTTATAACTTGAGATCTAGAGCTCTGATTGAGGCACCGCAAAAGGTGTTGTGTCTGTGTCGACGACGCAGAGACATTCAAACTATAAAATCCATGATCAAGGCCCAATCAAAGGTGGGCATGACCCTTAGAATAGGATGGTGGCGCGTGGCCGCTAGACCTTTGGAAAACTGAGGATACCAAGGCCCAATTAGGACCTTAGGACACCCATAGGCATAGGGATGGACCCCTAATGCCTAAGTAATAAGACCAACCACTCTAAAACCCATAAAAGATAGCTAACCTTGAGTTCCCAAACCATGTTCAAGAGCATACGAGGACAAGGGGTTAGCGCGACCTAGCCAGGTAGGTGCTCTATTGCTACTAGATTCTTTTAAAAGAACTATGATTGTTTTGCAAATACATGATTTAAGTATATGACTTGTTTAGCATGCATGTGACAAATGCTTTATGCATAGACATGTTTTGTATATACATTATGCATAGATATGTTTTGCAAACTATTGCATACATTGCATGATCTATGAGCATTAAGTTCTTGCAAAGATTGCATGTCCTTGAGGGTTGCCAAAAGACGCTGGAGTGCCGAGGGCCAGGCAGTTGTGAGGGACCCAAAGAGGACAGGTTTTGAAAAGAGGTTTTGGCTTATTTGATCCTATGTGATTTGGGCTAGTAAGCCCATGGGTGTTATGCCGAGGGGTCTGGGTTGGCCACCCGGCCTCTACCACTATTATGTGGATGGGTACCACACCCAAAAAGAGGCAAGTCCCTACGTCGACTGCATGTGGTATAGGGGGCTACCACTGGTGTCACGGAACTAGGTCGACGTGTCATAGGCCCCGTGGTGGCTATGATTGAGTGTCCTCAGGTACCCGGGGACCACACGGCGAGGAGGTCGTGGGCATAGTTGGACCCTATGGTTTGATGATTTATGTGCATTTCATATGGCATGATATGAGGTTGGTCGACCATACCATACTAGATATCCATGAGTTGGATTCCATGAAGCATCTTATGCATATCATGATGTTATGATATATATGTATATGATACTTTCGATTTTGGATTATGTGATCCTTTAAGTCGTCAGTATTTTAGTTTAACAATGGATTTTAATATCGATGTTGAACTTTAGTATTCAGACATGCACATGTTTTGAATGAGCATATGATTTTAAAACATCTCATGCATTATAAAACTAGTAGTGATAGGCTCCTACTGAGTATAGTATATACTCACCCTATCCTTAACATTTTTTAGACACAAAGTAAATACTTAAGGGCAAGGTACGCTTGTGCTAGGAGACACCCAGACTAAGTGCAAGTAAGTAAACCCCTACCTTATCTTTCAATGTTACTTGATTGTAGTTACTCTCTAATAGCTGGGGCTGTGACTAACACTTTCTTGGGAACAATATTGATTTAAACTTTGCCATGGCTAGATAAGTTGAGAATGTGTTTTGACACTCGGGGTTTTTATGAAAGGTTGTTTTCCAAAAGAAAAAGATTTTCATGCATTTCATACTTATAAAACAAGAGATGTCGCCTTTTTATTAAAATTGCATCATATAAAAACCCGGGTCGTCACAATTATACAGTTATCCGGGCACACTGTACGAATTGAGGCTGTAAGCATAGTAGTCCTAATGTATTTTGCATTATGATGCGCATATGATAGGCATAGTATGATGCCATGGCATGATAATATGCCATTACATGAGTTCCTAGAATGAACACCCCATATGATAATTGGCTAGGTATTGCTCTCCTAAGTGGGAGTATAGCCAGGGGAAGGAACAAGTATGGCATGATGATATGCTATTACATGAGTTCCTAGAATGAAAACCTCGTATGAGGATTGGCTAGGTATTGCTCTCCTAAGTGGGAGTATAGCTAGGGGAATGAACAAGTGTTGAGTAATCTTTGGCTAGGTATTACTCTCCTAAGTGGGAGCATAGCTAGGGGAAGTAACAAGCTTTGAGCAATCTTCACTATATTAACTAATTTGTCATGTACTACATAAATAATGTATATACTCTATGTGGAGAGTACTTAGGAATGGATGACTATGATGAAATAAGGATTGAGGTATGTATCCTTATATTGATGAAGCAGTATGTTTTTGCATTCCCCTACCAAGCATAGCTTGCTGAGGTATTGTACATGTTTCCATGTTTATAATACCTCAGATACAGAGAAGGAGGGTTAGAAGCTCAAGACTATAGAAGACTTAAGAAGATGTGGATGAATAATCAAACAAGATACCTCCTCTTGTAGACATGTATTTTATTTGAGGGAATTGTATTATACTGAGAGTTTTTGATGTATGGTGAGGTTTGTATATTTTGGATTATGTAATTTGGACAGGTATTGTACTGATACCGTGCTATACTGTGAACCACTGGATGGATCTTGGAAGTTTAATAAAATCATATTCATTCAATGGGATTTTATTTTGTACACAAATTGTACTGATGTTATGTATGAAGTGGTGACTTGGGTTTTCAAAACAAGTTTAAAAAGAAAAGAATTTCTACTGCTTTGTTTTGTGAAATTTTTTTACTGAGGGGACACCCTTGCCTTTGAAAAATATATTATAAAATGTGTTTCAAAAACTCGGGTCGTCACATATGCGGGGGTAGTGACGCGTGGAAATTTTTTTATAGGGGGTGTTGTTATAAAAGATGGCCCCCTCCACCTCTAGCCTCTTTTTTTATTTTAAGGGCGTAAAAGAAAAGTTTTATTTGTTTATTTTTTCGGTAGGCATGCTCTTGTATGCATGGTAGGAGGGACAAAAGAGATATGCTTTCTATTAGTCGTAAGCAGATATGCACAAATCCACACCCCCAAACAATATGCCTCTCTAGGAGCATTATGATATGCAACTGGTTCTCGTATAGAGTCTGTAGGATTAGGAGTTGGTCGCGAAAGCACTATCTATCATTCATTGAATAATGTAAAGTAATCAGAGTTGTATATTAGGAAGTTCCTAAACAAATGTTTCCTTTTCCACAACAAAAATGCCCTCAAAAGGGAAATCATTAACTTTTAACACAAAGAGGGTGAGCATTTGTATAAATACTGGAAAAGGTGAAAGGATCTATTGCCCAAATGTCCCCATCTTGGCTTTATGAAGTAGAAATAAGTGCAGTATTTCTACAAATGTTTGGCATCACGAAAATGATGTATGATAGATGCCACTAATGGTGGGCCATTCATGACCAAAAGTGATGTAGAGGCCTAGAATTTTTTTGAGGCTTTATCTGAAAATTTTCATCAATGGGATTATTCTATAAGAATGGAAAGAAATTCACTACCTCAGAAAAAAGGTAGTTTATATGGAATAAGGGCTACTTTAGACCTATACAATAAGATAGATATGTTGACCCACAAACTTTATAAGATAGATAGTTTGGCACAAAGGTTAGATACTTTCATGTTGGTTAGTAGATCTTCTATGCAACCTCACCATGATATTTGTTCCATATGTTTTAGTCTAGCACATCCTACTACATCATGCCCATCAAGCTCTACTTTTCTTGAATATTTTTTTGAGCAAGTGGATGCATTAAATGCATTCAAAAATCTTTGCAATATCCTATATTCTGATACATACAATTCTGAATGGGCTAAGCATCCCAACTTTTTTTTGTCAAAGAAGAACATAAAGAGGGTTCACCTGGAATTCCCCCTTCTTAGCCTTTTCCTTGTGACACAATTTTGCAACAACATCAACCTCTTTAACAATTTTAGCAACAACCAAGGAAACCATCTATTGAGTAGACCCTAAATTTATTCATGAAAAGTTCTTTGTAGTTCTATAATGATGCAAAGCAAAATTTGCAGGCCAACTTGCAATCTATTGCAAAGTTGGAATAATAAATGGGTCTATTTTCTACTGCATTAAATGAGAAGAAAAATGAAAAATTTCCTCGTCAACCTGTACCAAACTCTAAGGGGTAGTTTGAGATTGACAACTCCTCAAGAGAACAAAGGTTTCAAGAACAAACCAAATCCATAATTACATTAAGGAGTGGTTAGACAATATATAATTGGTGGGCTTGATGCAAGAAACATAAAATTGTGAGGATAATGAGGATCACACAAAAAATCAGAAGGGTAAATAGAAGAGACCGCCATCTCTCATTGTGATGACCCCAGTTTTATATGATGCAAATTTGATAAAAAGGTGAGACCTCTTGTTTTAGAAATATGAAATGCATGAAATTCTTTTTCTTTTTGGAAAGTAATCTTTCGTATAAAACCCCGAGTGTTAAAACACATTTTCAAATCATACAGCCATGGCATAGTTTTAATTGACTCTATTCCCAAGAAAGTGTTAGTCACAAATTTCGATTCTGAGAGTAACTACAATCAAGTAACACTGAAAGATAAGGTAGGGGTTTACTCACTTGTACTTAGTTTGGATGTTCTCTATCATGGGTCTGTCACCGTATATCCTATCCTTAAGTGTTTACTTTGTGTCTGAAAAATGTTAAGGATTGGGTGAGTATATACTATACTCAGTAGGCGTCTATCACTACTAGTTTTACAATGCATGCTATGTTTATAATCATATGCCCTTTAAAACATGTGCATGCTTGTACATTCATGTTCAATATCGATATTAAAAACCATTGTCGGAATACTGACAACTTAAAGAATCCCATAATCCAAGTCAAAAGTATCATATATATATATATATATCATAAACATAATGATATGCATAAAATGCTCAGCTGAATCCAACTCATGGATATATGGTATGGTATGGTCGACCAACCTCATGTCATGCCATATGCAATGTAAGTAAATCCATGAAAACATAGGGCCCACTATGCCCATGACCTCGTCGCCGTGTGGTCTCCGGGTACCTGGGGACACTTGATCATAGCCTCCACGGGGCATGTGACACATCTTCATCGTAAATCATGCAATTTATGAAATCGTTTGCAAAACATGCATGCAATACATAAAATCTGCTCATGCTAGTATCTTATTCAAAGTCATAACCCTGCCTAGAAGCTTGACAGCCTAGAAGCCTGCCAGCCTAGAAGCCTGTCAGCTCTCTCTGGCTCGCCCTCATCAGCCCTCCCTCATCGGCCAAGGCTACACTTATCATGCAATCTATGTATGTAGCACATGTCTTGGCAATATATGCGATCGTTTGCAAAACATGTCTATGCATAATGTATTTATCATATGCATGCTAAATTCATTTATAAAATTAAGTCATGCTAAACAAGTCATATAACTTATACTTAAAACATGCATTCTCAAAACAATCATGGGCTCTTTTAAAAGTCTAGTAGTGATAGAGCACCTACCTGGCTAGATCGTGCTAATCCCCTTGTCCTCATATGCTCCTGAACATGGTTTAGGGGAACAAGGTTAGCTTGACCTATTTCTATAAGTTTTAGAATAGTTTACCACACTACTTAGGCATTAAGGGTTCATTCCCATGCCTAAGGGTCTCCTAAGGTCCCTAATTGGGCCTTGTTATAGTCAGTTTTACAAAGGTTTAGTGGCCTCGCGCCACTATTATGGTTTAAAGGTCATTCCCACCTTAGATAGGGCCTTGATCAGGTATTTTATAGTTTGAGTGTGTCTGTGTTGTCGATACGGACACAACGCCTTTTGCGGCGCCTCAATCGGAGTCCTAAAACTCAAGTTATAGGCTTTTTAGTACCAAGTGTACATAGAAGACCTTTAAGAGGTGGAAGCTCGGGATGCTAATACGTCCCGTGTCAGTAGCGTGCCCCCCAATGGGCTCGTCTATAGATGTACAGGGCTTCCACCAGTGATTCTCATCTGCGGGCACGTCCAGGGACGCGCCCGTCGGGTTTCCTCAACGCACGGGGTGTGTTTTGGTTTGACGGGGACCTGGGCGTCTTAGGGACGCCTTTGTTCGACCTTGTCGAACCAGTGTGCCCCAGGGACCATCCCTGAGTCCTTTATGGCTTCCTAGAGACCCATTTTGCTTGATTTTTCATGCAAAAACTTGGGGAAACTTAGCTTAGGACTAAGGGGGAGACGGGTTTGGAAGGGTTTTGGGCATACCTGGTTTGTGGCCGGGTTTTTCCCACGTTTTCTCCTCTTGTTTGCTTTACCACGATGGGTTTTTCTCAAGATTTTGGGCTGCCATTAGAGGCACCCAAGAGCTCTATTTATAGAGCTAGAAGAGGGTTCTGGAGGGGGTTCTTACTACCATTGAATGGCGGTGGAGAAACCTCCAGAATGACGGTGGTTTCTCCTCTAAACACCGCCGTTCTAGAACCCTCTAGGAGGTTGAAGAAGAGGGGTGCCCGTATCAAAACGGGTCCCTATTTTCTCAGACCAATCCCGTTATTGAATTAAATTACATTTTTGCCCTTGAACTTCAAAGGGCCATAACTTGCTCATTTTAACTCCGTTTTGGGTATTTTGGTCTTGTTGGATTCCTTTTCCCGAGATGTACCTAATGGTACCATTCTCAGGATCAAATTTCTGGTTCTAGTCAGGGTGAATAGTGAAATGACCAAAATACCCTTATTTCCAAAAAGTGAACTTTTCATTATCAACTCGGGATTTCAATGTTACAAAAATGGGGTCATTACACTCATTCCCTATAAACCTCTTCTTGAAGCATCTTATATGTCCAAGGCTCCTTATCCTCAATGTCTAAATGTTGCAAAGAAGGGCACAAACCTTGATGAGATAGTGGATATGTTTAAGAAATTCAATTTTAATATCCCAGTACTCGATGTAATTAAAGAGATTCCCTCTTATGCCAAAATTTTAAAAATATCTTTGCACACAAAAGCGAAGGCTTAATGTTCAAAAAGGAGTTTTTCTTGCCAAGCTAGTAGGCTCGAAATCCAACACAATAACTCACCAAAATTTAGAGAACCTAGATGCCCCATTATATCATGTGTGATTGGTAAACACATAATTGATGGGACATTACTTGATTTAGGACTAGAGTTAACTTATTACCATACTTTGTCTATGTGTAATTAGGTTGAGGTGAGATGAAATCAATTGCTAGCACACTGTGATTGGTCGATAGATCAATTAAAGTCCCTCATGGTATGGTTGAGAATGTATTGATATAGCTTGATAGGTTTGTATTTCTTATTGAATTTTTTGTCTTAGATACCTAACTTGTATCTAATTCTGGTAGTCAAATCTTATCATTTTGGGATGGCCCTTCTTGGCCATCTCTAACATTGTAATCAATTGTAGGAATGGAGTCATAAAATTATCACTTGGCAACATGAAGGTTAAACTCAATGTTCTTAATGCTAGACAACATCTAGACTCTGTGGTTCTTTTGAAGTCAATATAATTGAGAGTCTTGTCCATGATACATTCATAACATCCTCTAATTCTAACCCACTTGTGGCTTATCTATCTCATTTTGGTGTTATTATCGCTTCCAATTTGGACAAGGAACATTAGGGTAAGTTTAAGATATGCATTTTTAGGTCCATCTAAGACCTTGCATGTTATTATCACTTCCAATTTGGACGAGGAACATTAGGGTAAGTGTAATAACAATGACTATGTAAACTCCTTATAATATACATGAAGGTTATAAAAAAAAATATTGGTTTTTGTTTTTTTTTTTCTTTGTCTCCTTAACTTCTTAAGGGTTTAACATGTTAATCTATTTTAACTTCAAGTAAAATGTAGCTCGGAGAACATTAACTTTCCATTTGAGTGGAGAAAATTAACTAAAACCTTTGCTTTGTGAGTGTAATGGAACAAACTATAGGAAAATAGGGTGTGGAAGTAAATGACTAAAACATAGAACATGAAGGGTAGAAGGGGCAAGCACATGGGCTGGGTTGTGTGGATTCAACCAGCCTCATCTTGTGTGGAACATAAGGTGGGGACTAGTTTGACATGCTTCCATCCCACATGTTTCCCTAAGTTAGAAACAAGACATTAAAACTAGGCAAGGACCCTCTTCCACCTTCTTCATATGTATGACCCATTTTGGTTAAAAGGAGAGTTGAAATTGGAAACCTTGGAGCTTGGGATGATGGAGAAGAAGAGGGTACGTTGGAGATAAAAACCCAAAAGCCTTGATCTTGAAACTATAGCATGATAGGAAATTGGAATGAGAAGAATCATCAACATGAGAAAAGTAGGGTTTGACAAGGAAGGGAACAATATGGAAGGAAGAAGAAGGGAAACATGTGTGATTCATAGATAGCAGGTAGCAAGGTGGACATTGAAATCCTACTGCTTCTCCCCTTAAAGTTGGGCTGTTTGGGTGCTCAAAGGTTAGGGCAAGTGGTTAATCCTTGAGGGAAGGTTTTAGCATTAACAAGGAAGGAGATTTTTGAAGGTAGAAGAAGCATTGAAGTTAGTAGGAGACTACGGCACTGCTAGAAGAGCATGCACCCTATAGGGGAGCTCAATTTAGCAACAAAATCCAATTTGTTTGGGGTTGGCAAGGAGTCCAATTAGGGGAAAAATCATTGGAGGTGCTTGATCATTAAGAGGTAGGGGTTTTAAGTTGGAATCTTGCTAATACAACTTGGAATAGCCTTCAAATTTGTAAGCATGTTGTGTGTGTATGCAGAAATTTCAGTTTTAGCTTCATTGGTGAATCTAAGTTTCTTAAGCCCTTCATGCTATGCTTAGTTTTTATTTGAAATTTCATTTGGGTTATCTCTAATTATCTACCATATGCTTATTATTGAATTATTCCAGCCATCAAAGCATTTTAGTCCTAAGGAATCCTAGTTATGGTTTATCAGAGAATATTAGTTCTCAAGCCCTATATGCTATGCTTGGATTTTGTTTTGAAATTCCATGTGGAATTTATTTATACACCTACTATATATTCTTTGTTGAATGATTAAGGCCATTCAGATAAATAAACATGTTGTTATGTCCTAGCAATTTGAACTTTTGGGTTATTAGTGAAACTCACCTTTCATCTGTGAATCTCAATTTTCCATGGTATACATGTTTATGCGTGGATTTTGTTTGAAATACCACTTGGGTTCTCTTTATTTAACTACTATGTGTTCATTGTTGAATGTTCAAAGCCATCAAAGCATTATGCATATTGTTATGCCCTAGTAAATTCTAGTCTTGGATTATTGAAGAATCTCAGTTTTCATCTATTGATCTCAATTTTCCATGCTATGCATGTTATACTTGGATTTTATTGAAATTCCACTTGGATTACCTCTATTTACTAATCTTGTGTTTATTGTTGAGTGCTCCAAGTCATAAAAGTAGTGTGCGCATGGTTATGGTCTAGTATATTCTAATTTTGGTTTATTAGTGAATCTTGGCTTTCCATGCTTTACACATTATACTTGGATTCTATTTGGAATACCACTTGGATTTACCTATAATTACTTTCTATATATTATGCTCCATCATTTTGAGGTTTGGTTCATCTATAAATCTTAGCTTATCATGTTATGCGTGCTAGGTTAGGATTTGAGTTGAATTCTATTTGGTTTACATCTATATTCAATTAGAATGAAAGGAAGGTGTATGTATGACAATTTGGAGAATAGAGAGAGTTCTTAAAGTACTTGGCCTTAGAATTGGACATGATTTTCTAGCCTATTGAGCAATGAAATTGATGCCTAGATCCAAGTTGTATTATGGCCTGATGTTTGCTTGGGTGAAGGCTAGGGATGGTGGGGACGTATACTTATATCTTGTTGTCATTGAATGTAAATAAGGGTCGGTGATATTATTATGCATGAATTGGTTGTATGGCAAGAAATTTCAAGGAGAAATGGGAGGAAATTTGATGCAATTTCCTATAGGCTTTTGTAGGAAAATTGACGTATAAGATCGCTTGAGAATGGCTACATTCTCTTTACTCATTGTAGGTGGAAGATAAATGTCCTTACGTTCAATGTTTGCTTACTTATTAAGAACAATGTTAGTAAATTGTATAATAGATAAAGGGGAGGAAATCAATGCTATTCCCTATATATTTTTGTAGGAAATTAATACCCCATTGAGAGTATGAGGGGACTGCAGTTAGCATTGATGGACTTGGTTTTGGGTGACTCAAAATTTCTAGTGCAAGATGTGAGAATAGTGTAAGCTAACTTCCCATGGTAAATCTTGTTACAAATATTTAAATCTTAATGATGTGAAGGAGTGCAACTTCCTACAGTTAGAGTGGAAAATTGATGCTAAAACTTACTATTTCTTGAATGTTATAATTCCATGAGAAGACTTGTAAACTAGTAAACAACACACAGACATTCACATGCATGCATCATGGGGAAGATAAGCATAAAGGTAAGGTGTTATGGAATATAACAAATGTCATTGTACACATTGATAAATATCTTACCAGCTGAGGGGAAACATTTAAAGAGTGCAAACACACCTAAATCCAAATCTAAAGTGAAGACATAAGAACACTTATCCTAAAGATGACTAGAGACCTTCATCAAACTACCTTAAACTCTATACTAAGAAATTCATGTCCCTTAGTAACAAGATTTATCATCTTGGTAAAAAGAACTTCTAACATGCTCTTAGAAAGTAGCATGAACAAGACACTCCAATGCATATGTTCAACCTAACTAGCAAGTACATTGATAACTTATGTGATGTTTACTTGAATTGTTCTTCCACTAATATCTTTTATTTGGTATCACTTGATTGTGTGTGGAAGTGTAGAAAATTTGTGATATTGAGTTTTATTATTTTCTTTTTAGTCTTACTTATGACAATATGTGAACAAAGAGGACATGTGAACATTGTAACAAGTCTACTACTTGTAGGACATTGGTTTAAAAAATTGTGACGATGCATGAATCATGGCACTATGAATGAAAAGCCCTACACATTGTAAATCATTTAACATGTCTCATTCATGCATGAGATGGTGTAAGACTTGAACCTTTCTTTGTTTTGAGTTATACTTGACTTGGAAATAGATTTACCATTTTGATCAAAGTTTTAAAGCCAGGCACTCTTTGAGTAGTTATAAGGGCTGCAAGGTATTTGATTTGATATTTGGTAAAAACTACTCTATGATGGCTTGAGTAGGTAGACCATGAGGCAAGCACTCACTGAGTAGGTGTAAGGCCTATTAATTTGTTTTGATCAATTTATTTTGGGGAACCATTCAGCATATAGGCTGAGTGGGTGAGCCTCCAGTGGCATGCTTTCTCACACAATTGTAAGGCTTGAGACTCTATGCTAGGAGGTTTTAGCTGGTCTATACCCTCTTATTGTGATTGATACCAGCTTAGTGATAGTCTTTAGATCGGGATGGGCTTTTAGAAGGGTAGTTAGCATGGGGACTACTCTAGGTGTAGCTGATTAACAACCCATGGGGATTGGTGAACACAACTACATGGTATCTGTGGGAAACATATGTTGACAGTAGTTACTTGGAGGTAACAATAGCACATACTAACATATGCGTATGTTGATGGTCCAGAAGAGTTGGACCTATTGTGACGACCCAAGTTTTTATATGATGCAATTTTGATAAAAAGGCGAGATCTCTTGTTTTATAAGTATGAAATGCATGAAAATCTTTTTGTTTTGGAAAACAATCTTTCATAAAACCCCGAGTGTCAAAACACATTCTCAAATTATCTAGCTATGGCAAAGTTTTAAATCAATATTATTCCCAAGAAAGTGTTAGTCACAGCCTCAGCTATTAGAGAGTAACTACAATCAAGTAACATTGAAAGAGAAGGTAGGGGTTTACTTACTTGCACTTAGTCTGGGTGTCTTTTATCACAAGCGTTCCTTGCCCTTAAGTATTTACTTTGTGCCTGAAAAATGTTGAGGATTGGGTGAGTATATTCTATACTCAGTAGGAGCCTATCACTACTAGTTTTACAATGCATGCTATATTTAAAATCATATGCTCTTTCAGGACATGTGCATGTTTGAACACTCATGCTTAATATTGACATAAAAAACCATTGTCAAATTGAAATATTAACGAATTAAACAATTGCACAAACCAAGTTGAGAGTATCATATATATCATAACATAACGATATGCATAAGATGCTTCATTGAATCCAACTCATGGATATCTAGTATGGTATGGTCGACCAACCTCATATCATGCCATGTGCAATGCAAATAAGTTCACAAAATCATAGGGTCCAACTATGCCCACGACCTCACCGTCGTGTGGTCCCCGGGTACCTAGGGACACAGGATCATATACCTCTACGGGGCATATGACACTTCAACCCAGTGCCGTAACACCAGTTGTAGCCCCCTGTACCACATGCAGTCGAAGTAGGGACATGCTCTTTTTGGGCGTGGTACCCATCCACCTAATAGTGGTAGAGGCTGGGAGGCCACCCTAGACCTCTCGGCATAGCGCCCACGAGCTTATTGGCCCAAATCATAATCAGATCAAACAAGCAAAAACCTCTCTTTTTTCAAAACTTGTCCTCTTCGGGTCCCTCACAACTGCCTGGCCCTCGGCACTCCAGCGTCTTTTGGTAACCCTCAAGGACATGCAATCTTTCAAAAACTCAATGCTCACAAATCATGCAATATGTGCAATTATTTACAAAGCATGTCTATGCATAATGTGTTTATCCGAATTCATTTGTATGCTAAACAAGTCATCAAATAAGTCATATAATTTATACTTAAATCATGCATTCAAAATAGTCATGGCTCTTTTTAAAAGTCTAGTACCGATAGATCACCTACCTGGCTAGGTCGCGCTAACCCCTTTGTCCTCGTACGCTCCTGAACATGGTTTGGGGAATCAAGGTTAGTTTGGCCTATCTTTTATGGGTTTTAGAGTGGTTGGTCTTATTACTTAGGCATTAAGGGTCCATCCCTATGCCTATGGGTGTCCTAAGGTCCTAATTGGGCCTTGGTATCATCAGTTTTCTAAAGGTCTAGTGGCCACGCGCCACCATCCTATTCTAAGGGTCATGCCTACATTTTATTAGGCCTTGATTAGGGATTTTATAGTTTGGGTGTGTCCGCTTCATCGACACGGACACAACACCTTTTATGGTACCTCAATCGGAGCTCTAGATCTCAAGTTATAAGCTTTTTAGTGTCATACGTACATAAGGACCTTAAGAGTGAAAAGGCGGAATGCTAGCGCGCTGCGCGTCAGTGGCATGCGCCTCAGCTGCCTTAAGAAATGGAAAAATCCCAGATTGCTAGTGTGCTGCATGTCTGTGGCATGCGCCTCCCGGATTTTCCCGCCCGTCTTTCTCTTTTGCGGGCACGTCCACGGACGCGCCCGTTTGGTTCTATTGAACGCGGTCGATGAGTTTCGTCCAGGTGGGATGTTCTGCTCATTTGGGGGACTGGGGCATCCTTAGGACACCCTGGTTCAACCCTGTTGAACCAGTGCAGCCCAGGGAATGTCCTTGGGTCCTTGGTGACTCTTCAGGGCTCTATTTTGCATGATTTTTCATGCAAAAACTTAGGGAAACTGAGCTTAGGACTAATGTGAAGACGGGTTTTGAGGGATCTTGGGCATACCTGGCTCGTTGCTAGGTTTTTCTCCTCATTTCTCCTTTGGTTGCTTCTCCAAAATGGGTTTTTCTCAAGCTTTTGGGCTGCCATTAGAGGCGCCCAAGAGCTCTATTTATAGAGCTATAAGAGGGTTCTGGAGGGGGCTCTCATCGCCCTTTAATGGCGGTGGAGAAACCTCCAGAATGGCGATGATTTCTCCTCCAATCACCGCCATTCTAGAACCCTCTAGGGGGTTGAAGATGAAGGGTGCACGTATCAAAACGGGCCCCTATGTTTTGCAGGCTAAATCCGTTTTTTGTAAAAATTACATTTTTGCCCCTGAACTTCAAAGGGCCATAACTTGGTCATTTTAACTCCGTTTTGGGTGATTTTGGTCTTGTTGGATTCCTTTTTCTGAGACACACCTAATGGTACCATTTTTAGGATCAAATTTCTTGGTTCAGTCAAGGTGAATAGTGAATTGACCAAAATACCCTTATCTTCAAAAACTAAACTTTTCATTGCTAACTTGGGATTTTAATGTTACAAAATTGGAGTCATTACACCTATCCTAGAGTCTAGAACATTGTGGGACATATTTTTTGATGGTCTGGGAAAGTTGTATAGTCCAGGAGCGTTGGATAGCTCGGAGGTCTTTGTTGGTAGGACAAGTGTGCTAGTGTCCTTGTGACAGGACTAAATTATCACCTTGTTTGTCATGAACACATGCATGATTTTGACACCCTTATTATATTCCTCATTCAAGCATATCATTGTATTTCATTATCTAGTATTCCATGATCAAGGTTTTTATTTGAGAGCTTGTATTTTGCACAATTTTCTAAATATTACCAAGTAACATGTTAATTGTGCTAGAACTAAGGTTATTGTCCAATTTAAGTGTGCCTGTGACTATACATGTTGTAATTAAATCAGAATACATTATACTGATAGATCATTGCATGTTCTACTAATTGGTTGACACATGCCTTAGTAGTGTTTATTGCTTATCTACTTATGAATCTATACTATTTGGCTATCTTGTAATAATGGAAGGACTAGTAGTATTAACTTTATTCCAAGGTGAGCATTTTATGCTCATCCCTTACAAGCATTCCAAAAGAGACATGAATGAGGTATATGGACTAGGAGAGGAGGCGCCTCCATAGACAAGTATTATACATAACACTTTTGATGTATCTGCTTATGTTAGAAGTTGAATTTTGTAACAGACTAGGTTTAATAGCTTGAATTGTAAGTTTAAGGATGACATTTTGACACATTGCAAATTGTAAAGACAAGCAATTCATGTTGTGTGTTTTTAAAAATGGGAGTGTGTTTTTAAGCTATGTGAGAAGATTTCTCTTGTGACATCCGACAAGAAGATGGGTGCTTTTAAATCTATAGATATTATGCCTTTGCTAATTCATTTCCAAAATCAAGGAAATTTTCAAATATTGTTTTTAGAAAACTAGGATGTGATGGTAAGCTACTTGATGTTTTGAGAGAACACAAGATAGCTTTAAGGTGGTCAATAGCAGACATAAAGCATATAAGCCTGACCATTTGTATGCATCACATCCATCTTGAGGAAAATGCAAGACCTATTAGGGAGATGTAAATATGGCTTAACCCTAATATGCTGGAATTTGGGTCATGCAATGCACCTATGACTTTTCAAAGGTGTATGATGAGTATTTTCTCTAATATGGTATAACATTTTCTTGAGGTGTTTATGGATGACATTTTAGTCTTTGGATCATCTTTTGATGAGTGATTAGACCATCTTACTTTAGTGTTAGGCAGGTGCCAAGAAAAGAATCTAGTGCTTTGTGACAACCGGGGTTTTCATATGCATTTTTAAATGCAATACTAATTCCTAATCCTGGATTAATCCTTATTTGAAAATAATTTTGTAAAAACAATGCAATGTAATAGAAGAATCTATTTCTTTTGAATTCATTTTGAAAACCCTGAGTGTCATTTACTTCCAAGAAAATGAAATAACTAGATTTTATTTTTATTATCAAACTAAAACAAAATTACATGCATCCCAGATCTAACTAGTTATAGATCACAATCCAATTGTAATAATTACATGTACATGTCCAAAAAGGATAAGTCATATACTGTGAGGACCTGGGTTTTTGTAACACTTTGTAATACATTTTTCGAAGGCAGGGTGCCTTTATTAGTAAAAATTATTAGCAAAACAAAGTAGAAAAAATTCTTTTCTTTAGAACTTGTTTTATAAAACCCAAGTCATTACTTCATACATAAAATAAGTAGAATTTTGTACATGGTAAAATTGCATTGAAGGAATATACTTTTATTAAATTCCAGAATCCATCTAGTGGTTCACAGTACAACCTGGGTATCAATACAATACTTGTCCAAATTACATAATCCAAATTCCAAAGCTCATCATACAATAAAAACTCTCAATACAATACATTGCTCTCAAATAAAAATACATGTGTTCAAGGGATATACCCTGATTGATTATTCTTCTAAGTCTTCTTAAGTCTTGAGCTCCTAATTCTCCTTCTTTGTATCTGAGATATTGTAAACATTCAAACATTTATAATATCTCAACAAGCTATGCTTGGTAGGGGATTCAAGAAGCATAATAATTTGACATTATAATCATAATACTTCATAATCCCATCATTCATTTCATGGATCAATCTCTTTACTTTGTCATATATGTACATCCTTACACATACATACTATATATGTCGTATAGATATATAGAAAAATAGTTAATATCTCAAAACATCAATAGTCACACTTAGATACACTGAGTTGATTAATCATCTAGACTCTGCTGGAAAATACTCCCTCATTTGGACAGTATCATCACACTTAGCCATACTGAGTTGATAAAACATCCAGACTATACTGGGAAAATACTCCCTTATTTGGGCATTATCGGCATCTCATTATGCCATGCATCAAAGGACTACTATGTTGCAGTCTGATCCATACCAGCGTGCTTGGATAACTGCTTTCAAACTCCACAAATACTGAGTGTGGAAAATCATCTATGTCATGTATATATGGGGAGACAGATCGTCACAGTGGTGGCCTTCCCATAATTACCCCACTTAACATTTTGCCTCTCTTTGGGCACGGTATCATCATCTATATCACATTTTGGAGAGCAGGTGGCCAAACCCTCATAACCCTCTTAGCATAGCATCCCCAGGCATATGCCTGTTTAAAACAAAACCACAAGCCTCCATGCTTGTATATAAAGTAATCTTTTTACTTATCAAACGTCTTGTCTATTTATATTATCATCCTCGTATTTTGGTATTCTTATATCGAGGATAGGATTTCACTTCAAACTTAGGAATCATCATTTACAATGAATGATGCCCATGATCATATAAGTTTAGGGATTACCATTCTATATGAATGATTCCCATGTATTGATTTTATACCTATGAAACAATTTGTCTATTTATCTATGGCTGGAATACCTTCTAGTTCCCTATTCATTTAGGGTTTTCCTCAATTCTAACTTACCATTTCATATGTGTTTTGGTTGGATCATAAGGGTTTTCAATGGATTTAATACAAGTATTTACATTATACTTGTCAACATTTCCAGACATAAGATTATGTATTCGACATGAATTTCTCATGTAGATGCATTCATAAAATCCTCATACGTTAAAGTAGTGATTCATCTCTTCAAATCTTCCATGATCTTGATTGACATATGAAATTTGTAAATCCTTACATACTGTCAATATTTATGCAATCTGAATAATCCTATATTTTTTATCCTATCTATATTATTTGTCTAATCTTGTCCTTTGTTATAAAAGATCTAGATCTTATGTCCTATCATGATCTATCTTCCTCGGATAGTATTGATCAATAGATCTGACGGTTAGAATGATCTTCTAATCTTTTAGATCTAAGTATTTTCTAATCTAAGTCTTTGTGTATTCCTTTTCTTTGATCTTGATCTTTCATAGATCCTTTGATAAACAATTTATACTTGTTGGTAAAGATCAAGGGCTTAGTTCTTCTATCATCTAGTTCTTCTTTGATCTAAGTTTAGTTGTTTGATCATCCCTAAGGAGGATGATCTTGGTTCTCTTCCTTGAATCATATTTGATCAAGGGTTTGGATTCTCTATCTAGATTTATCTACAACATACATATATAGGTACACAATAAAATATGACATTAAGATTCTTATTGTTCTTGATCATTCAAGATCCTATGGATCTTATTTGATCATCCTTATCTTACATATAACTTTTATTAGGATTAGATAATTTACTAACCTTTTATGCTCTTATTATTATTATTATTATTAGTATTATTCAACTAGTTAGTGTTTTAGTGGTTGAAGATGGCTTATTTCATCCTAAGTCTAGACAACTCATCTTTTTTCCAATTGTCTAAGGCTTACTAGCTGAATAGATGAATACGAGGTAGTTACTTCAATCCTCATGTAAGGAGGCATTTAGACCTCACAAATGTCAATGAAGGGTAAGGAAAGAGCGAGGCACTATTAAAGAACCCCCTTAACTACCATGTTCAACATTCACTAGAGTGACCTTAGCCCAAGTTTTCATAAGGTTCCTATGAGCATTTTAACCCTAAGTACTCTTTCTAATTGATTTTAATTAAATCCATGAACATTTAAAATGTCATTGATGGGGTTTAATATTCTCTTAGTTTGGGCCAAAGATTTGATAATCCTTATATTGTCCTACTAACTATAGCCCTTACTATCATTAAGTCAAAGTCATTCACTCATCTTAATTGTCCATGAATCTCTATATTCCATTAGTTTACATTTTTAGTGATTTATGGTCATTATATCTTAACAACTACTTAATAATTGAATCTACTAATAAAATTTGACAACAATTAAATCATAAACTTTAAATCATAAATCCAATATAAATTTAACAACTATTTATACTAACATGCTTCCTATGAATGTAACTTAACCTAATGGAATAAAACTATACTTAAACTAGCATGATCCTAAGTTACGAAATACATGAAATTTGACTAGTAATCTAATGGAATCATGCTTAAATCTTAAATTCAAACTATCATGGCCCTAAGATAATTAAATTTACAAACCTATTATAACAATCTAAGACATTTAGAGCATAGCATGCCAAAATTAAAGAATTACACTATCATGCTTCCTAATTTGTAACTTAAATCACATTTACCATTCTATCTCAAAAACAGACAAGTAAACTAATTAAATTGAGATTATTAGAAACTTTTACTTATGATCCAACCATTAGATTTTAGATCTTTTCCTTTAGATCAAGGGTTTTAATTACGTTTAGAGCTTTTACTTCATTATGGTCCAAAGATCATATCCATTTGTTTTTGTCACATTTAATCCATGATCTCACTAGATTTCATATCATAATCCAATTCATTCCATCTATCCCAAGGGTCTGATCATGCTTGATCTTATTGATCAAGTAGGTCCCTTTGTACTTTTAGGTTTTTTCTACCATAAAGGGTAGATTCCTCATTTTATGTTAGATCTATCAAAATAAATCATGGATATTACTTGATTGCAACATTATATCATCATTGCATTAGATCCCCAAGATCTGATCATCTCAGATCTTGAAGATCATGAAAATTAGAAACTTAATTCCTAAAAACAAAAAGTTTCTTGTAGCATTTGATCAATTTTACAATTTCAGAAGGAAATAGATATTACAAGCTTTCCATAGCTTCTTTCCGATCTTAATTTGGAGTTCCGATGACTCCACAATTAAGGACTGAAGTTCATAGTCGTTCCGAGGGTCCAGATTTGATCTGGGCCCAGCAAAACGGATGGCTATGATCTGTCGGGCGGACGGGTTAGCGCGCTCCAATCACTAGGACGCATGCCGTAATGCGTTACCAGGACTGACGCTATCGTGCAGTCGTTTTCCCGAGACGGCATCGCACGTGGAGAGTGAGCTTGGAGATGCTTTAAATAACTTGACTTTAATTTTGACAAAGCAGATGCCCACAGGTTTGCCACTTGCTTATTGAGTTAGAGAACAAACATATTGGGCAATTAAATAACTTGACTTTAATTTTGACAAAGTAGATGCCCACAGGAAACTCCAACTCTAAGAGTTGGAGGAGATTAGGAGAGATGCATATGAAACTACAAAACAATATAAGGAACACATGAAATTGGTTCTTGATAGGAATATTATGAGAAAATCTTTTCTACCTAATCAAAAGGTCTTTTTATACAACTCTCAATTGCATCTTTTTCCAGGAAAATTGAGATCTTGACGGACTGGCCCTTGCATAGTTTGTACTGTTTATCCTTATGGGGTGGTCAATATTGAGAAAGGTGGAGTCATTTCCAAGGTCAATGGTCATCATTTAAAACCTTTCTTTGAACTTGGGAACCTTGATAAGGAGGAGGAAGTTCCCCTCAAAGATACTATTTATTTGGAATGACTCCACTGCATGACTGTTATATCTCATTTGTTTAGATTTCAAGTCTTGTAAAGTCATTAGTGAGTGTTGCATGTTCATCTACATCCACATTCATTGTATTTTATCAGAATGTTCACATCGAAAGATTTATAAGCTATCATTGGCTTGCAGGTACACTTCTTCCTACCATTATCTCTTAGCTTTATTATTTGTCCATGGTATTTGATGTGTCTTAAGTAATTACTGTAAGTGCATGACTCTATTGAAGTATAGAATCGCCAAATATGGGTTGATCCCATGAAGACTCTTTGATAAACAAGAGTTAATTAGAATTTAGGTCATCTTACTTTAACTTAGCCAATCATTCAAGTGAAGGACATTTACATATAAAACTAAAGGCAAGCAACTAATTCAAAAGGAAACTACTAAAAAGGATACATCTACACTAAGCAACTAAAAAGTAAATCCTAAATTAGAAAGCAAGTAATTAAGAAAACTAAGAACCTATCTAAATAAACAAGGCAAATAAATTAGTAAAATTTCTAAAATGGTAACTAATTAGAAAAAAGAAACTTCCTAAAATTACCATCAATTAGAAAAGGAAACTATCTAAAACTACAATTAACTAGGAATTAAGGAAACTATCTAAACTATAAGTAACTACACATTAAAGTAACTATCTAAAACTACATTAATTAGAAATTAAAGTAAGGAACACATTAATAATAAAAAGGAGAAAGAACAATTTCATTTATGGCCAAATTACAAGAAAATGTTACACAAGCAATGAAAAGGAAGCATGCAAATAAGAAAAAAAATGTCCTTCAAATTTGAGCTTAAATTTGCTATAGGACCCACATGTTGTGTCATTCAATGAGAGCTTGTACACTTCTTTTCAACCCAAAATACACTAAATTACCACCAAGCTTTTCATCCTCTATATCCCAAGATGCTCTAAACTGGTAAATCCCATTAATTGATTCTTAGGAATGAAGTATTATGGCAGCAGAGAAAAGAGGAATCCTAACACTTTTTCCCTAAACAATCACCACCTAAGAAAGAAAGAAGAATGATGAAAAGGAAAATAGAAAAAGTTATTGCATTTTTCCTATGTCAAAAACTCTTAAAAGAAAGAGGGAAACATCAGAGAGTTTAGATAAAGAGGGGTTTAGAGGTCATTCATCTTTAGGAAGTTGAACCATAGAGGAGGCTTCCTTCCTTAAACATGAAATAGAAGAAAAGAAAACAAATTGGAGACAATGGACCTTATTTTAGGACTCACCCATTCCTAGCCTTACAAGATGAAGTAAGAAATAGGTATACGGTGTATTCCTACCCTCCAAGATGAAGCCCTTAGCTAGGAACCTAGGTGGCTTATGATTAAATTTGCATATTTTCCTCAACCTTAATTAAGAAATTAGAAAGTTTCCCTATTTCTAAGAATCCTTTCCTTTTTCTTAGTCCAATTTCCTAAAAAGGAATTAGAAAGAAAGAAAGTGGAATGATGCAAGAATGCTAACTAACAAGGATTATGCATGAACCTAAAATTAGAAAGTGGGTGTATGAAGCATGAAAATAGAAAGTGATGAAATTAGAACATGGTAACAATGTGAATGGATGAAGGAAAGTGTGGAAGATGTGGAAGTGGAAAATGGAAACTATCTTAGCATGGAAAATTCCATGTGTGCTCTTACGCATGTGTGTGTATGTGAATTAGAAAGTGATGATGCTTACTAAATGAAACTAAGATCTGTGAATTTACATGACTTTCTAAAATAATAAATCTTTATAAATCTAATGAATTAACATGAATAAAGCTCCTACAGTAATCCTAGAAAGTAAGCAAAGGGAATTAGAAAGTCAAACATGGGTTTCTAAATTAGGAAAGTACTAATTCTAAGAATGTACCACGCAAATACTTTCAAAAATAGACCTAAACTAATCCTAAAACATTCCTAAGATGAACGAAAAGAAAATTAGAAAGTTTTTAAAGCTAAAAAGGGATCTAAGTTCTAACATGAAATTCAAAATTAGAAACTACCCTAAAGCTACACTACAAACTAGATCTACAAAGTAAAAGACAACTTTAGGAAATAAGTTTTACCCTCAAAAATATCATGAATGCAACCTAAACATGATGCTAAGATGCCAAGCATGTACCTTACAAAAAATATGCATCCATTAATTTGGATGGAATGTATTGAGAAATCAATATGCAAAGCTAGTAAAGATAAGAAATCAATATGAAAACTAAGGGAAACTATAAAGTAACTATGCATGTATGCTAAGGAAGCATAAAGGATGATGCACAATCAATCTAATCTAAGCAAAACCTAAATGAATTCATGCTTGAAGAAGGTGAATGGAAGAGATACAATATGGTAGAGAAATAAAAACAAAAAGAAGCAAGAAAAGGAATTGGACTAGGTTGAGACCCTACTTTTACTCCATAGAATTTGAACCATGAAAGCTTGAATGGAGCTTGGGTTTGGGTGATCTTTCTCCCTCTGTTTCTCCGTTGATTTAGCTTTAAGCTCTAGGGAATGTTAAAAGATGATAACCCTATTCATAACACCCTTATTTATAGATTTCTAGTATGAGGGTTAAGGGAATTTATGCGTGTAGATCAAGCCATTTTAGTTAAAATCAAACTAAGGGCTAGACAGGGGTGTGGGATTCAAATATAGGAATGGGAGATGAGAATGGAAGAAATAAGATGGTAAGGGAAAGAGAAAGGAATAGGAAAGCCTAAAGACATAAAGGAATAAGTGGGAAAAAGAAAGAATTAAAAAAGGGACTAAGGAGGTAGCTTAGGAATAAAGGAAGGAAACTGGTTGTTGGAGGAAAGCGAGGCATGATTTTCATTATGGGAAACTGGCGATGGAAAATAAGAAAAAAGAAAAAAAAAAAAGAGAGGAAAAGATAAGGAATAAGTAGGAAAAGAAATTGGTGGGGAGAAATGTGAAAGAAATGTTATGTTGGTGGAAAAATCTAGGCTTTTTCATATTTAGAAAGTCCTAAGGAGGGTGGGGCATGGAATGCATATGGATGTGTGTGTGAGTGATTTAGAAACCCTAGGATGCATGGACCATTGGATAAGATTGGATGGCTGAGATCTTCCTTTTCCTAGGGTTTTGGTTTGACTTATTCAACATAGAAAAGGTGGCTGGGATTTCTTTATTTGCTTCACTTAAATCATAGCACATACATCATACCTACCTTTGCTTGAATGGATGGAATCCATTTATGACATGTAAACCTTCTTTAAACTTCATCCCTTCTCCACTATTAGATTGGATTGCCCTGGGATAAATGACCTTATTCTTGAAGATCTTCATATGTCATGTGCACCAATTATGCTTCAATATCTTGTTTGGATGGGACATCTTCTAATTGGTTGATTCTTCATCCTTTTGGTTGATTAGGAGAGAGAAAATAAGTGAAAAGTCTTCATGCGTTCCCATTCTTGTTTTTCTTCCAAGAAGCTTTGATTATATATGATTCCAATGTATATGAATTTATCTTCTTTCATAAGCTTTCAAAGGTGGTGACATGTGTGCAATTGTGCTTGAATTTGACAAGTGCCACCTTTTCACCCTCATTTGAGTTGGAGTTTAACATAGGGTTTTGGCCATTCTGACTTTAACAGTGCTCAATGATCCTTTTGAACTTACAAGACTTCATTTATAACACATGTGACTCTTCATATAGTTTGAAAAATGAAATTACTCTTTTTTGGTGTAAACTTGGAAATTTTGTGGATTTTTTATATTTATACCCTGGACTTGCAAAACAATAGAATTAACCCTATTAGTGATTTATAAGTCTAAGATAATCTAAATATAGAGATATGTATACAATATATCTATATCCATTAGTATTTTATTATAAATATTGAGGACAATGTTTAATTTAATTCTAGGGAGTGTGGTATTTTAAAATTTGATGTGATTATTTTGCGTTTTTCAGTCTTTTTACTAATTTTTGAAAAAAAAGAAAATTTTGGATTTTTCTTGAGATTTTGTGGTAGTTTTTTTACAAGGATGAGAATTTAAATTTTCTAAAAATTGAACAATATTTTTGGAATTTAGCTTATTAATAGATATGCATACAATTAGTTCATTATTTTATCCTTTCTCTTGATTTTTCCATGAAAATTGAACTTGACATGATTATTGGACAATAGTTTTGGTAGAAGAGTCAGTGTGGCTTAGTGATCTTGAAGAATATTAGTAGAGACTTATAACCCATGTGAGATTAGAGCCATTTTTTTATTTGTGAGGGTTATACATAAATTCTATTTTTTTTTTTCAGTGGACATCTATTCATAGTTAGTGTCATTGTTATTTTTTTTGTTCAACTATTGAAAAATCATATGAAAGACTACCATATATCTCTTGAATTTTGGACATATTTGTGTCATATGAAACCTCAAAAATGATAAAAGCTATTCTTGATTAACCAATAGTATTTAGCCTACCCTATGATATTTTCTATTAGTTAACCCTTTTGAGCCTTTAAATTATAGCCTTTTTTTGTTAGCAAATTAACCATTACCCATACTTAACCCCATACTATATTCATTAGCCAGTTTGCTTTTGAAATATGTAGATGGTTCGATACATATCTTGATGAAATAATATGAGCTATATAGTTCAAGAAATGAACATCTAAATGCATAAAAGAAGAAAATTTCAAGAGTGAAAAAGGATATATTCAAATTCAAGTGAAAAAGAAAAGAGAAAGCCAAAGAAAAAGAGAATGTTCACTCTCATGTGTGACAAGAATATTGTGAATACATTATTAGAAGACCTTTACATATTCTTTAAAACATTTTGTTTACCCTCATTCCACATTTTTTGGTAGAGTATAACATTCTTAATAATTAGTATATTTTCCAAAAGACCATTTATCAGTTTCTTCTAAGTTATTATTCTCTCATGCAAAATATGTGAGATAATTTGGCTTTGTTATACATTATTCCACTCACATATTTATGAGAGTTTTTACCCATTTTTGAGTGACTTCTTTTCCAGTATTAATTATATCTTGTGATATTTGAGGTCGAAGCATATTTTTAGACTATAATTTAGGCTATAGTTTACTTAC
Source organism: Warburgia ugandensis (assembly GCA_035236585.1). Taxonomy (NCBI): domain Eukaryota; kingdom Viridiplantae; phylum Streptophyta; class Magnoliopsida; order Canellales; family Canellaceae; genus Warburgia; species Warburgia ugandensis. Next base: position 67,475,003 of record CP141126.1, on the reverse strand, counting down.
ATACTTACAATTGTGAATATGTTGGCTATATTCACACACACACACACACACACACACACACACACACACACACACACACACACACACACACACACACACACACACACACACACACACACACACACACACACACACACACACACACACACACACACACACACACACACACACACACACACACACACACACACCCGATCTAAGGCTTGGTTAGTAATGAAATGTTTAGCATAAGGGTAGAATTTTGAACTACTGTTCACTTTTATTAACATGCTTAAGTTAGATATTGAATAGAAGAAAATTCTCTTAGAAAAAGGAAGAAATTTTTATAACTTTTTAAAAATGTTTATGTGTATCATTTCTAGAAACCCTTACGAGACTATAACTAGTCAACTAGGGGTAACCTAGCGGTTTAAAGGCTTTTTGCATATGCTAAATGGAGACGATAACACATGTGAAAATGGTTAGGATTTTTATTTTATGTTTTATAGTTTTTCTCAAGGACTAGCAAAATGAAAGTATGGTGGTATTTGATACACACATATATAGTACATATAATATCCCTAGAGTTAGCATTTTTGACCCTTGGATTGCTTAATTTATCACTATATAGGGTTTATTTTGATCATGGTAGAATTGAGAAAAGTGCACATTTTCGGCAACTTAAAACTCTAAAAGAGAGCTGTTGTACCATTCAAGCATCATCATGGAACCACATGTTAAGAACTAGGAAGTCAAGAAGTTCAGATTTCTATTGGGGTGTCATTATCAAATTTAGATATCTCGAAAACCCTAAAGCATCGACCAACCTATTCGCCCAAAAGATGGTGTCACTACCAAAATATAAGATGAAAAACTTGCCATGCATGCAAACCCACTACCTTGGAGAGCTTTTGAGTGAAGCTAGACTGCTATACAATGAGCCCCATGTATAGAGTTTGGTTGAAGTGAAACTAATTAGAGACCTGGGCCTGGTTGAAGTGAAACTAATTAGAGACCTGGGTCTGCATGCATATTACTTTCTCTCACTTACTAACTCAAGAGAGGGACCCACCTATGGAATCCATGTTTTACTACATGGAAGGAGATGTGCCACACTATCTTATGTGTGATTTGTATTAGAAATTTAAGCAGAAATTCAAGGAAGAAAAACATGGAGTTGAGAAGAAAATTAATGGAAAATATACAACTCTTTTTCATCAAGCCTTTTAAGGAAGGAATGGCTAGGATTCATCCTCAATTAGGGCTATCCTAGTAAGTCTCCAAATAGAAGTGTTTTCCATTAGAGAATCAAGGGAATGTTAGGGTGGAATAGAGGGAATGAAGTGTGTGTGTGTGTGTATGTGAGAGAGAGAGAGAGAGAGAGAGAGAGAGAGAGAGAGAGAGAGAGAGAGAGAGACAGTTGATTGCTATTGGTGGAGAAAATTTTGGTGTTTTTCCCACTATTTTTCAAGGAGAATTCAACGTGATTTCAAGAGTTCCAGGTTTTTAAGGAGAAAATAAAGGTGGGCATAGTGGAACATGGGATTCTAATGGAGGACAGAAAAATGGTGGGTTAAGGAGAGACTAAAGGAGTGATAAGACTTCAACAAACTCTAGGCCATCCATCCTAGGTTATGCATGATCCTAAGTATAGAAAGAAAGAGATAAGGACTTTTCTTGGTAGCCATACATGATCTTTTGGTTGAAGGAAATAAGTGATAAGAGAGGAAAGGAGGGCTAGGCATGATTTATAAAGGATGTGAGAGGGAAACTTCCTCAACCAATGGGGTTTTGTCCATAGACTTGGGCATGGAATTAAGTAGAGAGGACATTCAATGCAACATGGATATTCCCCCTTTGTGGTTTCAATGTGAGGGGAAGAAGAAGAAAGAAAGAGAGGAGCTCTTACATCCCCAAGGCTGCCCACGATCATATAGTAAAGGAGAAGAAGAAAGGAAGCAACACACTTACTTCTAATCCATTCCCCTTCCAAACATCCCCATCCCATCATCCTCTCTTGGCCTTCAATGCATCCTCTTCAGCTCATCTCTCCCTCTTTCTTTGTTCTTTAACACATAACCCATCTCTACATATCTCTCACCTCAATGCAAACACCTTAACCCCTTCCATATCTCACTCCCAACCATGCATACATCTATCCTTTCATGCATCCTTTTCTTCACCTTCAATGCTCCATATTTCATTCCCATCTCTCTTATCTTTCTACACATAAACACTCCATCCTGATCCTAAGACATCCACACACACCACTCTCCTTCCATTTTCTCTTGCTCTTCAATGCATAAGCCATCCTTTCCCCCTTCTTAAACTTTCACACACAATCCTATATTCCCATCTTTCTTTCTCATTCACTTAGAAGTAGGATGGTGTGATGATGGAGTGAATTGATTTCCTTAGGTTGTGGCTATTGGGTGGTATCCCATCTACTTATTGACTGAATCAACAAGTAGAAAGCAATTGTGTGGTTGATGATTGAAGTCTGTAGTGTAGTTTGGAGAGGACTTGAAGGCAATATTCATCAAGTGTAATGGCAAGGAAGTTGGCAATTCTTTTCATTAGGGGAGTTTATTTTTTATTTTGTTAATTCTTGCATTGACATCGTTGTAATCCTTTAAATCTAGTTTAATGAATGTTTATTTGTTAACTAATGGTTGTGTATTTTTGTCTTTAATTGAATATGCTTTACTTTGGCTTTTTGTTATAGTCATTTCTTGTTATGTGATAAGTATTAGTTTGGGTTAAATTTAATGTTGTAGTGTTTATTTTAGTTAGGAAGTTAGTGGTTACTTTAATTGCTTGTAATCATTCTTTAGAATATGTTTTTAGTTGTAAATCTTAGTACAAGTTTTGGAATTAATATGAGTAACTAGAATTTTTTTTTTTTTTTTTCTAGGGTTAAGATGAAACTACACCAGTTTTAGAATATTCATGTTAAGTAATTTTAAATTTAAAAAGTGCTTAAATAAAATTTTAAGGGTTAGCAAGCTAATTTACATACTCAATATTCTTTTCATAGGAAATATCATGTATCTCCTATAGTTTAGATATTAAAAATGGTAGATTAGTTAATTTCGTATATAAAAGTCCTAGATAATTTTTGTCCTAAAAAGATAAGTTATGCTTTGAAAAATATACTAAATTATGTGAAATTCTAAGATTGAGGAAATCTCCAAATTAGAGCTTTTAACAATCATATATTTCGTGATTTTAATTTGTTGTAGCTTTACTAACATGACTAGTATAAAATCTATATTGCTTAATTTTGAATATATATAATTTTAGTGTGGTGGATTCTGAAACCCTAGGCTTAGAATTTGATTAATTTATTGTCTTTTAATATTGCAAGATTTATTATATAATTTGTCATTCATTCATTTTCCAAGTTAAGATAGTTTAATATAGATTTGAATTAAAATTCCATAAATTCACAAAATTGAGTCCTTGTAGGATCGACTCATACTTGCGCTGTTTATAATATAATAGATCTATGTGTTTCTGGTTATTTTAAAACATATCTATACCTACCAACCTATATCATGCCCTCAGGTCTCCTAAGTAGTATAATGGGTTGGAGATATGTCTGGGATAAGTTGTCTATGGATGAGGCAAGGGATCTTACCTTAGGCTTGTGTTTGCTTTCATATTTTGCTTGGTTCTCATAAGTTTCTTATTGTTGTCCATGTGTCCTAGAAATTTTCCCATGAGTATTTGATGGGAGGGGGTTGATGTGGATCTTGCACGATTTTGATGTCTCCTCATTTTAAGGCAAGCTTGGCATAATTGAATCCTTCTTCTCTAGCCAACAACTAGGGGCTTCAGGAGATGGATTGACCAACACTCTTTGAGGATCAATATGTTGGGTAGTTTCATGATAAGTGTTTAATTTTGCATAAAAACTATCTAATTAGTTATCCATGCATTACAACTTATAAGGATAAATTAGGATTTTTAGACCAAAATTCATAACACATGCATTTTTGACTTAATGACCCAAAAAATTAATATTTTGTAGGTTTAGAAGCTAATCCAAGGAATGTATGAGATTAATCATGTTTTTATAAGATTTAATTAGAACTTTTTATCTTTTATAGGAAGAGAGATGATAATTCGACGACCGAGATCAATCAAGATGAACATTGAAGATTAAGTCAAAACCTAAGAATCATCAATCTAACATGAAACCAAAGGGCAAGATCATCTTGTGGACTAGAAATGGATGCAATTAAAGGAGCTAAATATGGCTAAAGTGGCCCATCAAATAAGCCATGCATTCCCACCACCTTTGCATGGAAGCCACTTAATCCACCTTATCCATATAAGCTATTAGAGAAGGTGGGAAGCTAAGGAATTCAAGCCACTCAAGCCAAGGGATGGAGCTAAGAAAGCTTCCAAAAGCCAGGCACGAATCCTAGCCAATGAAGCCTTCAAAAATAGCCATCTAGGCCAGTAAGCTGAATTAAATGGAAGGCTAGGATTGGATGAAATTTAAGAGGATTATCCATGAGATTTTAAATTATATTTTGAAGATAATTAAGGGAAATCTTATTAGGATAATTTGGCATATGAACCAATAGGATGCGAGTCCTCCAATTTTGAAGTTTTTCCCACCTTTTGATCACTTTTCACTTCACCACCAAATAACAACACGAATTTGACTTTCCATTCAAGAGTCCTACCATTCCATAACTCTTCCACCTTCCTAAACTCCCATCCTAACCACCCAACCAATACTAAGTCATTAGGAAATGAATTAGCCAATAAAAAATCTCCATCTCACCTCACTTTCCTAAGTCTTTCCTACACTCCACTTTCCTCCCACCTTCTTTTCCTCTCTCCATCTCTTTCGTACCTTATCACCTCACCCACCTTCCTAATTTGAAGGAGCTCTAATGATTTTTGAAGGGGGAGACACCCCCTTCAAAAAAGGTGGTGTCTCCCACCTAATCCACCCCCGAAGCAATCAACTCCTGTTCCTTGTTTTCTATTTGAAAACCCTAGCCTTTCTCCTATACGAGCCATCGAAAACGAGTAGATTTCATCCCCACCAAACCTTAGTATTAGGACCTATAAAAGTAGGAAAAAATACAAAATAGCAAAAGCCTAAGCATTGAGGAGACCTAATTTCAAAAAGGAAAAAGATGCCTCCTCCGTAGAGGAAGGAGACGTCCACTTCCTAGCTCATCATCTTCTACTTCTACTTCTACTTCTACTTCTACTTTTGCTTTGGATTTCTTTTGTTTGGGTGCTTCTATTCTTTTCCTAAGGGTGAAGCTTCTCTCCAAGTTACTTCATGCCTAGTTCTTAGAGTAGTTGCTTCTTCCCTTATTTCCCTTAGTTCTTTTCAGGCTAGTTTCTGCCTTGCTTTCTTTTATTGTTCCTTGCCTTAAAGACTTAGATTCAAGGCTGTTTTTCCCTTGAATTTGAATTTCCATTCAAGATTCCTACCATTCCACAGCTCTTCCACCTTCCTAAACTCCCATCCTAACCACCCAACCAATCACAAGTCATTAGGAAATCAGTTAGCCAATCAAAAACCTCGATCTCACCTCACTTTCCTAAGTCTTTTCTACTCCCCACTTTCCTCCCACCTTCTTTTCCTCTTCCCATCTATTTCCTACCTTATTACCTCACCCACCTTCTTAATTTGGAGGAGCTCCAAAACTTTTTGAAGGGGGAGATGCCCCGTCCTAAAAAGGTGGTGTCTCCCACCTAATCCACCTCCAAAGGCAGCCACCTCTCATCCCTTGTTTCCTATTTGAAAATCCTAGCATTTCCCCTATCCTTGCCATCCAAAATGAGTAGATCTCATCCCCACCATACATTAGTATTGGGGTACCCTACAAAAATAGTATAAAAACTTATAAAACAGCACGAACCTAAGAATGGACGAGACCCAATTTTGAAAAGGAAAAAGATGCCTCCTCCATAGAGGAAAGAGACATCCTCTTCCTAGCTCATCATCTTCTCTTTTTTCTTCGGATTTATTTTGTTTGGGTGCTGCTATTCTTTTCCTAATGGTGAATCATCTCTCCAAGTTACTCCATGCCTGGTTCTTAGAGTAGCTACTTCTCATTTTAAGGTTGGTTTCTCTTGTTTACCTTAGTTCTTTCCATGCTAGTTTCTGCCTTGCTTTCTTTTGTTGTCCCCTGCCTTAAAGATTTAAATTCAAGGCTATTTTTCCTTCAAAGTGACAGCCAAGGGAAGTGTGACGACCCGGGATTTTATATGATGCAAATTTGATAAAAAGGCAAGATCTCTTGTTTTATAAGTATGAAATGCATGAAAATCTTTTTGGTTTTGGAAAACAATCTTTCATAAAAACCCCGAGTGTCAAAACACATTCTCAAATTATCTAGCCATGGAAAAGTTTAAATCAATATTATTCCCAAGAAAGCGTTAGTCACAGCCCCAGCTATTAGAGAGTAACTACAATTCAAGTAACATTGAAAGATAAGGTAGGGGTTTACTTACTTGCACTCAGTCTGGGTGTCTTCTATCACAAGCGTTCCTTGCCTTAAGTATTTACTTTGTGTCTGAAAAATGTTGAGGATTGGGTGAGTATATACTATACTCAGTAGGAGCCTATCATTATTAGTTTTATAATGCATGAGATGTTTTAAAATCATATGCTCATTCAAAATATGTGCATGTCTAAATACTCAAGTTCAATATCGATATTAAAATCCATTGTTAAACTAACATACTAACGACTTAAAGGATCACATAATCCAAAATCAAAAGTATCATATACATATATATCATAACATCATGATATGCATAAGATGCTTCATTGAATCCAACTCATGGATATCTAGTATGGTATGGTCGACCAACCTCATATCATGCCATATGCAATGCAAATAAGTCCACAAAACCATAGGGTCCAACTATGCCCACGACCTCCTTGCCGTGTGGTCCCCGGGTACCTGAGGACACTCGGTCATAGCCTCCACGGGGCCTATGACATGTCGACCCAGTGCCGTGACACCAGTGGTAGCCCCCTGTACCACATGCCGTAGACGTAGGGACGTTGCCTCTTTTTGGGCATGGTACCCATCCACCTAATAGTGGTAGAGGCTGGGTGGCCAACCCAGACCCCTCAGCATAGCACCCACGAGCTTACTAGCCCAAATCACACAAGATCAAACAAGCGAAAAATCTCTTTTTCAAACCTGTCCTCTTTGGGTCCCTCACAACTGCCTGGCCCTCGGCACTCTAGCATCTTTTGGTAACCCTCAAGGGCATGCAATTTTTGCAAGAACTTAATGCTCGCAAATCATGCAATGTATGCAATAGTTTGCAAAACATATCTATGCATAATGTATATGCAATTATTTACAAAACATGTCTATGCATAAAGCATTTATCACATGCATGCTAAATTAAGTCATGCTAAACAAGTCATATACTTAAAACATGTATTTTCAAACAATAATAGTTCTTTTAAAAGAATTTACTAGTGATAGAGCACCTACCTGACTAGGTCCCGCTAACCCCTTTGTCCTCGGACGCTCCTGAACATAGTTTGGGGAATCAAGGTTAGTTTGGCCCATCTTTTATGGGTTTTAGAGTAGTTGGGTCTTATTACTTAGGCATTAGGGGTCCATCCCTATGCCTATGGGTGTCCTAAGGTCCAAATTGGGCCTTGGTATCCTCAGTTTTCCAAAGGTCTAGCGGCCACGCGCCACCATCCTATTCTAAGGGCCATGCCCACCTTTGATTGGGCCTTGATTAAGGATTTTATGGTTTGGATGTGTCTGCTTCGTCGACATGAACGCAACGCCTTTTGCGTCGCCTCAATCGGAGCTCTAGATCTCAAGTTATAAGCGTTTTAGTGTCACACATACATAAGAGCCTTAAGAGTGAAAAGGTGGAATGCTAGGGCGTTGCGCGTCAGCGTCATGCGCCCCGGCTTCCTTAAGGAACGAGAAAACCCCATACCGCAGCGTGCCACGCATCTGTGGCGTGCACCTCAATGGGCGCATCTGCAGACGCGTCGTGTTTTCCCGCCGTCCTTCTCTTTTGCGGGTGAGTCCGTTTGGTTTTACAAACTGGACGACGTGTTACGTTTCGACTGGAACGTCCTGTTCGTTGGGGAACTGGGGCGTCCTCAGGACACCCTGATTTGACCCTGTCAAACCAGTGCGGCCCAGGGAACATCCCTGGGTCCTTGGTGGCTCTCCAGGGCTCCATTTTGCATGATTTTTCATGCAAAAACCTAGGGAAATTGATCGTAGAACTAGTGTGAAGATGGGTTTTGAGGGATCTTGGGCATACCTGGCTCGTTGCTGGGTTTTTCTCCTTGTTTTCCCTCTAGGTTACTCCTCCACAACAGGTTTTCTTCAACCTTTTGGGCTGCCATTAGAGGCGCCCAAGAGCTCTATTTATAGAGCTATGAGAGAGTTTTGGAGGGGGCTCTCACCGCCTTTGAATGGCGATGGAGAAACCTCCAGAATGGCGGTGATTTCTCCTCCAATCACCGTCATTCTAGAACCCTCTAGGAGGTTGAAGATGAAGGGTGCCCGTATCAAAACGGGCCCTTGTGTTTTGCAGGCTAAATCCATTTTTTGTGAAAATTACATTTTTGCCCCTGAACTTCAAAGGGCCATAACTTGCTCATTTTAACTCCTTTTTGGGTGAATTTAGTCTCGTTGGATTCCTTTTTCCAAGATGCACCTAATGGTATCATTTTTAGGACCAAATTTCTAGGTTCATTCAAGGTAAATAGTGAAATGACTAAAATTCCCTTATCTTCAAAAACTGATCTTTTCATTGCTTAACTTGGAATTTCAATATTACAAAATTGGAGTCATTACATTCTTACCCCCTTAGGGGAATTTTGCCCCCGAAATTCTACTATATACAGTCAAAAGATCTTGGGGTACTTTTCTCGCATTTTTGACTCCGGTTCCTAAGTCTCTTCTTCCATGTGCGCATTTCTCCACAAAACTTTGATTAAGGGTATGTCCTTGTTCTGTAGCTTCTTACTCTTACGATCCCGGATCTCAACTGGTCTTGTCTCTAACTTGAGATCCTTCGTCAACTCTATGGGTACCTGGTTGATGACATGAGCGGGGTCAGGAACGTACCTCCTTAGCATAGATACATGGAATACGTTATGCACTTCAGATAGCTGAGGGGGTAGTGCGATCCTATAGGCCACTTTTCCCACTTTCTCCAGGATTTCGAAAGGTCCTATGTAACATGGACTAAGCTTGCCTTTGATACCGAACCTCATAACTCCTTTAGTGGGAGATATCTTCAGGAAAACATGCTCTCCTATGTCGAATTCCAATGGTCTCCTCCTTCGATCAGCATAGCTCTTTTGGCGGCTTTGAGCTGTGAGGAGGCGTCTTCTTATGAGTTCGACCTTCTTGGCACATTGCTCTACCAGCTCGGACTGGAGCACCCTGGACTCTCCAACTTCACTCCAACTGGTGGGTGATCGACAGGGTCTCCCATAGAGCACCTTGTATGGAGCCATGCCAATGCTTAATTGAAAGCTATTGTTGTATGCAAACTCGACTAGCAGTAGGTTTTCATCCCAGCTCTGCTTCCAATCGAGGGCACAAGTCCGCAACATATCTTCGACTATCTAGATTGTGCGCTTTGACTGTCCATCGGTCTGTGGATGGAAGGCTGTGCTATAGTTCAAGGAAGATCCTAAGGATTTTTGGACAGACTTCCAGAGTTGCGAAGTGAAGTGGCTATCCCTATCTAAAGTGATACTAAGGGGTATACCATGTAAACTCACTATCTCTTTGATGTATAGCTGAGATAGGCTGTCAGTGGATTGGGTATGACGTATAGGAAGGAAATGGGCTGTCTTAGTTAATCTATCAACAATTACCCAGATCATGTCATGACCCTTGGAAGTCTTGGGTAGCCCTACGATGAAGTCCATTGTAATATGGTCCCATTTCCATTTGCGTAACTCAAGGGGTTGTAACAATCTCGTAGGTCTTTGATGTTCAGCCTTTACTTGTTGACATGTTAAACACTTTGCCACAAATTCCCCTATGTCTCTTTTCATACCATCCCACCAATATTGTTTCTTTAAGTCTTGATACATCTTAGTCCCTCCTGGGTGTATAGTATACTTAGACTGATGAGCCTCTTTTAAGATTTCTTGTCTTAACTCTTCATTTGCCGGTACCACTAATCTTCCTTGCGTGTAAATGCTACCATCTTCCCTTTTTGTAAACCCTGGTTTTCATATGAAAGCTTGTATATCCAGATCTCCTTTCTGTTCTTGTTTAACCTTTTCATTAACAGCCGACTTTATTGTTAGACCTGCCATAATGATCTTGTGCTTACTTATGTTTGGTTTCCATGTGATTACTTCTTGTAATAGCTTCCATCTCTTAGTTAATAAACTTGCATACATCCCTTGGGTTTTTCTGCTTAATGCATCAGCTACCACATTAGCTTTTCCAGGGTGATAATGAATGGAGAAGTCATAGTCTTTTAAGTATTTCATCCATCTTCTTTGTCGCATGTTTAAGTCTTGTTGGGAAAAGATATATTTAAGACTCTTATGATCTATAAACACTTCAAACTTTTCCCCATATAAATAATGTCTCCATATTTGCAAGGCAAAGACTATGGCTGCTAATTCTAAGTCATGGGTTGGGTAATTGAGTTCATGCTTCTTGAGTTGCCGAGAAGCATAAGCAATCACCTTCCCATGTTGCATAAGTACACAGCCTAGTCCTTGTTGTGAGGCATCGCTGTATATCTCAAATCTGCCACTTCCTGAAGGTAAGGTAAGGACAGGTGCTGTAGTGAACCTTCTTTTTAGTCCCTGGAAGCTTTCCTCACATTTATCAGTCCATTCAAATCTTGTGTCTTTCTTGGTCAGCTTAGTTAGAGGTAAAGCAATTTGTGAAAAACCTTCGATGAATCTCCTGTAATATCTGGCAAGTCCTAAGAAGCTTCTTATTTCTGTGACTGTCTTAGGTCTTTCCCAGTTCTGTACTGATTCAACCTTAGTGGGGTCAATTGCTATGCCATCTTGAGAAATAATGTGTCCTAAGAAATTAACCTTTTCCAACCAAAACTCACACTTACTGAATTTTGCATATAACTTGTGTGCTTGTAGTGTGCTTAATGTTATCCTTAGATGTTCTTTATGGTCTTCAGGAGTTTCAGAATATATTAAGATATCATCCACAAACACTATGATGAATTTATCTAAGTACTCCTTGAACACCCTATTCATGAGGTCCATAAACGCGACTGGAGCATTAGTTAAACCAAAGGACATCACTCTAAATTCATAATGGCCGTATCGAGTCCTGAAGGCTATCTTAGGAATATCTTCTTCTCTAACTCGAAGTTGATGGTACCCAGATTGTAGATCAATCTTAGAGAAGACTCTGGCTGATTGAAGTTGATCGAAAAGATCATCAATTTGGGGAAGGGGTACTTATTTTTAATGGTGACCCTATTTAGCATATGATAGTCTACGCACAATCTCATGGAGCCATCCTTTTTCTTAACAAAAAGGACTGGAGCTCCCCACGGAGATATGCTAGGTCGTATGAACCCTTTGTCAAGTAGTTCCTATAACTGGGTCTTCAGTTCTCTTAGTTCTGTAGGAGCCATTCGGTAAGGAGCTTTGGAAATGGGGGAAGTACCAGGTATAAGGTCAATGATGAACTCAATTTCCTTTGGTGGAGGTAGACCTGGTAAGTCCTCAGGGAATACGTCAGGAAATTCTCGGACTACCTCAACATCCTCTAGCTTTGGTTGGGGACTCTCCACAGATTCAATCTTGGCTAAGAAGAAGGGGCATCCTTGAGTAATGTACTTAACTGCTTTCATGGCAGAAATAACATATGCTCCAGAATAATCCTTTCTTCCTTGGAGGGTGAAAGTGTCTCCATTAGGTAGGGTAAAAGTGACATGTTTCTGGCGGCAATCAACAAAGGCTTGATGAAAGGCTAGCCAATCCATACCTAGGATGATGTCGAAGTCATTCATATCTAAGTGGATAAGATTGGCATGTAGCAAATGGTCCTTAATCAAAATGGGGACATCCTGGAGATAAGAGTAGGTGGGAAGTGCCTGGCCTACAGGAGTCATGACTTCTAGAGTGAAGTCTAGGTCCTGTGGTATAATGTCCAAGGATGATGCAAATTCCCAGGATATGAAAGAATGAGTGGAGCATGTATCAAATAGAACTTTAGCAGGTCTATCATAGATAGAAAGAATACCTTCAATGACTGCATTTGAAGCTTGGGCTAGACTGGAAGTGAGGGCAAAGACATGTCCCTGGCTTTTTGGAACTTGTTCTTCTTTACGCTCTTGTACTTTCCTTTTTGGACAGTTACTAGAAAAATGTCATAATTCTCCACAACTATAGCAAGTGATGTTGAAAGTGGGACATGGTTTTCCTGGATGATTTTTGTTACACCTAGGGTATGCCTTCCACTCTGGTCTTCTTGCTTTGTTTTCAAACAGCTTCTTGAAAGGTGGCCTGGGTTCAGATGACTGAAATGGTCTCTTTCCTTTATTTCTCATGGTGTTGATGTTCTTGGTTTCTCTTATTGCCTGGTTCCTTTGATAATATTTTTCGTATAGGGAGGCCATCTCTACGGCTTTGGCTACTATGGAAGGTTGGAAACCTAGAACTCTGTTCCTGAGTCCTGGGTTGAGTCCATCTACAAATCTTTCTGCCACATCTTCCCCATCAGCACAAGCACGTGGTACGAATCTTCGGAGGCTGATGAATCTACTTTCATACTGCTGGACAATCATATTTCCTTGTTCTAAGTCCATAAATTCTTTTTCCTTTTGTTTCCTTACATGTTTAGGATAATATTTGTCATTAAAGACCTTTTCAAACTCTTCCCATCCTATTGTTTCTCGCTGATCAAAATAAGTTCTTTCCACTGTTTCCCACCAAAAGGTAGCCTCTCCCCTAAACACAAATGTGGCCATGGGTACTTTTCTTTCTTCAGCTATGTTCATCGCTTTAAATATCTTTTCAATGTCAATTAACCATTTTTCAGCTGTAGATGCTTCATCTTCTCCTGTGAATGAGGGAGCTAGTTTTTGAAACCTTTCTAACTGAACCTCAGTCCTATCTATTGCTTTATCAGGGGAAGGATCTCATGTGGTGGGGGTTTGGCTTTGACTATTCATGTATTGTCCCATATTCTGTAAGAATTGTTGGAATAACTCAGCCATCCCGTTGCCTGACCCAGTGGAGTCCACTGGTGGGGCTTCAGGACTTGGAGCATTGCTTCCTTTCTTCCTAGGCATTTGTAATCACAAGGTAATTCACCAAATCTCAGTTTGTGTTGTCCTATTACCCCTTACTCTTTCATGGATGAAACTTGATTATAAGTTATTCTCCTCATAACTGGGCTGTGACTACCATTAAACCGTGCTCTGATACCAACTGTGACGACCCGGGATTTTATATGATGCAAATTTGATAAAAAGGCAAGATCTCTTATTTTATAAGTATGAAATGCATGAAAATCTTTTTGGTTTTGGAAAACAATCTTTCATAAAAACCCCGAGTGTCAAAACACATTCTCAAATTATCTAGCCATGGAAAAGTTTAAATCAATATTATTCCCAAGAAAGAGTTAGTCACAGCCCTAGCTATTAGAGAGTAACTACAATTCAAGTAACATTGAAAGATAAGGTAGGGGTTTACTTACTTGCACTCAGTCTGGGTGTCTTCTATCACAAGCGTTCCTTGCCTTAAGTATTTACTTTGTGTCTGAAAAATGTTGAGGATTGGGTGAGTATATACTATACTCAGTAGGAGCTTTTCATTATTAGTTTTATAATGCATGAGATGTTTTAAAATCATATGCTCATTCAAAATATGTGCATGTCTGAATACTCAAGTTCAATATCGATATTAAAATCCATTGTTAAACTGACATACTAACGACTTAAAGGATCACATAATCCAAAATCAAAAGTATCATATACATATATATCATAACATCATGATATGCATAAGATGCTTCATTGAATCCAACTCATGGATATCTAGTATGGTATGGTCGACCAACCTCATATCATGCCATATGCAATGCAAATAAGTCCACAAAACCATAGGGTCCAACTATGCCCACGACCTCCTTGCCGTGTGGTCCCCGGGTACCTGAGGACACTCGGTCATAGCCTCCACGGGGCCTATGACATGTCGACCCAGTGCCGTGACACCAGTGGTAGCCCCCTGTACCACATGCCGTAGACGTAGGGACGTTGCCTCTTTTTAGGCATGGTACCCATCCACCTAATAGTGGTAGAGGCTGGGTGGCCAACCCAGACCCCTCAGCATAGCACCCACGAGCTTACTAGCCCAAATCACACAAGATCAAATAAGCGAAAAATCTCTTTTTCAAACCTGTCCTCTTTGGGTCCCTCACAACTGCCTGGCCCTCGGTACTCTAGCATCTTTTGGTAACCCTCAAGGACATGCAATTTTTGCAAGAACTTAATGCTCACAAATCATGCAATGTATGCAATAGTTTGCAAAACATATCTATGCATAATGTATATGCAATTATTTACAAAACATGTCTATGCATAAAGCATTTATCACATGCATGTTAAATTAAGTCATTGTAAACAAGTCATATACTTAAAACATGTATTCTCAAACAATAATAGTTCTTTTAAAAGAATCTAGTAGTGATAGAGCACCTACCTGACTAGGTCGCGCTAACCCCTTCGTCCTCGGATGCTCCTGAACATAGTTTGAGGAATCAAGGTTAGTTTGGCCCATGTTTTATGGGTTTTAGAGTAGTTGGGTCTTATTACTTAGGCATTAGGGGTCCATCCCTATGCCTATGGGTGTCCTAAGGTCCATGTTGGGCCTTGGTATCCTCAGTTTTCCAAAGGTCTAGCGGCCACGCGCCACCATCCTATTCTAAGGGTCATGTCCACCTTTGATTGGGCCTTGATCAGGGATTTTATAGCTTGGGTGTGTTCACATTGTCGACACAGACACAACGCCTTTTATGGCGCCTCAATCGGAGCTCTAGATCTCAAGTTATAAGTGTTTTAGTGTCACACATACATAAGAGCCTTAAGAGTGAGAAGGCGGAATGCTAGGGCGTTGCGCGTCAACGTCATGCGCCTCGGCTTCCTTAAGGAATGAGAAAACCCCGTACCGCTAGTGCATTGCCCGTTTGCGGTGTGCACCTCAGTGGGCGCATCTGCAGATGAGCCGGGTTTTCCCGCCCGTCCTTCTCTTTTGCGGGCGTGTCCCCGGACATGCCCATTTGCTTTTTCAAACTGGACGACGTGTTACGTTTCAACTGGAACGTCCTATTCGTTGGGGAACCGGGGCATCCTCAGGACACCCTGGTTCAACCCTGTCGTACCAGTGTGGCCCAGGGAACGTCCCTGGGTCCTTGGTGGTTCTCCAGGGCTCCATTTTGCATGATTTTTCATGCAAAAACCTAGGGAAATTGATCCTAGAACTACTATGAAGATGGGTTTTGAGAGATCTTGGGCATACCTAGCTCGTTGCTGGGTTTTTCTCCTTGTTTTCTCTTTAGGTTACTCCTCCACAACGGGTTTTCTTCAACCTTTTGGGCTGCCATTAGAGGCGCCTAAGAGCTCTATTTATAGAGCTATGAGAGGGTTCTGGAGGGGGCTCTCACCGCCTTTGAATGGTGGTGGAGAAACCTCTAGAATGGCTGTGATTTCTCTTCCAATCACCATCGTTCTAGAACTCTCTAGGAGGTTGAAGATGAAGGGTGCCCGTATCAAAACGGGCCCCTGTGTTTTGCAGGTTAAATCCGTTTTTTTATAAAAATTACATTTTTGCCCTTGAACTTCAAAGGGCCATAACTTGCTCATTTTAACTCCGTTTTGGGTGATTTTGGTCTCGTTGGATTCCTTTTTCTAAGATGCACCTAATGGTACCATTTTCAGGACCAAATTTCTGGGTTCATTCAAGGTGAATAGTGAAATGACTAAAATGCCCTTATCTTCAAAAACTGATCTTTTCATTGCTTAACTTGGAATTTCAATATTACAAAATTGGAGTCATTACAGGAAGTCATCTTGAATCTAGTTTTTTCCTTTACCTTTCATTGTCTTTTGGTTCCCTTTTAGCTTACATTGAATTATAGCTCTGTCTTCTTTAGTTTCCTTTGTTTATTGCTCATATGCCATAAGTTTTCCCTATATCAATATTGTAAAAGGATGATAAGTGATTGTTTCTAATCTTGTATGGTGTGAGCAACACCTTGGAGGATTCACACCCAAATTGTATTTTGAAATATTCAATCAATGCAATTCTTTCTTCCATGTTCATGGTGAAAAGTTTCCATTATGTTACTTGAATTAAATCTTATGTTCATGGCTTCTTAATATAGATCTTTCATGATCAATTCCAGCATTCATGTATTGATTTGTGTCAAGGAAACACCTTTAAATTTCATGCGCACTATCCATTGGATTACATGCATAGTTTTGATGGTGATTTCCTTAGGAAGTGGCTTTTTTTTATTAAGGTTACATTAGTGTAATTTCATATAGTACATGATAGTTTAGTTCATTTATGAGTTTATGATCCTTGTCCATGCTTCATACATGCAATTTTCATAGTTATATTCATGCATAAAGATCCAGTTCCATACACAACATGTTGTCTATGTTTTACACGTTTCAATTAGTTTATTTAACTCATGTTAAGTTTAGTTCTCCATGTGCTAAGATTAGTTTCATATTTGGATAGTTTAGTTGCTTCTAATTTTAGCTTAGAAAGTCATGACTTTAGAAATTTTCATTTTTAGAAAGTTTTAGTTTAGGAAAGTCATAAAATTAGAAAGTTTACATATAGGAAAGTCTTGATTTTAGAAAGTGCATGTTCTAGAAAATTTTTTATTTTTTTATTTTCTAATTTTAGTGTAATTTCCCAATCCTTGTGTTAATTCCAATTTTAGATTAGGTTAAATATCTCTTGAATTTTGGCTAGGTTAGATAGTTTAAAGTAGTTACCACTAGCATGACATTTGTTCAACTCTACTTGGGATCGAGCTCACTAGAGTGCTATATTGCAAATGATTGGTGTGCTTGCCAGTTAACTTAAAATACACAACATTTCACTAGACTGAGATTGAGACCTAGTTCATTGGAGAGGTATGGTTTAAATCTCTTGATGGTTTTTTGACAGTTTGACCACGTTCCCTAATCTATTGTTTTGATTTCAAGAATAAGGCCTATGCTATACTTCTAAGCATTCTCCTGCTCCCTAAGGATTCTAACAATGTAGCCGCTAATTTTTAGTGTGTCAAAGTTCACTCACAAGGGTTAAAAGGAGATTGCACTCCCCAAGCCTTTTCTTGAAGACCATATTGTCATCCTACTTGAGGGCCAGCACTTGATGAGTTTTTATAACTCTTTTCATTTTCAGTTTTCTATCATGAGTGAATTTTGGCCATTTTCTGTTTCATTATTCATAGTTTCCATGAAAGGATGTGGAGATCCTAGAATGGTTGGACATGGCTCATAGGCGTCTTGCCACAAAGCTCAGTATTTAGGTTTTTCTTTGTGCTCAGTTTCTTGTTCTCTCTTTACAATAACCCAAAATTTTGTAACTATTTTTACCATTAATGAAATTTAGATATTTTATTTTGAATGTGAAAATTAGTTTTTTATTTTATTTTTAGAAACTCAATAATTTGACAATAAGACATTAGTGGATGGATAGCTTCATAAGGAGCTTTTCAACAATGTCAAAGTGGCAAAAATCTAAAGTTGGAGATCTATGTGATAAACAAATCAAGTTTTAAGATTGATAAGGACACTCTTATTTTAGTTTTGGTGGTTGAGTTAGTGTGACCCACATGTAATTGCCATGTCTTGGCAACCAAGTCAACCAAGGTATGACATGTTGAAGCTAGACATATTAGGAAACATGATTTAGGGGGAGAAAAAGATGTTGAAGAGTAATGTGTTTAAGAAACTTGTTTTAGAAGGGAAGTGGTGAAATATATTTAGGAAACATGTTTTAGCAAGGGGCCAAGATGTGTTTGAGTGTCCTTAGTAAAAATTGAACATGTTAAGAAGGTATGATTTTTGAAAGGTAATTGGGCTGTAATAAGAAATATGATGTGTTTTAGAAAGGTTGGTCAGGTGTCAAATAGAGTAAGAAAAAAAAAAAAAGTCAAAGAAAATGGGTCATGGAGAAATATGTGTATGGACAAGAGACTAAGATGAGTTTAGGAGAAGGTAGGGAACATGTTTAGGAAAGAGGGGAAATGTTAAGTGGAGAAAAACATGGAAGAGAAGTATAATTAGGAGAGGAAAAATGTCAATAAAAGGAGGATGTCTAGGCTAGAAGAAAGGAAAGAAAAAATGTGGAAGAGAAAAGAGAAGGAGAACATGACAGAGAGAGAGGGAGAGGGAAGGAAAATTGAGGAAAAAAGTGGAGAAAATGCAAAAAATCTTGGTGAAATAGTCATAGAGGTAGGAAGATCTGAGACTACCATGTTTTTTATTCATTTTGATAAATTTTGAAGGTTGAAAGGATTTGTTTTCTTCATGATTTTGTAAATAACATTTTTAGATCTTTGAGTTATATTTGAATTATAGATTCTTACTAATGATCCATTGTTTTCGTATGATTGATTTTACCATGCTATAAATCTCTTGTAAATGATGTTTTCTAATGATGTTGATTACAAAATTTAAATATGCCATGGCTCTATTGTAATTAATGTTTTTATTTAACTAGTGCATGGATAATCCAAATTCATTACGATGCATGTCTTTTATGCTTTATTCTTGGATATATTTTATGCTCTATTGATTGGTTTTGTTATGTAGTTATGTGCACTAGACATCTTGGTTTTGATTCCATTAGATGATTTGGAATTATTGTTTTATTTTGGGTTTCATCTAAGGAATGGATGAATGGCTTTTAGCATGTCATCATGTACCAAGGAAAAGACAGTTTTTGCATCCTAAAAAGAGTACCTGGTTGTAATGTTTAGCATATTGACCATGTCCTTGAAAAAGATGGGTTATTGTGTTTCTAAAGGATGCATGAAATTGACATGTTTTTAGCTGCCTGTAAAACATGGCTTTTAGAGTTGTTAACTATTCTTTGAAAAACATAGTTCTTTATTTGCGAATTATACTTTGTAAAAGAAATTTTGGTAACCCAAGTTCATGCTTGTCAAGTGGGTTTTTAGCACATTATTATATCTCACAAAACACTATTTAAAAATTCTAAAATGAGATGTTTGGTCAACTAATTTTAGCATGTTGCTATGCCAATGAATGGTGAGATTTAGATTTTTAAATGGATATTTACTATGTTTAGTTTTGGCACAAGTTAGTACCCTTGCAATTTGACATTTTCATATCAAAACTATGGGCTGATGATTGAATATAGGCCAAGAGAAAATTATTTTGCAACTCATGTTTTGACATGCATTTTTAGCTTGAAATAAAGCTACTATGCAAGTTATAGTTTTATTTTTGTATGTTGGGTTTTTCCTAAGATTTTTGCAAAATGCATAGGGTATAGAGATACCCAGATTCATGCTTTATATATGGAGATTGATGATGAAGCCTAGTGGAAGCTATGTTAAGAGGTAGTACGCTTTGGGCTCTGGTGTGACACCCTCGATCTTTAGAAGACAATCTTAAAAGAATACATATATTTTTAAAAATTTAGGAATTTCCTATTTGAAAATGTCTTTCCAAAAACTCTCTTCTTTTTCAAAAACTCTCTTCTTTAAAAGATAATTGACTCCATCTAAGTCATACCATAAATCAATTTAAAAACATTCCTAGGTCAGCCATTTACAAGCAAATTAACCATAAATAAATCTTTATGAATAATTATTCATCAATAGTTTATCATTTATGTGCTCATTATATTCAATAGCCAAAGATAACTCAAAGTAAGCTAATTTTCTCTATAGCTAGTCCTTGCATGAAACCATCCCAAGTGTCTTAAGATTCAGATCAAATCTAGCTCTTAGCCTTAACCTTTCCTCCCATATCTATAATGTTTTGGTAGGTTGAGTATGCGGGGATATACTTTGTAGATAAAACTAAACTACAAACTCAAAATCACAGCATATAACACACAACACACTCATTTGTGTCAAAGGAAGTTTTCTTAAATGTTGGAAAATCACACTAGTTGCTTAGTCACCTCATGTAATGCATCCACACCCACATGTATTAATATACAATAATCAACTCTATCTATATTAATAATTCACGTATACAAGGATGCATACATATATATAAAGTATTGATAGAAAATAAACAACATGACACACTTCAATGCCCATGGAGCTTCACTTAACTTCCATTGAATAATCTTAAGTACACATATGACTCATCTGTTGAGCCATAATAACACTCCCAACAAGTACAAAATTACAAAATCTCATGGGACACCTATAATTATGCCAGCTTTGCTGTCATATGTGCCATTTGGTATTTGATAGAAGAACTCTCACCACATCCACATGGGGCTTATGACTATCTCAAAAGGGTGCTATGAGTCACCTATAGCGGAAACCACCACTACCATAGAAAATGCCACTCTCAATGAAAACCACCACCACCAGAGAAAATGCCACTCTCGGTATTGGATACCATTCCACTTTTAGTGGATAGAGGTTGGCAAGCCAACTCAATCAACTTCTTAGCATAGTGCCCTTAAGCTCAATGACCTATATCATATAACAAAAACTTGTGTATCTCTATATTCATATACTATTTACAAATCTCTTGTGCAAAATTAAACAAGCATATAAAGCCTCACCGGCTCCTTTTTTTTTCAAGCCAACAATATAAAAAAAAAAACATTTCATCTCACTTTAGAGCTAAAAACACATTTGGAAATCCATTTTTGAAACAATGTTATTCTTGCTCACTTAGGCCAAAATACAAGCTCTTGTTAGCTGTGAAATCTCATTGAAAAATAATTGAATATCTAAATTTTCACCCTTAAAATAATAGTAAAGCAAAGGTAATGGATTGAGATTAAATATGCAATATATGGAAATAATAGATAACTTAGTTATGAAAATCACGTGCTCAAAACTATATCATGACATGAGAAGTAAATTAAGATTCCAGATAAGATAGCAAGTAGAGGCATTTATAATTCAATTTGTGAAGCAATTGCATATCGCAGACATTAGGAGATACCATACATAAAATTTCTAGCATTTCAACTTCAAAATATATGACTTGGGTGATACTTTTCCAATTATATCTATGTCTCATGTGCAGAATGGTCAAGGAGAGGTCAATTGGTGCAACTCAGTTGGAGGTGGAGTGTGCATGAAATTGGTATATGTCTGACATTGGTGACACCTCTTTATATTGTGTTTCTTGGAGTCCATCCATGAAATCCATGCTAACTTCTTCCCATGGAGAATTAGGAATATAAAAATTGTGAACAATCCTATGTTTTGTTGTCAGCTTTTTGCAAGATGATATGTTCTATATCTATTGATATGATTGGAAACATCTTTGGCTATTTTTGGCCAAAAGAATCAATCTCTCATTAAGGCAAGAGTCTTGTCTCTGCTAAAGTGACTAGCAAGGTCTCTATCATGCACCTGATATATAATAGCCTAAGGGTGTATTGTGGAATGCAAAATAGATTTCCCTTAAAGAGAAATTTGTCCTCCTAAGTAAAATGCTAAAAAGAATCATGGTTACAGTTTCTAGAGTACACACAAAGTAAGGATCATTAGCATACAACTGCTTAACTATTTCAGAATCAATTACTATGAAATTTAGCCATATATCCTACTTAAAACATTGGCAAATACATTTTACATACCTAACTTATGTTTGATCATGAAGATATAGGATTGGATGAGCTTGACCCACACAACATGTCTCTCATTGAGCTCTTTTTGACTTTGTAGGAATCTCAATGCTTCATGATCCAAGTATAGCTTGAAAAATTATGGTACCAAATACTCGCTTTAGTGCTTTGAAACCAATACAGTAGCATAGAACTCTTTATCATAGGTGGAGTAGTTGCATTATGAATTGTTATTCAAATTCTCGCTAAAGAAAGTGACTAGTTTTCTTGTTAACTTAAGATAGCACCAATCCCAACATTGGAAGCATCACACTGTACCGCAAATAAACAATCAAAGTTAGGTAAACAAATTGTGGGTGCATTTATTACCTCTTGCTTTATAAGCTCAAAACTTATCTCCACTTCTTCCATCCACTTATATGTTCCACCTTGAAGACATTCAGTTACTGGAGCAATTATAGTACTAAAGTTTTTGATGAACATCCTTTAGGAAAAAGATAAAACATGGAAGCTTTTGATGTTAAAAAAGGTCTTAGGCATTGGCCCTCCAACAATATCATCCACCTTACTTGGATCCATCTTCAATCTGTCAATCGAAATCACATACCTTAGGAAAATTAGGCAATCTATAAAACGAGTTGCACTTTTCAAGTTATTGTAAAACTTTTTCTCTCTCAACAATTGTAGCACTTGTCAAGGATGATCTAAGTGCTCCTTAACTCTTGCTATATACAAGTATATCATCAAAATACATGACTACAAATTTTTCGTTAAACCACCTAAAGATGTGAATCATTAGATGTATGAATATACAATGCCCATTACACAAACTAAAGGGCATTGTGAACCACTTGTATAGGCCATCTTGAGTTTTGAAAGTGGTTTTCTACTCATCACATAATCTCATGTGAATTTGATGGTAGCCACTATGAAAGTCGATCTTATAGAAAATCAACAAGTCATTTAGTAGTGCAATAGGAAAGAAGTAGTTGATTGATCTTATTTGCCATTTGCTATCAATTCACATCCTTCACAAACCATCCTTCTTTGGCACAAGAAGGGCAAGTGCTTTGCATCGACTTTTGCTTTCACGCACTAAACCTTTGCCTATCATTTCTCTAAACACATCTCAGTAATAAACTTGATACCTCAAGCAATATAGAAACATATAGCTAAGATGCACTTTGCCTTGTCTCAACTTCAATGGAAAAAACACATCCAAGTTCCAACCCTAAAAATAATCCAAAACAAAATTAAAAATGTATTTTTGTACTTGCATTATAATTGAACTAGCCTCACCTAATTAATGTACAACATGGGCATTTATGATGGGAACAACCCTCTTATATTAGGAAATTGCAAACTACTAAAGAAACTTGCTAAATATATTAGTTGCTTAACCCATACAAACTTTCTAGTTATGTAATTCTTAACCTCCAAGACTTTCTAAACTTGCTCACTTAATAAATCATCTTTGGGCTGTTATTAATTACATCCAAGCAACTTCTAATTTCTTACAAGAAACAATAACAAGCTTCTAAACTTATAAGTCTCCCTAGCTAAGACTTTCCAATTCAAAGGAGCTAGAACATTTGATTAGTCAACTTTGGACTCCTTGACTAAACAAGGCTTCATCTAGAATGCCCAAGCCTTCATAATCCATGCATCCAATCTGATTTGATCTAAGACATCCAATAATGCTTGAATTAGGTGTTTTTTGGTTTGGCTTAAAAGCACCTCTTTTGGCCAATCCAAACCATTGAACCTTTCCTTGGTGATGATGTCCATATATCCACAACCAATTATGCACATGATGTCACATTCTAAGAGATTATGAGATAGATCTTGCCCTTTGAAGCTAGATTGTCGATATCACCATTTACTTTGACTGATCATCAATGTTAAAAACATTGAACACTCCCGTGTCATCACCCATTGAGAGTCTTCTCATGTAAGCCCTTTGCCTTGAGCCAATATTCTATTTCTTCTGTAGAATCTTGATATCCCAAGCCATGAGGACCTTGCTTATGGCTCTTGTATTGTGAAGTTTTATATGGGCTGACTCCCTTGCCTAGCTTGGTGCCTAGAAAGTACCCATTTTTGTATGATCTTTATTACTGCCTTGTTTTTTGCACAAGGAAGAGGGATGGCTTTATCTGAAGATGGGTTCATCTTGGCCTAATTTGACCTAGGACTTAAACCTTTTAGCTTTTAGGATTCCATTAATATTGTCATCATCCTTAAGGATAGTGATGATCCTAGTCTTGTGAAAAAATTTAAGATTTTAATGTAGTGAAGAGGATATTACTTTTCCTACTTGGATTCAAGGTCTTCCTGATAGGAGGTTGAAAGAGGTTTCAATACCAAAAACCTATAAGGTAACCATATTCATGGCTAGTCCAATTAGGACTTCCATGTTCATAACTCCATATATTTTCCTTTCGATACTATCATATGCCAAAATTAATCGAGAATTTGGTTTAAGCTGATCTAGATTAGTGCCAAACCACAAGGCTATTTGGAGGGAACAAAAGTTAAGTGTTGATCCATTATCCAATAATACACTTAGCACTACCATCCCATGACACTTAATAGTTATCCCCATACAAATATATGAGCCTAAGTTTTCTTGAGATGTTTGATAACATCATCAACATTGTATGTGGATTGGACGGGCCTTCCTTCCTTGACAGGTGGACTTGGGTGATCTTAAGCTAGGTTGGATAGTTTAAAATTGAAGTCCCTGTGAGTTGCATGGGAGACTTTAAATTGGGTAGGAGTGAGGATGAATTGAGTAGTATTGCTGACAATGGCTAGTGGTGAAGGTGGTGTCAAGATGAAGGGTCCTAGTTCTAGCCTTGGGATTATGGTGAAAGCTTGTTTTTGGATGAAAGTTTGACCCAGTGTCCTTAATTCAAACGCAAGCTTTCAAATGGATTAGATGGACCAAGTGGACTGTGGTACATTCGATGTCATGAGGATGGAATTTGGAGGAATTGGTTTAGGGTAAATGATGGGTGCTTTGCCTTTGCTGAACTGAGGGGAGATTTCAACACATTGATTGCTTGTTTGAGAGACATGCTAGTAGTTAGAAAAAGAGTGGAAGCAAGTCAAAATCTAGTGGTAGGGTTTGATCAAAAGGGAAATGATAATGATGATGTCAGGAATAACATCTTATTTAAGAGGATCATTAATACGGTATTTCATGATACTATAGCTAGAAGTAGCATGCCCAATCATATCATGATAGAGATAGCAAGAAGTACCATCAATGCAACCGTCAACAATACCAGTGAAGGGCTTGATGTAATGAGGCAACTTTTATGTAGTATATGGAATGGGTCTTGCAACATAAAAAGAGGCAAACAGGCCCATGACATCCATGTAGTATTGAAGAAGGTCATCGATGTATGTTTTCATGGGTATACAAGCTTTTTCCTTGTCCAAAGGTTTTGTAATAGGTACATAAGGCTGTAGACTTGCACTTGGGAGCAGAAGATGTGGTGAGGAGCTCACTAGGCTCATAGGATTTACCATGTGGCACCAAAGCTTTGATGTAGGCTTGATGATATCGTTAGGTGTTTTAATTTAGTTCATGGGTTGTTTAGAGGCATACGAAAGAGGCTTATAGAGGAGAAAATGGGTGAAAATCCTATTGACTGTAATTACCGTATGTCAAACTTATGGTTCCAACAATTCTCAGCATCATCACCATTCATCTTATAGTATGTGCAAAACTTATCAAGATTGGTTTCATCTTGATGTTCTATCTCTTCAATTCTAGTGAGAATGGTATAGGGCCATTTTGATAGTTCACTAACATATCTTTTCAACAACTGGGAGAGAGCTTAGTGAAGTTTTTTAAAGTTGGCTTCTTGACATGAGTCTAGGGTTTGTTAGTTGTTACAATAGCAGTACCTTCATCATTTAACCTATCCATGATGAGTTCCTATATATGCATCATCATGCCATAACATCTCTCTATTTTGTGGCTTTCTTATCTATGATAATAGCACTCTGTATGAATCATTATGAAGCCAAGCCGAATTTATGTGGAATGTTTGGTATGGTGAGGATGAAGGCTAATTTTACAACTCTTGGATATAATCTTTGACCAACTATTCCAGTGGTTTAGTCATGATCACTTGATGATTCATGTAAGGAGTTGACAAAAACTTTGGAATCTTTTCCAAGATCTTATTGAAGGGTATTGGTTCTTGATTAGTTTAGTTGCTTAATCATTTTTTGGAAATTTTTAATTAGTTGTATGCATCTTAGTTTAAGTTTAGAAAGTTTCATTTTTAAAAAGTTTCTAATTCTAATTTAGAAAAGCCTCATTTTTAGTAAGTTTCCTTAAGTTAAATTGCTTAGATTAATTCATTCTAGTTTTGCATTAGTTTCCTTTAATTGAATGCATGTTAGCTCGGTTAGTTTCTAATTCCATTGCATATTTTTAATTTTAGAAAGTTTCTTTTAGTTGTAGTTTTTAATTTAATGCATGTTTCCAATTTCATGTTGTTTACATTCCTAGTTTGAATTCAAATCTAATCAATTTTGTCTCTTTGGCTGGAGTTAAGCACTTTAAATGAGATACATCCAACATACAAATTTGTGAAATTCTCTATGAAATTAACCTCTCTCGCATGTAATATTACTTTGATTCGTAGGCTTGTGAGTAATATTAATGTTACACCAAGTTTTTGGCATTGTTGTTGGGGAATCACAATAGATTTGTGGTTGGACCTTTATTTAGATTGTTTATCTTTGTCATAGTTTTAAGCTGCATTAGATTAGAATTTTTTCATTATATTTGTATATTTTTCTAATTCCTCATAAATTGATCCATCTTACTAGTTTTGTGCATGGGAAGTTTAGCAAAGGAGTGGTGGTGATCCTGTGGGCCAAGGCTTCATCAACTTAGGATCTAGTTGTTTTCCTATATTAGGTTTTTTTTATTTTTTTAGTGAATTTATAGTGAGGTCCCATTGTAATTTGCAATCTATTTCAATTTTAAAAGGGTTTGCCCACACTAAATCTTCATCAAAAACCTCATTGTAAATTCCCTCACTTTATTTTACTTTTCTATTGTAGTTGCATTTAGTGTAGTTTGTGTATTGGTTAGAAGTGTAACTCATATAGATTGGGTCATTCATTATAATTGTTAGATCTTATTTAGGGTTGTTGCATTAGTTGTGCACCTATCTAACCCTTGGGTGGATAGCATGTAGGAAGCATTATTTTATTTTGTTTGTATTGCATTGCATGTTTGCTGCTTTATGGTGGGCAAAACTCATTGATAGTAAGGTCTCCACACGAACCCTTATAAGAAAAGGACTAGATTTCATCACTAGATCCTTAGCCAACCTAGGTAATTAAATTGATCCTTGTATGCTGGTGATCCTGGCCATTAATCTTAATTTACAATTAAGTAGCAAGAGACCTAGGGTTTTGAGCTCATAGGACCCTTTTTGAAAGAGGTGATCTATTATCACTCCAGTGGCTCTTGAACTTTGTGGTTATGGTGGGTATCAAAATCCAAGTGATTTTTTCACATCTTTTATTGGTGGATGTTGAGGTCTAAATGACTCCTTTCATGAGAAGTGTATTAACCACCTTGGGAAAGATCTAACCACTAAGCAATAGTCAAGTCTAGATTGAAGGAGGAGCTATCTAGCTTTAGGTTTAAAAGCTACAATCTCATAGATTAACAAAGATCATCAAATCAAGCTTGTTAACATAAGGGATTGTTTTTCTTACATATCACATAGAGTTAGGAGTCATATGTAGAGTTAGGTTGCATCATTTAAATAGGTTTGCATTATAGTGCATGCAAGGTCGTCGATCTCAGAACATAGAATTAGTACCATTTGATCACCACTTTGAATGTACTCATAGGCAAGGGGTGAGAAACTAATTTACTAACCCCATGGTTGAACCACTAGTAGAAGTTGACGCCAAGGCTATTAGATATTTCTATGTACCACTTCAATTAAATACCCCATCATGCATCACATTGCCATCGACAAATGCATAGCACTTTGAACTTAAACCTAGAGTCATAAAATTACGTCCCACATTTTATGGTCGAAAAAGAGAGGATATATACTTACATACCAAGGAATTCCTTGATATTTGTGCCACATTCAAATACTGTAATGTTATGAATGATTCTATTAGGCTTAGGTTATTCCTTTTCTCATTAAAGGATAAAGCTAAATCAAAGGCTTAATTCTTTAGATATCAATTCCATTTCCACATTGCACTAGTTGTCCAAGAAATTCTTAAATAAATTCTTTTGGGTCCATAAGACTAATGCTCCTTTTAGGGAGATCACTAATTTCTAATAGAGAGATGATGAGAAATATTATGATTGTTGGGAAAGATGGAATGAAGTGCTGCAGAAGTACCCTCATCATGCATTTGAATAATGGCAACAGGTTCAGTATTTCTATGAACCATTAACACCTTAAAATAGATAGATGGTAGATGTAGCTAATGGAGGAGCCCTCATGTTGAAAAATGAGATAGAGGCCTGGGAATTTTTCCAAACTCTAGTAGGAAATTTCCAACAATGGGATTTTTCTAATAGGACAGAAAGACATACTTAACCACAAAGAAAGGAGGCTTATATGAGATAGGAGTGACCTCGTAAAGAACACATAGGCTCAACTCATTGGATGACAGAATGGACAAGCTTGAAAATATATGCTAGACAATCAATTCCAACATAAATACTTTCATGGTTGTTAATGTAAAACCTTCACAAGAGGTATGTGCTATTTTTTATAGTCCATCACATTTAACTACAACTTGTCCAACGTATGATAGCACTTGGGTTAGCCTAGTTCAATTTTTTCCAAAAAATTGGGAGTCATGGTAATTAAAATTGGGGAGAGTAAGTTAATCCCCTCTTGCATGATCACCAATTGGAGAGTTTGTGTAGATTATCGAAAATTGAACACAGTCATGAGGAAAGACCACTTCCCTCTACTATTCATAGACCAATTGCTAGAAAGTTAGCTAGATATAAGTACTACGACTTTCTTTACGGTTACTCTGGCTACAGACCCTCTACTTTCTTTACAATTACTTAGGAGAAGACCACCTTCACTGGTCCTCTTAGATTCTTTGCCTACCGTCATATGCCTTTTGGACTTTGCAATGCTCTAGCTACTTTCAAAGGTGTATGTTGAGTATATTTTTTGATATAGTGGAGATGTTTTTAGAAGTGTTTA
The DNA here is from genome assembly GCA_035236585.1 of Warburgia ugandensis. Classification (NCBI taxonomy): domain Eukaryota; kingdom Viridiplantae; phylum Streptophyta; class Magnoliopsida; order Canellales; family Canellaceae; genus Warburgia; species Warburgia ugandensis. The sequence continues at coordinate 67,445,969 of CP141126.1, read as the reverse complement.
TGGATGATTTATCAGTGTTTGGATCTTCTTTTAATGAATACTTGTACCATTTAAAACTTATCCTTGCTAGGTGTCAAGAAAAGAACTTAGTATTAAATTAGAAAAAATGTCATTGTATGGTTCAAAAAGGCATTATTTTAGGCGACATTATTTCACATAATAGTATAGAAGTGGATAAATCCAATTTGGACTTAATCAAGGACTTTAGTAAAATTACTAAGCCCTTATGTAATTTATTATGAAGGAGTAATCTTTTGACGTTGGTGATGACTGTATAAGAGCACTTGAGTGCCTAAAGGCTGAGTTAACTTTTGCACCTGTTATTTGACCACCAAACTAGAATGCATGATTTGAAATAATGTATGACGCTTCAAACTATGCAACCAGGTCTGTGTTGGTGCAATATATTGATAAACTTGTCCGCGTCATAGATTATGCTAGCAAGACACTCAATGATGCCCAACTCAATTATTCTACTACAGAAAAAGAGTTATTAGCAGTTGTCTTTGCCCTAGATAAATTTAGATATTATTTATTAGGATCTAAGGTCATTGTCTATTTGGATCATGTGCACTTAAATATGTTCTTTAAAAAAAAAAAAGATGCAAAACCTAAGCTGATCTGATGGATACTATTGCTACAAGAATTTAATCTTGAAATTTGGGATAAGAAAGGTTTCAAAAATGTTGTAGCAGACCACTTATCTAGGCTAGTTATGTAGTCCACTAGTGAGGATATGCCTATAACAGAGACATTTCTTGATGAACTATTGTTGCACATTTTCGAATTACCTTGGTATGCAAATATAGTCAATTATCTTGTCATTCATTAAATGCCTAGTCATTGGTCTAAGGTTAGACACTTTACATGAGATGATTCTTACTTATTTAAGTACTATCTTGATTGGGTCATTAGGAGATGCATACCTGATAATGAACATCATAAGATCATTTCCTTTTTTCCATGACCATGCAGTAGGGGTTTTTTAGTTGTAGATAGCTACAAAAATTTTACAATGTTGTTTTTATTAGCCTACCATTTTCAGAAATTCACATGCATACTGCATATCATGTGCCAGGTGTCAATAGTTAGGAAGCATAAAAAAAAAAAATTTCCTTTAATCCCCAATTTGATCATGAAGCCGTCTGATGTTTGGGGCATTAATTTTATGGGACCTTTTTCCAACTCTTTTGGTTATTTGTACATCCTCGTGGGGTGGATTATATATCAAAATGGGTAGAAGTTATACTGTGCCAAACCAATGACCACAAGGTGGTGGTCAAGTTCATAAAAGTGTTTGAGAATTTAATGAAGAAATATTGGTGCTACCCATAATCATCCTCAAACAAGTGGATCGGTAGAAGTTTTTAATAGGGAGATAAAGGGAATTTTGAAAAGGACAGTTAATCCAAATAGGAAAGACTAGTCTTTTAGGCTTAGTGATGCATTATGAGCCTATCAAACTACATATAAGACTCTTATAGGCATGTCACTTAATCCTCTAGGCTATGGAAAGGCTTACCACCTTCTAGTCAAATTAGAGCATAAAGCATATTGGACCATTAAAAAGCTCAATTTTTACTTAGATACTATTGAAACCCATAGAAAACTCTAACTAAATGAGTTGGAAGCGATTAAGAAGGATGCATATAAGTCAGCAAAGAGAAACATAGGCCTAATGAAGAGTTATTATGATAGGCATATCTTAAGAAATTCCTTCACCCGAGGATAAAAGGTCCTTTTGTATAATTCTAAATTGCATCTATTTCTAGGAAAACATAGATCTCAGTATACTGAACCCCACATAGTACACACTATATATCCTTACGGGGTTGTCACGATAGAAAAGGATGGAGAGATCTCCAAACTTAATGGACAAATATTGAAACCCTTCCTAGAGTTGATAAACCCTTAGCATCTTCCATGACACCTACATACATTACACGAGTTGCATTCATCATTATCATTGTATAACATGTCTGCCTAAAGATGTTAAACTTAGCACTCACTAGGAGGTGACCCGGGGTTTTTAGAGACTCATTATTTTGTATTATCAATTTAACAATATGGATGTCCTAAATTGCAAAACATTGGGGACAATTTTTAGTTTAGGTTGGGGGATGTAGACATGCATGAGATGTCTAGTTTTCTTCATATGTTAAAAAAAAAAATTCACAATTTTTTTTTGTTTTCAAAAGTTTTGTAGGTCAAGCTCCTTTACTATGATGAGAATTGGATTGTCTGAAGATTAGTAATTCTCCTACTTTAACTTCATAATAGAAATGCATATGGTTAATTATGCATTTTATTCATGCCATAAAGTATTTTATAAAAGTTAAATCTCATAACATACTTACACACAATGCATAAGTCTACACTAATAGATGGTTATGAATTAGAGACCCTGAGCAAAATTAGTGAAGACCTACATGCCCTATGAGTATTAAAGATTATCATCTTTCAGTGGCTTATATATAATTCCTTATTTTCTTCAATGAGCATTACTTTGAAGATCCTCGTATCTTTGTTTTGGTCAATTACGAAGAATAAAAAAGGAGTACTAAATTTCTTTCCTAAATACTTATTGAATCTTATAGGTTTTAAGAAACCTAAAAAATCATCTAGGCCATCCTTATTTAAGCCCAAAGCTATAAAGCCTACCTAGTAATGTATACCACTAGCTAGACCCTTCAGCCTCTTGGTAAGCCTTTTCTTTTCAAAACCCCATTTACCTTAACCCAAAAACCCTTGTTGAAGTATCCATTACCTATCTTTCAAAATCAGCATATATTGTAGAAAAAGATAAAAAAGGCAAAAAATCTAAGAAGTAAAAAATATTAAGGTGTTTACATAGGAACATAAAAAAAATAGAAACATCAAGAAAAACAAAAGTGAAGAAGAAAAATAGAAAAGAAATTCACGTCAAATGTACTCAAAAGAAAAAAATTGTCCAAACAAATATACATTGAAGACCTCTATTCATATTTGAAACTTTTAATCCTTATACCCTTCTTTTTAGAACCATTTCCAAGCCTATATTTTGTCCAATCTAAATACATATTAATCTTATGGTGGAAGATAGCCTTAATGAGGATATAAATAGGAAGCAATTAAATTGAACGACCCCAATTGGTCTTTGTAATGGCATCCATTCTTAGGGATTATAATTCTTTGCCTCATGTGTGCTTAAAAGAAATAATAAGTAGCTTTGGAACTGGTCACATAAAGGGAGAAATTTGTTTGACCCATTTTCACTAAGAGCTTTATTTTTTAGTGTATACTAATGAGAATTTGAGGTCAATACATCTTTCCAAACAAGAAAAAAACATATCTTATTAGTGGTCCTAATTTATGTAGATTGTACACATACTACCCTCCAAGATATAATTGAAATGAAATGGGTTTGGTATGTGGGTAATTTGCAGAATTTTCCATTCATCTTTATCAGGATGTTAAAAGCTAATAGAGTAATAATGGTTGAGAATTCTCTAAGATAAACTAAGGACTTAACCTTAATGAATGTTAAGGGGGATGCCCCAAGATAGGTTGAGGTAGCCCAAGATAGGTTGAGGGACCCAAAGAGGACAATATCGGCTCCGCTGTGCCACTCTGATACACAGAACGAGGCCTCTGGGGGAAGTCCCAGAACAAAACCTTGAGGGTTGGCCAAGATGGGTTGAGGGTTGACCTTGTGAGGGGACCCAAGATACTCTGAGGGGACAATATCATCTGCTGCGTATCTCTGATAACAGGAACGAGAACTTTTACCCTGTAGGGGGGTGAATGCAAAACCCGTGGGACCTGCGGGCCCTGTATGGTACAATATCGTTACCGTGGACCCTTCATGGGGGGTGTGTCAAATGGTATCAGAGTCAGTCTCCTCGTGGTGATGGGTGGCTAACCACATGCGTGCCTCGGTCACACGAGGGCGTGTATCCCCTAAGGCTGAGGGGGTGACTGTTGAGAGTTAGTCCCATACCGCCTGGAGAGGGGAGCTGGGCTAAGTGATAAGGAGTGGGAACACTCCTCACAGTAACGAGGCCTCCTGAGGGGTGAAGCCCAAGAGGGGTGAGGGACCTAAGGGAACAAAACCTTGAGGGTTGGCCAAGATGCCTTGAGGGTGGAATTTTGTGGTTATATTCACTACAAACTCTCATGAGGCCTAACTCATCCACTAGGGGTAATTTGAGAATTTAAGGGCTTGTTGCATATGCTAAATGTAATCATGACTACCTTCAAAAAATGGCAACCATTTTTATTTTCATGATTTTTCACATGTTTTGTTATGGACTAGAAAAATGCTAGTTGGGGTGTGATAAGTGTTCAATTTTGAATAAGGAGTACCAAATTAGTAGCCCATGTGTTATAAAATATGGTGTTATTTCTAGGGGTCTTTTAGAAATTTGTAACACATGCATTTCTAACCTAATAATTGAAAAGTTTGATATTTTGCAGGTTCAGGAGCTAATCTAGAGTAAGTATGTGAATCATCATAATTTGTTAGGATTTAATTAGGGATTTTCATCTTTTGTAGGTGTTGAGAATGTGATCTAAAGGCTTAGATTGATTGAGATGAGAATTGAAGATCAAGATGGAAAGATCAAACCAAAACCTAAAATGACATCAATCCATGGCGTGATGAAGGTTCAAGGCCATCCTAAGGCAACCAAGAAGGAAATGGGAAGCATTAAAGGTGATTAAAATGATCCATGCTAGTAAGCCATGCATTACCATCACTTTGTATGATAATTGGAGCAATTTATGAGGTTTCCAAGTCTATATAGGAAAACTGGGGTAGTCAAGCCATTCAAGTTTTGAAGCTAAATGATTTAGCCATTCATGCCATCCAGCCACATGAATCCATGCCACATGGAGTGACATTATTGGAGGAGACTTTTTAAGCAATTATACTATGTTAAAAGTGTGATTTGTAAGGGATAATTAGATGATTTTGAGTAATATTTGTAAAAGGTAAAATGATCACGCATAGGTGGACCAATTAAGAGAGAAAACACACTTTCCACTATCCATATTTTCCTCCAACTAATTAGGGTTCCCACATTTTTGGCTTTAGGAGGGAGCCACCTTCTTAAGAAGGTGATGCCTCCCCATTGCTTAGTTGGAAATTTAAGTGGTATCCTAATTAGGAAACTCCTAGATCTACTTCAAGTCAAAGCACATCAAAACCCTAGATCTTTTCCAATATTTCCTACCATTTTTCTTTCTATTTTTCTTACTTTGCAACAATGAAAGTACCATGCAACTAGAAGGGAAGGAGCTGCAAGCTACATTCCTAAGAAGGTTATGCCTCCCCCCATTCTAATTACATGGCAGTTACCTTGCACCACCATGACATCACTTGCTTACATCATTCTTCCACCACCACCTAACATTCTTTATTGAATTCCTAAAATTATATCCACTTTTCCTTCCTCAATTTAGTCCTCACCAAAGTAGAAACCTGCATCTATAAGTAGTCCCTAAATTCCATATTTTTTTTTTCTTAAGTAGAGGTTGGTGACAATCCTTGAAAAATAACACTCTTATTTTAATGAACTTTGGAGCTGGACTTTGTATTTATTTTGGGTTGTTCTTCCTTTGGATTTCTTAGTTATTTCTCTCATTATTTGCACTTCAATTCCAAGTTTGTAGTTCAGTTTCATTGCTTTGATTTCATAGTTGTTTTGTCTATGTTTTTGTTCTCTAATTCCAGACACCTCCTTCCACTTGGCTTTACCTATTTTCTTTTCTTCATTTTCTTAGTTTCTCTTGTCATTCTCTCAAGATTCAAGTTAATTCTTCTCTGGTAGTGATAGCTAAGACAAGAGGAAGCTTAGATCCTTGAATTTCCCCTTGGAATTTTGCACTTTTTCCTTTAACTCTACTTAGTTTTAAGCATATTTCCCCATAGTTAGTTCATCTATTCATCCATCTTCTCTCTTGAATCTCTTTCTAGGTTATCTTTGCATGTTATCTTACTTTATATTGTGAGCATTTGATTGTGTTTTTATTGTCTTTTAGATTAAGTTTTGTGAGCAATTTCTAGATTATATACCTGTTTTATGCTCACAAAATTTGGTGTAATTTGGCATTGATTTAATAAAAATCTTTGAGGATTCTTGTTCTTGTTTTTTCTTATATCAATGTACTTCAGATTTGGATGTTTTATAAAGTCAATTTTTAGAAAACCATCTTCAAAAGCCTTAATGTTCTTGATAAACCTTAGCGTCATCTCATTTTTTCTTGTCTTCCCATTGACTCTCTTCATCTAATGGGTAGAATGACAGCCTTCACCTCCTATTCTTCTCTCTCTCTCTCTCTCTCTCCTCATACTGTCACCTCTCTTGTCATCCATTTGCGAGATTTTAACTGCTTGTGGCGTGAAAAACATGGTAAGAACATTAAACCCTTTTGTTGTCCTCCATTTTTCCTCTTACTAATTTTGTGTATCATATAGTAGATGAAGTGGGTTTTGTACTATGGATGTTGGGGTAGAGTTCTTGGTTAGGTGTTCATGATTCAGACAAAAAATGTACGATTTTAGTGGAAAGAACAATTACTTCTTGATCTAACCCTCATATGAGAAAGGGAACACCTCATGGTTTGTGGTTCTCATCCAAAAATAGGGTTTGAGCATGAGATATATCCTATGATGAAAGAACTAATTAGTTGGGCACAAAGGCTATATAAACTACAAATCATGAGTCATTGGCTCTTAAAATCTCATCTTGGTTGATGATGTCAGTATTGAAGTTTTTTTATCAAAGGAATTGTGAGAGTGTGGTGTGAGCCAAATACTAATATACTAGATTTGCATGAAATAGTTCCAAATAAGCTCTTTGATCATGTGCCATATTATATTAATGAGATGAATACTATGTAACATTTGATATATGTAATAAATAGATGGTGAATGAGAATTTATCCAAAAATTACATTATTTGCATATTTTTGGGGTTGTTTTCATTTATATATGTTCTAAATAAACATTAAATTGTTTAAAAATTTAGCCAGTATCTTTCTTATGAGTTTTTAAAGAAATTTGTAGAAAATGACTTGAAAAATAGCTTTTGAAAATAGTTTTACAAAAAATCAACTTTAAGAACCATTTTTAAAGTTAGCCTTTGAAAACTAACTTACAAAGCATTTTGAAAGTTAGTTTCTGAAAGTCATCTTTAAAAAACTATTTTTTAAAGTTGGTTCTCAGAAACTGACTTTAAAATCCTTGATGTTCTTTGATAAGTGTTTAATTTTTCACCTAATTAGTATCCATGTGTTATAACTTATAGCCTTAAATTAGGGTTTTTAGAACAAAATTCACAACACATGCATTTTTTACCTAATTAAGCAAATGTTTGTTATTTTGTAGGTCTAGAAGCTAGCCCAAGGTGAGTATGTGATTAATCCTATTTTTATATTATAATATTTGGATTTTTCACTATTTGTAGGAATTAAGACATTGATCCAACAATTGAGATTGATTGAGATGTAAATTGAAGATCAAGATCAAAAGATCTAGTCAAAGCCTCAAATTTATCACTTCAACATGAGATTAAGTGCAATATCATTTGAGGACCAATAATGGATGTTATTAAAGGAGCTAAAGATGACCAAAATGGGTCCATGAAGTAAGACATGCATTCTCACCACCTTTGCATGGAAGCCAGTTAAGCCACCTTAGCCATATAAGCCATCAAGCTTAGCTAAATGGAAGACTAGGATTGGAGGAGATTCAAGAGAGTTATCTATGAGTTATTTTGAAGATAATTAAGGGAAAATCTATGAGGATAAGTTAGAAAATGGACCAATAGGATGAAAGCCTTCAAATTTTGAGCTTTTCCCACTTTTTTACACCTTTTTTTTTTTTTTTTTTTTATCACTTTTTATCTCATCACCAAAGACCACCATGAGTTTGAATTTCTATTCAAGAGTCTTGCCATTCCACAACTCTTCCCCATTCCTAAACTCCCTTCTTGACAATCCAACTAATCCCCACATCCTTGAAAATCACTTAGCTAATCAATTTTCCCCATGTCACCCCACTTTCCTTCTGAAAAAAAAAGAAGACACATATATCGTTTTCAAAATTAGAAACCAGTCAGCCGATGCTTCTTATCTCTCTCGTATGTCACATTTATGACATCATCTTACTAATTTATCTTCCACCTAACCTTCCTCATTCAATACCTTACTGCTAGGGCCACTTTCCTTATGTTTTCACCCCTTCCTAAGTTAGGAAACCACTAATCTATATATAGGCCCATAGTCCATACGAATTTTCTAAGTAGAGGTAGGTGACACACCTTGAAATCAACCTTTGTTTGGTGTTATTTGCTGCTGGAATTTGGGATTTCTGAGATTCTTTTCTTCCTTTGGTTTTATAGTTATTGTCTTAGTTATTTTCTCTCCAATTCAGGTTAATAGTTTTCTTACTTTGGTTTAGTTTTTATTGCTTAGCTTTCATTGTTTTGCTTTCTAGTTTTACACCTTTCTTTCCATCTAGCTTTATCCTTTCTTCTTTACCTCAATTCCACTTGTTTTCATTGTTATTCTCTCAAGATTTAAGCTAGCTTATCTCTGTTAGTGACAGCCAAGAGAAAAGGTAGCTTAAATCCTTGATTTCCCCACTTGAATTCCATGTTTTCTACCCTCTTTTTCTCTTAGTTTGAGGCTATTTTCCCTTAGTTAGTTCACACACATAGCCTTTGTTTCTCTTAGATTTATTTTTGGGTTTTCTTTACACGTCATTATACTTTGGAGTGTGGACATTAAATTGGAATTTTTTTTTTTGTTTAGATAGGATTCTAGGCATTAGAAAAGTGAGAAATTTTCATTTTTGGTGGACAGTTTTATGCACATAATTTTGATGTAAATTGGATACAATTCAATAAATTTTTGTGGGAATTCTTATTATGTAATGTTTCTTTCATTAATGTACTTTGGATCTCGGTTTCTTTCTTGCATAAAAGTTAAGGTTTCAATAGCTTTCTAATGAAAGATTTATTGACTGTTCTTAAGTACCAAAATTTGGGAATTGGTTTTTCCTTAACTTTGTGCTTTAATTTCAGCAATCTAAACATCTTATTTTTCTAAATCATTAGATATCAATTTAGATTTTCATATTTATATTAGGTTCCATAGTTAGTTTGCATAGTAACTCACTATAGGTGCATTAAATTTCTCCATCTTTTGGGCTTCAAAATCATGCACAAAGTCCATAAACCATGTGCAATGGTCGTAAATCCCATTCCTTTTAGTTTCTCGATTAATTTAGTTACTTAATTTAGTTTTAGAAGTAGTTAATTCATTGTTTGCATCTTATTTTAGGTTTAGAAAGTTTCCTTTTTGAATTTTAGAAATTTTCATTTTTAGGAAGTTTTAGGATTTAAAAAGTGAAAGTCTCTTTAATTGTAGTTTCCATTTGCATACATGTTTCTAATTTCATAATAAAGTTTGTTAGATCTCATTATTTATTTGTTTTTGCATGTTATTTTAGTTTTATAAAGTTTCCTAAATTGGTTTTCAAAAGTTTTTAATTCTAGTTTAGGAAAGTTTCCATTTTAATAGTTTCCTTAGTTTATGCTTCCTAAATTATTCTTTATAAATCCTGACATCATCTCATTTTTTCTTATCTTCCCCATTGACTCTCTTCATCTAGTGGGATACATGGCAGCCTCATGCTCCTATTCTTCTATCTCTATCCATCTTATCACCCTCCTGCAGTCTGTTTAAGAGATTTTGACTATTTGTGGCATAAAAACACAATAAGAATAGTAAACCCTCTTACTGTCATCTATTTTTCTTGTTACTAATTTTGTTTATCATATTGTGGATGAAGTGGGTTTCATCACTATAGATTCTGGGGTTATGGTCTTGGTTAGATGGTCATGATTTAGACAAAAATCATGAGATTTCAATGGAAAGAAAAGCTGCTTCTCAATCTAACCCTCTTAAGAGAAAGGGAGTGCTTCATGGCTTGTGGTTCCCTTCCAAAATTACAGTTCAATGAAGAGAAATATGCTTACAATGAAGAAGCTAATTAGTTCGGCACAAAAGGTTATAAACAACTCCAAATCATGAGGCACTAGCTCTTAAAATATCATCTTGGTAGAGGATGTCAACATTGAAGCTTTACCAATCAAAGGAATTATGCAAGTGTGATGTGAGCTTAATACTAAGAGGTTATATTTTCATAAAATAGCTCCAGATTAGCTCTTTGATCATGTGTTAGCTTGTATTAATGAGATGGAATACTATATAATATTTAACATAGATAATAAAAGGATTGTATATGAGAATTTATTCAAAAAATACTTGATTTACTTGTTTGTATGTTTGTTTTTATTTATATATGTAAATAATATGTGATTAAATGTTGAATTGCATGAAAAATTGGTCGTTGTCATTCATAGGAGGGGTTTTTAAAGACAATTTTAAGAAATTGACTTGAAAATAGATTTTAATGATGATTTTCTAAAAAATTAACTTTAAAAACCATTTTTAAAATTGGTTTTTAGAAAACCTGCATTTATGCTTCACTTTACCTTCTTGCCCTATTCCCTATAGGAGATCTCTCTATGTATCATTGTCGTGCCCCCCTCTCAAAATATCTACTATGATTCACCAGCGATGAGTAAGTCTCCCATTATCTCTCTCTCTCTCTCTCTCTCTCTCTCTCTCTCTCTCTCTCTCTCTCTCTCTCTCTCTCTCTCTCTCTCTCTCTCTCTCTCTCTCTCTCTCTCTCTCTGTAGTGGCTCATTGAATAATCTAGATTGGTGACCACCTTTTTATTGTCCTCACTCTCTGCTCGTGTCACACATACATAATCGGTCTCAGTAGGGGGTCGAAAAAACTAGACCAGCAACCCCCTTTTTATCTCCTCCCCTCTCTTTGTTCGTGTTGTGCATGTGCAATCATTCCTTCTTAGTAGGGGGTCATCAAAACACCAGGTCAGCGACCCCCTTTTTTCTTCTCCCCTCTCTCTATCCATGTTGAGCATGTGGAATCAAACTTTATAGGGAGTTGTTATAAAAAATAGACCTTCAATCCAATTTTTTTCTCCTCTCTTTTCTCTCTCCGTGATGCATGTGTAATCAGTCTTGGTTGGGGATTGTAAAAAAAACAATCTCATTTTGTTCTCCTCCTCTCTCTGTCCATGTCATGCAATTCGTGTCCATAGGGGTTGCTAGAAAAATAGACTCATGACCCTCCCTTTTATTTTCCTCTCTCTGTCTCTCTCTCTCTCTGTCTCTCTCTGTCTCTCTCTCTCTCAGCCTATTCTTGTAGTTAGTCCAGGTAGGGCATTTTCTAAAAACTAGACTGGTGAACCCCTTTTTATTTTTCTGTCTCTCCTCTCTATCTCATCCATGTGCATAGTCCAATGAACCCCTTTTTCATTTTCCTCCCTCTCTCCCTTGATCAACGAGCAATTTAATTAATCAATTGTATGATTGAAAAAGAAGCAACATGTACCTTTCTAATTTTGTGGGGAATGTATGGTAGTTTTAGCTAATAAATATGGAATATGTGCTTCTAAATAATGTAGTGCCTAAATACTTATATGTATTGTTATGTGTTCATAGCTAATTAGTAGAAGAAAACTAGAACTAGTTTAGGTTACAGAACTAAGAAGTACCAAGAACTAAACCGATACCAAATAATTTGATCCTTAAAGCTGAAACCAACTTGAAAATGGTATGATTCCTATGCTGTTGAATTGTAATGATCTAGTTCAAATTCGAGGTAGTGCTAAACCAAAGTTGAGTCCAACCATTAACTGCCTTAACTATGATGAATGAATTAGAATGGATTTGTTACTGTAAGTTTATATTAATGACTAATCTAAGAACTAAATGTAGAGAAATTACTTGGATCATAAAAAAGTTGCCTTCTTTAAAAGAAGAATGACAACACAATGCTGGAAATTATAGCAAGTTACTATAGTGTAACCCACTTTTGCTTGATGGGCCTCAGATTTAGGGGTCGGCTACATGAATCTTGTTGCTTACTAGTATGATTTGCAATGTCGTTTGCAATGTTAGTTGGAGATAGCTTGATAAATTTGTATGGATTGCGATGTGAGAATTAAAACTATACGCAACTATATACATTGTGAGAATTAAACAACTACCTCATATGTTAAACATTGTCCTTGTTCACTATGTCCAATTGTTTATTTATTGCCAGACATATCTAACTGTTCATTTACTGCTAGACATAACTAATTCCATTGATTTTTTATTTTTTTTTTGGAACTTTATACTTCTTATTACATTGTATTTGTACTTAATGATATTAGATGTACAGTTAGTCATTCTAATTAAGATGGAGACATATATTTGGTTATTCCATATTTCTAAAATGTTGTTCACATTTTCAATGAAATGGTGTGGAGGTTGAGTCTCCATTTGTAATTTGAAATGTGAAATGATGACATATTAGGTGAATTGCATTGCTTGTGTAAAATGCACAAATGTAAATAATTGGAGGAGACGTTGCTGAGCTTTTTGGTAGAAATAAGGAGTTTATTTTACTATCATAACCTATCTTTAAATGCGTTACATCAAATATTTGATTTCATTGTGTTCTTGTTTGTAGGAAAAATGGAACATGAAGAGCATCAAGAACATGAATAATAATCCATTGTAAGTAGTCCTTAAAAGAGAAGTGGGAGAGGATGAATAATGATGGAAAAGGTCACTAAGAGAAAATTCAAGGGAATAAAAGAAGTTGTCACATACAAAAGCATGGGGTAAGAGATAGGTGAAACACCAACAACTTATAGCAGCTACCTTTGCTCCATAGTAAGAAGCATGGTGCTTATTTTGATTGGTGGCTGGAGATATGTGTCGCCAATAATCAAAGCTTCAATATGGGATATGGTAAATGCATGCAAATAGAGTGACGTGCTTATTTCTACTTTATATTCTAGTTTTGATGTACTTGAGGATAAGAAGATATATGCATTGCAAGGAGCCAGTGAGTAATGGAGAAAATTGAGGAACTACCTTGTTCTCAACTACATAGCTCCAAATATAGATGATCTATTGAGGCTGTATAAAGTCCCTTGTATTTATTTTGACATCACTGAGCAAGATGTACTGAATGAATTTGTAAAGATCCACATGACTCCCGAATTTGAGATATGTGCCAAACCATTATTTCATTGAATTAATTATAACATTTGATTAAGTTTAATTAGGTATGCATCTAACATGTAGAAAAAGTGTCCAATCACATGTAGTACCACCTTTCTAAGTTGGGTTATTCTAAATTGAAAGAACATGAAGTATGTATTCATGAGAGTTCATTACTTTCAAACTATAGCATAGTTATAAATATTTTATTATGTAGCTATTGTGTCTAGCTTAACAACAAAAGAATGATGGGACTAGGATGACGTTGCCGTTCTCTGGAAGATGGCACATTCAGTGGGTTCTAATGCCCAAACCTTCAAACATGAAGCTACTATAAGAGTTGCTTTTTGTTAAGTGGTTGCACATGTTTGTTATTGTATGCTTGAATTTTATACGTTAATTGATGGAACTAATAAAGTATTTAAATTATATTTAATAAGGAAAACTGACCAAAGAGAGCTCATCTACAAGAACTCTAAGCACCATTGCTATAAAGGATGACATCCTATATAGGGCTATGTTCAACAAGGAGGAGCACCCTGGAAGAGTAAGGGGCCTATGGCATGGTGTTCTTCCTTCCACCTTATTTTGTTGAAAAATCCAAATCCTAATGAAGAGATGGAATTCCAAAAGTTTAAAGTAGATTTCTGTGATGAGATAAGGATAAATGCAATTAGGGAACTGCTTATGGGAGGTTTATGTGTAGTTCCTAAGACCTCTAAATCCTATGCAAATGCTAGTTGCAATTCTAATTAAAGGTTTATTAACTACATCTAATTTTAATTTAAAGAAATAGTAAGCACCATTGAGGCCGACTTCCTCTTCACCATCCCATCTTGTCACAATAATCAAACCATTACTAGTATTTGTGTTCATTTTAGTTACAAATTGAATGTCTTCAATGAAAATTTTTTATTAGAAATTTGTGCAACTTTACAACAACTATAGGAGGGATCAACTTAAAGTCCCACCATACACCTTCTTCCCTAAGGGGCCTCTACACAATCATTAATGAAGATATGGTAATCAATCATGTATGTCTTGAGAATGGAGTGGTCATTGATGACATAGTTGAAGTACCACTTGTGGATGAGGATCTCATCAGAATTTACTAATGGGATTAACACTAACGCCCTCACATTATCTCCTATCTGGTGTGTGTGTGTGTGTGTGTGTGTGTGTGTGTGTGTGTGTGTGTGTGTGTGAATATCTCCTTTGATAATGGTACTTGACATGACATGTTAATCATTAATGATGACTAATAATTATACCTTTTATGTAGCTTCCTACATGATGTGATGGAAAATTTAGAGATTGAGGTTGTACTTTACCAATTCCTTGACCTTGGTGTCATTTGTGGAGCAATGGAACAATGGGCAATGGAGAGGTGAGTTGCAAATGTTCTGCCAAGGTTCTTTCAAACTTTACAATAGTGGGTAAGTTTAAATGCATTATATGTAATAGTTTATTAGCTCATAATTGATCTTTCATTGGTATCTAATGCATTTGGATTGCATATTTGGAGTTCATGGCTTGGATATGCTCAAATAACCAAGACTCATCACCCAACAAAACTCACTTTTAAGAAGGTCAAGGTATGAAAAACAATTACTCACTCTATTTTATAAACAAAAGTTATAATTACACATACATGGTAGTGATTGAACCTTTCTGTCTTCTTTGTCATACAGTGCCCTAGACAAAATTCTGACTAGGAGTGTGGGTACTATGTGCTGAGATATATGAGAACCCAAGTACGTGTGGTATTCAGGTGTAATGCCTGAGCAATTTGCACTATTTTTAACAAAAATTGGACATTCTATGGGAAATGGATTGTGATGAATGTTTGATTTTATTTAAAATATTAAATGAAGTAATTTGAGAGCAAACTTAGTATCATTAGATTCTACTCGAAAAATGGAATCCAACGCCTCAAAAATCCCCCAAAACAGAGTTCGTATGAAGAAGTTACAGTCATTTAAAGATAGGGGTATTTCTGGAAATTAAATAGAAAAACGAAAAAAACGAAAAAGGACGAAAAACGCAAGGTGCTGTTTTGATAACGGCACCCCCTATAGTCTTCAACCTCTAGACCCTCCCAGAAAACCAGTTTTTCCTGATTTCTCTAGAATACACCAGGGGAAATGGCGGCACCACCATTGAGGGGCACTGCCTTTCACTCCTCTATAAAAACCCCTTCTCCCCCCTCCAAAATCACGAGTTTTTTAGACATTTGGGCTGGGGTTTCCGACTAGAATCGGAAAAGCAGTTCCTTGGGTTTCTTGGCAATGGCCAAGCCCAAGTCAGGCCAGCCATCCCGTTCCCGTTCCCGTCTCCCCATTCCCCTCTCTCCTCTTGTTCCGGTTTGACATTGGGGTTTTCCCCTTCGTGGGTTTGGACAAACACAAAAATCCAATGAGATAGGGTTTTAGATGGAAATGGGGTTCCATCACTGGCAATGGGCACTCCCCAGGCTATCCAGGTAAGACGTCCTTACCTCCCTTCTCCGGTTCCTCCACCTTTCAAGCTAGATCCATGCTGGATCTAGCGTTTCTAGCCATTTTCCAGCCAGAATTCCTGGCAGCAAAATGCCCCAAGACCAGTTCTAGCCGGCTGTGCACGAACACGATATCCCAGGCACACCACTGTGCACGAGGGCACGCGACTATGTATGGGCGTGGCCTCGGTGCGTCCCACGCACAGTCTAGGCTCGACCGGGACGCATGGGCGGCCTGGGAGCCAAGGCACATTTCGATTACACCAAGGTGTGTTCGCGCGAGGTCATCCAGGACGCGCTTCATAGCGCGTCGCTTAGGCATGCTTGTGCACGTGCGAACACTGTCCCAGGTGCGGCCTTCGGGTACATGCGCAACATGGGGCACAGGTACTAGCTCGACCAGGATGCACGGGGTGCCCTGAGAGCTGAGACGCGCCATGCTACAAGGTGCGTCTATGTGGTGATACATGTCATAGCGCGTCACTTGAGCATGCATGTGCATGTGCAAAATGCGGTCTCTTGCACGGCCTTTAGGAGCACACTGATGTGAGGCGGTCGCGGTTCAACCAAGATGCATGGATGTCCTGGGAATCGGGACATGCGGACCTAATGAGATTTTAAAATTAGGATCATAGGACCATTTATAGAATTTAACTATTGAATAAGTAGGTCCATATTATAGGAGCTAGCCTGGCAATGAATTAGGCAAGGACCCTTGACCCTAAATAGCAGATTTAACAATCTAATGTCTAAATAGATTAAAACTAATGAGGACTCCTTGTATCCATTTATACCCAGGAGTTTATAAATGAGACCCAGGGACGGGTTGAGTACTAAAGGACGCGACTCCAGGAGACTTTGAGGTAGGTGCTCTATCGCTACTAGACTTTTTAAAAGAGCCATGATTGTTTTATGCATGTTTTAAGTATAAGTTATATAACTTGTTTAGCATGACTTAATTCAGCATAGATATGATAAATGCTTTATGCATAGATATGTTTTACAAATAATTGCATATACATTATGCATAGATATGTTTTGTAAACAAATGCATACATTGCATGATTTGTGAGCATTGAGTTTTTGAAAGATTGCATGTCCTTGAGGGTAACCGAAAGATGTTGGAGTGTTGAAAAAGAGGTTTTTGGCTTGGTTGATCGTATATGATTTGGGCTAATATGCTCGGGAGCGCTATGCGAGAGGTCTGGGGTGGCCTCCCAGCCTCTACCACTATTAGGTGGATGGGTACCATGCCCAAAAAGGGCAAGTCCCTGCTTCGACTGCATGTGGTACAGGGGGCTACCACTGGTGTCACGACATTGGGTCGAAGTGTCATATGCCCCGTGGAGGTATATGACCCTGTGTCCCTAGGTACTCGGGGACCACACGGCAGTGAGGTCGTGGGCATAGTTGACCCTATGGTTTGAGGATTTATTTGCATTGGATATGGCATGACATGAGGTTGGTCGACCATACCATATATCCATGAGTTGGATTCAGTGGAGCATCTTATGCATATCATTATGTTTATGATATATGATACTTTCGACTTGGATTATGCTATTCTTTAAGTCATCAGTATTTCAATTCGACAATGGTTTTTAATATCGATATTGAACATGATTGTTCGAACATGCACATGTTTTTAAGAGCAAATTATTTTAAACATAGCATGCATCGCAAAACTAGTAGTGATAAACTCCTACTGAGTATAGTATATACTCACCCTATCCTTAACATTTTTCAGGATAGTTCCACTCATAAATAGAAGACGTCTCAGGAGATATTAGTGCTACGAGCAAGTGAATAAACAAAGGAGACAACTATACATGTGAGTAAACTCTCTACGCTTTGGACATGTATTTGTATTTAATTACAGTTGGGCTATGTGCTGTGACTGGATAGACCTAGGGAAAAACATTTATGATTTCTGAAGTTTTTCAAAAACTACTTTGATTGTTGTGAAAGCAAATGACACTCGGGGTTTTCAAAATGAGTTTAAAACTAAAGTTTTTCTGCTGCATTGCATGGTTTTTATAAAGTGGTTTTCAAATAGGGATGCATCCCGCCTTAGGGATTAGATATTTCATTTAACAATGCATGAAAAAAACCGGGTACTCAGAGCCCAGGTTTTATCCTTTCACAGCCAGTCCAGCATGTCCAAGGGTCATAGACAATAGAGAAAATCAAGAAGAAGAAGTATAAATAGGAGTAGTAGAGATGACTACTTCTATTTGAGGATTACAATATTAATGCATAAGGCAGTTCACCATAAATAAATAGGTGAAACATAGCTTGGTTTAACAAATAATTAGGCAAAGGATAGTGCAAACCTTATCCAAAATCTAGTCTAAGACGACTTAAGGATTACGGATTGTTGTGTGGTGCAAATATAAAAACTCATATATGGATCATATTATGAGAATGATGAATGAGGATGTTAGTGAACTTATTGGTAGATAGTTCTGACCTACAATAAAGTAATCTCATCAAAGATGAGAAAATGAGAAAATTGAAGAACCTAGATGGCTATCTTACCATCATAAAGAATACCAGAATATGAGTACACTATCACAAGGATATGATATAAGTATGATAGGGGAGGTAAAAGATAGACTTTGAGAAGATATTGATGAAAATCTAAGAGGGATGAGAATGCAAGATGATATTAGTAGATGACTGTGACTCGAACTAGGTCACAAAGGTATGGATCCTGAAGGACTTACCTCAATTTTTGATAACTTCATTGGAGTCGTATGAAGAGTGAAGTGCTATCGAATAATAACTACCAGAGTATTATAGAGCAAATTAGAAGATGTATACAAGTGACATATTATGTGATAAAGAGAAACATAACACAAATATGATAGGGAAATGAATTTGACCGAGTTATCAAAAGATTTTGATGATAATACTAAGGATGATAATAGATTGATCCTAACATGAACTTGTAAGAGAAGTATAGCATGATCAAAACATCAATGTCATTATTAAGACATTGTATGAATTTTATTGAGGCTATAGGCAATTAAGGATTTCAATGATATTAGAAAACTTAAATGAAAGCATTGATCTAGAAGTATTAAGTTTCTCTTGACTGCCACGTAGATCAAATATATGCAACCACTTAAATGAAAGCATTGATCTAGGAAGACAAAAATGAAGATTTTGAAGAAAAGAGAGGAAGAGATAGAGATGTAACTACCAGTATTCAATGAATATTGAATATTCAAAAGAAGAAGATCATGACTTTATGGAGATACATACAATTCTATCATCTTGAATCCCATAGGAAGGTAGATCAAACAAATGCAAAGAAATGATGATAGATGAGTTGGTGATCTTATTGTAAAAAGAGTATAAAAGAGAGAAAGCATATGTGGTTTAAGACTTTGAGTAGAGTATCGAATTTCAAGAGATTATGCAACAAGAAATTTTCGAAGAAGAATGGTGACTAGCTAGAAATTAAATTCTACAAATGGTTTGATATCAATTAGATTCTTATCGGATCCATTAGCTTATGGGGAACACCAATGGATATAATCCATAAAAAGGAAAATTTGGTGATATCACACCTTGCCAATAAAATATATTGAAAAAGGAATTAAGCCGAGACAGTGACTTGTCCATTTAGCAAGAAGGGTACCATCAAGGATCAAATTGAGGTCTTACTATTATAGATTGGAAGAGCAAATATCTTAAAACCATTATTTAGTCATTACCTTTAGAGTACTATTGACTAAATAAAGGTATCCCACCCTAATTAATCAAGTATGTTAGTATCTATTAGTTAGTAGTCGAAGTTATATACTCAGAGGAATATTATAAGTATTTAGAGATGAGTTTTCCCTGAAAAAAGTACTTGTTAGACTAAGTCAACTGAGGGTATGAAGTCAGTTGATTAGGCCACATCATGGGGTTGATTAGGCCACATTATGAAGGAGTTACGAGTACGATGAGGACAGTAGCAACTAAGATAAGAAGTGATCTAAACCAATGTGAAATATTTTTCAAACCTTAATAGCTACCATGACAAGGTGTAGAAATTACTTTGGGTCTGAAAGATGCTGCTGACTTGGATTGAAAAGAAAGGCAAATAAGGATTGATCACTTTAGAAGCCCTTGAGCTTATGACATAGATATATCTGAAAAGAGATCAATAGGTAATCAAATAAAGTCTTTCTATATGTCTACAAAAATGTTCCATGCTTACTTGAGTGTTTTTCAAATTTGATGATTAAATAGCTTTAGCATAACTTGATGAAGTAGTTATTGAACGAGAACTGCTATTATAAGCTAAGTATGAGGAGGCACTTGAAGGATAAAATTTGAGGAATTAAGGAAATCACTACTTATACCTCCTACCAATACAGACTACATGGTTGACGAAAAAGCCTTGATACAAGATTGAACAACATATTGATATAGGGAATGGAAGGAGAAAGTTAAGGTGGCCAGCACATTATAAGGTAAGATTCGATGTTACATGGCCTTTAGACAAAAAGATAGTTGTTATGTGCATATACCAAGTACGAAAAATCAATTGAAGGAATTTTCTAAGGACTAACCCTACTAGATTAATTATAGAACTTTTGGATTGAATGGTTACGAAGAAAACCATCAAGCAAAGAAAGGACAAAGAGGATGATGACAAAGGATTCAACAATGACCTACTAAGGGTAATCGGTTATGAATAAGAGACTTTTTGTTTTGCATAAATGGGAACATTATTGAAAATAATGACAAATTAATGTGAATAGTGAGATAGGCCTCTGGACAAGAACATTTAACCCATGATGATGAATCGACTTGAGTTTGGATAAAATCTTCAACAGAGGAAAGCATTTAATGAATTCAATAATTATGAAACTGGATAGGGAGTTAGGACATTTTACTTTCAGTACATGATAAGGTCCTCAATGGAAGATGCTACTAATTGCCTTTCATTTTCGAATGTAACCTTAGTCAAGGAAATCAAGTCACATATGGAAAACGACAGACAGTTGGAATTCAAAGTTAAGTAAGAGTTTGGCTATAGAGCACATGATTCCATATCAGTTATTGAAGTATCTTGGAGACAAATATAAGAAGGAAAGTTAGACACAATAGAAAGAAGGTAGCCTTTTGGACTTGTGGATGATGAAAGAAATCACTAGATGAAAGGGATTATCCTATGATATTCGAAATAAAATAGGAGAAATAAGATAATGTGATCTTGAAAGAAGTATATACATGAATGAAGAAGCATGATCTTACGAGGAGACTATCCTATACATGATGAGAAAAGTATAGGCATCTAAGGATTTCGAGATAGATGATATATAGCTAGAAACTAGTATTGTTAAACTGGCACATATGGAAGTATGCATCAGAGTACGCAGCGAAAGCGGCCCTTATAGGTAAGGCCTTGTAGAAGGAACAATAAAAATGATAAATTGAGGATGAGCCTAAATTAGATTCCTAAGGGGAGAATGCATTCACCAAAAAGTTATCTAAGGGACAAAATACCTTGAAGATGATAATTTATGGAATTTTGAGGAAGAAATTCTTTTAAGGAGGTAATAATGTAATGCCCGAGCAATTTACACTATTTTTAACAAAAATTGGACATTCTATGGGAAATGGACTATGTTGAATGTTTGATTTTATTTAAAATAGTAAATGAAGAAATTTGTGAAGAAACTTAGTACAATTAGATTCAACTCGAAAAATGGAATCAACGCCTCAAAAATCACCCAAAACAGAGTTTGTATGAAGAAGTTATAGCCATTAAAGATAGGGGTATTTCTAGAAATTAAACAGAAAAACGAAAAAAACGAAAAAGGATGGAAAACACAGGGGCCGTTTTGATAACAGCACCCCCTGTCGTCTTCAACCTCTAGACCCTCCCAGAAAACCAGTTTTTCCTGATTTCTCTAGAATACACCAGGGGAAATAGTAGCACCGCCATTGAGGGGCACCGCCTTTCACTCCTCTATAAAAACCCCATCTCCCCCCTCCGAAATCACGAGTTTTCCAAACATTTGAGCTGGGGTTTTCGGCTAGAATCGGAAACCCAGTTCCTTGGGTTTTCCGGCAATGGCCAGGCCCAAGTCAGTGCGGCCATCCCGTTCCCGTCTCCCCATTCCCCTCTCTCCTCTTGTTCCGGTTTGACATTGGGGTTTTTCCCTTCGTGGGTTTGGACAAACATAGAAATCCGGCAAGATAGGGTTTCAGACGGAAATGGGGTTCCATCACCGGTAATGGGCACTCCCCAGGCTGTCCAGGTATGATGTCCTTACCTCCCTTCTCCGGTTCCTCCACCTTTCAAGCTAGATCCATGCTGGATCTAGCGTTTCCAGCCGCTTTCCAGCCAGAATTCCTGGCCGGAAAATGCCCCAAGACCAATTCTAGCTGGCTATGCACGAACACGATGTCCCAGGCACGCCACTGTGCACGAGGGCACACGACTGTGTATGGGCGTGGCCTCGGTGCATCCCAGGTACAGTCCAGGCTCGACCAGGACGCATGTGCAAGATCATCTTGGATGTGCTCATAGCGCGTCACTTAGGCATGCTTGTGCACGTCCGAACACTGTCCCAGGTGCGGCCTTCGGGTACGTGCGCAACATGGGGCACAGGTCCTAGCTCAACCAGGATGCACGGGGTGCCTTGGGAGTTGAGACGCGCCATGCTACAAGGTGCGTCCGTGTGATGATGCATGTCATAGCGCATCACTTGAGCATGCATGTGCATGTTCAAAACGCGGTCTCTAGCACGACCTTTAGGCCCACACGCACGTGAGGCGGTTGGGGTTCAACTAGGATGCACGGGTGTCCTGGGAACCGGGACACGCGGACCTAAAGAGACTTTAAAATTAGGATCATAAGACCATTTATAGAATTTAACTATTGAATAAGTAGGTCCATATTATAGGAGCTAGCCTAGCAATGAATTAGGCAAGGACCCTTGACCTTAAATAGCAGATTTAGCAGTCTAATGTCTAAATAGATTAAAACTAATGATGACTCCTTGTATCCATTTATACCCAGGAGTTTATAAATGAGACCCAGGGACGGGTTGAGTACTAAAGGACGCGACTCCAGGAGACTTTGAGGTAGGTGCTCTATTGCTATTAGACTTTTTAAAAGAGCCATGATTGTTTTATGCATGTTTTAAGTATAAGTTATATAACTTGTTTTAAAACATGTGCATGTTCGAACAATCATGGTCAATATCAATATTAAAAACCTCGGTCAAATTGGAATACTGACGACTTAAAGAAATAGCATAATCCAAGTCGAAAGTATCATATATCATAAACATAATGATATGCATAAGATGCTCAACTGAATCCAACTCATGGATATATGGTATGGTCGACCGACCTCATGTCATGCCATATGCAATGCAAGTAAATCATCAAATCATAGGGTCCAACTATGCCCACGACCTCACCGCGGTGTGGTCCCTGGGTACCTAGGGACACAGAATCATAGCCTCCACGAGGCATATGACACATCGACCCAGTGCCATGACACCAGTGGTAGCCCCCTGTACCACATGCAGTCGACGTAGGGACGTTGCCCTTTTTGGGTGTGGTACCCATTTCACCTAATAGTGGTAGAGGCTGGAGGCCAACCCAGACCTCTCGGCATAGTGCTCACGAGCTTAATAGCCCAAATCATATAAGATCAAACAACGAAAACCTCTGTTTCAAAACCTGTCCTCTTTGGGTCCCTCACAACTGCCTACCCGGTGTCTTTTGGGCACCCCAGCATCTTTTGGTAACCCTCAAGGACATGCAATTTTTCAAGAACTCAATGCTCACAAATCATGCAATATATGCAATTGTTTGCAAAACATGTCTATGCATAATGTATTTGTCATATGCATGTTGAATTCGTTTATAAGATTAAACAAGTCATATAACTTATACTTAAAACATGCAGCCTCAAAACAATCATGGCTCTTTTTAAAAGTCTAGTAGCGATAGAGCACCTACCTCAAAGTCTCTTAGAGTTGCGTCCTTTATCACTCAACCCGTCCTTGGGTCTCATTTATAAACTCCTGGGTATGAATGGATACAAGGAGTCCTTATCAATTTCATTCTATTTAGACATTAGATTGCTAGATCTGCCTTTAGGGTCCATGGTCCTTGCCTAATTCATTTGTCAGGCTAGATCCTATGATGTGGATCTACTATTCAATGGTTAACTCTATAAATTGTCCTCTAATCCTATCTTTATAGTCTCATTAGGTCCGTGTCTCCTAGTTCCTAGGACACCCGTGCATCCTAGTTGAATCGCGATCGCCTCACGTCGTGCGCGCCTAAAGGCCGTGCCAGGGACCGCGTTTTGCATGCGAACGTGCATGCTCAAGTGACGCGCTATGGTGTGCATCATCGCAGGGACGCACCTTTGGTGTAGCATGGCACGTCTCAGCTCCCAGGGCACCCTGTGCATCTTGGTCAACCCAGGACCCATGCTCCATGTCGTGTGCGCACCCGAAGGCTGCACCTGGGACAGTGTACACATTGTCGTATGCCTGGAACCCGTCCCTGGGACCCTGTCCTAGGCACACATGGAGCATGGCATCCCTGGGACCCCTTGTTCATGCAGAGCTGGTTGGGATCGGCTGGGTCATTTTCTGGCCGGGGAATCTGGCTAGAAACTGGCTGGAAATCGCTAGATCCAGCATGGATCTAGCCTGAAGGGTGGAAGAACCCAAGGGAGAAGGAAGAACAGCCTTACCTGGGCAGTTTGGGGACGCCTATCATAGGTGGTAGAGCCCGTTCCAGTTCTGAAACCCTTTGTCGCTAGAAAAGCTCGATGAAGGTAAAATCGTGCAAGGCTAGAATAAGAGAAAAGAGGGGAATGGGGAGACGGAAATGGCCGGCCTGACTAGGGCCTGGCTGTTGCCAAAAAATGCAGAGGAGCTGGGTTGGGATGGGATGGGTTTATGATTTTTTCAGAAACCCCAGTCCCAAAATTGTTGGGAAATGTGTGTTTTGAAGAGGGCGGAGATGGGGCTTTTTATAGCCCTGCTATGATGATGCTACCATTGGCAGTGGAAGATTTCTGGAAAAATCATGAAAAGAGGGTTTCTGGAGAGATCTGGAGGTGGAAGACGACAGGGGGTGCCGTTATCAAAACAGCCCCTGCGTTTTTGCTCTTTTTCGTTTTATGTTTAAATTACAAAACTGTCCCTGATCTTTAAATGGCCGTAACTTCTTTATACGAACTCCGTTTTCAGCGTTCTTTGAGGCGTTGGATTCCATTTTTCGAGTAGAATCTAATGGTACCAAGTTTCCTCACAAATTCCTTCATTTAATATTTTAAATAAAGTAAAACATTCAACACAGTTTATTTCCCATAAAATGTCCAATTTTTGTTAAAAATGGCATAAATTGCTCAGGCGTTACATTATTACCCCCTTAAAAGAATTTCATCCTCGAAATTCCATAAATTATCATCTTCAAGGTATTTTGTCTCTTGGATAACTTCTTGGTGAATGCATTCCCCCCTTTTAGGAATCAAATCTAGCCTCAACCTCAATTTATTATTTTTATTGTTCCTTCTACAAGGCCTTACCTAGAAGGGCCGCTTTCGCTGCATACTCTCATACGTGCCAGTTTAACAATACTGATTTCTAGCTGTAACTCATCTTTCTCGAATTCCTTAGATGCCTATACTTTTCTCATCATGTATAGGATAGTCTTCTCGTAGGATCATGCTTCTTTATTCATGTATAAATTACTCCATACTTCTTTGAGATCATATGATCTTGTTTCTCTTATTTCATAGGATAATCCTTTTTCTTCTTGACTTCCATCTAGTGATCTCTTCATCATCCACATCTCCTTCTAATGGTTGGTTATATGTCATTAGTAAGAGTCCAAAAGTTCTATACTCAATTCGGTAGGGTTAGTCCTTAGGAAATTCCTTCAATTGATTTTTCATTCTTGGTATATGCTCATAACAACTAACTATTTGTCTAAAGGCAACGTAACATTAAATCTTCTCCTTATAGTGTGCTAGCCATCTCACCTTTTCTCCTTCCATCCCCTATGTCAATATATTGTGCAATCTTTTATCAAGGCTTTATTGTCAATTATGCAGTCTGTATTGTCAGGAGATATCCTCATAAGTAGTGATTTTCTCAATTCCTCAAATTTTATCCTTCAAGTGCCTCCTCATACTTAGCTTATAATAGCACTTCTCATTCAATAACTACTACATCAAGTTATGCTGAAGCTATTAAATCATCAAATTTGAAAAATACTCAGGTAAGCATGGAACATTTTTGTAGACATATAGAAAGACTTTATTTGATTACCTATTGATCTCTTTCCAGATATATCTTTGTAATAAGCTCAAGGGTCTCCAAATTGATCAGTACTTATTTGCCTTCCTTTTCAATCCAAGTCAACAGTATCTTTCAGACCCATAGTGATTTTTATGGTTTGTTATGGTATCTATTCAGGTTTGGAAAAATCTGTCTCCCTGGTGGAGATCGCTCCTTATTTTTGCTTCTATCTCAGTTGTTACTGTATTTATTGTACTTGTAGTTCCTTCATGATGTTGCCTAATCAACTTACCTCATACCCTCAAATGACTTAGTCTAACAAGTAACTTCTTTTAGGTAAAACTCATGTCTAAATACTTATAATATCCCTCTGAGTATATAACTTCGACTACTAACTCATAGATACTAACATACTTGATTAATTAGGGTGGGATACCTTTATTTAGTCAACAGTACTTTAAAGGTAATGACTAAATAATGGTCTTAAGATTTTTTGTCTTCCCATCTATGATAGTAAGACCTCAATTTGATCCTTGATGGTACCCTACTTGCTAAATGGACAAGTCACTGTCCCGGCTTAATTAACTTTATTGGCAAGGTGGGATATCACCAAATTTTTCTTTTTATGGATTATATCCATTGGTGTTCCCCATAAGCTAATGGATCTGATAAGAATCTAATTGTAATAATTGATATCAAACTATTTGTAGAATTTTAATTTCTAGTTGGTCACCATTCCTCTTTGAAAATTTCTTGTCGCATAATCTCTTCAAATTCGATACTCTACTCGAAATCTTAAACCCCATATGCTCTCTCTTTTATACTCTTTTACAATAAGATCACCAACTCATCTAGTATTATTCCTTTGCATTTGTTTGATCTACCTTCCTATAGGATTCAAGATGATAGAATTGTATGTATCTTTATAGAGTCATGATCTTCTTCTTTATTCAATATTCATCGAATACTTATAGTTACATCTCTATCTCTTTCTCTCTTTTCTTCAAAATCCTCATTTGGTCTACCTAGATCAATGTCTCTATATGCTTTGTTGCATATAATTGATACTTCATCTATTCCTTTACGTAACATATATGATAAACTGAATGCTTCTCAGAAATTCTAAACTGTCTTAAGATCATTGAAATCCTCAATTGCCTATAGCCTCAATAAAATTCATACAATGTCTTAATAATGGCATTGATGTTTTGATCATGCTATACTTCTCTTACAAGTTCATGTTAGGATCAATCTATTATCACTGATCTATCATCCCTAATATTATTGTCAAAAATCTTTTGATAACTTGGTCGAATTCATTTCCCTATCATATTCGTGTTATGTTTCTCTTAATCACATGATATGTCACTTGTATCTTCTGATTTGCTCCATAATACTCAGGTAGTTATTATTCGATAACACTTCACTCTTTATAAGACTCCAATCAAGGTATCCAAAATTGAGCTAAGTCCTTCAGGATCCATACCTTTGTGATCTAGTACGAGTCACAGTTATCTCCTAATATCATCTTGCATTCTCATCCCTCTTAGCTTATCATCAACATCTTCTCAAAGTCTGTCTTTTACATCCCCTATCATACTTATATCATATCCTTATGATAGTGTACTCATATTCTGATATTCGTTATGATGGTAGGATAGCCATCTAGGTTTTTCGATGTTCTTATCTTTGGTGAGATTGATCTATTACAGGTCAGAATTACCTACTAAAAAGTTCACTAACATCCTCATTCATCATTCTCATAATATGATCCATATATGAGTTTTTATATTTGCACCACACAACAATCCTTAATCCTTAAGTTGTCTTAGACTAGATTTTGGATAAGGGTTGCACTATCCTCTGCCTAATTATTTGTTAGACCAAGCTGTGTTTCATCTATTTATTTATGGTGAACTACCTTGTGCATTAATATTGTAATCCTCAATTAGAAGTAGTCATCTCTACTACCCCTATTTATACTACTTCTCCTTGATTTTCTCTATTGTCTATGACCCTTGGACATGCTGGATTGACTGTGAAAGGATAAAACCTGGGCTTTGATACCAACTGTGACGACCCGAGTTTTCTCATACATTTTTAAATGCAATATCTAATTCCTAAGGCGGGATGCATCCCTATTTGAAAACCATTTTATGAAAACCATGCATTGCAGCAGAAAATCTTTAGTTTTAAACTCATTTTGAAAACCTCGAGTGTCATTTGTTTTCTCAACAACCAAAGTAGTTTTTTGAAAAACTTCAGAAATCATAAATGTTTTTCCCCAAATCTATCCTGTCATAGCACATAGCCCAACTGTAAATAAATACAAACACATGTCCAAAGGGTTGAGAGTTTACTTACATGTATAATTGTTTCCTTTTTTATTCACTTGCTCGTAGCATTAACATAGATGTCCTCTACTCGTGGATGGAATTATCCTGAAAAATGTTAAGGATAGGGTGAGTATATACTATACCCAGTAGGAGTCTATCACTACTAGTTTTGCAATGCATGCTATCTTTAAAATCATATGCTCTTTAAAATATGTGCATGTTCGAACAATCATGGTCAATATCGATATTAAAAACCACGGTCAAATTGGAATACTGACGACTTAAAGAAATAACATAATCCAAGTCGAAAGTATCATATATCATAAACATAATGATATACATAAGATGCTCAACTGAATCTAACTCATGGATATATGGTATGGTCGACCAACCTCATGTCATGCCATATGCAATGTAAGTAAATCATCAAACCATAGGGTCCGACTATGCCTACGACCTCGCTGCCGTGTGGTCCCCGGGTACTTAGGGACACAGAATCATAGCCTCCACGGGGCATATGACACATTGACCCAGTGCCGTGACACCAGTGGTAGCCCCCTGTACCATATGCAGTCGACGTAGGGACGTTGCCCTTTTTGGGTGTGGTACCCATTCCACCTAATAGTGGTAGAGGTTGGAGGCCAACCCAAACCTCTTGACATACTGCCCACAAGCTTATTAGCCCAAATCATATAAGATCAAACAAGCGAAAACCTCTTTTTCAAAACCTGTCCTCTTTGGGTCCCTCACAACTACCTACCCAGTGTCTTTTGGGCACCCCAGCATCTTTTGGTAACCCTCAAGGACATGCAATTTTTCAAGAACTCAATGCTCACAAATCATGCAATATATGTAATTGTTTGCAAAACATGTCTATGCATAATGTATTTGTCATATGCATGTTGAATTCGTTTATAAGATTAAACAAGTCATATAACTTATAGTTAAAACATGCAACCTCAAAATAATCATGGCTCTTTTTAAAAGTCTAGTAGCGATAGAGCACCTACCTCAAAGTCTCCTGGAGTTGCGTCCTTTATCACTCAACCCGTCCTTGGGTCTCATTTATAAACTCCTAGGTATGAATGGATACAAGGAGTCCTTATCAATTTCATTCTATTTAGACAGTAGATTGCTAGATCTGCCTTTAGGATCCATGGTCCTTGCCTAATTCATTTGTTAGGCTAGATCATATGATGTGGATCTACTATTCAATGGTTAACTCTATAAATTGTCCTCTGATCCTATCTTTATAGTCTCGTTAGGTCCGCGTCTCCCAGTTCCTAGGACACCCGTGCATCCTGGTTGAATCGCGACCGCCTCATGTGCGTGCACGCCTAAAGGTTGTGCCAGGGACTGCCTTTTGCATGCGCACGTGCATGCCCAAGTGACGCGCATCATCGCACGGACGCACCTTTGGTGTAGCATGGCACGTCTCAGCTCCCAGGGCACCTCGTGCATCTTGGTCGAGCCAGGACCCATGCCCCATGTCGCGTGCGCACTTGAAGGCCACACCTGGGACAGTGTACACACTGTTGTACGTCTGGAACCCGTCCCTAGGACCCCTTGTTCATGCAAAGTCGGTTGGGACTGGCTGGGTCATTTTTTGGCCAGGGAATCTGGTTGGAAACTAGCTGGAAATCGCTGGATCCAGCATGGATCTAGCCTGAAACGTGGAAGAACCCAAGAGAGAGGGAAGAACAGCCTTACCTGGGTAGCTTGGGGACGCCTATCGCCAGTGGTAGAGCCCATTCCGGTTCTGAAACCCTTTGTCGCCAGAAAACCTCAATGAAGGTAAAATCGTGCAAGGCCGGAACAAAAGAAAAGAGGGGAATGGGGAGACGGGAATGGCTAGCCTAAGTAGGGCCTGGCCGTTGCCGAAAAATGCAGAGGAGTTGGGCTGAGACGGGTTTCCGATTTTGCTGAAAACCCCAGTCCCAAAATTGTCGGGAAATGTGTGTTTTGAAGAGGGGGGAGATGGGGCTTTTTATAGCCTGCTATGGCGGTGTTGCCATTGGTGGTGGCAGATTTCTAGAAAAATCGTGAAAAGAGGGTTTCTGGAGTGATCTAGAGGTGGAAGACGACAGGGTTCACGAGGGTTTTTGGAGAGATCTGGAGGTGGAAGACGACAGGGGGTGCCATTATCAAAATGACCCCCTTCATTTTCGCTCTTTTTCGTTTTCTATTTAAATTACAGAACTGCCCTTGATCTTTAAATGGTCGTAACTTCTTCATACGAACTCCGGTTTTTGTATTCTTTGAGGCATTGGATTCCATTTTTTGAGTAGAATCTAACAGTACCAAGTTTCCTCACAAATTCCTTCATTTAATATTTTAAATAAAGTAAAACATTTAACACAGTTTATTTCCCATAAAATGTCCAATTTTTGTTAAAAATGGCGTAAATTGCTCAGGCATTACACATACTACTCCTAAGGTGAAATAAGACTTTCAATAGGAAAAAAAATAATGTTTAGGATAGGGTTATTAAAGAAATTGGTGTAAGAGTAAACAAAATTGTTTTGAAAAATATGTAAAGGTCTTTTAATAGTGTATTAACAATATTCTTTTCACTTCTGAGAGTGAACATTCTCCTTTTTCTTTGGCTATTCTTTTCTTTTCTTTTCTTTTTCAATCAACTTTGAGTATAACCTTTTTTGCACTTTCGGATTTTTTTTCTTTGAAGCATTTTGATGTTCACCTCTTGAACACATTGTTTATACTAATACATCAGGATATTTCTCCAATTATCTCTACATATTTCTAAAGTAGAATGGGTAGTGGATATAATATGGGGTAAATATGGTAAAGATAAAGTTTTTAATCAAGAAAAGGTTTAGTATAAAGACTAAAAAAAAAGGATCACTAATGAAAAATAATATAGGATATGTTAAAGGGTTTGGGTAAGATAAATATGGCCTCTATTATTTCTTAAGTTTCATATGACTCAAATATGCCCATTAACTCGAGATATATGGTATATTGTTTCATATGATTTCTTAATAGTTGACCAAAATAAAGAATAATGTGACCAACTAAGAATGAATGTCTGCTGGAGAAAATTTTGAACTTATGTATAACCCTCAAAGAGAAAGAATGGTTCTAATCTCACACGGGTTATAAATCTCTACTAATTTTCTTTAGGATTTCTAAATTATACTTGTTCTTCAACTTAAACTAGGTAGATACATGTTTATTGTGTAAGAAATATTCTAAGTTTAATTTCATGGAAAATTCTAGAAAAGAGTAACTTTCCACAAAAGTCGTAAAATAAATACACTTTTTTAGAACAGAAATCAACAAAAACCAATGATGAACACATCAACTTTGAAAATACCCTACCCCCAAACTTAAATTAAACATTCTCCTTAATGTTTAGAATTAAGAACAATGAACAAATAAAATAATAAAACTTGGAGGAAGGGTAGGAAGAATTATACTTGCACTCATATGACGGAGCCTAAACCTGCTGATGTGAAGAATTGAAGTACAATGAATGCTACTGCAAATGCAAACTATAAACCCATACTAATATACAATAGATATGATTTGGATTTAATCCTAGTAAAATGGATCCTTGGGGTGGACTATCTCCTCCTCATCAGGGTTCTTGCATATCACACAGGTGACATGGGTTCAATCCCCAACAATGGCACCAAAAAACTTAATGTGTTTTAAAATTATTTACAAGTGCACGAGTCTACTATAATCTAGATAAAAAAAATACGGGTTGATCCCATAAAGACTCAAATTTTAGAAATTAAGAATTCTAATTAAAAATCTATTTTAAATGACATTAACCTAGCCACCTAATTAATTAATTCTAGAAACTTATAAAAAGGGATAAATTAACTAAAAACTAAGCCTATGGTTTAAAGTCCACTACAATGAAATGAAATACTTCTTTAATCAAGTAGATTAGAATTTCTATTAAACAAGTTAGTAAGATCACATTGATTCTAAAAACATGATATTTTATTTTGTTAAAAGATCTAATTTATGTATTTTCCTATTTCAAGGATTTAGCTTAACTTAATAGATTTATTAAAAGCATAGTTCATAATTTTAGGGAACACACTATCATAGATTTCCATATATTAAATTAACCTAGTCTAACATATCTAGTATTTTTACTATAGGGAATACATGATATTTTCTTTGTAAATATCACTAGCTATATAAATTAGTTGCGAAATCTTTAAGATAATACTAAGAACACTTTGATTCACAGTATACTTAATCATAAATTTACAAGAAGCGCTAACTACTAAAAAATTCAATTACACAAAAAGCAAATAAAATAACTGGCTAACAATTTTCATTAAATGAAAAATAATAAATTACAATAAGTACATAAAATATAACAAAATACAAAAGTCCTATTAAAAGCAAAAGTATCATTGAAGGTTGCCATGCCACTCAACACAATATGACTTCAAGCCTTTCAAAATCATGCTACCACCTCCATTACTTCCACCAAACAATGTCTCACACATGTTGCATCATTCAACAAGTATAAAGGATGTTCCCTAATAGCCAACAGCCAGAGGAGATTCACTCACAACCCAACAAATAATTTCATGCATGTAAATAAGAGAGCTATTGTGGGTGTAATTTCGATCGAGGGAGAGAGAGAGAGCGAGATCTATGCATGGAATTCTAGAGCATTATGAGGGAAAAGTGTGAAATGGATGATATGATGGTGGGAAAATAGGCATGAAAATTAAAGGGAGATTATGGTTAGAAGAATGCATGAGATAGAGAAGATGATTGGGTTGGGGGAGGCTAGGGTGTGAAAATGAGAGGGATCTATGAAGGAAAAGTTGTGCATGGAATGATATGGATGAAGGAGGCATTAAGTAAAGATTATAAAGGGAAAGAAAATGAGAAATAAAAAAGTGTAATAGTGAAGGGTAAGACTAGTGCATGTAATAGAGAATGGCGAGAGGAATATAAGTACCACTTTACTAGCATAAACAACTATTTCTCTCATTTATTTCTCCTATAGACATCCAAGTATTCTCCCTCTTTTCTAAATTTCACATTCAAGAACAAGAGAAAAATGGAATCTCCTAAATGAATTGAATGCCCCTATACCTTTATCTATCTTTTTGCTTATTTCTATCTCAGATAAGACAAAATCTCTATTCTTTCTTATCCTTTCTCTCCAGACAATCACCTTCCTAGGAAACCTCCAAATTTCTCTTTTTCTCCATTCTGTTTCTCTCCTTGCATCCTCTCTTTCCCTCCTTGAATCACATGCCTCTTCTCCTTGTAAATCACATCCAAACATTGCATTACTTTCCTTTTTCTTCTACAAATCAAACCTCACAAATTCCTTACTCTTTTCTTATCTTTTGTTCTAGCCATAGGATGAAGCACAACCTTAGAATGGATAATTACTATTTTTTCTACTCTTGCTTTCTAGAAAAATACATTTTTCCCTAGAATTCCTCCCTTTGGTGAACACATTTTCTCCCCCAAAAAATTTCCTTAGCCCACCTTTAATTTCTCTAGCCAATTAGAAACTAAGCTCTACTCTAGCCCACCAACAAATAATCCTTAAAAGCACATTTTTGTGCCCCAAGATTCAATGTGTTTTCTCCTTAAAAATGGTGGGTCACCCATCGAAAAAGCTCCACCAGTCACAGTTAGCTTTGGTCTTCTCATAGGCTTGATTTTCATTAGTCCACCCTAGGATTCCATTAATTCTCTCTCGTAGTTTACTTCTTATTGGGTGTGTCTAAGGATAGCCCTAATACAGAGTAGATCTTAGCCCTTATTTCTTCAAAGGTTTGAATAAATGTGATAATTCAATTTCCTATTTTTTCTTTTCTCCATTACACATTTTTCTTCTTTCTATTCTTTCCTTATTTTTCTCCATGAAGATCACATGCAATTAAGGGTGTAACATGTCCTCCCTTGTGGAGAAAACATGTAATGCATACGGGTCACTTTCTTAAGAGAGAGAGAGAGAGAGAGAGAGAGAGAGAGAGAGAGGATGAGAGTAGTCTGCATGTTAGTCCCAGTATCTAATTGGTTGTCCAAGTGCGTGCGCCTTCAATGTTTATGAATTTAGCTTCACTTAGAAGCTCTTTAAAGGTGGTGGAATGCATGCATGCATGCAAAACTTGCCACCTTGTCTTTTGATAAGTACACCCTTTTTTAGATGGATAAAGTTAGTTAATGCACTGGGGTTTCTAATAGTGTTGAATTTGATAATTACACTCCCTTAGCATTTTGAATTTTTTAACCTCTTAGTTCGTAACATGGGGTCCTTGTATTTTCTTGAATGGTGGAATAGCTTTCTAGTAGGGTTTTGAGTTGTTAAAATTAGCATTTTTCTTACTTGTACCCAATTCCTAAAAAATATTGAATAAACACTAATTACTAATATTTAAGTTAAATCTATGGTTAAAATTGATAAATATAGGGATATTATATGTAATTCTTATGAGTCTATTAATAGATTACTACCTATAAGAAATTACAATGTTATGTCTATCAGTAGTGAAGCTACATCACCTACCCACATTATTGAAGTTGTTTCTGGGCCTTGGCTTAGGGCATTTGTCAAAGTCTCTGTATATTGTATGTTAGTGATTAAAAGTGATAGCTGATAAGTTGCAAAATGCTTGCTTGAGGGTGGTGGTGTAAAAAATTGATGGTAAAACTTCTTGAGTTCTATTTCACTTATTTGATAGATTTTCATCAAGCACGCATGCTTGGAGATGCATTTGTGTTAGCTTTATGTCTTCACTCTTATGATTATATGTCATTAATGACTCCCTAATTGACATAATGTGTCTGACCTTCTCATTTTCATTTGCAATTGATATCAACTCTGAGAGGGAACTCAAGGAGGAATTCAAGGTCTTTGATAAGGATCAAAATTGTTTCATTTCTGTTGCACAGGTAAGCTATTTGCCTATGCTTGTGTTCACAACTTTTCTAGCTCTCTTTTCCCTCTTTTGCTTGAGAGATGCACATTGGGGTTATAGGTAAAGCACCTGGTTTCAGTCTAGACCAAAGACCGATCGATCAGTCTTCACCTAACCCTAATTTGTTCAGTGTAGTCTTGATTTTCATGGTAGTAGACTGAAACAACTTTGGTCTGGTCCCCTTTGAACCCTAAAAACAAACAAGACTGGACCATGCACACCCCTAAGAGGATGTAAAACTTGTAAATAAAATTATCTTCTTTCAATGAGAATTATTACATGCATCATACTAGATTCCTACTAAGAAGTTATTAGCTTTTAGAGTGTTTCTTTCAAAGAAAAAAATATAAGAATGGATCTTTCTTTGGTGCTAAGCTCTTTAGAAATTATAAATGCAAGTAAATTGGAAATGTATAGAAAATACTTGGGAATCTAACTCTTATTTTAAGAATTTGCAGTCTTGAAATTAGACTTTCATAAAACAAACCCACAAGTCTAGAATCATAAAAACCCAAATTTCTCCATTAGGAAGATACTTAGAGTTTGATCCTACATTTCAAAGAGAGAGAATGGGAAAAAAATAAAAACAAAAAGAAATTAAATTGAAGAATGTATCTATGAAAACTATATTGATGAAGAATAACTCTTTCTTCTAGGGTTGAGAAATCTCTCCTTTCACATCAAGGGAGAAATGAGATTCCATTAATCCTCTTCACTTAAAGGAAACACAAGATCTGCATGCCTAATTTAGAAAATATAATAGGAATTTCATTTGAAAACTCCTCTAGAAATTTTAGTAGATAGGGATTTTAATTAGAAGTGTATTTTTATCTTCTAGATGTAAGAAAGATGATAAAAATAAATAAAAATACTAACATGAGGATTTTTCTTGTAGGGTGAGAATTGGATTCCTGGGATAGAAATTCTACTACTCTATAGGGAATTGAATTCTTGTACTCAATGTAGTGCAAGAATTGAGATCTTTTCTTAAGAGAACCTCTAGAAGTTCTACTACAGTTTTTCTAAGAAGAAGTTTCCATTTTTCACATTGCATGCAAGAACAAACTTATAGATAGAAAGAGATAGAGTGTGATGATGATGAAAAAGAATACTAAAAATGCAATAAAGATACTTAAGATGGGATCTTTTTTTCAATATTTTTCATTGCTTAAATGAGGTAAGAAACCTCATGATTATAAAAATTGACAGTGGCATAAGTGGTAAGTCCAAGCACAAGTAACGAAAATGTGGAAATATGATTTCTTAGTTTTTGGTCATATAGGGTTTACAATTGTAAGGTTCATATGGCCTAGACTTTATGATTGTAAAGTGGCCTTTCATAGCCACTAGGCAAAATCTGTCAAATTCACAATTATAAACTTTTTGGCATCTAGAGCTTACAATGGTAGTGTCAGGGTGTCTTATTTTTGGAAACATCGAAAAGAAAGTATTTGATGTTCCAAATTTGACAATGAATGAAAGGTTAAGATCACTTTTTGGGTTGCAATTTACCATTGTGAAGTCATATGCTTTAATACTATAAAGTTCTTAGCTGCATTTTTTGAAAACATTGATTTTTTTATAGTTTTAACAAAAATCTTGGGGATTTTAAAGCTATTTTGAAACTCTTTTGAAATGTAACTTTCACAAAATTAAGTGACATTCATTGACATGAAAACAAAGTGCTGACCTTTGAAAAGCATTAGAGTGGTATAATATTTGGTATTTAAAATAGGGTCCTCAATATGGATTACCTTTATCACAAGACTCCAACTATGCTATTCTTCCCACGAATGGATGCCATTCTATGAAATATGAAGTGTTGTGATCTACATAGTTCTAGGATTTCTATTTGGTATTCGATGAAAATTTTCTATTTTATTGATGAAATAGATCTCCATTGTTCAAAAGACTAAAAATAAAAAGATGGTACTACAGTGAATTATGTCTAATGATTTCAATGAATACACAGTCTAAATCAAATGTTTGATATGATCATGTAGTGATCTAAAGTGTTGTTCACCCAAACAAGGAAATTTTGAAATATTGATAAATTTTTGTTTGTTCCATGCTTCTTTTCCTTTTGATAGAACAAAACAATAAGATTGTAGTTCTATTTGTTTGATTGTGGCTGCCAATTAAATGATCATCCAATCATGTGATTTCATCATGAAGCATATGTGGTAATGTCTATGACTAATTTGTCTTGATCATATGATAATCCTACATATATGCTATTATACTACATACTATTATTAACAAAACCCCTTCCTACTTTTAAGGGAGGGGCATTGAATCCATTTAGGCTTTTGTTGTAAGGTATATGTAACTTACTTTATAGTGCAGCCAATGTATTTCATGATCCCAATCATAGTTGTAGTACAAAGTTGACAACTGCTTACACCGTGGTCAATGGCAATACTACTTTGTCAAACACACCATAACGGGTTATGAGGTATAATTTTTTTATGCCTTTATAGAACAATTAGCCACTTCTCTTAGTCTTTCAACCTTAAGTAATTTGATTATCCTTTAGTTCCTCATGTATCATATGATGTAACAGTAATAGATAGACCTAGTTGTAACCTATTGATATATTTAAGATACACTAAATAGGCAAAAATGATCAAAGATCTATTTTTATAAGTACTGGGTTCTTACTAGGTTGGCCTTGTCCTTCATTTTTGGATGGTTGAAAGGAAGTCTAAGCTCTCCTTTTATTTTTAAAGCTAGTAGGTCTTAAGAAATTGAAGCACCTTAAAAGCTTCTCTAGGTGTTATCATGGGAGGTTTATGGCTATCATCATCTAGTGTATATTTTAGCATTATCAGCAAGTGCTCGAATCAATGTAGTAATTGTAAGCAAGTGAGGTTGATCCTATGAGGAATGTCACAGATTTGTTATGTTGATTGGAACTTATTTAAATTGCTAATCTTAGCCAAAGAAGAGTGTATTTGACTAAATTAAGAAAGTAAATGACATGGAAAAGGAAACATGCATGGAATTAGAAACATGAACTAAAAAAAAAATTTTTAATAATAAAGATGTTAAATAAAATTATAAACTTTCCTAACCAACATGCATTCAGTAAAAAATCTAATGCAAAATCAGAATTAATTAATCTAGGAAACTTCAATTAATGGGAACTTTCTAAAAAGAAAACTTTCCTATACTAAGAAACTTTCTAAAAACTGAACTTAGGAACTTTATAAGGGTAAACTAACATGCAACTAAACTAACAATGAATTAAGAAAACTACACATGAATTAAATTAATTAAATAAACATGCAACATGATAAGGAAAAGTGTGCATTAGGCCTAGAAGTGTGTGCATGATTCAAGTAATATATGCATGAAAGTAAGTGAACTTTGATGAATAAATAGAACATGAGAAATAAATAAGAGGATTTAAGTGAAAAGTGCATGAAAACTAAATAAGAAAAATGGAATTCTAAGGCATGAAACATGGGAAAGTGCGCATGGATCATCAAAGGAAAAGGGTGCATGAGACAATGAAATCAAGGTTGTTTATTAACTATGGATATCAAAAAAAGTTTTGCATGATTCATGGACGGGTGCACACAAAATCAATTCTCATTCATTGAATGAAAATCATTACAAAGTATTGTACATAATTCAAGAACATGAAAATAACACAAATTTCTCCAAACTTCCATCATCTATGTATCATGCGTGTGAACCAACAAGAAGAGAGAATTAGGGATAGAGAACAAGATGAAGGGAACAAATTCAACAAGAGAGCAACGATAGATCTAAAGTAGAGAGGGGAACAAAGATGATTTAAGGCTACTCTTCTCTTGGCTGTCATTATAAGAGAGAAGAGGCTTTGAATAAAGGAAACTAAGAAAAGAGAACTAAAGTAAACTTGGAATCAGAACATAATTGAAAACTAAGCCAGAACTATGTGCATGGAACTAAGAAGCATGGCAAGCAAAAAGGAAATTAAAAGAACATGAAGAACCAACTTGAAAAGCAGTGTAAAAGCTAAAGAAAGAAGAGCAAGGAGTGTTCTGAAGCTTGAAGGAGATGTGGAACATGGAGGATGGTAGCCAAGGTAGGAGGTGTGGAGAGCTTGATGGGGCATGGAAAACTAGCCAAGGAGGGTGCCATGGTATTCCTTCTGGAGGAAGTGTTGTGGTGTTGTCTTTTTATAAATGATCTCCTTCTTTCTAAAAGATAAGATTTACTACATCTATCTTAGGTGAGATAAGAAAAAGAGATAAGGAAGTGGGGAAAGGTACTTGTTTGTGATAGATAGCTTAGGAAGGGATTTTGAAGTAGGACTCTAGGAAGGTGCTAGGAAAGTGGGAAACTAGGAAGGTGAGTGGAAAATGGAAAGGAGATGAGGTAGAAAGAGATGGAATTAGAAGGTCTAACATCTAGCGGGGAGGTGCCACTTTTCAATAAGTGGTGTGTGGAACTCCCTTCCTTAAAATGTATTTCACTTGGAAGGGTGGAGAGAGAGAGAGAGAGAGAGAGAGAGAGAGAGAGAGAGAGAGAGAGAGAGAGAGAGAGAGAGAGAGAGAGAGAGAGAGAGAGAGAGAGAGAGAGAGAGAGAGAGAGAGAGAGAGAGAGAGAGAGAGAGAGAGAGAGAAATAAAAGAAAAGAAGAAAGTTTAAAACTAAGACTTTTTTCCTCTTGGTCCACCTTGCATGCATATTTGCACATTAAAAATTCAATTTTTCTCTTGATAATCTTCTTCAATTCACAATTTTGGAAAGTGAATAATTGCTTGAAATTTCCTCCAATCATGTGGATCCATGTTGACTTGGCTAATATGGCATAAATGACTCACTTTGATGGCTCCTTACTTTGTAGCTTAAGTGGCTTAGTCCCTCGGCTTCATGACTCGAATTGCTTCCCTCATGCGGCTTTCATGGCTTGGATTCTCATGCAAAGATCATAGCATTACACGGCTCCAAGGCTAGTTATCTTGAACTCTTCCAATTGCTTTCTTGAATTCAACTACTTGCCTAAGATGACCTTCAACTTTGGTTGAGCTTTGGAATGTTGAAATTTGGGCCCTAGCTCTCTAAGTTGATCTTGATCCTTAATCTTCCATCTTGATCAATCTTGGTTGTTGGATCATCATCTCAATACTTATAAAGATCCAAAACCCTAATTAAACCTTAGAAATTTTGATAATTCACATACTTACTTTGGATTAGCTTTTGAACCTACAAAATATCAAAAATTAAATTATTAGATCAGAAATGCATAAGTTATGAATTTTAAAAAAAATCCTAGAATAATGCCTATGATTTATAAAACATGAGCAGCTGATTGAGTACTTTTTATATGTAATTGAATACTTGTCATTGTCATTATCATCTTTCTTGGTATGTTCATTGACTACCTTACTTTTTAGAAAAATTTGATATAGGCAGTTTCTTACATTGTTCTATAGGAAAATTTTGATATAGACAGTTGTTACATTGTCCCATAGGAGTAGTCCCTGAATTGTCAAAATGTACATTTGTAGTCCAAAAATGGACGGGCCATTAGTTTCCTTGACGAAACACTGTGGCATAACATTTGCTGTTTATTGCCAGTAAAAATTGGTATTTCCAGTAAACTTCAAATCCCGCTCAATTGCATTCGTGTTTGCGCATGACGTGCAAGGCTGGGGCCTTGTTTAACGAAATGGGATATTTTGTAGTCCTAAATTGACACTCTGTACTCTGCACTTTTACTCTGGGTCCAAATAGAGAAGCTCGCGAAAGGGGGAAGAAGGAATAGAAACATGAATAAAAAGGCAGAAAAATAGAGAGCTTGTGAAAGGGAATAGAAAAAAGACAAAGCTGAAGACAAGGCAGAAGTGAAAGCAGAGACACGCCAACTTACGTGATGCGAGAAGTCGTCTCAATAGTCTATCAGCGTTTTGGTAACTCTCTTGAATGTGCGTATTAGATGGTCTACATTTATAGGTTTGCATGCGATACTGTACATCTATAAAAAAAGATACATAGCTCTTAATCTAGGAATGAGGATAATCTGAAGATAATCCTTCTAACTAATGAGACTAAGTAGGAGATCTTGTTAATATTATCTTTTGCTTCTACACGCTCCCTCAAGCGAAATAGAGGAGAAAGCCCGTGACCTGGCTACGCAAGAGATGATGAGTGAGAGTTAACTGTTACTGAAGATTCTGCTGTCTGATCTTTAGTAGACGAACCGCTAAAGTATGTAAAGCACTGTTCACGAACAAAGTGAAAATCAATTTCAATATGCTTTGTTCACGAATGAAAAATTGGAACTCAAGTACTTAGATCCTATGTTATCCACCAAAGGAGAGATGGTACGATGAGGGTGAAGATTAGAGCTTACAAATTAGGAAGCGAATCCATAAGAACTTACAATTGGCACATGGTAGACTCTATTACTCCCCACTTGGACTGGATGTGGAGACAGTAGGGTACTTGGGTGAACTCCAAAGATATAAGATTAAAGCCGTACAAAATACAAAATACAAAATACTCCTTGTGACCTTTGGACACCCCGCCCTTTCAGCATTGAAGAAGACACGGAGACGGGTCGAAGTAGATGGGGTTGATCAGAATACAACAATCAAGAGTGCCGTGACGACAGCATAAAATACATTAATTACTGCCATGTGCTCATTGGGCTGCCATGAATTGGTAGGCTATTAACTTCAAAAGAAATGTCCGGCTAAGTGATGGTGATATATTGAAGAGCACCAACAAGCCATCGAAATAGAGAACCATTATCATAGTGAAGTGCAACGAAAATGAGATAATCCATTGCCAGCTGACATTGGAGGGAAGACAAGTTTAGCATTAGACATTAACACAACCAAGAAGATCTTACACGTAGCAACTTTTAAGATAAAAATAATCCAGACGAAGAACGTGTTGCAGCACTACCCAAGAAGAAATGAAGATTAACAAGATTCGTAATAGCAAATGAGCGGCAGAGATTTGTAATCAAGGCAGAGATCTTTGTAGTAGAAGATCCAATGAGAATAATGTCGTCAACGCAGACAAGAGCTAGAAACATGCCAGTAGAATATCACTTGATTTAAAATGAAGAATCAGCAATGGATTGCCTAAAGCCATGGAGAGTACGATGTGGGCTAAGCTGTTGATTCCAGGCA
Source organism: Warburgia ugandensis (assembly GCA_035236585.1). Lineage (NCBI taxonomy): Eukaryota > Viridiplantae > Streptophyta > Magnoliopsida > Canellales > Canellaceae > Warburgia > Warburgia ugandensis. The sequence goes on along the minus strand of CP141126.1, from coordinate 67,403,638 downwards.
CGTAGGGCCTAGTTCAAACAATATGGAGACTTGTGTAAGCGCCACACATAATGGGGATGATTCTTGTTGACTAACCTAGGTGGTTGTTCCATGTAAACAACTCATAAAACCCCATAATGAAGAAATGCATTTTAAACATTGAGCTGGCGCATTGGCCAATGCCACAAAACTGCCATGCTTAACCCCAATCTGATTATTGTGGGTTTAAAAACTGGGCTGAAGGTCTAATCACAATAAGGCCCGCTTTGCGCCGTTCAAGTGAACCATTAGCCTCATCTCTTGTTTTTAAATATGCAACAACATCCCATCACATTCATGCCTGATGATTGGGCTGTTAAGGTCCATGTGCGATTGTGTTTCAAAGCATTGCGCTCACTAAAGATTGCAGCTGCCCATTTAGGAGCTTTAAAGGCTTGAGAAGAGGTGGGCTCAATATCTGGATCAATATTTTTTGAGTGTGGAGGGGAAGCGAATACCACTTTAGCACGGCGAGGACCATCTTTAGATCGGGTAATCATAGATGAAAGTTGAGAGTTGATGTAGAAGTAGGTGGAGGGTTTGGAGTAGAGGGAGGAGATACGATGGGGTTAGGATGATGTGATAGAGTAGGAGAACTAAAGGTGTTAAGTGGGGATGGATGAGAAGAAGGGCTAGGACTATAGGAGAACAAGGAAGAGTGGAAGAGTTAGATGGAGGGGAAGTAGGAGAAGAAATAGTAAAGAGATGGCAAGAGACTAGAGAGTCTGGTAATGAAGGAGATACAGGTGAGTTGGGAGAAACATCAATGGTGCAAATTGGAGAGTTGCAGCACCCAACTGGGTATCAAAGTATTCTTAGGGATGACAATGGGCAAGTTAAAGTTGTGACCTGCCCCATCCTGCATTTTCTTGAGGCAAGTTGGGGAAAACAAATCAGTGACTTGCACCCATGATGGAGCAAAAGTTTGCAACCTAAAGTGGGTTTGGGTTGGAACGAGTTGGTGAACAAATTTCATCGGTCGACCAGCTATGTTTCCCATATATTCATAAAACAAAAGTGCCCATGATTCATTATTACGTTTTACTGATAAAATAAGGATACTTTTGTAAAATTAGATACAGACTTATTTAAGCACATATACTCACCCATAAGCAGCCTCATGCACTTGACATACTTTAGAGAAGGGGTTAGATGGCCTTTCCTCTCAGCACTTAATTTTTTTTATCTATACTAAGAAGAAATGCTTTTAACTCTTATATAATAGAAGAACAATTCATTTTGCACAGTTCCCCTTTATTTAGTATCTTTAACTTATGAGTTTTCTCTTTTAACTATGGCAGCGAGATCATCTCACTACTATAACAAGGGGTTTATTAGATGATTAAAAATAAATGTAAAAGATAGTTACAAAAACATCTAATACCTTGCCGTCTTATAAAATGAAAAGAAATATAGAAACTATCTTATATTAAAAATATTATAAGATGGTTTATAAATAAGCATCTTATATATCTTAACTTTTATTAGATGGTGGTTTCTAAAAACCCATCTTATAAATATGAAAAATATAGGACATTTTTTCACAAACCATCCTATAAGTGTGTGCAATATCTGTGAAATATAGGATGGTTTTTAAATAACCATCTTATAAATGTGTCTAATATAGCACGGTTTTCCAATAATCGTCTTATAAATTTGTCTAATAAAGGACAATTTTTGAAAAATCATCCTATATTTCTCAGTAATATAGGACAATTTTTGAAAAATTGTCCTATATTTACTATCCTATATTGATTAGTATATAGGAGATTTTTGGAAAAATGTCCTATATTGGAGATTTTTGGAAAAATGTCCTATATTGATTAGTATGTAGGACAATTTTTGGAAAACCATCCTATATTTAATGAGGAATATAGGATGGATTTCCAAAAACCATCCTATATTGCTTATACTTTCTTTATGAATTGTGTGCTCCCTTGTTGGTTTTTGTTTATAAATTATTCCTAGAGTTTTTGACGTTCAACACTTCATTTCTAGAGGCTATAAATCATTTTACAAAATATATTCATGCACATCCAACATTCCACATCAAACTTCTCCATACATACTTATTAGTGAAACAAAGACACCATACACAGAGTTAAATTAAAAAAAGGAACACGTGCATCTAAGTAGTGCAGTTGTAAATTATATTTGATAAAAAAGTTTTTATGTTCAATAACATCAGATATCTACAAATTAAAAGTCAAAAGATATTCAATCCATTCCATTCTCATGTCATTTATGTCTAATTGGGAATAACTCTTGCTACCCAAATCAACCTACAAGACAACAAATATTATGTCAATTGAGACATTAATATTGGAGTCATTTAAGAGATGTAGAAAATTGTAAGAGTGATGGTTAGTCAATTAATTGAACCTTTATCAATTAGGAGATCATAAATCCTTTGTGAATGAGAGTTCTCATATATCTAAGAACATAATACCCACACTCCCAATCAGATTGTTGTCTAGGGCACTACACAATAAAGTTAACAGATCATAATGTTCAAATATCATGTGTAATTATAAGTCAATAGGTTATAGGGTTATACAAAAGGAGTAGTAAACCTAACCTTGACCCTTTTCCAAATTAGCTTTGCTGGATGGCTAATATTTTCCATCTCAGCCCATTTATGCCATGAACTGCACATATATAAGTAAAAGCATTATATATGAATAAAGAGGATATTTATCAGTTATTCGACTATTATAATGAATGAAATAAAAGTCAAACTTACTTATTGAATGTGCGCTCCATAAGAATAAAAAAACATTGCAATGGGACATAACAACATCCAATGAGACCTATATACATAATCAATCAATTGAAACTCGATAAACTTAACTTACATACATATTATTTTTTATATGTAATGGCAGTAAGACATGTAATAACTTACCCACTATTGTATGAAATCAGTAAGGCCTTCCCCTTGTCACAACCCAAGAACCCAGGTATGATATCTTCTACTCATTTCTCCTTAGGCAAATTCGCCTTTGGGCCAAAGATAATACTAGGGTCAAGGAATTTGTAAATGTCCTTGACCTCTAATCTTTGCAATTTATCATGCAAAGACTTGCATAAACTTAATGTCAAATACTTATCTTGTCTTACTAATAAGCAAGGTCAATTGATTCTTAATAGAGTAATCACAAGACATACTTGATAGAGACAATGATGTGCGTGTATACCAACTGAGCCATATTACATATGGCTAAGAGGTCCTCTTTCAAGATTGAAACCTCAACAGCGTCGCGTGCAAGCACACCAACCTCTATCTTTGCAAAAGTGATTTTTATATCTTTGTTGATTAGCCTATCTATTCTCATCAGGAATGGAGGCGTGTTGGGTAGAACCTGCACCTAATCCCTACACTGTAGATGTAATTTTCTAGAAATTAGTAAAGAATATATATATGAAGACTCAAAGAGATTCAATTTTATATTAAAAATAGACATAAATACCTAGGATGGGGCAATTGGTATGCCATAATTTGTTGTCGGGGACGAGGTCAACCTCAATGGTGCCTTGTGCTTCTTTTGGTTAACATTATAATGCAAATAGTATTTAAAAATTTAGCTGATGCATTAAAGTTATTGTTGAACATGAAGATGTTATACCATATACGTACCTTGGAAATCATTATTTTGATATACCTCTCTTGCCAAGTTACATGATATCCAATTGTATCCCCAACAGTATGGATATTGTCCGCTTCTATAGAAAATGGTAGGGCCATTTGGTTGGAGGGTAGCAATAATGCACACGCGCTTAGTGTGTGGATACAACAACTTGCCATGCAGCATGACAGAATACGCCTCATACAGTATAGCCACAGTGACATAGTTCTCAGTTGTATGAAGTTGCAACATGCACTGACCCACCTATAAATAAAAAATCACCTACACATATGAATCAATGAAGATTACTAAGACATGAATAGATAAAATGTAAGCATGTCAATAAATACCTACTTGATTGGGACATCTCCTTTAAACTATTACTTGTCCATCTCTTCATTAGATGGAAAAGTGCTGCTATTGTAAGATGGGGGTCGAGGAGGAAAATCCTGACTTGGACCTTTGAAACCCCATGGGTTCTTAAAGAAATTGTTCCTTAACTTTGCATATGGTTCATTCAACATATTCTCCTTCCATACTTCCATGTCCTTTATTGGAGAATTTCTTATTTTATAGAAGAATTTGGAAGGAACCACACCACGCCCTTGGTCCCTTACTCAGCTAGGGTGCTCCTCTTTGTTGATCATAGCCATATATAGGATGTCCCCCTTTGAAGTAGTGCTGCTCAGAGTCCTTGTAGTGCCAGTTTCCTTGGTCAACTCTTCCTACACATGCAATCAATAGAACATGATGATTTTCATATATATATATATGTATGTATGTATGTATGTATGTATGTATGTATGTATGTATGTATGTATGTATGTATGTATGTATGTATGTATATTATAAGTTAAGAGATGCAAAAAATAGACAAGTAAAACCACTTACAATTCTTAAAGCAACTAAGGCGGCATTTTCATCAGTAAAGGTCTGGGAGTTACGCCCCTTTGAACGTGTTATTTTCCAAAGAAAGGCACGATCGATGGGATCTATGGTCCCAGCCTTATTTTGTTGTCAAGAGAGACATTACTTTAGAGTTAATAAAATAAAATTTAGGTGCAGTTGTGTAATGGCCCACATTTTTGAGAAATAAAGAAACATTATAATTATAAATTATGCAAAATTTTAAATTCAATTATTTATTATTATGGTATAAAAGTCAGTTGAAATGAACCTAAATAAATTTCTTATTTTTGACTCATTAAATAAATTATGTATAGTTAGAATATTACTAATAATTTTTTTTTTTTTTTTTTAATCTAGCAAGAGTTAACAACCTAAGCTAAGTGTAGCTAAGTGGTCCAAAGTATAGCTTGTCAAAGTGAGGTTTGGACTTCAAGGCACCTCCTTGACCATTTTTAAGAAGAAATTACATTTTTATGTTAGTTTATTTTATTTTATTAATTGATTATTTGGTTATTACTAATTTTTTTGCCATGCGGGCATCTAAATATGGGAACCCACATGATACCATACACATCCCATGTGAGAGAAATGGGAGAGTAAATTAATTAAAAAAACTATTACAAATAACTAACATTAGATGATAATCTGACGGTTATAGTCAAAGGGAGTAATAAATAAATAGTTATAAATCTGAGCCTTTAGTGATCCAACGGCTCATGATAAAAGATGTCGAAATTGAAAACAATAGGATGATTGAGATTAGAAAACTCATTAAACTAAGTAATAAATAATAAGTTACAAATGTGTAAAAGAAAAGGGTTAAAAACTAAAATGAAATAAGGAAGTTTTCCTTATTTCATTTTTGTGTTAAACACCCAAAAGAAAGAAGAAAACGTAGCAGAGAAGAAAGAAGAGGGGAGATTTTGGGTTTTCTTCATGAAGAACCAAAGAAAAACAAAACAGAGGGCATAAGAAGAGAAGGAGAACTGTGGCTTTTGCATGAAGCCCTAGAAAAGAAACTTGAAGAGGGAAAAAGGAAATAGTGTTTATAGGTAAGGGGAAAAGTGGGATTTTACTTGTTTAGGTTTAACCCTCTTGTTTATTTTATTTTTTATTTTAGAATCGGTAACCGTATTGTTATATTTAACTTTGTTTGTTACTGAAAATCATTAGTTTAAATCTCTGAATCATGTTTTGTATAATAGTAATATGTTATTCTAAACTTTTAAATAAAAAAAGCTATGTAACTGAAATTAATTTTGATTTTTTTTTTCTGAAAATCGTAGGTTTAAAAATGTAAATAATGTATTGTATGCTAACCATTTGTTATTTTGAAGTTTGCAAATAGTGATTTTGTAGTTGAAATACATTCTGAATTTTAGTAGAAGATTTTAGAATCATGTAGATTTGATATAGAGAAATTTCTAACAAGAACCATATGATTAAAATGAATTACAAAGTTTCTTTTACAAAAATGATTAGTTAAAATTTTTTGAATTATATTTTGTGTTTTAGCAACCTTTTATCATGGAACTTCCAAATCACAATCGAGAAAGAAAAAAAAATCTTAGTTAGTAAACTTCACACATATGAATAGTTATGTATTTTGGACTATGATAAATTGATTTATATACATATATACATATATAAATTGACTTGATTCTAAAATTAATTCACTTCAGATTTGTTTATTGAATCATGCTTGAAACCTTCAATGAAAAATTATAATGTTGAGAGAATTATTTAATAACTATCAATATGTTATTGTTCTTTGTTATATGGTAGATAGTTTATTAGATTTATACTATTTAAGTTTGATGTTTAGCTATCAGAAATTGATGATTCCAAATCTATTTTAACCATAGGTTTTACTAATTTTAGTAGAGAAATCTATAAATATTTCAAAGTTAAGGATTAAATTAGTACTATAGTACGCAATCTGCTATGACTTTGATAGTGCATAAGAAATTAACTAGCAAAATCCTATATAAATGAAACATGTATTCATCTATTGAACACAACAACAGTTTATGTATTAGTCCTTGTTTTCTTCTTATTATGTGATCTAGTCTTGTAAAGAATGTAAATTTTTGAAACAATTGGCCTCTTCTATTGTAGTTCTAAATTAATAAACTTTAGAACGTATATATATATATATAGTTTTATGCATTTAATTATGATAATTCAAATTTGTAAACTATGCTGTGATTTAATTAAATTAATTGGTAAGAATCACTAGATTTCTGATAATAGTAGTTGATATATGGCATTGATATATTGGCAGTCTCAAAAATAAAATCCTATATCGATATATAGGAAGTTAAAAAATTTCAATACTAACTGACTTATGAGTCTATTTTATCAAACTATCCAAGAAAAGTAACTCTATATGATGGAGGCTATTACTAAGGTTCATTATTAGACATCTTTCTTAGTATTTAGTAATTCATGGGAAAGATCAATCACAGAACAAACAGAATTGTTATTAGACCTTTTAATTCAGTCATTAAACTTGTCTAAATTTTAATAAAGAGTATATCTGCTATTCACTAGTGTCTTCTTAACATTTAATGATTTTGTACAAGTACTAAACTAGTATAGAGTCAAAATTTCCTAAAAAGAGATGGCACAAAGTTTGGATCTTAACTACTAAACCTTAAGCTAAAGGATCAAACTAGTAACTATATTCAGCTTACTTTTATTAATTATAAATTGTTTATCTTGAAGAATGTATGCCATCGATACTATATATTTACATCACACAAAAATTTATAAAACTAGAACTTATGATCCTTATGAAATTGTTAATTTAAAATATAGTCTATTACTCTGAATGTTATTATATATAATCATCTTAAGTTTGAATACTAAATAGATAAGAGAACAAGTGTGCAGAAAGTGCTAGTATACATTAGTTGAAAATGCTAAAAATAAAATTTATTACATATATCTATCATATCTTAGTTTATTTGTAATTCAATGATGAGAATCTTCGAATTTCATATATAATGTAGTAATGGTTTTAAAGAAATAAAAGATTTTGATTGAACCTTATAATTTTGATTTTGTAAAAGAAAATTTTTGATGCAAATGATTTCTTGAGAAAGGTGTTGTATTCAAAAACATTTTAACGAGTATATATTAGAATTTTATTGTTATGTTCAAATACGTAACTAGATCCATGGAATAATCAGTTAGGCATACATATAAATATTAGAAATAACTCGAGTTGTCAGTTAGACTCTCGAGAATAGTTATACACCAGGTGAGTGGTCAGTTAGACACTCATGCTAGCTATGTATGACATAAGACTAGCTTGGACCCTAGTTCCTTTTGATATAGATACCAATATATGATTTAAGGGTGGAGGACATAGGATAGACTCCATCCTGCATTGATCCGTTCCTTCCCATGGAGGCAGTGTAGTGGCCATGGTATTTGGGCACGATTCTGATACATAGTAGAGACGCAGCTTGTTGGTGGGCATTATGTTTTAAATTTAATTATTTATTTATTTTTATGAAAGACATGTTCACACATGTCAGGATATCCTAGAATATTAGTGATCAACTTTAATAGTTAATGTTTTGATAGATTATGATTAATGATGCTGAATGGTTTTATTAAAATCTCTATGTTAATATTAAAGATACATTGTTGTACTTAATAGTTGGTAGATTTTGACTAATGAGTATGTTTGGGACTATGACTAGTATATGGTTTTGAAAGAAAGAAAATCTTTAAATCCTTATATTATATTAAATCTTATGAATGTTATCAGGTATTTTTGCAAAGCATGCGTTAAGGGTTTTTAAAAATTGTATGGGGGTCGGGTGGGGGTGGGGGGTGGGAAGGAAGGGTTTGAGTTTAGTTGAAGTGAATACAGGATGATTTTTAAAAAACCATCCTATATTGATTTTAATATAGGATGGTTTTTGAAAAGCCATCCTATATTCATTATGAATATAGGAAGGTTTTTCAAAAACCATCCTTTATTTATTTGAATAAAGGATGGTTTTGCAAAAATTGTCCCATATTCAAATGAATATAGGATGATTATTTAAATACTGTCTATATTTGAATAATTATATAATATGATTTTAAAAAAAATCATCCTATATTAAAGGTTCACTTTACCGCCAATACATTCCCCCATTTGAATTTTTGTTTGAATAATAAAAGATGATTTATTAATAACTGCCTTATATGAATTAAAGTACTTTTACCAATTTTTTGAACCCTTAAAATCTTAAAAACCTGTGAAGTACAGAGGTTACTGCATCATTTATTTCATTAACGTTTAACTAGTGTTTGGCATGACACATGATGTGTACACTTAAATTAATTAATTAAATCATTTTTCATACATCACATGATGCAAACACTTTAATTTGTCCCCTCATATACAATAAGATTCCATCCATGCATCTAGCTCACCAGCATCAAGCACATAATCCATCTCTCTCCCCAATTAAATTGATTGATGGCATTGTTGTGGTGATTGATGGGTAATCAATTGTTGTGTCACCTAGGTCGTCTACATCATAGAAGTCCCTTGAGGAGGTTGATAAAATAGTTGACCATCTCATATCATGTCCTTCTTGTACATAAAATACCCGTTTCGCTTGACATGCCAAAATAAACTGATCATTTTGGTAACTGATCTTATTGAGATCAACCAATGTCAAGTAGAGGGCATTGGTTCTTATGCTATCTTTGTTGTGTTCCACCTAATCGCACTTAAACACAACCATAGTTCTACATGTATAATGCAACTCCCATATCTCACACATAACCCCGTAATAAGTATTGTTAGCTACAATTGGGTTGTTGTCCTTTGAACTAGAAAAGAAAGTGGCTTTAATACCTAAGTCAACACCACTACCTTGTTGTCCTCTTAACTTATTACGGTCTTTTATGTGAAAGTGATAACCATTGATGGCATATCCATCATAATTTATTACTTCTGGTTGAGGTCCCATTGCCATCCAACCCAAGCATTCAAAAATACTATGACTTGGAAACATCTTGCTGATCTAAAACCTAAATGTAATAATATATTAATTAAAATGATTAATTAATGTATACATGCATATACTATATATTATGCAAATTAATTAATTAATTCATCATAGAGCACTATTTAGTGTAATTAAATTTCTTTTGATGAAGCTAAGTTGTGAAGGAACCATAATACTCATCTTGCAGCCACTCCTCTTTCTGTGCATCTCTTGGATACCTCTCTTTTAGGATGTCCATGTGCATACTACATAATGACTAAAGATGAAAATTATATGACATGCCTGACGTTAATAATAGTACATTACGTACGTACCCTTTACTATATATATATATATGCCTAAACTTGAGCAACATTAATGATTTAATTAATCAATGTGAAAGAAACCAAAGAGATGTATGGCTGAACTTCATCAACATTAATATTCCACAAGACATAAAGGTGTGCCTGCTCCCATTCCCTATAATCAATGGTAGAGATACGACCACTGGATAGAGGTTCACCAACTCTTGGATCAATTAATGCACCTGAATGTTTCTTTCTTAGGATTCTAATAGCATCCACTCCTAATAAATACTCAATGCAAAACTCGACTCCTTCTACAATGTAACATTCGGAAATACACCCCTCTGGCCTATTATGATTTTGTACGTGTCTTTTTAATGCCTTCATGGACCTTTGAAATGGGTACATCCATAACAAATAAATAGGTCCACACAACCTAACCTCATCAATGAGGTGCATTGTTAAGTGTACTGTGATATAGAAAAGAAGGATGGTGGAAAGATTGTCTCAAGATTGCATAAGCTTGTCACTAAATGCTTCTAGATTTCTTATAATTTAGAGGTATCCACGACATTCTTGCACAAAACATTAAAGAGGTAGCATAATTTAGTAATAGATCCTCTAACTTTATTTGGTAGCACTGAATGTATTACTACAAGCAGAAGTTGTTGCATCAATGCATGACAATCATGAGATTTCATCCCCAATAGTTTCAACTCTTCCTTTGAGATAATGTTTCTAAAGCTTGAAGAGTACCCATTTGGAACTTTGATATTTGACAAAGTTTTACACACTATTCTTCTCTTCTCTCTTCTCATCTAGTCAACCTCTTTGGCAGTGTCCTAGCCTCCATACTGCCATAAAATTCCCCCTTTTTAAAATGGTATGGATGGTTTCTATACATCCATCTTCTATGGCCTAGGAATTCCATCTTGCTACCATGTTGAAGTCATGTGGCATAAGTTTTACCACTATAAATAGGATAAGCATTGTATCCCTTCACTGTGCATCTAGACAAATTACCATATGTAGGAAAGTCACTTATTGTCCATAGTAGTACAACCTTAAGGATGAATGTCTCTTTCTTGTACTCATGAGCTTCAACCCCTGCTTCCCACAATGTCCTAAGGTCATCAATCAATGGAGCCAAATACATGTCTATGTCATTCTAAGGTTGCTTGGGACCCGATATTAACATAGTTAATATCATGAAATTCCTCTTCATGCACAACAATGGCGAAAGGTTGTAACAAAGTGTTATATCAAGATAACAACTATACTTGTTGCTGATAGAACCATGAGGATTAATCCCATTTGCAAATATTGCAAGTCATAGGTTCCTAGGTTGTTCTCCAAAATTGGCCCACATGAAGTCTACAAGCTTCCACATAGGGCTATCTATTGGATGGCATAAATAGTTATCACCCACTCTCTCCTCACATGCCATGCTAGTTTCTTCACTATTTCTTTAATATGAAACATTCGTTGGAATCTTAGAATAAGGGGAAAATACCATAGGTCCTTTGTAAGGACATCTTTCACTTGCCAATCACTTGAATTCTTCCCCATCTTCCATCTTGAATGTCTGCAAATTGGACATATAATTTTGTCTTTTGTGCTCCTTTCTATACAAGATATAGTCATTAGGATAGGCATGTATCTTTTTGTACATTAAGCTTAGTGTAGCCAAGGTTTTCTTTGCCTCTAATGTCGACTAACCAATTTGTTCTCCTTGGCCAGCATTTTACCAATGACTTTCAACAATTCTGTAAAACCAAATACTTGATATGTACATAAAATGTAGATAGTTAACACACACACACACATAATTTTAATTTCATATTAGAGGAATCCACATTCAAATTTAGGATTGAAAAAAGTAAGAATGAAGTAAAAGCATGACTAACCCATACACATAAATGTTCACACTAATCCATACATACATATGAATATATCACACAAATGCAAGAAGAAAAAGGAAAAGGAATTTTATAGCCATAAACATCAAATATAGTAAACATAAGAAAAAGTACAAGAATGAATTCTACCCAACTGATATCAACTTAGGAAATACAAGTTTGGGACAAAGTGCATGTAAATCCAACCGAATGTTTGAGTTTTTGTTGAAGAAGTCGAGACTCAATTGAACTTCAACTTATAAGACAGTTTTTAAAAACCATCTTATACTGTTAATGATACCAAATAGTTTCAACATAACTATCTTATAAAAATTTTATATAAGAGAGTTTTGAAAACCATCTTATATTCTTTAAAAAATATAGGACAGTTCTTAAAAACTATCTTATATGATGTCAATAATATAAGATGGTTTTCTAGAATTGTCTTATATAAATTTATATAAGATAGTTATGTTGAAACCATCTTATATTATTATAATATATAAGATTGTTTATCATAACCGTCTTATGTAAATTTTATGTAAGATGATTGTATTGAAATTGTCTAATATTTGCCGTCTTATAAAGCCTATTTTTAGTAGTGTCTAAGTTAGGTACACCACAATTTCTTTGGAGTTTGGTGCACCATAATAGCCATAGGATTATGTGGATGGCTTAGATTCTTCTTATTCCTTCTTAAGCTGCTTGGTAATTGCATGAGAAGAAAAGAAATGAAAAAAATATAGAGAACTACCTATAATTTATGTATTGCTAAAGGAAAACCTTATAAAGAAACATGAAGAAATAGAAACACCAAAATAAGAATTTGTTTTAATAAGATAGACCTCTTTTGACTCTCCTATATGCCATTTTGGTGTGATCACATCTATTAATCTGATAGTTAACGACAAGGCTATCCCATTGACACTAATTTTCTATTTGATTAGATGCCTATTGGCCTTCATCCATGAGGCCATGTTTAGGATTTTTTGAAAAAATTTACAATTATTGGATTATATCTTGTTGATGAGATATTCAGTTCGCATGGGACCAAAAGATCATGGCTATCATGTCTAATGATTTGAAAGTTTAACAGTATATATCCATAATAGGTTTTTCCATATGGGTCCACTAATTGCATTGCTCTCTAATCTGGCAAGTTTTTTGCCTATTAGTAGAAACTACATAATACTCTTGTAAAAGAAATTCTTATTTTCTTGTTATGGTAATCGGAAGGGTCTAAAAAATTAAAAATTATCTAAGCCATCCACCTAATCCTACGACTACTATGGAACATTAAACATAACAAGAAGTTTGGTATGCCTAACATTAGACAATCTCCATAGCAGCAATTAGAATTTTCTTGCAGATTTTAAAAAAGAGAATAAAAACAAAAGAAGCATCTCAATTCACCTTCAGAGATGGTGATATTGACCTACATTGCCCACAACAATTGATAGGCAACGTAGGTTGAGGTGGGTTTTCACAATCTACCCTGGCCCACAGTGGGTTGCATATCTTAGTGACCTATGATGGGGTAGGGCAGAGCAATAAAAATCATATTGTGGCACAAGGGCATGTACGGTTAAAATTGGTGTTAATTTTCTAAGATGACAGAAAGAAGATGGGTTTTACGCAACCATTTTCTTAAAAAAAAAACTAAGATAGTTACAAAAAATTGTCTTAAAAATCCTATTTAATAAGATGGTTTTTCAAAAATCATCTTAAAAATTCTATAGAGGAGAGTTAAAAAATTTGAAGATTTTTGCAGGAAGAATTTAAAAGAAGGTTAGAGAAAATTGTTTTAAAAAAAAGACTATTCAAGAAGATAGTTATAAAAAAATATCGTTAAATATCCCTTTTAACATGATGGTTAGAGAAAACCACGTTAAAAAACTTAATGAAGAAGACAATGAAGAAAACCATCTTTAAAAAGTATGATTATAAAAATAGTTGGGAAATTCATCTTAAAAATTCAAGATTAAAAAGACTGTTAGAAAAAATCATCTTAAAAAAATACTAACTAAGAAGATGGTTAAAAGAACCATCTTGAAAAAAGTTGTTTAAGTACATAGTTAAGAAAATCATCTTAAAAGATGTACTTAAGAAGGAAACCTTCTTAAAAAACTACTTAAGAAGACAGTTTTGCAAAAAACTTGATATTATATGAAAAGTTCATACCTCTTTTCTTTCATGTCTTCCATCCATCTATCTTCATCCAGCTACATTAGACTACATCCAAAAGCTTAGCTATTTACACTTTGGCTCTAGTTAGCTTCAACAAAAAAACCAATGATCGAAGTGGCTGATGAACATATGGCATTTGTCTTGTACTATCATGACAAACTAGAGTGGGTAAGTCTGTCTTCCTTGTCCCATGATTTATTTGTGGGAGTAGAAAATTTCTTTCCTAAAGTTTCCTTACCTCATATGGATCTATCATGCATGTTTGTGCTAATGTTTTTGTCCTCAACCTAGAGCTGAAAAATCTCCATGCATGATTTTCAACATATTTTTTTTGCACATGTAGTGTATGCTGAAATGCCTAATCGATATTTCATTCTTTTCACATACATCATTGAGCTTCTATTTTTGGCCATTAAAATGGACAAGTGCACTTGGAGGACCACTGCCAGATTATCAAAATAATATTATGAAGGAACGAAAAAATTCATAGAGTTTACACTAAGGAGAGGGGTTCAGATTATAAAAACATGTATTTTTTGTGCTTGAGATGTGAAAATATGAGAAAGTTAATTATAGGTGACTTAAGAGAACATTTATGGTTCAATGGAGTTGATGAAAGTTAGTTTCCTTGAATTTGGCATGGACAAGAACTACCTCAAGGGCCCTTAATAAGGGCACAAAGATGTGAATATAAAGATACCGCAAGAAGTGTCCCATATAGTACATCTACACTAATGTTTCAAGATAATATGATGACTTCCAAGATGCCCCAAACAATTCCATATTTCATTGGAGGAAGCAGATGGCACGTTGTACAATGGGTGCACATATTATACCAAGTTGTCTGTAGTGGTAGAACTATACAACATGAAATTGATATTTGGTTTTACAGAACAAGGTTTTATAGAAATCTTGGGAGTGGTGGGCAAAATTCTATTGAACGAGAGCAAACTGCAACATCCACTAGGGAGTCAAAGAAAATCATGGCTACATTAATATTAAAGTATGAGAAGATACACACTTACTCCAACCACTACATCTTGTACAAGAAAGAGCATAGGGATAAAACTATATGCTTAACTTGTGGATAGTTAAGATAAAAAGTTGAAGGAACAATTCAACTGAGTAGGTGAAAGACATGCTTACGAAGGTCTAATGGTATTTTTCCACTATTCTTAAGGCTCAAAACAATGTTTCATATTACAAGTAAGAAACTAATATGGCATGTCCAAGAGAGGATAGCTGATAACTATTTGCTTTAAGTAGTAGATAGGCCAGCATGGAAGATTATAGACTTCTTGTAGTTGAATTCTAAAAAATAATAGAGATAACTACAACTAACAATATTTGTAGACAAGATTAATCACCATGGTTCTATGAGCAATAAGTATAGTTGTGGGCTTGTTATAATAGTTTGTTATAGCCTTTCACTATTTCTAAGCATGAAGAGGAAGTTAATGATGTTAACTATGTTGATATTGGGTTTTAAACAACTAGGGAATGACATTAACATGCACTTGGATCCATTGATTGGTGATCTTAAGACATTATGGAATGTAAGGGTTCAAGCTTATACTGTATACAAGGTAAAGTCATTCACCTAGAAGGCTATACTATTCTGAACAATAAAGGACTTCCATGCGTATGATAATTTGGTAGGATGCACTAACAAGGGATACAATACTTGTCCTATCTGTAGTGACCAAACGCGTGCCTTACAACTTAAACATCGTAAGAAGATGGCATTCTTAGGCTGCAAAAGATGGTTGCATAGAAACCATTATACCATTTTAAAAAGGAAAAATTTAATGATAGTGTAGAAACAAGGACATCATTTATAGGACAAATATTAAAAAAGGTTGAAACCCTTACTTTCTCATATGGAAAGAAGAAAGCAACTAAATGTACAAGTGATAGCAACACTACAAGTTATTGGAAGAAGAAGTCAATATCCTTTGAACTTGAGTACTAGAAATCTCTACATGTGTGGCATATGCTTGATGTCATGTACATTGAGAAGAATGTCTATGGGAGCTTGATTGGTACCTTATTTGACATGTTAGGAAAAACAAAGGATGCATGTGTATTATGAGTTTGAATTTGAAGAGAAGGTTGCATTCACAAGATAGGGTCAGCTGAGGAACATACATGCTTAAAGCAAATTATATGCTCAACAAGGAGGAGAATAGTGTATAAAACCTTATTGGAGTTTAAAGTCTAGATGACTACTCTTCAAAATTTATAAACAATATCTTCATGGAAGAGATAAAATTATTACAGATGAGGCCGCACAATTGCCATGTCCCAATGCAAGAACTATACATTTGATGATGTCAAATAAAGTTTGATAATTGATTAGAAATTTTTACCATTTCTTCAATGCTTTGTATAAGAAGGTGGTGGATGTTTCAAAAGTACAAGAAATTCAAGAGCATATAATGATAACCATATGTGAGATCGAGACAGTCTTGCAATAATCCTTCTTTGTTATCATGATACACTTAACAATGCACCTGGTTGATAATATCAAACTTCATAGGCTGATTTATTTGTGATGAATGTTCCCATTTGAGAGGTACATGAAAGTGTTAAAAGCGTATGTGCGACATCACAATCAACTAGAAGAGTGTATCATCAAATGTTACACTGTAGAAGAAGAGGTGGAGTTGTGCATAGAGTATTTATCAAGAGTGGATGCGATGGAATCTCAAGGAAGAAATAATTAGGTGGATTTAATCCAAAAGTTGGTGAACCTCTTGAGTGGTCATTTATTGACTGCTGAATGTAAATAATGGGATCTAGAACACCTTTTTGTTTTATGAAACAATGTTGATCAAGTTCATCCATACATTAAGTAAACTCTCTTTGTCCTCTGTCTCTGTCTGTCTCTCTCTCATGTTGCTATCATTTTCTCTATTTTATGTGTTAATTAAGAACAATATGTTGATTTATATCTCTTCATTGTAACAAGCACATAGAGTTCTTGAAAGCAAGATATCCAAGAAATGCAAAGAAATAGAAGTGGCTGCAATTTGACCATTATCACATCTTTAATTGGCTTTCTTAAAAAGTAAAATGAATTAATGCTTCATTTAATTGTTATTAATTGCATACATATATTGATTTATTGTTAGATAATAACAATCATCCCACTTAATGTACATAGATTAAAGATTCATGAGATATACCAAGTCATAATAAATCTAAATCCTTGGGTTGAATGGTGATGGGACCTCACCAAAATTAACAAAGTATGGCAAATATGTCATCCATGATTATTGCTTTTACACAAAAGACAATGATCATGATAGAATAGTGAGGTCAACATAGTTGCTAATGCTACTTGCTTTTTCAATTGAAAGGATAACAATTCAATTTTCATGAGTGATACTTATTACAGGGTTACATGAGAGATGTGTATTGGATTATTCTTGTAGAATAGTGGCTATGTTGAATTACGATTAGGTAGAAAACAAAAGAGATAGCATCAAAACTAATGCTCTTAGATTGACATAGTTTAACCTCAATAAGATTGATAATAAAAATAATTAGTTTATTTTGGTATCTCAAGTGAAATAAGTATTTTTTGTATAATAGGGATGTGATACGAGATAGTCAACTATTTTATCAACCTCCACGAAGGACTTTTATGATGAAGATGAAACTACGATAAATTATCCTTGTATTACTAAAATAATGTCATTAATTGATTTAGTCAGTGAGAATGAGATACATTATGTGCATGATACAAGTGAGGATGGTGCTTGTGTTGAAAACAATTCATACAAGGGGGAAAATCAAAATGTAATATATATATATATATATAAAGGATGGGTAATTAGAAATTATTCAAAATTTTGTATTTATGTTATTTATTTAATTAGGAGTTACCCTTGTTATCTTTATATATGATGCAAGTACATTAAGAATAGGCCAACCTGAGAGGGACTAAAAATATTTGAAATGGTTTTAGAAGAAATTAAGAAGACAATTACAAAAATTATCTTGAAAAAGTGAAAAAAAAGATGATTTTCAAAACTTTCTTAATTTTTTTTTTTTAATAAGACAGTTTTGAAAAATCATCTTAGAAAATGTTATGAAAACTTTGTTTTGTATCCCCCTCCTTCCTATTAATTTCATCGATTGTGCACCCAAACCTAATTACAGCTCTTTATCTACGAGTGCAATATCTCTAAACTGAGATTATATTCCAAATTATGGGTGAATAAAGCTTAAGTCATGTGACTAATTAGGGAAAAATGTATACAATTAAGTGGTTCTAGAACATGGCCCTCTAAAGGAGCTAGGGTGGGTCCACATGGGACATCCTAGACCCTTGAAATACTTGGACTAGTGGCCATGATGTGTGGAGATCACACATGGGATATTTAAAGGAAAATCCTTAGAACACATTAATGTGTAGTTGCATAAAAGGTGGCAAGGATATTGGCATGATTTCCCTAGCTTATTTGGATGGCCAAGGAAGCTTACGGAATACACCACTTACAAGCCTAGATGAGTGGCTAGGATTGGCTTCAAAATGGTGTAATTATGTACCCAAGATGTGTGGTCATGATTCATGAAAAAGATAGCCAAAAACTTACCATAAATGGACACTAAAATGAATGATCAATGTCAAGGCAAAAAGAGAGAGGTGGTTTTATGGTTAAGATTAAGGGCTAAGATGTGATCCTAACTTGCAAACTTAATAATGAATTAGAATGTGTTTGAAATTGGAAACAAAATGATGATGATTTTACCATGAAATAATGTGTGGATTGGCTACCATTCATGCACTTGGGAAACAATCAAGGATGGCTAATACTTAGAGGAAAGAATACTAGGGTTAGTTTGAAACATATATATATATATATATATATATATAGATGAATAGAATTATAAGGTGAATGACACCCATTTTTAGGAGTCAATACACTTGGAATGTGCAATAGGTATGGGGTGTGGAATCTAAGGAATTCTAGCAAGTAATTTAGCATGAGATGGAGGGTTTCTAAGTTTGAGGCAAATAGGATCTCAACTAAGGAAAATACTTACTAAATAAATGAAAAATCATGATCTCCCTAGAAGAGATAGCTTGCTACGATGACACCCCAGGTTTTTCATGAAAATTTTGGCATTTATTTTCAAAAGGTGGCATGCCTCTAATTTTAAAATTCAAAAATAGCTGAAGATAGTTTTCTTTGAAATTCATTTTTCCAAAAAGTCGAATGTCACCTCAACTCCCATACTATACATAATATAGTTTTTATAGAAGATAGACATGCATTTTATGAAACAATAGGATCCATCCAGTGGTTCACATACACAGCCCCTATAATTAGTAAACTACATATCCAAGCAGCATAATCTAAATAACTAACTACACAATACAAAAACTTTAACAAAATATATACTTGAGCCAGAAGTATGGCTGTTGAACTCCTCTTGCTTGAGTATGTCTTCTCCTGTATGTCTGTATCTGAGATATTGTAAACATAAAATATTTACAATATCTCAGCAAGCTGCGCTTAGTAGGGGAGCATTAAGAAAATAAGTTAATTACATTTTAATTAAGAATTTTACATCAATTAAAATATTCAATTATCTGCAAGCCATAGATAAAATAGCTATTTATATTGTTTTTCATCATATGAATATAATAATCCCACTTTAGAGATTACACTTTACATGATATATATAATCCATTGGTATTTTAAATAATATCATTATCATTTTCCATATGATACCATACTCCAATTCTATGAACCATACTCTGCATAGTATATCTGCCCATTCACTTCCTCATACGAAACCTTTTATAAAACTACACCCTCCAAATATATACATATAGGACTATATCATATATATTGAAATCGTTAAAAGTCATAAAAAGTTATGAACATAGTCCATAGGTTTTATAAATTCCATTCCCAGACTATACTAGGTCTCATACATATAACCCTTACCATACAGGGTTCATAAAACTCCAACTGCTGTTGGTAACATCATAAAAGGCATCTTATCATGCCATGGCATTACACTATGCCTATCATGTGTGCATCATAATGCAAAATACACAAGGACTACTATGCCGCAGTGTAAATCCGTACGGCATGCCCGGATGCATGCATAATAATCCATTGATACCAACCATGAAAATAACAAAATCCATATTAGCATGGGGGGGACCATAGCTGTCATAGTGGTGGCCTTCCCATGATTGCCCCACTCGATGTTTAGCCTCTCATTGGGCATGGTATCCATCATATAAATTTTAGGAAGCGGGTGGCCAAACCCATGGGTTGTGAAAAACAAAATCACAAGCCACCATGCTTGTATGTAAAATACTAATATACAGGCATCATGCCTATCCATAATATATATATGAATATTTCATCATAATCATAACATCCTCACTTATTAGGTAATCACCCACCAAGGATGTAATGTAAAATCCTAGACTCATACATCACATATGATGTAATGGTACCCATGTACCATAAATATCTTTTTATCACAATAATAGTTATGATATTTTTAACAACAGATCGTGTGTATCCATTAATATCATTAAGTAGACTTCAATTATAAGCATGTCATTCATGTAGCTTTCCAAATCACAAATTCTCATCATTCCCAAGTAAACATTTATCATCATCATATATCATATGAAATGCAAAATTTAAATGATATAATATCTATCATAAGAATAAGATCATGTTTAAAACATGTATCTTACTATTAAGACATGCTTTCTTAATTCTCCACCTACCTTGTGAAGCGAGTTCGTCCATTTTCCACTAGCTTTAGTCACCCTCTTCTTCACGATGGACCCTGTGCGCTTCAATCTATACAATGCATAAAATTTCTTTTCTTAATACATACACATATATTTATGTTTAAGTATGATCTAATGGCCAAAAGTGGTCTCATTTTGATCCTCATCTATCTTTTAATGATTTTAAAGATAGTATTAAGGTTTGACTCCAAGGATAATTGCCTAGGTAGTTCAGGTAAGACCAAACGTGTCTAAGTGTACCCTTGTTGGTCTAGCCAAGTGTACCTTAGTGCTTTACGCAAAATCGAAGTCAAAGCACGACCTGATACATTGAAAAATTTTCTATTCTATATGGTCAATGACATCATTAATTGTTGTACTAGGAAGTGTGGGTAGGATCAATAAGATTGGGTTGTTGTTTCGCAATCCAAAATCTTCAATCCATTACAAGCACTCTTGCTGATCTAGCAGGTGTGTGCTTTACCATTCTGTAATTTATGCTTGTTGTCACTTATCTTTTACTGAAACTTCCAATCAGATTTTTAGTGACAATAGTGTTAATACTAGATCCATGAAAATGGTGGTCATACCTTCCAACTTTATTACTGAAGCCTAAACTAAATAGTTAAGAAGAGTTAATATCAAGTTCCAACATGAAATCATTTCATAAAAGAAGCTAATTAGAGGAAATACTACTGGGATTGCTTCCTGGTTATTTGAGTGGAGCTTGATATTTGAATGTGAACCATTCCACATTTTACTTACAACACCCATCCACTTAAAAGTTAATCCATTGGTTGGGTAGGTAGTGTTATTAGTGTGAATTTTGTACAAAAGCACACCAAAGTAAAGCCCAAAGTATAGATTGTGTAGGCCATGAGGTCACATACTAAATGCTTGCAGTAATAGGCCATTAAACTATTGTAGATTTTTCATTTGAAAGCAGATCAATGGTTGGATAATGCTGAATCAAAACAAAATGAAGGTTTTAAGTATAAATTATACCTCCTACTTGTGCTTCTAGTCCAATAGATCAAGAACATCATATCACTATTGGATGGCCATGGATTTGCCTGATCCTAGCTATACAGTATTGTTGTGTCAGGATCTCTGTTAGATTAGCTTCGATTATGGAATCGCTTGAGGAGTTTTATTTGTGACGTCAAGAGGAACGTGATGAATGGCTCAGATCACTGATCTGAGCCATTTTCACCTCTGTGCGCATTGTTCCCTAGGACTGTTCACTATCATTGAGGTTCTATCACCGGTGATGAAAATGGAAGGTGGGGAACAGAGATGGAAATGGGGTACTGGTGGTGGAGGTGGTTGGATTATGTACTGCTCGTTCTAGGTCACCAAAAAACATAGGGGAAATGAATACCAAGGGGAACAACCTAGTGGGTCTGAGCATGCCGGCCTTCCCAGGCCTAGCCATGACAGTGCAAGAACGTGACAGAGGGGGTTTTCCATGTGGATTTGGGCACGCTGAGCTGCCCAAGGCCTGGCCGTGCTGGAGCGTAGGAGAAAAATAAGGAAACATTACCCAGGCTCATTGGCGACAGAGGGGGAAATGGGTTTGTAGGAGATTGCTGTTGGGTGATCAGATTTGAGGAGAAAGCCGCTGGCATTGACTCTCGAGTCATCACTCGCTTAAAGCTGACAGAGGGAAGAACAGCTAGGGCACCGGTTATGTCACCATGTGCCAATCAGAGAAGAGTAAGGGATTCTGCATGGAGAGGTTGGGTGGCAGGGAGATTTCTCCCCTTGCGCAGTCATCGGAAAAAGGGTATTGACCTAGGGAAAAAAGAGGGAAAGAGGGCAATGCTAGCGTTCAAGATCATGCCGGACATGGAAATCTACCCAAGGAAGAGGGTTTGCTACATTGCTAGTAAACTGGCTCCAGCCGCTGCGTTAGGCACAATGTCAACAATGGTTGGTTGGGGAGAGAGGGCGAGAGAGAGATAGAAAAACCAAACCTGACATTTCGTCAGGTTTCCAATGTGAGGGGGTTCGAAGGCCCATAATTTCTTCATCTAGACTTTCTTTTTAGCATTCTTTGGCTCGTTAGATTCTATTTTTTGAGTACTATCTAATAGTTTTAGTTTAGATCCAAATTATGCCTCTATAAAAAGATATACTCCTTAAAAACTCATAACCTGCTCATGGAATAGTAAAATTTTAGGGTGAAATTCATCTAAACTCCGATTTTAGTGTTCTTTATGTCGTTTGACTTGATTTTTCAATTACATTCCAAATATTCATGCTTCCACTCCAAATTCCATTTCTATAAAAATTTATTTTATTTGGGTCAAAAATTCCAATTATATTCCAAAATTCTAATTTCATATAATAATGCCCAGAATACTATTTACAAAATTTGGGATTGTTACAGTGACCTTGGGCGGCAAGGCTTGCAATGTTTTAAAGACTAATTGATGGATCTATTTAAAGAGTGGATTCCCAAGAAGACCTTTGGCTAGTGGTTCACATCACTGCTAAAATTTGGGTTTTATATGATGGTAAAAAAGAAGATGCTTTAAATAAAACTGTCTGAAAAAAAAACATTAAAACTGTCTAAAAAAACATTAAAACTGTCTTATACATTATAATATTATTAAACAGTTTTATTAAAACTATCTTAGAAAACAATTTATAAGACGGTTTTGAAAATTTGTCTTATATTGTCATGCACAATATGAAACAGTTCTTGAAAACCATTTTATATTGTCAACAAAAATATAAGATAGTTTTCAAACACCAGTTTAATAAAATAGTCTTAAGAATATAAGATAATTTTCAAAAGCCATCCTATAAACTATTTTTATAAGACGGCTTTTGAAAATCATCTTATATTGTCATGTTTTATAAGATGGTTTTCAAAAACCATCTTATATTGTGAATGGCAATATAAGATGGTTCTTGAAAACTATCTTATAATGTCATGTTTTGTATGATGATTTTTAAGAATCATCCTTTAAATATTCTTTTTTAATGCAACACAAAGTTCAACCTTTAATTTTTTACTCTTAACTACTTCAACATAAAACTCGAACATTGAGTTGGATTTGTGTATACTTTGCCCTAAACTTGTATGTTCTGAATTGATATTGATTTGGGTAGTATCCATTCTTGATTTATCATATGTTTAATTTATTTTCTCTATTGTCATATGTTTCATTCTTAATCTTTTTTCTCCTTACTTGTGCGTGATCATTCATGTGTATGGATTAGTGTGTGGATCATTTATGCGTATGGATCAATCATGTTTTTTCTCATTCTTACTTGTCCCAATCCTAAAGGTGAAACGTTGAGTCCTCTAATTATATATGTTTTTACTAACTATATATATATATATGTACACTTTCTATGTACACCAAGTATTTGGTTAAATGCCTATCCCATATATTGTTATTAATGTTTTCATGTCTAGAAAGTCTTCGCATGCATCTGAACATCAGCTTTTGGAGAAAATGGACAAATATGCTTGGATGAGTGCAAAAAGATCATCAAGAGAATATGAGGAAGGAATAGAGAATTCATAGAGTTTGCACTTAGGGAAGGTGGTGATTTTAATCAAATACAATATCCATGCTCGAGATGTGGAAACCTAAAAAAGGTTGCTGTTAGTGAGTAGAGAGAACATTTGTACTTCAATGGAGTTGATGAAAGCTATTACCCCTGGATATGACATGGAGAGGGAATACCTCATGGTACCTTGGTAAGGGCTAAATGTGTATTGAAAAAGAAGCCAATATAGGAAGTATTATAGATAGTAGTATAGCTACATCGATATTTTGAGATGTATAAAATGACTTTCAAGATGACCCTAAACAATTTCGAACTACATTGGAGGAAGCCAATGAGCCATTGTATGTTTGGTGTACAAATTATGCCAAGTTGTCTACAGTGATAGAACTTTACAATGTGAAATCAAGATTTGGTATTTTCAATCAAGCTTTTGTAGAATTGTTGAAAGTCATTGGTAAAATGCAGCTTAAGGAGAACAAAGTGGCTAGGTCAACATCAGAGGCAAAGAAAATCTTGATTACACTAGGGTTGAAGTATGAAAAGATACATGCTTGTCCTAATGACCACATCTTATACAAAAAGAAGCACAAATCCAAAATTATATGTCCAACTTGTGGACATTCAAGATGGAAAATGAAGAAGAATTCATGTGATCAACAACTAAAACATGTCCTTGCTAAGGTCCTATGGTATTTCTCTCCTATTCTAAGATTTCAAAGAATGTTTAGTATTAAAGAAATAGTAAAGAAACTAGTATGGCATGCCAAGGAGAGAGTAGGTGATAACTATTTACACCATCCAGTAGATGGCCTACATGAAAACTTATAGACTTCATGTGGTTGGATTTTGAAGAAGAGCACAGAAACCTATGACGTACAATGTCTTTAGATGGGATTAATCCTCATGGTTCTATGAGTAGTAGGTATAATTGTTGGCCTATTATAATAGTTTGTTATGACCTTCCACCATTGTTGTGCATGAAGAGGAAGTTCATGATGTTAATTATGTTAATATCTGGTCCCAAGTAACCTAGGAATGACATTAATGTGTACTTGGCTCCATTGATTGATGATCTTCGGACATTGTGGGAAGTAGGGATTGAAGTTTATGATGCATATAAGAAAGAGACATTTACCCTTAAGGCTGTACTATTATGGACAATAAGCAAATTTTCTGCATATGGTAATTTACCGAGATGCATAGTGAAGGGATACAATGCCTGTACTATTTCTAGTGACCAAATGTGTGTCATATGACTTCAACATGGTAATAAGATGACATTCTTGGGCCATAGAAGATGGTTGCATAGAAACCATCTATATCATTTTAAAAAGGAGGAATTTAATGCTAGTATGGAGATGAGGACACCTCCAAAGAGGTTGATTAGATGACAAGTATTAGAATAAGTTCAGAACCTTAATGTATCATGGGGAAAGAAGAAAAAGGTAACTTCTTATACATATAAAAGAAACTCTAAAAGCTATTAAAAGAAGAAGTCAATATTCTTTGAACTTGTATACTGAAAATCCCTACACATGTGGTATATGCTTGATGTCATACACATTGAGAAGAATATTTGTGAAAGCATGACCTGTACCTTAATCAACATGTCGGGAAAACAAAGGATGGACTTGTAGCTCAAATGGATCTCATGACAATTGGTTTGAATAGAAAGTTGCATCCACAGGATAGGGGTAGCTGAGGGATATACTTGCCTAAAGCAAATTATATGCTTAGCATGGAGGAGAGAAAAATAGTGTGTAAAACCCTTTCATATATCAAAGTCTTGATGGGTATTTTTTAATCTTTAGAAACATTGTCTCTACCAAAGAGCTAAAATTGTTAGGAGTGAAGTCTCACGATTTCCATGCTTTGATGCAACAACTCCTGCCCATAGCAACATGTTCAGTGTTGCCAGATAAAGTTGAAGGATCTATTACTAAATTCTAATACTTGTTTAATGCTTTATGTAAGAAGGTGGTGGATACATTAAAATTATAAGAAATTCATGAGCATTCAGTGACAACCTTATGCGAGCTTAAGAAAATCTTTCCACCATCCTCCTTTAGTATCATGGTACACTTAATAGTGCACCTCATTGATGAGGTTAGGCTGTTGGATATACTCATTTGAAAGGTACATGAAGGTGTTGAAAGGGTATGTACAAAGTCACAATCGGCCAGAGGGGTGTATCACTGAATGTTACATCGAAGAAGAAGCTTTAAAGTTTTGCATTGAGTATTTATCAGGAGTATATGCTATTGGAATCCTAAGAAAGAAACATTTAGGTGGAATTGATCCAAGAGTCATTGAACCTCTCTCTAGTGGTCATGTATCGACCGTTGATCATAAGGAATGGGACTAAGCACACCTTAATGTCTTGCAAAACATTAATGTTGATGAAGTTCAACTATACATTGAGTAAGTAACTAATGTTCTCTCTTTGCTTTCTTTCACATTTAAACATTAATGTTGATGAAGTTAAGCCATATATATATATATATATGTTGAAGGATACGTAATGTATTATTAATGCAAGCATGTTATATATAATTTTTATGTCTTCATTGTATAGTAAGCACATGGTATTCCTAAAAGAGAGGTATCCAAGAGATGCAAAAGAAAGAGAAGTGGCTGTAAGATGAGTATTGTCATTCCTTCACTACTTGGCTTCGTCAGAAGGTATTTAATTACAATGAAATAATACTTTAATTGATTTATAAAAGCATATGCACGTATACATTAATCATCTTAAATAAGTAATATTATACATAGGTTTTAGATCATCAAGATGTTCCAGTTCATATTATTTTTGAGTGCTTGGGTTGGATGGCAATGGGACCTCGACTAGAAGTAATAAAGTATGTTGGATATGCCATCAATGGTTATCACTTTGACACAAAAGACCGTGATTAGTTAAAAGCATAACAAGGTAGTAGTGTAGCTTAGTTACTAAAGCTACTTTCTTTTCTAGTTTAAAAGACAATAACCCAATTGTAGCTAACAATACTTATTATGGGGTTATATGCAAGATATGAGAGTTGGATTATATGTGTAGAACTGTGGTTGTTTAAGTACGATTGGGTGGAACACAACAAAAATAGCATAAAAACCAATCCCTTCAATTTAACACTAGCTAACCTCAATAAGATTGTCTATCAAAATGACCAACTTATTTTTTGCATGTCAAGCAAAACAAGTATTTTATGTACAAGATGGACATGATATGCAATTGTCAATTGTTTTATCAACCTCCCCAAGGGACTTCTATGATGAAGACAATCTAGGTGACTCAGCAATTGATTACCCTTCAATCACTACAACAATGCCATCAATCAATCTAATCAAGGAGTATGAGAAGGATTACATGTGTGATGTTGGTGAGGAGGGTGCTTGGGTTGGATCAAATTGTATATGAGGGAACAAATTAAAATGTTTGTAACATCTGATGTATGAAAAATTAATTAATCAATTAAGCTATACAACATGTGTCATGCCAAACACTAGTTACACATCAGGGAAATAAGGAATGGGCTTTGCACTTCACAAGTTATTAAGATTTTTGAGATCTAAAGAATAGGGAAAACTATTTTAATACATATATGACAGTTTAGTTGTCTTATATTATTCAAATAGAATTAAGATGGAGTCATTGATGAGAAAGACAACCATGTAATATACGATAGTTTTGGAAAAACTATCCTGTATTTACCATAAAATAGAAGACGATTTTCTGAAACCTATCCTGTATTTTAATAATATAGGATGGGTTTTAAAAATCATCTTATATTATATGAATATATGATGGTTTTAAAAGACCATCTTATAGTTTAAAATATAGGACAATTTTTTTCAAAATGATCTTACATTCTAAAGAATATATGATGACTTTAAAAAAATCATCGTATATTCAAAGAATATAGGGTGTTTGTTAAAAAACTATCTTATATTTAAATGAATATTAGATGGTTTGAAAAAAACCATCCCATATTATTTGAATATAAGATGGTTTTTTTGAAACCTTCCTATATTTATTATAATATAGGAATTTTTTTTTTTTTCAAACCATCTTGATAAGTATCTAATTTTACATTAAAACCACCTAATTAGTTATCCATGTGTTATAACTTATAGGGGTAAATTAGGGTTTTAAACGAAAATTCGTAACACGCATTTTTCTTGACCCAATGAGGAAAAAGTTTGTTATTTTGTAGGTCCATAAACAAATTTGAGCTAAGTATGTAATTAATCATAATTTTTAAGATTTAATTAGAATTTTTTATTTTTTTATTGGAATCGAGATGGAGATCCATCGGCAAAGATTAACTAAGATGAACATTGAAGATGAAGATCAATAGATCAAGTCAAAGTCTCAAAATCATTACTTCAACATGAAACTAAAGGTGAAGATCATCTTGTGGACCAGCAATGGATTTCATCAAAATATATAGGTGGCCAAAGTTGACCCATGAAGCAAGCAATGCATTTCTAGCACCATTTGAATGGAAGCCCTTCAAGACCCCTTAGCCATATAAGTCACGAGAGACAGTGACAAGCAAAGGAAGTCAACCCAAACCATTTTAGCTACTTAAGCCATGAAGCCCAGCTAAGAGAACCATGCAAGCTAGCCATGAAGCCTAGCCAATGGAGCCATCAAAGACATTAAGCTAAGCTAAGCTAAATGGAAGGCTAGGATTGGAATATTTTGAAGGAATTTAAGGAAAATCTTATTAGGATAAGTTCACATGTTAACCAATAGGATGAGACCCTTCTATTTTTGATGTTTTTCCCACTTTTTCCTCACTTTCCACCTCACCACAAAATATCACCTTGAATTTCACTTTCCATTCAAGACTCCTACCTTTCTAAGACTTCTCCACCCTATGTTCTACATCTAGGAGGCAACCTAGGGTTTTACAATCTCTATCTTCTACATCCTTCCATATAGGGCCCTATGTTTTCAAACATTGGGGACAATGTTTCATTCAGATTGGGAGGTGTAGATGCATATAGAGATTTTTTATTTTCTTGAGTTTAAAAAAAAAAATGTTTTTGGAAGAATTCCCTTATTGTGATTAGAATTAGATTTTCAAACTTAATAAGTCTACTACTTTTAGCCTATATGGCTAGTTTTGCATATTATTCATTTGTTGAAGCATTTTATGAAGGTTAGTTATCAAAAAATAATTACATACAACACATAGTCAAGACTAATAGAGAGGTATGACTTGGAGAACTTGAGAAAAATTAGTGGAGACTTAAAACCTAGTAAGTTTAATGATTGTCTTCATTTAAAGAGTTATAAGCACTTCCATAGTTTCTTTAGTATATATAATTTAGTGTGATCTGATTATCATTGTTTTGGTTAACTATCAAGAATAAATAGGAGTCATAACTTTCTTTCAAAAAAATTTATTAAATCTAACAGGCTTTAAGAAACCTAGAAAATGATATAGGTCATCCTTGTTCATCTTAGAGACATAAAGCCTACCTAGTATATTCCATACCACTAGTTAGCCCTTTGAGCCAACCATTAAGCCATTCTTTCTTAACCCCAATCACCTTGACCCAAAATAAACTAGTAAAATAAACATCCATTGCCCATTTTCAAAATGAGTAGAGTTGGTGGAAAATTTAAAAAAAAGGGACAAAAGTCAAAGAAGGGAGAAACATAAAAAATCCTTCTTTCAAAGAAGTAAAAAGAAAAACAAGAGTGAAGAAAAATAAAAAGAACAGAATATTATCAAAAAAGAAAAGTGAAAAGAAAGAGATGTTGAAAACAAAAAATTTGAAAAAAGAAAAACAAGAGTACAAAAGAAATTCACTTCAATCAAAGAAGAATTATCCAACAATAAAAAAGAAGACCTCTACTCAATTTTGAACCTTTGAAATCCTTATACCCTTCTTTTCTGAACCTGTTCTAAGCCTACCTTTTGTCCTATCCAAAGACCTGTGAATCTTAGGTGGAAAATAGCCTTAAAGAGAATATAAAAAAAAGGAATTAAGGTAGACTACCCCTCCTATTCTTAATGATGACATACACTCTTACGGATCACTTTCCTTTGTCTCTTTAGCATTTAAAAGATTTATGTGAATGATTAGCTTGTTGTATCTAATAAAATAATGAGAGAAACATGTTTAGCTCCTTATCTAAGAGTTTCATTTCTCTAAGTATACCTCAGAGGATTTGAGGTCAAGCATATTTCTAATGGAATTTACATATAGAAAGTTGGAAGTTATAACTTATGTGGTTGTACACACATACACTCTAAGAAATAACTAGAATGAAATGTCTTGAGCACGTGTTTGATTTATAAAATTGTCAATCCTCTCCATTAAGTCATAAAAAACTAGTAGAGTGCTAATAAATGAAGATGCTTTGAGATAAAATAGGGGACTCAACCTTAGGGAATTTTTTGGGTATATATACTGCAAACCCTTACGACGCTTAACACATCTAGTAGGGTTAACCTAGGAGTTCAATGGCTTGTAGCATGTGCTAAATGCAATCGTGAGTATTTACAAAAGTGGAAATTTGTGTTAGTTTTTATAAAATAATTTTTTACATGTTTTGCTTTAGACTAGAAAAATACTTATTGGGGGTGTCATAAGTATATAATTTTGCATAAAAACCATCCAATTACTTATCCATGTGTTATAAATTATAGGGGAAAATTAGGATTTTTAGATCAAAATTGGTAACACATGCATTTTATTTTTTCCTAATGAAGAAAAAGTTTGTTATTTTGTAGAACTAGAAGGTAGTATAACGTAAGTATGTGATTAATCATATTTTTTAGGATTTAATTAGAATTTTCATTTTTTGAAGAAAGCAAGATAGTGATCCAACAATCGAGATTGATCAAGATGAACGTTGAAGATCAAGATAAAAAGATCAAGTCAAAGCCTCAAAATCATCACTTCAACATGAAACCAAATGTTAAGATCATCTTGTGGACTACCAATTGATGTAATTAAAGGAGTTAAAGGTGGCCAAAGTAGACTTCTGAAGCAAGCCATGCATTTACACCACATTTTTTATGGGAGCCATTCTAGCCACCTTAGCCATATAAGACATGAGAGAAGGTGACAAGCTAAGCAAGTCAAGCCAAACCGTTTAAGCCACTCAAGCCAAGGGATGGAGCTATGAAGAAAAGCTAAAGAGCCATCTAAGGCAGCCATGAAGCTTAGCCACTGGAGCGCCCAAAGTTAGCCATGAAAGCCATAAAGCTTAGCTAAATGGAAGTCTAGGATTGGTGGAAAATCAATAGGATTATCGATGAGATCTTAAGGAAAATTTTGAAGGAATTTAAGGAAAATATTTTTAGGATGAGTTGGCATGTGAACCAATAGGATGAGACCCTTCTATTTTTTACATTTTTCCCACTCTTTCCTCACTTTCCACCTCACCACCAAATATCACCACGAATTTCACTTTCCATTCAAGAGTCCTACCATTCTAAGACTTCTCCACCCTCTTAAACTCCAAACCAACCAATCCCACTTCTAAGGAAACCACTTATCCAATCAATTTTCCCCACCTCACCCCACTTTCCTTTTTGGTGATCAAAGGTTTCCTAAATAGGAAACCTTAGATCTGCTTTAATTCAAGCAACTTTAAAACCCTAGATCTTTGCACATCATTCCTAAACCTTATTCCTTACCTAATTCCATAACTTTCCATCAACAAAACATCACAAAATTATAAGGGCAAGAGCCCCACCTTCATTCTGGGAAAAAGACACCTATATCCTTTTAATATTTAGAAACCAACCAGCCATGCTTCCTATCTCCCCTATGTTATATTTATTATATTATCTTGCTAATTTATCTTTTATCAAACCTTCCTCATTCAAGACACTAACCCTAGGACTATATTACTTATGTGTTTACCCCTTCCAAAGTTAGGAAACTACTCGTCTATATATAGTCTCATAATCCATACGAATTTTCTAAGTAGAGGTGGGTCTCACACCTTGAAATCAAGCTTTCCTTTCATCTTATTTGCTACTAGACATTGGGATTTCTTAAATGATTTTATTCTTTTGGTTTTCTAGTTATTTTATTGGTTAGTTGTTGTCCAATTTAGGTTAGTAGTTTGCTTGCTTTGGTTTAGTTTTCATTGTTTTGCTTTCTAGTTTTACACCTTTCTTTCTATCTGGCTTTCTACTTTCTTGTGTTACCTCAATTCGACTTGTTTTTCTTTATTATTCATCAAGATTCAAGTTACCATTAGTGACAGCCATGTGAAGGGCTAGCTTAAATCATTCATTTCCTCACTTGAGTTGCATGTTTTCTACCCTCTTTCTACCTTAGTTTTGGGCATTTTTTCCATAGTTCACCCACATTGCTTTATTTTTCTCTTAAATTTCTTTCTAAGTTTTCTTTTCATGTCATTATAATTTATATTTGAGCATTATATTGTAATTTTTTTATTTCTTAGGTAGGATTTATGGCTTTAGAAAAGTGCAAATTTTTCATATTTTGTGGACAATTTTATGCTCATAATTTTGATGTAAATTGGATATGATTCAAAAATGTTTGTGGGTATTATTATTATGGAATGTTTATTTCATCAACGTACTTTGGATCTGGGTTGGTTCCTTGCATAAAAATTATGGTTTCAATATCTTTCTAATGCAAGATTTATTCAATGTTCTTAAGTACCAAATTTTGGAAATTGATTTTTTCCTTAAATTTGTGCTTTAATTCCAGCCATCAAAACATATTATATTTCTGAATCCTTAGGTTTAAATTTAGTTTTTCATATTTTTATTAAATCTCATAATTATTTTTCATAGTAACTCACTATAGGTGCATTAAATTTCACCATCTTTAGAGCTTTAGAATCATGCATATAGTCCAAAACCCATGTGCATGATTCTAAATCCCATTCCTTTTAGATTTTTTCTTAGTTTAGTTGCTTAATTTAGTTTTAGAAGTACTTAATTCATTTTTTGCATCTTGTTTTAGGTTTAGAAATTTTTATTTTTTATTTTTGGGAAGCTCTATCTTTAGAAAGTTTCAGGATTTAAAAGTGTTAAGTTTAGAAAGTCATTTTAATTACAGTTTCTTTTCACATGCATGTTTCTAATTTCTTATTAAAATTAGTTAGATATCATTGGTTACTTGTCTTTTACATGTTAGTTTCATGTTAAAAAATTTCCTAATTAATTTTAAAAAAATTTATAGAAAGTTTCTAGTTCTAGTTTAGGAAAATTTTAATTTATGAAAGTTTTCATTTTACTAGTTTTCTTAGTTTATGTTTCCTAGATCAATTCATGCTTGTCTTGCATTTTTTTTCCTTTAGTTAAATACATGTTAGTTAGGTAAGTTTCCATTCTAATTACTAAGATTTAGTTTTTAGAAAGTTTCTTTTAATTGTAGTTTATAATTCCATGCATGTTTCCATTTCATGTTACTTTAAATTCCTAATTTAATCACATTTCTATCTTTTTGGCTAAAGTTCATCAATTTGAATAAAATCCAATCCATTGCAAATCTATGAGATTCCTCATGGGATCAACCTTGCTTGCCGACAAATACGTTATTGATTCATGTGCATGAGAGTTTTAATTAAAACAACATATCTTATATTCAAATGAATATAGGATGGTTTTAAAAAGCTGTCCTATATTCATACATAACACACACACACACAATCACAAACACCCACTATGAAAATTTCAAAAAACCCTCTCCCTCACCTAGATCAAAACCCTTCCAGAAGGAGGAGGAGAAGAAGAAGAAGAGGCAAGGTAGAGAGAGAAAATGTGCACCCCACCTCGCTTCCCGACAAAGGGAGAGAGAGAAGAAAGAAAAAGGAGATGAAGGAGAAGGGAGAGAAAGAGAATGCACACCTATCCCCCACCTTACTCATCATCATTTTTATCCCTTTAGGTTGGCTCTCTCTCTTTTCTTGATTTTCCTATGTTCATGCTTCTGGTTTTCAAGATCTGCTACTTGTATTTGTCTTTGTGAATAGTCACAGTATATTGCTTACCTTCTAGAAAACTTTTTGCATGATTTTCTACTTCCTTAATTAATGGAAATTTTTTAAATTGATCATTAGATAGAGGACATTGTGAATAACAAGAGCCATGTTTGAGATTTTCAATTTTCATTTAAAAAATCATCCAACTACTAGCTTGAAATATGCTACTTGTAGTTGTCCTTGTGAATAGTAATAGTATGTTGCTTACCTTCTAGATAACATTGTGCATGATTTTCAATTTGATCATGCTACATAGAGGACATTGAGAATAAGAGGACCCAAGTCTTAGATTTTCAATTTTCACTCAAAAAGGCATCCACCTACTAGTTTTAATTGGCTACTTGTAATTATTTGCGGGAATAATATCAGTATTTTGCTTATCTTCTAAATAACTTTGTGCATGATTTCCAGCCTTTTTAATCAACGGAAATCTTTCAAATATATCATGATAGATAGAGGTCAATGAAAATAAGAAAAACAAAATCTTAGATTTTCAATTTTCATTCAAAATGGCATCCAACTATTAGTTTGAAGTATACTACTTGTTGTTGTTCTCGTGAATAGTAACAGTATTTTGCTTACCTTCTAGATAACTTTATGCGTGATTTACCACTTTGTTAATAAATGGAAATATTTCAAATTGATCAAGATAAATAGAGGACAGTAAGAATAAGAACATTCAAGTATTAGATTTTCAATTTTCATTCAAAAAGATATTCAACTACTATCATGAAGTATGCTACTTATAGTTGCCTACATGAATAGTAACAATATATTGCTTACCTTCTAGATAACTTTGTGCATGAATTTCTACTATGTTAATCAATGAAAATCTTTCAAATTGATTATACTAGATAGAGGACATTGAGAATAATAAGAACCAAATCATAGATTTTCAATTTTCATTTAAAAAGGCATCCAACTTCTAGCTTGAAGTATGCTACTTGTATTGTTCTAATGTGAACAATAACAGTATTTTGCATAGGCTTAAGATGATTGAATATTTCTTGAATCTTTTGTGCTTTTGATTGATGCAAAGCATTGATTATGTGATAATTTGCATTAGAAATGGTTTTATATTAGTTTTTACTTTGTTTCAGCTATGATAAATTATGAGGGTGTGATGAGACTGAGTCTCTAAATATATTTTGTTATTTAAATAAATAGTTTATCATGTGAATCACATTGTGTGCATTAAATGCATAAGTCTGAAAAATAGGGGGTACTCTATCCAATTTTTAATAAGAATGATGAAACTTTGGTTTTTTTAAATACATGACAATATGAAGAGTAGTTTTAATTAAAGCTTGTATCGAGCTCCAAAATCAAGAGTAGTCTTAATTAGGACCTTCCTTGGCACTAATAGTTAAGAATTAATATCTTATTCTAGTGCTACTTTCCTAAGACTTAATTGTTTTAATATATGTCCTATTTATGCACACCAACTATGTACTTAGATGGTGGTTTTTTCTAAAGCTATATATATATATATATGTTGTTGGTTTTAAATGTATTGTTTTCATTTGCGTAGGAAACATGGAACATGAGGAGAGTGAGCATCATGAAGAACAATCTAGCACAGGTACACCTATTAAGAGAAAGGGCAGAAGCCCAACCAAAATAGAGCATATCAGTAAGAGAAAGTTAAAGGGAATAAAAGAGATGGTACAACTTAATAGTAAAGGGTAGATGATAGGTGGTAGTGCACATTCCTACACCAATTTCATTTGCTGCACTATTAGAAGCATGGTTCCAGTCTCAATTACTAATTGGAGCCATGTGTCACCATCAATCAAAGATGCAATATGGGGGACATGGTGAAGGTTTGCACATGCTTACTACATACAATATACTATGTGTCATTTCTTGTTTTATTTCAGATAGATTAATGTTTTTTTTCACTTTATAGCTTTTCCTTTGTCATCTCTAATGAGTATAAGAAGAATGCTCTATATAGGCAGGTGAACAATGGAAGAAATGGAAGAGTGAGCTTGCAAGAAGTGCATATTTTGAAAATGCTCATGATTTGTCTAGACTCTGCACTGTCCCTGAGTTGTATTCCAGCATCATTGACTAGGATGCATGGAATCAGTTTGTACAGACTCGCCTATCTTCTTATTTTGAGATAATTACAACTATTGAAAAGCTTGATTCCTCTAATTATAAAAGTGAATTGTGCTTAATTGCATGTTCCTTTGATGTGTAGGCAAAGTGTATGAAAGGACAAATGGTGCATGTGACTAATCATATGCAACCAAGATTGGTTACTCACAGTTAGAAGAACAAGAAGTGTATGTGACAATTTATGTCTATCTAAATATTCTTGACTTTTATTTCATAACTCTGAATTAATATCTCTCTTGATAGCAAATGAAGGCTGGAACTACAGAGTCCATTGATTATGCCTTTCTTTGGAAAATGGCACATTCATAGGGGCATAACTCCCAAACCTTCACTAGAAAAAATATTTCCTTGGATGCTTTAAGAATTGTAAGTGATTTTACATGTCTACATTTGTATCTCTTGAATTATAATATATATATGTGGAAATGATCACATTCTACTAATTACATGTGTAGGAAGAGTTGATCCAAGAAAGTGCCACTATAGGGCTATGAGCAACACGGACAAGCACTCAGGCTAAGTAAGGGCCCAAGACCGTTGTGTGGTTCCTTCGAAATTCTTCCATAAATCAAAGAATCCTCCAACAGAGAACATGGAAGAATGGAAGTAGAATATGCTAAATGAGTTATACGCGAAGGTAAAGAATGATTTATATAAGGCACTTTGGAGTTTCAAAGGTCCAAGTGAAGATGTGGCCCTGCAAACCTCATGTCACAATAGTTGTAGTCATCCATCTAAAGAAGAGATGGAGGAACAACTCTTTGAAGGAGATGTCCCAATCAAGGAGACATGTATTGACATATTTACCTTTTCAATGTTCAATGCCTTAGTAATCTTCATTCATTCTTATGTACAGGTGATTTTTGATTTGCAGGTGCATCAGTGTATTCTGCAACAATATACAGTTGAGAATTATGTCATTGTGGCTACACTATACGAGTTTTTTTTTTTTTGTTATGTTGCACTTTAGGTTGATGCATCCACACACTAAGCGTGTGTGCATTACCGCTACTTTCCAACTAGATGCCTTCCTACCATTTCCTATAGAAGTGAATGATATTAATACTATTGTGGATGTGATTGGATATCATGTAGCTTAGCTAGAGAAGCATATCAAAGCAATGATTTGCAAAGTATGTATATGGCATCACAAAATCATGCTCAACAACAACTTTAAGGCCTGAGCTAAATTTTTAAATACTATCTGCATCTAATGTTAACTAGAAGAAGCATAAGTCACCATTGAGGGTGGTCCC
Organism: Warburgia ugandensis; assembly: GCA_035236585.1. Taxonomy (NCBI): domain Eukaryota; kingdom Viridiplantae; phylum Streptophyta; class Magnoliopsida; order Canellales; family Canellaceae; genus Warburgia; species Warburgia ugandensis. The sequence continues at coordinate 67,366,015 of CP141126.1, read as the reverse complement.
CTCCAAGGCAACAAATTCTAATGTACCTATTGCCCAATCCCAGGTATTTATGTCTAGTTTTTATGATAAAATTGAATCTCTTTTACTCTTCTTATATACATTCATTACTAATTTTTCAAAAATTACATCCACAATGTAGGGATTAGCTGCAGGTTGGACCTAACACTCCTCCAGTCATGAGAGGACTGTATGGACTAATCATTGAAGATAAGGAAATCATTTTGTAAGGATAGAGGTCGGTGTGCTTGCCCAAGACATAGTTGAGGTTCCAGTCATGAAAGAGGGCCTCTTAGCCATATGTAATATGGCTTAGCTAGAATACATGCACATCATTGCTTATATTGGGTATGTTGTGTAACTACTCTACTAAGAATTAGATTGACATCACTTATTAATATGACATGATATTTGACATTAAGTTTCTATTGGTCTTTACATGATAAATTGCAAAGTTTAGAGGTTAAGGACATTTACAAATTCCTTAACCGTACTATCACCTCTGGACCAAAAGAGCATTTGTCCAAGGAGACATGAATAGAAGATACCATGGCTAGGTTCTTGTGTTATGAAAAGGGGTAGGCCTTAATGATTCCATATAATAGTGGTTAAGTTAATACATGTCTTACTAAATTATGTTCTTCCGTAAGCATGAATATGTATATAAGTTAAGTTTTTCAAATTTCAATTGATTGATTATGTATATAGATCCCATTTGATGCTACTAGCTTTGGATATGCACAATGGGCATGCAATGTTTTTTTATTCATGTGGAGCTCACATTAAGGTAAGGTTTACTAGTTTTTTTATATAACCCTATAGCCTAAACTTGTAATTATGTATGATATTTGAACCTTTTCTGTTGACTTTATTGTGCAGTGCCCTAGGCAGCAATTTGATTAGGAGTTTGGGTATTACATTCTCAGATATATGAGAACTCTCATTCGTAATGGATTTATAATCTCCTAATTGAGAATGGTTCAATTAATTGACTAATCATCATTCTTACAGTTTTCTACATCTCTTAAATGACTCTAACATTGTCTTAGTTGATTTAATATTTGTTGTCTTATAGGTTGACTTGGGTAGATAACATCAGAATGGAATGGACTGAATATCTTTTGACTTTTAGTTTGTAGATCATTGTTGTTATTGAACTAAAACATTTTTATCACTGAAATACAAAATTGAACTTCATTTATAAGGATGTGTTCCTTTTTTCTGAAGTTTGTGTGGGCTTTCTTTATTTCATTGAGAAGTGTGTATGGAGAAGTTCAAAGTGGAATGTTGAAAATGTTGAATGTGTATGAATGTATTTTGTAGAATGATTGTAGCCTACAGAAATGAAGTGATGAATGTATTTTGAACTATAGAAACTATAGAAATAATGTATAAATAGAAACCAATAAAGGAATACACAAACTATGTAGGAAGTATATGCAATATAGGATAGTTTTTGAAAAACCATCTTACAAAACTACCAATAAACAAGATTGTTTTTGAAGAACCACACCATATTATATAGATTTATAAGATGGGTTTTCAAAAACCATCCTATATTACACACCTTTATAAGATGATTTTTCAAAAACTATCCTATAATATCCCTCATTTATAAGACAGTTTTTCATAAACCGTCTTATATTACAGAGCTTTATAAGAAGGTTATTCAAAAACCATCCTATAATATCAATGGTTTATAAGATGATTTTTCAAAAACTATCATATATGACACATTTATAAGGAATTTTTTTAAAAATCATCCGATATTACATAGCTTGTAATGCTTTATGAGATGGTTTTTAAAACACCATCCTATATTACTCATATTTATAAGATAGTTTTTCAAAAACCTTACTATATTTCACATATTTATAAGATGGTTTTTCAAGAACCGTCTTATATAAGTGAAACTTTATAAGATGGTTTTTGAAAACTATCTTATAAGACTTTTAATATATGATAGTTTAAGAATCGTCTTATATTTCTTTCATCTTTAAGATGGCTTGGTATAAGATGATTTTTTAACCATCTTCTATAGCCATTTTTAACCGTCTTATAAACCACTCTTTGTAGTAAAGTGAGAAAGAGAGAGAGAAGAGAGGAGCGAAAGAGAATGAGGAGAGAAAATAATAAGGACTGTGTAGTGCATGAGTCATCTCACACAAGAATCCATCCTATTTGTGGATGATCAATGAGGAAGCACAATGCTTGATTCATTTGAGGTAGGTGGTTCTAAGCTGCTTGGTTTCACCATGTTTTACCTTAAATTTTTTGATTTCTAACAAGTTTTTAACCTTGCTTTATGATGTAAAAAGTCACATGTTTTCTAGCCCAGAAATAAGCATGTTTTTATTCATGCTTCAATGCTAAGATTGTGTGACAGATTGTATGCTAGAAATGCATGATTATTAGGCCTAATCTAGATGGGATTACTAGTGACTTGGGTCACATGTTGATGCTACATATAATCATATATTTTCAAGTTTATTTCCTAAAGTTAAATGTTTAGTCGTTGCACATGATTATGCTAGAGTTTTAGATCTTTTCCAGTGAATATATGTGAGCATCTTTTAGTGCTTTATGGTTTGAGTTCCTAGATTCCCATGTATACTAGCATGATGAGTAAGATCATAGATTGGGTTTTACATGACCCTGATAGATGCTACGCATTAGACACGAGTTCTAGGACCTTAATAGGCCTAGTACTCAACACACTCACACATGTATAGTCAACATGATCTTAGGCCTAAGAGAAACTAGGGATGGTATGCAAATAATACATGGTAGAGTGCTAAGGTTCTAAAGGGATTGATTAACATCTAAGCATATTGGATGATGTACTAGAGGCGTCAGTATTGTGGCCTTAATAGACCAAGTGTGTAGTGCACCTACACGCAGTTGGTGTGCATAGTCCTAGGCCCATGATAGGTGAAGGGTGATGTTTGATTAACACAAGATAAGTGCTATATAATACATGAATTTGGTTTGGCCAAGATCATTCATAAATGCTCTTGGTTATGTGAGAGACTCTTTGAGTGGTTAAGATGGATTCATCTAATGGTAGACATGTGTTCACAATCATGGGTTTCTAGGAAGGCCTAAGACCCTCCTAATACAAAATGCTATTTGCATATTAAAAAGGCTTCTATGGAGGCCAATTTGTCACCAACCAAGGTGAGAATAGAGGCATATAAGCATGGTATTTTAGGAAGGTTAGATAAACTCCTATTGAGTGATGCTCTAGGTGCTTGATTTAGAGCCTAAGATAGTTGATTTGATTAAACAAAATGTTTTCAAACTTTATAAGTTGCTGGTTTTACATCATATATCCCTTGAAAAGATAATTGTATCTTCTAAGAGTATTTAAAAATAAAGATTAATATCCAAAGGGTTGGACCTCAAATCCTAAGGATAGAATCCTAATGTTGTAGGTTTAGCATGAGAACTAAAGGGACTAAACAATGATTTGATGCAAAACAAGAGTCAGTTTTGGCAAAAGGTATACATGCCTAATTAGCAACACAGTAAGCCATGAGTAATGAGAGTAATAATATGTAGAGTGGGTGTGTAGTGCACTAGGAAATTAATGTTTTCAATATGTTTTCAAAGCTAAAGATAAGCTTATGTTGTGGCCTAAATGAGCATGTAAAACTATGTTTTGAAAAGAGATTTTAAAATGGTAACCTTATGTTTAATTTATTCTTGAGTGAGTTGGAATGTGACCTAGTGTTCTCAAGAAAGAGTTACTAAAACAATGTGCATGACATGTTTGCTTGAGAGACTTGTAGATGATATGTATATGGTATAGTGATACCTATATGCTCATTATGAGATTGCTGCTTGGTTTGAACTTTTTGGATTGCATTTGTTAGCTGGATTTGCAACCATACATCAATTATAAGACTAGTAACTATAGTAATTCCTTGGTTGAGTAATTTTAGGCTCCAACAAAAATAACAACTAAAGAAGAAGAAAAGAAAATCTCTAAGAGATTCCCTATGATGGATTTGAAGTGAAGCAAGTGATTTTCACATCTTAACTATTAGATACAAGTAACACTTAGTCATGTATGACACATCAATTAGACCATTATGACCTTTCATGCTGTCACCTACTAAGAGGTGTAGAATCCATAAGCCAATGTCAAAGAAAAACAATCTATCCTAAAACCAGCATTGGTTACTAATTTTCCTTGGTTTTTGAATTAGTCATATTTGTGATTGCTCAAGTTAGCTTTGTACTTTCTTTGTAAGTGATCTTTATGTAATAAACAATTTGGGTCCAACCTTCAAAAGAAAAAGAGAAAATAACTATTTCTATATGGAGTAGTTATTACATCTTGCACTAATAGTCTTGTTAGTCTAGCACTTGAATAATATATAAGAATGATGGATCATTTCATAAGGATTAGTTGGTGCATTTTTGGGCATAACTATGACTTGTATTTACCATCACACATGAATGGTTTGTATTTTCTAAGTCTTGGGTCTTGATTATCTCAACTTATCTCAATTAAGTAACCACTATTATATGAGAAGTGAAGGCAATGCCCCAGAACATGTGTGGAATGTCACTGTGAAAGTTTAAGCTAGTGTTTAGGTTCAATTGATGAAGATAGCCTAGGGATATTGCAATATATACTATTTCAACTAGCTTGTGATTATGAAAAGAATTATCATTTTATGACCTATTTCTAAAGAATTTATATTTTAGAGTGAAAAGGAATGAATTATTAAACACATTTAATGCAGAAGTGATTTTAGATGTGTTTGTTTTAAATGAAATATTTTGCCTTGTGCAGGCAAAATGGAACATGAAAAAAATCAAGAACAAACAATAGTCCACCCTGAGTAACCCTCATAAGAGAAAGGGCAAAGAATGAACAACAATAGAAAAGATTATTAAGAGAAAGTCAAAAGGAGAAAAAGATGTTGTCAAGTGCAACAATAAGGGCAAGAGATAGGGGACCACTGCAACCCACCATATCAATTATATTTGCTACATGGTAAGAAACATAGTGCCTATTACTTGGGATGATTGGAAACATGTATTGCCTCCAGTCAACGATCCAATATGGAAGATGATGAAGATATATAAAGACTCTATATAATATAGTACATACCTTATCTTATTATGTCCTTATTATTTCTATGTTATTATTTTGCCTTTAATATACCCAATGACAAGAAGAAATGTGCTTTACAGATGAGAAGAAGTGTGTTTTGTAAGCACATGGTGAACAATGAAGAAAATGAAGGAACTACCTTGCCAGCAACTACATATACCTATTTGTAGATGATTCGTTAGGACTGTATAGAGTCCTAGATCTATATTCCTACCTCATTGACCAAGATGCATTGAATGAATTTGTATAGTGCTTCTTGTCTCCTGAATTTGAGGTATGTGCTAAATTAAGGTTTGATTGAATTAATTGTAACCCACGATTGTGTTTAATTACCTTCCATTGCATCAAATGTAGGTAAAGTGTGCTCAAGGGAGAAAGGTGTGTGCTATCAATCATATGCAGTAGCACCTCCCTAGATTGGGTTATGGTAGTTGGAATAACAAGAAGTGATTACTTGTGAGAATTTATTTCTTTGTATTACACTTTAGTTATGTTTGATTAACTAACTTTAGTGTCTCTCTTAATAGCTAAAGAAAGTTGGGACTATGGATCCCATTAATCATGCCATCCTATGGAAAATGGTGCATTCAGAGGGGAATAATGCCCAAACCTACAAAAACAAGGTTGTTGCCTAAGTTGCTTCTTGAATAGTAGTAATTGGTTGCATATGTATACCCTTGTTAGATTTTTAAAATTATATATTAATTAATAAAATTGATCATGTTCTTATAAATTGTGTTGGAAGAGTTGTTCCAAACCACACCTACAAGGACTTGAAGTAGCATTGTTGTAAAGGATGAGATCCTATATAAGTCTTTTAGAAAAGAGGATGGATAGACTTGTTGAGTAAGGGGCAAAAGCTGCAATGTTCTTCCTTCCAAATACTTTGGTTGACAACTTGAAGTTCACAATAAGGAGATGTACAAGTAGCTAAAAGTGCAATTCCGAAAGGAGATGTGCAAGCAGTTAAAGTTGGATTTAATGGGGGAGTTTTAGGATAGGATAGGTCGAGTGCCACCTCCTACTACCCCTAAACGCTAGTTGCACACTAGCTAGAATTCTCCTATTTGAGAAGTTTAGGAAAGCTTCCAACACCCTTTGAACAAGAAAATCTGATCTAGGAGGTATGTATGAATACATGTTTACTTTTCATTATCCAATTAATTGTCCTACCTCATTCATTCTTATATATCAATTATTTTTTCTTCGTAGATGGGACAATGCATGTTGGCCTTGAATGGCATTGACAATATCATCAATGTTGGTACATGGTATCAAATTCAGACTTCCTTTTAGCATGGAAGGTTGATACACCCATACACTAAGCATGTTTGTAATGTTGCAGCCTATTTAGAGCATGCCTGCCTACCCATTTCTGTTAGAAGCTGACAACATTTATATCATTGGGGAGGCCATTGAATATCATGTTGCTTGGCCAAAATGATATGTTATTCTCCTAAAATGCAAGGTATATATGTTGTCATACCACATCTTCAACAAGATTTTTTAGAGACATTCATTTAATTATTTACTATATGCATCTAATGTCACTCAGAAGCAGTAACTAGTGCCATCAGGATCAACCTCTTGCTCACTAGCATCTATTATTCTAACAATCAAATTGATATTAGTATTTTATGTTTATTTTTATGATAAAATTGAATTTCTTGAGTGAAAAATTTTAAATTATTTATTAATTTTTACAACTTTAGATCAACAGTCTATATATCAATCGAAAGTTCCACTCAACATACCTCTAACCCTAAGGACCATCGACAAGCTCATTAATGAAGATAAGGTAATGTCACATCATGATTTTTTTAAAATAACATTTAAAAATTCTCTTCATTTTGCAAATAAGTTAGAAAATTGTAATATATGTAGATATAATAAATTTAAAAAGACTCACCTTCGAAACTATATGTAATGTGGGAAACCTTTTCACATACATTAAAGTAAGGAAAATATGCTCAATCATTTTTTGTTGTCATAAGATTCACTAGTCACAATTTAAACTACTAAATAAAAACACACATCCATAAATTGTCTGCAAGGTTCACAATGTAATAATATATCAACCTTAAACTTATTGTTAAATACAACTGCTAATATAACTAACCACTTCATTTCTCACATACATCCAAAGTGTGATGCGAATCCCTAAACTATAGAAGCACCTCCTCTCCTACTCCTGACCTTGTCAATGTCTTGCTTAGAATGATTGTAGGGGAGTGAGCATAACTGCTCACCTTGGAATAAGGATAATACTGCATTCCTTCAAATTTCTAGATAAGTAATAATGAGAATGCATGTGTAAATAGCACTATCAGTCAATATACTAAGTTCGAGTTTAATTAGAGCATGTATATTCAACAATAGAGCATCTTTATTTACATGTATATTATAAATGAACAATTATCTCAATTTGGCATAGTTAACATAATACTAGAAAAAGTTTATATAATAGTTTGAATCAAATTCTCATACAAAACCTCAATCAATAAAACCTCGATAAGGAAAAGCATAATGCGAGATGATTTGGTGAGAAAACAGTAATGATTTCATGATCATGTCTAATAAATCATGTAGATACTTGTATGTATCATATAGGGTGACACTTTAGTCCTGTCACAAGCACCTGTCCTACTAGCAGAGACCTACATGCATGTCCAACACTCCTGGACCATCAACAACACATCCCACATTGTTCAACTTTCTTAGACATCAAACACATCTCCCATACTATCTAGCTCTCTTAGACATCAGTCACACCTCTCATACTATCCAATTCTCTTGGACATCAATCACACATCCCATACCATCCAACTGTCGTGGACATCAATAGGCCTTACAACTAAATGAGCATATGCCTTAGGGTCTACCTACTTGAGTCAATATCGAGTAGCTTTTTCCTTAATAACAAATCACAGTGTCGTAGGTCATACATCATCTGTAAGCATGCTAGCCTTGAAAACTTCAATTAAAGAGTTAAATCAATTTCTAAACAAAGTATGATTTGAATATAGAAAAGGTCAAGTTTTCACACAATCTCATGCATTTCCAAATGATTTAAAAGTGCAAGGATTTGCATACATGGTGTCATGATTCATGCATCCTCAATAACAAAACCAAGTCCTACAAATAGTTGATTCATAGCCATTTTCCACATGTCCTCATTTCATACCTATAGTCATGAGCAAGTCTAAAAGAAAGAAGATGAAACTAAAATATTATATGTTTCCGACACTTCCATGTAAATTATAAATGAAACTATTTGGAATTTTATCAATGAAACCATATAATTCAAGTAACTATAATATAATACAAAAAAATACTTGTTGGCTGGTTCACATACATGCCTTTGCTATACTTTAATTTATTCAACTACCTAAGAGTGTAGTAGAGATTTATCTTAACAAAATACTCAAACTAGTTTCGAGAGTATGCATTAATTGGTTTTGAGGTTAAGGTAATTTAGAGAAAGTTCCTTGTCTTTCCTACGTTAAGTGTTTTCATGGCTTCACTATGAAGTTATTATTTTGGTGTAGATGTTTAGCTAAAGATCTAATGCCATTGATTAGTTTTCCTCAACAACCTAACACTAGGTTATTCCTCATTACTTATTTTGTTTAAAAGATTATGTGCTAGTCATCTATTTCCAAGTTTTTCTTATGACTTTGCAACAAACACAAAGGAAACATGTATTAGGCACTTGAATTCTATTTTGGACAGCAATAATAGGCACTAAATTACATCCTTAAATTTATGTGTTTTGCATGAGTTTCCCATGGGCTATTGGCTTATCATGTTCCCACTTTAAGCTTATAACAACCTAGGCATTCAATTCCCCTATTCAAGCATACACTACCTTGTTAACCATAGCCATATTACATTATTTATAAGGTGTAAATTTCTACAAACATCTACAGGGAGTAGATTTGAATTCATTACCATTATACCATAGGTACTGGCCTCCAATTAACTCATAAGAAGCCTGCACACATGACCAACAACCTCCACTACACTCCAACCACAAAAAGGAAGGAAATAGCTACCATAAATAAGCATCTTAGGAAGTCAATTTTCTACAGAAATCTGCAAAAAATTGTAGCAATTTTCTATGCACTTCTCCTTGAATAATCCATGTCATTCAATCACCTAGGTAAAGAAAACTTCAACTATTCCAAGATACGTTCATGAGAAATGAAAGGAAACATAAAAACTCCTATTGCTTTTGGTTTTTACTTGACTAATTACCACCCCACAACACCATCAGGAATTAGGTGTTAACTTCCTTGCCTAAAAGGCTAGAAATTCACATCTTGTTCCAGAGCTTTGTTTAAGCATGAGTTCAACCAAGAACCTCTCTAGATCATCATTCAACATCCTCCATCCATTCTATTGAAGTCACATTAGTTATAAATCCATTTCCATTAAAAAATTTAAAGGAAAAATGCATGACTTCAACATAGTATGTAGAATACTAGAAACTGAGTTTTACTAATTGCCTAGAACATGGAATTTTAGATTATGCATCACATATACCTAAAATAATAGCTTAAATCATTCTAAAAAGCATACATTGTATGTAATTTTCATGGAACCAAATGGGATTCTAGTAAAACCCAAGTATAATAGGTATAACATGAAAAATTGAGATTTGCTAAGAAACCCAAAACTAGTATTTTCTAAGGAAATACAATGAACCTACTACTTTAATGGCTTAAACCATTCAAGAATACATTTATGTTAATCAAATAGAGATATTCCAAGTGTTAATTCAAACAAAAATCAATATTTCACATGTAAGGTTCTTAAAGCTAAGATTCACCTTATAAGGTATTTTACTAGTCATCATCTTAGATATTTTCACAATGATTGGGATTAGATTATATATGTTATTCAGCAGGGAATTGCAAGTGTAAAGTACATGTGACATTTAATTGGCTGAAAAAAAGTTTCTAACTGCCACTTTCTCTAACTTTTTTTGCTTTCTACTTTTTTTAGCCAATCAAATGTCACTTGTTCCTTACACCTGCACTATATAGCTGAAATTAACACATCCCATATGTGTGTGTAAGTTTTTTTTTTTTTTTTTTTATGAAAAAATGCCATTAGATTTTGGTATTTTTTCAAAAAGTGCAATGTTGTTTGAGTTTACAAATTTGCCACCAAGTTTTTGTGAGCTTTGTAGAATTACCATTCTATTAGTTTTCCATCCTTCTTCCCTGTTAATTTTTTTGAAATTCTGATATCACCCTCTCTATTTTGAATTCAAGTTCTATACTTTGGAACTATAACCCATGCTTAAGTTTCCAAATTTGGCCCAAGGGAAAGTCTTAGTGAAACTTGCTATTTAACACAATTCAATATCAAGGAATCTAATGTTACTATTTAATTTCAACAAGAACCAACCAATAGTGAGATATTCAATTGCAAACATACCATTGTCACTAACCTGGACAATAGTACTTGTCAAGCTTCTTCAATAAAATTTAACAATTTAAACTTTGATTTCTCACTAGAAACTACTATAAAACTCTTTCTAATGCAAACTAGATCATAATAAATTCTTTACATCAATAAAACCATAACAAATTAAAGAAAATAAAAATTCCATTACATTTTGGCATTTTTGCAAAATAGTGTAGCATTTTTTGAGTTTACAAATTTTTCACTAAGTTTTTGTGAGCTTTGCAAAATTACTATTCTGTTAGCTTTCCATCCTCCTTTCCTATTTATTTATTTTTTTGAAATTCTAATATCACCCTTCTCTATTTTGAATTCAAGTTCTATACTTTAGAACTATAACCCATGATTAAGTTGTCAAATTTGGCCACTAAATTCAATGACTTCCCAAGGGATAGTCTTAATGAAAGTTGCTATTTAACACAATTCAATACCAAGGAATCTAATGGTACTATTTTTTTCCAACAAAAATCAACCAATAGTGAGATATTCAATTGCAAACATACCATTCTCACCAACCTATGCAATAGTATATGTCAAGCTTCTTCAATAGAATTCAACAATTTAAACTTCAATTTCTCACTAGAAACTAATACAAAACTCTCTCTAACACAAACTAGATCATAATAAATGCTTTAGATGAATAAAAAAATAATAAATTAAATAAAAATTCAAGTTTAAATTATAAGCAAAATAATGTTACTGTTCACAGGAACAACATGTAGCAGAATTTAAGCTTTTTGTTTGATGCCTTTAGAATTAAAATTGGAAATCTATGACTTTAGCCTTCCTCTTCACATTGTCTTCTATCTGGCATGATTAATTTCAAAGATTTTTATTGATTAACAAAGCGAGAAATCAGGTGCAAAGTCCTCTTGTTCACCATCGTCCATTTGCTAGAATGGTAATGTCAAAAATTTGAGAAAACTAATAGGAAAGTAGGATGGAAAACTAAGAGAATGACAATTTTGCAAAGCTCATGAAAACTTGATGACAAATTTGCAAAATTCAAAAAATGTTGAAATTTTCTACAAAAATCCTAAAATGCAATGTCATTTTTGCAAAAATTTCTATATAATATGTATTTTTTTAAGGAGTAAACTGAACTAAATATATTGTCTTGCAGGCAGTGGTGCTACCTGATTGGGGAAGCAAGGGTTACTCCTAGGTAGATCTTGACAAAATAAGATGTCATTGGGCTGAGTATGTAATGCAAATCTTCTTCATTTAAATAGTGAATGTGGATGTGTCTTGTATTTTTCATTTACATGACGTATATGTTATGAAGGGGAGCCTTAGCACAATGATAAAGTTGTTGTCGTGTGACCTTGAGGTCACGGGTTCAAGTTGTGGAAACAAACTCATGCAAAAATGCAAGGTGAGGATGCATACTGTAAACCCTTATGGTCCGCCCCTTCCCTGGACCCAGCATACACGGGAGCTTTGTACAGAGGGTCTGCCCTTTTACTTGAAGTATATGTTATGTTATTTGAATGATGGGTTGGATGAGGGGATACTGGAGGGTGTATGCATGTATTTACTTTATAGAAATGTGAGGATATTGTAGTGTGAAAGTAAATGGGTGTGTATTGAGAAGTGTGGATGTAGGTCTTTACTTGCAAAGCTTATTTTTTTTATGCTTTTGAATTTTTATATTAAATATGGATGTTGGAAGTGTGAAAGATTGCAGGAAGACTTTAATAGGAGGAAGGTATGGATATTGAGTGCGAATGTTGAACTTTTTATATTGAATGTGTATGAATGAATATTGTAATAACATAAACATATATTGTCATTCCTTTTGAGAATATAGTTTAGTTAAAGATGGTTATGAAAAAATCATCTTAAAAAGAATTTTTTTGAGATGATTTCTATAAGCCACCTTAAAAAAGAAGATTTTTTTATATAATTTTTAAAAAACATCTAAAAGAAAAATATATTTGAGACGGTCATCAAAAGCATCTTAAAAGGAGATTTTTTAAATATGATTGTGGAAACTATCTTTAACAACTTTGAAGGCGGTTTTCTAAACCTTTTTATTTTCAATCACTTTTCTAAGATGAATGGAGTAAAGACAGTTATAAAAAAAAATAGATATATGTTTTTAACCATCTTAAAAGCACTCTAGACAAATAGTGGAGGAGGTAAAACCACCCCCATTACCATCCCTAGGTATTGCTAGATATTCAGTAGAGGGAAGAGAGTGTGACTATTGATGAAGAGTAGATGCTAGTTGTGAAGAAGAATGAGCTGTAAAAGGAAACTAAGATTAGTTAAAAATAATATCCCTAGCAATAAAAGGATGCCTAGTGGGAATATAATCCTATTGAGGGGGAGGCCCCAAGATGGGTTGAGGGACAAAGGTGAGAGGTACTGAGAGTTAGTCCCACATCGCTAGGGGGAAGAATTGTGGGTGGTTGGTGAGAGTTTAGGGTGACTCTACTAGTAACAACACATTTGACCTAGGCAACTGGGTAAGAACAAAGCTATGGCTATTGGAGGTGCATGGGTGCTGTCAATGAAAAGCAGATAATATTGTTACTAGGTGGGCCTCTTGACTGCTACAACAGCATCATAGCCTAACCCTGACTTGGTATGGATGGCTAGCTGCATGTGTAAGCTCATGTGAAGACACATGGGGATGCGTGTCCCCTAAGGGGGAGAGGTGAACCGTTGCCATTACCAAGATGCCTTGAGGGAGAGGCCCCAAGATAGGTTGAGGGACGAAGGTGGGGAGGTACTGAGAGTTAGTCCCACATCACTAGGGGGAAGAGTTGTGTGTGATTGATAAGAGTTCAGATGACTCTACTAGTAACAATGCGTTTTACCTAGGCAACTAGGTAAGAACAAAGCCATGACCACTGGCGGTGTATGGGCACCGTTAGTGGAAAGCAGACAATATTATTACTAGGTGGGCTTCCCCACTATTACAGTGGTATCAGAGCCAGTTCCCTTCATGGTATGGTGGGTAGCCGTATGCGGGCACTTGGTCGTGGCTATCATGCGGGGACACGTGCTCCCTAAGGGGGGAAGATGTGAAGCCTTGTGCCGATGAGGGAAGGCCAAGAGAAGGTTGGCAAGCTTCTAGGTTGGGGTGAAGGATAGAGAGTTAGTCCCCCATTGCCTAGGGAGAGGAAACCGGGCTGTTTATAAGAGTTCAGGAAACTCTAACGGTCACAACGCTTCCTAAGGGTGAAGCCCAGAAGGGGTGAGGGACCTAAGCGAACAAAACCTTGAGGGTTGGCCAAGATGCCTTGAGGGGGAGGCCCCAAGATAGGTTGAGGGACCCAAAGAGGACAATATTATATCTGCTGCACACTCTGCCTATGGAACGATGTGTCTTGAGGGACCAAAAGTCCTGAGAGAACAAAGCCTTGAGGGTTACCAAGATGCCTTGAGGGTTGCTAAGATGCCTTGAGGGGGAGGCCCCAAGATAGGATGAGGGACCCAAAGAGGACAATATTGGATCCGCTATGCACTCTATGTGAAACCTTGAGCTAATGAGGGTGGGCTAAGAGAAGGCTGGCAGGCTTCTAGGTTGCGGTGAAGGATAGAGAGTTAGTCCCACATTGCCTGAGGAGAGGAAACTAGGCTATTTATAAGAGTTTGGGAAACTCTAATGGTCACAACATGTTTTCCCTAAGAAATTGGGGAAGAACAAAATTGTGAGGGGTGTATGGGCGCCCCAAAGCAGACAATTTTTTGATTGTTGGAACCCCAAGGTGTTTCGAATGGTATCAGAACCAGTTCCCTTCGTGTTGTGGTGGAAAGCCACACAGGAGTGCTTGGTCGTGGCTATCATGCGGGGACGTGTGTTCCCTAAGGAGGGAAGATGTGCAGCCTTGAGCTGATGAGGGCAGGCCAAGAGAAGGCTGGCAGGCTTATAGGCTGGGGTCAAGGACAGAGAGTTAGTCCCACATTGCCTTGAGAGAGGAAACTGGGCTGTTTATAAGAGTTCGGGGAACTTTAATGGTCACAACGCATTTTCCCTAGGAAACTAGGAAAGAACAAAATCATGAGGGGTGAATGGCCGCCTCAAAGCAGACAATATTGTGACTATTGGAACCTCGGGATGTTACAAAATATCTGGTGATTGAAGATTAGAGGTTTGTTTTTGGTATTCACCACACCCAATACCAAAAACCCTTCACTTTGAAAAGCCTTAATACCCTAATCAGGTGAAATTTCGAACATTTTTTAAAGCCAATAAAAGTGCCAGTGACATTGAATTTTATTTTGATGGGAAAGGTCTAAGTAAATTTACTAAAAACATTAATAAAATGAACACAGTAATGAAATCCAATTGAAGTTTTAACAGTGGACCCCATACATCATAGCAAATCAATTCTAAAGGATAATTTGCAATAAACTAGTGGTTACAAAAGGAAACTGATGACTCTTTCCTAAAGGACTTGATTGATAAATTGATGGAGGACACAATAATATAGGAAGCTTGAATTTGTTATTATTGACTTTAGAATATGAGAGCCCAAATGACCAAGTGGACTATGCCAAATGTCTCTATGTGCTAAGTGCAATTTTCTTAATTTTTCTTCTTTTCATTTCCTTTGAAGAAAGATAATTCTTTAGAAACCCTTCTACATGATTCTACTTAATTATGAGGAGAAAATCTTGGTTCATCAACACACAACATCTCCAGTAGTTACAAATAAAAAACATTACAAACCCTTCTTTTTTTTCTAAACCGTCTTCTCTCTCTCTCTCTATATGTGTGTGTGTGTGTGCACGCACACTCATAGCCTCTCAAAGGAGAAGAAGATACCACTAGAATTGTTGTATAAATCTCTATTTTCAATTTGGTAAGCAACATTACTAACCATCTACAAGGGTTAGTTACTTATCTAGTATACATGGGGAATTTGTTTAATATATAGTTATCTATAAAATGGTTGATGAATTTATTATGAATTTTATATTCAATGTATGAATTCTTTTATTCTTTCTGATCAATTTGGTTTCATTGCATAGTCAAGTCTTTACTATGAAATCTTATGATAATGGAGGTTGATATCAATGAGTCCAAACATAAAATTCTTAAGACTTTCTTTGTAGGGATTAGCACCCATATGATTTTTCTAGAAGTCAATCTCAAGACCAAAATGCACTAAAGAGACCTCAACATGCATATCCTGAATCAAAGTATTACAAGCATTTGGCAAAGTTACCTTATTGTATATAAATCATATAACCTTTATTGAATTTATCTATTGCATTGTTTAAGCAAAATTGACAACAAAATTTCTTTTGAAAAATGCAATAGTTATTTTCGTGCATTGCATAGTTCTATTGTTAATTGGAATGAAAAATAGAAGATCCAGCATGTCGTATTCTCAAACCTTGACCGTTCCTCACAAACATCTATTTAGGACTGGTATGAGGTGTATGTCATGAAGATTGTTCAAGTCAGTTGTAACATGACTAGTAGCTCTAGAGTCTCGGTACCAAGAGGGATCAAAACAGTAATGAAGGATTATATATGGACAGCCATGGCTTGATTGCTATGACCAAAGCCATTGAAAGATAGAGAGTTGGTAAACTATTGTAGATAGTGATTTGTCAGAGTAGGAGAGCAATAATGACAAGTGTCATGGTGGGACTGATAATTGTTGTTGCACCTCAGCCACTGTGAGAAGAAAAGGTATGATTGTTGTTGTTATTACAGCTACCATGGTGTTGAGAGATGGATCAAGAAGGACGATTAGCTACAACATTAAGCGTTAATCTTGATTTAGAAGAAGACTCTGAATAGCTTCTAAAGAATAGTCATTCGAATAGGCAATGACTCACATAATAAGTGTATCATACTCTGTATCAAGGCCTTTAGAAATGGATAAAATAAGATCTCGTTTAGAGATTGGATGCCAAACAAGAGCCAGTTTATCAACAATAGATATCTCTTGTGAAGATAATTAAGCATCAAAGTAGCAACCTTGAGCAATTTTTGAAGTTCTTTGAGCAGCTGAAGAATATGTGCATGAGATAGAGACACATAGAAATGATCCAAAGTGTGACAAACATCATGGGAGGTGTGCAAACCTATTACTTGACCAAGGTCATAAGTGGTCAAGGATGTAAAGAATGGAACTAAGTAGCAGTTGATCTTGCTTTACCCAAGCATGATTTGACGTATTTATTATAGGAGAACTCATGGAAGAAACAACAACAGAACTGGCGGTTGTTTTGGGTGCAGAAGTTAGTACAAGGCACTATTGTGGACATGAGAACCAAGCATCTACATATCCATTAAGTTCATTCCCATGAAGATAAGGTAAGTTGGGACAGCCATAAGATGCGGTTATTTCTGTCAAGTTTGACAACAGCATGACGAAACCTTAGTGCAATTTGGTTTTAGTGGGTTATTTGAGAGAGATCAGCCATGATGAGAAGATGAAAGGGAATAGCAAAGTAAATGCAATACAGAATAAGTACAAATCAAGAAAAAGGATGGTTCTTCCTTCTTTATTGTTTATATCTTGGATACTATGTTTTGGTAACTTTCTTAAATGAGTGAAAGTGTATTAGATGGTCCATATTTATAGGTTTACTTGAGATATTGTACATCTATATGTACATATCTCTTAATGTAGGAAACATGATAATCTAAAGATACTCTTTCTAACAAATCAGATGACAAGGGGAACTAGTTGATATTATCTTGTGCTTCTATAATCAGCCTAGTACCTTACACTAAGCTTTTCATGAAATCTATGTTCCATTGTGCCTCGTAGACAAGGAATGAAGTGGAAGCAGAGGTAGCCTATGCTGAAAGCTTCTATAGTGGAACTTGTTCAAGAGGGCTTGGAGGGGGCTTCCCCCTTAGTGATCAGTCTACTAATTCAAACAAAATCAGAAGAAAGGTTTTGGTTGAGATGTGTGGTAGGGTTTCTTAATCATAGTCCCTTTTTGCAATTGGATTGTGAGGGAATGACTTGTCACTTCTTGATGTGAACCTAGGAAGAAGATTCTTCAGTTGTGGTAACAATGGCATAAGTATTTATTTTCCTTTTGGTTTGCATTAAAAGACCCTCTAAACCTAGAACTGGTCTCACCCTCTCTCAAAGTTTAGATGAGTAGGTAACACCAATCAATATGGCCTTGATCAAGAGAAGTCATCCTAGAGCTCATAAGATGCTTGAACCAAGTGAATGATAAAATAAAAAAGTACAGAACGAGACAGAAGCAGTTGGTATTTTTTGTTGTTCTAAGTTGCTGTCGTTACATAGTTTAATGGGAAAAAAGCTAAATGGTGGCTTTTTGTAGTTGCTATAAATTATGGCTTTTGGTATAAAAAGTGTTTAGGCTTTTGCTAATGTAACAAGGGTGTAAATTTGGGCTTTTTACAATAGTTGTGTAGTTGCTTTATGCATTATGTAATGAAAGAAACTTGTGTAATGAAATTGATGCCATATACATTTGAATTGAAAGCCCATGTCTCTTCTGAATTGTCCATGTGTAATGGTAACTATCTAACAATGTAGTGGATAAAGATTATTTCCATTGACTACTTACATCCAAATACTATGCATTGACAATACAAGTAATGTTTTATGACTAACAGATAATTGCTTATGACTTTGATTGAAAGGTTTTGTTTTTCTTATGAATGTTCCATGTGTAATGAAAAGTACATGTCATTGTTTGTCAACTTTTGTCATATACTCATACTTTGCAATTTGTTGGTGTGTGGTGACATTGTTGATTTAACATCATAGACCAATTGAAAGTCAAACCAATAAGACACATAATTGAAAAGTAATTTAAATGGAAACCAATTAACAACAAAAACCACTATAATGGAAATCAATCAAATGGAAAGCAAGTTATAATGTATTTGAAACTAGTATAAAGAGTTTACTGCCATTATTTATAACATTCATTTGTTATACAAAAAAGTTCCAAATACTTGTCATAGACTAGACAAACCTTCATATTGTTGGCCCAATGCCTTTGTGATTTGATCATAACAAAACCTTTAACTTGTGATCTAACTTATTCTTATGTTTGTGCATGTATGTTAAGACAAGTTTGATTCAAAGAAAGATGATCTATAAACATTGATCAAATCAAAAGTTCATCTAAAGTCAAGATTCAATGAAGTCTAATACTTTCCAATCAATGGCCAAGGCAATCCCCTCAAATGAAGAAGAAAAAGGAAAGAAATAATTGAATTAAGTATCAAACACTAAATTCTCTATGGTCTAATCTATTGGATAATCACTAACCTAGACTATATAAATGAAAGTCTAACAAGCCAATCAACTATCTATTTTATTGAAGTTGATTGCTAAAAGATCAAGCTAAAAAATTCTAGGTTCAAGACTTTCCACTTGACTCCGAACTTTGACTAGTTGATTGTCCAAATCTTTCAATGCTAGTGCAAGTGCTCCACGACTAGATTAGTCAACTTCTAAGACTTTTAGTAACATTGCACTTGAAAGTGCACATACAATTTGACTACTACTCAAGCTAGTAGATGGCTGAAGCTTCCATTTACATCTTCAATTGGTGGTAAGAGTAGTTGACTATCACATGTTATCAATTGACTTCCAAATGAGTAGAACACTTTGAAGGAGCCAGTTAACAACCACTTTGGTCTAACTAACTTCCACAAAACAAAAATGAGTTTCAATCAACAGGACAACATTTCATTCAATTGCTCATGAAGGAGTGGACTACCAAAAATGGAAATTTGAATTTCTATGAGTTGATTAACATGACTAGTTGAGTGCTAAGAAAGCTAGTTGGTTGCCAAAGTGTTATAGCTGCTTTTTTGTGCACAGTTTGTCATTTTGGTTAGAAAATTTATTTCTCCAACAAATTATTTTTCCCTCCAATGGTTAGAATTTGGATTATAAAGAGTCTACTAGCAAGAAGATCATAAATTGAAGACTTCCTTGAAGACTAAAATAAGAATCAACAAGTAATTAAGTGAATCCTTTAAGCACTCATCTTGAGGTCTTGTTCTTAATTCTTTCAATATTTTTTTATTGAAGTTGGTTTTCTCTTTTATTTTTATTTGTGTGTAAACTCTAGATAGAGATTGTCTATTTTCTTTTGTTTCTTCTTTATGTTAGAGAGAGAGAGAGTGGATTCTCTCATTTGGAATTGAATTCCAAGTTAGTAAAAGGAAGACCTTTTACAGGTTCACATCTCCATGTTTAGTGACCAGCATTGTATCAATTGGGGATTGTAAAATCTAGCATGCATTAGTGAAACTCAAAGTGAGATTACTTCAAACCTCTACAAAATATGTGTGGTTTCCTTTTGTGCCTTTCTTTTCATTTGAAAATTTTAGTTTTCACAAAGAGCATTTGAGTTCAAGTTTCTTAGGTGAACTTTGAAAGTTTATTTATGGCCCAATTCGCCCCTCCTCTTGGGATCAACACATATGACTATGTTGATACTACCACCAACTATACTTCCAAGCACCCAATCTTCCAAATACTCACACTGATTACACTAGCCATTGCCATTGAATTGACAAGTATTGCCAAATACTTCTGCACATTCACAAAAACATTCATAAAGTAGATTGAAAGCTCCTCTCACATTTAGACTAAGTTTGCTGTGTTTTTCGACCTCAAGTTTGCAAGAACATGAGGAGAAGTTATTATAAAGGTCTCCAAACATCATAAACAAGGTACAATCGAACTTTATAATATGTAAAATACCTCAATTTAGGCCCTTTTGATTCTAGTTGATCTTTTTGGCATAATCTATTTGTTTTGAAGTGGCTACTTCCTCTTATAAACTTCTTGACTTTTTGTGTTTGGTTAGGAGGTTGCTTCTTCTCTTGAGCTTATGTGAGTTTTCCCCTGCCTTTTTGTTACCTAGCCTTTTGGGTCTACTAGGTTATTTTTCATGCAATGGTGGTATTACAGGGCCTAGTCAACATTTAGGCAACATACTTCCAATATTTATGGGATTTATGATAGCTTCATAGTATTTTATATAGGTCTCTCTCCTCTACCAATGAAATACACATTTTTTAAGTTCTTCCATCATAAACCATATATAAGCAATAGCATGAGGGCAAGGAATGCCACTTAAAGAATATTTCTACACAAGAACATTCTTTGTGTGTTATCTCCCCATATGCAAGTGACTTGAAATCTCTCACTTGCCTCTTGCACATGTTGGGTGAAAGACATGGGTCTTAATTTGTAAAGTGGGCTCATTCTATATATTGGAAGCATAAATCATTCACTGGCGCCCTTCTTGCTTGCATTTTTGCCCTTACTATATCATTAGCATTCTTTGCAAAGTATGCACATTTTCCCTCTTTGATTGAATATAGTTTGATAGTATCTATCAACATTAATTACTATTGTATACTATCCCCAACTCAAAAAAAGTACCAACATTTTATTTAGTGCCATTATTCTTAGGATAAGTATTCCTACCCTCATCATCAAAATTATAGGAGTTGAATTTATCATGAAATTCATTCTTTGTGGTGCCTAATGGTCTCTTGCCCTTCCCATCCTCACTTTTGTTGATATTTTTGTTTTCCTATACATAATCTACATCCTCATCCACTACTTCATCATATAGTTTCTCATTATTAGCTATGTCATCTTCACTATCATGAAAGCAAGATTAGTTGGAGGAACTTTCATTGTGTTCATCCTCTATATACCTCTTCATTTTGCTTGTCCTCTTCCCCTATTTCATTATTGAGCTCAACCTCTTAAGTGCATACTTGCATTGCTTATATTGTCCTTCACTACATACTTGCCCTTTAGCGTGTAGTTGCTCCTCAATATCTAGTTGCTCTTTAATGTGGCTAGAATCTCCCAATAAAGTTGCTACATATTAGTGTGTTTAGCCTCTTCAGGTGTAGCCAAACCATGTGTTTACTATCAGACAATGTGTCTTCACCCACATTATTCCTACTATGTTGCATAACCATGTGTTCAACGTGCTCTTCACTAGTGTGCTTAGGCTGGTATACTTGAGGTGCTTGTGTAGGTAGGTATCGTTAGATCCAACCTAGGAAACAAATCTCCAAACTTTGCACAGAATCCTCTACAATAACATTGCAATTAGCATCTAACTCCTCGATTACTACATCAGGCCCACTAGTGATGGGTCCTAGCTTTAATGAAGAAATCTAAGATCTACAAGTATTTTTGTTTTTCTCCTACCAAGATCATCATAGAACATAAGTCCTAGTTTTAGCAAAGATTATAAGATCAAAGTACATACCTTCCAAAGCTATGGAATTACTCATTGATCCACCCTTTCTATGATTTCTAGCCTTTCTAAAAAACTATGATTTTCTCTTTTACATAGAGGTGGCTTCAATTGGAAGAGAAAGTGCTTCAACTATAAAGTTTTAAAATTTTTACAACTTGAAGAACATTAAGAAAGATAAGGATCCTTTTATATCTTTTGCTAGGTTCCATGACTTCCACCTTTGTAGATGGGCCACCCCTTATATATAATAGTTTGTCTAAGTTCATAACAAGGAAACTCCCGAGTATGTTTATCTAATTTGCCTTACGTATAATATTGGAAACTACTTAGACAATCTTCTCTTCCCTTTGGCTTTTTAATTTCAATTACAACAAGCTTAGGTTCTATCTATTAGATTTTTCAAGTTTGGATGATCTCTGTCTTGCTAATTTAGTCTAAATGGGTCCCACCTAACTTAACTAAAATACAGTAACTTTAATCAAACTTTAACTTTCCATGTTACACCCAATTTCCAACGGAGCACCCTATATATGTGGGCCTCCCACTAATTATTAATATGAAAGAGATTGCATAATATGTCCAAGTCATCCACCACCAACAACATTCCATGATCCTTCCAATTAAGAAAATTGTAGTCTTGACCCTCCACTATCAAGTTATCAAGTTTTGAATCATTTTACCAAATCACCATGGCATAGTTCTATAGGCACTTTTGTATCTTATATGGGGCATGTTGATTACATTTAATTGGACACCTAGATATAAAAGCATATATGGGTGCCATCATTTACCAGTGATTGTACTAAATCAATTTTACAAACTCCTTTATCATATACCATGCATGGATATTTTAAGTCCACTATACAATTGGCCCTACCTTAAAATCCTTTTATGTTATAGTGTGGTTCCATTATTGAGCATCCAATACTCTTAGAGGAGTCCACTGTCCATTCTAAAGTATCTATGTATCACTTGAAAATAGATTCTACCTCTTGATGCCTCAAGAGTAAATATGGGGTTCTACTTTAAGTTATAGACCTTTGATATCGAAGGGAATATATGGTTCTGCTCTACTTGAAACATTTCTTTAGTCATATTTATTGAATGTTCTGGCAAGTCGAGATGATGTCCTATGTATAGACACACTTTTATATACTATATATGCCTTGAGTTTCAACCTAGATGATTGAAAATGATCATCTCTATTCTTGTTGACAACATCACACGCAACAATTGTTTTCAAATGTGGATTCCTAGTCTCATTCTCACTCAAGGACAGTTTTAGGCTTATAAGAATCTAAAAAATATATTTCTCCTTGCATTGAGAATCCCCATCACCTTGAAATGGAATTCCTATAATGATCTTTAAGGGTTAGATTTTCATTTCATGATGAACTAGCTAGTCTAACATTTAAATAGTATTAACATACAAATGAATCTTACATTGTATTAAATCATATACAATAAGTATTAGTTTATAAAGACACGTTCCCAACAACTGGAACCCACCTCACTTTGAAGATTATGAATGATATTTGCAAATGATTATGTCCTCATCAGGTGTGATTGACTCCATGTAATACATCAACTGCCCTATTTAGAGGTTCATAATTACATATACTCAGTGCATAATTACATATATTCTATGCATCCGATCAATTCACATCGCAACAAAGCCATCCTTAAGTCTCTTCTAACATTCTCTAATAAAAGTTTGTAAATCCTTGATAGCTAAGATACTAGCCATATGACCTAGCTCCAATAATGAAAATTCATCAATATTCATGTAATGAATGTAGGACATAGTGTAAGGAGCATAACACTTCTATAGAGAATACCTAGATTTTCCCACATATGCCACTTAGTTGTAAACACCCGAAGTAGTTCATCTAATATGAAAAGATATATATTATAAACAAGGAACACATTGTTATTGATACATTCACCACAAAACATATTCTAAATGACAAATTCAATGCAATAGAAAATACATTGTTACAAATGTAACCTAGAATAACAAATTGTTGAGTTAGGGCTCCAAACTACAGCCAAGTTTGCAAAGATGGCCACATAACCATGCATGTCATGTGCACATGTGAAGGTCATTGAGAGGGATTTGAATTTTAATGGAAATACCAATTTAACCTCAAAAAAGAGTATGTGAATGGCACATTGAAATTTTCTATCAAGGAACTTACAGATCTATTCATTTTTTTATTGCAGTGATACTTTTGATAAATTTGGGAACCTCATTGTTCACTTTTAAAATAAAGCCCCCTATGGGAGAACATGACAACTATAATGCGCCAATGTGAAATTTTTCTTATTTTCTTGGACGTGATAAGCAATGTTATCCTCTAGGTTTTTTGTTGTTCTGTTTTACATAACTTGTAAGTCCACAAATCAATTTAGCACTTTGCATGCGAGAGAGGTTGATCCCATGAGGAATCTTTGTGTAGCTTAAAATTACTCGCTAGTGCATGAATGAATGTAGTATTTTCAAGCAAGCAAGGTTGATCCCACAAGGAATCTCATGGATTTACAATGGATTGAATTCTATTTAGAACAATTAACTTCAGCCAATGAGAAAAAGTTGTGATCAAAATAGGAATTTAAAGTAACATACAATAGAAACATGCATGGAATTATAAAATAGAACCAAAACAAGCTTTCTAAAAACTAAAACTAAACAATGAAATTAGAAACTAACCTAGCAAACACCAGGCACTAAAGAAAACTAATGCTAAATTATCATCCATCAAATTAATAAACTTAAACTAAAGGAAACTACTAAAATTGACACTTTCCTAAAATAGAATTAGAAACTTCCTAAAAATAGAACTTTCTAAAAAAAATTTAGGAAACCTTTTAACACTAGACTAACATGAAAAAACAACTAACCAATGATATCTAACTAACTTTAACAACAAATTAGAAACATGCATGTAAATGGAAACTAAAATTAAGGAGACTTTCTAAATTTAACACTTTCTATATCCTAAAATAAAAAAAGGAAACTTACTGAACTTATATTGGGATGTAAATGATGAATTAACTACTACCAAAACAATATTATGCTACTAAACTAAACAAAAAACAAAAGGGAAAGTGACCTAGTACCATGTGTATGAACTATAGATTGTTTGCATGGTTCTAAGGTGCAAAACTGTCTAGAATTGATGAACCTAAAGTGAACTATTACATAAAATATTTAAAGAATATAATAAAAAATATGAAAATCTAAATGGGTTCCTAAGGATTCAAGCAAATAAGGTGTTTTGATGGATGGAAGGGGAGAAAAATTCCAGATTTCAACTACTTAAGAACATCAAACAAATTAAGCATGAGGAGGCAATTGAAAACACAACTTTTATGTAAGTAAATTACCCATATCGCAAGTAATTTGATGAAATAGAAAATCCATAACAAGAGTTCCCACAAAACTTTATTGAATCATCTCCAAATTACACAAAAAACTAGACACATTATACATGTTCTATTTTCAAAAAATGCATCTAATTATTAACAATGAAATCCATCTAAACAACATAAAAAATGCAATATAATGCTGAAAAAATAATGTATGATTACATGCAAAGAAACCCCAAAAAGGAATTTGAGAGAAAAGAAAGCTAAGTGGGTGCACTAAGGCAAGGAAATTAACCAAAAACTAAGGTGAGAATAAGGTGAAAAACTTGCATCTCAAGAGGGAAAATCAGGGTTCTAAAATAGCTCTTCTCTTGCCTGTCACTACCAGAGACAAGTTAACTTGAATATTAAAGGAATAGCAATGAAAAATAAGTGGAATTGGTATAAAGAAAGGAGAACCTAGATGAAAACAAAGGTGCAAAAGTAGAATGCAAAACAATGGAAAATAATGCAATGTAAACTAAAGCAAAGAAAGCAAACTACTAACTTGAATTAGAGAGAAAATAACCAAGATAATAACTAGAAATCCAAAGGAAAAAAATCATCTAAGAAATCCCAAAATCAATTAGCAAAAACACTAAAGGAGAACTTGATTTCAAGGTGTCTTACCCACCTCTACTTGGAAAATTTGCATGGAACATGGGGCTATAGATAGATGACTGGCTTCCTAACTTAGGAAGGGGTGAAAACATGAGAAAAGTGACCTTAGGGTTAGGGTATTGAATGAGAAAAGTTAGGTGGTGATGATGTAAGCTAGATGAAATAAGAAAGAGATGTGGAAAGATGACATAAGAGAGATAAGAGGGCTGGTTTCTAATTTTGAATAGGGGTGTCTTTTTCCATGGAAATGCTTCCCTCCTTTAACTTATAACCCTAGGTCAATTTTAATGGAAAAAGAGTGGGAATGATGGGTCCATCAATGCATTGTTATCTTACCTTTTACATAATTCTCTCAAATCATCTAAATAAACCTTAAAAATCAAAGTTTAGAAAGTAGATCATTGCTTGAATTCTTCTTCAATTGTATGAATCCATGTGGCATTTGGTGTAATTCGCTTGTGTGGCTCACTTTGAAGCCTCATTTGAATTGGATTCATAGCTCACATCCTTAGCTTTAATGGATTGAATTCCTTAGCTTCCCAGCTTCTCGCATGGCTTATATGGCTAAGGCAGCTTGAATGACTCCATTGCAAATGTGGTGGAAAAGCATGACTTGCGTCATTAGCCCATTTTAATCATCTTTAGCTTTTATAATTGCTTTCATTGATCCGTCATCTTGCTTTGTTATGATCCTAGACCTTGATCTACTTTGAAATGTTAAAATTTAAGCATTGACTTGATCTTTTCATCATGATCTTCAATTCTTATCTTGATAAATCTCGGCCTTTGGATCATCTATCCAAGACCTACAGAAGGTAAAAATAAAAAATAAAAAAATAAATCCTAAAAATATGATCATTCATATACTTACTTCGAATTAACCTATGAACTTGCAAAATATCACATTTTTGAATTATTAGGTCAGAAATTCATGTGTTATAAATTTTAGCCAAAAAACCATAAAACAACACTATAAGTTATAACACATGGGCAACTAATTTGGTACTTTTTCTATACAAAATTGAACACTTATCAAATCTCATGGATTTGTTATGTTGGTTTGATTTTACTTAGATCACTTATCCTTAGCCAAAGAGAAATGGTTTTGATTAGAATAAGAAAGCAACTAGCATCTAAAAGGAAACATGCATGGATTAAAGAAACATGAATTAAGAAAACTTGCTAAAAATAAAAATTTCTACAAACAAAACCAAAAACTATATAAATTTACTCTAAGATGCAAAACATTAACCAATGAACTCTAAGGTAAACTTGAACATATACTAATCAACAAAACATGCAATAAAGACTTAAGGAAAGTGCTCATGGAATATTGAAATTGTTGAATTGAAATCCACACAAGAAAGGTGCACATATTATATAAACATAAAAAGAAAAGTGTGCCATCTTCAAAGACATAAATTTAACCCAACCTCTAATCCATCATTCACTATTTAATACGTAGCATGCATGTGATCCAAAAGAGAACCAAAAAGAAAGAAAGTGGGAAAAGAGATGGAACAAATGTGTGCTTTGACTTCAATTCTCATAGGATATACATGACACTCAGAAATAAGTCACTAAAAAAGGTTTTAATCTCTCATTAATATGTGAGTACAATGTTGTTCATCAGACCCAAAAATCTCACATATTCCATACAAAAGAGCGATGACTTAAAAAAAAATGGTAATGGTCTCATGAAAGGATATCAACTACTAACATTACCGTAAAAACCATAACTAAGCCATACTACTCCCAAGATCAAGTTAGGACTTCTATTAGGATGAAATGTATGCTTGTGTAAGGGTTACCAAAATAATGGGTATAAAGGTAAAAAAGGTTTTCCAGAAAATATGTAAAGGTCTCCTATCCTATTCACAACACTTTAATTTTTCCTCACAAGAGTAAACATTGTTCTTTTTCATTGGCTATTTCTTCTTTTTTCATTTGACTCCATATATAGGCTTTTTGATTTTTTTTCTTCTTTTAATCTTTTTAATATTCATCTCTTGAATTGTATTGTTCATACTTTTCCTCAAGATATTCTCCAATCTTCTCTAAATATTTTCAAAACAAATGGGTAATGGATATATTATAGGGGTTCAATATAAGTAAACATTT
Organism: Warburgia ugandensis; assembly: GCA_035236585.1. NCBI lineage: Eukaryota > Viridiplantae > Streptophyta > Magnoliopsida > Canellales > Canellaceae > Warburgia > Warburgia ugandensis. The sequence continues at coordinate 67,338,051 of CP141126.1, read as the reverse complement.
TTGTAGCTAACAAAGAAAAGGCTAATATTCTAAAGGCTCAATGGGCTAACTAGCAAAAAATAATATAGGAAATTCTAAAGGCTCTAGGTTAAACGGGAATGACCTCTATCATTTCCTAGGTTTCATATGACTCAAAAATGATCATAAATTTAAAAGATATATGGTATAGTCTCTTGTGATTTCTTAATAGTTAACCAAGATGAAAAATAACAAGACCAACTAAGAATTAATTTTTGCTAAAGAAAATTTTGAATTTGTATAACCCTCAGAAAAGGAAGAATGGCTTTAAACTTACTTAGGTAATAAGTCTCCACAGATCTTCTTTCAGATCTCTAAGTTATATTTGCTCTTCAACTTAAACTATACATATAACTATTTTGTGCAATTAATATTCTGAGTTTAATTTTTCATGAAATACTTTAGAAAAAGAATAAAATAGTGACCTAATTGTATGCAACTCTATCAATAAGCTAAAGGTCAAATAGAGTTGAATATTCAAAAAATCTAAATTATCATTTTTATAAAGGAACTTATCAAAAAAAAATTTCAAAAATTTTAAAATTGCAAGAAAAACTCAGAAATCTCATTTCTACACCCCCAAAATGAATTAAACATTGTCCTCAATGTTTTGAAATATAGTACACCTAAACAATGATTGGGTAGTGCAGAATACTAAGACTATCTAAAAAAACCCTAGGTTGTTACCCAGTGGGTGCTAATTTTAACATCTTATGCTAGACATATCTTATAACTAAACTAGCTTTCTAAACCTAATTCTAGACTAGTTTAACCTAATTTTTTCTAACCCTAGCAATGAAATGACTAGATTTCTCATGCCAATTTAGAATCTAGCAGTAGCCAATATTTCCTTCACCTTGAAATTTGAGTTGCTGGTAACATTATAACATAGTAAAACACGACGATTGTAAATGTAGGGGAACCACATTGATGATCCCCCATCTTCAATATTTCATGATAGTTAATATAATTACTCCACCTTGAAAATTTAGGTGGTGATAAATCAATGACATCCTAAACTACCGTGGATTTAAAGTTTGTTGGACCATATGGAGATGAATAGTCCTTATTTACAACAATTTGAGGGATAATGGCCTTGTACTAATTAGTACATGTTTTTCCTCCTTCTCCCTTTCATTTTCTTGAAACTAGGGTATAAGTTGACTCTGCACCTCCTTAAAAGGTTATTCTTTATCTAATCAAGGTACGGATATGGTGGGGCTTAAACCCTTAGTGTCTTCTAATTTGTACCCTAGAGTTGGTTGATGTAAGGCCAATATATCAATTGACTCTTCTTTTTCCTATTTTGCTAGCACAGATAAGGTTTCAAATGGACCAATAGTACTATCTTGTGTTTGTTCAAATAAGGTCTATAGGTCCCAATCAAGTACATCTTGTACACTGCAAGGCTTACTTTGAATTTTAAGATAAGTAGGGAGTCCTGTCCATTAATAGTGTAATATCTAATAAATCATTTACTTCATCAATGGATGCATATTTATCAAATTCATAAAAATGAGCAAGACATGATTTGAATGGATCTGGCATAGTGGAGGACTACAAGGATGGTTTTTGACTTTGTGGCTCATAATGCTCATAAGATATGTCCATCCTAGTATCGGTAGCAATGGTCAAGGATGGTGAAAAACTTTGTAGCTCAGAAGATTCAAAAGAAATTTTCATCCTATCATCATTATCAATTGGTAGGGATGGTTGAAAACTCTATAGCTCAAAAGGATCATAAGATAAGCTTTACTAGTGGTTCAAATTCCTTAACCATTTCTATAAATGCAACATGGAATTGACTCCTCACTCCATGACATTGTTTAGTTGATTCCATTTATAACCTAAAGGTCACTTCTAATACTTGTTCCCCCAGTGCTTGAGGCAAGGACTCAAGAGGCTCATACTGCTATGGCATGGGAATACTAGGAAAGGATTGATCAATTTGGAACTATGATGGTTGTCACTGATATTCATGATAATCATGCTGAGGTTGATTAGTGTGGGACCATGATAATTCTTCTTGATATTGGTAATCTTGAGACCATGATGCTTCTTCTTGATACTAGCATTCTTGAGACTATGGTTGTTAATGATGCAAAGCCCATTCACTATAGTCTTGGTAACTTCTCTAAGGATAATAATTGCTAAGGTGTGTGAATTGAATAGGGGCATCCACTGACTCTTAATAGTATTCATTATAGTTGGAGCTTGATGGCCAAGAAGAAGGGGGCCTATTTTGGGTCAGAAGAGGTACAATCATTATTGTACTAAGGGTGGTGATATGACTTGATATAAGAATTATCATACTGGGGTTGTTGATATGCCTCAGTATTTTGCTTAAGAAACCTATTTATTTGACTACTCATTCTGTCCATCCTAGCTATTATCTTATCCCACCTACCAATCATCTTATTCAATTGATAAATAATTTTATTGGATAGGTCAGGAGTATATCTTACCTTGGTCTCATACTTATCTGCATGAGGTAATGATTTAGGAGTAAAAAAGTAGCACAATGGTTTTTTATCCCTTCTTGATAGGCCATTGTACTCAACTTTATATATAATGATACTAATCGTTATATACAACAAATAAATACCATTTTTTTTAATGGAAAGCCCTAACTATATGATGCAACCTAAATGCTTGGCCTAAGCTAAATGACACACATCCAATTCTAATAGATTTCTAATGAGCTCATTAGATTTTCTTTGATAATGTGTAGGATTGTAGCATTTAGACCAAGCTTGACTACTACTTACTAGTTAGGTTTTGCTCTAAAGTAGTTAATACAATCCTCATGTCAGGAGGCATTTAGACCTCAACAACCATCAATGTAAGGTATGGGAAAATCATTTAGATTTTAAGACACCTATTATAACCATGATGCTCAGAAGCTATTAGTGTGATAATAAACCTAACCTTTCATAAAGGTTCCTATGAGCTCGAAAACCCTAAGTCTCTTTCACTTGATTTTAAATTACATTTAAGGGATGGGAATGCAACATAAAGGATCAATTTTAATTACTTAGGTGGGTCAAGGATCTAGTGATGAAATCCAGTCCTTATCTTATGAGGGTTCCTATGGGGCACTTACTATTAGTGTGATAAATTCCACCATAAAGAAATTAAATGTGCAATCCAATACAATAAAGCAAACTAATGCCTACCTATATGCTATCCAACAAAAGGTCAATCACTTTAACAGACATGACAATATAACCATGTAGCCTATGCTGTAGTTAGAGCTGAGCTCAGGCTAACCTTTATTAAATAGGTGCACAACTATTGCAACCCCAAATAAAGATGCAACAAGTAAAATGAATGCCCTAATCTATATGAATATCCTACCATCCATAATGCAATATTACATTAAATGCAATTAAGCTAAAAAATAAAATGAAGGTGGGGATATTTATAGTGTGGTTTCTGATGAAGATCAAGTGTAGGCCAGCATACCCCACACTTGCCCGGTATTATTACAACCCATTTAAAATTGAATATAAAGTGCAAAATACAATGGGCTCACTATAAGTTTCACTCAAAAATGTAATCTAATAAAGCAATAAAACGCTAATCTAATTTGATGAAGCATTGGTCCATAGGATCATCGCTACTCCTTTGCTGATTTTCCCTCACACAAAATCAAACAAGATTGGTCAATTTTTAAGAATTTAGCAAGCAACTACAAAAATGAAGCAAAACCCTAATCTAATCAACCTAAACTTAGACTAGAGATAAACAATCGAAGTTAAGATCCACTACACAATTCCATTGCGATTCCTTGGAAACAGCACCAAAAACTTGTTGTTCTATTTTAAATATCTCAATAGCACATAGATCAATGTAGTAATTTGCATGCAAGAGAGGTCAATCACACAAGAAATCTCATAGATTTGTTATGTTGCTTGGATTTTACTTAGGTCACTTATCCTTAACCAAAGAGATATGGTTTTGATTAAACTAGAACAATAACTAACATCTAAAAGGAAACATTCATGGGTTAAAGAAACATGAATTAAGAAAACTTGCTAAAAATAAAACATTCTACAATTAAACCTAGAAACTATTTAAAACTATCTCTAAGATGCAAAACACTAACCAGTGAACTCTAAATTAAACTTGAACAACAAAACATACAACAAAGACTTAAGGAAAGTGCTCATAGAATATGAAGATTGTGCATGAAGCATGTTATTTTATCAAATTGAAATCCATACAAGAATGGTGCACATAATACATAAACCAAGAAAGAAAAGTGCACCCTCTTCAAAGACATAAAATTAACCCAAATTCTAATCCAACATTCACTATTTAATACTTAGCATGAATGTGATCCAAAATAAAACCAAAGAGAAAGAAAGTAGGAAAAGAGATGGAACAAAGTCAAAGATGGGTACGGAAAGAGAAACAATGGGAAGGCAAGGATTCAAAGGAAGAACAAAGAACAACTAACTTGATCCTAAGGTTACCATCGCTTGGCTATTACTACAAGTTATTAATAGCCTTAGGATGTAAGGACCTAAAGGACAAAACTAAAGCAAATAAGAAAAGAAAACAAGTAAAAAACAAGAGCATGAAATAGAAAGCATGGTAAGCAACAAGAAATGTAAAAGAGTAAGGAAAATTGACCTTAAACATGAAGTAAATTAACTTTGAATGGCTAGAAAGGAGGAAGGATGAACGGAGAAGCATGGAGAGAGGTGTGCAGGACAAGACCCAAAGAGGGAGGCATGGAACTCCTTGTATCTATGGTACATGGGATGCCTTAGGTTTTTATAGAAGATTTTAGATTTTGAGGTTTTCTAGAACTCCAATCCTAAGAGATAAGATAGGTAGGATGAGGATAGAGATAAGTCAGGAGACTTAAGATGGGGACTCTAGGAAAGTACTGGGAAGGTGAGGTTTAAAAGTTGGATGTGGAGATTTTAGGAGGTTTTGGATGAGGTGGGAAGTGGTTTTAAGGTAAAAAATATCAAATTTTAATGAGTTTTTGTAAGGTGGAAGGTGCCACTTTCAAGGAGGTGCCTCCTCCTTGTTCTCATCTCAAGTTCCTTAAAATTAGTGATGGTCATAGAGAGAGATATGGAAAGAAAAAGTTGGGAAGAACATAAAGGATGAATCTAACTTGATTGGTCCACCTAGCATGATATCTTACCATGTTTGATTTTCATCCAACTATCTTCAAAATATCCTCTAAAATTTTCACCATTTGTACATAGGATAATTTTTTGAAATCTTCATCCAATAGTGTAATTCCATGTGGCATTGGTTAAGTTGGCTTGATGAATCACTTTGATGGCTCATTGCTTGATAGCTTGAGTAGCTAAGTCCCTTAGCTTGAATGGATAACTTTGCTTTCCTTAACTTTCCTTGTTAAACTAGGAAACCTCATGTATAGCTCCAAATGCAAAGGTGGTGGACTTTGCATGGCTTGTGCATGGGTCAACTTTAGACACCTTTTGACTTCTCCAATTCTATCATTTGCTTACTTTAAAGTGATCTTCACCCTTGACTATACCTTAGATTTAGGCCTTGCTTCCTTAGGTTTCCAAGTTAGATTAGGAAACCACATGAATGACTTTAAATCCTATCTCAATCCATCTTGGTCATTGGATTACCTTCCCATTACCCACGAAAAGTAAAAAAATCTAAATCATTTCTAATCGACTTGTAAAATATTTACAAAATCCACAATCAAATAAGTGGCTTCTTTATACTAACATTAAAAGCCTCATGTGTAGTAGTGAGTAGTGGGTCTTTAAGAAAGTTTTGGGAAGGTGAGGTTTAAGAGTTGGATGTAGAGATTCTAGGAGGTTTTGGATGAGAAATTCGTATGGATGCTAGGAAGGTGGCAGGGAAGTAGTTTTAAGGCAAAAAGTATGAAATTGTAATGAGTTTTTGTGAGGTGGGAGGTGCCACTTTCAAGGAGGTGCCTCCCCCTTGTTCTCATATCAAGTTTCTAAAACTTAGGGATCGAGATAGAGAGAGATATGGAAAGAAAAAGTTGGGAAGCCTTGATTGGCCCCCCTTGTTCTCATATCAAGTTCTTAAAATTTCACTATTTGTACATAAGATAATTATTTGAAATCTTCATCGAATAGTGTAATTCCATGTGGCATTGGTTAAGTTGGCTTGATGAATCACTTTGATAGCTTGAGTGGCTAAGTTTGTTGGCTTGAATGGCTAATTTTGCTTTCCTTAGGTTTCCTTGTTAAACAAAGAAATCTCACTTACAGCTCCAATTCTCATGCAAAGGTGGTGGAATTTGAATGGCTTGTGCATGGGCCCACTTTAAGCATCTTTAACTTCTTCAATTCCATCATTTTCTTCCCTTAAAGTGATATTGACCCTTGACCATACCTTCGATTTAGGCCTTGTCTTCCTTAGGTTTCCTATTTAGACTAGGAAACCTCATGAATGGGTTTAATTCCTATCTTGATCCATATCACCTGTTGGATTACCTTCCCCTTACCTAAAAAGTAAAAAAATCTAATTAAATACTAAAAATTATGATAGTCCACATACTTCTCCGAATTAGCCTTTGAACCTGCAAAATATCACACATTTGAAATATAAGGTTAGAAATGCATGTGCTATAATTTTTTTCCAAAAACCTTAATTTAACACTATAATTTATAACACATAGGCGACTAATTGGATGATTTTTATACAAATCTAGACAGTCATCATTTGTAGTGTATATGATGACACTTGTCTCAGATTGTTGAGGAGGTTGTGAATGTTTGTGGGGTTTTCATAGTAGAAGTGACAAGTATCATACTATAGTTCTCAATTGGATCCTCATTAGAAGTTGCCTCTTTGAGACCTTAGTCTCTATAGCTCTCTTGGAGTAGATTTTAGTGTTCAAAGTAAGAGGACAAAAAGAGAAGTGTGGTTTTTCTTTTACATAGGGGACAATAGTTGTGAAGAAAGAGCATGAGTACTCAATAAAATGGATGAAAAAGCATAGAAATAGATAGAAAAACACATAAATAGATACAAAATCCTATAGAAGTTAAAAAAACATCAAAATATACCACAGATAATGGAAAATATCAGAGATGGATACAACTTGGCCAATCAATATTATCTTTTTTTTATTTAATAACATGTCTACATTAATAATGACCCCTTGATCCTAGTAATATTAAATTAGATAAGTTTTACTGCACATTTGAGTTCTTCTTGCTTGTAATGACCTAGTGCCTTTGATTTGGCTGAGACTTTGATGATGGACATAGTTACAAAATCATCCAAAAAAAGAAATGAAATGATAAACACACACAACTGAGAAGCTTTGGCATGATGGGCCCACATATAGATGACCTAACCTATTGATCTAGTTTCCTAGCTTCAATATCTTGTAAATTGAAAATAATATTGGTTTGTGTGATTCTAGCATCCTAAAAATTGTGTTTTTGAAATTGAATTTAGACAAATTTTTAATTCCTCCTATGCTGGACTCAAGCACGAATGAAAAAGGAGGAGGGTCTTACATCAGGTGCTAGTCGGCAAGGAAGAAGTTGAAGTTGATTTTGATTTTGATTTTGTTAATTTTTTCCTACTTTCAAATGAATATGAATTTGTATATTAGTTTGTAAGTAAGAAGAGAAGATAATGAAAATCATCTCCACCTTCTTTAAAATATGGAAACCCTAACTTGGCATGAATCAAAAACTAACATTCCCTCAAGCTAGGGCATTCACCATAAGTGACATGTTGCATCATTTCCTCGGTTCCTTGAAAATTTGGCAGGAGTTGCTAGGGCGTTCCCCTAGAAGTGACATGCTACATTGGATCACAGGTGTAGTGGAAAATGAGCAAGGGCTGCTAGAGCATCCCCTCAAAAGCAACACATAGCATCAAAACCCATGTGTAGTGAAAAGTAGGCATGGGTTCATGTCATGGAGGTCAAGAAGTGTGTAGGTAAAGAGGCTATCTCGAGAGCATGAGATTCATATCACCACTTCGAATATAAGGACATTCATGGGTAAGTGACTGGATTTAGTAGATATGATGAAAGGTAGGAGTGTCAACATCTCTTGTATCCAAGAAGCCAAGTGGAAAGGGGCTAAAACTAAAGAAATCAATGGGTATAAACTTTGGTACATAGGAAAGGATAGTAACATAAATGGTGTAGGAATAATAGTGGAATTAATGGATAAAGTTGTTGAGGTTAAAATAATCAGTGATAGAATTATAATAATAAATATTGTTCTAGGAGAGCATATCATAAATTTTATAAGTGCATAGCAGCATAAGTAGGGTTACAAGATATAATCAAAAGACTATTTTGGGTTGATATGGAGTCAGTCATTCAAGAAATTCCCAACACTGAGGAGATAGTTACAGGAGCAGACTTAAATGGTCATGTAGGAAAAGAAAAGGAAGGATAGGATAGGATACATGGAGGGTATGGTATAGGAGAGAGAAATGAGATGGGGGAAACTATCCTCGATTTTGCATTGGCATATAACCTGGCCATTGCAAATACATTCTTTAAAAAGAGGGATGAATACTTAATAACCTTTAAAAGTGGACTCCATAAAAGCCAAATAGACTTTCTTCTACTTAGGAATACCGAAAGATAAATCTACAAGGATTATAAGGTGATATCTAGTGAGAGTTTAATCTCACAACATAGGTTAATGGTTGTGGATATCTATATTAAAATATTGAAGAAAAGAAATGAACTTAATAGGTATCCAAAAACTAAGTGGTGGAATTTGAAAGGAGAGAAAATAACCTTATTAACAAATAAGTTTGTGGTAGAAGGAAACTGGAACTATGAAACAGAAGTAAACACCATGTGGACTAATATGGCTCAGTCCATTAAGAAAGTGGAAAAATATGTCTTAGGTGTATCTAAAGGTAAAAACAATTAGTAAAGGAAACATGGTCGTGGAGTGAAACAATGCAAAAAGTTATTAAAGAAAATGGGTGTGTTTTAAAGCATGGCAGAAGACTAGAAATAATGAAAACTATGAATAGTATAAGAATGCTAAAAAGGTTGCTAGGAGAATAGTAAGTGAGGCTAAACCTAGGGCATATGATGACCTCTATAATAGACTAGAATCAAGAGAATGTGAGAAAGATGTGTTTAAAATTGCAAAAATAAGAGAAGACAAGGGTAAGGACTTAGACCATTTTAGGTGCATTAGAAGTGATGATCATCAAGATCAAACAAAGTTGGGAAACTCACCTTCAAAAATTGTTAAATGACAATGCTCTAAGAATATAGGGATTGAAAATAATGTAAACCAAAATAACATTTGACATTATGGATATGATCAAAGGATTATAATACTTGAAGTGAAAGAGGCCTTGAAAAAGATGAAATCGGGAAAGGCCATGGGGCCCAATGGTAATACCAATAGAGTTTTGGAAGCATATGGGAGATACTAGAGTAGTTTGGTGGATCAAATTGTTTAACAAGATAATAAAATCAAAGAAAATGCCAGATGAATGGAGGAAAAGTTATATTGTACCAATTTATAAAAATAAAGGAGACATATAGAGCTGCACTAATTATTAGGGGATCAAACTTGTGAACCATACTATAAAACTTTTTGAAAGAGTGATTGAGAAGAGGATACTATCTGAGACAAGTGTATAAGAGAATTAGTTTGGTTTCATGCCTAAGAGGTCTACCATGGAAGCTATTTCCTTACTAGGACAATTGATAGAGAAATATTGGTAGAGGATGAAAGACCTCCACATGATCTATATTAACTTAGAGAAAGCTTATAATAGAGTCCCTAGAGAGTTAACATGGAGGGTGTTGGGTGAGAATGGGGTTTTGCAAGGGCATATAGAAATAATTAAGGATATGTATGAGGTAGTAGCAGCAAATTTTAAGACCATTAGTAGAGAGACTGTGATTTTCCTATCATTGTAAGATTGCAGCAAGGATAAGCATTGAGCCCAAACCTTTTCACGTTGGCTATGGATGAGTTAACAAAATATTTGCATGACGAGATTCCATGCTGCATGCTATTTGTAGATGATATAGTCTTAATTGATGAGAAAAGGGAAGGCATAAACACCAAGCTAGAGTTATTAAGAGAAGCATTAGAATCTAAAGGATTAAAATCAACCAAACAAAGATAGAATATATGGAATGCAATTTCAGCATGGAGGGAGGAGTGGAACACTAGTTAAGATTGATAACCAAGAAGTCCCTATAAAAACACAACTTTGGTTACTTAGGATCAATGATTCATGAGAGTGGAGAGATTTAGAGGGAGGTTACCAGGAGAATTCAAGAGGTCTGGAACTAACGGAGATGTTCATCTGGAGTTTTGTATAATTGGCAAGTGCAACTCAAACTAAAAGGAAATTCTATAGGATGGCCATAAGGCCAACCATGCTCTATGGATCAAAGTGTTGGGCAGTTAAGGAACATCATGTTCATAGGATGAGCACTGTAGAAATGAGGATGTTGAGATGGATGAGTGGAAAGATAAGAAATGATAGAATTAGGAATGAAAACATTAAAAGAAAATTAGTGGTAGCACACATAGGTAACAAGATGAAGGATTATACTTAGATGGTTTGGACATGTCCAAAGAAGACCCAAAATAGCACTAGTTGGGAGTGAGGCAATGCAAGTAGAAGGTTCTAAAACAGCAAGGGAAGGCCCATATGAAGTTGGATAGAAGTAGTGAGAAAAGATCTAAAAGCTTTGGGACTAAATGAAGCCATCGTTTTTAATAGAGGGAAATGGAGGAACATGATTCATGTGGTTGACCCCCAATTTGGATAAGATCTTAATGATGATGATGATGATGATGAATTTAGACCATTGTTTAAACAAGGCTTCTAACTTACCTATTCTTGTAATCGAGAGTACAATTTTTAGATCTTAGAATTGTCCAATCCACATGGTTTTTGAACTTTAGATATCCAAAATGAAAGCAATTAGATGAAAGGCTGTATCACCCAAAGGTGAGGGTCCTTCATGCAAAAGTGGAGTACCTCATTCATGATAGTGGAAATCAGATGAAGGGGTACCTCAATCATGGTTTTTTCCTTGATTTTTCACCCTTTTTGTCATAAAGTATTTTCTAGTTTTCTAAACATTTGTTTTTCCTCTGAGAAGTCCCAACTCAACTCTCTGTCTGTCTCTCTCTCTCTCTCTCTCTCAACTTAAAGGCAACAAATTGGAGGGTTAAGATTGTACTTCTAGACTTGTCTAGTGGATGAATCACTAGAATATTATCTATTTTTTTGCTTTAAGTGGTCAAAAAATTGAGGACCTAGAGACATTTAATAGATATGAAATTTGGTACCTAGGAATAAGATATGGGGAAAATCATAAAAAATGTTTTGGATCATTGAAAAAATTAACAAAATTGGGCATATCATCCAATATTAGAAACCTATGATACAATTGTGATATATTCTCTCAGATCATATAATTCCTCCTTTTCTCTCTCTCTCTCTAATTATTCTTTGATGTCAACTATATAGTTAATGGAGAATTAAAATTGTACCTTCAGATGAGCTAAATGGATGAATGACTAGATGATGTGACATAAAAAATCCCCAAAAGGATACTATCTCTATTTTGTGGCTTCAAGTAGCCAAAAATGGAGGAACTTGAGATACCCAATATATGCATTGAGCTTTGGTTCCTGATAAGGGGCAAATGAGATGAACAATTTGAAGCACTAAAAAAATTGACAAAAATGAGCCCACTGTCCACTCTTTAGAAGACCTATGATACTAGCATGATACTGGTATAGCTTTAATATTACTCGCAAGCACATGAATCAAGTTGGTATTGCATGCGAGAGAGGTCGTTCCTACAAGGAATCTCAAAAATTTGTATGTTGGATGGATCTTATTTAAAGTGCTTAACTTCAACCAAAGAGAGAGATTGAATTGGATTTGAATTTAAACTAGGAAAGTAAGCAACATGAAATTGGAAACATGCACTAAATTAGAAACTACACGAAAGAAAACTTTTTAAAAATAAAGATATTCAATGAAATTAAAAACTTTCCTAAATAACATGCATTTAATAAAAGAAACTAACACAAAACTAGAATGAATTGAACTAAGCAACTTAACTTAAGGAAACTTACTATAAAGGAAACACTTCTAATTTAACACTTTTCTAAACATAAAACTTTCTAAAAAAGGAACATGCTAAAATTCAAAAAGGAAACTTTCTAAAACTAAACTAACACTCTACTAACTTAAGCAATGAAGGACAAAACTCAAACATGAACTAAATCCAATCTGAAACATTCAAAATTAAGAAATAACATGACACAATGGCATGAAACTATGATGAACATGAAACATGAAGGTGAGAACAAGGGTATGCATGAATCTAAGTATGAAAGATGCATGGTTTGTGTGCATGCTTACTAAGGTAAAAATGCATGGAAATTAAGAAATAAACATGGTATAGCAATCAAGATTCAAAGATTTTTAAGCTATAAAAACCAGCATGCAAAAGTAAGCATAACTCACAACTTTATTGTTTTGAACTTTCTTACAAAAGATGAATGTTAACATTAGAAGCATAGAAGTAAATTGCACTTTGTACATATCATATAAATCTACACATGCAACTTCAATCTATTGTGATCCAACATCTAAAGATGATAAGCATGTGAACCTAAAAGAGAACTAAGGAAAAAAAAAGGGGGATAAAATATGAGGAAGAGAGTAAAAATATCCAGTGAAGAATAAGCAAGTACGAAAGGAATTCAAGGAAGGACTTCTATTTCTTGGCTGTCACGATAAGGGACTTTAAGCCCTTTAATGCAACTATCTAAAGCTCAAAATTAAAGGCAAATGAGCAAGAGAACAAGGAACATAAACAAGTAAAACAAAGAATCAAAACAAGCAAACAAATAAAGAACAAAGCAATGGAGACTAACCTGGAAATTAGGTGCAAAACCAAAAAGAAAAGTGTCTTAAACTTGAAGGAGGCTAGAACTATTTTGGAGAAGGCTTGAAGGAGAGAACCATGCATATAATTCCAAGTGGAGGACCAGCCCAAAAGGGGGCATGGAACTCCTTGGAGCATTATGTGTTTTGTCCTCTTTTATTTATATGTTTTCTTCTTCTAAAGTGTCCTAGGTAAGAAAGGGAATGTAGGATGGAGTTTTAGTAATTTAGGTGAGGTAGGTAATCTAAGAAGGTTGTAGAAAGTAAAATGAAGTGATGTGGAATGATGGATTAGGAAAGTAGGAAGGATGAAGGATGAAGTGGAAAACCCTAAGGAAGGTCAGAGGTACCACCACCTTTTTAAGAGGGAGGTGTCCTCCCCCTTTACTTAATGTATTCATATGGAATGCCTCCTTTGGTAGAGATGGGGATATTAGAAGAGAAGAAAGATAATGAAAGTGGTGTAGTTGGTTGAGGTAAACCCAGAGAGGAAACAGCGTGGAAGGAAAGGTGGGATGAAGTGGAATTGATGGAATTAGAAGTGGGGAGGCATCACCTTCTTAGGAAGGTGGCATGGTATTCCCCTCCTAAGTGGGCGATGAGTGCTGACTACATAATAGAGAGAAAAGGAGCAAAGAAAAGGTAGAAAAGATGGAGAAAGATCTAGGATTTTTGATGTGCTTTGATTTGACCACCAAATATGACAACTAAGCAAGGTGGAGGCATCATTTACTTAGGAAGGTGGTTCCCTCCTTCAGTCAAAATTGTGGAACCCATGGATAAGGTGAAGAAAAAGAGTGGAAAATGGAAATGGGAAGTGGGTTTTCCTCTTGATTGGTCCACCTATGCATTATCATCTTACCTTTTACAAATATCTCTCAAAACCTTCTAATTACCCTTAAAAATCACATTTTTAGCATGAAATAATTGCTTGAAAAGTCTCCTCCAATAGTGTGAATCCAAGTGGCATAGCTCCATGTTCTTGATGGCTCATTCCTTGATGGCTTGAATGGCTAAGTCCCTTAGTTTCAAAGCTTCAAGGACTTGGCTTACTTAGGTTTCCTAGCTAGATTAGGAAACCTCATGCAAAGGTGGTGGAAATGCATGGCTTTTTGTGTAGACCCTTTTAGTCACCTTTGATGCTTGCTGGCTTGCCCTAGGATAATTTTTAGGACTACTACATTGCAACAAAACATGATTTTTTTTGGACCTTATGGCGGCTTCGCCTCCAAACCCCGAGCAAGGGCATGCCTTCCCCTACACCGCTAGCAAGTTAACCATGTAGCTAGACTTGCAAAAAACTCTATGAAGCACAATATAGGGCGTTGGATCATCTTATTAATTCCTACAAAATAGTAAAAACCCTAATTAAATCCTAAAAAAATTATGATAACTCACATACTTACTCTTGATTTGCTTCTGAACCTACAAAATATCAAACTTTTGAATCATTAGGACAGAAATGCTTGTACTATAAATTTTCAGAAAGAACTTTAAGATAATGCCAATAATTTATAAAAATTGACTGCTAATTGGGTATTTTTTATACAAAATTGAACACTTATCAGATACAATCAGTTGTACCACATAATTCTTCCTCTCTCTCTCTCTCTCTCTCTCTCTCATTGCTCTATGAATGTCAACTTAAATGCCCCAAATTTGATGGTAAAGATTATAACTTCATACATGTATGATAGATGAAGAAATTGTCAAGAAAGTCACTTTCTCGAAAGATGAAGAAGTGCACTTTTTGGAAACACACATGCATTATGTAGGCATGGTCCAATATGCTCATCTTACATATGATAGTGAGCCTAAATTTCTACACTAATTTGTCTTGATTAGATATTGCCTTAGTCCAATAAACCCTGCTTAGGGTTTGGATAAAAATATATATATATGAACCATTGGTTTATGGTGAATTGTAGCATGACAAATGGAATATTAACTTGTTTGTCATGGGAACAAAGACACATGGTTGAGCTATTGATGGTGTGCAAGTTTAATGATGTTGATCCACACAGATATTTTTCATTTAGGCCCACAAGTGTACTTCTTCCTTGATTAGGAAAGGTCACAGATGAATCTGCAGACAAGTATCCCCATCTTTTATTTTTGGATGCCTATAGCCTTTGGAAGGAAAATGTATGAGTGTCCATCCACAACTAACCACTTGATAACATTGTTAATGCCTTCTCTAAAATAAGATGTCCCTCTTCTTTTACTAATGGTAATTTGATGTAGTTATTAGTGATAACATTGACTTTTGCCTTAGATATCATCACACTTATTCCAGTTGAGGTACCATATCTATTTATGTCCATTAGCCACCCAACTTCAAGCATCACAATCTTGAACTACGTGTTGGCCATTCCTTTGTACATATCTTCTACGTTGTTCTGATTTTGGCAACTACCTTCCCTTTGACATGTACACTAATGATGATGTGGATAAATTTTGCAAAATGATTATGCTGACATTCAGTTGTAATGGCATTTGTGAGAACTAATCATAGAGAAATGTTATCCCGACTAAGTGTTGTAGACTGATCTAGGACCCCTCTTGCTAGAATCCACCTTTGGATGCTTGATATACACATAATTATTACATTTAATATCCCTATAATTTATATTTTTAACCATTTACTTAATTTATAATTACTTAGCATTTTTTTATATTTGTAGGATTAGGGTTCAACAGAGCGATATGTGTATTTTTGATAGTTTGAGACCCTAAAAGAGAGATAATATGTCAACCAAGTAGGTTACAAACCTACATGTCAAGAACTAGGAAGTGAAAAGTTCAAAATGTTATGGGGATGCCCTTATCAATTTTAATGAAGTTAGAAACTCCATACATATGACCAACCATATATGCATAAAAGAGGCTATCATTATCAAAAGTAAAGATAGCCAACTTCCCATGCATGCATGTAATCCACCACTCTAAGGGAGATTCTAATTGAAGCTATGATAACACACGAATGGATTCTTTCTGAAGCAAAGCAACCTAGAGAGTAGGCCGCATGTAGATATTTTCTCTCTTTCACACTTACTTACTTAGACAAGAGAGGAACCCACATGGATTCCACATGATTTATAAGGGAGAATAGAAAGGATGTGAAGGTCAGATGAGATCCTTGGATCTAAACAATCAATTCTAAAGGAAGGAAGTTTGTACATTACATAGAAGTGGCAAAAAATATTGTGCATCATGTATTAAGGGAGGTTCTCTAGGACATAATCTTGAGGAGTTTATTTTGAACATAGTTTACTTTCCTCTAAGGATGTCTTATGCACCATCTTTGGAGGATCACAATACATCCTTGTGTGCTGGACAAATAAAAAGAAAGTTCATGATCTAAGAAGGAAAAAAGAAAAAGAAGTTTTGAGGCATGAAATATAAAAAGAAAAATTAGGGCTTGGCATCATCTACAAGGAAGGGAGAGAGAGAGAGAGAGAGAGAGAGAGAGAGAGAGAGAGAGAGAGAGAGAGAGAGAGAGAGAGAGAGAGAGAGAGAGAGAGAGGCTGCATTGCATGATATTCCCATAGAGAGTTTCTTGTCCTATCATTGTTGAAGCTATGGGAGATTTCTTTGAAGCTTACACAATCAAATCCTATAAGAATAAAAGAGCTTGGGTTGTGTGAGAAATCAAAGGAGGATGAGCACCAAGTCATAGGGGAATAGAAGAGAACTACTTGTTTAACCTATTTCAAGCAGTTCAACCTCTTAAGGTGGGATTTCACATGGGATTGTTTGGAGAGGGAATAAGACACAACAACTTATTTTGTCTTCATTAAGCTAATGCCCAAGAGAAGAAAACAAGGAAAGACTTTGGGTGGGGGGCGGGAGGTGGGGAGGAGAATTTAAGAGAGCATGATCACTTTTGGTGGATAATATATATATATATATATAGAATTATTGCATACATATTACTATATTTAGAAGGTTTTAGCATAGAAATCACTTATCACTATTTTAGGTTAATCGTATTTTACATGTTAGGAGACAAATTTAAAAAAAAAAAAACATGAAATTACTAATTTTACCCCTCAAGGAGCAATTTCACATTCCAAGATACATCATGGGTCACACAAAAAAAAATGAAGTCCTTGAGGTTCAGAACAATCATTGTGTCTCACTATTAAAGTTAGAGAAGCCAGAAACTCCATGTACAACTTTTACTCAAATGAGGGTGAAAAGGGGAAAAATTCTCAATTCATGCATAAGTGCATGCATTTCACCACCTTAAGTGTAACACCAGTAACTTTTTATAATAAAATTCAATAAATAGTGAAATTGAGGATTTCAAGGAAAAAATCAAGCTGGAATATTAGGCTTAGCAAAAATGTATTTCTTATAGAGGTACAAGTGAAGCATAAGACATGCATAACTGAGAACATGTCCCACGAACCCTTCAAAATGATTGTAAGCACGATACATTTTGAATTCGGATGAAAAATCCTTATTTTTCTCCATTTTTATGAATAAAAGGGTAAAATGGTAATTTTACCCATAGCCAAGGCCTAAGACATAAAAATTTGGAATGTACTTGAAATATGAGTCCAATGCCACTAAGTATGTCCAATTCCAAGTTCATGGGAGTAAATGCTAATTTTTATACATAAAGGGCAAAATGGTGTTTTTACACATGTGGGGCCCATAAGGGACACACAAAGGAATCCAATGACCATATCACATATAATCATGAGTCAAACCACTACCACTAGTAAGTGGATAAGGAGGTGGTAGTGGGAATCCAATGAAGATTAAATAATAAAAAGAAATAAACATAATTAATACATGTCATCATGAAAAACACTCAAAACACCTATAAATATCCCTTAAAAAAATTTCCAAAAAAATTTGTAACATTCGTCACAAAATTCCCCAGATATACCAAAATCCTAGCTCTAGAAACACCCTCCATCTTCCCCAACTTCCTTTTCTTTCTCTCCTTCTCCCTTAAACCCTGTGGGCACATCCATAGACGGACCTAGTGGAGATGTCGGGCGCGTCCAAGGTCACGTCATCCCCAATGAGACTGGGTTTCTTCCTGGAAACCCTATTTCAATTAGGAATCAAAACACAGCCATTGAAACACAATATCCACCATTAGATATGTTTGGAAAAGGTAGATGTACAAAATCCCTTTGGTTTCATATTGATTAGATTCTTAGATCTCTAGAAAAATCAAAACAAAATTCCAGCACATCTTAGTTACCGTCTTCGACGGAAGTTTCACATTATTCTTGCCAATCTGACCAGTAAACTATGATCTTTCACCATTGCATATCTTCAGCACATAGTAAGGTTCAAAAGCCCCAAGGTTATCTACCTTCTCCGGTATGGTAAATGGAGAAATTTCTCTCTGTATATGTTTGCTGGCGTCTAGGTTTTCTCCATCTTCTCTGGCAAGTTTTTTCCTTCTCCGGTGAACTCCTCCCCCTCAGACTAGCACAGGTAGGTACACTTGCACTCCCCTTTTATTTTTGGTAGGTAGATCATGTTTTTTGGCCACCTGGAGAACTCCCCAACCGTTGATCCATCGAAAATGATGAATCTAGAACGAAGGGTTGAGATCACCTCCATCCACAACTCAAATCCAACTTCTGAGCCATTGGATGGATTCTTGGGGCCCCAAAACCCCAGGAGATGAGATCTGGGACAATCTCGCTTGTAGTTGGTCACTTCTGCTAGACCACCTAGGATAGGCGGTAACAAGCATGGGTTGCCATTCGTCCCACACCTGTAACTTAGTAACTGAAATACAGAGCTTTCTGGGGTTAGCTGGATATTATCATAGATTTATCTAAGGATTTTCCCATTTAGCTCTTCCTTTGACTTCTTTGACTAGAAAAGGAGTACAATTTGCATGGACTGATGAATGTGAAAGGAGTTTTCAAGAGTTAAAGAAGTGAGTAACTGCAGCACCAGTATTGTCTTTGCCATTAGGGAGTGTAGGTTATGAAATATACTGTGATGCTTCAGGAAAGGGGTTAGGAATTGTACTAATGAAAAATGGGAAGGTCATTGCTTATGCTTCATGACAACTAAAGAAGCATGAAATGAACTACCCGGTACACGACCTAGAACTGGCGGCAGTAGTGTTTGCCTTAAAATTTTGACAACATTACTTGTACGAGGAGAAATTCAACGTATTCATTGATCACAAGAGTCTCAAGTATATTTTCACCCAAGCTGATCTGAATATGAGATAAAGGAGGTGGATGGAATATCTCAAGGATTGTGATTTTGTAATTCAATACCATCCTGGAAAGGCTAATGTGGTGGCTGATGCACTAAGCAGACACATAAAGGCAGTGTTGGCTAATGTCACCATTAAGTCAGCTTTTGTTGAACAAATCTTAAAGGCTCAAGAGGGAGATGTAGCAATTCAAGCAATGTGTGAAAAGGCAGGGGTTAGTAGAGACTCATATGGGGGTATTCGGTTCCAAGGAAGACTAGTAGTTCCCTCAAGTTTGAGAAAAGCACTACTACAAGAGGCCCATCATTCAAAACTTTCTATACACCCTAGAGGAACAAAAATGTACTAAGATTTAAAATAAACTTCAGGGTATGAAAAGAGATATTGGAGAATGTGTGGCTAAGTGCTTAACTTGCCAGCAAGTGAAGGCTGAACATCAAAAGCCAGTTGGATTATTACAGACCCCATAATTGCCAAAATGGAAATGGGAACATATCACCATGGGCTTTGTCGTAGGGTTGCCAAGGACTCGGGTAGGTCATGATATGATTTAGGTAATAGTTGACAGGCTAACCAAGTTGGCACATTTCCTTCCAATGAAACAAAATAAATCTATCGACAGTCTAGCCCAGTTATATGTAAAAGAAATAGTCAGCCTTCATGGGGTCCCACTGTCCATCATCTCAGACGGAGATGGAAGGTTCACGTCAAGAAGTTGGAAGAGCGTGCAATAGGCATTGGGGACATCACTAAAGTTTAGTACAGCCTTTCATCCCCAAATTGATGGTTAGTCAAAAAGGACCATTCAAACCTTAGAAGACATGCTAAGGGCCTATGCACTAGACTAGAGGGGAAGTTGGGATGAGCATCTTCCACTAATAGAATTCGCATATAATAACAGCTTCCACGCAAGTATCGGTATGACACCTTATGAGGCCTTGTATGGACGGCTGTGTCGATCACCAACTTCTTGGGATGATGTGGGAGAATGGAAGTTGATAAAATCAGAATTAGTGGAACAATGTACAAACAAGGTGAGGATAATAAAGAGAAGATTGTTGGCCACTCATAGTCGTCAGAAGAGCTACGCAGGTAAAAGATGCTAAACCCAAGAATTTGAAGCAGGTGACCATGTGTTTCTGAAGGTTTCACCAGTTAAGGGGATGAGGAGGTTCAAAAGTAAGGGAAAACTCAATCCAAGACATGTTGGTCCTTTTGAAATTCTAGAAAGGGTTGGTTTGGTGGCTTACAAATTAGCCCTACCACCCCAACTCTTAGAAGTGCACAACGTATTTCATGTATCCATGTTACGAAAATACATTCCAGATGAGATGCATGTGCTCCAAAGTATATTGGAGACATTGAATATAGATTTAACCTTTAAAGATAGGGCAATCTGAATCTTGGATAGGGAAGAGCAACAATTAAGGACCAAAGCTATTCCATTAGTCAAGGTATTATGGCAACATCATACGATCGAGCAGGCTACTTGGGAATTAGAAGACAAAATGAAGTTGTATCCTAGTTTTTTTGAGTAGTAGTAGATTTGAAATTTCGAGAATGAAATTTTTGTAAGAGGGGTAGAGTGTCACACCCCTAACTTTTTGTAATAAAATTCAATAAATAGTGAAATTGAGGATTTCAAGGAAAAAATCAGGTTGAAATATTAGGCTTAGCAAAAATATACTTCTTATAGACGTACAAGTGAAGCATAAGACATGCATAACTAAGAACATGTCCCACGAACCCTTCAAAATGACTGTAAGTACGATACATTCTAAATTCTGATGAAAAATCTTTATTTTTCTCCATTTTTATGAACAAAAGGATAAAATGGTAATTTTACCCATAGCCAAGGCCTAAGACATAAAAATTTAGAATGTACTTGGAAATACGTGTCCAACGCCACTAAGTACGTCCAATTTCGAGTTCGTAGGAGTAAACCCTAATTTTTATACATAAGGGGCAAAATGGTCTTTTTACACATGTGAGCCCACATCGGGCCCACAAGGGACCCACAAAGGAATCCAATAGCTAGATGACGTGTAATCATGAGTCAAACCACTACCACTAGCAAGTGGAGAAGGAGGTGGTTGTGGGAATCCAATGAAGATTAAATAATAAAAAGAAATAAACATAATTAATACATGTCATCATGAAAAACACTCAAAACACCTATAAATACCCCTCAGAAAAATTCCCAAAAAATGTTCATAAAATTCCTCATAAAATTCCCCAGGCTATACCAAAATCCCAGCTCCAGAAATGTCCTCCATCTTCCCCAATTTCCTTTTCTTTCTCTCCTTCTCTCTTAAACCCTATGGGCGTGTCCAGGACGCAGCAGACACTCCAGACCTAGTGGAGACATTAGGCGTGTCAAGGGACGCGTCATCCCCGATGAGACTGGGTTTTCACTTAGAAACCCTATTTCAATTAGGCATCAAAATGCAACTGTTGAAACACAATCTCCAGCATTAGATATGTTCGGAATAGGGAGATGTACAAAATCCCTTTGGCTTCATGCTGATCAAATTCTTGGATCTCTAGAAAAATCAAAACAAAATTCTAGCACGTCTTAGTTACCGTCTCTAATGAAGTTTCACTTTATTCCAGCCAATCTGACTGGTAAACTGTGATCTTTCACCGTTGGATATTTTCAGCATGTAGTAAGGTTCAAAAGGCCCAAGGTTATCCGCCTTCTCTGATAACGAAAACAGAGAAATTTCTCTTTGTATATGTTTGTCGACATTTAGGTTTTCTCCATCTTCTCTAGCAAGTTTTCTCCTTCTCCAGTGAACTCCTCCCCCTCAGACTGGGATAGGTAGGTGCACTTGCACTCCCCTTTTATTTTCAGGAGGTAGATCATGTTTTTCGGCCACCTAGAGAACTCCCCAGCTGTTGATCTGTCAGAAATGACGGATCCGACACAAAGGGTTGAGATCTCCTCCATCCACAGCTCAGATGCAACTTCTGAGCTGTTCGATGGATTCCTAGGGCCCCAAAACCCCATGAGATGAGATCTACGCCACTAAAAGTCATGGACGGAGGAGATCTTGCTCCAGGTGATCCAATGGTCCAGATTGGGATTGTCTCGCCTATAGCCAGTCACTTCTGCCCGACCACCTGGGATAGGCAGTAATGGGCGTGGGTCAGTGGTTGTCCCTCACCCATAACCCAGATCTGATTTGGGCCTTCCAGTTTTGAACTGAAACTTTGTTTTTGCAATTCAGAGCTTGATATGGCTCTGATTTTATATCTGAAACCTGATATGGATTCCTTGTCTCTTCTACAATTCACTGAAATTGTTATATCTATGTTTTAAATTGTATTTAAATGATATATTTAGTAAAATCAATAGTAACAGTAGTGGATCATGATCAATATGATCCCAAAATGGAAATCTGAACCAATGGTTGTGTTCAGAGGGACCTAAAACCCTTAAGATCATATTCATAATAAGATTTATGTGTAGATAGATCAATTAACTAAACCAAAAACAGTAAGATTGAAATTCAGCCCATAAAACGGGCTAAAATCTTAAAAACACAATTTTGATCTCAGTTTGACTCCAAATTGAGATAAAAAATTTGTGTTGGTTTCATATTGATGAGGAAAATATAATGAAATTCTAAAATCCCATTTTTATTTCATTAAAATTTCTAAGATTAAGAAGATAATTGTACTAATGTCCTTGATCTACAACATCTAGGATGATCAAACCTTATTGGATGATGATATATTATTGTAATAACTTAAATCAGTAAGTTATATGGAATTTTATAGGCAGATCTTAAGAGATCTAGCCTTAAGAGTAATAAAAACCATAAGAAGGGATGGAAATCTCCTTGATCAAGTTGATCAAGGACGATTGGACTATATGGGTATGTGTTGATGATAATATTAAGGTAAGATTTCATAGAATTATGGAATGGATAGTGATTTGGGCTAGATCAAGATGTATGCCCTTAAAAGGGATTAAGTAACTTAAGATCTCCTTGATCGGATAATCAAGGAAGATCAAAACAATGGATAAGATACATCAATGATTTGACAATGAAATTACATCAATAAGAAATGTTGGATATAAAAGAAAAATGGAGGATTAGGATCTAAACCCTAAACAGAGGAAAAATGATTAAGGATCAATTAAGACTGTTGGATCATGATAGGTGTTTATATCATGTTAGATTTGCATTAAATTATTAAACATTTTGGTAATTATCTTTCATTGCTTAGTAAATTTAATTATAGAATTATTTATTTATGCCTTTTATTTATGCTTTATTGCTTATGTAATGGAAAATTCATTGAAAATTGTAATTAAATGAAATTAGAATGGAAAAACATTTGCCTGGAATATATGACATGGACTTAATATTAGTAAGGACCATAGTTATTAGGATAATATACGGAATGAATAGTCCTTGGTCCAAATTAGGACAATAATAAAACTCCATGAATGACATTTTAGTTCATGGATTTAATTAAAATCAATTAGAAAGAGTACTTAGGGTTAAATGCTCATAGGAACCTTATGGAAGGTGGAGTTAGGCTCAAGCTAATGAATGATGGACATAGTGGTTAAGGGGGTTATCTAATAGAGCCTCTCTCTGCCCCCACCTTTCGTTGATGTTTGTGAGGTCTAAACGCCTCCTTACATGAGGATTGAAGTAACCACTTTGTGTTCAACCATTCAACTAGTAAGCCTTAGCCAATTTGACATAAGAAGAGCTGTCTAGACTTAGGATGAAATAAGCTACCCTCAACGAGTAAAACATTAACTGGTTGAGAAATAATAATAAGAGCATAAAAGGTTAGTAAATCATCTAACCCCAATAAAAATAGTAATCAAGATAAGGAAGATCAAACAAGATCCATAGGATCTTGAATAACCAAAAACAATAAGAATACTAATGTAGGATTATATTACGTATGTAGAAATTATGTATGTGTATATAGGAGAACATAGATAGAGAATCCAAACCCTTGATCAAATCTGATTCAAGGAGAATTAGGACATCCCTTATAGGGGTACATACTTGTATAGAAGAATAACTTGATACATATGATTGGTAGATTTATGAATCAAGATCAAGATGGACAATATGGGGTGAATACCACTTGAATGAAGGCCATGATATTACTTTGAGGTAGGTGGATGTACAAGAATGTATTAAGGATTCATGTGTATACATACATGATCTTAATCTGTAATTATAGACCTTCGTGATATAAGTATGCTTAGTATCTTAACATAGTCATGATCCAAAACACATGATCCAAACAAGTGATCTAAAAACATATGATCCAACTAAGTGATCTAACATATGTGATCCAACAAAGTGATCTAACCAAATGATCAAACTGAGTCATCCAACCTCATAATCTAATGCAATTGATCCAATATGATGATCAAGTCTAATGAGGTGAAAGTAATGAGATATGAAGACTGAGGAAACCCTAAGAATAGGGTATAGAAAATATTTCATCCTTACTTAAACAGACACATCGTTTGATATGTACAATGTATTTTCCATACAAGTGTGGAGGCTTGTGATTTTGTTTTACACAGAGATAGAGACTGGGGATGCTATGCTAGGGAAGTTATGAAGGTTTGGGCACCAACTTCCTGAAACTTATATGACGGATACCATGCCCAAAGAGAGGCTAAATTTTGGGTAGGGCAATAATGGGAAGGCCCCACTGTGACAGCCATGGTCCACCCCATGAGAACATGGAGTTGATATTCCACAGTTGGTATCAGTGGAGGATTGCAGTTATCTGGGCGTGCTGTACAGATTGAGACTGACACATAGTAGTCCTAATATATTTTGCATTATGATGCACATATTATAGACATAATGTAATGCCACGGCATAATGAGATGCCACTACATAAGTTCTTAGAAATCCTTGTATAAGGATTGGTTGAATACAGAATTCCCAAGTGGAAGTATAGCCAAGGGAAGGAACAAGTTTTGAGCAATCTTCACTATATTAACTAGTTTGATCTATACTACATAAATATAATCTATGTATGAGTATGAGATAACTCATGAATGGATAACATGAAGAAATAATGACTAAGGTAGGTATTCTTATATTGATGAAGTAGTATATTTTTGTATCCCCTACCAAGCATAGCTTACTGAGGTATTGTAAATGTTTCCATGTTTATAATACCTCAAATACAGGGAAGGAGGGTTAGAAGCTCAAGATCATAAAAGACTCAAGGAAGTAAAGCTTGAAGACTTGAAGAAAATAAGCAAATAGGGTATGCCCTTGAAGATATGTAATTTTCTTTATTTGAGAGAGTTTTATATTGCGTGTTTTAATGTAAGGTGAGGTTTGAAATTTGGATTATGTAATTTGGACAATGGTTTGCAATTATAATATAGGGGTTGTGTAAGAGTGAACTACTGGATGGTTCCTGGTATTCAATGAAATGTTATTTTATACAAAATGGCTATGTGTATTATGTATATTCAAGTGAGACTTCAGTATTGTTGCAAATGAATTTAAATGAAAAGAATTTCCATTGTATTGTTTACGAAATTTTTTTACCATTTAAGGGCCCTTCCTTTGAAAAATATATTATAAAATGTATTTCAAAAACCCGGGTCATCACATTAAGAAGCTTATGAGAGAAGTTTAATTCACATACAATAGGATCATATACAATGAAATATTCCTGGAAATGAAAGAAGACTTGGAATTACATGAAGAATCTTTTCTTATTTTCGTTCTCCTACACAACTAAAAGAAGAAGAGCAACTAATGATTAGATGTCTTACTCATGCAAGTTAGTCAAGTCAACTTGGTTGACATGAAACATGAGAAAATATGTGAGGAATTAAGGCCACTCATCTTAGGGCAATTCACTCAATGGTGAAGAGAAAATGAAGCTTAAGGAAGATCTACCCTGGCATTCAAGGGTAAGAACGATCTAGGACTAGGAATGAAATATTGGAAATATCAAAACCCTAGCCCCCTTTCCTATGTTGAAAGTCAACCCAAAACCTTAAGGAAAGATGATCTCAACCACCCATCTTGAGCGCATGTTCATCTCATCTTAGCATTTATGAAAACAAACCACATACATCAATTTGAATCTTAAGCACCCCGCTATTCAGATTTTCTAATTTTGAATTCCCTTAGGTTTTTCCACCTACTTTCATTTCTTTCTTTTTTCTTCCTATCTATTTTCATTTGTACTTATTCCTTACCTATTTATTAGGTTATTTCCTCTTCTTTTCAACTTACCACCTTCCAATTTCCACCCCAAAATCCCACATGGAAAAAGACACCTTCCCCTACCACTTTGTAATTTTGAATAAATCCCACCAACCATCATTTCCTTCTCTCCTAAGCTACATATTTCCCCTTTCCTTTCTCTTTCTTTACTCACCTACTTCTTCTCTTTCTTTCTCATGCTTATTTCTTTCTTATTCCTTCCCATTCCTTCTTATTTCTTTCCATTCTACTCCTCCACACTCCCATATGAAAGTTGTGCCTCCCTTTCTATTCCTTGTACATTAACTTCCCATCTTCTCTTCCATCTCAACCATTCAACTATCCTTTATCCCTTAGATCTTAGCCATCCATCCTTAGGGCCTACACTTCTTAAAATCTATCATCATCATCATCATCATCATCATCATCATCATCATCATCATCATCATCATCATCATCATCATCATCAAGACCTTATCCCAATTAGGGGTCGGCCACATGAATCTTATTCCTCCATTCCACTCTATTAAATACCATGGTTTCATTTAATCCCAAAGTTTTTAAATCTTTCCTCACCACTTCTATCCACGTTCTTTTGGGCCTTCCCCTTGCCCTTTTAGAACCTTCTACTTGTATTGCCTCACTCCTTCTAGCTGGTGCTTTTGTTGGTCTCCTTTGGACATGCACAAACCATCTAAGTCTAATCTCCCTCATCTTATTACCTATTGGTGCTACCCCTAAATTTTCTCTAATATTTTCATTTCTAATTATGTCCTTTCCTGTCTTACCACTCATTCTCAACATCCTCATTTCTGCGATGCTCATCCTATGAGTATCATGTTTCATAACTAGCCAACACTCTGATCCATAGAGCATGGTCGGCCTTATAGCCATTCTATAGAACTTTCCTTTTAGTTTGAGTGGCACCCGCCGATCACATAAAACTCCAGATGCACATCTCTATTTGTTCCAACCCGCTTGGATTCTCTGGGTAACCTCCCTCTCAATCTCTCCACTCTCATGGATCAATGATCCTAAGTACTGAAAGAGGTCTTTCACGGGGACTTCTTGGTTACCAATCTTGACTGGTGTTCCAGTCCTACTCTCCTTACTAAAATTACATTCCATATATTCTGTCTTAGTTCGGCTAATTTTAAATCCTTTAGATTCTAATGCTTCTCTCCATAATTCTAACTTTATGTTTACACCCTCCCTTGTCTCATCAAGTAAGACTATATCATCTACAAATAGCATGCACAAGGGAATCTCCTTGTGTAAATGTTTTGTTAACTCATCCATAACTAATGTGAAGAGGTATGGACTCAATGCCGATCCTTGGTGCAATCCTATAGTGACAAGAAAATCACCAGTCACGCCACTAGTGGTCTTAACATTTGTTACCGCTCCCTCATACATATGTTTAATTATATCTATATACCCCTGAGAAACCCCCTTACCACCCAACACCCTCCATATTAACTCTCTAAGGATTCTATCATAAGCTTTCTCTAAATCGATAAAGACCATATGTAGGTCTTTCCTCCTCACCCTATATTTCTCTACTAATTGTCTTAGTAAGAAAATAGCTTCCATGGTAGACCTCCCAGGCATGAAACCAAACTGATTCTTAGCAATTGTGGCGACCCGGGTTTTGGAAAAGAATTTTTGAAATAAAATTTCAAAATTTAACTCTCCTGCAGGATTTTTTTTTTTTAAACATTTGAAATATATATAATGCATATTTATTTTTTTCTCAATTCCCCCTTCAGCCTAGTGTCACAGTAAAACCTTCACATATAATAGTGGAATATAAATATACCATTACAGGATCTCCCTGGTCACAGCCCAAACAATAAGAAATTTGAATTCAAATCAATGTTCAGATTTAATATATCAAAGTCGCTTATCTTATTACATTCATCATCAAGTGTTCATTATTTCAAAATGAAAGATAACAAATAACATATCTAACTAATTGCTTATCCATACTTCTCTTCTTAGTCTCCTTATTTAATTTGGTCTAGTCGACTGCTTAGTCCTCTCGCGCTTCACCTGAAATGTTTTGTAGGGGTGAGTACAACGACTCAATAGGAACATGTCTAAACCAACCGTTTGAAAACCACGGCAAAGACATTGGCATAATTTTTGTGCAAACACTTCCATGATCAATCATAATTATGATATAAACATTATAAAACAATTATGCCTTTTTAAAAAAAATCTAGCATTCCCAATAAATTCTAATATGTCCTACAAATCTTATACATACAAGCCCATTAGGACTTTTATCAAAGAATGACGTATGACAATATGTTGTATCACAGATTGGTAACGTCCTACCACAACCTATTTGGTCAATGGTCAATATCCTCGAGGATGGACCGACATGTCAGTCTATGTCTGATAATTATATGGTATACTATGCACGTAGAGGACTCACATCCAACTACGTTCGGCCGTGGATACCACACGGGCTACACCAGTCCTCATGGGGGCACTGGATAACAAGAGAGCAGTCTCCCCATGATACAATACTCTCTACAATATGCCTCTTAGGATAGGTATCTCATTTCAGAAGCTAGTCGCCAACTAGACTTCCTAGCATAGCAACCAGGTGGGCTTAGAATTTGCCCCAGGCTAGGCTCAACTCTAATGAGTCGCCTAATTTTAGGCTAGGCACAACTCTCTTGAGTTGCCTAATTTTTCACTCATTAGATCATTTCACATTGCTTAATGCATCTTATGAAGGTATTTATGACTTTCCCATTAGCAAGCATATGTCAATAAACATGAATCATCCACTAGCTTATGCTAGTCATAGGACAGATACTCGTATATTCATAGCCCAACATTGTCAAGATCTTATGCTTACATTCTATTGCATAGCATGTAGGAATCAATCGGTTGATTTCATAGACTAAACTTGGTGCTTAACAATTAAGTTTCAAGTTACACATATGAACAATCAGAGACTATGCTCACATATAAACATTTATTCATAGATCAAGACAAAAAAAATATCTTATGATATTGATCAAAATTCTATGGGGCCATGCATGCAGTGGTTCTTAATGAATACACTTATGCCTACTGACCATACAAGTGTGTGCTACGCCTAGGACTTAAGTGTATCATAAATAAGTAATAAGCATATGCTGGATTCTAAACACGCCATTACTATTGCTGGAGTACCACGCGTGCTGTCTATGCAATGAGCGCCAAGCATTCCACCCTGTGCTGGGCGCCTGCCCATCCACTCAATGCTATGCGCTAAGAGTGAATGTAAAATATAGAAATTAGACGGCACCCATGGAGCAATCATTTTAGCTTTCCTCTTCGAAATAACCGTTATCTAAAGCACGTTTCAAGCATCACAAGTTTGGAATCAAAACCATATGACAATAGTCACAAAATATTCTGTTAGCCTCCTTGATCTTGATTCCTCACCCAACTTGCCATTCTATTGCCAACGTTAAGTTAGTTTCCAAAGCGAAGTTTGAACTATATTGATAAAGAAAGGCATCCACATTCAGATACGAGCAATGATACAAGAGACGCTCTCTTCTTTTTTTTTTTTCCATGGGACAAGTGTGATCTTTACAAGATCTAATCCATTCACCATATCTAGCCTCCCATACTTATGCAACAAAATGAAGCTCCTTGGATAAGATTGGCTGGTTGAACAAAATAAATGGCCTAGATCTAGAAAAGGCATCCTACGTATGCATGTCCAATGAATATATCTCTATAACAATCATTGCTCTTTGTAAATAGTGAGTCATATTATTTGTATACACCTTTGAATCTACTCTCGTCCAAACTTGGATTTCAAAGCAATTAATAATCCTCCATGGCCTCCAAGAAAATTCAAGACCCTTCATCACATTTTCAGTATCTTACCAATTTTATCGAATGTCTCTAAAGAGACACCAAAGAGATTTAAGATCATTCAGGAAGGATTTTCTAATGCATATGCATGTCAGTTGGAAATGGGCATCTGACGCAAACAATTCAGACTACTGTTTTACTTCTTTTTTTTGTCCTATCTTTTTCTCTTCCTTTTTTTTTTCTACTGCTATGAACAACTGCACCATCAATGCTAGAACAGTAGTTTCACTGCATGTTATAACTTGCCAATCTGCACCTGACCAGGTTTATGCTTGGACGGAAGTCATGGTCAGATGTTACCAATAGACGAATGCTAGATGACAGCTTCATATGAGAGCCATTCACCACTTATTGCGGCTCACTTTCACACCCATATTTATAATGATTTCTTAGGGCAGCGCCTACCTACTTCTTCTTTTTTTTTTTTTTCTTTTCATGGTGACAAACAACAAAACAAAATAAAAACAGACCCAACAAAGGTGATAATCAGCAGGATCATGCATCATTCACAAGTATGCATGCACAATGAAACCAGATCTAATCGTTCAAGGTATTCATGCAAAACAAATCTGTAATAATAATAATAATAATAATAATCTTTAGGCATTAATCCTATTATCTCATATCAAAACACATGCATGATTTCCTAACCTAAGTTAAAAGTCAAGTTAATTTAGAGCAGTTCCTAAGCAATCCCCTACCTCGCAGATGCGATCGTTCTTCTACAGCCTTCTTATCCAAAACGCAAATTGGTTCGTAATTCTTGGCGTAGCTTGTTCCCCTCTCCTTCTTCTCTCTCTCTCTCTCTCTCTCTTCCTCTTTCTTTCTTTCTCTCCTTTTCTCTCTTTTCTTTTTCTCTCTTTCTCTTCCTCTTTCTTTGTGTTTCACGTATCCTTTCTTCTTCTCCCCTTCTTATCCTAATTCCATTTGACTTTCCTTCTTTCCTATCCTATCTCCTATCTATCTAATCTAATTTGTTAAGTATCCTATCTTTTCCTAATTCTCTGTCTTTATTCTTATCTTCTTGTCAATTTTATCCCATATCTGATTATAATTAGATGCTTATCTTCATCCTTTCCCAACTAACCAGAATTATCTAGGTTCATTGCACCTGGACACTTCCTGGCTTTTGGGTTGGGAATTTCTCCAAAAAGGTTGTCTTTGGGGACTTGAACTCTAATTCTAGAGTTTCCCCCATTCATTCTATAGCCATTAGGGCATTTAACTATTTTGTTGTCAATTCCATACAAGAAATACATATATTATAAAATGTACGTTATTACAATCTTCCCTACTGACGAAATTTCAAGGTAGTACAGTGAACAACTCTGGAAACCTCTATCTCATGTCACTTTCCACTTCCCAGGTAGCTTCTTCAATCGTATGATGATGCCATAATACTTTGACAAATGGGATAGTCTTGTTTCTCAAAGTCTTCTCCTTCTGGTCTAGGATCTGTACTGGCTTCGTCTCAAAAGTTAGATCAGATTGTAGTTTAATTGGCACTTGCTCCAACACATGGGTAGGATTGGGAACATATTTCCTGAGCATTGACACATGGAATACATTATGTACCTCTGATAACCGTGGTGGAAGTGCTAGTCGGTATGCCACTTGTCCAATTCTTTCCAGGATTTCAAATGGTCCTATGAATCTAAGGCTCAGTTTGCCCTTAATTCCAAACCTCGTCACTCCCTTAGTTGGTGAGACCTTCAAGAAAACATGATCTCCAACTATAAATTCAAGATCTCTGCGCCTCCTATCCGCATAGCTCTTTTGTCTACTATGGGCAGCCAATAACCGCTTCTGGATAATTCGTACCTTCTCTGCACACTGCTCGATTAATTCTGACTTCGCAAATTGTTGTTCACCAATATCGCTCCAACAAGTTGGTGTTCGACAAGGTCTACCATATAATGCCTCGTACAGTGCCATGCCAATGCTAGAGTGGTAACTGTTATTATATGCAAACTCTATCAAGGGAAGATGTTCATCCCAGTTACCTTTCCACTCTAAAGTACAAGCCCTGAGCATATCTTCAAGCGTCTGAATAGTTCGCTCAGACTGTCCATCAGTCTGTGGGTGAAAAGCTATACTAAATCTTTGCGAGGTACCAAGTCCTTCCTGTACACTTTGCCAAAAATGTGATGTGAATCTGCTATCCCTGTCTGATATAATGGTCAAAGGTACTCCATGTAAACTTACAATCTCCTAAATATACAACTTTGCCAAACTCTCCAGTGATTGCCTCTATCGAATGGGAAGAAAGTGTGCAGACTTAGTCAGTCTATCCACTATTACCCAAATCATGTCGTGCCCACTAGAGGTTCGAGGTAATCCCACTACAAAGTCCATCGTAACATGATCCCACTTCCATTCTGGGAGTTCTAAAGTTTGTAATAGTCCTGATGGTCTCTGATGCTCTGCCTTCACCCTCTGACATGTTAGACATCTTGCTACACACTCACCAATGTCTCTTTTCATGCCCTGCCACCAAAAATTCCTCCTCAAGTCTTGATACATTTTTGTACCCCCAGGGTGAATGGTAAACTTTGAGTTATGTGCCTCTTCATATTTCCTGTCTTAGCTCGGCTACTGCTGGGACTACAAGTCTACCCTAAAAGCGTACTCTTCCATCAGTACCCATTGAGAATCTAGTCTTACTACTCATGCCTTGAGTTTCTTCACACTCATTTTGAGCTCGCAATATACGATCTGTGAAGGCTGATCTTACAGTGACATTTGCTATCCTTCCTTTCATCTTCCTACTGAGAGCATCAGCTACGACATTGGCCTTACCAGGATGGTACTGGATGGTAAAGTCATAGTCTTTTAGGTATTCCATCCAACGTCGTTGCCTCATATTGAGATCACTCTGTGAGAATATGTACTTAAGGCTTTTATGATCTGTAAAGACTTTGAACCTTTCGACATACAAATAATGTCTCCAGATCTTTGGAGCGAAAACCATAGCAGCCAACTCTAAATCATGTGTGGGATAGTTTACTTCATGAGTCTTCAACTGTCTAGAGGCATAAGCAATCACTTTTCCATGTTGCATTAACACGCATCCAAGTCCCTTGCCTGAGGCATCACTATATACCACGAATCCTCCACTACCGACTGGCAAGGTCAGAATAGGAGCGGTGGTGAGTCTCCTTTTCAACTCTAGGTAACTCCTTTCACATTCATCAGTCCATTCAAATTTTTTCTCCTTCCTGGTCAGTTGGGTCATGGGTTGTGTTATGCGAGAAAATCCCTCAATAAATCTCCTGTAATACCCTGCTAACCCGAGAAAGCTACGGATCTCCGATACAGTCTTTGGCCTTTCCCAATTCATGATTGCTTCTATCTTCTTAGGATCAACTGCAATACCGTCTGCAAAGATAACATGCCTGAGAAACTGTAGTTGGTCAAGCCAAAATTCACACTTCGAGAATTTTGCATATAACTTATGAGTCTGGAGTGTGCTCAACACGATTTTTAAATGCTCTCGGTGTTCATCTCTACTACTGGAGTATACTAGAATATCATCGACGAATACAATGACAAACTTGTCAAGATATTCTTGGAATACCCGATTCATCAAATCCATAAAAGCTGCAGGTGCATTCATTAGTTCAAAAGGCATAACTAGGAATTCATAGTGACCATACCTAGTTATGAATGCTATCTTCGAGATATCCTCGTCCTTTATCCTCAGCTGATGATAACCAGATCTCATATCTATCTTTGAAAATACTTTGGCTGGCTGTAACTGGTCGAAGAGATCATCAATGCGTTGCAATGGATATTTGTTCTTAACTGTGACCCCATTCAACAATTGATAGTCTATGCACAGTCTCATAGATCCATCTTTCTTTTTGACAAATAACACAGGGGCTCCCCATGGTGATACACTTGGTCGAATAAATCCCTGGTCCATCAACTCTTGTAACTGCACCTTTAACTGCTTTAGTTCAGCTGGTGCCATGTGGTAAGGGCCCTTAGAGATTGGAGCTGTTCCTGGTAGGAGTTCGATAGAAAACTCCAACTCTCTTTTTGGTGGTAACCCAGGCAATTCCTCTGGAAAAACATCGTGAAATTCCCATACCACTTCTATTTCTTGAATCTTTGGCCCTAACTCCTCTTGAGTCACTACATTAGTTACATAGGCTAGGCATCCTCTAGTTATAAGTCGTGATGCCTGCATTGCTGATATAATGGTCATTCCTGGGACATTTAGCCTTCCCTGAAAGGTAATGATTTCGCTTTTAGGATTGCTGAGTGTGACTCTTTTCTTCCCACAGTCAACCATTGCCTCATGGTCTGCGAGCCAATCCATGCCTAAGATGACATCAAAGTCTGACATGTTCAATAGTATTAAGTCTGCACTAAGTTCTTATTCTGATATATGTATCGGTACTTCTTGTAAGAACTCATGTGCTATAACTGGTTCTCCTACTAGGGTGTTGACTTCTAAACAAATACCCAATTTGTATTTTGTACATTTCATGCATGATACGAAGTCATATGATATAAATGAGTGTGTGGAGACGTAGCCTCTTCTCAATCACTCTTTCAAAAAGTTTTATGGTGTGGGTCATAAGTTTGATCCCTCGATAATTAGTGTAGCTCTGAATGTCACCTTTATTCTTATAGATTGGTACAATAGAGCTTTTCCTCCACTCATTAGGCATTTTCTTTGATTTTATAATCTTGTTAAACAACTTGGTCAACCAAACTACCCCAATATCTCCTATATGCTTCCAAACCTCTATTGGTACACCATCAGGCCCCATGGCCTTTCTTGATTTCATCTTTTTCAAGACCTCTTTTACTTCAGGTATTCTAATCCTATGTTTATATCTATAATATCCAATGTTATTTAGATTTATATTATTTTCAATCCCTATATTCTCAAAGCCATTATCATTTAATAATTTTTGAAAGTATGTTTCCCACCTTTGTTTGATCTCCTCTTCTTTGACTAATACCCTTTGATCATCGCTTCTAATACACCTAACATGATCTAAGTCCTTACCCTTCTGTTCTCTTACTTTTGCAAGTTTAAACACATCTTTCTCACCTTCTCGTGTTCCTAATTTATTATAGAGCTCATTATATGCTTTAAGTTTAGCCTCACTTACTATTCTCTTAGTAGCGTTTTTAGCATTCTTATATTGTTCATAGTTTTCATTATTTCTAATCTTCTGCCAAGCTTTAAAACTCATCCTTTTTTTTTTAATAATAACTTTTTGCACTGTTTCACTCCACCACTATTTTTCCTTTTCTAATAGCCTTTTACCTTTAGATACTCCTAAGACATCTTTTGCCACTTTCTTAATGGGCTCAGCCATATTAGTCCACATGGTATTTACTTCTACTTCATAGTTCCAATTTCCTTCTACCATCAACTTATTTTTGAATGAGGTTATTTTCTCTCCTTTTAAGTTCCACCACTTAGTTTTTGGATGTGTATTAAGTTCAATTCTTTTACTCCATCTTTTAATATGGATATCCATAACCATTAACCTATGTTGTGAGGTTAAACTCTCACCAGGTATCACCTTACAAGCCTTACATATAGATCATTCATTATTCCTAAGTAGAAAAAAGTCTATTTAGCTTTTATGAAGTCCACTTTTAAAGGTCATTAAGTGTTCATCCCTCTTCTTAAAGAGTGTATTTGCAATGGACAGGTTATATGACAAAGCAAAATCGAGGATATTCTCCCCCATCTCATTTCGTTCACCTATACCATACCCTCCGTGCATGCTATCACATCCTTCCTTATCTTTTCGTACATGGCCATTTAAGTCTGCTCCTATAAATATCCCCTCAGTGTTGGGAATTTCTTGTATGACTCCCTCCATATCTTCCCAAAACTGTCTCTTGATTATATCTTGTAACCCTACTTGTGGTGCATATGCACTTATAACATTTATAATCTGCTCTCCTAGAACATTTTTTATTATTATAATTCTATCACTGATTCTTTTAACGTCCACAACTTTATCCTTTAATTCCTTATCCACTATTATTCCTACCCCATTTCTGTTATTTTCCTTTCCTACATACCATAATTTATACCCATCTATTTCTTTAGCTTTAGCCCCTTTCCACTTGGTTTCTTGAAGACAAGTGATGTTGACTCTCCTACATTTCATTGCATTTACTAACTCCAAACTCTTACCTGTCAATGTCCCTATATTCCATGTACCGATGCGAATCTTATGTTCTGGAGATACCCTATTTACTGCCGCCTTTCTCAACCTCCATGGTGTGAACCCATGTCCACTTTTCACTACACTTGGGTTCTGATGCAGCACATCACTTCTGACAGGACGCTCTAACAGCCCTTGCCCACTTTTCACTACACTCGGGATCCGATGTAGCGCATCGCTTCTGGGAGAATGCCCTAGCAACCCTTGCCTATTTTTCACCGCACCTGGGATCTGATGTAACGTGTTGCTTATGGGGAACGCCCTAGCTTGAGGGAATGTCTGTTTTTGATTCATGTCATGTTTGGGTTGCTGTAGTTTTAAAAAGCTGAAGATGATTTTCATTTCTTCCTTACAAACTAATATACAAATGCATATTCATTTGCAAGCATAAAAGAAATAATAAAAATAATCTTCAACTAAACCCTTGCCAGCTGGCAACCTGGCACAAGGGTGGCCATATTTTAAGAAGCTGGAGATGATTTTCATTTCTTCCTCACACACTAATATATAAATGCATATTCATTTGTAAGAAAGAAATAACAGAATCATCTTCAACTTCCCCCTTGCCAGTTGACACCTGACGCAAGACCCTCCTCCTTTTTCATCTGGGCTTGGGACCAGCATTGGCAGAGTTACACTTCTTAAAATCTATAAAAATATGTAAAAGATAAGTAAAACTTTTG
This sequence comes from Warburgia ugandensis, assembly GCA_035236585.1. Taxonomy (NCBI): domain Eukaryota; kingdom Viridiplantae; phylum Streptophyta; class Magnoliopsida; order Canellales; family Canellaceae; genus Warburgia; species Warburgia ugandensis. The sequence goes on along the minus strand of CP141126.1, from coordinate 67,300,901 downwards.
ATCTCTTATCTTTCCCTTGTACTCAAAAACTAAATCTACGAGAAATGGAGGGAGAGAGATCACCTTTACCAAAGCTACCACAAGATCAAATCTAATACCATGGAGAAGAGGTAAGGAAGCTCTTCCATCTCCAATTCCCTTTCTCTTTCGTTGTTCCATTTTCCTCATTCCCCTTTCTTTATTTTCCATTCTTCCATTGCATTACATACACCCTCCATCACCCTTAGAATCACACACACACACACACACCACTTTCTTCATCTTTCTTTGATTTTTTTTCTTCCTTTAGGATTTGATAATAAAGCAAAAGGAAGAACACCTTCTAATGCTAAGTCATGAATCTTCTAATTCCTTGAGCATGGTTTGAGAATTTCATTGGGTCTATAACATGTTGGGTTAAGGAGATGAGAAAAGCTGGGTTGTAGCTTAGTGTACAGTGAGTTGAATGTAAGTGTATATGCATTTGTTGAGTGCACAACATGAAGACTATAAAGCAAAGTTCAAGCCCAAAAAGAAGAAGAGGACATGTAAAGAGCCTTGTTGAGTCACATAATAAAGGACTCCTATAGTGGCCACTTTAAGGAAGTTTCTTTTCTTTCGTTATTTTATTTATTCCTTTCATTCCTTGTAATTGTAATGAAGTTTATCAATGAAATTATCTTTTTCATTCCTTAGTTAATTTTAATTTAGTTTCCTTTGCTTTCTTTTTGTTTTTTTAGTTTATTTTAGTAAGTATTTTATTTTTTTACCTATATTTCATAGCTTAGGTTTACTTGCTTTGATTTGGTTAGCTAGGATTAGTTATTTAATTTAGAGTTCTTTCAATTTCTTTTCTTGATTGGCTAGGTTAGAGTAAAAAAACTTAATTTTAATTAACTTGTTTATGAAGGAGTCTTTGTGGGATCAACTTGCATTTTCCAATTCTATAAGCTAATAAAGCCATGTACTTGAGGTAATTAATTAAGACACATCAAGTTTTTGGTGCAAATTGTCGGGAATTTGCAACGGAGTTTTAATTAAATTTGGTTTGTAATGGTTTATCACTACTTTTAGTCATAGGATCACATATAGAATTGTTTCCATTTTAGCATACTTTCCTTATCTTATAGAATTTGATATTTTCTTTTCATTTGTATAGGAATTTGGAAAAGAAGAAGGACCATGAGGAAGACATTAGGATAGTTTCTTTTCATATTTTTTTTTTATCTAAGTAGATTGTAGTGAGAACATGCTTGTAAATATTTTACAATTTAAGTTTAAAATAAAGAGTTGTAATAATATTGGTCAAGGGTGGGCCATCCTAACCTAGAAGGGGAGGTAGCATGTACATGGACCCACACATATATGAGAAGACTGATTCCAAGGCCCCACTATGAGACTATTTTTTCAATTCTTTCCATTTTCTAAATTAGTTGCATTGTTAGATTAGTTGCACTTGGATGATAGTGAAGAGCATATAGAAAGAATCTCCTTAGTTATTGCATTCTAGGGTTTGCATTAGATTTGCATTTAGGATACATTGACATGCTTTAATGTGAATATAGGTTGATTTGAACTATGTGGGAATGCTTAATTGAATTGGTAATGGCACTCACCCCAACAAGATCAGGGTGGATTGATCACCATCTCTTGGCCCACCTACGATAAGTATCACCTTACATGCAACCCTAGCCTTAACAATTAAATTAAATTAATCTAAAAGAGACCTTAGTAGCTTACAAACTCATGGGACCCTCCTCCTTTTTCATCTGGGCTTGGGACCAGCATTGGCAGAGTTACACTTCTTAAAATCTATAAAAATATGTAAAAGATAAGTAAAACTTTTGATCTCTTATCTTTCCCTTGTACTCAAAAACTAAATCTACGAGAAATGGAGGGAGAGAGATCACCTTTACCAAAGCTACCACAAGATCAAATCTAATACCATGGAGAAGAGGTAAGGAAGCTCTTCCATCTCCAATTCCCTTTCTCTTTCGTTGTTCCATTTTCCTCATTCCCCTTTCTTTATTTTCCATTCTTCCATTGCATTACATACACCCTCCATCACCCTTAGAATCACACACACACACACACACACCACTTTCTTCATCTTTCTTTGATTTTTTTTCTTCCTTTAGGATTTGATAATAAAGCAAAAGGAAGAACACCTTCTAATGCTAAGTCATGAATCTTCTAATTCCTTGAGCATGGTTTGAGAATTTCATTGGGTCTATAACATGTTGGGTTAAGGAGATGAGAAAAGCTGGGTTGTAGCTTAGTGTACAAAGTGAGTTGAATGTAAGTGTATATGCATTTGTTGAGTGCACAACATGAAGACTATAAAGCAAAGTTCAAGCCCAAAAAAGAAGAAGAGGACATGTAAAGAGCCTTGTTGAGTCACATAATAAAGGACTCCTATAGTGGCCACTTTAAGGAAGTTTCTTTTCTTTCGTTATTTTATTTATTCCTTTCATTCCTTGTAATTGTAATGAAGTTTATCAATGAAATTATCTTTTTCATTCCTTAGTTAATTTTAATTTAGTTTCCTTTGCTTTCTTTTTGTTTTTTAGTTTATTTTAGTAAGTATTTTATTTTTTTACCTATATTTCATAGCTTAGGTTTACTTGCTTTGATTTGGTTAGCTAGGATTAGTTATTTAATTTAGAGTTCTTTCAATTTCTTTTCTTGATTGGCTAGGTTAGAGTAAAAAACTTAATTTTAATTAACTTGTTTATGAAGGAGTCTTTGTGGGATCAACTTGCATTTTCCAATTCTATAAGCTAATAAAGCCATGTACTTGAGGTAATTAATTAAGACACATCAAGTTTTTGGTGCAAATTGTCGGGAATTTGCAACGGAGTTTTAATTAAATTTGGTTTGTAATGGTTTATCACTACTTTTAGTCATAGGATCACATATAGAATTGTTTCCATTTTAGCATACTTTCCTTATCTTATAGAATTTGATATTTTCTTTTCATTTGTATAGGAATTTGGAAAAGAAGAAGGACCATGAGGAAGACATTAGGATAGTTTCTTTTCATATTTTTTTTATCTAAGTAGATTGTAGTGAGAACATGCTTGTAAATATTTTACAATTTAAGTTTAAAATAAAGAGTTGTAATAATATTGGTCAAGGGTGGGCCATCCTAACCTAGAAGGGGAGGTAGCATGTACATGGACCCACACATATATGAGAAGACTGATTCCAAGGCCCCACTATGAGACTATTTTTCAATTCTTTCCATTTTCTAAATTAGTTGCATTGTTAGATTAGTTGCACTTGGATGATAGTGAAGAGCATATAGAAAGAATCTCCTTAGTTATTGCATTCTAGGGTTTGCATTAGATTTGCATTTAGGATACATTGACATGCTTTAATGTGAATATAGGTTGATTTGAACTATGTGGGAATGCTTAATTGAATTGGTAATGGCACTCACCCCAACAAGATCAGGGTGGATTGATCACCATCTCTTGGCCCACCTACGATAAGTATCACCTTACATGCAACCCTAGCCTTAACAATTAAATTAAATTAATCTAAAAGAGACCTTAGTAGCTTACAAACTCATGGGACCCTCCTCCTTTTTCATCCGGGCTTGGGACCAGCATTGGCAGAGTTACACTTCTTAAAATCTATAAAAATATGTAAAAGATAAGTAAAACTTTTGATCTCTTATCTTTCCCTTGTACTCAAAAACTAAATCTACGAGAAATGGAGGGAGAGAGATCACCTTTACCAAAGCTACCACAAGATCAAATCTAATACCATGGAGAAGAGGTAAGGAAGCTCTTCCATCTCCAATTCCCTTTCTCTTTCGTTGTTCCATTTTCCTCATTCCCCTTTCTTTATTTTCCATTCTTCCATTGCATTACATACACCCTCCATCACCCTTAGAATCACACACACACACACACACACCACTTTCTTCATCTTTCTTTGATTTTTTTTCTTCCTTTAGGATTTGATAATAAAGCAAAAGGAAGAACACCTTCTAATGCTAAGTCATGAATCTTCTAATTCCTTGAGCATGGTTTGAGAATTTCATTGGGTCTATAACATGTTGGGTTAAGGAGATGAGAAAAGCTGGGTTGTAGCTTAGTGTACAGTGAGTTGAATGTAAGTGTATATGCATTTGTTGAGTGCACAACATGAAGACTATAAAGCAAAGTTCAAGCCCAAAAAAGAAGAAGAGGACATGTAAAGAGCCTTGTTGAGTCACATAATAAAGGACTCCTATAGTGGCCACTTTAAGGAAGTTTCTTTTCTTTCGTTATTTTATTTATTCCTTTCATTCCTTGTAATTGTAATGAAGTTTATCAATGAAATTATCTTTTTCATTCCTTAGTTAATTTTAATTTAGTTTCCTTTGCTTTCTTTTTGTTTTTTTAGTTTATTTTAGTAAGTATTTTATTTTTTTACCTATATTTCATAGCTTAGGTTTACTTGCTTTGATTTGGTTAGCTAGGATTAGTTATTTAATTTAGAGTTCTTTCAATTTCTTTTCTTGATTGGCTAGGTTAGAGTAAAAAACTTAATTTTAATTAACTTGTTTATGAAGGAGTCTTTGTGGGATCAACTTGCATTTTCCAATTCTATAAGCTAATAAAGCCATGTACTTGAGGTAATTAATTAAGACACATCAAGTTTTTGGTGCAGCTGCCGGGAATTTGCAACGGAGTTTTAATTAAATTTGGTTTGTAATGGTTTATCACTACTTTTAGTCATAGGATCACATATAGAATTGTTTCCATTTTAGCATACTTTCCTTATCTTATAGAATTTGATATTTTCTTTTCATTTGTATAGGAATTTGGAAAAGAAGAAGGACCATGAGGAAGACATTAGGATAGTTTCTTTTCATATTTTTTTTTATCTAAGTAGATTGTAGTGAGAACATGCTTGTAAATATTTTACAATTTAAGTTTAAAATAAAGAGTTGTAATAATATTGGTCAAGGGTGGGCCATCCTAACCTAGAAGGGGAGGTAGCATGTACATGGACCCACACATATATGAGAAGACTGATTCCAAGGCCCCACTATGAGACTATTTTTCAATTCTTTCCATTTTCTAAATTAGTTGCATTGTTAGATTAGTTGCACTTGGATGATAGTGAAGAGCATATAGAAAGAATCTCCTTAGTTATTGCATTCTAGGGTTTGCATTAGATTTGCATTTAGGATACATTGACATGCTTTAATGTGAATATAGGTTGATTTGAACTATGTGGGAATGCTTAATTGAATTGGTAATGGCACTCACCCCAACAAGATCAGGGTGGATTGATCACCATCTCTTGGCCCACCTACGATAAGTATCACCTTACATGCAACCCTAGCCTTAACAATTAAATTAAATTAATCTAAAAGAGACCTTAGTAGCTTACAAACTCATGGGACCCTCCTCCTTTTTCATCCGGGCTTGGGACCAGCATTGGCAGAGTTACACTTCTTAAAATCTATAAAAATATGTAAAAGATAAGTAAAACTTTTGATCTCTTATCTTTCCCTTGTACTCAAAAACTAAATCTACGAGAAATGGAGGGAGAGAGATCACCTTTACCAAAGCTACCACAAGATCAAATCTAATACCATGGAGAAGAGGTAAGGAAGCTCTTCCATCTCCAATTCCCTTTCTCTTTCGTTGTTCCATTTTCCTCATTCCCCTTTCTTTATTTTCCATTCTTCCATTGCATTACATACACCCTCCATCACCCTTAGAATCACACACACACACACACACACCACTTTCTTCATCTTTCTTTGATTTTTTTCTTCCTTTAGGATTTGATAATAAAGCAAAAGGAAGAACACCTTCTAATGCTAAGTCATGAATCTTCTAATTCCTTGAGCATGGTTTGAGAATTTCATTGGGTCTATAACATGTTGGGTTAAGGAGATGAGAAAAGCTGGGTTGTAGCTTAGTGTACAAAGTGAGTTGAATGTAAGTGTATATGCATTTGTTGAGTGCACAACATGAAGACTATAAAGCAAAGTTCAAGCCCAAAAAAGAAGAAGAGGACATGTAAAGAGCCTTGTTGAGTCACATAATAAAGGACTCCTATAGTGGCCACTTTAAGGAAGTTTCTTTTCTTTCGTTATTTTATTTATTCCTTTCATTCCTTGTAATTGTAATGAAGTTTATCAATGAAATTATCTTTTTCATTCCTTAGTTAATTTTAATTTAGTTTCCTTTGCTTTCTTTTTTGTTTTTTAGTTTATTTTAGTAAGTATTTTATTTTTTTACCTATATTTCATAGCTTAGGTTTACTTGCTTTGATTTGGTTAGCTAGGATTAGTTATTTAATTTAGAGTTCTTTCAATTTCTTTTCTTGATTGGCTAGGTTAGAGTAAAAAAACTTAATTTTAATTAACTTGTTTATGAAGGAGTCTTTGTGGGATCAACTTGCATTTTCCAATTCTATAAGCTAATAAAGCCATGTACTTGAGGTAATTAATTAAGACACATCAAGTTTTTGGTGCAAATTGTCGGGAATTTGCAACGGAGTTTTAATTAAATTTGGTTTGTAATGGTTTATCACTACTTTTAGTCATAGGATCACATATAGAATTGTTTCCATTTTAGCATACTTTCCTTATCTTATAGAATTTGATATTTTCTTTTCATTTGTATAGGAATTTGGAAAAGAAGAAGGACCATGAGGAAGACATTAGGATAGTTTCTTTTCATATTTTTTTTTATCTAAGTAGATTGTAGTGAGAACATGCTTGTAAATATTTTACAATTTAAGTTTAAAATAAAGAGTTGTAATAATATTGGTCAAGGGTGGGCCATCCTAACCTAGAAGGGGAGGTAGCATGTACATGGACCCACACATATATGAGAAGACTGATTCCAAGGCCCCACTATGAGACTATTTTTCAATTCTTTCCATTTTCTAAATTAGTTGCATTGTTAGATTAGTTGCACTTGGATGATAGTGAAGAGCATATAGAAAGAATCTCCTTAGTTATTGCATTCTAGGGTTTGCATTAGATTTGCATTTAGGATACATTGACATGCTTTAATGTGAATATAGGTTGATTTGAACTATGTGGGAATGCTTAATTGAATTGGTAATGGCACTCACCCCAACAAGATCAGGGTGGATTGATCACCATCTCTTGGCCCACCTACGATAAGTATCACCTTACATGCAACCCTAGCCTTAACAATTAAATTAAATTAATCTAAAAGAGACCTTAGTAGCTTACAAACTCATGGGACCCTCCTCCTTTTTCATCCGGGCTTGGGACCAGCATTGGCAGAGTTACACTTCTTAAAATCTATAAAAATATGTAAAAGATAAGTAAAACTTTTGATCTCTTATCTTTCCCTTGTACTCAAAAACTAAATCTACGAGAAATGGAGGGAGAGAGATCACCTTTACCAAAGCTACCACAAGATCAAATCTAATACCATGGAGAAGAGGTAAGGAAGCTCTTCCATCTCCAATTCCCTTTCTCTTTCGTTGTTCCATTTTCCTCATTCCCCTTTCTTTATTTTCCATTCTTCCATTGCATTACATACACCCTCCATCACCCTTAGAATCACACACACACACACACACACCACTTTCTTCATCTTTCTTTGATTTTTTTTCTTCCTTTAGGATTTGATAATAAAGCAAAAGGAAGAACACCTTCTAATGCTAAGTCATGAATCTTCTAATTCCTTGAGCATGGTTTGAGAATTTCATTGGGTCTATAACATGTTGGGTTAAGGAGATGAGAAAAGCTGGGTTGTAGCTTAGTGTACAAAGTGAGTTGAATGTAAGTGTATATGCATTTGTTGAGTGCACAACATGAAGACTATAAAGCAAAGTTCAAGCCCAAAAAAGAAGAAGAGGACATGTAAAGAGCCTTGTTGAGTCACATAATAAAGGACTCCTATAGTGGCCACTTTAAGGAAGTTTCTTTTCTTTCGTTATTTTATTTATTCCTTTCATTCCTTGTAATTGTAATGAAGTTTATCAATGAAATTATCTTTTTCATTCCTTAGTTAATTTTAATTTAGTTTCCTTTGCTTTCTTTTTGTTTTTTAGTTTATTTTAGTAAGTATTTTATTTTTTTACCTATATTTCATAGCTTAGGTTTACTTGCTTTGATTTGGTTAGCTAGGATTAGTTATTTAATTTAGAGTTCTTTCAATTTCTTTTCTTGATTGGCTAGGTTAGAGTAAAAAAACTTAATTTTAATTAACTTGTTTATGAAGGAGTCTTTGTGGGATCAACTTGCATTTTCCAATTCTATAAGCTAATAAAGCCATGTACTTGAGGTAATTAATTAAGACACATCAAGTTTTTGGTGCAAATTGTCGGGAATTTGCAACGGAGTTTTAATTAAATTTGGTTTGTAATGGTTTATCACTACTTTTAGTCATAGGATCACATATAGAATTGTTTCCATTTTAGCATACTTTCCTTATCTTATAGAATTTGATATTTTCTTTTCATTTGTATAGGAATTTGGAAAAGAAGAAGGACCATGAGGAAGACATTAGGATAGTTTCTTTTCATATTTTTTTTTATCTAAGTAGATTGTAGTGAGAACATGCTTGTAAATATTTTACAATTTAAGTTTAAAATAAAGAGTTGTAATAATATTGGTCAAGGGTGGGCCATCCTAACCTAGAAGGGGAGGTAGCATGTACATGGACCCACACATATATGAGAAGACTGATTCCAAGGCCCCACTATGAGACTATTTTTCAATTCTTTCCATTTTCTAAATTAGTTGCATTGTTAGATTAGTTGCACTTGGATGATAGTGAAGAGCATATAGAAAGAATCTCCTTAGTTATTGCATTCTAGGGTTTGCATTAGATTTGCATTTAGGATACATTGACATGCTTTAATGTGAATATAGGTTGATTTGAACTATGTGGGAATGCTTAATTGAATTGGTAATGGCACTCACCCCAACAAGATCAGGGTGGATTGATCACCATCTCTTGGCCCACCTACGATAAGTATCACCTTACATGCAACCCTAGCCTTAACAATTAAATTAAATTAATCTAAAAGAGACCTTAGTAGCTTACAAACTCATGGGACCCTCCTCCTTTTTCATCCGGGCTTGGGACCAGCATTGGCAGAGTTACACTTCTTAAAATCTATAAAAATATGTAAAAGATAAGTAAAACTTTTGATCTCTTATCTTTCCCTTGTACTCAAAAACTAAATCTACGAGAAATGGAGGGAGAGAGATCACCTTTACCAAAGCTACCACAAGATCAAATCTAATACCATGGAGAAGAGGTAAGGAAGCTCTTCCATCTCCAATTCCCTTTCTCTTTCGTTGTTCCATTTTCCTCATTCCCCTTTCTTTATTTTCCATTCTTCCATTGCATTACATACACCCTCCATCACCCTTAGAATCACACACACACACACACACACCACTTTCTTCATCTTCCTTTGATTTTTTTCTTCCTTTAGGATTTGATAATAAAGCAAAAGGAAGAACACCTTCTAATGCTAAGTCATGAATCTTCTAATTCCTTGAGCATGGTTTGAGAATTTCATTGGGTCTATAACATGTTGGGTTAAGGAGATGAGAAAAGCTGGGTTGTAGCTTAGTGTACAGTGAGTTGAATGTAAGTGTATATGCATTTGTTGAGTGCACAACATGAAGACTATAAAGCAAAGTTCAAGCCCAAAAAAGAAGAAGAGGACATGTAAAGAGCCTTGTTGAGTCACATAATAAAGGACTCCTATAGTGGCCACTTTAAGGAAGTTTCTTTTCTTTCGTTATTTTATTTATTCCTTTCATTCCTTGTAATTGTAATGAAGTTTATCAATGAAATTATCTTTTTCATTCCTTAGTTAATTTTAATTTAGTTTCCTTTGCTTTCTTTTTGTTTTTTTAGTTTATTTTAGTAAGTATTTTATTTTTTTACCTATATTTCATAGCTTAGGTTTACTTGCTTTGATTTGGTTAGCTAGGATTAGTTATTTAATTTAGAGTTCTTTCAATTTCTTTTCTTGATTGGCTAGGTTAGAGTAAAAAACTTAATTTTAATTAACTTGTTTATGAAGGAGTCTTTGTGGGATCAACTTGCATTTTCCAATTCTATAAGCTAATAAAGCCATGTACTTGAGGTAATTAATTAAGACACATCAAGTTTTTGGTGCAGCTGTCGGGAATTTGCAACGGAGTTTTAATTAAATTTGGTTTGTAATGGTTTATCACTACTTTTAGTCATAGGATCACATATAGAATTGTTTCCATTTTAGCATACTTTCCTTATCTTATAGAATTTGATATTTTCTTTTCATTTGTATAGGAATTTGGAAAAGAAGAAGGACCATGAGGAAGACATTAGGATAGTTTCTTTTCATATTTTTTTTATCTAAGTAGATTGTAGTGAGAACATGCTTGTAAATATTTTACAATTTAAGTTTAAAATAAAGAGTTGTAATAATATTGGTCAAGGGTGGGCCATCCTAACCTAGAAGGGGAGGTAGCATGTACATGGACCCACACATATATGAGAAGACTGATTCCAAGGCCCCACTATGAGACTATTTTTCAATTCTTTCCATTTTCTAAATTAGTTGCATTGTTAGATTAGTTGCACTTGGATGATAGTGAAGAGCATATAGAAAGAATCTCCTTAGTTATTGCATTCTAGGGTTTGCATTAGATTTGCATTTAGGATACATTGACATGCTTTAATGTGAATATAGGTTGATTTGAACTATGTGGGAATGCTTAATTGAATTGGTAATGGCACTCACCCCAACAAGATCAGGGTGGATTGATCACCATCTCTTGGCCCACCTACGATAAGTATCACCTTACATGCAACCCTAGCCTTAACAATTAAATTAAATTAATCTAAAAGAGACCTTAGTAGCTTACAAACTCATGGGACCCTCCTCCTTTTTCATCTGGGCTTGGGACCAGCATTGGCAGAGTTACACTTCTTAAAATCTATAAAAATATGTAAAAGATAAGTAAAACTTTTGATCTCTTATCTTTCCCTTGTACTCAAAAACTAAATCTACGAGAAATGGAGGGAGAGAGATCACCTTTACCAAAGCTACCACAAGATCAAATCTAATACCATGGAGAAGAGGTAAGGAAGCTCTTCCATCTCCAATTCCCTTTCTCTTTCGTTGTTCCATTTTCCTCATTCCCCTTTCTTTATTTTCCATTCTTCCATTGCATTACATACACCCTCCATCACCCTTAGAATCACACACACACACACACACCACTTTCTTCATCTTTCTTTGATTTTTTTTCTTCCTTTAGGATTTGATAATAAAGCAAAAGGAAGAACACCTTCTAATGCTAAGTCATGAATCTTCTAATTCCTTGAGCATGGTTTGAGAATTTCATTGGGTCTATAACATGTTGGGTTAAGGAGATGAGAAAAGCTGGGTTGTAGCTTAGTGTACGTGAGTTGAATGTAAGTGTATATGCATTTGTTGAGTGCACAACATGAAGACTATAAAGCAAAGTTCAAGCCCAAAAAAGAAGAAGAGGACATGTAAAGAGCCTTGTTGAGTCACATAATAAAGGACTCCTATAGTGGCCACTTTAAGGAAGTTTCTTTTCTTTCGTTATTTTATTTATTCCTTTCATTCCTTGTAATTGTAATGAAGTTTATCAATGAAATTATCTTTTTCATTCCTTAGTTAATTTTAATTTAGTTTCCTTTGCTTTCTTTTTGTTTTTTAGTTTATTTTAGTAAGTATTTTATTTTTTACCTATATTTCATAGCTTAGGTTTACTTGCTTTGATTTGGTTAGCTAGGATTAGTTATTTAATTTAGAGTTCTTTCAATTTCTTTTCTTGATTGGCTAGGTTAGAGTAAAAAACTTAATTTTAATTAACTTGTTTATGAAGGAGTCTTTGTGGGATCAACTTGCATTTTCCAATTCTATAAGCTAATAAAGCCATGTACTTGAGGTAATTAATTAAGACACATCAAGTTTTTGGTGCAGCTGTCGGGAATTTGCAACGGAGTTTTAATTAAATTTGGTTTGTAATGGTTTATCACTACTTTTAGTCATAGGATCACATATAGAATTGTTTCCATTTTAGCATACTTTCCTTATCTTATAGAATTTGATATTTTCTTTTCATTTGTATAGGAATTTGGAAAAGAAGAAGGACCATGAGGAAGACATTAGGATAGTTTCTTTTCATATTTTTTTTTATCTAAGTAGATTGTAGTGAGAACATGCTTGTAAATATTTTACAATTTAAGTTTAAAATAAAGAGTTGTAATAATATAGGTCAAGGGTGGGCCATCCTAACCTAGAAGGGGAGGTAGCATGTACATGGACCCACACATATATGAGAAGACTGATTCCAAGGCCCCACTATGAGACTATTTTTCAATTCTTTCCATTTTCTAAATTAGTTGCATTGTTAGATTAGTTGCACTTGGATGATAGTGAAGAGCATATAGAAAGAATCTCCTTAGTTATTGCATTCTAGGGTTTGCATTAGATTTGCATTTAGGATACATTGACATGCTTTAATGTGAATATAGGTTGATTTGAACTATGTGGGAATGCTTAATTGAATTGGTAATGGCACTCACCCCAACAAGATCAGGGTGGATTGATCACCATCTCTTGGCCCACCTACGATAAGTATCACCTTACATGCAACCCTAGCCTTAACAATTAAATTAAATTAATCTAAAAGAGACCTTAGTAGCTTACAAACTCATGGGACCCTCCTCCTTTTTCATCCGGGCTTGGGACCAGCATTGGCAGAGTTACACTTCTTAAAATCTATAAAAATATGTAAAAGATAAGTAAAACTTTTGATCTCTTATCTTTCCCTTGTACTCAAAAACTAAATCTACGAGAAATGGAGGGAGAGAGATCACCTTTACCAAAGCTACCACAAGATCAAATCTAATACCATGGAGAAGAGGTAAGGAAGCTCTTCCATCTCCAATTCCCTTTCTCTTTCGTTGTTCCATTTTCCTCATTCCCCTTTCTTTATTTTCCATTCTTCCATTGCATTACATACACCCTCCATCACCCTTAGAATCACACACACACACACACACACCACTTTCTTCATCTTTCTTTGATTTTTTTTTCTTCCTTTAGGATTTGATAATAAAGCAAAAGGAAGAACACCTTCTAATGCTAAGTCATGAATCTTCTAATTCCTTGAGCATGGTTTGAGAATTTCATTGGGTCTATAACATGTTGGGTTAAGGAGATGAGAAAAGCTGGGTTGTAGCTTAGTGTACAGTGAGTTGAATGTAAGTGTATATGCATTTGTTGAGTGCACAACATGAAGACTATAAAGCAAAGTTCAAGCCCAAAAAGAAGAAGAGGACATGTAAAGAGCCTTGTTGAGTCACATAATAAAGGACTCCTATAGTGGCCACTTTAAGGAAGTTTCTTTTCTTTCGTTATTTTATTTATTCCTTTCATTCCTTGTAATTGTAATGAAGTTTATCAATGAAATTATCTTTTTCATTCCTTAGTTAATTTTAATTTAGTTTCCTTTGCTTTCTTTTTGTTTTTTTAGTTTATTTTAGTAAGTATTTTATTTTTTTACCTATATTTCATAGCTTAGGTTTACTTGCTTTGATTTGGTTAGCTAGGATTAGTTATTTAATTTAGAGTTCTTTCAATTTCTTTTCTTGATTGGCTAGGTTAGAGTAAAAAACTTAATTTTAATTAACTTGTTTATGAAGGAGTCTTTGTGGGATCAACTTGCATTTTCCAATTCTATAAGCTAATAAAGCCATGTACTTGAGGTAATTAATTAAGACACATCAAGTTTTTGGTGCAGCTGTCGGGAATTTGCAACGGAGTTTTAATTAAATTTGGTTTGTAATGGTTTATCACTACTTTTAGTCATAGGATCACATATAGAATTGTTTCCATTTTAGCATACTTTCCTTATCTTATAGAATTTGATATTTTCTTTTCATTTGTATAGGAATTTGGAAAAGAAGAAGGACCATGAGGAAGACATTAGGATAGTTTCTTTTAATATTTTTTTTTTTATCTAAGTAGATTGTAGTGAGAACATGCTTGTAAATATTTTACAATTTAAGTTTAAAATAAAGAGTTGTAATAATATAGGTCAAGGGTGGGCCATCCTAACCTAGAAGGGGAGGTAGCATGTACATGGACCCACACATATATGAGAAGACTGATTCCAAGGCCCCACTATGAGACTATTTTTCAATTCTTTCCATTTTCTAAATTAGTTGCATTGTTAGATTAGTTGCACTTGGATGATAGTGAAGAGCATATAGAAAGAATCTCCTTAGTTATTGCATTCTAGGGTTTGCATTAGATTTGCATTTAGGATACATTGACATGCTTTAATGTGAATATAGGTTGATTTGAACTATGTGGGAATGCTTAATTGAATTGGTAATGGCACTCACCCCAACAAGATCAGGGTGGATTGATCACCATCTCTTGGCCCACCTACGATAAGTATCACCTTACATGCAACCCTAGCCTTAACAATTAAATTAAATTAATCTAAAAGAGACCTTAGTAGCTTACAAACTCATGGGACCCTCCTCCTTTTTCATCCGGGCTTGGGACCAGCATTGGCAGAGTTACACTTCTTAAAATCTATAAAAATATGTAAAAGATAAGTAAAACTTTTGATCTCTTATCTTTCCCTTGTACTCAAAAACTAAATCTACGAGAAATGGAGGGAGAGAGATCACCTTTACCAAAGCTACCACAAGATCAAATCTAATACCATGGAGAAGAGGTAAGGAAGCTCTTCCATCTCCAATTCCCTTTCTCTTTCGTTGTTCCATTTTCCTCATTCCCCTTTCTTTATTTTCCATTCTTCCATTGCATTACATACACCCTCCATCACCCTTAGAATCACACACACACACACACACCACTTTCTTCATCTTTCTTTGATTTTTTTCTTCCTTTAGGATTTGATAATAAAGCAAAAGGAAGAACACCTTCTAATGCTAAGTCATGAATCTTCTAATTCCTTGAGCATGGTTTGAGAATTTCATTGGGTCTATAACATGTTGGGTTAAGGAGATGAGAAAAGCTGGGTTGTAGCTTAGTGTACAGTGAGTTGAATGTAAGTGTATATGCATTTGTTGAGTGCACAACATGAAGACTATAAAGCAAAGTTCAAGCCCAAAAAAGAAGAAGAGGACATGTAAAGAGCCTTGTTGAGTCACATAATAAAGGACTCCTATAGTGGCCACTTTAAGGAAGTTTCTTTTCTTTCGTTATTTTATTTATTCCTTTCATTCCTTGTAATTGTAATGAAGTTTATCAATGAAATTATCTTTTTCATTCCTTAGTTAATTTTAATTTAGTTTCCTTTGCTTTCTTTTTGTTTTTTTAGTTTATTTTAGTAAGTATTTTATTTTTTACCTATATTTCATAGCTTAGGTTTACTTGCTTTGATTTGGTTAGCTAGGATTAGTTATTTAATTTAGAGTTCTTTCAATTTCTTTTCTTGATTGGCTAGGTTAGAGTAAAAAAACTTAATTTTAATTAACTTGTTTATGAAGGAGTCTTTGTGGGATCAACTTGCATTTTCCAATTCTATAAGCTAATAAAGCCATGTACTTGAGGTAATTAATTAAGACACATCAAGTTTTTGGTGCAAATTGTCGGGAATTTGCAACGGAGTTTTAATTAAATTTGGTTTGTAATGGTTTATCACTACTTTTAGTCATAGGATCACATATAGAATTGTTTCCATTTTAGCATACTTTCCTTATCTTATAGAATTTGATATTTTCTTTTCATTTGTATAGGAATTTGGAAAAGAAGAAGGACCATGAGGAAGACATTAGGATAGTTTCTTTTCATATTTTTTTATCTAAGTAGATTGTAGTGAGAACATGCTTGTAAATATTTTACAATTTAAGTTTAAAATAAAGAGTTGTAATAATATAGGTCAAGGGTGGGCCATCCTAACCTAGAAGGGGAGGTAGCATGTACATGGACCCACACATATATGAGAAGACTGATTCCAAGGCCCCACTATGAGACTATTTTTCAATTCTTTCCATTTTCTAAATTAGTTGCATTGTTAGATTAGTTGCACTTGGATGATAGTGAAGAGCATATAGAAAGAATCTCCTTAGTTATTGCATTCTAGGGTTTGCATTAGATTTGCATTTAGGATACATTGACATGCTTTAATGTGAATATAGGTTGATTTGAACTATGTGGGAATGCTTAATTGAATTGGTAAT
This sequence comes from Warburgia ugandensis, assembly GCA_035236585.1. Lineage (NCBI taxonomy): Eukaryota > Viridiplantae > Streptophyta > Magnoliopsida > Canellales > Canellaceae > Warburgia > Warburgia ugandensis. The sequence continues at coordinate 67,284,717 of CP141126.1, read as the reverse complement.
GGCACTCACCCCAACAAGATCAGGGTGGATTGATCACCATCTCTTGGCCCACCTACGATAAGTATCACCTTACATGCAACCCTAGCCTTAACAATTAAATTAAATTAATCTAAAAGAGACCTTAGTAGCTTACAAACTCATGGGACCCTCCTCCTTTTTCATCCGGGCTTGGGACCAGCATTGGCAGAGTTACACTTCTTAAAATCTATAAAAATATGTAAAAGATAAGTAAAACTTTTGATCTCTTATCTTTCCCTTGTACTCAAAAACTAAATCTACGAGAAATGGAGGGAGAGAGATCACCTTTACCAAAGCTACCACAAGATCAAATCTAATACCATGGAGAAGAGGTAAGGAAGCTCTTCCATCTCCAATTCCCTTTCTCTTTCGTTGTTCCATTTTCCTCATTCCCCTTTCTTTATTTTCCATTCTTCCATTGCATTACATACACCCTCCATCACCCTTAGAATCACACACACACACACACACCACTTTCTTCATCTTTCTTTGATTTTTTTTCTTCCTTTAGGATTTGATAATAAAGCAAAAGGAAGAACACCTTCTAATGCTAAGTCATGAATCTTCTAATTCCTTGAGCATGGTTTGAGAATTTCATTGGGTCTATAACATGTTGGGTTAAGGAGATGAGAAAAGCTGGGTTGTAGCTTAGTGTACAGTGAGTTGAATGTAAGTGTATATGCATTTGTTGAGTGCACAACATGAAGACTATAAAGCAAAGTTCAAGCCCAAAAAAGAAGAAGAGGACATGTAAAGAGCCTTGTTGAGTCACATAATAAAGGACTCCTATAGTGGCCACTTTAAGGAAGTTTCTTTTCTTTCGTTATTTTATTTATTCCTTTCATTCCTTGTAATTGTAATGAAGTTTATCAATGAAATTATCTTTTTCATTCCTTAGTTAATTTTAATTTAGTTTCCTTTGCTTTCTTTTTTGTTTTTTTAGTTTATTTTAGTAAGTATTTTATTTTTTTACCTATATTTCATAGCTTAGGTTTACTTGCTTTGATTTGGTTAGCTAGGATTAGTTATTTAATTTAGAGTTCTTTCAATTTCTTTTCTTGATTGGCTAGGTTAGAGTAAAAAAACTTAATTTTAATTAACTTGTTTATGAAGGAGTCTTTGTGGGATCAACTTGCATTTTCCAATTCTATAAGCTAATAAAGCCATGTACTTGAGGTAATTAATTAAGACACATCAAGTTTTTGGTGCAGCTGTCGGGAATTTGCAACGGAGTTTTAATTAAATTTGGTTTGTAATGGTTTATCACTACTTTTAGTCATAGGATCACATATAGAATTGTTTCCATTTTAGCATACTTTCCTTATCTTATAGAATTTGATATTTTCTTTTCATTTGTATAGGAATTTGGAAAAGAAGAAGGACCATGAGGAAGACATTAGGATAGTTTCTTTTCATATTTTTTTTTTATCTAAGTAGATTGTAGTGAGAACATGCTTGTAAATATTTTACAATTTAAGTTTAAAATAAAGAGTTGTAATAATATAGGTCAAGGGTGGGCCATCCTAACCTAGAAGGGGAGGTAGCATGTACATGGACCCACACATATATGAGAAGACTGATTCCAAGGCCCCACTATGAGACTATTTTTCAATTCTTTCCATTTTCTAAATTAGTTGCATTGTTAGATTAGTTGCACTTGGATGATAGTGAAGAGCATATAGAAAGAATCTCCTTAGTTATTGCATTCTAGGGTTTGCATTAGATTTGCATTTAGGATACATTGACATGCTTTAATGTGAATATAGGTTGATTTGAACTATGTGGGAATGCTTAATTGAATTGGTAATGGCACTCACCCCAACAAGATCAGGGTGGATTGATCACCATCTCTTGGCCCACCTACGATAAGTATCACCTTACATGCAACCCTAGCCTTAACAATTAAATTAAATTAATCTAAAAGAGACCTTAGTAGCTTACAAACTCATGGGACCCTCCTCCTTTTTCATCTGGGCTTGGGACCAGCATTGGCAGAGTTACACTTCTTAAAATCTATAAAAATATGTAAAAGATAAGTAAAACTTTTGATCTCTTATCTTTCCCTTGTACTCAAAAACTAAATCTACGAGAAATGGAGGGAGAGAGATCACCTTTACCAAAGCTACCACAAGATCAAATCTAATACCATGGAGAAGAGGTAAGGAAGCTCTTCCATCTCCAATTCCCTTTCTCTTTCGTTGTTCCATTTTCCTCATTCCCCTTTCTTTATTTTCCATTCTTCCATTGCATTACATACACCCTCCATCACCCTTAGAATCACACACACACACACACACACCACTTTCTTCATCTTTCTTTGATTTTTTTTCTTCCTTTAGGATTTGATAATAAAGCAAAAGGAAGAACACCTTCTAATGCTAAGTCATGAATCTTCTAATTCCTTGAGCATGGTTTGAGAATTTCATTGGGTCTATAACATGTTGGGTTAAGGAGATGAGAAAAGCTGGGTTGTAGCTTAGTGTACAAGTGAGTTGAATGTAAGTGTATATGCATTTGTTGAGTGCACAACATGAAGACTATAAAGCAAAGTTCAAGCCCAAAAAAGAAGAAGAGGACATGTAAAGAGCCTTGTTGAGTCACATAATAAAGGACTCCTATAGTGGCCACTTTAAGGAAGTTTCTTTTCTTTCGTTATTTTATTTATTCCTTTCATTCCTTGTAATTGTAATGAAGTTTATCAATGAAATTATCTTTTTCATTCCTTAGTTAATTTTAATTTAGTTTCCTTTGCTTTCTTTTTTGTTTTTTTAGTTTATTTTAGTAAGTATTTTATTTTTTTACCTATATTTCATAGCTTAGGTTTACTTGCTTTGATTTGGTTAGCTAGGATTAGTTATTTAATTTAGAGTTCTTTCAATTTCTTTTCTTGATTGGCTAGGTTAGAGTAAAAAAACTTAATTTTAATTAACTTGTTTATGAAGGAGTCTTTGTGGGATCAACTTGCATTTTCCAATTCTATAAGCTAATAAAGCCATGTACTTGAGGTAATTAATTAAGACACATCAAGTTTTTGGTGCAGCTGTCGGGAATTTGCAACGGAGTTTTAATTAAATTTGGTTTGTAATGGTTTATCACTACTTTTAGTCATAGGATCACATATAGAATTGTTTCCATTTTAGCATACTTTCCTTATCTTATAGAATTTGATATTTTCTTTTCATTTGTATAGGAATTTGGAAAAGAAGAAGGACCATGAGGAAGACATTAGGATAGTTTCTTTTCATATTTTTTTTATCTAAGTAGATTGTAGTGAGAACATGCTTGTAAATATTTTACAATTTAAGTTTAAAATAAAGAGTTGTAATAATATAGGTCAAGGGTGGGCCATCCTAACCTAGAAGGGGAGGTAGCATGTACATGGACCCACACATATATGAGAAGACTGATTCCAAGGCCCCACTATGAGACTATTTTTCAATTCTTTCCATTTTCTAAATTAGTTGCATTGTTAGATTAGTTGCACTTGGATGATAGTGAAGAGCATATAGAAAGAATCTCCTTAGTTATTGCATTCTAGGGTTTGCATTAGATTTGCATTTAGGATACATTGACATGCTTTAATGTGAATATAGGTTGATTTGAACTATGTGGGAATGCTTAATTGAATTGGTAATGGCACTCACCCCAACAAGATCAGGGTGGATTGATCACCATCTCTTGGCCCACCTACGATAAGTATCACCTTACATGCAACCCTAGCCTTAACAATTAAATTAAATTAATCTAAAAGAGACCTTAGTAGCTTACAAACTCATGGGACCCTCCTCCTTTTTCATCTGGGCTTGGGACCAGCATTGGCAGAGTTACACTTCTTAAAATCTATAAAAATATGTAAAAGATAAGTAAAACTTTTGATCTCTTATCTTTCCCTTGTACTCAAAAACTAAATCTACGAGAAATGGAGGGAGAGAGATCACCTTTACCAAAGCTACCACAAGATCAAATCTAATACCATGGAGAAGAGGTAAGGAAGCTCTTCCATCTCCAATTCCCTTTCTCTTTCGTTGTTCCATTTTCCTCATTCCCCTTTCTTTATTTTCCATTCTTCCATTGCATTACATACACCCTCCATCACCCTTAGAATCACACACACACACACACACACCACTTTCTTCATCTTTCTTTGATTTTTTTTCTTCCTTTAGGATTTGATAATAAAGCAAAAGGAAGAACACCTTCTAATGCTAAGTCATGAATCTTCTAATTCCTTGAGCATGGTTTGAGAATTTCATTGGGTCTATAACATGTTGGGTTAAGGAGATGAGAAAAGCTGGGTTGTAGCTTAGTGTACTGTGAGTTGAAAGTAAGTGTATATGCATTTGTTGAGTGCACAACATGAAGACTATAAAGCAAAGTTCAAGCCCAAAAAAGAAGAAGAGGACATGTAAAGAGCCTTGTTGAGTCACATAATAAAGGACTCCTATAGTGGCCACTTTAAGGAAGTTTCTTTTCTTTCGTTATTTTATTTATTCCTTTCATTCCTTGTAATTGTAATGAAGTTTATCAATGAAATTATCTTTTTCATTCCTTAGTTAATTTTAATTTAGTTTCCTTTGCGTTCTTTTTGGTTTTTTAGTTTATTTTAGTAAGTATTTTATTTTTTTACCTATATTTCATAGCTTAGGTTTACTTGCTTTGATTTGGTTAGCTAGGATTAGTTATTTAATTTAGAGTTCTTTCAATTTCTTTTCTTGATTGGCTAGGTTAGAGTAAAAAACTTAATTTTAATTAACTTGTTTATGAAGGAGTCTTTGTGGGATCAACTTGCATTTTCCAATTCTATAAGCTAATAAAGCCATGTACTTGAGGTAATTAATTAAGACACATCAAGTTTTTGGTGCAGCTGTCGGGAATTTGCAACGGAGTTTTAATTAAATTTGGTTTGTAATGGTTTATCACTACTTTTAGTCATAGGATCACATATAGAATTGTTTCCATTTTAGCATACTTTCCTTATCTTATAGAATTTGATATTTTCTTTTCATTTGTATAGGAATTTGGAAAAGAAGAAGGACCATGAGGAAGACATTAGGATAGTTTCTTTTCATATTTTTTTTATCTAAGTAGATTGTAGTGAGAACATGCTTGTAAATATTTTACAATTTAAGTTTAAAATAAAGAGTTGTAATAATATAGGTCAAGGGTGGGCCATCCTAACCTAGAAGGGGAGGTAGCATGTACATGGACCCACACATATATGAGAAGACTGATTCCAAGGCCCCACTATGAGACTATTTTTCAATTCTTTCCATTTTCTAAATTAGTTGCATTGTTAGATTAGTTGCACTTGGATGATAGTGAAGAGCATATAGAAAGAATCTCCTTAGTTATTGCATTCTAGGGTTTGCATTAGATTTGCATTTAGGATACATTGACATGCTTTAATGTGAATATAGGTTGATTTGAACTATGTGGGAATGCTTAATTGAATTGGTAATGGCACTCACCCCAACAAGATCAGGGTGGATTGATCACCATCTCTTGGCCCACCTACGATAAGTATCACCTTACATGCAACCCTAGCCTTAACAATTAAATTAAATTAATCTAAAAGAGACCTTAGTAGCTTACAAACTCATGGGACCCTCCTCCTTTTTCATCTGGGCTTGGGACCAGCATTGGCAGAGTTACACTTCTTAAAATCTATAAAAATATGTAAAAGATAAGTAAAACTTTTGATCTCTTATCTTTCCCTTGTACTCAAAAACTAAATCTACGAGAAATGGAGGGAGAGAGATCACCTTTACCAAAGCTACCACAAGATCAAATCTAATACCATGGAGAAGAGGTAAGGAAGCTCTTCCATCTCCAATTCCCTTTCTCTTTCGTTGTTCCATTTTCCTCATTCCCCTTTCTTTATTTTCCATTCTTCCATTGCATTACATACACCCTCCATCACCCTTAGAATCACACACACACACACACCACTTTCTTCATCTTTCTTTGATTTTTTTTCTTCCTTTAGGATTTGATAATAAAGCAAAAGGAAGAACACCTTCTAATGCTAAGTCATGAATCTTCTAATTCCTTGAGCATGGTTTGAGAATTTCATTGGGTCTATAACATGTTGGGTTAAGGAGATGAGAAAAGCTGGGTTGTAGCTTAGTGTACAGTGAGTTGAATGTAAGTGTATATGCATTTGTTGAGTGCACAACATGAAGACTATAAAGCAAAGTTCAAGCCCAAAAAAGAAGAAGAGGACATGTAAAGAGCCTTGTTGAGTCACATAATAAAGGACTCCTATAGTGGCCACTTTAAGGAAGTTTCTTTTCTTTCGTTATTTTATTTATTCCTTTCATTCCTTGTAATTGTAATGAAGTTTATCAATGAAATTATCTTTTTCATTCCTTAGTTAATTTTAATTTAGTTTCCTTTGCTTTCTTTTTGTTTTTTTAGTTTATTTTAGTAAGTATTTTATTTTTTTACCTATATTTCATAGCTTAGGTTTACTTGCTTTGATTTGGTTAGCTAGGATTAGTTATTTAATTTAGAGTTCTTTCAATTTCTTTTCTTGATTGGCTAGGTTAGAGTAAAAAACTTAATTTTAATTAACTTGTTTATGAAGGAGTCTTTGTGGGATCAACTTGCATTTTCCAATTCTATAAGCTAATAAAGCCATGTACTTGAGGTAATTAATTAAGACACATCAAGTTTTTGGTGCAGCTGTCGGGAATTTGCAACGGAGTTTTAATTAAATTTGGTTTGTAATGGTTTATCACTACTTTTAGTCATAGGATCACATATAGAATTGTTTCCATTTTAGCATACTTTCCTTATCTTATAGAATTTGATATTTTCTTTTCATTTGTATAGGAATTTGGAAAAGAAGAAGGACCATGAGGAAGACATTAGGATAGTTTCTTTTCATATTTTTTTTTATCTAAGTAGATTGTAGTGAGAACATGCTTGTAAATATTTTACAATTTAAGTTTAAAATAAAGAGTTGTAATAATATTGGTCAAGGGTGGGCCATCCTAACCTAGAAGGGGAGGTAGCATGTACATGGACCCACACATATATGAGAAGACTGATTCCAAGGCCCCACTATGAGACTATTTTTCAATTCTTTCCATTTTCTAAATTAGTTGCATTGTTAGATTAGTTGCACTTGGATGATAGTGAAGAGCATATAGAAAGAATCTCCTTAGTTATTGCATTCTAGGGTTTGCATTAGATTTGCATTTAGGATACATTGACATGCTTTAATGTGAATATAGGTTGATTTGAACTATGTGGGAATGCTTAATTGAATTGGTAATGGCACTCACCCCAACAAGATCAGGGTGGATTGATCACCATCTCTTGGCCCACCTACGATAAGTATCACCTTACATGCAACCCTAGCCTTAACAATTAAATTAAATTAATCTAAAAGAGACCTTAGTAGCTTACAAACTCATGGGACCCTCTTGGTAGGAGGTGACCTATTGCTACTCTAATGGCCCCTACATCATCAACTGCTATAATGCCTGAGCAATTTACGCTATTTTTAACAAAAATTGGACATTCTATGAGAAATGAACTGTGTTGAATGTTTGATTTTATTTAAAATATTAAATGAAGGAATTTGTGAGGAAACTTGGTACCATTAGATTTTACTTCAAAAATGGAATACAACGCCTCAAAAATCACCCAAAATGGAGTTCGTATGAAGAAGTTATGGCCGTTTAAAGATAGGGGTAATTCTAGAATTTAAACAAAAAATGAAAAAGACGAAAAATGCAGGGGGCCATTTTGATAACGGCACCCCCTGTCGTCTTCCACCTCCAGACTTCTCCAGAAACTCGTTTTTCCCGATTTCTCCAGAACACCCCAGGGGAAAGGGCAGCACCGCCATTGAGGGGCACCGCCTTCTCCCCTCTATAAAAACCCCATCTCCCCTCTCCAAAAACACATTTTTTGGCAACGTTAGGACTGGGGTTTCCGACAAAAACCGAAAACCCATCTCTCTATGTTTTTCGGCAATGGCCAGGCCTAAGTCAGGCCAACCATTGCCATTTCCTATGTCCCCTTTCTCCGTTCCAGTCTGGCAATAGGATTTCCCCACTTGTTCGAGTTTTTCGGCAAGCAGGCACACCCACCGACGAAAAAGGGCGTTTCCAGGCTACAGGTAAGCCGTTCTTACCTTTTCCTCTCCATTTTGCTTCCCCAGGGCCAGATCCATGCCGGATCTGGTCTTTTGCAGTCCTTTTCCAGCCAGGTTCCTAGCCGAAAAACTTTCCAAGCTGGCTTGGGCCAGCCTCGCACGAACTAGGCGTCCCATGGACGCCATGCTGCACGTGCACCTGGGTCTAGGTCCCTGGGACGGGTTCCAGGTGTACAATAGTGCGTACACTCTCCCAGGTGTGCGCACGACATGGGGCACGGGTCCTGGCTCGACCAGGGTGCAAAGGGTGCCCTGGGAGCTGAGATGAGCCATGCTACAAGGTGCGTCCGTGCGATGATGCGTGTCATAGCGCATCACTTGAGCATGCATGTGCGCGTGCAAAATGCGGTCCCTAGCACAGCCTTTGGGCGCACGCACGTAAGGCGGTCGTGGTTCAACTAGGATACCCGGGTGTCCTGGGAACTGGGGCACGTGAACCTAATGAGACTTTAAAGTCAGGATTAGAGGATAAATTACAGAGTCTAACTTTTGGAAAGTAGATCCACACCATAGGATCTAGCCTGACAATGAATTAGGCAAGGTCTAGGGACCTAATAGGCAAAGCTAGTGATCTAATGTCTAAATGGATTGAAATTAATAAGGACTCCTTGTATCCATTCATACCCAGGAGTTTATAAATGAGACCCAGGGACGGGTTGAGTGATAAAGGATGCGACTCCAGGAGACTTTGAGGTAGGTGCTTTATTGCTACTAGACTTTTTAAAAGAGCCATGATTGTTTTGAAAATGCATGTTTTAAGTAGAAGTATATGACTTGTTTAGCATGACTTATTTTATGACTTGAATGAATTCAACATGCATATGATAAATACCTTATGCATAAACATTTTTCCAAACAATTGCATATATTGCATGATTTGCGAGCATCGAGTTCTTGAAAAATTACATGTCCTTAAGGGTTACCAAAAGACGTTGGAGTGCCCAAAAGACGCTGGGTAGGCAGTTGTGAGGGACCCAAAGAGGACAGGTTTTGAAAAGAGATGTTTTTGCTTGTTTCATTGTATATGATTTGGGCTAGTAAGCTCGTGGGCGCAATACCGAGAGGTTGGGGTGGCCTCCTAGCCTCTACCACTACTAGGTGGAATGGGTACCATGCCCAAAAAGGGCATGTCCCTAAGTCGATTGCATGTGGTACAGGGGGCTACCACTGGTGTCACGGCACTAGGTCGATGTGTCATATGCCCCATGGAGGCTATGACATTGTGTCCTCAGGTACCCAGGGACCACACGGCAGCGAGGTCGTGGGCATAGTTTGGGCCCTATGGTTTCGTGGATTTACTTGCATTGCATATGGCATGACATGAGGTTGGTCGACCATACCAGGTATCCATGAGGTGGATTCAGTTGAGCATATTATGCATATCATTATGTTTATGATATATGATACTTTCGACTTGAACTATGCTATTCTTTAAGTCGTCAGTATTTCAATTCGATAGTGGTTCTTAATATCGATATTAAACGTGATTGTTCGAACATGCACATGTTTTTAAGAGCATATGATTTTAAACATAGCATGTATTACAAAACTAGTAGTGATAGACTCCTACTGAGTATAATATATACTCACCCTATCCTTAACATTTTTTAGGATAATTCCACTCACAAATAGAAGATGTCTCAGGAGATATTAGTGATACGAGCAAGTGAATAAACAAGGGAGACAACTATACATGTGAGTAAACTCTCTACCCTTTGGACATGTATTTATATTTAATTACAGTTGGGCTATGTGCTGTGACTGGATAGAGTTGGGAAAAAACGTTTATGACTTCTAAAGTTTTTCAAAAACTACTTTGGCTGTTGTGAAAGCAAATGACACTCGGGGTTTTCAAAATAAGTTTAAAACAAAAGATTTTCCACTGCATTGCATGGTTTTTATAAAATGGTTTTCAAATAGGGATGCATCCCGCCTTAAGAAATTAGATATTGCATTTAAAAATGCATGAGAAAACCTGGGTCGTCATAGTTGGTATTAGAGCCCAGTTTTATCCTTTCACAGCCAGTCTAGCATGTCCAAGGGTCATAGACAATAGAGAAAATCAAGGAGAAGTAGTATAAATAGGAGTAGTAGAGATGACTACTACTATTTGAGGATTACAATATTAATGCTCAAGGCATATCACCATAAATAAATAGGTGAAATACAGCTTGGTTTAACAAATAATTAGATAGAGGATAGTGCAACCCTTATCCAAAATTTATTCTAAGACGACTTAAGGATTAAGGATTGTTGTATGGTGCAAATATGAAAACTCATATATAAATTATATTATGATGAGAATGATGAATGAAGATGTTAGTGGACTTGTTAGTAGATAGTTCTAACTTGTAATAGATCAATCTCACCGAAGATAAGAACATCGAACAAACCTAGATGGCTATCTTACCATCATAAAGAATATCAGAATATGAGTACACTATCACAAGGATATGATATAAGTATGATAGGGGATGTAAAAGACAGACTTTGAGAAAATGTTGATGATAATCTAAGAGGGATGAGAATGTAAGATGATATTAGGAGATAATTGTGACTCATACTAGATCACAAAGGTATAGATCCTGAAGGACTTAGCTCAATTTTGTATACCTTAATTGGAGTCTTATGAAGAGTGAAGAGCTATCAACTAATAACTACCTGAGTATTATGGAGCAAATCAGAAGATGCATACAAGTGACAGAGTATGTGATTAAGAGAAACATAACACGAATATGATAGGGAAGTGAATTCGACCGAGTTGTCAAAATATTTTTGACAATAATATTGGGGATGATAGATTTGTGATAATAGATTGATCCTAACATGAACTTGTAAGAAAAGTATAGCATGACCAAAATGTCAATTCCATTATTAGGACATTGTATGAATTTTATTGAGGCTATAGGCAATTGACGATTTCAATGATCTTAATATAGTTTAGAATTTTTGAGAAGCATTCAGTTTATCATATCTGTTAAGTAAAGGAGTAGATGCAGTATCGATTATAGGCAACAAAGCACATGAAGACATTGATCTATGTAGACAAAAATGAGGATTTTGAAGAAAAGAAAGAAAGAGATAGAAATGTAACGATAAGTATTCAATGAAATATTGAATATTCAAAAGAAGAAGATCATGACTTTATAGAGATACATAGAATTCTATCATCTTGAATCCCATAGGAAGGTAGATCAAACAAATGCAAAGGAATAATACTAGATGAGTGGGTGATCTTATCATAAAAGAGTATAAAAGAGAGAAAGCATATGGGGTTTAAGATTTTGAGTAGAGTATCGAATTTCAGGAGATTATGGGACAAGAAATTTTCGAAGAGTAATGGTGACCAACTAGAAATCAAATTCTACAAATGGTCTGATATTAATTATTACAATTAGACTCTTATCGGATTCATTAGCTTATGGGGAACATCAATGGATATAATCCATAGAAAGGAAAATTTGGTGATTTCCCACCTTGCCAATAAAGTATATTGAAAAAGGAATTAAGCTGGGACAGTGACTTGCCCATTTAGCAAGTAGGGTACCATCAAGGATCAAAATGGAGGTCTTACAATTATAGATTGGAAGACCAAAAATCTTAAGACCATTATTTAGTCATTACCTTTAAAGTACTGTTGACTAAATAAAGGTATCCCACCCTAATTAAATACTCAAAGGGATATTATAAGTATTTGAACATGAGTTTTACCTAAAAGAAGTTACTTGTTAGACTAAGTCAATGAAGGGTATGAGGACAGATGCAATTGAGACAGAAGCAAAAATAAGGAGCGATCTCCACCAGTGAGACAGATTTTTCCAAATCTGAATAGATACCATGACAAACCATAGAAATCACGGTAGGTCTGAAAGATACTGTTGACTTGGATTGAAAAGAAAGGTAGATAAGTACCAATCACTTTAGAGACCCTTAAGCTTATGACGAAGATATATCTGGAAAGAGACCAATAGGTAATCAAATAAAGTCTTTCTATGTCTACGAAAATGTTCCATGCTTACCTGAGTGTTTTCCAAATTTGATGATTTAACAGTTTCAGTATAACTTGATGTAGTAGCTATTGAATGAGAACTGCTAGAATAAGCTAAGCATGAGGAGGCACTTGAAGGATAAAATTTGAGGAATTAAAAAAATCACTACTTATGATGATACCTCCTGACAATACAAACTGCATGGTTGACGATAAAGCCTTGATAAAAAATTAAACAATATATTGACATAGGGGATGGAAGGAGAAAAGGTGAGATGGCTAGCACAATATAATGTGAAGATTTAATGTTACGTTGACTTTAGACAAATAATTAGTTGTTATAAGCATATATCAATTACGAAAAATCAATTAAAGGAATTTCTTAAGGACTAACCCTACTGGATTGAGTATAGAACTTTTGGACTGAAAGATTACAAAGAAAACCATTAAGCAAAGAGAGGACAACAAGGATGATGACAAAGGAATCAACCATGACCTAGTAAGGGTACTTGGTGATGAATAAGAGACTTTTTGCTTTGCATAAATAGGAACATTATTGAAAATCCTAATGACAAATTGATGTGAATAGTGAGATAGGCCTCTGGACGAGAACATTTGACCCATGATGATGAATCGACTTGAGTTTGGATAAGATCTTCATCGATAAAAGCGTTTAATGAATTCAATAATTATGAAAATGGATGTAGAGTTAGGACATTTTACTTTCAGTATATGATAAGGTCTTCGATGGAAGATGCTACTAATTGGCTATCATGATCTTATTTTGAATGAAACCTTGGTCAAGGAAATCAAGTCATATATGGAAAATGACAGACAATTGAAATTCAAAGTTAATTAAGAGTTTGGCTATAGAGCACATGATACCATATCAGTTATTGAAGTATCTTGGGGACAAATATAAAAGATAAGAAGCAAAGTTAGACACAATAGAAAGAAGGTAATTTCTTTTGGACTCTTACTAATGACATATAACCAATCATTAGAAGGAGATATGGATGATGAAGAGATCACTAGATGAAAGACAAGAAGAAAAAGGGATCATCCTATGATATTCAAAAAGGACTATGAGAAATAAGATAATATGATCTTGAAAGAGGTGTGGAGTAATCTATACATGAATAAAGAAGCATGATCCTACGAGAAGACTATCCAATACATGATGAGAAAAGTCTAGGCATCTAAGGATTTCGAGATAGATGAATTATAGCTAGAACCAGTATTGTTAAACTGGCACGTATGGGAGTATGCATAAGAGTACGCAATGAAAGCGGCCCTTATAGGTAAGGCCTTGTAGAAGGAACAATAGAAATGATAAATTAAGGCTAAGCCTAGATTTGATTCCTAAGGGGGGAATGCATTCACCAAGAAGTTATCTAAGAGACAAAATACCTTGAAGATGATAATTTATGGAATTTCGAGGATGAAATTCTTTTAAGGGGGTAATAATGTAATGCCGGAGCAATTTACGCTATTTTTAACAAAAATTGGACATTCTATGAGAAATGAACTGTGTTGAATGTTTGATTTTATTTAAAATAGTAGACAAAGGAATTTGTAAGGAAACTTGGTACCATTAGATTCTACTCGAAAAATAGAATCCAATGCCTCAAAAATCACCCAAAACGGAGTTCGTATGAAGAAGTTACGGCCGTTTAAAGATAGGGGTATTTCTGGAATTTCGCAGGGGGCGTTTTGATAACGACACCCCCTGTCATCTTCCACCTCCAAACTTCTCCAGAAACCTGTTTTTCCCGATTTCTCCAGAACACCGCAAGGGAAAGGGTGGCACTTCCATTGAGGGGCATCGCCTTCTCCCCTTTATAAAAACCCCATCTCCCCTCTCCAAAAACACGTTTTCTGGCAACGTTTGGACTGGGGTTTCTAGCAAAAATCGGAAACCCGTCTCTCTGTGTTTTCCAGCAATGGCCAAGCCCAAGTCAGGCCAGCCATTTCCATTTCCCAAGTCCCCTTTCTCCGTTCCGGTCTGGCAATAGGGTTTCCCCCCTTGTTCGAGTTTTCTGGCGAGCTGGCACACCCAGCGGGGAAAAAGGGCATTTCCAGGCTACAGGTAAGCCGTTCTTTCCTTTTCCTCTCTGTTTTGCTTCCCCAAGGCCAGATCCATGCCGATCTGGTCTTTTCCAATCATTTTCCAACCAGGTTCCTGGCCGAAAAACGTTCCAAGCCGGCTTGGGCCGGCCCTGCATGAACCAGGCGTCCCAGGGATGCCATGCTGCACATGCACCTGGGACTGGGTCCCTGGGACGGCTTCCAGGTGTACGACAGTGCGTACACTCTCCCAGGTGCAACCTTCAGGTGTGCACGCAACATGGGGCACGGGTCCTGGCTCGACTAGGGTGCACAAAGTGCCCTGGGAGCTGAGACGCGCCATGCTACAAGGTGCGTCCGTGCAATGATGCACGTCATAGCGCGTCACTTGAGCATGCATGTGCGCGTGCAAAATGCGGTCCCTAGCACGGCCTTTGGGCGCACGCACATAAGGCGGTCGCGGTTCAACCAAGATACGCGGGTGTCCTAGGAACTGGGGCACATAGACCTAATGAGACTTTAAAGTTAGGATTAGAGGATAAATTACAGAGTCTAACTATTGGAAAGTAGATCCACACCATAGGATCTAGCCTGACAATGAATTAGGCAAGGTCCAAGGACCCAATAGGCAGAGCTAGCGATCTAATGTCTAAATGGATTGAAATTAATAAGGACTCCTTGTATCCATTCATACCCAGGAGTTTATAAATGAGACCCAGGGGCGGGTTGAGTGATAAAGGACACGACTCTAGGAGACTTTGAGGTAGGTGCTCTATCGCTACTAGACTTTTTAAAAGAGCCATGATTGTTTTGAAAATGCATGTTTTAAGTAAAAGTATATGACTTGTTTAGCATGACTTATTTTATGACTTGAATGAATTCAGCATGCATATGATAAATACCTTATGCATAAACATGTTTTGCAAACAATTGCATATATTGCATGATTTGTGAGCATCGAGTTCTCAAAAAATTGCATGTCCTTGAGGGTTACCAAAAGACACTAAAGTGCCCAAAAGACACTAGGTAGGCAGTTGTGAGGGACCCAAAGAGGACAGGTTTTGAAAAGAGATGTTTTTCCTTATCTGATCGTATATGGTTTGGGCTACTAAGCTCATGGGCGCTATGCTAAGAGGTTGGGGTGGCCTCCCAGCCTCTACCACTACTAGGTGGAATGGGTACCACGCCCAAAAAGGGCATGTCCCTACATCGACTGCATGTGGTACAGGGGGCTACCATTGGTGTCACGGCACTGGGTCGATGTGTCATATGCCCCGTGGAGGCTATGACGCTGTGTCCTCAGGTACCCGGGGACCACACGATGGCGAGGTCGTGGGCATAGTTTGGGCCCTATGGTTTCGTGGATTTACTTGCATTGCATATGGCATGACATGAGGTTGGTCGACCATACCAGATATCCATGAGGTGGATTCAGTTGAGCATATTATGCATATCATTATGTTTATGATATATGATACTTTCGACTTGGACTATGCTATTCTATAAGTCGTCAGTATTTCAATTCGACAGTGGTTTTTAATATCGATATTGAACATGATTGTTTGAACATGCACATGTTTTTAAGAGCATATGATTTTAAACATAACATGCATTGCAAAACTAGTAGTGATAGACTCCTACTGAGTATAATATATACTCACCCTATCCTTAACATTTTTCAGGATAATTCCACTCACAAATAGAAGACGTCTCAAGAGATATTAGTGCTACGAGCAAGTGAATAAACAACAGAGACAACTATACATGTGAGTAAACTCTCTACCCTTTGGACATGTATTTGTATTTAATTACAGTTGGGTTGTGTGCTGTGACTGGATAGACCTCGGGAAAAACGTTTATGACTTCTAAAGTTTTTCAAAAACCACTTTGGTTGTTGTGAAAGCAAATGACACTCGGGGTTTTCAAAATAAGTTTAAAACAAAAGATTTTCCACTGCATTGCATGGTTTTTATAAAATGGTTTTCAAATAGGGATGCATCTCGGCTTAGGAAATTAGATATTGCATTTAAAAATGCATGAGAAAACCTGGGTCATCACAACTGTATTGGTATTTAAACATCTAGCTATGCTACTACATTCGATGACTAAGATCATCTAAACCTAATTGAGGAGGAGGGTGTGAAGTGGTTGATCAAGGTAGGATCTAACTGGTAAGTAATAGGACAAATCTGAAAGAGAGGAGGAGCTACTTAGGTTAGACGTAATCTAAAAGCTACTCTCCAATAAAGAAAGTGAAGAAAAAGAAACCTTTCAGCTTGTTTGTCATTGGATTAAGACTCAATTGTGTGTCCTTTACTTGATTTTTTGTGCATTTAGGTTGCACTATCTAGTTTAGGATCCCCTAGACTAAGTAGAAAAAGAAAAAAGAAAAAGTACTCTTTCATTGTATATAACGAATATCTTTCACTGTATACAAACTTGAGTCAACTTAAGCCAGGGTTATATATGCAAGTAGATCTCATTAACCCTACCAATAATATGGTCCATGAAGTAGGGGATAAAATACCACTCTCATACGATTTCACATTCTGACCCTTACGCCATGAAGAAATGGATGAGATCGAAACAGGGTATAGCCTTAATATGGATAATGGATTAGATAGATTAGCCAATAGGATGGATAGTGAATTGAATAGGTTAAATGCTTTTAGGTAGGCCAGGGAGTTATCTAGGTAGCCTTAGTATAAGAATTGTTATACCTATTCTCACCCCACATATCCCACTACTTCATGGTCGTCAATTTCCACCAACAATTAATATTATCAAGAGCAAGTGAATGCACCCAATGCATTTCCAAACCTTAAAAATTGTTGATATGCTGAGACTGACTATCCTAGATGGCTTATGCATCTTGAACAAACATGGTCTTAGGATTATCAAGGAGGAGCATCATAGTTCCACCCTGATCAACACTTTCACTATACCCCAATGACATAGTAGTATGAACCATACTAGTCATTTCCTCCATAGTAGAGGGAACAATCATTAGAAGAGATTGTTCTTTTGTATATGCAAAATACACTAGAATTCTAGGAAGTGACAAAATAATTTAGTATGCAGATGGCATTTCAAAAGGGTCAAACAACTGTAAACTTCATAAAAAGGGCTAAGGAATTTGAACAAATTGAGGATAATGAGAAGCCCAACAGTGGCTATATAGCCTGAAAATATCATGAGAAGATCCTTATGAGATAGATAATCTCAAACAATCACTATCGTCCTCTAGTAATTATACACTTGAGGCATGTCCTACTAATTTTAAGTTTGATTCTGATATAGACACCTTCAAGTATGATGAGAATGCTTTAATGGATAATGAGTCATTCATGGACACTTCTCAATGGACATACTAAGTAGGACTCCTTGCATCTCTTAAGATTCTATTTGAGCCATTCAGTTCCAAAGGAGCATCCAATTTGAACTTGTAGGATTTATTTGACCATTCACAAGATAGATGTTTAGTTTCATTTGAAATCTTCCCAGTTTTGGCAAAATAGGAGGGAGAGTTGGTTAATGTTACTACCGAACATTAACCAACTCTAAGGTGCACATTAGTAGACACTAAGGGGTTAAGCTGAGCTAGTTCCCTACCTCTAGAAGAACAAGTATAACCTTTTAAGGAAATGCAGAGCTAGCTTAACTCCCTACTACAAGATAATGTATGGGAGGAGTAGGAATATGGAATACTATTTGATATGGGCACTATTATTCCTCAATGTGGCAACCATTGGTGCCATTCATTTGAAGTTGTTCTCAAGACATTTAGAATCATAATGGTCTTTCATTTTCTTATGTTAGTCTCACTATAAATCTTTAGGTGGAAAAAGTACATAGACTACTGAGAAATTCTAAAATAGAGTGAGTTTGCTAAAAACTCCTTCATAAACAGTTTGGTTTAGGATTTCATAGACTAGTTTAAGTTAGATGTCATAGAGCTACATTTGCATCATCATTGTATGCTTTGAATCTTTGTCAACATTAACAAATCACTGCACTATCTCGAAAGTGCAAGTAAAATCTTTCTAACCCTTCTCCTGTTACTTAGATTTTCATGCTTTAATGCTTTATAATACTGAAGACAATGTTTAATTTAATTATGGGGAAGGATATTCAATTTTTGATGTGTCCATAGTTTTTGTTATTTATTTTTAAGTCATTTCTCTTGAATTTATTTTAACACAAATTGAAAAAATAAAATTTTTTGTAAAAACTTATGTAAAGTTCCTCTACAAGGATGAGAATTAAGATTTTCTTACTATTTAAGCTATCTTTTGAAATTTAGCTTTCTAATAGATTTGTATACAATTAATTCACTATTTTATCCTTTTTCTAAAGTATTCCATGAAAAGATAAACTCAAAATATTTAATGCACAAAATATTCATATATATATATATATATAGTTTAAGTTGAAAAGAAAATATAACTTAGAGATCCTAAAGAAGATAAATGGAGACTCTTGACCCATGTATGCTTTAGAGCCATTTTTCCTTTCTAAAGGTTATATATAATGTTAAAATTTTCTTCAACAAACATTAATTTCCTAGTTGCCATTATTATTCTTGTCTTAGTCAACTATTAAGAAAACATCTGATGGACATACCAATTATTTCTTGAGTTTATGGTTATGTTTAAGTCAATTGAAATCTAGGAAATGATATAGGACATTCTTAGTAAACCCAAATCCTTTAGCCTTTCCTATGTTACTTTTTCCACTAGTAAACCCCTTTGAGCTTTTAGATTAAGCCTTTTCTTTGTGAACCCATTAACTATTATCCGTATTAAAACCTTATAATGTATACATTTGCTAATTTTTTTGGAAATATGTAGAGATGGTTGACAAATAATCTTGAGAAAAGTACAAGCAATACAATTCAAGATATAAACAAAAGGTATGAAAATAGGAAAAAATTCAAAGAAACGTTATATATCAAAAGTGAAAAAATAAGAAAAATGAGAAAAGAAAGGGAAGGCTAATGAAAAGAAAATGTTCGATCTTATGAGAGAAAAAAACTATGAATACACCTTAGAAGACCTTTACATATCTTCCAAACAACCTTTGTTATCCTTATACCCATTCTTTTCATAACCCTATCCTAAGCTTATATATCGTGCTAATAGAAGTTATAACTTGATCTTAGGAGGAATATGAGTTGGATATGCTTATGGATGAAAGGGAATTTGAAAGAGTGTAACAATCCTAATAGTTGATATTCTTTCATGAGACCATTCCAACTATATCTAAGTTATTATTCTTCTATATGGAATATGTAAGAATTTTGGACTAGATGAACATTATTCTACTCAATATTAATGAAAGATTTACACCTGTCTGAGAATCAAGAATACCCTATGATATTTGAAGTCAAAACTTGCATTTAGATGGTAATTTAGGTTATAATTTCCTTAGAGATTGATAATTGCATATATAGTAGCTATTTCACACACTCACACTTCAAAGTTAATGAATTAATGGAATATCTTTAGCACAGGGTAGGATTTTGACCTATCAATCATTTCTATTAGTATGCTAAAGTTAGGAGTTTAATATAAGAAAATTTAGAAAAAAATAAGGGACTTTCATAAGGTTTTTGATAATGTTTATGGGTAGCAAATCTAGAAACTCTTACAAGAATACAACTCATTCACTAGGGGTTTAAAGACTTTTTACATATGCTAAATATAGATGACATATAAAAAATTTATAAAATTGCCCCAAAAAATCACTTATTTATCACTATTTAGGGTTAATTATACTATTTTGCAAGTTCAAGGTACAAATAAAAACTGCATAAAATTACGAATTTTACCCCTAAAGAGAAATTTCACCTTTGAAGCCACATCATGGATCACACACACCAAAAATGAAGTCGTCAAGGTTTAGAATAGTCATTGGGTGACATTGTTAAAGTCAAAGTAGTAAAAAACCTAATGAGCAACTCTTACTCCAATGAGGGTAAAAATGTGGTGAATTCTCAATACATGCATAAATGCATGTATTTCACCACCTTAAGAAGCTTATGAGAGAAGTTCAATTCACAATGGGATCATATACAATGAAAGATTCTCATAAATAAAAGAAGATTGGGAACCACATGAAGAGTTTCCACTTATTTTCTCTCTCCTACTCAACCTAAAGAAGAAGATCAACCAATGATTGGATATATTATTCATTCAAGTTAATGAAGTCTACTTGGTTCCACATGAAACATGAAGAAATCTCTAAAGAATTAAGGCCACTTATCCTAACACAATCCAATCCAATGGTGGAGAGAAAATGAAGCTTAAGGAAGATCAATATGGGACCCTATCCATTTAAGGGTAATCATGATCTAAGGGCTTGGAATGAAGTACTAGAAAGATCAAAACCCTAGCCACCTTTCCCGTGTTGAAAAGTCAACCCAAACCCTAAGTAAAGGAAGATCTCCACCACCCATCTTGATCTAATATTCATCTCATCTAAGGGCTTCTAATAATAAACCACATACACCCATTTGAATTCACACCCCCCCAAATCCCTTTTAGGACTTTTTAATTTTGAATTCCATTATTTTCTTCTACCTAATTTCCATTTCTTTCTCTTTTCTTCCCATCTATTTCCTTTTCTACATATTCCTTACCTACCTATTCAGTTACTTCCCTTTCTTTTCAACTTACCACCTGCCAATTTCCACCCCAAAATCCCACATGGAAAAAAGCACCTCCTCCCCAAATGCCACTCTCTAATATTGATTAAATCCCACCAACCCTCATTTCCTTCCCTCCTAAGCTACCTCTTTTGTTTTCTATATGTTTCTTTCCTCTCCTACTTATTCTCTTTCTTTCCCATGCTTATTTCTTTCTTATTCTTTCCTATTCATTCTTATTTTTTTCCATTCACATCTCCCATACTTCCATATGAAAATCATTTCCTTCCTTTCTATTCCTAGTACTTAAACATCACATCTTCTCTTCCATCTCAACCATTCACCTATCCTTTCTCTCTTAGATCCTAGCCTCCATCCTTAAGGCTTCCACTTCTTAAACTCCATAAATAAGACATGAAAGACAAGGAAAACTATTGATCTCTTACCTTTCCCTTGTATTGGAAAGCTAAATCTAGGAGAAATAGATGGAGAGAGTTTACCTTTACTAAAGTTCTCACAAGATTAAAGTAAGTCCTTTGGAAAAGTGGTAAGGACGCTCTTCCATCTCCAATTTTATTTCTTCTTTATTTCTTACTTCCATCATCTTCCTCATTTCCCCATCACCCTTAGAATCACATGCACCAGCTTCTCCTAATCCTTTGCATCTTCTATCTTCCATCTTTCTTTCTTTTCTTTTCTTTTTTTCTTTCTTTGAGATTTGGGAATAAAGGAATAGGAAGAAAACCTTCTAATGTAATTAAGGAATCTTCTAATTCCTAAAGCATTGTTGAGGATTTCATTGGGTTTGTGGCATGTTGGGTTAAGGAGATGAGAAAAGCTTGGTTGTACATTAATGTACTTTGGGTTGAATGTAAGTGTATATGCCCTTGTTGAGTAACACAACAAGAAGACCCAAAGCAGAGTTCAAACCCCAAAAAGAAGAAGAGAACAAGTAAAGAGCCTTGTTGAGTGACACAATGAAGGACTCCTATAATGGTCACTTCAAGGAATTTTCTTTTCTAGCTTCTTTTTGTTTATTCCATTCATTCTTTGTTATTGTAATGAAGTTTATTAATAAAATCATCTTTTCCATTTCTTAGTTAGATTTAATTTAGTTTCCTTTAGTTTCCTTTTGTTTAGTTTAGTTTAGTTTAGTTAGTTTTCTTACTTTATTTCATAGCTTAGGTTTACTTGTTTTGATTTAGTTTTGATAAGTGTCTAATTTTGCATAAAAACCTCCTAATTATTTACCCATGTGTTATAACTTATCAGGGTAAATTAGGGTTTTTGACCAAAAACTCATAACACATGCATTTTGACCTAATGACTCGAAAATTTGATATTTTGTAGGTCAAGAGGCTAATCCTAGGTAAGTATGTGATTACTCATATTTTTCTAACTTTTAATTAGAGTTTTTAACTTTTTGTAGGAAGTGAGATGGTGATTCGAGGGCTAAGATCAATCAAGATGAAAATAGAAGATCAAGGTCAAAAGATTGAATCAAAGCCAAAAATTCATCAATCCAAAATGAGATCAATAATGAAGATCATTTTTTAGACAAGCAATGGATGCAATTAAAAGATCTAAAGGTGGTCAAGATGGGCCCATGCATAAGCCATGCAAAGTCCACCACCTTTGCATGGGTTGAACTTAAGCCACTTATCCATATTCAGGCAATGAATAAGAGAAAAAGTTATGGTGCTAAGCCAACCACCAAATCAAAGGACTTGAGCCATCAAGCTAAGCCAAGAAATCCATCTAAGCCAGCCATGAAGCCAAGCCAATGGAACTCTCAAACCTAGCCATCAAGCCACATAAGCTATGCTACATGGAAGGCCATGATTGCAAGAGAATCTAAAGAATTATCCTTGAGATTTATGGAGATATTTCTAAGATAGAGGGAAAATCCATTAGGATAAGGTACAATGTGGACCAATAGGAAGAGGCCCCTTCAATTTTATGTATTTTGAAGTTATTTTAATTTAAACTTGCAAATGCATGAATCATTTGCAATAGAGCACACTAGTGAGGTCTATCCAATGAGGAGTTGAACTAACGTGATGCTAGTGGTCCCTACTTTAAACTATCTAACCTAGCCAAAATTCAAGAGATATTTTTAGCCTCAACTAAAATTGGAAATTTACACATGAAATTAGAAACTAAGAAAGAATTAGAAACATGCTAAAATTGAAAAATTTCCTAAAACATGCACTTTCTAAAATTAAACTTTCCTAGAAGGTTTTCTAATTTGATGACTTTCCTAAAATCAAAACTATCATAAAGTGAAATTTTCTTAAGTGCAATTAAACAACTTTCTTAAAGTAACTTTCCTAAATGTGTAATTCATCAACTACTCTAAGAAAAACATGCTTTAATAAATACTTTCTTGATCATACATTTGTCTAAGGAATGTGAAGGAAATTAAGAGGATGTACTTTATCAACTAACAACAAACTAAACAAGGTCAACTTAATTACTTTTTCCTAACTTGAATGAATTCCACAACTTCGAATCTTTTCACTCACCAAATCACACAAATCCATGGTTTACATGCATAGATCCAACATGATTTGCTAAGTGCATTTCAAATCAATTGATATGAAATATTAAACTGTGGATCTACAAGTAAACCAACAATTCAACAAGATTTTCCAACTTCAGCACTAAAGCCCCTCAAACTCATGCATTCCATCCTTGGATTGGACACATGGTTTTAGAGGTCTTTTAATTAGAATTCTGGAAATTTCTGAATTAAACATTAACTTCCTCAATATCCCATCTACATAAAGCAAACAATTAAGAAGAAGCATGGTCAATGATCAAGTATAATGCATTTCATTAATCATCAAAAGTTTATGGCATACAATTGATTACATGGATGATTGCTGTCCACTTTTGAAAGAAAATCACAACTATTCCTTCTAACTTGAGCTCAAAAACAAAGAATAACAATGTCTCCTCCAATGAAGCTTAATATTCAATGGAAATCTTATGGCATATAAGCAAAGACCAATGGAAACTTATGAAAAACAAAGCTGGAACTCAATAGAATCTGAAAACAGAATTCAAAAGCTTTGGAAGGAAAGGGGAAACTAGATTTAAGATGAATTCCCTTGGCTATCACTCCAAGGAAAAACCAGCCTTGAATCTTAGTTTCCAAGGCAAGGAACAACAAAAGAGGACAAGGTAGAAACTAGCATGAAAAGAACTATGTTAAGTAAGAAATAAAGCAAGAGAAAATAACCATGAAAGCTAAAGCAAACATTCCCAAAACGAGGTGTGGAGGACTTCTAAAATATGGCACACGCCCTTAGGAAGATAGTAGCACCCAAGGAGTCCACAAAATAAAAGCAAAAGAGAGAAGAGATGGGCTTTAGGAAGAGGGTGTCTCCTTCCAAGGGAGAAGACATCTTTTTACCTAAGTGTAAAAGTGTCCTTAGCATAGGTGTTTGTTGGGTTTTTATGCTTGTTCTCCATTTTTTCTAGGGTACCCTAATGCTAAGTATGGTGGGGATGAAAATTCTTCAATTTGAATGGCAAGGATAGGGGAAAGGCTAGGGTTTTCAATTAAGAAATAAGGGAGAGATGGTGGCTACTTTAAGGAGTTGGGTTAGGTGGGGGATGCCTACTTTATAGGAAGGGTCGTCTCCACCTTCAAAGATCATTGGAGATTAAAAAAATAGGAAAGTGGGGTGGGGTAAGATAAGAGAGAGAGGGAGAGAATGAGGTGGAGAATTGTGGTTGGTTGGGATAGGAGTAAGGAAAGAAGGTGAGAGAAAAGTGGGAGGAAAGTGAGGTGTAGGAAAAACTTATGAAATAGAGGTGAGATGGAAAATTTTGATTGGTTAATTGGTTTCCTACAGTCTAAGGATTGGTTGGGTGGTTAGGATAGGAGTTTAGGAAGGTGAAAGATTTATGGCATGGTAGGACTCTTGAATGGAAAGTCAAATTCATGGTGGTCTCTGGTGGTGAGGTGGAAAGTGATAAAAGGTGGGAAAAACATAAAAATTGGAAGCCTCTCATCCTATTGGTCCATATGCCAACATATCATAAAATATTTTTCTTAATTATATTCAAAATATCACTTTAAATCTCATGGATAATCATCTTGAATTTCATCCAATCCTAGCCTTCCATTTAGCTTAGCCTGATAGCTTAGATGGCTAACTTTGAAGGCTTCATTGACTAGACTTCATGGCTGGCTTTGGTAGCTTTCTTGACTTCATCCCTTGACTTGAGTGGCTTCTATAGTTTGGCTAGAATTCCTTAGCTTGCCGCCTTTTCTTATGGCTTATATGGCTAGGGTGGCTTAAGTGGCTTCCATGCAAAGGTGGTTGGAATGCATAGCTTACTTCATGGGCCCACTTTGGCCATCTTTAACTCCTACAATTGCATCCATTACTAGTCCACAAGATGATCTTGACCTTTGATTTCAAGTTGAAGTGATGATTTTAAGGCTTTGACTCTATTTTGATCTTGATCTTCAATTTCATCTAATCGATCTCGCCCATAGAATCACCATCTTACATCTTACAAAAAGTAAAAAACCCTAATTAAATCCTAGAAGAAAATGATTAATCACATGCATACCTTGGATTAGCTTTTGGACCTACAAAATATCAAATTATGCTTCATTAGGTCAGGCATGCATGTGTTACAAATTTTGATCTAAAACTCCTAATTTATCCCTATAAGTTGTAACATGTGGGTAACTAATTGAGTAGTTTTTATGCAAAACATACAAAAATCAATTTTCAAGAAAATGATACAAGGTGCTACTCTCGTAGGTACTCACAATTGTATTTAGCACATGCAATAAGCCCTTAAACCATTAGGTTACCTATAGTGGACGAGTTATGCTTTGTGAGGGTTTGCAGTGAACATACCCACAGAATTCCTTAAGGTTCATTCCTTAGCGATCCACTAGTTTTTTTACAACTTAATTGTAATGACCCCAATTTTTGTAATATTAAAATCCCATGAAAAGTTCAGTTTTAAAGATAAGGGCATTTTGGTCATTTCACTAGTCTCCTTGACTAACCCCAGAAACTTGGTCCTAAAAATGGTACCATTAGATGTGTCTCAGGAAAATGAATCCAGCAAGACCAAAATCACCCAAAACGAAGTTAAAATGAGCAAGTTATGGCCCTTTGAAGTTCAG
The DNA here is from genome assembly GCA_035236585.1 of Warburgia ugandensis. Taxonomy (NCBI): domain Eukaryota; kingdom Viridiplantae; phylum Streptophyta; class Magnoliopsida; order Canellales; family Canellaceae; genus Warburgia; species Warburgia ugandensis. The sequence goes on along the minus strand of CP141126.1, from coordinate 67,258,670 downwards.
GGGCAAAACTATAATTTTTACAAAAACGGGTTTTAGCTGCAAAACACAGGGGCCCGTTTTGATACGGGCACCCTTCATCTTCCACCTCCTAGAGAGTTCTAGAACAGCGGTGATTGGAGGAGAAATCACCGCCATTCTGGAGGTTTCTCCACCGCCATTCAAAGGCAATGAGAGCCCCCTCCAGAACCCTCTCTTAGCTCTATAAATAGAGCTCTTGGGCGCCTCTAATGGCAGCCCAAAACGTTGAAGAAAACCCATCATGGAGCAGTGACCTAGAGGAGAAAACAAGGAGAAAAACCCAGCAACGAGCCAGGTACGCCCAAAATCCCTCAAAACCCATCTCCACCATAGTTCCAAGATTAATTTCCCTAGGTTTTTGCATGAAAAACCATGCAAAACGGAGCCCGGGAGAGCCACCAAGGACCCAGGGACGTTCCCTGGGCCGCACTGGTTTGACAAGGGTCAAACCAAGGTGTCCTAAGGATGCCCCGGTCCCCCAGACGACGAAACGTTCCAGTCGGAACGTCCTACATCGACCCCAGTTTGAAAAATCAAATGGGCGCGTCCAGGGATGCGCCCGCAAAAGGGACAGTCGGGCGGAAAACCCAGCATGTCTGCAGACACGCCAGTTGAGGTGCATGCTGCAGACGTGCAGCACGCTAGCAGTGCGTCGTTTTTTCGTTCCTTAAGGAAGCCAGGGCGCACGTTGCAGACGCCCAGCGCCCTAGCATTCCGTCTTTTTATTTTTAAGACTCCTATGTACGTACGACACTAAAATGCTTATAACTTGAGATCTAGAGCTTCGATTGAGGTGCTGCAAAAAGTGTTGTGTCCGTGTCGACGACACAGACACATCCAAGCTATAAAATCCCTAATCAAGGTCCAATAAAAGGTGGGCATGACCCTTAGAATAGGATGGTGGCTCGTGGCCACTAGAACTTTGGAAAACTGAGGATACCAAGGCCCAATTAGGATCGTAGGACACCCATAAGCATAAGCATGGACCCTTAATGCCTAATTAATAAGACCAATTACTCTAAAACCCATAAAAGATAGGCCAAACTAACCTTGATTCCCCAAACCATGATCAGGAGCGTCCGAGGACAAAAGGGTTAGCGTGACCTAGCTAGGTAGGTGCTCTATCACTATTAGATTCTTTTAAAAGATCTATTATTGTTTTGAGAACATATGTTATAAGTATATGACTTGTTTAGCATGACTTGGTTCAGCATGCATGTGATAAATGTTTTGTACATAGATATGTTTCGTAAATGATTGCATATACATTATGATCCTATGTCCCTAAGTCGAAGTGTCATATGCCCCATGGAGGTATATGATCCTGTGTCCCTAGGTACTCGGGGACCACACGGCGGTGAGGTCGTGGGCATAGTGGGACCCTATGGTTTCATGGATTTATGTGCATTGCATATGGCATGATATAAGGTTAGTCGACCATACTATGATAGATATCTATGAGTTGGATTCAGTTGAGCATCTGATGCATATTTTTATGATTATGATATATGATACTTTCGACTTGGATTATGATATTTCTTTAAGTCATCAGTATTCTGATTTGATAGTGGCTTTTAATATCAATATTGAACGTGATTATTCGAACACCATGCATATGTTTTTATGAGCACATGATTTTAAACATCGCATGCATTATAAAACTAGTAGTGATAGACTCCTACTGAGTATAGTATATACTCACCCTATCCTTAACATTTTTCAGGATAATTCCATCCACGAGTAGAGGATATCTATGTTAGTGCCACGAGCAAGTGAATAAAAAAGGAAACAATTATACATGTAAGTAAACTCTCTACCCTTTGGACATGTATTTGTATTTAATTATAGTTGGGCTGTGTGCTGTGATTGGATAGACCTAGGGAAAAGCATTTGTGATTTCTAAAGCTGTTCAAAAACTACATTAGTTGTTGTGAAAACAAATGACACTCGGGGTTTTCAAGATGAATTCCAAATAAAAGATTTTTCTGCTGCATTGCACTGTTTTTTTCAAATCGGGATCCCACCTTAGGAATTTAGATTTTTCATTTAAAAATGCATGAGAAAACCCGGGTCGTCACATTAATACAGAAGATTGACAATTTTACAAATCATACACATACTAAAGACATTTCATTCTAGTTATTTCTTGAAGTGTATGTGTGCAATCATATAAGTCATGACTTCTAACTTGATATGCTTAAATTCTAATGAAATATGTCTTGACCTAAAATCCTCACAGTTATACTTTTAGATAAGGGTTTAAACATATTTCTCTCATTATGTGACTAGATTCTACAAAGCTAATGGTTCACATAAATTTTCAAGTATCAAAGAGACAAAGGAAAGTGATCCTTAAGAATAGATGTCATTACCATGAATATTAGGGGTAGTTTACTTTATCTCATTTTTATCTCCTCTTTAAGGCTATGTTCCACCTAAGATCCATAGATCTTTAACTAGGATGAAACATAGGCTTGCATGGGGTTCTAAAAAGAATGGTATAAGGATTTCAAAGGTTCAAAATTGAGTGAGGTCCTCTTTTTTTATTATTGGACAACTATTCTTTGAGTGTATTGAGGTGAGTTTCCTTTGCATTCTCGTCTTTCACTTTGTCTCTTCTTTTTTTTTATACTTATTTCTTTTCACTTTTATTTTTGTTTTGGCTTCTTTGGAAAAAACTGCTAATTTTCTCACTTCTTTGACTTTTTGTCCTCTTTTGAACTTCTCTACTCATTTTGAAAATGAGTAGTGGTTATTTATTTTACTAATTTTTCTAGGTTAAGTTGAGTGAGGTTAAGAAAGAAAGGATTATAATAGGCTCAAAGGTTAACTAGTGGTCTGGAATATACTAGGTAGGCTTTATGTCTCTAGGTTGAACAAAGTGGCCTATATCATTTCCTAGGCTTTCTAAAGCCTATCAGATTCAATAAATATTTTTAAAATAAAGATATTACTCTTATTTATTATTGATTGTTACCAAAACAAGGATAATAGGATCACACTAAGTTATGTACACTGGTGAAACTGTGAAATTACTTATAACTCTAAAAAAAAAAGGATAGTTTTTAAGCTCATTGGGTTATAGGTCTCCACTGATTTTCTAGGGTCTCTAAGTCACACCTCTCTATTAGTCTTGACTATGTGCTATGTGTAAATAATTTTTGAGAATTAGCTTTCATAAAATGCTTCAACACATGACTAATATGAAAAACTTGTTAGATTTTTTCCCATTATGAGGGGAAAACAATAGGATCAGTAAATTCTAAACATCCAGTTCTTATCATAGTAAGGGAACTCTTCCCAAAACATTTTTCTTTCTTTTTTTCAAAAAGCTCAAGAAAATTCAAAATCTCAATATGCATTTACACCCCTTAACCTAAATGAAACATTGTCCCCATTGTTTGAAACAGACGATTCTATATGACAATGGAAAGATGTAGAAGATGGAGATCTTAAGAAGAAAGAAAACATCAAGGTTGCCTCCTATGGAGCACTAAGTTTTACATCTTCATACAAACATAATGATGAGTGTAATGATGGTAATCTAAGGTGTGTTATGATAATGAGGTGTCTCTAACAATATCTCATCAATCTCAGGATTAGGAATTTCTAAGAAAGATTTTAACCTCTGACCATTGACTTTTTGGATTTCTCCATCCTTCCCAATCTCAATGGCCCCATGAGGATAGACTGTGCATACCATATAAGGTCCCGTCCATCTAGATCTGAGTTTGCCTGGGAATAGATGCAATCTAAAGTTATATAATAAGACCTTTTATCTAGGTGTGAAGGATTTCCTTAAGATTTGGTGATCATTTGTAACCTTCATCTGGTCTTTGTATATTTGTGCAGAGTCATATGCATCTTTCCTCAACTCTTCCAACTCATTGAGTTGGAGTTTTCTGTAGGTCTTAGTAGAATCTAAGTCAAAATTAAGCTTTTTATAGCCCAATATGCCTTGTGCTCTAACTCTACTAGTAAGTGGCAGGCCTTACCGTAGACAAGGTGATAAGGTGGCTATAACCTAATGAGTATCTTTAAGTCTCATAGACTAGTCTTTCCTACTTGGATTGACTGTCTTTTCTAGTATCAACTTGATCTCCCTATCCGATACCTCTACTTGGCCATTGGTCTGAGGGTGGTAGGGGTGGCTATCCTATGGTTGACACCATAGTTTTTCTTTAAATTCTTAAACACTATATTACAAAAGTGTTTTCCCCCATCAATTATTATGGCTCTTGGAGTGCCAAACCTTACAAAGATGTTTTATTTTAAGAATTTTACCACAAGTTTGTGGTCATTGGTTTTGTAGGATATAGCCTCCACCCACTTGGACATGTAATGCACCCTCACTAAGATGTAAAGATTTCTAAAACAATTAGGAAAGGGTCGCATGAAATCTATGCCCCAAACATTGAATGGCTCTACAATAAGGATTGGGTTTAAGGGCATCATATCAAGAACCGTCCTATATTTTTAAAAGAATATAAGATAGTTTACAAAAAACCATATTATGTTAATAATATGAGACGGTTCCTATATAAAATTTTTATAAGACGGTTATATTGAAAACATGTTATATTATTAATAATATAAGATGGTTTTAAAAATAATATTATATTTTTCATGTCTTATAAGTTGAAGTTCTCAATTGACTCTTAGCATTTTCGATGAAAACTCAAACATTGGGTTAGATTTACATGCACATTGTCCTAAACATGCATTTCCTCAATTGATATCGGTTGGGTAGTGTTCATTCTTGTACTTGGTCATATGTTTACTTTATTTGATGTTTATGGCTATAAAATTCCTTTTATTTTTTCTTCTTGCATTTGTGTGATATATTCATATATATGTATGGATTACTGTGAACTTTTATGTGTATGGATTAGTCATGTTTGCTTCATTCTTACCTTTTCCAATCCTGGACTTGAATGTTGACTCCTCTAATATGTATTAAAATTATGTCTATATACGTGTGTGTGTGTGTGTGTGTGTGTGCATGTGTGTGTTAACTATGTACATTTTATGTACACACCATGTATTTGGTTAAATGCCTATCCCATATTGTTGTTATAATCTTTTCATGTCTAGAAAGTCTTCTCACCCTTGGACAAAATGGACAAATATGCTTGGATGCATGTGAAAAGATGATCAAGGGAATATGAGGAGGGAATAGAAGAGTTCATTGAGTTTGCACTTGTGGCAGGTGGTGATTGTAATCTAATACGATGTCTATGTTTGAGATGTGGAAACTTAAAAAAGGTTACTATTGGTGAGTTGAGAGAACATTTGTGCTTCAATGGAGTTGATGAAAGCTATCATCCCTATATGTGGCATGGAGAGGAAATACCTCATACGCCCTCGACAATGGTTGAATGTGTATATGAAATAGAAACCACTCTAGGAAGTGGTGAAGGTAGTAGGACAACTGCACCTATGTTTCAAGATGTATACAATGACTTTTAAGATGACCTAATACAATTTTAGACTGCATTGGAGGAAGCCGATAAGCTATTGTACGTTGGGTGTACAGATTATATCAAGTTGCCTGTAGTGGTAGAACTTTACAATGTGAAGTCAAGATTTAGTATTTCAGATTATGGTTTTACAGAATTATTGAAAGTCATTGGTAAAATGCTGGCCAAGGAGAACAAATTGGTTAGGTCGACATGGGAGGCAAAGAAAACCTTGGCCACACTAGGCTTAAAGTACGAAAAGATACATGTGTGACCCAATGACTACATTTTGTACATAAAGGAGCATAAAGACAAAATTATATGTCCAATTTATGAACATTTAATATGGAAGATGAGGAAGAATTCAAGTGATCGGCAAGTGAGAGATATCCTTGCAAAGATCCTATGGCATTTTCCCCTTATTCCAAGATTCCAAAGAATGTTTCATATTAAAGAAACTAGTATGGCAGGCCAAGGAAAGAGTGGGTGATAACTACTTACGCTATCTAGCATATAGCCTTGTGTGGATGCTTGTAGACTTCATGTGGCCTGATTTTGGAGAACCCAGGAACCTACAACTTACAATGTCTATAGATGGGATTAATCCTCATGGTTCTATGAGTAGTATGTATAGTTGTTGACCTCTTATAACAATTTGTTGCAACCTTTCACCATTGTTATGCATGAAGAGGAAGTTCAAGATGTTAACTATGTTAATATCGGGTTCCAAGAAACTTGGGAATGACATCCACATGTACTTGGCTTTATTGATCAATGACCATAGGACATTCTACAAAGTAGGGGTTGAATCTTATAATGCATACAAGAAAGAGACACTCTGCCCAAAGGCTGTACTACTATGGACAATAAACAACTTTCCTGCATACGATAATTTTGCTAGATGCATAGTAAAGGGATACAGTGCCTGTCCTATTTGTAGTGACCAAACATGTGCCACATGACTTCAACATGGTAGGAAGATGGCATTCCTAGGAACAAAAGATGGTTGCATAGAAACCATCCAAAGCATCTTAAAAAGGGGGAATTTGATGATAGTGTGGAGACTAGGACACCTCCAAAGAGGTTGACTGGATGACAAGTATTAGGACAAGTTGAGAACCTTAATGTATGATGGGGGAAGAAGAAGAAGTCAACTTTGCATAAAAATGAAAGCAACTCTAAAAGATGTTGGAAGAAGAAGCCAATATTCTTTGAAATTGTACACTAGAAATCCCTACACATGTGACATATGCTTATTGTCAAGCACATTGACAAGAATGTCTATGAAAGCTTGACTAGTACCTTACTCAACAAGCCGAAAAAAACAAAGCACGGACTTGTAGCTTGAATGGATCTCATGACAATGGGTTTCAAGAGAAGGTTGAATCCATAGGATAGGGGCAGCTGAGGAACATACTTGCCTAAAGAAAATTATATGCTTAGCAAAGAGGAGAGAAGAATAGTGTGTATAAACCTGTCAGATATCAAAGTTCCTTATGGGTACTCTTCAAGCTTTAGAAACATAGTCTTCATGGAAGAGCTAAAACTATTGGGGATGAAGTCTTATGTTTATCATGCCTTGATGCAACAACTTCTACCCATAGCAATATGTTCAGTGCTTCCAGATAAAGTGAGAGGATTTATTACTAAGCTCTTCTACTTTTTTAATGCTTTGTGCAAGAAGGTGGTGGATACTTCTAAATTATAAGAAATCCATGAGCATTTAGGGACAACCTTATTCAAGATTGAGACAATCTTTCCACCATCCATCTTCAATATCATGGTACACTTAAAAATGCACCTCATTGATGAGATTAAGTTGTATGGACCTATTTATTTGCAATGGATGTACACATTTGAAAGGTACATGATGGTGTTCAAAGGGTATGTCTAAAATCATAATAAGTCGGAGGGGTGTATTGTCGAATGTTACATTGTAGAAGAAGCAGTCGAGTTTTGCACTAAGTATTTATTAGGAGTTGATGGTATTGGAATCCTAAGAAAGAAACATTCATGTGCATTAATTGATACAAGAGTTGGTGAACCTTAATTAAGTGGTCATGTGTCGACCATTGATCGTAAGGAATGCGAGAAGGTACACCTTTATGTCTTGCAGAATATTAATGTTGATGAAGTTCTGTCATACATTGAGTACATAATTAATGTTCTCTCTTTGGTTTCTTTCACATTAATTAATTGAATCATTAATATTGCTGAAGTTGAGGCATATATATGTGTATAATAAAGGGTATGTACGTAATGTTCTATTATTAACATTAGCCATGTTATATAAGTTTCAACTCTGATCATTGTGTAGTATACACATGGACTTCCTAAAACAGAGGGATCTAAGAGATGCATAGAAAGAGAAGTGGCTAAAAGATAAGCATTGTCATTCCTTCACGACTTGGGTTGGATGGAAATGGAACCTCGACTAGAAGTAATAAAGTATGCTGGATACGCCATTAATGGTTATTGCTTTCACACAAAAGACTATGATAAGTTAAGAAGACAACAAGGTAGTGGTGTTATCTTAGTTGTTAAAGCTACTTTCTTTTCCAAGTCAAAGGACAACCCAATTGTAGCTAACAATACTTATTATGGGGTTATACATGAGATATGGGAGTTGGATTATACCTGGAGAACGATGGTTGTGTTTAAGTGCGACTGGGTCGAACACAACAATGATAGCATAAGAACTAATGCCCTCGACTTGACATTGGTTGACCTCAATAAGAGTGGCTATCAAAATGACTAGTTTATTTTGGCATGTCAAGTAAAACATGTATTTTATATATAAGATGGACATGATATGAAATGGTCAACTATTTTATTAACCTCCTCAAGAGATTTCTATGATGAAGATGACCTAGTGACACAGCAATTGATTACCCTTCATCAATCAATCTAATCGAGGAGAGTGAGATGGATTATGTACATGAAGCTGGTGAGGAGGGTGCATGGATGGAATCAATTGCATATGAGGTGACAAATTAAAGTGTTTGCATCATGTGATGTATGAAAAATGATTTAATTAATCAATTTAAGTTTACACATCATATGTCATGCCAAACACTGGTTAAACATCAATGAAATAAATGATGTGGTTATTAATATGCCAGCTTTTATTATTTAAACAAAAATTTAGGTGCAGGAATGTATCAGTACAAAAGTGAACCTTTAATATAGGTTGGTTTTTTAAGAGAAAAGGAAGAGGAGGAGAGGAGAGGAGAGGAGAAAAAAAGAGAAGGAGATAAAGAGGGAAGAAGAAGAAGAAATGGGAGAGCAAGAAGAGAGAAATCAAGCCCCTGCCCCCATACAAATGTTTCAAAACCCCCAAAACCCTTGAGGAGAAGAAGAAGAAGAAGAAGAGGAGAGGAGAAAGAGAGAGAAATAAAGAAAGATGGAAGAAGAAGAAATAGGAGAAGAAAAGAGGAAGAGTAGAGGATAGAAATCACACCCCCCTTGGCCCTTCCCCACCCCTACAAAATTTTCATACCAAAACCCTCAAGGAGAAGAAGAAGAAGAAGAAGAAGAAGAAGAAGAAGAAGAAGAAGAAGAAGAAGAAGAAGAAGAAGAAGAAGAAGAAGAAGAAGAGGAAGAGGAAGAGGAAGTGGAGAGGAGAGATTTCATGTGCTCCCCCTCCCCTACCCTCATAAATTTTTCAAACTTAAAACCCTTGAGGAGAGGAAGGACGAGGAGTAGAAGAAGAAGAAGAAGAAAGATGAAGAGGAGAGGAGGTTGGATAAGTTTTCTCTCATCAAGATCTCTCTCATTTCTTGATTTTATGCTTCTTTAATGCTCGTAAATGGTTAAAATTGATCATTCTAGATGTAATACATTGAGTTTAAAAAGACTCACATTTTAGATTATGATATTTCATACAAGAATCATACAAAATGTTGCTTTAATATGTGTTTGAATGGTAACATTATCATCCATTTTTTACTATATATGTTTTGGATTTTTTGCTTCTTCAATGCTTGTAAATGTTTAAATTGATCATTTGAGATAGAATACATTGAGTCTAAGAAGACCCATATTTTAAAATTTGATGTTTCATTCAAAAAGGCATGTGAATTGTCGCTTGAATTATGCTTGTTGTAATAGTCATTTAGATGGTAACATTACCATGCATTTTTTACTATATATATTCCTGATTTTTTGCTTCTTTAATGCTTACAAATGCTTAAAATTGACCATTTCAGATAGGATACATTGAGTCTAAGAAGTTCCATGTTTTCAATTTTGATGTTTCATTCAAAATGACATGCAAATTGTTGCTTGAATTATGCTTTTGAATGGTAACATTACCATGCATTTTTTACTATATATGTTCTTGATTTCCTACTTCTTTAATGCATGTACATGGTTGAAATTGATCATTCTAGATAGAATACATTGAGTCATTCAAGAAGGCATGCAAATTGTTGCATGAATATGGGTTTAAATGGTAACATTACCATGCAATTTTTATGATATATGTTCCTAATTTCCTGCTTCTCTAATGCTTGAAATTGAAAATTTTAAATAGAATACATTGAGTGTGGGAAGTTCCATGCTTTAGATTTTAATGTTTCATTCAAAAAAGCATGCAATTTGTTGCTTATCGTATGCTTGTTGTAATTCGTGTTTGAATGGTACCATTACCATGTGCTTTTTACAATATATGTTCCAAATTTTTGGCATCTTTAATGCTTCGAAATACTTGAAATTGATCATTCTAGATAGAATACATTGAGTCTAAGTAGACCCATGTTTTAGAATTTGATGTTTCATTCAACAAGGTATGCAAATTGTTGCTTGAATACGCGTTTAAATGGTAACATTACCATGCATTTTTTACTATATATATTGCTGATCTTCTACTTCGACATTACTTGAAAATGCTTGAAATTGATTATTCTAAATAGAATACACTGTGTAAGAAGACCCATGTTTTAGATATTGATGTTTCATTCAAAAACGCATGCAAATTGTTGCTTGAAGTATGCATTTGAATGATAACACTACCATGCATTTTCTACTATATATGTTCTTGATTTTTTGCTTCTTTAAAGCTTATTAATGATTGAAATTGATCATTGTATATAGAATATATTGAGTGTAAGAAGGCTCATATTTTTACATTTTGACATTTCATTCAAATTGGCATGCAAATTATTGCTTGAAGTATGCTTGTTGTAATATGTGTTTGAATAGTAACATTACCATGCATTTTTTACTATATATATTTCTATTTTTCTGCATCTTTAATGCTTGTAAATGCTTAAAATTGATAATTCTAGATAGAATACAATGATTCTAAGAAGACCCTTGTTTAAGATTTCAATGTTTCATTCAATAAGGCAAGCAAATTATTGATTGAAGTATGCTTATCGTAATACACATATGAATGGTAACATTAACATGCATTTTTTACTATATATGTTCCTAATTTTCTGCTTCTTTAATGCTTGTAAATGTTTAAAAACGATCATACTAGGTAAAATACATTGGGTTTAAGAAGAACCATGCTTTACATTTCGATGTTTCATTAAACATGCATGCAAATTATTGCTTAAATATGCATTTGAATGGTAACATTACCAAGCATTTTTTACTATATATGTTGCTAATCTTCTACTTTTTAATGCTTGTTAATGCTTGAAATTGATTGTTCTAAATAGAATTCATTGAGTGTAAGAAGTCCCATGTTTTAGATATTGGAGTTTCTTTCATAAAGGCATGCTAATTGTTGCTTAAAGTTTGCTTGTTATGTAGAAATGAATGGTAACATTAACATGCATTTTTTACTATATATGTTCCTAATTTCCTACTTCTTTAATGCTTGTAAATGCTTGCATTTGGTCATGATAACATTACCATGCACCTTTTATTGTATATGTTCCTAACTTTAATACTTGTAAATGAATGAAATTTATCATTTTAGATAGAATACATTGAATTTAAGAAGTCCAATATTTTACATTTTGATGTTTCATTCAAAAATGTATTCAAATTGTTGCTTGAGTATGCACCCGAATAGTAACACTACTATGCAATTTTTACAATAATTGTTCCTCATTTTCTACTTCTTTAATGCTTGACATTGATCATTCTAGATAAAATGCGTTGAGTCTACGAAGACCCATGTTTAAAATTGTGACACCGAGGTTTTTCCCAAAAACTTTTCCTATTTATTTTCAAAAGGTGGCATGCCTCTAATTTTAAAATTCAAAAATAGCGGAAGATAGTTTTCTTTGAAATTTATTTTTCCAAAAACCCGAATGTCACCTCAACTACCATACTATACATAATATAGTTTTTATAGAAGATAGACATACATTTTATGGAACAACAGGACCCATCTGGTGGTTCACATACACAGCCCCTATAATCATTATATTAAATGTCCAAGTAGCATAATCCAAATAACTATCTACACCATACAAAAACTTTAACAAAATATATACCTGAGAGGAGAAGTATGGTTGTTGAACTCCTCTTCCTTGTGTATGTCTTCTCCTATCTGTCTGTATCTGAGATATTGTAAACATAAACATTTACAATATCTCAGCAAGTTATGCTCAGTAGGGGAGAGTTAAGAAAACATGTTAATTAGATATGAATTAAGAATTTTACATCAATTAAAATATTCAATTATCTGCAAGCCATTGATAAAGCAGCTAATTATAATTCTTTTTCATCATATGAATATAATAATCACTCTTTAGAGATTACCCTTTGCATGTTATAAGTATTTCACTCCTATTTTAAATATTTATCATTATCATTTTTTATATAATAACATACTCCAATTCTATGAGCTATACTCTGCATAATATATCTACCCATTCACTTCTCCATACGAAGTTATGAACATAGTCCATAAGTTTTATAACTTCCATTCCCAGACAATACTGGGTCCCATACATATACCCCTTACCATATGAGGTTCATAAAACTCCAGCCGTTGATGGTAACATCATCCAAGGCATTTCATCATGCTATGGAATTATACTATGCCTATCATATGTGCATAATAATGTAAAATATATTAGGACTACTATGCTGCAGTCTCAATCCATACAGTGCGCCCAGATAACAACATAACAATCCAGTGAGACTAATTGTGGAAATAACAAAATCCATGTCCACATGGGGGGACCATGGCTGTCACAATGGTGGCCTTTGTAATAACCCCAATTTTTGTAATTGATTGAGAAAATCAATAAAGTTTGAGTTTTAGAAATTTTGGGCTTAAATATTAGGGTTATTTAGAATGTACTTCTTATAGAAGTATAATCAAGGGATAAGAGATGTATAATTGAAATTGAACTCAGTGAACCCTTCAAAATGACTATAAGCACGACAAATTCTGAATTCGGATGAAAAATTCTTAATTTTCTTTATTTTATGGACAAAAGGGTAAAATAGTAATTTTACCCATAATCAAGATTTGAGACATCAAAATTTAGAATGTGCTGAGAAATACGAATCCAACACCACTAAATACGCTCAATTCCTAGATCATGGGAATAAACCCTAATTTTTATACATAAAGGGCAAAAATAGTCTTTTTACACTATATGGGGCTCACAAGGGACCTAAAAAGGAATCCAATGACCAGCCCACATGAAATCATAGGTCAAACCCCTACCAGCTAGTAGTGGAGAAAAAGGTGGAGGTGGAGAATCCAATGCTAATTAAAAAATAAAAAATAAACCATAATCATTACACATAATCATAAAAAAAAGACCCAAAATGCCTATAAATACACCCCCAAAAATTCTCTAAAAATGTCCATAAAATTCCCATGAAATTATCTTGATTTTTCCTATAAAACCAAACATAGATCCATTCCCAAAATCCCAAAACTCCCAAAAGATCTCTCTCTTTCATTTTCTCTCTCCTCTCTCTAGATTGGAACAAGAGACCTAAATTCAATTCGACACTCTGTTCAAGATCAAATATCACATATCTCATCATATAAAATTTCCTACCATACCTTAGCTACAAAACGCCCAAAGAAATTTCAAGATCCAACAGTTTAAACAACAAAAATCACAATACAAGTGGATCTTGGGCTATCTTATCATCAAAACTGTCATTCCCTTAAATTGGACTATATAACCAACGTTTTTCTAAAATCAGGTAGGTGGAACTACTTCCTAGACATATTTATTGTTGTTTAATGAAATTTTTATTTTATTGTAATTTGATTTGGGTGAAAATTTGTAAAAATAAAGTAAAGATTAGAATCTTCAATTCATGATTATTGAGGGCTCAAATGGAAAATTTGACCCTACCAATCGATCCACAAGGGTCCAAAACCCCCAGGATAAAAGTTTCACAAAATTTTTATTAAGTTTTGGGCCCTCAATTGAGAGGGATTGATTGGATGGTCCAGAACAGACTGTTCAATCTCCTGCGCAGAAGCATCCGTCTTGCGTCCCGGTGATGGGTGCATGACAACCATTCCGTCCACCTGAACGTTCTGTCCAAATAATCTGGGCCGTCCATTCTGATGGGCCCAGATCAAATATGGACCCTAGGAAGGACTATGAACTTGTGGACTCAATTCAGGAGTCATATGAACTCCAAATTGAGATCGGAAAGAAGCTATGAAAAGCTTACAACCTCTAGTTTCTTATGAAATGATAAAATATAGAAAATATCTTATGAAACTTTTTGTATTTAGGAAATAAGTTTCTAATTTTCAAGATCTGAGGTGATCAGATCTTGGTAATTTATTTTAATAATGATATACTATTAAAATAAAGTGATATCTATGGTTTATTTGGCCATATCTGAGATATATTAAGGGTTCTACCCATTATGGTAGAAAAACCCTAAAAATACAAAGGGACCCACTTGATCAATGAGATCAAGTGTGATCAGATCCTTGGGATGGATTTAATGAATGTTAATATGATGAAATCTAGGGAGATCATGGATTGAATATAACAAAAATAAGGCAATATGATCTTTGGACCTTAATGAAGAAAAACCCCTAAATGTAATTAAAACCCTTGATTAAAAGGAAAGATCTAAGATCTAATTGTTGGATCATAAGTAAAGGTTTCTAAAAATATTAATGTAATTAATTTCATTTTCTATTAATTGATAATAGCATTTTAAATGTGATTTATGTTATAAAGCATGCTAGTGCAACTTTTAGACTTTAGCATGATATGTGATTAGATTGTTATAATAGGTTGTTAGATTTAATTATCTTAGGGGCATGTTAGTGTGATTTTATGCAAGTGTAACTTAGGATCATGTTAGTACGATTTCATGCCATTGTAACTTAGGACCATGCTAGAATTTCATGTAAGATTATACTATAGTATGAGATTGTACCTTAGGTCCATGTTAGTTTAAATTGAGTTATTAAGGTATATTAGTTGAGAATCATGCAACTATAATTTTAAGTACCATGTATCATTATCATTGAGTTGTTCAATTATGTAGCTTTATGCTTTGAATTTATAATTCATTTATAGTTACATTTCATTAGTAGATCTACTTGTTATGAGATAAAGAGCATAAAACACCAAAAATGGAATCTAATGAGAAAGTAGAGTGTCATGACACAAATAAGAGTGGATTGTTTTGGACTTAATTACTAAGGACTATAGTTAGTAGGACAATATATGGATTATCAAATCCTTGGCCCAAACTAGGAGAATAATAAACCCCATGAATGACATTGTAAATGTTCATGGACTTAATTAAAATAAATTAGAAAGAGTACTTAGGGTCAACATGCTTATAGGAACCTTATGAAAGGTTGAGCTAAGGTCACTCTAGTGAATGTTGAACATAGTGGTTAAGGGGGTTGTCTAATAGAGCCTCACTCTTCCCCTACCTTCCGTTGATGTTTGTGAGGTCTAAATGCCTCCTTACATGAGCATTGAAGCAACCACTTTGTGTTCACCCATTCAGCTAGTAAGCCTTAGCCAATTGAAAATAAGAGGAGTAGTCTAGACTTAGGCTGAAATAAGTTACCTTCAACTAGCAAAACATTAACTGGTTGAATGATAATAGTAAGAGCATAAAAGGTTAGTAAATTATCTAACCCTAATAAAAACTATAAGTAAGATAAGGATGATCAA
This sequence comes from Warburgia ugandensis, assembly GCA_035236585.1. Classification (NCBI taxonomy): domain Eukaryota; kingdom Viridiplantae; phylum Streptophyta; class Magnoliopsida; order Canellales; family Canellaceae; genus Warburgia; species Warburgia ugandensis. The sequence goes on along the minus strand of CP141126.1, from coordinate 67,243,093 downwards.
ACGAGATCCATTAGATCTTGAATGATCATGAACAATAAGAATAAGAATATTGTATTGTATATAATATGCATGTTTATTAGTATGCATGTTATAGATCAAATCTTGTTCATTAGATTAGATAATCAAAACCCTTGATCAAAGATGATTCAAGGAAGAAAACCATGATCATCCTCCTTAGGGATGATCCAATAACCGAACTCAGATAAAAGAAGAACTAGATGATAAAAGATCTAAGACCTTGATCTTTATCAACAAGTATAGATTATTGATCAAAAGGATCTATGAAAGATCAAGATCAAGGAGATGGACACACAAAGACTCAGAGATAGAAAATACTTAGATACAAATGATTTAAATATCATTCTAAACATTAGATCTAGTGATCAATAGGATTGTTCATAATTTATATGTATTGACATTATGTATAGATGTACAGATTACATACATCAGTCAGGATCATGGAAGATCTGGGAAAAGGAATCACTACTTGAAGGTAGGAAGATTTGATGAATGCATTTACATGGGATGTACATGATTGAACCCATGATCTTATGTTGACAAGAGTAATGTTAATGCTTGTATTAAATCCCTTGAAACCCTTATGATCCAACCAAATACATATAAAATCGTTAAGGACTAGACTCTAAGTGAATAGGGAACTAGAAGATATTTCAGCCTTAAGTAAACAGACAAATTGTCCGATATGTATGAAATCTATTTTACATGCAAGCTTGGAGGCTTGTGATTCTGTTTTAATAGGCATAAGCCTGGGGGATGCTATGCTAGAGGAGTTATGAGGGTTTGGCCACCCGCTTCTTGAAATTTGACGATTGATGATACCTTGCCCTATGAGAGGTTAAATGTCGGGTGGGGCAATTATGGGAAGGCCACCACTGTGAAAGTTCTATCCCCCCATATGGGCAGTGACATAATATTTTCTACCATGGTATCAATGCTGAACAGGACAGTTATCCAAGCGCGCTAGTATGGATTAGACCGCAGCATGGTTGCCCTTTGATTATTTTACACTATGATGCATATGAGAGTAGGCATAGTGAAATGCCTTATGTTTTAGCATAATGAAATGCTAGGTAATTGCATATTACCAATATTTCCCAAGAAGCGAAATTCCAGTGTAGGATTAGCTGAAATACTAAATTCTCATAATGGAGAGAATTGATCAACTTAGTTGGGAATGATATTTGACTACTTTCATAAATTTGACTGATTTACCCATGTGTGGCATGTATATATATGGATGTACATATATTACAAAGTAAAGAGTATAGACATGAATATGTTTAGGGATAACGGGATTATGAAGTATTAGAATTATATTGTCAATTATTATGCTTCTTGAATCCCCTACCCAGCGTTGCTTGCTAAGATATTGTAAATGTTGCAATGTTTACAATATCTCAGATACAAGGAATGAGAGTTAGGAGCTCAAGACAATAGAAGACTTGAAGAGAATAATCTTCAAGGCATACCCCTTGAATACATGTATTTTGCTTTGTTTGAGAGTATTATTTTGTAATGCGAGTTTCATTGTATGGTGAGCTTTGAGTTTTGGATTATGTAATTTGGATAAGTATTGTAATGGATTTGGTTGTACTGTGAACAACTTGATGGATTCTGGAATTTAATAAACGTATATTCCTTCAATGGAATTTTATCTTGTACAAAGTTCTACCTATGTTATATATGAAGTGATGACTTGGGTTTACAAAACAAGTTCTAAAGAAAAGAATTTTTGCTGCTTTGTTTTGCGAAATTTTTTTACTATTAAGGCCCCTACCTTTCAAAATATATTACAAAACATGTTACAAAAACCCAAGTCGTCATAGCCTTCCCATGATTACCCTACCCGACGTTTAGCCTCTCATTGGGCTTGGTATCAATCACATATATTTCAAGAAGTAGGTGGTCAAACCCTTGTAACTTCCCTAGCATAGCATCCCCAGTCCTAGCGCTGTGTAAAACAAAATCACAAGCCACCATGCTTGTATGTAAAATACTAATATACGGGCGGCTTGCCTGTCCATAATATATATATGAATATCTCATCATAATCATAGCATCCTCACTTATTAGGTGATTGTCTACCAAGGATGTAACGTAAAATCCTAGACTCATACATCGCATATGATGTAATGGTACCCATGTACCATAAATGTCTTTTTATCACAATAACAGTTATGATATTTCTAAGAATAGATTGTGTGTATCCAATAATGTCACTAGTAGGTATCAATTATGATGCACTTTTTACTATATATGTTCCATATTTTGTACTTCTTTAATTCTTGTAAATGCTTGAAATTGATCATTTTAGATAGAAAACATTGAAGCTAAGAAGACCTATTTTTTAGATTTCAAAGTTCCATTAAAAAAGGCATGCAAATTGTAACTTGAAATATGCTTGTTGTAATACACGTTTGAATAGTAACATTGCGTGCATTTTTTACTATATATGATCCTGATTTTTTGCTTCCTTAATGCTTGTAAATGCTTGAAATTGATCATTCTTGATGTAATACATTGTGTCTAACAAGACCACATTTTAGATTTTGAAGTTTCATTCAAAAAGGCATGCAAATTATTGCTTGAAGTATGTTTGTTGTAATAGACCTTTGAATGGTAACATTACCATGCGATTTTTACTATATATGTTGCTCATTTTATGCTTCTTTAATGCTTCTAATTGCTTGAAATTGATCATTCTAGATAGAATATATTGAGTCTAAGTAGACCCATGTTTTAGAATTTGATGTTTCATCCAGAAAGGCATGCAAATTGTTGCTTGAATACACATTTAAATGGTAACATTACCATGCATTTTTTACTACATATGTTGATGATCTTCTACTTCGTAATTACTTGTAAATGCTTGAAATTGATTATACTAAATAGAATATACTGAGTGCAATAAGTCCCATGTTTTAGATATTGATGTTTCATTCAAAAAGGTATGCAAATTGTTGCTTGAAATATGCATTTAGATGATAACATTACCATGCATTTTCTACTGTATATGTTCTTGATTTTTTGCATCTTTAAAGCTTATTAACGATTCAAATTGATCATTCTTGATAGAATATATTGAGTGTGAAAAGGCGCATATTTTTAAATTTTAACATTTCATTCAAATAGGCATGCAAATTATTGCTTGAAGTATGTTTGTTGTAATATGCATTTGAATAGTAACATTACCATGCATTTTTTAGTATATATATTTCTATTTTTCTGCATCTTTAATGCTTGTAAATGCTTAAAATTGATAATTCTAGATAGAACAAGCAAATTATTGATTGAAGTATGCTTATTGTAATACACATATGAATGGTAATATTACCATGCATTTTTTACTATATATGTTCCTAATTTTCTGCTTCTTTAATGCTTGTAAATGTTTAAAATTGATCATACTAGGTAAAATACATTGGGTTTGAGAAGAACCATGTTTTACATTTTGATGTTTCATTAAAAAATGCATGCAAATTATTGCTTAAATATGCATTTGAATGGTAACATTACCAAGCATTTTTTACTATATATGTTTGCTAATCTTCTACTTTTTAATGATTGTCAATGCTTGAAATTGATCATTCTAAATAGAATTCATTGAGTGTAAGAAGTCCCATGTTTTAGATATTGGAGTTTCTTTCAGAAAGGCATGCTAATTGTTGCTTGAAGTATGCTTGTTATAATGCACAAATGAATGGCAACATTACCAAGCATTTTTTACTATATATGTTCCTAATTTTCTACTTCTTTAATGCTTGTAAATGCTTGCATTTGGTCATTCAATATAGAATACATTGAGTCTAAGAAGGGCCATGTTTTACATTTTTAAGTTTCATTAAAAAAGACATACAAATTTTTGCTTGAAGTATGTTTGTTGTTATACGCATTGGAATGATAACATTTCCCTGCACCTTTTATTGTATATGTTCCTAATTTTTTGGTTCTTTAATACTTGTAAATGAATGAAATTTATTATTTTAGATAGAATACATTGAATTTAAGAAGTCCAACATTTCAGATTTTGATGTTTCATTTAAAAATGTATTCAAATTGTTGCTTGAGTATGCACCCGAATAGTAACATTAATATGCAATTTTTACTATAATTGTTCCTCATTTTCTACTTCTTTAATGCTTGACATTGATCATTTTAGATAAAATACATTAAGTCTAAGAAGACCCATGTTTAAAATTGTGACACCCTAGGTTTTGCCCAAAAATTTTTTTCGTTTATTTTCAAAAGGTGGCATGCCTCTAATTTTAAAATTAAAAAATAGCGGAAGATAGTTTTCTTTGAAATTCATGTTTTCAAAAACTCGAATGTCACCTCCACTCTCATACTATACATAATATAGTTTTTATAGAAGATAGACATACATTTTATGAAACAACAGGACCCACCTAGTGGTTCACATACACAACCCCTATAATCATTATATTAAATGTCCAAGCAGCATAATCCAAATAACTATCTACTCCATACAAAAACTTTAACAAAATATATACTTGAGAGCAGAAGTATGGTTGTTGAACTCCTCTTGCTTATATATGTCTTCCCCTGCCTATCTGTATTTGAAATATTGTAAACATAACATTTACAATATCTCAGCTAGCTATGCTTGGTAGGGGAGAGTTAAGAAAACTTGTTAATTAGATATGAATTAAGAATTTTACATCAATTAAAATATTCAATTATTTGCAAGTCATTGATAAAGTAGCAAATTCTAATTCTTTTTCATCATATGAATATAATAATCACTCTTTAGAGATTTCCCTTTACATGATACATGTAATTCACTTGTATTTTAAATAGTTATCGTTAACATTTTTCATATGATAATATACTCTAATTCTATGAGCCATACTCTACATAATATATCTACCCATTCACTTCCCCATACGAAAACTTTTATAAAACTACACCCTCCAAATAAATATACATATAGGACAATATCATATATATTGAAATCGTGAAAAGTCATAAAAAGTTATGAACATAGTCCATAAGTTTTACAACTTCCATTCCCACACTATACTAGGTCCCATACATATACCCCTTACCATATGGGGTTCATAAAACTCCAGCCGCAGATGGTAACATCATCCAAGGCATCTCATCATGCAATGGAATTATACTATAACACCCCTAATTTTTTGTTAGGAAATTAAATAAATAATGAAAAAGAGAATTTCAATGAAAATCAGGTTGGAATATTAGGTTTATGAAAAATGCACTTCTCATAGCAATGTAATCATGGTATGTGACATGTATAATTAAAAACATATTCAACGAACCCTTTAAAATGACTGTAAGCACGACAATTTCTAAATATGGATGAAAAATTCGTATTTTTCTTCATTTTCATGAATAAAAGGGAAAAATGGTAATTTTACAAATAACCAAGACCCGAGACATCAAAATATGGAATGCACTCATAAATACGAATCCAACGCCACTAAGTATGCTCAATTCTGAGCCCGGGAGAATAAAATAGATTTTTCTCCATAAAAGGGCAATTTGGTCTTTTTACACCTTCGTGGGGCCCACAAGGGACCCACGAAGGGATCCACCCACCAGAAAATAGGCCATCATTAGTCAAACCACTACCACCTACTAGTGGAGAAGGAGGTGGTAGTGACAGTCCTAAGATAATTAAATAATCAAAAGAAATCCAAGTGATGATTTCAAGTCATCATGGAACATTCAAAACACCTATATAAATAGCTCATAAAAATCCCAAAAATTCTTCTAATGTTCCTCACGAGGTCCCCTAGAATACTGCAAAATCCTAGCTCCAGAAACGTCCCCCATCTTCCCCAATTTCCTTTTCTTTCTCTCCTTCTCTCTTAAGCCCTGTGGCCATGTCCACAAACGCACCTAGCTCTCCAGACTTAGTGGAGCCATCCGGTAAGTCCAGGGATGCACCGTCCCCGAATGAACTAGGGTTTCTACCTGGAAATCCTATTTGAATTTGGCATCAAATGACAACCGGTAATTTTCAATCTTCACCGTTAGATGTGTTCGAACAGGGCTATTCTACAAAATCCCTTTGATCCCATGATGATCTAACTCTTGGATCTCTAACAAAATCAAAATGAATCCAAGCACGGTACTGTTACCATCTTTGGCATGTTCTTCATGTTATTCCGGCCAATTTGGCCAGTAAATCTTGATCTTGAACTATTGGATATCTTCAAAATGCTGTGAGCTTCAAAAATCATTAGGTTTTCCATCTTCTCCTGCAACAATGATGGACAATCAAGCTTTGTATATGTTTTTCAGCAGCTAGGATTTTATCTATGTTCATCGGCGTGTTTTCTCCTTCCCCAGTGAACTCCTCCTCCCTAGACCGGCTTAGGTAGGCCACTATCACTCCCCTCTTTCAATTTCGGCTAGTATTTTGGGTTTTCCAGCGTGCATGGGATCTCCCTACCGTTGATCTATCGGAGACGATGGATCTAGCTTGGATGGTTGAGACGCCATCCATCCACAGCTCAAATGTAACTTCTGAGCTGTTGGATGGATTCTTGGGGCCTAAAAACACCAGGATATGAAATCTGGGAATTTGATTTTAACGAATGAAGGAGATCTAGATCTAGATGTCTCGCCCATAGCTGGTCACCTTAGCAAAATAACTTGAAGTAGACAGTAATAGGTGCGGGCCGATGATTGTCCCTGCACCCGTAACCCAAATCTGATCTAGGCCATCTAGTTTTGAACTGAAACTTTGATTTTGCAATTCAGAGCTCGATATGGCTCTGATTTTAGATCTGAAACCAACGACGAATTCCTTGTCTCTTCTAGAATTCACTGAAATTGTTATATCTATGTTGTAAATTGTATTTAAATTATATATTTAGTAAAATCCATAGTAACAACAATGGATCATGATCAAGATGATCCCAAAATGGAAATCTGAACTGATGGATGTGTTTCGAGGGTCCTAAAACCTTTGGGATCATATTTATAGTAAGATTTTTGGGTAGATATATCAAGTAATTAAACCAAAAATAGTAAGATTGAAATTCAACTCTTAAAACAGGCTGAAATCTTAAAAATTCAATTTTGATCTCAATTTGACTTCAAATTCAAATCAGAAAGTTTTGTTGGATTCATATTGATAAGTATAATCTATTGAACCAATAAAATTTCAATTTTACTTTATTAATATTTTGAGATTAAAAAGACAAGTGTACTAATATCCTTGATCTCCAAGATTTAGTGTGATTAGACCAATCATACCTTATTGGATGATGATATAATAACATAATAACTTAAATCAATGTGTTATATGTAATTTTATAGGCAGATCTTAAGAGATCTAGCCTTAAAAGTACTAAAAACCATTAAAAGGGATGGAAATCTCCTTGATCAAGTTTATCAAGGATGATTGGGCTATATGGATATGTGTTGATGATGATATTGAGTTAATATTATGTGAATTTATGGAATGGATGATGAGGATTTGGGCTAGATAGAGATCTATGCTATTGAATGGGATAAAGTAACTTAAGATCTCCTTGATCGAGTAGATCAAGGAAGATCAAATCAAGTGATGAGATACATCAATGATTTAACAATGGAATTATACCAATAAGAAATATAGGATCTAAAATAAAATGAAGGATCAAGATCTAAACCATAAAAAGAGGAAAAATGAATAAGGATCAATTGAGACCGTTGGATCATGATAAGTGTTTATATCTTTTTGGATTTGCATTAATTTTCCTTGCCTACTAGAGTTAATTATAGAATTATTTATTTATGCTTTTTATGCTTTAATGCTTAAGTAATGGAAATTTCATTGAAATTGTAATTGAATGAAATTAAAATGGAAGGACATTTACATGGAATGTATGATAAGGACTTAATGATAGTAAGGGCCATAGTTAGTAGGATAATATAAGGAATAAATTCCTTGGTCCAAATTAAGAACATAATAAAACTCCTTGAATGACATTTTAGTTCATGGATTTAATTAAAATCAATTAGAAATAGTACTTAGGATTAAATGCTCATAGGAACCTTATGAAAGGTTGAGCTAGGGCCACTCTAGTAGATGATGGACATAATGGTTAAGGGGGTTCTATAATAAAGCCTCGCTCGTCCCCCACCTTCTATTGACATTTGTGAGGTCTAAATGCCACCTTACAAGAGGATTGAAGTAACCATTTTGTGTTCAACCATTCAACTAGTAAGCCTTTGCCAATTTGACATAAGAGGAGCTTCTAGACTTAGGATGAAATAAGCTACCCTCAACCAATAAAACATTAATTGGTTGAGTAATAATAATAAGAGCATAAAATGTACTAAATCATCTAACCCTAATAAAAATTGTAATCAAGATAAGGATAATGAAACAAGATCCATAGGATCTTGTATGATAAAAAACAATAAGAATACTAATGTAGCATTGTATTACGTATGTATATGTAGAAATTATGTACGGGTATGTAGAAGAACATATATAGAGAATCCATACCCTTAATCAAACATGATTCAAGGAAAGATTAGGGTATCCCTTATAGGAATACATACTTGAATAGAGAAATAACCTTATATGTATGGTTTGACATATGGATGAACCCAAACCATGATGGACATTGTGGAAGAATACACTTGAGAAGTTTGAAACAAGATACTACTTTGAGGTAGGTGGATGTACAAGAAATGTATTAAGGATTCATGTGTATACATACATGATCTTAGTCTGTAATGATAGACCTTCATGATATAAGTATGCTTAGTATCTTAGCACAGTCATGATCCAACTCAGTAAACCAAACATATGATTTAACTAAGTGATCCAACCATATGATCCAACAAAGTGATCTAACCCTACAATCCAACCATATGATCCAACAAAGTGATCCAGCCCTATGATCTAACTACGTGATCTAACCTCATAATCTAATTCAATTGATCCAATCTAAGGATCAAATCAAATGGGGTGAAGGTAATGAGATGTGAAGACTAAGGAAACCCTAAGAATAGGGCATAGAAAATATTCCAACCTTAGTTAAACAGACACGTCATCTGATATGTACAATGTATTTTCCATACAAGTATGGAGGTTTGTGATTTTGTTTTACATAGAGATAGAGACTAGGGATGCTATGCTAGGGAAGTTATGAGGGTTTGGCCACCCGCTTATTGAAACTTATGTGATGGATACCATGCCCAAAGAGAGGCTAAATGTTGGGTGAGGCAATAATGGGAAGACCCCAGTATGATAGCCATGGTCCACCCCATGAGGACATGGAGTTGATATTCCATAGTTGGTATCAGTGGAGGATTGCAGTCATCTGAGCGCGCTGTGACAACTCGAGTTTTTGAAACACATTTTATAATACATTTGTTCAAAAGAAGGGTCCTTAAATGGTAAAAAAAATTTCGCAAACAATACAGTGGAAATTCTTTTCATTTAAATTCATTTTTAACAAAACCCAAGTCTCACTTGAAGATACATAATATACATAGCCATTTTATATAAAATCTTCTACCGTCTTACTCCTAGGTCTTCAAGCTTTATTCCCTCCTTCCCTGTACCTGACGTATTGTAAACATGGAAACATGTACAATACCTCAGCAAGCTATGCTTGGTAGGGGATACAAAAATATACTACCTCATCAATATAAGAATACATACCTAAGTCATCATTCATCATGGTGTCCATTCATAAATTTTCTCATTATCATACATAGAGTATATTTATTTAGTATGTGACAAAGTAGTTAACATATTAAAGATTGCTCAAAACTTATTCCTTCCCTTGGCTATACTTCCATTTAGGAATTTAGTATTCAGCCAATCTTTATACAGGGATTTCCAGGAACTCATATAGGGGCATCTCATCATGCCATGGCATTACATTATGCCTATCATATGTGCATCATAATGCAAAATACATTAGGACTACTATGCTTACAGTCTCAATCCGTACAGTGCACTCGGATAACTGTATAATCCTCCATTGACACCAACTGTGGAATAATCAATCCATGTTCTCATGGGGTGGACCATGGCTGTCACAGTGGGGCCTTCCCATTATTGCCCCACCCGACATTTAGGCTCTCTTTGGGCATGGTATACATCATATAAGTTGCAGGAAGTGGGTGGCCACACCCTCATAACTTCCATAGCATAGCATCCCCAGTCTCTAACTTTGTGTAAAACAAAATCATAAGCCTCCATACTTGTATGTAAAATACATTGTATGTATCAGATGATATGTATGTTTAACTAAGGCTGGAATATCGTACATAGCCTATTCTTAGGGTTTCCTTAGTATTCATATCTCATTACTTTCACCTCCTTAGACGTGATCATTGGATTAGATCCAGTGGATTAGATGAAGAGGTTAGATCACTTAATTTGATCATATGTTTTTGGATCATGTGTTTTGGATCACTTGTTTGGATCATGTATTTTGGATCATGACTATGCTAAGGTACTAAGCATACTTATACAATGAAGGTCTATGATCTTAGACAGATAAACATGTATGTATACACATGAATCTCTAATATATCTTTGTATATCCACCTACCTCAAAGTAGTATCTTGATTCATACTTCTTAAGTGTATTCTTCCACAATGTCCATCATGATCGGGATTCATCCATCTGTCAAACCATACGTATAAGGTTATTTCTCTATTCAAGTATGTATTCCTGTAAGGGATTCCCTACTCTTTCCTTGAATCATGTTTGATCAAGGGTTTGGATTCTTTATCTATGTTCTTCTACATACCCATACCTACATACATAATACAATACTACATTAGTATTCTTATTGTTTTTCATCATTCAAGATCCTGTGGATCTTGTTTGATCATCCTTATCTTGATTATAATTTTTATTAGGATTAGATGATTTACTACATTTTATGCTCTTATTATTATTGCTCAATCAATTAATGTTTTATTGGTTGAGGATAGCTTATTTCATTTTAAGTCTAGAAGCTCCTCTTATGTCCAATTGGCTAAGGCTTACTAGTTAACTGGTTGAACACAAAGCGGCTATTTCAATCCTCATCTAAGGAGGCGTCTAAACCTCACAAACGTCAACAGAAGGTGGGGGGAGAGCGTGACTCTATTAGATAACCCCCTTAACCACTATGTCCATCATTCACTAGCTTAACCCTAACTCAACCTTTCATAAGGTGCCTATGAGCATTTAACCCTAAGTATTGTTTCTAACTATGGTCCTTACTAACATTAAGTCCATATTATATATCCATGTCCATGTCCTTCCATTCTAATTTCATTTAATTACAATTTTCATGAAATTTCCTTTGCTTAAGCATTAAAGCATAAAAGCATAAACAATTAAATAAATAATTCTATAATTAACTCAACTAAGCAATAAAAGACAATTATCATAATGTTAAATAATTCAAATAGAAATCTAATATGCTATCATGATCCAAGGGTCTTAATTGATCCATATTCATTTTTCATCTCTTTAGGGTTTAGATCTTGATCCTTCATTTTATTTTAGATACAACATTTTATATTAATGTAATTTAATTATTAAATCATTGATTTATCTCATCCATTGATTTGATCTTCCTTGATCTACCTAATCAAGGAGATCTTAAGTTACTTTATACCATTTTAGGGCATAGATCTTCATCTAGCCCATCTCTTCATTTATTCAATAAATCCATATGATCTTCTCTCAAGATCATCGTCAAAATATATCAATGCAGTCCAATCATCCTCGATCATCTTGATCTAGGAGATACTATTCATTTTTAGGGATTTTAGTAACTCTTAAGGCTAGATCTCTTAAGATCTGCCTAATAAATTCCATTTAAGACACTAATTTTATTTATTATATTATAAAATCATCATCCAACAAGGTATTAGTGGTCTGATCATTTCATATATTGTAGATTAAGCATATTAATACCATTATCTTCTAAATCTCAAGATTTTAATGAATTAAAATGTAATATTATTATTTTAGTAGATTATTCTCATAAATATGAATTCAACAAAACTTTCTGATCTCAATTTGGAGTTCATTTGAGATTGGAATTGATATATTAAGATTTCAGCCCGTTTTAAGGGATGAATTTCACCTTTACTATTTTTAATCAATTACGTCATATATATGAACAAAATTATGACTGTGAACATGATCTTAGGGTTTTAGGGGGTCTCTGAAGGCATCCATAGGTTCTGAGTTTCCTTTTAAAGTCATCTGGGCCATGATCTAATATGATGGGTATTGATTTTACTAAATAACACATATAATTACAATTTAAAATATGAATATAATGCATTCAGTACCTAGATAAAGTAACAAGGAATCCATATAAGTTTTTCGATCTAAAATCAGAGCCATATCAAGCTTTGAATTGCAGATCTAAGTTTTCAGTTAACAAAATGGACGGCCCAGATCAGATCTGGGTTATGGGTACGGGGCGACCAGCATCCCACATGTGTTACTGGCTATCCGAGGTGGTTGGGCAGAGGTGACCAGCCGCAGACGAGACGGTCCAGATCTGGACCATTAGACCACCTGTGGTTGGATCTCCTCCACCCATCTAGGTTAGCTGCCCAAATTTCATCTCATGGGGTTTTTGGGCCCTAGAAAATCATCCAACAGCTTAGAATTTGGATCTAAGCCGGAGATGAGGAGATCTCAACCCTCAATGATGGATCCATCATTCCTGATGGATCAACGACTGGGGAGCTCTCCAGGTGGCCGGGAAACCTACCCTACCTAGCGAAAATGAATGAGGGTGCAAGTGCACCTACCTGTGCTAGTCTATGGAAGAGTAGTTCACCGAAGAAGGAGAAAAATGTTGGAGAAATAAGAAACCCTAGCTTTTGCCAAAAATTCATATACAGATGAAATTACTCCGTTTCTGTTGCCGGATAATGTGGGGGACCATGGGGGTTTTGAAGATCCCACAGTTCTAAAGACTCCCAACGATGCAAGATCTCTGGTAACTAGCCAGATTGGCCAGAATTTGGTGAAGATACTGCCCGAGACGGTAAACAGTACCATTTCTTATCTTCATTTTGCATTATCTAGAGATCCAAGGTATGGATCATCATGGAACTAAAGGGCTTTTGTAGAGAACCCTTTTCTGACTACATCAAATGGTGAATATGAAGTTTCAATGATTTAAAATGGATGGCTAATTAAAATAGGGTTTTTCAGGTGGAAACCCAGTCCCATCGGGGACTATGCGTCCTGGGATGCGTCCATACAGCTTCATTGAATCTGGGGCGCTAGGTGCATCTGTGGGCACGCCCACAAGGAGAAAAACAAAAGAAGAAGGAAGCAAAATTGGAGGAGTTTGGGGAGGTTTCTGGATCTATGATTTTAGAGGTGTTTTGAATTTTTCATGATTACTTGAATAATTACTTTGATTTCTTTTGATTATTTAATTGTCTTTGGATTCCCACTACCATCTCCTTCTCCACTAGCAGGTGATAGTGGTTTGAAGAATGATGGGCTTTCTTCTAGACGTTGGATCCCTTTGTGGGTCCCTTGTGGGCCCCACGGATGTGTGAAAAGACCAAATTGCCCTTTTATGGAGAAAAATTTGTTTTATTCTCCCGGGCTCAAAATTGAGTGTACTTAGTGGGGTTGGATTTGTATTTCCAAGTACATTCCAGATTTTGATGTCTCAAGTCTTGGTTCGTTGTGAAATTACCATTTTACCCTTTTATTCATTAAAATGAAGAAAAATACAAATTTTTCATCCGTATTCAGAAATTGTCGTGCTTACAGTCATTTTGAAGGGTTCGCTAAATATGTTTTCAGTTATACATATCTTATACCTTGATTACACTTTTATGAGAAGTGCATTTTTAGTAACTCTAATATTCCAGCCTAATTTTCATTGAAATTCTCAATTTTAATATTTATTTAATTTTCTTACCAAACATTAGGGGTGTTACATGCGCTATATGGATTAAGACTAATGCATAGTAGTCCTAATGTATTTTGCATTATGATACACATATGATAGGCATAATGTAATGCATGACATGATGAGATGCCACTACATGAGTTCCTGGAAATCCCCGTATAAAGATTGGCTGGATACTGATTTCCTAAGTGGAAGTATAGTAAGGGGAAGGAACAAGTTTTGAGCAATCTTTACTATATTAACTAATTTGTCACGTACTACATAAATAATGTATATACTCTATGTGGAAAATACTCATGAATGGATAACCAAAATGAAATAAGAACTGAGGTATGTATTCTTATATTGATGAAGTAGTATGTTTTTGTACCCCTTACCAAGCATAGCATACTGGCATATTATAAATGTTTCTGTGTTTACAATACCTTAGATACAAAGAAGGAGAGTTAAAAGCTCAAGACTGTAGAAGACTTAAGAAGATGTGGATGAATAATCAATCAAGATACATCCTCTTGAAGAAATGTATTTTAATTAAGGGAATTAGATTGTATTGAGAGTTTTTAATGTATGGTGAGGTTTGCAAATATTGGATTATGTAATTTGGATAGGTATTGTACTAATACTGGGCCATACTTGAACCACTGGATGGATTCTAGAGGTTTAATAAAATTATATTCCTTCAATGGAATTTTATTTTGTACAAAAATTGTACTTATGTTATGTATGAAGTGGTGACTTGGGATTTCAAAACAAGTTTTAAAAGAAAAGAATTTTTGTTGTTTTGTTTTGTGAAATTTTTTTACTAAGGGTATGCCCTTGCCTTTGAAAAATGTATTACAAAATGTTTTTCAAAAACTTGGGTCATCACAGTTGGTATCAGAGCCATTCGTCCAGTCATAGTATAGTACCCTTATGACCAATATGAAGATGACAATCCATTTGAGGATGAGAAATAGTGAGTGGATGAGAAATAGGAAATTATTTGATAAGAATGAGTTATGGAATCAACTCATTAGTTAAGAATGAGTATAAAAGGAGTTGACTCAATAGTGGAGGATGAGTATAAAAAGAGTTAAACTCATTAGTTGAGAATGAGTATAGAAAGAGTTAGTGTAATGAAGGAATAGTATAGTCTAAGTAGATATTACTTAGTGAAAGGACTAGAATACTACTTAGTAAGTAAGAATGCCAATGGAGGGAATAGTAGGATATAGAAATCAATAAGGAAAACATTTCAATGGGTAAAGATGTAATGTATGATATTCAGGTCTAAGCTAATGCTCTAAGTAGACATACATATGTGGAAATAAAGTACACCAATACTAGTATGTATATGACCATTATTAAGTGAAGGAATGGAGATAAAGAGAAAGAAGTGATAAATTGGAAAATATGATGGAAAAACTCTAACCTTATAGGAAAGGTGAAATAGAGATTTATGAGAAGTAGGTGCTAAATATGAAACATTAGAATTATTGTAAAATTCAAAATTTATATTAAATATATAAAGAAATATAAATGTAGGAATTATAATTGCTACATATATAGTATTATGGAAATTAGTTAAATCAAATTAATCATCAAAATAGGGATGATATTACTTGAAAGGAAATTGAGGAGATAAGTGAGATATTTCAAAATTTGTAAATAAGGATAGTTTTATATAAAGATGAATAAGGAGATAAGTAAGTATTTTCTCTCCAAAATTAGTAAAGGAAAAGGGTTTAATAAAGAGATGATGATATTTTAGAACATGAAGAGATGATCTTTGAATTTAGAATAAAATGAAAGGGAAGAAGAGAGTTAGATATGTTGAAAGGGCAAAAATATCCCCAAAATTACTAAGAGAGACAATTAAACCATGACGATATATGGTTAACAAAGAAATTATAGCCCTATATATGGTACAACAAATATGAAATCCCTAAGTTAGAAATGAAATTGGTATGATAAATCAATTGTGGAAATTAGCACAAAAGGATTTTCAAGGATTAGAGAATTATTGATACGATAACTTTGGTGATATTGAAAATAATTTTGGGACTATAGTAAAGAGAAGTACATATGGCATAGATGGTAAAACAATTATGGAAAATAAAAGAGGAATATTGATATGATGACTTAGGAAAATATAGTTATTGATTATCATGAAGAGGAGTACATCTTATTAATAATGGCAAATGAAAAGCTATATATAAATAGAGATATTAATTCCACTTCCATGATAGAGTGGTGATATTAAAAGATTTAAGAAATATAACAAGGAGAAATATATTTTGGAGGAAAAGAACATCAAATTAATTGAATGAGTTGAAAGAACAAATTTTAAGAATAAGAAGTGATTATAGAAATTTACATTATGAAAGTAAAACATTTCTTTAGGAAAAGAAAAAGGAAGGATCAATGTAAGGATGCATTGAACTTAAATGATGTTATTGAGGAAATTAAGTATTTTTTTTAGGATGAGCATTTCCAAATTTAGTATTATCAATTAGGAATTGGAAATGAAACATCATAGTATGAAATCAAAACAAATTTTAAGTTACATGAGTTGGATAACGGATGTCCATGAAGTTGAGGAGAATGAAATATATTGGATGAAGTGGTAATGATATATGGAAATAGATTTCAAGAAATCAAGAGCATTCATGGAATATATGTTAGACACTTACAAAACTTGTCTTGTAAGTGTACATGTTGATTGGAGAAAGCAAGTTTTAAGGTTATATAAATTTTAAGGATAGTATGGAATTTGAACCAACAAAGGTGGAATATGAGATCAAAATATGAAATGACAATGACAATTAGAGAAATATATCTCTTACTGATTTTATGACATAAGGACATTCTTTTAGAACCATCTTACCATTGGTTATATAAACCCTAAAAAGATGTTATGGTAGATTGTTGAGAATTGAAGAATATATGATAAATTATGAAGTTTTAAAGGCTTGAGAAGGGATGATTACAAAGTCAATATGGATTCTTTTAATTAGAATTATCAAGAATATTGCAAATAAAGGGTTAGTGTGATATGATAAAGGTTATGAGGTATGCTTGGAAGAAGCATGAGGAAATGCATAATCTAGAAATTTTGAAGCCTATTATATATAAATATATATATATATATATATGAAAGGAAAAGAGATAAATATAAAGAATGTCCAGAATATTGTTCTGAATATGAGAGAGAGATAATAAAAGAGGATCAGAAATATATATGCAGATTTAAATGACACTATCTTGGAAGGAAACATGTAAAAAGTCAAGTATTATGAATAAAATGCCACACAAAGGGTGTTACAAAAACAATGGATGGGATGAGAATGAGGAAAGAATCATTACAATGTTACTATTCTTCAATGACAAAATTTGAAAAGAAATTTGTCAATAAAAGGAAATAGTAAAGAAGTATGAATTGTAGAGTAGAAATAAAGTATTCACTTCCAAATAATGGAAGAACAAGGAAAGAAATAATTGCTTCCAAACATTGGAAGATTGTTACAAAGAACAATAATTGAAGTTATAGAATCAAAGGAATATGTCAATTGGATAGATAGTCTAAGGACTATGTATAGTAGGGAAGTTATATATGAAAAGAAATGAAGATGAACAATGGAAGTTAGAAGGAGAAATATGAAGTATGGAAAGATTGGTGAAAATTACCAATCAAGTGAAATGGAAGGTTTTGAAACCAAAGGGATAACTTAGTTAAGGGTTATTAACCCTTTTTTGAAATTCTAGCATGAACCAGCTTAAGTATATAGTACATTAGTAAGGTTAGTCATGGATGGACATTTTAACCTTTGAGGAGAAGGTAGTACGAGAAATGATTGAACGGAAATAGGATTTCCTTAAGTGGCAAGGCCACATGAGTAAGGCTATGAAAGAATTGTGAAAACTCCTAAGTGCATTGATATGCAAATTTCGAGGATGAAATTTTTGTAAGGGGGGTAGCTTGTAACACCCCTAATTTTTGGCAAGGAAATTAAATAAATAGTTAAATTGAGAATTTTAATAAAAATCAGGCTGGAATATTAGGGTTATGAAAAGTACACTTCTTATAGAAGTGTAATCATGGTATGAGGTAGGTATAATTGAAAACATATTCAACGAACCCTTCAAAATGACTATAAGCACGACAATTTCTAAATATGGATGAAAAATTTGTATTTTTCTTTATTTTCATGAATAAAAGGTCAAAATAGTAATTTTACAAATAATCAAAACCTAAGACATCAAAATCTAGAATGCACTTAGAAATACAAATCCAACACCACTAAGTACGCTCAATTTCGAGCCAGGAGAATAAAACAAAATTTTCTCCATAAAAGGGCAATTTGGTTTTTTCTACACCTTTTTGGGGCCCACAAGGGATCCAATGGCCAGAAAACAGGCCATCATTTGTCAAACCACTACCACCTGCTAGTGGGAAAGGAGGTGGTGGTGGGAATCCTAAGACAATTAAATATTCAAAAAAATCAAAGTGATGATTTCAAGTCATCATGGAAAATTCAAAACACCTATATAAATAACTCATAAAAATCCCAAAAAATCTTCTAATGTTCCTCACGAGGTCCCCTAGCATGCTCCAAAATCCTAGCTCCAGAAACCTCCCCCATCTTGCCCAATTTCCTTTTCTTTCTCTCCTACTCTCTTAAGCCCTGTGGGCGTGTCCACAGACGCACCCAGCTCTCCAGACTTAGTGGAGCTGTCTAGCGCATCCAGGGATGCGTCGTCCTCGACTAAAATTAGGTTTTCACTTGGAAACCCTATTTGAATTAGGCATCAAATTACAACCGGTATTTTTCAATCTTCACCATTAGATGTGTTCAAACAGGGGTATTCTACAAAATCCCTTTGATCCCACGATGATCTAACTCTTGGATCTCCAACAAAATCAAAACAAAATCCAAGCATGATATTGTTACCATCTCTAGCATGTTCTTTAGGTTATTTTGGCCAATTTGGCTATGAATCTTGATCTTGAACTGTTGGATATCTTCAGAACATTGTGAGCTTCAAAACCCTAAGGTTTTCCATCTTCTCTAGCAACGGTGATGGACAATCAAGCTCTGTATATGTTTTCTGGTAGCTAGGATTTTATCTATGTTCTCTGGCATGTTTTCTCCTTCTTCGATGAACTCCTCCTCCCCAGACCTACTCAGGTAGGCCACTATCACTCCCTTCTTTCAATTTTGGCTACTATTTTGGGTTTTCTAGAATGCACGTGATCTCCTTGCCATTGATCAATCAGAGACGATGGATTCATCTTGGATGGTCGAGATCCCATCCAACCATAGCTTAGATGTAACTTCTGAGCCGTTGGATGGATTGTTGGGGCCCAAAAATCCCAGGATATGAAATTTGAGCATTTGATTTTAATAGATGGAGGAGATCGAGCCATGTGTGATTCGACGATCCAGATCTGGACATCTCGCCCATAGCCGGTCACCTCAGCCCGATAACCTGAAGTAGATGGTAACGGGCATGGGCTGATGATCGTCCTCTCACCCGTAACCCAAATCTGATCAAGGCCATCTAGTTTTGAACTAAAACTTTGTTTTTATAATTCAGAGCTTAATATAGCTCTGATTTTAGACCTAAAACCAACTATGGATTCCTTGTCTCTTCTATAATTCACTGAAATTGTTAGATCTATGTTGTAAATTGTATTTAAATGATATATTTAGTAAAATCCATAGTAACAGTAGTGGATCATGATCAAGATGATCCCAAAATGGAAATCTCAACAGATGGATGTGTTCTAAGGGTCCTAAAACCTTTGGGATCATATTCATAGTAAGATTTTTGCGTAGATAGATCAAGTAATTAAACCAAAATTCAGCCTTTAAAATAGGCTAAAATCTTAAAAACTCAATTCTAATCACAATTTGACTCCAAATTAAGATCAGAAATTTTTGTTCGATTCATATTGATAAGTATAATCTACTGAAACAATAAAATTTCAATTTTACTTCATTAAATATTTTGAGATTAAGAAGACAAGTGTACTAATATCCTTGATCTACAAGATCTAGTATGATCAGACAAATCAAAACTTGTTGGATGATGATATAATAATATAATAACTTAACCTTAAAAGTACTAAAAACCATAAAAAGGGATGGAAATCTCCTTGATCAAGTTTATCAAGGATGATTGGCCTATATGGACATGTGTTGATGATGATATTGAGTTAATATTATGTGAATTTATGGAATGGATGATGAGGATTTGGGCTAGATCATGATCTATGCTCTTAAATGGGATAAAGCAACTTAAGATCTCCTTGATCGGGTAGATCAAGGAAGATCAAATGTAACAGCCTAGGGCACAGCATGGATATTGTTGGCTTTGGGCCAAGGCCCACATGGTTTTAAAACGCGTCCACATTGTTAAGAGACCCCCTGGACTCTTATCAACAACCTAGGAACCTTCACCCGAGCGATATAGGACTAACTCTTAGCGCATCCCATCCCCGCGAGTACCTCGTGTCGACAAAAGTAGCCCTGTCCCCCTTAGGGGGTACACGTCCCCGCATGTCACATGCGATGGGCCCGCATGCGGTTAGCCACCCATCAAGGGCCTTCACCCACCGGTCGGGGTCCCGCTCTGATACCACTGTAACAGCCTAGGGCACAGCATGGATATTGTCCGCTTTGGGCTAAGGCCCACACAGTTTCAAAACTCATCCACACTGTTAAGAGACCACCTGGACTCTTATCAATAGCCCAAGAATATTCACCCCATCAATGTTGGACTAACTCTCAGTGCATCCCTTCCCGCGTGTACCGTGCGGGCCTTAGCCCAAAGCGGACAATATCCATGCTGTGCCTTGGGTTGTTACAGTGGTATCAGAGTGGGACCCCGACTGGTGGGTGAAGGCCCCAGGGGTGAAGGCCCTTGATGGGTGGCCAACCGCATGTGGGTCCGTCAAATGTGACATGCGGGGATGCGTGTCCCCTAAGGGGGAGAGGGCTACCATTGCCGACACGAGGTACTCGCGGGGACGGGATGTGCTAAGAGTTAGTCCCATACCACTCGGGTGAAGGTTTCTGAGTTGTTAATAAGAGTCCAAGGGGTCTCTTAATAGTGTGGACGCATTTTAAAATCGTGCGGGCCTTGGCCCAAAGCAGACAATATCCATGTTGTGCCCTGGGCTATTACAGTGGTATTAGAGCGGGACCCCGACAGGTGGGTGAAGACCCTTGATGGGTGGCTAACTGCAGGCGGGCCCGTCGCGTGTAACATACGGGGATGCGTGTCCCCTAAGGAGGAGAGGGCTACCGTTGCCGACGCGAGGTACTCGCAGGGATAGGATGCACTGAGAGTTAGTCCCATACCGCTCAGGTGAAGGTTCATGGGCTGTTCATAAGAGTCCGGGGGTCTCGTAACAGTGTGGACGCATTTTAAAACCATGCGGGCCTTGGCCCAAAGCGGACAATATCCGTGCTGTGCCCTGGGCTGTTACATCAAATCAAGGGATGAGATACATCAATGATTTAATAATGAAATTTTATCAATAAGAAATATTGGATTTAAAATAAAATGAAGGATCAAGATCTAAATCCTAAAAAGGGGAAAAATGAATAAGGATCAATTGAGACCGTTGGATCATGATAAGTCTTTATATCTTGTTAGATTTGCATTAATTTTCCTTGCTTAGTAGAATTAATTATAGAATTATTTATTTAATTATTTAATTATGCTTTATGCTTTAATGCTCAAGTAATGGAAATTTCATTGAAATTGTAATTAAATGAAATTAGAATGGAAGGACATTTACATGGAATGTATGACAAGGACTTAATGATAGTAAGGACCATAGTTAGTAGGATAATGTAAGGAATAAATTCCTTGGTCCAAATTAGGAGCATAATAAAACTCCTTGAATGACATTTTAGTTCATGGATTTAATTAAAATCAATTAGAAAGAGTACTTAGGATTAAATGCTCATAGGAACCTTATGAAAGGTTGATTTAGGGTCACTCTAGTGGATGACGGATATAATGGTTAAGGGGGTTCTCTAATAGAGCCTCGCTCTTCCCCCACCTTCCATTGACTTTTGTGAGGTCTAAATGCCTCCTTACATGAGAATTGAAGTAACCATTTTGTATTCAACCATTCAACTAGTAAGCCTTAGCCAATTTGACATAAGAGGAGCTTCTAGACTTAGGATGAAATAAGCTACCCTCAACCAATAAAATATTAATTGGTTGAGTAATAATAATAAGAGCATAAAATGTACTAAATCATCTAACCCTAATAAAAATTGTAATCAAGATAAGGATGATCAAACAAGATTCATACGATCTTGAATGATAAAAAACAATAAGAATACTAATGTAGCATTGTATTAAGTATTTATATGTAGAAATTATGTACATGTATGTAGAAGAACATAGATAGAGAATCCAAACCCTTGATCAAACATGATTCAAGGAAAGATTAGGGTATCCCTTATAGGAATACATACTTAAATAGAGAAATAACCTTATACGTATGGTTTGACAGATGGATGAACCCAAACCATGATGGACATTGTGGAAGAATACACTTGAGAAGTTTGAAACAAGATACTACTTTGAGGTAGGTGGATGTACAAGAAATGTATTAAGGATTCATGTGTATACATACATGATCTTAGTCTATAATGATAGACCTTTATGATATAAGTATGTTTAGTATCTTAGCATAGTCGTGATCCAACTAAGTAAACCAAACATGTGATTTAACTAAGTGATCCAACCATATGACCCAACAAAGTGATCTAACCCTATAAGCTAACCATATGATCCAACAAAGTGATCCAACCCTATGATCTAACTATGTGATCTAACCTCATAATCTAATTCAATTCATCCAATCTAAGGATCAAATCAAATGAGGTGAAGGTAATGAGATGTGAAGACTAAGGAAACCCTAAGAATAGGGCATGGAACATATTCCAGCCTTAGTTAAAGAAACACATAGTCTGATATGTGCAATGTATTTTCCATACAAGTATGGAGGCTTGTGATTTTGTTTTACATAGAGATAGAGATTGGGGATGCTATGCTAGGAAAGTTATGTGGGTTTGGCCACCCACTTCCTAAAACTTATATGATGGATACCATGCCCAAAGAGAGGCTAAATGTCAAGTGGGTCAATAATGGGAAGGCCCCACTATGACAACCATGGTCCACCCGATGAGGACATGGAGGTGATATTCCACAATTGGTATCAGTGGAGGATTGCAGTCATTCGTGAATGTTGTACGGATTGAGATTGACACATGGTAGTCCTAATGTATTTTGCATTATGATGCAATGTGATAGGCATAATGTAATTCCATGGCACGATGAGATGCCACTATGTGAGTTCTTGGAAATCCCCGTATAAAGGTTTGTTGGATACTGATTTCCTAAGTGGATGTATAGCCTGGGGAAGGAACAAGTTTTGAGCAATCTTCACTATATTAACTAATTTTTCATGTAGTACATAAATAATGTATATACTTTATGTGGAAAATACTCATGAATGGATAACCATGATGAAATAAGGACTGTGGTATGTATTCTTATATTGATGAAGTAGTATGTTTTTGTATCCCCTACCAAGCATAGCTTGCTGAGGTATTGTAAATATTTCTATGTTTACAGTACCTCAAATACAAAGAAGGTCGGTTAGAAGGTTAAGACTGTAGAAGATTTAAGAAGATGTGGATGAATAATCAATCAAGATACATCCGCTTGAAGACATGTATTTTAATTAAGGGAATTGTATTGTATTGAGAGTTTTTAATGCATGGTGAGGTTTGCAAATTTTGGATTATGTAATTTGGACAGATATTTTATTGATATTGGGCTGTACTATGAACCACTGGATGGATTTTGGAAGTTTAATAAAATTATATCCCTTCAATGGAATTTGATTTTGTACAAAATTGTACTTATGTTATGTATGAAGTGGTGACTTGGGTTTTCAAAACAAGTTTTAAAAGAAAAGAATTTTTGCTATTTTGTTTTGCGAAATTTTTTTACTAAGGGGATGCCCTGCCTTTGAAAAATGTATTACAAAATGTGATTCAAAAACTGGGGTCGACACATATACTATGCCTATCATATGTGCATAATAATGCAAAATAAATTCGGACTACTATGCCACAATCTCAATCCATACAGTTCACCCAGATAACTACATAATGATCCACTGATACCAACTGTAGAAATAACATAATCCATGTCCACATGGGGGGAACCATGGCTGTCATAGTGGTGGCCTTCCCATGATTTCCCCACCCGATGTTTAGCATCTCATTGGGGTTGGTATCCATCATATAAATTTCAAAAAGTATGTAGCCAAACCCTCGTAACTTCCCTAGCATAGCATGCCCAGTTGTAGCACTGTGTAAAACAAAATTGCAAGCCACCATGCTTGCATGTAAAATACTAATATACAAGCAGTTTACCTGTCCATAATATATATATATATATATATGAATATCTCATCATAATCATAACATCCTCGCTTATTAGGTGATCGCCCACCAAGAATACAAAGTAAAATCCTAGACTCATACATCGCATATGATGTAATGGTACCCATGTACCATAAATGTCTTTTTATCGCAATAACAGTTATGATATTTCTAAGAACAGATTGTGTGTATCTAAGAATGTCACTAGTAGGTATCAATTATGATGCACTTTTTACTATATAAGCTCCAAATTTTCTGCTTCTTTAATTCTTGTAAATGCTTGAAATTGATCATTTTAGATAGAAAACATTGAAGCTAAGAAGAATCATTTTTTAGATTTCAAAGTCCATTAAAAAAGGCATGTAAATTGTTACTTGAAATATGCTTGTTGTAATACAAGTTTGAATAGTAACATTGCGTGTGATTTTTATTGTATATGATCCTAATTTTTTGCTTCTTTAACAGTTGTAAATGCTTGAAATTGATCATTATTAATGTAATACATTGTGTCTAACAAGACAACATTGTATATTTTGAAGTTTCATTCAAAAAGGAATAAAAATTATTGCTTGAAGTATGTTTGTTCTAATATACATTTGAATGGTAACATTACCATGCGATTTTTACTATATATGTTGCTCATTTTCTGCTTCTTTAATGCTTCTAAATGCTTGAAATTGATCATTCTAGATAGAATACATTGAGTCTAAGTAGACCCATGTTTTAGAATTTGATGTTTCATTCGAAAAGGCATGCAAATTATTGCTTGAATGTGTGTTTAAATGGTAACATTGCCATGCATTTTTTACTATATATGTTGCTGATCTTCCACTTTGGCATTACTTGTAAATGCTTGAAATTAATTATTCTAAATAGAATACACTGAGTGTAAGAAGTCCCATGTTTTAGATATTGATGTTTCATTCAAAAAGGCATGCAAATTGTTGCTTCAAGTATGCATTTGAATGATAACACTACCATGCATTTTCTACTGTATATGTTCTTGATTTTTCTCTTCTTTAAAGCTTATTATTGATTGAAATCGATCATTCTAGATAGAATATATTGAGTGTAAGATGGCCCATATTTTTACATTTTGACATTTCATTCAAATAGGCATGGAAATTATTGCATGAAGTATGCTTGTTGTAATATGCGTTTGAATAGTAACATTACCATGCATTTTTTACTATATATATTTCTATTTTTTTGCATCTTTAATACTTGTAAATGCTTAAAATTGATAATTCTAGATCGAATACAATGATTCTGAGAAGACCCTTGTTTTATATTTTGATGTTTCATTCAATAAGGCAAGCAAATTATTGATTGAAGTATGCTTATTGTAATACACATATGAATGGTAACATTACCATGCATTTTTTACTATATATGTTCCTAATCATCTAATAGCATTTAGTAGTTTTGCTATTAAAAAGTTACTCCAAACTAGATTTTTATCTTAAATCTAGGTCTGCCTTGTTGAGATGATCACAACACCTCTTTCGGATCGTGATTTGGACCTCTGTAGCTCCTAAAATCACGTGTTTTATACATAAAGGGTCAAAAAAGACCAAAATCCAGAAAATGGTCCCGCCGCAAACATGCGCACTGCACATGGCAGGCACGTCTGTAGACGCACTTCGCGTCAGAACTCACGTGGGGTAGTGGGCCCGTATGTAGACGTGCTCTGCTCATGGGGGACAGAACAGCACACGTGGCACGCGGTCGGAGCGCTGCGCATAGCGCGCGTGGTGCGCGTTAGTCACACTGCATGGCACTCCCTAGTCCCTGCATTTTCCCCCTGTTCCGGTCGTTGTTTTCAGAGACGATGACCGGACTGGTTCACCATCACCGGCGACCCCAAGTGCTCCATTTTTTGTGATTTTTACACCTATGCGTCCAGTTTTTCACATACATTTCATTTTCACCCTCCATTTTCACAAATCTGTCCTAAATCTATCATTTTTTCATGATTTTTATCTCGTTTTCAAAAACTCCCATCAAATTATTTTTTTTCTTTTTTAGTTTTCTAGCTTCCCTAGCTGTCCGATCGCCACGAAATTTCATGGGTCGATTCCTTACATCATCATGCTCAAGATGAACGGTCCAGATCCTCATCTGACACCGTTACATGGACTTTTTCCCAGGGCAACAGTAACGCCTAATTTTTTACCGGATGATGAACTTCGAAAACAAATGTACAAGAAAGAGTGGGGCGAGCTTACCTTGGTCTAGCTAGTCGGAGGTAGGTGAGGGCCCGCTGTGTTCGTCTGGTTGCCGAGAGTGCCTGTCGCCAGAGAATCGTCGCCGGTGGATGGATATTGCATCCTACCCACCTTATAGAAAATTTCGTCCGCAAAATTCTTTTCATGTCATTTCTTAATAATTTTAGAAACATCCCACATGATATCATCGTATGGTATGATGAGACCCACATATAGTATCATCCTTTTAGAACCAATGTCGATAAATAGTTTCATATCACGTTCTCCTTAGATAACGGCTCATACATATAAACTAATGTATGTTTCAAGCCATTCCGAATCCGTTACTTGTATTGTAGTTAAAACACGTAATAACCACACATATAATGCCATTTGCATCAATCATACTCTCATCCAAGAGTTAATCATTTGTTTACATCTTTAGCATAGTTAAATCACCATGTCAACCAAATTGATGTGTCACGACTCACACATAGTCAATTCCACATCAAGTCTATTCCAGCATATAGTACCTCATCATTAGGCAGTGTATATCTCTTTATCACACATATCATATTAACCCCTGAACAGGTAAATACATGCCAATCAAATCTGGATCATATATAGTCATCAACAAGCAATCCATGCTAGCTCAGTAACAAGCAAGCATATACCAGTCAAAATCAATGCATACCAACTCAATAATAGGCAATTATGTGCCAATCAAAATTAGCGTATCAGCTTAGTAGCAGGCAAATCACATGCCAATCAAAATCAAAGCATACCAGCTCAGTAACAGGCAGTCACATGCCAATCAAAATCAGAGCATACTAGCTCAGTAATAGGCAACCACATGCTAATCAACATCAGAGCATACCAGCTCAATAACAGGCAGCCACATGCCAATCAAAATCAGAGCATACTAGCTCAGTAACAGGCAACCACATGCCAATCATACTGTGAGTACCTAGAAGCCTGCCAGTGCCTCGCACACCCACCCTCATCGGCCGCCCTCTTAGGCTGCCCTCATCGGCTACTCATAAGTAAAAGCCAAAATTTTAAGCTAATTACACGAAAGAAAATGCTCTTATGCTCAACATACTTTATTGTCACACCTCTCACACACATCAGAGATCAGGCTCATGTGTATAATATAAAACAGTATCCATGTCATTGCTATCCTGGAGAACCCAATCTTCCAGCAATAACTATTCACCAGACTAAGGAGGCTATCAACCTTAGTCATTAGTTTAACTAGTCCCAATTTATCATAGTCCCTATAAACTGTATCTCTATCAATCAAGGTACCTTGGTCAAGAGAATTAATCTTCTTTGACCATAATTTCTACTCACATACATTTATAGCGAAAGATGAGTCCTTTAGATACTTAGAATATTACACAAGAACTTCTTGTGTGTAGACACTTAGACTATTGCACAAGAACTCCTTATGCTCAGCAAGGTCGTGATATATAGAAAATATCATTCACTACATAATCATAACTCATCTCAACAAACTTTAGAAATTCAGCCCATTATACCCATACGTACTATCAGTGTACTAAATTCATCGATTTATATGATCCAAAGCTTATAGCAATCATAACGAGTTCTAATAATTGTCTCAAAGGCATTTCAATTGCAATCGTCAGCTACTGATAACTAGACCTCAAATCAATATCCACCAATACAATGCATAATCCAAGAATGATCATACGGATCATCAATATGTGATAAAGCATATCAATTCTCCATTATGGAGTTATCAATAATCAATAATTCGCACTTAGCAATAAGAATCTATCTTTCTCCTTACAAGGAGGGTTAGTGCATCCTATGAAGATCCACTAAGTCTATTAGTCTCTGGTCGAACAACTACCTAAGTTGAAACCCTTCCCACTCAGCCAGGGCCATCTTGTATGGCACTTTAGAAAATGCCACTATATTTGATGTCAAATTGATATATATATAAAATATTGCACTCTCATTGCAAAAAATCCTGAAACCTCCTCAGGAAAATCGTAATTCTTCACACCCTCTGTGAGATAAATCTGTAGTCATTTTCTGTCATCCACAATCACAAAACCCGAACTCGGTACATCAGATGAGCACTATCTTGCCTTCAAGGAAAGGTTAACGCAAATCTTAATTATTTATCAAAAGTACCTTTCTTCTCACTACAATCAATTATCCTCCAACGATGGAATTCATCCACAGGAATGATATCATAATCTCTCAAATCGAGGACAATAAAGTTAGTATCTATCCTCTCACTCATCATCATTTTTCACCAGTACTCGTTAGAGGTACTTATAAGTTTCAATAACTTGTCAATCAGTGTCCTAACTTCCAACCCAAGGATCTTTAAATACATAAAAAAGGCACATTTATCAGGGTTCCTACTACAAGTAATGGTAATGACGATCAAAAGCGTGACATGTACGTAAATGTAAAGATATCATGATGGATCATCATTACTAATGTGAGGCCATCTCTGCCCTGTCTTAAATGTCTGTCTGTCTAACTCATTGTCCACAGGGACAATCTGTAAAAGAATATCATAGTCTCCACTACTAGTACACATTATGTCTCTCTTCTGCATCCCAACATAGTTTAATCAAATGTCGCTGGCTCACTGGCTCACTGGCCTCTGCAATCATATCAATGAAAAGTATCTTGCCCTTATTAGGCTGACTCAAACTACCTATGTTCAAATTTCTACAGCCAATCCTGACCTAACAGAATCCCTCATGTATATATAGAGGTTATGTCTGCAACCTTGCAACTGGTATAGAATGCGACACAATCATCTAATTCCTCAATACAATTGTCAACATATGACAATCTATCCACGGTCTCCTTCTTCATGGTGAAGGAGTTAAGGCAAGTCTTCAACTGAGTATACTGGTTTAGTATCGTTGAACCATCTCATTCTTCTCTTCAAGTGCCAACTCTCTTAGTTTTCAAAAATACTAATTATCATAGGCCTTCCCAAGGGCCTTCTAGATAACAGTCTCAGCGAGAGAGGAACATATATTCTCAATTAACCGCCCTTAAAATCCTCGTACTTATATTTCAATGTCCTTGCTTCCACTATTTCACTTCCTTGAACTAATGAATTATGTCATAGTCACATCATTTACAGCTCTATTTATTTCACACCCAAAGAAATTTACCATTATAATACTTCCTTAATTATCTGAAACCACACTGTCATCTTTCTCGGTGTTGGATGTGAAACAATCATGATTAATTTCATCTCACCTCATTCACTTCGTATGTTTTTCTTCCTAGTTGCTTTATTACAACATCATGTTTATTCAAGAATTATTCCCGTAAATAAGTTATTATGCCCTCCAAATCATAATTATAACTTTTTTTTTCTCACCTTATTCTCATAGCAATATTCATTCTTCACATCAACTTCAATAAATCTCTCTCCACTTAATTCACATCATGGCTACTACCTATTATCAAAAGGTGTTGTTATCTCCTTCAAATGTTATGTTTCCTATCATAATTGAAAACCCTCAGAACAATTTATAAGCATCTACTTTTCATTAACGATCAGCGTCCACCACCTATTTATACACTAAACTCATCAATTTTTGTCTCAAAATCCGATATTTCATCTATAGGACACTAAGATCCTATTTCATCAAATTCTAAATGATTTTCCCAATATTACAATTTATTCATCAATAATTCTGCTTCAAGTTTAAACTGACACCCCACTACTCTCAACTCTTTTTTTCCAAGTTCTTGGTAGTTGTAACCATTTCTGATCCTTCACCATTTTCATCATACCAGTAGCATTACAAAAATTGTTAGTCTTTTACCAACAGTTACATGCACAATCCAAGTTAGGAACTTGGCTAACAAAAGCAATGCAATTGAATATATCTTCTATCATATATTAAAGTTCTCACTAAGAGAACTACCTTAAAATCTTTATTCTGATTCATGATTATAAGTATTTACTAGGACTATCTCCCTTTTTTCGCCTATGTGTTTGTGGTGAAATTCCTTGAGTATTAATATTATAATCCTCAAATAGAAGTAGTCATCTCTACTACTCCTATTTATACTACTTATTCTTGATTTTCTCTATTGTTCATGACCCTTGGACATGTTGGACTGGATGTGAATGGATAAAACCTGGGCTCTGATACCAACTGTGACGACCCAGGTTTTCCCATGCATTTTTAAATGAAAAATCTAAATTCCTAAGGCGGGATCCCTATTTGAAAAACAATGCAATGCAACGGAAAATTCTTTTATTTGGAATTCATTTTGAAAACCCTGAGTGTCATTTGCTTTCACAATATCCAAAGTAGTTTTTGAAAAGCTTTAGAAATCATAAATGTTTTTTTTTCCAGGTCTATCCAGTCACAGTACACAGCCCAACCGTAATTAAATACAAATACATGTCCAAAGGGTTGAGAATTTACTTACATGTATAAGTGTTTCCTTTTTGATTCGCTTGCTCGTAGCACTAACATAGATGTCCTCTACTCATGGATGGAATCATCCTGATAAATGTTAAGGGTAGGGTGAGTATATACTATACTCAGTAGGAGTCTATCACTACTAGTTTTATAATACATGCGATCTTTAAAATCATTTGCTCATAAAAACATATGCATGTTGTTCGAATAATCACGTTCAATATCGATATTAAAAGCCTCTGTCAAACCGGAATATTGACGACTTAAAGAAATATCATAATCCAAGTCGAAAGTAATCATATATCATAAAATATGCATCAGATACTCAACTGAATCCAACTCATGGATATCTATCATGGTATGGTCGACCAACCTTATATCATGCCATATGCAATGCACATGAATCCACGAAACCATAGGGTCCCACTATGCCCACGACCTCACCGCCGTGTGGTCCCCAGGTACTTAGGGACACAGGATCATATACTTCCACGGGGCATATGACACTTCAACCCAGTGCCGTGACACCAGTGGTAGCCCCCTGTACCACATGCAGTCGAAGCAGGGACATGCCCTTTTTGGGCGTGGTACCCATCCACCTAATAGTGGTAGAGGCTGGGTGGCCAACCCACACCCCTTGGCATAGTACCCACGAGCTTACTAGCCCAAATCATGTACGATCAAATAAAGCCAAAAATCTCTGTTCAAAACCAGTCCTCTTTGGGTCCCTCACAACTGCCTGGCCCTCGGCACTCCAGCGTCTTTTGGCAACCCTCAAAGACATGCAATCTTTGCAAGTACTTAAATCATGCAATGTATGCACTTGTTTGCAAAACATATATGTGCATAATGTATATGCAATCATTTACAAAACATGTCTATGTACAAAACGTTTATCATATGCATCCTGAATCAAGTCATGCTAAAACAAGTCATATACTTATAACATATGTTCTCAAAACAATAATAGATCTTTTAAAAGAATCTAATAGTGATAGAGCACCTACCTGACTAGGTCGCGTTAACCCTTTTGTCCTCGGACGCTCCTGATCATGGTTTGGGGAATCAAGGTTAGTTTGGCCTATCTTTTATGGGTTTTAGAGTGATTGGTCTTGTTACTTAGTCATTAGGGGTCCATTCCTATGCCTATGGGTGTCCTAAGGTCCTAATTGGGCCTTGGTATCCTCAGTTTCCCAACGTTCTAGTGGCCACGTGCCACCATCCTATTCTAAGGGTCATGCCCATATTTGATTGGACCTTGATCAGGGATTTTATAGTTTACATGTGTCCATGTCGTCGATACGGACACAACGCCTTTTGCGGCACCTAAATCGGAGCTCTAGATCTCAAGTTATAAGCATTTTAGTGTTGTACGTACACAGAAGTCTTAAAGACAAAAAGTCGGAATGCTAGGGCGCTGCGCTACTGCGTCGTGCGCCCGGGCTTCCTTAAGGAACCAAAAACGTAGTGCTGCTAGTGCGC
Organism: Warburgia ugandensis; assembly: GCA_035236585.1. Lineage (NCBI taxonomy): Eukaryota > Viridiplantae > Streptophyta > Magnoliopsida > Canellales > Canellaceae > Warburgia > Warburgia ugandensis. Next base: position 67,210,570 of record CP141126.1, on the reverse strand, counting down.
TGCATATCTGCGGTGTGCGTCTCAGCAGGCGCTTCTGCAGACGCACAAAACGTTTCCCCCATTTGGTTTTTTAAATAGAGGTCGACACCGGTCGATGTGGGACGTTCCTATTGGATTGTCCCGCTCGTTAGGGACCCGGGTCGTCCTCAGGTCACCCTGGTTCGACCCTGTCGAGCCAGTGCGGCCCTGGGGACGTCCCAGGGTCCTTGGTGGCTCCCTAGAGGGCTATTCTCCATGGATTTTCAAGCAAAAACCTAGGGAAACTAACCTTGGAACTATGGGGGAGATGGGTTTTGAGCGATCTCGGACGTACCTGGCTCGTTGCTGGATTTTTCTCCTCGTTTTTCCCTCTAGGTCACTGCTTCACGATTGGTTTTCTCCAAGGTTTTGGGCTGCCATTAGAGGCACCCAAGAGCTCTATTTATAGGGCTTTTAAAGAGGGTTCTGGAGGGGTTCTAACCGCCTTTGAATGGCGGTGGAGAAACCTCCAGAATGGCGGTGGTTTCTTCTTGAAACATTGCCGTTCCAAAAACCTCTAGGAGGTTGAAGATGAAGGGTGCCCGTATCAAAACGGGCACCTGTGTTTTTCAGGTTAAGTTGTTTTTGTGAAATTTACAATTTTGCCCTTGAACTTCAAAGGGCCATATCTTGCTCATTTTAACTCCGTTTTGGGTGATTTTGGTCTCGTTGGATTCCTTTTTCCAAGACGCATCTAATGAAACTATTTTTAGGACTAAATTCCTGGGTTTAGTCAATGCAACTAGTGAAATGACCAAAATGCCCTTATCTTTAAAACTGAACTTTTCATGGGATTTTAATATTACAAAAATTGGGGTCATTACAGTATGTGACCTTTGAATTTGTTGGAGTGGCTATGATGGAGTAGATCTAGGCTCTGATACCAAACTGTGACCTTAAATACTTGTATGAGTACAAGGAAGTGCATTTTTTAGGGAAGTACATCCAAAATATGACACCCCAGATTTTTCCACATCAATATGATAATAATTTACAAAAAAAAAAGTAGTCGGGATCCCTGTTTTATAAAAACTTTGATTTCTAAAGTGACCAAAAATAAAAACTTAAACAAAAGCATTTCTTTCAAAGGTCGGGGAGTCATACAACCACAAAACTACGGATTTAATAGTGAAATGAAATACCATTTCCACTGAAAATCCGATAGAGTTTCCTCTGTAATTTGGACCATTGTACATGACAAGTGCAATACAAAATCACCTGATAAACAATGTATAATACATATCATAAGGGAGACTCAGTCTCCACACCCATCCACAACCAAATGTTATTTTCAATAAAATACACTCCAACAATGGATAAGAAAATATAGCCACTACCAAATACCCAGGGTCCCTCCATATAGCCATCACATCCAACATAAATCCACATTTTGACATCCAGGTCACATTACATTTTTAACTAAAGTACAGCCCATACTCAAAACCCAAAGTGAGGTCTTGAACAAACCTGGTCATCTTTGAATATCGTCTGTGCTTCACTGGAAAGCTGCCATCACTTTTACCTGCTCTATCGGCGCGTCAACCTGTTGTCACTCTTTATATCTGAGGCATTGTAAATCAAAGCAATGCCTCAGCAAGCCATGCTTGTGTAGGTGATATACATTCAAGTAAACTCAATAAAAACATATCACATGGCGCAAGGCATAAAGATCATAAAATGATCAAACATAATATAAAGCCTTAAATCACATGATGAAGGACCTACCAAGTCCATGAAATAAATAAGATATCACCAACCATGATATCAGGACATGCACAATCCAAAAAAATCTAGAAACACATGAATGCATGTTAAAAGTATCAAACATCATACACAGTCAAGCTCTATGAGTGTCTTAAGTATACTCACGACAATGTGGGGTCAACTCTCTGTACCATCCGCTTTCACCCTTTCACCCTTTCATAGGCACTCAGGTACTCACAGGAGCGAGGCATACCACTTTCGCTTTCACCCTCACAAGCACTCACGAAAAGTGGCATTGCACACCTGCTTTCACCCTTTCACCCTCACGGGCACTCAGGCACTCATGAGGTGAAAAATCGCATCATACCACAGGATCAATAGTCTCAAATATCAAGTCAGAGCGACTCCCACATGTCAAAAATACCCATAATCAAGTGGATATTACGAAAGATATAAAAAATAGTGCATGCAATAACCACCAAAAAGATAGCATGCACATGAGAAGCTACATACTGAAATCAATCTAATGCATATGGTAAGGCATAAGTCACATGCCTCCAAAACTCAAATCAGCATTTGAGAATCATGGAAAATTTGTGAATGAAATCACCTACCTCAGTATCACAATATCCTCAAACAAACACGTAACCAATATCAGGGTGTATGCCCTGATGTACTTGTCATGCCATGAATCATGTCATGGCTAACGCATATAACCAAAACCTAAAGCTTGATCATCTATTGATTAGCTTGATCTAAATTATCTAATAGCATTTAGTAGTTTTTCTATTAAAAAGTTACTCCAAACTAGATTTTTATCTTAAATCTAGGTCCACCTTGTTGAGACGATCATAACGCCTATTTCGGATCATGATTTAGACCTCTATAGCTCCTAAAATCACATGTTTTATACATAAAGGGTCAAAAAAGATCAAAATCTAGAAAATGGGCCGTTGCACGCGTGTGCACTACACATGGCGGGCACGTCTGTGGACGCGCTTTGTGTCAGAACCCACACGAGGTAGCGGGCACTTCTATAGACGCGCTCTGCACGTGGGGGACGAAACAGTCACGCCGCATGGCACGCGCTAGTCATGCCCCGTGGCACTCCCTCGTCCCTGCATTTTCCCCCCGTTCCAGTCGGACTGGTTTGTTGTCGCTAGCGACCTTAGGTGCTTTGTTTTTTGTGATTTTTACACCTATGTGTCCAGTTTTTCGCATACATTTCATTTTCACCCTCCATTTTCACAAATCCATCCTAAATCTATCATTTTTTCATGATTTTTATCTCATTTTCAAAAACTCCCATCACACTATTTTTTTCTTTTAGTTTTCTGGCTTCCCTAGTCGTCCGATCGCCATGAAATTTCATGGATCAGTTCCTTACATCATCATGCTCAAGATGAATGGTCTAGATCATCATCTAACACCGTCTAGGTGAGGGCCCGCCGCGTTCGTCAGGTTGTCGGGAGTGCCTATCACCACAGAATCGTTGCTGGTGGGTGGATATTACATCCATGTTTTACATTTTTAAGTTTCATTCAAAAAGGCATACAAATTTTTGCTTGGAGTATGTTTGTTGTTATACGCATTGGAATGATAACATTACCATGCACCTTTTATTGTATATATTCCTAATTTTTTGGTTCTTTAATACTTGTAAATGAATGAAATTTATCATTTTAGATAGAATACATTGAATTTAAGAAGTCCAACATTTCAGATTTTGATGCTTCATTCAAAAATGTATTCAAATTGTTGCTTGAGTATGCACCCGAATAGTAACACTACTATGCAATTTTTACTATAGTTGTTCCTCATTTTCTACTTCTTTAATGCTGGACATTAATCATTCTAGATATAATACATTGAGTCTAAGAAGACCCATGTTTAAAATTGTGACACCCCAGGTTTTTCCCAAAAATTTTTTCTGTTTATTTTGAAAAGGTGGCATGCCTCTAATTTTAAAATTCAAAAATAGCTGAAGATAGTTTTCTTTAAAATTCATTTTTTCGAAAATCCGAATGTCACCTCAACTCCCATACTATACATAATATAGTTTTTATAGAAGATAGACATACATTTTATGAAACAACAGGACGCTACTAGTGGTTCACATACACAACCCCTATAATCATTATATTAAATGTCAAAGCAGCATAATCCAAATAATTATCTACTCCATATGAAAACTTTAACAAAATATATACCTAAGAGCAAAAGTATGGTTGTTGACCTCCTCTTGCTTTTGTATGTCTTCCCCTGTCTATCTGTATCTGAGATATTGTAAACATAATATTTACAATATCTCAGCTAGCTATACCTTGTAGGGGAGAGTTAAGAAAACTTGTTAATTAGATATGAATTAAGAATTTTACATCAATTAAAATATTCAATTATCTGCAAGCCATTGATAAAGTAGCTAATTATAATTCTTTTTCATCATATGAATATAATAATCACTCTTTAGAGATTACCCTTTACATGACATATGTAATTCACTGGTATTTTAAATATTTATCATTATCATTTTTCATATGATAACACACTCTAATTCTATGAGCCACACTCTGCATAATATATCTATCACTTCCCCATACGAAAACTTTTATAAAACTACACCCTCCAAATATATATACATATAAGATAATATCATATATATTGAAATCATGAAAAGTCATAAAAAGTTATGAACATAGTCCATAGGTTTTATAACTTCCTTTCCCAGAGTATACTGGGTCTCATACATATATTCCTTACCATATGGGGTTCATAAAACTCTAGCCGCTGATGGTAACATCATCCAAGGCATCTCATTATGCCATGGGATTATACTATACCCACCATATGTGTATAATAATGCAAAATACATTAGGACTACAATGCCGCAGTCTCAATCCGTATAGTGTGCTTGGATAACTACATAATAATCCACTGATACCAACTGTGGAAATAACAAAATCCATGTCCACATGGGGGGGACCATGGCTGTCATAGTGGCAGCCTTCCCATGATTGCCCCACCCTATGTTTGGACTCTCATTGGGCTTGGTATCCATCATATAAATTTCAGGAAGCAAGTGGCCAAACCCTCGTAACTTCCCTAGCATTGCATCCCTAGTCCTAGTACTATATAAAAAAAAATCACAAGTCACCGTGCTTGTATGTAAAATACTAATATACAGGCGGCTTGCCTATCCATAATATATATATATATATATATATGAATATCTCATCATAATCATAACATCCTCACTTATTAGGTGATCACCCACCAAGGATGTAACGTAAAATCCTAGACTCATACATCACATATGATGTACTAGTACCCATGTACCATAAATGTCTTTTTATCACAATAACAGTTATGATATTTCTAAGAATAGATTGTGTGTATCCAATAATGTCACTAGTAGGAATCAATTATAAGCATTTCATTCATATAAAGTTCCAAGTTACTAATTTTTATCATTCACAAGTAATCATTCTCATAATCACATATGTATGAAATGCACAGTTTAAATGACATAATGTTTATCATAAGTAATAAGATTGTGTTTAAAACATACATCTTACTATTAAGACATGCTTTCTTAATTCTCCACCTACCTCCTGGAGTGAGTTCATCCATTTCCACTAGCTTTAATTGCCCTCTTTTCCATGATCATAATTTTAAGAGTCTGATGCAATCCAAGACCTAGATCATCATTATTGGATCTTTACATGGATGATCAAGACTCATGTGAGTTGATCAGTGCTTCTGTGGATGTCTGTCTCCAGTTTAGGGTTGAGATCTATGGTTGGATCTATGTTGACATCTATATTGTGTTTTTCATCAGATTACATGGTCAGATTTAACTAATTTAAGGGTCTACCCTGGTCGAATAGACCACTTCCAACTTTGGATTGACGATCAGGGCTTATTTGTGGGGTCTGATCGTCAACCCAATGTCAACAAGTCATTATTTGAATAGTGATAGATCAGACGGTTGAGGTTTCTTGATAGGTTTTCATCCAAATTACACCATTCTGGTTGCATCCTAGCTAATTCAAGGTAGTAGGATTCATCCATGGTGTTTGATTTTTTATCAGACATTGCAAAATTACTATGTGAACAGTACCCGATCAGACGACTGTGATTGTCCAATCGGTCTGTAGTCAATTTACATTTAAATTCATCAATTCCTCTTATATTATAGAAATTTTAGGGCTGTTTAATTCATCTATGGTGTTTGATCAGTGATTAGACATCAAAATTTTTACTGTATGAATAGTACCCAATAGAATGGCTGAGATCATCCAATTGGTCTTATAGTCTAGATTGATAATCTAAGTTGATTTTAGGGTTTGTCAACCATGTATCTACCTATCCATAAACTTATATTAAGAAATGGATGGTTGGATCGTCCTTAAATATAGATATAGGATAAAAATTCATGGATCTAACAAATTTCATCAAATTAAGAATTGGGTCTTGTAGATTTTACCTAAAGGAGGCCTGATCGTGTTTTTCCCCTTCCTAGGCGTGCTTGATCGGCTCTAATCTATCTTGAAATGCTCCATCCCTAGCTACGTGCACTGTTCATGCAGCAATCCATGGTTGTTCCTCCTCTAATCATGGCAGAACCAAAGAGGTTTTGTTCCCCTCTTTGTGCAGAGTAAAATGGACGGCTAGATTAACAATCTGAGCCACCATTGTTGCCGAAAAGGAATGGGAACCCAAGAAGGGTTCGCCGGAGATGAAAGAAATCAGGGAAACCCAATCTGAGTATTCCATGGTCGTCGAAAAAGCACAGATCTGATAGGGATCTACTTAGGGAAGAGGAAAACAAATAGGAAATGGTGGTCGGTCCCTAGCAAGAACCCAATTTCAGTTTTTGTTAGCCCGAAAAAAGGGGATCTGATAAGAAAACAAAAGATCCAGCCTCTTGAACTATCAGACCACGTCAGAGAAAGAGAGGGGCACCTACACGCCGACTATCCAACAGCCAGGCCGTGTCGGCATTAGGCAAAATAGGGGGAGGGGAGATGGTAGCGCAACTGAAAGGGAAAACCGACCTGGTTTCCGTCGATGCCGGAGAGGGAGATGCATGGCCAGAAGGGGGAAACCCAATCTGGGTTCCCTGTCAATGCCAAAAAAGAGTGGGGTTGCGCATCAGAGGAAACCCCGTCCAAGGTTCTAGGTTCTCATCACCAGGAAACAAATTCTACTTGGAGAGTAGGTTGTCCACACCAATGAGCAAGAGGTCTGGGGGGTTTTTTGGCTTGCCGACCACCCCTGGCATGCTGAGCCGGTGATAGAGAAGGAGATGGAACACAGGGAGTCCCGATTGCCTTGGAAAACCAAAGATCTACTCGGAAAAGGGTTGCTGGCCAGGGGAAAGAGATCAGAGGGAGGGGTTTTTCTCCATTGTTGATGAGTTGGCTCCAGTCGTTACATTAAGGATGGCTGGTTAGGGAGAGAGAGAGAGAGAGAGAGAGAGAGAGAGAGAGAGAGAGAGAGAGAGAGAGAGAGAGAGAGAGAGAGAGAGAGAGAGAGAGAGAGAGAGAGAGAGAGAGAGAAGACCAAACCCAACATTTCATCAATTTTCAAGGTGATGAGGGGGTGCCAATATCAATTTGGCTCCCTTTCATTAACTTACATTTTTTTTTTTTTATCTTTTAATTATCATATTGCCCCTAACTTCAAAGGCCTTTAACTTCTTCATATGAACTCTATTTTCAACGTTCTTTAGTTAGTTGGATTCCATTTTTTTATTACTATCTAATGGTTTTAAGTTTATTCCAAAATACACTTCTATATAAAGATATACCCCTCGAAAACTCATAACCCGATCATAAAATAGTGAAATTTTGGAATGAAATTCATCTGAACTCCGATTTCAGTGTTCTTTATGCCGTTGGACTCAATCTTTCAAATACATTCTAAATATTCATGCTTCTACTCCAAATTCCATTTATATAAAAATTTATTTTCTTTGGTTCAAAAATTATAATTATATTCCAAAATTCTAATTTCACATAACAACGCCCAGAATGGTATTTTCAAAATTTGGGGTTGTTACAAAAATTTTGATGTTTCATTCAAAAATGCATGCAAATTATTGCTTGAAGTGTGCTTGTTGCAATATGTGTTTAAATCGTAACTTTACCATCCATTTTTTATAGTATAGGTTTGTGATTTTCTACTTCTTTAGTACTTGTAAATGTTTAAAATTGATCATTCCAAATAGAATACATCAAGCCTTAGAAGGCCCATGTTTTGGATATTGATGTTTCATTCAAAAAGGTGTGAAAATTATTGCTTGAAGTATGGTTGTTGTAATGCGTGCTTAAATGGTAACATTACCATGCACTTTTTACTATATTAATTCCAGATTTCTGCTTCTTTAGTGCTTGTGAGTGCTTAAAATTGATCACTCTAGATAGAATACGTTGACTTTAAGAAGTCCCATGTTTTAGATTTTGAAGTTTCATTCAAAAAGGTAAGCAAATTATTGCTTGAAGTATGCTTGTTGGAATACATGTGTGAGTGGTAACATAACCATGCATTTTTTACTATATATGTTCCTGATTTTCTACTTCTTTAATGTTCATAAATGCTTGAAATTGATCATTCTAAGAAAAACATATTGAATTTAAGAAGATCCATGTTTTAGATTTTGATATTTCATTCAAAAAGGCATGCAAATTGTTGCTTGAATATGCGTTTGAATGGTAACATGACCATGTTGTTTTGACTATATATGTTCCTGATTTTTTGCTTCTTTAATGCTTGTAAATGCCTAAAATTGATCATTCTAGATAGAATACATTGAATCTAAGAAGACCCATGTTTTAAATTTTTAAGTTTCATTCAAAAAGGCATCCAAATTGTTGCTTAAAGTACACTTGTTGTAATACGCGTTTGAATGGTAACATTACATGCATTTTTTACCATCTATCTACTTGATTTTCATCTTCTTTAATGCTTGTAAAAGCTTGAAATTCATCATTTTAGATAGAATACGTTGAGTTTAAGAAGACCTATGTTTTAGATTTAGATTTTTTATTAAAAAAGGTATGTAAATTGTTGCTTGAATATGCATTTGAATGGTAACATTACCTGTGTTTTTTACTGTATATGTTCATGATTTTTTGCTTCTTTAATGCTTATAAATGCTTGAAATTGATCATTCTAGATAGAATACATTGAGTCTAAGAAGGTCTCTATTTTTTATTTTGATGGTTCTTTCAAAAAGGCATAGAAATTGTTGCTTGAATATGCATTTGAATGGTAACATTACCATGCATTTTTTAGAAAAGTTTTTCCTAATTTTTGTTTATTTAATGCTTGTAAATGCTTGAAATTGATCATTCCAGATAGAATACATTAAGTCCAAGAAGTAACATATTTTAGATTTTGAAGTTTTATTCAAAAAGACATGCAAGTTGTTGCTTGAAGTATGCTTGTTGCAATACGCATTGGAATGGTGACATTACCATGTGTTTTTTACTAATATGTTCTTGATTTTCTTCTTCTTTAATACTTGTAAATGCTTGAAATTGATCATCCTAGATAGAATACATTCAATCTAAGAAGGCACATGTTTTAGATTTTTATCTTTCATTCAAAAAGGCATGCAAATTGTTTTTTGAAGTATGCTTGTTCTAATATGCATTTGAATTGTAACATTACCATGCATTTTATAGCATAAAAGTTCCTAATGTTTTGTTTATTTAGTGCTAGTAAATGATTGAAATTGATCCTTCTAGATAGAATACACTGAGTCCAAGAAGACTCATATTGTAGATTTTGGAGTTTCATTGAAAAACTAAAGCAAATTGTTGCTTGAAGTATGCTTGTTGTAATACTCATTTGAATGGTAACATTACGATGCATATTTTACAGTAAATGTTCCTGATTTTTTGCTTCTATAATGCTTGTAAATTCTTGAAATTGATCATTCTAAATGGAATACATTGAGTCTAAGAGACCCATGTTTTATATTTTGATGTTTCATTCAAATAGGCATGAAAATTATTGCTTGAAGTATGCTTGTTGTAATACGAATTTGAACAGTAATATTACCATGCAATTTATACTACATATGTTCCTGATCTTCTTCTTCTTTAATGCTTGTATATGATTGAAATTGATCATTATAGATAAAATACATGAGTTCAAGAAGTCTCATGTTTTAGGTTTTGGTGTTTCACACAAGAAGGCATGCAAATTGTGCCTTGAATATGCGTTTGAATGGTAACATTACAATGCGATTTATACAATATGTGTTCAGAAATTTCAGGTTCTTTAATGCTTGTAAATGCTTGAAATTTATCATTTTAGATAGAATACATTAAGACTAAGAAGATCCATGTTTTATTTTTGATGTTTCATTCAAAATGGCGTTCAAATTGTTGCTTAAAATATGCTTGTTGTAATACGCATTTGAATGGTAACATTACCATGCATTTTTTACTATAAACAGTCGTGATTTTTTGCTTCTTTAATGCCTCAAAATGCTTGAAATTGATAATTCTATATGGAATACATTATGTCTAAGAAGTCCCATGTTTTATATTTTGAAGTTTCATTAAAAAAGGAATACAAATTATTGCTTGAAGTATGCTTGTACAAATACGTGCTTGAATGGTAACATTACCATGCATCTTTTACTATTTATGTTCATGATTTTCTGCATCTTTAATTCTTGTAAATGCTTGAAATTGATCATTATATATAGAATACATTGATTTTAAGAAGTCCCATGGTTTATAATTTTGGTATTTCATTCAAGAAGGCATGCAAATTGTTTCTTGAATATGTGTTTGAATGGTAACATTACCATGTATTTTTTACTATATATGTTCCAGTTATTCTGCTTTTTTAATGCTTGTAAATGCTTGAAACTAATCATTCTAGATAGAATACATTAAGCATAAGAAGACCCATATTTTAGATTTTGAAGTTTCATTCAAAAAGGCATGTAAATTATTGCTCAAGTATGCTTGATGCAATACACGTATGAATGGTAACATTGCCATGAGTTTTTTACCATATGTGTTCCTTATTTTCTACTTCTTTAGTACTTGTAAATGCTTGAAATTGATCATTCTAGGTAGAATACATTGAGTTTAAGAAGCCCCATGTTATAGATTTTGATGTTTCATTCAGAAAGGCATGCAAATTGTTGCTTGAATATGCGTTTGAATGGTAACATTACCATGCATTTTTTACTATTTATGTTCTTGATTTTCCACATTTTTAATGCTTGTAAGTTCTTGAAGTTGATCATTCTAAATACAACACATTAAGTCCCAGAAAACCCATGTTTTAGATTTTGAAGTTTCATTCAAAATGGTAGGCAACTTGTTGCTTGAAGTAGGCTTGTTGTAATACGCATTTGAATAGTAACATTACAATGCATTTTTTACTATATGTATTCCTGATTTTCTGCATATTTTATGCTTATAAATGCATGAAATTAATCATTCTAGATAAAATACATTGGGCCTAAGCAGAGGCATGTTTTAGATTTTGCAGTTTCTTTAAAATAGGCACCCAAAATATTGCTTGAAGTATGCTTATTGTAATACACACTTGAATGGTAACATTACCATGCATTTTTAACTATATATGTTCCTAATTTTCCCTTCTTTAATGCATGTAAATGCTTGAAATTTATCATTTTAGATAGAATACATTAAGACTAAGAAGATCCATGTTTTATTTTTTGATGTTTCATTCAAAATGGCGTTCAAATTGTTGCTTAAAATATGCTTGTTGTAATACGCATTTGAATGGTAACATTACCATGCATTTTTTACTATAAACAAATGTGATTTTTTGCTTCTTTAATGCCTGAAAATGCTTGAAATTGATAATTCTATATGGAATACATTATGTCTAAGAAGTCCCATGTTTTATATTTTGAAGTTTCATTAAAAAAGGAATGCAAATTATTGCTTGAAGTATGCTTGTACAAATACGTGCTTGAATGGTAACATTACCATGCATCTTTTACTATTTATGTTCATGATTTTCTGCATCTTTAATTCTTGTAAATGCTTGAAATTGATCATTATATATAGAATACATTGATTTTAAGAAGTCCCATGGTTTATAATTTTGGTATTTCATTCAAGAAGGCATGCAAATTGTTTCTTGAATATGTGTTTGAATGGTAACATTACCATGTATTTTTTACTATATATGTTCCAGTTATTCTGCTTTTTTAATGCTTGTAAATGCTTGAAACTAATCATTCTAGATAGAATACATTAAGCATAAGAAGACCCATATTTTAGATTTTGAAGTTTCATTCAAAAAGGCATGTAAATTATTGCTCGAAGTATGCTTGATGCAATACACGTATGAATGGTAACATTGCCATGAGTTTTTTACCATATGTGTTCCTTATTTTCTACTTCTTTAGTACTTGTAAATGCTTGAAATTGATCATTCTAGGTAGAATACATTGAGTTTAAGAAGCCCCATGTTATAGATTTTGATGTTTCATTCAGAAAGGCATGCAAATTGTTGCTTGAATATGCGTTTGAATGGTAACATTACCATGCATTTTTTACTATTTATGTTCTTGATTTTCCACATTTTTAATGCTTGTAAGTTCTTGAAGTTGATCATTCTAAATACAACACATTAAGTCCCAGAAAACCCATGTTTTAGATTTTGAAGTTTCATTCAAAATGGTAGGCAACTTGTTGCTTGAAGTAGGCTTGTTGTAATACGCATTTGAATAGTAACATTACAATGCACTTTTTGCTATATGTATTCCTGATTTTCTGCATATTTTATGCTTATAAATGCATGAAATTAATCATTCTAGATAAAATACATTGGGCCTAAGCAGAGGCATGTTTTAGATTTTGCAGTTTCTTTAAAATAGGCACCCAAAATATTGCTTGAAGTATGCTTATTGTAATACACACTTGAATGGTAACATTACCATGCATTTTTAACTATATATGTTCCTAATTTTCCCTTCTTTAATGCATGTAAATGCTTGAAATTTATCATTTTAGATAGAATACATTAAGACTAAGAAGATCCATGTTTTATTTTTTGATGTTTCATTCAAAATGGCGTTCAAATTGTTGCTTAAAATATGCTTGTTGTAATACGCATTTGAATGGTAACATTACCATGCATTTTTTACTATAAACAAATGTGATTTTTTGCTTCTTTAATGCCTGAAAATGCTTGAAATTGATAATTCTATATGGAATACATTATGTCTAAGAAGTCCCATGTTTTATATTTTGAAGTTTCATTAAAAAGGAATGCAAATTATTGCTTGAAGTATGCTTGTACAAATACGTGCTTGAATGGTAACATTACCATGCATCTTTTACTATTTATGTTCATGATTTTCTGCATCTTTAATTCTTGTAAATGCTTGAAATTGATCATTATATATAGAATACATTGATTTTAAGAAGTCCCATGGTTTATAATTTTGGTATTTCATTCAAGAAGGCATGCAAATTGTTTCTTGAATATGTGTTTGAATGGTAACATTACCATGTATTTTTTACTATATATGTTCCAGTTATTCTGCTTTTTTAATGCTTGTAAATGCTTGAAACTAATCATTCTAGATAGAATACATTAAGCATAAGAAGACCCATATTTTAGATTTTGAAGTTTCATTCAAAAAGGCATGTAAATTATTGCTCGAAGTATGCTTGATGCAATACACGTATGAATGGTAACATTGCCATGAGTTTTTTACCATATGTGTTCCTTATTTTCTACTTCTTTAGTACTTGTAAATGCTTGAAATTGATCATTCTAGGTAGAATACATTGAGTTTAAGAAGCCCCATGTTATAGATTTTGATGTTTCATTCAGAAAGGCATGCAAATTGTTGCTTGAATATGCGTTTGAATGGTAACATTACCATGCATTTTTTACTATTTATGTTCTTGATTTTCCACATTTTTAATGCTTGTAAGTTCTTGAAGTTGATCATTCTAAATACAACACATTAAGTCCCAGAAAACCCATGTTTTAGATTTTGAAGTTTCATTCAAAATGGTAGGCAACTTGTTGCTTGAAGTAGGCTTGTTGTAATACGCATTTGAATAGTAACATTACAATGCATTTTTTACTATATGTATTCCTGATTTTCTGCATATTTTATGCTTATAAATGCATGAAATTAATCATTCTAGATAAAATACATTGGGCCTAAGCAGAGGCATGTTTTAGATTTTGCAGTTTCTTTAAAATAGGCACCCAAAATATTGCTTGAAGTATGCTTATTGTAATACACACTTGAATGGTAACATTACCATGCATTTTTAACTATATATGTTCCTAATTTTCCCTTCTTTAATGCATGTAAATGCTTGAAATTTATCATTTTAGATAGAATACATTAAGACTAAGAAGATCCATGTTTTATTTTTTGATGTTTCATTCAAAATGGCGTTCAAATTGTTGCTTAAAATATGCTTGTTGTAATACGCATTTGAATGGTAACATTACCATGCATTTTTTACTATAAACAGTCGTGATTTTTTGCTTCTTTAATGCCTGAAAATGCTTGAAATTGATAATTCTATATGGAATACATTATGTCTAAGAAGTCCCATGTTTTATATTTTGAAGTTTCATTAAAAAAGGAATGCAAATTATTGCTTGAAGTATGCTTGTACAAATACGTGCTTGAATGGTAACATTACCATGCATCTTTTACTATTTATGTTCATGATTTTCTGCATCTTTAATTCTTGTAAATGCTTGAAATTGATCATTATATATAGAATACATTGATTTTAAGAAGTCCCATGGTTTATAATTTTGGTATTTCATTCAAGAAGGCATGCAAATTGTTTCTTGAATATGTGTTTGAATGGTAACATTACCATGTATTTTTTACTATATATGTTCCAGTTATTCTGCTTTTTTAATGCTTGTAAATGCTTGAAACTAATCATTCTAGATAGAATACATTAAGCATAAGAAGACCCATATTTTAGATTTTGAAGTTTCATTCAAAAAGGCATGTAAATTATTGCTCGAAGTATGCTTGATGCAATACACGTATGAATGGTAACATTGCCATGAGTTTTTACCATATGTGTTCCATATTTTCTACTTCTTTAGTACTTGTAAATGCTTGAAATTGATCATTCTAGGTAGAATACATTGAGTTTAAGAAGCCCCATGTTATAGATTTTGATGTTTCATTCAGAAAGGCATGCAAATTGTTGCTTGAATATGCGTTTGAATGGTAACATTACCATGCATTTTTTACTATTTATGTTCTTGATTTTCCACATTTTTAATGCTTGTAAGTTCTTGAAGTTGATCATTCTAAATACAACACATTAAGTCCCAGAAAACCCATGTTTTAGATTTTGAAGTTTCATTCAAAATGGTAGGCAACTTGCTGCTTGAAGTAGGCTTGTTGTAATACGCATTTGAATAGTAACATTACAATGCATTTTTTACTATATGTATTCCTGATTTTCTGCATATTTTATGCTTATAAATGCATGAAATTAATCATTCTAGATAAAATACATTGGGCCTAAGTAGAGGCATGTTTTAGATTTTGCAGTTTCTTTAAAATAGGCACCCAAAATATTGCTTGAAGTATGCTTATTGTAATACACACTTGAATGGTAACATTACCATGCATTTTTAACTATATATGTTCCTAATTTTCCCTTCTTTAATGCATGTAAATGCTTGAAATTTATCATTCTAGATAGAATGTAGTGAGTTTAAAAGACCCATGTTTTAGATTTTGACATTTCATTCAAGAAGGCATGCAAAATGATGCATGAATATTCATTTGAGTCTAAGATAGAATGCATGTTTTACCCATGCTCTAAATTTATCATTCTAGATATAATACATTGAGTCTAAGAAGACCCATTCTTTAGATTTTGAGGTTTCATTCAAAAAGGCATGCAAATTGTTGCTTGATGTCTAGTTGTTGTAATACACATTCAAATGGTAACATCACCATGCATTTTTAAATATAAATGTTCCTAATTTTCTGCTTCTTTAATGCTTGAAATTGATCATTCTTTAGAATTTGAAGTTTCATTAAAAAGGCATGCAAAATTATTGCTTGAAATATGCTTATTCTAATATGTGCTTAAATGCTAACATTACCATGCATATTTTACTATATATTTTCCTAATTTTCTTCTTCATTGATGATTGTAAAGGCTTGAAATTGCTCATTCTAGATAGAATACATAGAATTTAAGAAGTCCAATGTTCTAAATTTTGGTATTTCATTTAAAAAGGCATATAAATTGTTGATTGAATATGCATTTTAATCATTTTAGATAGAATACATTGAGTCTAAGAAGACTCATGTTTTGGATCTTGAAGTTTCATTCAAAAATTCATGCAAATTGTTGCTTGATGTATGCTTGTTGTAAATGGTAACATTATCATGTGTTTTTTATTATATATGTTCCTGATTTTTTACTTCTTTAATGCTTCTAAGTGCTTGAAATAGAGCAGTCTAGATGGAATACATTGATTCTAAGAGGACCCATGTTTTATATTTTGATTTTTCATTCAAAAAGGCATGCTAATTATTGCTTGAAGTGTGCTTGTTGTAATATGCGTTTGAATGGTAACATTACTATGTGTTTTTTACTGTATATGCTCCTGATTTTTGTTTTCTTTAATTCTTGTAAATTCTTGAAATTGATCATTCTAGATAGAATACATTGAGTTTAAGAAGTCCCATGTTTTAGATTCTAGTGTTTCATTCATGAAGGCATGCAAATTATTGATTGAATATGCATTTGAATGGTAACATTACGATGCGCATTTTGCTGTCTATGTTCCAAAATTTCTGCTTTTTTAATGCTTGCAAATGATTAAAATTGATCATTTTAGATAGAATACTATGAGTCTAAGAATAACTATGTTTTATATCTTGAATTTTCATTCAAAAAGTCATGCAAATTGTTGCTTGAAGTATGCTTGTTATAATACGGGTTTGAATGGTAACATTACCGAGCATTTTTTATTATATATGTTGCTAATTTTTTGCTTCTTTAATTCGTGTAAATGTTTGAAATAGATCATTCTAGATGAAATACATTGATTCTAAGAAGTCTCAAGTTTTATATTTTGATGTTTCCTTCAAAAAGGCATGCTAATTATTGCTTGAAATATGCTTGTTGTAATACACATTTGAATGGTGGCATTACCATACATTTTTTCACTATATATGCTCCTGAATTTTGTTTTCTTTAATGCATGTAAATGCTTGAAATTAATCATTCTAGATAGAATACATTGAGTTTAAGAAGTCCAATGTTTTAGATTTTTAAGTTTCTTGAAAAAAGGCATCCAAATTGTTGCTTGAAGTACGCTTGTTGCAATACGCGTTTGAATGGTAACATAACATGTGTTTTTTACCATCTATGTACTTGATTTTCATCTTCTTGAATACTTTCCAATGCTTGAAATTCATCATTCTGTATAGAATACATTGAGTTTAAGAAGGCCCATGTTTTAGATTTAGGTTTTTCATTCAAAAAGGTATGTAAATTGTTGCCTGAATATGGGTTTGAATGGTAACATTACCAAGTGTTTTTTACTATATACTCTGATTTTTTTCTACTTTAATGCTTGTAAATGCTTGAAATTGATCAATGAAGGTAAAACACATTGAGTTTAAGAAGACCCATGTTTAAAATTTTGATGTTTGATTAAAAAAGGCATGTAAATTGTTACTTGAATATGTGTTTGAATGGTAACATTACCATGTGATTTTTATTATATATGTTCTTGATTTTTTGCTTCTTTAATGCTTGTAAATTATTGAAATTGATCATTATATAAATACTACATTATGTCTAAGAAGGCCAATGTTTTTTATTTTGATGTTTCTTTCAAAAAGGCATGCAAATCGTTGCTTGAATATGCGTTTGAATGGTAACATTACCATGCATTTTTTGCTACATATGTTCATGATTTTTTTCTTCTTTAATGCTTGTAAATGCTTAAAATTGAACATTTTAGATAGAATACATTGATTCTAAGAAGTCCCATATTTTAGATTTTGAAGTTTCATTCAAAAAGGCTTGCAAGTTGTAGCTTGAATTTTGCTTGTTACAATACACATTTGAATGAATGGTGACATTACCATGCTTTCTTTACTATATATGTTCCTGATTTTTGGCTTCTTCAAAGCTTGTAAATGGTTGAAATTGATCATTATAGATAGAATACATTCAGTCTAAGAAGGCCCATATTTTATATTTTGATGCTTTATTTAAAAACGTGTGCAAATTGTTTGTTGAAGTATGCTTGTTGTAAAACACATTTGAATGGTAACATTACCATGCATTTTTTACTATATATGTTCCTCATTTTTTTCTTCTTTAATACTTGTAAATGCTTGAAATTGATCCTTCTAGATAGAATACATTGCGTCTAAGAAGTGTCATGTTGTAGATTTTGAAGTTTCATTCCAAAAGTCATGCAAGTTGTTGCTTCAAGTATGCTTGTTGTAGTATGCATTTGAATGGTAACATTACCATGCATGTTTTACTATAAATGTTCCTAATTTTTTTATTTTTTAATGCTTGAAAATGATCATTCTAAATGGAATACATTGAGTCTAAGAAGACCCACATTTTAGATTCTGAAGTTTCATTCAAATATACATGCAAATTATTGCTTGAAGTATGCTTGTTGTAATACGCATTTGAATGGTAATATTACCATGCATTTTCTATTGCATATAATGTTAATTTTATTCTTCTTTGATTCTTGAAATTAATTGTTATAGATAGAATACATTGAGTTTATGAAGTCTCATAATTTAGATTTTTGTGTTTCGCTCAAGAAGACGTACAAATTGTTCATTGAATATGCATTTGAATCATAACATTATGATGCGCTTTATACTATATATGTTCTGAATTTTCTGCTTCTTTAATGCTTGAAATTGATCATTTTATATATAATAAATTGAGACTAAGAAGACCCATGTTTTAGTTTTTGATGTTTCATTCAAAATCACATGGAAATTGCTGCTTGAAATATGCATGTTGTAATGAGCATTTGAATGGTAACATTACCATGCATTTTTTACTGTAAATGTTCCTGATTTTTTGCTTCTTTAGTACTTGTAAATGCTTGAAATTGATCATTCTAGATGAAATACATTGTGTCTAAGAAGGTCCATGTTTTAGATTTTGAAGTTTCATCCAAAAAGGAATGCAATTATTGCTTGAAGTATGCTTGTACAAATACGCTCTTGAATGGTAACATTACCATGCATCTTTTACCATATATGTTCCTGATTTTTTGCCTAGATAGAATACAATGAGTTTAAGAAGTCTCATGTTTTATATTATTGTGTTTCATTCAAGAAGGCATGTAAATTGTTGCTTGTATATGCATTTGAATGATAACATTACCGTGCATCTTTTACTATATATTTTCCAGTTGTTTTTCTATTTTAATACTTGTAAATGCTTAAAATTAATCATTCTAGTAAATTACTTTCAGTCTAAGAGGACTCATATTTTAGATTTTGATGTTTCATTTAAAAAGGCATGCAAATTATTGCTTGAAGTATGCTTGTTGTAATACACATATGAATGGTAACATTACTCTGCATTTTTACTATATATGTTCCTAATTTTCTACTTCTATAGTGTTTGTAAATGCTTGAAATTGATCATTCTAAGTATAATACATTGATTTTAAGAAGACCCATGTTTTATATTTTGATGATTCATTCAAAAAGGAATGCAAATTATTGCTTGAACATGTGTTTGAATGATAACATTACCTTGCATTTTTTACTATATATGTTCCTAATTTTCTTCATTGTTAATGCTTATAAATTCTTGAAATTTATCATTCTAAATAGAATACATTAATTCTAAGAAAACCCATATTTTAGATTTTGATGTTTCATTCAAAAAGGCATGCAAATTGTTGGTTGAAGTAGGCTTTTTGTAATACGCATTTGAATAGTAACATAAGAATGCATTTTTTACTATATACGTTAATGATTTTTTGCATATTTAATGCTTATAAATACATGAAATTAATCATTCCAAATAAAATACATTGAATCTAATTAGATGCATGCTTTACATTTTGAAGTTTCTTTAAAAAGGGCACGCAAATTATTGCTTGAAGTATGCTTGTCATAATTCATGCTTAAATGGTGACATACCATGGGTTTGTTATTATATATGTTTAGGATGTTTTGCTTTTTGAATGCTTGCAAATTTTTGAAATTGATCACTCTAGATTGAATACATGCAAATTATTGCTTGAAGTATGCTTGTCGTAATACACGTATGAATCGTAACATTACCATGCATTTTTTACTATATATGTTCCTGATTTTCTAATTCTTTACTACTTGTAAATGCTTGAAATTGATCATTCTAGGTAGAATACATTAATTTCAAGAAGATGCATGTTTTAGATTTTGATGTTTCATTCAAAAAGGAATGCAAATGTGTTTGAATGGTAACATTACTATGCATTTTTTACAATATATGTTCTTGCTTTTATGCTTTCTTAATGCGTGTAAGTGCATGAAAGTGATCATTCTAAAATAGAATAAATTATGTCTAGGAAGGCCCATGTTTTAAATTTTGATGTTTCATTTAAAAAGGAATGCAAATTGTTGCTTGAATATGCAATTGAATTGTAACATTACCATGCATTTTTTATTATATATGTTCCTGATTTTTGCTTTTTTAATGCTTGTATATGCTTGAAATTGATCATTCTAAATAGAATACATTATTTCTTAGAAAACCCATGTTTTATTTTTTGATTTGTCATTCAAAAGGGCATGCAAATTGTTGCTTGAAGTAGGCTTGTTGTAATACACGTTTGAATAGTAACATTATGATGTGTTTTTTACTATATACGTTCCTGATTTTCTACATCTTTAATGCGTATAAATACATGAAATTAATCATTCTAGATTAAATACATTGAGTCTAAGTGGACAGATGTTTTACATTTTGAAGTTTCCTTAAAAAGGGCACACAAATTATTGCTTGAAGTATGCTTGTTGTAATTCATGCTTGAATGGTAACATACAATTTGTTTTTTACTATATATGTTCAGGATTTTTTTCTTCTTTAATGCTTGCAAATGTTTAAAATTGATCATTCTAGATTGAATACATTGATTTTAAGAAGTCTTATGTTTTATATTTTGGTGTTTCATTCAAGAAGACATGCAAATTGTTACTTGAATATGTTTTTGAATGGTAACATTACCATGCATTTTTTACTATATTTTCCACTTTTTTTGTTTTTTTCAATGCTTGAAATTAATCATTTTGGATAGAATAAATTGAGTCTAAGAAGACTCATTTTTTAGATTCTGTTGTTTCATTCAAAAAGGCATGCAAATTATTATTGAAGTATGCTTCTTGTAATGCACGTATGAATGGTAACATTTTCATGCATTTTTTACTATATATGTTCCTGATTTTATAATTCTTTAGTGCTTGTAAATGCTTGAAATTGATCATTCTAGGTAGAATAATACATTGATTTTAAGGAGGCCTATGTTTTACATTTTGATGTTTCATTCAAAAAGGAATGCAAATTGTTGCTTTAATTTGTGTTTGAATGGTAACATTACCATGCATTTTTTACTACATATATTCCTGATATTCTGCCTTTTTAATGCTTGTAAATGCTTAAAATTGATCATTCTAAATAGAATACATTAAGTCTAAGAAAACCCATGTTTTAGTTTTTGATGTTTCATTCAAAAAGGAATGCAAATAGATGCTTTAAGCAGGCTTGTTGTAATATGCATTTGAAAAGTAACATTATGATGCATTTTTTACTATATATGTTCCCGATTTTTTGTTTCTTTATTTCTTATAAATGCATAAAATTGATCATTTTAGAGAAAATACATTGAGTCTAAGTTGACAAATGTTTTAGATTTTGAAGTTTCTTTAAAAAAGACATGTAAATAATTGCTTGAAGTATGCTTGTTGTAATACACGCTTGAATGGTAACATTACCATGCATTTTTTACTATATATGTTCCTGATTTGTTGCTTCTTTAATGCTTATAAATGCTTGAAATGTATCATTCAATATAGAATGCACTGAGTTTAGGAAGACCCATGTTTTAGATTTTGATGTTTCATTCAAGAAGGCTTGAAAATTGTTGCCTGAATATTCGTTTGAGTCTAAGATAGAATACATGTTTTACCCATGTTTTAAATTTATCATTCTAGATAGAATACATTGATTCTAATAAGAACCATGTTTTAGATGTTGAGGTTTCATTTAAAAAGGCATGCAAATTGTTGCTTGAAGTCTGCTTGTTGTAATATGCGTTTGAATGGTAATATTAACATGCATTTTTAACTATAAATGTTCTTGATTTTCTGCTTCTTTAATGCTTTTAAATGCTTGAAATTGATCATTATAGATAGAATATATTGAGCCTAAGAAGTCCTATTCTTTTTATTTCGATGTTTCCTTCAAAAAGGCATGGAAATCATTGCTTAAATATGCATTTGAATGGTAACATTACCATGCATTTCTTACTACATATGTTTCTTCTTTTCTACTTCTTTTCTACTTGTATATGCTTGAAATTGATCATTCTCAATTGAATACATTGAATCCAAGATGTCTCATGCTTTAGATTTTGAAGTTTCATTAAAAATGGCATGCAAGTTATTGCTTGAAGTATGCTTGTTGCAATACGCATTTGAATGGTGGCATTACCATGCGTTTTTTACTATATATGTTCCTAATTTTTTTCTTCTTCAATGCTTGAAATCAATCATTCTAGATAGAATACAGTCAATTTAAGAAGGCCCATGTTTTAGATTTTTATGTTTCATTCAAAAAGGCAAGCAAATTGTTTGTTGAAGTATGCTTGTTGTAATATGCATTTGAATGGTAACATTATCATGCATTTTTTACTATATATGTTGCTGATCTTCTACTTTTAATGCTTGTCAATGCTTGAAATTAATCGTTCTATGTAGAATTTATTGAGTGTAGGAAGTTCCATGTTTTAGATATTGGAGTTTCATTAATAAAGTCATGCAATTATTGCTTCAAGTATGCTTGTTGTAATACATACCATGCATATATTTACTATAAATGTAGCTGATTTTTTGCTTCTTTAATGCTTGTAAATGCTTGAAATTGATTATTCTAGATAAAATGCATTGATTTTATGAAGTCTCATGTTTTATATTTTGGTGTTTAACTCAAGAAGACATGCAAATTGTTCATTGAATATGTGTTTGAATGGTAACAATATGATGCGCTTTATGCTTTATATGTTTCAAATTTTTTGCTTCTTTAATGCTTGAAAATGGTTGAAATTAATCATTTAAGATAGAATACATTGAGGCTAAGATGACCCATATTCTAGTTTTTGATGTTTCATTCAAAATGGTGTGGAAATTGTTGCTTGAAATATGCTTGTTGTAATATGTGTTTGAATTGTAACATTACGATTCATTTTATACTGTAAACGTTCCTAATTTTTTACTTCTTTAATGCTTGAAATTGGTCATTCTATATGGAATACATTGTATCTAAGAATATTTATGTTTTAGATTTTGATGTTTCATTCAAAAAGGAATGCAAATTATTGCTTGAAGTATGCTTGTACAAATACGTGCTTGAATGGTAACATTACCATGGGTCTTTTACTACATATGTTCCTACCTTTCATTATCTTTAATGATTGTAAATGCTTGAAATTGATCATTTTGGATAGAATACATTGAGTTTGAGAAGACCCATGTTTTATATTTTGGTGTTTCATTTAAGAAGGCAAGCAAATTGTTGCTTGAATATGTGTTTGAATGGTAATTTTACCATGCATTTATTACTATATATATTTCAATCTTTCAGCTTTTCTAATGTTTCTAAATGCTTAAAATTAATCATTCTAGGGAGAATACATTCAGTCCAAGAAGACCCATGTTTTAGATTTTGATGTGTCATTCAAAAAGGCATGCAAATTATTGCTTCAAGTGTGCTTTTTGTAATACACGTATGAATGGTAACGTTAACATGCATCTTTTACTATATATGTTCCACATTTTCTACTTCTTTAGTGCTTGTAAATTCTTGAAATTGATCATTCTGGGTAGAATACATTGTGTTTAAGAAGACCCATGTTTTAGATTTTGATGTTTCATTCAAAAAACAATGCAAATTGTTGTTTGAATATGCATTTGAATGGTAACATTACCATGCATTTTTTACTATATTTGTTCCTGAATTTCTACTTTTTTAATGCTTGTAAATGCTTAAAATTGATCATTCTAAGTAGAATACATTAAGTCTAAGAAAACCCATGTTTTAGATTTTGATGTTTCATTAGAAAAGGCAAGCAAATTGTTGCTTGAAGTAGGCCTGTTGTCATACACGTTTGAATAAAAACATTATGACATGTTTTTTACTGTATATGTTCATTATTTTCTCCTTCTTTAATGCTTGAAATTAGTCATTCTAGATAAAATACAATGAGTCTAAGTAGATGCATGATTTAGATTTTGAAGTTTCTTTGAAAAAGGCACAAAAATTATTGCTTGAAGTATGCTTGTTCTAATACTCGCTTGAATGGTAGCATTACCCTGTGTTCTTTTTACTATATATATTCCTCATTTTTTTATTTTTTAATGCTTGTAAATGCTCAAAATTTATCATCCTAGATAGAATGCAATGAGTTTAAGAGGACCCATGTTTTTGCTTTGATGTTTCATTCAAGAAGGCATGCAAATTGTTGAATGAATATTCGTTTGAGTCTAAGATAGAATACATGTTTTACCCATGTTTTAAATTAATCATTCTAGATAGAAAACACTGAGTCTAAGAAGACCCATGTTTTATTTTTTGAGGTTTCATTAAAATAGGCATGCAAATTGTTGCTTGAAGTCTGTTTGTTGTAATACGCGTTTGAATTGTAAGATTACCATGCATTTTTAACTTTAAATGTTCCTA
This sequence comes from Warburgia ugandensis, assembly GCA_035236585.1. Classification (NCBI taxonomy): domain Eukaryota; kingdom Viridiplantae; phylum Streptophyta; class Magnoliopsida; order Canellales; family Canellaceae; genus Warburgia; species Warburgia ugandensis. The sequence continues at coordinate 67,185,866 of CP141126.1, read as the reverse complement.
ATTTTTTGCTTCTTTACTGCTTGTAAATGCTTGAAATTGATCTTTCTAGATAGAATATAATAAGTCTAATAAGGTCTATGTTTTTTGTTTTGATGTTTCTTTCAAAAGGGCATGCAACTCATTGCTTGAATATGCATTTGATTGGTAACATTACCATGCATTTTTTACTACATATGTTCATAATTTTCTGCTTCTTTAATGCTTGTAAATTCTTGAAATTGATTATTTAGATAGAGTACATTGAGTCCAAGAAGTCCCATGTTTCAGATTTTGAAGTATCATTCATAAAGGCATGAAAGTTGTTTTTTGAAGTATGCTTGTTGCAATACGCATTTGAATGGTGATATTATGAGGCATTTTTTACTATATATATTTCAGATTTTTTGCTTTTTAATGCTTGTAAATGCTTGAAATTGATCATTTTAGATAGAATGCATCTAGTCTAAGAAGGCAATGCTTTAGATTTTGATGTTTCATTAAAAAAAGCATGCAAATTTTTTGTTGAAGTATGCTTGTTGTAATACACATTTCAATTGGAACATTACCATGCAATTTTTACTATATATGTTCCTGATTTTTAGCTTCTTTAATACTTGTAAATGCTTGAAAATGATCCTTTTAAATAGAATACATTGAATCTAAGAAGGCTAATGTTGTAGATTTTGAAGTTTCATACAAAAAGTCATGCAAATTGTTGCTTCAAGTATGCTTGTTGTAATACACGTTTGAATGGTAACATTACCATGCATATTTTACTATAAATGTTCCTGATATTTTGCTTCTTTATTGCCTGAAAATTCTTGAAATTGATCATTCTAAATGTAATACATTGATCTAAGAAATCCCATGTTTTAGATTTTGAAGTCTCATTGAAATAGGCATGAAAATTATTACTTGAAGTATGCTTGTTGCAATATGCATTTGAATGGTAATATTACCATGCATTTTTTACTACATATGTTCCTGATTTTATTCTTCTTTAATGCTTGAAATTTATCATTCTAGATAGAATACATTGAGTTTAAGAAGTCTCATGTTTTAGATTTTGGTGTTTCACCCAAAAAGGCATGCAAATTGTTATTTCAATATGCGTTTGAATGGTAACAGTACGATGAGATTTAAATTATATATGTTCCAGATTTTTTGTTTCTTTAATACTTGTAAATGCTTGAAATTGATCATTCTAGATAGAATACATTGAGTCTAAGAAGACCCATGTTTTAAATTTTTAAGTTTCATTCAAAAAGTCATCCAAATTGTTGCTTAAAGTACACTTGTTGTAATACGTGTTTGAATGGTATCATTACATGCATTTTTTACCATCTATCTACTTGATTTTCATCTTCTTTAATGATTGTAAAAGCTTTAAATTCATCAATTTAGATAGAATACATTGAGTTTAAGAAGACCTATGTTTTAGATTTAGATTTTTCATTAAAAAATGTATGTAAATTGATGCTTGAATATGCATTTGAATGGTAACATTACCAAGTGTTTTTTGATATATATGTTCATGATTTTTTCCTTATTTAATGCTTATAAATTCTTGAAATTAATCATTCTAGATAGAATACATTGAGTCTAAGAAGGCCTATGTTTTTTATTTTGATAGTTCTTTCAAAAGGGCATAGAAATTGTTGCTTGAATATGCATTTGAATGGTAACATTACCATGTATTTTTTAGTATTAATGTTCCTAATTTTGGCTTTTTTAATGCTTGTAAATGCTTGAAATTGATCATTCTAGATAGAATACATTGAGTCTAAGAAGTTCCATATTTTAGATTTTGAAGTTTTATTCAAAAAGGCAGGCAAGTTGTTGCTTGAAGAATGCTTGTTGCAATACACGTTAGGATGGTGACATTACCATGTGTTTTTTACTAATATGTTCTTGATTTTCTTCTACTTTAATACTTGTAAATGCTTGAAATTGATCATCCTAGATAGAATACATTCAATCTAAGAAGGCCCATGTTTTATATTTTGATGTTTCATTCAAAAAGGTATGCAAATTGTTTGTTGAAGTATGCTTGTTCTAATATGCATTTGAATTGTAACATTACCATGCATTTTATAGTATAAAAGTTCCTAATTTTTTGTTTATTTAATAATTGTAAATGATTGAACTTGATCCTTCTAGATAGAATACATTGAGTCTAAGAAGACTCATATTGTAGATTTTGACGTTTCATTGAAAAAGTAAAGCAAATTGTTGCTTGAAGTATGCTTGTTGTAATACACATTTGAATGGTAACATTACCATGCATATTTTACTGTAAATGGTCCTGATTTTTTGCTTCTTTAATGCTTGTAAATGCTTGAAATTGATCATTCTAAATGGAATACATTGATTCTAAGAAGCCCCATGATATTTTGATGTTTCATTCAAATAGGCATGAAAATTATTGCTTGAAGTATGCTTGTTGTAATACAAATTTGAATAGTAATATTACCATGTAGTTTATACTACATATGTTCCTGATTTTCTTCTTCTTTAATTCTTTTATATGATTGAAATTGATCATTCTAGATAGAATACATGAGTTCAAGAAGTCTTATGTTTTAAGTTTTGGTGTTTCACACAAGAAGGCATGCAAATTGTGCCTTGAATATGCGTTTGAATGGTAACATTACGATGCGCTTTATACAATATGTGTTCAGAATTTTCTACTTCCTTAATTCTTGTAAATGTTTGAAATTTATCATTTTAGATAGAATACATTAACACTAAGAAAATCCATGTTTTAGTTTTTGATGTTTCATTCAAAATGACATTGAAATTGTTGCTTAAAATATGCTTGTTGTAATACGCATTTGAATGGTAATATTACCATGCATTTTTTACTATAAACAGTCTTGATTTTTTTCTTCTTTAATGCTTGTAAATGCTTGAAGTATGTCTAAGAAGTCCCATGTTTTAGATTTTGAAGTTTCATTCAAACAGGAATGCAAATTATTGCTTGAAGTATGCTTGTACAAATACGTGCTTGAATGGTAACATTACCATGCATCTTTTACTATTTATGTTCATGATTTTCTGCATCTTTAATTCTTGTAAATGCTTGAAATTGATCATTATATATAGAATACATTGATTTTAAGAAGTCCCATGTTTTATATTTTGGTGTTTCATTCAAGAAGGCATGCAAATTGTTTCTTGAATATGTGCTTAAATGGTAACATTACCATGCATATTTTACTATATATGTTCCAGTTATTCTGCTTTTTTAATGTTTGTAAATGCTTGAAACTAATAATTCTAGATAGAATACATTGAGCATAAGAATACCCATGTTTTAGATTTTGAAGTTTCATTCAAAAAGGCATGTAAATTATTGCTTGAAGTATGCTTGATGCAATACACGTATGAATGGTAACATTACCATGTGTTTTTTACTATATGTGTTCCTAATGTTCTACTTCTTTAGTACTTGTAAATGCTTGAAATTGATCATTCTAGGTAGAATACATTGAGTTTAAGAAGCCCCATGTTATAGATTTTGATGTTTCATTCAGAAAGGCATGCAAATTGTTGCTTGAATATGCGTTTGAATGGTAACATTACCATGCATTTTTTACTATTTATGTTCTTGATTTTCCACATTTTTAATTCTTGTAAGCGCTTGAAATTGATCATTCTAAATAGAACACATTAAGTCCAAGAAAACCCATGTTTTAGATTTTTGAAGTTTCATTCAAAATGGTAGGCAACTTGTTGCTTGAAGTAGGCTTGTTGTAATACGCATTTGAATAGTAACATTACAATGCATTTTTTACTATATGTATTCCTGATTTTCTGCATATTTTATGCTTATAAATGCATGAAATTAATCATTCTAGATAAAATACATTGGGCCTAAGTAGAGGCATGTTTTAGATTTTGCAGTTTCTTTAAAATAGGCACCCAAAATATTGCTTGAAGTATGCTTATTGTAATACACACTTGAATGGTAACATTACCATGCATTTTTAACTATATATGTTCCTAATTTTCCCTTCTTTAATGCATGTAAATGCTTGAAATTTATCATTCTAGATAGAATGCAGTGAGTTTAAAAGACCCATGTTTTAGATTTTGACGTTTCATTCAAGAAGGCATGCAAAATGATGCATGAATATTCATTTGAGTCTAAGATAGAATGCATGTTTTACCCATGCTCTAAATTTATCATTCTAGATATAATACATTGAGTCTAAGAAGACCCATTCTTTAGATTTTGAGGTTTCATTCAAAAAGGCATGCAAATTATTGCTTGAAGTCTGCTTGTTGTAATACACATTCAAATGGTAACATCACCATGCGTTTTTAACTATAAATGTTCCTAATTTTCTGCTTCTTTAATGCTTGAAATTGATCATTCTAGATTGAATACATTGAGTCTAAAAGGACCCACATTTTAGAATTTGAAGTTTTATTAAAAAGGCATGCAAAATTACTGCTTGAAATATGCTTGTTCTAATGTGCTTAAATGCTAACATTACCATGTGTATTTTACTATATACTCCTAATTTTCTTCTTCTTTAATGATTGTAAAGGCTTGAAATTGGTCATTCTAGATAGAATACATTGAGTTTAAGAAGTCTAATGTTCTAAATTTTGGTATTTCATTTAAGAAGGCATATAAATTGTTCATTGAATATGCATTTTAATCATTTTAGATAGAATACATTGAGTCTAAGAAGACTCATGTTTTGGATCTTGAAGTTTCATTCAAAAATTCATGCAAATTGTTGCTTGATGTATGCTTGTTGTAATATGGGTTTGAATGGTAACATTATCATGTGTTTTTTATTATATATGTTCCTGATTTTTTACTTCTTTAATGCTTCTAAGTGCTTGAAATAGATCAGTCTAGATGGAATACATTGATTCTAAGAGGACCCATGTTTTATATTTTGATTTTTCATTCAAAAAGGCATGCTAATTATTGCTTGAAGTGTGCTTGTTGTAATATGCGTTTGAATGGTAACATTACTATGCGTTTTTTACTGTATATGCTCCTGATTTTTGTTTTCTTTAATGCTTGTAAGTTCTTGAAATTGATCATTCTAGATAGAATACATTGAGTTTAAGAAGTCCCATGTTTTAGATTCTAGTGTTTCATTCAAGAAGGCATGCAAATTATTGATTGAATATGCATTCGAATGGTAACATTACGATGCGCATTTTGCTGTCTATGTTCCAAAATTTCTGCTTTTCTAATGCTTGTAAATGATTAAAATTAATCATTTTAGATAGAATACAATGAGTCTAAGAAGACCTATGTTTTATATCTTGACGTTTCATTCAAAAATTCATGCAAATTGTTGCTTGAAGTATGCTTGTTATAATACGGGTTTGAATGGTAACATTACCGAGCATTTTTTATTATATATGTTGCTAATTTTTTGCTTCTTTAATTCTTGTAAATGTTTGAAATAGATCATTCTAGATGAAATACATTGATTCTAAGAAGTCTCAAGTTTTATATTTTGATGTTTCCTTCAAAAAGGCATGCTAATTATTGCTTGAAATATGCTTGTTGTAATACACATTTGAATGGTGGCATTACCATGCATTTTTTCACTATATACGCTCCTGAATTTTGTTTTCTTTAATGCATGTAAATGCTTGAAATTAATCATTCTAGATAGAATACATTGAGTTTAAGAAGTCCAATGTTTTAGATTTTTAAGTTTCTTGAAAAAAGGCATCCAAATTGTTGCTTGAAGTATGCTTGTTGCAATACGCGTTTGAATGGTAACATAACATACGTTTTTTACCATCTATGTACTTGATTTTCATCATTCTGTAGAGAATACATTGAGTTTAAGAAGGCCCATTTTTTAGATTTAGATTTTTCATTCAAAAGGTATGTAAATTGTTGCCTGAATATGGGTTTGAATGGTAACATTACCAAGTGTTTTTTACTATATACTCTGAATTTTTTCTACTTTAATGCTTGTAAATGCTTGAAATTGATCAATGAAGGCAAACACATTGATTTTAAGAAGACCCATGTTTTAAATTTTGATGTTTGATTAAAAAAGGCATGTAAATTGTTACTTGAATATGTGTTTGAATGGTAACATTACCATGTGATTTTTATTATATATGTTCCTGATTTTTCTTTTCTTTAATGCTTGTAAATTATTGAAATTGATCATTCTAGAAAGACTACATTGAGTCCAAGAAGCCCTATTGGAATGACTCAAATTTTGAGGTCATTTTGTATAAAAAACAACTATGATGTTGCCACTTGCCAACAATATTGTAACTTGTCTATGTTGGAAATTAATATATGTTTAATATATATATGTAATGGTCTTAATAGGTGGTTGGATGTTTGATCTTAAATTAAATAGTAAACATAGGAATTTGTGAGAAAAATCAGTACCATTAGATTCTATACTCAACATGGAATCCAACGCCTCAAAGAATGCCAAAAACGGAGTTCATATGAAAAAGTTATAAGCGTTTGAAGATGGATGGTATATATGTAATTTGAGGGTAAAACAATTAGGACCTGAAAGCACAAGGGGCCATTTTACTAACGACACCCCCCCTTGGTCGTTCCTTACCTCCGGCCACCGCCATTCTCGACCCTTCTAGAACCACCTCTGTAGGGCAGTGCTGGAAAGGATGGCGGCATCGCCTCCCTCATCTATAAAAACCTGTTTCCCCTCTCCTCCAACCATCCTATTTTTCCTCGTTCTTCTTTGGCAGCCCTCACAGCAAGCTAGGTTTCAGCATGGAATAGGCCATACCCACCACCAAGGCTGCCATTACTGGCTACCCAGGTAAGTCCCCCACTTTCCCCCTTGTTTTCTTCCTTTCCCAGTCTAGATCCCCACCAGAGCTAGAGTTTCCCAGCCTGGAAACGGGAAAAATCGGGTTTTGGTTCAGAACTCGTCGAACCAGGGCATCCCGGGGAGGAACGGGCATGACGCGCCTGCGTGACGCATTCCTCAGGGTGGTATCCACGCTCACCCCGCGTGTAGGCCCGTTCTTGGTCCAACAGGGATGCATCCTGCCCGCGGGAAGCCCACTGGGATGAGCGTTGTGGCGCGTCCCTTGAGCATGCAACAGCATGCGACACCGGTCATTGCTTGACCAGGACACGCATGCATCCTGGGAACCACGACACGCAGGCCCTATGTGGACAATCCTGGATCGTCCATTGAGGTGCGACCTTCAAAATCCAATTTAACTCCAATTGACGATCCGGAAGGACCGTTGCATCTGTAATTTCGACATGGACCCAATGATACAATAATATTTAGGAGAGAGACTATTTAGGGAGAATATGGCCTAAAAACCATCGAGATCTTATGAATCCATAAGGTCAACTATGGCCAGACCTCAAGACTAAATCTAAGAGAGGACTTAGGACATTCTTAGACCTAGAATATCATAGATCAACCTTAGAAACCCATAAATCATATAGATCCAACTGTTGCCCTATGAATCGAGAACTAATGTTAGGATCTTATGTTTGAACGACACTCAGGGCTTTAGGACTTCACCACGATCCTATAGGATTCGAACTGAGGAAAGGCACGAGCTAAGTAACAACGTTCGAGGTAGGTAATCTGGTACGACTAGGTTTTTAAATGCATCTTAAACTTTGTCTTCCCTTTATTACCGTTTTTAGTAGGCTTTGAGATGTGATGTTCATATACTAATATGTGAAAATGTCTTCATTTTTTGTGGCTGTGAATCCAATACTAGCATGAACTACTTTTATGTATCACTCACATGATTTACAAATAAATGCACAAGTTACATAATTTACAGTGATTGAGGTTTGGAATTATATATATATATATATATGTATGTATGCTTTTTGGGCTATTGAGCCTAGTGGGCACTATGCTGAGAGGTTATTATGTATGGGGTTGGCCTCCCGGCCTCTACTACCAAAAAGGTGGATGGTATCGCTGCCAAAAAGGCTTGTCCCTTCCTTGACTATTGTGGTAAACATGGACGACCGCTAGAGGTGTTTACAGCACCCTCTCCAGGGACATCCATAACCGCCGTGGAGGCTATGGTGGGTTGGTCTCCAAATACCGGAGACACACGATTCCAGCTATGTGCTGATCGTGGGCATAGTGACCCTATGATTTTCAACTTTATTCATGTGCATATAGCATCGAGATGGTTGTATACGAGTACTCGTGACCGGTTAGTTTAGTAATTTACTGAAAGGCCCATATGCATGATATTCATGGCAATATCCTTATCTGCTTTGACTAAATAGTATTTTAAGAATTTTATAGCGACAATTATCATTGATTCACTACCTTGATGCATTTGCCAAAATCTAAGCATGCACGAGTTGATTTAGTATGCTGGTATTTTATATTCTTCTTGCTAATTTATGAGATTTCGCATAGGAGTACATGCCTTTATGAATGTGTTCAAGAAAACCCCATTTGCATATCGTATTTTCAAACTAGTGGTAGCAGATTACCTACTGAGTATGATAAATACTCAACCCAATCCATATTTTTTTCAGATCAAACAAAGTACAACTAGAAGGAGTATCGGAAAGTGTTAGGACTATAGTCATTTAAGGAAAAGGTAAGGCTAAGTGAGGACTTAACTAGCGATCCTTTTAGTAATTGCTATAAACTTGGTTGTAAGTATTTGTTTATAACTATGGCTGTGTCTAACAATCCTAGGAGTAGTACTTGTTTCTATTTGGTTTAAAATTTTTGCGATGGCACTATGCATCATCTACTCATTGAGATCAGGTCATGACACTCGGGGTTTTTATACAAAATGTTTGATTAAAAGAAAAAATTCTCTGCATTCTTTTGCTCAAATTATTTTAAAATAGAGATCGATCTCATTGTGTTTTGTAAAATTGCATGAGAAAACTTGGGTCGTCATAGTTGGTATTAGAGCCTAGGTTTCATGTTATTCACAGCCCAGTTATGAAACGAGTACTTATAATCAAGTTACATCAAAAGGAAACTGCTAGGAGATCATAATAGCGTCCCCTAAAGCTAGGTCTTGATCTTGTAAAACAGATGCCACCAAGGAGAAGAGGAGGTGCAGCCCCAAGACCTGTTAACTCTCTAGCTGACTCCATTGGATCTAGGAATGGAATGGCTAAAGCCTTTCAGCTATTCATGCAACACATGGGGCAGTTCATGCAAAACCAACCACAAGAACCCATGGCAAGGGCCTCTTCTCCAAAAAGAATTGCTGATAGGACAGAGGCACAACTTGAGCGCTTTCAAAAAATGGCCCCATCATTCTCAGGAGAAGATGAGTCCACAACAGCAGAAAAATGGATCTTTGACATTGAGAAGTTATTTAAGGCCATGAAAGTTCCTAAGGATAGGAAGGTTGCAATGGCCAGTTTCGTGCTAAAAGGCGAAGCAGGCTTTTGGTGGGAAACGGCCGAAAGGACATACTTTGGAGATAATGATGTCATACTTTGGGAAGAGTTCAAACTAGTATTTAATGAGAAGTACTATCCCTGCCATGTGCGAAAATAGAAGGAGAAAGAATTTATGAACCCCGAACAAGGCAACTTCTTCGTGCAACAATATGAAAATAAATTCATAAGTCTTCGAAGATTTGCACCCAATGCTTGCTCCACTGAGGAAGACGCTATAGAAAAGTTTGTGGATGGGTTACACCCGGACCTTAGGAACCGAGTGATAGGGTTCCAACCAACCACTATTGCCAAGGGCGTGGAAATGGCAACTCTCTTTGAAAAGGATTATCAAAGAACACAGGCGTTAAAGATGCAAAGAACCACAATAGTGGAATAAACAATAAAGGTAAAAGACCTATTCAACCTTTCGGACCTCGACATCCATACAAGTGACAATTCGGCAATAAAGGAAGAAACCAAGAACCCAAGACTTGCCCCAGATGCAATAGATACCACCCAGGCAAGCCGTGTACTTTCCCCCGTTTCACATGTTTTAATTGTGGAGAAATAGGACATCTAGCCAGGAATTGCCCTAAGAAGAAGAAGGAAGAGGAACATAAGGAGAATCACATTCCTTGAAACCAAGGACGAGTATTCGCCATCACTTCAGGACAGGCGCAAGCATCGAATGTTGTAGTAGAAGGTATGCTCTATTTCTGTGATAGACCTACCAAAGTATTATTTGATACAGGTTCTACTCATTCCTTCATATCATGCGAGTTTGCCTCCTTCATGGATATTATAGTTCAAGACTTAGACTTCTCCTTAGAAGTTATGAAACCCATAGATAAGTCAATTTCCACACAAACATACCTCCAGGATGTTTCAATTATAGTCAAAGGCCATCAAATGAACGTAGATCTAATCCACCTAGATATGATAGACTTTGACGTCATACTTGGGATGAATTGGTTAGCATCGCATAATGCAACAGTTGACTATCAGAATAAGAGGATTATTTTTCACCTTCTCGGAGGAGAAGTGGTCTCCTTACAAGGGAGAAGAGATTATTTAGGAGCATATGTTATTTCTACTATAAAAGTAGCAAAGCACATTATTCAGGGGTGTCCATTCTTCTTGGCTAAAGACTTTCTAGACTTTCTACTATAAAAGTCACAAAGCCTAAGTTAGAGGAGGCAGATGTGGTTCGTGAGTTCCCAAATGTGTTTCCTAAAGACTTTCCAGGGTTACCACCAAAAAGGGAGATAGATTTTACTATTGATCTAATACTCAGCACAACTCCTATATCAAAGGCACCATATCGGATGGCCCCAGCAGAGTTAAAGGAGCTGAAGACCCAGTTGCAAAAGTTATTAGAAAAAGGGTTCATCAGACTTAGTGTATCCCCTTGGGGAGGGCCAATCCTTCTTGTCAAGAAAAAGGATGGGTCAGTGAGACTTTGCGTTGATTATCAAATGTTGAATAGGGTCACAGTGAAAAACAAGTATCCTTTACCCCGTATTGATGATCTGTTTGATCAGCTCCAGTCAGCCCTTGTCTTTTCCAAGATTGATTTATGGTCTGGATATCATCAACTTAGGGTTAGGGAAGAAGATATTCTAAAGACGGCCTTCAGAACTAGATACAGACACTATGAGTTCAGAGTAATGTCTTTTGGACTGACAAATGCACCAGCCGCGTTTATGGATCTTATGAATCGAGTATTCAAAGCCTATCTGGATAAATTTGTTATAGTATTTGTGGATGATATTTTAGTCTACTCAGAAGTCCTTGAGGACCATAAAGAACATTTACAAGTGGTACTAAAGACACTTAGGACACACAAATTATATGCGAAATTTAGTAAGTGTCAATTTTGGTTGGAAAAAGTGAATTTTCTAGGTCATGTTATTTCCAAAGACGGCATTGCAGTTGACCCAGCAAAGGTTGAGACTGTGGAGAAATGGAATGCACCTAAGATGGTAATAGAGGTAAGGAGTTTTCTGGGACTTGCAGGATACTATTGGAGATTCATCGAAGGATTTTCATGCATTGGCTTACCCCTGACTAAATTGACAAGAAAAGATAAGAAGTTTCAGTGGGATGAGGCATGCAAAGAGAGTTTTCAAGAGCTAAAGAGGCAACTAACCACTGCACCAGTACTTACTCTACCCTTGGGCAGTGGAGGATTTGAGATCTATAGTGATGCTTCTCAACAAGGGTTGGGCTGCGTGCTTATGCAAAATGGAAAAGTAATTGCCTATGCTTCTAAGCAATTGAAAAAGCATGAGGTCAATTACCCTACCTATGACCTAGAGCTAGCTGCTATAGCCTTTGCCTTCAAAAGTCTTAAGTACATCTTTTCACAACAAGACTTGAACATGTGACAGAGGAGATGGATGGAGTATTTGAAGGATTACAACTTTTCCATCCACTACCATCTAGGGAAAGCTAATGTTGTAGCGAATGCCTTAAGTAGAAAGACATAAGGAATATGTGCAAGTTTACATTTTAGAAGATGGAAATTATTACAAGAGGTGATAGAGTGCAAACCTAAAAAAGGTCATGGGAGATCTTTTATAGCAAATTTGACTAAAAAATCCACTATTGATGAAAAATTTAAGTAGATGCAAAAGAATGACACTGACATACAAGCATTAGTTGGGAAACAAGAATTCATTAGGGAAGCAGATGGTAGTGTTTGCATGTGAGGATGATTGGTAGTCCCAGCTAATGATGAGATAAGATAAGAAATCTTGAAAGAAGCACATCAATCTAAGTACACTATTCATCCAGGCGGAACAAAGATGTATTAAGATTTGAAGCGCCATTTCTAGTGGAATGGTATGAAAAGAGATATAGGAGAATTTGTGGCTCGCTGTTTGACTTGTCAACAAGTTAAGGCTGAACATCAGAGACTAGCAGGATTACTACAACCACTTGAGCTATCAGAATGGAAGTGGGATCATATCACAATGGACTTCATCTTAGGACTACCTAAGATAGCCAAGGGACATGATGTAATATGGGTAATCATTGACCGACTAACCAAATCGGCACACTTTCTTCCTATACGACATAATCAATCAACTGACAACTTGGCTCACTTATATATTAAGGAAATTGTAAGTCTACACAGGATACCGCTCAGCATTGTTTCAAACAAGGACAGTCTGTGACGACCGGGTTTTTGAAACACATTTTATAATATATTTTTCAAAGGCAAGGGCGTCCCCTCAGTAAATATTTTTTGCAAAACAAAGAAATGGAAATTCTTTTATTTTAAAACTTGTTTTGAAAACCCAAGTCACCACTTCATACATAACATAAGTACAATTTGTGTACAAAATAAAATTCCATTAAAGGAATATGATTTTATTAAACTTCCAGGATCCATCCAGTGGGTCACAGTACACAACCCATTTTATCCTTACAATACTTGTCCAAATACACAATTCAAATTACAAAGTTCTAAATACAATACATGCTCTCTATACAATGTTTCAAGGGATATACCCTTATTACTTATTCTTCACTGATTCATCAAGTCTTGAGCTCCCAAGTCTCCTTCTCTATATCTGAGATATTGTAAACATTCGAACATTTACAATATCTCAACAAGCTATGCTTAGTAGGGGATAAGAATGTAAGTTATTGACAGTAAAATCTCAATATTCAACTATCCCATAATTCATTCTATCATAAACACATTCACAGACCACTATTATTGATATGAACATCTCATTTCCTTATCATTTGTGTTCACCTTTATACATACATATTATATAAGAACAAATCTGTTAAAATTGTAAAAATAATCAATAATCATTTCCATACAAAACTGATCAACTCCTTTCATTATAGGAGATTTGTATCTCAGCCAGTTACTATACTGGGATTTTCCCTTCTTGGGAAAAATATTAGTAATTTACATTTACCTAGCATTTCATCATGCCATCCCATAAGGCATTTCACTATGCCAATTTCATATGCATCATAATGCAAAATAATCAAGGACTACTATGCTTGCAGTTTGATCCATACAGCGCACCCGGATAACTGTTCAATAATCCACTTATACCATTCTCAGTGGAAATTACAATATCCATGTCCATATGGGAGGACCATGGCTGTCACAGTGGTGCCCTTCCCATAATTGCCCCACCCAACTTTTAGCCTTTCTTAGGCTTGGTATTCAATATCATCAAGTTTCAGAGAGTGGGTGGCCAAACTCTCTTAACTCTCCTAGCATAGCATCCCCAGGCCTATGCCTGTTTAAAACAAAACCACAAGCCTCCAAGCTTGTATGTAAAATAATACTTATACATATCAGACTGTCTGTCTGTTTATCTAGGGCTAGGATATTTTCTACTTTCCTATTCACTTAGGGTTGTTCTCAATTTTCAACTTAACCATTTAATACTTATTTTCCTCATCATTTGGTTGGATCATATTATAATTTGAAGTATTTACCTTAATATATTGATATCATACATGTCAATACTTCAAAACATAAGATCATGTATTAGACATGTATCTTCATGTAAAGTCATTCTTAATAATCCACCTACCTCAATAAGGTATTCTTACTCCTTGAAATCTACCATAGTCTCGATCAATATATATCTGTCAAATCATATGTATAATGTCATTTTTCTAATCAAGGGTACATACTACATGATCTTTTGATCATCCTTATGTAGGATGATCTGAATCTTTCTTCCTTGAATAACATATATCCAAGGGTTTAGTATTATATAGACAAGTACTATCTATATCATATATAAACAATCTAATCTATGTTGGTGTCTCATTTTTCCTTATTGTTTTTGATCATACAAGATCTTATCTTGTTTGATCATCCTTAGCTTACTTACTATTTTTATTAGGGTTAGATAATATGTTATCTTTTTATATTCTTATCATTATTCAACCAGTTAGTGTCTTACTTGGTTGAAGATAATTTATTCCTTCATATTACTAGACAACTCCTTATTTTACAGTTAAAGTCTGCTCAAAAAGTGGTTAATACAACCCTCATGTAAGGAGGCATTTAGACCTCTCTTACGTCAACGTGAGGTGAGGGAAAAGCATTTGACTCTTGTATACCCCCTATAACCACAATCTTCAGAGTCCTTAGATGTTTTCCTTTAGATCAAGGGTTTTAATTACCTTTAGGGCTTTTAATCCATTAAAATCCAAAAATCATATCCACTTGATTTTGTCACATTTCATCCATGATCTAACTGGATTCCATCATAATATCATCCATTTAATCCATCCCAAGGATCTGATCATACTTGATCTCATTGATCAAGTGGGTCCCTTTGTATTTTTAGGGTTTTTCTACCATAAAGGGTAGATCCCCTAATTTATCATAGATCTATCCAAATTAACCATATATATTACTTTATTATAGTATTATATCATCATTAAAATAAATTTTCAAGATCTGATCACCTCAAATCATGAAGATCTTAGAAATTGGACACTTATTTCCAAAATACAGAGTAATTCAGGAATAATTTTTAGACATATTATGACTTCATTAGAAACTAGACATTATAAGATTTCCATAGCTTCTTTTCGATCTCAATTTGGAGTTCATATGACTCCACAATCTGAAATTGAAGTTTACAGCCATTCCTAGGGTCCAGATTTGGTTTGGGCCTAACAGAACTAATCTCTCTCAATTGAGTGTCCAAACCTTGTTAGATTTTCTTGAAAATTGTACCCTAGAGGTTTTTGACCCTTCTGGATTGATTGGAGAGCTCAGAATTTCCATCTTAGCTCTCTATCACCATGAATTGAAGGCTCTGGTATTTACTTTATTTTTACAATTTTTCATTCAAATTAAATTACAGAAAAATAAAAATTGCACTAAACCATAATAAATATATATAGAAAGTAGTTCCACCTACTTGATTGGATATAAAACATATATTTGTTGCCCAATTTGAGAGAATTACCGGTTGATGATAATATAGCCCGATTGTCCCCGTTTTTGTGATTTTTCGTTGTTGGAACCGTTGGATCTTGAAATTGATTTAGGAAATTTGTATATAATGTAGTATAGGAGGTTATGGATGGTGAAATTTATCAGATTCTATCTAGAACGGAGTGCCTAATTGAATTTAGGTCTCTTGTTCCACTTACAAAGAGGAGAGAGAAATAATAAAAATAGAGATTGGGGAGGGATGAATGAGAATTTGGGGCTGAAACTCTAGGGAGGATTTGGAAATTTCGTGGTTAAGGATGTGAAAATTTTTGGAAATATATGGGATACATTTATAGCCAAATTTGCATTTTTTATTATTTCTTTTGTTAAGAGATTTTATTACTTTAGAATTTTTAATTACAAATGCATTCTCCATTCTCCACTACAATCTCCACTACATTCTCCACTACCAGCAATAATGCACTGAGAAATTATTGTTGCTTCTAAAACGTTGGCCCACTTTGTGGCCCCACCTTTATGTAAAAAGACCTTTTTGCCCTTTGAACTCCAAAATTAGAGAATAATAGGCAATATTTGTCCAGACTCGGAATCGAGCGTACTTAGTGGTGTTGGAATCATATTTCTAAGTAATTCATGTATATTGAGGTCTTATTTCT
Source organism: Warburgia ugandensis (assembly GCA_035236585.1). Taxonomy (NCBI): domain Eukaryota; kingdom Viridiplantae; phylum Streptophyta; class Magnoliopsida; order Canellales; family Canellaceae; genus Warburgia; species Warburgia ugandensis. The sequence continues at coordinate 67,169,881 of CP141126.1, read as the reverse complement.
TGGATATAGAATATGGGTAAAGTTACCATTTTACCCTCAACTAGAGAAAATTAAGAAAATTTCATTTTAACTCAGAATTGAACGTACTTAATGTTGTTTCGATCAGTTTTCCAAGTACATCCATAATTTCTATGTTTTAATTCATGATATAATCTCTATAAAAAGAGAATTTTCAATAACCTAATATTCCAGCCCAGAATTTCTAAAAATTCAAACTTTATGAATTTGCCTTAATAAGTTACAAAAATTCGGGGTCATTACAATCTTTCCCCCTTACAATAATTTCGTCCTTGAAATTTGCATATCAACTCACTTAGGAGTTTTCACAATTCTTTCATAGCCTTACACATTTGGCCTTATCACTTAAGGAAATCCTCTTTCCTTTTATTCCTTTTTCAAACTACCTTCTTCTCAAAGGTATAAATCATATGGTTGATTGCTATTAAAATGCTCACACTTGTCTAACCTTAATTATGCATCATTCAATTAAGCTGAGTTTTGCTAGACTTTCCCAAAAGGATTAATAACTCTTAATCTGAGTTATCCTTTGGTTTCAAACCTTCTACTTGGCTAAATTCTACTCCTTACTTTCATCAATCTTTCCATACTTGAAAATTTTCCATTCTATCTTCTATTGCTCACTCTCATTCTATTTCAACATGCAAAGTTTTGACACAGCTTTTTTACTATGTATAGTCCTTACACTAATAACATAGTGATTGGATTATATAACTTCCACTATTGTTCTTTCTAACAATCTTCTAACCTTTGGAAGTAATTATCTCTTTCCTTGTTCTTCCATTATTTGAAAGTGATTACTTCATTTCTATCCTACAATTCATACTTCTTTACTATTTCCTTTTATTGAGAAATTTCTTTTCAAATTCTATCATTGAAGAGTGGTAACCTTGTGATGATTCTTTCCTCATTCTCATCACATCCATTGTTTTTGTAACACTCTTTGAGTGTCATTTTACTCTGCATATACATTCATGATCCTCTTTTGTTATCCCTTTCTCGTATTCAGAACAATATTCTGAACCTTCTTACCATCTATGACAATATTTATCTCTTTTCCTTTCACATATCTATTTATATGTCATGGGCTTCAAAATTTCTAAGTTATGCATTTCCTCATGCTTCTTTCAAGAATATCTCATAACCTTTATCATATCATACTAACTCTTTATTTGCAATATTCTTGATAATTCTAATTAAAAGAGTTCTTATTGATTTTGAATTCATCCCTTCTCAAGTATTTACAAACTCCGTAATTTATCATTAACTCATTTAGGATTTATGTAATCCATTGCAAGATTGTACTAAATGTCCTTATGTTATAAAATCCGTACGAGATATATTTCTCTAATTGTCATTGTCATTTCATATATTGATCTCACATTTTCCCTTTGTTGGGGTCAATTTCCATGCTATCCTTAAAATTTATATAACCCTAAACTTTGCTTTCTTCAATCAACATGTAACAGGATGATTAACAAGTTTTGTAAGCATCTAATATATATCCCATGAATGCTCTTGATTTCTTGAAATCTATTAAAATTTATATAACCTTAAAACTTGATTTCTTTAATCAAAATGTACACTTACAACACAGTTATTCCATGAATTCTTTTGGTCTCCTTACATCCATTTCCATATATCATTATTACTTCATCTAATATATTTCATTCTCCTCAACTTTATGAACATCATTTATCCAACTCATATAACTTAAAATTTGTTTTGATTCTATACTTTGATGTTGTATTTCCAATTCTCAAATAATAATAATAAATTTTGAAAATGCTCATCCTTGTAGAGAAAAACGATACTTAATTTCCTCAACATCATTTATGTTCAATGCATCCTTATGGAGAACAAGGGTAATAAATTTCCTTAATAAACCCTTTTATGTTCAATGTATCCTTACATTGATCTTTCCATTTTCTTTTCCTAAAGAAAGTCGTTACTTTCATACTGTAAATTTCTATAATCACTCCTTAATCCTTAACATTTGTTCTTTCAGCTCATTCAAATAATTTGATGCTCTTTTCCTCAACTATAATAGATATTTTCTCATTCAATCTCATGTAAGATTGAAAATCTCAAAATATCTTAAAGTTCTAACCACTTGTTTCTCCAAAAATATGGATTTATGACTTATTCATAATCATCTTATTTTTCCAAACTTTACACTTAGGTTTATATATCACTATTTGTTTATAGGTCTTCATTTCTCATGTTTTATCTCAACCTTCCTCCAAAAATATATTTTCCTCACTATATTTCTTAAATCTTTCAATATCACCACTTTATCATGTAAGTGGAATTAATATCTCTATTCATATTTAGTTCTTCATTTTCCTTGATCAATAAATGTACTCCTCTTCATGATAATCCATAACTATATTTTCCCAATTCATCATATCAATATTTCTCTCTTATTTTCCAGAATTGTTTCACCCTCAATTGTATTTCTCTTTACTATAATCCCAAAATTATTTTCAATATCCCCAAGTTATCATATCAATATTTCTCTAATCCTTGAAAATCCTTTTGTGCCAATTTTCACAATTAATTTATCATACCAATTTCATTTCTATCTTAAGAATTTCATTTTTGTTGTTCCATCAATAGGGCTATAATTTCTTTGTTAACCATACATCCTAATGGTTTCATTGTCTTTCTTAATAAGTTTGGGATCATTTTTTTTTTTTACCTTTTAACATACAAACTCTCTTCTCCCATTTCATTTTATTCAAATTTCAAAGACCATCTCTTTATGTTCTGAAATTTTATCATCTCTTTATTAAATCCTTTGCCTTTACTAAGTTTGGAGAGAAATTACTTACTTATCTCCTTATTCATCTTTACTTAAAACTATCCTCATTTATAAAATTTTGAATTATCTCACTTATCTCTTCAATTTCCTTTCAAGTAATACCATCTCTATTTTGATGATTAATTTCATTTAACTAATTGTCATAATACCATATATGTAGCAATTATAACTCTTACACTTATATTTATTCATATATTTATTATACATTTTGATTTTTATAATAATTCTGAAGTTTCCTCTTTAGCTCTTATTTCTCATAAATCTCCATTTCACCTTTTCTATAACATTTTTCAATTTATCACTTCTTTTTCTTTATCTCCATTCCTTCACTTAGTAATGGTCATATACATACTAGTATTGGTGTACTTTGTTCATACATATGTATGTTTACTCAGGACTTCAGGTTAGACTTGAACATCATACCTTACATCCATTGTAATATTTTCCTTATTAATTTTTATATCTTACTATTCCCTCTATTAGAATTCTTACTTGCTAAATAGTATTTCTAGTCCTTTCATCCAATAATATCTACTTGTACTATACTATTCCTTCATAATAACTCTTTTTATACTCATTCTTAAGTAATGAGTTTAACTCTTTTTATACTCATCTTTTACTAATGAGTCTACTCTTTCTTCACGAATGAGTCAACTCTTTCCACATTCCTCAACTAATGAGTTTAACTCTTTCCTCACTAATGAGTCAACTCTTTACATACTCTTCAACAATTAAGGCTACTCTTTCAAGACTTATCCCTCACTAATGAGTCAACTCCTTCTATACTTATCTCTTACCTAATGAGTTTATCACATAACTCTTTCTCATCAACTAATAACTTATCTCTTATTCACTCACAAATCTTGATCCTTTAATTGGATATTCATCTTTATATTGGACATGATGGTACTGTACTGTGACTGGATGAATAGCTCCGATACCAACTATGACGATTGGGTTTTTGAAACACATTTTATAATATATTTTTCAAAGGTAAGGGTGTCCCCTTAGTAAATATTTTTTGCAAAACAAAGCAATGGAAATTATTTTATTTTAAAATTTGTTTTGAAAACCCAAGTCACCACTTCATACATAACATAAGTACAATTTGTGTACAAAATAAAATTCCATTGAAGGAATATGATTTTATTAAACTTCCAGGATTCATCCAGTGGTTCATAATACACAACTCATTGTATCCTTACAATACTTGTTTAAATACACAATTCAAATTACAAAGTTCTAAATACAATACATGCTCTCTATACAATGTTTCAAGGGATATACCCTTATTACTTATTCTTCACTAATTCTTCAAGTCTTGAGCTCCTAAGTCTCCTTCTCTGTATCTGAGATATTGTAAACATTCGAACATTTACAATATCTCAACAAGCTATGCTTGGTAGGGGATAAGAATGTAAGTTATTGACAGTAAAATCTCAATATTCAACTATTCCATAATTCATTCTATCATAAACACATTCATAGACCACTATTATTGATATGAACATCTCATTTCCTTATCATTTGTGTTCACCTTTATACATACATATTATATAAGAACAAATCTGTTAAAATTGTAAAAATAATCAATAATCATTTCCATACAAAACTGATCAACTCCTTTCATTATTGGAGATTTGTATCCCAGCCAGTTACTATACTGGGATTTTCCCTTCTTAGGAAAAATATTGGTAATTTACAATTACCTAGCATTTCATCATGCCATCCCTTAAGGCATTTCACTATGCCAATTTCATATGCATCATAATGCAAAATAATCAAGGACTACTATGCTTGCAGTTTGATTTGTACAGCGCGCCCGGATAATTGTTCAATAATCCACTTATACCATTCTCAGGGGAAATTACAATATCCATGTCCATATGGGAGGACCATGGCTGTCACAGTGGTGCCCTTCCCATAATTGCCCCACCCAACTTTTAGCCTTTCTTAGGCTTGGTATTCAATATCATCAAGTTTCAGAGAGTGGGTGGCCAAACTCTCTTAACTCTCCTAGCATAGCATCCCCAGGCCTATGCCTGTTTAAAACAAAACCACAAGCCTCCAAGCTTGTATTTAAAATAATACTTATACATATCAGACTGTCTGTCTGTTTATCTAGGGCTAGGATATTCAAGATCACCTCAGATCTTGAATATCTTAGAAATTGGACACTTTTTTCCAAAATACAGAATAATTTAGGAATAATTTTTAGACATATTATGAATTCATTAGAAACTAGACATTAGAATCTTTCCATAGCTTCTTTCTGATCTCAAGTTGGAGTTCATATGACTCCACAATCTTAAATTGAAGTTTACAGCCGTTCCTAGGGTCCAGATTTGTTCTGGGCCCAACAGAACTAATCTCTCTCAATTGAGGATCCAAACCTGTTAGATTTTCTTGAAAATTGTACCCCAAGTGTTTTTAACCCTTTTGGATCGATTGGAAAGCTCAGCATTTCCATCTGAGCTCTCTATCACTATGAATTGAAGGCTCTGATATTTATTTTATTTTTACAATTTTTCATTCAAATTAAATTATAGAAAAATAAAAATTACACTAAACCATACTAAATATATATAGGAAGTAGTTCCACCTACTTGATTGGATGAAAAACATATATTTGTTGCCCAATTTGAGAGAATTACCGGTTGATGATAATATAGCTCGATTGTCCCCTTTTTTGTGATTTTCCATTGTTGGAACTGTTGGATCTTGAAATTGATTTAGGTATTTTGTATATAATGTAGTATAGGAGGTTATGAATGGTGGAATTTATCAAATTCTATCTGGAACGGAGTGCCTAATTGAATTTAGGTCTCTTGTTCCACTTACAAAGAGGAGAGAGAAATAATAAAAATAGAGATTGGGGAGGGATGAATGAGAATTTGGGGCTGAAACTCTAGGGAGGATTTGGAAATTTCGTGGTTAAGGATGTGAAAATTTTTGGAAATATATGGGATACATTTATAGCCAAATTTGAATTTTTTATTATTTCTTTTGATAAGAGATTTTATTACTTTAGAATTTTCAATTACAAATGCATTCTCCATTCTCCACTACATTCTCCACTACCAGCAATAATGCACTGAGCAATTATTGTTGCTTCTTGAACGTTGGCCCGCTTTGTGGGCCCCACCTTTATGTAAAAAGACCTTTTTGCCCTTTGAACTCCAAAATTGGAGAATAATAGGCAATATTTGTCCGAACTTGGAATCGAGCGTACTTAGTGGCGTTGGAATCATATTTCTAAGTAATTCATGAATATTGAGATCTTATTTCTTGGATATAGAATATGGGTAAAGTTACCATTTTACCCTCAAATGGAGAAAATTAAGGAATTTTCATTTTAACTCAAAATTGAACGTACTTAATGTTGTTTCGATCAGTTTTCCAAGTACATCCATAATTTCTATGTTTTAATTCATGATATAATATCCATAAAAAGAGAATTTTTAATAACCTAATATTCCAGCCCAGAATTTCTAAAAATTCAAACTTTATGAATTTGCCTTAAGAAGTTACAAAAATTCGGGGTCATTACACAGTCGATTTACCTTGCAATTATGGAAGTCAATGCAAAAGTCACTAGGATCTTCACTAAATTTCAACATGGCTTTTCACCCTCAAATTGATGGCCAATCTGAACATACGATTCAAACATTGGAGGATATCTTAAGAGCATGTGCAATTGACTGGAAAGAGAGTTGGGATGAGAATTTACCTTTGGTCGAATTTGCATGTAACAATAGCTTCCATTCAAGCATCGGCATGGCTCCTTATGAAGCGCTCTATGGAAGACCATGTCGTTCACCCACGTGTTGGAATGAAGTGGGTGAAAATAGAATCGTACAATCAGAGTTAGTAGAACAAAGCGCAAACAAAGTGAAGCTTATTCGAAGACAACTTCTCGTAGCTCAGAGTTGACAAAAGAGTTACACTAATAAGCATCGAAGACAGTTGGAATTTGAAGTTGGAAACCATGTTTTTTTTAAAATATCTCCAACCAAAGGTGTTATGAGATTTGGCATGAAAGGTAAACTTAGTCCCAGATTCATTGGACCATTTGAAATCTTGGACAAAGTAGGAAAAACTGCCTACAAGATAGTGCTACTACCATAGTTATCAGAAGTCCACAATGTGTTCCACATATCCATGTTGAGGAGGTATATTCCTGACCCCAAACATGTACTTGACCAGGTACCAACCGAGCTACAACCGGACTTGACCTTGGAAACAAAACCAGTACAGATTCTGGACATAAAGATCAAGAGGCTACGGCATAAGGACATCCCATTAGTCAGAGTTTTATGGAGGAATGCGACCATCGAAGAAGAAACTTAGGAGGTTGAATCTAAAATGAGGAAGAATTACCTCGAAATTTTTGTCTAGTAATGAGTTCAGGAATTTCAAGGACGAAATTCATTTAAGGGGGTAATGATGTAATGACTCAAAATTTGAAGACATTTTGTATAAAGAACAACTATGATGTTGCCACTTGCCAACAATATTGTAACTTGTCTATGTTAGAAATTAATATATGTTTAATATATATATTTAATGGTCTTAATAGTTGGTTGGATGTTTGATCTTAAATTAAATAGGAAACATAGAAATTTGTGAGAAAAATCAGCACCATTAGATTCTATACTCAACATGGAATCCAAAGCCTCAAATAACGCCAAAAATGGAGCTCGTAGGACGAAGTTATAAGCATTTGAAGATGGAGGGTATATATGTAATTTGAGGGTAAAACAATTAGGACCCGAAAACACAGGGGACCGTTTTACTAACGGCACCCCCCCTTGGTCGTTCCTTACCTCCGGCCATCGTCATTCTCGACCCTTCTAGAATTGCCTCTGTAGGGCACTGCTGGAAAGAATGGCGGCACCGCCTCCCTCATCTATAAAAACCCATTTCCCCTCTTCTCCAACTATCCTATTTTTCCTCATTCTTCTCTGGGTGCCCTCACCCAAAAACCTAGCAAGCTAGGTTTCAGCATGGAATAGGCCATACCCACCACCAAGGCCGCCATTACGGGCTACCCAGGTAAGTTCCCAACTTTCCCCCTTGTTTTCTTCCTTTCCCAGTCCAGATCCCCACCAGATCTGGAGTTTCCTAGCTTGGAAACGGGAAAAATCGGGTTCTGGTTCGGAAGCATTCAAACCAAGGTGTCCCAGGGATGAATGGGGGTGACGCGCACTCATGACGCATTCCCCAGGGTGGTATCCGTGTGCGGGTGCGTTCCTTGTCCAACCGGGACGCATCCCGCCCGCATCAGGGACGCATCCGCTAGAAGCCAACTGGGATGCTCGTTGTGGAGAGTCGCTCAAGCGTGCAATAGCGTTCGACCTCGGTCGCGGCTCGACCAAGACACACATGCGTTCTGGGAACTGCAACATGTGGGCCCTACGTGGACGATCCTGGATCGTCCATTGAGTTGGAACATTCAAAATCCAATTTAACTCCGATTGATGATTCGAAAGGACCGTTGCATCTGTAATTTCAACATGAACCCAATGATACAATAATATTTAGGAGAAAGAGACTATTTAGGAAGAATATAGCCTAAAAACCATCGAGATCTTATGAATCCATAAGGTCAACTATGGCCAGACCTCAAGACTAAATCTAAGAGAGGACTTAGGACATTCTTAGACCCAGAATATCATAGATTGACCCTTAGAAACCCATAAATCATATAGATCCAACCATTGCCCTATGAATAGAGAACTAATGTTAACATCTTATGTTTAAACGACACTGAGGCCTTCAGGACTTCGCCACGATCCTATAGGGTTCGAACTGAGGAAAGGCAAGAGCTAGGTAATAACACTCAAGGTAGGTACTCTGGTACTACTAGGTTTTTAAATGCATCTTAAACTCTGTCTTGCCTTTATTACCGTTTTTAGTATGCTTTGAGATGTGATGTTGGTATACTAATATGCATAAATGTCTTCATGTTTTGTGGCTGTGAATATGATACTAGCATGAACTACTTTTATGCATCACTCGCATGATTTGCACATAAATGCACAAGTTGCATAATTTACAGTGATTGAGGTTAGGAATTATATATAGGTATATATATATATGTATGCCTTTTGGGCTATTGAGCCTGACTATTGAGCTTGGTGGGCACTATGTTGAGAGGATATTATGTACGGGGTTGGCCTCTTGGCCTCTACCACCAAAATGTTGGATGCTATCACTGCCAAAAAGGCTTGTCCCTTCCCTGACTGCTGTGGTAAACAAGGACGACCACTAGAGGTGTTCACAGCACCCTTTTCAGGGACAGCCATAGCTGTCATGGAGGCTATGGTGGGTTGGTCTCCAGATACCAGAGACACACGATTCCAATTGTGTGTTGATCGTGGGCATAGTGACCCTATGATTTTCAGCTTTATTGATGTGCATATAGCATCGAGATGGTTGTATACGATTACTCGTGATCAGTCAGTTGAGTAATTTACCGAAAGGTCTATATGCAAGATATTCATGGTAATATCCTTATCTGCTTTGACTGAATAGTATTTTAAGAATTTTATAGCGACCATTATCATTGATTCACTTGCTTGATGCATTTGCCAAAATCTAAGCATGCACGAGTTGATTTACTATGCTGGTATTTTATATTCTTCTTGCAAATTTATGAGATTTCTCAGAGGAGTATATGCCTTTATGTGTGACGACCTGGGTTTTTATAACATGATTTGTAAAGTATTTTGAAAGGCAGGGCCCTTAGGAGTGTAGAAACATATCGCAAAACAAAGCAGCGGAAATTCTTTTCTTTAGAACTTGTTTTGAAAACCCAAGTCACCACTTCATACATAACATAACTACAATTTGTGTACAAAATAAAATTCCATTGAAGGAATATACTTTTATTAAATCTCCAGGATCCATCTAGTGGTTCACAGTACAGCCAAATCTATTACAGTACTTGTCCAAATTACATAATCCAAAACTCAAGCTCACCATACAATAAAACTCTCAACAAAGAAAAATACATGTCTTCAAGGGTATACCTTGAAGATTATTCTCTTCAAGACTTCTATCGTCTTCAGCTCCTACCTCTTCTTCCTTGTATCTGAGATATTGCAGCAAGTACAATATCTCAGCAAGCAATACTTGGTAGGGGATTCAAGAAACATAATAATTGACAAGGTAATTCCAATACTTCATAATCTCATTATCCTTAAACATACTCTTTACTTTGTAAGTTATGTATATCTATATACATACATACCCTTCATGGGTAAACCAGTTAAATTTGTGAAAGTAGTCAAATATCATTCCCAACTAAGCTGATCAATTCTCTTCGTTTAGAGAATTTAGTATTATAGCTAATCTTATACTAGGAATTTTCCTTCTTGGGAAATATTGGTAATATACAATTACCTAGCATTTTATTTTGCTACAACATAAGGCATTTTACTATGCCTATTCTCATATGCATCATAGTGCAAAAAAATCAGAAAGGTTGTTACACTTCAGTCTGATCTGTACTAGCGCGCTCGGATAACTGCCCTATTCACCACTGATACCACGGTGGAAAATATTATGTCACTGCCCATATGGGGGGGCAAGACTTCCACAGTGGTGGCCTTCCCATAATTGCCACCACCCGACTTTTAGCCTCTCTTTGGGTGAGGTATCATCATATCATCAAATTTCAAGGAGCGGGTGGCCAAACCCTCATAACTCCTCTAGCAATAGCATTCCCCTAGGCTTATGCCTATTAAAACAAACTCACAATCCTCCATGCTTGTATGTAAAATAGATTTCATATATATCAGACCATATGTCTGTTTACTTAGGGCTAAAATATTTTCTAGTTCCCTATTCACTTATAGTTTAGTCCTTAACCATCTTTTATGTGTTTGGTTAGATCATAAGGTTTTCAAGAGATTTAATACAAGTATTAACATTACTCTTGTCAACATAAGATCATGAGTACAATCGTGTATATCTCATGCAAAATGCATTCATCAAATCCTCCTACCTTTAAGGAGTGATCTCTTTTCCCAAATCTTCCCTGATCCTGACTGATGTATATGATATGTACATCCATATGTATTGTCAATATATAAATTACAAACAATCCTATTGATCACTAGATCTGATGTTTAGAATGGTCTTTAGATCATTCATATCTAAGTATTTTTCTATCTCTAAGTCTTTGTGTGTCCATCCCCTTGATCTTGATCTTTCATAGATCCATTGATTTACAATCTACACCTGTTGATAAAGATCAGAGTCCTAGATCTTCTATCATCTAGTTCTTCTTTTATCTAAGTTTAGTTATTGGATCATCCCTAAGGAGGATGATCTTGGTCTTCTTCCTTGAATCATCTTTGATGAAGGGTTTGGATTATCTAATCTAATGAACTATAACAAGCATACTAATAAACATGCATACTAAGTACAATATAATATTCTTATTCTTATTGTTCTTGATCATCTAAGATCTAATGGATCTTGTTTGATCATCCTTATCTTACTTACTATTTTTATTAGGGTTAGGTAATTTACTAACCTTTTATGCTCTTATTATTATTATTCAACCAGTTAATGTACTGGTTGAAGGTAACTTATCTAAGCCTAAATCTAGACTGCTCCTCTTATTTTCAATTGACTAAGGCTTACTAGCTGAATGGGTGAACACAAAGTGGTTACTTCAATCCTCATGTAAGGAGGCGTTTAGACGTCACAAACGTCAACGGAAGGTAGGGGAAGAGCGAGGCTCTATTAAATAACCCCCTTAACCACTATGTTCACATTCACTAGAATGACCATAGGTTAACCTTTCATAAGGTTCCTATAAGCATGTTGACCCTAAGTACTCTTTCTAATAGATTTTAATTAAGTCCATGGATATTTATAATTTCATTCATGGGGTTTATTATTGTTCTCCTAGTTTGGGCCAGGGATTTGATAATCCTTATATTGTCCTACTAACTATAGCCCTTACTAATCAAGTCCAAAGTACTCCATTCTTATTTGTGTTATGAAACTCTACTTTCTCATTAGATTATATTTTTGATGTTTTATGCACTTTTATCTCATAACAAGTAGATCTACTAATAACATTTAACCGTAAATGAATTATAAATTCAAAGCATAAAACTACATAATTTAACATTTAATGATAATGAGAGAAGGTATTTAAAATTTCTAATATACCTCAATTTAAACTAACATGGACTTAAGGTATAATCTCATACTATAGTATAAAATTATATGAAATTATAGCATTGTCCTAAGTTAGAATGGCATGAAATCATACTAAAGTGCCCCTAAGATAATTAAATCTAGCACCTTATGATAACAATGAAATCACATATCATGCGTCTAAATGTTACACTAGCATACTTTATAACATAATCATATCTAAATGCTATTATAGAAAATGAAACTAATTACATTAACATTTTTAGAAACCTTTACTTATGATCCAACCATTAGATCTTAGATCTTTTCCTTTGATTAAGGGTATTAGTTATATTTAGGGGATTTTCTTTATTAAGGTCCAAAGATCATATTGATCCATTTTTGTCATAATCCATCCATGATTTCTTGGATTTCATTATATCAGCATTCATTTTATCCATCTCAAGGATCTGATCACACTTGATCTCATTAATCAAGTGGGTCCCTTTGTATTTTTAGGGTTTTTCTACCATAATGGGTAGTTCCCTTAATATGTCTTTGATATGTCCAAATAAACTATAGATATCACTTTATTTCAATAGTATATCATTATTAAAACATATTTTCAAGATCTAATCATCTCAGATCTTGAAGATCTAGGTAATTGGTAACTTGTTTCTTTAATATAAATTTTTTTACTGAATATTATGTTCATTTTATTATTTCATCAGAAAATAGAGGTTTCAAGCTTTCCATAGCTTCTTTCTGATCTCAATTTGCAGTTCAGATGACTCCAAAAGGTGATCGAAAGTTCACAGTCCTTCATAGGGCTTGGATTTGATCTAGGCCCAAGGAACGGATGGCCCAGATTAGTTGGGCGGAACGCGCTCGGTTTGTCGTGCGCATCCGTTGAGATGAACTGTGGAAGCGCACACACGGGGCGTCCACGAACGCGGACGGGACGAGCGGGACGTTCGTCATCCGCATACCCGTAAACGGGACGCTCATCGGGCACGTTCACTCATCAGTTTGATGGATGTGCCGTCATCGTGTTTGGGACGACGTCCCATGCACAGCACGTGTGTGGAATGTTTCCACGTGCACCATTTTCAACGGTGCATCACGTGTGCGTCTTGGGCGCTATTAGATCCGGAGATCGGACAGTCCATTCTGGACCGTCTAATCAATCCTCTCTCAATTGAGGGCCCAAAACATCTTCGATCATTGTGAAAATTCTATCCTAGGGGTTTTGGACCCTTCTGGATCTATTAGGGTAATCAGAATTTTCATCTGAGCACTCTGTAATCCTAAATTAAGGGTTCTGTTATTACTTTATTTTTACCTTTTTTATCATCAAAATAAATTACAATAAACTAAAAATTACATAAACCAGTATTAAACATCTATAGAAAGTATTCCCACCTACCTGATTGGAGAAAAAACCTTGATTCTATGCCCAATTTAAAAGGAATACCTTGTTGATGAAGATATGGCCTAAGATCCACCTTTCTTGCAAATTTCCGTTGTTTGAACCGTTGGATCTTAAAATTGCTTTGGGGGTTTTGTAGAATAGATATGGTGGGAAGTTTTGGATGGTGAAATTGATGAAATTAGATATGGAACAGAGTGCCTAATTGATTTTAGGTCTCTTGTTCCAATCTAAAAAGAAAAAAGAAATTGAAAAGAGAGATATCTCTTGGAAATTTTGGGTTTTTGGGGAGGGATCTAGGTCTAATTTTTCAGGGAGAGTGATGAAAATTTTGTGGGGATTTTATGAGAATTTTTGGAGTGCTTTTGGGGTTGTATTTATAGGCATTTTGGTCTTTTTTTCATGATTATAATATTTAATTTTTTATTATTAAATGGCATGAAAGTCTCCCATGCTCCATTTTTTCTTCCCCATGCTCCATTTTTCTTTCCCAAGACCAGTTGATGTCTGTTGACCCATGACTTCATGTGGACTGCTCATAAGATTCATTTTTGGGTCCCTTGTGGGCCTCACATGGTGTAAAATGACCGTTTTGCCATTTATGTATAAAATTTTGGGTTTTATTCCCATGATCTCGGATTTGAGTGTACTTAGTGGCGTTGGATTTATATTTCTCAGTACATTCTAAATTTTGGTGTCTCATATTTTGATTTTTGGGAGATTTTGATTTTAGGTAAAATTACTATTTTACCCTTTTGTCCAAGAAATGAAGAAACTTAAGGATTTTTCATCCGAATTCAGAATTTTTCGTGCTTACAGTCATTTTAAAGGGTTTGCTAAGTTTAATTTCAATTGTACATGTCTTATTATTTGATTATACTTTTATAAAATGTATATTCTAAATAACCCTAATATTTTAGCTCGAAATATCTAAAACTCAAACTTTATTGATTTTCTCAATCAATTACAAAAATTGGGGTTATTACAATCTTCCCCCCTTACAATAATTTCATCCTCGAAATTTGTAATACAACTCACTTAGGAGTTTTCTCAATTCTTTCATAGCCTTACACATGTGGCCTTGCCACTTATGGAAATCCCATTTCCTTTCATTCCTTTCCTATACTACCTTCTTCTCAAAGGTTAAAATGCTCATCCATGACTAACCATACTAATGCACTATATACTAAAGCTTGTTCTTGTTAGAATTTCCCAAAAAGTGTTAATAACTCTTATTGAGTTATCCCTTTCATTCCAAAAACCTTCCATTTCACTTGACTGGTAATTTTCACCGATCTTTCCATACTTCACAATTTTCCATTATACCTTCTATTGCTCATCCTCATTCTTTTTCAACATATAAAGTTTTGACATAGCTTTCCTACTATGTATCAACATATAAAGTTTGGACATATCTTTCCTACTATGTATAGTCATTAGACTTCCTACAATACATATTGATTAGATTCTATAACTTCAACTATTGTTCTTTGTAACAACCTTCCAATCTTTGGAAGTAATTTTCTCTTTTCTTATTCTTCCATTATTTGGAAGTGTATACTTTATTTCTTCTCTACAGTTCATGCTTCTTTACTATTTCCTTCTATTGACAACTTCTTGTCAAATTCTGTCCTTGAATAATAGTTTCCTTGTAATGAATCTTTCCTCATTCCCATCCATTATTTTTGTAACACTCTTTGAGTGCCATTTTATTCATAATACTTGACTTTCTACATTTTTCCTTCCAAGATAGTGTCATTTAACTCTGCATATATATTCCTGATCCTCTTTTGTTATTTCTTTCTCATATTTAGAACAATATTCAGAACATTCTCACAATCTATGATAATATTTATCTCTTTTCCTCTCATATATATATATATATATATATGTCATAGGCTTCAAAATTTCTGGATTTTGCATTTCCTCATGCTTCTTTCAAGCTTACCTCATAGCCTTTATCATATCATACTAACCCTTTATTTGCAATATTCTTGATAATTCCAATTAAAAGAGTCCATATTGACTTTGTAATCATCCCTTCTCAAGTCTTTACAAACACAATAATTTATCAACTATTCTTTAATTCTCAACAATCTATTATCAACTCATTTAGGATTTATGTAACCAAGGGAAAAACTTCACTAAAAGAATGTCCTTATGTTATAAAATCAATAAAAGATATATTTCTCTAATTGTCATTGTCATTCCATATTTTGATCTCATATTCCACCTTTGTTGGGTCAAATTCCATGCTATCCTTAAAATTTATATAACCTAAACTTTGCTTTCTTTAATCACATGTACACTTACAAGACAAGTTTTGTAAGTGTCTAACATATATCCCCTGAATGCTCTTGATTTCTTGAAATCTATTTCCATATATCATTACCACTTCATTCAATATATTTCATTCTCCTCAAATTCATGAACATCTGTTATCTAACTCATAGAACTTTAAAATTTGTTTTTGATTTTATACTTTGATGTTGCATTTCCAATTCCCAATTAATAATAAATTTGAAAATGCTCATCCTTATAGAGAAAAAGGATACTTAATTTCCTCAACATCATTTATGCATCCTTATATTGATTCCTCCTTTTTCTTTTCCTAAAAGAAATTTGTTACTCTCATAAATTGCTATAATCACTCCATATCCTTAAAAAGTTGTTCTTTCAACTCATTCATATAATTTGATGTTCTTTTCCTCAACTATTATAGATATTTTCTCATTCAATCTCATGTAAGATTGAAAATCTTCAAACTATCTTAAAATTTCTAACCACTTATTTCTCCAACAATTTGGATTCATAACTCATTCACAATCATCTTTAAACTTAAATTTAACAACCAATATTTGTTTTGATTTCTCATGTTTTATTTCACCTTTCCTCCAAAAATATATTTCCCCTTACTATATTTCTTAAATGTTTCAATATCACCAACTCCATCATGTAATTGGAAGTAATATCTCTATTCATATTTAGCTCTTCATTTACCTTGATTAATAAGATGTACCCCTCTTCATGATAATCAATGACTATATTTTCCTAATCAATATTTCTCTTTGTTTTCATGTTCCATGACCATGATAATCAATGACTTAATCAATGACTATATTTTCCTAATCAATATTTCTCTTTGTTTTCATGTTCCATGACCATTTTACCATTTATACCAAAGGTACTTCTCTTTATGATAGTCCCAAAATTATTTTCAAAACACCAAAGTTATTATATCAATAATTCTTTAATCCTTGAAAATCCTCTAGTGCTAATTTCCACAATGATTAGTCATACCTTCATAATTTCTAACTTGGTGATTTCATAATTGTTGTACCATATATAGAGCTATAATTTCTTTGTTAACCATATATTCTCATTGTTTAATTGTCTTTCTTAATAAGTTTGGGATCATATTTTTGTCCCTTTAACATATCTAACACTCTTTTTCTTTTTCATTTTATTCTAATATCAAAGATCATCTCTTCATGTTCTAAAATTTTATCATTTCTCCACTAAATCCTTTGCCTCACTAATTTTGGAGAAAAATACTTGCTTAACTCCTTACTCATATTTATTTCAAACTATTCTCATTTACAAATTTTGAACTTTCTCACCTATCTCCTTAAATTTCTTTCAAGCCATATCCTTTCTATTTTGATAATTAATTTCATTTAACTAATTTCCATAATACTATACATGTAGCAATTCTAATTCCTACATTTATATTTCTTTATATATTTAATGTTAACTTTGAATTTTACAATACTTCTAATGTTTTCATCTTTAACACCTATTTCTCATAAATCTCCATTTCACCTTTTCTATAAGGTTGGATTTTATTTATTTTTATTTTTATTTTCATCTTATTTTCCAATTTATCACTTTTTTTCTCTTTATCTCCATTTCCTCACTTAGTAATGGTTATATACATACTTCACTTAATAATGGTTATATATATACTAGTATTAACGTACTTTGTATGTTTACTCAGGACTTTAAGTTAGACCTGAACATCATACCTTACATCTATTGTAATGTTTTCTCTTATTATTCTCTCTATTAGAATTCTTATTTGCTAAGTAGTATTTCTAGTCCTTTCACTAAGTAATATCTACTTATACTATACTATTCCTTCATTACACTAACTCTTTCTATACTCATTCTCAACTAATGAGTTTAACTCTTTCTATACTTATCCTTCACTAATGAGTTACTCTTTCTTCACAAATGAGTCTACTCTTTCCATATTCCTCAACTAATGAATTTAACTCTTTCCTCACTAATGAGTCAACTCTTTACATCCTCTTCAACAAATGAGGCTACTCTTTCAAGACTTATCCTTCACTAATGAGTTAACTCCTTTTATACTTATCTTTTAACTAATGAGTTTATCACATAACTCCTTCTCATCAACTAATAACTTATCTCTTATTCACTCACTTCAGGTTGAACCTGAGCCGCGTACTTGGTATTTCTACAGAGGTGATGAACCTCGGGTTTGTTGTAGGTGAGGAAGAAGGTTCTTCAACACCCTTGTCATCATCTCTTCCACATTGCTCATTGTTACTCTTTCCATATTTTCTACTGGAGTATTTTGAGTTGCCTGTCTTGTGACTCTCTTTGGTGGCATCTGTTCATAATTTCTATAAATCCTCTACACAAATACTTCTATCTTAATCTAGACTTGGATTAAAATCTCTCTTTTAGACATATTTGTACTGTACTATGACTGGATGAATCGCTCTGATACCAACTGTGGGGACCCGGGCTTTTGTAACATGATTTGTAAAGTATTTTGAAAGGCAAGGCCCCTAAGAGTGTAAAAAAATTTCGCAAAACAAAGTAGCGAAAATTCTTTTCTTTAGAACTTGTTTTGAAAATCCAAGTCACCACTTCATACATAACATAACTACAATTTGTGTACAAAATAAAATTCCATTGAAGGAATATACTTTTATTAAATCTCTAAGATCCATCAAGTGGTTCACAGTACAACCAAATCTATTACAGTACTTGTCCAAATTACATAATCCAAAGCTCAAGCTCATCGTACAATAAAACTCTCAATAAAGAAAAATACATGTCTTCAAGGGTATACCTTGAAGATTATTCTCTTCAAGACTTCTATCGTCTTCAACTCCTGCCTCTCCTTCCCTGTATATGAGATATTGCAACAAGTACAATATCTCAGCAAGCAATGCTTGGTAGGGGATTCAAGAAACATAATAAATGACAAGGTAATTCCAATACTTCATAATCTCATTATCCTTAAACATACTCTTTACTTTGTAAGTTATGTATATCTATATACATACATACCCTTCATGGGTAAACCACTTAAATTTGTGAAAGTAGTCAAATATCATTCCCAACTAAGCTGATCAATTCTCTTCGTTTAGAGAATTTAGTATTACAACTAATCTTATACTAGAAATTTTCCTTCTTGGGAAATATTGGTAATATACAATTACCGAGCATTTTATTTTGCTACAACATAAGGCATTTCACTATGCCTATTCTCATATTCATCATAGTGCAAAAAAATCAGAAAGGTTGTTATGCTTCAGTCTGATTTGTATTAGCACGCTCGGATAACTGCCTTGTTCACCACTGATACCACGGTGGAAAATATTATATCACTGCCCGTATGGGGGGGCAAGACTTTCACAGTGGTGGTCTTCCCATAATTGCCACCACCCGACTTTTAGCCTCTCTATGGGCGAGGTATCATCATATCATCAAATTTCAAGGAGCGGGTGGCCAAACCCTCATAAGTCCTCTAGCAATAGCATTACCCTAGGCTTATGCCTATTAAAACAAACTCACAAGCCTCCAAGCTTGTATGTAAAATAGATTTCATATATATCAGACCATATGTATGTTTACTTAGGGCTGAAATATTTTTTAGTTCCCTATTCACTTATAGTTTAGTCCTTAACCATCTTATATGTGTTTGGTTGGATCATAAGGTTTTCAAGAGATTTAATACAAGTATTAACATTACTCTTATCAACATAAGATCATGAGTACAATCATTTATATCTCATGCAAAATGCATTCATCAAATCCTCCTACCTTTGAGTGATCTCTTTTCCCAAATCTTCCCTGATCCTGACTGATGTATATGATATGTACATCCATATGTATTGTCAATATATAAATTACAAACAATCCTATTGATCACTAGATTAAATGTTTAGAATGGTCTTTAGATCATTCATATCTAAGTATTTTTCTATCTCTAAGTCTTTATGTGTCCATCTCCTTGATCTTGATCTTTCATAGATCCATTGATTTACAATCTACACCTGTTGATAAAGATCAGGGTTCTAGATATTCTATCATCTAGTTCTTCTTTTATCTAAGTTCAGTTATTAGATCATCCCTAAGGAGGATGATCTTGGTCTTCTTCCTTGAATCATCTTTGATCAAGGGTTTG
The DNA here is from genome assembly GCA_035236585.1 of Warburgia ugandensis. NCBI lineage: Eukaryota > Viridiplantae > Streptophyta > Magnoliopsida > Canellales > Canellaceae > Warburgia > Warburgia ugandensis. The sequence continues at coordinate 67,150,006 of CP141126.1, read as the reverse complement.
GATTATCTAATCTAATGAACGATAACAAGCATACTAATAAACATGCATACTAAGTACAATATAATATTCTTATTCCTATTGTTCTTGATCATCCAAGATCTAATGGATCTTGTTTGATCATCCTTATCTTACTTACTGTTTTTATTAGGATTAGGTAATTTACTAATCTTTTATTCTCTTATTATTATTATTATTCAACCAGTTAATGTGCTGGTTGAAGTTACTTATCCAAGCCTAAATCTAGACTGCTCCTCTTATTTTCAATTGGCTAAGGCTTACTAGCTGAATAGGTGAACACAAAGTGGTTACTTCAATCCTCATGTAAGGAGGCGTTTAGACCTCACAAACATCAACGGAAGGTAAGAGAAGAGCGAGGCTCTATTAGATAACCCCCTTAACCACTATGTTCAACATTCACTAGAATGACAATAGCTTAACCTTTCATAAGGTTCCTATAAGCATGTTGACCCTAAGTACTCTTTCTAATAGATTTTAATTAAGTCCATGAATATTTATAATTTCATTCATGGGGTTTATTATTCTTCTCCTAGTTTGGGCCATGGATTTGATAATCCTTATATTGTCTTACTAACTATAGCCCTTACTAATCAAGTCCAAAGTACTCCATTCTTATTTGTGTCATGAAACTCTACTTTCTCATTAGATTATATTTTTGATGTTTTATGCTCTTTTATCTCATAACAAGTAGATCTACTAATAACATTTAACCGTAAATGAATTATAAATTCAAAGCATAAAACTACATTATTTCACATTTAATGATAATGAGGCAAGGTACTTAAAATTACTCTAATATACCTCAATTTAAACTAACATGGACTTAAGGTATAATCTCATATTATAGTATAAAATTATATGAAATTATAGCATTGTCCTAAGTTGGAATGGCATGAAATCATACTAAAGTGCCCCTAAGACAATTAAATCTAGCACCTTATGATAATAATGAAATCACATATCATGCTAAAGTCTAAATGTTATACTAGCATGCTTTATAACATAATCATACCTAAATGCTATTATAGAAAATGAAACTAATTACATTAACATTTTTAGAAACCTTTACTTATGATCCAACCATGAGATCTTAAACGTTTTCCTTTGATTAAGGGTATTAGTTATATTTAGGGGATTATCTTTATTAAGGTCCAAAGATCATATTGATACATTTTTGTCATAATCCATCCATGATTTCTTGGATTTCATTATATCAACATTCATTTTATCCATCCCAAGGATGTGATCACACATAATCTCATTGATCAAGTGGGTCCCTTTGTATTTTTAGGGTTTTTCTACCATAATGGGTAGTTCCCTTAATATATCTCAGATATGTCCAAATAAACTATAGATATCACTTTATTTCAATAGTATATCATTATTAAAACATAGTTTCAAGATCTAATCATCTCAGATCTTGAAGATCTAGGTAATTGGAAACTTGTTTCTTTAATATAAATTTTTTTACTGAATATTATGTTCATTTTATCATTTCATCAGAAAATAGAGGTTTCAAGCTTTCCATAGCTTCTTTCAGATCTCAATTTGGAGTTCAGATGACTCCAGAATGTGATTTGGAAGTTCACAATCCTTTCAAGGGCCTGGATTTGATCTGGGCCCAAGGAACGGACGGCCCAGATTTGTCGTGTGGAACGCGCTTGGTTCTTTGGGCGCGTCCGCTGAGATGAACTATGGAAGTGCACGCCCCGCGTGCACGGACGCGGGCAGGATGAATGGGATGTTTGTGGTCCACGCGCCCGTCAGCGGGACGCTCATCGGGCAGGTTCGTTCGTCGGTTTGACAGACGCGATTCAAAGATCGGACAGTCCATTCTGGACCGTCTAATCAATCCTCTCTCAATTGAGGGCCCAAAACGTCTGCGATCATTGTGAAAATTCTACCCTAGGGGTTTTGGACCCTTCTGGATCTATTGGTATAGTCAAAATTTTCATCTGAGCAGTCTATAATCCTGAATTAAGGGTTCTATTATTACTTTATTTTTAACTTTTTTATCATCAAAATAAATTACAGTAAACTAAAAATTACATAAACCAGTATTAAACATCTATAGAAAGTATTCCCACCTACCTGATTGGAGAATAAACCTTGGTTCTATGCCCAATTTAAAAAGAATACCTTGTTGATGAAGATATGGCCTAAGATCCACCTTTATTGCAAATTTTCGTTGTTTGAATCATTGAATCTTGAAATTGCTTTAGGGGTTTTGTAGAATAGATATGGTGGGAAGTTTTGGACGGTGGAATTGATGAAATTAGATCTAGAACAGAGTGCCTAATTGATTTTAGGTCTCTTGTTCCAATCTAAAAAGAAAAAGGAAATTGAAAAGAGAGATATCTCTTAGAAATTTTGGGTTTTTGGGGAGAGATCTAAGTCTAATTTTTTAGGGAGAGTGAAGAAAATTTTGTGGGGATTTTATGAGAATTTTTGGAGTGTTTTTGGGGTTGTATTTATAGGAATTTTGGTCTTTTTTTCATGATCATAATATTTAATTTTTTATTATTAAATGGCATGAAAGTCTCGCATGCTCCATTTTTTCTTTCCCATGCTCCATTTTTCTTCCCCAAGACCAGCTGATGTTTTTTGACCCATGACTTCATATGGGCTACTCATAAGATTCATTTTTGGGTCCATTGTGGGCCCCATATGGTGTAAAAAGACTGTTTTGCCATTTATGTATAAAATTTTAGGTTTTATTCCCATGATCTTGGATTTGAGTGTACTTAGTGGCGTTGGATTCATATTTCTTAGTACATTCTAAATTTTGATATCTCATATTTTAATTTTTGGGAGATTTTGATTTTAGGTAAAATTACTATTTTACCCTTTTGTCCAAGAAATGAAGAAACTTGAGGATTTTTCATCCGAATTCAAAATTTGTCATGCTTACAATCATTTTGAAGGGTTTGCTAAGTTTAATTTCAATTTTACATGTCTTATTATTTGATTATACTTTTATAAAATGTATATTCTAAATAACCCTAATATTTCAGCCCGAAATATCTGAAACTCAAACTTTATTGATTTTCTCAATCAATTACAAAAATTGGGGTTATTACATTATGAATGTGTTCAAGAAAACCCTATTTGCATATTGTATTTTCAAACTAGTGGTAGCAGATTACCTACTGAGTATGATAAATACTCAACCCAATCCAGATTTTTTTCAGATCAAACAAAGTACAACTAGGAGTATCGAAAAGCGTTAGGACTACAGTCATTTAAGCAAAAGGTAAGGCTAAGTGATTACTTGACTAGTGAACCTTTTAGTAATTGCTATAAACTTGGTTGTAAGTATTTGTTTATAACTGTGGCTGTGTTTAACAATCCTGGGAGTAGTACTTGTTTCTATTTGGTTTATTTTGCCATAGCACTATGCATCATCTACTCATTGAGATAAGGTCTTGACACTCAGGGTTTTTATACAAAAATTTTGATTAAAAGAAAATTTTCTCTGCATTCTTTTGGCCAAATTATTTTAAAATAGAGATTGATCTCACTGTGTTTTATAAAATTGCATGAGAAAACCCGGGTCGTCACACCTATGTTTTTTTATTTTGATGTTTCTTTCAAAAAGGCATGCAAATCGTTTCTTGAATATGCGTTTGAATGGCAACATTACCATGCACTTTTTACTACATATGTTCATGATTTTTTGCTTCTTTAATGCTTGTAAATGCTTGAAATTGACCATTTTAGATAGAATACATTGAGTCCAAGAAGTCCCATGTTTTAGATTTTGAAGTTTCATTCAAAAAGGCTTGCAAGTTGTAGCTTGAATTTTGCTTGTTGCAATACACATTTGAATGAATGGTGACATTACCATGCTTTTTTTACTATATATGTTCATGATTTTTGTCTTCTTGGTTGAAATTGATCATTCTAGATAGAATACATTCAGTCTAAGAAGGCCCATATTTTAGATTTTGATGTTTCATTCAAAAACGCATGCAAATTGTTTGTTGAAGTATGCTTGTTGTAAAACACATTTGAATGGTAACATTACCATGCATTTTTTACTATATATGTTCCTGATTTTTTGCTTCTTTAATACTTGTAAATGCTTGAAATTAATCCTTCTAGATAGAATATATTGAGTCTAAGAAGTGTCATGTTGTAGATTTTGAAGTTTCATTCCAAAAGTCATGCAAGTTGTTGCTTCAAGTATGCTTGTTGTAGTATGCATTTGAATGGTAACATTAACATGCATGTTTTACTATAAATGTTCCTAATTTCTTGATTTTTTAATGCTTGCAGATGCTTGAAATGTATCATTCTAAATGGAATACATTGAGTCTAAGAAGACCCACATTTTAGATTCTGAAGTTTCATTCAAATATACATGAAAATTACAGCTTCAAGTATGATTGTTGTAATACGCATTTGAATGGTAATATTACCATGCATTTTCTACTGCAGATACTATTGATTTTCTTCTTCTTTTATGCTTGAAATTAATTGTTATAGATAGAATACATTGAGTTTATGAAGTCTCATAATTTAGATTTTAGTGTTTTGATTAAGAAGACCTACAAATTGTTCATTGAATATGCGTTTGAATCATAACATTATGATGCACTTTATACTATATATATTCTGAATTTTTTGCTTCTTTAATGCTTGTAAATGCTTGAAATTGATCATTTTATATATAATAATTTGAGACTAAGAAGACCCATGTTTTAGTTTTTGATGTTTCATTCAAAATCGCATGGAAATTGCTACTTGAAATATGCATGTTGTAATGCGCATTTGACTGGTAACATTACCATGCATTTTTTACTGCAAACGTTCCTGATTTTTTTCTTCTTTAGTACTTGTAAATGCTTGAAATTGATCATTCTAGATGAAATACATTGTGTCTAAGAAGGTCCATGTTTTAGATTTTGAAGTCTCATCCAAAAAGGAATGCAATTATTGTTTGAAGTATGCTTGCACAAATACGCTCTTGAATGGTAACATTACCATGCATCTTTTACCATATATGTTCCTGATTTTTTGCCTAGATAGAATACAATGAGTTTAATAAGTCTCATGTTTTATATTATGGTGTTTCATTCAAGAAGGCATGTAAATTGTTGCTTGTATATGCATTTGAATGATAACATTACCGTGCATTTTTTACTATATATTTTTCAGTTGCTTTTCTACTTTAATACTTGAAATTGCTTAAAATTAATCATTCTAGTAAATTACATTGTGTCTAAGAAGACCCATATTTCATATTTTGATGTTTCATTTAAAAAGGCATGCAAATTATTGCTTGAAGTATGCTTGTTGTAATACACATATGAATGGTATCATTACCCTGCATTTTTTTTCTATATATGTTCCTAATTTTCTACTTCTGTAGTGTTTGTAAATGCTTGAAATTGATCATTCTAAGTAGAATACATTGAGTTTAAGAAACCCATGTTTTATATTTTGATGATTCATTCATAAAGGAATGCAAATTATTGCTCGAACATGTGTTTGAATGATAACATTACCATGCATTTTTTATTATATATGTTCCTAATTTTCTTATTTTTTAATGCTTATAAATGCTTGAAATTGATCATTCTAAATATAATACATTAATCCTAAGAAAACCTATATTTTAGATTTTGATGTTTCATTCAAAAAGGCATGCAAATTGTTGCTTGAAGTAGGCTTTTTGTAATATGCATTTGAATAGTAACATAAGAGTGCATTTTTTACTATATACGTTAATGATTTTCTGCATATTTAATGCTTATAAATGCATGAAATTAATCATTCTAGATAAAATACATTGAATCTAATTAGACGCATGTTTTAGATTTTGAAGTTTCGTTTAAAAAGGCACTCAAATTTTTGCTTGAAGTATGCTTATTGTAATTCACGCTTGAATGGTGACAAACCATGGGTTTGTTATTATATATCTTTAGGATGTTTTGATTTTTGAATGCTTGCAAATGTTTGAAATTGATCATTCTAGATAGAATACATTGATTTTAAGAAGTCTTATGTTTTATATTTTGGTGTTTCATTCAAGAAGGCATGCAAATTATTGATTGAATGTGCATTTGAATGGTAACATTACCATGCATTTTTTACTATATATGTTCCAATTTTTTTTTCTTTTCTAATGCTTGAAATTAATCATTCTAGATATAATACATTGAGTCTAAGATGGCCCATGCCTTAGATTTTGATGTTTCGCTCAAAAAGGCATGCAAATTATTGCTTGAGGTATGCTTGTTGTAATACACGTATGGATCGTAACATTACCATGCTTGAAATTGATCATTCTAGGTAGAATACATTGAGTTTAAGATGAGGCATGTTTTAGATTTTGATGTTTCATTCAAAAAGGATGCAAATTATTGCTTGAATATGTGTTTGAATGGTAACATTACTCTGCATTTTTTTACAATATATATTCTTGATTTTATGCTTTCTTAATGCTTGTAAATGCTTGAAAGTGATCATTCTAAATAGAATAAATTAAGTCTAAGAAGGCCCATGTTTTAAATTTTGATGTTTCATTTAAAAAGGAATGCAAATTGTTGCTTGAGTATGCAACTGAATTGTAACATTACCATGCATTTTTTATTATATATGTTCCTGACTTTTGCTTTTTTAATGCTTGTAAATTCTTGAAATTGATCATTCTAAATAGAATACATTATGTCTTAGAAAACCCATGTTTTAGTTTTTGAATTGTCATTCAAAAGGGCATGCAAATTGTTGCTTGAAGTAGGCTTGTTGTAATACACATTTGAATAGTAACATTATGATGTGCTTTTTCCTATATACATTCCTAATTTTCTACATCTTTAATGCTTATAAATACATGAACTTAATCATTCTAGATTAAATACATTGAGTCTAAGTGCACACATGTTTTACATTTTGAAGTTTCCTTAAAAAGGGCACGCAAATTATTGCTTGAAGTATGCTTGTTGTAATTCTTGCTTGAATGGTAACATACAATTTGTTTTTTACTATACATGTTCTGGATTTTTTGCTTCTTTAATGCTTACAAATGTTTAAAATTGATCATTCTAGATTGAATACATTGATTTTAAGAATTCGTATGTCTTAATTTTGGTGTTTCATTCAAGAAGGCATGCAAATTGTTACTTGAATATGTTTTTGAATGGTAACATTACTATGCATTTTCTAGTACATATTTTTCACTTTTTCTGCTTTTTTAATGCTTGAAATTAATCATTCTAGATAGAATAAATTGAGTCTAAGAAGACCCATTTTTTAGATTTTGTTGTTTCATTCAAAAAGTCATGCAAATTATTATTGAAGTATGCTTCATGTAACGTACGTATGAATGGTAACATTTCCATGCATTTTTTACTATATATGTTCATGTTCCTGATTTTATAATTTTTTAGTGCTTGTAAATGCTTGAAATTGATCATTCTAAGTAGAATACATTGAGTTTAAGAAGACCTATGTTTTAGATTTTGATGTTTCATTCAAAAGGGCATGCAAATTATTGCTTCAATATGCATATGAACGGTAACATTACCATGCCTTTTTTACTATATATATTCCTAATTTTTTTGCTTTTTTAGTGCTTGTAAATTTTTGAAATTAATCATTCTAAATAGAGTAAATTATGTCAATGAAAACCCACATTTTAGATTTTGATTTTCATTCAAAAAGGAATGCAAATTGTTGTTTGGAATAAGCATGTTGTAATAACCCCAATTTTTGTAATTGATTGAAAAATCAATAAAGTTTGAGATTCAGAAATTTCAGGCTAAAATATTAGGGTTATTTAGAATATACTTCTTATAAAATTAAAATCAAGGAATAATACATGTACAATTGAAATTAAACTTAGCAAACCCTCCAGAATGACTGTAAGTACGACAAATTCTGAATTCGGATGAAAAATCCTTAATTTCCTTATTTTTTGGACAAAAGGGTAAAATAGTAATTTTACCCAAAAATAAAAATCTGAGACATCAAAATTTAGAATGTACTAATAAATACAAATCCAACGCCACTAAGTACACTAAAATCCAAGATCATGGGAATAAAACCCTAATTTTTATACATAAAGGGCAAAATGGTCTTTTTACACCATGTGGGGCCCACAAGGGATCCAAAAACGAATCCTATGGCCAGCCCACATGAAATCATGGGTCAAACCACACCATCTGGTCTTGGGAAAGAAAAATGGAGCATGGGAGAATCCAATGCTAAATTAATAATAATAAATGAACCATCATTATTACACTTCATCATGAAAGAAGACCTAAAATGCCTATAAATATAACCCCAAAAATCCTCCAAAAATGCTTATAAAATTCCCACAAATTTTTTTTCACTTTCTCTAAAATTTTAGACCTAGATCCATCCCGAAAAAACCCAAAACTCCCAAGAGATCTCTCTCTCTTTTCATTTTTTTTTTCCTTTCTAGATTGGAACAAGAGACCTAAAATCAATTAGGCACTCTGTTCCAAAACTAATATCATTAATTCCACTGTCCAAAACTTCCCGCGCGTGTCCGTAGACTTCCTGAGCGGGAGTGTCCATATCACCTCCACCCGTCTAATCTGGGTCGTCCATTCCAATGGGCCCAGATCAAATCTAGGCCCTAGGAATGGACTGTAAACTTCCAGATCTAATTTTGGAGTCATATGAACTCCAAATTGAGATAAAAAAAGAAGCTATGGAAAGCTTAAAACCTCTATTTTCTTATGAAATGATAAAATGGAGAATATATATAATACAAATTTTTGTATTTAAGAATCAAGTTTCCAATTGCCAAGATCTACAAGATCTGAGATGATCAGATCTTGGAGATATGTTTTAATAATGATATATTATTGAAATAAAGTTATCTAAATGGTTTATTTGGACATATCTAAGAGATATTTAGGGATTTACCCACTATGGAAGGAAAAACCCTAAAAATTTCAAAGGGACCCACTTGATCAATAAGATCAAGTGTGATCAGATCCTTGAGATGGATGGGATGGATGTTGATATGATGAAATCCAAGGAGATCATGGATGGATTATGACAAAAACAAAACAATATGACCTATGGACCTTAATAAAGAAAACCCCCCAAATATATTTAAACCCCTTAATAAAAAGGAAAAGATCTAAGATCTAATGGTTGGATTATAAGTGAAGGTTTCTAAAAATATTAATATAATCATTTTCATTTTCTGTTAATTCATAATAGCATCTTAAATATGATTTATGTTATAAAGCATGCTAGTGTAACTTTTAGACTTTAGCATGATATGTGATTATATTGTTATCATAGGGTGCTAGATTTAATTATCTTAGGGGCACTTTAGTGTGATTTCATGCCATTGTAACTTAGGACCATGCTAGAATTTCATAAAGATTATACTATAGTATGAGATTATACCTTAGGTCCATGTTAGTTTAAATTGAGTTATTAAGGTATATTAGTTAGAAATCATGCTAGTGTAATTTTAAGTACCTTGCCTCATTATCATTAAGTGTTCAATTATGTAGTTTTATGCTTTGAATTTATAATTCATTTATGGTTAAATTTTATTAGTAGATCTACTTGTTATGAGATAAAGAGCATAAAACACCAAAAATGGGATCTAATGAGAAAGTAGAGTTTCATGACCCAAATAAGAATGGAGTACTTTGGACTTAATTAGTAAGGGCTATAGTTAGTAGGACAATATAAGGATTATCAAATCCTTAGCCCAAACTAGGAGAATAATAAACCCCATGAATGACATTATAAATATTCATGGACTTAATTAAAATCTATTAAAAAGAGTACTTAGGGTCAACATGCTTATAAGAACCTTATGAAAGGCTGAGCTATGGTCACTCTAGTGAATGTTGAACATAGTGGTTAAGGGGGTTATCTAACAAAGCCTCGCTCTTCCCCTACCTTTCGTTGACGTTTGTGAGGTCTAAACGCTTCCTTACACGAGGATTGAAGTAACCACTTTGTGTTCACCCATTCAGCTAGTAAGCCTTAGCTAATTGGAAATAAGAGAAGCAGTCGAGACTTACGCTTAAATAAGTTACCTTCAACCAGCAAAACATTAACTAGTTGAATAATAATAGTAAGAGCATAAAAGGTTAGTAAATTACCTAACCCTAATAAAAACTAGAAGAAAGATAAGGATGATCAAACAAGATCCATTAGATCTTGGATGATCAAGAACAATAAGAATAAGAATATTATATTGTACTTAGTATGCATGTTTATTAGAGATAGAAAAAGGAGATGGGCACACAAAGACTTAGAGATAGAAAAATACTTAGATATGAATTATCTAAAGTTCATTCTAAATATCAAATCTAATGATCAATAGGATTGTTCATAATCTATGTATTGACAATATGTATGGATGTACATATTACATACATCAGTCAGGATCATGGAAAATTTGGGAAAAGGGATCACTCCTTGAAGGTAGGAGGATTTATGAATGCATTTACATGGAATATACATGATTGAACTCATGACCTTATGTTGACGAGAGTAATGTTAATACTTGTATTAAATCCCTTGGAAACCTTATGATCCAACCAAACACATATAAGATGGTTAAGGACTAGACTATAAGTGAATAGGGAACTAGAAAATATTTCAGCCCTAAGTAAACAGACAGATGGTTTGATATATATGAAATCTATTTTACATACAAGCTTGGAGGCTTGTGAGTTTGTTTTAATAGGCATAAGCCTAAGGGGATGCTATGCTAGAGGACTCATAAGGGTTTGGCCACACGCTCCTTGAAATTTGATGATTTGATGATACCTTGCCCTATGAGAGGCTAAAAGTCGGGTGGGGCAATTATGGGAAGGCCACCACTGTGAAAGTCCTGCCCCCCCCATATGGGCAATGACATAATATTTTCCACTGTAGTATAAATGGTGAACAGGGCAGTTATCTGAGCTCGCTAGTACGGATCAGACTGGAGCATGGTAGCCCTTTTGATTATTTTGCACTATGATGCATATGAGAATAGGCATAGTGAAATGCCTTATGTTTTAGCATAATGAAATGCTAGGTAATTTTATATTATCAATATTTCCTAAGAAGGGAAATTCCCAGTGTAAGATTAGCTGAAATAGTAAATTCTCATAATGGAGAGAATTGATCAGCTTAGTTGGGAATGATATTTGACTACTTTCATAAATTTAACTGGTTTACTCATGTAGAGTATGTATGTATATAAATATACATAACTTACAAAGTAAAGAGTATGTTCATGGATAATGAGATTATGAAGTATTGGAATTACCTTGTCAATTATTATGCTTCTTGAATCCCCTACCAAGCATTGCTTGCTGAGATATTGTAATTGTTGCAATATCTCAGATACAAGGAAGGAGGGTTAGGAGCTGAAGACGATAGAAGACTTGAAGAGAATAATCTTCAAGGTATACCCTTGAAGACATGTATTTTGCTTTGTTGAGAGTTTTATTGTATGGTGAGCTTGAGTTTTGGATTATGTAATTTGGACAAGTATTGTAATAGATTTGGTACATCTTGTGAACCCTTTGGATGGATTTTGGAATTTAATAAAAGTATATTCCTTCAATGGAATTTTATCTTGTACAAAATTCTACTTATGTTATGTATGAAGTGATGACTTGGGTTTTACAAAACAAGTTCTAAAGAAAAGAATTTTCGCTGCTTTGTTTTGCAAAAAATTTTTACACTATTAAGGGCCCTGCCTTTCAAAATACATTACAAAACATGTTACAAAAACCTAGGTCGTCACACTTGTCGTAATATGTTTTTGAATAGTCACATTATGATGCATTTTTTACTATATATGTTCCTAATTTTCTGCATCTTTAATGCTTATAAATGCATGAAATTAGTCATTCTAGATGAAATACGTTTTGTTTAAGTAGATGCATGTTTTAGATTTTGAAGTTTCTTTAAAAAAGGCAGGCAAATTATTGCTTGAAGTATGCTTGTTGTAATACTTGTTTGAATGGTAACATTACCATGCATTTTTTACTCTATATATTCCTAATTTTTTGCTTCTTTGGTGCTTGTAAATGCTTGAAATTTATCATTGAAGATAGAATGCAATGAGTTTAAGAAGACCCATGTTTTAGATTTTTATATTTCATTCAAGAAGGCATGCAAATTATTGCATGAATATTTGTTTGAGTTTAAGTTAAAATACATGGTTTACCCATGTTTTAAATTTATCATTCTAGATAGAATACATTAAGTCTATGAATACCCATGTTTTATATTTTGACATTTCATTCAAAAAGGCAAGCAAATTGTTGCTTGAAGTCTGCTTGCTGTAATATGCGTTTGAATGATAACATTACCATGCGCTTTTAACTATAAATGTTCCTGATTTTCTGCTTCATTAATGCTTGTAAATGCTTGAAATTGATCATTCTATATTGAAAATATTGAGTCTAAGAAGACCAACATTTTAGAATTTGAGGTTTCATTAAAAAAGACATGCAAAATTATTGCTTAAAGTATGCTTGTTCTAATACATGCTTGAATGCTAACACTACCATGCATATTTTACTATATTTGTTCCTAATTTTCTTCTTCTTTGATGCTTGTAAAGGCTTGAAATTGGTCATCCTAGGTAGAATACAGTGAGTTTAAGAAGTCCTATGTTCTATATTTTGGTGTTTCATTTAAGAAGGCATGCAAATTGTTGATTGAATATGCGTTTGAATGGTAACATTAAGATGTGCTTATTGCTATATATGTTCCAAATTTTTTGCTTCTTTAATGCTTGAAATTAAGTATTTTATATAGAATACATTGAGTCTAAAAATACCCATGTTTTAGATTTTTGAATTTTCATTTAAAAAGTCATGCAAATTGTTGCTTCAAGTATGGTTGTTGTAATACGCATTTAAATGGTAACATTATTGTGTTTTTTATTATATATGTTCCTAATTTTTCACTTCCTTAATGCTTGTAAATGCTTGCAATGCATTGATTCTAAGAAGACCCATGTTTGAGTGTTTGAAGTTCATTTAAAAAAGGATTCCTAATTATTGCTTGAATGGTAGCATTACTATGCATATTTTACTATATATGCTCTTGATTTTTGTTCTATTTAATTCTTGTAAATGCTTGAAATTGATCATTATAGATAGAATACATTGGGTTTAAGAAGTTCGACATTTCAGATTCTAGAGTTTCATTCAACAAAGCATGCAAATTATAAATTGAATATGCATTTGAGTGGTAACATTACGATGCACTTTTTACCATATATGTTCCAAAATTTCTGCTTCTTTAATTCTTGTAAATGCTTGAAATTGATCATTTTAAATAGAAAACATTGAAGCTAATAAGACCCATTTTTTAGATTTTGAAGTTCCATTAAAAAAGACATGAAAATTGTTACTTGAAATATGCTTGTTGTAATACACATTTGAAAAGTAACATTGCCATGTGTTTTTTACTGTATATGATCCTAATTTTTTGTTTCATTAATGCTTGTAAATGCTTTAAATTGATCATTCTTGATGCAATACATTGTGTCTAACAAGACCAAATTTTAGATTTTGATGTTTCATTCAAAAAGGCATGCAAATTATTGCTTGAAGTATGTTTGTTGTAATACACGTTTGAATGGTAACATTACCATGCATTTTTTACTACATATGTTGCTCATTTTTTTCTTCTTTAATGCTTGTAAATGCTTCAAATTGATAATTCTAAATAGAATACATTGAGTTTAAGTGGTCCCATGTTTAAGATTTTGGTGTTTCACTCAAGAAGGCATGCAAATTGTTCATTGAATATGCATTTAAATGGTAACATTACGATGCGCTTTATACTATACATGTTCCAATATTTTTGCTTATGTAATGCTTGAAATTGGTCATTTTAGATGGAATACATTAAGAATAAGAATACCATGTTTTAGATTTTGATGTTTCTTTCTAAATGGCATGGAAATGTTGCTAGAAATATCCTTGTATAATATGTGTTTGAATGGTAACATTATCATGCATTTTTTTATTGTAAATATTCCTGAATTTTTGCTTCTTTAATGCTTATAAATGCTTGAAATCTATCGTTCTAAATGGAATACATTGTGTAAGAAGACCCATGTTATAGATTTTGACGTTTCATTCAAAAATGAATGCAAATTATTGCTTGAAGTTTGCTTGTACAAATACGCACTAGAATGGTAACATTGCCATGTGTCTTTTACTATATGTTCCTGATTTCTTCATCTTTAATGCTTGAAATTAATCATTCTAGATAGAATACATTGAGTTTAAGAAGTCCTATGTTTTTCATTTTGGTGTTTCATTCAAGTAGGCAGGCAAATTGTTGCTCGACTATGAGTTTGAATGATAACATTACCATGCATTTTTAAATATATATGTTTCAGTTTTTCTTCTTCTTTAATGATTTTAAATGCTTGAAATTGATCATTCTAGATAGAATACATTGAGTCTAAGAAGACCCATTTTAAAAATTTTGATGTTTCATTCAAAATGGCATGCAAATTATTGCTTGAAGTATGTTGTTGTAACACACGTATGAATGGTAACATTACCGTGCATTTTTTACTATATATGTTCTTGATTTTCTACTTCTTTAGTGCTTGTCAATACTTGAAATTGATCATTCTAGGTAGAATACATTGAGTTTAAGAAGACCCATGTTTTAGATTTTGATGTTTCATTCAAAAAAGAATACAAATTGTTGTTGGAATATGCATTTGAATGCTAACATTGTCATGCACTTTTACTATATATGTTCCTGATTTTTTACTTTTTTAAGGCTTGAAATTGATCATTCTAAATAGAAAACATTAAGTCTAAGAAAACCCATGTTTTAAATTTTGATGTTTCATTCAAAAAGCCAAGTAAAATGTTGCTTGAAGAAGGCTTGTTGTAATATGCATTTGAATAGAAATATTATGACGCATTTTTACTATATACGTTCCCAATTTTCTGCTTCTTTAATGCATATAAATGCATGAAATTAATCATTCTAAATAAAATACATTGGGCCTAAGTAGACGCATGTTTTAGATTTTGAAGTTTCTTTAAAAAGCGCACGCAAATTATTGCTTGAAGTTTGCTTGCTGTAATACACACTTGAATGGTAACATTACCATGTGTTTTTGCTATATATGTTCCTAATTTTTTGCTTCTTTAATGCTTGTAAATTCTTTAAATTTATCATACAATATAGAATGCGGTGAGTTTCAGAAGCCCCATGTTTTAGATTTTTATGTTTCATTCATGAAGGCATGCAAATTGTTGCATGAATATTCATTTGAGTCTAAGATAGAATACATGTTTTACCTATGTTTTAAATTTATCATTCTAGATAGAATACATTGAGTCTAAGAAGACTCGTGTTTTAGATTTTGAGGTTTCATTCAAAAAGGATTTCAAATTGTTGCTTGAAGTTTGATTGTTGTAATACGCGTTTGAATGGTAACATTGCCATGCATTTTAACTATAAATGTTCCTGATTTTCTACTTATTTTGATGCTTGTAAATGGTTGTAATTGATCATTCCAGAATGAATACATAGAGTCTAAGAAGAACCATGTTTTAGAATTTGAAGTTTCATTAAAAATGGCATGCAAATTATTGCTTGAAGTATGCTAATTCTAATACGCGCTTGAATGGTAACATTACCATGCATATTTTACTATATATATATATATATATATTCCTAATTATTATCTTCTTTAATGCTTGTAAAGGCTTAAAAGTGATCACTTGAGATAGAATAAATTGACTTTAATAAGTCCTATATTCTAGAATTTTGTGTTTCATTTAAGAAGGCATGTAAATTGTTGATTGAATATGCTTTTGAATGGTAACATTAACATGCATTTTTTTACTATATATGTTCCTAATTTTCTACTTCTTTAATGCTTGTAAGGCTTGAAATTGATCATTCTAAATAAATTACATTGATTCTAAGAAGTCCCATGTTTTATATTTTGATGTTTCATTCAAAAAGGCATGCAAATTGTTGCTTGAAGTTAGCTTGTTATAATATGCATTTGAATGGCAACATTACCACGTATTCGTACTATATATGTTCCTGATTTTCAATATCTTTAATGCTTGTAAATGCATGAAGTTAATTCTTCTAGATAGAATACGTTAATTGTAAGATGGCTCATGTTTTAGATTTTGAAGTTTCATTTAAAAATGAATGCAAATTATTGCTGGAAGTATGCTTTTTGAAATACACGCTTGAATGACAACATTACAATTGTTTTTTACAATATATTTTCCTTATTTTTTGCTTCTTTAATGCTTGACATTTATCATTTTAGATAGAATAAAATGAGTCTAAGAAGACCTATGTTTCATATTTTGATGTCTCATTCAAAAAGGCATGCAAATTGTGGCTTGAAGTATGTTTGTTGTAATACGCATATGAAAGGTAACATTACAATGCATTTTTTACTATATCTATTCCTAATTTTCTACTCACTTAATGCTTGTAAATGAATGAAGTTAATTATTCTAGATAAAAATCATTGAGTTTAAGAAAACCCATGTTTTAGATTTTGAAGTTTCATTTAAAAAGGGAAGCAAATTATTGCTTGAAGTATGCTTGTTGTAATACACTTATGAATGGTAACATTACCATGCATTTTTTATCGTATATGCTGCTGATTTTCTACTTCTTTAATGCTTGTAAATACCTGAAATTGATCATTCTAGGTAGAATACATTGAGTTTAAGACAACCCATCTTTTAGATTTTGATGTTTCATTCAAAAAGGCATGCAAATTGTTGCTTGAATATGCATTTGAATGGTAACATTATTGTGCATTTTTTACTATATATGTTCCTAATTTTCTAGTTCTTTAATGCTTGAAAATGTTTGAAATTGATCATTCTAGAAAGAATATATTGTGTCTAAGAAGACACATGTTTTAGATTTTGATGTTTCATTCAGAAAGGTGTGCAAATTGTGTCTTTAAGTATGCTTGCTGTAATACCCGTTTGAATTAACATTACCATGCATTTTTTAAGATATATGTTGTTGATTTTTTGTTTCTTTAATGCTTGTAAATTCTTGAAATTGATCATTGTAGATAGAATACATTAAGTCTAAGAAGACTCATTTTTAGATTTTGAAGTTTCATTCATAAAGGCATGCAAATTTTTGCTTGATGTATGCTTATTGTAATACACATTTGAATTGTAACATTACCATGCATTTTTTACTATGTATGTTCCTAATTTTCTTCTTCTTTAATACTTATAAATGATTGAAGTATATCATTCTAGAAGGAATATATTGAGTTTAAGAAGAACCATGTTTTAGATTTTGATGTGTCATTTAAGAGGGCATCCAAATTATTGCTTGAAATTGCATTTGAAGGTAACATTACCCTACAATTTTTACTATATATGTTCTTAATTTGTTTCTTCTTTAATTCTCATAAATGATTGAAATTGACACTCTAGATAGAATATATTGAGTCTAAGAAGGTGCATGTTTTAGATTTTGTGTTTCATTCAAAAAGGCATGCAAATTATTGCTTGAAGTATGCTTGTTGTAATACATATTTGAATGGTAACATTACCATGCTTTTTAACTATATATGTTCCTGATTTTTTGCTTCTTTAATGCTTGAAATTGATCATTTTAGATAGAATATATTGAGTTTAAGAAGGCCCATGTTTTAGACTTTGACTTTTCATTCAAGAAGGCATGCAAATTGTTGCTTGAATATGCATTTGAATGCCAACATTATCATGCATTTTTTACGATATATGTCTTGATTTTTCACTTCTTTAATGCTTGTAAATGCTTGAAACTGATCATTCTAGATAGAATACACTATGACTAAGAAGTCCCATATTTTAGATTTTGATTTTTCATTCAAAAAGGCAGGCAAAATGTTGATTGAATATGAGTTACAAAAGTAACATTACCATGCATTTTTTACTACATATGATCCTGATTTTCTACTTCTTTAATTCTTGTAAATACTTGAAATTGAACATTCTAGGTAGTCTAAGAATACACATGCATGTTTTATATTTTGATGTTTCATTAAAAAAATCATGCAAGTTGTTCCTTGAATATGCGTTTGAATGGTAACATTACCATGTGTCTTTTACTATATAGGTTCATGATTTTCTACTTTTTCATTACATGTAAATGATTGAAATTGATCATTCTAAAAGGAGAAAATTGAATCTAAGAAGACCCATGTTTTAGATTTTGAAGTTTCATTCAAAAAGGCATGCAAATTGTTGCTTAAAGTATGCTTGTTATAATATGCTTTTGAATGGTAACATTACCATGCATTTTTTACTACATATGTTCCTAATTGTTTGCTTCTTTAATTCTTATAAGTGCATGAAATTGATCGTACTATATAGAATCATTGAGTCTAAAAGGTCCTATATTTTAGATTATGAAGTTCCATTCAAAAAGGCATGCAAATTGTTGCCTGAATATGCATTTGAATGGCAACATACCAAGCATATTTTACTATATATGTTCCTAATCTTCTACTTTTTTAATGCTTGTCAATGCTTGAAATTGATCATTTTAAATAGAATACATTGAGTGTACCAAGTACCATGTTTTAGATATTGAAGTTTCTTTCAAAAAGGCATACTAATTGTTGCTTGAAGTATGCTTGTTGTAATATATGTTTGAATGGTAACATTACCATGTGTTTTTTACTATATATGTTCCTTATTTTCTGCTTCTCCATGGTTATGTTACCATTCAAACATGTATTACAACAATCAATACTTTGCATGCTTTTTTGAGTGAAACTTCAAAATCTAAAACATAGGTCCTCTTAGACTTAATGTATTCTACCTAAGATGATTAATTTCATGCATTTATAAACATTAAAGAATCAAAAAATGAAGAACATATACATTGAAAAGCGCATGGTAATGTTACCATTCAAATGTGTATAACAACAATGAGTCTAAGAGTTGCCCTATTTTAGACTTTGTAGTTTCTTGCAAAAAGGCATGTAAATTGTTGCTTGAAGTATGCTCGTCATAATACACATTTGAATGGTAACAGTACCATGTGCTGTTAAGTATATATGTTCCTAATTTCTTGATCCTTTAATACTTGTAAATGCATGAAATTAATCATTCTAAATAGAATACGTTGAGTCAAAGAAGACACATGTTTTAGATTTTGAGGTTTCAATCAAAAAGGCGTGCAAAGTATTGCTTCAAGTTTACTTGTTGTAATACACATTTGAATGGTAACATAACCATGCCTTTTTTACTATATATGCTCCTAATTTTTTGCTTCTTTAATGCTTGTAAATACTTCAAATTGATCATTCTATGTAAAATACATTGAGTTTAAGAAGTCCCATGCTTTAAATTTTGATGTTTCATTAAAAAAGGCATGCAAATTGCTACTTAAAGTATGCTTGTTGTAATACATACAATAAGTAACATTACCATGCATTTTTTACTATATATGTTCTGGAATTTTTTCTTCTTTAATGCTTGTAAATGCTTAAAATGGATAATTCTAGGTAAAATGGGTTTAAGAGGACCCGTGTTTTAGATGTTGATTTTTTGCTTCTTTAGTGCTTGTAAATGCTTGAATTTGATCATTCTAGGTAGAATACTTTGAGTTTAAGAAGTCCCATGTTATAGATTTTGATGTTTCATTCAAAAAGGCCTGCAAATTGTTGCTTGAATTTGTGTTTGAATGTTAACATTACCATGCATTTTTTACTATATATGTTGCTGATCTTCTACTTCTTCAATATTTGTAAATGCTTAAAATTGATCATTCTAAATGGAATACATTGAGTGTAACAAGTCCCATGTTTTAGATATTAAAGTTTCATTTAAAAAGGTATGCAAATTGTTGCTTGAAGTATGCATTTTGCTATACACATTTGAATGATAACATTACCATGCATTTTTTATTATATTTGTTCCTAATTTTCTACTTCTTTAATGCTTAAAATTAATTATTCTAGATGGAATACATTGAATCTAAGAAGTCCCATGCTTTAGATTATGAAATTTCATTTAAAAATGCATGCAAATTGTTGCTTGAAGTATGCTTGTTGTAATATGTGTTTGAATGTAATACTATCATCTGCTTTTCACTATATAAGGTCTAAATTTTTTGCATATTTAATGCTTGAAATTGATCATTCTAGATAGAATACATTGAGTCTATGAAGATCCTTCTTTTAAATTTTGATTTTTCATTCAAAAAGGCAAGCAACTTGTTGCTTGAATTATGCTTATTGTAATACACATATGAATGGTAACATTACCATGCTTTTTTTCTATACATGTTCCTGATTTTCTGCTTCTTTAATGCTTTAAAAGCTTGAAATTGATCATTCTAGGTAAAATACATTGGGTTTAAGAAGCCCAATGTTTTAGATTTTGATTTTTCGTTAAAATAGGCATGCAAATTGTTGCTAGAAGATGCAGTTGAATGGTAACTTTACCATGCATTTTTTACTATATATGTTCCTGATCTTGTACTTCTTTAATGCTTGAAATTAATCATTCTAAATAGAATACATTGAGTGTAAGAAGTCATATGTTTTAGATATTGAAGTTTCATTCAAAAAGGCATGCATATTGTTGCTTGAAGTATGCTTGTTGTAATACACATTTGAATGGAACATTACCATGCACCTTTTACTGTATATGTTCTTCAATTTCTGCATCTTTAATGCTTGTAATTGCTTGAAATTGATCATTCTAGATAGAATACATTGAGTCTAAGTAGACGCATGTTTTAGATTTTGATGTTTCATTTAAAAAGGGATGCAAATTGTTACTTAAAGTATGCTTGTTGTAATACATGTATGAATAGTAACATTACCATGTGCTTTTAATATATATGTTCCTTATTTTCTGCTTCTTTAATACTTGTAAATGCTTAAAATTGATCATTCTAGGTAAAATACATTGGGTTTAAGATGACCCATGTTTTAGATTTTGATGTTTCATTAAAAATGGCAAGAACATTTTTTACTATATATGTTCCTAATCTTCTACTTCTTTAATACATGTAAATGCTTGAAGTTGATCATTCTAAATAGAATACATTGAGTGTAAGAAGTCCCAAGTTTTAGATATTGAAGTTTCTTTCAAAAATGCATACTAATTGTTGCTTGAAGTATGCTTATTGTAATACACCTTGGAATGGTAACATTACTATGCATTTTTTACTAAATATGTTCCTAATTTTCTTCTTCTTTAATGCATGTACATGCTTGAAATTAGTCATTCTAGATAGAATGCATTTGGTCTAACATGACCCATGTTTTTTATTTGGAAGCTTAACTCAAAGAGGCATGCGAATTATTGCTTGAAGTAGGCTTGTTGTAATACATGTTTGAATAGTAACATTGCCGTGCCTTGGCACACCTTATATGAACCTAATTTTTTGCTTCTTTAATGCATATAAATGCTTGAAATTGATCATTCTAGATAGAATACATTGAGTTTAAGAAGACCCATGTTTTAGATTTTGAGGTTTCATTCAAGAAGGTGTGCAAATTGTTACATGAATATGGGTTTAAATGGTAACATTACCATGCATTTTTTATGATATACGTTCTTGATTTTCTACTTCTTTAATAGTTGTAAATGCCTGGAATTGATCATTTTAGATAGAATACATTGAGTCTAAGAAGTTCCATGCTTTAGATTTTGATGTTTCATTCAAAAACGCATGCAATTTGTTGCTTGTAGTATGCTTGTTGTAATATGTGTTTGAATGGTACCATTACCACGTGTTTTCTACTATATATGTTCTAGATTTTCTGCATCTTTAATGCTTCTAAATGTTTGAAATTGATTCTAGATAGAATACATTGAGTCTATGTAGACCCATGTTTTAGAATTTGATGTTTCATTCAAAAAGGTATGCAAATTGTTGCTTGAATATGTGTTTGAATGGTAACATTACCATGCAATTTTTACTATATATGTTTCTGATTTTCTTTATCTTTAATGTTTGTAAATTCTTGAAATTGATAATTCTAGATAGAATACATTGGAAGCAAATTATTGCTTGAAGTATGCTTGTTGTAATACACATATGAATGGTAACATTATGATGCATTTTTTACTATATATGTTCTTGATTTTCTACTCTTTAATGCCTGTAAATGTTTCAAATTTATCATTCTGCGTAAAATACATTGGGTTTAAGAAGAACCATGTTTTACATTTTGATGTTTCTTTAAAAAAGGCATGCAAATTATTGCTTGAATATGCACTTGAATGGTAACATTACCAAGCAATTTTTACTATATATGTTCCTAATCTTCTACTTTTTTAATGCTTGTCACTGCTTGAAATTGTTCATTCTAAATGGAATTCATTGAGTGGAAGAAGTCCCATGTTTTATGTAACACCCCTAACTTTTGTAATGAAATTGAAAATTTCAAAGAAAAATCAGGCTGGAATATTAGGGTTATTAAAAATTCACTTCTCATAGAAGTACAATTAAAGGATAAGTCATGTGTAATTGAAAACATACTCAATGAACACTTTAGAATGACTGTAAGCACAATAAATTTTGAATTTGGATGAAAAATCCTTATTTTTCTACTTTTTTATGAACAAAAGGGTAAAATGGTATTTTTACTCAAAACAGAGACCTAAGACATAAAAATTTGGAATGCACTTAGACATATGAATCCAATGCAACTAAGTACGCTCAATTCATAGTTCAGGGGAATAAAATGATTTTTTATCCATAAAAGGGCAAAATGGTCCTTTCACATCCTGTGGGGCCCACAAGGGCCCCCTAAAGGAATCCAATGGCCAAAAAATGTGCAATCATCTATCAAACCACTATGACTTGCTAGTGGAGAAGGTGATGGTAGTGGGAATCCAAGGACCATTTAATAATAAAAAGAATTAAAATTGATAATTACATTTATTCATGAAAAACTCCCAATTTGCCTATAAATTTCATAGAAAAAATTCCCAAAAATGTTCATAAAATTCACCATGAAATTCCCTAGTCTCCACCAAAATTTTAGCTCAAAGCTCCTCCCCCTTCTCCCTCTTTTTTTTTCCTCCTTTTACCCTCTTTTATTTCTTCAATTAGTGCATCCATAGATGCACCAAGGGGAATATTTCCCGTGAACCATCGAGCGCGTCTATAGACGCGTCATCGCTAATGAGAAGGGTTTTCACCCTACTATGATTTTGCAATTAGATGTTCTTCTTGGACCATTAAAACCTTAATCCACTCCGTTAAAAAGGTTCAGCACATCCAAATACATAAAAGCCCTATAATTTTATGACGATAAATGGAGTATTCACTGGCCAAATCATTGAAAAAATCGTAGCTCTAGCAACTTATAATTAGGCATGGGTTTTCTTATTTTTTGGCCAATTTTTCGGACTTTGAACACTCCAAGTAGGTGGATCTCTCCCACTCTTCATTTTTCCTAAGTTGATTTTGGGTTTTAGGCTCACCGAAATTGTTTCTCTGGTGATCTTCACTGGTAAACCAGTATGGGTGAACATGCCCTGATTCAAAATTTTGGAAGGCTCAGATGAAACTTCTTAGCCATTGGATGGATTCTTGGGGTCCCAAAACCCTAGGAGATGAAATTTGGGTAGTTAAATGTAAAGGACAGAGGAGATCTGGTGATGGGTGATCCAATAGTCTAGATTTGGACCATCTCACCTATAGTTAGTGACCTCCACCTGACTACCTGGAGTAGGCGGTAACGGGATTGGGCCGCTGGTCATCCCGCATTTGTAAGCCCAGATTTGATCTGGGCCGTCAAATCTTGAATTGAAACCTTATTTTGTCAATTAAGAGATCAATTTAGCTCTAATTTTAGATCAAGAAGTTTATATAGATTCCATATCACTTGTATAAATTACTGAACTAATAATATTTATGTTTTTAATTGAAGTTATTTGTAAAAATTACTAAAATCCATTCCAACAGTGTTGGATCATGGTTAAGATGATCTCAAAATAGAGATCTAAACTGATGGATGGGTTTAGGAGGTCCCAAAACCTTAAGGACCATGATCACAATAAAATTTTGGATTTCTAGATCAAGTAAATCAACAAAAATAGTAAGATCAAAATTCATCCTTTAAAATAGGCTGAAATCTTAAAATCCCAATGTTGATCTCAATTTAACTCCAAATTGAGATAGAAAATTTGGGTTGGATTTCTTTTGATGAGTAATGGATTGTAAAATATAGAATCAATGGTTATAAGTGACTGATCTATGTTTAATTAAGAGATCTAGCCTTAAAAGTAGTAAAATCTATAAAAATGAATAGAAATCTCCTTGATCAAGTTGGAAAGTATTGATATATTTTGATGATGATATAAAGATAATATCATGTGGATTGATGAACTTAATGATGATGATATGGGGTAGATTAAGATCTATGCCTTTAAATTGGATAAAAGGACTTAAGATCTTCTTGATCAGTTGGATCAAGAAGGATCAGATCATTTGGTGAGATGCATCAATGATCTAATAATGTAATCACATTAAGAAGATGCATTAGATCTAAAGGAATATGAAAAAATCAAGATCTAAATCCAAAAAGAGATAGAAATCAACTATGACCACTGGACCATGATGATTAGTTATGACATGTTAGATTTTCATTTGAATTATTAAATGTCATTATAATTGTCATTTATTACCTAGTAGATTTAATTGTAGATTTATTTATTTATGCTTTAATGTTTATGTTATAAAAATTTCATTGAAAATGTAATTGAATGAAAATAGAGTTGAAGGACATTTACAAGGAATGAATGACATGGACTTAATGATATTAAGGGCCATAGTTAGTAGGATAATATAAGGAATATCATTTCCTTGGCCCAAATTAGGAGAATAATGAAACTCCATGAATGACATCAAAATGTTCATGGACTTAATTAAAATCAATTAGAAAGAGTACTTAGGGTTGAAACGCTCATAGGAACCTTATGAAAGGTTGAGCTAAGGTCACGCTAATGAATGATGAACATGGTGGTTAAGGGGGTTCTTTAATAAAGCCTCATTCATTGCCTACCTTCTATTGACGTTTGTGAGGTCTAAACACCTCCTTACATGAGGATTGAAGTAACCACTTTGTGTTCAACCATTCAGCTAGTAAGTCTTAGCCAATTTGACATAAGAGGAACTGTCTAGACTTAGGATGGAATAAGCTATCCTTAACCAGTAAAACATTAACTGGTTGAGTAATAATAATAAGAGCATAAAAGGTTAGTAAATAATCTAATCTTAATAAAAATTGTAAATAAGAGAAGGAAGATCAAACAAGATGCAAGAGAGATCTTGAAGGATCACAAACAAAAAAGAAAAGAAATATAATGTAGATTGTAGTATTGTTCTATGATTTTACTTATAGTGTAGATTGTGAACTTAGAAGGATTGAAACCTTGAACATATATGATTCAAGGGAAGTTAGGACATCCCTCATAGGATAACCCAAATCCCAAATACATGTAGAAAGAATAATTGTATAGGGGAATAACTTTGTACATATGGTTTGATAGATATATGAATCAAGATCATGATGGGCAATGTGGAGTGAATACCACTTGAGATGTATGAATCAAGACCATGATACCACTTTGAAGTAGGGGGATGTACAAGAATGTATTAAGGATTCATGTGTATACATACATGATCTTCTATCTGGAATTATAGACCTTCATGATATAAGTATACTTGGTACCTTAGCATCATAATGATCCAATCACATAATCCAACTAAGTGCTCCAACCTCATGATCCAATTCAACTGATCCAATCTAATCAAATGAGGTGAAAGTAATGAGATATGTAGACTAAGAAAACCCTAAGGATAGGGCATAGAAAATATTCCAGTCTTAGTTAAATAGACACATCGTCTAATATGTACAATATATTTTACATACAAGCATGGTGGCTTGTGATTTTGTTTTACATAGCCCTAGGACTAGGGATAATATGCTAGGGAAGTTATGAGGGTTTAGCCACTCACTTCCTAAAACTTATATGGTGGATACCATGCCCAAAGAGAGGCTAAATGTTAGGTGGGGCAATCATGGGAAGGCTGCCACTATGACAACCATGGTCCTCCCCATGCCAACATGGATTTTGTTATTTCCACAGTTGGTATCAGTGGATGATTATGCAGTTATCCGGGTGCGTTGTACGAATTTAGACTGTGGCATAGTAGTTTTTGAGTATTTTGCATTATGATGCACATATGATAGGCATAGTGTAATGCCATGGCATGATGAGATGCCACTACATGAGTTCCTAGAAAGAAAATCCTCATATGAGAATTGGTTGAATATTGATCTCCTAAGTGGAAGTATAGTAAGGGAAGGAGCAAGTTTTGAGCAATTTTCACTATTTTAACGGATTTATCCTATACTGCATAAATATTGTATATACTCTATGTTGAGATAATTTATGAGTAGATAATCATGATGAAATAATGACTGAGGTATGTATTCTTATATTAGTGAACTAGTATATTTTTGTATCCCCTACCAAGCATAGCTTGCTGAGATATTATAAATGTTTGAATGTTTACAATATCTCAGAAACAGAGAAGGAGAATTAAGAGTTCAAGATGGTAGAAGACTTGAAGAGAATAATCACTCAGGGGATGACCCCTAAAGACATATAATTTGTTTTATTTGAGAGCATTGTATTGTATTGAGACTTTTTAATGTAAGGTGAGGTTTGAAATTTGGATTATGTAATTTAGACAATGGTTTGTAATTGTAATACAGGGGCTGCGTAAGAGTGAACTATTGAATGATTCCTTGTATTTAATAAAAATTTATTTTATACAAAATGTCTATGTGTATTATGTACCTTGAGGTGAGGCTTCGGTTTTGTTAAAAACAAATTTTAAAGAAAAGAATTTTCACTGTATTGTTTGCGATTTTTTTTTACCATTAAGGGCCCTGCCTTTGAATAATGTATTACAAAATGTGTTACAAAAACCTAGGTCATCACATTTTAGATATTGGAGTCTCTTTCAAAAATGCATGCTAATCTTTGCTTGAAGTATGCTAGTTGTAATACACATATGAATGTTACATTACAGTGCATTTTTTTGCTATATATGTTCTGGATTTTCTACTTATTTAATGCTTGTAAATGCTTGAAATTGGTAATTCTAGGTAAAGTACATTGGGTTTTAGACGATCCATGTTTTAGATTTTGATGTTTCATTAAAAAAGGCATGCAAATTGTTGGTTGAATATGCATTTGAATGGTAACATTACCATGTGTTTTTTACTATATATGTTGCTGATCTTCTACTTCTTCAATACATGTAAAAGTTTGAAATTGATCATTCTAAATAGTAAATTGAGTATAAGAAGTACCATGTTTTACATATTGAAGTTTCATTCAAAAAGGCATGCAAATTGTTGGATGAATTATGCTTGTTGTAATACACATTTGAATGGTAACATTAGTATTCCTTTTTTACTATGTATGTTCCTAATTTTTTTGCTTCTTTAGTGCTTGTAAATTCTTGAAATTAATCATTATAGATAGAATACATTCAATCTAAGATGACCCATGTTTTAGATTTTGAAGTTTAATTCAAAGAGTCATGCGAATTATTGCTTGACGTATGCTTGTTAGTCTATTTTCGTTTGAAATGAGGTGGGGTGGGGGTGCCAATATCAGTTTGGCCCCCTCCCATATTACACTCACACCATCCTAGTCAACATGCCTAATTCCCACTCATGGTTTTTCCCAAACACCTTGTTAGCATTGGACACAGATTTATGTAGGCGGGGCCATTAATGAAATTACAAAAATGCCCTTCAAGAGAAAAATCACCATTTATTCGTCCGAACTCGAATTTCAACAAACTTAGTGTCGTTCCAATTATTTTTCTAAATAAAACTTTCACTTATAAAACTCCAAAATATAGAAATTTCAATATTCTCTTTTCTTCCCAATTTAAGATAATTCAAAAGTTTACTTATTCATATTTAAAAATTAGGGATGTTATAATAAAATACATTGAGTTTAAGAAGTCTGATGTGTTAGATTTTGATGTTTATTTCAAAAAGGTATGCAAATTGTTGCTTGAATATGCGTTTGAATGCTAACATTACCAAGCATTTTTTACTATATATGTTCCTAATTTTTTGCTTCTTTATTGCTTATAAAAGCTTAAAATTGATCATTCTAGATAAAATACGTTGACTCTAAGAAGACTCATGTTTTATATTTTGAAATTTTATTTGGAAAGGCATGCAAATTTTTGCTTCAAGTATGTGTTTGAATGGTAACATTACCATGCATTTTTTGCTATATATTTTCTAGATTTCCTTCTTATTTAATGCTTGTAATTTATTGAAATTGATCATTTTAGATAAAATACAATGAATCTAAATTTTTAAGTTTCATTAAAAAAGACATTTAAATTGTTGCTTCAAGTATGCGTTTAAATGGAAACATTACCATGCGGTTTTTGCTGTATATGTTCCTGATTTTTTGTGTCTTTAATTCTTCTAAATGCTTACAATTGATCATTTTAGATAAAATACATTGAGCCTAAGAAGACCCATGTCTTACAGTTTGAAGTTTCATTTAGAAAGGCATGCAAATTGTTGGTTGAATATGCATTTGAATGGTAACATTACTATGCGTTTTAACTATAGAGGTTCCCGATTGTAAATGCTTGAATTCTATCATTCTAAATAGAGTACATTGAGTTTAAGAAGCCCCATGTTTTATATTTAGATGTTTCATTCAAAAAGTTATGCAAATTGTTTCTTGAATATGCAATTGAACGGTAACATTACCATGCATTTTTTACTATATATGTTCCTGATTGTTTGCTTCTTTAATGCATGTAAATACTTGAGATTGATGACTTTAGATAGAATACATTGAGTCTAAGAAGGCTCATTCTTTAGATTTTAAAATTTCTTTCAAAAAGGCATGCAAATTGTTGCTTGAAATATGCTTTTTGTAATACGCTTTTGAATGGTAACATTACCATGAGTATTTTACTACATAGGTTCCTAATTTTCTGGTTCTTTACTATTTGTAAATGCTTGAAATTAATCATTCTAAATAGAATACATTGAGTTTAATAAGTCCCATCTTTTACATTTTGATGTTTCGTTCAAAAAGGCATGCAAATAATTGCTTGTAGTGGGCTTGTCGCAATATGCGTTTGAAAGATAACATTTGCATGCATTTTTTACTGTGTTTGTTCCTAACTTTTTGCTCCTTTAATGCATGTGAATGCTTAAATTGATCATTCTAGATAGAATACATTGTAGACCCATGTTTTAGATTTGAAATTTTATTTAAAACAGCATGCAAATTGTCGCTTGAAGTATGTGTTTGAATGGTAGCATTACCAAGCATTTTTTACTATATATGTTCATGATTTTGTCCTTATTAAATGCTTGTAAATGCATAAAATTAATCATTCTAGATTTAATACAATGAGTGTAAGAAGATTCATATTATAGATTTTGAAGTTTCATTCGAAAAGGCCTGCAAATTGTTGCTTAAATATGCGTTTGAATGTTAACATTACCATGCATTTCTTACTACATATTTCCCTTTTTTTTTTGCTCCTTTAATGCTTGTAAATGCTTGAAATTGAATGTTTTATATAGAATGCATTGAGTCTAGGAAGACCCATGTTTTAGATTTTTATGGTTCATTCAAAAAGGCATGCAATTTGTTGCCCAAAGTATGCTAGTTGTAATACGTGTTCGATTGGTAACATTACCAAACATTTTTACTAAATATGTTCTTGATTTTTTGGTTTTTTAATGCTTATAAATGTATCAAATTGATCATTCTAGATTGAATACATTGAGTCAAACAATACCCATGTTTTGGATTTTGAAGTTTCATTCAAAAAGGCATGCAAATTATTGCTTTAAGTATGCATTTTAATGGAAACATTACCATGCATTTTTTACTCTATATATTCCTGATTTTTTGCTTCTTTAATTCTTGTAAATTCTTAAAATTTATTATTCTAAATAAATTGGAATCTAAGAAGACTAGTCTTTTAGATTTTGATGTTTCATTCAAAAAGGCATGCAAATTGTTGCTTGCATATGCGTTTGAATGGTAACATTACCATGCATTTTTTATTTTATATGTTCCTAATTTTCTGCTTCTTTAATGCTTGTAAATGCGTGAAATTGATCATTCTTGATAGAATACACTGAGTCTAAGAAGGCCCATGTTTTAGGTTTTGAAGTGTCATTAAAAAAGGCATGCAAATTATTTCATGAATTATGCTCATTGGAAAATGCATTTGAATGGTAACATTATCATGCATTTTTACTACATATGTTCCTCATCTTCTTCTTTCTTAATGCTTATAAATGCTTGAAATTGATCATTCTGGATAGAATAAATTGAGTTTAAGAAGACCCATGTTTTAGATTTTGATATTTCATTCATGGAAGCATGCAAATTGTATCTTCATGTATGCTTCTAAATGGAAACATTACCATGTGTATTTTACCCTATATGTTCCTAATTTTCTGCTTCTTAAATGCTTGAAATTGAAAATTTTAGATAAAATTCATTGAGTTTAAGAAGTCCCATGTTTTGGATTTTGAAGTTTCATTCAAAAAGGCGTACAAATTATTGTTATTGAATGTTAATATTACCATGCATTTTACCATAGATGTTTCTGATTTCTTGGTTCTTTAATTCTTGGAAATGCTTGAAATTTATCATTCTAAATAGAATCAATTGAGTTTAAGAAGACCCTTATTTTAGATTTTTATGTTTCATTCAGGAAGGCATGCAAATTGGTGCCTGATATGTGTTTGAATGTTAACATTACCATGCATTTTTTAGTATATATGTTCTTGCCTTCTGCTTCTTTAATGCTAGTAAATACTTGAAATTTCTAATTCTAGATGGAATATATTGAGTCTAAGAAGTCCCATGTTTTAGATTTTGAAGTTGAAATGAAAAAGGTATACAAATTATTAATTGAATATGCATTTGAATGGTAACATTACCATGCATTTTTTACTATACACGTTCCTAATTTTTAGATTTTGTAATACTTGAAATTGATCATTCTAGTTAGAATGCAATGAGTCTAAGAAGGCCCATATTTTATATTTTGATGTTTTATTCAAAAGGCATGAAAATTGTTGCTTGAATATGCGTTTGAATGATAACCTCACCATGCATTTTTTTTTTTCTATATGTGTTCTTGAGTTTTTGCTTATTTAATTTTTGTAAATACTTTAAATTGATTATTCCATATAAAATACATTTAGTCTAAGAAGATCGATGTTTTAGATTTTGTGTTTGATTCAAAAGGGCATGCAAATTGTTGCTTGAATATGCGTTTGAATGATAACCTCACCTTCATTTTTTTCTATTTATATTCTTGATTTTTTGCTTATTTAATGCTTGTAAATACTTGAAATTGATCATTCAAGATAAAATACATTAAGTCTAAGAAGGCCGATGTTTTATATTTTGATGTTTCATTCAAAAGGGCATGCAAATTTTTGCTTGAAGTATGCTTGTTGTAACACGCGTTTGAATGGTAATATTACCATGCGTTTTTTACTATATATGTTCCTGGATTTCTACAATTTTAATGAGTGTAAATACTTGAAATTGATCATTCGAGATAGAATACATTGTATCTAAGAAGTCCCATGTTTTAGATTTTGAAGTTTCATTCAAAAAGGCATGCAAATTGTTGATTCAACTATGCATTTGAATGGAAACATTACCCTATGTATTTTACTCCATATGTTTCTAATTTTATGCTTCTTTATTGCTTGTAAAACTTGGAATTGATCATACTTGATAAAAATACGTCGAGTCTAAGAAGACCCATGTTTAATATTTTGATGTTTCATTTAAAAAGGCAAGCAAATGGTGCCTTGAATATGCTTTTGAATGCTAACATTACCATGAATTTTTTACTATAGATGTTCCGAATTTTGTCCTTCTTTATTGCTTATAAATGCTTCATATGGATCATTCTAGATAGATTACAATGAGTTTAAGAAGACACATGTTTTAGATTTTAATGTTTCATTCAAGAAAGCATGCAAATTGTAGCTTGAATATGCATTCAAATGGTAACATTACCATGTATTTTTTACTATATATGTTTGTGACGACTCGGGTTTTCCCATGCATTTTTTAAATGCAAACCTAACTCCTAATGTGGGATGCATCCCTATTTGAAACCAATTTTATAAAAACAATGCAATGCAGTAGAAAAATCTTTTGCTTAAATTCATTTTGAAAAACCCTGAGTGTCAATTGCTTTCACAACAAACAAAGTAATTTTGAAAATTACTGTAATCATAAATGTCTTTCTCAGGTCTATCCAATCACAGCCCAACTATAGTAAGTATAGGTACATGGCCAAAGGGGTAGAGAGTTTACTTACATTCATACTTGTATCTTCTTCATTTACTTGATTGTAACACCAACATGTCCTCGAGTTTCTTCTAATCCTTGTTATCCTTTTTGGACTAATATGTAAAAATAATATATTTAGGGTGAGTATTCTTCATATTGAGTAGATCATCTGACACTACCATTTTGAAAACACGGTAGGCTACATGCATAATTCAAGGTGCTTTATCATGTAAAACATGCATATTTATGCATACATCATAAGTTCATTGATGCAAATTCAACCACGGAATCTTTTACTGAAATCTAGTATTCAACGATATAAATTTGACTGAAAATCATAGAGTAGAAATCCATAGATTCATGCATGAAGATCTCGGCAAACATATCAATCCAACGAGTAAAATATAATAATCATGAAACTCTTAAAATATTCGTCATTCAAAACAAATGCTGGCATCACTATAAGTATCATGCACATGGTCTCTCGTCAAACATATCAAGCCGACTAGTTACAGGTACTTGTGTATGTCCATCTTATTGCTATATGCGTATCGATAAAACTAAAATCATAGGATCAACTATGCTCCTTTGCAGGCTGCCTCATTTGGCAATCTGCCCACTTGGAACTCAAGGGTTTTGTTCCCATCATAGGCTGCCTATAATGATCCCAAATTTTGTAATATTAAAAGCCCATAAAAAGTTCAGTTTTAAAGATAAGGGCATTTTGGCCATTTCACTAGTCACCTTGACTAAACCCAGGAATTTGGAACCAAAAGTGGTTCCATTAGATCCGTCTCGGAAAAAGGAATCCAACGAGACCAAAATCACCCAAAACGGAGTTAAAATGAGCAAGATATGGCCCTTTGAAGTTCAGGGGCAAAATTGAAAATTTCTCAAAAACGATTTAACCTGAAAAACACAGGTGCCCGTTTTGATACGGGCACCCCGTCGTCTTCAACCTCCTAGAGGTTTCTGGAACGGCAGTGTTTCAAGAAGAAACCACCGCCATTCCAGAGGGTTCCCCACCGCCATTCAAAGGCGGTTAGAAACCCTCCAAAACCCTCTGTAAAATCTCTATAAATAGAGCTCTTGGGTGCCTCTAATGGCAGCCCAAAAGCCTTGGAGAAAACCAGTCGTGAAGCAGTGACCAAGGGGGGAAAACGTGGAGAGAAAACCACCCACGAAGCAGGTACGCACAAAAGAACCCCAAACCCATCTCCACCATAGTTCCAGGAACGATTTCCCTAGGTTTTTCCATGAAAAACCATGCAGAATAGGCCTCCAGGGGAGCCATAAAGACCCCTGGGACGTCCCCAGGCCGCAGTGGTTCGACAGGGTCGAACCAGGGTGACCTGAGGACGACCCAGGTCACTAACAAGCGGGACGATCCAACAGGACCGTCCCACGTCGACGCAAGTCGACGCCGTTTGGAAAAAACCAAACGGGCGCGTCCCTGCACGCGCCCGCTAAAGGGACGACGAGCGGCGTCATCTCGCGCGTCTGTAGACGTGCCCGCTGAGGCGCACGCCGCAGACGCGCAGCGCACTAGCGAGGCGTCGTTTTTGGTTCTTATGAATGCTGGGCGCACGTCGCAGACGCGCAGCGCCCTAGCATTCCTCTTTTTTTTTGTCTTTAAGACTATATGTACATGCAATGTTAAAATGCTTATAACTTGAGATCTAGAGCTCCGATTGAGGCGCCGCAAAAGGCGTTGTGTCCGTATCAACGACGCGGACATATCCAAACCATAAAATCCCTAATCAAAGCCCAATAAAATTAGGGCATGACCCTTAGAATAGGATGGTGGCGCGTGACCGCTAGAACTCTGGGAAACTGAGAATACCAAGGCCTAATTAGGACCTTAGGACACCCATAGGCATAGGGATGGACCCCTAATGCCTAAGTAATGAGACCCAAATGCTCTAAACCTATCAAAGATAGGTTAAACTAACCTTAAGTCCCCAAACCATGTTCAGGAGTTTACGAGGACAAGAGGGTGAACGCGACCTAGTCAGGTAGGTGCTCTATCACTATTAGATCCTTTTAAAAGAACTATTGTTATTTGAGAACATATGTTTTGGATATATGACTTGATTTGCATGTGATTTGTATGAATAAATTCAGCATGCATGATAAATGCTTTGTAAATAGCCATGTTTTGGAATGACTGCATATACATTATGCACATACATGTGTTGCAAACGACTGCATGCATTGCATGATTTACGTACTGCAAAGATTGCATGTCCTTGAGGGTTTCCAAAAGACGCTGGAGTGCCGAGGGCCAGGCAGTTGTGAGGGACCCAAAAGAGGACAAGTTTTAACAGGTTTTGACTTATCTTATGTGATTTGGGCAAGTAAGCCCGTGGGTGCTATGCCGAGGGGTCTGGGTTGGCCACCCGGCCTCTACCACTAATAGGTGGATGGGTACCACGCCCAAAAAGAGGCAAGTCCCTACGTCGACTGCATGTGGTACAGGGGGCTATCACTGGTGTCACGGCACTGGGTCGGCGTGTCATAGGCCCCGTGGAGGCTATGACCAAGTGTCCTCAGGTACCCGGGGACCACACGGCGAGGAGGCCGTGGGCATAGTGGACCCTATGGTTTGATGTGCATTTCATGTAGCATGATATGAGGTTGGTCGACCATACCATAGTAGAGGTCCATGAGTTGGACTCCATGAGGCATCTATTGCATATCATGATGATACTTTCACTTTTGGAATTATGTGACCTTTTAAGTTATGAGAATTTCAGTTGATTATGGATTCTTATACTGATATCGAACTCGAGTATTCAAACATACGCATATTTTGAAATTGATTATGGATTCTTATACTAATATTGAACTCGAGTATTCAAACATACGCATGTTTTGAATGAGCATATGATTTTGAAACATCTCATGCATTTATAAAACTAGTAGTGATAGGTCCTACTGAGTATATTATATACTCACCCAATCCTTAACATTTTTCAGATATCAGTAAGCACTCAAGGACAGGATACGTCCGTATATATATATCATGGTTCAGGACAACTCCACTCCCAAAGAGGACATCTATGTTAGTGCTATGAGCAAGTGAATCCAAAAGGAAACAAATATACATGTAAGTAAACTCTCAACCCTTTGGACATGTGTTTGTACTTAGTTACAGTTGGGCGGTGCGTTGTGACTGGAAAGACCTGGGGAAAAACATTTGTGATTTTTGAAGTTTTTCAAAAACTACCTTAGTTGTTGTGAAAGCAAATGACACTCGGGGTTTTCAAAAATAAGTTTAAAAGAAAAAGGATTTCCGCTGCATTGCATGGTTTTTATAAAATGGTTTTCAAATAGGGATGCATCCCGCCTTAGGAAATTTGACATTGCATTTAAAAATGCATGAGAAAACCCGGGTCGTCACAGTTGGTATCAGAGCCGAGGTTTTATCCTTTCACAGCCAGTCCAGCATGTCCAAGGGTCATAGACAATAAAGAAAATCAAGGATAAGTAGTATAAATAGGAGTAGTAGAGATGACTACTTCTATTCGAGGATTATAATATGACTCGAGACATTTCACCATAAACACATAGGTGAAAAAGGAGATAATCCTAGCAAATACTTAGATATTGGATTGCTTGAATCCTATCAAAATTATAGGAAATAAGAATTGTTGTGCAGTGATGCAAAGATGAAATCTTATATAAGGATCATATTGTGATGAAAATGATGAATGAGTATGTTAGTAAACTTGTTAGTAGATAGTTTTGACCTGCACTAAAGTAATCTCATTAAAAGTGAGAAAATTGAAGAACCTAGATAACCATCTTACCATCATAAAGAATATCAGAATATGAGTACAAGGATATGATATAAGTATGATAGGGGATGAAAGAGACAGACTTTGAAGATTTTAATATAAGAGTGATGAGGATGCAAGAGAATATTAGGAAATAACTGTGACTCGTACTATATCACAAAGGTATGAAGGACTTAGCTTAATTTTGGATACTATTCATGAGAGTAAAATGCTACTGAAAAATAATTACCTAAGAATTATGGAGCAAATCAGAAGAGGTATACAAGTG
The DNA here is from genome assembly GCA_035236585.1 of Warburgia ugandensis. NCBI lineage: Eukaryota > Viridiplantae > Streptophyta > Magnoliopsida > Canellales > Canellaceae > Warburgia > Warburgia ugandensis. Next base: position 67,113,542 of record CP141126.1, on the reverse strand, counting down.
ACATATTATGTGAATAAGAGGAACATAACACGAATATGATAAGGAAATGAATTCAACGGAGTTATCAAAAGATTTTTTACGATAATATTGGGGATGATAGATCTATGATAATAGATTGATCCTAACATAGCATGATCAAAACGTCAATATTAAGACAAGATATCAATTTTATTGAGGCTACAAGCAATTGAGGATTTCAATGATCTTAAGACAGTTTAGAATTTCTGAGAAGCATTCAGTTTATCATATATGTTACTTAAAAGAGATAGATGAAGTATCAAATATATGCAACAAAGCATATGGAGACATTGATCCAGGTAGACCAAATGAGGATTTTGAAGAAAAGAAAGAAAGAAATAGAGATGTAATTGTGAGTATTCTATGGAATATTGAATATTCAAAGAAGAAGATCATGACTTCATGAAGATACATATAATCCCATAGAAAGGTAGATCAAACAAAATGCAAAGGAATGATGATAGATGAGTAGATGATCTTATTGTAACAGAGTATCAAAGAGAGGAAGCATATGGGGTTTAAGGCTTTGAATAGAGTATCGAATTTCATGAGAATATGTGACAAGAAATTTTCAAAGAAGAATGGTGACCAACTAGAAATGGTTTAATATCAATAAGATTCTTATCAAGATCCATTAGCGTATGGAGGAACACCAATGAATATGATCCATAAAAAGAAAATTTGGTGGTATCTCACCTTGCAACTACATGAGTAAATAATGTTATATTGAAAAAGGAAATAGGCCAGGACAGTAACTTATCCATTTAGCAAGAAGAGTACCATCAATGATCAATAAAGGTCTTGCTGTCATCAATTGGAAGACCAAATATCTTAAGACCATCATCAAGTGTTGTCAACTAAATAGAGGCATCCCACCCTAATTAATCAGGTATGTTAATATATATGAGTTAGTAGTTGAGGTTATAAACTGAGAAGGATGTTATAAGTCTTTAGACTTGAGTACTTGATAGGCTAAGTCATTTGAAGGTATAAGGCCAGTTGATTAGGCCACATCATGGAGGAGCTACAAGTACAATAAATACAGTAACAACTGAGATAGGAGCAAAAATAAGAAGTGATCTAAACCAAGGTGAAAGGATTTTCAAACCTTAGTGGCTACCATGACAAGGTGAAAAATTACTTTAGGTCTGAAATCTACTACAGACTTGGATTGAAAGAAAGATAAGTACTGATCACTCTAGAGGCCCTTGAGCTTATAACGCATCTGGGAAGAGATCAATAAGTAATCGATTAAAGTCTTTCTATGTCTAAGGAAATGTTTATGCTTATCTAAGTCTTGTTGAACTTGTTGAGTTAACAACTTCAGTACAATTTGATATAATTGCTATTGGGGGAGAATTATGGCTGTGAGATGGCACTTGAAAGATAAAATAAGGAGGTACTTGAAAGATAAAAGTTGAGGAATTGAGAAAATCACTACTTATGATGATACCTCCTGACAATACAGACTGCATGGTTGATGATAAAGCCTTAATAAAAGATTGGGCAATATATTGACATAAGGAATGAAAAGAGAAAAGTTGAGGAGGTTAGCACACTATAAGGTGAAGATGTGATGTTACTTGCCTTTAGACAAAAAGTTAGCATATACCAAGTACGAAAAATTAATTAAAGGAATTTCTTAAGGACTAACCTTATTGGATTGAATATAAAACTCTTGAACTAGAAGGTAACGAAGAAAACCATCAAGCAGAGAAAGGACAAAAAGGATGATGACAAAGGATTCAACCATGACCTAGTAAGGGTATTCGGTGATGAATAAGAGACTCTTTGCTTGCATAAATAGGAACATTATTAACACTCCTAATAACAAGTTGATGTGAATAGTGAGATAGGCCTCTAGAAGAGAACAATGGACCATGATATATTTGATATGAGTATGCATAAACTCTTCAAGAAGAAAAAGCATTTGATGACTTCAGCATCCATGAAACTTAAGGAACAATTTGAATGTCCTAATTGTAATATGAGGTAGTATTAGTGATGGAAGATGGTACTAATTGGCTTTCATGATTTCATTTTGAATATAACCTTGAGTCATGTATGGAAAACGACAGACAGTTGAAATTCAAAGTTAAGTAAGAGTTTGACTATAGAGCAAATGATACCATATCAGTTATTAAAGTATCTTGGAAACAAGGGCAAGAAGCAAAGTTAGACACAATAAAAAGAAGGTAACTTTTTGGACTTGTGGATAATGAAAGAGATCACTAGATGAAAAAAATTATCTTATGATATTCAAAATAGGAGGAATAAGCTAATATGATCTTGAAAGAAGTATATGCATGAGCAAAGAAGCATAATCTTACGAGGAGACTGTCTTATACATGATAAGATAAGTATAGGGATCTAAGGAATTCAAGATGGATGAAATACCGCTAGAAAATGGTATTGTTAAATTGGCACGTATGAGAGTATGGCGGGGCATCAGAGTACGCAGCAAAAGCATCTCTTATAGGTGAGGCCTTATAGGAGGAACAATCGAAATAATAAATTGAGGATGAACCTAGATTTGATCCTGAAGGGGAGAATGCATCCACCAAGAAATCATCTAAGAGACAAATACTTGGAAGATAATAAGTTATGGAATTTCGAGGACGAAATTCTTTTAAGTGGGTAAGAATGTAATGACCCCAAATTTTGTAATATTAAAAGCCCATAAAAAGTTCAGTTTTAAAGATAAGGGCATTTTGGTCATTTCACTAGTCACCTTGACTAAACCCAGGAATTTGGTACCAAAATTGGTTCTATTAGATCCGTCTCGGAAAAAGGAATCCAACGAGACCAAAATCACCCAAAACGGAGTTAAAATGAGCAAGATATGGCCCTTTGAAGTTCAGGGGCAAAATTGAAAATTTCTCAAAAACGATTTAACCTGAAAAACACAGGTGCCCGTTTTGATACGGGCACCCCGTCGTCTTCAACCTCCTAGAGGTTTCTGGAACGGCAGTGTTTCAAGAAGAAACCACCGCCATTCCAGAGGGTTCCCCACCGCCATTCAAAGGCGGTTAGAAACCCTCCAAAACCCTCTGTAAAATCTCTATAAATAGAGCTCTTGGGTGCCTCTAATGGCAGCCCAAAAGCCTTGGAGAAAACCAGTCGTGAAGCAATGACCAAGGGGGGAAAACGTGGAGAGAAAACCACCCACGAAGCAGGTACGCACAAAAGAACCCCAAACCCATCTCCACCATAGTTCCAGGAACGATTTCCCTAGGTTTTTCCATGAAAAACCATGCAGAATAGGCCTCCAGGGGAGCCATAAAGACCCCTGGGACGTCCCCAGGCCGCAGTGGTTCGACAGGGTCGAACCAGGGTGACCTGAGGACGACCCAGGTCACTAACAAGCGGGACGATCCAACAGGACCGTCCCACGTCGACGCAAGTCGACGCCGTTTGGAAAAAACCAAACGGGCGCGTCCCTGCACGCGCCCCCTAAAGGGACGACGAGCGGCGTCGTCTCGCGCGTCTGTAGACGTGCCCGCTGAGGCGCATGCCATAGACGCGCAGCGCATTAGCGAGGCGTCGTTTTTGGTTCTTAAGAATGCTGGGCGCACGTCGCAGACGCGCAGCGCCCTAGCATTCCTCTTTTTTTTTGTCTTTAAGACTATATGTACATGCAATGTTAAAACGCTTATAACTTGAGATCTAGAGCTCCGATTGAGGCGCCGCAAAAGGCGTTGTGTCCGTATCAACGACGCGGACATATCCAAACCATAAAATCCCTAATCAAAGCCCAATAAAATTAGGGCATGACCCTTAGAATAGGATGGTGGCGCGTGACCGCTAGAACTCTGGGAAACTGAGAATACCAAGGCCTAATTAGGACCTTAGGACACCCATAGGCATAGGGATGGACCCCTAATGCCTAAGTAATGAGACCCAAATGCTCTAAACCTATCAAAGATAGGTTAAACTAACCTTAAGTCCCCAAACCATGTTCAGGAGTTTACGAGGACAAGAGGGTGAACGCGACCTAGTCAGGTAGGTGCTCTATCACTATTAGATCCTTTTAAAAGAACTATTGTTATTTGAGAACATATGTTTTGGATATATGACTTGATTTGCATGTGATTTGTATGAATAAATTCAGCATGCATGATAAATGCTTTGTAAATAGCCATGTTTTGGAATGACTGCATATACATTATGCACATACATGTGTTGCAACCGACCGCATGCATTGCATGATTTACGTACTTGCAAAGATTGCATGTCCTTGAGGGTTTCCAAAAGACGCCGGAGTGCCGAGGGCCGTGCAGTTGTGAGGGACCCAAAAGAGGACAAGTTTTAACAGGTTTTGACTTATCTTATGTGATTTGGGCAAGTAAGCCCGTGGGTGCTATGCCGAGGGGTCTGGGTTGGCCACCCGGCCTCTACCACTAATAGGTGGATGGGTACCACGCCCAAAAAGAGGCAAGTCCCTACGTCGACTGCATGTGGTACAGGGGGCTATCACTGGTGTAACGGCAAGGGTCGGCGTGTCATAGGCCCCGTGGAGGCTATGACCAAGTGTCCTCAGGTACCCGGGGACCACACGGCGAGGAGGCCGTGGGCATAGTGGACCCTATGGTTTGATGTGCATTTCATGTAGCATGATATGAGGTTGGTCGACCATACCATAGTAGAGGTCCATGAGTTGGACTCCATGAGGCATCTATTGCATATCATGATGATACTTTCACTTTTGGAATTATGTGACCTTTTAAGTTATGAGAATTTCAGTTGATTATGGATTCTTATACTGATATCGAACTCGAGTATTCAAACATACGCATATTTTGAAATTGATTATGGATTCTTATACTAATATTGAACTCGAGTATTCAAACATACGCATGTTTTGAATGAGCATATGATTTTGAAACATCTCATGCATTTATAAAACTAGTAGTGATAGGTCCTACTGAGTATATTATATACTCACCCAATCCTTAACATTTTTCAGATATCAGTAAGCACTCAAGGACAGGATACGTCCGTATATATATATCATGGTTCAGGACAACTCCACTCCCAAAGAGGACATCTATGTTAGTGCTATGAGCAAGTGAATCCAAAAGGAAACAAATATACATGTAAGTAAACTCTCAACCCTTTGGACATGTGTTTGTACTTAGTTACAGTTGGGCAGTGCGTTGTGACTGGAAAGACCTGGGGAAAAACATTTGTGATTTTTGAAGTTTTTCAAAAACTACCTTAGTTGTTGTGAAAGCAAATGACACTCGGGGTTTTCAAAAATAAGTTTAAAAGAAAAAGGATTTCCACTGCATTGCATGGTTTTTATAAAATGGTTTTCAAATAGGGATGCATCCCGCCTTAGGAAATTTGACATTGCATTTAAAAATGCATGAGAAAACCCGGGTCGTCACACTGCCTCATTCAGTGATCTGCCCATTTAGAATTCCATGTTTTGTTCCCACCGTAGGCTACCTCATTCGGCGATCTGCCCACTTGGAACTCAAGGTTTGTTCCTACCGTAGGTTGTCTCATTCAGCGATCTGCCCGCTTGGAAGCGCCTTTTGGGCACTCTAGCGTCTTTTGGTAACCCTCAAGGTTATGCATCATATGATGGTATTATGAGCTGATTTATATGACATGGCAATCCTCAATCTCACTCATCGTAAATAAGGCAATTTATGTAATCATTTTCAAAACATGTGAGCAATATCTAAAATATTGTAAATTATGCAATTTGTGCAAGGATTTTCAGAACATGCCAACAATGCATATAAATCTGTTCATGCCAGTAATCACATTCAAGTCCATAATTCATAAAGACAATTATGCTAAGAACATCATATCTCAAAAATAAAACTAAATACTATAAATAAGTCAAGTAAATAATTAGGGTTTGGAATGTATTTAAAAGCTTAGTAGCATCATACTACTTACCTCGATGTCTCATGAATCGCATTCTTCATTACTTGACCCTGACCCATCTTCTTGAAGCCCTGGATATTAATTGATAACATGGATTCCAATATTATTTTTCATCCTTTGTAGATCATTACTTAGACTTATAGATTAACAGCTAGATCTACCTTTTAGGATCATAGATCCTTGCTTAATACGTTTTCTGGCTAGATCTTATATATGGATCTACTATTTAATGGTTAGACCTTATAATTTAGGGATGAACACATGTAATCTAGGGTTGATCCTAAGCTATTAACCTCTAATGGATCAATTTATGAGATCTAATCATCTTTGACATGGTAGATCTATGAGATTTCTATAGTTTTTGGACTATAGTCATGTAAAATAGTTCTTAGATCCTAACTTTAATAGTCTCATTAAGTCTGCGTAGTCGATACGAATGCAATGGTTCTTTCAAATTGTCAATCGAAGTTATATAGCCTCCTTAATTGGGATTTCAGTGTCGCACATCAACCGACAAACCAGAATTGTTCGGTAGGGCCTGCGCGCCACGGTTCCCAGGATGCATGCATATCCCGGTCAAATTGAGATCCCGTTCGCGCATGTGCACATGTCTGAATGGCATGCCAGGGTGTGCGTCCTGGCTCCCGAGGAGCTCGTGCATCCCAGTCGAACTGGGACTGTGCTCACACGGTCGCACACCTGAAGCCCATCCCATGGGTGCATCCTGGGCATGCGTTACGCATTGCATCCCTGGGACGCCTGGTTCACATTCAGCATGATGGAACCTGGCTTTCCCCAACGCGTTCTCCGGCTAGGAAATGCTAGATCCAACACAGATCTAGCCTGGAAGAAGGGAAAATCAGAGAGGAGGAGAGAGGGGCTTACCTGGTAGTCTAGGAGGGGACCCATCACCGGAGGTGTGCCCTTTTCCTCTTTGAAACCCCAGGTCATTGGAAAAACACAAAGAAGGGGAAATCAAACAAATTTCCAGTGAGACCAGAGGAAGAAGGGGGGAAAAAGAGAGAGGAGGTTGGCCAACCTGAAGGAAGGACCTAGGCTGGTGCCAGAATGCACAAGGAAACTGGAGGAGGGTTTTTTGATTTTGCTGGAAACCCTAGCTCGAAGTAGCCAGAGTGGAGAAGAAGGCATAATTGGAGAGGAGGGGAAAGCGGGCTTTATAGCCTGCGAAGGTGGTGCTGCCCAATGGCAGTGCCGCCATTCTTTGCGGCTCTGTATAGGCATGGCGGTGCTGTGCACTTCCTGCTTGAGGAAGACGACACAGGGGGGTGTCGTTATCAAAACTCCCCTTGCAATTTTGGGTCTTTTTTGTTTTAAAGTTCAAATTACAAAAATGTCCTTGATCTTTAAACGTCCATAACTTGGTCATACGAGCTCTGTTTTTAGTGTTCTTTGAGGCGTTGGATTCCATTTTAAGTGTAGAATCTAATGAGACTTATTTTTCTCATATTTTTATTTTTTTTATATTTTAATTGAAATTAAAAATATAACCACGTATTAATATCATTAAACATATATTAATTTTCAAGATAAACAATTTGCACATGGTACTTATCATGATTAATCGTGGTCGTAAAAGCGATACAAAATATCTTCAAAATTTGAGTCATTACAATGTTCCTAATTTTTTGCTTCTTTAATGCTTGTAAATTCTTGAAGTTGATCATTCTAGATAGAATAAATTGAGTCTAAGAAGCCCATGTCTTAGATTTTGAAGTTTCATTCAAAAAGGCATGCAATTTGTTACTTGAATATGCATTTGAATGGCAACATTACCATGCATTTTTTACTATATATGGAACTGATTTTTTGCTTTTTTAATGCTTTAAATTGATCACTCTTGATAGAAGACATTTAGTCTAAGATGACCCATGTTTATATTTCAAACTCTCATTTCAAAGGCACACAAATTGATGGTTGAATATGCAATTGAATGGTAACATTACCATGCGTTTTTTACTACATGTGTTCCTGATTTTTTGCTTCTTTAATGCTTGTAAATGCTTGAATTTAATAATTCTTCATAGAATACAATGATTATAACAAGGCTCATATTTTAGATTTTGATGTTTCTTTCAAAAAGGCTTGCTAATTGTTGCTTCAAGTATGCTTGTTGTAATTCACGTTTGAATGGTAACATTACCATGTGTTTTTTACTATATATGTTCCTAATTTTCTCCTTCTTTAATGTTGGAAATTTCCCATTCTAGATAAAAAAACATTGAGTTTAAGAAGGCCCACATTTCATATTGTGATGATTAATTAGCAAAGGTTTGTAAATTGTTGCTTGAATATGCATTTGAATGGTAATATTACCATGTATATGTTACTATATATGTTCCTGATTTTCTGCTTCATTAATGCTTGACATTTATCATTCTAGTTAGAATACATTGAGTTTAAGAAGACCCATGTTTTAAATTTTGATGTTTCATTCATGAAGGCATGTAAATTGTTGCTTCAAGTATGCGTTTGAATGGAAACATTACCTTGCGTATTTTAATCTATATGTTCCTAATTTTCTACTTCTTAAATGCTTGCAATTGATCATTCTATATAAAATACATTAATTCTAAGAAGACCCATGCTTTAGATTTTGAAGTTTCATTTAAAAAGGCATGCAAATTGTTGCTTGATTAAGCATCTGAATGGTAACATTACCAAGCATTTTTACTATAGATGTTCCAAATTTTTGCTTCTCTAATACTTGTAGATGCTTGAAATTGATCATTCTAGATAGAATACATTATTTTTCAGAGGACCCATGTCTTAGATTTTGATGTTTCATTCAAGAAGGGATGCAAATTGTTGCTTGAATATGCGTTTGAATGGTAACAATACCATGCATTTTTAAATATATATGTTCCTAATTTTTTACTTATTTAATGTTTGTAAATGCATGGAATTGATCATTTTATAAAGAATACAATGAGTCTAAGAAGGAATGCAAATTATTGCTTGAAGTATGCTTGTTGTAATACATATTTGAATGGTAACATGACCATGCATTTTTTACTATATACTCTGCTTCTTATATGCTTGTAAATGTTGAAAAATTCTCATTCTAGATAAAATACATTTTTTTTAAGATGTCCCATGTTTTATATTTTGATGTTTAATTTGAAAAGATATGTAAATTGTTGCTTGAATATGCATTTAAATAGTACCATTACCATGCATTTTTTACTATATATGTTCCTCATTTTTTGCTTCTTTAAGTCTTGTAAATGTATGAAATTAATCATTCAAGATAGAATACATTGAGTCTATCAGGACCCATGTTTTAAATTTTAAGGTTTCATTAAAAAAGGCATGCAAATTGTTGCTTGAAATATGCTTGCTGTAATACGCATTTGAATGGTAACATTTCCATGCATCTTTTGCTGTACATTATCCAAATTTTTGTTTCTTTAATGATAGTAAATTCTTGAATTTGATCATTCTATATATAATACATTGAGTCTAAGATGATCCTCAATTTAGATCTTTGTGTTTCATTCAAATGGGCATGCAAATTGTTCCTTGAAGTACGCTTGTTGTAATACGTGTTCAAATGGTAATATTACCATGCATTTTTTACTATATAAGTTCCTGATTTTCTACTATTTTAATTCTTGTAAATTCTTGAAATTGATAATTCTAGATATAACACATTGAGTCTAGGAAGAACCATGTTTTAGCATTTTAAGTTTCATTCAAAAAGGGATGCAAATTGTTGCTTCAAGTATGCCATTTAATGGAAACACTACCATGCATTTTTTACTCTATATGTTCCTAATTTTTTGCTTCTTTAATGCTCATAAATGCATGAAATTCATCATTATAGATAAAATAAATTGAGTCTAAGAAGGCCCATGTGTTTATATTTTGAAGTTTCATTGAAAAAGACATGCAAATTGTTGCTGGAATATGCATTTGAATGGTAACATTGCCATGAATTTTTTACTATATAGCTTCCTGATTTTTTGTATATTTAATGCTTGTAAATGGTTGAAATTGATCATTCAAGATAGAATATGTGGAGTCTAATAAGACCCATGTCTTAGCTTTTGATAGTTCATTCAAAAGGACAAATAAATTGTAGCTTGAAGCATGTTTGTTGTAATACGCATTTGAATCGTAACATTACCATGCATTTTTTACTATATATGTTCTTGATTTTCTTCTTCTTTAATGCTTGTAAATGCTAAAAATTTTACAATCTAGATAGAATACATTGAGTTTAGTAAGACCCACATTTTAGAAATTGATATTTATCTAAAAAAGGTATGCAAATTGTTGCTTGAATATGTGTTTGAATGGTAACATTACAATGTGTATTTTTCTATATATGAGCCTGATTTTTGCCTTCTTTAATGCTCATAAATGCTTGAAGTTAATCATTATAGATAGAAAATATTGAATTTAAGAAGGCACATATTTTATATTTTGAAGTTTCATTAAAAAAGGCATGCAAATTGTTGCTTGAAATATGCTTGTTGTAATACGCATTTCAATGGTAACATTACCACGCATTTTTTGCTATATATTATCTTGATTGTTTTGCTTCTTTAATGCTTGTAAATTCCGCAAATTTTTCATTCTAAATAGAATAATTTGAGTTTCAGAAGGCCCATTTTTTGTATTTTGATGTTTAATTCAAAAAGGCATGCATATTGTTGCTTGAATATGTGATTGAATGGTAACATTACCAAGCATGTTTTACTATATATGTTCCTAATTTTTTGCTTCCTCAGTGCTTGTAAATGCTTGAAATTAATAATTTTAGATAGAATACATTGAGTCTAAGAAGATACATGTTTTAGATTTTGAAGTTTCATTCAAAGAGGTATGCTAATTGTTGCTTGAAATATGTGTTTGCATGCAAATATTACAGTGTTTTTTTACAATATATGTTCCTGATTTTCTATTTCTTTAATGCTTGTAAATACTTGAAATTGATCGTTCTAAATAAAATTCATTGAGTCTAGGAAGGCCCATGTTTTATATTTTGAAGTTTTATTCAAAAGCCTATGCAAATTGTTGCTTGAAGTATGCTTGTAGTAATATGCATTTTAATGGTAACAATACCGTGCATTTTTTACTACATACATTCTCAATTTTTTTATTCATTAATTCTTGTAAAAGCTTAAAACCAATCATTATAGATAGAATGAATTGAGTCTTGGAAGACCCATGTTTTAGATTTTAAAGTTTCATTCAAAAAGGCATGGAAATTGTTGCTTGAATATGTGTTTGAATAGTAACATTACCATGCACTTTTTCGATATATGTTACTAATTTTGTGCTTCTTTAATGCTTGTGAATGCTTGAAATTGATTATTATAGATAGAATGCATTTATTTTAAGAAGTCCCATGTTTTAGATTTTGAAGTTTCATTCAAAAAGGCATGCACATTGTTGCTTGAAGTATACTTATTGTAATATGCGTTTGAATGGTAACATTACCATGTGTTTTTCACTATATATGTTCCTGATTTTCTACTTCTATAATTCTTGTAAATTCTTAGAATCAATCATCATAAATAGAATACATTGAGTCTAAGAAGACTCGTGTTTTAGATTTTGAAGTTTCATTCATAAAGGCATGCAAATAGTTGCTAAAATACACGTTTGAATGGTAACATTACCATGCATTTTTACTCTATATGTTCCTAATTTTTTTCTTTTTTAATGCTTGTAAATGCTAGAAATTGAACACTCTAGATAGTAAACCTTGAGTATAAGAAGACCCATGTTTTAGATTTTGAAGTTTCATTCAAAAAGTCAAGCAAATTGTTGCTTGAAGTATGCTTCTTGTAATACGCATTTAAATGTTAATATTACCATGCATTTTTTACTATATATGTTCCTGATTTTGTTCTTCTATAAAGCTTGTAAGTGCTTAAATTTTACCATTTTTAGATAGAATACATTGAGTTTAAGAAGGCCCATGTTTTTTATTTTGATGTTTCATTCAAATAGGTAAGCCAATTGTTGCTTCAAAATTTGTTTGAACAGTAACATTACTATGCATTTTTTTAGTGTATTTGTTCCTGATTTTCTGCTTATTTAATGCATGTAAATTCTTGAAATTGATCATTCTAGATAGAATACAATGAGTCTAAGAAGTCCCATGTTTTAGATTTTGATGTTTCATTCAAAAAGACAAGCAAATTTTTGCTTGAAGTATGCTTGTTGTAATACTTGTTTGAATGGTAACATTACCTTGCATTTTTTACTATATATGTTCCTGATTTTCTTCTTCTTTAATGCTTGTTGTAATGACTCCATTTTTGTAACCTTGAAATCCCATGTTCACTTTTTGAGATAAGGGTATTTTGGTCATTTCACTGTTCACCCTAACTAGACCAAGAAATTTGGTCCTTAGAATGGTACCCTTAGGTGCGTCTCAGAAAAAGGAATCCAACAAGACCATAATCACCCAAAACGGAGTTAAATGAGCAAGTTATGACCCTTTGAAGTTTAAGGGAAAAATTGTAATTAAATTTAAAACGAATTGGCCTGAGAAAACAGGGACCCGTTTTGATACTGGCACCCCCTTCTTCCCAAACATACTGCATCACCAACATTCTAGAATGTCTGTGTGCAGGGGAAACCATCGCCATTCTGGAGGTTTCTCCACCACCATTCCATAGCGATGGAAACCCCCCTCTAGAACCCTCCTTAAGCTCTATAAATAGAGCTCTTGGGCGCCTCCAATGGCAGCCCAAAACCTTGGGAAAAACCAATCTTGGAGTTGCAGGCAAGAGGAGAAACAGTAAAAAATACCCAGCCACGAACCAGGTACGCCTTAAACAACTCCAAACCCATCTCCCCCTCAGTCTTAGGTTGAATGTCCTTAAGTTTTTGCATGAGAAACCATGCAAAATGGGGCTCTAGGGAGCCACAACAGACCCAGGGCAGGTGCCTGGGGCGTTCTGGTTCGACAGGGTCAAACCAGGACATCCCGAGGATGCCCAGGTCACCACAACAGACCCAGGGTAGGTGCTTGGGGCATTCTGGTTATACAGGGTCGAACCAGGGCGTCCCGAGGACGCCTAGGTCACCACAGAACCAAAACACACCCAGTACATTAAAGGGAAACCGACAGGTGCGTCCATGGATGCGCTCGCAAATGAGAAAAGGGGCAGAGGCCCGGTGCGTTGGCGGATATGCCTTGAGGGGCGCACGCCATAAATGCAAGACGCGTTAGTGTCTCGGGCGCCCGCCTCGTGTGGGGCTGCGACGGTGACGCCGCACGTTCCACGTAAGCGGAACGCGCAGCCTGGTGATGCCTGGGAGAGTGCGACCGCAGTGATGCAGGGCCCGTTTTGGGCCTTCTATGTATTCTTAACACTAAAATACCCATAACTTGAGTTATAGGACTCTGATTGAGGTGCCATGAGAGGCGTTATGTCCGTATCGACGGCGCGAACAACCCAAACCATAAAATACTTGATCAAGACCCTATCTAAGGCTAGCATGACCCTTAAACCATGATAGTTGTGCGGGGCCACTAAACCTTTACAAACTTGACTATACCCAGGCCCAATTAGGGACCTTAGGAGGCCCTTAGGCATGAGAATGAACCCTTAATGCCTAAGTAGTGAGGTAAACTGTTCTAGAAGCTATAGAAATAGGCCAAGCTAACCTTTTTCCCCTAAACCATGTCCAGCAATGTACGGGGACAAGGGGACTAGCGCGATCAAACTAGGTAGGTGTCCTATCGCTACTGGACTTTTAAAAAGAACCCATGATGCTTTGAGAATGCATGTTTTGAGTCATGGTTGCTTTTCTAATGCATGTTTTAAGTTTCTAAGTTGCATGTCCTGTCTTTATGCATATATCATATAAACTTATGTTCCATCCTTATGCACATGACCTGTTTAGCATGAATTGATTTCATAAATGAACTTAGCATGCATATGAAAGATACATTGCTCATATATTTCCAAGACATGTGTTACATGCATAGACATGTTTTGAAAAAGGATTCTTGTCTGCATGATACATGCATAGACATGTTTTGAAAAAAAGGTTCTTGCCTGCTTGATAGTATATGATTTGGGCTAGTAAGCTCGTGGACGCTATGCCAAGAGGTTTGGGGTGGCCTACTAGCCTCAACCACTATAGGTGGAAAGGGTACCACACCAAAAAGGCTTGTCCTCACTTCGATTGCTATGGTAAATGAGGACTACCATTGGAGGTGTCATGACACCCGTCGAAGTGTCATATGCCCTGTGGAGGCTATGACCGAGAGTCCCTAGGTACCCGAGGACCACACGGCGTTGAGGTCGTGGGCATAGTGTGCCCTATGTTAATGAGGATTTACTTGCATGCATATGGCATGACATGAGTATGGTCGACCATAGATCCATGAGTTGGATTTAGTTGAGCATCTTATGCATATCATAGTATATGTTTATGATATCTATGTTATTTTTTACTTAGATTATGTGATTCTTTAAGTCATCAGTATTCTATTTTGACAATGACTTTTAATATCGATATTGAACATGAGTGTCCAAACATGCACATGGTTTAAAGAACATATGGTTTAAAACATAGCATGCATTGTAAAACTAGTAGTGATAGACTCCTATTGAGTATAGTGTATACTCACCCAATCCTTAACATTTTTCAGATACAAGTAAACACTTAAGGATAGGATATGCCCGTGACAGAGAACATCCAAATTAAGTACAAGTAAGTAAACCCCCACCTTATCTTTTAGTGAATGTTACTTGATTATAGTTACTCTTTGTAGCTGGGGCTGTGACTAACACTTTCTTGGGAATAGAGTTGATTTATAACTATGTCATGGATATATGATTTGAAAATGTGTTTTGACACTTGGGGTTTTATATGAAAGATTGCTTTCCAAAACAAAATATTTTCATGCATTTCATATTTCTAAAGCAAGAGATCTCGCCTTTTTATGAAATTTGCATCATATGAAACCCGGGTCGTCACACTTGTAAATGCTAGAAATTTTTCATTCTCAATAGAATACATTGAGTTTAGGAAGACCCACGTTTTGATTTTGATATTTATTTAAATAAGATATGAAAATTATTGCTTGAATATGCATTTGAATGGTAATATTACCATGTGTGTTTTACTATATATGTTCCTGACTTTTTACTTCTTTAATGATTGTAAATTCTTGAAATTAATCATTCAAGATAGAATACATTGAGTCTAAGAAGACACAAGTTTTAGATTTGAAAGTTTCATTAAAAAAGTCATGCAAATTGTTGCTTGAAATATGCTTGTTGTAATACACATTTGAATGGTTACATTACCATTCATTTTTTCCTGTATGATATCTTGATTTTATGCTTCTTTAATGCTTATAAATGTTGGAAATTTTTTATTCTAGATTGATGTTTAATTCAAAAAGGTGTGCAAATTGTTACTTGAATGTGTTTGAATGGTAACATTACCATGAGTTTTAGCTATATATGTTCCTGAATTTCTGCTTCTTCAATTCTTGTAGATGCTTGAAACTAATCATTCTAGATAGAACACATTGAATCTAAGAAGATCCATGTTTTAGATTTTAAAGTTTCATTCAAAAGGTATGCAAATTGTTTCTTGAAATATGCATTTGAATGGAAACATGACCAAGCATTTTTTACAATATATGTTCCTATTTTCTACTTCTTTAATGCTTGTAAATGCTTGAAATTGAACATTCTAGATAAAATACATTGAGTCTAAGAAGGCCCATGTTTTAGATTTTGAAGTTTCACTCAAAAAGGCATGGAAATTGTTTCTTGAATATGCGTTCGAATGGTAACATTACTGTGCATTTTTTACTATTTATGTTCCTAATTTTCTACTACTTTAATGCTTGTAAGTGCTTGAAATTGATCATTTTAGATAGAATACATCAATTCTAAGAAGACCCATGTTTTAAATTTTGAAGTTTCATTAAAAAAGGCATTCAAAAATTTCCTTTAATATGCATTTGAATGGTAACATTCTATGCATTTTTATTATATAAGTTCCTTATTGTTTGCTTCTTTAATTCTTGTAAATGCTTGATATTGTTCATTCTAAATAGAATACATTGATTTTTAGGAGACCCTTGTTTTATATTTTAATGTTGATTTCAAGATGGTATGCAAATTGTTACTTGAATATGTTTTTGAATAGTAACACTACCATGCATTTTTTACTATATATGTTCCTGATTTTCTGCTTCTTTACTACTGGTATGTAATGACTCAAAATTTTCAATATTATTATATCACTTTTATAACCACGATCAATCATAATGGTTTCCATGTGCTAATTAGTTATAGCTTGTTTATTTTGGGAAAATTTTGGAGATTAATGAATATTTAATCATATTAATAGATGGTTGGATGTTTTATTTTAATTTACCTATGAAACAAAGGAAATTTTGAGAAATATCCACATCATTAGATTCTACGCTTGAAATGGAATCCAATGCCTCAAAGAACACTAAAAATGGAGTTCGTATGACCAAGTTATAGGCTTTTGAAGATGAAGGGCATTTTTGTAAGATGAAATTACAAAGCCCAAGGACGAAAAACACAGGGGTCATTTTACTAATGAGACCCCCTTCTTCCTCGTCGTTTCCTTCTTCCAGCCGATGCGCCTGCACTGCCTTTGTAGTATGGTGCTAGAAGAAATGGTGGCACCACCATGGGACGACACCGCCTCCCTCTCCTATAAATTCCCCCCTTTCCCTTCTTCCCTCAACGTGTTTTCTTCATCCCAAATCCCTCTCTCTGCATTCCGACAATGAGGGTTTTCAACCATGATCGAAGCTTCAATCGGGGGTCCATGGGGGGCTCCTAGGTACAATCCTTCTCCCCTCTCCTTCCCTCTCTTCTTCCCCTCCATTTCCCCTCCATTTTTGGCTGGATCTGGTCTCACTAAGCGACAGATCGCCAGTGAAACTAGTGGATGGTGGATCTGTTCCAGATCCACCACTTGGGAAGCTCAGATGTGAGATTTGAGCCTCCTAAGGTGTTTGTGGGCCCCAAAACCCCAGAAAACCCAGGACAGTCCATGCATCATGGCATCCTGAGCATTGATCCGAGTTGGGATGGTTGGACAGTCCACATTGATCCGTGCGATGCTATCTAGGACGTGAACCCTGGGGCATCATTTGGGCATGCACAAGTGTGTGAGCACGGTCTCGAGTCGACCAGGCCGCACACGAGTCCTTGGAACCATGACGCGCGGGCCTGGTATGGACCTGTTGATTTGTGACACTAAAAATGCAATTAAGGAGGCTATATTACTCCAATCGATGATCCAAAAGAACCATTGCATTCATATTAATGACACAGACCTAATGAAACTACAAAAGTTAGGATTAGAGGACTATTTATTATGACTATAGCCTAAAAACTATAGAAATCTAGTAGATTTACAACATCAAAGATGATTAGATCTCATGAATGGACCCATTAGAGGCGTTAGAAGAGTAGTAGCTCAAGATCAACCCCAAATTATATGTACACATCCTTGAATTATAGATCTGATAGTTCAAATCAAGTACAGACCTGTGCTAAACATCAGGATAGGAGATCTATGAGATCTAACCATTAAACGTTAGATCTATACATGAGATCTAGCCTGGAAATGCATTAAGCAAGGATCTATGATCCTATAAGGTAGATCTAGCCGTTAATCTATAAATCTAATTAGTAATCTATAAAGGATGAAAAATGATACTTGAATCCTTGTTATTAATTAATATCCAGGGTATCACAAAAGTGACTCAAGGTTGAGTAATGAAGAACGCGATTCAAGAGATATCGAGGCAGGCAGTTTGATACTGCTAAGTTTTCAAATGCATCTCCAAACTCTAATTGATTTAATTTAATCCTGATGATCATGTTTAGTATGCTTTTTGCAATATGATATTATCATAATGAGTATGTAGATTTTCCTTATGATCTTGCATGCAATGTTCTAGAACTAGTTGGATAAATGACATGATTTGTGATGATTGAGATTTTGAATATATGCATATTTATATGCATTGCTCGCATGTTTTGAAAAGAATTGCATAGATTGCATGATTTACGATGATTGAGATTTGGATTAATTATATATGCTTTTGGGCTATTGAGCCTGGTGGGCACCATGCTGAGAGGTTATTATGTATAGGGTTGGCCTCCCAGCCTCTACCACAAAAAGTGGATGGTATCACTTCTAAAATGGCATTGTCCCTTCCTTGACTGCTGTGGTAAACAGGGATGACCACTGCAGGTGTTTACAGCACCCTTTCGGGGACATATCCATAGTCTCCATGGAGTGCTATGGTGGGTTGTCTCTAAATATCGGAGACACATGATTCTAGCTGTGTGCTGATCGTGAGCATAGTTGGCCCTATGATTTCAGTTTTATCGATATGCATTGAGATGGTCGTAGACGAGTACTTGTGACCAGTTAGTTTGAAGTGTTTACCGACCCATCAGCTTGAGATCCAAATGGGCAGATTGCCAAATGAGGCAGCCTGCAGTGGGAACAAAACTGAAAGACCATGTGCATGATATCTATAGGGATGCTATCATTTGCTTTGAATGATTACTATTTTAATAGTTTCATGATTATTATATTTGACTTGTTGGTTTGATGTGTTTGCCAAGATTTTCTTACATGGGCTGATCGATTACTACTTTATCATTTTAGTCATCTTTATATTATTGCATACTGGATTTCAATAAAGTCCATAGTTATATTGTTGATTTTTGGATTTTGATAAAAGCTTCCATGGTTGATATTGTGTAAATGAGCGTATGGTTTTATGCATGTTACACAAAAAGGAAATTGCATGATGTTTTACATGGAAAGCCTCTTTTGAAACCATGCATGTTGCATGCCTTGTTTTCAAAATAGTGGTATCAGATCATCTACTGAGTATGAGAAATACTCACCCAAATATATTATTTTTATAGATTAGCTATACACAGGATTAGAAGAAGCATCAGAGAATGTTAGTGCTATGATCAAGTGAATGAAGAGAAGACAAGTATAAATGTAAGTATATAATCTACCCTTTGGACATGTATATGTAATTACTATAGTTGGATTGTGAGCTATGACTAGATAGACTTGGGAAAACATTTATGATTAGCATAATTTTCAAAACTACTTCATTCATCTTGAAAGCAAATGACACTCGGGGTTTTCAAAGTGAAATTAAAATAAGAGATTTTTTCGTTGCATTGCATTGTTTTTATAAAATTTGTTTTCAAATAGGGATCGATCCCACATTACGAATTAGTTTTGCATTTAAAAATGCATGTGAAAACCTAGGTCGTCACATTTTAAATGCTAGAAATTGATCATTCTAGATTGAATACATTGAGTCTAAGAAGTCCTATGTTTTAGATTTTTAAGTTTCACGAAAAGGCTTGCAAATTGTTGCTTGAAGTATGCCTACTGTAATATGCATTTGAATGATAATAATACCATGCATTTTTTACTATACATGTTCCCAATTTTCTGCTTGTAAATGCTAGAAATTGATCATTCTAGATAGAATACATTGAGTCTAAGAAGACATATGTTTTAGATTTTGAAGTTTCATTAAAAAAGGCATGCAAATTGTTGCTTGAAATTGATCATTCTAGATAGAATGCATTAGGTCTAAGAAGTCCCATGTTTAACTTGTGAAATTTCATTAAAAATGGCATGCAAATTGTTGCATGCTGTATACTAGTTGTAATATGAGTTTGAATGGTAACATTACGATGCATTTTTTACTATATATGATCTTAATTTTTTGCTTCTTTAATGCTTGTAAATGCTGGAATTTTTTCATTCTAGATAGAATACATTGAGTTTAAGAAGGCCCACATTTTAGACTTTGATGTTCAATTCAAATAGGCATGCAAATTGTTGCTTGAATATGTGTTTGAATGGTCACGTTGCCATCCCTTTTTTACCATATATGTTCTTGATTTTCTGCTTCTTTATTGCTTGTAAATGCTTAAAATTGATCACTCTATATAGAACATATTGAGTTTATGAAGACCCATGTTTTAGATTTTGAAGTTTCATTCAAAAAGGCATGCAAATTGTTACTTGAATATGAATTTTAATGGTAAGATATACATGCATTTTTTATTATATATGTTCCAGATATTTTGCTTCTTTAATGCTTATAAATTCCCAATATTAGTCATTCTAGTTAGAATATATTGAGTTTAGAAGACTTATATTTTAGATTTACATATTTAATTAAAAATGGTAGGCAAATTGTTGCTTGAATATGCATTCAAATGGTAACATTACCATGTGTTTTTTCTCTCTATATGTTCCTGATTTTTATTTTTTTAATGGTTTTAATTGGTTAAAATTAATCATTCCAAATAGAATACATTGATTGTAAGAAGGCCCATGTTTTAGATTTTGAAGTTTCATTCAAAAAGCCATGCAAATTGTTGCTTGAATATGCGTTTGAATGCTAACATTACCATTCGTTTTTTCCTATATATGTTCTGAATTGTCTGCTTCTTTAATCCTTGTTAATGCTTGAAATTAATCATTCTAGATAGAATACATTGAGTCTAGGAAGACTCATGTTTTAGATTTTGAAGTTTCACTCAAAAAGGCATCCAAATTGTTGCTTTAAGTATGCATTTTAATGGAAATATTGCTAGTCGTTTGTTACTCTATACCCTCCTAATTTTTTGCTTCTTAAATGCTTGAAATTGATCATTTGAGATAAAATGCATTTATTCTAGGAAGACCCACATTTTAGATATTGATGTTTTATTCAAAAAAGGCAGTGTTTGAATATCCTTTTGAATGGTAACGTGACCATGCATTTTTTACTATATAAGTTCCTAATTTTCTACTTCTTCAATGCTTATAAGTGCTTGAGATATATCATTCTAGATAGAATACATTGAGTCTAAGAAGACCCATGTATTATATTTTGATGTTTCATTCAAAAAGCCATGCAAATTATTGCTTGAAATATGCTAGTTGTAGTGTAACGCCCCTAACTTCTGTAATGAAATTGAGAATTTCAAAGAAAAACTAGGCTGGAATATTAGGGTTATTAAAAATTCACTTCTCATAGAAGTACAATCAAAGGATAAGACATGTATAATTGAAAACATACTCAATGAACCCTTCAGAATGACTGTAAGTACGACAAATTCTGAATTTGGATGAAAAATCCTTACTTTTCTACATTTTTATGAACAAAAGGGTAAAATAGTAATTTTACTTAGAACCAAGACCTAAGACATAAAAATTTGGAATGTACTTAGAAATATGAATCTAATGCCACTAAGTACACTCAATTCTGAGTTCATGGGAATAAACACTATTTTTCTCTATTTTTGAAATTAAAAGGGCAAAATGGTCTTTTCACACCTGTGGGGCCCACAAGGGACCCACAAAGGAATTCAATTGCTAGAAAACATCTAATCATGAGTTAAACCACTACCACCTACTAGTGGAGAAGGAGGTGGTAGTGGGAATCCAATGAACATTGAATAATAAAAAGAATGGAACATGATAATTACATGTAATCATGGAAAATTAAAAAAAATCCCTATAAATAGCTCATAAAATTCCCAAAAAAAAATTCTCCTAACATTCTTCATGAGGTCCTCTACAATGCCCTAAAATACCAGCTCCAAAATCCTCCCCAGTCTTCCCCAAATTCTTTTTTTCTTCCCTCTTTCTCTCACTTTCCCTGGGAGAGTGTCCATAGACGCACCCGATAGATAATTCATGTTTGTTATCGAGGAGTGTCCAGGGATGCATTGTCCCCGATGAACCAGGGTTTCCACCTAGGAAACCTGATTTGAATTAGCCATCCATTTCCAGCCGTTAACTTTCAATCTTAACAATTGGATCTGTTTGGACTAAGGTGATCTATAAAAGCCCTAAGAAATTTGTATGATCCACCTCTTGGATCATTAGGAAAATCAAAATGAAGATAAGAACGGTACTGGGTACAGTCTCCAGTAGTCGATCCTACTTATTCCAGCCAATTTGAGCATTAAAACACGATCTAGAATTGTTGAAATGCTTCAGGGAGAGGTGATCTACAAAAGCCCCAAGGTGTCACTCCATCTCCGGCAACGGCGACGAAGGAATCAACATTTGTATATTTTTTGGCATCTAGGGTTTCTTATATTTTCTCCATTTTAAATTCTTCTTCTCTGGTGACCCTCTCTTTATTAGACCGGCACAAGTAGGTGCATCTCCCTCCCCTCTTTCCGTTTCAGCATTTATGTTGTGTTTTCTAGCCTCCAGGAGATCTCCCTAGCCGTTGATCCATCGGGAATGATGGATCCGGCAATAGGGTTGAGATCCACCATCTTGGACGGCTCAAATGAAACTTTTGAGCTATTGGATGGATTCCTAGGGCCCCAACACCCCATGAGATGAAATATGGACAGCTAGATGTAAAGAATGGAGGAGATCCGGTGATGGGTGATCTGATGGTCCAGATTTGGACTGTCTCACCTATAGCCAGTCACCTCCACCCTACTACTTGGAATAGGCGGTAACGGGAGTGGGCCATTGGTCATGCTTGCAGCTGTAAGCCCAGATTTGATTTGGGTCATCCAATTTTGAATTGAAACCTTAAATTTTCAATTAAGAGCTCAATTTAGCTCTGAATTTAGATTAGAAAGTTTCTATGTAATCCATGTCACTTGTAGAAGTTATTGAACTCATAA
The DNA here is from genome assembly GCA_035236585.1 of Warburgia ugandensis. Taxonomy (NCBI): domain Eukaryota; kingdom Viridiplantae; phylum Streptophyta; class Magnoliopsida; order Canellales; family Canellaceae; genus Warburgia; species Warburgia ugandensis. The sequence goes on along the minus strand of CP141126.1, from coordinate 67,090,923 downwards.
GATCTGTGTTTTCAATTGTATTAACTTGTGATAATTAGTAAAATTCATACCAAAGGTAGTGGATCATGATCCAGATGACTTGAAAATAAAAATCTGAACCAATAGATGGCTTTAGGAGGTATAAAAAACCTATGGATCATGATCACAATAAAATTTCCATATATCTAGATCAAGAAATTTAAAAGAAACAGTAAGATTCAATATTAGCCCTTAAAACGGGCTGAAATCTTAAAATCCCAATTCTGATCTCAATTTAACTCCAACTTGAGATCGAAAAGTTGGGTTGGATTCCTCTTGATGAGTAGAATCTACTGAACTTAGAAAATTTATGCTTTTATGCATGTAAAATTCTGTTAATAAATAAAATATTACTAATTCTTATGATTAGTAAAATTTGGAATGATCAAACTCTATAATTTTGATCCACTGGTGATCTTGTGATTTTGAGACATGGAATCAATGGCTAGAAGTAACTGGTATATGTTTACTTAAGAGATTTAGCCTTAAAAGTAGTAAAATCCATAAAAAGGAATGGTAATCTCCTTGATCAAGTTGATCAAGGATGATTTGATAGTGTGGATGTAGTTGGAGGATGGTATGAAGTTAATATCATATGGATTGATGGACTTGATGATGATGATTTGGGATAAATTAAGATCTATGCCCTTAAATTGGATAAAATGACTTAAAATCTTCTTAATCGGTTGGATCAAGAAGGATCAGATCATTTGATGAGATGCATCAATGATCTAATGATGAAATCAAATTAAGAAAATGTATTAGATCTAAAGGAAAATGAAAGATCAAGATCTAAACCCTAAACGAAATAAAAAATGAATAAGAATCAACTATGATCGTTGGATCATGATGAATAGTTATGGCATGTTAAAGTTTTATTTAAATTATGGAATGTTAGTATAATTGTCTTTTTTATTTCTAAGTATATTTAAATTCTTAGACTTATTTATTTATTTATGCTTATGTTATGAAAATTACATTGAAAATATAATTAAATGACAATAGAATTGAAGAACAATTACATGGAATGAATGACATGGACTTAATGATAGTAAGGGACATAGTTAGTAGGATCATATAAGGAATATAAATTTTTTGGCCCAAAATAGGAGAATAATAAAACTCCATGAATGACATTTTAAATGTTCGTGGATTTAATTGAAATCAATTAGAAAGAGTACTTATGGTTAAAATGCTCATAGGAACCTTATGAAAGGTTGAGTTAAGGTCACCCTAGTGGATAATGAACATGGTGGTTAAGGGGGTTCTCTAATAGAGCCTCCCTCTTCCCCCACCTTTCATTGACGTTTATGAGGTCTAAATGCCTCCTTACATGAGGATTGAAGTAACCACTTTGTGTTCAACCATTTGGCTAGTAAGCCTTAGCCAATTTGACATAAGAGGAGCTGTCTAAACTTAGGATGAAATAAGCTATCCTCAACTAGTAAAACATTAACTGGTTGAGTAATAATAATAAGAGCATAAAAGGTTTGTAAATCATCTAATCCTAATAAAAATTATAAGATAAGGATGATCAAACAAGATCCAAAGGATCTTGAATGATAAAAAACAATAAGAATACTAATGTTGTATTGTATTATGTATGTGTATGTAGAAAAATATAGATAGAGAATCCAAACCCTTGATCAAACATGATTTAAGGAAAATTAGGGACCCCTTATAGGAATACATGAAGAAAGAATACTTGTATAGAGGAATAACTTGATATGTATGGTTTGACAGATGTATGAATCAAGACCATGATGGTAATGTGGAGTGAATACCACTTGAGATGTATGAATTAAGACCATGATACCACTTTGAGGTAGGTGGATGTACAAGAATGTATTAAGGATTCATGTGTATACATACATGATCTTCTGTCTAGAATTATAAACCTTCATGATATAAGTATATTTGGTACCTTAGCATGATAATGATCCAACTGAGTAAACCAACTCCATGATCTAATTCAACTGATCCAATCTAATGATCTAATCAAATGAGGTGAAAGTAATGAGATGTGTAGACTAAGGAAACCTTAAGAATAGGGCATAGAAAATATTCTAGCCTTAGTTAAACAGACATGTCGTCTGATATGTACAATGTATTTTATATACAAGCATGGTGGCTTATGATTTTGTTTTACACAGTACTAGGATTGGGGATGCTATGATAGGGAAGTTATGAGGGTTTGGCCACCCGCTTCCTGAAATTTATATAATGGATACCATGCCCAAAGAGAGGCTAAATGTTGGGTGGGGCAATCATGGGAAGGCTACCACTGTGATAGCTGTGGTCCCCCCCATGCGGGCATGGATTTGTTATTTCCACAATTGGTATTAGTGGATGATCATGCAGTTATCTGGGCATGCTGTACGGATTTAAACTGCGGCATAGTAGTCCTGAAGTTTTTTGCATTATGATGCACATATGGTAGGCATAGTGTAATGTCATGGCATGATGAGATGCCACTACTTAAGTTCCTGGAAAGAAAATTCCCATATGAGAATTGGCTAAATATTGATCTCCTAAGTGGGAGCCAGGGGAAGGAACAAGTTCTGAACAATTTTCACTATTTTAACAGATTTATCCTAGACTACATAAATAATGTATATACTCTATGTTGAGATAAATCATGAGTAGATAACTCTGATAGAATAATGGCTGAGGTATGTATTCTTATATTAGTAAAGTAGTATATTTTTGTATCCCCTACCAAGCATAGCTTGCTGAGATATTGTAAATGTTTGAATGTTTATAATATCTTAGATACAATGAAGGAGACTTAAGGAAATAAAGCTTCAAGATTCAAGAGCTGCAAGACTGATCAAAGTATTTCCCTTGAAGATTGTATAATTTGGTTATGTACTTTGTAATTTTGGATTGTATTTGGACAATAGATTGTAATTGTAATACAGGGGCTGTGTAAGAGTGAATTACTAGATGATTCCTAGTATTCAATATAATTTTATTTTATACAAAATGTCTATGTGTATTATGTACCTTGAGGTGAGGCTTGGGTTTTGTTAAAAAAAAATTTTAAAGAAAAGAATTTTCACTATATTGTTTGCAAATTTTTTTTACCATTAAGGGCTCTACCTTTGAAAATTGTATTACAAACTGTGTTACAAAAATACAGGTCATCGCATGTAGTATGCATTTGAATGGCAACATTACCATGAATTTCTTATTGTATATGTTAGTAATTATTCATTTCTTTAATGCTTGTAAATGCTTACAACTGATCCTTCTATATAGAATACATTTAGTCTATGATGATACATGTTTTAGATTTGATGTTTCATACAAAAAGGCATCCAAATTGTTACTTGAATTATGCTTGTTGTCATGCATGTTTGAATGGTAACATTACCATACATTTTTTACGATACATGTTCTAGATTTTTTGCATCTTTAATGCATGTACATGCTAGAAATTTCTCATTCTAGATAGAATACATTGAACTAAAGAAGGTCCACATTTTATATTTTGATGTTTAATTCAAAAATGTTTGCAAATTGTTGCTTTAATATGTGTTTGGTTGGTAACTTTACCATGCACTTTTTACGGTATATGTTCCTAATTTTGTGCTCCTTCAGTGCTTATAAATGCTTCAAATTGATAATTCTAGATAGAATGCATTGAGTCTAAGAAGACCCATTTTTAGAGTTTGAGGTTTCATTCAAAAAGACATGCAAATTGTTGCTTGAATATGTGTTTGAATGGTAAAATTACCATGCTTTTTTACTATAGATGTTCCTTATTTTTTGCTCCTTTAAATCTTGTATATGCATGAAATTGATCATTTTAGATAGAATACATTGAATGTAAGAAGTGCCATGATTTAGATTTTGAAATTTCATTCAAAAAGGCATGCAAATAGTTGCTTGAATGGTAACATTGCAATGCATTTTTTACTATATATGTTCTTGATTTTTTGCTTCATTAATTCTTGTAAATTCTTGAAATTAATCATTCTAGATATAATACATTGAGTCTAAGAAGGCCCATGTTTTAGATTTTTAAATTTCATTCAAAAAGGCTTGCTAATTGTTGCTTGAAGTATGCTTGTTGTAATAAGCATTTGAATGGCAACAATACCATGCCTTTTTTACTATATATGTTCCCAATTTTCTGCTTCTTTAATGCTTGTAAATGCTAGAAATTGATCATTTTAGATAGAATACATTAAGCCCCAGAAGTCACATGTTTTAGATTTTGAAGCTTCATTGAAAAAGGCATGTAAATTGTTGCTTGAATACATGTTTGAGTGGTAGCATTACCATGCATTTTTTACTATATTTGTTCCTGATTTTCTGCTTCTTTCATTCTTTTAGATTCTTGAAATTGATCATTCTAGATAGAATTCATTGAGTCTAAGACATCCCATGTTTAAATTTTGAATATTCATTCAACAAGGCATGCAAATTATTGTGTGAAGTTTGCTTGTTGTAATACACATTTAAATGGTAACATTACCATGAATTTTTTACTATATATGTCATTAATTTTTTGCTTCTTTAGTGCTTCTAAGTGCTGAAAATTTCTCATTCTTGATAGAATATATTGAGTTTAAGAAGGCCCACTTTTTAGATTTTGATGTTTAATTCAAAAGTGCATGCAAATTGTTGCTTGAATATGCATTTGAAAGGTAACATTACCATCCCATTTTTACCATATATGTTCTTGATTTTCTACTTCTTCTATGCTTGAAAATTGGTCACTATAGATAGAATACATTGAGTTTAAGAAGACATATGTTTTAGATTTTTTTAGTTTCATTCGAAAAGGCATGCAAATTGTTACTTGAATATTCATTTGAATGGTAACATATCCATGCATTTTTTATTATATATGTTCTGAATTTTCTGCTTCTTTAATGCTTGTAAATGATTGAAATTTCTCATTCTAGAAATAATACATTAAATCTAAGAAGAAACACATTTTAGATTTTGATGTCTATTTTAGAAAGGTATGCAAATTGTTGCTTGAATATGCATTTCAATGGTAACAGAAACATGCATTTTTTTCTGTATATATTCCTGATTTTCTGCTTTTTAATGCTTGTAAATGCTTGAAATTAATCATTCTAGATAGAATACATTGAGTCTAAGAAGGCCCATGCTTTATATTTTGAAGTTACGTTAAAAAAGACATGCAAATTGTTGCTTGAATATGTGTTTGAATGGTAACATCATCATGCATTTTTTACTATCTATGTTCCTAATTTTCTACTTCTTTAATGCTTATAAGTGCTTGAGATAAATCATTCTAGATAGAATACATTGAGTCTAAGAAGACCCATGTATTATATTTTGATGTTTCATTAAAAAAGGAATGCAAATTATTGCTTGAAATATGTTGGTTGTAATATGCGTTTGAATGGCAACATTAGCATGCATTTCTAGCTGTATATGTTCTTGATTTTTTGCTTCTTTAATGCTTGTAAATGCTTGAAATTGATTCTTCTATATAGAATACATTGATTTTAAGAAGATCCATGTTTTTTATTTTGATATTTTATTCAAAAATCCATGCAAATTGTTGCTTGAATTATGCTTATTGTAATGCGTGTTTGAATGCTAACATTACCATGCATTTTTTACTATACATTTTCCAAATTTTTATCTTTTTTAATTCACATAAATGCTGAAAATTTCTCATTCTAGCTAGAATACATGAAGCTAAAGAAGGCCCACATTTTTTATTTTGATGTTCAATTAAAAAAGGTATGCAAATTGTTGCTTGAATATGCATTTGAGTGGTAACTTTATCATGCATTATTTATTGTATATGTTCCTAATATTTTACTTCTTTAATGCTTGTAAATGCATGAAATTAATCATTCAAGATATAATGCATTGATTTTAAGAATTCCCATGTTTTAAAATTTGAAGTTTCACTCAAAAAGATATGCAAATTGTTGCTTGAATATGCGTTTGAATGGTAAAATTACCATGCATTTTTCCTATAGATGTTCCTGATTTTTTCCTCCTATAATTCTTCTAAATTCTTGAAATTGATCATCCTAGATAGAATACATTGAATTTAAGAAGTTCCATATTTTATATTTTGAAATTTCATTCAAAAAGGCATGCAAATTGTTGCTTGAAGTATGCTTCTTGTAATACGCGTTTGAATGGTAACATTACCTGTCCTTTTTCACTCTATTTGTTCTTGAATTTCTACTTCTTTAATGCTTATAAATTCTTGAAATTAATCATTCTAGATAAACACACATCAAGTCTAAGAAGACCCATGTTTAATTCATTAAAAAAGCATTCAAATTATTGCTTGAATATGCGTTTGAATGGTAACCTTAACATGCATTTTTTCATGTATATCTGTTAGAGTTTCTACTTCTTTTATGCTTGTAAATGCTTGAAATTTATTATTCTTGTTTGAATACATTGAGCCTATGAAGACCCATGTTTTAGATTTTGATGTTTCATTTAAAAAGTCATGCAAATTATTGCTTGAATATGCATTTGAATGGTAACATTACTATCCATTTTTAATATTTATGTTCTAGATTTTCTACTTGTTTAATGCTTGAAATTGATAATTCTATATAGAACACATTGAGTTTAAGATGTCCCATGTTTTACAATTTGAAGTTTAATTCAAAAAGGCATGTAAGTTATTACTTGAAGTATGCTTGTTGTAATACGCATTTGAATGGTAACATTACCATGCATTTTTTACTATAAATGTTCCTAATTTTTTGCCTCTTTAATGCTTGAAATTTATTGTTCTAGATGGAATACATTGAGTTCAAGAGGACACACATTTTAGACTTTGATGGCTAATTCAAAAGGGTATGCAAATTGTTGCTTGAATATGCGTTAGAATAGGAACATTACCATGCATTTTTTACTATATATGTTCCCGACATTCTACTTCTTTAATGCTTATAAATGCTCTAAATTAATTATTCTAGATTAAATACATTGAGTTTAAGAAGACTCATGTTTTATATTTTCAAGTTTCATTAAAAAAAGGCACGCAAATAGTTGCTTGAAATATGCTTGTTATTATACGCATTTGAATTAACATTACCTTGCATTTTTTACTGTATTTGTTGCTGATTTTTTGCTTGTGTAATGCTTGTAAATGCTTGAAATTGATTATTCTATATAGAATACAATGAGTCAAAGAAGACCCAAGTTTTAGATTTTGATGTTTCATTTAAAAATACACGCAAATTGTTGCTTGAAGTATGCTTGTAGGAATACCCTTTCGGATCTTAACATTACCATGTGTTTTCTTACTATATATGTCACTTCAAGCATGCATTTTAAGGGAAACATTACCATGAATTTTTTACTCTGCATGTTCCTTTCTTCTTTTTTTTTCTTTTTTAATGCTTGTAAATGCTTAAAATTGATCATTCTAGATAAAATATGATGTAACGCCCCGAGTCTGGGCTCCCTTAGTAAAGATATTGTCTGCTTTGGGCAGAGGCCTACATGGTTTAAAAACACATCCTTATTGGTAAAACCCACCCACACTGGCGTGCGCTGAGAGTTAGTCCCACATCGCCAGGAGGAAAGTTCTTAGGCGGCTGATAAGGGTCTGGGTGGGCTTTACCAGTAACGAGGCCTTTTACAACCGTGCGGGCTTCGGCCCAAAGCGGATAGTATCGTTACTGAGGGAAACCAGACCCGAGGTGTTACAGTGGTATCAGAGCCAACCCCCGACCCAATGTGGGTGGCTAACCACGTGCGAGCGGAAGCGTGGGAGGTCCACGCGTGGACGCTTGTCCCCTAAGGGGGAGAGGGCTACCGTTGCCGTCTACCAAGATGGTTTGAGGGGGAGGTCCCCAAGATAATCTGAGGGGATGAAGGTGGGATGCGCTGAGAGTTAGTCCCACATCACCAAGAGCAAAGTTCCTGGGCGGCTGATAAGGGTCTGGGTGGGCTTTACCAGTAACAACGCATTTTCTCCTACGAGGGAAGAACAAAACCATGCGAGCTTCGGCCCGAAGCTAACAATATCTTTACTGAGGGAGCCCAGACCTGGGGCGTTACAGTGGTATCAAAGCCAACCCCCGACCTAGTGTGGGTGGCTAACCACACGCAAGCGAAAGCGTGGGAGGTCCACGCGGGGATGCGTGTCCCTTAAGGGGGAGAGGGCTACCGTTGCTGGCTGCCAAGATGGCGTGAGGGGGAGGCCCCAAGATCGTCTGAGGCAACAGAACTAGATAGTTTGAGGGGCTGAAGGCGGGATGCACTGAGAGTTAGTCCCACATTGCCTGGAGGGAAGTTCCTGGGCAGCTGATAAGGGTCTGGGTGGGCTTTACAAGTAACAACGCATTTTAAAACTGTGCGGGCCTAGGCCCAAAGTGGACAATATCTTTACTGAGGGAGCCTAGACCTGGGGCGTTACAATGGTATCAGAGCCAACCCTCGACCCGGTGTGGGTGGCTAACTGCACCCGAGCAAAAGCGTGGGAGGTCCACACACAGACGCGTGTCCCTTAAGGGGGAGAGGGCTACCATTGTTGTCTGCCAAGATGGTTTTAGGGGGAGGTCCTTAAGATAATCTGAGGGGATGAAGGTGGGATGCATTGAGAGTTAGTCCCACATCACCAGGAAGAAAGTTCCTGGGCGGCTGATAAGGGTTTGGGTGGGCACCGGCAACGGTAGCCGGCTACCGTTGCTGGCTGCCAAGATGGGTTGAGGGTGAGCCAAGATGGCATGAGGGGGAGGCCCCAAGATCGTCTAAGGCAACAGACCAAGATAGTCTAAGGCGCTGAAGGCAAGATGTGCTGAGAGTTAGTCCCACATCGCCAGGAGGAAAATTCCTGGGCGGCTGATAAGGGTCTGGGTGGGCTTTACCTATAACGAGGCCTTTTAAAGCCGTGCAGGCTTCGGCCCAAAGTGGACAATATCGTTACTGAGGGAGCCTAGACCCGGGGCGTTACATATGATGAGTCTAAGAAGGCCCATGTTTTAGACTTTGAAGTTTCATTAAAAAGGGCATGTAAGTTGTTCCTTGAATATGCATTTGAATGGACAGATTAATGCATTTTTACTATAGATGTTCCTAATTTTATACTTATTTAATGCTTGTCTATGAAGACCCATGTTTTAGATTTTGATGTTTCATTCAAAAAGGCACACAAATTGTTGCTTGAATATGTGTTTGAATGGTAACATTACCATGCATTTTTTACTATATATGTTACTAATTTTTTGCTCATTTAATGTTTGAAATTGATCATTGTAGATAGAATACAATTAGTCTAGGAAGTTTGTTGATTGTTTAACCGCAAGTGCACGGCTATTGTAGTGTAGCTTATGCAAGTACGGGTCGATCCCACGAGGACTTGATTTGAAGTGATGGAGTTTTCAATAAAATTCAATTAATAAAAGAATATAAACTAACAATAAACTAAAATCCAACTTTATTCAATTTCTGCAGCTTGCACAATTATTTATTCAAAAGACAACATAAAATAAAACTAAAAGGCGTCCTGGATAAGCTTGTCATTGGATTGCACTGTCCCTAGATAGTCAAAATGTGAATAAAACAAAACCAGAATAGCATAGGGACACAGATGTAATTAAAGTGAGGACATAGTTGGTATTAAACAAGGGACAGAGTTGGTATTAAACAAGGGACCCAGTTGGTATTTTTGAAATCTGCTAAGGGACACGTTTGGAATTCTTGAGATCTGCCAGTGGCAGATTTGTAATATCATCAGAGTTCTGGTTTTAATCAAAAACCAAGACAACGGTGGGGTTTGAGAAGGAAGAGGAGAGAAGAAGAGACGAGGGAGGAGGGAGAAGGGAAGAAGGAGGAGAAAAATGGGTGACGGGAGAAAACCCAACTTGGGTTTTCTTCTCCGGAGCGTCCGACTCGGAGAGGAGAAGAAATGAAGGGAAAGAAAAAAGGTGGGGAGAAAACCCGATTTAGGTTTTCTCTCCCGTGGCCGTTTGGTTCAGAGAAAGACCGCCGGAGGAGGGGGTGCGATCCGATTGGGCTTGGTGTAGTAGCCTATGGTGGGTCCTGGGGAAAAAAAAAATGACCCCCAAGGCATCGTCTGGAAGTGGGAAAGATGGGCAGACAGAGAGAAAGTGAACGAGAGAGAGAAAGAGAGAGATGGGAGAAGAGAGAGTGCAGTTGGGGGAAAGGCTAGGGTACAAACATTGTGAGTCGAGTGGGAGAGAAGGGACATAGATGGGATTGGGCTGGTCGGTGTTGAAGCAATGGGAGAATGAGCATCAGGCATCGACTAGGTGCTATGGAACCAGGGGCCAGTGACGGTGACCCAAGGAGAAGAGAACGAGAGGGTAGAGGTAGAGGGATAGAGGTGTGTAGGAAGGAGTAGAAGAGGGAGAGAAGGTAGAATGGAGAGAGATAAGAAGAGAGAAAGAGGAGTAGTGGGAGAGGAAGGTGGGGAGAAGAGAAGAGAATGGAAACATTGGGTACGTTAAGAAGGAAGGCAAAAAGAGAATAAGGAAAGTGGGTATGTGAGAATGAGGAAGGGAAAAAGAAAAGGAAATAAAGAAATGGAAAAGGAAAAGGAAAAGGAAAAGGAAGGAAAGAAGGAAAAAGAAAGAAAAGAGAAAAGGAAGGAAAGAAGGAAAAAGAGGAAAAAGAGGAAAAAGAAGAAGGAAAGAAGTGGGGGAAGGGGTTGCCTTTTGCTCCTTGCTAATTTGGGTCCCCTCTATTGACTTTAGAAACTCCTACAGATTTGCAAGTTGCCCTTTTTCTCCATGATTTCCACTTGAGCTCAATTATCGTTTAGGAAACTATCCAATCCTTCTTTATGGTTGATCTGGCCCATCAATCCTTTTTAAAATGATCTGCACCATTAACTTTTAATTGTAGCCGTCCATGCGTCCTTTGGTTGATCTACAAAAGAAAAGACTAAATTAGAATCATCTGAACCGTACATTAGCCATTTAATGAGCTCTAATGATCATCTGACCGTTGATTTTGACAAATTAAGGTTTGGATGGTCAATTGGATTTAAATTCAAAATCAAGCTAAGTTTTGTAAAATTGAACAGTTAGATGATCTAATTGAATGCTAAATTAGGGGTATTTTGACCAAAATGGGACACTTAACACACACCCCAACTAGCATTTTGCTAGTCCCGAGCAGAACATGCGAAAAACCAAATTTTAAGATTTCAAATTTTATTTTTAAGTCAACTCCTCTTTTTCCTTAGAGAATTATCTTCAATAAATCACATCACTTTAGCATACTAATAAAAATGACTGAAAAATTCAAAACCCTACCCATATGCCAAAATCATTCCACTTAAGCTTAGATCTCAGAGTGTGCGTGTGTGTATGTATAGTTTACATATAGAATCATCTTGATCTCTAAGTAAACTTCTAACTTTTGACCTCCATCCGAAATATGTTTTGACCTCAATCCTCACTAATGACATACGCTCAGAAACAAAATCTCTCAGATAAAGGGGTCAGATCATATCTCTCTTTTAATTATGTGAGAAAAGTCAATAAAAACAAATTTACCTTACATATACTCATGAAAAATGGGAATTACTAAGGAATTTTATTGTTTTGATCCCTTTGGAATGGATGTCATTACCTTTGAATATTTAGAAATACCACTCTTTTATATCCTATCGATTCATTTCCTCATCAAGACTATATTCATCCTAGAATCAATAGGTCTTTAACTGGGACGAAACGTAGGCTTAGGACAAGGTACCAAAGAAAGGGTATAAGGATATTCAAAGTTTCTTCAGAAAATAAGTAGAGGTCTTCTAAAGTTGATAACTCTTTCTTTCTTTAACAAAGTGAATATTTCTTTTTCTTTTTCTTTTTCACTTTTCTTTGCATTCTTCAAACTCTTTTTTTTTTTTTTTTTAGACTATTTCAGTACTTTTGAATCACTTTGAAGACTATTTCTTTTCTTGATATCCACTTTCTACTTTCATTACAACTAAAAGGTATTTCTTCATTCTTCTCTAACTTATTTTTCAAAGAAAATGGGTAATGGATAATTTATATTAGGTTAATATGGGTAAAGGGTAATTTGGGTGGCAAAAGAAAAAGCTTTATATAAAAGGCTCAAGTTGGCTAACTAGTGGTAACAATACTTTATGGGTAGGCTTTATGTCTCTAGGTTTACAACAAGGATGGCCTAAATCATTTTCTAAGTTTCTTATAATCTATCAAATTCAATGACCTTCCAGAATTTTAAAGGTAGTATTCTAAATATTCAGGTAATTAGCCAAATTTAAGAGTTTGTGATCAATTTTCTTTAAGCACACTGAAGAAAATTAGGAATATTTATAACCTCTCAAAAAAGATAAATAGCTCCAAAAACTCGCTTAGGTTATAGGTCTCCACTAAATTTTTTTCAAAATCTCTAAATTATAGTCACTTATTAATCTAGGCTATCTATATGCAACTGCGTGTACAGATGTGATCTAAGACTTTGCTTTTATGGAATACTTTAGAAAATGAGTAAAATGATGAATTAATCATATTCAATTCCATTAATAAGCTAAAGTTATCCAGATTATACTTCAGAAAATCCAATTCTCATCATTATAGGAAATGACCTAAAATTTTTCATTTTTTCAATTTTTTTCAATTTTTTTATTTTTTATTTTGAAAAAAAACAAGGAAATCACCTAAAAACTAAAAGAAAACTAGAATTTGCAAGAATTCTACACCCCCAACCTAACAGAAACATTGTCCTCAGTGTTTAAAAAGTATGATGATGATAATGCATTGAAAAGCGCAAAAAAAATTGAGAGATATAGAAAAAAATCTAAAAAAGTAAAATAAGAAAGTAAAAACTACGCTACATACTTTATTTTCAAATGAAAATTTTCAGAGGAAAAACATTACTGAGTTTGAAACTTCCCTCGATCCCATACAAAATAAGCTAGATGGGCCTCTAAAAAGGAATGATGAATAAATTTATCTTGCAATTTAAAATTTTTCATTTTTTTGCAAGGCAAGATAAATTTATCTTCGGGCTGCTTCACATAATTAGAGATAATTGTAGGAGTTCGATGCAGCCTTTTTGGAAATGGAGCAAGGATGTCATATTGCTCAGTGGGTGTGACATTTTCCTGATCAATAAATTCATCTCTTTTTCTGACCAGTTTAGAGACTATTTTAGCCTTTTTAGGTCTAGATTGCTCAATTATGTTACCATTATGAATAATGGTAACTACCTTTGTTTGTTCCATGTCTATAAATGAAGAATTAATCTCGTCTCCTACATCCATATCATCAAGATATTCATTTGGTGGAATAGGACATTCCTCTTTATTAATAGTATGTAGCATTTGAGACATCATGCCCTTCAATTCAGTCATGGAATTTGTGTTCTCTTTTAATTGGGCTTTAATTTGAGCAATTTTCTTCTCCTGGTATTGCATGACCTGATGGAAATTATCCTCCACTTTCCTCTTATGTGGAGGAAGGTAAGGTCCAGGAACAAGTGGTCCTTGTTTGTGGTAAAAAGGTTGGTGTTGGGCCTTCTACGAAGCATTGTATTTATTTGTGATAGTAGAATGATTACTCCAGTTGGAACTATATGTCTCGAAAGGGGAAAAATGTTGCTCAGAAGAATGTGTCGATTCATCATCAATGGGGCATTCTTGAGTGAGGTGTGTATTACTTTCACAAATATCACACACCTGTTCAACTTTCTTAGAGAGACATTTTTCCATTTCCATGGCCTCAACTGTTCTATCTAGGGATGCTATATCATCTTTTTCAATCATAGCATATATTTCTCCCCTCGAGGATGTGGTGGTGATCTTAGGCTCGCTTGAAAAACCTACTTTTTCTGAATTAGCCCAAGTTTGTGCACTCTCTGCCAACCATTCTAAATACTCTCATGCTTCTTGAGGTTGTTTATTTAAGAAATTACCATTGCACATCATTTCAACAAATTGACGCATATTTGATTTAAGTCCTTCATAAAAGAAGCTAATGATATGCCAAAGTTTGTATCCATGGTGTGGACAAGTCAATAATAATTCCTTAAATCTTTCCCAGCATTGATAGAAAGTTTCATTATTCATCTGGGTAAAATTCGCTATATTTCGATGGAGAGCAATTGTCTTATGTCTAAGAAAGAACTTATTCAAAAACTTCCTAGTCATTTCTTCCCATGATTGTATGGAACCTGATGGCAGTGAATGAAACCACATCTTAGCTTTTTCTTTTAAGGAAAAAGAAAATAGTTTGAGCCTTACCATATCTAAGTCGATGTTTTGTGTATGTTGGGTCATGCACACTTCATCGAATTCTTTTAAATGCATGTAAGGACTCTCACTATCCAACCCATAAAATTTGGGAAGTAAATGAATTACTCCCACCTTTAATTCAATCATACCAGCATTTGGAGGTAAAAGTATACATGAAAGTGTGCTGGTATAATTAGGTTGTAAATAGTCTCTTAGTGTCTTCCCACAAGAATTTTGGTTATGCCAATTATTCTCATGTATTTTATGTTGGTCCTTTCTCCTATTTCCATGTGGTTGAGAATGATTCCTCCATTGATGCATATCATCATAAAATAGAGGTGGAGGATCATCAACATCAAAGAGAGGATTGTTCGTCCATGAGGAAACATCATTACCAAAGATGAAAGGTGATTCATCATCATTAAAAAGTGGATTTTTTCTCCATGGGGAAATATCTTCTCTATTAATGCTAGGGTGTAAATTACCCTTTTGATCATCATCATCATCATCATCAAGACCTTATCCCAATTAGGGGTCGGCCACATGAATCTTATTCCTCCATTCCACTCTATTAAATACCATGGCTTCATTTAGTCCCAAAGTTTTTAAATCTTTCCTCACCACTTCTATCCACGTTCTTTTGGGCCTTCCCCTTGCCCTTTTAGAACCTTCAACTTGTATTGCCTCACTCCTTCTAACTGGTGCCGTTGTTGGCCTCCTTTGAACATGTCCAAACCATCTAAGTCTAATCTCCCTCATCTTGTTACCTATTGGTGCTATCCCTAAATTTCTTCTAATATTTTCATTTCTAATTCTATCCTTTCTTGTCTTACCACTCATCCATCTCAACATCCTCATTTCTGTAACACTCAGCCTATGAGTATGATGTTCCTTAACTGCCCAACACTCTGATCCATAGAGCATGGCCGGCCTTATAGCCCTCCTATAGAATTTTCCCTTTAGTTTGAGTGGCACCCGCCGATCACATAAAACCCCCGATGCACATCTCCATTTGTTCCAACCCGCTTGGATTCTCTGCGTAACCTCCCTCTCAATCTCTCCACTCTCATGGATCAATGATCCTAAGTATCGGAAGTGGTCTCTCATGGGGACCTCTTGGTTATCAATCTTGACTGGTGCTCCACTCCTACTCTCCTTGCTAAAATTACATTCCATATATTCTGTCTTAGTTCGGCTAATTTTAAATCCTTTCGATTCTATTGCTTCTCTCCATAGCTCTAGCTTTATGTTGACACCCTCCCTTGTCTCATCAAGTAGGACTATATCGTCTGCAAATAGCATGCACCAGGGAATCTCCTCATGCAGATGTTTTGTTAACTCATCCATAACTAATGTGAAAAGGTATGGACTTAATGCCGATCCTTGGTGCAATCCGACAGTGACAGGAAAATCACCAGTCACGCCACTAGTGGTCTTAACATTTGTTACTGCTCCCTCATACATATCTTTAATTATGTCTATATACCCCTGAGAAACCCCTTTAACACCTAACACCCTCCATATTAACTCTCTAGGGACTCTATCATAAGCCTTCTCTAAGTCAATAAATTACCCTTTTGATCAGTGTTTAAATTATTCATTAGGTGCAACTGATCATGTCTTCTCTTCTCTTTTCTTTTTCTTCTTCTTTTTTTTTTTCTTTCTAAATGATGCAACCTAAATGCCTAGAATGATGCACAATCAAGGACACAATCAAGTAATCCCCTTAGGCTAGCAAGCATAGATATTTTGATTTTTTTATTTTCTTAATTTTCTATGGGGACAATGCTTTTAATTAGCCTGATCTAGCGCTCCTACTCTCTTTAGGAGTTGACTACTACTCACCAGTTAGGTTCTAATCAAAGCGGTTAATACAACCCTCATGTAAGGAGGCGTTTAGACCTCAACAAACATCAACAGGAGGTGGGGGAAGAGCGAGGCTCTATTTGACAACCCCCAATAATTATAGTGATCAAAAGCAACCGGAGTGACAGTAATTCATGTCCTATTAAGAGGATCCTACGAGCGTGTACTAACCCTATAGGTCTCTTCTGATTGATTTTAAATTAAAGTGAATGGTAGGGTTGCGCGCTTGAGGTGATTATCCTAGGTGGGCCAAGGAGTGGTGACGAAATCCACCCTTGATCTTGTGGGGTAGGGTACTCTTACTAATTAATTTTCACACACTATGGCAATTCAATTAACATATAATTCACCTTAAAGCGTTAGACGTGTCCTAAATGCAATTGAAAGCAATAAACTAATGCAAACCCTAAGATGCAACAATTATAACAGATGCTTTCTATATGCAATTAACTACCAAACAATGCAAATTATTCTAAATGCAAACCCTAATCTAGAAAATAAATGAGTGAGAAGACTTATAGTGAGGTTTCTGATGAAGATCAAGTGTGGGCCACCTTGTCCCACACTTGCCCTGTATTATTACAACCCTTTAAAAATTGAAATTAAAAATGCAAATTACAAAGGGGCCTCACTACAAGATTCACTCAAAAGAAAAAAGAAAGTCCTATTTTAGGAAAGCAAGGAAGTTTCCATTTTGGTGAAGATCCACTTGCCAAATTCCTCTACTTTCCAATTTCCTAAAAAATAAAATTAGAAATTAGTACCAAATTTAGGAAACAAGGTGATAATGCGCTAAAAAAAATTGAAAAATGCACCTAAAATGCTGAAAATTGCAATTCCTAATTTTTTTTTTCTGATTTTTTTGGATTTTTAATTAAATTTTATGAAAACTCCTTTCCAAGTCCCTGGCAACGGCCCCAAAAACTTGTTGATTGTTTAACTGCAAGTGCACGACTATTGTAGTGTAGCTTATGCAAGTACGGGTTGATCCCACGAGGACTTGATTTGAAGTGATGGAGTTTTCAATAAAATTCAATTAATAAAAGAATATAAACTAACAATAAACTAAAATCCAACTTTATTCAATTTCTGCAGTTTACACAATTATTTATTCAAAAGACCACAGAAAATAAAACTAAAAGGCGTCCTGGATAAGCTTGTCCTTGGATTGCACTGTCCCTGAATTGCACAGTCCCTGGATAGTCAAAATGTGAATAAAACAAAACCAGAATAGCACAAGGACACAGATGTAATTACAGTGACAGTTGGTATTAAACAAGGGACACAGTTGGTATTAAACAGGGGACCCAGTTGGTATTTCTGAAATCTGCTAGGGGACACAGTTGGTATTAAATAGGGGACCCAGTTGGTATTTCTGAAATCTACCAGGGGACACGTTTGGAATTCCTGAGATCTACCAGTGGCAGATTTGTAATATCATTAGAGTTCTGGTTTTAATCAAAAACCAAGAAAACAATGGGGTTTGAGAAGGAAGAGGAGAGAAGAAGAGAAGAGGGAGGAGGGAGAAGGGAAGAAGAAGGAGGAGAAAAAGGGGCGACGGGAGGAAAACCCGACTTGGGTTTTCTTCTCCGGAGCATCCGACTCAGAGAGGAGAAGAAATGAAGGGAAAGAAAAAAGGTGGGGAGAAAACCCGATCTGGGTTTTCTCTCCTGTGGCCGTTTGGTTCAAAGAAAGACCGCCGGAGAAGGAGTGGGTGCGATCCGATTGGGCTTGATGTAGTAGCCTGTGCTGGGTCCTGGGGAAAAAAAAAAAGATGCCCTTCTGGGCGTCGTCTGGCAGTGGGAAAGATGGGCAGAGAGAGAGAGAGAGATGGGAGAAGAGGGAGTGCGGTTGGGGGAAAGGCTAGGGTACAAACATTGTGAGCCGAGTGGGAGAGAAGGAACATATATGGGATTGGGCTGGTTGGTGTTGAATCAATGAGAGAATGAGCATCAGGCATTGTCTAGCAAACGACGTTGATACTGGACGGGGCTGTAGCAGAGGTGAAGGATAAACAACGAGAGTGGGGGAATTGGTGAAACATGGTTGTGGTGGTGGTGTTGGGAGCAGATGCCACGTAAAATGGGTGGTGCGTGCCTGGTTTGGATAGAGAATCGAGAGAGAGTAAGAGGGCTGTCGTCTGGTGCTATGGAACCAGGGGCCAGTGACGGTGACCCAAGGAGAAGAGAACGAGAGGGTAGAGGGATAGAGGTGTGTAGGAAGGAGTAGAAGAGGGAGAGAAGGTAGAATGGAGAGAGATGAGAAGAGAGAAAGAGGAGCAGTGGGAGAGGAAGGTGGGGAGAAGAGAAGAGAATGGAAATGTTGGCTACGTTAAGAAGGAAGAAAAAAAGAGAATAAGGAAAGTGGGTATGTGAGAATGAGGAAGGGAAAAAGAAAAGGAAAGAAAGAAAAGGAAAAGGAAAAGGAAAAGGAAAAGGAAAGAAGGAAAGAAGGAAAAAGGAAAAGGAGGAAAAAGAAGAAGGAAAGAAGTGGTGGAAGGGGTTGCCTTTTGCTCCTTGCTAATTTGGGTCCCCTCTCTTGACTTTGGAAACTCCTATAGATTTGCAAGTTGCCCTTTTTGTCCATGATTTCCACTTGAGCTCAATTATCGTTTAGAAAACTATCCAATCCTTCTTTATAGTTGATCTAGCCCATCAATCCTTTTTAAAATGATCTGCACCATTAACTTTTAAACGTAGCCATTCGTGCATCTTTTGGTTGATCTGCAAAAGAAAAGACTAAATTAGAATCATCTGAACAGTACATTAGTCATTTAATGAGCTCTAACGATCATCTGATCATTGATTTTGACAAAATAATGTTTCGATGGTCAATTGGATTTAAATTCAAAATCAAGCTAAGTTTTGTAAAATTGAATGGTTAGATGATCTAATTGAATGCTAAATTAGAGGTATTTTGACCAAAATTGAACACTTAACAAAGTTCCATGTTTTGGATTTTGAAGTTTCATTCAAAAAGGCATACTAATTATGTCTTGAGGTATGCTTGTTGAAATATGCATTTGAATAGTAACATTACCATGCATTTTTTACTATATATGAAACTGATTTTCATCTTCTTGAATGCCTATAAATCCTTGAAATTCATCATTCTAGATAGAGTATACTGTGTTTAAGAAGACACATGCTTTAGATTTAGATGTTTCATTCAAAAAGCTATCCAATTTGTTGCTTGAATATGTGTTTAAATGGTAACATTACCATGCATTTTTTACTATATATGTAACTAATTTTTTGCTTCTTTAATGCTTGAAAATGTTTGAAATCGATCATTCTAGATAGAATACATTGAGTCTAAGAAGACTCATGTTTTAGATTTTGAAGTTTCAATAAAAGAGGCATGGAAATTGTGGCTTGATGTGCGCTCGTTGTAATACACATTTGAAAGATAATATTACCATGCATTTTTTGCTGTATATGTTCCTGATTTTTTGCTTCTTTAATGCTTGTAAATTATTGAAATTGATCATTCTATATAGAATACATTAAGTCTAAGAAGACCCATATGTCAGATTTTGAAATTCCATTAAAAAGGACATGCAAATTGTTGCTTGAAAAGGCATTTGAATGGTAACATTACCATGGGTTTTTTACTACATATGTTCTGATTTTCTACTTTTTAATGTTGTAAATACTTGAAATTTATCATTCAAGATAGAATACATTGAGTCTATGAACACTCATGTTTTAGATTTTGATGTTTCATTGCAAATAGGCATCCAAATTGTTGCTTAAATATGCATTTGAATGGTAACATTACCATGTGTGTTTTACTATATATGTTTCAGATTTTTTGCCTCTTAAATGCTTGCAAATCTTGAAATTGATCACTCTAAATAGGATACATTAAGATTAAGAAGCCCCATGCTTTAAATTTTGAAGTTTCACTCAAAAAGGCATGCAAATTGATGCTTGAACTATGCTTGGTGCAATATGCATTTGAATGGTAACATTACCACGCACCTTTTGTTATATATGTTCATGACATTTTTCTCCTTTCATGCATGTAAATGCTTGAAATTAATCATTCTATATAGAATACATTGAGTATAAGAAGACCCATGTTTTAGATTTTGAAATTTAATTCAAAAAGACATGCAAATTATTACTTGAATATGCATTTGAATGGTAACATTACCATGCGTTTTTTTTACTATATATGTTCCTAATTTTGTAGCTTTTTAATGCTTGTGAATCGATCATTCTAGATAGAATACATTGAGTCTAAGAAGTCCTAGGCTTTATATTTTGATGTTTTGCTCAAAAAGCATGCAAATTGTTGCTTGAATATGCTTTTGAAAGATAATATTACCATGTGTTTTTTACTATATATGTTCTTGATTTTTTGTTTCTTTAATCCTTGTAAATGCTTTGTGTTGATTATTCTAGATTGAATACATTGAGTATAAGAAGTCCCATGATTTAGATTTTGACGTTTTATTCAAAAAGGTTGCAAATTGTTGCTTGAAGTATGTGTTTGACTGGTAACATTACCATGCATTTTTTACTACGTATGTTCCTGATTTTCTACTTCTTTAATGCTTGAAATTAATAATTCTATATAGAATACATTCAGTCTAATAAGTCCCATGTTTTAGATTTTGAAGTTTCATTCAAAAAGGAATGCAAATTCTTTCTTGAAATATGCTTGTTGTGCTTTTGAACGATACCATTACCATGCATTTTTTACTATATATGTTCCTAATTTTCTGCTTCTTGGATACATATAAATGCTTGAAATTAATCATCCTAGATAGAATACATTGATTTTAAGAAGACCCATGTTTTAGATTTTGATGTTTCATACAAGAAGGAATGCAAATTGTTGCTTCAAGTATGCATTTGAATGGTGACATTACCATGCATTTTACTGTAAATGTTCCTAATTTTTTGCCTCTTTACTGCTTGAAATTTATTGTTCTAGATGGAATACATTGAGTTTACGAGGACACACATTTTACACTTTGATGGCTAATTCGAAAAGGTATGCAAATTGTTGCTTGAATATGCGTTAGAATAGGAACATTACCATGCAATTTTTACTATATATGTTCCCAACATTCTACTTCTTTAATGCTTATAAATTATCTAAATTAATTATTCTAGATTAAATACATTGAGTTTAAGAAAACTCATGTTTTATATTTTGAAGTTTCATTAAAAAAGGCATGCAAATAGTTGCTTGAAATATGCTTATTGTTATACGGATTTGAATGGTAACATTACCATGAATTTTTTACTCTGCATGTTCCTTTTTTTTTTTTCTTTTTTAATGCTTGTAAATGCATGAAATTGATCATTGTAGATATAATATGATGAGTCTAAGAAAGCCCATGTTTTAGACTTTGAAGTTTCATTAAAAAGGGCATGTAAGTTGTTCCTTGAATATGCATTTGAATGGATAGATTAATGCATTTTTACTATAGATGTTCCTAATTTTATACTTATTTAATGCTTGTAAATGAAGACCCATATTTTAGATTTTGATGTTTCATTCAAAAAGGCAAGCAAATTGTTGCTTGAATATGTGTTTGAATGGTAACATTACCATGCATTTTCTACTGTATATATTACTAATTTTTTGCTTATTTAATGCTTGAAATTGTTCATTTTAGATAGAATACAATGAGTCTAGGAAGTTCCATGTTTTGGATTTTGAAGTTTCATTCAAAAAGGCATACCAATTATGTCTTGAGGTATGCTTGTTGAAATATGCATTTGAATAGTAACATTACCATGCATTTTTTACTATATATGAAACTGATTTTCATCTTCTTGAATGCCTATAAATCCTTGAAATTCATCATTCTAGATAGAGTATACTGTGTTTAAGAAGACACGTGTTTTAGATTTAGATGTTTCATTCAAAAAGCTATCCAATTTGTTGCTTGAATATGTGTTTTGCTATATATGTAACTAAATTTTTGCTTCTTTAATGCTTGAAAATGTTTGAAATTGATCATTCTAGATAGAATACATTGAGTCTAAGAAGACTCATGTTTTAGATTTTGAAGTTTCAATAAAAGAGGCATGCAAATTGTGGCTTGGTGTGTGCTTGTTGTAATACACATTTGAAAGATAATATTACCATGCATTTTTTGCTGTATACATTCCTGACTTTTTGCTTCTTTAATGCTTGTAAATGATTGAAATTGATCATTCTATATAGAATACATTGAGTCTAAGAAGGCCCATATTTTAGATTTAGAAATTCCACTAAAAAAGACATGCAAATTGTTGCTTGAATATGCATTTGAATGGTAACATTACCATGGATTTTTTACTACATATGTTCCTGATTTTCTACTTTTTAATGTTGTAAATACTTGAAATTTATCATTCAAGATAGAATACATTGAGTCTATGAACACGCATGTTTTAGATTTTGATGTTTCATTGCAAATAGGCATGCAAATTGTTGCTTGAATATGCGTTTGAATGGTAACATTATCATGTGTTTTTACTATATATGTTTCAGATTTTCTGCTTCTTAAATGCTTGCAAATATTGAAATTGATCACTCTAAATAGGATACATTGAGACTAAGAATCCCCATATTTTAAATTTTGAAGTTTCATTCAAAAATGCATGCAAATTGTTGCTTGAAGTATGCTTAGTGCAATACACGTTTGAATGGTAACATTACCATGCACTTTTTGCTATATATGTTCTCGATGTTCTGCTTCTTTCATGCATGTAAATGCTTGAAATTAATCATTCTATATGGAATACATTGATTATAAGAAGACCCATGTTTTAGATTTTGAAATTTAATTCAAAAAGACATGCAAATTATTGCTTGAATATGTGTTTGAATGGTAACATTACCATGCGTTTTTTTTACTATATATGTTCCTAATTTTTTGGATTTTTAATGCCTGTGAATCGATCATTCTAGATAGAATACATTGAGTCTAAGAAATCCTAGGCTTTATATTCTGATGTTTTGCTCAAAAAGGCATGCAAATTGTTGCTTGAATATGCTTTTGAAAGGTAACATTACCATGTGTTTTTTACTATATATGTTCTTGATTTTTTGTTTCTTTAATCCTTGTAAATGCTTTGTGTTGATTATTCTAGATTAAATACATTGAGTATAAGAAGTCCCATGATTTATATTTTGACGTTTTATTCAAAAGGGCTTGCAAATTGTTGCATGAAGTATGTGTTTGACTGGTAACATTAACATGCAATTTTTAGTACGTATGTTCCTTATTTTCTACTTCTTTAATGATTTTAATGCTTGAAATTAATAATTATATATAGAATACATTCAGTCTAACAAGTCCCATGTTTTAGATTTTGAAGTTTCATTCAAAAAGGAATGCAAATTCTTTCTTGAAATATGCTTGTTGTGCTTTTGAACGGTACCATTACCATGCATTTTTTACTATATATGTTCCTGATTTTCTGCTTCTTGGATACATATAATACTTGAAATTAATCATTCTAGATAGAATAGATTGATTTTAAGAAGACCCATGTTTTAGATTTTGATGTTTCATACAAGAAGAAATGCAAATTGTTGCTTCAAGTATGCATTTGAATGGAAACATTACCATGAGTATTTTAATCTCTATGTTCCTAATTTTTTGCTTCTTTAATTCTTGTAAATGATTGAAATTAATCATTCTAGATAAAACACATTGATTCTAAGAAGACCCATGTTTTAGATGTTCAAGTTCCAAGCAAAAACACGTGCAAATAATTGCTTAAATATGTTTTTGAATGGTAGCATTAGCATGCTTTTTTTTACTATTTGTGTTCCGGATTTTCTATTTTGTTAATGCTTGTAATGTCTTGAAATTGATCATTCTAGATAGAATACACTAAGTCTAAGATGACCAATGTTTTAGATTTTGAATTTTCATTCAAAAAGTCGTACAAATTGTTACTTGAATATGCGTTTGAATGTTAACATTACCATTCAGTTTTTACTGTATATGTTCCTGATTTTTTGCCTTTCCAATGATTGAAAATGCTTGAAATTGATCATTCTAAATCAAATACATTTGGTGTAAGATGACCCATGTTATAGATATTGAAGTTTCATTCAGAAAGGTACACAAATTGTTGCTTGAATATGTGTTTGAATAGTAACATTACCATGCACTTTATACTATAGATATTCCCAATTTTCCTCTTCTTTAATGCTTGTAAATTCTTGAAATTGGTCATCCTATATAGAATGCATTGAGTCTAAGCAATCCCGTGTTTTAGATTTTGAAGTTTCATAGAAAAAGGCATGTAAATTGTTGCTTGAAATATGCTTGTTTTAATATGTGTTTGAACAGTAACGTTACCGTCTATTTTTTACAGTATATGTTTCTAATTTCTACATCTTTAATTCTTGTAAATGCTTTAATTTTGTCATTATATATAGAATACATTGAGTCTAAGAAGGCCCATATTTTATATTTTGATGTTTGATTTAGAAAGGCATGCAAACTATTGCAAGAATATGCGTTTGAATCTTAACATTACTATGCATTATTTTACTATATATGTTCCTAATTTTCTACTTCTTTAATGCTTGTAAATTCTCAAAATTGATCATTCTTGATAGAATAAATTGTGTCTAAGAAGACCCATGTTTTAGATTTTGAAGTTTCATTATAAAGGACAAGCAAATTGTTACTTCAAATATGCTCGTTGTAATACGCATTTGAATGATAACATTATCATGTGTTTTTTTACTCTACATGTTCTTAATTTTATGCTTATTTAATACTTGTAAATGATGAAAATTTCTCATTCTATATAGAATACATTTAGTTTAAGAAGGCCCACCTTTTAGATTTTGACATTTAATTCAAAATGGTATGCAAATTGTTACTTGAATATGTGTTTAAATGGTAACATTACCATGCATTTTTTACTATATGTGTTCCTTATTTTTTGATTCTTTAATGCTTGTAAATTCTTTAAATTTATCATTCTAAATAGAATACATTAAGTGTAAGAAGGCTCTTGTTTTAGATTTTGAAAGTTCATTAAAAAAGGCATGCAAATAGTTACTTGAATATGCGTTTGAATGGTAACATTACAATGCCTTTTTTTATTATATATGTTCCTGATTTTTTTCTTTTCTAATGCTTGTGAATTGATAATTATAGATATAATACATTTTGTCTAAGAAGTCCCAACCTTTATATTTTGATGTTTAATTCAAAAAGGCATGCAAATTGTTGCTTGAATATACTTTCGAAAGGTAACATTACCATGCGTTTTTTACTATATATGTTCTTATTTTTCTATATCTTCAATGCATGTGAATTCTTGAAATTGATCATTCTATGTAGAATACATTTAGTCAAAGATGACCCATTTTTTAGATTTTGATGTTTCATTCAAAAAGCCATGCAAATTGTTGCTTGAAATATGTTTGTTGTAAAATGCATTTGATTGGTAACATTGACATCCATTTTTTACTATTTATGTTCCTGATTTTCTACTTCATTAATGCTTGTAAGTGGTTGGAATTGATCATTCTAGATGGAATAAATTGATTTTAAGAAGATCCACACTTTAGATTATGATGTTTTAATCAGAAAGGCCTGCAAATTGTAGCTTCAAGTATGCATTTGAATGGAAACATTACCATGCGTATGTTACACAATATGTTCCTAATTTTTTGCTTCTCAAATGCTTGAATGAAATTAAACATACTAGATAAAATACATTGAGTCTAAGAAGTCCCATGTTTTAGATTTTGAAGATTCATTAAAAAAGGCATGAAATTGTTGCTTGAATATGCGTTTGAATGGTAACATTACTATGCATTTTTACTATAGATGTTCCTAATTTTCATCAACTTTTTTTTGCTTTTCAATGCCTGAAATTGATCATTTTAGATAGAATACATTGAGTTTAAGAAGAACCATGTTTTAGATTTTGATATATCATTCAAGAAGGCATACAAATTGTTGCTTGAGTATGTGTTTGAATGGTGACATTACCAACCATTTTTTACTATATATGCTCCTAATTTTCTACTTCTTTGATGCTTGAAATTGATCATTCTAGATAAAATACAATGAGTCTAAGAAGACTCATGGTTTAGATTTTGAAGTTTCATTAAAAAAGGCATATAAATTGTTACTTGAATATGTGTTTGAATGGTAACATTACCATGCATTTTAAATGCTTGAAATTGTTCATTCCAGATAGAATACAATGATTCCTAGAAGACCCCAGTTTTAGATTTTGATGTTTTATTCAAAAAGGCATGCACATTGTTGCTTGAATATGCATTTGAATGGTAACATTACCATGCATTTTTTATTATATATGTTCCTGATTTTGCTTATTTAATGCTTGTAAATGCTTAAAATTGATCATTATAGATAGAATACATTTATTATAAGAAGGACCATGTTTTATATTTTGAAGTTTTCTTCAAAAAGGATGCAAATTGTTGCTTGAAGTGTGGTTGTTGTAATGCACATTTGAATGGTAACATTACCATGCAATTTTTACTATATATGTTTGTGATTTTTTGCATCTTTAATGCTTGTAAATGCTGGAAATTTCTTATTCAAGATAGAATACATTGAGTTTAAGAAGACCCATGATTTAAATTTTGATGTTTAATTGAAAAAGGTATTTAAATTGTTGCTGGAATATGCATTTGAATGGTAACATTACCATGCATTTTTTGCTACTTATGTTCCAGATTTTCTGCTTCTTTGATGCTTGTAAATGCATGAACATAATCATTCAAGATATAATACATTGACTCTAAGAAGACCCGCTTTTTAAGGCATGCAAATTGTTGCTTGAAATATACTTGCTGTGATACGCATTTGAATTGTAACTTTACCATGCATTTTTTGTTTCATATGTTCCTAATTTTCTGATTCCTTAATACCTGTAAATTCTTGAATTTGATCATTCTATAAAGATACATTGAGTCTAAGAAGACCCATGTTTTAGATTTTGATGTTTCATTCAAAGAGGCATGCAAATTGTTGCTTGAAGTATGCTTGTTGTAATACGCGTTTGAATGGTAACATTACCATGTGTTTTTTTACTAATTATGATCCTAAATTTTTGCTTTTTTAATGCCTGTAAATTCTTGAAATTGACTATTCTAGATAGAATACATTGAGTCTAAGAAGACCCCTATTTTAGATTTTTGAAGTTTCATTCAAAAAACCATGCAAATTGTTCTTCAAGTATGTGTTTTAATGGAAACATTACCATGCACTTTTTACTCTATATGTTCCTGATTTTTTGCTTCTTTAATGCTTGTTAATGCTTGAAATTGATCATTCTAGATAAATTACATTGAGGCTAAGAAGACCCATGTTTTAGATTTTGAAGTTTCATTAAAAAAGGCATGCATATTGTTCCCTGAATACATGTTTGAATGGTAACATTACCATGCATTTTTTACTGTATATGTTCATGATTTTCTATTTCTTTAATGCTTGTAAATGCTTTGTGTTGATTATTCTAGATCGCATACATTGAGTCTATGAAGTCCCATTTTTTAGATTTTGAAGTTTCTTAAAAAAAGGCTTGCAAATTATTGCTTGAAGTATGTGTTTGAATGGTAACATTACCATTCATTTTTCACTTTATATGTTCCTAATTATCTACTTCTTTAATGCTTGTAAATGTTTAAATTAGTAATCTTCTTTAATGCTTGTAAATTCTTGAAATTTGTAATTCTAGATAGAATACATTGAGTATAAGAAGTGCCATGTTTTAGATTTTAAAGTTTCATTCAAAAAGGAATGCAAATTCTTTCTTAAAATATGCTCGTTGTAATATGCATTTGAATGGTAACATTACCATGCATTTTTTACTGTATATGTTCCTGATTTTTGCTTCTTTAACTCTTATAAATGCTTGAAATTGATCATTCTAGATAGAAAACATTGAGTTTAAGAATACCCATGTTTTAGATTTTAATGTTCCATTCAAGAAGGAATGAAAATTGTTGCTTCAAGTGTGCTTTCGAATGGAAACATTCTAATGCATATTTTACTCTATATGTTCCTAATTTTCCGCTTCTTTAATGCTTCAAATTGATCATTCTAGATAAAATACACTAAGTCTAATAAGACCAATGTTTTAGATCTTGAAGTTTCAAGCAAAAAGGCTTGCAAATAGTTGCTTGAATATGCTTTTGAATGGTAACATAACCATGTGTTTTTTCACTATTTGTGTTCTAAATTTTCTATTTCTTTAATGCTTCTAAAGTCTTGACATTGATCATTCTAGATAGATTACACTAAGACTAAGAAGACCCCTGCATTTTTTAATGTTAACATTATCATGCATTTTTTACTATATATGTTCCTAATTTTTTGCTTTTTAATGCTTGACATTGATCATTCTAAATCAAATACATTGAGTGTAAGATGACCCATGTTATAGATTTTGAAGTTTCATTCAAAAAGGCACACAAATTGTTCCTTGACTATGTGTTTGACTAGTAACATTATCATGTTCTTTCACTATATATGTTCCCAATTTTCTATGTCTTTAATGTTGTAAATGCTTGAAATTAATCATTCTAGATAGAACTCATTGAGTCCAAGAAGTTCCATGTTTTAGATTTTGAAGTTTAATATAAAAAGGCATGCAAATTGTTGTTTGAAATATGCTTGTTTTAAAACGCATTTGAATGGTAACATTACCATACATTTTTTACTGTATATGTTCCTAACTATTTGCATCTTTAATTCTTGTAAATGCTTTAATTTGGTCATTTTATATAGAATACATTGTGTGTAAGAAGTTCCATGTTTTAAATTTTGATGTCTCATTCAAAAAGGCTTGCAAATTGTTGCTCGAAGTATGCTTGTTGTAATACATGTTCAAATGGTAACATTACCATACATTTTTTTACTTAATATGTTCCTGATTTTCTACTTTTTAAATTCTTGTAAATGCTTGAAATTGATCATTTTAGAGATTGAGTGAACTGTAATGACTCAAACATTTGACGCTATTTTTTCATCACTTTTACTAAATTAAGAGAGAAATTGATTAATTTGGAAATTTATATAGAATTAACTATATTAAATGTTCTATTTTAATTAAAATATGAAATGAAGCCATTTGTGAGAAAAATTAGCACCATTAGATTCTACGCTCAAAATGGAATCCAACCTTCGAAGAACACCAAAAACGAAGTTCGTATGACCAAGTTATGACCTTTTAAAGATGAGGGGCATTTTTGTAAAATGCATTCAAAACAAGAGGGTCTGAAAATGTAGGGGGTTGTTTTGATAATGACACCCCCCTACGTGTCATCATCTTCTTCCTCAGGCCAGGCAGTGCTCAGCACTGCCATGCCTGTATGGAGCAGCAAAAAATGGCGACACTGCCATAGGGCAACACCACCATCACGGGCTATAAAAGCCCTCTTCCCCTTTTCCCTGGTCATCCCATTTTCCCCCTCTTCTCCGACTGTCCAAGCTAGGGTTTCCGGCAAGTGTGGAGAAATCACACCTCCAGCTGTGGACATCACTCCAAACCACCCAGGTAAGCCTCCACCCTTTGCTCTCTAGTTTCCCCTTTTCCCAGTCCAGATCCATGTTGGATTTGGGCTTTCATGGCTAGGGAAAATGCCAAAGAAAATTAGGGAAGACGGGTTTCCTTCAAAACCTGTCGAAATAGAGTTGTCACAGGGATGCACCGCGTGATGCACACGTGGGATGCACTCCCTGGGGAGGTCCCCATCAGTACGTTGCTTGTGGGCAGAGTCCCGACTCGACCAGGACGCATAGGGTGTCCCGAGAAGCATGACGCACAGGGCCCCCATGGATGAATCTGGTTCACCCGTGACGTTGTGACACTAAAAATGCAATTACAAGGGTTGTAGGACTTCGATTGATGATTCAAAAGAACCATTGCATTTGTATTGACGACGCAGACCTAATGATACTATAAAAGTTAGGGTTAGAGGTCTATTTAATATGACTATAACCTAAACACTATAGAGATTGCATAGATCTATAGGATCAAAGATGATCAAACTTCATAAATTGATTTGTTGGGTCTATTGGGAGACCAATATGCCTAGATCCACTCTATGCTACATACATCTACCTTGAACTTATAGATTTGACTGTCCAAATTAAGTACAGACCTGTTCTAGGCATTAGGATAGGCAACCTAGAGGTCTGACTAAGAGATCTGACCATTCAATTACATGATCTTGATGATATGAAAGAGATTAAAGGCAATCTAATCATTAGATGATTAGTACTATACATAAGATCTAGCCTGGAGACGCCCTAAGCAATGACCTAAAAGGCAGATCTAGCCATTAAGCTATAATTCTAATTAGTGGATAGAAAATGATATTTGAATCCCTGTTATCCATTAATATCTAGGGTTTCACAAAAGTGATCCAGGGTCAAGTAGTAAAGGATGCGACTCTAGAGACATCGAGGTAGGTAGTCTGATACTATTAAGTTTTCAAATGCAATCACAAAATCTAATTGATTTATTTAATCCCGTGTTTAGTATGCTTTTGAGATATGATATTCACATAATAAGTATGTAGATTTTCCTTATGATCTTGCATGCAATTGCTTGCATATTTGGTAAATAGTCTTTATATAAGCACTGCATCCACTTTTGAAAATAGTTGCCTAAATTACATGATTTGTGTTGATTGAGATTTGGAATATATGCATATTTATATGCATTGCTCGAATGCTTTGAAACTCTTAGCATAAATTGCATGATTTATTATGATTGAGATTGGGAATTTTGTTGGGAGAACAATATCATCATGCCATACCATATAAAGCATCTCATAATGCCATCATATGGAGCATATCCTTGAGGGTTGCCAAAAGACGCTAGAGTGACAATTGTGAGGGCCAGGCAGTTGTGAGGGACCCAAAGAGGACATTATTTTTATATTTTTCGAGCTGATTGCATGTTCTGAAAATCATTGCATTAAATTGCATGATTTACAATGATTGAGATTTGGATTCTTATACATACATACATATATATATATATGCCTTGTGGACTATTGAGCCTAGTGGGCATTATGCTGAAAGGTTGTTATGTATGGGTTGGCCTCCCGACCTCTACCACCAAAAAGGTGGATGGTATCGATGCCAAAAAGGCTTGTCCCTTCCTTAACTACTGTGGTAAATAGGGATGACCACTGGAAATGTTCACGGCACCCTTTTCAAGGACACCATAGTCACTGTGGAGGCTATGGTGGGTTAGTCTCTAGATATCGGAGATGCACGATTCCAACTGTATGCTGATCGTGAGCATAGTGACCCTATGATTTCAGTGTGATCGATATGCATATAGCATTAAGATAGTCGTATACGAGTACTCGTGACCAGTTGGCGAAATGTGATTCGCTGAGAGACCATGTGCATGATACTTATAGTGATGCTAGCATCTACTTTAAAAGATGACTATTTTAAGAGTTTCATAATTATTATATTTGGCTCGTGATTTGATATGTTTGCTGAGATCTTCTTACATGAATCTATTGATTTCTATTTTATGATTTTGGTCATATTTATATCGTTGAATATTAGATTCTAGCAAAAGAGTCCATGGTTGAGTTTGCATCAATGAGCTTATATTTTATGCACAAATATGCATGTTTACACAAAAAGGAATCATTGATATTTTACATGACAAAGCACCTTGAATTATGCATGTTGCCTACCGTGTTTTCAAACTAGTAGTATCAGACCACCTACTGGGTATGAGAAATACTCACCCAAATATATTATTTTTCATATTTGCTCCACACAAGGGTACAAGAAGCAAAAGGAAAAGTTAGTACTATGATCAAGTAAACCAAGAAGGGACAAGCATGAATGTAAGTAAACACTCTACCTTTTTGGACATGTATCTATAATTATTACAGTTGGACTATGCGCTGTGACTGGATAGACCTAGGAAATACTTATGATTTTCTTCATTTGTCAAAATTTCCTTATTCATCTTGAAAGAAAATAACACTCGGGGTTTTCAAAATGAATTTAAAATAAAATATTTTTTCGCTGCCCTAGGAATTAGTTATTTCATTTAAAAATGCATGTGAAAACCTAGGTCGTCACATGAACGAAGATCCGCGTTTTAGATTTTGAAGTTTCATTCAAAAAGGTATGTAAATTGTTACTTCAAGTATACGTTTTAATGGAAACATTGCTGTGCATTTTTCACTCAATATGTTCTTGATTTTCTGCTTCTTTAATGCTTGTAAATGCATGAAATTGATTATTCTAGATAAAGGTGAGTCTAAGAAGACTCATGTTTTAGATTTTGATGTTTCATTCATAACAGCATGCAAACTGTTCCTTGAATATGCAATTGAATGGTGACATTATCATGCATTTCTTTACAATATATATTCCTGATTTTTTCCTTCTTTAATGCTTGAAATTTATCATTCTTGATAGAATACATTGATTCTAAGAAGGCATATTTGTTAGATTCTGAATTTTCATTAAAAAAAGCAAGCAAATTGTTGCTTGAAGTATGCTTGTCGTAATATGCGTTTGAATGCTAACATTACCGTGCATGTTTTTAGTATATATGTTCTTAATTTTTTGCTTCTTTAATGCTTGTAAATGCTGGAAATTTCTCATTCTAGATAGAATACATTATTTTAAAAAGGCCCACCTTTTATATTTTGATTTTTAATTTGAAAAGGCATGCAAATAGTTGCTTGAATATGCATTTGAATGGTAATGTTACCATGTATTTTGTAATATATATATTCCTGATCTTCTGCTTCTTTAATTCTTGTAAATGATTTAAATTAATCATTCTAGATAGAGTACATTGAGTCTATGAAGTCCCATGTTTAAATTTTGAAGTTCCATTCAAAAGTGCAGCAAATTGTTGCTTGAAGTATACTTGTTATAATATGCATTTGAATTGTGACATTACCATGCATTTTTTACAACATATGTTCTTAATTTTCTACTCCTTTGACGTTTGTAAATGATAAAAAATTCTCATTCTAGATAGAATACATTTAGTTTAAGAAGGCCCATCCTTTAGATTTTGATGTTTAATTTAGAAAGGCATGCAAATTGTTGAATATATGTTTAAATGGTATCATTAAAATGCATTTTTTACTATACATATCCTGATTTTATTTTTATTTAATGCTTGTAAATGCTTGAAATTAATAATTCTAAATTGAATACGTTGAGTCTAAGAAGGCTCATGTTTTAGATTTTGAAATTTCATTCAAGAAGGCATGCAAATAGTTACTTGAATATGCGTTTGAATGGGAACATTACAATACGTTTTTCACTTTATATGTTCTTGATTTTGTGCTTTTTTAATGCTTGTGAATTGATCATTCTAGATGGAATACATTGAGTCTAAGTAGTCCCACGCTTTAGATTTTGATGTTTCGTTCAAAAAGGCATGCAAATTATTGCTTGAATATGCTTTTGAAAGGTAACATTACCATTTGGTTTTTACTATATATGTTCTTGATTTTTTGTTTCTTCAATGCTTGTAAATTCTTAAAATTGATCATTCTATATAGAATACATTTATTCTAAGAAGATTCATGTTTTAGATTTTGATGTTTCATTCAAAAAGGCATGCAAATTGCTCGTTGAAATATGCTCATTGTAGAATGCGTTTGAATAGTAACATTACCATGCAATTTTTACTGTATATGTTCCCGATTTTTTGCTCCTTTAATACTTGTAAGTTCTTGGAATTGATTATTCTAGATAAAATAAATTGAGTTTAAGAAGACCCATGCTTTAGATTATGATGTTTCATTTAAGAAGGCATGCAAATTGTAGCTTTAAGTATGCATCAGAATGTAAACATTACCATACGTATTTTACTCCATATGTTCCTGATTTTTTTCTTCACAAATCTTGTAAATGATTGAAATTGAACATTCTAGATAAAATACATTGAGTCTAAGAAGCCCCATGTTTTAGATTTTGAAGATTCATTCAAAAACATGCGCAAATTGTTGCTTGAATATGCATTTGAAAGGTAATAATACCATGGATTTTTACTATAGATGTTCCTCATTTTTTACTTCTTTAATGCTTTTAAATACTTGAAATTGATCATCCTTGATAGAATACATTGTGTTTAAGAAGATCCGTGTTTTATATTTTGATGTTGCATTCAAGAAGACACGCAAATTGTTTCTTGAATATGCATTTGAATAGTAACATTACCATGCATTAGATTTTGATGTTTCATTCAAAAAGGCATATAAATTGTTAATTGAATATGCATTTGAATGGTAAGATTACCATGCATTTTTTACTATAAATGTTCCTGATTTTCAGCTTTTTTTAATGCTTGAAATTGATTATTCTAAATAGAATACAATGAGTCCAAGGGCACCCCTGTTTTAGATTTTGAAGTTTTATTCAAAAAAGCATGCAAATTATTGCTTGAATATGCATTTGAATAGTAACATTACCATGCATTTTTTACTATACATGTTCCTATTTTCTACTTATTTAATGCTTGTAAATGCTTAAATTTGATCATTCTAGATAGAGCTATAAGAAGGCCCATGTTTTAGATTTTTAATTTTCATTCAAAAAGGCATGCAAATTGTTGTTTGAAGTATGCTTGTTGTAATACATGTTTGAATGGTAACATTACCATGATGTTTTACTATATATGTTTCTGATTTTTTGCATCTTTAATGCTTGTAAATGCTGGAAATTTCTCATTCAAGATAGAATACACTGAGTTTAAGAAGGCCCACAATTTAGATTTTGATGTTTAATTCAAAAAGGTATGTAAATTATTGCTGGAAAATGCGTTTGACTGGTAACATTACCATGCATTTTTTTACAATATATGTTCCTGATTTTTTACTTCTTTGATGCTTGTAAATGCATGAACTTAATCAATCAAGATATAATACATTGAGTCTAAGAAGACCCATATTTAAAATTTTTAAGTTTCATTACAAAAGGAATGCAAATTGTTGCTTGAAATATGCTTGTTGTAATACGCATTTGAATCGTAACATTACCATGCATTTTTTATTGTATATGTTCCTCATTTTCTGTGACTTTAATACTTATTAATGCTTGAATTTGATCATTCTACATAGAATACATTGAGTCTAAGAAGACTCATGTTTTAGACTTTAATGTTCATTTGAAAGGACATGCAAATTGTTGCTTGAAGTATGCTTGTAGTACGTGTTCAAATGGACCATTACCATGCATTTTTTACTAAATAAGTTCCTGATTTTCTACTTTTTTAATCCATGCAAAATCTTGAAATTGATCATTGTAGATAGAATACATTGAGTCCAAGAAGACCAATGTTATAGATTTTGATTTTTCATTTAGAAAGGCATGCAAATTATTGCTTCATGTATACATTTTAGTGGAAACATTACCATGCGTATTTTACTCTATATGTTTTGGATTTTATGCTTCTTTAATACCTATAAATGTTGAGATTATCATGTGTTTCTTTATTATATACGTTCCTAATATTTTGCCTATTTAATGCTTGTAAATTCTTGAAATTGATCATTCTAGATAGAATACATTGAGTCTAAAAAGTCTTGTGTCTTAGGTTTTGAAATTTCATTAAAAAATGTAGGCAAATTGTTACTTGATTATGCATTTGAATGGTAATAAAAACCATGCATTTTTTACTATATATGTTCATAATTTTTTGCTTTGTTAATGCTTGAAATTGATCAATCTAGATAGAAAACACTCATTATAAGATGACCCATGTTTTAGATTTTGAATTTTCAATAAAAAAGGCACAAAAATTGTTGCCTAAATATGCATTTGAATGATAACATTACCATGCAGCTTTTACTACATATGTTCCCAATTTTTTGTTTCTTTAATGCTTGAAATTGATCGTTCTAGATAGAATACATTGAGTCAAAGAAGGCCAATGTTTTAGATATTGAAGTTTCATTCAAAAAGTCTTGCAAATCGTTGCTTCAAGTATCATTGTTGTAATATGTGTTTGAATAGTGACATTACCATGCATTTTTTCACTATATATGTTTCTGTTTTTTTCTTCTTTAATACTTGTAAATGCTTGAAATTGATCATTCTACATAGAACAGATTGAGTGTAAGAAGACTCTTATTTTAGATTTTGAAGTTCCACTCAAAAAGTCATGCAAATTGTTGCTTGAATATGCGTTTGAATGGTAACACTACCTTTCATTTTTTTACTATATATGTTCCTAATTTTCTACTTCTTTAATGCTTGTAAATTCTTGAATTTAATCATTCTAGATAGAATACACTGAGTCTAAGATGTCCCACATTTAAATTTTGAAGTTTCATTTAAAAAGGCAAGAAAAATGTTGCTTGAAGTATGTTTGTTGTAATATGCTTGTAAATGGTGAAAATTTCTCATTCTAGATGGAATACATTTAGTTAAAGAAGGCCCATGTTTTACACTTTGTTGTTTAATTCAAAAAGGCATGCAAATTGTTCCTTGAATATGTGTTTGAATGGTAACATTAACTTGCATTTTTTACTATACATATTCCCAATTTTGTGCTTCTTTAATGCTTGAAAATGCTTGAAATTAATCATTCTAAATTGAATACATTGAGTCTAAGAAGGCTTATGTTTTAGATTTTGAAATTTCATTCAAGAAGGCATGCAAATAGTTACTTGAATATGCATTTGAATGGGAACATTACAATGCATTTTTTACTTTATATGTTCTTGATTTTTTGCTTTTTTAATGCTTGTGAATTGATCATTCTAGATAGAATACATTGAGTCTAAGTAGTCCCACGCTTTAGATTTTGATGTTTCGTTCAAAAAGGCATGCAAATTATTACCTGAATATGCTTTTGAAAGGTAAACATTACCATTTGTTTTTTCATATGTATGTTCTTGATTTTTTGCTTCGTCAATCCTTGTAAATTCTTAAAATTGATCATTCTATAGAATATATTTTCTCTAAGAAGACCCATGTTTTAGATTTTGATGTTTCATTCAAAAAGGCATGCAAATTTTTGCTTGAAGTATGCTTGTTGTAAAACACATTTGAATGGTAGCATTAGCATGAGTTTTTTACTATATTTTTTCATGATTTTTTACCTCTTAATCATCATAAATTCTTGAAATTAATCATTCTATATAGAGTACATTTGAGTCTGAGAAGTCCCATTTAGATTTTGAAGTTTCATTCAAAAAAGCAATGCAAATTGTTACATGAATATGCATTTGAATGGTAACATTACCATGTATTTTTTATGATATATGCTCCTTTATTTGTTAATTTTAAATGCCTATAAATGCTTAAAATAGATCACTCTAGATTAAACACATTGAGTCTAAGAAGACCCATGTTTTGGATTTTGAGGTTTCATTCAAAAAGGCACCCAAATTGCCAGTTGAATATGCATTTAAATTATAACATTACATGCATTTTTTACTATATATGTTCCTAATTTTCTACTTCTTTAATGCTTGAAATTAATCATTCTAGATAGAATACATTTAGTCTAAGAAGACTCATGTTTTAGATTTTGAAATTTCATTAAAGAAAAGCACACAAATTGTTGCTTGAATATGTGTTTGAATGGTAACATTACCAAGCATTTTTACTACATATGTACCTGATTTTCTACTACTTTAATGCTTGAAAAATCTTAAAATTGATCATTTTAGATAGAATACATTGATTCTAAGAGGGCTCATATTTTAGATTTTGAAGTTTCATTCAACAAGGCTTGCAAATTGTTGCTTGAAGTATGTTTGTTGTAATACGTGTTTGATTGGTGACACTACCATACATTTTTTACTATATATATTCCCAATTTTCCCTTTCTTTAATGCCTAAGAAGGCTCATGTTTTAGAATGTGAAATTTCATTAAAAAAGGCATGCAAATAGTTACTTGAATATGTGTTTGAATGGGAACATTACAATGCATTTTTTACTATATATGTTCATAATTTTTGCATCTTTAATGCTTTTGAATTGATCATTCTAGATAGAATACATTGATTCTAAGAAGTCCCATACTTTAGATTTTGATGTTTCGTTAAAAAAAGCAAGTAAACTGTTGCCTAAATATGCTTTTGAGAGATAACATTGCCATGCGTTTTTTACTATAAATGTTCTTAATTTTCTAGTTCCTCAATGCTTGTAAATTCTTTAAATTGATCATTCAGCATAGAATACATTTAGTCTAAGAAGACCCATATTTTAGATTTTGATGTTTCATTTAAAAAAGCAATCAAATTGTTGCTTGAAATATGCTTTTGGTAAAACGCATTTGAATGTTAACATTAGCATGAGTTTTTTACTATATTTGTTCATGATTTTTAATTCTTAATCCTCATAAATTCTTGAAATTAATCATTCTAGATAGAATACATTGTGTCTAAGAAGATCCATGTTTTAGAAAAGCCATGCAAATTGTTACTTGAATATGCGTTTGAATGGTAACATTACCATGAGTTTTTTGTTATATATGTTCCTAATGTTCTGCATTGTTAATGCTTGAAAATGCTTAAAATAGTGCATTCTATATAGAACACATTTAGTCTAAGAAGACCCATGTTTTAGATTTTGAAATTTCATTCAAAAAGGCATGGAAATTATTGCTTGAATATGCATTTGAATGGTAACATTACCATGTGTTTTTACTACATATGTTCCTATTTTATACTTCTTTAATGCTAGTAAATGCTTGAAATTACTTAATCAAGGTAGAGTATATTGAGCCTGTGATAGTCCCATGTTTTAGATTTTGAAGTTTTATTCAAAAAGGGATGTAAATTTTTGCTTGAAATATGCTTGTTGTAATACACATTTGAATGGTAACATTACCATTCTTTTTTTACTGTGTATGTTCTTAATTTTTTCCTTATTTAATGCTTGTCAATGCTTGAAATTAATCATTTTATATAGAATGCATTGAGTCTAGGAAGATCCTTGTTTTAGATTTTGATGTTTCGTTCAGAAAGGCATGCAAATTGTTGCTTGAACTATGCTTGTTGTAGTACGCATTCAAATGGTAACATTACTGTGCATTTTTTACTAAATATGTTCCTTATTTTCTACTTATTTAATGCATGTAAATGCTTGAAATTGATCGTTCTTGATTGAATACATTGAGTCTATAAAGACCCAATGTTTTAGATTTTGTGGTTCCATTCAAAAAGGCATGTGAATTGCTGCTTCAATTATGCGTTTTAATGGAAACATTACCATTCATTTTTTTATTATATATGTTCCTAATTTTTTTCTTCATTAATACTTAAAATTTATCATTTTAGATAAAATTCATTGAGTTCAAGAAGGACCAAGTTTTAAATATTGATATTTCATTCAAGAAGGCATGCAAATTTTTGTTTGAATATGCATTTGAATGATAACATTACCATTCCTTTTTTACCATACATGCTCCTGATTTTCTACTTGTTTAATGCTTGTAAATGCCTTAGATTGATCACTCTTAATAGAATACATTGAGTTTAAGAAGATCCATGTTTTAGATTTTGATGTTTCATTCAAAAAAGCATGCAAATTGTTGCTTGAATATGTGTTTGAATTGTAACATTACTATGCATTTTTTATTATATATGTTCCTAATTTTTATGCTTCTTTAATGCTTGTAAATTCTTGAAATTAATAATTCTAGATATAATAAATTGAGTCTAAGAAGACCCATGTTTTAGATTTTGAAGCTTCATTCAAAAAGCCATGCAAATTGTTGCTTGAAATATGCTTGTGTTAATACGTGTTTGAATGGTAACATTGCCATGTGTTTTTGGGTTTATGTTCCTAATTTTCTGTTTCTTTAATGCTTGTAAATACCGAAAATTTCTCATTTTAGATAGAATACAATGATTATAGGAAGGTACATATTTTAGATTTTGATGTTTAATTCAAAAGGTTATGTAAATTGTTGCTTGAATATGCGTTTGAATGGTAACATTACCATTCATTTTATACTTTATATGCTCCTAATTTTTTGCTTCATTAATGCTTGTCAATACTTTAAATTAATCTTTCTATATAGAATGCAATGAGTCTAAGAAGGCCTATGTTTTAGATTTTGAAGTTCCATTCAAAAATGCATGCAAATTGTGACTTGAATATGCATTTGAATGGCAATATTACCATGCATTTTTTACAATATATGTTCCCAATTTTTTTCTTTTTTAATTCTTGTAAGGGCTTAAAATTGATAATTATAAATTTAATATATTATGTATAATAAGTTCCATGTTTTAGATTTTGACGTTTCATTCAAAAATATGTGCAAATTGTTGCTTGAAATATGCATGTTGTAATACACGTTTGAATGGTAACATTACCAAGTGTTTTTTACTTTATATGCTCCTAATATTCTGCTTCATTAATGCTTATCAATACTTGAAATTAATCTTCTAAATAGAATGCATTGAGTCTAAGAATACCCATGTTTTAGATTTTGATGTTTCATTCAAAAAGGCATGCAAATTGTTGCTTGAATATGTGTTTGAATGTTAACATTACCATGCATTTTTTACTATATATGTCCTATTTTTCTACTTTTGTAAATGCTTGAAATTGATCATTTTAGATAGAATACATTGTGTTTGAGAAGACCCATGTTTTATATATTGAAGTTTCATTCAAAAAGCATGCAAATTATTGATGGAGGTATGCTTATTGTAATACCCATTTGAATGATAACATTACCATGCATTTTTTACTATATGTGTCAAATTTTATGCTTCTTTAATGCTTGTAAATGCTTTAAATTTATCATTCTATATAGAATACATTGAGTTTAAGAAGACACATGTAATAGATTTTGGTGTTTCATTTAAGAAGGCACACAAATGGTTGCTAGAATATGCATTTGAATGGTAACATTGCCATGCAGTTTTTACTATATATGTTCTTGGTTTTCTACTTTTTTATTCATGTAAATTCTTTAAATTGATCATTCTAGATAGAATACATAGAGTGAAGAAGACCCATGTTTTATGTTTTAATGTTTGATTTAAAAAGACAAGGAAATTGCTGCTCGAATATGTGTCTAAATGTTAACATTACCATGCATTTTTTACTATATGTCCCTAATTTTCTGCTTCTTTATTGCTTGAGAGTGAGTCTAAAAATACCCATCTTTGAGATTCTAAAGTTTCATTCGAAAAAGCATGCAATTTGTTGCATGAAGTATGCTTGTTTGTAATGTGCATTTGAATGGTAACATTACCCTGCATTTTTTGCTATATATGCTCCTGATTTTCTACTTCATTAATGGTTGTATGTGGTTGAAATTGATCATTCTAGATAGAATACATAGAGCTTAACAAGGCCTATGTTTTATATTTTGATGTTTCATTCAAAAAGGCATGTGAATTGTTGCTTGAATTATGCGTTTGAATGGTAACATTACCATGCATTTTTTACTATATATGTTTTTTATTTTTCACTTCTTTAGTGCTTGTAAATCCTTAAATTTGATCATTCTAGATAGAATATATTGAGTCTAAGAAGGACCATGTTTTAGATTTTGAAGTTTCATTCAAAAAGGCATGAAAATTGTTGCTGGAAGTATACTCATTGTAATACTCATTGGAAGGATAACACTACCATGCATTTTTTACTATATATGTTCCAAATTTTCTACTTCGTTAATGCTTGAAATTGGTCATTCTAGATGGAATATATTGCGTTTAAGAAGACCCATGTATTAGATTTTGATGTTACATTCAAGAAGCCAAGCAAATGGTTGATAGAATATGCATTTGAATAGTACCAGTACCATGCATTTTTTAATATATATGTTCCTGATTTTCTACTTTTTAAATGCTTATAAAAGCTTAAAATTTATCATTCTAGATAGAATACATTGAGTGAAAGAGACCCATGTTTTAAATTTTCAAGTTTCATTTAAAAAGGCAAGGAAATTGCTGCTTGAATACGCATTTAAATGGTAACATTACCATGCATTTTTTTATTTAGATATTCCTGATTTGTTTCCTCTTTAATGCTTGTAAATGCTGAAAATTTTTCATTCAAGATAGAATACATTAAATTTAATAAAACTACCATTTTATATTTTTACGTTCAATTAAAAAAGGTATCAAATTGTAGCTTGAATATGTGTTTGAATGGTAACATTAAAATGCATTTTT
The DNA here is from genome assembly GCA_035236585.1 of Warburgia ugandensis. Lineage (NCBI taxonomy): Eukaryota > Viridiplantae > Streptophyta > Magnoliopsida > Canellales > Canellaceae > Warburgia > Warburgia ugandensis. Next base: position 67,048,708 of record CP141126.1, on the reverse strand, counting down.
TACTATGTATACTCCCAATTTTTTTCTTCTTCCATGTTTGAAATTGATCATTCCATATATAATAAATTGATTCTAAGAAGGCTCATGTTTTAGATTTTAATATTTCATTAAAAAAGGCACGCAAATTGTTGCTTGAAATATGCTTGTTGTAATACATGCTTGAATGATAACATTACCATGCATTTTTTTCTATATATGATCTAGATTTTTAATTCTTTTGCTTGTAAGTACTTAAAATTTATCACTCTATATTGAATACATAGAGCCTAAGAAGACCCATGTTTTTTATTTTGATGTTCCATTCAAAAAGTAATGCAAATTGTTGCTTGAAGTATGCATTTGAATGGTAACATTACCAAGCATTTTTTACTATATGTGTTTCTGATTTTCTGCTTCTAAAACATGAAATCTGAAACATGAGCCTTCTTAGATACAATGTATTTTTTCTAGATGTTTCATTCAAGAAGGCATGGAAATTGTTGCTTGAGTATGCATTTGAATTGTAACATTACCATGTATTTTTTACTATATATTTTCTTGATTTTTTGCTTCTTTAATGCTTGTAAATACTTGAAATTAATCATTCTAGATAGAATACATTGAGTCTAAGATGACCCATGTTTTAGATTTTGAAGTTTCATTCAGAAAGGCATGCAAATTGTTGCTCGAAGCGTGGCTGTTGTAATACAGGATTGAATGGTAACATTACCATGTGTTTTCTACTATATATGTACCTGATTTTCATCTCCTTGAATGCCTGTAAATTCTTGAAATTCATCATTCTAGGTGGAATACATTGATTTTAAGAAGACCCATGTTTTAGATTTAGATGTTTCATTCAAAAAGGTATGAAAATTCTTGATTCAATATGCAATTGAATGGTCACATTACCATGCATTTTTTACTATATATGTTCCTCATTTTTGCTTTTTTAATGATTGGAAATGTTTGAAATTGACTATTCTAGATAGAATACAATGAGGATAAGATGTCACATGTTCTAGATTTTGAAGTTTCATTCAAAAGGGCATGCAAATTGTTGCTTGAAATATGCATGTTGTAATACACGTTTGAATGATAATATTAACATGCGTATGTTCATGAATGTCTACTTCTTTAATGCTTGTAAATGCTTGAAATGGATCATTCTAGATATAATACATTGAGTTAAAGAGGAACTAGGTTTTATATTTTGATGTTTCATTAAAAAATGCATGCAAAGTGGCTCTTGAAGTGTGCTTCTTGTAATACGCATTTGAATTATAACAATACCATGCTTTTTTTATTGTATATGTTCCTGATTTTCTACTTCTTTAGTGCTTGTAAATGTTTGAAATTTATAATTCTATGTATAATACATTGATTTTAGTAAGGCCCATGTTTGGATTTTGATGTTTCATTCAAAAAGGCATGCAAATTGTCGCTTGAATAATGCTCGTCATAATACGCATTTGAATGGTAATATTACCATGCATTTTTTACTCTGTATGTTCCTGATTTTCTGCTTCTTTTCTGCTTCTAAAAGCTTGAAATTGAACATTCTAGATAGAATACATTGAGTTTAATAAGACCCATGTTTTAGATTTTGAAGTCTCATTTATAAAGGCATGTAAATTGTTGCCTGAAATATGCTTATTGTAATACACATTGAAATGGTAACATTACCATGCACTTTTTGCTATATTTGTTCCTGATTATCTACTTCTTCAATGCTTGTAAATGCTTAAAATTAATCATTCTTGATAGAAAACATTAGGTCTAAGAAGTCCCGTGCTTTTTATTTTTAAGTCTCATTCAAAAATGCAAGCAAATTGTTGCTTGAAGTATTTGTTTGAATAGTAACATTACCCTTTGTTTTTTACCATATGTGCTCCTGATTTTTTGCTTCTTTAATACTTGTAAATATTTGAAATTGATCATTATAGAAAAAATACATTAAGTCTAAGAAGACCCATGTTTTGGATTTTGGAATTTCATTCAGAAAGGCATGCAAATTGTTGCTTGAATATGCGTTTGAATGTTAACATTACCATGTGTTTTTTACTACATATGTTCCTAATTTTTTTCTTTTTAAATGCTTGGAATTTATCATTATAGATTGAATACATTGAGTCTAAGAAGATCCATGTTTTAGATTTTGATGTTTCATTGAAAAAGGCATGCAAATTGTTGCTTGAAGTATGTTTGTTATAATGTGTGTTTGAATGGTAAGATTACCATGCATTTTTTACTGTATATGTTTCTAATTTTCTGATTCATTATTGCTTGTAGATGCCAAAAATCCATGTTTCTAAATAGAATACATTGTGTTTTATAAAACTGACGTTTTAGATTTTGATGTATAAATAAAAAAATCTATGTAAATTGTTGCTTGAATATGCATTTGAACAGTGACACTACCATGTGTTTTTACTATATATTTTTCTAATTTTTTGCTTCTTTAATGCTTGTAACTACTTGAGATTGATCTTTCTACCTAGAATACATGGATTCTAATAAGGCCCATGCTTTAGATTTTTAAGTATCATTCACAAATCCATGCAAATTGTTGCTTGAAATATGCTTGTTGTGATATGCATTTGAATGGTAACAATACCATGCATTTTTTACTATATATATTCCTAATTTTTTGTTTCTTTAATGCTTGTGAATCTTGAATTTGATCATTCTAGATAAAATACATTGGATCTAAGAAGACCCATGTTTTTCATTTTGAGGTTTCATTAAAAAAGCCATGCAAATTGTTGCTTGAAGTATGCATTCGAAAGGTAATATTGCCATGCATTTATTGATATAAATTTTCCTAATTTTTTGCTTCTTTGATTCTTGTAAATTCTTAAATATGACCATAATAAATAAAATACATCGAGTCTAAGAAGGCCCAAGTTTTAGATTTTGAAGTTTCATTCAAAAAGCCATGCAAATTGTTGCTTCAATATGCAATTAAATGGTAACATTATCGAGCATTTTTTATAGTACATGTTCCTGATTTTATGGTTCTTTAATGCTTGTAAATTCTTGAAATTAATCATTCTATGTATAATATATTGAGTTTAATAAGTCCCATGTTTTAGATTTTGAAGTTTCACTTGCAAAGGCATGCAAGTTGCTGCTTGGATATGTGTTTGAATGGTAACATTACTATGTGTTTTTTGCTATATATGCTCCTAATGTAATGACTCAAAATTTTCAATCTTGTTGCATCACTTTTATAACCATGATCAATCATGATGGTTTCCATGTGCTAATTAGTTATATCTTGTTTATTTTGGAAAATTTTTAAGATCAATAAATATTTAATCATCTTAATAGGTGGTTGGATATTTTAATTTAATTAACTTATGAAACAAAGGAAATTGTGAGAAATATCCACATCATTAGATTTTACGCTTGAAATGGAATCCAATGCCTCAAAGAACGCTAAAAACAGAGTTCTTATGACCAAGTTATGGGCTTTTGAAGCTGGAGCATATTTTTGTAAATTACATTTAAAATTTTAAATGGCTTGAAAACACAGGGGGTCATTTTGATAACGACACCCCTTCTTCTTCTCCATCGTCTTCTCCACCGCCATTCCCTTCCAGTTGTAGCACTGCACTGCTCTTGTAGTGCGGCACCGGAAAAAAATGGCAGCCCCGCCTTTCCCCTCCTATAAATTCCTCTACTTCCCCCCCCCCCCCCTTCCATCACCATGATTCCTCTAATAAAATCTAGTTCTCTACAATCTCCAGTAAGGAGGGTTTTAGTTAGCAATTCAAGTGTACAATAGGCGCCATCTTGGGTTCCCAGGTACGATCCACTCCCCTCTCCTTCTCTTCTTACCCTCCATTTCCCCTAGAATCCGACTAGATCTGGTCTCACCAGGCGACAAATCACCAGTGAAACCAGTGGATGGTGGATCTATTGTAGATCCACCACTTGGGCATCCGAGCTGCCCAATGCATTTGTGGGACCCCAAAACCCTAGAAAGCCTAGGACAGTCTATGCATCATGGCATTCTTGGAGTTGATCTGGAGCTAGCATGGTTGGACAGTCCAGATTGAACCGTCCCATCTAGGTCACCCCACGCACGTGTCGAAGATGCATGCCCTAGGGTGTCCTTCGAGCATGTGAGATCATGTGAGTGCAGTCGATGTTTGACCGGGAAGCACATACGCCTTGGGAATCGTGACGTGTGGGCCCAGTACTGTTAAATCTAATTTGTTCGTGGATTTGCAACACTAAAAATGCAATTAAGAAGGCTATATAACTCCGATCGATAATCCAAAAGAACCACTGCGTTCGTAATTACGACGCATATCTACTTATACATTAAATTTAGGATCATAAGACTGTTTGATGTGACTATAGCCTAAAAACTATGAAAATCTGATATATCTACAAGATCAAAGATGATCAATTCTCATAGATTGATCCATTAGGTATATTAGGAGATCAATATACCTAGATTAAATCTAAACCATATAGATCAACCATTATAAGTGAGATTCAATAGGGAGACCCATAAATCAGAGATCTATAACGTCCAGTATAGATCTAGCCGTTGAAGTTTAAAATAGGAAATAATACTTGGATTTTTATTTTCCAAACAATACCGAGGATTTCACAAAGGCGATCTAGGGCTGGAATTGAAGAGAAATGCAATCCAAGAGACATCGAGGTAGGTAGTCTGATACTGCTAAGTTTTCAAATGCATTTCCAAACTCTAATTGATTTATTTAATCCTGATGACTATGTTTAGTATGCTTTTGCGATTTGATATTCTCACAATGACTATGCAAATTTTCCTTATGATCTTACATGCAATTGCTTATTTGGTAAATAGTCTTTATATAAGCACTACATACATGTTTTGGAGCTAGTTGCATAAATTGCACGATTTGTGATGATTGAGATTTGGAATATATATGCATATTTATATGCATTGCCCGCATGTTTTGAAACTCATTGCATAGATTGCATGATTTACGATGATTAAGATTAGGGTTTCATGTATTTGTATTTTTTGGGCTGTTGAGCTTGGTGGGCACTATGCTGAGAGGTTGTTTATGTATGGGGTTGGCCTCCCGGCCTCTAGCACTAAAAGTGGATGGTATCACTGCCAAAATGACATTGTCCCTTCCTCGACTACTGTGGTAAATAGGGATGATCACTGGAGGTGTTTACGACACCCTTTTTGAGGATAGCCATAGTCACCGTGGAGGCTATGGTGGGTTGGTCTCTAGATACCAGAGCCACACGATTCCAGCTCTGTGCTCATCGTGAGCATAATTGATCCTATGATTTTAGTTTTATCAATATGCATATAGCATTGAGATGGTCGTATATGAGTACTCGTGACCAGTCAGTTTAAGTTGTCTACTGAAAGATTCATGACGATGCTCTCATCTACCTTGAATAATTAGTATTTTAAGATTTTTATAGCTACTATTATTATTGGTGTGTTCGCCAAGATATATGCATGCATGAGTTGGTTTACTATTATTGCTTTAGTAATAGTTATCTTGCTAATTTATGAATTTCATAGTTTATGCATACATACCTATGTTTACTCAAAAAATAGAATTGCATGCTCTTATAAATAGGCTTATCATAACCCCTCTCGCATGTTGCATTTTCAAAATAGTAGTATTAGGTTACCTATTGAGTATGATGAATACTCAACCCAATCCATCATTTTTCCTGATCAAATAAAGTACAAATAGAAGAAGCATCAAAGAGTGTTAGGGCCAAAGTCAAATGAGCACAGGTAAGGCTAAGTGAGAACTTATCTAGTAACCCTTTTTTATTTGATGTAAACTTGGTTGTAAGTGCTTATTTATAACTTGGTTGTGATTAACAATCTCGGGAGTAGTAATTACTCATTTTTATGTTTTGTCTAAAACGTGCCATGGCCTTATGCATTATTTGTTCACCAAGATTTTTTAATGATGCTGGGGGGTTTTTTATACAAGAGTTTTGATTAAAAGAAAACTTTCACTGCATCCTTTTTGCAAAAATTGTTTTAAAATAGAGATCGATCTCGTTGTTATTATAAAATTGTATCATAAAAACCCGGGTCATCACACCTAATTTTTTAATTTTATAATGATTTTATACTTGAAATTGATCATTCAAGATAGAATACATTGAGTCTAAAAAGACCCATGTTTTAGATTTTGAGTTTTCATTCAAAACGGCATGCAAATTGTTGCTTTAATATGCATTTCAATGGTAAGATTACCATGCATTTTTTACTCTATATGTTCCTCATTTTTTGCTTCTTTAATGCTTTAAATTGATCATTCTAGATAGAATACATTGAGTCTAAGAAAACCCTTGTTCTAGATTTTGATGTTTCCTTCAAAAAGGCATGCAAATTTTTGCTTGAAGTATGCTTATTGTTATACGCGTTTGATTGGTACATTACCATGCATTTTTTACTATATATGTTCTTGATTTTCTGCTTCTTTAATGCTTGTAAATGCTAAAAATTTATCATTATAGATAGAAAACATTGAGTTTAAGAAGACCCACATTTTGGATTTTGATGTTTAATTGAAAAAGGTATTCAAATTGTTGCTTGAATATGCGTTTGAATGGTAACATTACCCTACATTTTAAACTATATATGTTCCTGATTTTCTACTTCTTTAATGTTTGTAAATGCTTAAAATTGATCATTCTAGATAAAATACATTGAGTCAAGAAGTCCCATGTTTTAGATTTTGAAGTTTCATCCAAAAAGCATGCAAATTGTTGCTTGAAATATGCTTGTTGTAATATGGATTTAAATGGCAATGTTACCATGTGTTTTTTATTGTATATGTTGCTAATTTTTTGCTTCTTTCATGCTTGTAAATGCTTAAAATTCATCATTCTAGAAAGAATGAATAGAGTCTGAGAATACCCACATTTTAGATTTGGATGTTTCATTCAGAAAGGCATGGAAATTGTTGCTTGAAGTAAGCTTATTGTAATACACATTCGAATGGTAACATCACCATGCATTTTTTATTGTATGTGTTCCTGATTTTCTTCTCTTTTAATGACTATAAATGCTTTAAATTGATCATTTTAGATAGAATAAAATGAGACTAAGAAGGCCATGTTTTAGAGTTTGAAGTTTCATTCAAAAAGGCATGCAAATTTTTGCTTGATGTATGCATTTGAACAGTAACATTACTATGCTTTTTGTACTATATATGTTCCTAATTTTCTTCTTCTTTAATGCTTAAAATTGATAATTCTAGATATAATACATTGAGTCTAAGAAGACCATTCAAAATGACATGCAAATTGCTGCTTGAAATACACGTGTTTCTGATTTTCTGCTTCTTTGATGTTTTTACATGCTTGAAATTAATCATTCTAGATAAAATACAGTTAGTCTAAGAAGACCCATTTTTTAGATTTTGCAGTTTCATTCAAAAAGGCATGCAAATTGTTGCTTCAATATGCTTTTGAATGGTAACATTGTCGTGCCTTTTTTACTCTATATTTTCTTGATTTTCTCATTCTTTAATGCTCGTCAATGCTTAAAATTATTGTTCTATATAGAATACAATGAGTTTTAGAAGGGCCAATTATTTTATTTTGATGTTTCATTCAAAAAGGTATGGAAATTGTTCCATGAATTTGCGTTTGATTGGTAACATTACCATGCATATTTTTACTATATATGTTCCTGATATTTTGATTCTTTAACGGTTGTAAATGCTTGAAATTGATCATTCTGGATAGAATACATTGAGTCTAAGAAGACCCATGTTTTAGATTTTGATATTTCATTCAAAAAGGCATGCAAATTGTTGCTTGAAATATGCTTGATATAATATTTGTTTGAATAGTAAGATTACCATGCATTTTGATTATATATGTTCATGAGTTTTTGCTTCTTTAATGTTTGTAAATTCTTGAAAATATTCAATCTAGATAGAATACATTGAGTTTAAGAAGACCCATGTTTTAGATTTTGAAGTCTCATTCAAAAATGCATGCAAATTGTTGTTGAATAATGTGTTTAAATGGTGACATTACAATGCACTTTTTTACTATATATTTTCTTATTTTTTGCTTCTTTAATGCTTGAAATTGATCATTCTAAATAAAATACATTGAGTCTAAGAAGTTCGATATTTTAGATTTTGAGGTTTCATTTGAAAAGGCCTGCAAATTGTTGCTTGGATATGCGTTTGAATGGTAACATTATCATGTGTTTTTTACTACAATTGTTCTTGATTTTTTGGTTTTTTAATGCCTGTTCATCATGTAAGTTGATCATTTTCGATAAAACATATTGAGTTTAAGAAGGCCTATGTTTTAAATTTTGAAGTTTCATTCAAAAAGGCATGCAAATTGTTGCTTGAATATGCATTTGAATTGTAACATTACCATGCATTTTTTACTAAATATGTTCTTGATTTTCTACTTAATGCTTGAAATGGTCCTTATAGATAGAATACATAGAACCTAAGAAGTCCCATGTTATAGATTTTGATGTTTCATTCAAAAAGGCATCAAATTGTTGCTTGATGTATGCTTATTGTAATGCACATTTGAATGATAACATTGGCATGTGTTTTTTATTATATATGTTCCTAATTTTCTCCCTTTTTAATGCTTGTAAATACTAACAATTTATCATTCTAGATAGAATACATTGAGTTTAAGAAGTCCCGCATTTTAGATTTTAATGTTTAATAAAAAAAGGAATGCAAAATGTTGCTTGAATATGCAATTGAATGGTAACATTACCATGCACTTTTTTACAATATGTGTTCCTGATTTTTTGCTTCTTTAATGCTTGAAATTGATTGCTTTAGATAGAATATGTTGAGTCTATAGAGACCCATGTTTTAGATTTTGATGTTTCATTCAAGAAGGCATGCAAATTGATGCATGAAATATGCTTGTTGTAATACACATAGTGTAACAGCCCAGTGGCTCCCACCTATGGCAATATTGTCCACTCTAGGAAATTGGCTGCCCGTACAACTAGTCCCCTCACAGTTTTGTTCTTCCCTAGTTTCCCGGGAAAAAGGCCTTACTGTAAGGAGAGTCACACACCACTCTTATCAATAGCCCAACAACTTTTTCCTTAGCGATGTGGCATTAACTCTCTGTCTCTCAGCCATCTCCCATCTACAGGGTACCTAGGCCCCCACATCTTCCCTCCTTAGGGAGCATGCGTCCCCATGTGTTAACTACAAAACCAGGTGCATGCGTGTGGCCAGCCGCACACAGGGTTAGGGGTTGGCTCTGATACCATCTATAACACCCTAGTGGCTCCCACCTACAATAATATTGTCCACTATAGGAAACTGGCTGGCCATACAACCAGCTCCCTCACGATTTTGTTCTTCCCTAGTTTCTCGGGGAAAGGCCTTGTTGTAAGGAGAGTCACACACCACTCTTATCAATAACCCAGCAACTTTTTCCTTAGTAATGTGGGATTAACTTTCTGTCCCGTAGCCATCTCCCATCTACGGGGTACCTAGGCCTTCACATTGATGTAACATCCCTAATTATTAAACTTGAATTTAAGTAAATTTTTGAATTATCTTAAATTGGGAAGAAAAGAGAATATTGAAATTTCTAATTTTTGGAGTTTTATAAATGAAAGTTTTATTGACATCAAATCAAGCGAAGTGACATCCATATTTGGATTGGGCTGGAAAAAATGATTGAAACGACACTAAGTTTGCTGAAATCTGAGTTTGGATGAATAAATGGTGATTTTTCTTGCGAAGGGCATTTTTGTAATTTCATTAATGGGCCCTGCCTATAGAAATCTTTGTCTGATGCTAATAAGGTGTTTGTGAAACACCATGAGTGGGAATTAGGCGTGTTAACTTGGATGGTGTGGGTGTAATGATGGAAAGACACCATTACAAAGTGTTTAATATATAAAATAAAGAAAAAAGATTAAAGTAAATATGGGAGGGGACCAAATTGATATTGGCACCCCCACCCCACCTCATTTCAAATGGAAATAAACTTTATGTCTATTCCTAAGCCCTACCCAATGAGAAATGATGGAAAGAAAGAAAAAAGAGAGAGAGAGAGAGAGAGAGAGAGAGAGAGAGAGAGAGAGAGAGAGAGAGAGAGAGATGATGGGGAGGAGAAACCTGACGCTGGGAGAGAAGAAGGAGAAGGAGAAGGAGGAGAAGGGAGAAAGAGGGAGAGAAATAGAAGGAGAGGAGAGGAAAATGTGTGCTAGAGCCAAAAAATCAGAATTTTTGTCAATGGAAGAGGGATCCACGATCACTGGTGAAAATTGAGTTGCCGGTCACAACCATGGTTCTGATCAGAGATCCAACCCTTCGATCTAATCTTCACGACCCAAGGAGTAAAACCCCTTTGGTCTCAACTCCATCGAAGGAGAAACGACACTAGATTGGAGGGGAAAAGCCATGTGAGTGGATTGTTTTGGGAAAAACCCACCAGCCCATCTTCTCTGGCTACGTTTGGAGGTTGTGGAGTATCCATAAAGGTTGGCCCTCACCCGAATACTCCATTGTTTTCGTCAATTCATTTGTAGAGTAGGAAAATTTAGCATTTCAACAATAAGGTAGAAAATCTGATCCTAATGGCCAAATCAAACCCTAAAGCATGTCTCTAATTAGAGGACACAGTCGTTGGTGGCCCGATCACCTTATCTGAGCTCCAATCTTTCATCTAGAACTCGGACAGGGATGATTCGAGTCATGGATCAACCTGTGAAGGGGATCCATGTGTCAATCTTGTTCCTAATAAGTGGGCAGAGGTTGCTAGGGCCGTTGGTCAACTTGTATGAGGTTCTGACCATCTAATCAGAGCTTAGACAGTAGTGATCGGAACCCTAAATTCATGGTAAAACCTCATCTTGAAGATGATCTTTCACCTATTTTGATGATCAATGACTGATCAGAGATGCAGTCACTCCATTAACACTCTGATCATCGATCTGTGCCTTATAAAGATCAATTGATCATCTCCACTGAATGATAATCATTGAATCCTTTGTAAATTATGAATTTGACCCTTTTTACATGAATGTTAACTTTCAGATCATGTGAAAAAGGTGGATCTGATTACCTTCAATGAACTAGAATAGTCGGATCATCTGTAAAAGATAGATCCAACTATTCTTAGTAAGTATTAACTACGTGATCATCTGTAAAAGGTATATTCAACTACTGTTAAAGCATGTTTAGGTCCTTAAACAAATTTTAATAGATAGATGATTCGCAAAAGGAAAATCTGATCATTTATCTTATGCTGTTATACCTAATTAGATTGTTAACCATTGGGTCCCTGAGATCTCATGCTACTTTAAACTGATGATCCTGATCAGTAGAAATTATGCTTGTATGATTCTCATCTAGTACCTAGATGTAATAAGTTATGCCTAATCTGACATTTATAATTATTGATTATCAGCTAGAAACATAGTTTGACTGCTTCCATTCTTTGGATAAATGATTTTAGATAATGATTTGATCATATCTCCATGTATGACATAGGAACAGTAACCATAAAATAGTGGAATAAGCAAATATGACCTTTAGATGATAAATTGATTAAAATGATTAATCATGGATCAATGAGAGATCCTAAGTCTAATAGTTTTATGACTTTGAGATGGTCTAAACTATTAGACCAAAAGATGAGTAAAAATATAAGTTATAAATTTAAAATAGTAACTAATGTTATAAACATCAACGTTATGCGTAGCATGGATTGACATGCAAGTTGATTTACGATGGAGAGTGGACCATAAAAGCTATGGAAAAGGATAAATCGTCATAAGAGGTAGGTGATCTGATACTGCTAAGTTTCAAATGATCTTTAAAATGAGAAAATGATTTGAGAACTATTTCCATTTTAGAATGTTTTGGAATTATTATACCGATGACATGATGCATATATATATATATATATATGTAATGTGAGTGTATATGATGTCCTTATATATTCTTGATTCATCTTATGTTTCTTATATGATATTCTTACAACTGAAGCATGTAAATTGATATATGATTTTAAATTCATGCTGCATGCCTAATTTGGAAAGAATCATGAATTATTCAAGTCAAAGTATTCAAATACTTAATTTACTTATGAGACATGAGAAAATAGTGATTTGTATATGCATGAATTCCTTATTTTGGGAAGAAAGCTTTAAAATGCATAGTTTCGTATAAGATATTTCATGTCATATGATACAGTATTGAGATATACGATTGTGAAAATGACCTAGAGTGGTTATTGAGCTATACTTTGAAAATAATAATGGAGATATATAGTTTTTCATAAAGTATGCATACTATTTTATATGATTTGAAAAGTATGATGTGATCTTTTAGTGGAGATTACCCTACAAGGTCAATTCGCTTGCATGTGTTGCAAAGGGACCACAGGTTAGTTCGCTTGCATGTGTTGCAAAGGGACCTTAGGTTAATCTGCCTTCATGTGTTGCAAAGGGACACTAGGTCAGTCTACTTATATGTGTTGCAAAGAGACACCAGGTTAGTCCACCTGCATGTTTTGCAAAAGGACATTTGGTGCCTTATGAGGTTAGTTCACCTGCATGTGTTATAAAGGGACACTAGGTTAGTCACCTACATGTGTTGCAAAGGGACATTTGGTGATTTACCCTATATGGTTAGTCTGCCTGCAAGTGTTGCAAAAGGACATTTGGTGATTTTCCCTATGTGGTTAGTCTGCTCGTATGTGTTGCGAAGGGACATGATTAGTCTGCCTGCATGTGTTGCAAAAGGACACTTGGTGATTTGCCCTACATGGTTGGTCTACCTGACATGTGTTGTCAAAAGACCTTTTGTTGTTTTACTATGGATGATATGTTTTTACATGATGAGTTGGTCATTTAAAATTATACTGCATATAGTGGTTTAAAATGGCTGTCATGTAGTTTAACTAAATCTTACTTTGAATTTTAAAGTAATGATATGATATTTGATTGGCAAAAAATAATTTTCAATAAAGATCGATCTTGCAAAGAAAATGTCTTTTGTATTTAAAAAGTCTTATAAAAACCCAAGTCATTACAGTTGGTATGAGAACCCAAGTTCATGTCATTCATAGCCAAATGCAAATTAATAATCACAAATAGTCAACAGAGTTAAGAGAAATTTAGGTTATGGTGTAAGTAATTAGGGAAAATACTTTTATAGGGTTAGTGTAACTTGAAAGTAGATGTCACTTTAAAAATAACTAGAGTATAAGTACTCAGTTAGAGTTGTGTACAAGTAGAATTGTAGAAATGCCACGTAAGTGGAGTAAGCATATGAGCCCTATGAATAAGAATAATCATATGACAACTTCCTTGAGCAAGGAGCTTCATCAATTGAAATAGTGTAGAAATTCATGCAACACGTAAGCCAATTTTTCCATAATCAGCCATGGATAGAAATAACTACTAGAACAGAGACATCTAATAAAGTTGATGAAAGAGCAGAAACTCAATTGGAAAGATTCAAGAAGTTGACTCCATCATTCTCTGGAGAGGATGAATCCTACTCAACAAAGAAATGAAATTTTGAAGTAGGTAAGGTCATGAAAGCAATGAAAATTTTAGAGAACAAAAAAGTAGTAATGGCTACTTTTATCTGAACAAGAGAAGTGGCCTTTTGGTGGGAAATGACTAAATGAGTAAGTTTTGAAGGAAAAGATGTCATTTCTTAGCAAGAATTTAAAGTTGTCTTTTATGAAAAGTATTTTCCAAGACATATGAGAAAAGAAAAAGAGAGGGAATTTATGAATTTGGAGTAAGGAAATTTTACAATAACACAATATGAGAACATATTCACTTGTCTTCATAGATTTGCACCCATAGCATGTATCACAGAGGCTAGGGCTGCAGAGAAATTTTTTGATGGATTGAACCTTAGTTTGAGAAATAGAGTTTTAGCCTGATACTATGGGAAAGGCAATAGAGCTGGCTTCTCTTTTTGAGAAGGATTATCAAAGGACATTGGGAGACCGATAGAAGTGGGAAAAGGATGCCAGCACAAGTGGGCATGCCAAAAGAGGAAAATGACTAATACAATCTTCAAGTCCCCATTCTCAACCGGAGTGGCCATTTGACCACAAGAATAAATCACTAGCATATAAAACATGTCCACGATGAAGGAACTATCATACATGCAAACATTGCAGTAGCATCAGGTGCTACATTTGTTGAGAGATGGGACACATCACCATGCACTGTCCAAAGAAAGAGAAAGAAGAAGAACCTCAAAAGGATCATATGATTGAAAGCAAAGGTCGTATACTTGATATCACCTCAGGACAAATAGGGACATCAAATATAGAGGTAGAAGGTACACTTCAAATACATATAACATACCTATTAAGATATCATTTGATACTAATTCTAAGCTTTCTTATATATCATGTGAGTTTGCCTATGGTATGGATAGTATATGTGTAATTTAGTATCCTATATAGAATTCTGACATGGTTAGGTGAACCAAATTACATATAGACATTTATTACTAATTTTGGTTACTAATGGAGAGATGAATAGAGGCCAATTCAATCTTTTTGAAACATTTTGGAGACTTCCTTATTATTTCAAGAATGGATTGGTTAATTATATAGTTAATGATCACAATGAAGTCATAAGAGTTTCTTTTGACGATATAGTGAACTAATGATGTATTTTTGATTAAGTTAAGACTTCATTAAGAATGCATGTTATCTTTGTTGAGAAGATTGATAGATGCTTTACTGGGGAATGTGATTGTACTCATTAAAGTGGAAATTTTGTAGTCTATGACAATTCCTTGAGAAAAGGATTGGGAATCACATCTACACAATCGTGTTCATAAAAAGCAGAAGTTACTACAGGAAAATGGAGTACAAGTCATGGGAAACTAATAGCTAGAAATCTACATGTGAAAAAAAGAAGAAGAAACTTTCATCATTGACATAAAGAGATGATAGTTGAAATTATTGAACTTTATTTATCAATTTTGGAATTCCTTGATGTGAACTGAGATGAAATATGATAGCATGAATTTAATTAGGAGTTAACTACTTTTGGAACTTTTATCAACATGGAGAAGATTATTCAAAAGGTGTGAAGTAAGTTATACTACCCATGGGTGATGGATGATTGTTATGATCCGACCTTAAAGATTGGAGACATTATTAATTAGACAGAAATTACATAATAATATTGATGGGTTAGCATTATTCTTTAGTAAAGCAAATGAAAAGTTATGCTAATAAGCAGCGTAAGTGTTTAGGGTTTGAAGTTTAAAAAAATATGAATGTTAAGGAGTTAGGAGAACTTACATTTAAGATAAGATGATACATTTATAGTTGTTTGGAAGATAACATGAAAAGAATTTTGAGGACAAAATTCCTCTAAGGGGGAAAGGATGTAACATCCCTAATTTTTAAATGTGAATTTAAGTAAAATTTTAAATTATCTTAAATTGGAAAGAAAAGACAATATTGAAATTTCTAATTTTTGGAGTTTTATAAGTGAAAGTTTTATTGACATCAAATCAAGCGAAGAGACATCCATATTTGGATTGTGCTGGAAAAATGATTGAAACGACACTAAGTTTGATGAAATTCGAATTTAGATGAATAAATGTTGATTTTTCTCATGAAGGGCATTTTTGTAACTTCATTAATGGACCCCACCTATAGAAATCTGCGTCCGATGCTAACAAGGTGTTTGGGAAACACCATGAGTTGGAATTAGGTGTATTGACTAGGATGGTGTGGGTGTAATGATGGAAAGACATCATTGCAAAGTGTTTAATATATAAAAGAAAAAAAAAGGATTAAAGTAAATATGGGAGGGGGCCAAATTGATATTGGCACTCCCACCCCACCTCATTTCAAATGGAAATAGACTTTACGTCTATTCCCGAGCCCTACCCAACGAGAAACGACGGAAAGAAAGAGAAGAAAAAAAGAGAGAGAGGGAAAGGCGCTGGGGAGGAGAAACCTGATGCTCGGAGAGAAGGAGGAGAAGGCAGAAAGAGGGAGAGAGAGAAAGAGAAAGAGAGGAGAGGAGAGAGTGTGCTAGAGCCAAAACATTTGGGTTTTTGTTGGTGGAAGAGGGATCCTCGATAACTGGTGAAAACTGAGTCGCCAGTGACAATCGTGCTTCCAATCAGAGATCCAACCCTTCAATCTACTCTTCACAACCCAAGGAGCAAAACCCCTTTGGTCTCAGCACCATCAAAGGAGAAAAGACACTGGATTAGAGGGGGAAAAGCCATGTGCATGGACTGTTGCCGAAAAAACCCACCAACCTGTCTTCTTCGACTACCTTTGGAGGTTTTGGAGCATCCATAAAGGTTGGCCATCACCAAATACTCCATTGTTTTCATTCAATTCATTTATAGAGTAGAAAAATCTAGTTGTTTTACTGTAAGGTGGAAAATCCGACCCTAATGGCCAAATCAAACCCTAAAGCACATCCCTAATCAGAGGACACGGTCGTTGGTGGCCCTGATCACCTTGTTTGAGCTCCAATCTTTCATCTGGAACTCAGACAGGGATGATCTGAGCCATGGATCAACCCTTGTAGGGGATCCATGTGTCAATCTTGTTCCTAATAAGTGGGTAGAGATTGCCAGGGCCGTTGATCAACCTATCTAAGGTTTTGACCCTCTGATCAGAGCTCAAACAGTAGTGATCCAATGTGACGACCTGGGTTTTTAGGATGTAGTTCTTATAATAAATAGTGAGATCAATCTCTATTTTAAAATAATTTATGCAAAAGAATGCAGAGAAATTTTTCCTTTTTAAGTAAAATTTTTGCGTAAAAATCTTGAGTGTCATTAACAAATCATGATGAACGAATAATGCATAAGGCCATGACACGTTTTAGCAAAATATATAAATGAATAACTACTAATCTCAAGATTGTTAATCACAGCCCAAGTCACAAATAAGCACTTATAACCACGTTTACATCAAATACAAAAAGGGTTACTATGAACCTTACCCGTGCTTTCTTGATTGTAGCCCTAACGCTCTTTGATGTCTCTTCTAAGTATACTTTGTTTGATCTGGAAAAAATGATGGATTGGGTTGAGTATTTCATCACACTCAGTAGGTAACTTGATACTACCCTTTTGAAACCACAGCTTGTAACATACAAAATGAAAAGAGCTTGCATGTAAAACATCAGTAATGCCTGTTTTTAATAAATATGCATATTTCTGCATAAAATGTAAGCAATGCCAACCATGAATTTCTTTACTACACTTCAATATGCAACAATATAGATATGACTAAATTCAAAAGAGTCAAATCAATTAGAAATCAATAGATCTAAGTCATGAGATCTCAACAACAAGTTCAAATATAATGATCATGAAATGCTTAAAATAGTCCTTATCATAGGCAAACAATAGCATCACAAAATAACATGCACACAGTCTCAAGCTGACTAGTCACGAGTACTCGTTTATGACCATCTCAATGCTACATGCATATCAATACAATTGAAATCATAGGGCCCACTATGCTCATGACCAGAACACCTCTGAATCATCTGTCTCTGGTATCTAGAGACTAGTCCACCATAGCCTCCACGGCGACTATGGATATGTCCCCAAAAGGGTGCTGTGACACCTCTAGTAGTCGTCCTTATTTACCACAACAATCAGGGAAGGGACAATGCCATTTTTGGTAGCGATACCATCCACCTTTTTGGTGGTAGAGGCTGGGAGGCCAACCCTATACATCATAACCTCTTAGCATAGTGCCCACTAGGCTCTATAGCCCAAAAAAGCATATATAGATAAATCCAAATCTCAATCATAGAAATAATGCAATTTATGCATTTGTTCTCAAAACATGTGAGCAATGCACAAAATCTGCTCATGCTAGTATCGTATTCAATGCCATAAATCCACAGCTCATATAAAATAATGTATCCCCAAAAGCATACTCAATACAATGACAGATGCAAGTGCATCAAGGGCATAAATCATGAAGACAAGTTTGCATGCGCATATAAGAACAACATGTCTCAAAAAACATACTACATACAGCAATAGAAGCAAGTAAATCACTTAGAGTTTGGGATGCATTTGAAGAACTGAGTAGTATTAGACTACCTACCTCAATGTCTCTGGGGTGTGTTTCTCTTCAATTTGAGCTCTAGATCGCCTTTGGAAATCTTTGGTATTATTTGGAAAATAAAAGTCCAAGTATTATTTCCTACTTTACAGATCAACGGCTAGAGCTATACTAGACATTATAGATCTCTAATTTATTATTTTCCATGTTGAATCTCACTTATAATCGTTTGACCTTGGAGTAATAATGTCCTAAGGCATCTAATTGATCAATTAATGAGCTCCGATCATAGTTGATCTCGTAGATCCATGAAATCTCTATGAGTTTTATGCTATAATTGTCCTAAATAGTCTCTTGATCCTAAATGTTATTGTGTAATTAGGTTCATGTCATAATTACGAACTCAACGATCCTTTCGGATCGTTGATCAGAGTTATATAGCCTCCTTAATTGTAGTTTTTGTATCGCATCTTAATGGCAGAACCAGATTTGTTTATTAAGGCCCGTGCATCATGGTTCCCAAGACGCGTGCGCGTCTTGGTCGAACAGGGACCACGTTCGCATGCAGGGCGTATGCTTGAGCGGCGTTATAGTGTCTCAAACAGTGTCATGTAGACACGTCTTCGGTGCAACGCACTGCGTCTTAGCTCCCAAGACTCTTCGTGCATCTCGATCGTGCTGGGACTCTTCCCGCATGTTGTGCGCATGCGACAACTGCCCTAGGGAGTACATATTGGGCGAGCATCACACGCACGTCCTTGGGACGTCACACGTAACGTCCCTAGAATGTCACGCGTAGCCTGCGTCGTCTATGATGGGTCTTGTTCTTGACCCGTCTTCATCCTGCAATTTCTAGCTAAAGAACTACCATATTCAGTCGGGATTAGGGGGAAAGGGAGAGGAAAGAGAGAGGAGTGGGGTGGGGAGAGAATCATACCTGAAAAATTCTCCTTGTCACCCTATCAGAGGCTTCAAACGGGGCTGCAATCCTTGTTGCCAAATCTAGTTTTGGGACCGTTTGGCATGGAGAAAACTTGATCTAGGAAGAGGGGATGGAGGGTTTTTATAGCAGAGGGAAGGCAATGCTGCCCAATGGTGGTGCTGCCATTTTTTTTGGCGCCGCACTGCAAGAGCAGTGCAGCACTACAACTGGATGGCAAAGGCGGTGGACTGGTCAGTGGGGAAGAAGAGGGGTGTTGTTATCAAAACAACCCCCTGTGTTTTCGAGCCATTCGCACTTAAATACATTTTACAAAAATACCCTCAATCTTCAAAAGCCCATAACTTTGTCATATGAACTCTGTTTTTGCCGTTATTTGAGGTGTTGGATTCCATTTCGAGTGTAGAATCTAATAGTACTAATTTTTCTCACAGACTCCTATGTTTCATATTTTTAATTGAAATTAAACATCTAACCCTCTAGTTATATCATTAAACATATATCAAATTTCAAAATAAACACTTTATTGATCGTGGTCATATAAGTGATACAAAATATCTTCAAAATTTTGAGGCAATACATCCAAACCCTAAATTTATGGTAAAACCTCAACTTGAAGATGATCTTTCACCTATTGTGATGATCAACGACTAATCAGAGATGCAGTCACTCTATTAACACTCTAATCATCGATCTGTGCCTTATAAAGATCAATGATCATCTCCACTAAATGATAATCACTGAATCCTTTGTAAATGATGAATTTGACCCTATTTACATGAATGTTAGCTTTCAAATCATGTGAAAAAGGGGGATTTGATCACCTTCAATGAACGAGAATAGTCAGATCATGTGTAAAAGATAGATCCGACCGTTCTTAGTAAGTATTAGCTACCAGATCATCTGTAAAAGGTATATTCAACGATTTTCAAAGCATGTTTAGGTCCTTAAATAAATTATAATAGACAGATGATTCGCAAAAGGAAAATCTGATCATTTATCTTCTACTGTTATATTAAATTAGATTGTTAACCATTGGATCCCTAAAATCTCATGCTACTTTAAATTGATGATCCTGATCAATAGAAATTATGCTTGTGTGATTCTTATAGTGATGGGATGATGTGTAGTCTCATCCAGTACAGAGATGTAATAAGTCATGCCTAATCTGACATTTATAATTATTGATTATCAGCTGGAAACATAGTTTGACTGCTTCCATTGGTTGGATAAATGATTTCAGATAATGATTTGATCATATCTCCATGTATGACATAGGAAGAGTAAGTGTAAAATAGTGGAATAGGCAAATATGACCTTTAGATGATAAATTGATTAAAATGATTAATCAGGGATCAATGAGAGATCCTAAGTCTAACAGTTTTATGACTTTGAGATGGTCTAAACTATTAGACCAAAAGATGAGTAAAAATATAAGTTATGGATTTAAAATAGTAAGTCATGTTATAAACATCAACGTTATGCGCAACATAGATTGATCGCAAGTTGATTTACGATGGAGAATGGACCATAAAAGCCATGGAAAAGAATAAATCGTCATAAGAGGTAGTTGATTTGATACTACCAAGTTTCAAATGATCTTTAAAATGAGAAAATGATTTGAGAACTATTTCCAATTTAGAATATTTTGGAATTATTATACCAATGACATGATTTATATATATATATATATATGTAATGTGAGTGTATATGATGTTCTTATATATTCCTGATTCATCTTATGTTTCTTATATGATATTCTTACAACTGAAGCATGTAAATTGATATTTGGTTTTAAATTCATGTTGCATGCCTAATTTGGAAAGAATCATGAATTATTCAAGCCAAAGTATTCAAATACTGAATTTACTTATAAGACATGAGAAAATAGTGATTTGTATATGCATGAATTCCTTATTTTGGGAAGAAAGCTTTAAAATGCATATTTTCGTACAAGATATTGCATGTCATATGATACGATTTTGAGATATACAATTATGAAAATGACCTAGAGTGATTATTGAGCTATACTTTGAAAAGAATATTGGGTTATCTACTGAGTGTGTTGTATACTCATCCTACTATTTTTACTACAGGTTAGTTTGAAAAGGATGAACAAGGAGATTATGTTCTTGAAGACCACTTGTTGCTCTAAGGGGATAAGAAGAAGGTAATTTAGAGTTTCATTAGGAAACTAAGTTTCGTTGACTATTAAATAATCATTTGATATTGTATGTGATTTAATTGTAATTGGGTTGTGACTAATAAGTCCTGGTGCATGCATGTCATAAGTTATTTGAAAACGAGACAGAGTCTCCATTTGTGTTTTAAATATAAACAAATGTTTATCAGGTACTTTGTAATGACATGTGTTAAATGTCTATTGTTTGAAAAATAGAGGAAACTCTGCCAAATTTTCAATAGAAATGAGCGCTCATTTTATCGAGAATCCTTGTTTTGAGAAAAGAAAAATGACATCGAGGTTTTCAAAGTGAATTTAAAAGAAAAGATTCTTTCGTTGTTATTTGATTTTCCAGAAATTATTTTCATTAAAGATCGATTCTCTAAGTAAATGTCTTATAAAAACCTAGGTCATTACATGTAGGAATGGTAATGTTACCATGCATTTTTTATTGTATATGTTCCGGATTTTCTGTTTCTCCAATGCTCGTAAATGCTTGCAATTGTTCATTTTAGACAGAGTGCATAGAGTCTAAGAAGTTCCATGTTTTAGATTTAGATGTTTCATTCAAAAAGGCATGGATATTGTTGTTGTAATTATGCTTATTGTCAAACACGTTCAAATCATAACATTACCATCTGTTTCTTATTACATATATTCCTAATTTTATTCTTTTTTAATGCTAGTAAATGCTTGAAATTGATCATTCTAGATAGACTACATTAAGACTAAGAAGACCCATTTCTTAGATTTTGAAGTTTCATTCAAAAAGGCATGCAAATTGTTGCTTGAAGTATGTGTTTCAATGGTCACATTACCAAGCATTTTTTGTTATATATGTTACTAATTTTGTACTTCTTTAATGCTTTCAAATGCTTAAAAGTGATCATTCTATCTGAAATACATTGAGTCTAAGAAGGGGCAAAATTTTTATTTTGAAGTTCCACTCAAAAAGGTATGCAAATTGTTGCTCGAATTTGCATTTGATTAGTAACTTTACCTTGTATTTTTTACTATATATGTTCTTGATTTTCTGCATCATTAATGGTTGTAAATGTTGAAATTGACCATTCTAGATAAATTGAGTTTAAGAAGACCCATGTTTTAGATTTTGAAGACTCATTCAATAATGCATGCAAATTGTTGCTTGAGGTATGTGTTTGAATGGTAACATTACCATGCATTTTTTACTATACATGTTCCTGATTTTCAGCTCCTTTAATGCTTGTAAATTCTTGAAATTTATCATTTTAGATAAAATGCATTGAGTCTCAGAAGACCCTTGTTTTAGATTTTGAAGTTTCATTCAAAAAGGCATGCAAATTATTGCTTGAAGCATGCTTATTGTAATACGCATTTGAATGGTAATGCTACACATTTTTTACTATATATGTTCCTAATTTTATGATTCTTAAATTCTTTTAAATGAAAAAAATTTATCATTTTAGAAAGAATACATTGAGTTTAAGAAGACCCACATTTTAGATTTTGATGTTTAATTGAAAAAGGAATGCAAATTTTTGCTTGAATATGCATTTGAATGGTAGCATTACCATGCATTTTTTACTATACATGTTCCTAATTTTTTGCTTCTTAAATGCTTGAAATTTATGTTTTTAGATAGAATATGTTGATACTAAGAAGTCCCATGTTTTTTTTTTTGAAGTTTCATTCAAAAAGGCATGCAAATTATTGCTTGAAATAAGCTTGTTGTAATACGAGTTTGAATGGTAATGTTACCATGCATTTTTGACTTATATGTTCTTGATTCTCAGCTTCTTCAATGCTTGAAATTGATCATTATAGAAAGAATGCACAGAGATTAAGAAGTCCCATGTTTTTTATTTTGATGTTTCTTTTAGAAAGGCTTGCGAATTGTTGCTTGAAATATGTTTATTCTAATACATGTTCAAATGGGAACATTACCATGCATTTTTTACTGTATATGTTTCTAATTTTCGTCTTTTTTAATGCTTGTAAATGCTTGAAATTGATCATTCCAGATATAATGAATTTAAAATAAGAAGACCCATGTTTTAGAGTTTGAAGTTTCATTAAAAAAGGCATGCTAATTGTTGCTTGAAGTATGCATTTGATTGGTTACATTGCCATGCCTTTTTTACTATATATGTTCCTTATTTTCTTATTCCTTAATGCTTGAAATTGATCATTCTAGATAGGATAGATTGAGCCTAGAAAGACCCATGTTTTAGATTTTGAAGTTTCATTCAAAAAGGCATCCAAATTGTTACTTAAAGTATGCATTTTAATGGTAACATTACCATATATTTTTTGCTATATATGTTCCTGATTTTTTTCTTCGTTGATGTTTGTAAATACTTGAAATTGATCATTCTAGATAAAATGCACTGATTTTAAGAAGACCCAAGTTTTAGATTTTAAAGTTTCATTCAAAAAGGCTTGTAAATTGTTGCTTCAATATGTTTTTGAATGGTAACATTATTGTGCATTTTTTACTGCATATTTTCCTAATTTTCTAGTTCTTTAATCTTGTTAATGCTCTAAATTTATAATTTTATAAATACATTGATTTTAAGAAGATCAATATTTAGATTTTGACGTTTCATTCAAAAAGGTATGCAAATTGTTGCTTGAATTAGCATTTAATTGGTAACAATGGCATGCATTTTTTACTATATATGGTCCTGATTTTTTGCTTCTTTAATGCTTATAAATGCTTGAAATTGATCATTCTAGAAAGAATGCATAGAATCTAACAAGACCCATGTTTTAGATTTTGATGTTTGATTCATAAAGGCATGCAAATTGTGGCTTGAAATATACTTATTGTAGTACACGTTCGAATGGAAACATTACCATGAGTTTTTTATTGTATATGTTCCTGATTTTTTTTTTTAATGCTTGTAAATTCTTGAAATTGATAATTCTAAGTAGAATACTTTGAGATTAATCAGAGCCATGTTTTAGAGTTTGAAGTTTCATTCAAGGCATGCAATTTGTTGCTTGAAGTATGTGTTTGAATGGTAACAATACCATGCATTTTTTACTATATATGTTCTAATTTTCTTCTTCTCTAAGGCTTGTAAATGTTTGAAATTGAAAATTCTAGCTAGAATACATTGAGTCTAACAAGACCCAAATTTTAAATTTTGAAGTTTCATTAAAAAAAGGCATGCAAATTGTTGCTTAAAGTATGCATTTGAATGGTAACATTACCATGCATTTTTTGCTACATATGTTCCTTATTTTCTACTTCTTTGGTGCCTGTAAATGCTGAAAATTCATCATTCTAGACAAAATATATTGAGTCTAAGGAGACCCAAGTTTTAGATTTTGAAGTTTCATTGAAAAAGGCATGCAAATTGTTGCTTAAATATGCATTTGAATGGTAACATCACTGTGTATTTTTTACTGTATATGTTCTTGATTTTCTGGTCCTTTAATTCTTGAAATTTATCATTCTATATGTAATACATTGAGTATAAGAATACCAGCATTTTATATTTTGATGTTTCATTCAAAAAGCTATGCAAATTGTTGCTTAAATTTGCGTTGATTGGTAACATTACCATGCATTTTTTACTATATATGTTCCTGATTTTTTCCTTCTTTAATGTTGTAAATGTTTGAAATTAACCATTCAGCATAGAATACATTGTGTCTAAGAAGATCCATATTTTAGATTTTGAAGGTTCATTCAAAAAGCCACACAAATTGTTGCTTAAAATATGCATGATGTAATAAGCGTTAGAATGTTACGATTACCATGCATTTTGATTATATATGTTCATGATTTTTGCCTTCTTTAATACTTGTAAATGTTAGAAATTGATCATGCTAGATAGAATACATTGAACCTAAGAAGGCCAATGTTTTGGATTTTGAAGTCTCCATAAAAAATGCATGCAAATTGTTGCATGAAGTATGTGTTTGAATGGTAACATTATCATGCATTTTTTACTATATATGTTCCTCATTTTATACTTCTTTAATGATTTTAAAATCTTGAAGTTGATCATTCTATATAAAATACATTGAGTCTAAGAAGACCCATGTTTTAGATTTTGAAGTTTCATTAAAAAGGCATTCAAATTTTTGTTTGGATATATGTTGGAATGGTAACATTACCATGTGTTTTTTACTATATATGTTCATGATTTTTTTTCTTTTTGAATGCTTGGAATTGACCATTAGTACAGAATGCTTTGTGTTTAATAAGACCCACATTTTAGATTTTGAAGTTTCATTCAAAAAGGCAGGCAAATTGTTGCTTGAAATATGCCTGATGTAATATGCATTAGAATGGTAAGATTGCACTGCACTTTGACCATATATTTTCATGATTTTGTCCTTCTTTAATGCTTGTAAATGCTAGAAATTCATCATTCTAGATAGAATATATTGAACATAAGAACTCCCATGTTTTGGATTTTGAAGTCAAATTAAAAAATGCATGCAAATTGTTGCTTGAAGCATATGTTTGAATGGTAACATTACCATGAATTTTTTACTATATATGTTTATGATTTTATGCTTCTTTAATGATTTTAAAAGCTTTAAATTGATCATTCTAGATCAAATATATTGAGTATAAGAAGTCCCATGTTTTATATTTTGAAGTTTCATTGAAAAAGGCATGCAAATTGTTGCTTGGATATGCTTTGGAGTTGTAACATTACCTTGCGTATTTTACTATATATGTTCCTGATTTTTTTTCTTTCTTAATTCTTGTAAATGCTTGAAATTGATAATTCTAAATAGATTTCCGTGGGTCAAAGAAGACCCATGTTTTAGATTTTGAATTTTTATTCTAAAAGGCATGCAAAATGTTTCCTGAATAGGCTTTTGCATAGCAACATTACCAATCGTTTTTTACTATATATATGTTCCTTATTTGCAGCTTCTTTAATGCTCAAAATTAATCATTCAAGATACAATACATTGAGTATAAGAATTCCCATGTTTTAAATTTTGATGTTTCGTTCAAAAACGCATGCAAATTGTTGCTTGAATTATGATCATTGTAATATGCGTTTGAATGGTAACATTGCCATGCGTTTTTTACTATATATGTTCCCAATTTTATGCATCTTTAATGCTTTTAAATTCTTGAAATTGATCATTCTAGATAAAATACAATGAGTCTACGAAGGCCCATGCTTTAGATTTTGTAGGTTCATTAAAAAAGGCAAGCAAATTGTTGCTTGAAATATGTTTGATGTAATGCGCGTTTGAATGGTAAGATTACCATGCATTTTGACTATATATGTTTTTGATTTTATTCTTCTTTAATTCTTTTAAATAATTGAAATTGATCATTCTAGATAGAGTACATTGAGTCTAAGAAGACCCATGTTTTAGATTTTGAAGTTTCATTCAAAAAAGAATTTAAATTGTTGCTTTAATATGTGTTTGAATGCTAATAATACCATGCATTTTTTACTTATATGTTCCTAATTTTAAGCATCTTTAATGCTGGAAATTGGTCGTTCTAGATAGAATATATTGAATCTGAGAAGACTATTGTAATACATGTTTGAAAGGTAACCTTACCATGCATTTTTTACTATATATGTTTTTGATTTTCTGCTTCTTTAATGCTTGTAAATCATGAAAATTTATCATTTTAGACTGAATACATTGAGTTTAAGAAGGCCCACGTTTGAGATTTTGACATTTACTTGATAAAGGTATGCAGATTGTTACTTGAATATGCATTTAAATGGTAACATTACCATGCATTTTTTACAATATATGATCCTGATTTTCTGCTTCTTTAATACTTGCAAATGCTTGAAATTGATCTATCTAGATAGAATACATTAAGACTAAGAAGACCCCTATTTTAGATTTTGATGTTTCATTCAAAAAGGCATAAAAATTGTTGCTTCAAATATGCTTGTTGTAATACGCTTTAAAATGGTAACGTTACTATGCATTTTTTACTATACATGTTCATGATTTTCTCCTTTCTTAATGCTTTTAAATGCTAGAAATTTATCATTCTAGATAGAATACATTGAACCTAAGAAGACCCATGTTTTGGATTTTGAAGTCAAATTCAAAAATGCACGCAAATTGTTGCTTGAAGTATATGTTTGAATGGTAACATTACCATGCATTTGTTACTATATCTGTTTATCATTTTATGCTTCTTTAATTCTTTTAAAAGCTTGAAATTTATCATTCTAGATCAAATATATTGAGTCTAAGAAGTCCCACATTTTAGATTTTGAAGTTCCATTAAAAAAGGCATGCAAATTGTTACTCGGATATGCTTTGGAGTGATAACAATACCATGTGTTTTTTACTATATATGCTCCCCTTTTTTTGTTTTTTTAATGCTTTTTAATACTTAAAATTGATCAGTCAAAATAGAGTTCCTTGAGTCTACGAAGACCCATGTTTTAGATTTTGAATTTTCATTCTAAAAGGCATGCAAATTGTTTCCTAAATAGGGCTTTGCATGGTAACATTACCATGCGTTTTTTTACTATATTTATTTTCCTTATTTACTGCTCCATTAATGCTCAAAATTAATCATTCTAGATATATTACATTGAGTATAAGAAGTCCCACGTTTTAGATTTTGATGTTTCATTCAAAAGGGCATGCAAATTGTTGCTTGAATTATGATTGTTGTAATATGCATTTGAAGGGTAACATTACCACGAGTTTTTTACTATATATGTTCCTGATTTTCAGCATCTTTAAAACATTGAGTCTAAGAAGACTGATGTTTTAGATTTTGAATTTTCATTCACAAAGGAATGCAAATTATTGCTTGAATAAGCGTTTGAATGGTAACAATACCATGCATTTTTTACTATATTTGTTTCCAATTTTCAGCTTTTTTAATGTTGGAAATTTATCATTCTAGATAGAATACATTGAATTTGAGAAGACCTAAGTTTTAGATTTTGATATTTCATTCAAAAAGGTGTGCAAATTGCTGTTAGAAGTATGCTTATTGTAATATACGTTTATAAGGTAACATTACCATGCATTTTTTTCTACGTATGTTTTTGATTTTTTGCTTCTTTAATGATTGTAAATCTTGAAAATTTATCATTCTACATAGAATACATTGAGTTAAATAAGGCCCATGTTTCAGATTTTGACATTTAATTGAAAAAGCTATGCAATTTGTTGCTTGAATATGCATTGGAATGGTAACATTATCATGCATTTTTTACTATATATGATCCTGATTTTCTACTTCTTTAATACTTGTAAATGCTTGAAATTGATCAATCTAGATAGAATACGCTAAGACTAAGAAGACCCATGTTTTAGATTTTGACGTTTCATTAAAAAAGGCATGTGAATTGTTGCTTCAAATATGCTTGTTGTAATACGCTTTAGAATGGTAGCCTTACCATGCATTTTTTATTATCTATGTTCCTGATTTTTTTTCTTCTTCAATGCTTCTTAATGCTTCAAATTGATCATTTCAGAAAGAATGCATTGAGTCTTAGAAGACCCATGTCATGGATTTTGAAGTCAATTTTAAAAATGCATGCAAATTGTTGCTTGAAGTATATGTTTGAATGGTAACATTACCATGCATTTTTTACTATATATGTTTATGATTGTATGCTTCTTTAATGCTTTTAAAAGCTTGAAATTGATCATTCTAGATCGAATATTGTCACGACCCGGGTTTTTATATGATGCAATTTTGATAAAAAGGCTAGATCTCTTGTTTTATAAGTATGAGATGCACGAAAATCTTTTTCTTTTGGAAAACAATCTTTCATAAAAACCTCGAGTGTCAAAACACATTCTCAAATTATTTAGCCATGGCAAAGTTTAAATCAATATTATTCCCAAAAAGTGTTAGTCACAGCCCCAGCTATTAGAGAGTAACTACAATCAAGTAACATTGAAAGATAAGGTAGGGGTTTACTTACTTGCACTTAGTCTGGGTGTCTTCCTAGCACAAGCGTTCCTTGCCCTTAAGTATTTACTTGGTGTCTAAAAAAATGTTGAGGATTGGGCGAGTATATACTATACTCAGTAGGAGCCTATCACTACTAGTTTTATAATGCATGAGATGTTTTAAAATCATATGCTCATTCAAAACATGTGTATGTTTGAATACTCAAGTGCAGCATCGATGTGAAAATCCATTG
Source organism: Warburgia ugandensis (assembly GCA_035236585.1). Lineage (NCBI taxonomy): Eukaryota > Viridiplantae > Streptophyta > Magnoliopsida > Canellales > Canellaceae > Warburgia > Warburgia ugandensis. The sequence goes on along the minus strand of CP141126.1, from coordinate 67,019,427 downwards.
TTAAACTAAAATACTAACGACTTAAAGGATCATATAATCCAAAATCGAAAGTATCATATACATATATATCATAACATCATGATATGCATAAGATGCTTCATGGAATCCAACTCATGGATCTCTAGTATGGTATGGTCGACCAACCTCATATCATGCCATATGCAATGCACATAAATCATCAAACCATAGGGTCCAAACTATGCCCACGACCTCGCCGCCGTGTGGTCCCCGGGTACCTGAGGACACAGCATCATAGCCTCCACGGGGCATATGACACATCGACCCAATGTCGTGACACCAGTGGTAGCCCCCTGTACCACATGCAGTCGACGTAGGGACATGCCCTTTTTTGGGCGTGGTACCCATTCCACCTAGTAGTGGTAGAGGCTGGGTGGCCAACCCAGACCCCTCAGCATAGCACCCACGGGCTTACTAGGCCAAATCACATAAGATCAAATAAGCCAAAACCTCTTTTCAAAACCTGTCCTCTTTGGGCCCCTCACAACTACTTGGCCCTTGGCACTCCAGTGTCTTTTGGCAACCCTCAAGGACATGCAATCTTTGCAAGTACTTAAATCATGCAATGTATGCACTTGTTTGCAAAACATATATGTGCATAATGTATATGCAATCATTTACAAAACTTGTCTATGTACAAAGCATTTATCACATGCATGCTGAATTAAGTCATGCTAAACAAGTCATATACTTAAAACATATATTCTTAAAACAATAATAGTTCTTTTAAAAGAATCTAATAGTGATAGAGCACCTACCTGACTAGGTTGCGCTAACCCTTTTGTCCTCGTACGCTCCTGAATATGATTTGGGGACTCAAGGTTAGTTTGGCCTATCTTTTATGGGTTTTTAGTGTAATTGATCTTATTACTTAGGCCTTAGGGGTCCATCCCTATGCCTATGGGTGTCCTAAGGTCCTAATTGGACCTTGGTATCCTTATTTTTCCAAAGGTCTAGCGGTCACGCGCCACCATCCTATTCTAAGGGTCATGCCCACCTTTGATTGGGACTTGATCAAGGATTTTATAGTTTGGATGTGTATGCATCGTCGACACGGACACAACACCTTTTGTGGCACCTCAATCAGAGCTCTAGATCTCAAGTTATAAGTGTTTTAGTGTCGTACGTACATAGGAGTCTTAAAAATAAAAAAATGAAATGCTAGGGCGCTGCGTGTCTGCGACGTATGCCCCGGCTTCCTTAAGGAATGAAAAAAACCTGCAGCGCTAGTGCACTACACATCTGCAGCATGCGCCTCAGCCGTCGCGTTTGCAGACACGCCGGGTTTTCCTGCCTCTCTCTCTTTTGCGGGCGCATCCTTAGACGCGCCCGTTTGGTTTTTCAAACGGAACGACGTGGGACGTTTTGACTGGAATGTCCTGCTCGTTGGGAAACTGAGGCATCCTCAGGACACCCTGGTTTGACCCTGTCGAACTAGTGTGGCCCAGGGGACGTCCCTGGGTCCTTGGTGAGTCTCCAGGGCTCCATTTTGCATGGTTTTTCATGCAAAGACTTAGGGAAATTGACCTTGGAACTATGGTGGAGATGGGTTTTGAGGGATGTTGGGTGTACCTGGCTTGTTTTTCCCTCTAGGTCACTGCTCCATGATGGGTTTTCTTCAACGTTTTGGGCTGCCATTAGAGGCGCCCAAGAGCTCTATTTATAGAGCTAAGAGAGGGTTCTGGAGGGGGCTCTCTCCACCTTTGAATGGCGGTGGAGAAACCTCCAGAATGGCGGTGATTTCTCCTCTAATCACCGCCGTTCTAGAACCCTCTAGAGGTTGAAGATGAAGGGATGCCCATATCAAAACGGGCCCCTGTGTTTTTGCAGGGTAAATTCGTTTTTTAATAAAATTACATTTTTGCCCTTGAACTTCAAAGGGCCATAACTTGCTCATTTTAACTCCGTTTTGGGTGATTTTGGTCTCGTTGGATTCCTTTTTCTGAGACAAATATAATGGAACCATTTTTAGGACCAAATTCTTGGGGTTCAGTCAAGGTAAATAGTGAAATGACTAAAATGCCCTTATCTTCAAAAACTAAACTTTTCATTGCTAAACTTGGAATTTCAATATTAAAAAATTGGAGTCATTACAAATATATTGAGTCTAAGAAGTCTCACATTTTAGATTTTGAAGTTTCATTGAAAAAGGCTTATAAATTGCTACTTAGATATGCTATAGAATGGTAATATTACCTTGTGTTTTCTACTATCTATGTTCCTTATTTTTTACTTTATTAATTCTTGGAAATGCTTGAAATTGATCATTCTAAATAGAATTCCATGAGTCTTAGAAGACCCATATTTTAGATTTTGAAGTTTCATTCAAAAAGGCATGCGAAATGTTTCCTAAATAGGCTTTTGAATGGCAACATTACCATGCATTTTTTACTAATATATGTTCCTTATTTACTGCTTCTTTAATGGTTGAAATTAATTGTTCTAGATACAATACATTGAGTATAAGAAGTCCTATGTTTTAGATTTTGATGTTTCGTTCAAAAAGCATGCAAATTGTTACTTGACTTATAATCGTTATAAGATGAGTTTGAATGGTAACATTACCATGCGTTTTTCACTCTATATGTTCCTGATTTTCTGCATCTTTATTGCCTGTAAATGCTTGAAATTGATCATTTTAGATATAATGCAATGAGTCTAGGAAGACCCACGCTTTAGATTTTGAAGGTTCATTAAAAAAGGCACACAAATTATTGCTTGATATATGCTTGATGTAATATGTGTTTGAATGGTAAGATTACCATGCATTTGGACTATATATGTTCATGATTTTTTGCTTCTATAATGGTTGTAAAATTTTGAAATTAATCATTCTAGATAGAGCACAATGAGTCTAAGAAGACTCATGTTTTAGATTTTGAAGTTTCATTCAAAAAGGAATGCAAATTGTTGCTTGAATATGCATTTGAATGGTAAGAATGCCATGCGTTTTTTACTATATATGTTCCTAATTTTTAGCTTCTTTAATGTTGGAAATTGATCATTCTAGATAGAATACATTGAATCTGAGAAGTCCCACGTTATAGATTTTGATATTTCATGCAAAAAGGCATGCAAATATTTGTTGGAAGTATGCTTATTGTAATATGTGTTTGAAAGGTAACATTACCATGCATTTCTTACTATATGTGTTTTTGTGCTTTTTTAAAGCTTGTAAATCTTGAAAATTTATCATTCTACATAGAATACATTGAGTTAAAGAAGGCTCACATTTTAGATTTTGACATTTAATTGAGAAAGGAATGCAAATTGTTGCTTGAATATGCGTTTGAATTGTAACATTGCCATGCATTTTTAACTATATATGTTTATGATTTTATGATTCTTTAATTATTTTAAAATCTTGAAATTGATCATTCTAGATCAAATATATTGAGTCTAAGAAGTCCCATGTTTTAGATTTTGAAGTTTCATTGAAAAAGGCTAGTAAATTGTTGCTTAGATAAGCTACAGAATGGTAATATTACCTTGTGTTTTTTACAATATATGTTCCTGATATTTTGCTTTCTTAATTCCTAGAAATTCTTGAAATTGATGATTCTAAATAGAGTTCCTTGTGTCTAAGAAGACCCATGTTTTAGATTTTGAAGTTTCATTCAAAAAGGCATGCAAAATGTTTCCTGAATAGGCTTTTGAATGGAAACATTATGATGCATTTTTTACTATATATGTTTATGATTTTATGCTTCTTTAATGCTTTTAAAAGCTTGAAATTGATCATTCTAGATCAAATATATTGAGTCTAAGAAGTCCCACGTTTTAGATTTTGAAGTTTCATTGAAAAAGGCTTGTAAATTGTTGCTTAGATATGCTACAGAATGGTAATATTACCTTATGTTTTTTACTATATATGTTCCTGATTTTTTGCTTTCTTAATTCCTAGAAATGCTTGAAATTAATTATTCTAAATAGAGTGCCTTGAGTCTAAGAAGACCCATGTTTTAGATTTTGAATTTTCATTCGAGAAAGCATGCAAAATGTTTCCTAAAAAGGCTTTTGAATGCCAACATTACCATGCATTTTTTACTGTATATATGTTCCTTATTTACCGCTTCTTTAATGCTTGAAATTAATCATTCTAGATACAATACATTGAGTATAAGAAATCCCATGTTTTAGATTTTGATGTTTCGTTCAAAAAGGCATGCAAATTGTTGCTTGAATTATGATTGTTGTAATATGTGTTTCAATGGCATCTTCAATGCCTATAAATGCTTGAAATGGATCATTCTAGATAAAATACAATGAGTCTAAGAAGACCCATACTTTAGATTTTGAAGGTTCACTAAAAAAAGCCTGCAAATTATTGCTCGAAGTATGCTTATTGTAATATGCTTTCGAAAGGTAACATTACCATGCATTTTTTACTATATATGTTTTTTATTTTGCTTCTGTAATGCTTGTAAATAATGAAAATTTATCATTCTAGATAGAATACATTGATTTTAAGAAGGCCCACGTTTCATATTTTGACATTTAATTGAAAAAGGTATGAAAATTGTTGCTTGAATATGCATTGGGATGGTAACATTACCATGCATTTTTTACTACATATGATCCTGATTTTCTGCTTCTTTAATACTTGTAAATGCATGAAATTGATCATTCTAGATAGAATACGTTGAGACTAAGAAGACCCATGTTCTAGATGTTGATGTTTCATCCAAAAAGGCATGCAAATTGTCGCTTCAAATATGCTTGTTGTAATATGCTTTAGAATGGGAACGTTACCATGCATTTTTTATTATCTATGTTCCTGATTTATTTTCTTCTTCAGTGCTTGTAAATGGTTGAAATTGATTGTTTTAGGAGGAATGCATTGAGTCTTAGAAGGTCCATGTTTTGGATTTTGAAGTCAAATTTAAAAATGCATGCATATTGTTGCTTGAAATATATGCTTGAAGAGTGACATTCCCATGCATTTTTTACTATATATGTTTATGATTTTATGCTTCTTTAATGCTTTTAAAAGCAAGAAGTAGAGCATTCTAGATCAAATATATTGAGTCCAAGAAGTCCCACGGTTTAGATTTTGAAGTTTCATTTGATAAAGCCATGCAAATTGTTGCTTAGATATGCTTTGGAATGGTTATATTACTTTGTGTTTTTTACTATATATGTTCCCAATTTTTTTTTTCTTTTTTAATGCTTGTAAATGCTTCAAATTGATCATTCTAAATAGAGTGCCATGAGGCCTATAAGACCCATGTTTATATTCTGAATTTTCATTCAAAAAGGCATGCAAAATGTTTCCTAAATAGGGTTTTGCATGCCAACATTACCACGCGTTTTTTAGTATATATATGTTTCTTATTTACTGCTTCATTAATGCTCAAAATTAATCACTCTAGATACATTACATTGAGTATATAAATTCCCATATTTTAGATTTTGGTGTTTCATTCAAAAAGGCATGCAAATTATTGCTTGAATTATGATTGTTGTAATATGCATTTGAATGGTAACATTACCATGCGTTATTTACTATATGTGTTCCTGATTTTCTGCATCTTTAATACCTGTAAATGCTTGAAATTGATCTTTTTAGATAAAATACAATGGGTCTAAGAAGACCCATCCTTTAGATTTTGAAGCTTCATTAAAAAAGGCATGCAAATTGTTGCTTGATATATGCTAATGTAATACGCGTTTGAATGGTAAGATTGCCATGCATTCTGACTATATATGTTCATGATTTTTTGCTTCTTTAATGGTTGTAAATTTTTGAAATTAATCATTCTAGATAGAGCACATTATGTCTAACAAGATTCATGTTTTAGATTTTGAAGTTTCATTTAAAAAGAAATGCAAATTGTATCTCAAATATGCGTTTGAATGGTAACAATACCAAGCATATTTTACTATATATGGACCTAATTTTCAGCTACTTTAATGTTGGAAATTGATGATTCTAGATAGAATACATTGAATCTAAGAAATTCCATGTTTTAGATTTTGATATTTCATTTAAAAAGGTGTGCAAATATTTGTTCGAAGTATGCTTATTGTAATATGCGTTTGAAGGGTAACATTACCATGCATTTTTTACTATATAGGTTTTTGATTTTTTGCTTCTTTAAAGCTTGTAAATCTTGAAAATTAATCATTCTAGATGGAATACATTGAGTTTAAAAAGGCTCACATTTTAGATTTTAACATTTAATTGAAAAAGGAATGCAAATTGTTGCTTGAATATGCATTTGAATGGTAACATTGCCATGCATTTTTTACTATATATGATCCTGATTTTTTGCTTCTTTAATACTTGTAAATGCTTGAAATTAATCAATCTAGATAGAATACTTTGAGACTAAGAAATCCCATGTTTTAGATTTTGATGTTTCATTCAAAAAGGCATGCAAATTGTTGCTTCAAATATGCTTGTTGTAATACACTTTAGAATGGTAACGTTACCAGGCATTTTTTATTATCTACGTCCCTGAATTTTTTACTTCTTCAATGCTTGAAATTGATCATTTTAGAAAGAATGCATTGAGTCTTAGAAGGACCATTTTTTGGATTTTGTGGTCAAATTTAAAAATGCATGCAAATTGTTGCTTATATGTTTGAATGCTAACATTACCATGCATTTTTTACTATATAGGTTTATAATTTTATTCTTATTTAATGCTTTTAAAACCATGGAATAGATCATTCTAGATCAAATATATTGAGTCTAATAAGTCCCACGTTTTAGATTTTGATGTTTTGTTGAAAAAGGCATGCAAATTTTTGCTTACATATGCTTCAGAATGGTAATATTACCTTGTATTTTTTACTATATATGCTCCTGATTTTTTGCTTTCTTAATTCTTGGAAATGCTTGAAATTTATCATTTTAAATAGATTTCTTTGATTCAAAGAAGACTCATGTTTTAGATTTTGAAGTTTCATTCTAAAAGCCATGCAAAATGTTTCCTGAATAATCTTTTGAATGACAATATTACCATGCATTTTTTACTACATATATGTTCCTTATTTGCTGCTTCTTTAATGCTCAAAATTAATCATTCTAGATACAATACATTGATTAGAAAAATTCCCATGTTTTAGAATTTGATGTTTTGTTCAAAAAGGCAAGCAAATTTTTGCTTGAATTATAATCGTTGTAAGATGAGTTTGAACGGTAACATTACGATGCACATTTTACTATATATGTTCCTGATTTTCTGCATCTTTAATGCTTGTAAATTCTTGAAATTGACCATGCTAGATAAAATACATTGATTCTATGAAGTTCCATGTTTTAGATTTTGAAGGTTAACTAAAAAAAGCATGCAAATTGTTGCTTGAAATATGCTTGATGTAATATGGGTTTAAATGATAAGATTACCATGCATTTTGACTATATATGTTCATGATTTTCTACTTCTTTAGTGCTTATAAATTGTTGAAATTAATCAATCTAGACAACATACATTGAGTCTAAGAAGACCCATGTTTTAGATTTTGAAGTTTCATTCAGAAAGTAAGGCAAATTGTTGCCTGAATATGCTTTTGAATGGTAACAATACCATACGTTCCAAATTTCCAGCTTCTTTAATGTTGGACATTGATCATTGTAGATAGAATATTTTGAATCTGAGAAGTCCTATCTTTTATATTTTAATATTCCATTCAAAAAGGTGTGCAAATTGTTGTTCAAAGTATGCATATTGTAATATGCGTTCAAAAGGTAACATTACCATGCATTTTTTACTATATCTGTTTTTGATTTTTTGCTTCTGTAATGCTTGTAAATCTTGAAAATTTATCATTCTAGATAGAACACATTGAGTTTAAGAAGGCCCATGTTTTAGATTTTGACATTTAATTGAAAAAGGAATGCAAATTGTTGCTCGAATATGCGTTTGAATGGTAAAATTACCGTGTATTTTTTACTATATATGATCATGATTTTCTGCTTCTTTAGTGCTTGTAAGTGCTTGAAATTGATCATTCTAGATAAAATACACTGAGTCTACGAAGACTCATGTTTTATATTTTGAAGGTTAACTAAAAAAGGTGTGCAAATTGTTGTTTGAAGTATGCTTATTGTAATATGCGTTCAAAAGTTAACATTACCATCCTTTTTTTTCATTTTTTGTTTCTTTAATGCTTGTAAATCTTGAAAATTTATCATTCTAGATAGAATGCATTGAGTTTAAGAAGGCCTATGTTTTAGATTTTGACATTTAATTGAAAAGGTAAGCAAATTGCTGCTTGAATATGTGTTTGAATGGTAACATTACCATGCATTTTTTACTATATATGATCTTGATTTTTTGCTTCAGTAATACTTGTAAATGCTTGAAATTGATCAATCTGGATAGAAGATGTTGGTACTAAGAAGGCCCATGTTTTAGATCTTGATGTTTCATTCAAAAAGGCATGCCAATTGTTGCTTGAAATATGCATGATGTAATACGTGTTTGAATGGTAAGATTACCATGCATTTTGACTATATATGTTCATGATTTTCTGCTCCTTTAATTCTTGTAAATTTCTGAAATTAATCTTTCTAGATAGAATACATTGAGTCTAAGAGGACCCATGTTTTAGATTTTTGAGGTTTCATTCAAAAAGGAATGCAAATTGTTGCTTGAATATGCATTTGAATGGTAACAATACCATGCATTTTTTACTATATATGTTCCTAAATTTCAGCTTTTTTAATAATGGAAATTGATCATTCTAGATAGAATACATTGAATTTGAGAACTCCCATGTTTTAGATTTTGATATTTCATTAAAAAAGGTGTGCAAATTGTTGTTTGAAGTATGCTTATTGTAATATGCGTTTGAAAGGTAACATTACCATGCATTTTTTACTATATATGTTTTTGATTTTCTGTTGCTTTAATGCTTGTAAATATTTAAAATTTATCATTCTAGATAGAATACATTGAGTGTAAGAAGGCCCATGTTTTAGATTTTGACATTTAATTGAAAAAGGAATGCAAATTGTTGCTTGAATATGCATTTGAATGGTAACATTACCATGCATTTTTTACTATATATGATCCTAATTTTGTGCTTCTTTAATACTTGTAAATTCTTGAAATTGATCAATCTAGATGGAATACGTTTAGAATAAGAAGAACCATGTTTAAGATTTTGATGTTTCATTCAAAAAGACATACATATTGTTGTTTCAAATATGCTTGTTGTAATACGCTTTAGAGTGGTAACATTACCATGCATTTTTTTATTATCTATGTTCCCAAAAAAATTTCCTCTTCAATGCTTGTAAATTCTTGGAATTGATCATTCTACAAAGAATGCATTGAGTCTTAGAATACCTATGTTATGGATTTTGAAGTCAAATTTTAAAAATGCATGCAAATTGTTGCTTGAAGTATATGTTTGAATGGTAACATTACCACGCATTTTCTACTATATATGTTTATGATTTTATTCTTCTTTAATTCTTTTAAAAGCATGAAATAGATCATTCTAGATCAAATATATTGAGCCTAAGAACTCCCACATTTTAGATTTTGAAGTTTCATTGAAAAACGCCTGCAAATTGTTATTTAAATATGCTTCGGAATGGTAATATTACCTTGCATTTTTTACTATCTATGTTACTGATTTTTTGCTTTCCTAATTCTTAGAAATGCTTGAAATTGATCATTCTAAATAGAGTGACTTAAGTCTAAGAAGACCCATGTTTTAGATTTTGGAGTTTCATTGTAAAATGCATGCAAAATGTTTCTTGAATAGGCTTTTGAATGGTAACATTACTACGCATTTTTTACTATATATGTTTATAATTTTATGCTTATTTAATAATTTTAAAATAATGAAATAGATGATTATAGATTAAATATATTTAGCCTAAGAAGCCCCACATTTTAGATTTTGAAGTTTCATTGAAAAGGCCTACAAATTGTCACTTAGATATGCTTCGAAATGGTAATATTACCTTGTGTTTTTTACTATATATGTTTCTGATTTTTTTCTTTATTAATTCTTAGAAATGCTTGAAATTTATCATTCTAAATAGAGTTCCTTTAGTCTAAGAAGACCCATGTTTTAGATTTTGAAGTTTCATTCTAAAACGCATGCAAAATGTTTCCTAAATAGGCTTTTGAGTGGCAACCTTACCATGCAGTTTTTACTATATATGTTTATGATTTTATGCTTCTTTAATGATTTTAAAATCTTGAAATTGATCATTCTATATCAAATATATTGAGTCTAAGAAGTCCCACATTTTAGATTTCGAAGTTTCATTGAAAAAGGCTTGTAAATTGTTGCTTAGATATGCTACAAAATGGTAATATTACCTTGTGTTTTTTACCATATATGTTCCTCATTTTTTGCTTTCTTAAATCCTAGAAATGCTTGAAATTGATCATTCTAAATAGTGTTCCTTGAGTCTAATAATACTCATGTTTTAGATTTTGAAGTTTCATTCAAAAAAGCATGCAAAATGTTTCCAGAATAGGCTTTTGAATGCCAACATTACCATAAATTTTTTACTATATATATGTTCCTTATTTACCGCTTTGTTAATGCTTGAAATTAATCATTCTAGATACAATATATTGAGTATAAGAAGTCCCATGTTTTAGATTGTGATGTTTCGTTCAAAAAAGGCATGCAAATTGTTGCTTGAATTATAATCATTGTAAGATGAGTTTGAATGGTAACATTACCATGCGTTTTTTACTATATATGTTCCTGACTTTCTGCATCTTTAATGCCTCTAAATGCTTAAAGTTGATCATTCTAGATATAATACAATGAGTCTAAGAAGACGCATGCTTTAGATTTTGACGGTTCATTAAAAAAGGCATGCAAATTGTTGCTTGATATATGCTTGATGTAATATGTTTTCGAATGGTAAGATTACCATGCATTTTGACTATATATGTTCATGATTTTATGCTTCTTTAATGGTTGTAAATTGTTGAAATTAATCATTCTAGATAGAGCACAAATGAGTCTAAGAAGACTTATGTTTTAGATTTTGAAGTTTCATTCAGAAAGGAATGCAAATTGTTGCTTGAATATGCGTTTGAATGGTAACAATACCGTTGGTTTTCTAGTATATATGTTCCTAATTTTCAGCCTCTTTAAGGTTGGAAATTGATCGTTGTAGATAGAATCCCATGTTTTACATTTTGATATTTCATTCAAAAAGAAGTGCAAATTGTTGTTCAAAGTATGCTCATTGTAATATGTGTTGGAAAGGTAACATTACCATGCACTTTTTACCATATATGTTTTTCATTTTCTACTGCTTCTATGCATGCAAATATTAAAAATTTATCATTCTAGATAGAATACATTGATTGTAAGCAGGCCCACATTTTAGATTTTGACACTTAATTGAAAAGGGAATGCAAATTGTTGCTTGAATATGCGTTTGAATGGTAACATTACTATGCATTTTTTGCTATATATCTGATCTTGATTTTCTGCTTCTTTAATACTTGTAAATTCTTGAAGTTGATCAATCTAGATAGAATACGTTGAGACTAAGAAGACCCATGTTTTAGATGTTGATGTTTCATTCAAAAAGGCATGCAAATTGTTGCTTCAAATATGCTTGTTGTAATACTCTTTAGAATGGTAACGTTACCATGCATTTTTTATTATCTATGTTCCTGATTTATTTTCTTCTTCCATGCTTGAAATTGATCATTTTAGAAAGAATGCATTGTGTCTTAGAAGACTGATGTTTTGGATTTTGAAGTCAAATTTAAAAATGGATGCAAATTGTTGCTTGAATTTTGTGTTTGAATGGTAACATTACCATGCATTTTTTACTATATATGTTTATCATTTTATGCATCTTTAATACTTTTAAAATCTTGCAATTGATCATTCTAGATCAAGTACATTGAGTCTAAGAAGTCCCACGTTTTACATTTTGAAGTTTCATTGAAAAAGGCATGCAAATTGTTGCTTAGATATGCTTCAAAATGGTAATATTACCTTGTGTTTTTTACTATATATGTTCCTCATTTTTTGCTTTCGTAATTCTTGGAAATGCATGGAATGGATAGTGGAATCCCATAAAGTCTTACTATTTCTTTGATGTATAACTTAGCCAGAATATCAATTGATTGGTTTTGTCTAATTGGAAGGAAATGTGCTGACTTTGTTAGCCTATCCACAACCACCCAAATCATGTCATGGCCTACCCTAGTCCTTGGCAATCCCACTACAAAATCCATAATGATATTGTCCCATTTTCATTCTGGAAGTTCCAATGTTTGTAACATTCCAGCTGGTCTTTGGTGTTCAGCCTTTACTTGTTGACAATTTAGACATTTAACCACAAATTCTCCTATTTCTCTCTTCATGCCTTCCCACCAAAAGTTTCTTTTTAAATCTTGATACATCTTTGTACCTCCAGGGTGTATAGAAAACTTTGACTGATGGGCTTCTTGTATCAATTCCTTTCTCAGACATTTATTTGAAGGAACCACCAATCTCTCCTGAAAACGAATGCCCCCATCTGTACCCTTAACAAATCCTTTCTTTTCACACAAGTCCTGAGTTGTTGTATCTTCTTCTTGGGCTTTAAGGACTCTTTCTACAAAAGCTAATTTAATTGTGATGTTTGTGAGTAGAGCTCTTGGTTGTCTACTTAATGCATCAGCTACTACATTTGCCTTTCCAAGATGGTATTGGATGGCAAAATCGTAGTCTTTGATATACTCTATCCATCTTCTTTGTCTCATATTCAAATCAGCCTGAGTGAAGATGTATTTGAGATTATTATGATCTGTAAATACATTGAATTTTTCTCCATACAAATAATGTCTCCAAATTTTCAATGCAAAAACTACAGCTGCCAATTCTAGGTCATGTACTGGGTAATTTACTTCATGTTTCTTCAATTGTCTAGATGCATAAGCAATGACCTTCCCATTTTGCATTAACACACCTCCTAACCCTTTGCCTGAAGCATCACAGTATATTTCATATCCCCCACTCCCAGCTAGCAAAGTCAATACTGGTGCTGTATTTAACCTCATCTTTAGCTCTTGAAAACTATTTTCACATTCTTCTGACCAAGTGAATTGTACCCCCTTTCTTGTCAAGGAAGTCATAGGAAGAGCTAGACGAGAGAACCCTTGAATGAATCTACGGTAGTATCCTGCTAGTCTAAGAAAATTACGTATTTTTGTTACTATTTTAGGTTTCTCCCAATTCATTACTACTTCAATCTTGGTGGGGTCCACTTCTACTCCATTCTTGGAAATTACATGACCTAAAAAGTTGACCTTCTCTAACCAGAATTCACACTTACTAAATTTACCAAACAGTTTATGTGTTCTGAGGGTATTTAGTACAATTCGTAAGTGTTCTTGATGTTCTTTGATACTAGTAGAGTGAATCAGTATATTGTCGATAAATACAATCACAAATTTATCCAAAAATTCTTTGAACATTCTATTCATCAAATCCATAAACACTGCTAGTGCATTGGTCAGCCCAAAAGACATGGCTAGAAACTCGTAATGCCCATATCGAGTTCTGAATGCTGACTTGGGTATGTCTTCATCCTTAATACGCAATTGATGATATCCTGATTTAAGGTCAATTTTAGAAAAGACCTTAGCAGATTGGAGTTGATCAAAGAGATCATCAATGTGAGGTAAGGGATACCTATTTTTCACTGTGACACTGTTTAACATTCTATAATCAATGCATAATCTCATTAACCCATCCTTCTTCTTCACAAATATTACTGGTGCTCCCCATGGTGAACTACTTGGTCTAACAAACCCTTTTTCTAACAATTCTTGCAATTGTCCTTTTAACTCTTTCAACTCTGCTGGGGCCATCCTATAAGGTGCTTTAGAAATTGGAGTTGTACCAGGAATTACTTCAATGGTAAACTCAATTTCTAAGTGTGGGGGTAACCGTGGTAGTTCTTCAGGAAAAACATCTTGGAATTCCCTGACCACTTCAATTTCTGTTATCCTGGGCTGTTCAACATCTAAGGAAACCACTGTTGCTAAAAATGCCTGACACCCCTTGGTCATATGTTTGACTGCCTTCATAGCTGAGATGATGGATTTGTCTAAGTCATTGTGTTTCCCATACAGTATTAATACTTTCTCCCCTGGTATACTAAATGTGAGTTTCTTCTTGTGATAGTCCATAACTACCTAGTATTTTGCTAGCCAGTCCATACCCAGTATGATGTCAAAATCCTCCATGTTCAATAAAATGAGGTCTATGTCCATTCTTTTTCCCAATACTTCTAGAGGTACATTATGCAAGTATTCTTGTAGTTTAACTGTTTTTCCAACTGGAGTTGTTACATCTAGATCAAATCCCAAGTTTTTCCCTGATAGTTGTATACTAGATGTAAATTCACAAGATATAAAGGAATGCATAGATGCATAATCAAATAGTACTTTGGCATGGTTGTCTGCTACAAGTAGTGTACCTTCAATTACCGCAATGGTTTGGTACAGTGGGCGGTGATATGTCCATACTCTCCACAATTGTGGCACTTGATTGGAAATTGTTGTGGTTGTTGTTGTATAGGTCGTGGACAAATATTGCCTTGGTGAAATTTTCTACATCTTGGACATGGCTGTCTATTTGGTCTTGGTGCATTGTTCCTTTGATTTCTTTGAGGCTTAAAATTGTTCCAAGGTCTTTTATTCTTCTGGAAAGGCCTTGGGTTATTGTTTCCTCCTCCATTGAACTTGGTAATTTGACCCTTTTTGTACTCATCTTCAAACTTGGAGGCCATTTCTACACAATCTGCCAAGGTAGTGGGTTTAGTACGCAGCACCTTTATTTTCAGCACTGAGTGTAGCCCTTCAATGAATCGATCCACGGTGTGTGTTTCTGTGTCACACACATGAGGCGCGAATCTCCTTAGTTGTTTGAACTTGTTATCATAGTCCACCACTGACATATCCCCTTGCTTTAGGTTCAAAAACTCTATCAACTTCCTTTGTTGTACATGAGAAGGAAAATATTTATGGTTGAATACTTCCTTAAATTCTTCCCATGTAGTATCTTCAGAATTCAAGAAGAAGGTGCTGTTAGCTGATCTCCACCAAAATGCAGCTTCTTGTTTAAATAAATATGTGGCAAATTTCACCTTCAACTCTGAAGGAGTACATAGTGCACTAAAAGTCTTTTCAACTTCATATATCCATTCCTCAGCCTTTTCATCTTCACCCTTGCCATTATACATTGTAACCCTCTTTTGAAATCTCTCCAACATTTTGTCAACCTTTTCTGGTCCTAATGGGGATTTTCCAACTTCTTCACTTGGTACAAGGGAAGATTGCCCTTGTCCAAGTGTGGGAGTAGCTGGTGGTGGTGTTGGTGTAGTATGTCTCACCTCAGGCTGAGCCTGAGCCTGTGTACTTGGTATTTTTACAGGAGGTGATGAACCTTGGGGTTGTTGTAGGTGAGGAAGGAGGTTCCTTAACATTCTGGTCATCATCTCTTCCATATTACTTATGGTTACTCTCTCCATATTGTCTTTTGGAGTATTTTGAGCTGTCTGCCTTGTGACTCTCTTTAGTGGCATCTGCTCATAAACCAAAATTCTATCAATCCTCTATACAACTACTTCTATCTTAATCTAGACTTGGATTATAATCTCTTCTTTGGACATATTTGTACTGTACTGTGATTGGATGAATCGCTCTGATACCAACTGTGACGACCCGGGTTTTTGAAACATGATTTGTAAAGTATTTTGAAAGGCAGGGCCCTTAAGAGTGTAAAAATTTTTCATAAAACAAAGCAGCGAAAAATTCTTTTCCTTAGAACTTATTTTGAAACCCAAGTCACCACTTCATACATAACATAAGTACAATTTGTGTACAAAATAAAATTTCATTGAAGGAATATACTTTTATTAAACTCCAGGATCCATCCAGTGGTTCACAGTATAGCCAAATCGAGTACAATACTTGTCCAAATTACATAATCCAAAACTCAAGCTCACCATACAATAAAACTCTCAACAAAGAAAAATACATGTCTTCAAGGGTATACCTTAAAGATTATTCTCTTTAAGTCTTCTATAGTCTTCAGCTCCTAACTCTCCTTCCTTGGATCTGAGATATTGCAGCAAGTACAATATTTTAGCAAGCAATGCTTTGTAGGGGATTTAAGAAACATAACATTGATAATGTAATTCCAATACTTCATAATCTCATTATCCTTAAACATACTCTTTACTTTGTAAGCTATGTATATCTATATACATACATACCCTTCATGGGTAAACTAGTTAAATTTATGAAAGTAGTCAAATATCATTCCCAACTAAGCTGATCAATTCTATTCATTTTGAGAATTGAGCATTACAGCTAATCTTATACTAGGAATTTCCCTTCTTGGAAAATATTGGTAACATACAATTACCTAGCATTTCACTATGCTATAACATAAGGCATTTCACTATGCCTATTCTCATACGCATCATAGTGCAAAATAATTAGAAAGGTTGTTATGCTGCAGTCTGATCCATACTAGCACGCTCGGATAACTGCCCTGTTCACCACTGATACCACAATGGAAAATATTATGTCACTGCCCATATGGGGGGGCAAGACTTTCACAGTGGTAGCCTTCCCATAATTGCCACCACCTGACTTTTAGCCTCTCATTGGGCAAGGTATCATCATATCATCAAATTTCAAGGAGCGGGTGGCCAAACCCTCATAACTCCTCTAGCAATAACATTCCCCTAGGCTTATGCCCATTAAAACAAACTCACAAGCCTCCAAGCTTGTATGTAAAATAGATTTCATATATATCAGACCATATGTCTGTTTACTTAGGGCTGAAATATTTCCTAGTTCCCTATTCACTTATAGTTTAGTCCTTAACCATCTTATATGTGTTTGGTTGGATCATAAGATTTTTAAGAGATTTAGTACAAGTATTATCATTACTCTTGTCAACATAAGATCATGAGTACAATCATGTATATCTCATGTAAATGCATTCATCAAATCCTCCTACCTTTAAGGATTGATCTCTTTTCCCCAATCTTCCATGATCTTGACTAATGTATGAAATCTGTATATCCATACATATTGTCAATATATAAATTATGAACAATCATATTGATCACTAGATCTGATGTTTAGAATGATCTTTAGATCATTCATATCTAAGTATTTTTCTATCTCTAAGTCTTTGTATGTCCATCTCCTTGATCTTGATCTTTCATAGATCCTTTGATTGACAATCTACACATGTTGATAAAGATCAAGGTCCTAGATCTTCTATCATCTAGTTCTTCCTTGATCTAAGTTCAGTTCTTGGATCATCCCTATGGAGGATGATCTTGGTTTTCTTCCTTGAATAATCTTTGATCAAGGGTTTGGATTATTTAATCTAATGAACTATAACAAGTATACTAATAAACATGCATACTAAGTACAATATAGTGTTCTTATTCTTATTGTTCTTGATCATCCAAGATCTAATGGATCTTGTTTGATCATCCTTATCTTACTTACTGCTTTTATTAGGGTTAGGTAATTTACTAACCTTTTATGCTATTATTATTATTATTCAACCAGTTAATGTGCTGGTTGAAGGTAGCTTATTCAAGCCTAAATCTAGACTACTTCTCTTATTTCCAATTGGCTAAGGCTTACTAGCTGAATGGGTGAACACAAAGTGGTTACTTCAACCCTCATGTAAGGAGGCATTTAGACCTCACAAACGTCAACAGAAGGTAGGGAAAGAGCGAGGCTCTATTAGATAACCCCCTTAACCACTATGTTCATCATTCACTAGAATGACCATAGCTCAACCTTTCATAAGGTTCTTATAAGCATGTTTACCCTAAGTACTCTTTCTAATGGATTTTAATTAAGTCCATGAATATTTATAATGTCATTCATGGGGTTTATTATTCTTTTCCTAATTTGGACCAAGGATTTGATAATCCTTATATTGTCCTACTAACTATAGCCCTTACTAATTAAGTCCAAAGTACTCCATTCTTATTTGTGTAATGAAAGTCTACTTTCTCATTATAATACATTTTTGATGTTTTATGCTCTTTATCTCATAACAAGTAAATCTACTAATAACATTCAACCATAAATGAATTATAAATTCAAAGCATAAAACTACATAATTTAACATTCAATGATAATGAGGCAAGGTACTTAAATTAAATCTAACACCTTATGATAATAATGAAATCACATATCATGCTAAAGTCTAAATGTTATACTAGCATGCTTTATAACATAATCATATTTAAAATACTATGAAACTAATTACATTAACATTTTTAGAAATCTTTACTTATGATCCAACCATTTGATCTTAAATCTTTTCCTTTGATTAAGGGTTTTAGTTATATTTAGGGAATTTTCTTTATTAAGATCAAAAGATCATATTGATCTATTTTTGTCATAATCCATTCATGATTTCCTTGGATTTCATCATATCAACATTTATTCTTTCCATCCCAAGGATTTGATCACACTTGATCTCATTGATCAAGTGGGTCCCTTTGTACTTTTTAGGGTTTTTCTACCATAATGGGTAGATCCCTTAATATATCTCATATATATCTAATTAAACCATAGATCTCACTTTATTTTAATAGTATATCATTATTAAAACATGTTTTTAAGATCTGATCATCTCAGATCTTGAAAATCTAGGTAATTGGAAACTTATTTCTTTAATACAGAAAGTTTTTACTGAATAACATGTCTATTTTATCATTTTATAAGAAAATAGAGATTTCAAGCTTTCCATAGCTTCTTTTCCATCTCAATTTGGAGTTCAGATGACTCCGAAATTGAATCTGGAAGTTCACAGTCCTTCCTAGGGCCTGGATTTGATTTGGGCCCAAGGAACGGACGGCCCAGATTAGTCGGGTGGAATGAACCAAACCGGGCGGACGCGTTCGGTTTGTCGGGCGCGTCCACTAGGATGAATGGAGAAAGCGCCTGTGAGGAGCGTCCACAGACGCGGACGAGACAAGCGGAACGCTCGTCGTCCGCGCGCCCGTAAACGGGGCTGCCATTGGGCGCGTCCGCTCATGCATTTGACGGACGCGCCGTCGGTGCATCACGTGTGCGTCTTGGGCGCCATTTGATCTGGAGATCGGACAATCCATTCTAGACCGTCCAATAAATCCTGTCTCAATTGAGAGCCCAAAACATCTCTGATCCTTGTGAAACTTCTACCCTAGGGGTTTTGGACCCTTCTAGATCGCTTGGTGTAGTCAGATTTTTCATCTGAGCACTCTATCATCCATAATTAAGGGTTCTATTGTTTAATTATTTTTACCTTTTTATTACCAAAATAAATTACAGTAAAATAAAAATTACATAAAACAGTACTAAACATCTATGAAAAGGATTTCCACCTACCTGATTGGAGAGAAAACCTCAGTTATATGCCCAATTTTAAAAAATACCTTGTTGATGAAGATATGGCCTAAGATCCACCTTTCTTGCAAATATCCATTGTAGAATAGATATGTTGGGAAGTTTTGGATGGTGGAATTGTTCAAATTAGATCTGGAAAAGAGAACCTAATTGATTTTAGGTCTCTTGTTCCAATCTAAAAAGAGAAACAAGTTGAAAAGAGATCTATCTCTTGGAAATTTTGGGTTTGTGGGGAGGGATCTAGATCTAATTTTTCAGGGAGAGTGAAGAGAATTTTGTGGGGATTTTATGAGGATTTTTAGGGTTATATTTATAGGCATTTTGGGTCTTTTTTCATGATTATAATATTTTATTTTTTTATTATTAAATGGCATGAAAGTCTTCCATGCTCCATTTTTTCTTCCCCATGCCTAATTTTTCTTCCCCAAGACCAGCTGATGTTTGTTGACCCATGATTCACGTGGGATGCTGATAAAATTGGTTGTTGGGTCCCTTGTGGTCGCCATGTGGGCCCCACATGGTGTTGAAAGATCGTTTTGCCATTTATGCATAAAATTTTTGGGTTTTATTCCCATGATCTCGGATTTGAGTGTACTTAGTGGCGTTGGATTCGTATTTCTCAGTACATTCTAAATTTTGATGTCTCATATTTTGATTTTTGGGAGATTTTGATTTTTGGGTAAAATTACTAGTTTACCCTTTTTGTCCAAGAAATGAAGAAACTTAAGGATTTCTCATCCGAATTCAGAATTTGTCGTGCTTATAGTCATTTTGAAAGGTTTGCTAAGTTTAATTTCAATTTTACATGTCTTATGATTTGATTATACTTTTATAAAAAGTATATTTTAAATAACCCTAATATTTCAACCCGAAATATCTGAAACTCAAACTTTATTGATTTTCTCAATCAATTACAAAAATTGGGGTTATTACACTAAGAAGACCCATGTTTTAGATTTTGAAGTTTCATTCGAAAAAGCATGCAAAATGTTTCCTAAAATGGCTTTTGAATGGCAACATTACCATGCATTTTTTACTGTATATATGTTCCTTATTTATTGCTTCTTTAATGCTTGAAATTAGTCATTCTAGATACAATACATTGAGTATAATAAGTCCCATGTTTTACATTTTGATATTTTGTTCAAAAAGGCATGCAAATTGTTGCTTAAATTATGATTGTTGTAATATGTGTTTCAATGGCAACTTCAATGCCTGTAAATGCTTGAAATGGATCATTCTAGATAAAATACAATGAGTCTAAGAAGACCCATGCTTTAGATTTTGAAGGTTCACTAAAAAAAGCCTGCAAATTGTTGCTCGAAGTATGCTTATTGTAATATGCGTTCGAAAGGTAACATTACCATGCATTTTTTACTATATATGTTTTTTATTTTGCTTCTTTAATGCTTGTAAATAATGAAAATTTATCATTCTAGATAGAATACATTGATTTTAAGAAGGGCCACATTTCATATTTTGACATTTAATTGAAAAAGGTATGCAAATTGTTGCTTGAATATGCATTTGGATGGTAACATTACCATGCATTTTTTAGTATATATGATCCTAATTTTTTGCTTCTTTAATACTTGTAAATGCTTGAAATTGATCAATCTAAATAGAATACATTGAGACTAAGAAGACCCATGTTTTATATGTTGATGTTTCATTCAAAAAGGCATGCAAATTGTTGCTTCAAATATGCTTGTCGTAATATGCTTTAGAATGGTAACGTTACCATGCATTTTTTATAATCTATGTTTCTGATAATTTTTCTTCTTCAATGCTTGTAAATTCTTGAAATTGATCATTTTAGAAGGAATGCATTCAGTCTTTGAAGACCCATGTTTTGGATTTTGAAGCCAAATTTAAAAATGCATGCAAAATGTTGCTCGAAGTATATGTTTGAAGGGTGACATTACCATGCATTTTTTACTATATATGTTTATGATTTTATGCTTCTTTAATGCTTTTAAAAGCATGAAATAGATCATTCTAGATCAAATACATTGCGTCTAAGAAGTCCCACATTTTAAATTTTGAAGGTTCATTTGAAAATGGCATGCAAATTGTTGCTTAGATATGCTTTGGAATGGTTATATTACTTTGTGTTTTTTACTATATATGTTCCTGATTTTTTCTCTTTCTTTTTTAATGCTTGTAAATGCCTCAAATTGATCATTCTAAATAGAGTGCCTTGAGTCTTAGATGACCCATGTTTAGATTCTGATTTTTCATTCCAAAAGGCATGCAAAATGTTTCCTGAATAGGGTTTTGCATGGCAACATTACCATGCATTTTTTACTATATATATGTTTCGTATTTACTGCTTCATTAATTCTCAAAATTAATCATTCTAGATACATTACATTGAGTATAAGAAGTCCCATATTTTAGATTTTGATGTTTCATTCAAGAAAGCATGCAAATTATTGCTTGAATTATGATTGTTGTAATATGCATTTGAATGGTAACATTACCATGCATTTTTTACTATATATGTTTTTTATTTTGCTTCTTTAATGCTTGTAAATAATGAAAATTTATCATTCTAGATAGAATACATTGATTTTAAGAAGGGCCACATTTCATATTTTGACATTTAATTGAAAAAGGTATGCAAATTGTTGCTTGAATATGCATTTGGATGGTAACATTACCATGCATTTTTTAGTATATATGATCCTAATTTTTTGCTTCTTTAATACTTGTAAATGCTTGAAATTGATCAATCTAAATAGAATACATTGAGACTAAGAAGAACCATGTTTTATATGTTGATGTTTCATTCAAAAAGGCATGCAAATTGTTGCTTCAAATATGCTTGTCGTAATATGCTTTAGAATGGTAACGTTACCATGCATTTTTTATAATCTATGTTTCTGATAATTTTTCTTCTTCAATGCTTGTAAATTCTTGAAATTGATCATTTTAGAAGGAATGCATTCAGTCTTTGAAGACCCATGTTTTGGATTTTGAAGCCAAATTTAAAAATGCATGCAAAATGTTGCTCGAAGTATATGTTTGAAGGGTGACATTACCATGCATTTTTTACTATATATGTTTATGATTTTATGCTTCTTTAATGCTTTTAAAAGCATGAAATAGATCATTCTAGATCAAATACATTGCGTCTAAGAAGTCCCACATTTTAAATTTTGAAGGTTCATTTGAAAATGGCATGCAAATTGTTGCTTAGATATGCTTTGGAATGGTTATATTACTTTGTGTTTTTTACTATATATGTTCCTGATTTTTTCTCTTTCTTTTTTAATG
This sequence comes from Warburgia ugandensis, assembly GCA_035236585.1. Taxonomy (NCBI): domain Eukaryota; kingdom Viridiplantae; phylum Streptophyta; class Magnoliopsida; order Canellales; family Canellaceae; genus Warburgia; species Warburgia ugandensis. The sequence goes on along the minus strand of CP141126.1, from coordinate 66,996,748 downwards.
CTTGTAAATGCCTCAAATTGATCATTCTAAATAGAGTGCCTTGAGTCTTAGATGACCCATGTTTAGATTCTGATTTTTCATTCCAAAAGGCATGCAAAATGTTTCCTGAATAGGGTTTTGCATGGCAACATTACCATGCATTTTTTACTATATATATGTTTCTTATTTACTGCTTCATTAATTCTCAAAATTAATCATTCTAGATACATTACATTGAGTATAAGAAGTCCCATATTTTAGATTTTGATGTTTCATTCAAGAAAGCATGCAAATTATTGCTTGAATTATGATTGTTGTAATATGCATTTGAATGGTAACATTACCATGCATTATTTACTATATGTGTTCCTGATTTTCTGCATCTTTAATATCTTTAAATTCTTGGAATTTATCATTCTAGATAAAATACAATGAGTCTAAGAAGACCCATACTTTAGATTTTGAAGCTTCATTAAAAAAGGCATGCAAATTGGCTATTGATATATGCTTGATGTAATACGCATTTGAATGGTAAGATTGCCATGCATTTTGACTATATATGTTCATGATTTTCTGCTTCTTTAATGGTTGTAAATTGTTGAAATTAATCATTCTAGATGGAGCACATTGGGTCTAAGAAGACGCATGTTTTAGATTTTGAAGTTTCATTAAAAAAGGAATACGTTTGAATGGTAACAATACCAAGCATTTTTTACTATATATGGTCCTAATTTTCAGCTTCTTTAATGTTGGAAATTGATCATTCTAGATAGAATACATTGTTTTAGATTTTAATATTTCATTCAAAAAGGCGTGCAAATATTTGTTCGAAGTATGCTTATTGTAGTATGCATTTGAAGGGTAACATTACTATGCATTTTTCACTATATATGTTTTTGATTTTTTGCTTCTTTAAATCTTGTAAATCTATAAAATTAATCATTCTAGATAGAATACGTTGAGTTTGAGAAGGTCCATGTTTTAGATTTTGACCTTTAATTGAAAAAGGAATGCATATTGTTGCTTGAATATGCGTTTGAGTGGTAACATTGCCATGCATTTTTTACTATATATGATCCTGATTTTCTGCTCCTTTAATACTTGTAAATGCTTGAAATTGATCAATCTAGATAGAATACTTTGAGACTAATGTTTTAGATTTTGATGTTTCATTCAAAAAGGCATGCAAATTGTTGCTTCAAATATGCTTGTTGTAATGCGCTTTAGAATGGTAACGTTACAGTGAATTTATTATTATCTACGTTGCTGAAATTTTTACTTCTTCAATTCTTGAAATTGATCGTTTTAGAAAGAATGCATTGAGTCATAGAAGACCCATGTTTTGGATTTTGATGTCAAATTTGAAAATGCATGCAAATTGTTGCTTGAAGTATATGTTTGAATGGTAACATTACCATGCATTTTTTACTATATACATTATGATTTTATGCTTCTTTAATGCTTTTAAAACTATGAAATAGATCATTCTAGATCAAATATATTGAGTCTATGAAGTCCCACGTTTTAGATTTTGAAGTTTCATTGCAAAAGGCATGCAAATTGTTGCTTAGATATGCTTCGGAATGGTAATATTACCTGTTGTTTTTCACTATATATGTTCCTAATTTTTTGCTTTCTTAATTATTGCAAATTCTTGAAATTGATCATTTTAAATGGAGTGCCTTGAGTCAAAGAAGACCCATGTTTTAGATTTTCAAGTTTCATTCTAAAAGGCATGCAAAATGTTTCCTGAATAGGCTTTTGAATGGCAACATTACCATGCATTTTTTACTACATATATGTTCCTTATTTGCCACTTCTTTAATGCTCAAAATTAATCATTCTAGAAACAATACATTGAGTATTAGAAGTCCCATGTTTTAGAATTTGATATTTTTTTCATAAAGGCAAGCAAATTGTTGCTTGAATTATAATCATTGTAAGATGAGTTTGAATGGTAGCATTACCATGCACTTTTTACTATATATGTTCCTGATTTTCTGCATCTTTAATGCTTGTAAATGCTTGAAATGGACCATTCTGGATAAAATACATTGAGTCTATGAAGTCCCATGTTTTAGATTTTGAAGGTTAACTAAAAAAGGCATGCAAATTGTTGCTAGAAATATGCTTAATGTAATACGGGTTTGAATGATAAGATTACCATGCATTTTGACTATATATGTTCATGATTTTTTGCTTCTTTAATGCTTTTAAATTTTTGAAATTAATCATTCTAGACAAAATACATTGAGTCTAAGAAGACCCATGTTTTAGATTTTGAAGTTTCATTCAAAACGTAATGCAAAATGTTGCCTAAATATGCTTTTGAATGGTAACAATACCATGCGTTTACTATATTTCTTCCAAATATTCAGCTTCTTTAATGTTGGAAATTGATCATTGTAGATAGAATATATTGAATCTGAGAAGTCCCATGTTATAGATTTTGATATTTCATTCAAAAAGGAGTGCAAATTGTGTTCAAAATATGCATATTGTAATATGCGTTCGAAAGGTAACATTGCCCCGCATTTTTTACTAAATATGTTTTTGATTTTTTGCTTCTTTAATGCTTGGAAATCTTGAAAATTTATCATTTTAGATAGAATACATTGAGTTTATGAATGCCCACGTTTTAGATTTTGACATTTAATCGAAAAAGGAATGCAAATTGTTGCTTGAATATGTGTTTGAATGGTAACATTGCCACGCATTTTTTACTATACATAATCCTGATTTTCTGCTTTTTTAGTGCTTGTAAATGCTTGAGATTGATCATTCAAGATAAAATACACTAAGTCTACCAAGACCCATGTTTTAGATTTTGAAGGTTAACTAAAAAGGGTGTGCAAATTGTTGTTCGAAGTATGCTTATTGTAATATGCATTCAAAAGGTAACATTAGCAAGCATTTTTTACTATATACGGTTTTAGTTTTTAGTTTCTTTAATGCTTGTAAATCTTGAAAATTTATTATTCTAGGTAGAATACAATGAGTTTAAGAAGGCCCACGTTTTAGATTTTGACATTTAATTGAAAAGGTATGCAAATTGTTGCTTGAATATGCGTTTGAATGGTAACATTACCATGCATTTTTTACTATATATGATCCTAATTTTCTTCTTCTATAATACTTGTAAATGCATGAAATTGATCAATCTGGATAGAATACGTTGGGACAAAGAAAACCCAAGTTTTAGATTTTGATGTTTCATTCAAAAAGGCATGCAAATTGTTGCTTGAAATATGCTTCATGTAATACGTGTTTGAATGGTATGATTACCATGCATTTTGACTATATATGATCATGATTTTTTGCACCTTTAATGCTTGTAAATTATTGAAATTAATAATTCTAGATATAATACATTGAGTCTATGAAGACCCATGTTTTAGATTTTGAAGTTTCATTCAGAAAGGAATGCAAATTGTTGCCTGAATATGTGTTTGAATGGTAACAATACCATGCCTTTACTATATCTGTTCCTAATTTCCAGCTTCTTTAATGTTGGAAATTGATCATTCTAGATAGGATACATTGAATCAAGGAAGTCCCATGTTTTAGATTTTGATATTTCATTCAAAAAGTAGTGCAAATTGTTGTTCGAAGTATGCTTATTGTAATATGCGTTCGAACGGTAATATTACCATGCAGTTTTTACTCTATATGTTTTTCATTTTCTGCTCTTTAATGCTTGTAAATCTTGAAAATATATCATTCTAGATAGAATACATTGAGTTTAAGAGGGCCCATGTTTTAGATTTTGACATTTAATTGAAAAAGGAATGCAAATTGTTGCTTGAATATGCATATGAATGGAAACATTACCATGCATTTTTTAGTATATATGATCCTATTTTTTTGCTTCTTTAATACTTGTAAATGCTTCAAATTTATCAATCTAGATAGAATACGTTGAGACTAGGAAGTCCCATGTTTTAGATTTTGTTGTTTCATTCAAAAAGGCATGCAAATTGTTGCTTCAAATATGCTTGTTGTAATATGCTTTAGAATGGTAACATTACCATGCATTTTTTATTATCTATGGTCCTGATTTTTTTTCCTCTTCAATGCTTGTAAATTATTGAAATTGATCATTTTATAAAAAATGCATTGAGTATTAGAAGACCCATGTTTTGGATATTGAAGTCAAATTTAAAAATGCGTGCAAATTGTTGCTTGAAGAATATGTTTGAATGGTAACATTACCATGCATTTTTTACTATATATGTTTATGATTTTATGCTTCTTGAATGCTTTTAAAATCTTGAAATTGATCATTCTACATCATATATAATGAGTCTAAGAAGTCCCCCGTTTTAGATTTTGAAGTTTCATTGAAAAAGGCATGCAAATTGTTGCTTAGATATGCTTTGCAGTGATAACATTACCTTGTGTTTTTTACTACATATGTTCCTGATTTTTTGGTTTTTTAATGCTTGTAAATGCTTGAAATTTATCATTCTAAATAGAGTGCCTTGAGTCCAAGAAGACTCATGATTTAGATTTTGAATTTTCATCCTAAAAGGTATCCAAAATATTTCTTGAATAGGCTTTTGCATGGCAACATTACCACGCATTTTTTACTATATATATGTTCCTCATTTACTGCTTCTTTAATACTTGAATTTAATCATTTTAGATACAACACATTGAGTGTAAGAAGTCCCATGTTTAGATTTTGATCTTTCATTCAAAAAGGCATGCAAATTGTTGTTTGAATTATGATTGTAGTAATACGCGTTTAAATGGTAACATTACCATGCATCTTTTACAATATATGTTCCTGATTTTCTCCATCTTTATTGCATATAAATTCTTGGAATTGATCAATCTAGATAAAATACAATGAGTCTAAGAAGACGCATGTTTTAGATTTTGAAGGTTCATTCAAAAAGGCATAAAAATTGTTGCTTGAAATATGCTTGATGTAATACGTGTTTGAATGGTAAGATTACCATGCATTTTGACTATATATGTCCATGATTTTCTGCTTCTTTAATGCTTGTAAATTGTGGAAATTAATCATTCTAGATAGAGTACATCAAGCCTAAGAAGACCCATGTTTTTTATTTTGAAGTTTCATTCAAAAAGGAATGCAAATTGTTGCTTGAATATGCATTTGAATGGTAACAATACCATACATTTTTTAATATATATGTTCCCAATTTTCAACATTTTTAAGGTTGGAAATTGATTATTCTAGGTAGATTAAATTGAATCTAAGATTTCCCATGTTTTAGATATTGATATTTCATTCAAAAAGGCGTGCAAATTGTTGTACGAAGTATGCTTATTGTAATATGTGTTTGAAAGGTAACATTACCATGCATTTTTTACTATATATGTTTTTTATTTGCTGCTCCTTTAATGCTTGTAAATCTTGAAAATTTATCATTCTAGATAGAATACACTGAGTTTAAGAAGGCCCACATTTTTTATTTCTGACATTTAATTGAAAAAGTTAAGCAAATTGTTGCTTGAATATGCATTTGAATGGTAACATTACCATGCATTTTTTACTATATATGATCCTAAATTTTTGCTTCTTTAATACTTGTAAATGATTGAAATTGATCAATCTAGATAGAATATGTTGAGACTAAGGAGACCTATGTTTTAGATTTTGATGTTTCATTCAAAAAGGCATGCAAATTGTTGCTTCAAATATGCTTGTTGTAATATGCTTTAGAATGGTAACGTTACCATGCATTTTTTACTATATATGTTCATGATTTTCTCCTTATTTCATGCTTGTAAATGCTAGAAATTGATCATTATAGATAGAATACATTATTCCTACGAAGACCTATGTTTTGGATTTTGAAGTCAAATTTAAAAATGCATTCAAATTGTTGCTTGAAGTATATGTTTAAATGGTAACATTACCATTCATTTTTTACTATATATGTTTATGATTTTATGCTTCTTTAATGATTTTAAAAGCTTTAAATTGATCATTCTAGATCAAATATATTAAGTCTAATAAGTCCCAAGTTTTAGATTTTGATGAGTATAGGAGTTGATTCATTACTTAAGAATAAGTATAGAAGGAGCTAACTCAATAGTGGAGGATGAGTATAGAAAGAGTTAAAGTAATGAAGGAATAGTATAGTATAAGTAGATATTACTTAGTGAAAGGACTAGAATACTACTTAGTAAGTAAGAATCCCAATAGAGGGAATAGTAAGATATAGAAATCATTAAAGAAACATTACAATGGGTAAAGATGTAATGTATCATATTCAGGTCCGTCCTGAGTAGACATAAATATGTGGAAATAAAGTACACCAATACTAGTATGTATATGACCATTATTATGTGAAGGAATGGAGATAAAGAGAAAGAATTGATAAATCGGAAAATATGATAGAAATAGTGTAAAAGGAAAAACTCCAACCTTATAGAAATGTGAAATAGAGATTTATGAGAAATAGGGGCTAAAGAGGAAACTTTAGAATTATTATAAAAAATCAAAATTTATAATAAATATATAAATAAATATAAGTGTAAGAGTTATAATTGCTACATATATAGTATTATGGAAATTAGTTAAAAGGAAGTAATCATCAAAAGAGTGAGGATATGGCTTGAAAGAAATTTAAGGAGATAGGTGAGAATTTTCAAAATTTGTGAATGAGAATAGTTTGAAATAAATATGAGTAAGGAGTTAAGCAAGTATTTTCTCTCCAAAATTAGCAAGGCAAAGGATTTAGTGAAGAAATGATAAAATTTTAGAATGTTAAGAGATGATCTTTGAAATTAGAATAAAATGAAAAGGAAGAAGAGAGTTAGATATGTTAAAAGGACAAAAATATGATCCCAAACTTATTAAGAAAGACAATTAAACCATGAGGATATATGGTTAACAAAGAAATTATAGCCCCATATATGGTACAACAAATATGAAATCCCTAAGTTAGAAATGAAATTGGTATGATAAATCAATTGTGGAAATTAGCACAAAAGGATTTTCAAGGATTAGAGAATTATTGATATGATAACTTTGGTGATATTGAAAATAATTTTGGGACTATAGTATAGAAAAGTACATATGGCATAGATGATAAACAATTATGGAAAATAAAAGAGGAATATTGATATGATGAATTAGGCAAATATAGTTATTGATTATCATGAAGAGGAGTACATCTTATTGATAATGGCAAATGGAAAGCTATATATAAATAGAGATATTAATTCCACTTGCATGATAGAGTGGTGATATTGAAAGATTTAAGAAATATAGCAAGGAGAAATATATTTTGAAGGAATGGCGAAATAAAACATGAGAAATGAAGGTCCATAAACAAATATTGGTCGCTAAAGGTAAGTTTAAAGAGAATCATGAATGAGGTATGAATCCAAATTTTCAGAGAAATAAGTGGTTAGAAACTTTAAGATATTTTGAAGATTTTCAATCTTACATGAGATTGAGTGAGGAAATATCGATAATAGTGGAGGAAAATAACATCAACTTAATTGAATGAGTTGAAAGAATAAATTTTAAGAATAAGAAGTGATTATAGAAATTTACATGATAGTAACATATTTCTTTGGGAAAAGGAAGGATCAATGCAAGGATGCATTGAACATAAATGATGTTATTGAGAAAATTAAGTATTTTTTTTTAGGATGAACATTTCCAAATTTATTATTATCAATTAGGAATTGGAAATGAAACATCATAGTACGAAATCAAAAGAAATTTTAAGTTATATGAGTTGGATAACGGATGTTTATGAAGTTGAGGAGAATGAAATATATTGGATGAAGCGGTAATGATATATGGAAATAGATTTCAAGAAATCAAGAGCATTCATGGAATATATGTTAGATACTTACAAAACTTGTCTTGTAAGTGTACATGTTGATTGGAGAAAGCAAGTTTTAAGGTTATATAAATTTTAAGGATAGTATGGAATTTGAACCAACAAAGGTGGAATATGAGATCAAAATATGAAATGACAATGACAATGACAATGGCAATGAGAGAAATATATCTCTTACTGATTTTATGACATAAGGACATTCTTTTAATTGGTTATATAAACCCTAAAAAGAGGTTATGGTAGATTGTTGAGAATTGAAGAGTATATGATAAATTATGAAGTTTTAAAGGCTTGAGAATGGATGATTACAAAGTCAATATGGATCCTTTTAATTGGAATTATTAAGAACACTTTAAATAAAGGGTTAGTATGATATGAAAAATGGTTATGAAGTATGGTTGAAAGAAGCATCAGGAAATAAAATGTAGAAAGTCAAGTAAAATGGCGCTCAAAGAGTGTTATAAAAACAATGGATGGGATGAGAATGAGGAAAGAGGCATTACAAGGAAACTATTATTCAATGACAGAATTTGAAAAGAAATTGTCAATACCAAGAAATAGTAAAGAAGTATGAATTGTAGAGAAGAAATAAAGTATTCACTTCCAAATAATGGAAGAACAAGGGAAGAAAAAATTGCTTCCAAACATTGGAAGATTGTTACAAAGAACAATAATTGAAGTTATAGAATCAAAGCAATGTGTCAATTGGATAGAGAGTCTAAGGACTATGCGTATTAGGGAAGTTATATATGAAAAGAAATAAAGATGAGCAATGGAAGTTAGAATGGAGAAATATGAAGTATGGAAAGACTAGTGGAAATTACCAGTCAAGTGAAATGGAAGGTTTTGAAACAAAAGGGATAACTTAGTTAACAGTTATTAACCCTTTTTGGGAAAGTCTAGCAAGAACCAGCTTAAGTATATAGTGCATTAGTAAGGTTCGTCGTGGATGAGCATTTTAACCTTTGAGGAGAAGGTAGTATGAGAAATGAATGAAAGGAAATAGGATTTCCTTAAGTGGCAAGGCCACATGAGTATAGCTATGAAAGAATTGTGAAAGCTGCTAAGTGAGTTGATATGAAAATTTCTAGGACGAAATTTTTGTAAGGGGGGTAGATTGTAACACCTCTAATTTTTGGTAAGGAAATTAAATAAATATTGAATTTGAGAATTTTAATGAAAATCAGGCTGGAATATTAGGGTTATGAAAAATTCACTTCTCATAGAAGTGTAATCATGGTATGAGACATGTATAATTGAAAACATATTCAACGAACCCTTCAAAATGACTATAAGCATGACTCATTCTAAATCCAGATGAAAAATCCTTATTTTCTCAATTTTTATGAACAAAAGGGTAAAATGATAATTTTACCCATAACCAAGGCCTAAGACATAAAAATTTAGAATGTACTCAGAAATACGAGTCCAATGCCACTAAGTACGCCCAATTCCGAGTTTGTGGGAGTAGACCCTAATTTTTATACATAAAGGGCAAAATGGTCTTTTTACACATGTGGGGCCCACAAGGGACCCACAAAGGAATCCAATGACTAGATCATGTGTAATCATGAGTCAAACCACTACCACTAGTAAGTGGAGAAGGAGGTGGTAGTAGGAATCTAATGAAGATTAAATAATAAAAAGAAATAAACATAATTAATACATGTCATCATGAAAAACACTCAAACACCTATAAATAGCCCTCAAAAAAATTGCCAAAAATGTTCATAAAATTTCTCACAACATCCCCTAGAATGGCCCAAAATCCTAGATCCAGAAACATTCTCCATCTTCCACAATTTCTTTTTCTTTCTCTCCTTCTCGCTTATTCTCTATGGGCGTGTCCACAAACGCACCAGACACTCTAGACTAATTGGAGATGTTGGGTGCGTCCACGAACGCGTTGTCCTCTATGGAACTGGGTTTTCCCCTAAAAACCTTATTTCAATTGGGCATCAACATACAGCCATAGAAACAAGATCTTCACTATTAGATATGTTTGTACAAGGGTGATCTACAAAAGCCCTTTGGTCCCATGATGATCCACCCCCTAGATCTCTGAAAAAATAAAACAAAATCCAACCCAATGCTGTTTACCATCTCCGGCAATTTCTTCAAGTTATTCTGGCCAATCCAGCTGGTGAACGATGATCTTGCATCTTTGGGAGTCTTTATAATGTGGTTTTCTTTAAAAGCCCTATGGTTTTACTCCTCTAACAACGGTGACGAAGAATCAAGCTTTGTATATGTTTTCCAGTAGCTAGGGTTTTATCTATGTTGTCCGGCATTTTTCTTCTCTTCTAGTGAATCTCTCCTCACAGGACAAGCACAGGTAGGTGCATCTCACTCCCTACTTTCATTTCCAGCTGCTTGTTGTAGTTTTTCGGCCACCTGGAGAACTCCCTAGTAGTTTTTCGGAAACGAACGATCTAGCACGAAGGGTTGAGATCTCCTCCATCCACAGCTTAGATGCAACTTTTGAGCTGTTGGATGGATTCCTGGGGCCCCAAAACCCTAGGAGATGAGATCTGGGCCACTAAAAGTCATGGACGGAGGAGATCTGGCCATAGGTGATCCGACGGTCTAGATCAGGACCGTCTCTCCTATAGCTGGTCACTTCTACCCAACCACCTGGGATAGGTGGTAACGGGTGAGGGCCGCTAGTTGTCCTGCACCCGTAAACCCATATTTGATCTGGGCCGTCCAATTTTGAACTGAAGACTTAAATCTTCAATTCAGAGCTTGATATAGCAGTGATTTTAGATATGAAACATGATATGGATTCCTTGCATCTTCTAGAATCCACTAAGCTTGTTATATATGGGTTTTAAAATGTATTTAGATGTTCTATTTAGTAAAATCCATGCCATTGATCTTGGATCATGGCCCAGATGACCTCAAATTGAAAATATGAACTGATGGATGTGTTCAGAAGGTCCCAAAATCTTAAGAAACATAATCATAGAAGAAATTAGGTGTCTATAGATCAATAAAATTGAGAAAAATAATAAGAGTGAAATTCAGCCTTTAAAACGAGCTGAAAGCTTTAAACCTCAATTCTGATCTCAATTGAAATCCAAATTCAGATCAAAAAGCTTTTATGGATTCTTTGTGATAATTAGAATGTGCTAAATCAATAAAAATGCAATTTTAATTCATTAAATTTTTTGTACTTAAGTGGACAAGTATACTAACATCCTTGATCTACAAGATCTAAGATGATCATATCAATAAAAATTGGTTGGATGATGATATAATAATGTAATAAGATAAATAAGTGGGTTATATGTAATTGAATAGGCATATCTTGATAGATCTAGCCTTAAAAGTCATGAAATCTATAAAAATCAATGGAAATCTCCTTGATCAAGTTGATCAAGGATAATTTTATAGCATGAATGAGTTTTGATGAATATAATAAGTTAATATTGTATGGATTTATGGAATGGATGATGAGGATTTGGGTAAGATCAAGATCTATGCCCTTAAATGGGAGAAAGTAACTTAAGATCTCCTTAATCAGGTAGATCAAGGAAGATCAAATCAATGGATGAGATACATCAATGACCTAAGAATGAAATCACATCAATAAGAGGTGTTAGATCTAAAATAAAATGAAGGATCAAGATTTTAAACCTCAAAAAGATGAAAAATGAATAAGGATCAATTAGAATCATTGAACATTATGATAATTGTCTTTCCTTGTTTAGTATAGTTAATTATAGATTTATTATTTAATTGTTTAATTCTACTTTTTATTTATGCTTTAATGCTTATGTAATGGAAATTTCATTGAAATTGTAATTAAATGAAATTAGAATGAAAGGACATTTACATGGAATGTATGACATGGACTTAATGATAGTAAGGACCATAGTTAGTAGGATAATATAAGGAATGTAAATTCCTTGGTCCAAATTAGGAGAATAATAAAACTCCATGAATGACATTTTAGTTCATGGATTTAATTAAAATCAATTAAAAAGAAAACTTAGGGTTAAATGCCCATAGGAACCTTATGAAAGGTTAAGCTAGGGTCAATCTAGTGGATGATGGACATAATGGTTAAGGGGGTTCTCTAATAGAGCCTCGCTCTTCCCCCACCTTCCGTTGACATTTGTGATGTTTAAACACTTCCTTACATGAGGATTGAAGTAACCATTTTGTGTTCAACCATTCAACTAGTAAGCCTTAGCCAATTTGACATAAGAGGAGCTGTCTAGACTTAGGATGAAATAAGCTACCCTCAACCAATAAAACATTAATTGGTTGAGTAATAATAATAAGAGCATAAAATGTAGTAACTCATCTAACCCTAATAAACATTGTAATCAAGATAAGGATGATCAAACAAGATCCGTAGGATCTTGAATGATAAAAAAATAATAAGAATACTAATGTAGTATTGTATTATGTATGTATATGTAGAAATTATGTATGGGTATGTAGGAGAACATAGATAGAGAATCCAAACCCTTGATCAAACATGATTCAAGGAAAGATAAGGGTATCCCTTATAGGAATACATACTTGAATAGAGAAATAACCTCATATGTATGGTTTCACAGATGGATGAATGCAGACCATGATGGACATTGTGGAAGAATACACTTGAGAAGTATGAATCAAGATACTACTTTGAGGTGGGTGGATATACAAAGATGTATTAGAGACTCATGTATATACATACATGATTTTCTGTCTAGAATTATAGACTTTCATGATATAATTATGCTTAGTACCTTAGCATAGACATGATCCAAACAAGTTGAACTAAAAACATATGATCCACCTAAGTGATCCAACACATGTGATCCAACTAAGTCATCTAACCAAATGATCAAACTGAGTGATCCAATCTCATAATCTAATCCAATTGATCTAATCTGATGATCAAGTCTAATGAGGTGAAAGTAATGAGATATGGAGACTAAGGAAACACTAAGAATAGGGTATAGAAACTATTCCAACCTTAGTTAAACAGACACATTGTCTGATATGTACAATGTATTTTCCATACAAGTATGGAGGCTTGTGATTTTGTTTTACACAAAGATAGAGACTAGGATGCTATGCTAGGGAACTTATGAGAGTTTGGCCACCTGCTTCCTAAAACTTATATGATGGATACCATGCCCAAAGAGAGGCTAAGTGTTGGGTGGGGCAATAATGAGAAGGCCCCACTATGACAGCCATGGTCCACCCCATGAGGACAGGGAGTTGATATTCCACAGTTGGTATCAGTGGAGGATTGCAGTCATCCGAGCGCACTGTATGGATTGAGACTGATGCATAGTAGTCCTAATGTATTTTGCATTATGATGCACATATGATAGGAATAATGTAATTCCATGGCATGATGAGATGCCAATACATGAGTTCCTGGACATCCTCGTATAAAGATTGGCTGGATATTGATTTCCTAAGTGGAAGTATAGCCAGGGGAAGGAACAAGTTTTGAGCAATCTTCACTATATTAACTAATTTGTCACGTACTACATAAATAATGTATATACTCTATATGGAGAATACTCATGAATGGATAACCATGATGAAATAAGCACTGAGGTACGTATTCTTATATTGATGAAGTAATATGTTTTTGTATCCCCTACCAAGCATAGCTTGCTGAGGTATTGTAAATGTTTCTATGTTTACAATACCTCAGATACAAAGAAGGAGGGTTAGAAACTCAAGACTATAGAAGGCTTAAGAAGATGTGGATGAATAATCAATCAAGATACATCCTCTTGACGCATGTATTTTATTTAAGGGAATTGTATTGTACTGAGAGTTTTTAATGTATGGTGAGGTTTGCAAATTTTGGATTTTGTAATTTGGATATGTATTGTACTAATACCAGGCTATACTGTGAACCACTGGATGGATTCTAGAAGTTTAATAAAATTATATTCCTTCAATGAAATTTTATTTTGTAGAAAATTTGTACTTATGTTATGTATGAAGTGGTGACTTGGGTTTTCAAAACAAGTTTTAAAAGAAAAGAATTTTCACTATTTTGTTTTGCAAATTTTTTTTACTAAGGGGATGCCCTTGCCTTTGAAAAATGTATTACAAAATGTGTTTCAGAAACCCTGGTCATCACACCCAAAAGCGATGTGCTACATCGGATCCCGAGTGTAATGAAAAATGGGCAAGGGCTGCTAGAGCGTCCCCTCAGAAGCGACGTGTTGCATCAGAACCCAAGTGCAGTGAAAAGTAGACATGGGTTCATGCCATGGAGGCCGAGAAAGGCAATAGTAAATAGGATATCTACAGAACATAAAATTCGTATCGCCACATGGAATATAGGGACATTGACAGGTAAGAGTTTGGAGTTAGTAGACTAGATGAAATGTAGGAGAGTCAACATCGCTTGTATTCAAGAAACCAAGTGGAAAGGGGCTAAAGCTAGAGAAATAGATGGGTATAAATTATGGTACGTAGGAAAGGAAAATAATAGAAATGGCATAGGAATAATAGTGGATAAGGAATTAAAGGACAAAGTTGTAGACGTTAAAAGAATTAGTGATAGAATTATAATAATAAAACTTGTTCTAGGAGAGTAGATTATAAATGTTATAAGTGTATACGCACCACAAGTAGGGTAGCAAGATATAATCAAGAGACAGTTTTGGAAAGATATGGAGGGAGTCATATAAGAAATTCCCAACATTGAGGGGATATTTATAGGAGCAGACTTAAATGGTCATTTAGGAAAAGATAAGGAAGGATATGATAGAGTACACATAGGGTATAGTATAGGTGAACGAAATGAGATGGGGGAGAATATCCTCAATTTTGCTTTGTCATATAACATGTCCATTGCAAATACACTCTTTAAGAAGAGGGATGAACACTTAATAACCTTTAAAAGTGGACTTCATAAAAGCCAAATAGACTTTTTTCTACTTAGGAATAATGAATGATCTATATGTAAGGATTGTAAGGTGATACCCGGTGAGAGTTTAACCTCACAACATAGTTTAATGGTTATGGATATGCATATCAAAAGATGGAAGAAAGGAAATGACCTTAATAGGTATCCAAAAATTAAGTGGTGGAACTGAAAAGGAGATAAAATAACCTCATTCACAAATAAGTTGAAATCAGGAAAGGCCAAGGGCCCAATGGTATCCCAATAGAGGTTTGGAAGCATATGGGAGATACTAGGGTATTTTGGTTGACCAAGTTGTTTAACAAGATTGTAAAATCAAAGAAAATGCCTAATGAGTGGAGGAAAAGCTCTATTATACCACTTTATAAGAATAAAGGAGACATACAGAGTTGCACTAATTATCGAGGGATCAAATGTATGAGCCACACTATGAAACTTTTTGAAAGAGTAATTGAGAAGAGGCTATGACATGAAACAAGTGTATCGGAGAATAAGTTTGGTTTCATGCCTGGGAGGTTCACCATGAAAGCTATTTTCTTACTAAGACAATTAGTAGAGAAATATAGGGAGAGGAGGAAAGACCTCTACATGGTCTTTATCAACTTAGAGAAATCTTATGATAGAGTCCTAAAGAGTTAATATGGAAGGTGTTGGGTGATAAAAGGGTTTCTTAGGGGTATATAGACATAATTAAAGATATGTATGAGGGAGCGATAAAAAATGTTAAGAGCACTAGTGATGTGACTGGTGATTTTCCTATCACTGTAGGATTGCACCAAGGATCGGCATTGAGCCCATACCTTTTCACATTGGTTATGGATGAGTTAACGAAACATCTACACGAGGAGATTCCCTGGTACATGCTATTTGTAGATGATATAGTCTTATTTGATGAGACAAGGGAGGGTGTAAACACAAAGCTAGAGTTATGGAGAGAAGCATTAGAATCTGAAATATTTAAAATTAGCTGAACTAGGATAGAATATATGGAATGTAATTTTAGCAAGGAGAGTAGGAGTGAAACACCAGGCAAGATTGATAACCAAGAAGTCCCCATAAAAGACCACATTCGGTACTTAAGATCAATGACTCATTAGAGTGGAGAGATTGAGAGGGAGGTTACCCAAAGAATCCAAGCGGGTTGGAACAAATCGAGATGTGCATCTAGAGTTTTGTGTGATCAGCTGGTGCCACTCAAACTAAAAGGAAAATTCTATAGGATAGCCATAAGGCTAGCCATGCTCTATGGATTAGAGTGTTGGGTAGCTAAGGAACATCATACTCATAGGATGAGCATCGTAGAAATGAGGATGTTGAGATGGATGAGTGGTAAGACAAGAAAGGATAGAATTAGAAATAAAAATATTAGAGGAAATTTAGGGGTAGCACCAATAGGTAACAAGATGAGGGAGATTAAACTTATATGGTTTGGTCATGTTCAAAGGAGACCAACAACCGCACTGGTTAGAAGGAGTGAGGCAAAACAAGTAGAAGGCTTTAAAAGGGCAAGGGAAAGGCCCAAAAGAACGTGGATAGAAGTGGTGAGGAAAGATTTAAAAACTTTGGGATTAAATGAAGCCATGGTACTTAATAGAGTGGAATGGAGGAATAAGATTCATGTGGCCGACCCCTAATTGGGATAAGGTCTTGAAATTGATGACTGTAAATGCTTGAAATTGATGATTCTATATAGAATACATTGAATCTACGAAGACAAATGTTTTAGATTTTTAGGTTTTATTCAAAAAAACATGTAAATTGTTTCCTAAATTATTTTTATAATACTTGTTTGAATGGTAACATTACCTCACATTTTTACTATATATATTCATAATTTTTTGCTTCTTTAATGCTTGTAAATACTTGAAATTAGTCATTCTAGATAGAATACATTGAGTTTAAGAAGACCCATGTTTTAGATTTTGATGTTTCATTCAAGAAGGCATGCAAATTGTTGCTTGAATATGCATTTGAATAATAACATTTTCATGCATTTTTATTATATATATTCTTAATTTTTGCTTCTTTAATGCTTGTAAATGCTTGTAAATGGATAATTCTAAATACAATAAATTGAGTCTAAGAAGGTGCATGTCTTCGATTTAGAAGTCTCATTCAAAAAGGTATGCAAATTGTTGCTTGAAGCATGCTTATTGCACTATGCATTTGAAAGGTAACATTACCATGCATTTTTTATTATATATGTTCCTGATTTTTTGCTTCTTTAATGCTTCTAAATGCTTGAAATTGATCATTTTAGATAGAATACATTGAGTTGAAGAAGACCCTTATTTTAGATTCTGATGTTTCATTAAAAAAATATGCAAATTATTGCTTGAATATGTGTTTGAATCGTAACATTAATGTGCATTTTTTACTATATATGTTCCTAATTTTATGCTTCATTAATGCTTATAAATGCTTGAAATTGATTATTCTAGATAGAATACATTGAGTTGAAGATGATCTACACTTTAGATTTTAAGGTTTCATTCAAAAAGATATGCAAATTGCAGCTTGAAATATGCTTGTTGCAATATGCAATTGAATGATAACATTACCATACATTTTTTACTCTATATGTTCCTGATTTTCTACTTCTTTAATGCTTCTAAAGGCTTGAAATTGATCATTCTAGATAGAATGCATTGAGTTTAAGAAGTCCCTTGTTTTAGATTTTGATGTTTCATTCAAAAGGGCATGCAATTTGTTGCTTGAAAATGCCTTTGAATGGTAACATTACCATGCATTTTTTACTATTTATGTTCCTAATTTTCTGCTTCATTAATGCTTGTAAATACTTGAAATTGATCATTCTAAGTAGAATACATTGCGTCTAAGATGGCCTATTTTTAAAATTTTGAAGTTTCATTAAAAAAGACATGCAAATTGTTGTTTGAAATATGCTTGTTGCAATATGTCTTTGAATGATAATATTACCATGCATTTTTTACTATATATGTTCCTGATATTTTTGTTTTTTAATGCCTATGAATGCCTGAAATTGATCATTCTAGATAGAATACATTGATTTTACCCATGTTTTAGATTTTGATGCTTCATTCAAAAAGGTACATTACCATGCATTTTTTACTATATATGTTCTTGTTTTTTTTTGTTCTTTAATGCTTGTACTTGCTTGAAAAGTATCATTTTAGAAAGAATACATTGAGTAGAAGAAATTCTCTGTTTTAGATTTTGATGTTTCATTGAAGAATACATTCAAATTGTTGCTGGAATATGCATTTGAATGGTAACATTACTATGCATTTTTTACTATATATGTTATTGATTTTCTACTAATTTAATGCTTGTAAAATGCTTGAAATTGATCATTCTAGATAGATTAATTTGATTCTAAGAAGATACATGTTTTATTTTTTGAATTTTCATTCAAAAAGGCATTTAAATTGTTGCTTGAAGTGTGCTTGTTGTAATACGTGTTTGAATGGTAACATTACTATGTATTTTTTACTGTATATGTTACTAATTTTTTGCTTCTTTGATGCTTGCAAATGGTTGAAATTGATCATTCTAGATAGAATACATTGAGTCTAAGAATACACATGCTTTAGATTTTGACATTTCATTCAAGAAGGCATGCAAATTGTTACTCGAATGATAACATTACCATGTGTTTTTATTATACATATTCCAGACTTTCTACTTATTTAATTCTTGTAAATGCTTGATATGGATCATTCTAGTTAGAGTACATTGAGTCAAAGATGATGCATGTTTTAAGTTTCATTAAAAAAGGTATGCAAATTGTTGCTTGAAATATGCTTATTGTAATACCCATTTGAAAGGTAACATTACCTTGCATTTTTTACTATAAATTTTCCTTATTATTTTCTTCTTTAATGCTTATAAATGCTAGAAATTGATCATTCTAGATAGGATACATTTAGTCTAAGAAGACCCTTGTTTTAAATTTTGAAGTTTCATTCAAAAAGGCATGCAAATAGTTGGTTGAAGTGTGCTTGTTGCAAAGTGCATTTGAATGATAACATTACCATGCATTTTTTACTAAATATCTTACTACTTTTCTACTTCTTTAATGCTTCAAATTGATCATTCTAGATAAAATGCATTGAGTTTAAGAGGACCCATGCTTTAAATTTTGACGTTTCATTCAAAAAGGTGTGGAAATTGTTCCTTGAATATGCATTTGAATGGTAACATTACCATGCATTTTTTACAATATATTTTCCTGATTGTTTTTCTTCTTTAATCTTTGTAAATGCTTGAAATTGATCATTCTAGAAGGAATACATTGAGTCTAAGAAGTTCCATGTTTTAGATTTTGATGTTTCATTCAAAAGGCATTTGAATTATTGCTTGAATATGTGTTTGAATGGTAACATTTGTATGCTTTTTTACTATATATGTTCCCAAATTTTTGCTGTGTTTAGTGCTTATAAATGCTTGTAATTGATAATTCTAGATAGAATACAATGAGTCTAAGAAGACACATGTTTTAGATTTTGAAGTTTCATTCAAAGTGACATGCAAATTGTTGCTTGAAGTATGCTTGTTGCAATATGCATTTGAATGATAACATTACCATGCACTATTTACTATCTATTTTCCCAATTTTTTGCTTCTTTAATGCTTGTAAAAGCTTGAAAATGATCATTCTGGAATGAATACATTGCATTTAAGAAGACCTATGTTTCAGATTTTGATGTTTCATTCAAAAAGGTATGCAAACTATTGCTTGGATATGCATTGAATTGATTACATTTCTATGCATTTTTTACTAAATATGTTCCTAATTTTCTACTTCTTTAATGCTTTTAAAATTTTGAAGTTGATCATTATCAATAGAATATATTGAATCTAAGAAGTCCCATGTTTCAAATTTTGATGTTTCATTCAAGAAAGCGTGAAAATTGTTGCTTGAATATTAAGTTTAAGAAGACCCATGTTTTAGACTTTTATGTTTCATTCAAGAAGGTATACAAAATGTTCCTTCAATATGTGTTTGAATGATAACATTACATGTGTTTCTTTCTCTAAATGTTCCAGATTTTCACCTTCATTAATGCTTATAAATGCTTGAAATTTATCATTCTAGATAGAATACATTGAGTCTAAGACAACCCATGTTTTAGATTTTGAAGTTTCATTCAGAAAGACATACAAATTGCTACTTGAAATATGCTTGTTGTAATATGCATTTGAATGATAATATTAGCATGCATTTTTTACTATATATGTTCCTTATTTTCTGCATTTTTTATGCTTATAAATGCCTCAAATTGATCTTTCTAGAAATACATTGAGTTTATGAGGACCCATTTTTTAGATTTTGATGTTTCATTAAAAAAAGTATGCAAATTATTGCTCGAATATGCGTTTGAATGGTAACATTACCATGCATTTTTTACTATATATGTTCCTAATTTTTTGCGCCTTTAATACTTGTAAATGATTGAAATTGATCGTGCAAGAAAGAATGCATTGAGTCTAAGGAGTTCCATTTTTTAGATTTTGATGTTTCATTCTTGAAGGCATTCAAATTGTAGCTTGAATAAGCATTTGAATGGTAACATTACTATGCATATTATACTATATTTGTTTCTGATTTTCTACTTCTTTAATGCTTGCAAATGCTAGAAATTCATTATTTTAGATAGAATACCTTGATTCTAAGAAGGCCATGTTTTAGATTTTGAAGTTTCATTCAAAAAGCCATGCAAATTGTTGCTTGATGTATACTTGTTGTAATATGCTTTTAAATGATAACATTACCGTGCATTTTTTACTATATATGTTCCTAATTTTTTTCTTCTTTAGTTCTTGTAAATGCTTGAAATTCATAATTCTAGATAGAATACATGAGTTTAAGAAGATCCATATTTTATATTTTGATGTTACATTAAAAGAGGTATGCAAACTGTTGCTTGAATATGTGTTTCAATGGTAACATTTGCATGTGTTTTTTTACTATATATGTTCTTGATTTTTTGCATCTTTAATGCCTTTAAATGCTTTAAATTAATAATTCTTGATAGAATAAATTGAGTCTTAGTGGACCATGCTTTAGATTTTGATGTTTCATTCAAGAAGGCTTGGAAATTGTTGCTTGAATATGTGTTTGAATGGTAACATTACCATGCGTTTTTTACTATATAGGTTCCCGATTTTCTACTTCTTTACTACTGGTAAATGCTTGAAATTGATCATTCTAGATAGAATACAATAAGTCTAAGAAGGCCTGCATTTTAGATTTTGAAGTTTCATTCAAAGAGGCATGCAAATTGTTGCTTAAAGTATGCTTGTTAGAATACACGTTTGAATGGTAACATTGCCATGCGTTTATTGTTCTTGACTTATTGCTTTTCTAATTCTTGTAAATGAGTGAAATTGATCATTCTAGAAAGAATACATTGAGGCAAAGAAGTTCTATGTTTTATATTTTGATGTTTCATTCAAGAAGGAATTCAAATTGTTGCTTGAATATGTGATTGAATGATAACATTAATATGCATCTTTTACTTCATATGTTCCTGATTTTCTACTTCTTTAATGCTAGTAAATGTTTGAAATTGATCATTCTAGATAGAATACATTGAGTGTAAGAAGACCCATGTTTTAGATTTTGAAGTTTCATTAAAAAAGTCATGCAAATTGTTGCTTGAAGTATCCTTGTTATAATATGCATTTGAATGATAACATTGCCATGCATTTTTTACTATATATGTTCATAATTTTTTTCTTCATTAATGCTTGTAGATGGTTGAAATTTATCATTCTAGATAAAATACATTGAGTTTAAGAAGGCTCATGTTTTAGATTTTGATGTTTCATTGAAAAGTTGCAAACTGTTGCTTGAATATGTGTTTGAATGATAACATTTCCATGCGTGTTTTACTATATATGTTCTTGATTATCTGCTTCTTTAATATTTTTAAAAGCTTTAAATAAGGCATTCTAGATAGAATACATTGAGTCTAAGAAGACCCATGATTTAGATTTTGATGTTTCGTTCAAGAAAGCATGCAAATTGTTGGTTGATTATGTGTTTGAACGGTAACATTACCATGCATTTTTTACTATTTATGTTCTTGATTTTTTGCTTCTTTAATGCTTGTAAATGCTTGTAATTAACAATTCTAAATAGAATATATTGTGTTTAAAAGGTCCCATATGTTAGATTTTGATGTTTCATTCAAGAAGGTATGGAAATTGTTGCTTGAATGTGTTTGAATGATAACATTATCATGCGTTTTTTGCAATATATGTTCTTGATCTTTTGCTTCTTTAATGCATGTAAATTCTTGAAATTGATCTTCCAGGATATAATACATTTAGTCTAAGAAGGCCCATGTCTTAGATTTTGAAGTTTCATTTAAAAATGCATGCAAATGGGTGTTTAAAATATAATTCTTGCAAAACGCTTTTGAATGGTAACATTACCATGCATTTTTTACTATAGATGTTCCTAATTTTTTTCCTTCTTTAACACTTGTAAATATTTGAAATTGATCATTCTAGGTAGAATACATTGATTTTTAGAAGGCCCATGTTTTAGATTTTGATGTTTTATACAAGAAGGGATGAAAATTGTTGCTTGAAGTATGCTTGTTGTAATATGCCATTGAATGGTAACATTGCCATGCATTTTTTACTATATATGTTCCTGATTTTTTGCTTCTTTAATGCTGGTAAATGATTGAAATTGATCATTCTAGATGGAACACATTGAGTCGAAGAAGACCCATGCTTTAAACTTAGATGATTCTTTAAAAAAGGTATGCAAATTTTTGCTTGAATATGCACCTGAATGATAACATTTCCATGTGTATTTTACTATATATGTTGCTAATAT
Organism: Warburgia ugandensis; assembly: GCA_035236585.1. Classification (NCBI taxonomy): domain Eukaryota; kingdom Viridiplantae; phylum Streptophyta; class Magnoliopsida; order Canellales; family Canellaceae; genus Warburgia; species Warburgia ugandensis. The sequence continues at coordinate 66,974,196 of CP141126.1, read as the reverse complement.
TCTACTTTTTTAATGCTTGTAAATACTTGAAATTGATCATTCTATATAGACGTTTTAGATTTTGAAGTTTCATTCAAAAAGACAGGCAAATTGCTACTTGTAGTGTGCTTGTTGTAATATGTGTTTGAATAGTAACATTACCATGTATTTTTTATTCCTAATTATCTACTACTTTAATTCTTGTAAATGCCTGAAATTGATCATCCTAGATGGAATAAATTGAGTTTAAGAAGTCTAATGACTTTGATTTTGATGTTTCATTCAAGAAGGTATGCAAATTGTGCTTGAATATGCGTTCGCATGGTACCATTACCATGCATTTTTTACTACATATGTTCATGATTTTCTGCTTTGTTAATGTTTGTAAATGCATGAAATTGATCATTCTAGATGGAATATAATAAGCCAAAAAAATTTTACATTTCAAAGTTTCATTCAAAAAGGCATGCAAATTGTTGCTTGAAGTATGCTTCCTGTAATATGCAATTGAATGCTAACATTACCGTGCATTTTTTTACCATATATTTTCCTGATATTTTCCTTCTTTAATGCTTGAAAATTCTTGAAATTTATTATTCTAGATAGAATACATTGAGTTTAACAAGATCGATGATTTTGATTTTGATGTTTCATTGAAAAAGGCATGCAAATTGTTGCTAAAAGTATGCTAGTTGTAATACGTGTTTGAATGGTAAGATTACAACACATGTAATTGTTCATTTTAGATAGAATACATTGAGTGTAAGAATACCCATGTTTTAGATTTTGAAGTTTCATTCAAAAAGGCATGCAAATTATTGCTTGAAGTATGCGTTTGAGTGGTAACAGTACCATGCAGTTTTTATTTTATATGTTCCTCATTTTGTACTTCTATAATTCTTATAAATGGTTGAAATTGATCATTCTAGATAGAATACATATAGTCTAAGAAGGCCCATGTTTTAGTTTTTGAAGATTCATTCAAAAAGGCTTGCAAATTATTTCTTGAAGTATGCGTTTGGATGGTAACATTACCATGCATTTTCTACTATACATGTTCCAGATTTTATGCTTCTTTAATGCCTGAAAATGATAATTTCAAATAGACTACATTGAGTATAAGAAGACCAAGCTTTTATTTTTTGAGGTTTCATTCAAAAAGGCATGCAAATTGTTGCTTGAAGTGTGCTTGTTGTAATACGCGTTTGAATGATAACATTATCGTGCGTTTTTTTAGTATATATGTTCCTAATTTTTGGCTTCTTTAATGCTTGTAAATACTTGAACATGATCATTCTAGATTTAATACATTGATTTTAAGATGACCCATGTTTTAGAGTTTAATGTTTCATTCAAAAAGGTATGAAAATTATTACTTGAATATGTGTTTGGATAGTAACATTACCATGCATTTTTTACTATTTATGTTCCTAATTTTTTGCTTCTTTAATGCTTGTGAATCTTTAAAAGCGATCATTATAAATAGAATATATTAAGTTTAAGAGCACCCATGTTTTAGATTTTGATATTTCATTCATGAAGCATGCAAATTGTTTCATGAATATGCATTTGAATGGTAACATTACCATGCATTTTTTACTATATATGTTCCTGAATTTTTGCTTATTTAATTCTTATAAATGATTGAAATTGTTCATTCTAAAGGGAATATATTGAGTCTAAGAATTCCCATGTTTTATTGTTTGAACTTTTCATTTTGGAAGGCATTCAAATTATTGCTTGAAGTGTGCTAGTTGTAATATGCATTTGAATGGTAACATTACCATACTTTTTTTACTATATATGTTCGTAATTTTTCACTTCTTTGATGCTTGTAAATTCCTAAAATTCATCATTCTAGATTGAATACATTGATTTTAAGAAGACCAATGTTTTATATTTTTATGTTTCATTTAAGAAGGTGTAATAACCCCAAATTTTATTAATTGATTGAGAAAATCAATTTTAGTTTGAATTTTTAGAAATTCTGGGCTGGAATATTAGTTATTGAAAATTATCTTTTTATAGACATTAAAACATAATTTAAAACATAAAAATTATGAATGTACTCGAAAAACCAATTGAAATGGCACTAAGTACGTTCAATTCTGAGTTAAAATGAAAATTCCTTAATTTTCTTCATTTTTATGAACAAAAAGATAAAATGATAATTTTACCCATAACCAAGACCTAAGACATCAATATTTAGAATGTACTCAAAAATACAAATCCAATGCCACTAAGTACTCTCAATTCCGAGTTTGGAAGAATAAAATGAATTTTTTTCACAAAGGGGCAAAATGTCCTTTCACACCCTGTGGGACCCACAAGGGGCCCACAAACGAATCCAACGGCCAGAAAACATGTAATGAGTGGTCAACAAACCACTTCCAACTACTAGTGGAGAAGGAGGTGGTAGTGGAGGATCCAATGTTAATTTAATATTTAAAAGAATTGAAACATGATTACTACAAGTAATTATGAAAAAATAAAAAATATCTATAAATACATGTCCAAAAATCCTCCAAAAATGATCATTAAAATTTCCACAAAATCAACTTTCCTAATGAGAAAAACCAGATCTAGATTCCTACCCAAAATTCTAAAACTCCCAAAAATCTCCCTTCTTGTACTCTCTCTCCTCTCTCTAATTGGAACATGAGACCTAAATTCAATTAGGCACTCTCTTCCAAATTTAATATAATAAATTACACCATTCCAATTGTCTTAGACTACCTAATCTACAAAACCCCTAAATCAATTTCAAGATCCAAAGGTGCAATCAACAGGAAATGACAAAACAAATGACTATCGAGCTATCTTATCAACAAAGGGTATTTATTTCAAATTGGGTTTCAAATCTATGTTTTTTCTCCAATCAGGTAGGTGGAACCACTTCTTAGACTTATTTCATGTTGTCTTATGTAATTTTTATTTTTCAATAATTAGTTTTAGGCTAAAATTAAAAAAAATAAAGGACCAGAACCCTTCAATTTTGGATGATGGAGGCCTTAGATAGAAAATATGAACCATCCAATTGATCTAGAAGAGTTCAAAACCCCTAGGGTAGAAATTTCAAGAATTTTTATTAATTTTTGAGCCCTTAATTGTAAAGGGATTGATTGGACGGTCCAAAACAGATTGTCCGATCTCCCAAATCAAATGAGCTCCTGGGACGCGCTGCGAAACGTGACACAAAAATGTGCCATGTGGGAACGTTTCCATGTGCATGTCGTGTGTGATGCCATTCTGATGGAACGGTCCACGAGGAGTGCGTTACTTTGGCATCCCGGTGATGGGCGTGTGGCAACCACTCCGCCTGACCAGATTCCCCTAATCAATATGGGCCATTTGTTTGGTTAGGCTCGGGTCAAATCTGGACCTTAGGAACGATTGTGACCTTCATAATTCAATTGGGGAGTCATCTGAACTCCAAATAGAGATCAGAAAGAAGCTATGGAAAGCTTGCTTTTATTTTCTTCTAAAATCATAAAATTTAGAAAAATCTTCATGAAACTTTCTGTATTTAATAATTAGGCTTCTAATTTTCATGATTTACAAGATCTGAGATGATTAGATCTTGGGGATCTAATTTACTAATGATATATTTTTGAAATAAAGTGATAGCCATGTCTTATTTGGACAGATCTAAGATAAATTGAGGGATCTACCCTTTATGGTAGAAAAACCATAAAAATACAAAGGGACCCACTTGATCAATAAGATCAATAATGATTAGACCCTTGGGATGGATTGAATGAATGATATTATGATGGAATCCATTGAGATCATGGATTGAATATGACCAAAAACGAAGGGATATAATCTTGGACCTTAATGGAGTGAAAGCCCTAAAATTAATTGAAACCCTTGATTAAAAGAAAATGATCTAAGATCTAATTGGTGGATGATAAGTAAAGGTTTCTAATAATCTTAATCTAATTAGTTTCATTGTCTTTATTTGATAATAGCATTGTAAATGTGAATTATGTTATAAAGCATGATAGTTCTTAAATTTTAGCACACTATGTTCTATGTGTTATTAGATTGTTATAGTTTGATAGATTTAATTATCTTAGGGCCATGTTAGTTTAAATTTGAAGTTTAAGGATGCTTCCCTTAGATTAGTAGTCAAATTTCATGTATTTTATAACTTAGGATCCATGTTAGTATATTAGAGTATAAATACCCTTAGAATGAGATAGATGTACAATTCTCTTATGATTTAATGTGTATGATTATTTGAATTGTCAAAGTGTAGTATAAGCATCTTAATTGTCTTTAAGTTACTAGATATAATTGTTTAATTAGTGGTTATGTCTCAATATTCAGAAATCATCAAAAAGGAAATCTAATGAAATAGAGATTCATGGACAATTAAGATGAGTGAATGCCATGGACTTAATATTAATAAGGGCTATAGTTAGTAAGACAATATAAGGATTATTAAACCTTGGGCCAAACTAGGAGAATAATAAACCCCATGAATGACATTTTAAATGTCCATGGACTTAATTAAAATCAATTAGAAAGAGTACTTAGGGTTAACATGCTCATAGGAAACTTATGAAAGTTTGAGCTAAGGTCACTCTAGTGAATGTTGAACATGGTGGTTAAGGGGATTTTTTAATAGAGCCTCACGCTTTTCCTACCTTCTGTTGACATTTATGAGGTCTAAATGCATCCTTACATGAGAATTGAAGTAACCACTTTGTGTTCACTCATTCAGCTAGTAAGCCTTAACGAATTGGAAATAAGTGGAACAGTCTAAACTTAGGTTAAAAAAAGTTATCTTCAACCAGTCAAACATTAACTGGTTGAATAATAATAATAATAATAAGAGTATAAAAGGTTAGTAAATTAGCTAACCCTAATAAAAATTATAAGTAAGATAAGGATGATCAAACAAGATCCATTGGATCTTGAGTGATCAAGAACAATAAAAAGAAATAAATACTTCTTGATGATGACGATGATGATATATATTGCTTGAAACATAGATCAAATAGAATAGAAGATCTTAGATTAAATAAAAGATTTGAACCCTTGATCAATTATGATTTAAGGAAGAGAACCAAGATCATCCTCCTTAGAGATGAACAAACAACTAAACTTAGATCAAAGAAGAACTAGATGATAGAAGATCTAAGTCCTTGATCATTATCAACAAGTATAAATTGTTGATCAAAGGATCTATGAAAGATCAAGATCAAAGAAACGAATACACATAGACTTAGAATAGAAATACTTATATTTGAACGATTAGAAGATCATTCTAACCATCAGAACTATTGATCAATAAGATAAACACTATCTGAAAATGATAGATCATGATAGGACATAAGATCTAGATCCTTTATATGAAAGGACAAGATTAGACAAAGAATATAGATAGGATAAAAAATATAGGATTATTCAGCTTATATATGTATTGTAGGTATGTATGGATTTACAGATTACATACATCAATTAGAATCATGAAAGATCTGAAGAGATGGATCACTACTTGAAGGGAGGAGGATTTTATGAATGCATCTACATGAGAAGTACATGTTGTATACATGATCTTATCTCTGGAAATGTTGACAAGTATAATATAAATACTTGTATTAAACCCATTGAAGACCCTTATGATCTAACCAAAACACATATGAAATGGTTAAGTTAGAATTGAGGAAAACCCTCAGTGAATAGGAAACTGGAAAGTATTCCAGCCTTAAGTAAATAGACAGATTGTCTAATAAGTATAAAATCAATACATGGGAATCATTCATATAGAATGGTAATCCTTAAACTTGTATGAACATGGGTATCATTCATTGTAAATGATGATCCCTATGTTTGAAGTGAAATCCTATCCTCAGTATAAGAATACCAAAATACTAGGATGATTAATAAACAGACATGACATCTGATAAGTAAAAAGATTACTCTACATACAAGCATGGAGGCTTGTGGTTTTGTTTTAAACAGGCATAGGCCTAGGGATGCTATGCTAGGAGAGTAGTAAGGTTTGGCCACATGCTCTCTGAAATGTGATGTATATGATGATATTGTGCCCAAAGAGAAGCAAAATGTCAGGTGGAGCAATATGGAAAGGCCACCACTATGACGGTCTGTCTACCTACATAGACATGACGTAGATGATTTTCCACACTTGGTATCCATGGAGTATGAAAGCAGTTATCCGAGCATGTTGGTATGGATCAGATTGCAGCATAGTAGTCCTTTCAGTATTTTTGTATCATGATGCATGGCATAGTGAAATGCCTTATGATATGGCATGATGAGATCCCAAGTAATCATAGATTACCGATGCTAGGCAAATGAGGGAGTATTTCCAGTAGAGTCTAGATGATTTATTAACTCAGTATAAGCTGGATATGATTATGTTTTGAGATATTAACTATTTTTCATGGTTTTGACCCTATGTATATATCTATACACAGTATATCATATGTATGTGTAAGGATGTATATATATGACAAAGTAAAGAGATTAATCCATGAGTATGAATAATGGGATTATAAAGCATTAGGATTATACTGTCAAAGTTTTATGCTTATTGAATCCCCTACCAAGCATAGCTTGCTGAGCTATTGTAAATATTTTAATGTTTATAATATCTCAGATATAGAGAAGGAGAGTTAAGGGCTCAAGACTATAGAAGACTTGAAGAGAATAGTCATCAGGGCATACCCTTTGAAGACATGTATTTTGTTTTGTTTGAGAGTATTTTATTGTAATGAGAGTTTCATTGTATGGTGAGCTTCGAGTTTTGGATTATATAATTTGGACAAGTATTGTAATGGATTTGGGTTGTACTGTGAACCACTGGATGGATTGTAGATTTTAATAAAAATATATTCCTTCAATGGAATTTTATCTTGTACAAAAATTCTACTTATGTTATGTAAGAAGTGATGACTTGGGTTTTTCAAAACAAGTTCTAAAGAAGAGAATTTTTGCTACTTTGTTTTGCAAATTTTTTTACTATTAAGGGTCCTGCCTTTGAAAATGTATTACAAAATGTGCTACAAAAACCTAGGTTGTCACAGTTGGTATTAGATCCATTCATCCAGTCACAGTACAGTACCCTTATGTCCAATATAAAGATGACAATCCAATTAGAGGATGAGAAATAGTGAGTGAATAAAACTAAGATAGTATTTGATGAGAATGAGTTATGTGATCAACTCATTAGTTAAGAATGAGGATAGGAAGAGTTATGTGATTGACTCATTAGGTGAGGAGTTAATGTAATTAACTCATGAAGTACTAGTGGAGTATAAGTAGATATTACTTAGTAAAATAACTAGAAGTACTACTTAGTTAATGATATCAATATAAGGAATAGCAAGTTTAGAAACAAGTATGGAAAACCTTAGAATAGAGGAAGATGTAATGTATGATATTCAGGGATGACCTGAAATCTTAAATAAAGATACTTGTAGAAATAAAATACATTAATATAACTATTATTAGGTGAAATAATGGAGATTAAGAGAAAGAGATGATAAATTGGAAAAATAGAATGGAAAGGATGAGGAAGGATAAAATCCAACCCTTATAGGAAAGGTGAAATAGATACTAAAGATAAAAACCTTAGAATTATCACAAAATTTGAAATTAATAGTAAATAATAAATATAAATGTAAGAGTTACAATTACTACATGGATGTAGTATTATGACAATTAGTTAAAGGAATTAATCATCAAAATAGAGATGATCTTATTTGAAAAGAATTTAAGGAGATAAGCAAATATTTTGAAAATTGGTGAATGAGAAGAGTTTTAATAAAGATAAATAAGGAGATAAAAATTAGAGGAATATTATTTCAACTGAGACACCCCAGGTTTTTCATGAAAATTTTTTGCATTTATTTCAAAAGATGGCGTGCCTCTAAATTTTAAAATACAAAAATAGCAGAAGATTTTTCTTTGAATGTCCCCTATAACATTATATTAAATGTCCAATATCACAATTCAAATGACTAACTACACAATACAAAAGCTTTAATAAAATGTATACCTAAGCGCAGAAGTATGGTTGTTGGAGTCCTCTTGTTGTGTACATGTTCTCCTGTCTTTCTGTATATGAGATATTGTAAACATAAAACATTTACAATATCTCAGCAAACTATGCTTGGTAGGGGATTTTAAGAAGCATGCTAAATCTTAAGATACATTAATTATTTCATAGTAATTAAAATATTCATTTTCATAGCAATTTTATTGAATGGGATTTACTGTATGTTTCACATTTTAATAATTCACTTATAAACTAAATATCTACATGTTTCATAATCATTAACAATCCATTGATAAATCAATTATTAACATGTCTCATAATTATCATTATATATACATGTTTCATAATTATAAGTAATCCATTGATTTATCAAATATCTTTAATTACTATTTGTTATCTAAATAAACCAATCTAATTCCATGAACCATACTTTGCATAACAGTTCTACCCATTCATATACCCATATGAAACTTATATGAAACTATGCCCTCAATCATATACATATAGCATACATACACATATATGGAAATTGTTAAAATACATACAAAATTATGAATATAATCAATATCATCTAATTTACATTCCCAGACTATATTAGGTTTCCAAATCATAGCCCTCATCAATGGGGTTCATAATCATCTAGCCTCTATTGGTATATTAATATAATCCTCATACCCTTCACTATACGGGGTCCACAATCCTCTAACCATTACTGGGAAAACAATATAAGGCATATCATCATGCCATATCATATAAGGCATCTCATAATGCCATCAAATAAGCACCATAGTGCATCAAATATAAGGACTACTATGCTGCAATCTAAATCCATACATTGCGCCTAGATAACTACATAATAATCCATTGATACCAATTATGGAAATAACAAAATCTATGTTCTCATGGAGGGAACTATGGTTGTCACAGTGGCGGCCTTCCTAGGATTGCCACACTTGACGTTTAGCCTCTCATTGGGCATGGTATCCATCATATAATAAATTTCGGAGACCGAGTGGCTAACATCCTCAGGCCTATGCCTATCCAAAACAAAACTCTCAGGCTACCATGCCTAGATATATAATAATCATAATAGCAAGCAATTCGCCTATCCATGTATTTCATAACAAGAATAACATCCTCACATATTTGGTGATAACCACGAAGAATGTATCATATAAACCTAGACTCATACATCATCAATACTGACACGGTACCCATGCACTATAAACATAATTTCACAATTCACATACATGATGTACAAGTCATAAACATCAATTATAACATGCAATTCATTTAATTACATTATTTTCATCATTACAATCTAAAGCATGTCGAATATAAATCATACCATTTGAGTTTCATAACATAAGATCATGTTTAGAACATGCATCTGATTATTTAGACATGCTGTCTTAAATTTCCACCTACCTCATGTGACGTGTTCATTGAATTCCACTAGCTTTAATCACCCTCTTCTTCATGACCCACCATGCGCTCCTATATTATTTAGGTAATTCAATTGAGTTAGAATGCACACAACTGCTATAGCAACAAAAAGAACAAAACATGTTTTAGCATAAGCAACTTACCTTATTCGCTCTATTATAAGCTTTATGGAAATACCAATGGCTTTTATGCTGACAACTATTAGTGAATCTATCAAAGAACCGATGTCCAAGTAAACTAATATGTGTTTGACCATAACAAGGTTCTAAGTGCAGAACCATTGTCAAGACCATTGATAATGAAGCTATTGCATAAAACATAATTTTGGGTAGAGTGGTCAGAGTCCAAGTCAATTTCTCCTTCTAATTCTAGATTTTATACGTATAATTCTAGAGACTGGAATTTAATAGAACTAGAGAATTCCAAATTTTACACCTACAGTAATAGGGATTGGAATTCCTAGGAACTTGTGAATTCCAACTTTTACACATACAATTTTGGGGACTAGAATTTTGAGGAACTCGCTAATTTCAACTTTTACATGTACAGTTTTGGGGACTGGAATTCTGAGAAACTCACAAATTCCAACTTTTACATAGTTTTGGGGACTCGAATTCTAAGGAACTCGCAAATTCCAACTTTTACAAATACAGTTTTGAGGACTGGAATTTTGAGAAACTCATGAATTCTACTCATCTTCTCCCTCACCCACAGGTGCAGTGATGGGAGAACCAGTGTTCAAAACCCTCTGCCCATGTACAAGCCCTTCCACCTTACACTTCTTCACGTTGTTCATAGATCCATCAACTCCCAGTCGTTTCTTTGCAACCATCCGGTGACCACAACAAGGCCGAGTACTAACTGTAATCTGCTTCCCACCCATCTCAAAAACCCAAAATCCAACTATAAAAGCATGGTAT